>OX031042.1:667500-5667500 GCA_943735995.1 Sesia bembeciformis
GATTGTTTATCGATTTTTATGTTCATCACTACACTATTATATGTGGTATCATTATTTTACAAAATGACAGTAGCTAATGTCAAATGTGGAATCGAATTATAATTCCGACTATAGAAAGTTTAAAATAACAGACGTTAAAAACGGATTGTATCAAAATAGGTAAACAGTGCGTAAATAATTCGCCATACATAACTTTATTAAAACAGAGCAAAATAAAATTATTCAAAAATGTCTACTAGATCCGGTAAACGTAAGTACCAAATAAACAAATCCCATTTGTAGCCATATACAATTTAGTTCCCATAAAACGCTCTGTGCCTTGTTCCAGGGATCCACAACTCATTTCATGAGAATACTGAAGGGCCTGACTCGCAAATAGTTGTAAAAAGCGAACGTAAGACTAGAAGTAAACGAGCGAAGGACACTAATGAGGAATTAAACGTAACTGTACCGAAATTGAAAAAACGAACTAACTACGTAACGTATCCTACGGATGATGAGCTAACCGTGGACGAACAAAAACCTAAACGCAAACGAAATGCTCTCAAAGACCAAAATATTACAGATATACCCAAATCGGATCCAACAACCTCAGTTCGTCAAACGCGACGCACTAAGAAATTTATCGATAATTCTGAAAATACAGTTGATAATGATAAAAACATTGAAACGGTCAGTAGAAAACGTAACGGTAAACAGTCCAAAAAGAAAGAAAAAGAAAATGATACCACAGAGGCTGTGTCAAAAAAGAAATTTAAAAAAAGGAATCAATCACTCGATCTTGTTAAAAGTAACAAGGAAATGGCAGTGCAAAATGGGCTTAATACAAATACAACCTCTGATGATTCATTCCACAGTGCTGCTGGCAGCTTGGATAATGAGGAAAATAATGACATTGACCACAAACACCATGAACCATCTAATGAAATTAATACATTTGTTAAAAATGATGATTTTATTAGAAATAATTCTAAAACTGATAGTACTTATAACAGCAGAACTGGTAGGAGGCTGAGCATAAAAGTTACCCCCATTAAAATCGATAATACCATCTCTACGAGTCCCTTTAAAGTTTTTGACAATAGTTTGGACAAAGACAGCTCTGCATGCAATGTTAAAAATTCAACATTTGATATGGAAACAAAAAGAAACTCAAAGGGAAGCCCTTTATCAGAAGATGTATACAAACAAAACAGCACTTTCGAAAAAATGGTAAAGTTGTCAATAACAAAACCACATGGCTCTACATATGATAAAGATGCTAAACCTGATTTTACTATAGATTCGGAAGGGAAGAAAAAATCAAACGAAAGGTCTTTCAATGGAAACAGCACTTTTGAAAAATCCAAAAATCTGTCATTAACAAAACCACTTAATTCTACATATGAGAATGACACAAAACTGGACTCTACTTATGACAAAAAGGAATCTTCTGTAATGACTTCAGATAGTGAAAATGCTGTAAATGTTACTTTTGACAAATCTAACAGTTCACGCATCAGCATCACAAGCGATGAATCTAAAATGGAAAATATACTGAATGTTCCAGCTCTCATTGAGAGCTCGATAGATGAGTCCCAAATTTCCAACGACTCATTGAAACTATCCAAAAACTCAAAGGACCACTTTATAATATCCAATGATTTATTAAACAATTCTAAAAAGTCAGAGAGTCCTGACAAAAATACCGAACGTAAACCTCCATCGACACCATTGAAAAGAGAGGACACTTTCACTAAAGATGGACCTGATGTCATTGTAATATCACCAAAACCCAAAGATAGGTTGGCAATGCAAATGTCATTGTTCTCACCTGGTTGCACTCCATTTCAGACAAAAACAAGGTCTACTGTGAAAGAGAGAACCATTTTAAATGTAACTCGGTCACTTGAGAAAAGTCGACGCTCATTGTCAATCCCGCCAGCTTCTCGGACAACTAAAGTGATGTTTTGCAGCCCAGTCAACAATCCAACTGCTGTTAATCAGAGGAAGAGTAAAATTATTAAATCAAACCTGAAAGGCTCCAACAAGAGCTTTCTATTTGATGAAAATGGTAAGATTCTCATATTTTGTTCTTTTTTATAATTTATTTTTGATGAATTTTCAATGACTCCCATTCTCACTGATGGCTTAGAACCTTCAATATCCAGAGATATTGCATCCCTCTGCATTTGCTATTATTCTTGCCAAGAAGTGCTCTAAAGAACCGTTCAACTTACATAATTCCAACTTAAGGTTCTAAATATATTACAACCGCCCCTCATTATCGAAGTGTGGTGTATCCACTAGTTGTTTGATAAGGAGACGCACATTGTATGTTCCACAAACCCATAAGTTATGAAACAAACTGCCTAAAGAGGTCTTTCTGCTACACTATGACAATATGTGGTTCTTCAAGAATTGAGTAAGGCTAAAATATTGAGTAAGAAGTAAGGATTTTTAAGAGTGGCATATGTCCATGCATCTAATACCATCATGTGAGTTGCATGTCTTTTTGACTATTTAGGGTCGTTTTCCTTATCTAGAATATCCAATTGATTCAGATTCCATGATTATTGAGTCAATTGCCATGTAAATTCTATTCTACTTACTGGACAAATCTATTTTTTTAATGATTGTTAAGTTTTTCATATACAGTGGAGACCCGATTATCCGGACCACAAATAAGCCGAAAATATATATAATTTTATCTAAAAAGGTAAAATGGTCACAAGTTAGCCAATAATCCAGGAGTAGGTACTTCTACAGTATCAGATATAAAGAAGACCACCAATTATATATTGAAGGCTTGTATTTGAAGGGAGACCAAATCATTATCAACAAACCTTAACAAAACACATGTAAAAAAATTTGTCATTTACTGAGATTATTAAGAATGTCATAAGCATTACCAAGTTGACTGAGTTGCTCCACGGCTTCCTACCTCTTTGTATTTCTATTTTTTTAACCTAAACTTAATTCACCATTCATTTGGTGCTCATTCAGTATTTTCTGTTGCCCATTAAATTATTTTTTGATTGGAATATACATTGCAAATTCAACAGTGAACATGGGAATAGTCACCAAAAAGCAAGGAAGAAACCGATAAATTAACTTTTAGAAGAAATTTAATACATTACACTTTTTTTTTGCTTAATTTAAGAAGTTGAATATTGCTTCCGTACTTTTGGAATAAATACTTAAAATTATTTACCCATAAGTTGCTTATTTCTTATAAATTCAATTATCCGTATTTTCGATTGTCCAAATGACCTACAACTGTAAATAGTCCAGTTAATGGAGTCTACTGTAAAATAAATCATAACCTGTCATAACAATTAACTCTGAATAATGAGCATAATTTGACTCTTCGATGATACATCTGACACATCCTCTTGCTTGCTTATTTTACAGAATCTCTCTCGGTGACTTGTCCGTCGGGTCGCAAACGGTCTTTCACGTACAGCGAGGCAGAGGACGCGCGCGCCAAACGCAAGCGTTACGTAGAAGACCTCCAGAAGTCAGCTGAAAGACTGTCTAGACCCAGGACATCTACTGGTAATCATCATCTTATATTTGCGTAAACATATATATTTATACACTGCGTCACTGAAATAAAGCAAAAATTGAAAATAGTTTGTTCAGTAACGAGAGTAGAATATTGATTCTAGCAGTTTCTGCAATAAGTTTTTTTTTCATGATTTTTTTGTACAATTCTCATATATCTTGTTCTACGCACGTCGCCCGATCCGCGAGCGTGCGTCGGCCTCAGTACGAACGCTTCGGTTAAACTATCCCTTAGGCTTCCTAGCCAAATTATATCTCGGAGTCACTCTAGACCAGCGGTTCCTAGAAGGTGTTCTGCGGAACCCTAACTACGAACGCTGGTACAAACCCTTCGGTCAAACTATCCCTTAGGCTAGGAAAACCAAATTATATGTCGGAGTCACTCTAGACCATCAACTGACCTTCTTCGAGAACACGAGGTCGCCTCAACCCTCATAGGCGGAAGAAGTAAAATGTCGCTTAGAAATAAGCTGACATTGTAAAAAACCTGCGTACGTCCCAGAATGACCTTCGCTAGCGTTATCTTTGCACACGTAGCACCCTCCAACATTGTAATACTCCAAACTCTCCAAAATAGATTCGGCGCGTAAGGCCGTAGCTGCCCCATGGTACTCTCTCAATGACGACCTCCACAAGGACTTGGAACTTCCCTCCATTGGCAAATGCGTCAAAGATTCCGCTTGTCGCTACTACGATAAGAGTCTCTTACCATCTCAATCCCCTAGTAGTTGCCAGCTTAACCTATGTCCCCGATAAGAATGACCCTCCCCGTTACCGTCGTCCTCGGCACGTCCTAGATGACCCCGTAGCCTACACTCACAGGGTACGCATATACAGCGTCCTCGCCGGTGGAGACGAAGACGTCACCCTCGCTACACCGTGAACACACACCGCCCTTCAGCCAACACTTTTACCAGGTATCTTTCGCCGGTCTACCAGCGGGGGACCCCTTAGGCCCGTTGCTGCAATCACTTTTTGCTCCTGGCTGAGCACGTTCTGCGCTCGCCCTAAACCATACATGTCCGATGACTTTTGAAAGGCCATTAGAGCCACAAGGAAGAATTTACCCATTCCGAAAAAGAAACAACGTTTTGTATAAGTATGCGTAGTAGGGAAGTATGAGCGCTACGAACATTTTAAACAAAACATCGAAACTACGTATTTGTAACTTTTAATTTATTGCTTAAAATAATTTTGTTTTTGGCTAGAAAGGGTTTATATATTTTAAATTGGTCGACATATTTCAGGTTTTGCGTTATTTCAGTAACACGTTGTATATGTAAAGGGCGCAGACCGCTTCTCACAGATTACATTGGCCATTTAACGACATTTCGTATAATGACATTAAAATTTAATGACAACGCTCTTCCGCTACATGAAAAATCAAATTATTTAAACTTTTCCAGCAAAATCAGCAGCACCAACCCCTTCAAAGGCCGTCCTCACGCCCAAATCGTGCACTGACACCAAGGCCCGCCGCAAACTGCCTAACTTTGCAGCCTTACATGAGAAGCAGTTCGCGAAGATGGAGTCTTTAGACGAGTGTCAGGAGAGAAAGGCCAAACGCGCCAGAAAACTGCTGATGCCGAAAGGGAGCACTGGTGTCTTGGAGAAGGGTACTCCGAAAGGTTAGTCAATTTGTTTGTCTTTTTTTCGTTTTTGCAACCAAGGTTCGCTAAAATGGAGGCATCAGTTCAGTGCCAGGAGATAGGGCCATATGCGCCAGAAAACTGCTAATGACGAAAGGGAGCTCTGGTGTCTTGAAGATGGTCACTCTTAAAGGTTAGTCCACTTTGGCTTGTTTGCGTGTTTTCAGCCAATCAGTGCGCTGGTTCCACCATCAGATTGAGTGGTTATTTAGTCCAGTCAAAATAGACATTTTAGGTGTTCAAATTCAATTTTTCATATAAATTACCTTTACCGGGTTTTTAATTCGTACCACAGAAACGGGAATCAATGTAAAAATCCTATTTTACTAAACTCTCCCTTGCTAGATTTTTGAATTTGCACAGCAGAAGTGCCTTATTGTTAATTATTATCTATGGAGCCAACAAAATATCGTTATATCATCTTATACACCAGACAACACTCATATATTTTTATCTAATCATTGTGTGTACAGTGCTCGCCGGATTGCACTGTACACATAGGGATTACATACTTAATAAAAACAGTATACTTGTCCGATGTTTTACCAACATAATGTTTACTTAGCCTGAACAAAAATTAGAAGGATATTCTTATTTCTTAATTAGAAAGAATTAGAATTAGAAAAATTCTTAATTAGAAAGAGAAATAATTAGAAATAAATAAATAGAAAATAGAAATAATTAGAAATAAATTTTTAATTAGAATAATTAGACCAAATTCCTCACTTTCTCTCACCGTAAATCCTCTCAACCTTGTGATACGTTTACTATACGAGTCCATAAATGTTCTGACTCTCTTAGGGATTGCTCTTGTCTGCCTTTGAGTAGAACCTCAGATATTAAATACTTCGGTGTAACTATAGACAATACATTAAATTGGAATAAACATATCCAAAATTTAACCTCTAAAGTTAGAAAATTAATTTATATATTTAAAATTCTCCGACAGGTTGCAAACCTTAGTACACTAAAAATGACATATCTCGCCCTCTGTCAATCGCTCCTAACTTATTGTATAGCCGTTTGGGGTGGAACTGATAAAACTGCAATGTTACAAGTTGAAAGGGCACAGAGGGCAGTACTAAAGGTTATCTACAAGAAACCAAATCTATATACAACCTCTAAGATTTATTCTGATAGTCAAGTGCTCACAGTGAGACAGCTTTTTGTTCTTAATGTTATATTGCGCACACATAATTCTATCCCTTTTGATGAGAACTTAATTGAAAATAAGCGTCGGAAAGACTTAGTCTTCAATATTGAAAAACATCGAACTGTGTTTTCCAAACGTCACT
This sequence comes from Sesia bembeciformis, assembly GCA_943735995.1. Classification (NCBI taxonomy): domain Eukaryota; kingdom Metazoa; phylum Arthropoda; class Insecta; order Lepidoptera; family Sesiidae; genus Sesia; species Sesia bembeciformis. The sequence continues at coordinate 673,991 of OX031042.1, forward strand.
TTCACATTATTGGTCCACATGTATATAACCAGATAAGCAAGCACTTGAGTATATACTTTTTAAACAAATATATATCAAGAATGGGGTTAATAAATGGTTAAAAACCTTAAATTACAATGAAACAGAGAATTTATTAAAAATTTATAAATAAATAAATTATGTAAGTTTCACATCCATAATTTCATAACATATCCATTTCATTAATTTACATATCCATGATCTTAATCACAATGCACACAACACGTAAATACAACACAACATTTACACACTGTTGCACAATACCCGTAAATTGAGTTTAGTAGATGACCCTAACTATAAAGTTTGGAGACTTAACTGTTGTGGTGTTGGCCGGGTGACGCAATCACACGACACAGGGACCATAAGGTACCCTATGTGTGATTGTGGCAACCTGATCGTAAAAGGAAATAAGGAGACAATATATCCTTATGTAGAGTAAAAAAAAAGGTATATATACCACAGCGGGTCATTCCACTCAGTCAGCTTGTCCTCTTACTCTGACTATACATATCTTTATATTTATTAATGAAGCACACATGCAGTGTCACAGCTAGGGTCATGAGCGCCCTGGGCAAGATGGAATTTTGCGCCCTCAACTGAAATTACTGATATAAGACGTTTACATTAAAACAACACTTCTAGCTTTTTCTGGAGCCATTTTGTCAAATACCTGTGCTGTATATTTTTGTATAGGCGCGCAGTTTAATATTTATTTTTAAATTCGAAAATTAAAAACACAGAATTCCTATATCCCTAGTTTTATATTGAGTATAGATATAAACATTTTTGATAGGGTTGCTAGGAAAGAGAGTCGAAATTTGACTACGACGCTGCACACATGTCAGAATTTAGGCAGTACACATAAGAAAGTAATCATACTAATATTATAAAGAGGAAAGATTTGTATTTTTGTATGTTTGTAACGAATAAACTCAAAAACTACTGGACCGATTTCAAAGATTGTTTCACCATTAGAATGCTACATTATCCCTGAGTAACATAGGCTATATTCTACAATTAAATGAAATTTTGAAAAAAAAAAAAAAAAACCTTATTAACCGAAGCGAAGCGAGGGCGGGTCGCTAGTTAAACATAAATCTAGTAACAACTAACCAACATTCCTAAGAATGTCTACCTAGTATGCACATTATTTACACTTACCATCACGTGGTACCGCTTGCTCGCCCGCCCACTAGTATACAAAAAAAAAAAAAAAAAATTTTGCAAGTTTCCTTAATATCTGTACAGTGGTTTCAGACGCACACAGAGACAAAAATTCTAAAAAATATTGTATCACTGCAATGATTTTTTTCAAAAAAATATTTCAATTATAGACACGGTTACGCCTTTATTATATGTATAGATGTCACCGCTCATGAGCGGTGCCTATTCTCTATAAGTGCCTATTTTCGACTCTCATTCGTGAGGTCGTAAGTTTAAATCTTCAGTCCGTACCACTAAGTTTCAACTTAACCGTAACCACATTGAGTCGTGTGGCTTTAAAATAGAACCACCCCATCTATTCCCGTGGCTCTCATGTCGTGGCGAGTAAGGAATAATAAAGCCACTACCGCGAACCCTGAGGAACTACACCACCTCTAATGGACTATTTACATGAGGCCAATTGTTAAGACAATCATCTAAGCCAAGACATTAGCATGTTGAAGGCAGTCCAACGAAAAATGCAATTTATCTCTTACACATAAGCCATTATTAGCCAATTTCACAAACAAGGTTTTATATACGGTTGCTACAATCTCGAATATAGGTTTCGACCATGTATAGCCAGAAGATCTACACTGGCTCAATCAAATCTTATTCTAAGAGAATTATAAGCAGAAGATCCTGAAGAAAAACACGAACATGTGCGTTCGCTAAACGACCAGTGGATTGGCTTGCTAGCTAGGAACGCGTGTTGACACGAGGCCATTACACAAGCCAATCCACCGCGTGTGTGGTGAGGGTAGCTACAGACGCCACAAAATTTGAAATCGTTCTAAATGGAGTGGCTTGAGACATTTCGTGGTTCTGGATTGTCTCTGTTCACATTATGTCAATATTAGATTGGCTTAACAATTGGCTGGACTTGCCAACTCGCCCCACTGCTTAGTACCCCTTAATAAAGAAATATTCTAAATAATTATAATTTCGTTTCAGCTTCATCAACAGATTTACCAAAACCAAAAGAAGCTCAAAGGCCAGAGACAACACAAGGGAAGAAACCTGTCTCGAAGTCCGGCTACACCAGGTTTGGTTTTAAACTCAACCTTGACGTTAACCCTTTCAGCATCCCATCCAAAAGCAATACCAAAACCACGTCAAACCCACCAGGCCCTTCTGCACCTGAAACTACAACAGTTAGAAGGGAAATTGCTAAAAAAGTGGTCATGAAAGAAAAAGTCCCTACAGAAGTCAGAAGGGATGTGGGTAGGAAAAAGAACAGGACGATTATAAAGGGTGTTCGAACTAATAGAAGGTTTGAACTGCAAATGATGACAAGGAATATGAAGATGTGATTCAGTGTTACCAGGGATGGTGGAGAGCGTTGCCAAATGAAGTGGGTGTTATTCAATTTTTCAATTGGTTATCAATGGTGGATACACGGTGATCACATCCAAATCATTGAATCAATTGATAGTTTTTATAGTTATGTACAGTATAGTGCCCGGTGATATATGCGTCATATGGTGAATTGCATTCAAATTGCATTCAATTGTGAACTTGCATTCAAATTAACCGGACCAATGTTTTTTCTTTAAATAAGACTATTTATAGTGAGTCAATGGTCTTGATACTTGTTGTTTTTTTTTGAGTCTAATGATTGTATAGTTATGCGAATGCATAGATGGAATAACATATGTTGACGTGGTATAACATAATATGGTGTAATTGGAATTATAGTGTAAGAAAATATAAATAAACTGTTTGAAAATAAATACAAACACCTAACATGAAAAACGCACTAATAGTTTAAAATAACCACGCTATAACATTTAAGTATAATAATCTAATTTGCATTGGCATTATCTAATTTTTATGAAAATGTTTGCATAAGAGATGATTGATTTCTCATTCGCGACGTGCCCTGTATCGCCGGGTACTGTACCGCGCACTTTGCAATATGGAGGCAAAGCCAACTCCAACTTGTAGTTTTTACTATTGTGTATATTAATTTCTATTTTTCTTCTAACAGTATTAACATTTGTATAATTACCCTCGATTTTATTATTATGACCGTACAATACTTAATAAAACTACAATACTTTTTTGTACATAAAAGATTACAGACAAGCAGACCACGTGGTGATAAGTGGGCACACTTGCCTATTGACGTCCGCGATACATTCCAACATCAGTCAAACATGACAGACGTTGGCACAGTCTCGAGTACAGTACTTACCTTTAGAGATTAAGTAGAGAAATTGGAAAAAGGATTGGGAAGATTGAGAATGGGAAAAATAACCGAAAGAGTTTTCCTTATCCTACTACATTTTTCCTTTCCATATTTAGTACTTACCAAGAACTATTTTGAAGAACTGAAATAACCAATTTTTAATTATTGAGGATGTCAACACAAAGTCTACTTGGGACTCCTATATACCTTTATTGTCACCTAAACCTAACCCATCTTTAAATTGCTGCCATCGATTTGCTGCTCATTCAGTATCTCTACTGCTCTTTTAATTATTTCCAAGTGTGCCTATCTTGAATGTTAACAGAGAGCGCTCATATTTCATTAAACGTTCACCTTTTCTATCTACCACCAGGGTTCGAAATTATCAAAATAGATATGCCTCGTGATAATTATCGGACAACCAACCGATCTACTTAGCTAATAATAGTCTTAGGTATTTATTTTTCTCGCATAATTTCTAAATTAATTACAGTTTAAAAATAAAATTATCGTAAATTACAGTAAATCAACAAACAACGTACTAATTAAATTAATGAGTGGGGATATTATCCTCATCCTCCTCAACTGCATCAACTGGATGGTATTGTCTGTGTCTGAAGATTCCAACTTAAATCTTGAAATTTAAAATCCAACTTAAATCTGCCCACATAACTGGCGCTCCGATACATATAAGGGGCCGTTCATAAATTACGTCACGCAAATTTCGTGGTTTTAGACCCCCTCCACCCTCCATGTCACCCTGTGACAAAGTCTCAAAAGTGACTCACTCCCACCTCGCTCCTGTCACATCATTTCACACTGTGGACCCTCTCCGTCCCCCTTTACGTGACGCAATGTATTGATGACCTCTAATTGTTTAATGCGTTCACTTTGAATATGAAATTGAAGAGTGGCGAATGAAATACATATATTCGATTATATTTGTCAAGACAATTGTCAATCTGTATTTATCTTGATAATTATCACTTCGAACCCTGTCTGCCACAACTGAAACGGCCAACGGAACGTTAGTAAAATTACAAACTTTTGAGTTTACAAATGACTTATTACGGTGATTTTAAAGGCTATTTTGTTGCCCTCTAACTTAATGAATACAACAACGTTATGTTTTCGGTCGACGCTAACTAACCGTCTATTGAATAAGTTGGTAATGCGCCGCAAAGGAGTTTGTATTTGATCGAAGGAAGTTTCACGTCTTAAAAAATAGAATACAAAGTCGGGGGTTTACTCTGGTGGCACAGGAACGGGGGATGTGTCACGAATATTAAAAAGAGTTAGTCGCATACATAGCTTATATCACGAAATAAATCCAAAATGTGCCTATATTTTACCATACCATCAGCCTTTCTCTCCACTGCTGGATATAGAGCTCTCGCAAGGACCATACATGGTCTTCCGCTCTTCTCATCCACCCGCCACCGGTAAACTTCTGCAAGTCGTCGGTCCAGCTGGCCAGAACGTGTCCTACACTGCGCTTCCCAATGCGTGGTCTCCATTTAAGGACTCGTCTCCCCCATCAGTTGTGGGGTCCTCTGGCAGATATGTCCGGTGACGGTTATTTGGATTTTATTTCTTTCGGATTTTATCTTGCAAAGAAATTGCTTTCCATAGCAAATTATTAAAAATTATGCATTATTTGTATAATTATTGTGCAATTTATGCAAATTTTCGATTAACCTCCAATTAATCAATATTATCAGTCTATAGTTTTACTGCCGGGCTAGGTTCTCTTTGTAAACACAAAGGGTTGTTTAGACTAAAAACTTGCTAGCCGCTAGCCGTGGCAAGTTGGCGAGTCCAACATTTTAAAGCTCATTTAAGCCGCACCACTCGTGGCCCTGGCAACTCAATCGTTGACGAAACCATTTTTTTAGACTACAACTCTTGATACGGTCCTGGCAAGCCTGTCGGGTCGTTTCCGCGCTATATTCAATTATACATGTACGGTGCTGAGAGATAAATCCTATGGACATGAGCAAAGGTTACCCCCTCTCCAACTAAATATTACCAAACCATATCATCAGCCTGTCTGCACAGCTAGATATAGACCAATCTCAAGGCTGGCCAGTCTTCTTTTCATCCGCCCACTACCGGCGGCTACAAGTCGTCAGTCCACCTGGCTGGAGCGCGTCCCACGCTGAGTTTCCCGGTACTTGGTCCCTCATCGGTTCTCAGTCCACAGATACGGTCTGCCCGTTGCCACTTCAGCTTGTTGATTCTGAGCTATCTCGGCGACTTTAGTTCTTCGTCTTTCTTCGTTACAGATTTTGTTCAGTAATTGCTTAAATACTTAAGTCGTGTTGTAAATCATGAAACATCCCCTTTTCCACGTCACCACCTTGTATTTTGATTTTTTTTTTTGTAATTTTTATTAATCACGTATGTATCTGTAATGGATTAAAATAGTTTTATGTACATTATTTTTATTTTACCTGCTAAAACCATAAAATTAAAGAATTAACGTATTTGTTATTACTCCTGTCTGTGGTATTCCAATGGTGAGGGGTCCGTGTGCCGGTAGAACCAAATATTTGTAAGAAAACACATATTTGTTCAATTTTATTGTCCCTGGACGCAGTTTACCTAACAGCTAGTGGACTCCATGCTAACGCACACACGCGCGTCTGTGTACGCTCGCAGCACACATTGCAAATGGGGTAACAATAGACTTGTTTTACTTTATCCTTTCTATAACTTTTCATTTGGCAGGATATAAAACAAATACTACTTGGTATTATTTGGTACATTTCAAAATTATACACAAGAGGATGTCGAGTTTAACAATATAAAATCTGAATCCAACAAAATTACTAAATCTGGTCACGTGTCCACGATACGGAATCCTAGAACCCGAAGAAATACGCGATTCTAGTCTTTCTAGGAGTTAAAAGCACCTTATACAGTCGTTTATAACTGCTTATCAACTACTTTTTTTTTCGGAATGTCTAAAGCTCACCAGCTAAATGGCTGGTGAGCACCCAGGAGCAAAAAATGTGTAGCAACGAGCCTATGATGTCCTTCTGCGGTAAAGGAACGGACCTCTGCTTAGAGAATTGCTTTGGGAGGGTACCGCGGGATCGCGATTCGGTGAGAAGGGCCCAGGCACGTACCGATACCTGGTAAACGTGTTGGCTGACGGCCGATGTTGACGGCGTAGCGAGGGAGAAGTCTTCGTCTCCGCCGGCGAGGACGGTGTAGGTAGATGTTTAGTGTGTGAGGATAGTGTAAGAATCGCATTGGCAGCGGTAATTGGGTCTTCTAGGAAGACTACAGTAACGGGGTGAGGCATAGGTTAGGCTGGTAACTACTATGGGGTTGGGATGGTGAGGGGATCTGTCGTAATTATAAACTACAAACGGACAACGGCCGCAATCCACTACACCTGACCAAGATAAAGAGATAAAGTCGACATTAAAAGATAAAGAAAACACGTATATTTGGCTACAACCAGATTTATTAATGTCTCAACATAGAAGCACAGCATGGTAAGTGATCACACGGCTAAAGGGCATTCGTGTCAATTGAAATCTCTGAAACATACTTTCAGAGAATATTTTGTCTTAAATGGTATATTTTCCATATCAATGTTCATCGGTCGTTACATGGGAAAGGCTCTTCCAAACAGACGCGATATACCGTATTGCGGCTGTTCACTTTTACCGCAGTGCGATAATCGTCGCGATAAAATATCATGCGGTACTATACAAAATGTACTAATTGTAAGACAAATTATCGCATTACCACGTTGCAATATTATAGGCCAGTATATATCGCACCTGTGTGGGAGAGCCTCAGAAGCCCAAAATAAATACATGGATTTGTTAAAAACCAGGATTGCGCTCCACGCAAAAGCAGTCCAAGAGACTATTTTTCTTCTTTCACATGATATGTACATTTCAGTGTACCGTTATCTCTCTTGTCTCCTGGGCTACTTTCTGAATATCTGACTCTACAAGCATTAGAGCAGTAAATAATGCAAGTATATCTAGTCTTATACCACAAGTTAGCAAAAGACAGATAGCTACTCGAGTTAAGCTTGTCCTGCAGACCTTCCCTAGAATCATTAATCAAAAAATTTGAGCTTTATTACTAAATCTTTTCAAATACGTTAAAATACACCATGGGCAAAAACTAACTCTCATATAATTAATTATTACCTCTATACATATCCTTAGACGAAATAGATAGAATAGTTTCAAATAGATCTTGGATCCAACCGGATAAAAAGTACATGTAATTCAGTATAGAAAACAGTGATAAGAAAAAGTATCAACCATGCAAAAAGTCATTCAATTCATGCACCATTCAAAACCATCATTCAATCAACTGGAACTCAATACAAGGATGGTAATACCAATCGTGTGAGCATTCGAGTAATAAGCATAAACTCCTTTGGAGTTGCAATAACTTATTCAATTGATGGCGCCAGTTGCGAATACATTTTAAAACAAAGCTGTACTTACAATTGGAACAACGAATAAAAACGTTAAAGTCAGCTTAATAACTCGTTAACAAAGACAAAAAAATGTTCGTTATAATTCGAACGCTCGATTAGCCAATACGTGGGTAATAAAAACATATTCGATTCGACACAATCCAATGTTCTGCGTTTTATAATTACTTATATTTTTATTAAATGTACATTTAACGATGAACATTGGAGATAAAGTGTTGTATATGCGGATTCCCATCCAATCCTAATGCCGGATATGTGGAATCAAGTATATGAGTAACACACCCTTAAGTTACCAAAAAACTACAGGCAAAAATACATTATGTACTTACATTTCGAAGAACCACAGTTTCCCATTTACATTTGTTTCAACTGACACAAATGCACTCCCAAACTTTTTTACTTTTAAAATACAGTTAATCCATGTGCACGGAATAAATATCACACATTTATAAAACACTTGTACTGCTCTAATAAAATACATTTTCCATGGAATAGTTAATTGTTAAAATATCTTAATCATAGGGATGTGAATACAATACTCAGTGTACAGTAATAAAAAATATTTTATAAATTTTTCAATCAAATGATTTTTCCAATCAAATCGCACTACGGGTAATTTTATTATTTTACAAACAGACCGTCAACGCAATATGTGCTTAATAACATTTTAGAATTAATATTTTAAACATTTATTTTTTGTCATGAAAAAAATACTTTGATGATGCAATAAAATAGTACCTACAATAAAACTATTCGCAAAATATTTATCACAACACGTGGTTAAAGCTTTTAATATTATTACGTGGAATTGTTATAATTAACTTTCAACATGTAGAGAAAACAGATTTTGTTTTTAAATTGTTCATTTAGTTGACGGTCTTTTATAAGCAAGTTTACACTGCGAAGGTTACACTGGAGACATGGAACTTTCACACGATTTGAATTCTTAATATTTTTTGCAGGTGTGTTACTTTTATGGCGTAGTGTCAGCGTACAAAAGAGCCATAGCTCTCTATGGCCATATGATGAAGGTGTTTGTGCCTCTTTGCATTGCATAATTGACCAAAAATCGCCATTTTTTCTGATTAATATAACTAAGTTTAATAATACTTTCTAGTTACTATAAGTAATTGTTTATTACACTAGTTTTTCTATGTTTGGCAAATTTACCGCAAACAAAAATAGAGATATTACATATTAATTTCGTTATGGTATTTAAGTTTCTCTGAATTTTTTAAATACTGACATATAATGGAATAAATAACAACAGAGTAACTATCAATTATCAGAGAGAAAAGCTGTTCTATCTATACAACGTACTAAATAGATATATAAATAACATTACACGTTTCTGCCAGATATGTCGCCACTTTATACAATAACAAAAATAAGTTTTTCCAGTGTTTTATTAATAATTTTAACAAAATATGTTTAGATATTACTCTCACTATATTACAAATGCAATATAAATAATTATATCTGCTCAGGCACCTAATACAAGACCTATATCCTAACTACTTTAGCACAAGAAATTTAGGGAATAATCAATTATGAAACTAATTCACTCCATCGTCACACCCAGAAACTGTTTTCCAACATAAATAAAATGTGAATATATCAACACTTATTTGCTAAAGGAAAACAATATTACAAGTTTTTATCTTACAGTTTTATTTACACAAAAATATGCATTTTTACATTATTTTTTTTCACAATAAGAAACAATGCATTTTAAAAGCCAACCCTGCATTCAAAACGCGCCGAAAATAAATTCGGTTACTAATACATTTCACTTACAGTTGACATAGCCCTTACTCCATAGGGTTCTTACACATTAGGGCACATGTAACATGTAGGTAATGTACCATGACATTGTGCACATGTTTCTAATTTACACAAGTAATGTGCTCTAGCGCGTAAGTCGCTACATAAATTATTGATAAAAAGAAAATCACATTTCATAAGAATATCTCACCAAGCTGACATCACACAAGAATATTTTTCGTCTGGTATACTCGCAAGCTTTAATATATATAATAATTATTACTTAATAAATGTATCACGTACAATTATACACTAATCCCTCGCTTTTTTCGTATGATTAAATAGTAATTTCTAAAATATAACGAGGGTTTTACCAAATTTAACCAAACTAGTAAAACGACTTTCTTTACTACAATCAATACATTTTAATAATGCAGTATCTTAACTGAAATATTAGTAATAGTTATGGATCTTCTGTTAAATAGTGTTACGTCATTGGCCGGCTTAAGTTAATCTTAAGTAATATTTTAACTTCTTTCAAAAACCAATAAACTGCATAAGCTTCAAGCTTTAAATATTTTCGCATCCTTAAATTGCTTGGAACTAAGGATTAGGGTCAAAGGTGAATAACTTTTTAAATGCTATTAATGTACAGGATTACTGGTTAAAATACTTCTGCCAGTAGTGTGTTCAAATCACGTGATGTATAATGAAATTGTCTGCTTCTTATCGTCAACTATAACCTTTTGCTTGCGGCTCCACTCGACATACACTGATGTATACTAAAATCTTTCGAGAAATAACCTACACGATAGTGAAAACCATATCAAATGCGTTCAGTAGAACGGATTGATGCGGCGCTGAAAGTCTTCAAACTTACATTAGTTAAAATGATTGTCCTAGACTGACCGGTCTATTAACGCGGCCCCGTTAGCTCAGAGGCGAGCTCCAGAAGGCTGTGAGAATTCGCACACCATTGGCACCATAAGAAGAGGTGCTCGGCGCCGGAGGGATGTCATGTGGAGTCTATGCACTAGAAAAAGGAGTGGCTAAGGAACACGGGTATAGAAGAAAATTTGTAGGTAGACAGAGCAGATACGCTTCGGAAAGAGCCTACGCAGCACGGCGCGTACCTCCCGCGGTTCGGTCCGTATAACCGGAGGGTTAGTAGAACCATGGAAGGAAGAGGATAAGGTCCTTAAAAAACTGATTTATTAAAAAATAAAGAAACCGGAAAGAAGTCAATCAATCATTATATAGCTTCTACGATATGAACCTACTATTAATGGTATAGATCAGGGTTGTCCAACTGGCGGCCCGCGGGCCGCATGCGGCCCCGATGCCGTTTTGTGCGGCCCCCGAAAGAGAAAAAAAAACAGAAAATTTACTTTGAAATACCTTCCTTTTGAAAAAGAATTTATAATTTAATATGAACAAACTTTTACCAAATATGCTGGTTTATAATTTACTTTTGGTTTTATTAATAACTTTACCTTACATAGGTTCTTATTGATACTTTAAAATTAAAAGTATATAATAATACTTTAATTTAAAGTATTATTATATGGCCCGCAACCACGTGCAAGGTTTTAATTTTGGCCCTTGAGGCTTTGTAAGTTGGACACCCCTGCTATAGATAACGTATTCGTAATTTTTAATTACGGTGATTGACGCAATGATAAAATTAGTAGCAACGAGCCCACGTATACGTAATTCCCATATGGTATATGTATTAATTAGGGAAAAGCACGTTATGTCATTCACCCACGCAAGCTACTCCCACAGATAAGCTAAAAGCTCGATGCTAACTACAAATGCAATGCAATGCAACCAGTATCTTTCAGTATCCACTGCTGGACATGGGCCCTCTCATGCACATTCACCCGTGCATGAGGGATGTAAGGCCTGAAAGCACCACCTGGCCAAGCGGGTTGGCGAATCCACTCTTTTAGAGGTGGTGTAGTTCCTCGGGGCTTGTGGTAGCCGTTTTGTTATCCCTGTCGTCTTTTACGACACTCACGAGAGGAGACTACCTCTAAAAGAGTGCTCGTTAACTATAGTGGCGTTTTAAGTCCATACATCCATCATGCACAAGACAATGGACGGGTCACAGCAGTGGGCGGTAAAAGGGTTCGTGACAATTCCATGAATGCTTACATGCAATGATTTGAATGAAATTATAAGCATGTAACGAAATTTCGCACCGTGCGCTATTGAAAAGAGCTCATTGGTGGAAAAAATCTACAACAATGAAATTCGTTACAGAACCCAAGTAACTGGACATAGATCAAAGCTGAAATAAGAGTTGGCAGGTCTCATGCCGCAGGACCGAGAGGTCCGATAACCGAGGGTGTAAACGAGTTCTCGAATGGAGACTACGTGCCGGGGAACGTTGCGTGCGTCACGTTTCGGCCAAGTGGACTGAAGAATGTCGCTATAAATAAAATAAATATCTGATCCTGTACTAAAAGTAATAACGAAAATGTAATAAGAGATAACTAAAAATAGAAAAAAAAAACCGCTTCCATTCTGTCACTTTATGTTCACAGCCATTTGGTAATTACTTCGGGAAATTACGTAAAACTGAGCTGCTACCATTCGTCACTGTTAGTTTTACGAAATAACTAGACTTTAGCAATATCGCATATATTTGATAGGAATTGTTTCAAATTAAAAAAAAAAACATGAAACGATACAGTTGAAAAGATATTTAACTGTTTGTCATAGGTTTCAGAGAGTAGACTCCTGTTACACACGTTGTAAAACTTCTGGAGCTCTACATATTTGAATAGATATAGGGCTGAGGTCAACTTTTGAGTGTGCTATCATTGTACAGATCTGCGAAATTCAATAGCTGTTTTGAAAACAAAACTTTATATGTAAATCGAAATGAAGTAAATTAAACATCTATATATTTTGCTTGATCTGTGTTGTGTACAAATGTTTTTCATTTTATATTTTTGTGAGGATGATGAGGTATTTCTCTCATCCCATTATATTCCTTATTAGATGGTATGGAATGGGGTGGGGTGTATTTTTCAGGCATAGTAGGCATGTAAGTAATTAAACATTTCTCATTTGTCGTTCGCGAGTAATGTTTTATTTTTCGCTTTCATGCCGCAGACCCGCTGTAGATATAGCCAGAACAATGTCAGCCTCACGCGTGCGTCAAACTACAATATATTCAAAATGTTTCCGTCTATTCATTCAAGCATAATCACTAAGTTTATACATATTAAGCTTCATTCATAATGCAATATGTGAAGTAATGTCTAAAAGTTAGGAATACAACTCCCATTTATGCACTAGTGAAAAGAAAACGCATTAGTAAAATTTTTAAAGATAGCGCAACGGAAATTAAAAATAAACAAAAAGTATAAACAATGGTTATTCTTTTGGTTTTGCCCAAAACTGCCAAGTTTCTAGCTTGATTTTAAATTAATGCCATCAGCCCTTTCAGTATCCCCTAGTGGTGAGTAATCAAGACTTCTCGCGAGTGTTTTAACTCAATCCTGCTCAGCTTGCGGATCCGACTCCTCTTAGTTACTCCTTAACTCTTTTGATTCACCTACTTAATCACCATCTGAGAGCGTTTCATTCCCTTTCCCTAACGGTTGTTGCATAAGCAACAAAAAAAAGGTCATGCCATCATTGCATCTCGATTTTGAGCCCCCGACAAGTGCCGCTACGCGATTGCACTCACGATCATGATTGGCGGCGGAATCGGAATGAATAACAATTCGATGGAACAATTAAGGGATTCTGTTCCGCTCGCGGATTCAACTCTTGATTCATTATCCATCACTAGTATCCCCTGTAGGACATGGTCCTCCCCATGTACATGAGGGATATACGGCCTTAAAACGCCACGCTGGCTAAACGGGTTGGCGAGTCCACCCTTGAGGTGGTGTAATTCCGCTTGTGGTAGCGCCTTTGTTATACCTAACAGCTCATTTACACAAGGAGAGTTTATCGAACGCGTGTTAACAACTGTTATCACCATCTGATCACTTATTCCTGTTTTCATCAAGTTTTTATCATCATGTGAACAGTTGTAGGCGAGAATTGTATGTAGTTTGATCGTATACGAGTATCGTATACGATATTCTGGGCGTTAAAGTCGGCGGACACTATCTAAGAAGTATTAACAAGTCAAAGGATTTTATCAAATTTGGTCTACTAACGCGTAGTTCGTGGGACAAATTAATATAGGACAATTTTTATACTGATTAAGGCGGGTGTAGCCGCGGGCGACGGCCCGTGAAATATAACATCTCTCTGTCGATTATTTTATAGAAAACCGTAATTTTTGTGGAAAAACCAACATTGTATAATTTGTATTGTCAACGCTCGACCTTGCGCCAAGTTTTTCGTAGAATTGAATGGGTATTATTTACCTACTTGATTAAAAAAAAAATATATATTTTACGTTATTTTTATTTTGAGTGTCAGGTAATCTATATATACTTATAAATAAAAATTAAATGCTGTTCGTTGGTAAGCGCATCACTTGAGAATGGCTCGACCGATTTGGCTAATTTTTTTTTAAATGTTTGTAATAGTCCGAATAAGGTTTTAGGGAAAGAGAAATTGGAAAAGATGCCCGGAAAATTCGGGAAACTGAAAGTGCTTTTTTCTATGGGATTTTTGTATGAACTTATTGTATTATTGAAATTTGGACAGGACAACGTCTGTCGGCTCAGCTAGTTTAATATAAATGTTTATGTACAAGGAAAGCCATTATACTAACTACATTATTCAGAACATTCGATACTACCCGTTATAATTTTATTTGAACTGTTGTGTTATCTATATAATTAAGCTTTGAAAGTGAGGCGCGTATCGAGAAATCTGTTATGGAATTTATATAATATTTTTTTCTGGATAATAAATTAACTTTTAAAACATGTGTTTAATGGAACATTTAAATGAAGGTACAAATTGATCCATATACAGGTGCAGTCCCACGACACGGTCTAAATCTAAGCATAGCACGGTCTTAGAATCGTCTATTTATCGCGACGTCAGTCTTCTGCACGAACTTCATGGTATGATAATAAAGGCAGTAAAAGAGAGTAATATAAAACAAATCCTCGGTTGTTAGGGGATAAACGGCAGCTTCGGATAGGTGTGACGTCACCGTGACGTGGGTAGAACAATAATGGCTGCTCCATCGGAGCACAGCTAAACAAATAAGTCACGTCCGAGGAATGAGCGAATAGATAACCGAACCCTTGTCGACCAATGAGAAAAAAAAGTGATTTGCAAACCAAACAGTTTTGTTTGTGGTAAACAACATACGAACTAGGCACTTACATTCCGTATTTTGCGGTACGTAATCTCTAATTCTAAAAATTTAGCACTTTTTTTTTATTAGTTTCTGGAATGTATAAAATGTCTTACAGAGTCGCTGACAGAAACCACTGAGCATACGAGATGGCTTACAGTAACCCGCTGCTATAAACCAATGAGCCTGCGAAATAGCTTAAGTACATAGCTGTATCATACAGAAAGCCGCTGACAGAAACCACTTAGCCTGCGAGGTGGGTTACACTAAACTGTTGACATAAACCAATGAGCCTGCAAACGGCTAATAGTACATAGCTGATATCTGTAAGCCTGTGAGATCGCTTACAGAAACCACTGAGCCTGCGAGGTGGGTTACACTAAATTATTGACATAAACCAATGAGCCTGCAAAGCGGCTATTTCATCAACGTCCAATGGAAAAACGAATTCAGATTCTCTTGTATTTCGATACAAACAATGGTTGTAAGTTATGATGTGGAATTTTCTGCGTTGCCATAGAGTCCTTTCTGGTTTATATAGTAAGAACGGCTAGGTGAAACATGATGGCGAAATGATATACAGTTTGCTCGCTCATATCAAGCGGTTAATTCTTTGCCAACATGTAAATACAACCTAAATGAGTCACTCAATGGAAATGTATAAAGGTATTATATTTATAATATCGTGCGACATTAATTTTTCACTTGTTGTCCGCGTTCTGCTTCCTGTAATTAGCTCCTTGTCCTTTCGGTGGCGGGTCATGGACTGAACTACCCTCGCGCTCATAAATTATTTATTCAAAATAGTGGGTAATGAAAACAGGTTTTGTTTCTAGCTCCAACGGCACATGATCAGGTCAACCGAGGTGAAACATTGATCACGTGGAAAGGAAATTAATGGATCTTTACATAAATAATTTAGTTACGTATAAAACTGTGCCTAAAAATTCCATCCAGATATCGATCTAATTACATACAATAGATGCCATTAGTTGATCTAACAACCGTGAATAGTTTTACTCTTCCATTGGCATGTGAAATTATGTATATTTTGGGGAAAAAATCTTTTTATTGTACTCTACGACCGATACAGAGGGAAAAACAATATTTTTTTAATTTTTTATCTGTTTGAACAGGTATTACGCAAAAACTACAGGAGGGATTTTAATGAAACTTGGCGTAGGTTTAAATTATGTGCCAGGTTAATATTTAGGGTATTTTTTACCCTAAATATTACGGGAATCACTAAAGTTCACGCGAAGTCGCTAGTATAAAATATTCTATTATATTATTATTATACTAGCGGTGCCCGTAGATGTTAGACTAGGTATGTGGGATTACCTTGATTCCTGTGGGAATTTTATAATGGGTCTAGATAAAATGTATGCCAAGCGGGTATCATTAAAATTGTGGGCTCTTATTCACTGCAACAACTGTTAAATGTACAGACACCGCTTTGCTATTATTTATTATATGTATAGATAATTTATTACATATAAATACGAAAATTTGGATGTTTGTTACTCAATCACGTCGACACGGTTGAACTGATTTCGTTGAAACTTGGCAAATAGATTGTAATCCGAATTAATACATAGGTTACTATCATGTAAAGGACGGGAATGAAAGCTAGTTTCTTCACATAAAATTGTAGATAGGATGTCGTAAAAATGCAGCAGGGAAAGGACGCAACGCAAATATCGCAACCGCAACCAGCCCTATTAGTATCCACTGTCTGACACGGGCGTCCTCACGCACATTGTGATGTGCACGAGGGATATATAAACCACTCTTTGAGATGTGCAGTTCCTCACGGCTTGTGGTAGCGGCTTTGTTATCCCTTGGTCGCCTTTTACGAACGATGAGAGTAAGAGATGATGTAGTGGTATTGGAAAGCCGGCGACAACACACGGAATGTTACTTATTGCTTGAGCGACCTAAAAAAGGAAAGCGAACCTAAACAACATAGATTAAAGGTAAAAAATACCTTCTTTTTTATGGACGAAGGCGGCAGACGAGCATACAGTCCACCTGATGGTAAGTAGATACTGTAGCCCATAGACATTCTTGATACATGCCAACATTAGTCCAAAAGACAAACGTTGGCACGCCTTCAGATGCGCTGCCTACCTTTGGAGATATAGGAATGGATTTGGAGAAAAGGTTGGGGAAATGGGGAGGGATAGGATGGTGTTGGACTCTGGCACATCTCACTCACTACCGAAATACGTACGTACATTGGCGAAATAAGATAAAGTGGGGAAATGCAGTACATTTCAAGGTAGTCTTCTGTGAGAGAGGGGTAATGTGGCCAGTCGAGTGCGCCCAGCGGCTGTTGGATTGCAGCGTGCACTCTTCCCCCCATAAACCTCGGAAAACTAAATAAACGTATATTAAAGGTAAAATATTATGTTACTTTTGTATACTTTGGGATTTAAAGGTGTGGTTAGGTCATTATCGTTCTTGAAACATCATTTGGAGACTACATCGACACGTCACACTGATATAGGCGAATTAGTCACCCACTCAGCCAGTCGACTTTGATAACACGATATCGGGTAATCGTGCCGCGCGGAACACAACGCTCTTGTTCTTTACAAACGGCAAATACCTATTATTGGCAAAGGATTTTATTAATTTTGTGCCAAATTCTAAATAAAAAAGGTTTCGAAGTTGAAGTTGCGGTCAGTTCCCTGTGCGTAAACGGTTAGGTAGGATATCTGTGGTTAGTTTATGTCGCTCCTATGAAAGATTACCATGGGAAATTTATAATTGATCTGGATAAAAAGTAAATGTTAACCCGGCACACAAATTATAACTATGCCACGTTTCAGTGGTTTTTGCGTAATGCACGTTCAGAAAGACAGACAAAAATTAAAAAAAAAAATTGTTTTGGGCTCTGTATGATTATATTATTATACAACTAGCGACCCGCCCTCGCTTCGCTTCGGTTTATAAGTTTTTTTTTTTTAATAAAATAAACCTATAAAATATAACCTATATTAGACACGGATAATGTAGCTTCCTATTTGTGAAAGAATTTTTGAAATCGGTTCAGAAGTTCCAGAGATTACCTCCAACATACTTACAAACACACAATTTTACCTCTATATATTATAGTAAGTATATAGTATAGTATAGATTACATATTAATAATATTAACGTGAATTTGAATTTTTTTATTACTTCATCTCAATAACCAGATGTTAGATCATGCTTCTATTTAAAAATAATTTTGAAATAACGAAATTTTAAGTTGGAAAATCTTAACTAAAATCAACAAGTCCACACAGAGAATAAGCTCACTTTGCTCTGATAACGTCACGTATTTTTGTTTGGTTCGATGTTATTTAAATATGTATGGGCTCTGAATAAAACAAGGGATGTCCGATATGAAAATAATTTTCCCTCTCAACAAGCCGGTAGTAATTGCCCACCATAACGATCAGGAAAAACATGATTAATGAAGGATTACAAAAATATAAATATTTTTGTGTCCTAAAACGATTAAATAACAGAAAACTTTTGGTAACTCTTCAGTATGTCTATACTATTATAATATAATAAAGAGGTAAAATTGTGTGTTTGTAGGTATGTTGGGGGTAATCTCTGCAGCTTCTGAACCGATTTCAAAAAATCTTTCACAAATAGGAAGCTATACTATCCGTGTCTAATATAAGGCTATATTTTATTTTGAAATTTTGAAAAAAGTTTATAAACCGAAGCGAAGCGAGAGCGGGTCGATAGTCGCTTATGTTTTATTTTGAAAAAAACTAAACATAAACCGAAGCGAAGCGAGGGTGGGTCGATAGTCGTTTATAATGTCTTGCTGGATTTTGGTGCGCAAATCTGTCGAGCAAGTATATCTTTACGTGATTAATTGATTACTCCTTTAAAAACATAGCATACGTACGTACGTGCGTCAGATTACGTATCGTATTCGTGGAACGCCCTCCGGCCAGGTGGACTGACGACTTAAAGAAAGTCGCCGGTAGCGGCTGGACGAGAAGAGCTGAAGACAGTGTGTGGTGGCGGTCCTTGGAAGAGGCCTATATCCCTGCAGTGCAGGAACACAGCCTGATAATACCATTAGATGTGGTACTCATTTAAAAATGTGCACAATTTAATAAACGAGTACAGAACAATGTGAAATAATCTCAGAAAAAAACAAGGGAAGAAAGGCCTGGAAGAAATCGCTTTAGCGATAAGGCCGCCGATTGTACTTTTAATAACTCATACTTTTGTATTACTCTGTATGTTTTTGGTGTACAATGTACAATAAAGTGTATCTATGTGTTATTGTCGATTCTAATTTCCCAGATATACTAAAACATGTTAAATCATTCTGTAAGACACAATTATGTTTACTTAAAAAGACCTTTGTGACACCTTTGATTAGTTGAAAACATAATATGTATGCCATTTAACAGTTCTGACTTTCTTATCTAGTGGTAAATGTGTTACGGTTTAAATTCTCGCTCGCACAGCTTATCAGTGTTTGGGATTAGCAAGAAATACTGTATCTATGCATTGCAAATAAACAAAGTGAATTGAATATGCTAAAAACCATAATATTAATTATTCCCAACATCATAGTTATGATCATAGTTATCTAATGAAGTTTCATTAGATATCAAAAACCTAAAAGATTGTATGCAAAAACCAACTCTGAAGCGTATAAGTAAAGTTGAGTTCAGTTTATGTAATATTTATCAACGCTGTGTACATGACAACGCAATAAAGTGTAACGTAAAAATTATCAGACAAAATTTCGTAATTTTCCGTAGAAATGCTGTTTTATTTATTATAATTACAGTGAGTAAATATATATAGTCTTTTTAAATAATAACTTTTAGGATGTCGCGAACAGAGTAATGGATTTCAAGTGGAGTTGGGCGAACCAGACGAGGCGATGAAGTTAGCTGGAATAGGAGCGCACTAACCGGATGGTTGCCAAGAAACAGTAAATGAAGTTGTAGGTCGTAGGAGAACAGCGCGCAAAAGTGGTCGAACACCGAATAATTGTCAAAATATCGTTGCCTATAGAGACATTTTGAAGGTATGAAGATCAAAAATCTGGAAGAATTCTATGTATAAAAGCTTTGAAGTGAATAGTAGTTGGAACAAAATTTATGATTTTTTTCGTACAAGATTAATGAAAAACCGTTCTAGACTGAGTGTATGGGATTTTCTCTGGCAGGTAGGAAGGGAGCTTAATGTTTTCAATAACACATTATCTCTGACTGAGGACCATGTTCCTTAAAATTATACTACCTATACTTTACACTATACTACCGTGAAGTTAATAGAGCAAAGTTGACGAGTCCCTATTAAATTATGCTATTCAAGTTATATTACATAGTTGGACTTGAATGCTACCAGCGAGTGTACATTACATAGTTGGGCAAAAGCCAACTCTTTAAGTTATACTGCGAGGAATTGGCCACTATCAAATTAACAGATTGCAGTCGCGTTTGTCCGCATTTTAAGCTATGTTTGTTGTCAATCAAATTTACAAAAATATCAATAAATTTCTATGGATGCCATTAGAAAAGATACGTTGCTTTTTACAATTCGAATTTAAATAGGGCTAGGCTTTAAGATAGTGGGTAATAATACATACGTGATTCACTCCTATTGCCATATTATCTAAATAATTAACTCATTCAAATTTAAGGAGGAATTTAGAGATGTATCCTATGTACACCAATTTTCATGGCGATCGTTTGAATGGTATAGAAGTTGATGTGTTGCAGCGCCATCTAGTGGCAAGTTACAACAAAGACGATAGCATAAGAACGTTCTCCATAAATAAATACATATATGTGCCAACTTTCATGGTGATCGGTCAAACGGTGTCGAAGTGTATTAACATCAGATATACCAACATACTCTTTTATATATATAGATATACTAAAACGTTAAACGGTGAAAACATAATTAGAGCCTAATTATTAGTAAGAGAATCGTAAGGTTATCTATTTTATTTTCGGCCATTTTAGGAGGTCGCGACACTAAAAAGGTTGAGAAACGATGTCCTAAACTACTTCAAGATTTTCGAGACTGGCTACTTTTTGTGTTTAGGGATTTTCATTGCGCTTTGATTTTTAGGGAAACCCTTGATGACATACACGGTGCGGCATCGGTCGATTAAGGAAAAGAACTGGTCTATATTGTGATCAAATAATTTGCAGCAAAGTTAAGAAATTTTTGTCTCCACCACGACAATCATTTTGATCTGCTGCTAAGCACAATCTTCTCCATGTAATCAAAACGAGTTTCAGGTTTTCCAGACATGTAGTAAAATGAGCAGATCGACCATGCAAGGAGTCTATGAATATGAAAGAGCATATACAAGCCACGGGGATCTCCGATGCGTAGCCAACAGCGCCTCTATCCCTGAGGGACTGGACTTGGCTTATAAGCAATGAATATAAATTACTATTAAGCGACAATAGCTGTGTGCCAGAGGCGTTCGTTCCTTAACTACCTTTAGCCAAGATCGTGGACGTAGGATTAATGGATTTAGAAATTGCCCAAGTTGCGAAATAAATCTGAGGCGTCCCTTGTAAATTGTTTTAAAGATGCCGCTTGCGAACATATGCTGATATCCACAGTATAAGTGGCAGACATGCAGATGGAGCACTTAATGGGTAGTGATTTGGCATCGCCAGTTAAGCATTCTATAATCCTAGAGGTCAAATAAATATATTAGAAGATGCTTCTTCAATTTATGTCATTAAAGTTTTTTTGACGTTATTGGATAACTAAGAAGTAAATCCGGTTTTGCGAACACTTTCCGTGTCATTTTATATTACGACTGTTATTCGGCAAGGGCACGGGTGTGTGCATTATGCCAATGTCAAGCAAAAAAGAGGAAAACAGCGATAGAAAAAATCGAATACAATCTTACTCTATATTTAGATTAAAAACATAAAATTAAAGTTGTAACAATCTAGTTTTGATGCTTCTTTATCTTTATAATACAGAAAGAGACGTAGTATGAATTAGATTGTTCAAAAGCAATTTATGAGTTTTTTGTAAATAAATAAATTTATTTGTGAAGTACTCAGATAGTTTTTAACCTTAGTAGATACACTTTTTGTGTTTTACATTTTTTCTTAGCCTCCAAGAAGGTAGTTGTGGCTGTAAACACATCTTCGTAATTACCATAACGGTTCTAGAATTCGGCCTTAGAATATTGAAAGAAATGCAGCATTAAAGCGAATTTAATGCCTTTAGAAACACAGTCCCATTTTGTTTGATAAATGATCCAGGCTCAGATCCATTACCTTAGGTCTTAGAATCCAACTCACTCACTACTAAAGCACGTACGTACATTAGGGAAATCAGAAAGTGGGAAATGCAGTACATTTCAAGGTAGTCTTCTGTGAGAGAGGGGTAAGCTAGCGGTGCACTCTTCCTCTCAAAAAATTAGGTCACATTCCAAAATGTATTATCTATTTAACAATCTAAATATAATACATCACTTTTTATTTTTATAACACAAAAAAGATGCAGCATCATTTAATAAATAACTCCACACTCAATGACTCATACTAAGATTCCCCAGTGTGGTGGGTCCAGAGACACATACAAAATCGAACACACCACCAAGTCCCAAACATATTTGTCTTTAAACAAATGATGTATCCGACTGAGAAACAAACCCGGAACCTTTTACACAGCAGATGGGTGTACTACTATCTACTGGGCTAATCGGTCGTCATCAATAAATAATTTATCAAAGAATCAGAGTTTGAGAAGACAATTTGTCATCAGAGAGATAATCGCATAAAGAGAGATTTTGGTGGGAACTCGAGATGTGAATTGGAGTTTTTTTTTGATTATTATAGATATTGTGGGCTTTGTGGTATAATAGTGATAGATGATTAAATTATTAATCTTCGAAGTGTCTAATGTTTGTGATAATCAAATAAAAGCATACCTAGGACTGCGTTTTCATGTCCTTCAAGGAGTCCAACTCTTCTGTCTTCAATAAACCTACTATCATGTTACTGAGCGACTCCTAACTTACTTCGACAGAATTGGCCCGGATGAGTTGTTAATTGATTAAGAAGTAAACTTGACACTGGCACAATGCTCTAATTGCAATATAAGAAAAGAAGAATTGTATGTTTTGGAAAGCAGCCTTAATCTATACTTCTATTCTAATATAATAAAGAGGTAAAATTGTGTGTTTATAGGCATATTGGGGTTAATCTCTGGAACTACTGAACTGATTTCAAAAATTCTTTCACAAATAGGAAGCTACATTATCCTGTCTATATTTTATTATGAAATTATGAAAAAAAACAACTTATAAACTGAAGCGAAGCGAGCGCGGGTGGCTAGTGTAGTCATAACTATGGATTATATAATATAGACAGATCTAAAGTTATAATAACACCTTTTGTCCATCAGCAAAATGACAATTGAAACTTTTAAGGTCATTTTAATGAAGTTTTACTGTTGCTAGATTTCATTTACAATCTAGTGTCATTGCCAAGAAATGTTATTCAAAGAACAAATGCCGGAAATGTGAGGAGACTACAAGACTCCTCCTTTTATTTATATACCTATACATTGCTTGTGTTGACAATTATTGATTAAATATCGGCCTAGTAACGTGATACTGATAACTTATTTTATTACAAGATTTATATGTTTGTACAGAGGCAGGCATTCATTTGTATACATTAAAATAAAAAATAGATATAAGATACTTGGTGGGGAACATAGCGTGGGACTCCCTTCAGCCAGGTGGACTGACGACTTGACGAAAGTCGCCGGTAGTGGGTGGATGAGAAAAGCAGAAGACCGTGTGTGGTGGCAGTCCGTTGGAGAGGCATATATCCAGCAGTAAAAAGACATAGGTTGATGGTATATATTGAAAAGTAATTAAGTAATAAAGTAAACTGTCCTAAAGTAATTATTATAAACCCCACTCTGATAAGTCCTTTTATCGGGCCCTTAAATAAGTTCATTTATGAATGAAAAGGGAGCAAAATCTTCTATGACCAAAAACCATGACGTTTCTTCATGTGATGCATATATGCATTAGGTTAGGTCATCAGTACATTACATGGGATGCACATCTGTGCAATGTGTTAAAAACTAAATAATTTAAGTTACAAGAACCCTGATGCTTGTGGGATGAATTTGTTATTAAAAAAACTAGGGATGTTTCTACAAACATTCACATATTTAAATAATACTGGTGACCAGCCCTGACCAGCCCTCGCTTTGCTTCGGTTTATAAGTTTTTTTTATTTCAATATATTTTTTTTTAATTTAAAAATATAATATAGCTTATATTAGACATGGATAATGTAGCTTCCTATTTATGAAAGAATTTTTGAAATCGGTACAGTAGTTCCAGAGATTACCCCCAACATACCTACAAACACAATTTTACCTCTTTATTATATTAGTATAGATATAATTTTTAAAATATGTACCTTGAATTTTATATATGTATCCAAGTGTAATTTTATATAAATATGGGTCTTTACTTGAGGCAAAATAAAAATAAAATCTGTGAAATATTTTGATTAATGAAAGTTCATAAGGAAGTCATAAATTGGAAAAGAACAACAGTATAGAATACTGACATCACTCTTCAATAGTGTCCTTATAAGAATGCTTGAGTGAGAGGGACAGTAATTGCTCCTCACCAAATTCCTGTCTCAAATATTGTCAAACTCGTATGTAATTTTTTATTGAGTTTCTAACTATATTTAAACATGGCGGGCTTATTTGCTTCCTAAGTTCTTTAGTTAAACTATCAATTTCCTTAGTTCCTTGGTACAATGTTTACATGAATGTCAGTTAAAACATTTACAGACAAATTTCAAAGTATATACAAATGGGAGTTTACCTCTGTACCCCACAAAGTAATTATAAAGTTAATATCCCAGTAGAATAAGTTTTAGTAATGTGAGTAGTTTTAAAAGTTATCGATGATGTGTTATTGAAAGGTTTCTGATAAATTTTGAATTATAAAAATCAAAATTTATGTCTACTTTATAGACAAATCCATATATACAGTTTGGAATCTTCCAAGTTTCATAATGTTTAAGTGTTTTAAACACAAAATAGGTATAAATGCAAAACAATTACTAAAAAATAATGCAAAAAACATAAGGGTTGTGCTAGTAGTGAAAAGGTCAAAACAGAATAGATCCAAGTGGGAATGCTTTTCCTGACTTGTCATAGACATAAGTAATTGACAGTACAGGTCAAGGATTTTTTCAAGGACATCTGTACATAAAAGTAGTCAGTTACTTTTATAAAACTTGGAAGGAATTAAAAAAAATCTGAGGGATATCATGCCTGGCATTGCCTACAGTAAATTTTGATTATCTACTTCTTATATTACCAATAGTTACCATAAGATTACTCTATGGACAAGGTTATCTAATTTAGGACCAAACTTTAATTCTAATGGCTGTTACTAATGTTTAGATGTTCAGCCATATAAATGATGTTAATATTGTTATGATATCATATCATGAATTGATCATTTTCATGCAAATATGATAACATTAATGTTTATCTATGTTCTTGCTTCAGATAAAAGGCCGATGAATCATGACTCCTGCTAATATAGGCAGGATAAATGACAAGTTTTTATAACAGACTACAAATTGTTGTGTGATGCTCTGCTCGAAATATGAAACACAGAGGACTTGTACAATGATTTCAATGATTTTTATTTACGACAAATATGTACATGCCCTCAGTAGCCAGCTTCAGTTTTCTAAAAATATGTTTATAAAGCTTAAAATCGGATAGAAGCGAAGTTTACATATTGTGGGAATGTGCAACATAGAATCACTTTGTCACTCACTCGGGAGTCGCTTTGGTACCTTCGTAAATGCAGTTGCCTCTGGGGCGCACGCCACACTGAGTCAGACGCTGGCCGCACGGCCGGCCCTAGCCGCTAGCTAGAGCGCGGCCGACTCGGGTGCCATTAGTGGAGACAGAGGACCCGCCACGCGCCGCCCGCGCTCGATCTCGAAGCGCAAGTCGGGCGAGCCGCGGCGCGCGCCGTTTGCCGCACCATCTTCAGGTAGAAACGCTGCCACCAACAATGCACAAATAACCAGCAGAGCACCCAAAACAAACGGCGGCCCTGGAACTAAACGCACATACTTCTCCTGCTCCGGCCGTGGCTCCCCACCCGGCATAGCATGCTCCTCATTCAAGTCCACATGGAATAGATAGAAGATAACACCAAACATCGCTGGCCCAAGACCATTGCACAAACCCCTCACCCCTGTCACCATGCCTTGCACAACTCCCTGCCTGTCCGCTCGGCTATTCACTGACACATATGCACTGATTGCTGGGTATGTAATAGATCCAAGAGCTGCTAACACTCCAGCAGCCCACATCATCCAAGTACGACTACCGAAGCCGTACCACATGAGCTGCAGCATCTCAAATAGTAGTCCAACCATGATTGTGTGCTTTGCACCAAGAGATCTCATCAGGAATCCGAGAACGACTTGCACACCAATACTGAGCACACCCACTATAGCAATAAATATTGCCACTTGCACCACACCAAAGCCCATTACTAGTTTTAGGTACACAAAAATGCAAGAGTACTGTCCGGCCTCAGGCAGGTAAGAGAGGAACACAGCGACACATAGCATAAGTACGGTACGCTCGGCGCCTACTTTCCGAAGCGCGGCGAATGGATCGGCCTGCTCCCAGCTAATAGCGGGCCCCCAGCCACTAGGACGCACTTTCTCCGGGAGGCTTTCAGGGACAGCAACCATGATGAAAAACACGTCGAGGACTGCAACGGCGGTGGCAGCAGCGACCACCAGCGCCTCGCCGTACAAGTCCATGAGGTAGGCGCCGAGAGCGGGCGATATAACCATGCTGGCGGCAAAGGTGGCCGAAACTAGTCCGTACGCCCTTGAACGCTCCGCTTCAGTCGTCACGTCGGCCACGTACGCGAAAACTATCGAAAATGTCACCGCGAACACTCCACTAATACTGATCATAGCGAAAAACCACCACGTGTTGATTGTCATGAGAGGAATTGGCGCGCACGTAAAGAAAACGGTGACTAACAGGAAAAACTTGCGGCCCCAGACGTCGGATAGCGCCCCGATGAGCGGCGCTGACAGGAACGATAGGATGCCCTTGATGCCCATTATGAGTCCGTTCATGAGAAACGTATGGTCCGGGAAGGTCGCGTTCAGCACTGAGATGATCGGCATTGTTAGTAGGCCCCACGCAAAAAACTCCAAAAAGATAACGATCAGAGCGTGGAAGACCGAAGGCTCTCCGATGCCCGACATTGTCATAATCCCGTCTTTCATTACAGTCTTTCTGTTTCTTATCACCATTTCTACTTCAGTTGTTGTGGTCTTAGTGGGCGTCATTTAAGGTATGATTTGTTTATTTTGCCTACTGAACTACTTATTTGGAAACATTTTGAACACCTAAGAACTACATGGATAAAAACGAGCAAGTAGTAGCAACGTCAAAAATCCACTGAAAATTGAAAAACAACTCGATATTTGTGTTGCTATAATAAAAATTTTAAATAGTCCACAGATCTTTATAGTCGATTATTTTTTAAATAATTATTTTTTAGTAAATTAGGAAACATCACAATATTTAACAGCATTAAGTCTTCAAAAAACAAGATTGCAAATCATCTTTTCTAATTTTATAGGCCAAGGTCAACATAGAACAAGCGTTCTTCTAGCC
The DNA here is from genome assembly GCA_943735995.1 of Sesia bembeciformis. Taxonomy (NCBI): domain Eukaryota; kingdom Metazoa; phylum Arthropoda; class Insecta; order Lepidoptera; family Sesiidae; genus Sesia; species Sesia bembeciformis. The sequence goes on from OX031042.1 coordinate 701,666, forward strand.
GATAGTCTAAAATAGGCGTTTTGAAAATGCTCGTTTGCATAATTCAAAAAGTATAGACAAACGACCTTGACACTACTGTCATTTCGCAACTGTCATCAGAGATGAGAAAAGCCTATTACAATTAGAAAAAGAAGTAGGCGTTTACTGAATTTTTTTTGGTAATTAAATCGGATAAGAAACGAAATGGTACGTGTATAATAAATAATACATTCGATTTTCTTATTATCTCAAACCTAGCTTTCGTTTACCATTTATTGACGTCCTACTCATTTGCAGATCCGCTTCATTTTGATTCAAAACCGTGCGGGTAAAACTCGGTTGGCAAAATGGTACATGAACTTCGATGATGACGAGAAACAAAAGCTGATAGAGGAAGTCCACGCCGTCGTCACGGTCAGAGATGCTAAACATACAAACTTCGTCGAGGTACACTTACAACTACTAAATCATAGATAACTACGTGAACTGCACACACGTCATATTGGAATTCATTTATATTACAGCATTGTTATAGCTGTTTTTCTTTCCTTTCGTCTATTAGAGAATATTATTCTTAAAAGAAATTTTACATTTCACTTATATGAGAGGAAATAAGTTCACAATTTATGACTTAAACCTAAAGAGAACATGTAAAGCCCTGACAATTCAATCTAATTTAGAAAATATTCCCTTTACATAAGCCTGAACCTTTTTCTTAAAGACACTTGTTGATTTAGTGTGTTACGTCACTAGGCAAAGCATTATAAATTGGAGCTTCTTCATACATAATAGTTTTCTTTTGATAATTAGTTCATAATGTGGTAAAATTAAACTAATAACATTCATTAGAATCATTTCACATATTTTTCAGTTCCGAAACTTCAAGATAGTGTACAGACGGTACGCGGGTCTGTATTTCTGTATATGTGTGGATGTTAACGACAATAACCTGTGCTACTTGGAAGCAATACACAACTTTGTTGAGGTGCTCAATGAATACTTTCATAATGTCTGTGAGCTGGACCTTGTGTTCAATTTCTATAAGGTAAATTGGTGTTACATTTATTACTGACTGATGAATGATTTATCTTATTCATCTTGATGAATGATGCTACTGCTATGACAAAGCCTGCTACTGCCCATTTCCCATCCTATATAAAGCCTTACAAATGGGGTGATTGACAACATTCATCAATTCAAAAATAGACTCAAACAATATCTTAGAGCACAGAAACAGATATAGACATATCAGCACAAGCTATATACAACTATTATATACATGTATATAATAGACAACTATTATATACATTTTTGAGACAAAAAATAGAAGACATGAAATTTAATTGATTGATAAAAGAATTGAAGATAATATATGGATCTCATTCTCATTTTGGGGAGTCAAAAGTATAGCAGTTTCTCTAGAAACTGCTTATTCCATTATACTTTTAACTTCCCATCCCCCAAAGAGAAGTTATAACATTGAGGATTATATACAGCTTGTACTTTAAAACATATATAGTTTTTGGTTACGCCAAACAAGCCTTTACACACTTACATTATATTTATATATATCTTCTTCTATTTTCTGTTCCAGGTATATACAGTTGTAGATGAGATGTTCCTCGCAGGTGAAATACGAGAAACTTCCCAGACTAAAGTGCTGAAGCAACTCCTCATGTTAAACTCCCTAGAGTAAATAATGTTGCTGATATACCCTATACCATATTCATTATAGCATGAGACAAGGTAAACAAAAATGGTAGGAATTTCGAAACTTAATTTCTATCACTAGCATTTTCTTGTGGTTTGCATGTTATTGTATTTTTTTTTATGGTTGAAGGCGGCAGACGAGCATGAAGTTCACCTGATGGTAAGTGGATACTGTAGCCCATAGACATCCATGATACATGCCAACATTAGTTCAAAATGACAAATGTTGGCACACCCCGGATGCGCTCGCTGCCTACCTTTGGAGATGTAGGAATGGATTTGGAGAAAGGGTAGGGAAAATGAGGAGCGATAGGATGGGAATGGGCTCTGGCACATCTCACTCACTACCGAAACACATACATACATTAGGGAAATAAGATAGTGGGAAATGCAGTACATTTCAAGGTATTCTTCTGTGAGATATATAAATGTTAGATAGAACATAAACAAGAACTAAAGACTCAGTCTAGGCTCTAATTTAAATAAAACAAAGCAATTTCTATTAAACTTTTGTTTATTTTTAGTCTCATGCGTCAATGAATAGAGAATAAAGTATAGATGGCACATCGGCAGTAACACCAATGTTTGTCATTCTGGACAAATGTCAACATGTATCACAAATGTCCACAAATGACAGTGGCCACTTACATACAGGTGGACTGTCTGCTCGTCTGTCAGATTATACTTATTATATTTGTATAACCTGATAAAATCTGTATAGAATCTGATTAATATGCAGAGGGCTTCTTCATAAAAAGCCCTGGCAGAGTATACTAGCCCTCCTAAGAAGAATAGACATTAGTAAAGTTTTTTAACGAAAGCATATGTAATATTATATTCAGAAATTAAAAATAAACAATGGTTACCAAAACACCCATGTTTCTAGCTTCATTTTAAATTAATGAAAATTTTACCAATTTTTTTACATTTCTCCAATGTCATCCATCACAATGCATTTGTCCCTTTTTTTTTCTCAGGAGGGCAGTATAAATGGCTCACAACAGCAATAACTGCGTTATTATAGTGCTGGACACAGGCCTCTTCATGTGCATGAGACATGTATGGCCTTAAAACAGCACACTTGCCATGCGGGTTGGCCAGTCCACGTTTGTAGAGGTAATCTAGTTCTTCGGGACTTGTGGTAGAGGCTTTGTTATCTCTTAGTCGCCTTTCACGGCAGCCACGCTAAGAAATGGGGTGGTGCTATTCTAAAACCGGCCGACTCCACACCACCAGGTTTAGAACAAGACAAGCACCATCTTATTCTATCTAGTATTTTATAGCACCTTAAGCAGTATAACTTTGACAAAAGTATAATACAATTATTATTAGTATGACAAATAAAACATGGCACAGTGGTATAAATGGAATTTTTCACATGGCAACATTTTTTGAATAGTAAATTGAACAGTGGTATAAATGGAATTCTTCACATGGCAACTTTTTTCAATAGTAAATTGAATTTATAGTTTACCATAAACATCTTGATACTTGTTTTTTTTGTATGTAATGATTGTATTGTTTTGCAAATGTACAATTTGCAAAATAATTGTTGAAATAAAGGTATAAACCATCAATTATCTAAACATAAATTGAATATATAAAGTACTAATTAAACTGAATAACAATACTGAATACTTAAGAATATATAAAAGTGAGTTCAAAGACTATAGCGCTATAGTCCGGTTGTCATAGGAAGAGCGGTGACAGTTTTGTATAAGTTACGGGTTAAAGCCGAATTAACTGCACATCGAGGTGTGCCCAGAGAACTAAACAATCCGAAAATCCTTTACACCTAGAAACGATTTGAGCGCATTCGCGGTTTGCCCGGGCTTTGGCCCGTAAAATATATGTATAACGTTATTAACTCCTCGAATAAAATAAAACACCTTGCTATTTTAGGTGATATTAAGAGTAACTCCACTAACCGTCATATAGAAATTTACCTAAATTTATTGTCAAAACCCAAGTTTTCTCCCGGCTCACACTGCCAACCAGAGATATGAATTGCTTAGATCATGTGTTTCAAAGAAGTGCTACTGAATCCTCTGTATTTGTTCTGGATACTCATGTTTCGGATCAACTTCCTCTGATATTACATATTAGATCAGGACCCCAATTTATTAACTCAAAAAGTTACCAAAGAACTGGTTGGCACTCTGTTGTCTCATGTTTAGAAAATGCTGATTTTAACAAATACAAACCCTAAACATGCATATGAGTTCTTTGTTGGTATCATATCACATGCTATAGAAAGTAATACCAGTGAAATAAAAATCCCTAACCGACAATACAAGATCAAGCCTTAGATGACAGCGGTTCTGATTTGATGCATACATAATAGAGACCGGTTGCACTACAAAACTAAAGTCTACAAATAATTTAATTTTTAAGGCTAGCTATTGCAGATATAGGAACTTTATTAATAATAGACCCACTATTCGAAAAATGCACCATGAACAGTCGGAACTGGAAAAGTTGTCGAAAGACGCAAGATATGGAAAAATATGAAGAAAATTGATAATATTAACCAAATCTATATATATAAAAATGAATGTTTCCTTGTTTGTCCCGTTATATCATTCAACCGATTGCAATGAAACATCCTTTAATCATCGCTCTTCTTAAAAAATACTATCATAAGTTTAAAATATCTATGCTGTAAGATCTAGATGTAATTATCTAATTTATTTTTGCATTCATTTTTGTGATCAGCGTGAGATTTTTTTAAAAGGGTTGTATTTTATTTAAAGGCTTGTGCCGTGTGGTGTCGGCCATGTATAGAATAGCACCAACCCATCTCTTCCCGTGGGTGTCGTAAAAGGCGACTATGGGATAACAGAGCTACCACAAGTCTTGAGGAGCCATCTCTAAAAGAATGAACTCGCCACCCCACTTGGGGCAACGTATCGTAAGGCCATACATGCCTCATGCACAAGACAAGAGGAGGCCCATGGTCAGCAGTGGATATTGAAAGGGCTGGTTGCATTGTATTTAAACGAACAGTAAAAAAAAATATTAAATGTACAGCAAATCATGATCAATGAAACTACCTATTTTTGAATACCCGAGGTAAATAATTTTCAAATGTGACCAGGTTGACGAAGTGCCACTTTGTATAATTAACTAATGATATCTAATTAAATTATCTTTGTATAATTATCATTAGATAATTATACAAAGTGGCACTTCTTATCATTATTGTTACCACAGAATCTAAACGTAACTTTGGTAACGTAACGTATCTAACGCTACCATCGTGCATCGTTTTGCTGTTCATTCGGTATATTATTTCTCCTTTTAAAATTCGCCGTTCTTTTCCTGTGCCACCTTCTATTTGCCATACATCATCGGTGTCGTTGTAAAGACTACAAAGATTATTTAAAATAAGTATTTAACATCTGCAATGTAATGTAATTATGCTAAGAATACTCATTCCATTATTATGTTAGTTCCATCAATACTGAGAGCGCCACGTGTAGAAAATTGTGTTCTTTATGTAACAGTGCATTCACACGGTACAAATGTTATTCCATTATTCTTATTATTAAAGGGTTTTCCAATAAGGACTTGACAACTTTTTTTCAAAATAAAATGCAAACCATTTGAGATATTTCAAAAACTTTATTATGGGGTTGAAGTACAATCAAAACATTTATGAATGGAACTCGACTTCGTTCATATGGCCACCGCGGGCACGTTTGCAGCGGTCGATTCGTTGGACCCAATTTTCGATGACTCGGCCACACATTTCGGCCGAAACGGCTGCTATTTCGCGTTCAATGTTGGCTCTGAGCTCTTCCAACGTCGTCGGCTTGTTGGCATAGACCAATGACTTGACGTAGCCCCAAAGAAAAAAGTCTAGAGGCGTTAAATCGCACGAACGAGGCGGCCAATCGACTGGTCCATTTCTTGAGATAACACGTTCATCAATCTTACTCTTCAATAAATCGATTGTAACGTGTGCTGTGTGGCTTGTGGCACCGTCCTGTTGAAACCACATGTTGTCCAAGTCCATATATTCCAATTCGGGCCAAACATAATGGGTAATCATGGCGCGATAACGATTACCATTCACAGTAACGTGACGATCATTATCGTCGACGAAAAAATATGGCCCTATGACGCCGCCGGCATGCAAACCGCACCAAACAGTTATTTTTTCTGGATGAAGTGGTGTTTCATGAAGCACATGTGGATTTTCACCCGACCAATAACGCATATTTTGCTTATTGACGAACCCATTGAGCCAAAAATGAGCTTCGTCACTGAAGACGATTTTGCGATGAAATTGATCATCTTGGCGCATCTTTTCCAGAGCCCAATCGGAGAACGTACGTCGCTTCAAATGGTCCATCGGCTTCAATTCCTGAGTCAGCTTGATCTTGTATGGGTGTAAACTTACGCAAAATTCGCCATAAAGTGGTCTGGGCGATGTCCAACTCTTGAGAACGCCGTGGAATTGACTGCTTTGGATCATTTGCTACTGACGATTCAACGGCAGCGATATTTTCGACACTTCGACCAACCCGTTGTCTCACTGGCACGGCAACATCACACAACGAATATGTAGACTCAAATTTTTGCACTAAACTTGTTACTGCCTGTCTACTAGGGCGAGAATTACAACCGAAAATCGGAGTTAACGCTCTTAAAGTAGCGGTCACCGACTCCGAATTTCTGTAGTAAATTTTTATAATTTGCAGACGTTGTTCGTTCGTGTACTTTACCATGATGAAAATGTTAAGTTTACTGAATAAATTGACAGTGGCAGTTCGATGATTAGTGAAAGGGTGCGTTCACAAATTGAATTCAAAGTTGTCAAGTCCCTATTGGAAAACCCCTTATAATGGAATAAGAGCAGGGCCGTCTTTACCAGGGGGTGCAAGGGGTGCGGTGCACCCCGGGCGCTCCGCGCCCGGGGGCGCCTGTCGGGCGCTGAACACGGGTGCAGGGTCTTAGGGGGCGCCGAGCGCCGCTCGCGACACCTCCAAAGAGTTCAAAACGCCTACTAGAGGGCGCCCTGCACCCGGGCGCTACATGAGCTAGAGCCGGCGCTGAATAAGAGAAATGTCTTGTTCCATCCATTTTAACCCGGTGTCATTAAGATTGATTGATGTCATAGTTTGCTTGCAATGCCATTGAGTTCCATTTCAATCCCACTGAGATTGATCGATAGCATAGAGTTTGATCCCAATGCTATCGAGTGGAAAGTATAATTGTATAAAGGAAACTTCTTATTCCATTATAATCCTCCCCCACCCCCTCTCAAGGAAGAAACTGGGTGGTGTAATGGGAAGCGAGAAACTTCGTTACACTCCCATTTCTTTTCCTAAATCTACAAAGGTTGGCTGAAGTGACAACACCAGACGTGTTGCAACATGTCATTTCGGACTGATCGTTGAAGTCGTTCTTCCCGTAAAAAATGAATAGTAAAGCTGTCATTCAATGCAGTGTCTACATTTCGGTATTGTGCTGAATGCATTGTATAATGTTAATGTTTATCAATTTGTATATAAGAAAACTGTTATGCAGTTTGTGTAGAGAATTTATTCAATATATTTAAGCTAAGTAAAACTATTTAAACCAAAGGTTATTTTATTTAAAACCCACATAGTTTGTAAAAAGTTTATTTATAAAAAATATAAATACAGGATATAAAATTACAACATATGAAAAGGATTAATTAAGATTAATTGATTAAATTACACTCATTGTTTATATGTAACGTTATCGTAGCAAAGGGATTTTTTTTTTTAAATATTTTACTAAAGTATTCAATATTTGGTAAACTAGAATCGACAATAAGGTCCAATTTCTCAGATAATGTCACATAATTGTAATATAAAGCATTGGCCAACTGAGCGTTCATAACAGAGTTATTGCGGTGATTTTGAAGTTAATATTCGTTATTCTAACTGAATTACTACTTTTATTTTATTCATAATTGGAAAAACCAGAGAGCAAATAACTAATTTTAATTTTACTTAATCCAATAACAATGCCTCAAAGGTTTCCAAATGTATACAGCTAAAATATTATAAATTATTTATGTTTGTTCACCCACGTTATATTTGCGGTTGGCGCCACCTAGCAGCCGCTTATTGAATTAATTGATAATGATTTAATGGGGCCACACATTAAGATTGATCGGTGCGGACGCTTGATGGCCAATACTGTTATATTTAATAAATCTATAAAAAGAAAGATTCGAGATTCATACATAATTTCAAGAGATTTTCATTTCATTATCATAGGATGTAAAACAAACTTAAGAATGCACACGGAGTCATTGAACAATGTTTATATAAAATTAGTGGTATCATGGTATGTTTAGTTACTTGAAACGTAAATAAGAACCCTATTATTTTGATGGTACAGTTGAAAATGTTGAAATGTACAGGCAGGTACGTATAATTAGAACATGTCTTTTCGCGTGCTTACAATTTCACGCCACAAACATCTTTATATGACGTTTTTAACTCCAACGAAATATGGCCGAATAGTTTGACCGAATATTCGGCCGAGGACCCCATCGAATATTCGGCAGAAGGCCGAATATACTATTCGTTGCAACACTACCAAAAAGTAATAATTCGTAATTATTACTTTACATTCCGCCATTACTGAGTGAGCGAGATAAAACTATACGACCGGGAAGTAGTGCTTGTCTCGCTCGCGCTAGTGTCCAAGTTCATCGTTCTATCTCTTGTCTTTTAGTGTCGTACAACGTGAGTTCAATTGGGTTGTTGAACGTATTTTTTTTATTTTTTTTTTCGAAAGTTTATATACGTTTTTTATTGAGAAGTAATTTTTTTTTTTTTTTAAGTCAATATTAACGAAGATATAGCGTTTGGAAAATTGAATAATAAATTCATAGCCGACGACGCTCCGATTACGCCCGAAGTTACCCGAATGGTCTGTGACGTCACGATGTTATACGGGATCAACGAATTATATTGCAAGTACGGATTTTAATTGAAAATGACAACAATTAAAACATACAGGACGTGTTTCGTGCCTTTGTGTAAAAATACGACGAAAAGTGCACCGAACAAAGTTTTTGTGACGGTGCCACAGGATGTGAAACTCCGTAAAAAATGGTTTAACGCAGCGCAACGGGATAACCTCAAAGACAGTAAATCGAACTTTTTTTGCTGTGAAGATCATTTCGACGTAAGCAAATGTGTTTTATACCCTAAAAAGAAGTTAAATTGTTGAATTAATATTAATCATTGAGTATTAATCATTTATGAATCTTTTATAATGTAGCATTGATGCTAACAACAAATTTTGTATTTACAGCTGCAAGAGGATATGGAAAATTACCTATATTATAAAACTATGGGAGGTCCAGCGAAAATTAAAAAAAACGTGCAACCACACAAATTCGAATGCCAGCCGGATCGTAAGCGTAGGACATGCCCAAGTCCACGGGTCTCATCGGAGAAACGGCAAAGACGGATGGAGATAAACGAGCTTCTCGAAGAAGCATGTGGATTCTCTTTAACAAGTCCTTTCGATGCCATAGATCACACTTCAATTTCAACCAGAAGTGACCCTGTCGCAGCGAAGGATGATCTTGTTAAATCTTCAGCGGAAGATAATTCTACATTAACAGCAGCTGCCAAAAAAGATGTTGGAACGCAGACTTCTGTAACGCAGCGTCATGCTGCTGTGCAGGCTCATATTCGCCCACATTACCGAAGTGTGAGTAGTATGTGCAAAATTAAAGCATGTACCGTCGACGAGTGTACCTCACCAATGAAATTGCCAAACGTTTCTAATATAGTGACGTCTCCAAAAAAATACCGTCCAAACGTATCTGAATCTATAAGCACCTCAATTTCGTCGATAGGCATTGTTAGTTCTAATGATTATTATACCCCTACTAATCGAACGAGCTCCAACGATTCTAATAGCCCAACGAAAACTGTTCAAGATATCCTAAAAGTAACAGACTATTTTATAAGTACCAACATGAAAGCATACCTCGGAATTCCTAACGAATGGAACGAGTTATTGAATCTTTTGAGTATGAAAAGTAACATTAGTATGCAAAATATTAAATTATGCTTGATGAAGATCAGAAGACAAGATACGTTTGAAAGACTCGCTGAACAATTTTGTATGAGTCCTAGTAATGCAAGCATAATTTTCAATAAGACAGTTCCGATTCTCAGACATTTTCTTCAAACTTTGATCTTCTTTCCTAACCCAGAAGTCGTTACAAAAAATTTACCGATTGCTTTTCGAAATTCGTACAGTCACGTTCAATCGATTGTTGATGCTCTTGAAATACAAATCGAAAAACCGAGCGATCCAGTAAATCAAGCCTTGACATGGTCTGAGTATAAGAAGTGCAATACTCTCAAGTATTTGATATCATGTGGGCCTGACGGATTTATTAATTTCATTTCTACTGGATTTGGAGGGAGAATATCAGATGTATTACTATTTGAGAAAAGTAATATACTAGATCAGCTACCACCAAAATGCGGCGTAATGGCAGACCGAGGTTTTAAAAATATACAATCTTTGTTAAAAGAAAAACATTGTACATTAATAAAACCGCCGAGTGTATCTTCCACAATTAAACCAACGAAATCGGAAGTTATAGAGACCAAGCGTATTGCTAGCTTGCGTATTCACGTAGAACGTGTCATTGGAAGATTGCGAGAATTTGATTTCTTAAAACCACACGCCGTTATCAGCCACAGTAAAAAAATAGTTGAATAGAATGGATTGATAAGGACATGTGAAATGATGGAAAATTATAATGTAATGGATACATGTAAAAATACAAATGACTGTGCATTAAATTTTTTTTTTATGTTGTGTATTGTGGCAGTAACTAGTTTTATACATTGACAGCGGTTTTTTGTACAGACGATAGTAAGAGTGGAAATATATTTTTTTCCCAAAACAATGATGCCTTTTTCATCAAGTCCTGCACTGATTCGGAGTCGTATTGAAGCCATTGCATGTGTACTTTTTTTGTACTCTCGAATGTCGGATCAGCTACACAAAATAATCCTTTTTTCTGTCCTGTAGCTAACATTTGTAATTGCATTTGAGCTGCGCACTTCGAATTGATAACATTATCTTTTGACAAGAATCTGTTGAATGCTTTTTGATTTGAAGGACATTTTATTTCAATTATATATTCCTCCGCCAAACCATCAGGTGATGCACCAAGAACTGGATAATGTGGCAATAAATACAGCCCTGCTTGCTTAATGCGTACACTTTGTATATGTTCGACTTCCGATAGTACAAGATTTTCCAGCTCTTTACCTCGCAACATTGCGGTCGTTTCATGAACTTTACTTGCCCCTGTAACCTGTTTAACGAATGAGCCAATTTCAGTTTTACAATGCGCTGCTTCATATAACTTCGAAGCTGTAATTCTTCCATATCTAAGTTCATGCCACAGTGGGGAATCACTCTGGTTTCTCGTCAATCGTTCAGCTTCAACACACAAAGCTTGAGTCATCTCAGAACTGGCGAAAGTCAAAAAGTCTCCTGGGTTTAAACCTCCACTTAAATGAAATTTTAAGAGGAGTTTGTGCAACGATAATTGATTTGTTCGTAGACTCTCTAAATCTACACCTAGTCGAGAAATCTGACAGTCTATCTGTTTTCTTTCCGCAATTTGTAGGACGTCGTGTAAAAATGTACTATTATCCAGGGTTAATGGTTGTTGCGGCTTTGATGTTGTTGATTTCTGCAGATCCTTTACTTCGACGTACTTGACAGCTGAACCGACTCCTGACAAACGTGATTTCTTCCAATAGCATGTGATTTCTGTGGGTGCGGGATCTTCATTTCTTCGATGTACCCACATAAGAAATGCCAATGCATGTTTACAACCACCTGGAACGTAAAACAAATTCCATATTATGTTATTAATATAAAAAATTATTTCTACAGAGGTTCATTATACGTATTCATTATTCATAGATAATTACCTGTTGACGCTGCGCAATCGTGACAAGAAACGTCTGTAATCTTTTCTGTTTTTTCATTAACAATTAGTGTCGCTGAATATGTCTTGCTTCGCACTTTATGTTCAGGACATACTCGACATTTCACGATGCAGATGTCTCCTTCACGTTTCAATTGAACATAACCTATTGCTGCATCTCCGTAGCTCTCACGACCAGCCCTTCGAATAATGAAATTTAGAAAAAAATAATATAACCAGTATCACTTTGCAGCAAATTTTCTTGTCAACTGCAATTTATTTATGCAAAGGCAAGAATTTTACTCACAATGAAGCTTTCGCACAACGCATCTCCGGAGCATTGAAACGATCGTCGTCTTTCAGAAATTCTAACACCATGAACATATTTATTTGTGGCAAATTATTAGCGTTTGCTTTCACAAATCCATTTTCGCACATCACTGCTTTTGTACTTCACAAAATATTAGAATTTATCGAAAAATTTCCGAACGTTTAAGAGGTTAGTCACACAGTTTGCCTACAGTCTGGAGCACTCGCGTGGCGTCCGTATAACATCGTGACGTCACAAACGCTTGGACCAATCACGTAGCGTTTCACGATCATATGAAAAATTTGAATTTTTCAGACGTTTTAATTATTAATATCTATTTACAGGCTTATACAAAATCAATACTTTTTTCTGTTTTGGGCTCTAATGCGATAAAAGCTTCATAAAAAAAAATAAAAATCAAAGTTTTTTTTTTTTTCAACAACCCAATTATAGCTGTACGAGTTTGTGTGCATGTAGTTGTGCATTCGTGTCTATTCTCAGTTGACGCAATGTGAGAATGTACCGTATGTTCCCCTTTTGCTTTGATCTAAGCATGTAACTGCCAAGTGGAACTGTTTTTAGATCAAACTTTAATGTTCGATTTTCTCGAAATTTACTTTGAATTTTGTATTCTTTTTCGCTTATCTAACCTGTCGTTTTCTTTAAGTTATGGTATGTGGTTAAACATCTACAGCATGCGCGCGAGTTCCTGACCATCGGGGTCTGTGTCGAAGGGCGGTAGCATTTCCTCCCGCGACCCCCGCCTTACCTCGCTCGTCCTCAATCGAGTGCTGTCCTTAACGTCTGTCGTGAGCTTATCGTAAGGTAAGGTCACAGAAGTAAATCCAAAAGCTACGTTACGGGGCCTGTATCGTTATCAAAATTTTTTGCCTACATCTAAGAAATTGCTTGTTCAGTCACTTGTTTTGCCCATACTTAATTGCGCTGATGTTTGCTACTCTGGTGTTAGCCAAGTTCTGGACAAATTCGATCGTCTTAATAATTGTTGCATACCTTTCATATTTCTCCTTATCATTCTCAGTTTAAATGGCTACCTACCAATTTCACAACATAGACTAGAATTTTATGTACACTAATTGGTGTTTTATACGATCCATTTGTCGCTGGTTATCTGAAATGTAAATTTCAGTTTCTTGGAAACACTCGTGATTTTCACCTTTGAACGGATGAAAATCAGTCTTTCCTTGTTTCCACTTGCCGTACTGGTTTTATGTCCCATTTTTTCGTCATTCTGGCTACAAAACTAACATCAACTCAGTAGCATAACACTTAAACTCAAAATTACATTATGTACATGATCATCACTCATACAATTATCGATATTGGCTGTAACGGTAATTAGGTCGCAGCACTAGCGCATTCCTTACAGTCGTCATAAACTCGCACGCGTATTGTATTCTGGTTTTCAAATCTGTTTAATACCGCCTATCTGGACCCCCACATATTGATGGTATATTTACTAAGGAACGTTGAGTGTCACAATATCACTAGAGCATATTCGCGTCGACTCTTATGGTAATAATAGTTCGTTACTCCCACTCCCACCGGTGTATGAGTGGTGGGAACATCCAGAGGTTCGGATGGCCCACGTGGGATATTTGAGAACCCATATCGAATTCACTCCATCTGAGAAATGAGCGGGATTTTATCAAAATTAATGGTAAAAATGTATAGAGCAAGCGATAAAATAGTTGTCATTTTAAATTCGCGCCGAGGCTGTGAGTAACGATTTTGGAATTATGAGCCTGTGTAGTCTGACTAAATCGCGCGCCACGAGCAGGATGAATTTCGGTCATTGACCTCATATTAAGGTTCAATAATATGAGGGGTCAAGTGGTCGGTGATCGACGATTTCATACAGATCTCTTTTCCATCCAGCCTTGGCTGCTCATGCTGCTCGTGGCGCGCGCTTTAGACTATGTATTTAGACCACCCCATTTTATTGTAAAAGTTACAAAACGGCGGTAGATAGATATGGGACTGGAGACTACTGGAAACTTGTACGTGTTACACAGACAGTATTTTGTACTGTTACACAAAAACGTGTACTGGATCGACTACGCAGCTAAATGCTGTCAGGCTCGTTTAGTAATAAAATTAACGCAAGCAATGGTATCTCCCTGGAGATATTTCTTGTTTGCGTATTTATCCTATCCCTCCCCATTTTCTCAACCCTTTCTCCAAATACATTCCTAAATCTCCAACGGTGGTACGACAGTGCATCCGGGGGCAACTATTTATTAGATGATCGTAAAATTTCGGGACTCGTCTAATTTTGGGACACGTTTAAATTCGGTACTCGTCACACACGCTATTAGTACCTACAGTAAATTAAAAATGTCAAATTAAACTCTTTACGTAGCTTGCAAGTATGCCCACGTGATATTTTATATGTTACAGCGGCTGCAACGAACCTTTATAATGGATTGAAAAAGATTACTCACGATTTAAAGAATTAGACAAGTGTAGCGGGATTTTCAAAGAAATTTATATTGGGTTTTAAGTTTCTTCGGAATCTTACAATATCCTTTTCCTAATTTCCCCAATACACGAAAGTTTATACAAAACTATTTTATTAAGTATTAACTGCACAAATTTTTGAAAAGTTCATAATTAGATCGAGTGGCGAAATTAGACGAGTTACGAATTTGATGACCACCTCAATAATTGTGTTGTGTCATTGGAACTGATGTCATAATGTATCGTTAATGTTTATGGACGACAGTAGCCACTTACCACCAGGTGGACTGTCTGCTTGTCTACAAAACACGAAACTTTGTATGTGGGCCTGGAGGCTCCTATACATTGATGTGTTGCAGATGGGAGATTCGCATTTTAGTCTTTCACGGCTGCGGAATTGGTATAAACTTGAGTAATGTGACGTTTTCGACTACGCAGATACTTTGTGAGGTTTGTTTGGTAGCAAAACTTACGCAAACAGCGGTATCTCCCTGGATATATTGTGTATAGAGCTGGAGACTGCTAGGAACTGATAGGTTCGTAGGTGAGAGCTGGTTACCTTAGTGTATCACAGGTGTGGAGTCGACATAAACGTGTGTGTTGCCCAACTAGTCAGACTACACAGTTAGTCGCTGTCAGGTTTATTCAGTAGTAAAACTTTGGTCATCTTCTTGAAGACGTGTCTGAGATATAAATTGGTACAAAAAAACCGTGTGGTATTTACGCAGATGGGAGCTTGGCATTTTAGTCATCCACCTGTATAATCTGTTAGTATAAACCTGCGTAGTCTGACTAATGAAATTACGTAATCTTATTTTGTTAGGCTTGATTAGTAATAAAACTCACGCAAACGGCGGTATCCCTCGGGATATGTTGTGTGTCGGGCTGGAGACGGCCAAGAACTGGTAGGTGTGTCGCAGGTGGGAGCTGGTCACCTTGGCGTCGGTGCCGCCGTGGCTGCGGTGCCCTAGAGCCCTGAATGGATATGTGCCTGGGGGAGGATATACACAAAAAATGTCATTTCAATTTCTGTAGGTACGTATCAAGGGCAAAATTAAGGACTCCTCTTAACGATCCCTTGACTCCTTTGATTCACCTACTTATATTTTATAAGAGCCTGAGAGCGACTCATTTGCTTTGCATCATGTTCGCTCATGTAACTCAGCAATCCAAAAATGAAAGGAATAAATAACTCTTCGGAGTCGATAACAGTTAGCTAGAATCATTAAGTTTCGGCTCCGCTCGCGATTTCAGATTTTTTGATTCATTGAATGCGGAGTTACCCATCGCTATTTGACAAGCAAATAGTTCCATTTCCAAAATTCGAATTCACATATCTATTCTATTTTATAGTAGCCACAAAGACGTTGCCAAGGGGGGGGGGGAGGCAGTTGCCCCCCCCCCACTGCAGAATCGAAAAAAATTGTAGACGCTCTTAAGTTGCAAGTTCCAAGACCTGATGTATTAGAGAAAGTAGATCTAAAAAATAAACAGTATACTTAGTGCATATAGGTTTTATTATATTTTTTTTAAATTATGTATCTACTGTCAGTTTATTATGTAAAAGCACACGCGTCTGTCTCTCTCTTTGTATGTGTGTGTGTGCGTGTGTGTTTGTATATGTGTGTGTGTGTATATGCATGTTATTTATTTGACAATGTAAGTTTAGGCTAGAATTCTTATCCTTCTTCATTCTTTTTGCGTATTTTTGCCAGCCTGTTCAATGCAATTCTCCCCCAATCTACAAAAATGTACCCCTATGTCGACCCGCTCTTTCACATACCTACCTTCTGCTTGTGCACAGGCGTGACCCTCGTTACGTCAAAATACTTCACACCAGTTACTACTATAGTACTACCCCGCCCTAACCACGGTTTGTAAAAGTGTACGCCTAATGCAGGTTGTTCATCTATCACTTCTATAGAAATATATTGTGAACAAAAGATACTGTCAATTTTAAAGATTTAGAAACAAAGTAATAAATTCTAATCTCTAAGAGAGACGTCTTTCTTGCTTAAGCGCCAAACGTGAAGTGCCAACGTTGTTTACTCAGCCATTAGTGACGTCATTGTGACGTAACTATGACATACACGCGTCTTTTTTTTAAAGGTTACCAACAGAGCATACACTATATAAATGTTAGAGTTACGTGCAAGAGTGCTAATTATGTAAACGTCACTCTACTTAAAAGGCGACAACATTATCCAAAAACACGTCCAAAAATAAAAATTGACACAGTGCTGGCTAGAATAAATCGCCTAATTTTATTTAGAATATCAGCAAACAGGTCTTAGGGGAATCCCCTAAGAATATTATAATTGGATAGATAGTTAAGACGTTTATTCAGAAAACAGTTATAGGACACAACAGATACAAACATTTTTAAATTTTAAAGGAAGTGAAAAGAAAAAGATGTTACAGCGGCGTATACTATGCGTGTGTCCTGTGACCGCCCTCGAGCTCAGGCTTACCCGTACACACAGCGCTGATTTTCAGCTGGGACCCGCGGTGGTATCGGTGAATTTTACTCCCCTATATACTGACCGTTGGCCGGGTTAAGGTCGTTCCTAGCAGCTATGGCGTTGCAAGCGCTATACGGCGGGTCGCAGAGCTCGCAGCGCGACAGCGGATCGTGCTTGTAGTCGTTATAGCGCATTGTTGCGAACATGCTATCCAGATCTTTGATATCCGCCTGTAACACGGAAACCCAATTAGCAGACTCTTCTAGGAAAATGTCCCTAAAATGTTCTTGTACCAGAGATCTGTATTAAAAACCAGCCCTTTTACCGTCCACTGCTAGACACGAGCCCCCTCGTGTACATTGTCTCGTGCATGAGGGATGAATATTGTATAGCCTTAAAACGGCACGCTGACCAAGAGAGTTGACGAGATTCTTTTAGAGGTGGTGTAGTTCCTAACAAAATCAAAATAAATGACTCCCAAACTATAACATCTGCTTTAGAGATAGAATATTTTAATGTTTATTTAATTAAATTGAATAGCAACAACAGTATTATAAATAATAGCATATTCAACACCTCACCATGATAATAGCATATTCAACACCTCACCATGATAATAGCATATTCAACACCTCACCATGATAATAGCATATTCAACACTTCACCATGATAATAGCATATTCAACACCTCACCATGATAATAGCATATTCAACACCTCACCATGATAATAGCATATTCAACACCTCACCATGATAATAGCATATTCAACACCTCACCATGATAATAGCATATTCAACACCTCACCATGATAATAGCATATTCAACACCTCACCATGATAATAGCATATTCAACACCTCACCATGATAATAGCATATTCAACACTTCACCATGATAATAGCATATTCAACACCTCACCATGATAATAGCATATTCAACACCTCACCATGATAATAGCATATTCAACACCTCACCATGATAATAGCATATTCAACACCTCACCATGATAATAGCATATTCAACACCTCACCATGATAATAGCATATTCAACACCTCACCATGATAATAGCATATTCAACACCTCACCATGATAATAACATATTCAACACCTCACCATGATAATAGCATATTCAACACCTCACCATGATAATAGCATATTCAACACCTCACCATGATAATGATAATAAAGAATTAAAAAACAAACTCAACAGGATAAGACGACATAATTACAAAATTATCAAAATTATGTGCAGAATCCATTTCCGTGCCACTCGGTCATATTATTAATTTATTTTTTTTAGTAATGGACAGTTTCCCAGTAGACTCAAATACTCTCCTATAAAACCACTTTTTAAGAGAATTGGTTTATGGCCTGTAGGAATTCTGAGGAATTTAAACGCAAAAAGTGAAAAACAATGCACGGAACAGCTGTCAAGCCACCAAGTGGACTATTGTCTTCTAAGATCTTCTTCCTGTAAGAATCATGTACAAAAAACCTGAAAGTGTATCAATGTGTCAAGTGTTCACCTGTTTCTCCTTAATGATCTTGGCCCTCGGATTGGTGGTGTAGCCGAACCAATCACCGTGCGTTGCGATGCGCTCGTTGCCGCCGCTCAGGTTGAAAACCCGCGGGAAATACGGGATGTTGTACGACGGGAAGTACGTCTCGTGCAATAGCTCCTTCGTTCTGTCAGCGAACGTTAAAGAAATGCTTTTTATACGTCGAAAAGGAGCATGTTTGCTGCGCAGATCACAATGTTTTCAGATTTTTAAACTCTGAGCACTTTATTTATTTATTTTTCACATAACGCTACTCAAAACAAATCAATGACTAACTTGGATTACCAATCAATTACCTTTTAGTCACAACACATGTATTTCGATGGAGGCCCGCACACACACGGTACTCCGTGCCATTTAACATGCCACTAGCTATTTAGTGCCAATAGCGATCATTGCCTCGACTCTCACCCCGAACTAATGTAGTCGTGTTTACGATAGCGACACTTGCCAATGTTCCCCGCAATAAGCCACGCTGACATCGGACGTGGCTGCTACCACAATACGGTGGTGATGGCTATTTTCGCTCATTACAAGAAACATTGGCGAGTGTTGCTATCGTAAACAGGAGTACTTCAGTAGGGAGATTTGAATGGTTGCTATTGCCATGCGATGCTAGGCGTGCTGCTCACGTTTCCTAGTTTCCAACAATTAAGACAAACGACAACATACATTATCCACTAAGACTGAAATTTTAAATTTTTGACTGAAAATTCTACAAAATCCCAATGTTTTACATCAGTTTTCAGTAATTCTTTTGCAAATTTTAATCAATTGACATTCTCTTCAATATAAGGGATGGATTCAATACTTTTTGAATGGTTGAAGTTACAGAGATTTGAACAGGACCGTGTGCGCGATTTTGTCAGAAACCAGTTCGTGATTTCAGTTAATAATTGATTTACGATTAGTTTCCTTGAGTATGACAGAGGCAGTTCTGAGATAGTATTAAAACCGCAATGAAAGTGTCTCCGTTTTTAATTCAAACGCCGTGAATTTCGTTATCTACACTTTAGTAAGAACGAACTTCAATCTATATCTAATATAAATAAAAATGTAAACGTTCGTTTGTTCAAAATCTTAAATATCCGAAAGTTCTTCACCGATTGCTTTGAAATTTTAACACAACGTTGCGTTCGAATACGCGCGTGTTTTTATATACCTATCACAGAGTAAAAACATGCTGTTTACCCAAAAACAGGGTAAGCGCCATCTGTTGGGCAGCCACAGCAACGCGTGGCCGGGCACAGCTAGTAATAAAATATATTACTAGTTTATTTTTGAAATAGGCTAATTCCATTGACTACAAGTTTTTTAGGAGAACGATAAAACTGTGTATGTACTATAAAAATATTCAACTAAAATATTAAATGAAATTATTTGAAAATCATCGTTGGGTATTACTCAATGTATAATTTAGTTCCTTTGAACTCTAGGAGAATAAAAATATTGGCTTTTATTACATGGGACCGTGTGGTTTATGACCCGTAATTGTGGTGATTTTAATGGGAAGCTGGTGTCCTGGAATAGGATGTTGTAAGCTATCGATACTAACAGATCAGCGGCCTCCGTGTATCCGGGAAGTTGCTCGATGACCCACAGCAGGCCCGGCTTTATCTCAGCACTGCTTACTGGCGTGCGCGCCTTGAATTTCTTGTAGTCAACAATGTACCTGTCATACACATTATACTTACTTACTGTTTTTTTTATGTACGAAGGCGGCAGACGAGCATACAGTCCACCTGATGGTAAGTGGATACTGTAGCCCATAGACATCCGTGATACATGCCAACATTATTCCAAAATGACAAACGTTGGCACGCCCCCGGATGCGCTGCCTACATTTGGAGACATAGGAATGGATTTGGAGAAAGGGTTGGGAAAATGAGAAGGGATGGTAATGGGCTCTGGCTTACTTACTAACTTTGTACTCTATTGTATACGTATATTGGTCCTACAAAAATAGTGTTCATTTTTTTTATATGTCAATCAGTACACAAACTATTTTATCTAACTAAAAATTAACATGTGTTCCATCATTTTTTTATTACACTAAAATTAAATAAAATTGGTGATAAACTCGTGTGTGCATAACACGTTATGTAGTTCATACCTACTTACACATCCCGGCCGAAAGTAATACACATCGACTATGATCGGCCAGCTTCGGTTTTGTAGAGCGCCGTCTCTATCGTACCAGGCACACGACAGAGACGACTCTCTACAAAACCGAAGCTAGCCGATCATAGTCGATGTGTATTACTTTCGGCCGGGATGTGTACGCGTACTCACTCACTAATAGAAGCGAGCGCGTTCGAAGGGCACAGACATAAGAGAGCGCACGTGGATGGTGTTATGCTTATACCAGTCAATTAATCAACAAATATTTATTTTAATATAATAAAAGACACAAAATACATGTTAATTTTTAGATAGATATGCGAGTATGTATATCAAATATAAGAAAGTATTTTTTAAGTATTCTCCTTAAATTATTTTGGTCCTTCGCAGCGGATCTAAATCAGTCACCTTTATATGTACAGTCCACCCAATCTATAAATGTATTTTTCTATAATAAAACATATAACTAAGTACCATCACTCACCACTGATTGTTATAAGTGCCACTGTTGTGTTTCCGAAATATTTCAACCCACTCGTGACCATTCCGGGCCAACCGATTAGCAATCATTGCCCGCGCATACTCCAGGATCTGATGACAATCATCATTATACTATTATATTGTCATCATTACAATATTATGGTAGTTGAAATTGCGATCCTTCTCTAACTTGTAACTTCTAATCAGTCATTTTTCATTATGTTTTGACTATTTTTCCATGGATTGATTTCTTGGATTTTAAGTTATTCATTTAGGGTTTTTTAATAATAATAATTTACTTGATTAGGAATCCGGTTAACATACCTGTCTAATACTAAGTTATACAAGCCTTACACACTTTGGAACACGACTGGCATGCAAATGTTACATCGAGATTACATTTAGATAAAAATATTGTAATCATGCAATTCAAAATTAAATGTCATATATATCTATACAAAACATAAATAAATAACTAGTGAAGACGTTAAGATGGGCTGATGATGAGAAAAGGGATGACGACAGCAGCAGCATCTTGTCAATACAAACGTATTCCCATAATTTTCCTCTGAATTCTGGCTATAAGGCAATTATAAGGCATGTACCCACGTTTTGATATTTTTCGATTAGTTGTTTCTTATAGGAGCTAGGACCCTCCTAAAGTTAAGAAAATGCTCCGTTAAAACGCAGCAAAAAGAAGCCCAGTGTGCAAATTTCTTTAATGCAAAAAAGAAAAAAGAAAAATCGATTCAGTTGCGGCCCAACGTCGCCGCTTCAATATCTTCCACTACCGTCACCAAAATTGTGAAACCTACCTACCGTGTTTCTTATATATAAAAATTCATTCAACCAAACGGTCACCGTTTGGTCACCTACACAATACAATAAGCAATGGCCTTTGTAACTAGCAACTAATAATCAGAGAAATCGAATCCTTTCGGGTTTTATTTCGACTAAGAGTAAAACTTGCAGTGTCTCCAAGCGCAGACAGATTTATTTTTGGAGGAGGAAACAAGGAAACCTTAATTTTCTCGATTTTTTATAGGTATTATCAGTATTATAGTATGGTGCCGCAACGTGGCCTCTAACGGTACGCCTGATCCATAAATTCAAGGTCACTAAGCGAGATATGTTATGTACATGGCTATGCTGGGAGTTTCTTTGCGGGATAGGAGGATCTGAACCGAAGACATTCGCCAAAGAACCAAAGTCACCGAAATAACTCGTAGAACCGGCATGTTGAAGTGGCAATGGGCACGTCATAGTTGCCGCAGGACCGATGACCGATGGGGTAGACGAGTGCTCGAATGGAGATCACGTGCCGGGAAGCGCAGTGTGGGACGCCTCCCGGCCAGGTGGACCGACGACTTAAAGAAATTCGGCGGTGGTGGTGGTGGTTGGTACAGAAGAGGCGAGGATGGTGTGGTGGCGAGCTTTGGGAGAGGAGAGATCCAGCAGTAGAGACAGGCTGATGGCAAGTTACGGTATTATCAGCACGGAGTGCAACTGTCCCTGTCTCTCAAAGAAGTAGTATCACTCGCTGCTGAAACACTTAAATTATAATTATTTAAAAAGAGTCAAATTACTATGTAAATGTCAGAAGACATGGATATAATATATACTCTTCTTTCTCACCTGTCCAATGGGGTTGACGTTTTCAAAGAGCGTGCGGTTTGAGTTTCCGATGGTGGTTTCAGCGGCGACTAGTCCCGACGAAATTATGTAGAAATCGTCTGTCGACTGACAAATGCACACATTATATAACGCATCTTCGTTAGAAAAATTGTAGAAAATCTTAAAATCTAGATTTTTCATTTTATTCTAGACCCAGAGTTCCTTAGCAAGATTTATTCCTTCCAACTTACACCGTCAATTAGTGCAATAAAGTAACTTACAATTTTTTTAATGAAAATGAACGGATTCGATTCAATATTGTGTATGAGTTCATTGAGAATCTTTGAATGTAGTTTCTCATAACTTTAAAATCGACGTCATGGTTCCTTAGAACAAAGGACATCTCTATTTCTCCATACAAGTCTGGCGTCATTTTTTTTTGACGCGGCCAGCAATTATATTTGGGGGATTGAAAGACTAAGTAAAACTTATTCGAATCACAAACGAATTTTTTATTTTAGGTAAATAAGAATTACATTGATTTAAAACCAACTAGTTTTAGATTTTTTTTATTATTTTAAAGTAGTTACATAATAGTTTTACATTTTTTATTGTAGACTTTATTGTAAAATGGTTATGATAATGGCATGATGATAATGTTCATTGACTTTTTGCAATAAAATACAGAGATATCGGCTCCCAACTTGTAACTCATAATTAGCTCCCAATAAATTTTATAGAAGGCTCCGGAATCATATTGATGCGTCTCCAACACACTCTTGGCCGGTTATTTAATTATTTCAAAATCATACTCCAATCTACAGTCCTTTATTTCTTTATACATATACAACGAAGTCATATATATATATATGCTTGAAGAAATGTATGGAACAACTCTTAGTTCACCTTTTAAAAAAAAACATTTGTATACCATTAGAACAGGTTTCAAATAGTCTTTCGATCGTCCAAATATAATTGCTGGATGCATCCAAAAAAAAATGATGGCAGATATAACGATGTCCTTTCTCTATATCTAATAATACCAGATTTTTCCATACTGACACATCGCTATGGAGGTCCGTATCCTGAATCATTAAATATTCCATTTTCTGCCCTAAAGCCACCTAAATTAATCGATGAGTTTCGCGCAATAAGCGTCTCTATGCAAAATGGCGCTGATGCGTGTACAGCCATTTTGTTCGCACACTGACATACAAAATGGTCGCATATTAATATCAAATACCTTAATGTCTACTGCACTTGCATTAATTTATTTCATTTTAACCACCGGTCGACTTCAGTCTCCATACAATAATAGTGCAAAAAGACTAAATAAATACCTAAATGAATACCTGTACAAAAGCTGGGTACGAGGAGAGCGACATCTTGTATCCGGGTATGCGTTGCTTACTGCCCGGGTACAGCTTGTAGTTTAACACGTACATCTTCTGCAGACGCAGCATTGACTGGTAACTGGTCATAAAGAAATACAAACAAATTGAACGGAAATACAATATATGGATTAGATTCTATTGTATAACTTATGGGATATAAATAAGTTATAAAAAAAAAAGAAAGAAGACTTTAATATGACTCAGTACAGAAGAATTACTCAATAAAACAAAGAAAGAAACTTTAAAGGGATTTGTACTTCTGTGGAGTAGTTCCGAGCAGCCATATTGATTTGTACTTCTGTGGAGTAGTTCCGAGCAGCCATATTGATTTGTACTTCTGTGGAGTAGTTCCGAGCAGCCATATTGATTTGTACTTCTGTGGAGTAGTTCCGAGCAGCCATATTGATTTGTACTTCTGTGGAGTAGTTCCGAGCAGCCATATTAATTTGTACTTCTGGGGAGTAGTTCCGAGCAGCCATATTGATTTGTACTTCTGTGGAGTAGTTCCGAGCAGCCATATTGATTTGTACTTCTGTGGAGTAGTTCCGAGCAGCCATATTGATTTTTCTTCAATCTTGCGACGAACGATAGGCTACCTAACGAACGTAAAAAAAAGATGGCTACCTAAGCGTGTACTAGATAGATTATAAAAACTTTATTGTATTTAATCTGTCAATCGTAATATCTTGGAAACATGACATTAGGGCATAATATCGTGTAATTTTTCGTTTCTCTATGCGTCGCCAACCGATAATATGCAGCGCCGTTTGAAGAAAACTCAAAATGGCGGCTCGGGACTACGCCACAGAAGTGCAAATCCCTTTAAAGTTTCTTCCTTTGTTTTATTGAATAAAAAGTAAAACGTACTAACCAATTTAATCATTTATTCTTATTTACAAATACACTTTATCTATAAATCAATTTCTCGGTGCCATAATACTATGTGTACGGTGTAGCTACGCATAACCATACATCGCCGAGTCAGCGGTAACGCAGACATAAATTAATCAATGAAACCAATCAGCAATGGTTTCATTGATGAACACAGCAATGAAACCAATCAGTACGAGAACAACGCTCAGCCGCTCACCGCGTGTGCTCCCGCGCCGTTACATTAGATTAGATTAGCTTATAAAACAGTTAATTATGTAGTGCAATAAAATCCTCATCTCGAACAAAGCTGCTTATTATTTCTATCTCGACAAGCAGCTTCTACATCAACTTCCAGCTACTTCTACATGGTCCTTCGAGCAACTTCTAGCTACTTCTATATGGTCCTTCGAGCTACTTCTGCATGGTCCTACGAGCAGCTTCTACATAGTCCTTGGCAACTTCTACACTATGTAAGTTTATTACGGCACTGCACATTCGGCAGTGGGTAGTTAAAAGCACAAAAATAATTTGGGTTCCAAAAATTTAGTAGTTCAAATTGTCCAGTAATTAAATTTAAACCAATGCATACAAACTACCCGTCGTTGGATAGGGCTTGTAGTACTTTTGATTTTTTTTCTCCTAAAACATGAAAAATATGGAAATCTACTTTTCTGAACGGCATGTATCATCAAATTTATTTTCAATTCCCAAATTAGGTAGGTATTTTTGTAATGTTATTTTGAGAAATAAATCTCTTAAACCACAATGTCCACATGGTTTAACAGCGCTAAATGCTTCAGCGCTCGAGCGCTGGCGCACGATATTAGTGCTATTGAACGTTAAGCGTTTTAGACTAATGCTTTTAACTACAAGACTTTAAGACCATTAAACATTTGGACTGTAATACTCACTAGTCTTTAACGTTAGACTCTTAAAAGTTCATGAGCGCTCACTCAGCGCTTAACACTCGTTTTTACAACACTAGTTTGACATCATGTGAAATATCTGCTTGAGTCATGTTTTTTTCAGAAAAAAGTGCAGTCTCACCTGTTCCATGTGACTTGTGATGTGTATAAGTCAGTGAGGTCCGGCAAGAGTTTGACGAGCCCAGTACAGTGCTCCCCGAATAACAAACCCTCGGGAGTCTCCTTGGGCAATGTTAGGGCGAAAGCCAGCTCGTCCAAGTCGCCCAGCATGTTGATCCAACTGTTAACAAAAAACATTTATTAGCAGTAACTAAATAAAATAAACCAATAAAGATAAGTAACCAAGAAGAGAGATGAGGCAAATATACATGTCACTCATCTCTCTTCTTATATCCTATACACTGTATCAGGTTCTACCCTGATACAATGCTTCACCATCTTATATCTTTCACACATGGTTTTCGACATTTGCGTGCTTACTTATACAATGAGGTGCCAGCAGTGCTGTGAATATCAGAATATCATCAGTGCAAATTCTGCTCCACAGCATCATGTTGAACCAAACAACCAGTGCCGGCTTTACCTATGGTGCAGGGTGTGCGGCGCACACGGGCGCAGGGTCTTAGGGGGCACCGAGCGCCGCTCGCAACGCCTCCAAAGGGCCTATTATAGGGCGCCAGGGTATTGATTGCACCCGGGCGCTACATGGGCTAGAGCCGGCGCTGCAAATAGCCTTTGTGTCGTCGTAACACACAGTCAAAGGTTGACTAAACAAGATAATATGGCATTTATACAGGTCGGCGGCGCGTTCGCATACCCCCTGGTGTTGCAGGTGTCCATGGGCGGCGGTAACACTTACCATCACGTGGGACCGTTTGCTCGTCCGCCCACTAGTCTATAAAAAAAAAAATTATATACTAATTCTCAAATAAACCAAAATTCTCTTTCTTTATTTGTTTGTATTTGTCTTTATTTGTTTCTTTGCGTCAAATAAACCATTTTCTTTCTTTCTTTTTATGCTACAGAAGAATGAACTCACTATTCTTTTTTTTATAGAAGAGATGGCAGACAAGCGGACAGCCCATTACATGGTAAGTGGTAACCGTCATCCGTGAACACCCGCAACACTATGGGGGATGTGGGTGCACTTGTATTAAATAAGTTATCTCACATGATGTCTCTGACGGTGAGAAGCTGCGTGGAGTCTATAGTGGCCTCGTTGTAGCCCGCCGCCAAACCTTCTATCTGGATGAAATACAATTTCATCTGCAAAAAAGTTTAAAATAGGTATATGTTGCGTCCTTCTGCGTGTTCTACCGCCTGTATAACGGGAAGTGCTCTGAAGAGTTAAAATTGTTCGAGACAATTTCCAACTTGGGTTTCTACACGAACCAGTGCGGTTGTAAGCGGTATAACGGTATGTAAAAACGAGCGTAGAGCGTTCGACGCCAGAGCACTGAGTGAGCGCTAATGAACCTCTTTTTAATGTTTGATGTTCTTAAACCCTTTAGTTAAAAGCTGCAGTGTGAAATGGTTAAGGTTCAATAGTTAGCACTCGGGCGCTCAAACGTTCAGCGCTCATTTTAACAACACTAGGCTACAACCTAGCGGTTTGTAACCTATTGAAGAGATGAGTGACAAATTTTTGAAGTAACGAGTTCGAAACCATACTACTGAATTTCAATTTGAAAGATAGACAGAAAAGAAAGACATTTATGCAAAAAGACAATACGAAAACATTATAAAGAAAAAAAAAAAATAATAAACTTGTTTAAAATATTGTTATCCTGTGTACAGCAATGCTTTGTTGTGTAGGGGTCACCAAAGGGCTTTAGCGGCTTTGGGTGGCGCCTACTTAGTTACACACTTTTATGCCAGTAACACACATGTGTATCGCGGCCTTTTATAAGGGCGTTTAAGTGCAGTTTAATAATAAAAACATGTGTAAGATTTTTCCCAATAAATATTATAGTTAGGTCTCATGACTTAGGGATCAGATACACATACCCTCTATTTTTTCCCATTTGGTCCTAATAACTCGCTTATGAAATATTATTACCTTGGGATAAAGAGAACCCGTGGCGACTTGATGTTAAACTTACAACTTGAGAATTTGTACTGAAGTACTATGGATTGACTTAAGAAAACGTGTAGTTTTTGAAAATAAAACACAGATTGATCCAAATCGTACATTTATTACTATTTTACCTTTAATAAAATCAATTATTGAAGTCGCCACGGTTTGCCGTAGTTCAAAGGTCATAAAATTTGTTTAGCAAATAAATAGTTTGAATTTGATTTACGTGTGTTTTGATATAACACATAAAAAAACAGGTGGGTATACGTTAAAAAAAATTTTTGGGACGCCCTAATGATAGTATCTTACATGGTACCAATATGAGTCATTCGGATGCTGATTGACCATGGAGTGGATGTATGCTTCATTGGTGTCCAAATACTCCTCAATCAGACCGCACACATCTGTTTTGTTGTAGCAGTACCTGTGAATTTATCAATCTTTTATGAATGTACTAAATGAGTAGGGAAGTTATTCCCTACTCTCAGATTCCTATTGAATATAGATTGGAATGGTATAAGAGAAACTCCTCATTCCCTAAATTTCATTCCTCCACTCATTGGGATTGGATGGAAACATCTCTAGCAAAATTCACTCAATCCGAAAACACCACCTTAGTGTCTTTCACGGTAATCTTCTGTGAGTGGAGTAATGTGGATGAACACTGCAAGCGGCATGTGCCCTCCCTTCCCAATTTCACTAGCCGAAATCTAGTGAAATCTAGACATTAGGGATTATTTTTAAAATGACTTGAAATAAACAATTTCCTAAGGGAAATGTGCTATAGAAACTGAAAAGTCTTATATGCACTTCCCAACTAATATGAAAGAATTTCTTTATGGTTTTATTCAGTTAGCAAATTGATTGAAAAATTATAATTAAAAAAGGGCAATAGTTTGAACACATTAGTGTAGTAATACAGACCCCTTGAGAACATTCTGCCAATGCATCCAGACGAGGTCTCTGGTGAGGAAACCCTCCAGGTATCCTGCTGCATATGCCTGCTTCTCATCGCTTGCATCTGTTGCTGTGTGAAGTTCTAAAAATGCCCAGCTGCAAATTATTAGGCTATTTTATTGACACTCCATGAGAAGCACTAGAATTTGCTGCCTCTTTAATTTAAAAACACACTTTATGATGAGTACAAACTATCCTGATCCTGAACAATTGTTTGTTCAACAAGGGAGCTCTCAAACAGTGAAAGAAAGGATGATGTTAATGTAGCTATCTTTGCAGATTAAGCCCGAAGATACTATACAAATACACTCTGTCTAAGTAGACTCCTACAAGCCAATGATGTCAGACGTACCAACTTCTTGGTAAACATACTAGTTTTTAGTGTCACGTACCATGTACCAAGACTACTCGGTCCTTGTATGCAAAAATACCAAGATTGGCCGTTGACCGACAAAAATACACTGACAACATAGAATAACCGACAAATTTCAGATGCATAAAAAAAAAACATTCCAATCAGATTTCCCTAATGTTATAAAACTTAAAAGTGATATTTCTTCCATGTGTTCAATAATTACTGCCCTCTATTAACGGTATACGAAATTGTAATATAATTTTTTTTTACTGGGATGTGATTTCCGACACAGTTTGTCTCTCAGTATTGGCAGCGCTAGAGCGGAGCACAGGCATACTAGTTTCCCGTCTCCCATACCAGCTTTCAGCCAGCTCGGCACAAGGATTTCTAAGTGGCCGTCTAACATCCCTGCTACAAGCTAGTTATATGAACTCACTCGTAAACTAGTTAACACAATTATAGCGTTTAGGAACATTTTTAACAGAGTGCATGTATGTTAACTACATTTGATCAATCATTTTGTTATTAATTCAAAATGGTAAATCTGACAGATATGTTAATCGAAGAGAATGAACTAATGCCAATAAAATAAATCGAATTTAGTGTTTTTAATTACCCTTGCAGTTAAAAGCTTGAGTCTTCATTGAACAGGTTGAATAGAACTTAGTGTTCAAACGTTTAGCGCTTTCTAACAACACTGTTACAGATTCATATCCTTTAAAGAAACAACAAGATCTACAATATTTGGAAGTTATAAGTAAAAAGGACAGTTAAAGTTATACAAACCCAGTCTCATTGATTTCGTTGCTGTATGTGGCGCGGGCTATGTACACTGGAGGAATGTCGGCATAATAATCGGTCTTCGAAATACTAACAGCGTTCTGGTTCCAAGTTATAAACGCGTATTTACTATCGCAAACCATCAAAATAAGTGTTAGCAAAAAATAAACTATCCACTTTGAATTCATTGTGTACGATGGTATTAACCTGTATTTTACACACAATGGCTCCCTATCTGTACTGACAGATAGACACAATACAATAATAATATTTTATTTGTGTTAATAAACATTTATCAAGTAAAACAAGGTCAACAGATGATAGGGAAAATTATGAGCAATTTTTAAATTGAGCGATCTCCACTCGCGTGCATTTGACATTCTTTTTTTATTATAAAAGTTTTATTACTCTGAATGAAAGTCCTTTTGAGCTAATCGTTTTCTTTGAAGAAAAAACAGGTAGCTACCTATGTACTAATAGAATCGTCCTCAAATGTAGTTACACCGGACAATAATTAAATTTGAACCTCTGTGAATTCGGCTGTTGACCCGTCGCGAACTAATCGCCATTATGAGACACTAAAACGATCGCCCGTGATAACCTGACATGCTTCACGAATCACGACGCACTATCTGACGGTATTTCGCTGCACCTTGACAGACGTTATACGCGGGGATTTTTACCCGGTTATACACGGGAGACGTTTTTCACAAAAAGCTACTGATAAACTTTTTTTGATTAATACCGAATAATATAACTTGCAGAACGATAATATCTGCAAGAAAATCTAAAGTAAATAGATCATAAGCTTTCGATGACGTTTAGCTTGATCCAGTGGCGGATACAGAAAAAACTCAAGGGGGGGCGCATACATAATGGTCCTCCACTTTCCACGATTGAGCAAGGCACTTATTTGGCAAATATAGGTTTTTCCGGGGCGATCTGTTATATTATTTATTATTATCGTAATAACAAAATAATCAAGTTACATGCAAAGTTTAAGAAAAATTTATTAAAATCGTTTAGACACACATATAAGATAATGCCATTTTATATCAATCTTATGATATAAAAAAGTAACAATTGGGGTTCTCTTCTTTAAACGATGAATTCTTTGCGTCTATTCTTCCTGGCAAATTGGTTAATTACATCGTCGATAGGACAATTAATGTCAAGGTGAGTGTTCAACAGAGCTAAGCCGTTAAGTCGATCCTCCTTCATTGTCGACCTCAGCCATGTCTTTGTACGCCGCAATGTTGAAAAACTTCTTTCTGCTGTAGCAATTGATACAGGTAGACAAGCAAATATTTTGTACAACGTGTGCAAAGTAGGATAATCAGATTTAGGACAAACAGACAACGCTTGCAGAACAGAATCAAGATCATTAAGGGCGGTTATTCCGGTTTGCTTGTATTGAAGAATCTCTCCCATTAGTCTCTTTTTAATCAGAAAGGGCGATTCTTCCATGAACGGTATTTCAGTTAAGCACTGATTCAATTTATGTGCCAGATCATTACCGTCATGTTTTAGTAGTTGTGAGGGCAAAAGGATGTTAAATTTTAAATGATAAAGATTTTCTTCTGCAAAACGTTCTCTCATATCAGTGGTAACATGGTCCAGTGTTGGCAGAAAAACAGTTCTTTTCCAATATGTGATAGGATCGTTATCATGCTCGCAGTTTGCCCTATGTGTTTGCCTGCCTGTAAGACGAGGAACACTCATCTCCACGTCTAACTCTTCCATAACTGCCTTAGCCTCTTCAACAATCCGAGCAAAGTGGTTATCAGCATTAGCTCTCATGTCGTCGTACACCTTGAGCGTCGAATCTAATTTTGCTTTTGCCATCGCGACGTCCAAGCTAGGGTCTTGCAAGATTTTGCTGACTGGATATGTTATACTCATAATGTCACTCAGTGAAAACAGCGTGATAATAAACCCGCAATTAGAGAGAGCTCGAAGGAGAATATTGGCTTTGGAAGCCGTTGTTATATCCCTCCAACAATTTATTTCTTTAAGAACTTTACAAACTGTTGCGAGATCAGCTGCGAATTGAATAACAGCATCATGGCGCTCAACCCATCTCGTTTGACAATGTGATTGCAGCGAGTGTTTTAGGTGACTCTTCAATGTTGCGAACCGCTTGCTAGACGCTGTAAAGAACGCTACTACTTCTTCAATGGTCCCAAGTGTATTTCTCACAATTGTGACTCTGCAACTGCGAGAGACAGCGAGGTTGAGCTGATGACTTCGACACGGTGCTACTTGCGCGTTGATAGCTTTCTTTTTTACAGCTTTCTGTTACAGCTCCTTTCAACTCTGACATATTAACTGAGCAACCATCACAGCCTATACCCACACAGTTTTCCAGTGACAGAGAAAGGCTTTCCATTCTCCTTAGAATCGTGGTACCTAATACCTCACCAGTAATGCTGCGCTCTCGCGGTTCATCGTCAAGATTTCCACTACAATCATTGTCTTTATGGATGTCAACGAAACCCAAAAATCTTTCGTGTAATTTGCCGCCACCATCGACATATCTTGCAGCTAAACTCAGTTGGGCGATGTGCGTTATGTCCGTAGTCTCATCGAAGATGATGCTGTAATAACGAGATTCTTTAATTTCCTCCAGTATTCTTGATAACACTACTGTTTCACAGCATGTAATAAGTTCGTCACACGTTGTTTTACTTATGTAAGTCGCGTTTGCTTGAGTGGTCTCGAGGTGCTGTTTTAGTTGCAATTCTCCAGCGTCAATTCTAAATCTTAGAAGAGCTCGAAAGTTTCCCTCGTTATTCACTATACTTTCACGATCATTTTCGTTCTTTAATAGACTCCCATCATCTCTATGCCCCCGCAGAGGAATATTTTGCCTTCCATGAAATATGATTGTTTTTATTATAGGTACAAGACGGTCTCTGTTTTGTCGAATACTTTCCATTCTCTGTCGTGACAATTGATTTATGACCTCAAGTTCGCGGTTGTCTCGTGTCGCTAAAAATAATTTTGCATTTGTTGAAGCTTCGACGTGGTACTTCAGCTGAGAATGGGTCTCAAGGTCACCATCTTTACCAGTAAGTTTAGCAAACTTTGTTAGAGGTTCCGTCACAAGTTTCTTGGCGATAGTGGATTTCTTTCCTCCAACCATTTTATTATTCACAAAAATTGAACAGTTAATGCAAAGAAGTCCCTTTTTAACTTGTGAGAAAACCAGCCAAGGATACTGTTCAAAATGATTATCGTGCACTTGTCTTCGTTCAACCCGACCTCTCTTGTTGTGCTCGGAAGTAAGAAAGATATAACCTTTTTCGGGTTTCCTTGGAGCTGTGAGAAGCTTGTATATTATATCATCACTAAGGGTTCCCGACGATAATATATGTAAATAATTGCCAATATCCGTGGGATTACAGGAATCAGTCGATGAACTTTGTTGTGGAAGTTTTGACGAAGTGCTGGGTTCTGCCTGTACATCATCTGGTAGTGTTTCTGCAGCTAAATGGTGACTGGGACCTTCGGATGTTTCTACTTTTCTTTTTTTTATTAAATAACGTTCCATTTTATTATATTCTTACTGAGAAATTACCATAAAAATTATTATTATTAATTAATAATATTAATATTCAACAATTAGCTGATCAATCTTGACTAGTCTTCACACCTGTTACAGCTAGGACTTTTCACTTTTTCATTCTTTGGTCTTAACACGTCTTAACGCGTCTTAACGCGTCTTAACACGTCTTTGGCATTCGGCTTCTGATTGTGAACTAGCGTACGCCGTACCCCCCCTTCGCGTGCCGTTGCCGTGAACCGGGCGCGCGCGAGCACTGCTGGGAGGCCTTCCACTCGCGGCGGGCGACGCGGGACACGCATGGGGGGGCGCGCGCCCCCCGCGCCCCCCATATGTATCCGCCACTGGCTTGATCAAATTGACAGACAAATGTAGCTCCTGAAGTTTATGTAGCTATAATGCGGGTTTATCTAGGAACTATTAGAATGAGTAAAACAATTTGGAAAACTCAATATCATATTTATTTCACAAAAAATTCATCCAATAGTCTTCTCATCGCTATAATTTAACTGTCTTTGGAACCACAATCGGCTCGTCTTTATTCAGGTTGCACACAATTTCATGCCCGCTTCTCCACATTTGTATCCGACTTCCCTCACCAAATAAGGTGTTTTTTCATGTGAAGGCATAGCTAACCATTCCGTGGTATTGATGGCCACTACGATGTAACCTTGTTTCTCTAAAATGTCTAAAACGAGCCTAAAAATGCCCCGTAATCTGTTACTATTCATCGAATAACAGCCTTGGTTGAAATTCATTATGCAAACTCTGAAAGAAGTAATACAATAATTTAAAGTACCTATTTTAGAAACCCCAGGTGAGAATTATATTGAACAATTCTTCTAAGTATTCCCCATTGTACAGGCGGTAGAACACACAGAGAGACGCAGCGTATGTACGAACGCTGAAGGGTTCAAAACCGCCCGTGAGAATAGCATCGTGAAAGATGTACTTATTAATTTATTCTATTTTTGCTAATTTTAAAAATTATATTAATTATTATCTATTGATTTATAATTTTCTTATAGTTAACGTTTAAGTGTTTATTACGTCCTATGAAATTGCCGTTTTGTAAGGAAATATTTTTTGTACGAAAATTACCTATAAATCTAATTAAATGGAAGTATTGTCCATTATTATCAATGCACTTTTACTATTTTAATGGAAGTTGATTGGTGTTTCCTGATAGAATTCCTAGGGACGGGAATGGATGAATTGTCTGAAGGCGTTTGTCACTGCCTCATAGGAGTTGAATTTTTTTCCTGGAAAAAATTATACAAATTCAAAAAAAAAAAAAATTAGTAGGGATAAAATCTGGCGAGACTGAGACTGTCTGTCGTGGAGTGTGTGGCTCGCCCACGTTATCGTGGAGACGCTTGGAACATTGTTTGGCCGTGTCTCCTGAGTCAACGATTGTGACTAACGTTTATGATTGATACAGGATCCACTTCTCATCACAAGTCACAATACATCACACGGTACCCACATTCTTCACTCTCCCGATTTGACACAAATGAATCAATATCGTTTTGTCACTTAGGCCGAAGGCTGCTGCTAATTCAGACGTGGTTTAATAAATCCGCTTCTACTATTGCTTTCCATTCGTTATTATTGACTTTAGTCTCTAGTCCACGCGGTTTGTTCATGAGGTCGAAGTTTCAAGAACGGAACCGATCAAAACAAAAACGCACTGTGCGTTCGTTTGCAGTGTTTGTTCAGTACACATCGTTGATTTTGCGTATCCTCTGTGTTGCGTTGTTACCACGACACAACTCATATTCGAAAATAACGAGAATATTGAATTTTTCCATGGTCGCAAACACAACGATATCTAATCAAAAAGTCGTTTGACGGAAAAACAAATGAATAACTGATTTTGAATAAGAATGTCAGATTTAAATTGAAATTAATTTGAATTTGGAATTTTAAGCCAAACGCAAGATGACTAAGTTCAAAGTCGCCACTATGAAAAAACGGCAATTTTATAGGTCCTAAATAAACAGTTTTTAGTAATAATAATTAAATTTGTATTTTTGTTATGGTTCTAAGTTTTATTTCCATATCAGTAAATATAGATGTCTTTTATTATTTTCAAATATTGCAAAGCAATGTGAATATGCATTTACTAGTTATAGACTTATTAGTCACTGCATTCCAAATACGAACAGAGTATAGTACATAACACTCTATTGATACTCACGTGAGGCCATCTCGTGGTAAATCGAGTTGTTCTAAAGGAAGCTTTTCGTCGCCGCCTGTCGTGGCCAATTTTATAGGGTAGCCATTTTTCAAAAACAATAAACCATCTGGAAATGTATTAGTTACATTGGGATAAATAATTTCGAAAGGGGAAAAGGCGATACTGCGTCTCTTACAGAAGACTGCCGTAAAACGTGCCACGTTTCAAAAGTTAGTGTATCTATTAGTTTCTCATTTTGCTAAATAGGGCGCACTTGTTCTACGATTTGGTCGGAATAATTGCAGGGTTGAGCGTGGAGCGGTGGAAAACTAGCTCTAGAGAACAATGAGAAATCTCATACCAATAACCACAGACAACAATATCCGCTTTCAACCACGCGGACTGCCCACCCGCTACCTTCTTCATATAATAAAAAGTTACGATACTAACCAACCAATCTTCCGTTAGGCAACACCACATTCCTTGCGACATACTCCTGACCACCCAGACCCAGCGCCAACGCCTTCACCAGAACATTCGTCAAATAATGTACTGGGTACACCGTCTTCGCTTTACTCAACAACTCAGGAGGCAACTCATATTCAACATTATGGAACGTTTTTACTGCCTCATACAGTGTCAAAAGCTGAAGATAATCTAATTCATTCTTCTCCCTTGAAAGGTATTCGTCAAGAAATTCTCGGGAGAAAACTCTGTTCAGCAATGCGTCCTCGTAATAGCCTAATGAAGCGAGTTCCAGGCACACTTTTGTCCAGGGTAACGTAGCAGATTTTATGTTCAGTATGGGGTTCAGAGAGATATGTTTGCGGATTTCTGCCCACTGGTCTGGGTTCGGGGTGTAGTTGGAATTGGACAGGCAGTTGATGAAGCCGAAGAGTATGTTTGTGCGAGCGTTGGACAGTGTAGTGGGGGTAGACACGGAGAGCTCACAGATGTGCTCAATTAAACCAAGGTGCGTGTGAGCCTGAAAAGATTGACGAATCTTTAACATTCCGCTGGAAAGCATGTCTTCCTCTTCTAATTACGTGATGACTGCAGGCCATAATTAATCACGCCAGCCCAATGCAAATTGAATCCGCAATTAATGTTTGGTTTCGAGTACCTATATAGTTTCGTTAAAATTTTGGTATAATTACGATCAGTAATTTTATATAATTATGACTTTTAATACGTCATAAAAATAGCACCTTTGAATCAATCTACATTGTATAGTTGTCAATAAATTTAAAAAAATATCATCCATTTTAATGCGATTTTTACTGTTTTTTAATTTTCAACTTGGATAGTTTGAGGGTGTTATCAAAATCAGTCTTGGAAATTGTGTTCGTCAGACAAATAAAACGATTTATATCAAGTGAAATCTGAATTGTACAATAAAATATTAAATGTGTTTTAAAGACTCCAGCGTATAAAATGCGGGATGGTTGCGAGTTAGGCGTAGCAAGAAAAAAATGTGTTTACTAAGACCATTTAGATTTTAATTAAACTGCCGTGGTTAGTGTGGCATCATTCAAATAAGACCGCTACTGATAGAAAAGTAAAGTAAATCCGCTTGCAAAAGTAAATACTTTTGCAAGCGGATCGCCCCGGGGTTCACACCAGTCTCGAATTCGTGTGTGTCAAAGCTTTACTTATGTTAGTTAAGTAGGAAAGAAATTGAGGAAACACATCTTTGTTATCAGAATACTCACGATCCTTGACAACACTCGAGCTATCAGCAACGCTCTCTCAAAATCCATTTCATTCTGCACTGTGTAGTTTGCTATGGCGTCCATCAACTGTTCGTGGTAATACTCCGGGTGTTTCGACAGGATACGGGTCTTCAGCTTGGCCGCTGTCCTCAACACGTCATCATACGACAGCTTGTTCAGCGATTGAGTCAAAATGTCGCAGCAGATATGCAGCAGCTGCAATCTAGTCGGATACACTTCCTCTGTGCAGTTCACTTTGCACAAATACCAGATTAGGTCTTTCGCGGTATTCGTGTCAATTTTTTGATCGTGGAGTAGCAGACAAGTGACGATGTTGTTGATACATCGGTCCGGCAAGTGGTGCATGGTAGAATACGCCAGCATGTCACGCAACAATGGAAGGTTCTCGCTGTCCAACTCAAGTGGGAGATGTATTTGGAACGCGAGAGGTAATGCCAGTTTTAGAGCGTCAACCAAATGATTTTTAGTCTCGTACCGTCCTAAAATGAAGTGTAGAAATATAATCTGCCGCAAGTTCAGGAAGTTAATGTTAGATCTGATAATTTGTAACATGGTTTGCACGATCGTCGAGTCAACGGGCACTTTGAGGTAGGTGAGAACTTTGGTAGCTTCAACGGCATCGGCCAAGTCGATGGCTCGCGCGTGCTTTTTGAAATTCTGGCAGAGGACGCCAAATGCCGGGTCACCGATTAATTCTCCATCAAACCTATATAAATTATTTATTTTATTCATTTGTTAAAATCATCTCTAAATAGAGATACACGACATGCAAATCAGTTAAAGCTAAGCAATAAACAAAAACTAAAGCATCCTCTCAATTAGAGATCATAACATGCATATGGAAAAAGGAACAACTACAATTATAATTACAAAAATTGATTAATGTGAGTATCATTATTCAATTCAGTTTATACATTTCATTAATTATTTACTCCATAAAGAATATCAAACACTAACTTGCCAGCCTTGTGTTGGTCAAAAAGGCATCGTAGCGCCTGCAGCATGTGCTTATGCGTAATAGAGGTTATGTTGGCCTGCACCGTAGTTAGCACGGCCGTGGCGCTGGGCGCAGAACGAATGGTCACCATCACTGGGTCCGGTTTGCGGGCTTCAGGTACTGCTGATAATATGTAGAGAGCTATTAAGTGCGAACGTCAGACTATTTTAGCCATTTTATATTCTACATCGGGTTGAAACGCGTATAATAAAGATATTTGTTTACCTTTTATTCCTACTCGACAATTTAGAATTATAATTAGAATAATGTGTACAAAACGCGAAAGTTTAAAAACTTATATTTTATATACTATCATAGTTTTATGGTATG
Organism: Sesia bembeciformis; assembly: GCA_943735995.1. NCBI lineage: Eukaryota > Metazoa > Arthropoda > Insecta > Lepidoptera > Sesiidae > Sesia > Sesia bembeciformis. Next base: position 740,515 of record OX031042.1, read on the forward strand.
TAGTGCAATTATACTCTGTTTGCGTTAAGAATGCAGTGACTCATCACTAACAAAGTCATCTTTACATTGATTTCTAATATATGCAAATACCAAATAATAAAATCCATATTTATTGGCATAGAAAGAAAACTAGACAATAATACATATGTATTTATTATTACTAAAAATGTGTTTATATACATAAAGACTAAAATGATAATTATTTATTGTATAAAGAAAATTATAAATAGCAATTAATAAATCAACCTGAAAATTATCATTTGTATTTAATTATAATAATAATGAATAAAGTTAATTTCTCTAATGTATACACATTGGAGAAATTATTATTTTAATACATTTAAAAAAAGAAATCAAAAAAATTGTGGTGCCTTGCGTAAGTGATCAAAGAAAGCTGTTACACAAATGACGAGTTCCTAAAAAAAGAGCTTCTGTCTATGCTATAAATATAGATAAACTGTTATAATTATTATATATCTTCATACATTTTTAACTACAATCTTTTAATGTGATGAATCGATGATCCTGTATTTATTTAATTATATCTATTATTTACTCAGATTGCAAATAAATTATTTGAATTGATTAAGAGGAACCAGGGTATTTTGCAAAACAATAGACACATCCAACCTCCACGAAATATCAAATGAGACAGAGATGTGCATGTTATTATGACACAGACCTAGGAACTTGAGAAACACTATTGATTAAAAAGGTTATGCCAATTGTCTTGAGTGATGAGTCACTGCATTCATAATGAAAGCAGACAGTATATATTTTAACCGAGATGACTACAGCATAGTTTACCATTAGGCCCTCACACTAATGCCGGCTGTACACACTCGGCGAGAGCCACTCGCCGTGAGTTTCGGGTGAGAGTACGCTCGGCGTGAGCACATAATCTACACACTCGTATCAGTTGAACTGTATCAGACCCTTTGACTCGGGCGCAATAACCGACACGCGACCGAGAGGTGGCGAGGCGAGACGAGAGGGGAGACGAGACCACCATGTATACACTCGCTCTCGGCCTGTCTCGGGGTGCCTCGCCGAGTGTGTACAGCCGACATAACAATAATATTAACAAAAATAATTACCATTAGTTGAGTAGCTTGCAGACCTCACTTTGCTCAGAGAATTGCCTTTCAATACATTTCGCCACACATTCTTTAGTAGTAATGACATTATATCTAAAACAAATAAAAAATGTTCACATATTTTCTTTGCTTTTAATTATTAGACTAAGGCCTTCCCTCTCATAAGCATGTGTCATACAGATTTAAATTATTGTTGTTATTCAAAGATATAAATGTGAATCAAAAACACATTATATTTACATATAAATTAATGTTAATAAGCAAGTGTAATGATTTCTAATAGTAATCCATTGAATTTGACTTTTCCTGTTATCTTTATTGTCTGGGTACACACGCATACATAAATTATACAATAGATAGATAAAATACATTTACATACATAGATAATATTTATTGTAGAAATTTTATGTTAATATAGGTAGTTCACAACGAGGGCTTCATAACATAGAGACTGATGAAATATTAAAAATCACATGTCAGAACACATTACTATTTAAACAGAACATTATTAACATAAAATGCTATTTTATACTATATAAAATACTCCTATTTAAATTATATAAAATTATTTGCATTGCCCCACCCTGGATAAATTGTTTGCCTTTTAAAGCTAATATGAACCACAGCTACCTTTAATCCCTACAAGCAGTTCCTACCAAATAGAGTGATGAGTTCATGTAATAATCTACCGTAGGAGACAATTAAAGCAGGAGTGAATAAATTCAACAACTGTTTAGACAGAAAGAAGGCAGCAGTGTATTAATATACATCAATATTAATATATGTATTTTAATATTGTATTGTATTGTAATATTGTACCTATATTAATATAGGTGCATCAGCAAAACATGCCAGCCTAATACATAAATAATAATAATAAAAATGGAAAAGTGAGAACGTACATATATGAGAAACACCAATGTTTACTTATTTCTTATTAAAAGAGCAGGACAGACTTAGAAACTAAGTTTCAAATTTTGTAAGGTTATGTTTCTGATTGCAAGATGTTACATAAATTCAAGTAGGTACATACTTACAAAATAAGTGTAATAATTTTTGAAGAGCTTATAGACTAAGAGAAAAGAAAGATACCCCTTAAATTCCTGTGGCACCGAATTTCACTAAATATCTTTTGATAATAATTTACACCTAAATATCTACTTCATATTTATTGTTATTTAATATTCTCAGGTATTTGAAAACATTCTGGATGTAATAAGTAAAACACGTTAATATAATCTCATTTGATTACTTTACTTCAACTTTAAAAATACCTTTGTAAAAAATGGAATTCAAAAATTTCGCGTTTGGAGAAATCTGTCAGTTAGTCAAACTGACAGATTTCTCTGTTACAACACTTACAAGTTACAACTGACTGACAGATCGTTCTAATATTTTAGTTTGACATTTATGAAGAAAAAATTGAAGCATCTTTGGAAAGAAATAACGATAGCATAATATCTCGAATTAAAAATTTGGATTTAATATATTAATTATATACAAGAACATAAGTTTGACGTCTAAAAAGAAAAAGTAGAAAAAGAAAAATTGATTTTTTCTTTTTCTATACGGCAATGGTGCAATTAGCACAGTCAGCCATTGTCAAGCTTGCTTCGAAAGAAATAGTTTCAAAGTTTGAAACGTGTATTCTATCAATGTCCCGTGCCGTCTCAAAGTAAATCAAGAGTCGCACAGTAAGACGATAGTCGGTGTGATTCCAAGGAGTCCTTGGAAGCACACGAAAAACGCCGTCCCACATTTTTATTAGATTATCACAAACACCACACACGAAAAACACTTTGAAATTTAATAAACCACCACAAAACACCTAGAACACAATTTTTACAATAATCGAACAAAAACTCAACTTCACTTTTGAGTTCCCGCCAAAAAGTTTGAGCCCAACCACCCATCAGTTTGACAACTTTGACGTTAACAAACCAATAGGTATTTTTGCAATTTCTTGATTCTTTGTATTTTCGACATACATACTTTGTTTAAATTTCTAAATTAACTAAACGTTAAGATTATACTATAGTTATCAAATATGCAAAAAGAAACCATTGTAAGTTCAAGACCAGACAGAGAAATCAGAAAAAAACTCATCACACCGGGTGACTACACTGTGGTTCCTTATGAAGATTCTCGTTGTAAGATCACATTATCTGACGTTAAATGTACCAATGATGCGGGAGATTGCGAGATTGAGTCTGACAGCAGGATATTTAGCAGCTCTTTCGATGGAAATGTATTGATTGGAGACTCGGATTCCTTCATAGACAAGGATTTTGAATTGATACTGCAACAAATGTGCTGCGGCGAGACGTGTACAGCTGTTATTACATATAGAAATAGTAATGATAAACTTGTTAAGGAAATATCATGTAAGATAGAGTTGAAGGAAGTCACAGAAGAGCAGTTAATTAGTGACTGGGGCATAGAGAGGCTTCATGAGGCAACATTGCATCACAAGCAGCGTGGGATAGAGTTGGTTAAAGAAAAGAGGATAGCAGATGCATTCCGGAGGTTTAATAAAGCATTAAAAATGCTGGTTGCTATTCAACCTAGGGTCCCTGAGGTTGGTGATGAGAAGGTCAAAGAACTGATTGATTTGAAGGTTGGTATTGTATTTTCCAACTTATGATTCTTTATAGTAAAGATAGCAGCATTAACCATATAATTAAATACCAAATACCATTATTATTGGTTGCATGAGAAGGGCTGAAGACTGTTTGTGGTGGTAGTCTTTGGGAGACGCCTATATCCAGCAGTGGAGAGACACAGCCTCAGTGCCGGCTTTACCTGTGGTGCCTCTAGCGCCGCTCGCGACGCCTCCAAAGAGTCCAAAGCGCCTACTAGAGGGTGCCAGGGCGCTGAACCGGCGCTGCACAGGCTGATGGTATGGGATATATATCAAATATGCAAATATTAGAAATTCAGTCTATACTTTCATGGTGATCGGTCAAACTAATGTCGAAGTCTATTAATCTCATACATACCAACATCCATTTTTATATATATATATAGATTGTTATTTAGACAGATGAATTAAGCTTTACTATTTGAGTTCTGCACCTGCTTAAATTTTTCACGTTTTAACCAATGGTTGACTGATAGAGAATGCCTTATGGTATTAAGTCCGCTTCTGTAGAATATAGTGTATAAGAATAAATATTAATCTTGTTACAGAATACTTTTTTAGTTTTCCTTATAAGATCTGATTGTAGTATTATGATTAGCAGTTATAAAAATATTGAAATTACATAGTATTTATTGTCTTATCCCCTTTATTAATGATTAATGAATAGTCTTATCCCCTTGCTTCCCTTCAGTTTTATAAGTATTTTTTTTCTCTTCAATTTTTGTTTTCAAAATTTCGAAATAAAATATAGCCTATATTAGACATGGATAATGTAGATTCCTATTTGAGAAAAAAAAATTGAAATTGGTTCAGTAGTTCCAGAGATTACCCCCAACATACCCACAAACAAACAATTTTACATCTTTATAGACAGACACATAATTGATAAAATTTATAGTCATATCATCAGTGATACCTTTAACATTAATATTATTACAATACTAATGATAAAAATTATCATAATTTAAATGCCAAAGTTGATTTGTTTGATAGTTAATGTGCAAACAATTAATTTTATTTATCAGACATTTGTGTCATCATACCGGTTTGTATTTCTGCAAAGGCCTCTTCTAAAATCCTCCACAGCCTATCTTGAGCCCTTGTTCATATGACTTGCCTACAAATCATTGTTATGTTATTCTCAAAGTATTGCTTTCTCCCTTTTCTGTTTATGACTGGTCCTTCACCAGCCCTTATATATTATTCACTGGCAGATATGGGCCTTCTCATGTGCATGAGGGGTGTATAACCATAAAACGCCACCCCACCCAAGTGGGTTGGCGAGGCCACTCTTTTAGTCTCCATTTACATCCCATGTATACTTTACCTATCATAACAACTAGTTCACTCCATACAAGCGGGTCGATTCTAATGCACACGTGTATCAGTGTACACACGCACACATTCGAAATTGCTAATCAGCAACTATGCTGCCACTGGGGCTGACGCTTTACTCCTATTACAACTTGTAATAAGTATTAATTTAAAAAATTACAGGTAAAACTGTACAACAACTTAGCACATTGCCAGCTCCAGTACAACGAGTTTGATGCAGCATTACAACTTTGCAATAAGGCCATTGAGTATGACCAGGACAATATTAAGGCACTCTATCGCAGGTGCGTTTCCTACTATGGTTTAACAATGTATGAGGAAGCATGGAAAGACATACAGCATGTATTGAAATTACACCCCACGGACAAAGCCGCGTTAAAAAAGGCTATAGAAATGAGACCTGTAATCGAGAAAATTAATCAAAACTACTCCGATGTTATTAAAAAGATGTTTGGTTAATATTTTCTTGAAATATTTATCTCCGTGGAAAAATGGCGGCAGACGGAGCGTACATACGAGCACCATAATTTTTAACAATGTAATAAGGAATATGCACGGGGACATAGTATAATTCCACGGCTTGGGAGCACAAATGAGAGCTCTCAAGTTTATGCATACTAAAACAATGTAACATGTACGAGAACAACCACTACCAAGCGCAATTCGCCTTCGTGAGATGAAAAAACTATAACACAATCTGTTGACCATATAAATATTATTGAATTAATTGTAAGATGAATTTTCCTTTATTGAAAGATTTAACTTGAATTATGGTTCGGTATGAAGCAGTTCAGAATATCCTAACTAGGACTAACTAGCTTCCAACTAGGACACTATATTCTGTGTGAATACATACTGAATTCTCTTCTTCATCTCCACACTACTCTTCCTTTCGACCCTGAAGTGCAGTGTAACAACGCAGAATCGATATTGTGTGCAACACAAAGACATATAAAACATCTTTTATACGGTCACAGCGATGTTTCCTTGTATCCTTCTTATACAATAAAATTAATGGACAGTTGCGGATTCATCACCTGAATAGATATCAAACTAAAAACAAAATCAAGAACTGGCCGTTAAACGTTAAATTATTCTAAACATCCTGTACTTAACATTTTTTAGCATCTGTACCTCTTATTCACACACACACCCATACATCAACTCACACTATTAATTACATTATTGACTCTGCTATACCACACTTCCACACATTCACATGCGGGCTGTTTTCTTAAATAACTGTAGCTTAGTACTAAGAATAGATACCAAGGGAAGGCGCTGACAGCTGTAAAACAGATTATTCTAGTACAGATGTCTGCACACATTGTCCTTATGAATACCTACTTGTAAATTTGATGTTTTTGTGAACTACATTATAAGTGACAATTACCGTATAGAAAATATCTAAATGTCTTAAATAAATAAAATATTATTATTATTTATAGTCCAGTATTGAATTATGGTGGATGGTTGAGGACACCGGTGTGTTGCACCGGAAGGGAGACAAACAGACACGCATAATGCATCCAAAACCCAATATCACACACATACATTCGATTTTATATTTCTTTAATTAATAACTAAGTATAATAAACAATAATAGATATTGTAATAGTTCAAAACGTGCAATACCGCTCTTTCACAATTTAAACGTGATGCATAGTGTTATAAAAATAAGCACTCGAGCGATGAACGCTAATGAACCCTTTAACCTCGAGGGTTTAAGACCATCCAACAGTATAAATTTGGACTAAAACGTTCACAAGCACTATAATGGTCAAGTCTTAAAGGTTCATAGTGTTCACTCACCGTCCAAGTGTTGAGCACTCTGCACTTATTTTTATAACTTATAAATAATGAATGATGCGATGCATCCTTTTTTATCTGCATCGTACAAAAAGATACGAAGTATTATTTCGATTGTCAAAGGAGAATCGCACGTTTCAGACCGATCGTCAAATTTGAATGAATGAAATGAACATTGAATTTGAATGAACATCGCACATAGAATGTGCAATTTATATTGTGTAGTTGAGACTGGAAAAGCGTGGTAAAATAAAAGAAAATCATTAAAAATATTTTGATCATTATAATTTTGATACTTGAATTCAGTGCTATTTCAGCCTAATTTTGTTACAGAACTTAAGTATCAAAACACACTTTTCCAACTATTTTTTTGTGATAACCTATTTGTTTTTTATTATCGCTCTTTTCCATTCTTAACGTTCATTTGCCACTAGTAACTTGTAAATACGTATTTTCTATTCACCCATCTTATTCCTTAAAATTAACATTTAAATAAAATACATAGACATTTGTTTAAAATTTTATTCCGTTTCATAAATTAACATTGTTAATAGAAAAGAATTGTTACAAGATTTATTATTTTATTTTCTTTTATTATTGTATACACATTAATAAATAACAGTTTCACAGTAATAAAAATAAAATAAAATATTAAAAGCTAGATACAGTTATTAACAGATCAACGTTTTCCCACGAGACTCCCTAACGTTATTAAGGGGCTACCATATGCCAATGGCCTTGAGCATTCCGTCATTCTGACACCCCCCACCTACCTTCCTCACCTCTACATTATTACGTATAATATATGCGCCATCTATAACGACATCTTACGGATACCCGTCGTACTTCAAGAAAGTATAAATTTTATAGTTCAAGAGCCCTCATACTTTATTAGATGGTCATAATATATTAGAATGGGGTTTCTATTTTTTTTTATTGATGAACTAATAATCAATTCCAAATATCAATAAGTAAAAGAGGAATAAGTAGATAGTAGAGATTATACACCATGCACTTTTAAAGCGTAAGCGAAAAGTATGGGTATTTATACCGTGAAAACAACTTTCCCAAGGAATATATAATACAAAATTCAAACCCCTTACACTAAATTCAAAGTAAAAACTTCGCTCTATGTACTTCAAAAGTCATATCACGGTGTATTACAGTATAAGCAATGGGCAAGGGCAATTTTTTTGGACATGTGCTTTTTATATATTTTTTGATAGTCCAGTTTCCAAGGATCAACGAACCACCAAATTAATTTTTAGCTCGTTTAGTTTTAATATATGACATTTTTAAATTTCTCATTGACATTTTTGTCGTTATGAGGATTGAATGGCGTATTCCTTTGCCGCCGATAATTTAAAAAAGACACACGGCCATATTGGTAGCTTTGTCATTTTTGACAAGTTCTTTCAACTTTGACAAGTCTAATGTCAAACTTGACTGAGCCATCACAATCACTGTCTCAATAAAATGAGAATGATGATATTGATCTCTCAATTTTTTTTAGAAAATTTCTTGGTTTCTAAGAAATAAATAAAAAGATTATAATGTTATTTGTGTGACCATAATGTTGATTCTCAAATGTATGAAAGAATTTATAATTTACAAAAATAAATAAGTACGACTGTTTCTTTAATAATAGTGTTCTTATTTATACTTTTAAGTATTCTTCATGAAGAAAATCATAATAGCTTCGCATGTTTCTGGTATAACACGTCCAAGAAGTTATGGGGACATTTTGCAACTGAATTTTAAATCTTCATAATCTGTCGGTTAATAAAAAACGTAAAGTAGCAATTAAACGATGCTCTGCTGGTATACTGTCACGCATTAGCATATTCTGTTTGGATATTAATGGAGGTACTTTGTAAATGTAAGAGGGTAAATGTTGAATCATTCATTCTTAGATAGTTTTTGTAATCATCTTCGTCAATGTCGTTTAACATGGTGGCGTCACAATAATTTACACGTTTTAGTAATAGCTTTTTAACCCAACTAGACTTCCGTTGTTTTTGTGACATCAACCAAAGTAAATAAAGGATAGTCAATTTCTTTCTTTTTGTTCTTTTTCTTATGCGCGTTGATGGTGGCATTTTTCACGCAAAGCACTACTGCACGTTGGAACAGCTTAACACAGTGTGTGATCGGATGCTATGCAGGACCATATATGGACTAACTTCTCCAGCATGTAGGCCGGCGCGGCGTCCTGCATGCAGGACTCTGAATGGCTGGCTTTAGTGACAAGTGTCATCGAATCTATTAACCAGTGTTGGTAGACGTCCCGCTTTTTGAAACGTAAAATACAATGCCGCGCGGGACGCTGAAAGTCACGCTCTTTTGAATTCGATCTATTTTATCGACCTAGTGAACTGCCCGACGGGAATATTACTCATACAAAAAATAGTTTGATCTCATTGATCTAATAAATATTGTACTAATTACTTTGCTTTTTTATTATGTCCCGCTTTTATCAAACGAATCCCGCTTTTTTACTGTTTCTTTTTTGTTACTTAACTTTCTTACTTTTTCTTTTTCTTTATCAACTTTCTGTTCTTTTTCTAAAACGTAATTTTTTTTATATTTGTAGCTTCCTCTATGCCTATCACGTGTGCTGTTATGGGGTATTTAACTTCGACTACCATGTTCTCGCCACACAGCCCGTCGGGGGTGGCACCAAGAAATGGCAATGCTTTGTCAATAAATAGGCCAAATTTTTTCTTAATTTCTTTATTAATCTGAGTACTCAGCTGAGTCAGTGGTGTCTTTTCGTTCTCACGTCCATAGTACAGATTACCACTTTTTGGTTTTCAGATTCATGGTTCCGATTTGGTCCATCACTGGTTGATTCTACTGGTTCTTCTTCATGTGCCATGTTGATGACTACTTCATTGGGTTGCCTTTGCATTACTTTGTGGGTAGCGCTGAAAAAAAGAACATATTATTTTGTAGATTACATCAAGCATAATACGGTCCCACATACTTGTTAACAATCTTTATATGCGTGGGCTTTCGGTCTATTTCATAACTTTATTTGCTAATTAAAAGTTACCAGTAAATAAGTAGAATTTAAATTACGTTCCGAAAATATACGTGGGCTCCTAGTCTATTTTACTTACTTGTGACAGTATCCACTCGAGGCTGAAAAGATGCCGAGTTTTCATCTTGGTTTTCGTAGTTCTCGTAAATTTTATGTAAAACTGACCTTTTACTTAGTCTTCTGAAAAAAAAAAGATAATACAAAAATAAATAAATAAGGTAAAAAAGGCATGTTATTTGACAATGGGTATCGACATCAGACTTCTCGTTTGTGATGCACACTATACCTATTTTAGGTACTAAACCACTAGATCGCTATCAGAGTAGGTAGGTAGTCGAAATTGTGAACTAGATATCTTTCCAAGTATAAAATAAATGAGAAGAAAACCCCGATCATTCATAAAATCAATCTAAAGAACCGAGAAAAAATTAAATTATGATTCATTAGAAGTTACTAAGCACACGAGTAAATTACCATAGTTATAAATTAGTTAATTATTAATAATTTAATAATATAGAAAGTGTACTTACAAGAAAGACGTCGATCACTTCCTGCATCTTTTGTTGTCTATATCGTTTTACTTTTGATATTTTAGGCATTGTTGATTTTTATACTCAAAAACAGAATTTTTACTATACTAAATATCAATAGTGTCCTGTCACAATTTTATTTCAAGAAAATAAAACCTAACCTAAACAATGTGACCTTTTACTAATGTAAAATTTATAATAACTAAAATGTGTTCTCTTGTCACTTATATTGTCCGCACTAGCACTAGGTAATTAAAATAAGTGTTAAATACGCTAAATAACAAAGAAAAAGGCAGGATTTTTGCGCGCGCACAGCGTAAAGCGACACGGGTTCCCCGTCCAAAGGCCACTGGCCGACTGCCGCCCGTCGCCCCCGCAGAGTGCCGCGAGCCAGAAACATGCGTAGAAACATAATACAATTTTTTTTCAAAAACTACAAATGAGTCGCTAAATATCAAACTCCAATATGTCCTTGATAAGTAAAAAAGAGGTATGGCAGTATTTTTGTTTGCACCTACCAACGGCGGTATTGTCTAGAGCATAAAATTCAATATACTTTACTTTGGTAATTATTACCCCTGGCAACATTTAAATTTGACGGTTGCCTTTAAAAATACGCCAAACACGATAAAAATAGTTTGGACATACTGGATTCTGAATTAAACCAATGGACACACTTGATTTTGAATAACATGTATGGTTGGACATATTCCATTTTGTTTCGAACCGTCATTGACTGACGTCATCATTAGGGTTACCAACCTAGTACGGAGAAATAAAATAATTACATAAAATAAAAATTTTAATAAAAAGATTTTTTTGCAAAGAAATTGTTTATTTATTTACGTAGAGCGTTCAACATAAAAAAATAGTAAGTACTTATGTACGTAATTTAGTCACACAAAATCAAGAACTTCTTCGTTCTCTATATCTCCAGGACGTACTGTACTTTCACAATCACTGTCCATTACGATGTCTCTCCTGGTAAGTACATTTTTATAATAAGATAGTTTTTCCAAGTTTTGCCATTCATTTCCATAATGTTTGGTCAAAAGTTTGTTGACATCATTCAATTTTGGTGCTTTTACGGGAACTCCGGCTGGTATAGAATTCAATCTTAACTCATTAAATCTCTTTCCGCGTTTTGTCAAAGATTTATAATCACAAGTGTCATTTCTATAAGAAATTTCACCGCGAACGACAACTTTGTTAGAATTAGCTTTTTTGAATACTATTCTTTTACATTTACTGATTTGGAAATGCCAGGTCTGAGTACCTTTTAAAAATTCTTTGGTTTTTTCTTTCCAGTCATATATAGGTACTTGGGTCACAAATCTGTGAATAGTTGCGTGTTCTTCAATAATGTTTATATATTCACTTGGCATAATAATGTTCTCTTTTTTCCTTACAACTTTTTCAATTAAGGCGAACACCCTGTCGGCGGGCAAGAAAGAATGCCCTGTTACGGGATAGACAATTTCAATGTCTTTGATATTGGTAGTTATCTCAAGAAGCCATTTCATAACCATCGTGATAATAGTAGAATTCTTATTTTGTCCGCCGCAGCCATCGGATACCAGTCGTATTTTGCTAATACCAGTTAAATCTGCAATATTCAAGCAGTGATACAAAGCTGAACAGATCTCATTGGAACCTTTAGCCGCCTCGTCTTCTGTCCAAACGTACGCATGGATGTTATTAGGCGTCAAGGATGCGTGTGAAGTGCCAATAACGACTGTAAAATTGTATAAATACAGTTGTCTGGAATAGTACGTAGATTGGTCAGGTATTTTTGGCAGTGGTAGATTTTTTTCACAATCAAAAGACATTATAAGAAGACCGGGGGCTTCCGCTTGCAACATTTTGAAAAACTGTTTAGCGCGCAGTTTGTGAATTCTGTGCTGAGTTATGAGTTCTTGTTTTGCGGCTCGTGAAGTCTCAACTTTAATTTTTTCAGTTAATTGAAGGCAGGTAGAACACACGTCGGTCCTCGGGCTACCAAATCCGATGTTAAAACGGGTGTTAAATATTTTTCGGAAAAAGCTCTGTTGCACTCCAAATCCTGGTAAAGCCTGATCATTGTACATGACAAACATTTTTTTAATATTTAAATCGGGGTGAAGATATTGCCGCACTTTTATGTGTTCTCGACAATAATGACTCTCTAGTGGTGTGAAACTTTTTATAAATTTTTCTACGGCTTCTCTTTTTGAGGCAAAAGCAAATTTTTTTCTATTGCCTCCTCTGTTTTCTTTAGCTAAACCGCCATATTCATAATGTCTTTTAGCTACACCCTCTACCCTAGATGACTTTAGCCGTGATCCTCGTACAAAAGTCTTCTTACATACTGGTATTAGAGCTTTAGTATTGCTGTTGGGGATATAAAATTTTACTACGAAAGCCCTCGGATTTTTGGTTCCTTTTCTCGGACGAAGACGTTTTACTTTTTTGACGGTAATATATTTAAGTATGTAATTGTCTTGCTCAATTTTCGATTTATTTTCATAAAGTTTTTTATGATAGTGAAAGAGGTCTCTGCTTGTGAGTAACATACATTTAAAAGTTTTGGAATTGTGTCTGCAAGATGGCTTTTTCGGCAATCCCGTCGCTGAATACCTTGAAAATAAAACATACACGTTTAAGTGTTTCCCATTATAATCCCTACAATCCCAATAAGCTTCTAGTAATTCCTATAGACCAAAACTAACTCCTACCTACTTACATCCACAAATCCCATTCTACTTGCTGATTCATCTCTTGTATTAGGAAACTATTTCTTCCCCCCCAAAATTCGTACCTGAACCCTTAACTGGTATCGTGGGGTCAAAAAACACCCCACTGTAACGTATTTATCATCCTTACTTTGTAGTCTATGGACAACACTCTTACGCGTCTATGTAATCTCAATACGTCGTGAATTGCGACAGGCAACCAACGTGCCTCACTGAGACATTGTTGGAAACGGAGGTACGTACACTCAAGGGGTGAAAAATCACCCTCGACACCAAGAACGTTCATAATATTGAACATCCGTTTTTAATGTTCTATCATTTTTTCAGTAAATAATCATCGTCGAACTTATATTGAAGACTAATAGAAACATTACTAGTGATAATTGGTTTTCATCCATTGAGCTTGTTTGATAAACTGAAAGGAAATGGTTTGACGTACGTTGGAAGAATTCGCGTTTTTGCACATTTTTGATGCAGTGTTGATGCACTGGATCAAAAATGTGCAAATTATTCAGTCGCACGAAGAACCCAATGTTGACCTTGCGTTATATTTTCGGTTATAATAAACATTTCGGTGACTAATAGTCACGTTTTGTGAAAAGCATCAAATTCAGGAAAGCATTTGAAGAGGAATAAATGCATACTGAATATTGGAATGAAGTTAGTAAAACCATTTGTAGAAGCTAGACAAAAAGAAAAACAATTTTTTTCCATAGATCTAAAAAAAATAGAAAATTTTTGAAAGAAAATGAAGAAGAGGAATTGGGACAGTAACAAAATTTGCTTACAGACAACCATGTGTGATCGCAAGAAGGACTAGAAATGTACAAAAAAGTGTAGCAAGTGCTTTTATTTTATTTTTAAAGACCATACCGCCAAATCTGTTACGTGTACCAAATGCTAACTTAGTTTAGATATTATAAGTAAAGTTTAAGTTAGTTGTGATTTGTCTAAGAATTTCATGTCGTTATTTTCTCATTTTTCATTGATCTCAAACCATGCTCCTTTCTTTTGTTATTTAGACTGTATAAGAAAAACGTCAATAAGGAGATTTTTTGTTATCTTTAAGTTTTTTTTAAAATTAAGGACTTCTAGTCGTCTTTTAAAATTAACCTATAAAACTAAGTAGTTGGCTGATAAAAAAATGCACAATGAAATATTTCAAATTCTAATAAATGTGGTTTGATGTTTAGATTATAAGTTGTTTTACTAGATTTAATAGAAAATATAAGGAAAATCAGAATTATTTGAGATTTACTAAGCATTTTCCAGTGGGGTCAATTTTCACCCCCAATACCAAGTATGTAACGTATATTAGCAATACCAGTTGAGGGTTAAATTCATTTAAGAGGGCATTTACGAAAATTAGTCAAATCACTACTTTCTTAACAAAAAAAAATATTATTAAATAAAATGCGTTATTATATTATTAATTAAAACTATTTTATTTTTACATAGTTTCGGGTTTTCAATAAATGAACTTAAGTAAAAATAAAATTTTAATAAGTAATTATTTTTTTAAAAATGGACCAATCTTTAATTATATTTTTGTAGTTTAGAATCGTAGCTTGAACATTTTTATAGAAGACGTATGAAGTTCTTTTTAAGAAAGCAACGCATTTTATTTAATTATATTTTTTTATTTATATTTATTAGACACACCAACAGTAACATAAACAATTTCATTATAAACAAATTAAACAATTCGAAAGTCACATTCCTGCTTATGCACCAATTACAGGTGTGCAACAGCATTAGCTGGGTCTAAGGGTGAGAGTGAGAATTAGTTAGTAAAATCTAAAATAACAAACAAAAGGACAAAAACAGGAGTAGACGAACATAATTATACACATACACTTAATCTTTCACTTAACAAATTTGAGATTTAGGTGCGGTTCGATGATGAATACAGCATTCTACGTTTTTCTTAAAAAATTAATAATTTGACTAATTTTCGTAAATGCCCTCTTAACTTATTCAAGTGTT
The DNA here is from genome assembly GCA_943735995.1 of Sesia bembeciformis. NCBI lineage: Eukaryota > Metazoa > Arthropoda > Insecta > Lepidoptera > Sesiidae > Sesia > Sesia bembeciformis. The sequence continues at coordinate 755,688 of OX031042.1, forward strand.
TAAAACATTAACTTAAACAGACAAAAATAAATAATCGCGCGCCAAAGTCATACCAAATCGGTTGCGCTCTGGCAACCCTACACTCAACGTAAGTTTAGCCAAATGATACTATGAAATTTTAACTCACAATTTCTGCTTTTTCTGGGCTCTCTTCTGCTGCGTCGTTATACTACTTCTTTTCCTTGCTTTATCAGGTTCGACAATTTTAACATTTGAGTCCATTTTTATTAATATAAACCAATTAAATTTAATTTAATTTGGGGAGCGACGTCGAAGTTCACAGGGAATGAAAACACTAATGGCCGCCATAATGGCTGACGGCTAGATCTGATTGGTTCGTTTGGACTTGTTGGATTTTGATATGAATATGCTTAGGGACCTACTAGATTTTGAAATGAAAGTAAGTTTTTGACAAATGTTTTTGTAGTAAAAACGTGGACTTATTGGAAAATGAAATACGTCAGACTGTTCTTCTTTTTTTTTACTATACGTCGGTATACAAATGTCATTTTTTGGTAAATGGTGGACATATTGGAGTTTGAAATTTACCGACTCAAATAAATTCAAAAATCCAAACGACAGGATTATAGTGAAAATTGTTCTCTAATATTGAGTATAAGTTTCATTTGTATAAGTTCCATAATAAGGGAGGCTATTGGGATTTAACACGAGAATAGAGGCTCACAGATGATTTATTTTCTCTTAAATTAGATATATTATTTTAATTTCCGACGTCAAAAGCGAAGATTAAATACCACACTACATCATATATTTTTTAGAGAATTTTTGTACCATGTTCAAATATACTTTATAGGATTTAAAAACAGCGAAATTTGTCGGGTAGCCCCTTAATAAGATGCCCTATGGTACTCCAAAGCCGTTATAATGACCCTTATATTCAGCGCCGGCTCTAGCTCATGTAGCGCCCGGGTGCAGGGCGCCCTCTAGTAGGCGTTTTGAACTCTTTGGAGGTGTCGCGAGCGGCGCTCGGCGCCCCCTAAGACCCTGCGCCCGTGTGCACCGCACCCCCTGCACCATAGGTAAAGCCGGCACTGAATTCAGCGCTCGACAGGCGCCCCCGGGCGCGGGGCGCCCGGGGTGCACCGCACCCCTTGCACCCCCTGGTAAAGACGGCCCTGCTTATATTTACACAAGAAGTTTCTTCAAACACTGGTCAGAAACTAGTATAAACAACTGTTATCATCATGTGAAGTTGTAGGCGGGACTTGTATGTAGTTTGAACGCATACGCATACAATAGTCTCACTGGAACCGTTTAAGAAACACTCCCTGTGTAATAATAATAATATAAGGACGAGAATGGAATGGATTATATATATATAGCACGTTACGTAACATTTTAAGAAGACATTAGATTAATAAAATAACGACGGTAGACAGGTTCGCCTGTCAATAGCGACAACACCTTAGTCCGCTACCGCAGTCGCCGTGACCATGGTTCATGTTACTGGACCAAAATACAAAATAAAAGTAACACGTTTGGCCGTGTGGATTTAGAATATCACCACGCCAATTCTGGCAAATGTATAATAACTTTGTGTGATTCTGCTACACATACTGCAACGAGACATGAGCCTTTGCATCTGTGTGAGTGGGTGCCGAATTGTCTAATCCGATAGTCGAAATAGTCCTCGCAACGAGACATGAGCTTTGCATCTGTGTGAGTGGGTGCCGAATACACTATCGATGTGCACTCACGCAAACCTCATGTCTCGTTGAATGAGCTGTACTACTCGCATCGCAAATAAATGATTTGCTTTGACCACCCCATGTCTTCCGTGAGTATCGTAAAAGGCGACTAGGGGATAACAAAGCCGCTACCCACAAGACTTGAGAAACTACATCATCTCTAAAACGGTGGACTCGCCAAACCACTTGACCGCACAGTCGCGTTGTCCATGGTTACGGTTAAATCCTTATAAATAATTATTTTGTATAAAATATTCTGCGATTATTGGTACAAAAATATACATAATAAGTGAACGTTCTTCGGACGGGATTTATCTTTACAAATTAAGTTTTATAGCGGTTAATAATAAATAAAGTCTAGCGAATTCCAACTTGTTAAATTAAAATTATAAGTTCTATACTTTACATCATTTGTGACCCCTAATTATAAATAAAATAAATAGATAACGTCATATAAGTAATGGCCCACACTGGGATTTCCAGTGTCGCGGGTCCACAAAGACGAACGCACAACTCGGACCCAAACAAACATTTATCATTAAAAAAATTAATGTCCGACCGGTAATCGAACCAGAAAACTTTTGCGAAACAAGTAGGGTTCTAAATGTCCAATAACGTCTAAAACGTACAAACTTTATAAGACAATTGACCAAAACCGCGGAACACCCAAATGAGCAACATGCTCAAAAAGTTCTATAGAAACTGCTAGCAATTTTTTTTATATATAATTTATTTGGACACTGCCATAGCCATTGGTCCACACACAGTAAATAATAAACAATAATCACGATACACAATTTTTACAATAATCAAACAAAACTCAACTTTACCTTTCGGGTTGCCGCCAAAAAGTCATATGCAAATTGTAAAATGACAATAATAGAGATAAAAACCCTCGAGATAAAATCTGGCTGGTAATTTAATATTAGAACGGTTTAAATATTTATCATTCGTTTGTGTGCGGCATAACAAACTATGAATTATTTTTCAAATGGATAAATTTACAGTTTGTTCCTATCACCCGATAGATGGAGACACCAGCATTTCAATATAAAATACCTATAAAGCAGGTAAAGATCCAGTTTACGATACCCAAAACTCAGATCGTCATAGATTACAAGTACTTCCCTAAGCGTATTTATTTACATGAGCCTTATGTTAAAAAGTTTAGGTATTCTGTTATTTTCTCTTGTTCTCGTCCCCGCTATAGCCGACCGCCGCCGCCGCTGCGCGGTGATGCACCGAGTTCCACGTCTGCTGCATTATCTGCAATATTATGCAACTATAATATAAATACATATAAATTAATGCAATATAATTAACTGGAATGATGAAAACTTACAATGATTCATCAATGACTCATTTTGTAATTCTGGCTTTTGGGAAAAAAATTAAAGCGCCTTTGCATGATAAAATTGGACAATTTGTGTCTAACTTGTTTAACTTTTCTCTCCTCCTCTCACCAGGAGAGGCCTGTGTCCTGCAGCGGTACGTTATAAGTAAGCTGATACAGATTGATAAAGGCATAAAATGTAGTAACGTTCATTTATTAAACTAGAATTAATCTGAGATGTGTATTTTTTATTTTTTTTATTTCAGGCTACTAAGGCCTATACCAGTGCCGGCTTTACCTATGGTGCAAGGTGTGCGGTGCACACGCGCGCAGGGTCTTAGGGGGCGCCGAGCGCTGCTCGCGACGCCTCCAAAGAGCCTACTAGAGGGCGCCAGGGTATTGATTGCACCCGGGCGCTACATTGGCTAAAGCCGGCGCTGGCCTATACAATATACACCTTAACCTTATACATGCCAATATCCCTTAAATTTTTAATTAACTAATAATGGGGTTAACTTAACTACTAATAGGGATTATTGTTGCTCGGTCTCGCTTCCCTGAAGCGTCGGAACACTACCCCTTCTGGCCAAAAGTATTGACTTTTGGCAAGAAGGGGTAGTGTTCCGACGCTCAGTATTGACTGAGGAACAGCTTCTGATAAACTGCAGCAACCCGGAGCCTATAGGTCTTAAAATTGCAAGACCTATAATTGGACTCTAGCCGCCGCAGCTCCACCGACCCTGGAGTCCTGAATGTGCCGCTTGATGTCTTGTATAAAAAAGCCTCACGTGTACAAGAGATACAAAAGCCTACTTACATAATTCCTTATGGTGTCTGCTATCTCGTCTAACTGCATGCCGATATCCCTTAGGTTGCCGCTAATTCTGAAAGAAAAACCGTTAATCAAAGTTATATAAGTAAGACAGGTTCGGATTGGCCATGGGGCAAATGCCCGACAGGCCGTACGCCTGGTGGGCCGGCCGGCGCGCCGTTCTGGCTTGATGAGGAGCACCTTGTCATTCGATAATCTAAATTCTTTAATAATAACCGCGATAGAATAAGATCTGTTGATAAATTTAGACGAAAGCAGTGGAGCTTCTTCGGAAGTCAATTGATTAACTAATTTGAATTCTTAAAAATGAAAATAAATATGATTGTTTTTTTCTATTCGTAGTTTTCCTTTCTTGTGGAGATTGGGGGGGGGGGGGGGGGGGTTGTCTCTAAAATGCCCGGGCCGGTTTCAGGTCCCAGTCCGTCCCTGAAGTAAGAACGCACTAATAAGGGAAGGCATCGAAGGCATTCACTAGGTAATCGAAGACGAAGTAACTTGAAGGATAATTTCTATCTATGGAGTGGCAGCTAAGCAACAAATTCCATGACGATTTAAACTATAACAAAGACTTAGTAGTTAAAGTAGGTATATCCCATAAGTTATGGCAACGATGTGAAACGGAGGTACAACACTAAACATTATCCCTCCAACAAAATGGAGGCTCGTAGTCAACCGGAGCACAAGACCGAACTGACTAGTAAAAAACTGGGTTTACTGAATACAGTAAAGCAAAGCTACTAGGTGCAAATTAGGCCTTCCACAATCAGTTACAAATTAGGACCCATTCTACTCGGTCCAACGACTGTCCGAATCATCGCTGATGCCACTCGCCGACGGTTTAGAATCGCTCGTCTTTAGAAAAGATTTGCATTTCTCTCCGTTTCTATCGTCTATCGTCTCTATGTAATGGGGAATGTTGAAAAGAGCAGTTCAAGTTTAGAGTTCTTATCGAGCTTTAATACCTTTTTAGACTCTCGCGTTTTTATTTTATTTTATTTAGGACTAGCTGTGCCCGGCCACGCGTTGCTGTGGTTGCCCAACAGATGGCGCTTACCCTGTTTTTGGGTAAAAAGCATGTTTTTACCTTGTGATAGGTAAATGAAAACACGCGCGTATTCGAATGCAACGCTGTGTTAAAATTTCAAAGCAATCGGTGAAGAACTTTCGGAGATTTAAGATTTTGAACAAACGAACGTTTACATTTTTATTTATATAGATAGATAACAAACAATTGTACAATAAAACTTCAGTTAATCTATTAATAACACGTAGTACGGTAAATAATATAATTGTACAACCTGTGCCGTTATCCCGGAACGAGTATTTAGGGAGAGATATATTAATATTATTATTATTATCTATTGATACATCTATAGGTACTAAAATAATAAAGAGGTAAAATTGTTGGGGGTAATCTCTGGAACTATTGAACCAATTTCAAAAATCCAGGTTTAAAAATGACTAAAATTCTGCTTACGTAATACTTGAACAGCCCCATTCCCACGTATACGCTGTTAGCTGGCAGGTATACGTCTGTGCCTAGATCGGGGCTAAACGAGTAAAATTTAAGACTTTTGTTTCCCTTTTATTTATACTCTACATTTGGACGTGGGATACACCAGCCGTGGTCACGGGTTGACCGAAGAGACGCTAATCCAGGACGCAAGTTGCGAGCAGTTTTTTTCACACATTTGATTTTTACGTTCGGAAAGGCTGCGACACACTATAACAATAAAAGGTTGTTCTTACCTAGTATAAGCCCACACGAGCAGCATAACCAGTGCAGCGATGGCAGCCGTCTGTCCCACAGCGACCACTGTTTGCACGCCCACCGCTCCACCCAGCATGCTGAGCAAGTACCCCAGCACTGCCAGCGTGAGGAACACTATCGGCGTGCCCGCTATACGGAATATGTTCTTGCCTTCGTTGTGAGCGCGAAGTTGTTTGAATTGCTCTTCTAATTCCTGGAAAATAATTTTAAATAGTGGTGAGGGCCCATGATTTGAGGAGGCGAGCGTTTTGACGTAGACTGTGCAGACATCCCAAAGCTGATGTACTTCGTCTTGCTAGCATTTAGTGTCAAAAGACTGTTTTGAAGACAATGGCAAAAAGGATCGTAGGCGCAGTTTTAAATTAGAGAATAGATATTACTGCGCCCGCGTTCCTATTCTGTTTGATTTATTCTTGACCCACTGATATGCCATATAGCCTGGTAGAAATGTAGAACACGCCATTAAGTCAGCCATTTGTACAAATAGGTGCCGGTGCAATGAAGTATAAATAAAGAATTTCATATCAAGCATGTTTAATATACATTTAATATAGTTGTAAATAGGTACCTTAATCAACTGAGCACCATAAGTATTAGCCAATTCCGCCCCTCCCATCTTCCTTTTGGAGTGGAACGCATGCAGTGCCTTATCTTGTGCCCTCTTGTGTTCCTCCTCCAGCCGGTAAGGGTCCAGGTAGGGTTTAGTACCGCCACACACCTCGTCCATTAGGGTATCATAGACCTCGCGAGCGTCTGCCACTGCTGATAGGTTGTTTGCTTCCGCTGTGGCCTGGAAAATATGGTTATAAATCAATAGCTATGCTATATCCAAGTCTACATCTTCAAAGATAGGCAGCGCATCCGGGGGCGTACCAACTTTTATCATTCTGGACAGACGTTGGCATGTATCGCGGATGTTACAGGGCGACAGTATCCACTTACCACCAGGGGGACTGTATGCTCGTCTACCGTCTAGATAGTTCATATAAAAAAGACAATATAATTACTAACTATGTGAATTATATAGTCTTTGATTATGCCAGAGTCCATTCCAATCCCATCCTATTCCTCCCCATTTTCTTAACCATTGCCCCCGGTTGCGCTGTCTGCCTTTGGAGATATAGGAATGGATTTGGAGGTTTGGTCTTCAAGATATCTAAGTTTTTGTCCACTTTCTGTAACATTATTGTATTACGGACTCGATGAGACTACGAAATTGTGAAGTTTTCTAGTTTCTTACGCATGGCTTCTATGAATGTACAGAGCTTGACTCCATAGAGAAGAACGGGAAAAAAAGACAATTATTAGGAATTCGGAGAAAGATACAGTTATTGAGAGGAAGCAAATGGGAATAGATTGATTTTTAAATTGTAAACTGATTGTTAATTATATCCCACATTGTTTTAATTGTGAATTGACATATATACTAGTACATATTCTTACAGACATATAGGTAGTACTCGAATAGACAACCTGGAATTCATGAAAAAATAAATTTTTAGTCTTACGTCCAACATAGTCTTCGGCTCAGGCATCTCTGAGCCATTGAAGATGTCCATATAAGCCTTGAAGTAGTACAGCAGTTCCTTAGCTTTCACTTTCTGTCCTTCAATCTGCTTCGGCACCAGGTTCTCCGGCGCTAGCAGCATTTGAACTAACTGCTTGAGGTATTCCTTGAATTCTGGACTTATATCTGGAAAACAACAATTTAATTTCACGCAATTACTGTTTTAAGAGGAAATTTGTAAAATGAAACAAAATGTGGCAGATTATGCTGAAAACATTTTCCCAAGCGTCGGAATGAGAGGTTTTAAAGTCACTTCCATACCTCAAAAAGCCAGTCCTTTTATTTTCTATTGTTGGCCACAGGCCTCATCATGTACCTACATTGTCTTGTACACGAAGAATGTATGGTTTAAAACTGGTCACTGGTCAAGCGAATTGGCTCTTTTTTTTTTATTTATTATTCAAACAATCATTACAACTTTTACTCGTTACTAGGTCTAATTACGTCAAAAAGGCCGTAGTCATTATCAATGTTTTAACTTCTAAAGTACTTAGGATGTCTGTTCCACCACTTACCACTGAGCTTGCCAATGAATTCGGGATGAGTTGCCACTTTTAACCCTGGATGCGGCATAAGGAAGCAGGCCAGCTCCTCGAAGCACGCGGAGATGTGTCTCCGTAGACTTTGTAACTGCTCGTGTTGACCTTCATGCAACTGTTTACAAGAAATTACTCGTTTGCTGTAAGGGTTCAATCTCGTGGACATTGTATTGTATCACAAATACAGTAGATAACGCAAGTTGTCGGTCGCAGCGTGCCTGAAGTTGGCGATAAGCTCTTTCATGCTGCTTGTTCAGTATGTTCCGACCCATGTCGCAAGCAAGACGTTACAAAATACAAGAATATATGTTTCGTTTCATTGGTGGGTGGTTCCCCACAACTGAAATGTACTTACTGAAGCGAAACACGCTAGGTTTCGTTTCGTACGTATACTTTATTAGTTTTGTGTATTGCTAAGGTTGCTATAGTTATTCTAAGGGCGTCGCCAGCCAATGGGCCGGAGGGAAGGGGGATAAGATGAGAGAGAGGATGGGAGAAATATGAATTGTAGGTACAAATACAATTTTTTTCGAGTTATTTAGAGGGGCGCAACTGATTTGGCGACGCCCTTGGTTATTCTGGAGCACGTAGTTTAATGTGATGGTAGTACCATCTAGGCTACGTCAATTGGATGTCAGCAATGCGTCCACAGCGCCCTGCTGTGGTAAATGACATAGCCACCGTCATGTCACTTGCCAGTTACTATTTTCCTGTAAACATACCGCCAGCCTCTTCGTCAGTAACTGTTTGCCACCGTCCGCACCGTAAGAATGCTCATACGGGAAGCTCCAGTCCCGTATGAGGAACTGCAGCCGCTGGAAGGGCTTGCCATCGCTGCTTTGTTTCGCTAGCCGGCCGTAGTCTGTGAACAACTGGAAAAAAAATATCTTTTCAAAATTCAAACAGTGATCGTGGATATTTAACACAGATAGCATAAAAAATTACTTATCGCAATTTTAGAAACTCAACTTTCTACAAAATAAGTTTAGAAAGTTCGAGTGTACTCTACTTTTGAAATATTTAGTTTCTCTCGTGAGTCATGACTTTACCACACACCACACATCCTTACCTTTTCAAATTTCTTAAACCTATTCTGTTTACCTGAATAAAAAGACATGCAAGATTATGAACTGCCAATACTGTCTCCATACTGCCCAGGCCTCTGCCGCAGCCTCACTCGTAGATTCCACTGTTGTCATCCAGCAACTGCTGGTGACCTTTCATTATGTCCATCTGACCGAAGGGCGTTAAACGTTACGCTTCCTGTTATACAGTCTTCATTCGAAGATACGCCAAGTCCGTATCTGTTGAGTCTGTTGTCAGTCCTGCACCAGGCGTTGCCACTGCAGCTTATTAACTTATGTGAGATATATGGGCAATTTAATAACCTGTAAATGCTGTAAATCGTCTTCTTCAATATTCTGCGAAAGGTTGTAGATCTGTACGGATGACAGCATTGTGGAGAGAGCGAAGACTGTAGCGTTATCTCGCACTGTCGACTCGCTGTCGAAAGTGCCTTGTGTGTCCATCAAGAGTATCACCACCTGGATTAATAAGTATAATAAGTAAAAGAGAGGCACATCGCATTGAAGAGTGCAGGTTTCCCTTTGTTGTCACTGCAGGGGGGGGGGGGGTCTGAGCTGAAATCTATCGTAACTGTAAACCTTACAATTGTAACTGTAAACCTTACGATCGTAACTGTAAACCTCATTAACTTATGCTACCAACCCTTTTATCGTCTACTGCTGGATATACGCCTCCTTATGCATATCATCTTCTGTATGAGGGATGTATGGCCTTAAAAAGCTACGCTGGCCTAGCGGATTGGCGCACCCACTCTTTTAAGAGGTGGTGTAGTTACTTAGGGCTTATGGTAGTGGCTTTGTCATCGCATAGTCTCCTTTTACAACAGCCATGGAAAGCGACAGAGTGGTGCTGTTGGTTATAAAGTCGGCCGACACCATACTATCATTCAGCACTCATATACTGTAGCTATTTATGTATCTATCTCATGTACAATACAACTGGTATGTAGAGAGGAATCAGTCAAAATAGTTTCACCTTTTGTCCATTATCAAGTGAAGCCTTGAAGGGCTGCGACCAGAGTAGCAAACCAGTGGTGTCTCTGTCGGAGCCCCCGCGCCAGCTGAAACCCTTCAGGGGCTCGTCTTCCGTCCCCAGCCACTCGCCGCTTGCACCTACATTGTACTGAAAGATGACACCACAGTTGGGATTTAAATTACAGATCATACGCTAGGGGATAGACTATGTCTAATCAATGAGTCTAGATCTATACGGCATGTAACACAAAGAATTGAGTTTTTGGGATTTGTATTTGTCAAATCTCAATGATACATTTTTCATACATATAAATTATTGAATATTTATTTTGTAAAAATAAAAGCGTAAATCAATTGTGAACGAAATCTGATTACACTGTTATAAAAGAAATTAGTTAATTATAAAAAATTACCTTCTGATGCAAATATCTAAGGAAGAAGTCTAGTAGAAATGACTTGCCCTTGCGCAAGGCGCCGGCCACTGATATCACAACCACGGGCAGGTCGCGAACGTCCTCCCTCAGGAGGAGCGCCCTCAGCTCCCCCTCGTTTAGCGTGAACGTGTGTTCTGGAGCTGGGTTCACCACCTGGATGCCTCGCCCTGACTCCAGGCTTTCCTGTTTCCCTGGTAAGTTACATAAAACAATTTTATTTCGTGATTTTTCTTAAACTATGTTAGCGTATAATGAAAATTTTAGATTCGGGATGTGTTGAAAATTATCACGTCCTACTTACTTAAAGCGTTAATCTTCAAATACATTGAAAGACCGGCGAGGACACGTATGCGTATTTTCAACCTATGAAAGGAGAAAACTCGAAAGGAATTGTATCGAGTCGTTTGAAAGTGTGACTTGACAGCTCGATGCCGTTTTTTAAATGACTCGTATCACCGCAATCAGGGGCCCCGTGTACCTTATGGTTTATGTGGGTGGGTGAGCTGGCAGCAGTAATCGAACATGCTACCTGATTGCGTGTGCGTTGTGACGCACTAACCATATAGGTATCTATTATGATGATAATAAGTACATATTTACAATTTGATGTAACGTTCATTTATCAAACGTCTTATTCCAAATGCCTACTTAGAAATCGTACATGTTTATATGTCATTAGATTACGAAATATACGATCGGCGAAACATGTCTCAGTGCCTATGTAGTAAGTCAGTAGTAGGTTATGCGTAATAAAATTGGTACCTACTTGTTTTACGTAGATATTGTTTTTTTTTACAACAAAGTACCTATACGAATCTGTTAGATATTTTTTTCTAGTCAATACATAGTATATACAGTACCTACCTATATATTAGTTTGTAGTTTTATTTTAAATCTATTTTATGGATAATTTTATCTATTTTATGTAAGGAGAGAGTGCATGCTGCATTCTTACAGCCGCAGGGCACACTCGACTGACCACGTTACACCTCTCTCACAGAAGACTACCTTGAAACTGCAGTTCCTACTTTATCGTATTTCCCCAATGTACGTAAGTGTTTCGGTAGTGAGTGAGATATGCCACAGCCCATTCCCATCCTATATCTCCCCATTTTCCCAATTCATTCCTTAATCTGCAAAGGTAGGCAGCGGATCCGGCGCCGTGTGAACGTTTGTCATTCTTGAGTGATGTTGGCATGTATCGCGAATGACTATAGACGAGTATCCACTTACCATCAGGTGCACTGTATGCTCGTCTGCCGCCTTTTTTGTATAATACCGTATATATATATACTACGAGCGTTTACTCGCAAATAATAAAAATAAAAAGTGCAATTTAGTGCACCATTAGTACCTACAATTACTAAAACTTCTGATTTTACCATTGTTTAGGGCATTTTATTTCAGAAGTAGTATATTTTCATAAAAATCGATCTACTATTATGAATATGTAGCAAGTTCTTTTAGCAAAATTAAGAATAATATGCCGCGGGTGAAACCACGGCTAAGCGCTAGTTAAAAAATAATGACCCAATTTGCATGACTGAATGAATCAATCCTTATCGAGCGCTCAGCTTCCTTGAGGAATTAATATAACGTAGGTATAAACCAATCCCCGTTTTCGTTCATCTAAAATCTAAAAACATCCTTTACTCACTCAGTAACCACCCAAACTTTACGCTTAACAGCTGACATAATTATCTATATTTAGTTATTTACCTCAACATGGTATAAACATGAAACCTTTGCACAAAATATTTAAAATACAAAAATACTCACTGGACATTTTTATTGAAATACCAAATGTAGAATTGAAATCACACCGAGGGAAAGTGTTTGCTATCGCAATGTTATTAATGAAGGGCAAACACAAGCGTGGATACGTTGTGGAAGCAAAACATATACTAACAAGCCTACAGACAGGATCGGCTCGAGGTCACCGTATGATGTCAGCGCCGGTCCGTCGGCTCTGGAATGATGTCATCTCAACTACATAAAAATGAGATAGTCTGTTGATACATTAAAATGTTTTTTTACTCATAATACCTGAAAATATCAACTTAACTTTGCAGTAATTGATTATTCTTAAATATGTTCATGAAATTTCCTGAAATTCAAAAGAGAACTGTGCGTAAAGTAAAATTGAGAAAATTATCGATTATTAAAGCTAGTGTAGTTCTGATAAGCCGTAATAATCTCTACGGCTATGGACGAGAGTAAAAAGCTTTCTCGTGGCTATGTTACACAGATCAATAAGTGGAATGATAAAAGCATACTTATCGATTTGGAAAATTAGTTGGCGGGAAAGCAGTTTTTTTTTCTGGTGAATTAAGATAAGAGGAGTCTTCTACTTTCTTTAAGAGCTTTGAAAACGAAATAGACCCGTTGGTAATGTTACTTTGCGACAGGTTATGAGTTCGATTCCCATCGGGCAAAACTTTTATATAGGGACAAATGTTTGTTTGGGCTTGGACAGTGTTCTAATGTGTAGTTCTGGACCCCATGAGAATCTACTGCAGGCAATTGAGTTTTACTTATATTTATAATAGACGAAATTTTACTTTTTAATGGGTAGGTTTACAAGTATTTAGAAATTGAGGAAACCAAGTATACTAAACAAGTTATCCGTATAGAAATCCTTTGATCAATGTCAGTGCCGGCTTTACGTATGGTGCAGGGTGTGCGGCGCATACGGGCGCAGGGTCTTAGGGGGCGCCGAGCGCCGCTCGCGACGCCTTCCAAAGAGCCTACTAGAGGGCGCCAGGCTATTCATTACACCCGGACGCTACATGGGCTAGAGCCGGCTCTGATCAATGTCTCAGGTTATATCCTACCTATTAGACTGTTTCTCCGGTGGTATATATAGAGGTCTCTCCAAGGTTCGCCACTACATACGATCTTCCGCTCCTCTCACCCAGCAACCACCAGTGCACTTCCTCGATTCACGTGGGTACATGGTCGTAGGGCGACCACTTACTGCGCTTTGCGTTAGGTGTCTTCTATTCGAGGACTCATATAGATCGGTTGTGACAGATATGACCCACCCATTGCTACTTCAGAATGCTGTTACTATTAGATATATCGGTGACTTTAAGTCTTTGGCGAATCTCTTCAGTTCGGGCCATATGCGGTAAAGTAATTTCGAGCATAGGTCTCTCACCTACTTTGAACTTATAACTCGGACCTAACGTCAGAGGTTACATTTCAGCACCGTAGGTACGTCATAACTGGTAGTACGTACTGATGGAAGACTTGTATTCATGCACTGTGGTGACGAGAAGAGCTGCTGATATATATTCCCAAATGCTGGCCAGCTGAGCTGAATGTTTTTATCCCGCCCTCCTAGCTAATGTTGGACTTTGAGTAGTTGGGTCCAAGATATACATACCGGTGCTGGAGGAAGATGTAACTATTTCTCACAGTAAATTATATACCTACGTAATGTTTAAAAATAGTTTCATTATTTTAAACTACTTATCAATTTCTCTCTTCTCGATGGCATCGCTGGCGGTAGTATGATAAAGGAACGCCGTTATTACATTTTTCTTCTTAAGGGTGGTTGGAAGGGCCTGTAGGTTTAAGCCGCCCATTGCAGTTTGTACAATAGTAAATAAAAAAAATATTGCCTCTTTTGTTTTACAAAAAAAACAAGCTTATCTCTTGCAATAATAATAACTATAAATAATAATAAAAGGCAATTTATATAAAATAAGACTTTATTAATACATTACAATTAAACAATTATTATTACCTAAACCGAAACCAATTTACAATGCGTTTTACGTGACGAGATTATTGTGTGCGACCGTCCCTAAATGGAGACCACTCAAACAATGTGGCTATTTTGATTATTTAATGTGTAATTAGAGTAATTACATAATTAATTAAGTTGAAGTATTATAAATCAATCGGTGAAATCAACTCTTGAAAAATATTCAAAACAATGGTCTTAGAAGGTTACAGTTAAGAAACACACTACTGTACGAGTGTTTCTTCAGTAGCACTTGCTACTACTCTTATTTTACTCGTAGTCTTGTTTTTAAATACAAGATAATAATCGTTGAATTTCGTGTTGAATTCGCCGTGGAGTTGACACGTAACGTTGTTCGATATACCAGTGCCTCAAGAGTATAGGAATTCCCAGCGCCGGCTCTAGCCCATGTAGCGTCCGGGTGCAATCAATACCCTAGCGCCCTCTAGTAGGCTGTTTGGAGGTGTCGCGAGCGGCGCTCGGCGCCCCCTAAGACCCTGCGCCCGTGTGCGCCGCACACCCTGCACCATACGTAAAGCCGGCTCTGGGAATTCCACTAAAATAGTGATTATCACAAATTGCAAAAACGATGAGGCTTTTCGACTCAACCATGACTAAACGCTAAGTGGCTTTTCAGGATTAACTCTTGTTAAATGCCTCTTAGACTGATGATTCTAGAGGGCATAATTATTGTGAACTTTTGATAAACCATGAATTTCCAAGAAAGTCAGTTTACAGCTGTAGACTGTCTTGTTTTGTTTCGTATTGGATTTAATTAACTGAGCGACATTTGCTTGGTTTAATAGGACCGTTCCCTGTAGTCCTACTAGTGACTATGGGGAAAAAAAATCGCATCAGTAATAGTAAAACTACGCTGATCTTAATTTGTTCCCGGTAGTGTCACCAAAAATAAACTAAAACGTGAATAGATCAAAAACATTTTAAATTGTTTCATGTTTGATTGCATCTCATTCGTTAAGCTCCAAAATTAAAGGCCTACAGGATAATTAACACTATCAATTTATACAGTACTAGCAAAACCCCGCAGACGTTGTCCTGCCATAGAAGTTGATGTGCTGCAGCGCCATGTAGTAGCGAATTATAACAAAGTTGATAGCTTGAAAATATTCTCCGTGCTCAAATATCTATGTATACCAATTTTCATGGCGATCGGTTAAACGGTATAGTAGTTGTGCTGGAGCGCCATCTAGTGGCGAGTTACAACAAAGTCAAGAGCTTGAAAATATTCGCCGTGCTCAAATACCTATGTATACCAATTTTCATGGCGATCGGGTGAACGGTATAGAAGTTGATGTGCTGCAGCGCCATCTAGTGGCGAGTTACAACAGAGTCGATAGCATAGAAACCTTCTCCATGAAATGATACATATATGTGCCAATTTTCATGGTGATCGGTCAAACGGTGTCGAAGTCTATTAACATCAGATATACCAACATCCATTTATATATATATATAGATACACAAATTCAACTTATTAATGGGGAAATAAGCGTTGGCCATTTTTTGGAAAAGTTGCATTGTTAAGGTTCACTGTTCACGAATCATGTTATATCTATGGTTAGCAATTTTCGTTATTGTACGCGGGACGAATAAGAATTTCACAACACGACCTTTTTGTACAATTTATTTGTACATTTTTTCGTTTGTTTTTTGGAAGTCTTGTTCACTTACGAAAGTCTGGTTTTTATCATTGCCCATTTATCATTGCCTATTCACGCTTTAGTTTATTTTTGGTAACACTACCGGGAACAAATTAAGATCAGCGTAGTCTTACTATAACTGGTGGGATTTTTTTCCCCCTAATAGTAGAACTATCTGGTAAGACTACCGGGAACGGTCCGTTGTGGTCTTTGGTTAATGTCAAGAGTTTTAAAATCCTGTGTATAGACGGTATGGGCGTTCTACAAAAATGGCCAGTAAAGTGTTCATAATAAGAAATTGCAAGTTTATTTCACTGCTATATGATTGCCTAAAATAAACTGCTATATGAGCTTGTAATAAGCCTTCAAAGTATTTTGTCCATTAATATGTGAAATTGATATCAGTTATATAACAATTGGTGTCGGCTTTATGCCAGGCCTCTTCTTATTATCAATTATATTATTTATGTCATGATTTGTGTATACTATAGAAAGATATCTATTTTCAATGTTAAAAACAGACATATTCACATCGTACGTTTTTACATTTACAGTTTCAGAACAAGGTATTATTTTTACATGAAAAATTTAGGGCTATATTGAATTAATCACGGAACTTAATTGTTGACCCCTTTTCATGGTAAATTCCTTAAAATAATCAAAGTAAAAGTACAAATTAATTTGCAGAATGATGGGTTGTTTTTAATTCAAATACGCATAAAATGGAACTAACTACGATGTAGTCAGCAGAAGTTAATGTACGACAATCGCTCTTTGACAATTTAAACATGTTGCATCCTTTTCTATATATAATACAAAAGGAAATGCAGCATGATTTGAATTGCAGAAGAGCAATTTACGCACGTTTCGGATCGTCGCTTAATTTTTACAATGTCACAGAGAACTTTGAATTTTGGGAGGTTTCAACAATTAAATTCAATCATTTTACAAACATTATATGTATGTATTCATGTAGAAAACATTATTTAAATATAGTCCCCGAAACACTTTTAAAATACAAGATTCGTCAGACTATTAAACAAGTCGCATGCGCTCGCGACGGAACGGTCGCACGTGGACCGCAGACTTATGGCACTAAATAGACAACGAAGTAGAAACAATCCTCTGTGTAAACATTGCTTAAAACGTGAGCATAGCTTATAGATAGCCCAAATAAAGTATAATACAAAAAAGAAAAACGGACTCCATTTATTCGTCTCCATAAACTTTGAAGTGTCGTAAAAACGAGCGTTGAGCGCTCGACGTTCGAGCGCCGAGTGAGCGCTAATAAACTTTTAACACTAGCGTTAAAGGCTAGTCAGCTTTATATAGTAGTTTGAAGTAACCTTTAGATAAGCCAAGGATGTCTTCATCAATTTCAATTAGGCATATGTCATTAGAAATTACTAACTTTGATAGTCAAAATTAATTGCTGTTCCAAGTTAAGAAAAAAGTGATGTCATCAGTACCTATCAGTCACGTGATATTTCACCTATTGACCAATCACGAGAAAGAGTACGCGTCGATTGATCAATTGATCGATCCCACTCACGGGCGGTTTAGAACCCCTCAGCAGTCGAAGCGACGTTGCGTCTCTCTGTGTGTTCTACCGCCTGTACAATGGGGAATGCTCTAAAAAATTGTTTAACATAATTCCCACCTCGGGTTTCTACAACCGCACCTCTCGTCATAGAAGTGCGGTCCCATCCGCATTTCCTCGATACGGAGGTGTCGCTCACTGTTCGGTCCAAAAAATATTTTATACCGCGAACCCGTAGGCTGTGGAACGAACTGCCTCAAGAGGTCTTTCCATTAAGCTACGATATGGGGTTCTTCAAGAGAGCTGTGAATAGGATTTTGTAAGGTCGGCGGCGCGCCCGCATACCCCCTGGTGTTGCAAGTATCCATGGACGGCGGTAATACTTACCATCACGTGGGACCGCTTGCTAGTCCGCCCACTAGTTTAAAAAAAAATTAACGGTGTTTTATGCTAGATTGGGTGGATGACGCTACTTTTTTCTTAACCAATCAGACAACTGACTATTGACCTTTTTTTAAATTTCTCCGGTAGCCCTCCGCAGCCGTGGCAAGGGTGAATAAGAGTATAGTCATCATAACAATGATGAAAGAACATGAAACAGGCAGCGTGTCGTTTAAAACTGTTGTCACTAGCGCGCCATATGAGGTTATATGGCGCACTTATCGTATTGACGTTTAAGAATGGATCTTATCGCAGTGGTGTTGTGGTCAAAAGTTCAATATACCTGTATTTTATACTTGGTGTTCTTTATCAATGTGTCATCATAACATAACTTATTGTCAATGATTGATTTTTTTAAAAATAAACAAATCCGGCCACGCTCAGGGCATTTCATTGAGCCAGTGTTACCATATGTTACCACTAGTCGACAGATTTACGACTATAGTCCGACGCTTCCTTCGCGTATAAGTCGTAAATTAAAACTAGAGGCTTGGCTGACATATGGGCAGAGTGAGCGGCTTACTGTGTGCAGGCTCATTGTTTCTGTTCTCTATTGTTCTCGGTGTGCTGACTCATCAATCAACGAAGGTCAAGGCAATTCAGCTGTCTCCCAAAATCTTTTTTGTGTTTTAATGCTCGAGAAAACAGCCGGTGAGAATTAAAAGTTGTCAGAATTGTCAACTAGAGGAAACGTATAGTTTTACAGATGTCGCTGCTTGTATGGACGACTTTAAGACAAACTTTATCTGTATGCGTATTTCAATGCAGGATTTTTCGCGGCGTTATATATACAATTAGCTAACAATTATTCTAATAATTTAGACAGCTTTTGGTAAAACTAAAAAATAAACTATACTATTTTAATGTGAAAATTGAGCACGGCCAGCGTGAGGTTAGCTTGCGACCAATCAGTTTACAAATTGATCGGTCAGTTTTGGCCAATAAGCGGTGAGAACGCGTGCGCTGGCACACCTTTAGCGATTTTTCCAAACAATATTAATAATATGACGTGAATAAGTGGAGATTTAGAGAAGACAATGGATTAAACAACATTAAAATATAACAGTACTATAACAATTAATTAGACATAAAATAATATTAATACCACTTTTATTTATTTTTTTAAATTAATGGACTTATTTCATAAGACAAGACATATATAATATACAAAAATATATTGTCATGAAGCAGTCAAAATATTGACTAGCTTTTGATATAATAACAAAAAACTGTCCCAACGCAATGCGCTTTTAAGGCAAGACATTTTGCCCATTATTTACTTATAATTTAGAAACAAAGACACAAAACTCTAGAAGGGACAATTAACTGCCAACTAGTGTACTGTTTGGCACAACACAGTCCTTGAATATTGTTTTCAGAAACATTAACATATCGACTATACTCAATATAGTCATAAAACTACTCTGTAACTATTATAATATCTATATAAACTTCTATTTTTATCAAGAAAACTGGAAGAATTAGGCACTTTTGGCACTTATTTACATGATTTACAATTTCCGCTTCACGTTTTAGATATTGGATGTTGGAACTACGGACATTTGTGATTTTATCTGAGAAAGCTTCTTATTGCAAGATATTAGAGATTAATGAAATTTTAAAAGAAACAGACATTTCTTATTGCCTTAAAAATTACATGTCAGCGCGTGTTTCTAGTTAAAAAGAATTTCGTAACAGCGAAATTTTTTAGTCAGAAAATCTTAACGAAAGTCCACACTGACAATAAGGTCCCTTCGCTCAGATAAACGTCACCTTTGTATTTATTTTAATTGTATTGTTATATTTACTTACTAAAAACGATGAAAGGTGATAAGTAGATGTTTTGAATAAAATAACAATGTCTGTAGTTTAAATGCGACAATAAAGTTGAAAATTTAAAAAACAAACGTGTCACAACCACATTTTCAAGATCCGTACCCTCCTTTAGTTACATACTGATTTATCAAAATATGTATACCATTTCCAGACTAACCATACGCATGTGGCAAGAAAATATTGAGAAAGTGCTATTTTATTTATGCAAAACGTGCGAAAACTTCAAAGATAAATGATGTATATTATTAACAGTATTTGAAACAACTAATTATAATATGTAACTTCCAACATCTATAGATATAAATAATATTGTAACAGGCCGATGTCTGTACATTATAGATATTAAAAAAAATTAGAGTAACAGAAGCCAAAACAACAGTTTTTAGAAATTTTGTCTGTCTGTATGTTTGTACACGCATCACGCAAAAACTACTGCATGGAATTGAATGCAGTTTTCACCGATGTATTGCTAGTGGTCTAACTTAAAATATAGGCTCAATTTTACAGCAGGAAAATATCTTATTCCGATTGTTTTAAATTTAATAAAACGAAGCGAAGTGAAGGCGGGTCGCTAGTATAATATACAATTGCTCCCAGGGATTAGAAATGATCAATTTAAATAACAAATTGGTAGATTGTAAAATTTTATCAAATAAAGCACAATTTGCCATATGATATGCATGATAGTCTTTTTTAAAGAGTTATATGGTCATAATAGTGACCTGAAGACCAAAACTTCCGAAGACCTTTAAGGAAAATTATTTTATTATTTCATGTATAAAAGTTTCAAAATCTCTATTAGACAGACAATGACAACCTGACAGAGCAATGAACGTCGCGAGATCGATTTGGGCCAATTGGTTGGAAACGCATCAATGCTATCCATGCAAGCATCGTACACGGCTAGAATGATCCACATTTTTCTGAGTCTAAGACACATGTACGAGCAAGAGACACAATTGTCGTCAAAATTGAGCAAGTAAACGATACTGAGGTCTTTAAGGACAGACCTGGGCCCTTACCACCATTGCTTATAGCAGTATTATTTTAACCTTACTTCTCAATTTCGTACCGCGGCGTCCTTAATGTAAGCTTACTTTATTAATGTTTTAATAGGAAGTTTTGGTGACGTCAACACAATTCTATAGGTTATACTGTAGTGCAAATCGGAACGTTGTATGAAAGAAATGACGTTATACAGTTCATGTAGCGTTATCTGGTTTTGTTTTTAGCAGGGAATAAACAAATAATTAAAATCATTCGTTCTTTCTCTGCACTAAGCATTAATACTTTGATGGAGGTCATGGTACGAATATGAGTAATGTTGTTTTAAGCCTG
Source organism: Sesia bembeciformis (assembly GCA_943735995.1). Taxonomy (NCBI): domain Eukaryota; kingdom Metazoa; phylum Arthropoda; class Insecta; order Lepidoptera; family Sesiidae; genus Sesia; species Sesia bembeciformis. Next base: position 776,500 of record OX031042.1, read on the forward strand.
AAACAAAACGTTCCTGCAACAATATTGTTTTGTAAAAGATGGTGGTAGGGCCCCTGGAGTTTGATAGAGGCACAGTGTGCACTTGACAAGATATGTCTACATTAGTCCTGGGTATTGATGACTCCTCGGAGTGTTTCGGCTCACATAATCCAGCTCCGCTCGCGGATCCGACTCCTCTTAACGATTCCTTGACTCTTTCGATTCATCTATTTATATTTTATAAGAGCCTGAGCGACTCATTCGCTTTGCATCATGTTCGTTCATGTAACTCAGCAATCCAAAAATGAAAGGAATAAACAACTCCTCGGAGTTGATAACAGTTAGCCGGAATAATTAAGAGTTTCAGCTCTGCTTAGGGTTTCGGATCTTTTGATTAATTGAATTCGGAGTTACCCATCGCTAGTCTACATTAACATCTGCTTCACGAAGTTGTTTGCTCCAACTAGGCCCAGCTTCATTACATTACTTTGTTAATGTTCTCAATGTATTAAGATTTTGGAAATTCTCGCAAATATCTCAGGCATGCAAGTTACACTATATTTTGACAACGATGACCACAGATGATTTGTACCATTTGCATAACGATAATGGTCCATCACTATGTATAATAATAGTTTTTATTGCGCATTACACGTACCAAAGTTATTCTCAAACAACTAAATTAAAACAACTAAAATTTTGAGCAATTTGTTAAAAATATAGATCTACATATTTTAAAGGGTTTTTAAGTACAAAATAATGGTTTTTGGTGCAGTATTATAACAAGTGTTATAAGGGTAGAGAATACACATGTTGGGCCCTTGATTTCTCATCTAGGTGTCATATCATTGGAAGAGATACCTTTCCGTTACTATCTTATAGAAAGGTTATAACTTATATAAAGATATAGAAAGATAAACAAACAGTCTGTCTTAAAGTAAGCAATTACTGTTGTTGTGGACATCTGTAGAGCATGCCAATATCAATCAATTTTGACAAATGGTCGTACATTTGCAAATCTATTGCAGAGATTAGGATTGGAAAAGATCCTAGTCTAAATGGATTGAAATTAATTCCAGATTGGAAAAAAGGGTGGGGTATGAAATAGGGAGTTCAATCCCCATACAAATCCCTATCTTGGCTACATTGGACGCAGGAAAAGGGACAGGAAGGTATCTCCCCCCATTTCATCGGATAAGTGTGGGTTTTTCAGAAATCTGTCTGTAAAGGTCTGTAAGTTACAATGACATGTGTATTCTCACTACAATAAAAAAACTATAATTGCTTTAAAATGAGAATTAGAAACAAATTTTATTTGTGCATAAAAATATTATATATTATAAGTACCTATTAAAATACTTTACCGATATTTACGATACGATTTTACGATAATTTCGATTTATTTTACTATTTCTCCTTGCACTCTTTACGTCGATTTTTAAATTTAAGGCAATCTTTTGTAATGTTTCAAATTTCGCCATTTATAATTAGTGAATTATTTCAAATAGTACACAAACTCAAAGTGATTTCTCCATAAGAGAAACGTCAAAAGACATGTCAAAAGTCGATTTAAGGAATGGAAAGAGAAGAGTAAAATTAGATTGCTTTAAAAATCCAACAAGTTACAGTCATCAGTATATTAATGTATGCAAAACTATGTAATTCTGGCGCATTTAGGGTAGACGTTGATTTGTAGGTGGTATAATAGTTATCAAACATACCGTCAACTTTTTTGTGTCCACCGATATAGATTATTATAACTTACAGTAAGTACCTGGTGATATGATGGCATATTGTGAATGAAAAGAGGGGTATAGGTTATGATTTGATTCATTATTTGATTTATATAAGTGATGATGAGATTCACGCAATGCTGAATGAAGGTGAAAGCATTTAAAAGAGACGTAAACTGATGGTTCTTTAGTATTTACAAAATGCCATTAGTATAAATACCTCTTTAGTACAAATCACCGAGCACTACCATTTTGATTGAGCTGAAACTGAGTCTGACCCAGAATTAACTTTGAACCTGTAGTTGGACTAATCGAGCAATAACAATTAAATCTAGACTATAAACTACATTACTACAATAAAATTACTATACAAAAACCAACCAATATGACTGAACACGATCCAACCACCTTCTCACTACTAATTTCACTACACTACAAGTAAGTAAAAACTTTTTTTTCACGATTTTTAATCAGTTTTAAAGACTTACCACCAAGGGACAACCATACCGACAAACACACTTTTATATACACACGGACACATACACTCAAATTCACTTTTAATTAAGCTCTTTGTAATGTTGCTTTTTCACGTCACGTAAGTTAATTGACTATGAGATATGTTCATTGATATCAACTGTTTCATAGAGGATCACATCCGGACCAACGTGCAGGAAACTTGTCTTGCTTGCCATTGTCTTTACAATCTTCAACAATTTTGCAACAAGTCCATTTGCAGGTGCAGTAGTCTTGTAAAGGGTAAACTTGCAAATGAGTCTTGTAAATTGAGTATTGTAAAAAGTCTCCGTAGACTTGCAAATGAACCCTATATTTTGAGTATTGCAAAAGGTTCCCATAAACTTGTAAATGAGCTCTATATGTTGAGTTTGGCGAAAGGTCTCCATAAACTTCCAAATGAACCCTGTAAGTTGAGTCTTACTAAGAGTCTTGATAAACTTGTAAGTGGACCTATAAACAGAATTCTGCAAAGGGTTCCTGTGGATTGTATTTGCTAGAGGGTTTTATAAGTGGAATTCTGTAAAGATTTCTTATACAGGTGAGTCCTCTAAATGTATTCTTACAAGGAGTTCCCGTAAATTGAGACATGCAAGACCCTTTAAGATGAGACTTGCAATGGCCCCCAGACTTGCAATGACCCCCTGTGTGTGGGGTCTTGCAAGAGGCCCCCAAGTATTGAGGGTAGGTGGGCGAGCCAGGGTTGTTGCATCACAAATGCTTGTGTTTTCCGTTGGCAGTGGGAGTGCCGGGGGTGGAAGAGGCTAGGGCCTTTTCGGCGGCGACCGCCGCTGCGTGCTCCATACCCTTCTGTAAACACGTTTGGTATATTGGCTTCATTACCTGGAAATATAGGACAAAAAAATATTGAAGTATTAAATGTTGATTGTGTTTCATTATATTATTACTTTTTATTATTTTGTTAAGTACTTTGTTTAGTAAACCCTTAGAAATTGTATTCGTTAAAGATTCCTCTACGTCAAGCCAAATGTTTAATAATTATGAGTCATTTTATAGCAAATAAACTTTACATTCAATCATTCAACTATAATTATGACCAGCCCTTTTATCGTCCGCTGCTGGTTATGGGCCTCCTCATGCACATTATCATGCCCGAGGGATATACATCCTTAAAATGCTTAAAAAGGACACGCTGGATAAGCGGGTTCAAGAGTCCACTCTTTTACACGTGATGTAGTTCCTCAGGTCTGCAGCTATTATGGGCCGCTACGGCTTTGTTATCCCTTAGTCGTCACGACCGCGACACCTGTGGGGAAAATGGGCTGGTGCCATTCTAAATACAGTCGACATCAGACGGCCATGTAAATGAAACTCTTGAAGTATGAAAGTACTTTGTAATTCTTTTTTTATAGGAATAAATTAGCAGACGAGCGAACAATTCACCTGGTGTTAAGTGGATACTGTCACCCTGCGACATCTGCGATACATGACAACATCAGTGCAGAATGACAAACGGCACGCCCCCAAATGCGCTGCGTATCTTTAGATTTATAGATGGAATTAGAGAAAAGTTTGGAAAAATGGCCAGGGTTGGAATAGAATGGGAATCGGGTCTGGCATATTTCACTACCCAAATACGGACCAGACATTGGCAGAATAAAAAAAAGTGGGAAACTACATTTTACGGTAGTATTCTGTGAAATGGGAAGTTGAGAAGAATTAGGACGCATATTTGATTCTACGTTTAGATAAAATTAAACAGTAAAAAAAGGAAAGTATGTTACTGAAACTCGTACTGAAATCATTTGATATTTTGAATAATTTTGCATATGAATATAGTACATGTAAGTTATACAAATAACCTTGTAGATTACATGTCACGGTGTTTCTAGTGGCCGGTTATTATAAGTTTTTTAATAAGCTTGGAGTGAGATGATAATAATACGTTACATGTGGGTACTTACATTTTCCCATAGTACATTGGCGACATCGTCAATTGTCACACCTAATTCCCGCATCTCCCCGCTGTATCTGCAACGAAAAGAACATGTAACCTTAACAATGTGTTGCGACAATTTAATGTTTAGATAGCCATGGAAGCAAAGTAGAAACGGGCAAGTGCAAAATGACTGCATGAAATATTGAAATACCCTAGTAATTCTGATTTTTTTGGGTTTGATAGTTTTTAATAAGGCATAGAGGCAATTACAAGCATTTTAAAATGCTAACGGCGTAGACACGGCCAGTTTGTGACAAATGAATCGTATCACACCAGAAATGATTAAAACTGTCCCTTAATTATTATTTTTTTATGGTCGAAGGCGGCAGACGAGCATACAGTCCACCTGATGGTAAGTGGATACTGTTGCCCATAGACATTTGCGATACATGCCAACATCAGCCAAAATGACAAACGTTGGCACGCCGCCGGGTGCGCTGTCTACCTTTGGAGATATAGGAATGGATTTGGAGAAAGGGTTGGGAAAATGGGGACGGATAGGATGGGTACGTACATTGGGGAAATAAGATAAAGTGGTAAATGCAGTACATTTCAAGGTAGTCTTCTATGAGAGAGGGGTAATGTGGCCAGTCGAGTGCGTCCAGCGGCTGTTGGATTGCAGCGTGCACTCTCGCCCTCACTAAATGTGTACAAGTAATTAAAATGAACTGACTCAGTTTCTCTCCTGTGATTCAAAATCGTGAATTCAAATATGCAACAATAAACACATCAAAATGATGGCGAATATGCCAGCATCAAAACTGCATAAAAACTTTTTCTTTGACCTAACATTATTATTTTTATGTGAGGCTTTTCTACATAAAAGTGCAGGGTGGCTGGAATGGGGTATATGGGAGGGTATTTATTTTATTTTCTATTTATAAACACAAAAACACAGCACAACTGGAATGTGAACTTATTATATGTGTAAATTAAGCTTATTGCCCATAAACAGATTTCACTTTATTTGTTACTAGCGACCCGCCCTCGCTTAGCTTCGGTTTATAAGTTTTATTTTTTCAAAATTTCGAAATAGAATATAGCATATATTAGACACGGATAATGTAGCTTCCTACATGTGAGAGAATTTTTTAAATCGGTTCAATAGTTCCAGAGATTACCCCCAACATACAAACACACAATTTTACCTCTTTATTATATTCTTTATTATATAGGTATAACTATTTATTTACAAAATTATATGATAATAATAATTTCTTGGCGATATAGAAACTGTGCGAGTTTATCACGGCACTGCACATTCGCTCGAGGGTAGTTAGCTAAAATTGATACTTGTTTGATCGGTTTAAATCTACATACGTTAATTTATACTATGTACAGTGCCGGCTTTACCTATGGTGCAGGGTGTGCGGCGCACTCGGGCGCAGCCGAGCGCCGCTTGCGACGCCTTCAAAGAGCCTGCGTCGCTCGCGGCGCTCTCAAAGACCCTGCGTCCGTGTTATGGCCGGCGGTAGCGGCTACTAGAGGGCGTCAGGGCGCTACATGGGCTAGAGCCGGCGCTGACTATGTATCCAATGCAAAATATTTATGTTCACTTGGCCGATACTGTACAACATACCTTATATATGCCCATAGCACAAGTATCAATAATGCCACACCCATAGCCAAATTGCATAGATTGGCTATTGGGTACAGGCCGATCAGTCCAAACACTCCGCTCAGCACGTAGAAGAAGATGGCTATTGCGAAGAACACTGAGGGTGTTCGCGCTGCTTTGAAGATATTCTTGCTTTCATTGTGTGCTCGGAACTGTTGGAATTGGTCCTCTAGGTCCTACGGACAAGGGATTAAGATATTACAAGCTGATACAATAAAACTTAATATGGGGAGTTTTAATTAGTATCGAGCTGGATGAGAAGAGTGGCAGATCATGTGTTGGAAAGAGCTTTATAATCCTAAGTAATATATAAAAATGTTTTAACGTATCAACATATAAACATTGTCGGGAATAGACACAATATAGAACACATATTTTGAGGGCGAGAGTGCACGCTGCAATCCAACGGCCGCTGGGCGCACTCAACTGGCCTTGTCACCCCTATCTCACAGAAAGACTACCTTGAAATGTACTGCATTTCCCACTTTATCTTATTTCCCTAATGTACGTACGTGTTCCGGTAGTGAGTGAGATGCGCCAGAGCCCATTCCCATCCTATCCCTCCCCATTTTCCCAATCCTTTCTTCAAATCCATTCCTATATCTCCACAGGTAGGCAGCGCATCTGGGGGCGTGCCAACGTTTGTCATTTTGAACTAATGTTGGCATGTATCGCGGATGTCTATGGGTGACAGTATCCACTTACCATCAGGTGGACTGTATGCTCGTCTGCCGCCTTCGTCCATAAAAAGAAAGAACAAAAAAACAATATGGAAGGAAAACAAACAATTTACTGATTGTATGTCTTTTAGCGATACTCTACACGAACTCGATACTGAAAAATCATTTAATAACTTTCATGACCTCTTCACATTATTCAATCACTGTTCAGGTATTTAGAGATTTTACCACTTCCATACATTTATATTTTTGAAATGGGTTTATTTGTAGCCAAACATCTAGATCTTTTCCAGACTAATTCTGAAATAACAAGCAAAAAACTTGCAAAAACTAAAGATTTACATATTCCAATTCAAAGATTACATTTATATAAAAAGAATATGCACTGTATCGCAATTCGTATTTATAATTATATACCTAATTATATCAATAATACCCCTTTAACAGTATATAACTTAAACGACAAACAGTATAATAATTTATCTACAAATAAATGTGTGTGTGTGTGTCCGTTAGTTTACCTGTGTGAGCTGTTCGCAGTAGGCCCGGCTGAACTCGTCGCCGCCCATCTTACGCTTAGAGTGGAACGCGTGGAGCGCCTTGTCGCGGACGCGAGTGTGTTCTGCCTCCAGCAGCTGCCCTTGAAGGTACGGCTTCGCGCCGCCGCATACTTCCTCCATAAGGGTCGTGTATACTTCTTTTGCCTCCGCTACTGCTGTCAAGTTGTTTGCTTCTGCTGTCGCCTGTCAAACAATAGACACCAAATTTATTCTTGTATTAAACGGTTTTGGGAGGGACCTATATATGATCGTAAATAATACAATACATAGTCATAGTCTCTGCTTTATCGGTGTGCGTATATTACTGGAAATAAAGGGTACGATGGAGTTGATGTGCACAGAAACATGTGCCAATACCTCGAAATAAATAAATAAATAAAATTCAGAGAATTATATAATAGACCAGTTTGAAGTCATTCAAAAGTATTTTTACTTTCTATCATAAATTATGAAATCAAATAATTTATTTTGCAAGAATATAACAGAGAAAAGTGCTTGCAAAATTAGTTGCTTAGACAGATATTTTCGTTTAATTTACTTACGTTAAAAATGTAGGAAAGTTACAAGCAAAAAAAATTTTAGAAAACGAAAATTATATTCATACTTACCACCAACATACTCTTGGGCTCGGGCAGCTCATTGCCCTTGTATATGTTCATGTATGACTTGAAGTACTGCACGAGATCTTTGGCCTTCACTTTCTGCCCGTTGATCAGTTTTGGTACTAAGTTTTGAGGCGCCAGTAACATTGGCACCAACTGCTGTAGAGATCGCTTGAATTCTAGTTCGATGTCTGAAAGTCACATAATTTAGAGTACTGTTAAAATAACGCCAATCGAAAGTAAGCGACTAGCGTATTGTTGAGTCCAAAAATATGTGAAACGATGCAGTAGAATTAAAAGACTGATGAGAGAGAAGAATACTAAGAGAGGAAGAAGGGATATAAACTCAATTTTTTATTTTTCCTTTTCAATATATTCTCCATTGACCCTAATACATTTCTCACTACGTTCGATTAACTTATTTATACCCTCAAAAAAAAAAAATTCCTTCCCTTCAAAATAGGCCGAAATCCCGCTGGCTTCATTTCTTCATCATTATCATTTTTTTTATTATAGGTAAGTAGACGGACGAGCATGCGGTCCCGCGTGATGGTAAGGACCATGGAAGTCCATCTTAAAAGAAGAGCTCTATGGAAGAACAACTTTATGACAAGGGCAAACGCGAAACGTGTAAATCCGCAATAGCCGAACACAAAATCAATGCTGGAATTAATCACTGGGTAGAAATCTGCACTCTCAAAATCCTCTCCACTGAACGTCACTATTATCCCAGGATTGTATGTGAAGCGATTGGAATTAAGAAATATATTAAAAAAAGTTTCAATTGGGATGATGGATATAAACTGTGGTCGACGTGGAATCCAGTGATTAACAAACAACAAGGGGGAGAGTGCACGCTGCAATCCAACAGCCGCTGGGCGCGCTCGACCGGCCACGTTACCCCTCTCTCACAGAAGACTACCTTGAAATGTACTGCATTTCCCACTTTATCGTATTTCCCCAATGTACGTGCGTGTTTAGGTAGTGAGTGAGATATGCCAGAGCCCATTCCCATCCCATCCTATCCCTCCCCATTTTCCTAACCCTTTCTCCAAATCCATTCCTATATCTCCAAAGGTAGGCAGCGCATCCGGGGGCGTGCCAACATTTGTCATTTTGGACTAATGTTGGCATGTATCGCGGATGTCTATGGGCGACAGTATCCACTTACCATCAGGTGGACTGTATGCTCGTCTGCCGCCTACGTACATAAAAAAAAAAAAAAAGTTGTTAGTGTAGTTTTTCCGAATGTGAAGATGAAATGTGGGTAATTGATAAAATTACTCGCAGCTCCCATCCTGGACTACCCGCCTCTTCAGTCAATTCGCGACCTCGGCTGCTGTAAACCGTGCCGAAACGTCGAGTAGAAATAAAAGGCAAACAAATCCCTTTGATTTTACACCTTCAGACCAAATTCATAAAATGTATACAAAGCGAGAATGTTTAAAAAGTTACATATAAAGTGATTACCTGCAAGTCTGCCATCGAAGCTAGGGTTCGTTGCCACCCGCAACCCCGGGTGGGGTAGTAGGAAGCACGCGATCTCCGCGAAGCAAGACGTGATGTGCTTACGTAGGGATTGAAGCTCTGGGTGCTGTTTGTCTGATAGCTGACAAGTCAGAAAATGACAAAATTGACACGGCACGTCCCACTGCAGCGTTCAGGCCTCTCCTAGTAAATCCGTGGGGGGGTTTCGGGTTTTAATGGGGTTTGGGTTTCGGCCCGATGTGGAATGATGTATCACATACTCCAAAATTTTTTTTTCATTTCTTTAGCAAGCGGGTTTTCTCACGATGTTTTCCCTCACCGCTGAGGTAGTGTCAATTTTCAAAAATCCGTACTCAAGTAGAAACTCAGTGGTACGGGCCGAGGATTTGAGTTCACGATCACACAAATGTGAGTCGAGTATAGATACCATTGGGCTGTCACCGTTTTCCTTCACCTTCGACCGGGTGATAATTGAAAAAAATTTCAAGAGCGATTTCGGTATTTTCCGAACGCTTACGATTCTACTAGTAAAAATGCTGTTTACGGGTACCCGGTTTTAACACTGTTTGAAAGGTTTAGTGTTCCCCCCCCCCCCATCCCCCAAATATCGTCGAGACGATATATACCTTGAGACGACGCTGTAGTATTTTGTGCCCGCCTTCAGCCCCATAAGGCGCTTCGTACGGGAAACTCCAGTCGCGCACGAGAAACTGCAGCCTTTGGAAGGGAGTCCGTCCGCTGTCTTCTAGTGCGAGCCGACCGTATTCAGTGAATAGCTAAAACAGGAAGAGATACTGCATTTTCTATTTTCCCAACGCATGTATGTGTTTCGCAAGTGAGTGAGATATGCCAGTGCCCATACCCATCCTATCCCTCCCCATTCTCCAAATCCATTCTTATATCTCCAAAGGTAGGCAGCACAGCACATCCGATGGTGTGCTGACATTTGTCAATCTGGACTGATGTTGGCATGTATGACGGATGTCTATGGACGACAGTATCCACTTTCCATCAGGTGGACTGTCAGCTCGTCTGCACACCTTTTTTCCATAAAGAAAAAAGATAGTTTAATATCACAGTTGTAAATCAGACAGCAAACAATAAAATCAGAATTGTTTTTATCACGTCATTGTCCAGTCCGGTCGCAGTAGGAGTCACTCGGTAAAGTGATACTGAGGACAGAGTTGGACTCGGAAGAACACAAAAAATGCAGTCTCCCGATTTTATTTAATCATCACAACCATTATGCACTACCACTAAGCACATTGAAGTTTAATAAACTATTAAATCACAAATCTGCTTATACAATTTTTACAATAATGAAGCAAAAACTCAACTTTACATCTAAGGTTCCAGCCAAAAAGTCCACCTATATTGTTATACTCATAGTATTGCCATAGTATGAAAGTATGTATTGCCACATATTTAACAGGCTACATGTCAGCGTGTAGTAAGTACAGTAGAAACTACACAGCTAATTTTCAGTTTTAACAACGCTTGCGGTATACGGAAATTTTCCTCTATACTAATATAATAAAATAGGTAAAATTGTGTATTTGTATGTTGGGGGCAATCTCTGGAACTGCTGAACCGATTTCAAAAATTCTTTCACAAATAGGAACTACATTATTCGTGTCTAATGTAGACCATATTTTATTTTGAAATATTGAAAAAAAAAAAAAAAACTTATAATCCGAATCGAAGCGAGGGCGGGTCGCTATCTATACTAATATAGTAAAGAGGTAAAATTGTGTGTTTGTTTGTATGTTGGGGATAAAATCTGGAACTACTGAACCGATTTCAAAAATTCTATCACATTATCCGTGTCTATTATAGGCTATATTTTATTTTGAAATTTTGAAAAAAAAACTTATAAACCGAAGCGAAGCGAGGGCGGGTCGCTAGTAAGTAATAATCAAGCGACATTTATGTGTGGATTCTATACAAAGTATGACACGCCGTAAAAACGCGCTAATGCAAAAACAAAGATGGCGCGCTCGTAAATTTCCACAAACACAAAAGGAAAACTGTTATACAAGCAGCTAAGATGTTTGTTTAACAGCTAGAGTTTGGTTGTGGCTTTGCCTGTTCTTTTAATATTATCAAATTAACTCTACAATTTTTTTTTTCAAGGAGTTTCATCTTTATTCAACATACATGTCAGTCCCAGCGTACCCTATGCTAACTAACTCTTCCACATTTTACACAAAATTATATAAGCATTCACCTGAAGTTGGTTTGGCTAAGGTTCATTGAAACATGCCAGAAGACTATTAAGTTTTGCTAATATCTATTCTATTTCTACCACATTATTCCTCTCGAACCCTAACAAATGTTGGAACTGATACACACACACACACACACACACACACATATATATATAATATATATAGTTTCACATATAGCTAAATGTGCAATAAATCAGAATGTGTAAAAATGTAAAATGTTCATATCGCACTTGACCAAAACCAATTATTGTATTGAACAACTTGCTATTTGAGTATTCCACCCAAATAGCAAGTTGTTCAATACAATAAGCTAAATGTAGATTGTAGAAAGAGAGTAATAAAACCTCCATGAGATAAAACTTTGTCCGATCACTTAAAACTGAAGTGTATATAATAAGTACTTAAATTTTGTAGTTTATAGTTTAACGTCACACATTACACACCTTTATATACAATTTTGAGACCGTATGAACAAAAAAAAAAAAAACAGACAATTTTACTTAAATAGTTGACCCCAAGCACACACCTCTGGTATATATTTGGGTAACTATATAATTTGCACGGTTTCTTTCTTCCGACGTATAACTTGGCTTTATACAAATCTAAATCTAGCTTTCAATCTAGAACACGATGTGTACGGAATACATAAATAAAATATTAAACATTAATTTTATATTGGTTTATAAATTGATCGTTGGTTTACGTGTGGCTTATGTATATTTTTCTAAATGGATAACAACTTAAATGTTTGACATTTGTCACTTTCAACATAGTGAAATCTTTCAACATAGTGATATCTTTCAACATAGCGAAATGTTTCAACATAGTGAAATCTTTCAACACAGTATTCAATCATCTCTTTCTCATTCAAGCTCTGCCGTATCTATTGGCGGTTACTGTACACACCTGTAAATGCTGCAGATCGTCCTCTTGTATGTTCTGCGAAAGGTTGTATATTTGTACGGATGACAGCATTGTCGAGAGCGCGAACACGGTGGCACAGTCGCGTACTGTCGACTCGCTGTCGAATGCCCCTTGTGTGTCTAGGAGGATTATTGCTACCTGAGAATTAAAAGATTTTTTTTATAGAAAGACGGTGGTGGATGACTAAAACGTCCATCTGATGGTTAGGGGATACTATTGCCCATCCGTGATACATGCCAACATCAGTTAAAAGTGACAATGGTTGGCACGCCCCCAGATCCTTCAAAGGCACCAAGGTGAGCACCAGTGAAAATTTAGGAGTAGATTTAGAAAATGTATTGGGAAAAATAGGAAATAGGAAGTATAACGGGATGAGGAGTTTTCCTCAAATGGTATGGCATTTTGCTGATAGCCAAAATAAAATTAGGCGATTCATTTTAGCAAGCACTATGACCCTTTCATTATAACCTCTTTTTATTGTATACACAATTTTAATTTTAATTTTGATTTTAAAAAGTCTTCTTTTGATATTGGTCATGAATTTTCTCGATCGATTTGCACGTCAGAGTGTAAGGAAATAGATTTCTTACCTTTTCTCCATTATCCAACGTCGCTTTGAATATGTCGGACCACATGAGTATACCGGTGGTGTCTCGCTCGGAGCCGCCGCGCCAACTGAATCCCTTTAAGGGCTCGTCTTCTGCGCCGAGCCACTCTCCGCCACCACCTGAACCGTACTGGAACAAAGTAAGTTGGTAGGGTGTTTATTTTTATATGTGACAGTGGAATGACAATGTCCTTAACAAATAATTGTTATCCTTAAAAGATAATTCCTGGTATGAAATCCCATCATACACTTTAGTCTCGATTCCATCGCCAAAGGACGAATGAGGAGTGTAATGGCATATGAAAATTTCGTTTTCCTGTTTTACTCCCTATACCATGCCATCAGCATGTCTCTCCACTGGATATAGGCCTCTAAGCTTGCTATCACATATCGACTCTTCACATCCAGCCACCCTCACCTGCGAACTTCAGGTCGTCTGGCCGGAGGACGTTTCACATTGCGCTTCACGGTATGTGGTCTCAATTCGACAGGATTCGTCTGCCTCGGTTATGGACAATTAATATGACCTGACCATTGCCACTTTAGTATGCTGATTTTACGATATTTTACTCAGTGGTCATCGGATGCTTAAAAAAACTTTTAGTTTTAGACAATAATGCTGCAATTTAACTTTTGACCCTTTTCAAATTAGTTTTCACACGAGGAAAAACTTTAAAGATCCGTTTTATACATACATGCTAACAGTTAACGATAAGATTACTGACCCTGTGTTCCATGAATCTGAGGAAGAAGTCCAGCAGAAACGACTTGCCCTTGCGAAAGGCGCCGGCCACCGATATCACTACGACTGGTAAGTCTTTGACGTCATCTCTGAGAAGCAGTGTATTAAGTGCTTCCTCGTCAAGTGTGAACGTGTGCTCCGGGCCGGTGTTGACAACTTGCACGCCGTGGGGGCCCGACCGCGCCGGCGTCGGCTTCTCTGTGACTTGAAAAACATCATAGGCTAAAGCAGGGCGCCAAATACCGATATACAAATTCTGCCCCTACAAAAGGCACAAATTGTATTTTGATAATATTCGAGAATTTTGGTGAAGTTTTCATTAATCTCATTAATATTATAAACGCGAAAGTCTGTGAGGATGGATGTATGGACGTTTGTTACTCTTTCACGCAAAAACTACTGATTTTATTGAAACTTTACAATAATATAGCTCATACATCAGAATAACACTAGGCTATAATTTATAAAGATATTGTGTAAATTGGCCAAAATATAACGATAAGTGTCAAGTAAGTCGGAAAAAACTCTGCCATCTGCGAGCTATTTCGGCGTGCGCTGCAATAACCGTAAGAGTTACACGAATGTAATGTATGGTGGAAATGTTTCTGAAATTTTGAAAAAAAAAAAAAAACTTATAAACCGAAGCGAAGCGAGAGCGGGTCGCTAGTTGAAAATAAAGCTACAACTAAGAATTTTGGAGAATACAAAGAGATTGCTCTTGATTGCTGTCTTTATTTTTAATTTGCGAATATAATGTTGTGCATTCGTTAAAACTGTCACTAATCTTTCCTATTCGTAATTTTTCGCAGTGAACATTATTCATATCATCGAGCAGTAAGCTTGATTTCGAATGCCTTCAGTAAAAAGGTGTAGTGAAGATGGTAATTCAATTAGCAATAAGAAGTTTTGATGCTACATTTTAACGGGACGTACTCTGATGCAAGGGCGTCGCCAGCCATAGCCAGCCAATGGGCTAGGGGGGGGCAAGATGAGAGAGAGGATAAGAGAAGTATAAATTATAGGTACAAATACAATTTTTATCTAATCTCTAATCTAATCTTCTAATCTCTAATTTCTAAACTGCCCTCCTCTGCCCCCCACCCTTCCCCCTGGCGACGCCCTTGCTCTGATGTATGTATTGTATTGACCGACTGAGCGGCAGCATGATTGCAAATCTTTTGCGTTTGTAAACGCACTATTATTTTAACTTTAACGAGAATGAACAGGTTGGTTCTATGAGTACAACGTTATATTTGCGGTTGGTACCACCTAGCCGTTTATTAGGTTGGTATTGAGCGTTTGGTATTGGTATTGGTATTTGGTATTTGTTCTATTCATACCACCTTCCTTCCTTGGTTAATACTTATAGTCGCTGCCAATTTTATACTAATTAACCCTAGTATCTAAAAGATGTAGCGATCATTTCTTTACAATGTACGGGGAAGGCGCTGAATCGACTGCCCACAGTCCACTGGAGGAGTTTCAGGAATGAGTGAGAGTTGCCAAAGCCCTTTTCCTTACAAATCTCATACCATCGGGTACGAATAGGTAATGTGACGAAGGATCATTTGTCCTCCATATTTCCCACCTCTCCTAATACTTTATCCAAATCGCGATTTCTGATTCCCCAAAGATGTCATCAGGTGGATTGTTTGCTCGTCTGCCACTTTTTTCTACGGAAAAGAAAGACAATAGGACATTTTAAATGTAAGTTCAGCGCGCCAATTTCACTCAAAACAGCACGTTAGATGATCCGATGAGATAATATTGTTGCATGGGACACATTGTGATGTGGGACCTGCCACTGAATGCCACTGAATGCCACACAACCAGATGAAAATGTATAAAGTTAATGTTTATTCTTGTTTAGTATTCTTGGAAGCATTTCTATAGATAGATAAATAAACTCTTTATTGTATACTAATACATGTTGCAAAAAGACAATTTATGTAAGTAACGCGAAACGAACAGGCGACCTTATCGCCTTACCTCTTCCAGGCAACCTTTGGGTGGTACAGTGTTGTTTATTGTTCTATAGTGTATCTATTATTGTGAATCTTCAGTGTTACGAATGTCGACACTCACTGATGAATGTTGACATTCATCGAGTGATTATTATTATTATTGATTATGAATGAATAAGGTGGCGGTTGACACTAAAAGGAATTAGTGGGAAATGAAAAAAAAATCATATAACGGTTGCCAGTAGTCTATACATAAAAACTATAGCATGTCGTTGGATAGGGTAGTTGGCTCATAAAGCCCTACAGGTTTTGTATAAACACTGTTCTCTAAAACGTTCGCGAAATAGCGACTGGTGCTCCATTGATGTTTTTATCAATGATCACTGGGTCGAAGGTGAAGGAAAACGTGAGAAAACGGTGATAGCCCAGGGGTATCTATACTCGACTCACACGAATGTGAGTCGAGTATAAATCCTCGGCCCGTACCACTGAGTTTCTACTTATGTACGGAGTGCGTGTATCCACCAATCCGTACTGGGCCCGCGAGGTGGCTAATAGCCCGAATCCCCCCGTGAATTACAAGGGGAGGCCTATGCACTGCAGTGGAACGTTAATGATAGGCTGATGCAATGTAAGTATATTTACAAATAAATATATAAGCGTGTTTGCAATTACCATGGTTGATCCTACCTTATGCCAGAAACATTTAATGAATTTCGTCCACTGGAATCCCTCTGTCACATCCAATTTATGTACATATATTTTATATTGAATTGAATTGGCTTCTTGGGATGACGATTAAGCAATGTAATAGAATTTCTGTCAATACGTGTGCAAGATTTATGTTTCAGTTACTGTAAATTTTGGAACTGTTATACGAGGGCGTACCCAAAAGAAACCGAACTATTTTTGTACAAAGTTATTTATTTAATTTTTTTACAAAAAACATTTAATCTCCTTCAAAGTACTCTCCGTTGGAGTTAATGCACTTGTCCAATCTTTTGTTCCAATTTTCGAAGCATTTTTTAAACTCATCTTTTGTGATGCCTGCCAACGCCTCCGTCGTTTTTTTTTTACTTCATCAATGTCCGCGAAACGCTTTCCTTTCATGTCTCTTTTCATTCTTGGGAATAAAAAGAAGTCGCAGGGAGCCAGGTCGGGTGAATAGGGTGGATGGGACACAGTGGTCATACCATTTTTGGTCAAAAACCGCCGTACAGAAAGGACTGTGTGAGCAGGAGCATTGTCGTGATGAAAAAACCATTCCCCCGACTGCCACAAATCAGGTCTTTTCCGCCTCAAACTGTTGCGTAATCTTTTTAATACCTCTAGGTAAAATGCCTGGTTAACTGTTTGACCAGGTGGAACAAACTCTGAATGAACGACTCCTCTCACGTCAAAAAAACAAATGAGCATTGTCTTAATGTTTGATCTCACTTGACGAGCTTTTTTAGGGCGAGGCGATGCTGGAGTCTTCCATTGGCTCGATTGTTGCTTGGTTTCAGGGTCATATCCATAGCACCATGATTCGTCACCTGTAATGACCTTGGAAAAGAAATTTGGGTCATTTTGGAATTCTTCTTTCAAAGAAGAGCATGATTCCACGCGGCCTTGTTTTTGCTGCTCAGTCAGCACTCGAGGAACAAATTTTGCAGCCACCCGTCTCATCCCCAAATCTTCACTTAAAATTCTCTGTACTGAACTCCATGTCACACCAGATCTCTCCGCTACTTCTTCGATGGTTTGCCGTCGATCTTCCAGGATAATTTTGTGAATATTTTTTACATTTTTGTCGGTTCGCGACGTCGAAGGACGTCCAGAGCGAGCTTGATCTTCTATCGACATTTCACCACTTTTGAAACGAGAAAACCACTCAAATACTTGAGTTTTCCCTAAAGCATCACCTTTGTAAGCCGTTTTCAACATCTCAAGGGTTTCTGTGCCCGTTTTCCCGAGCAGGAAGCAAAACTTGACGGCCGCGCGCTGTTCACGCAAATCAGCCATTACAAAAACGACGAGTACGCAAAATAACTTTAAAAAAAAAATTACACCAACGTAACGCAACCTTCTACGATGACGGCCGTTGGCATACTGAATGTTGAGAAGTATGTCTATACGCCCCTACCGGCAAAAACGCGGTACTACTAATACTCTGTCCCGCACAACATCAGTTCGGTTTCTTTTGGGTACGCCCTCGTATAAAAAAAATTTCGTTTCGTGAAAATGTCTTGTTTTGTGTCTTTTGTGAAAATAAATAAATTTACTATTATTTACAAGTGTACAAGATGTCAAGGAAAAACGTGTATAAAATACGTGTGCGCAACATGAGATCTAAGGTTATAAGTTTATTGTTCACGTTTATCAATCCCAAGTCCGAAGTAATGTCAGGGATTTTATTTTAATTTTATCTGGTACTCAAGCAAGATTCTCCACTCTTTCACCATCAATGTTTGTCCAATTTCTAACGGTGAATGCCGGACAGTCACTAACTTCGCACATCTACGGTAACATAAATCAATTTTCGAAATCCAATATCAATAATGCTTGAAATGATAAATGTTATTAAGATTCCGACTGTATAACATACGAGCAGATCTATTTCGCGATCTAGCTGACGTGCAAGGTTGTGGATTTCGAATGTCATTGTTAATATATAAACAATGGAGTACTCTAACAGAATTCGTTCGTATATCTGTCTGTATGTAAATGTTACATTTGCATTTATTTATACTGTATAGAAAGAAGATAACAGATAAGCGGACATTTCGCCTGATGGTAAGTTTCTCTATGGAGGCGCGTAAATCTACCATATACATGAACTTCATATAAAGTGTTAGAATATTAGAGCTCGTTTCCGTAGAAATACATTTTCAATTAGTTAGTAGCTGTGGTTGATAAGGGTGTGTTGATAATTGATATGTACTTAAATTGTGTCCGAAAAACGAAGCGATGACGAGCATTCAAACATATAATTATTTATACTTTTCATTTCTTCGTTTTATTTCGCCTTGGCTTCTAAATATAATATTTATCACTGAAACTGAAATTTTAATAGCTAGATGGCACAAACTACGATGATGAATGTACTTGTTATAACACAAAATATTGGCATTTCTGCATGACGAGTATACTCGTCAATCACAGCTACTTATTAAAGATAATTGTGCTTTCGAAACTACTTCTGGTACCTACTAAATTACGATAATGCGGCAAACGTGGTTAGATAAATCCGTTTTCTTCATATTACCACCCAAATGGTCCCAAGCGTGACTTAGGTATTACTATAATTATTTCAATTTAAATAAACATTGATTACCCTAATTGGCGACGTTTAACTAAAAGCAGATAACCCGCGGTCTTTCTTTTTTCACACTTACGGTTAATGGGGTTTATCAAAACCTTTGCTTTTACATTCTTTAGTAGCTCATCATACTAAAGTTGTTTTATTTTTATTTCTATCATTTTTTACGTAAGTAGGTACTAGATTTTGAGCGAGCCCTGACTGTGAAACTAGATAACTGTGAAACTTTTACATGGGCTTAAAGTAAGAAAAATAGACATTTATTATTACAAATATAAACATAATAATATATCGATAAGCAGATTTATAATAATTAAATAACAAAAAGAACTAAAATATGTAAATAGTGTGCAAAATAAGTTACATGTGTGTGTGTGGGTTTCCTAGGAAACCGATATGCCACTTGTGCGAAATCAGGGCGGATGGCTAGTTACATGTAATTTGATATATTTCGATAATAGGGTATTTGACTATCATACAACATTTTCTATGTACATTGATCTAAAATAAATTTTATTATTATAGGATTTGGAAGTTAAAAGAATCCTGCTACGGGGTTAATGACGTCACTAAAACAGTAGTGCCATTGTGTCCTTGCGTGGGTGACACGGATAGCGTAGCTGCAAATATTCTTTAGCTCATATCTAATTTCAAGTTCAGTCAGCTACCCGTATTGCATCCGCGGTAGATGGCACGCTTCGGGCGTGTCCAACTGAACCGTTGTTAATCAATCAATTATTAAACGTTACACAATGGTATGGCAATTACTGTAACAATGAACAATACGAGAACACGAACATACCTACAAAATGTTTTGTTTCCGTGTACACATTCGGACATAAAATTCCTTAGGTTTTATCACAGATATTTTAAGTTGTGGCTCATGGTTGGCTTGAATTTTGGATAGACGAGTATAAGTGAGCACTCTTTATTTGTAGACTACAGACCGTAAGTCACAAATAACATAGATACAAACATAGGTAACAGTATAGGTACAAAAGGTGGTCTTATCGCTAATAGCGATCTCTTCTAGGCAACCCAAACTTGCAGGCAATAGTTTACAAAGTAATTTTAGCTCGCTCCACAACCAAATCGTATTTATAATCGTGTGCGCTGCGACCTAGTTGGAAAGCGATGTGACCCTGATCCTGACGAAGTATGATTTAATACTTACTTAGTGTTTGACATTTGTACGGTACAAAGCGTAAGACCAGGCAATTTACAATTTGGATGCACCCAACTGTTTTAGTCGTGCTTCTAACCTCAAGCGTTAAAACCCGATTTTTTAACGCTCGAGTCAAAGGTTCATTAGCGCTGATTCGAGTGTGGATCTTTCAGCGCAACACTAATTTAACCACGTTAAAATATTTATATTTTTACGAACGAAACCACGGGTAGAAGTTATTCTTACCGTTGGAATTGCAAGAGGAAATAACGCGAAGGTCAACTCAAGTTATTCCGAGTTGCTCCAATAAATTGTACGGAAGCACGAAAACAAATGCGTGAGCTGAAAAAATGTACTAAAATGTGTATTTTTAGAATAGAGAACACTTATCGTGTTTAAATAATGTGTTTGTTTGGTCATGAGATGATCCAGGGATCTGAATCGATTTTTTTTTTATCGTGGAAACAAAGTGGAAGCAAAGTGAGGACGGACGGGTTCAATAAATAAGTTTTTCATATTAAACTTCTTTAAACGGATGATTAATTTCAATCTATTCATTAAATCCTCCGCTTTATAATTTTAATTTCAAAAGTATTGGTGATGACTTCACGAGTCTAGTACGCTTTATGGAAGCTTAAACCTTACGATGCATTTAAACAACGAATACGAAAATACAATAACGTCCCTTTGGACAGATAACGTTACGTATTGATTTCCGAAAATTAGGGCAAATTTAATAAAGTGGACAATTTAATAATCGGTCTGATATTGCAATGTTGCGACGTATAACTTAAAAAATCACAAGAGGTTTATGGATGAAAAAACCGGCTTGCGATCGGTAATGCAAAAGTGAAAGATAATAAAATAAGTACACGCATGATCCGTGCGCCGACCCGCGGAGTCAAGGTGAGCAGGATTACCAGCTGATCGACAACATTCACTTGCTCTCGGTCAAAACCAAAGATAATATCAGATTCAAATGGACGAATATTGTAACCGTAATTAGTGCTTCCCGTAGGCTGTGGAACGAACTGCCTCAAGAGGTCTTTCCATTAAGCTACGATATGAGGTTCTTCAAGAAAGCTGTGAATAGAATTTTGCAAGGTCGGCGGCGCACCCGCATACCCCCTGGTGTTGCAGGTGTATGGACACCTGGTGTATGGGCGGCGGTAACACTTACCATCACGTGGGACCGCTTGCTCGTCCGCCCACTTGTCTATTAAAAAAAAGTGCTTCTTGTCCTAATAGAATAGAAAACGTGAACATCTCTGCCATGCTATGAAGTAACGAGTGCATAAATAACACTACATACGGAATTAAAAGAAACAGGGAATAAACATCGTTTATTCTCTTTGTTTTATCGGAAACTAAGTATCCAGCTCGATTTTAAATTTTACAAGAGCATTGTTCTTGAATCTCATCAAAATGCATCTGTACGTTTTTCTAAGCAGTGCAAATCTGGCGACCGACAACCGTTGCGGCACTTAGCAAAAGAGTGCTCGAATGGAGATCACGTTTTATTGCAGCGCGGGAGATCCCATATGGTCGGTTAATGACCGGCTAAAAAAGGCGAACGGTCGATCTAATGCGAACAAATATTTTGGCGAGAACTAGATACAAGTCCAGCGAAAAACTTTTGCATCTGCACGTATACAATATAAAGTAAGTAGTTATTGCTATCAATAGCTAATTACTGTATATTAGAAACTTCCCACGTACTATCTACTGCATTATGGTATCAATTTACAATCTATTATACCCTGATAGTTTTCGCGGTTCCCAAGATTATCTTGTTCATATACACAGATAGGACACGAACGGAAGAAAACTGGAGCCTGACGTGAAGTAGTATTTTTAAAATATGAATTTTTTTAGATAGTTGTCTGTTTTTGTTGGCTACATTTGTCTGTCGATCGAGGTAGGTGAGTCCTCGAATGAATAGCACGTGCCAGGAAGCGTACTGTAGGATGTTCACCGGTCAGGTGGACCAATGACTTAAAGATGGTCGCCGGTAGTGGTTTGTTGAGAATGCATTTCGGAAAGATCTAGAAGTGGAGAGTTACTCCATGTATGGAATGTCTGTTTTTGTATAGAGCAAGAGACAATAATTTGAAATATCCAAGCGGTGATCCGACCAAATAAGCGAAACAAGATTGATATTATAATATCGCCATATCCGAGTGGCTGCGGTCCTCATGACCTTAAAAAGTGCACGAACGCAATGGCCAACAATATGGGTAATTCATCATTGCGTAGAAACCATAGATTTAAATACCAACCTACGGCGGAAAGACAAATGCCTAAACATTTTATAGGATCTCTCAGGAGTCGCAAGGCATCTAACAACCGGCCAGCGCACACATGCAAGGCACATAACTTACTATGTACTCGTATGTGTGTGGCGATTCAATCGATAACGCATTCTAACGGACACTATTTGGATATCACTAGTTGCGTGCCACATCACTAAGCCGAGAGAGAGAGAAAAAAGATGGAGGCCCTTAACAAGATTGGAAAAATGCACTTCCTGCATCCAAGCTAACTAGTAGGGATAATCAACCTGTGCCGTGTACTCTTATGTGTTAATTACCGGATACCGTGTAAAGGAACAATAAACCAAATATTATAGCTTCGTAACGCCAGGACTTTTCATTTATGACTCGGGGGTGTCTCCAACCCCCACATGTGTAAAGAAAGCACTTCTGTATATAGCACACAATCTACGTTATAGTTACTTCTGTTCTTTTAATAATGATATAATCGCTGGTTTGATTGAGGTATTTTTTAAAGCGAGCTAAATATTTTTTAATCACATCCATTGTTGGAAAAAGATGCGAGAATAATTTTTTTATCGCTACTAGACGCTGCTGTTAGACCACAGTCTGTCTCTATTGTTTGAATGACCTTGAAATATTGCATATACGGAAGTTATTGTTTACGAGGTACTAAAAATGGAGACGTTGCGTCGCCGATAAGCTGTGCTTATATAGTTTATTACCTTATATCGTCTAAATATTGTTCCGATAAGAACTTATCAGCCATTAGCACTTTGATGGCGAATTTAATATGTAACTACACTTTATTGTACTTCAAGGGATGTAGTGATACAGCATTACAATAGAAAGGAAGATAAACAAAGGCTGGCTTTAACGCAATCTCTTCCAGGTAACCATTGCGTGGGAAGATGCGGGTATATGTATATGCGGATATATAGTAGAAGGACAGAGGCAAATGCGAAGGTTATATATAATACTAGCTGTACCCCGCCACGCGTTGCTGTGGCTGCTCAACAGATGGCGCTTACCCTGTTTTTGGGTAAAAATCATGTTTTTACCCTGTGATAGGTATATAAAAACACGCGAATATTCAAATGCAGCGCTGGGTCAAAATTTCAAAGCAATCGGTGAAGACCTTTCGGATATTTAAGATTTTTAACAAACGAACGTATACATTTTTATTTAAATAGATAAATATCAGATACAGTAACATTACTATGTAGTTACTATGCAGATGCTGAATATCTCTAGTAATATAGATAGGGTCCTTCAGCGGTCGGCGTCCTATGTGTTCAGTACTACAATGCATTCAGGGCCCTGTTGGGCTGTTTGCGGAGGCACATGTAAAATTTACATACAGTACGAGTTGCTTGCATAATGAACGTAAGTGTTGCACGTGCAGTCGACTTTATGCTCTTGCTATAATAAATTTAGAATCTCCTTTCGAATAATAAGAAAAGATCGAAGCCAGCGCCAGTCGACTATTTTCGCTATTTTCCGTACGCTGAGGAAAGTGTTTAGACAAAACTTGTAAATTCAATTTATTTATTTATTTGTAACTAGCGAATCGCCGTCATTTAGCTTCGGTTTATTAAATTTAAAACAATCGGAATATGATATTTTCCTGCGGTAAAATTGAGCCTATATTTTAAGTTAGACCTCTAGCCATACATCGGTGAAAACTGCATTCAATTCCATGCAGTAGTTTTTGCGTGATACGTGTACAAACATACAGACAGACAAAATTGCTAAAAACTGTTGTTTTGGCTTCTGTTGCTCTAATAAAGACCCCCCAAATTAGTTTTTTTCAATATCTATAATGTACAGACATCGGCCTGTTACAATTTTATTATATGTATAGATATGGGTTTCAGTGTATACATTCAGATCGTAACATTTGCAAGTAGTGGCGTGCGAAACGTGGCTTACATAAGACAACATGGACACAACAGATACAAAACAAATGCCCGCAAAAATACACTTAAAAGCAACACTTAATTCAATATTAATTATCATAGTCAAAAATCAAGTCAAAAGTCAGTAGCAATGTCAAAAATGGAAAATGTGATATCTATACATATAATAAAACTAGAACCAGCGTGTCTGTACATTGAATATATTTACCAAAAACTGATTGGGAGCGATGAATACAAAGATGATTTTGAAAATTTTTGTCTGTTCGAACACGCTAATCTCCAAAACTACTGAACAGATTTTCATGGGGTTTCCACAGGTTAATTAAGCTTAGCTTGGCGCTTCGAATGGCCTTTGTTTCATCGAAATCGGCCGACGGGAAGAAAAGATATCCCAATTTAGAGTTCAAAAAATAAAATTCCACGCGTACGAAGTCGCGGGCGCAGCTAGTTAGAATAAATTTATTTTATACATCATTATTATACAGTCTATCATTATTTATATAAAAAATGGGGTGCACTGTCGAACTTTTTACACTATTGAACCGATTTAATTCAACTTCGATTTCTTCGGATTCTCTCCTTCACAGCTTTAATTGTCTGTTCAGTACGAATAGTGCGCCGACGACCAGACCTTTTTCTGTCACAAACAGAGGAACAGAGGGCGTTTCCATGTACGTACCAATAGCCCGGTACACAAACATTCGGCTAATACCAAGCGGATGGAGTTTTAAAAATTGCATTTGGCTCCATGACTACTGTGTGATTTAATAATTGGCGCCAAAATAAGAAATAACATTTACATATCGTGAGAATGACAGATTCCAAATTCAAATCTTTATTGTAACCGGTATTCATGACCAGATTGGGTATATGTATATTGACTTTGAAATGGATTTTTTTCGAGTTTTTAAACCATTGCAATTTTGCAACTGCTGTACTGATTTGGTTTATCTTGTAGTAAGAACTTAAACGTAACAGATATTTGTTGTCGAATTTAGTTTCAATCGTTTGAAAAACAAACTCCTCAGTTTGTCTATAGATTTCTTTATATTATTAAACGTTCGGACTGATTTTTGGTTCTGGATTTAGGCGGTTCCACTTTTCGTCCGAATTTCGAAAAAAATATACCGCTTTCCGTGATTTTTTTTTTTTAAATTCGGAAGCCGTGGTCTCAGCAATAGCAAATGTCTCTTTATAATGCCACTAAAATTTGTATATACTAATGCAGATATTCTATGCGTGATACATGCATGTGCAACACAAACATCCGCGAATGAAAGTGATAATTCATGTAGTGTGCGTTACATAATGTTGAAGCAATACCGTTTATGTTAACGTTTATAAATGATTCGCGACGATGTCCGATGTTATTTACACCATTGTTTTTAATGACCTGCGATTGTAAAATTAAAGAAATGTTTGTATAAATTGAGTTGGTGATTGGTCGTTGCACAAATAGTTATCAGTTTGTAAAAATACAAAATTAATAACATTAGTTAAGGAATACGTAAGCGATGTGAATTCTTTGGGACTTTTATGTAATACAACAGTGTTTTTTTTTTCAGAGAGTATCTTCACTTCAATTTCAGTATCAGTCATAATTTCCTTTGAATACCTTATATATTCCTGAATTTAGATTTTTTAGGAGGTTCTTCATGTTTTAGACCTAAAATATATGCCTATAATATATGTCAGTTTCGACGAGAAGGGAGACATATATATTATCAAGATGAAACTTGGGTTAACGCAGGTAAGGCTAACATTTTGAATTAATATACATTTACATTAAATTTAATAGTAATATTGAATGTTCATGTACTATATGTGATTTAAGGTCATACTGTAAAAAAAACTTGGGTGGACAAGCAAGTCACATCATCTCGGCAAGCGTTTTTGGAGGGACTGACCACTGGATTAAAAAACCCATCTGGAAAAGGCAAACGTCTCATAATTAGCCATATAGGTAGTGAAGAAGGCTTCCTGGAAGAGGGGCTCATGATTTTTGAAGCAAAGAAAAATTGTGAAGATTACCATGATGAGATGAATGCAGTTTGTTTTGAGGAGTGGTTCGCTGGAGTCTTACCAAAATTAAGACCAAACTCAATTGTGGTGATGGATAATGCACCTTACCACTCCCGAAAATTGGAAACGGCACCAAAAATGAGCTGGAAAAAAGCTGCCATTCAAGACTGGCTTTTAAATAAAAATATTCATTACGAACCAGATATGGTTAAAGCTACGCTTTTAGAACTGATTCCACATAACGAGTCTTTTAATAAGTACGCTGTAGACGAAATGGCAGCACAACATGGGATCACGGTTTTAAGACTGCCCCCTTACCATTGCGAGCTGAACCCTATCGAATTGATATGGGCTCAGGTAAAGGGGCATGTAGCTCAAAATAATAAAACCTTCAAATTGACAGACGTGAGAAATTTATTTGAGGAAGGCATTCAAAAAATTACGGCCACCGAATGGTCTAAATGCGTATCCCATGTTGTCAAAGAAGAGGAAAAAATGAGTAGGCTAGATATGTTAATTGACAATATCACAGACACATTTATAATAAATGTTACAGAAAGTGACAGCGATAGCGATAGCGATGACGGCGACGATTTATAAAATAAAATATTACCATAATACATCTATTTGTTTTATTTCTCATGTTCCTTCATGATCACATTTATTTATTTATTTCACACACAATTATTAAAGAAAACTCTCAGATCCGTAATAAAATTAATCGTCATAACTAAATTATCCGTTCACAAATATTTAATTTCCTGATATACTTAGTTTACGAGAATAAAATTATAAACGAGAAGAATCGATCCGGAAATATTCTATTTCCGTATCGAATAATTTCGCAACGTTACTATTTAGTACTTGTCATAACGTTGCAACACTGAAATTGTCAAATCTGGAATCGAATTAAAATTCCGACTTTAGAATATTCTTCATGCCCTTCATGCCTTCTTCATGCCTAAAATATATTTATTGTATTTTATAAAACCTTGATTGTGTGTGAATTTTTTCAATTTTCACAAGGTGTCAATAATCTATTTTCTCGATTTTTTTTTTGTTTTTTATTTTCATGTCAATACGCGCTAAAATGGGGAATACGGGTGAACGGACGGTCATGACGAATCTAGAATGGTTCCTAGTTGGCTACGGAACACGAGTATATTTTTGAAATGCATCTAAATATTTTACATTACAGAAACACCTATACACATTGAAGGGAATAGAACAGGATGGAAAATGTATTTATGGTATGGTATATGGTAGTTTTCGGTGAGGTGGGTGTTGGCCAGTCGGATGCGTCCGACGTATGTGGGATTGCAACGTGCAGCCCTCCCAAAAATCTCATTTTCTGTACATACATAAGCGGAATGATACACTCACACAAAGTCATCCCAACACACTTACGATTGACATCTTTATAATTGATCCGCAAATTCAGCTTCCCTACCACCTCGTGGCCTGAAAACACATTTCATCATCATTCAATTGGGAAGATGGAGAGGAAAAATTACTGCATTAAGCATTTTCCTAATACATATTATGTAGTTGCTGCAAATATAAGCAGACATCCAAGGCGCAGGCGCACGATGTTTTATTTGACATGACATATATTTTAGGAAAAACATCAGAAACAGAGTTTAGACCGACACATATAATAATAGTTTTACATAATAAAGATGAAGATGCAACTATTTCCTAAGATGTTTTCCATTAAGACTAGAAAATTCCTAACATAACTTCTGTGTGGAATCACAAGCTGTGACTACGCACAGATTTTGGTCCTTCGAGCCGGATTTAATGCAAAATTTACATAAACATCAAGTGGATCCAGCATTTATCCACAATACATGTTACAAACAATTTAGTTGGACTGATGTAATTAAAATTGGCTTAAAATTAAAGAACCTGCTATCATAAGGTTATGATGGCAGGTTCTTTAAAATTAAGCCCTAACAGTAGTGTGAATAAGTTTTATAAAGTTTAAAGTACCATTCTAAAAGGACTGTAGTCATTTGATGGTGATATTTATGGATTCTCGTGGTGAGTTGCAAGAACGAATTACGCATTGATTTTGACAACTATAAAAAGCTATGCTACTATGCCATGACAATTGAAATTGTCTTTATTTCTCTCAATTTTTACATTATTATGTTCTTTCAATTATATGTACTATAAATAAAGCTTTTTACGAGAACTAATATTAAAAATAAAAAAAAACACACATGTTTGTCTGAAACACTTTCACTGTTGTGAAACACTTGAAACACTGAAATTGTGCATGCACTTTATTGGGTACAATGAAAAGGACAGGCTACAAAACAAAGGTTCCTGTGGGATAATGAGTACGCGGGCGGAGCCGCGGGTAACAACTGTTATCTTATAATTTGAAGTTGCATATCTGAGCAAAGGGAGAGGAACCGTAAAGAGGTATTTTCGAAATAAAAATTTTGTTGTTTCAAGATTCTGTTTTATCATAGACTGCTATTTTTTAAGACTTCCCTAAAGTTTTAATATCTAAGTAACTAGAAGCAGCAAACAGGGTTCCTTTTTTCAGATAATGTCACATATAATGACATAATGACCTTATGCCACCTGACCTCATGACCTGGAGCCGCCATTAACGGGTCGTGGTGGTTATATTTAGTAATCACAGGCAGCAGGCGTGACCTTTGCGCTTTCAATTTGTGCTGTATATTATTCCCGGCTACTTTTACAATGAGATATTACACCTCACTTTGGTTACACTGTGCTGGCAGACTCCCAAACGCGAGATGGATGTCATTAACCTGGGACCTGGATGATTGCCAATTCAGGATAAAATCAGAGAATTTCCAATTTTATGCAATAGGATTTAACAGAAAATGATAAAATTTCTTTAAATAACAATATGTAAAATGCAGTAGATATTTAAGTAGGTAACTGTACGATTTTGGAGGAAAGAGCTTCCAAGGAGAGTGAACTATTTATATCAAATGAATTTTTCATTTGACTAATACGGCCTTTATAACATTTGTTTCGAGGTTAGTCAAATAGGTTTGATATTTACTTATAATAGGATTTCCAACATAAGATACATACAATAAATATATATGTAAATTGAATTTATAATGTTCCTATACATAAAGGAGAACACAATGTTATTATTATTTAAAAAGTTTAATATCCTAGAAGCTGCAGGTGAATAAACTAGTCTCCTAATTAATAATAGATTTCCATTGCTGTTTTCAGATAGAAATAAGAAAATCTGTCAACTTCAGTATTCCCTTTCACCCTCTAATTTAATTATTATAGTCACCCAGTTTATCAAGAGTTCATAGACAATAATTGATACCAGATTTTGTCTTTTTGAAGATAATAACAATCACAAAA
This sequence comes from Sesia bembeciformis, assembly GCA_943735995.1. Taxonomy (NCBI): domain Eukaryota; kingdom Metazoa; phylum Arthropoda; class Insecta; order Lepidoptera; family Sesiidae; genus Sesia; species Sesia bembeciformis. Next base: position 806,150 of record OX031042.1, read on the forward strand.
AAAGACATACAACCAATTGGATATGTTTTTATTATATATCTTATCATTTAATGTATATTATTTAATAGTCTGGCAGCTTGTATATAACTATCTAATTATAACACTTTTGTTGTATGCTGCTGTATTGTCGACGTAAAATATTCATTCGATTTTATAAAAAGTACTTTACCTGTTCTACATCATATACATGGCCCATACTTCAAAATTAGTATTAGTGTTAAATAGATAGTATAAACTTCCTGAAATAATTTTTACTACTATAATCTCTTACATATTTAGGAGCAGCTGTGAATGCTAAGGTAAAAGTAGTAGCTAGTTTTAAGGAAAGTTGTAATAAATCCATAAATGGTAACCTGTCAATCCCGTAATGTAGCATAAAAGCTTGCAAACAAAAATCATGTCACACACTTATGTGACTTTCTCAATTACCAATTACCTTAATCATACTTAATCTACTATTGCACTAAGACAATATTTCACATGCATTGCTCATTCATTAATAAAATTAGTCAATTGGTATATTTCAAAACAAGCAATGTTACAGGAAATATCGTCAAAAATCTTTTAAGTTTAATAGACTTAAGTATAAAAGAATTATAAATAATTAGTCATTCATTATAGTCAATTTGTCTTTATAGTCATTATAGTAAAAGTGGTAAAGCATGTACAGATACATTACGAAAACTTTGGCCATCAGCTAATCTGGAAACACCCCAACGGTGCCATCCACGTCTATGAATTATGGGACTACTAATTGCATACTTTTTACAAAATACTTTATTGCATAGACGTGGATGGCGCATTCCGGTGTTTCCGGATTAACAGATGGCCAATGTTTTTGTAATGTATCTGTCATATTATTGATTGTCAAGACAGAATTAGTTGATTACCTCTTGTAATTGTAATTGCAACAATAGACATGTAACTACAACATAAATCTTATATTCATTGTTTCAAACCTCCAATTAGTCTAGTTGGTAGTGACCCTACTTGATTGGCAATAGATATTGAGTTTAATTCCCAGTTGGACACTAATTTGTTTGAAGACACACATTTGTTTGGGCCTAGGTGTGCTTTCATCTTGATATGTGTCACTGGACCTATGACACATGGAATTCTTCTGTGGGCCACAGAATGTGGCATTATGTACCTGTAAGTACACTTAAGTAAGAAAGTAAATGTACAAGAAATTCTCAGGTTACTTAGATCTTGTTGAAGAGAAAAAGTCAGTGAAAGGTCACCCGAAGAATGTTAAAATAGATACCCTTTTCAATCAAGTAGCATTTTGTTTTTTGATAAACTGCCAAAAAACATTTTTTAGCTGAAAAGATTCATTAGTTGTGTTTGAAATGAATCAGTCTTTCTTGTCATATGATTTAAATTGTAATACAGTGTAATACATAATTTTAGACATTACAAATCTGAATTGCACAAAAATAAACACCTTGAAAAGGGCCCGCACTTTTTAAAATTAAATGTCATATTAATGTTTAATATTAAATAATTATAATTAACTTTCATTATGATTAATGTTTAATAATAATAATAAATGTTTAGTTTAATTTATTGTGTTAATTAGATATTCTTATTTAAAATATTTTTGTGAAGTGTCATAAATTAGGAAAAAAGAATAGGAAACAAATTTAAGTACATTTGCTTAGTTACACTATTTCATTAGTAACAATTCAAAATAGTTTTCTATTCATAAATTCATTTAATACCAAAATAATAAACTTTTAATTGTCATTTAATACTTTTAATGACATTGTTTTTGTCAACTTGTTATTGTTTACTTTTGTTGTAAACTTTATTTTTCACGTGATTAACTCTCATGGACTTTGACAAATAATACTTTATCAAACATTTTACATAATGAAACTTTATATTTCATAAAATATGTGAAAATTAGAAATTTTCAGTGTTTTTTTTAAATAATAACAATAGAAAGTTTAATAGATTTTTAATTTAATAAAATAGACAGATAAACTCTTTATTGTACACCAATTTAGGTTGCAAACAATTTAAGTAAGTAACATGAAAGTACAATAGGCAGCCTTATCACCAAAACAAGCTCTTCCACAGTCATAAGGAGAAAATAGATATCAAAAATAGGTAGATGGTAATACTATCAAGTCAAAATAATATAATTTATAGGAGCAAATGGTACTATAAAAGACTTGTCCCCACAGAGTACAATGAAATGGAATAAACTATGAATTGTATAAAGTATGATTACTTTCTGCTTGAATTTAGCACATAATTAAATAGATAATTAGTTTTTTTTTCTTATAAGTAAAGAGTGATTACTGTTTAGTAACAGGTGAGCAATTATATATTTTGATTGTGCAACAAGTAGCTTTCTATTACATGTCTATGTTAGTCCACCATCTGTGTAGGTTTGAATGCATTAGCATAAGCTATTGGCATTATAAACATAAGCATAAGCCATTGGCATTCCTTTGCATACAAACATTTTTCTGCTAAATGATTGGTTGATCACAGGTGGTACATTATGTAGCTGATACTAATGTATGATTATTGCTATAAAAATACTTAGTAAGTAGGTATAGTATAGATGGTTTGAAAATAAACGGACATTATATATATATTATGGAAATGTGGAAACATTTATCAACTTTTTTTACAGTGCAGTACAAAGTACAAGGTGTAATAAAATTAACGTGTGGAAAATAATAACAGCAATTACAATCGCGGTCTATTGCGACGCACTTAACCTCCGGTTAGGCATACATGTTGAGTGAAATATAACAAAAACATGATCAGTACCTGCATCGAGACTCCTCTCCGCGCCCCCCGTCATTTTCACAGTTATTTCTCGTACACACAAAGTTTTACTCGGTTATCGGTATTACACTCCGTTCCTTACGATTACGACCCAGCACCGCAATACTCGCAGATATTATAAAAAGAACCCGCTTCAATTCAATGTCACAGGTAACACGAGGCTGACTGAGGAGACGGCAACGAGACTGCCTCCTAGCAGTAGTACGCGCGAAGAACTAACAACGCACGCGCCCTACGCAATAATATTCAACATTATTTACCTTCTCCATCATGGAAATTCGTTTCCCGATGTTTATGTCCCTTGGTATCAGCCATTTTCAATTTATTTATTTCGAGAATTGACGTTTACTGAACATAGCGACATAAAATTTTTCCAACACGACGCAAGTTGACAACTTCGCGTAAAAAAAGACGTGTCATTGTCAAATTATAATTAGAGATGCACCTGTAGATAATATAAACCGGTACTGTCAAAATTAATTAATTGCTTTTTAATTTTCATTCTTATTGCATATTTGATATTATGTAATTTATCTAATTCTTATGACTAAAATAAATTTATTTATTATTTTATTAATAATCAATTCAATTGACACTACCAAAATTATGGCGGCGGGCGGTGAACGAACGAAACGTAGCACTGGTATGTATGTCATATTGACAATGACAGATTTGACAAATTCAAAAAAGTCAACAATTGTATTCAATCTTTCGTCTGCGATTGCTTAAATGCTTATTTCCAATCGAATTGTATTATAAACAAACGTGTAGCTTCCTAATCTTATAAACAACGTAATCTTTTTTATTAATTTGTCTCCATGACTATAAAATTGGTTCCTATCAGTTTTATCGTTTGGTAGACGATCAGCGGTATGGATCGCGGCAAGATGTCGTCGACAGGCCGTGGAGCTAAGAGTAAGGCACCTCAGCACCCTCAGGATATCTTCGCACTCGGCAGCAAGTCCACTGTCGTCGTCAACAGAGATTCGGAGAAGAGGAATATTCATAAACCGTCTACCAGTGGTAAGAAGTTCCAACCTCAATGATTATCAATGATTTGTGAACTCAATGTAAACAATGATTTTACCTCATTCGGCACCATTTAAAAAAAAAATACCTGGTTGTTTATGTTTTGTATTCAGTAGCAGTGCCACTGACTTTGTGCGAGTAGACTACAATATATATGGTTAGCATGATTCCCAAGGGAACTTCTTAATTGATCTTCTAAAAAAATACTCTCAATGTTAATCCACATTTTAATCTTAATGTTAAGACAATAATAACTATGCTAAGTTTCATTAAAATCTGTTTAGTAGTTTTTGTGTGATGTGCATTCTGATATACAGTCAGATATTCAGAAAATTGTTATTTTGGACTCTTTTGATGGTTGATTTGATGTTTGAATAATATTTATACATGTGCATTTGTATACATTACCTGGGGAATTCTAGCATCGGCTATTGAGTATTGAAAGTTTAAATTACTATTTAAACCTGAAAATCCAGTGACATGAGAATAATCAAATACAACATTATAAATAATTGACATATTTTTTTTTATAGAAGGTTTGGTCATTTCATTTAATTACATTTTTATAGTTTATCATAGATTTTTGTTAAAGCATATGTTGTAATTGTACATTTTCATAATTTGATTTTGATTCATCACTTTTGTTAATTATTCATGATTTATTAAATAGAAAAAAATTTGAGAACAACATTTGTTAGTTCACAACATAAAATACATAGTTAATGTTATTAATATTAATTAATTAAAAAAACTAATATTATTATTACTATGGCTGTAATAGGCTAGGCAGCATATGCTGATGTGCCTAATCTTGATTTTGTCACCCGTGCTTCTGTTTGGCATAGTATCTGTTCAGGCTGTTAATGTGTACTTGTTTTCTTTTTCTTGTCAGGTGTAGAACGTAAGCGTGAGGCATCAGGATTTGGCACCCAGCCACAACCAAAAAGATCTCGTATTGGCTCACCAGCTGAAGCAGTTGGCGGCACTTCCTTAGAAGTTGACCCTGTAGACCTCGTACCAAATGTGTTGCAGGCGCTTGATACACACAATTCAGATAAATTGGTTAATATACACTTACAAATTGTATTACATTTATAAATATTGATAATTTTCACAAAAATCTTACATTTTTAACTGTACTCGTTTAACTTGTGGGTTGTAACTTGTGTAAAAGATGTGATATCAGCATGTAGTTATAAAGGCTGACAAATTTTACGATTTCACTCAACAAGACCATATTTTAGTTCAATTCAATAATTCTTAAATAAGTGTTTATGGACAAAGAAGACAAAGCGAGTCCTCACACTGCAGGTTTGCAGGGGGGCGGGGGATAATGCGTAGATTACACGAAGAGTGGGTGGCACAAACCCGACAAGTACTCACTTGTTTGACTATAAATCAAATCAGTGAATGTAATTCACTATTAACTGTATTAACTTTCAATTTCTTTTACAGCTGGGTCTTCTCACTGGCTCAATACGTTTGCTCAAATCTCAACGCTCAAAACCCGATCCAATTCTCTGCATGAGCATGCTCTACCTGACCAAGATTCGTCCAAACATGTTTGCCCATGAGACCGTCACTCAGAGCCTTTGTACATTGTTGAAGAGAGAGCAGGGGGCTGCATTCAAGAGCAAAGGAAATCCACTAGTGTTTGTACTTGCTTGTAATATGCTGTATGCTGGACATCGGGAGAGTAATAACTGGCCTGATACATTTATTAAGGTATGATTTTAATTTTAATATGCTTACTTTAAATAAAAGCAAAAATTTAATTTTGCTGCTAGTACGTCAATTATAAAAAAGCAGATTATCCCTAGAATAATTGGAATAATAATTTTGATACTTGAATTAAATAATAAAATTAGCCTAAAATTGAGTGATAAATTAACTTGAGTGATATAAACTATTCAGTGATAAATTTGCCTAGCATTCAATTCAACTTCGTCAGTTTTAAAGATGAAACGTAAAAAACTTAAAAACCGTATGTTTTATTATTTTTTTACGTCTTTTTAAACGTAAAAAAAAAATTCATCATTTTTTGTAATTTATACATAATTAAACCTTTTTTTCCTCCATTCACCATTACTTTACCCTGTTATATATCATCAGCCTAATGTAATGACCGGGCGCGGCACGACCGACGCGCGTAGAACGCAACTATGCGTAAAGTATAAGATATTACTAGAAATGAACAATAATATGAAACAAAAACCTATTATAAAAACTGATGGAATTGTTTCTACTCTCGAAGTATCGACAACAGGAGCATTCAGTAGAATAACCTATTTTCAACTTTACATTATTTCAGTGACCATTGTATCTTAATTATTGTACCAGTGGTCTTTTCTCCACACTATTCTATTGAGAATGCATTGGCATTATCTGTAGGAACTATGTCAGTTTTCTCTATAATTGGTGTTAGAACTTGTGTTCCTGTTAAACTGTGTGAAGTGTGACTATAATGAGTGAATTATATGAGGGGGAGAGTGCACTTTGCAATCCAACAGCCGCTGGGTGCACTCCACTGGTCACGTTACTCCTCTCTCACAGAAGACTACCCTTGAAATGTACTGCATTTCCCACTTTATCTCATTTCCCTAATGTACGTACGCGTTTCGGCAGTGAGGTGCCAGAGCCCATTCCCATCCTATCCCTCTCCATTTTCCCAAACCTTTCTCCAAATCCATTCCTATATCTCCAAAGGTAGGCAGCGTATCCGGGAGCGTGCCAGCGTTTGTCATTTTGGACTGATGTTGGCATGTATCGCGGATGTCTATGGGCGACAGTACCACTTACCATCACAGCCGCTGGGCGCGCTCGACTGGCCACGTTACCCCTCTCTCACAGAAGACTACCTTGAAATGTACTGCATTTTCCACTTTATCGTATTTCCCCAATGTACGTACGTGTTTCGGTAGTGAGTGAGATATGCCAGAGCCCATTCCCATCCCATCCTATCCCTCCCCATTTTCCTAACCCTTTCTCCAAATCCATTCCTATATCTCCACAGGTAGGCAGCGCATCCGGGGGCGTGCCAACATTTGTCATTTTGGACTAATGTTGGCATGTATTGCGGATGTCTATGGGCGACAGTATCCACTTACCATCAGGTGGACTGTATGCTCGTCTGCCGACTTCATACATAAAAAGAAAGAAAATAAATTATATCTGTATTACAGGTATACATAGAAGATGCTTTAAATGAACGCTGGTGGGTGGAATGCTCATGGTGCAAATGTCTCGTGGAAAATATTGTGACAGCTTTCAGCACTAAACATCCGCCGACGCATCTCATACCCACTGACAACGCGTTAGGTAAGCAATTTATACAAATGTATTTTATGAATTTAATGAATTAGACTGCATGTGTTGTGTTCATCTTTGTATGTATCTCTGGACCCACTACACAGGGAAGCCTAGTGTGGGCCATTGGGTATGACGTAATTTAACAAAAGCAGCTTTGCTCGAGTTAATTGCGTTTAATTCACGCATGGTATTTGGCATAAGAAAAAAATAATTATTTGTATACCAATTAAATGTATTTCGATTTAAGTGATTCCATACAAAATTTGACACACTTTTTTTTAGCCCCTTGACAAAATTTTGAAATATTTCAAAGTGTGCTTAATTGTTTGTATTGTAGAACACTTATACTGGGCTTTAATAGGACCACCAAATATTTTTTCCCATACAAACTTAATATCTCCGTTTCATCCCTTTAGGGGTTAAATTTCGAAAAATCCTTTCTTAGTAAGTCATATTTTATTTATTTATTATTTATTTACAGCTTTATATATATAAAAATGAATGTTTCTTTGTTTGTGTCGTATGCGTTCCTATACCATTCATCTGATTGCGATGAAGCTTTGGTGAGTTGTTGTGCCCGCGAAGGTTTCTGAATTAGTACTTGAAGACCACGCGAACAAAGTCGCGGGCAACAGCTAGTAAAAAATAAATAAGTATAATGTTTAGGCAGTCAGCCATCTCTTTCTATATATCGTTGAAGAATAATGTGAATGTTATAACCATCCATTCTCTCCCTTTTTAAGAATCTGAAGTCATACAAACATGTTAGTGTTATCGCTCGGTCAAATCTGTTGTGGAACGGCGATTTTATTTAATGCATATATTTAAAACGGTATTGTCACATCTACAGGTACAATGTCCCCATCTGGGTCCGGCTCGCCACTGATGGGGAGTACCGATGAGGACATAGACAACACTGAACTTGAATACACCGTGTTCCCAAGGTAAGGTCTTCAAGATGACAATTTGTGTAGAAAAAAATTGTTAAATGGCATTTAAGTGAAATTTTAATGATTACAAATTAATGAGTACTACTGAACCGATTTCAAAAATTCTTTCTCAAATAGGAAGCTACATTATCCGTGTCTAATATAGGCTATATTTTATTTTGAAATTTAAAAAGAAAAAACTTTTATTCCGAAGCGAAGCGGGGTCGCTAGTTATTTATAAACAGATGCCTACACATTCCTCTGTTAAAATAGAATGCAAAAAATATAATATACACATGTATTTTAATAGATATGGATTGCTACATCATACACGTCCATAGACAATCATCAAGAGCAGTCTGCTCGTTTGATACCTTAATTCCACTTGTTACATACCACTTGGAGAGGTCAGATATTTAAAACTTCTAATAATGTGTGAAATATTTTTGTCCAGATACTCCAGTAGTTATGAGACAGTGGAGGCGTTGGTGTTGGAAGCTATAAAGGAGCAGATACAGCGGCGAGCTGCGCCCGATGCTATTGGGAAGGGATTCCTCAAGCTGCTCTCCGCCACTTGTGGCTTTCCGGAGGTAAGATCAATGAAATTGCATCCAAAGTACAGACAGTTACAGCATACATAATACAGACAAAACATATATTTCTATTAAGATCTATTACAGTGTATTTAATTTTTACAGTAGCTCCAGCAACATACATAGTCTTTGTGTCCAAATTTGTGGATTCAATTTTATTAAACATTGTCTTTGTAATTTTTTCACCGTTGATTACCCTAGATCAGGATTTCTTAACCCGGGGTCCGTGCTAGGAGTGCTGGAGCTCCATGTCAGATATGAAGACAATAAATACTGCGCGTGATCCATCTAAAAATGTAGGTAGGTAGCTATCACTGGCTCGCTTGTAACCGCTACGCAATGGAAGAGCTACGTCTCACTACGCTAATCTTTACTTTCTCTGTGGTAATAAAAAAAGTTTTTTTTTTTTCAAAATCCCTTGTTTTCTATCCCTGCAATTAAGTTTGGAAGGTGTCTGTCAGATTTTTGAAATTTTGATAGTGAACCACTTTCAAAATGACTTCTTTTGGTGACTACAAAAAGGCTAAGAAATCCTGCCCTAGATTGTGTCTCAAGTGTTTTTGTTATTTAAATACATACCATATGGGAATTTCTTTTAGCTCTAAGAATATTAATATGTTTCATTTATCAATAAGTTTTTAGCTACAATTTCTCCTAAGAACTACTTTTTGCTTCGATGATTGTTCTGTATATTTACTTAATAACATGTTTGGAATGTGTCACCTGCAATTCTCCGGCGATGGTGTTCCTTGGGGTCTTCTATCCATAGGCTGCTCGGTTCTTGGAGATCCTTAGGTATTATGCATTAGCATTGCACTCTAATTTGCTTAGAATTACGGCCAGTAAGTATGGTTTTAGAATTTTAAAGGAACTGTGGTATGCGCGGACGACGCTTGAGCATAACAGCAAAAAACGATCGACAGTTGTCAGGATAAAAAAAAAAAAATGTTTTGCCGTATTGAACGATACATGGCGGTGTTACGAGCGGACATTCGGATTTTGTGATTTACATTCCAGTAATAACCAAAAGAAATAAAATTTGAAAATTAGAAGTTTGATAATTTGCGTTTTAAAATGCGTTAAAGCACGGAACAATCATCCTTAAGGGGCTACCCGACAAATTTCGCTGTTTTTAAATCCTATAAAGTATATTTGAACATGGTACAAAAATTCTCTAAAAAATATATGATGTAGTGTGGTATTTAATCTTCGCTTTTGACGTCGGAAATTAAAATAATATATCTAATTTAAGAGAAAATAAATCATCTGTGAGCCTCTATTCTCGTGTTAAATCCCGATAGCCTCCCTTATTATGGAACTTATACAAATGAAACTTATACTCAATATTAGACAACAATTTTCACTATAATCCTGTCGTTTGGATTTTTGAAATTATTTGTAGTTTTTGAAAAAAAATTGTATTTTGTTTCTACGCATGTTTCTGGCTCGCGGTACTCTGCGGGGGCGACGGGCGGCAGTCGGCCAGTGGCCTTTGGACGGGGAACCCGTGTCGCTTTACGCTGTGCGCGCGGAAAAATCCTGCCTTTTTATTTGTTATTTAGCATATTTAAGACTTATTTTAATTACCTAGTGCTAGTGCGGACAATATAAGTGACAAGAGCACACATTTTAGTTATTATTAATTTTAGTTTTACATTAGCAAAAGGACACATTGTTTAGGTTAGGTTTTATTTTCTTGAAATAAAATTGTGACAGGACACTATTGATATTTAGTATATTAAAAATTCTGTTTTTGAGTATAAAAATCAACAATGCCTAAAATATCAAAAGTAAAACGATATAGACAGCAAAAGATGCGGAAAGTGATCGACGTCTTTCTTGTAAGTACACTTTCTATATTATTAAATTATTAATAATTAACCAATTTATAACTATGGTAATTTACTCGTGTGCTTAGTAACTTCTAATGAATCATAATTCAATTTTTTCTCGGTTCTTTAGATTGATTTTATGAATGATCGGGGTTTTCTTCTCATTTATTTTATACTTGGAAAGATATCTAGTTCACAATTTCGACTACCTACCTACTCTGATAGCGATCTAGTGGTTTAGTACCTAAACTAGGTATAGTGTGCATCACAAACGAGAAGTCTGATGTCGATACCCATTGTCAAATAACATGCCTTTTTTACCTTATTTATTTATGTTTGTATTCTTATTTTCTTTTTCAGAAGACTAAGTAAAAGGTCAGTTTTACATAAAATTTACGAGAACTACGAAAACCAAGATCAAAACTCGGCATCTTTTCAGCCTCGAGTGGATACTGTCACAAGTAAGTAAAATAGACTAGGAGCCCACGTATATTTTCGGAACGTAATTTAAATTCTACTTATTTACTGGTAACTTTTAATTAGCAAATAAAGTTATGAAATAGACCGAAAGCCCACGCATATAAAGAGTGTTAACAAGTACCTATGTGGGACCGTAATATGCTCGATGTAATCTACAAAATAATATTTTCTTTTTTTCAGCGCTACCCACAAAGTAATGCAAAGGCAACCCAATGAAGTAGTCATCAACATGGCACATGAAGAAGAACCAGTAGAATCAACCAGTGATGGACCAAATCGGAACCATGAATCTGAAAACCAAAAAGTGGTAATCTGTACTATGGACGTGAGAACGAAAAGACACCACTGACTCAGCTGAGTACTCAGATTAATAAAGAAATTAAGAAAAAATTTGGCCTATTTATTGACAAAGCATTGCCATTTCTTGGTGCCACCCCCGACGGGCTGTGTGGCGAGAACATGGTAGTTGAAGTTAAATACCCCATAACAGCACACGTGATAGGCATAGAGGAAGCTACAAATATAAAAAAAATTACGTTTTAGAAAAAGAACAGAAAGTTGATAAAGAAAAGGAAAAGTAAGAAAGTTAAGTAACAAAAAAGAAACAGTAAAAAAGCGGGATTCGTTTGATAAAAGCGGGACATAATAAAAAAGCATTAGTACAATATTTATTAGATCAATGAGATCAAACTATTTTTTGTATGAGTAATATTCCCGTCGGGCAGTTCACTAGGTCGATAAAATAGATCGAATTCAAAAGAGCGTGACTTTCAGCGTCCCGCGCGGCATTGTATTTTACGTTTCAAAAAGCGGGACGTCTACCAACACTGGTTAATAGATTCGATGACACTTGTCACTAAAGCCAGCCATTCAGAGTCCTGCATGCAGGACGCCGCGCCGGCCTCCATGTTGGAGAAGTTAGTCCATATATGGTCCTGCATAGCATCCGATCACACACTGTGTTAAGCTGTTCCAACGTGCAGTAGTGCTTTGCGTGAAAAATGCCACCATCAACGCGCATAAGAAAAAGAACAAAAAGAAAGAAATTGACTATCCTTTATTTATTTTGGTTGATGTCACAAAAACAACGGAAGTCTAGTTGGGTTAAAAAGCTATTACTAAAACGTGTAAATTATTGTGACGCCACCATGTTAAACAACATTGATGAAGATGATTACAAAAACTATCTAAGAATGAATGATTCAACATTTACCCTCTTCTTAAACAAAGTACCTCCATTAATATCCAAACAGAATACGCTAATGCGTGACAGTATACCAGCAGAGCATTGTTTAATTGCTACTTTACGTTTTTTATTAACCGACAGATTATGAAGATTTAAAATTCAGTTGCAAAATGTCCCCATAACTTCTTGGACGTGTTATACCAGAAACATGCGAAGCTATTTATGATTTTCTTCATGAAGAATACTTAAAAGTATAAATAAGAACACTATTATTAAAGAAACAGTCGTACTTATTTATTTTTGTAAATTATAAATTCTTTCATACATTTGAGAATCAACATTATGGTCACACAAATAACATTATAATCTTTTTATTTATTTCTTAAAAACCAAGAAATTTTCTAAAGAAAATTGAGAGATCAATATCATCATTCTCATTTTATTGAGACAGTGATTGTGATGGCTCAGTCAAGTTTGACATTAGACTTGTCAAAGTTGAAAGAACTTGTCAAAAATGATAAAGCTACCAAAATGGCCGTGTCTTTTTTAAATTATCGGCGGCAAAGGAATACGCCATTCAATCCTCATAACGACAAAAATGTCAATGAGAAATTTAAAAATGTCATATATTAAAACTAAATGAGCTAAAAATTAATTTGGTGGTTCGTTGATCCTTGGAAACTGGACTATCAAAAAATATATAAAAAGCACATGTCTAAAAAATTTGGCCTTGCCCATTGCTTATACTGTAATACACCGTGATATGACTTTTGAAGTACATAGAGCGAAGTTTTTACTTTGAATTTAGTATAAGGGGTTTGAATTTTGTATTATATATTCCTTGGGAAAGTTGTCAAGTTTCACGGTATAAATACCCATACTTTTCGCTTACGCTTTAAAAGTGCATGGTGTATAATCTCTACTATCTACTTATTCCTCTTTTACTTATTGATATTTGGAATTGATTATTAGTTCATCAATAAAAAAAAATAGAAACCCCCTTCTAATATATTATGACCATCGAATAAAGTATGTGGGCTCTTGAACTATAAAATTTATACTTTCTTGAAGTACGACGGGTATCCGTAAGATGTCGTTATAGATGGCGCATATATTATACGTAATAATGTAGAGGTGAGGAAGGTAGGTGGGGGGTGTCAGAATGACGGAATGCTCAAGGCCATTGGCATATGGTAGCCCCTTAACAAGTTGTAATTATTGTCGACGTCAGATCCGCATGATATCTGCTGTCCGCCTCGAGGCCTGGTTGCACTCGGGTTAAAGCACGGAACAATCATCCTTAACAAGTTGTAATTATTGTCGACGTCAGATCCGCATGATATCTGCTGTCCGCCTCGAGGCCTGGTTGCACTCGGGTTAAAGCACGGAACAATCATCCTTAACAAGTTGTAATTATTGTCGACGTCAGATCCGCATGATATCTGCTGTCCGCCTCGAGGCCTGGTTGCACTCGGGTTAAAGCACGGAACAATCATCCTTAACAAGTTGTAATTATTGTCGACGTCAGATCCGCATGATATCTGCTGTCCGCCTCGAGGCCTGGTTGCACTCGGGTTAAAGCACGGAACAATCATCCTTAACAAGTTGTAATTATTGTCGACGTCAGATCCGCATGATATCTGCTGTCCGCCTCGAGGCCTGGTTGCACTCGGGTTAAAGCACGGAACAATCATCCTTAACAAGTTGTAATTATTGTCGACGTCAGATCCGCATGATATCTGCTGTCCGCCTCGAGGCCTGGTTGCACTCGGGTTAAAGCACGGAACAACCATCATTAACAAGTTGTAATTATTGTCGACGTCAGATCCGTATGATATCTGCTGTCCGCCTCGAGGCCTGGTTGCACTCGGGTTAAAGCACGGAACAATCATCCTTAACAAGTTGTAATTATTGTCGACGTCAGATCCGCATGATATCTGCTGTCCGCCTCGAGGCCTGGTTGCACTCGGGTTAAAGCACGGAACAATCATCCTTAACAAGTTGTAATTATTGTCGACGTCAGATCCGCATGATATCTGCTGTCCGCCTCGAGGCCTGGTTGCACTCGGGTTAAAGCACGGAACAATCATCCTTAACAAGTTGTAATTATTGTCGACGTCAGATCCGCATGATATCTGCTGTCCGCCTCGAGGCCTGGTTGCACTCGGGTTAAACCACGGAACAACCATCATTAACAAGTTGTAATTATTGTCGACGTCAGATCCGCATGATATCTGCTGTCCGCCTCGAGGCCTGGTTGCACTCGGGTTAAAGCACGGAACAATCATCCTTAACAAGTTGTAATTATTGTCGACGTCAGATCCGCATGATATCTGCTGTCCGCCTCGAGGCCTGGTTGCACTCGGGTTAAAGCACGGAACAATCATCCTTAACAAGTTGTAATTATTGTCGACGTCAGATCCGCATGATATCTGCTGTCCGCCTCGAGGCCTGGTTGCACTCGGGTTAAAGCACGGAACAATCATCCTTAACAAGTTGTAATTATTGTCGACGTCAGATCCGCATGATATCTGCTGTCCGCCTCGAGGCCTGGTTGCACTCGGGTTAAAGCACGGAACAACCATCATTAACAAGTTGTAATTATTGTCGACGTCAGATCCGCATGATATCTGCTGTCCGCCTCGAGGCCTGGTTGCACTCGGGTTAAAGCACGGAACAATCATCCTTAACAAGTTGTAATTATTGTCGACGTCAGATCCGCATGATATCTGCTGTCCGCCTCGAGGCCTGGTTGCACTCGGGTTAAAGCACGGAACAACCATCATTCACAAGCTGTAATTATTGTCGACGTCAGATCCGCATGATATCTGCTGTCCGCCTCGAGGCCTGGTTGCAGTCGGGTTAAAGCACGGAACAACCATCATTCACAAGCTGTAATTATTGTCGACGTCAGATCCGCATGATATCTGCTGTCCGCCTCGAGGCCTGGTTGCACTCGGGTTAAAGCACGGAACAACCATCATTAACAAGTTGTAATTATTGTCGACGTCAGATCCGCATGATATCTGCTGTCCGCCTCGAGGCCTGGTTGCACTCGGGTTAAAGCACGGAACAACCATCATTAACAAGTTGTAATTATTGTCGACGTCAGATCCGCATGATATCCGCTGTCCGCCTCGAGGCCTGGTTGTACTCGGGTTAAAGCACGGAACAACCATCATTAACAAGTTATAATTATTGTCGACGTCAGATCCGCATGATATCCGCTGTCCGCCTCGAGGCCTGGTTGCACTCGGGCAAGCTATGGCGCAGTGCACAGGAGTTGCTCGCGTACGTGTGTTGTAACGCGGACGCGTGCGGACCGACCGCCGCGCGCGATCACGAAGTGCTCGCGCAGTTGGCGCGGATGCGCTTGAAGACGAAGCCGCTGCAAGCCGCCTACCAGGCGTGCCTCAGGTATGTCTATCGTCTATCAGGTCCGCATCATATTTGAAACGAACGCTGAAGCAGCCAGCTCTGATGTCCAAAATGACAAACGTTGGCACGCCCCCGGATGTGCATTGTGCTGCCTACCTTTGGAGATATAGGAATGGATTTGGAGAAAGGGTTGGGAAAATGAGGATGGATAGGATGAGGATGGGCTCGGGCACATCTCATTCACTATCGAAACATGTATGTACATCAAGGAAATAAGATAAAGTGGGAAATGCCGTACATTTCAAGGTAGTTTTCTGTGAGAGAGGGGTAACGTGGCCAGTCGAGCGCGCCCAGTAGCTGTTGGATTGCAGCGTGCACTCTCCCCCTCATATATTGTGTGCTCATTGCAGATGTGGCTATTAATATATAAATATATATGCTTCATTCAATGAGCGGAAGACCGTGAGTGGCGGTCCTAATGAGAGGCTCACATCCAGTAGTAGAGAGACACAGGCTGATGATATGGTATGCTTCATTCAATGGGTCAGAAGGGGCACGTACATAGTACGATGGCAGCCTTCTGTGAGTGCGGGATAACTCGGCCAGTCGGGCGCATGTCCAACAGCTGTGCGATTGCAACTTGCACTCTCCCATCATCGTTCCATCTTATGAACACTTTTCGTACAGGTCTTCCTTGTTGCAAGGAGCTAATGTAATGCTCGTATGTGCAGGGAGATGGTATCCGATAGTCCGGCGCTGCTGCGCAGCGTGGTGACGCACACGATCTACAACGAGTTGTCGAACGTGCGCTCGCCCAACAACATGGCGGTGCTCGCCGCGCTCATACAGTCGCAGCCGCAGCTCGTACCCGCCGCCATGGCCGAGACCTACCAGGTGATGAAAAGTGTATTGTGTATCTCGTGTTTTTTATCAGTGTACGTGATATTTCCTCCACTTTATTATGGTGCTATCAATCACGCGGTTATTAAGATTTCCCGACGCACTCTTTCTTGAATCCCTTAAAATTGTTGTCCTAGCAATAGACATAGATAGAGATCATAATTTCGTGGAATTGTATGGATAACAAAGTGTGTCACATCCCGAGTAAATTTTAGTGTTGGGAACCACTTACCGATGAAATGAAACATCTCCTTTGACTCCGCTCACTGCTTTTGACGAATTTTGTACAATTGATTATAGCGCAAATGGACATATTTGTGTTTTGTAACAACGACTTGTTAGCGACACGAGTCGGAACAGACCGAAGTTGAAGCTTAGTGTCAACTTCGGACACGCAGCGACAGACAGCTGATGTTATCTATTCCTCTATATCTGTTGTGGACTCTGATGTGCTCCTCCTTAACTTCCTAGAAATGTTGTCCTGGTCTTTTATTTAATTCTTCCCTTTCTGGGACTTCACGACACAATGACAGTCAGTCCGGCGCTGAACAGCTCCCGTTTACACATGATATTGTGATGTTTCTTGTTTTACATTGTAAATCGGATCTAAATGCGTTAAATTTAATGCATTTGTTTACCTTTTACTTCTACTCGATGTTTCGGCACACATTACACCAGCCGTGGTCACAAGTTGACCAAAGAGGTAATCAAAAGACGTTAAATTCACGCGTTTAGATCCGATTTACAATATAAACTGTGTACTAAAGGCGGAAGTTTAAAAGTTATAATGTCACTTGTTGTACAGGAACTATTGTTCCGTCCTGAGGATTACCTGCGTCCACTGCGCTCGTTAACACGTGAGTGCGTGCGCGCAGCGAGGGCCGACGCGCAAGCTCTCCTGCCATTGGCCCGCGCGCTAGCCGCGCCCCCGCCCCACGAACCGTCCAATGAGGTAACGTTACAATACGTTGAAGGCTATTGTGTTGATAAGGGTTCGTTCAAGTATTACGTAAGTACCGAAGGGGGGTGGGAGGGTCTTGTTGCTAGTGTCATGAAAAACCAAATTACCACAAAACCGTTTGGTAGTAATAATTCTTATCACGACAGTTATTTACACTAAGTTAACGATTTAAAGCGTTTATTTAAACCAGATGTATCGATAGAAGGGCCAAAAAAAATATTATTCTGTATGTCGCAAATCGGTAAGTTACTATTTGACATATATTTTGTTGCAATGCTCTCACCTATGTTTACATTGCGAGAATTAAAAATCAGAACTTAGGTAAATGTTGTTTCATGTAGGTGTAATTGCCTACATGCCTACATAGATAATTTAATTTCTGAAATGTAAAAAACTTAGGCTAAACAGTAATAAGGGTTAGATTTTGGTAAAATAGGGCTGATCTATGTTGAAAACACTGAAACTGAAAACAATACATGTATATTGCCTACTTTGTGCCCATAAACCTTAACAATCCTTAAATAGATTAATTTAAAAAAAATCATTAGACCTTTTATTTGATGAGTTTGGGTTGAGAAGAGGGTATAATGAAACGGGAGATTTCTCTACTTGAAGTTAATGAATGGGAATCCATTCCTATATTTTGTTTATCTATTGTGGTGTTGTCGGCACAGGTCCGCGAACGCGCGTTCTCGTCCCTGGCGGACTTGCTGTGTGCGTGCGCACTAGTGACGGCGGCGCACAGTAAGCACGCGCCCGAGTACCGCGCTCAGGTGTGCGCCGTGCAGGCGGCCGCGCTCGGCTGGCTGCTCGAGGTCGCCATGCCCATCTACCGGCCCGCCAGACATGACTACCAGCACGCGCTCAACAAGGTAAATACAGAGGCCATGAAAAGGCTTAGACTCAGTTGCAAGTGTGTTCTTTGGTGTGGTGCCACTACTATCCAAAGATCGCTAGCTCTTGTTGGAAGATCATGTGACTATCATGCGCTTTCTTCCAGGCAATGTTCCTTATAACGTGCACCGACCGATGGGGCGAGGCTGCAATGTACTGGCAGCGCACATTTCTTGGATGGGCTCTAACCGTAACCTTGTAACCTGTAATCGTTAGCTAAATACGATACATTAACCAATCACCACCGGCAAATTTCTTAAGTTGTCGCTCTACCTGGACGACCCTGGGGTAGGCGAGTCTTTGAATGGACCTCACGTACCGGGAAGCGCAGTATGGGACGCCCTCTGGCTAGGTGGACCGACAACTTAAAATCCACTAAATAAAGAATACCAATGAATAAGTTCTCCTATAATTGCATATTGTTTTTTTTTCCTAGATAATGTTTGTGGAGCCAGCGGAGACATACAGCAAACCTGACAACTGGCCACCAGAGTCTGAACGAGCCCTCACGTACAGATTGTGCTGCGAGGCACCGTTACCACAGAATACCCTACTGAGGCTTATATTCATTGGACTCTCCAAGGTAAGTGTTTTGATCATTCTCAGTAAAGAGTGATAGGCATTTCTGTATTAAACATATGTTTTTGTAGAGTGATTGTATTTCAATTTACTGACTGTGACCTACAGTTACCATAAATACATATTTTGTTTCCCGGATTAATGGGGTATCTATAAAAAATGGTAGTTAGTAAATAAAAAACTTAATAGCAAAAATCAGGCCCTAATAAGATTCGAGCCTATAACGAATCGGTCATGCCCGCTCTCTTGACACTTTTGGCGTGCTTAGATGCTCTCAGACCAAATTATACACCCTGGAGAGAAAAGTCCGCTCAACCCTGTCTCTCCACTACCTAGGGCCCTGTAGCTACCTCGGCCGATTGTGCTTCCGCCGATGGCTATATCGTCTCTCCCTTATACATTTTTGAGTTACTTGTAAAGCTAATATCTTATTTCCCCAGTACTCTAGGGCCTTGTTGCCAGAATAAAAATTGAGACTTATTTTAACACCGTTCATTTTGTATTCACGTGGTTTTTATTGGATATACCGGCCAAAATGACGCAACATTCTTTATAGTTCTTCTTTTCAGGAGAAAAATAGCTATTTATTATCCTTGATGTAGATCCACTTTTCTATAATTTCACAGAAAGCCATTAGAGCTCGTTACTACTACACTTGAGAACAAATAAACCGAGCCACCTCCCTTTTTTGACTTAAATATCTTTGCATTTGTACGTGTTTAACGCAAAAAAAGATTACTTCATCGAATGATAATTCCACTGTCTGCAAAGTTTGAAAGTTTAAAAAGTTAACCGATAAATGTCGGATGTTAGTTCTGTTTCAAATGTTTCAATTCTGTTTGTCAACAGGATATACCAGTAGCTCCGGCAGAAGTCTTCGAACTGGTTGAGCAGGTAGTGAAACGCGCATGCGCATTACCGCCGGATGAGAATCCACTCCAAGTAGATAAGCTCGAGATAGCTGAATATGTCTTCCAGTTATGTCAATTTAATCCACCCGACAACATCACATTGCCAGCTGGGTATGTATCCAACCAATTTGGTGCCTTATTCTCTAGGTTTAGGGTGACAATTGTTGCTTATGTCCGTAGATGTTACCCTCTTTTACAGTGCACTTAAAACGCATTAAGGTTATAATATTTTATATATATATATATAAAAATTGTTGTTGGGTGTTGGGCTTGTTGGGTGGACGAACAAGCGGTCCCACGTGATGGTAAGTGTTACCGCCGCCCATGGACACCTGCAACACCAGGGGGCATGCGGGCGCGCCGCCGACCTTGCAAAATCCTATTCACAGCTCTCTTGATGGAAGCTTAATGGAAAGACCTCTTGAGGCAATTCCTTCTACAGCCTACGGGTTCTCGGTATAAAATAATTTTTGGACCGCGCAGTGTGCGACACCTACGTATCGAGGAAATACGGATGGAGCTCACTTCTGTGACGGGAGGTGCGGTTGTAGAAACCCGAGGTGGGAATTATGTTAAACAATTCTTCAGAGCATTCCCCATTGTACATATTATTGTAATATTGCAAGTAGGTTTTAAATGTGGGTTTCTTAACCTGTACCAAAAAGAAAACATGTGTATATAAGATAGGTGCTTAACAAGGGCGTCCCAAATAATCAGAGAGCATTGGTGAACTATACATGACTTTATTAATATGGAAAAAGTGCAACAAACACTTAGAGACTACTCTAACATGCTCTAATATCTGACCAATCAAACAATTATTATAGTTTTTTTTTAAAGAATTTTCACTAAAATAGCTGGGAAATTAGAACCGACAATAAAGTCCGTTTTCTCAGATAATGTCACTAGTAAATGATTCTCTATATTGTTTCTGCTAAATAATAATAATTTATCAACCCTATACAATTCCACAGGTACACCCCACCCCCGTTGGCGATTACCTCCCTCTACTGGCGGGGGTGGATACTTCTCACGATGTTAGCGGCGCATAACCCTCAAGGGTTCGCCGAACGAGCGGCTAGCGTTTATCCAACCCTTCGTGCGCTCATTGAAATGTGTATCACAAGGTAAGTGTGTACCATAAGGTAATTGTGTATCACGGTGTAAGTGTTGTGATGTTGGGACGGGGGGGGGGGGGGTGGCGGCGAACCGAAACAATACTTAGTACACACGTCCGTTTATTAGATTCTAACTTGTACACTAACTCTTTTTTTTTTATAATATGTGCGAAGGCGGCAGACGAGCATACAATCCACCTGATGCTAAGTGGATACTGTCGCCCATAGACATCCGCGATACATGCCAACATTAGTCCAAAATGACAAATGAAGGCACGCCCCCGGATGCGCTGCCTACCTTTGGAGATATAAGAATGGATTTGGAGAAAGGGCTGGGAAAATGGGGAGGGATAGGATGGGATGGGAATGGGCTCTGGCACATCTCACTCACTACCGAAACACGCATGTGCATTGGGGAAATACGATAAAGTGGGAAATGCAGTACATTTCAAGGTAGTCTTCTGTGAGAGAGGGGTGACGTGGCCAGTCGAGCGCGCCCAGTAGCTAAGTACTTTTTTCCACAAATACTACAACATTCTTTTTTCTTATAGTGAATTAATGTCAGGATTGGTAAATTGTTTGCTGGAACGAATAATGAAGTCATAAAGCCATAGTGATTTGGTGATGATATATTAGAGATATGAGACTCAAAATGGAGTAGAGATTAGAAAATGATGCCTAGATCTTTAATCGTTGAAAGAGATGCTAATTGAGTATTGCATAATAAGAGTGGAGATGAATTGATTGTGTCGATTCTTTGTACGCTACAGCAATAATGTCATTTTTCACCTCTTCATCTTATCTGACTTTCCAGCAAGCCTAGCATCGAATGGAATACCAGCTCAACAGCAGAAGCAGAAAGAACAGAAGCGGAGCGAGCTGCTGTGTTACAGTTGGAAACACACCTAGCTGCTGCCAGCAACGCTAAACTACCTATTACTGAAGTCAACTCCAGGCTGCTCAGTCAGGTGACAAATTTGGGGGTAGCGGGTTAAGAGGGGTCTGGCGGCCCCCAAAGGGTTTGATACAATCGACCCAAAAATCTTGGAGAGGGTCGAGAAAAAAATTATTAAGATTTTTTCCGACCCCATGGATCCTCAGAAAAACCCCATACACGAGAAAAATGTGTTTTTTCGATATTTTAATTTTTTTCGAGCATTTAAATCAAGTTTTAAGCGGTTTCAATGCAACTAAAAATTTGTTTCGGATGTGTAGAGGTTCCCTGAATTGTTCTAGATTTTACTGTAAAGTTAAATCATGTGATATATAGCTTTAAATCCAAAAAAATCGTTAAAAATCGAGATTTTTTTTAAACAAGTCCATGGTATTTTCGTGAAGATTCAATCAAAAATAACGGCCTAACTATGGTTGAAAGATACACTCTTACTCTACAAAATGCCGCTAAGTGGACTCAATTTGGTTGATTGTAGTCTGCGATAACTGAATTTGAGTAAAACGCGATTTTTAAAAGTATGCGATTTTGGCCTTTAAAAAAAATCACAATTTAATTAAACAAAAAAGCACTAAAAATAATGTTCATATAGGGGTATTTGAGGTCGCTGAACAAGAATTTGATGTCAAAAACATGTTTTGACATTTGACAGCTGTAAAAATGCTGTCAACAAGGAATAAAAATGTTATATTTTCAATTTTTTAAATAAATGATCAACATATGCTTTAACTATTGGTTTTTGAGGTCGCTAATTATAAATTCAATACTTAAAACATGTTTTGGCAATTGACAGCTGTCAAAAATGCTGTCAACAAGTATAAAAATTTTAATTTTTTAAATTTTTTTTACATGAAAATGAAAAGGTTACAATTTATTTTCCAAATCTGTCTACTGAATCGCCCTCTATCGGTTCCGCTCTTAACCTAATCCTAGACCCACGCGGCCCAACTTCGTCATCATTTTACTACTGCGCATCCACACTGCGCACCTACGTGCACTGTACTCCGACCCACGCGCTAACTGTCTTACTCTCTCTGTAACCAGCCTCCGTCCAGTGCACATGCTATGTGACGCGCTCTGTTTGTTAAATAAATCGGTTTATTATTATTACGTGCGACAATTATTTAATGTTTAATCTGCCTTTTTATATATTTTTTAACCGGGTCTAACGAATCCGAAGGACGGCAAGAAGTGTAAAAGCTGTTACTAGGTGAGTCTTTTGAAACACTGTAAAACAAAAAAATCTATCATTTCAAATAAATAACTTAAATCAGTTACCGTCAAAATTGTGCTTTCGATCAAAAATTGTTATACGTTAATAAACAAAACTAACAAGAAATAACGCGTGTTCTGTCGCATTGTCGCGCGTGGCCTGTCGCGTTGTTGTGCGTTTATTGCTGTGAGTACACGTTTTTCGTCGAGCTGTCGCGCATTTATCACAGGCGTTTATCGTAATTTTTTTACGAAGTTAGCATTATGCTAGTTAGATTTTCTCTAAGATATTAATTTTTTGAAATTTTTTTCAGCTAAAACAAAGATGCCAACAAAAAAAAGATTTCCAAATGATGAAAGATGCATAAAATGCGACCAACTGTTGCGATACGACACCGGACAAAAAAAAGTCATTGCTTCAGAAATCGAAGCCAACTTGTTTTCGGTTGAGCTGGACAAAAAAGTGGATGTAGGAAACATTCTGTGCGGAAAATGTCGTCGTTCAACTCGTCCAGTCGGAGCGGTTCCGGATCTATCCACGTTGAGCCACGATGATCATGTAACTCCGCCCCCAGATGCCGATGCTGAGATGCTGATGGCTGTGGATCCGAATCCACCATCAACGAGCCACGATCATCATGAAATCCCTCCACTAGAGGGCCGTCTCGAGGATCCGAATATACCATCGACGAGCCACGGTCATCACGAAACTCTTCCGCAAGATGGTGATCGCGTGGAAAGACAATTATCACAACTCTCGAACTTGTCAACTCAAACAACAACTTCGGAATCGCTGTTATCGCAGTCTTTTGGTGACCCATCTTTCGGTGTGCGTGTAAGAGACCCGACTCACCGAGAAACAATTGAGATGCCGTTCAAGAGAGTTGTCGCGACTCACAAATATTGCTGCGTTTGTCTTGTTCCGGCTAAAAACTATATCGTCGTTCCGTTCAAGGCTCGATTACAGGTATTCATAAGTTCAAGAATTTTTATTCCGACAGGCAATCGTTGCTGCCCTGAACATGTCATCAATGATCGCTTCTACGTTGATGAAATTACGAAATTGAATATTGTTTCGAGTACGTGTACTATTGACTCTGACGAGTTGGCATTATTTTTAAACACTCTATCTAAAAATTGTAATAATAGTATATTAGACAGAGTAGATGACAACAACTTATCTGACGAACGCATAAAATCGTTGACTGGTTTCACAGTTGCACAAATCAACATTTTAAAAAACTTGTTAGTCTCTATGCGGAATTCTGGAAATCGCAGCGTTAATCAAGCTCTTTTTGTTTTTCTTTTCAAATTGAGAACAGGAAATTCCAACAGTATAACTGCGTCAATTTTTGATATTAAGTACGAACAAAATGTATCGGATTATTGCGAATCAGTTTTGAATGCGTTTCAAAAAGACGTTCTTCCACTTCGTTTAGGAGCGCAAGCTTGTTCTCGCGAAGATTTGATAGCTAATCACACATCACCTTATGTGAAAAAATTACACGGATTTGAGGATCGTTTGATTATGATTGCTGACGGATCATATCTTCGACACCAAAAAAGTAGTAATAATTGTTACCAAAAAAAATCATATTCCGGACAAAAAAAATGTCCACTCTGTAAACCATTCACAGTTTGTACTACAGATGGATATGTAATTGATGTTTACGGGCCATACGAGGGAACCTTAAATGATGCGGCGATTATGAAAAAAGTACTTGAAGATCCAAACGGCTTGAGATCAATTCTCAAAAAAGGTGATGTTTTTATACTTGATAGAGGTTTTAGAGACGTCAAAGATTGGTTAGAATCTGAAGGGTTTGTTGTGTTGATGCCAGCATTGAAAGGGAAAAGAAAACAACTGCCAACAATAGAAGCGAACGAAAGTCGATTTGTAACAAAATTGAGGTGGGTGGTAGAGGCTGTTCATGGTATTATTGGTACTAAATTCAAATTGTTGCATAATCAATTCAACAACAATATGTTGACATCAGCGATGCTTTATTGCAAAGTAGCTAATTTTTTGGTTAATGAGTTTGGCAAAAGACTGAATTATGATACCGATTTACAAGATGAAATCGCCGAGCAAATGTTGTTGAAAAAAGACGTTGATAATTCTTTAGCGAAAGTAGTGGAGGAAGAGTACTGGAACAGAAAAAAAAAGATCTTCAAACCATTAACATCAGACGATGTATCAGACTTTCCTGAAATGACAGAAAAAGAGTTGAAGATCCTTTTTACAGGTTCTTATCAATTGTCGCTGACTGTTTCTTACTTAGCAGAAATATATACCGAAGACGGACTTCTCAACATGAAATTCTTATTAGAAAATAATTCCATTTTGAGATGTGAAGTCAAGTCAAGACATATAAATAGAAAAGTGTACAAATGTTACGTTCATTACACTCCTAATACAATCGGACTTGGCGGTATAAAAGAGTACGTCTGCGATTGTGCGAATGGACTTCGAACTGTTGGATGTTGTGCACACGTTGCAACAATCATTTACTTTTTGTGTCATGCGCGATATTTGTCGAAAATCATCCGTCCAGCTCAAATTCTGACAAATCTGTTCCACGTTGAAAGAGTCGAACCAGTTATAAACGAAGACAGCGACGAAGATTAACAATTTATGTTATATTGTAGCAATTATATGTATCTCTTTGTTTATTTATTAAATATTGTTATGAATAAATTGGCGTTTTTGGCATGTTAAAAAAATGAGTTGACTTTCAAAACACCTGTTTTCTTATTCGTAACAATTTTTGTTGTTGTTTTGCATGGTAAAAAAATTAAAATTTTTATACTTGTTGACAGCATTTTTGACACCTGTCATTTATCAACGTATATTATAAACTTCAAATTCATGATTATAATTACCTCAAAAGTCTTAGATAAATACCATTATCCGTGCATTCAAAAAAAATTGAAAAAAAATGAATTCTTCGTTTTTAGTTGACAGCATTTTTGACAGCTGTCAATTGCCAAAACATGTTTTAAGTATTGAATTTATAATTAGCGACCTCAAAAACCAATAGTTAAAGCATATGTTGATCATTTATTTAAAAAATTGAAAATATAACATTTTTATTCCTTGTTGACAGCATTTTTACAGCTGTCAAATGTCAAAACATGTTTTTGACATCAAATTCTTGTTCAGCGACCTCAAATACCCCTATATGAACATTATTTTTAGTGCTTTTTTGTTTAATTAAATTGTGATTTTTTTTAAAGGCCAAAATCGCATACTTTTAAAAATCGCGTTTTACTCAAATTCAGTTATCGCAGACTACAATCAACCAAATTGAGTCCACTTAGCGGCATTTTGTAGAGTAAGAGTGTATCTTTCAACCATAGTTAGGCCGTTATTTTTGATTGAATCTGCACGAAAATACCATGGACTTGTTTAAAAAAAATCTCGATTTTTAACGATTTTTTTGGATTTAAAGCTATATATCACATGATTTAACTTTACAGTAAAATCTAGAACAATTCAGGGAACCTCTACACATCCGAAACAAATTTTTAGTTGCATTGAAACCGCTTAAAACTTGATTTAAATGCTCGAAAAAAATTAAAATATCGAAAAAACACATTTTTCTCGTGTATGGGGTTTTTCTGAGGATCCATGGGGTCGGAAAAAATCTTAATAATTTTTTTCTCGACCCTCTCCAAGATTTTTGGGTCGATTGTATCAAACCCTTTGGGGGCCGCCAGACCCCTCTTAACCCGCTACCCCCTTTAACGGCCTCTGTCATAGATCTCTTGCCTGTTTTTAAGTCATGATTATCGATTTCTCATAATATGAATATTAACTCGGCTATGAAGGAACAAATTGTAAGGAAATCCATAAAATCTGCATCATGTGTATCTATCTACCAATCCCCATTGATCCCGCGTGGTGGATTGTGACCTGAAACCTCTTAGTGACTAACTAGGGGAGGCCTGTGCTTTGCTGACGGACGTTACTTGGGGAACTCAGAAAGTTTTTCGAAAAAAAAAATATAAATTCAATGGGTTCCAATTTTTTCTCCAATAGCATCTATACAAAGTTTCATGCGTCTGAACGAATTTTGAAAACACGTTTTCCTCTCTTCCTCAAGTTCCTCTTTCACAACCTCTTCAAACGTAGCCACCGCGTCTTTCGACGACGATAACTGCTTCGCTTTTAGTTGGGATTTAATTTTGGGAACTCACAAGGTGCCAAGTCGGGACTGGTAAGGAGGATGGCCTAAAATTTTAACTGGGGTATTGTCCAAAAAGTCCCTTGTAAGCGCTGAGTGAGCGGGCGCGTTGTCATGGTGCAGCAACAGTCCGCGAAAACCTGTGCTTGGACGGTTATTGCTCCCTGCAGTAAAAACGTTTAGCAAACACGTGGCTACGTACCATTCTGCGTTAACTCTGCTTTTGGTTTCGTAAAGGTACAGATATCAGGTAGCCAGTTAAAGTGAAAAACTTGCGATTAAAATTTTCGCACCGCTTCTTGCTCTTTTCACTTTGGTAGGCGTTAGCTCATTTTGAAACAGCCAAACAGTAGTTGACGCTTAGTTTCTGGATCATACTGGCAGATCCAAGATTCGTCACCTGTGACAATGTCGTAATGTCGAGGATTTGAAATAACGATATCTCGAATGCAATGCATTGCAACCAGCCCTATCAGTATCCACCGCTGGACATGGGCCTACTTAACCAAATTATATTATATTACTTATATTATTTAATTATATTAACCAAAAATTCCTAACACCGACATAAATTTCGTACTTTTGCAGCTGACAACCCTGGACCCCCACGGTCCAGCTCGGAAACCCCCTCAATCCATGATCGAGACCCTCCAGCAGACCAGTCAACAGCTTCGTTTGGGCAAGCTATTATGTCGACAGCCCGCCTTACTCCTGGACCTGGTGGAGAGGCACGGCACCCGCAGGGCTATGCCTTGGCTCCATCAGCTCCTGAGACATGATCAGTTGGAGCTCAGGTAAAAAATATAGACGCTATCTGATTTTTCATTCTACTTGCCATCTCATTTCATTCTATATCATATTATTTAGTGGGGCGTTTAAGCAAAATTTCTCAACCTCTTATGCTTTTACTTTCCACCCTGAATTTTCTTATTCTCTCCAAAATCAAACTCCTAAATATCTTCTTCTTCTTTTCGGCAGTGCTTCTGTAAACCTGTCAACTACTATCAACTACTAATGTATTGCACATGATGAGCAGACACTCCATTTGGTGGTAAGCGGATACAGTCGCCCTGCGGTATTTACGATACATGGCGACATCACGAGACGCACACGATTTCGTTTCTGTTCGCGTTCTTTCCGCTCTTTGTTCCTACTCTTATCTACTCCTACTTTCTGTCTTTCTTATTCTTTCTCTCATTAACTCCCATATCTTAAAGGTAGGCGAAGCATTTGGGCGCGTGCCGACGTTTGCCATTCTGGACTAATCTTGACATGTATCGCGTATGTCCAGGGACGATAGTTTCAACTTACCACCAGGTGGACTGTATATTTGTCTGCGGGGTTTAATCCATAAAAAAAAAAACATTGTAAATGAGGGATGTATAGCCTCGAAACGCCACGCTGGTAAAGCGGCTTATCGAGTACACTCTTGTACAGGTGGTGAAGTTCCTCATGGCCCGTGGCAGTGACTCGTCTTTTACTACACCCACGGCCACACCACACCACTATAGCCACACCACACCACTATAGCCACACCACACGGCTAACTGTACTATATTTTAGATTTATGGTAAATCATTTTACAATCAATTAGGTTTTATTTTGAACTATAAAAGAATACATTTTTCCAGCGTGCTCCCCGTACAATGCCTATGCGAGTTTCTATCAGCGGGTGGTGCGGGCTCGTCCTCCGGGGGTACCTCGAGCGGGGAGGCGGGGAAAGCGGGGGAATTGGCGGCTCATTTGAAGAGAACCGTGGCTGATAGTGAGGAGGGGGCGAGGGCTGTGCTGCACTATTACATGCAGAGGCTGGCGCACGCGCACGCTGCTACAAGGGCTAGTGCTGGACGGGTGAGTTGGTAATAATGCATATAGTGATTTTTAGGATTTTCCTGTTAGTTCCCGTGTGAGAACATCTAATTACTATTATATAATAAACATTTACATCTAATTACCTATATCCAATTTATTAGCAATGGGAGTGTGCATCAGCGTATGCTGGCCTCACACTCAACCAGCGCTGGCTTTCAGCACAGCCCCTTGATTAAATGCACCACATTTACATATTTGTGGTCAATACACTCACACATACATATATACATACACATACACCTAGTGGCGGCCATTGTTCATTACACGTCATTATTCATTTACAAAGTTCACAAAAGTTATGACAGTTAACAGATGGCTACAATTTACAAAAACGGGTAGAGTAGGTGTACCGTTTGTATAACATCAACATATCAAAATTTTCTGTTTTTTCTTTAAACTGTCTTAACAGTACTTATTAGTTATATGCACTGTAAGTGACATATGTAAGTGACATATGTAAGTGACATATGTAAGTGACATATGTAAGTGACATATGTAAGTGACATAAGTAAGTGACATATGTAAGTGACATGTTAGTGTAAGAATGCTGACAAACCTGATAGATAAATTAAAAAAAAATCAAATGATGCCGTCTACGAACTAATATTAAAATAATGAATATTAATTATTAGAGTTGGTCGTTGAACTCTAATAATGATGATAGAACTTAGAATTGAAAACATATATTTTATGATGATATATTCTACAATTAGAGAAGAAACACTGAAAATAGTTTTTCAAATTCATTAGAAAATATATTGAGAATATTAAAGGTGGGAAGCTATTGTTTTCAAAATCATTGTCTTGTATCTTATGTATGTACTTATTTAATTTTATATTTAGGAATTTACTTTGGTAATTGTATATTTAGTAATTTATTTTCTTAATTGTATATTTAGTAATTTATTTTCTTAATTGTATATGTAGGAATTTATTTTCTTAATTGTATATTTAGTAATTTATTTTCTTAATTGTATATGTAGGAATTTATTTTCTTAATTGTATATTTAGTAATTTATTTTCTTAATTGTATATGTAGGAATTTATTTTCTTAATTGTATATTTAGTAATTTATTTTCTTAATTGTATATGTAGGAATTTATTTTATTAATTGTATATTCTACAAGTACAATTAATTTTCAGGGTCTCAAGTTAGTACTGACACAAGTAGAGGATATGACGGAAATGGATTACAATGCCGACGTTAGCCCCGAGTAAGTTCCACATTGTTGTTTACACCTAGGGTCATTTGCCGAATTCAACTCAAGCTCTTGACCTTTGACCTCTTTTGTTTGATTTTCCGAATTTTCATAAGCTTTGAAACTTTTTAGGGAATGGTTGGACCTTCTCTGGGATCTGCGACACTGGGAGAACGTTAAGGAAGAGATTGTGGCTCGAGTGAGAGCGGCGTGCCTTGTGGAGTGCATACCGAGCCACGTGGCGGCTTATATAGCCTTCTTGGCGAAGTATGTGGCGGCCAGCCTCGATGTCGATCATACAGACATTGTGCTGGTGAGTGTTGAAACTGGAACCCAGTAAAACAAGACGTTGACTGTGAATAATTATTAAATAAGCTGCATTTTGCATGGACTCTTTAAACACATTGCCCGGTAAAATTATGAGTTTCTAAACATGCGCCCAATAAAATTAGACATTGATTATAAATAATTATTAGAAAACGACAACTGAAACAAAATGTTAAATAATTATGTGTATTTTATAGCAAATAAATTTTATACCATTCATTCATTGGAACTAGAAATCTGGATTCATTTTGCTTGAACCGCGTACAAATGTGGATAGTTGATAAAGTTTTATGAAGTCCCCACGTTAGATTGTAACGTTTTTGTCGCTATGGTGCCTAGGACCTGTCGCACGTGCTGATGGAGCGCGTGTCGGTGACGTCATCGATGCTGCCCGTGGCGGAGGCGCGCGCGCCCGTGCACGCCCACCACCGCACGCTGCACGCGCTCACGCAGATCATGTACACGCACATGCGCAAGGTAACTTTATACATGTTAAATTACAAAATTAATAATAACTATTTTAATCACTTAAACGCCATTTCATTTCTTATCAGTTCATGCGTATCCATCCCTCTGTCTCCCTTCTTCCTTCAGTTCTGTGGCATCGTTGGTATCTTGAAGTCGTATCATGTGTGTACTTTAACAGCCTGTAAACGGTAAAACAATTTTATAAATTTCACGTGTTGTTTATTCCGTTTGTATTGATGGGGACTAGCTCTGTGCCGTTTTTACAG
The DNA here is from genome assembly GCA_943735995.1 of Sesia bembeciformis. Classification (NCBI taxonomy): domain Eukaryota; kingdom Metazoa; phylum Arthropoda; class Insecta; order Lepidoptera; family Sesiidae; genus Sesia; species Sesia bembeciformis. The sequence goes on from OX031042.1 coordinate 837,537, forward strand.
TATACAGCTTGTACTGAGACAGATACCTCTCCGACACATAGGACCGTGTCATTTTATTGCCTTGTATAATCTTAATTTTTTCCTTGCTGTTCATATATATATATGTTTGGGACATCTTAAAATTAGAATATTGTATTGTGTATATACTTGTGTATACGAAATAAAATTTCTATATGTCTAAATATGTACAGAGCGTTTTTAATGTGTAGACTCGTTCATCGACCGCGGAGTCGGAATCCCCTGAGCCGACGGATGTGTCGGAAGGCGGGTGGGGCGTGGGGGGCCGCGTGTCTCTGCAGTGGGCGAGCGGGCGGCGCGCCACCGTGCACGTCACCGTTGCGCACGCGCACCTCAAGCTGCTCTGCTACGGACCATCGCTATGTGAGTACAAGTAGCTTATAATCGGGTCTCATACTTCGCCTATCAAAACCGTTCAAGCGTCCTACAACGCCCAAGATCTTGTTTAATGCTTACGTTCGTAGTATATTGTAATTAGGTAGTAGCGCGTGGAGCCCTCAATGTGTGTATCAAATTCCTCGCCTTGAAAAAATCCAGTGCAAATTTTTGAAGGTTTTGGACTATTGTGCTGGCAACTCCTTTACAGACGACGGCTCCTGCTGAACGATATTAAATAGTATTAAAAAATAGACGACAATATCAACTTTTCCTTTTCAAAATTATTAATAATTAGGTACACTAATATACTGTGAGAAACACGCTAAAAAGTAAAATGGTGTATCTTTAAATTCCATTAAAATTGTTCCAATTTCTATTTCACGGACCAATTACCCTGAGGGTGCTGTATGTTAGAGCCAACGTGTAGGAAACACATGACCAAATGGGTCCATATAAGCCAACTCGACGGAAACCCTTAGTTGCGGTGAAGTAACAGAGCTATGGCTACGTTGTTTTTTGAGTGGTTGTTTTTTCATCGGTAAGTAAAAATAACCCCCTCCACCCTGGAGCATCGCTAGATTTACTGATTTGTATTCTAACAATTAGTCTTTAGGCTAATTGGTCTGTGTTCTAATTATTTTCTTAGACGACAACAACCAAGAGATGTACTCATGGCTGCAGTCCGTGTGGGTGGGGAATGACGCACCCCAAGCCTTCCTGCTGGAGTCTGCCGAGGAGGCGGTGCTGCTCCCTGATTGGTTGCGCCTGCACCTGGTGCGATCGGCTCGCCCCGCCCTTTTAGAGGCCGGACTAAGGGCCCTGCCCGCTCATAAGCTGGCCCTCTTCATACAGACCTTCGGCATGCCTGTCGCTTCTATGAGGTAAGGTTCTCGTAAACATAAAATCAACATAAATAACAAATACTTTATTTACCAAAAATCCTTATATATTGAGTACACACAGTTGTTATTGGGCCCCGCACCAAACAAAGTGATAAAATATGTGATCAAATTATGATCAAATACATACTTTTTTTATATACATATATAGAAGTGGGGGGACGAGCAAGCAAGTAAAAAAGGTTATCATCACGTGGACCCCACTTTATTACCTCCAACAAACATTTTTATGTCGATAAATCAAAGAAGCAGTTTGATTTTATCGCCATATCGAGAAATTACAGACTATAAGATACAAATTATACACATATTTTATATAATAGAATACATATATGTATATAAACTTATTTTTTAAATAAATAAGACATCTGAGTAGTTTCTAAATTGATTTTAATAAGCTTGTATTATTTTTTCAGTATACATTTTGATATTTTTCCAGTAGCTATATGAACGGTATCGAGCATTGTATTATGTTGTTGTCAGTGCCCTCCTGGCGGCCCTGGACGCGTGCCCCGCGGGCGCCGTGGTGCGGCTGGGCGTGGAGCGCGGCTACATGGCGCAGCTGCTGCGCGTGCAGCGCGCGCGCGGCGCCACGGGCGGGGACGCGTTCGCGGCCGCGCTGCGCCTGCACGACGCGCACTACCCGACAGGTGACCACTCACTTGATTGTGCTGGACGCGTGTCCTGCGCCTACACGACCTGCACTACCCGCGGGAAGACCACTGGGGAAATGTTTAGGTTGTTAGTGCTCTCCTGATTGTGCTGGACGCGTGCCTGGTGACCGACCTGCACTACCCGCCTAGTAACAGATTTGATATACAGACAATTTTAAAGAATTAGATTGCAGTTGCAGGCAGCTTAGAAACAATTTATAAGTTCAGTAAGACAATATTCTTACATGATAAAGTAAGATACTTCATAATTTCAAAATTCCAGCATCTCGAAGGCACGTTTATATAACATTGAGTGCATTGTCCCAAAACCTGGGGGAGGGCGCACGCTGCAAAATCCAACAGCCGTTGGGCGCTAACAGAAGACTACCTTGAAGTGTACTGCATTTTCTACTTTATCTTATTACCCTAATGTACGTACGTGTTTCGGTAGTTCCATTTTCCCAACCCTTTGTCCAAATCCATTCCTATATCTCCAAAAGTAGGCCGCGCGTCCGGGGGTGTGCCAACGTTTGTCATTTTGGACTAATGTTGGCGTGTATCGCGGATGTCTATGGGCGACAGTATCCGCTTACCATCAGGTGGACTGCTCCAATCACTGATTATTACACTCTTTTCACCCCATCTAATCAAAATATTTTTAAATAATGACAGACTAGAATTTCAAATTTCAATTGAAAACAAAAATAATTGTCCCCTTCCAGAAGACATCGTGTTCGCGGAAGAACCGCTGCCCCAAGAGTCAGCCGACGCGTGGGACATACCATCGGTACTACCTTTACAGCTGGAGCAGGTGCCAGCTCTGCTGACTACCGCCTTCTCCGGAGCCAGGACCTTCCACGGTGACCTGGACACTGCCTTCACGCAGCTGGTTGCTGTAAGTTACTCTTATTGCTGCACCCACCTTTGAATTTACCACGACATCTGCTTCACCAAAAATGTATCGTGGTTTCTATTCATATATTCGGTTTGTCAGCATTCTTACAGCTGTAACGGCTGTTAGCGTTCATTTTAATCAGAATAAACGGACTTGATGATGTAGATTAATCGGGGGTGGTATTTTTTTATTTATTAAGCTCGTCAGCATCTTTACACTACATCTGTCAGTTACGATGAATATGAATGATTAAACTAGGCGTAAGAAGAGTAATGTACAAACACAGCTTGCACATAAATATAGAAAATAAAATAAGAGTAATGTGGCTGTTAAAAGAAAGAAAATTAATAAAAGAAACTGTGCAATCAAATGTAGAACAATATATGGTGCCACGGGAGCAACAAGTTTACGCGAACGAAGTCGCTGGCACCGCTAGTTTAATAATAATTGACCTACTTTATTTTTTCCTTCAGATAATGACAGATGAAGTGCGCCGCGCACATGAAACTAAAAGTCTGATGTGTCCATACGTGCAGTGCGTGTGCGCATACTTGCAAACTGTAACTAAGGACAGCGCTGCCGCTACTGGACTGCTGCGGCGCGCTGCTCACGCTGCTTCCATGCTGCGGGCGCTGCTGCCGCTGCACACCACCCAGATACGGGAGGTAAGTGGTACTGCAAGCAACAACATATGGGAGGTAAGCGGTGCTGCAGGCAACACAACATACGGACGGTAAGTGGTACTGTAAGAAGCTCCCGAAAGGCGTCAAAAAGGATTGTAAGCTGCAGATTGGTTTGTGTTTTGCAACGACTTGCTATCGGCACGGGCTGGAAGAAGCAGCGCGAGAAGTAGGAGCGTAGGGCCAACTTCGGGCGCGCAGCGACAGACACCCTGCCTTATCTATGTCTGTGGCGCGTACGCATGTTGTACATACTGATGGACGAAGCTGTTGGTTTGTGACAACATAAAGTGTATACTGTACCAGCAGAAGTAACTTTATTAAAACAGAGATTTCTTAAAAAAAAGGTTATTTTGCGCCATTTTTGTTTTAACATACACGAACCACGGTTCTGCCTGGTTCATATAATGTAAAGTATATAAATAGAAATACATGCCAAACAATTATCACGATTGCAGGTACCTATACGAGTATTGAAAAAAAAAACAGTTTTATTTTGTTCTACAGCTGGCAGAAACTCTCCTACGACAATACAAATGTCTGACCGGTCCAGTAGTGGGTGTGTTGCGTGAACTAGCGCAAGTCAAGAGCGAGCACGTGAAACACGAGCCGGGCGTGACGCCGATACCGCCCTCAGCCACCAGGGAACAACTTATCGCCGGTAAGTCAGTAACTAGTTAATTGTGTTATAGTTAAATAAACGATTGAAGCAAATCTATATGGCGGTCAGCCACAACTTCTTAAAATGTCTTCTTCACTTCTGGATTTGACCACTTCCTGTAAAGAATCCATTCCTGGAATCCAACCCGGGACCTTTTGCACAGCAAGGAGGGGTCACTACCAACTGCGCCAATTGGTTGGATGGACCGACTACAAAGATTTGACCACTAACCAGAAGAAGACATTTTAAGGAATGGTCGTTGGTCGCCGAATCCAAACGAACGGGGAATTGCTCAACATTTTCACGGGCTCACCATACATATGCACTCATATTCTTAATAAATAAAAAAAACTGTGTGCAGCTTTCGAGGGCGCATCCCCTCGCAGCCTCGAGGCGGCGGGACACGCGATCATCGAGTCGCAGGACACGCGGCTGGTGGTGGACGTGATCTCGCACCTGCTCGACAACAACCAGCAGGGACACTACGAGACACCGGTCAGTACACACACTATTGTATCAGTATTGTTAATACGAGCGCTGAACGCTTGAGCTCTGACGCGCTATGTTAGTGCTGTTCAACCTTAACCATTTTAAGGCCATCCATCCCTCGTGCACAAGACGATGTGTGACAATGGCTGACTGCATTGATGTTACTGGGGTATTTTCTGTATATAATGTTACTGGGGTATTTTCTGTATATAATGTTAATGGGATATTTTCTGTATGTAATGTTAATGGGGTATTTTCTGTATGTAATGTTAATGGGGTATTTTCTGTATATAATGTTACTGGGGTATTTTCTGTATATAATGTTAATGGGATATTTTCTGTATGTAATGTTAATGGGGTATTTTCTGTATGTAATGTTAATGGGGTATTTTCTGTATATAATGTTACTGGGGTATTTTCTGTATATAATGTTCATGGGATATTTTCTGTATGTAATGTTAATGGGGTATTTTCTGTATGTAATGTTAATGGGGTATTTTCTGTATATAATGTTACTGGGGTATTTTCTGTATATAATGTTAATGGGATATTTTCTGTATGTAATGTTAATGGGGTATTTTCTGTATATAATGTTAATGGAGTATTTTCTGTATAGTTGTTTACGTTTGTTTACAGGTAAAATCGGAGGAGGGCGTAGAAGTGTATGCACACGTGTTTGGTCGACGTGGTCTTGGATGTGGTTTGCTGCTGGATTGGATGTCGGAACTTCAACGGGAGACCCTCGGCCCACAGCCACAGAGACAGGTACACCCATATATATAGACATAGGTAGACAACGCAATTTTCGGAAATGTATTAATTTACACATAACATAAGGAAATTAAATGAAAATGAAGAATAATTCTTTGGAATAACGTAAATAAATCGATTTAAACTTTTAAAGTGACGCCACATATACAGGATGTCCCAAAACTCAACGTCAAACCGGCAACAGAAGATAGACCGGTTATGATGGTCCAGATTTATTGAGTTATGGGCATTTTATTGAGAATCGTGAAAATCGCTAGCCTGCACCAAATTTTTAGATGCTGTGACTACAAATTTCCATATTTTAGTAGTCTAATTATTGTAACGCAATTCTGAATAAACCTGCTATTGATTACAGAACAAAATAAAACTAAAAGTGCAAGATTTGGTAAAAAAAAAGTTTATTGCACTATTTATGCATTATAAAATTTTGATTAGCCAACTTTGACTCATTATACAGTAGAAAAAATGTGCTACGCTATCCTGGCAAGTTTTTTTTATAAAATGGCTCCTTTAGTCAAGATTTCAAAATGGTACAACCCTTACTACTTCTTTCTTAAAAAAAAATTGTATTTGTATTTTTTCCAAAATGACCTAATTTCAAAACAATATTTGATATTGAATTTGGGGTCAAGCTGACTGAGGCGGGTAGTCCACGTCTAGAATTGCGAGCAGTTTCATCAACTACCCGCATTTGGTCTTCATAGTCCGGAAAGTTGTGACACACAACACTTACAATATTTGAAGTAGCGTCAAATGAAAAATCGCGGAGTATAATTTTATTAAATTTATTAATCACTGGATTTCATATCCTGGACAAATTGGTTTCCATTTTCTGGATTCAAATATTTATTTCTTGATTTCAATTGCTTCATGCACAAAAAATATGCGTCAATACGTGTACAGTCATCATAATAATCAATACAACAAATAAACGATCTTTAAATTGATATATTTATTTATTAACACAAATAAATGCAACATTAATTCAATTATCTTCAAATCCAAAAACCATGATTAGTTTGTACCGGCCATCGCGCATTCATTTATTAAGATCTCTTCAAACTTATGCGTCTGGGTGGCGCGAATTCTGCTTGTTATACATAGATTGTTATAGATGCGTCTAATGTTCTGCTCGTTAAATATTCCCTCGCTCCTTATAGATGCGTCTAATGTTCTGCTAGTTAAATATTCCCTCGCTCCTTACAGATGCGTCTAATGTTCTGCTCGTTAAATATTCCCTCGCTCCTTATAGATGCGTCTAATGTTCTGCTAGTTAAATATTCCCTCGCTTCTTACAGATGCGTCTAATGTTCTGCTCGTTAAATATTCCCTCGCTCCTTACATATGCGTCTAATGTTCTGCTCGTTAAATATTCCCTCGCTCCTTACATATGCGTCTAATGTTCTGCTCGTTAAATATTCCCTCGCTCCTTACATATGCGTCTAATGTTCTGCTAGTTAAATATTCCCTCGCTCCTTACAGATGCGTCTAATGTTCTGCTCGTTAAATATTCCCTCGCTCCTTATAGATGCGTCTAATGTTCTGCTAGTTAAATATTCCCTCGCTTCTTACATATGCGTCTAATGTTCTGCTCGTTAAATATTCCCTCGCTCCTTACATATGCGTCTAATGTTCTGCTCGTTAAATATTCCCTCGCTCCTTACAGATGCGGCTGATGTTCCGCGCGGGTTGCGCTGCGTGGCGGCCGCTGCTAGTGACGCTGCTGGCACATAGGGCTTCGTGGCGGACCCTGCACACCTGCCTCACCGAGCTGCTGCAACCACACCGGTAACTGATCATGTACTTGTATCGCCCTCTAACGTCCCACTGCAGGGCACAGGCCTCCCCTAGTAAATCGTTGGAGGGGGGGGGGGGGGGGTCGTAATACACCATGCGGATCCAGTACGGATTAGTGGATCACAAACTCTAGATTAAACTGATTTGAACTTACGATCACGCGAATGTGACTCAAGTATAGACCTCAATTTACTAATAAGGTTTATGCAATCATATTTATGGTTGCATTTCTTTCCCCTTTTCTGCTAAGCAAATGTCCACGCGCATTCTACACCGCGTGCCGTTGTATGCGCGGTTGATCGCACGCGGAGTGTGATAGTATCAGAATAAACGTTGAGGGAACAAATAGCATGTGTTAACCTCTGTTAGTCAGAAATAAAGATTCAATGCTATGTTGTATCGTGTACTGTCAGTGATTGGGCTGCGAGCGCGGTGCTGGACTTCACGGAGACTCTAATGGGCAGCCCGCGGGTGTGGCAGGGCCGCGACAAGGCCACGCCCAAGCACTACACGCCCGAGGACATGCTGCGGCTCAGCCATGAACAGGTACAAACAAAATATCTTCATGTGGCTCTCTTGGCTTTTGTACTCGTAATAACACATTGCTACGATTAAGTCCACTTAAAGTTTAAAATTTAACTTGTACAATGAGCAAGGGGAGGGTGCACGCTACAATCCAACAGCCGGCGGGCGCATTCGACAGGCATCGTTACTCCACTCTCACAGAAGACTATCTTGAAATGTATTGTATTTCCCACTTTAACCTATTCCCCAATGTGAACGTACGTGTTTCGCTAATGAGTGAGATATGCCAGAGCCCATTCCCATTCCTTTCGCTCCCAATTTTTCCAAATCCATTCTCACATCCCCAAAGGCACGCAGCGCATCCGGGGGCATGCCAACGTTTGTCATTCTAGACAGATGTTGGCATGTACCGCGGATGTCCATGGGCGACAGTGTCCACTTACCACCAGGTGGACTGTATGCTCGTCTGCCGGCTTCTTTCTATGTAATGTCTCTTGTTGTACAGCTAGAGGTGTTGATCTCGTACGTGGTGCGCGAGGCGTGCGAGACGCGCGAGGCGGGCGGCGCGGAGGCGGCGAGGCGGCGCATCGAGGCGCGTCTGCCTCTCGTGTTGCGATGCTGTGCCGATGCGCACGCGCTGCTAGCGGTCGCATTAGCCGCTCACGCGGCTGAGGAACAGCCCTTGCTACTGCTGCTGCTGTACATGAAGGTCAGTGTACAGACATTATCAACAGTGTTGGGAACACACTTAGAATGTTGTTTAAATACTGTTTTAACTGTTTAATTGTTTAACTGTTCAATTATAATATTTAACTGTTCAATTATAATATTTAACTGTTCAATTATTTAACTGTTCAATTATTTAACTGTTCAATTATTTAACTGTTCAATTATTTAACTGTTCAATTATTTAACTGTTCAATTATTTATTTACTCCGGAACAAACAGTCACATAGTAATTGGAACATCATACGGTTGAATAGATTTACATCCAGACCTACTGTTCCTTAACAACAGAGGCGTTGAATAAAAACGTACAATAAATAATAAACCTAACAAAATAATATTTCACCCAAAGCTTTTTTTATTTATTATTTATTTTTAAACGTTACTGTTAATAATCTGTTTTTTTTTTTAAAATGTTAATGGCATGTTGTGCTGCCGTAAAATGTGGGTCGAATTGATACATTATTTGTCGCCGTGACATACGCTCGACTGGAATCGGGCCTCAGTCACGATGATTGTTGGTCGTGGGTGGGTTGCAGGTGCCGCGCATCGCCCAGCTGCTGCAGGAGTGCTGGGAGCGGCCTGCGACTCGGGCAGCAGTCGCGGCGGGCGCGCCGCTGCAGGCCGCCGCCGCCGCCTCCACCAGCGCCACGGACCGCGTCTCGCACGCGCTGCTCACCGCCATCGCGGCCGCCGCGCCCCACGGCAAGGACCACTCGCACAAGTAACTAGACTCACCTTAAACACCTTCAAAATATATCTTTTTTTTTTTTATATAAGATTCATACAGTCTTATAAAATTAAAATACAATGAAAAAGTAATTTACAAAGAAACTAATAATTCTATTAAAGTGTTCATTTTATTTTTTATTTTAAGGGCAAACTACAGCATGAATTTTGAGATACGTCCTGCAAGCAGGTAAATAGCTGGGTAAGGCAGTAGGTATGCAGCGTATCACGAGACGTATCATTCGTTTATTATACTGGACTGGATGTTGTTGTCTCAAAAATAAATTAGTCGAGGTCTTTGTTCTGCCAGCTTTGGACTTTTATTTATTTCTTCTAGTAGGGACAGATTTTTTAATTGATAATTTACTTTGTCTAACAAAGAGAAATAAATAAATGCGATTATTTGCCAGGATCACCCGCATGGAAGCCGGCATCCGTTCCCTGTGGGCGCGCGTGTTAACAGCTGGAACGCGAGCGCTGCCGCTGGCGGCTGCATTGTTGAGGGGGGCGCGCCACCACCACCACCTGCTGCCAGCGCTAGAGATGTTACCATCAGAGAGTCTGTTCGCCAGGTAAGTGAAACATACTTTAGAGGATGTAGTGTAGAGTTTATTGTTGTGTATCAGAAGGTTGCTTCCTTAAACTATGAAATGTCCTCTAACTCAGTGCCGGCTTTACCTATGGTGCAGGGTGTGCGGCGCACACGGGCGCAGGGCCTTAGGGGGCGCAGAGCGCCGCTCGCGACGCCTCCAAAGAGTCCAAAGCGCCTACTAGAGGGCGTTAAGGTGTTGATTGTACCTGGGCGTTACATGGGCTAGAGCCGGCGGCCCTGCTCTAACTTTTTACCTATATTGGTTAAACACGTGGTGCATAATATGTGTACACTGTACACTGAGCTGCTTAGTAGGGGGCGTAGGAACACGACTGGCGATTGCTGAGCATTCGACGCAGTACGTGCAAAAAACTCTATACAGAAGAAACTGTGAAAAAGTAACAAATCAAACGGTGTGTCGTCGTATGTCGAACGCCGTGCCGCTACAATGCAATTAAGGGGATCAAATATTGTGACATAGACATAATGACGTGTGCATAAGATAAGACCCGTGTAACCTTTTTTTGTAGTAAATTTCGATAGTTCTGATTTTGGTAATCATTTCCTCCGAAACAATAATAGTTCTGGAGAAAATGGCAAACGAATTTTTCCCCCCTCGTCGCCAATTTTTTTCAGCATAGATTTCAGCATTGGCGTGTCAGTGCTTTTTATTCACGTTTACTAATAAATTGCTGAACTAAGACTTATTCTTCCTTGGAGAACCTCTACCACCTAACATACCAGGGGGTCTACTCCGAATTCACAAAAAATAACATTTCGGCCCATGTTTCGTCCACAAAATCGTCCACTCCGATATATCGGCCCGACCGAAGTTCATTTGACACTTGTTGCGTTGAAACTCCATGGCACGAGACAGCGATCTGTTACACGGGTACCGAATAAAGAGTTTTTTAAAAAAACTGTTTATTTATTACACTAGATTTATTTACGGAATAGGATAGTATTTCACTTTAAATAATACACTTATTTACGGAATAGGACAGTATTTCACTTTAAATAATACACACGAACTGGAATGAGAGAAGATGTATGACCGGTATGAAGGATCCGAGTAGACTGACTGTCTACTACTTCGTTGGGGTCAAAATGCTGATGCAGCATCTAAGGCTTGCGCTCCAGCACAAAGCAGTGCATAAGTTAGCTATAACAGATCGAATCATAGATTATGGGGAGAGATATTTTAAATGCTTGAAGCTACCCGTATAGAGCTCCGATCGAAGGAAGGTCGAGAGTGGGTTATAGTACTTTGTTCAATCGAACTTTGGTTGGGCTGAAACTTCGGAGGTGTAGATCCCCAGCTATTGTTATAAGGGGTGCTTCTAGTGTTGTTAAAACGAGCGCTGAACGCTTTAGCATTCGAGCGCTATGTTAGCGTTATTGAACCTTAACTGTTGTAGACTCGAGTGTTTAACTACAAGGGCTTAAAAAAATGAAATCAAATACAAGACGCTAGTCTTTAAGTTCATTAGCGGTCACTCAGCGCTTGAGCGCTCGATGCTCGTTTTTACAATACTAGATGGTTCCCTGTTGGTAACTATCGGTCTATAGCTTTAGTGTTTGTATTGTGGCTTAGCGAGGAAGTGCACGGCATCCTGGAGTGCTTCATCGTGATTGCTGCACAGCAGGGGGGTGGCAGTGGCCGTGACAGTGCGCTGGTGCACCGAGTGGCTGCGCTGTTGCGTCGGTACCTCGCGAGCCGGCCGCAGCGCGCTGCACATCTGTTGCACGCGCACAGGGACACCATACAGTCAGTACAATGCACACTGATCTCTATAGACAAGATAAGTGAAGCCTCGCCTGCGCGGTTTCAGGGTTACAAGAACGTGGTGACGTCGAAGAGCGACGCACAAGGTACCTACCGCCCGCTCCTCGCGCAATCCCCGCGTTGCCCCGCCCTGAAACTGCGCAGGCGACAACTCGCTTGTCTATAACTGCACAGAGTGACTTCTATTTAATCATTAATATTTTACAACTTTGTACCCTTGTATTATGGAAAAATCGCTACTTGTTCTCGTCGCCTTCACCGCAAAGTTTGAAGACTTCTTTGTTTTCAGTGCGTAGTGCCCGTTATAATGTATGGTGGCGAAATGTGACAACATAAGAGATCTTTTATTGTAGATCTTTTTTCAAAAATTCAAGGTCACTCGGCTACGGAAAGACCTACTCATATGTTCCGGAATTTATTCACTGAATAAAATTCGTAATGAAGAAATTTGGCGAATTCGACCTTATGTCACATATTGTTCGTGTGATAGGTCAATCCCGGCTCTAAGCGCCGTGTGCTCGGGCGACGCCGGTGCGCCCGCGTCGGCGTCGCCGCCGCCCAGCGCGCTGTCGGCGCTGCAGCGGCGCTCCGCCGCGCCGGACGACTTGCACTGGGCGCTGCAGGTGAGTGCACACAACAACACTCACTAGCACACGTGCTAACACCTCCACCACAGAGGACTATAGTATAGAGTATAGTTTAATTGAGAACAGACTATAGTTTTAATTTATTGTGTACAGTCGGCTAATGATAACGTTGATCACTTCAAAGTTGAGTTTCAGTTTGACATTTCTAAAACATATGGGTGATTTTCGCTTGAAAATGTAACTTGTTAATATATATTTTTCCAACGTTATCTTATCACTCTGTTCTTTCAAACGAATCAAACGCGAAATTGCTTAACATTTTCATGAGACCAATGTACATGGTTTAAGTTTGTATGACGCTATGGGTATAGCCAGTGGCCGTCGTATAAATCATATACAAACGGCAAAATGGACTAATTTGCATGGAATAGACTTCGTTCACAGACAGGACGCTCAACCAACTGAGCTAGGGAATCTAAGAGAGCCGTCAGTAAAATTGTGTTACACATTCTTCGACTCCGTTAACATCGTATTTATCAATATGTGTGCTTGCGTTGTTGTACGTAGTGGCCGAGGCCAGGTGCCTGCAAATTTATTTATTTTGCCATCTGTGACTTGAAGATAAAGTCCACTGTCCACTTACATGACGCACCGCGTCGTTTTGTCTCTGTGCAGTCTTACAGCGGGCACGGGCAAGATTAAAAAGCCTGACCCGTGTCCTGTATGTTAACGTGCGATCGCCCTAAACGTGTAGTGATGTGCGTGTGTGTGTACAGGAGGTGGAGATGTGGGGTAGTCGGAGGGGAGGCGCGTGGGGCGGCAGCGAGGCGGCCGGCGCTTTGTTACGCGCCGCCGCGCCGCTCGCCGCCGCCACGCACCAACACGTGCGCTCCGCTGCGCTTACTCTGCTAGCCAAGCTGCTACCCGCTGTCACTGACACCAAGCCCGGTAAGTAGCACAACCATATCTTCTGTCCAGTTACTTTTCCAGGGCATTTAATACTTAATAGTTAATAGCACCACACTTAATAGACATTTCTTCTCATCCACACACTCAGCGTCGTAGCTAGGGGCTGGCGGCGGGGGCGACTGCCAGGGCCCCAGAACCCAAGGGGCGCAAATTTTAACTCTCTTTCCTAGCAACCCTACCAAAAATACCTAGTCAAAAATGTTCATATCTATACTCAATATAAAACTAGGGATATAGGAATTCTGTGTTTGTATGTTTCGAATTTTAAAGAAATATTTTGTGGGGCGGCGTATTTAAGTTTAAACTGTGCGGCCTATACTAAAATATACAGCACAGGTATTTAACAAAATGGCTCCAGAAAAAGCTAAAAGTGTTTTTTGATGTAAACGTCTTAAATCAGTAATTTCAGTTGAGGGCGCAAAATTCCATCTTACCCAGGGCCCTCATGACCCTAGCTGCGACACTGCACACACTACCAGCCTCCTTTTAACATTCTCCGTGCTATGGGATCTTATAACAAGCCATCTTATAACAAGTTTTTTTTAAATCTATAGTAAATTTTATGAGCAACCCAATAAATAGTAAAGTTTAATTTTCCTTTTAGCAAGCCAATACCAATAAAAATCCTTGAATTTAGAGGATTACAGGGGATCCCACTACCTGTCCAAATAAAATTTATTTGTACTCGGCCAGCGGATCCCATGGCCTTCGGAAATAGTTTATTTCTTTCGTGGCACTTTAGAAAAAACTCGTGGTCACCAGTCTACTGGGCCAGAGAAAGTCTCACTCTAAGTGTCTGGGTAAGGGGGTCTTAAGATAACTTACACTGTAGTTGTGTGACTTAAATATTACCTGTTAATGAACTGAAATATTGACTAGAACTGCCTCATTATAGAGAAAAAAATATGAAAGAAATATATAATATGGACGTATGAGCAGTATTAGTTTCATTGTGATATATGGAATATTTTAGAGGATATTCTATTCTATTTACGGGGTTGTTCCAGGTCTACAAGCGATCCTCGAATGCCTCGACTCAAGCCAGCCCGAGATCACCCAAGCAATGCTGGATAAACTTCCAGACCTGGTAATCGGCATGCAAGAGCATGCTACCCGTATTCTAATGCGGGTATTCGAGCTGGGCATCAAGTCACGGTACCCGGTGGAGCAGTGCATTGCAAAATGTGTGACCACTATCAACTTGCACCGTGGATGCTGACGTAGAGGGAATGAATCGGTTAGGAAATGGAGAACTGCTCGTCCAGAGAAGGGATTCCCTGTGTGAGATCTCATCTAAACTAGTGCTAAACAGTGACGACCGCTGTGATAGCTACCGTAGTGATGTTACATGACTGGTATCTCTTATCGATAAAAATGTGACCAAAAGTGCAAGTAGGTGTAATGATTGAGTAAATAACTGAAAATTATTATTAATTTACGGATTTTAAAATTCATGTTGTTTTTACAAGCGCAGTTACGTTCAATAACAAAATCGGTAAAAGACCGCACGTCACAAGACACAATTTCCATCAAAGCAGTTTACGATTCTCGAACTTGTACGACACATAATGTGGACGATCAATGCCCATCCCCAAGTAAGTCGCTCCCAACCAAAACATATCGTATTTATGCACTAAGAAAAATGGCAACAGTAATTACGTACCTTCATGAGTATTGAAACGTCATGCTCGTAGCTGTCGTCACTGGTTGCCCTTCGCATATTGTAGTTTTGTCTTAAATCTATACGTACAGGGTTAAAAATGAAAATATCGGAACCCTCTAAACACTTAATTTTTATCATTAAAACTAACAACCTTTGTTCTACAGTTTTAACTGAATCTGATATTTTCCCCAAAAATAAACGTCTTTAATTAAATATTTAATTAAAGTCTGACTTTGTTACTTTGATTCTATAGTCTTTTCGCGTTATAAATGTAATGATTCATCGCTGAAGATCATGATTATGATTAAATTGAAATGACGCTTCAAAATCCTTATTTTGAACGAAATAATTAACATTTTTTTCGGGACTAATAAAATTAATATTAGCATTTAGTAAAGCGTGAAAAATTGATCTTTACAAAAAAAAAAAACGTAACTTTGTGTCAATTAACCCGAAACCATGAGCAGATTCCATGGTTTCAGATATCAGGAAAGGTTGGGAACAATACATTTCTAATCCTGGGCAATTTACACTTGATGATCAGTGACTACTCATTACGATTATTGAGTATTTAAAAATCATATTATATAAAAAAATTATTTAATTTTTTATAAAACTATAGGGTCTTCTCGTCTTAAAATTAAATTTTATCTTTTTAAATAAAAAATTAAATTAAATAAAATAATAAAGAGACAGTATATATCTCATCCAATCATTAATACATTTATCTTGAATTTGTATTTATTTACATACTAAAGTTACAATAATTGATGTCTGCGAATCTATTTGTAAATATTGTAGTATTTAATTAGTGTTTTTTTCAGTTTGTATTATACTATAATATAAATAAATTATTTAATGAGTATCTTTTATTATTTCATATCAACCTGAACCTGTCAACCTAAAACGTCCCGATACAGGTCACAGTAAATATATTTAGGGCCTTACCTATGAAATTGCCGTTTGTTCACTTTGAACTTAGTTATCTTGCGTTTGGCTCGGAATTCCAAATGCAAATTAATTTCATTCATTTTCATTTTCATTCATTTTCAAGTCAGTTATTCATTTGTTTTTCCGTCAAACAACAACTTAGAACTTAGATACGTTGCGCTTGCGACCATGGAAAAGTAAAAAATTCGAGTTATTTTCGAATATGAGTTTCGTCGCGGCAGCAACGCAGCGCAGACGGCACGCAATATCAACGATGTGTGCGGACCAAACACCGCGAACGAACGCACGGTGCGTTTTTGGTTTGATCGTTTCCATTCTGGAAATTTCGACCTCAAGAACAAGCCCCGTGGACGACCGGAGACTAAAGGAGATATTACACTACCCTGATTTTGACTAAGTGAGTTAAGAGTTAGTATTCCTGAATAACGTATAATGTAATAAGCCCATAACGTATAGTGGAATAAACACAAGTTATTATTAGTCATGATTGGTAAGTCATTAAAATACAACAAAATAAATACAAAATTTATTTACTATATTTAGTATCTTCACGTACAATTTATAAGTGTCAACTTTTTTTGTACAATAGAAATAAATGCATAACTTTTGTAAACATTTATTTAGCATATATTTATAATAAACAGAACGCCTTCCATAAAAATAAATAAAATTGCAATTTAAAGCATAGAATCGAACCTCTAAGCACACTTTTAGTGCATTCACTATGAACTGATCATAGTTCTGTTCGATGATGTGTAATCATCAATGATGACAATTATCACCAGTCATTGGAGCCGAGGTCTGTGAATAGTTTGTCCTTGATCCGTGGTCTCGGGTCCTCCTTGATATTTGTGTCCACGGCGTCCACTTGGCCCAGGATGTACTCGAGCTCTGAGACAAATTTGCAACGTTATATAGGTCATATTCTTAACTTTAGACATGAAAAGTTTGTTATGAATTTTAACAATTTTTCATAAAATTTTGTTCAATACAAAGTCAGAAAAATTTATATTAAAATACGTAACATTATTTTGTTAAGTTAGAAGTTAAATTAAATCAGAATCATGCGCAGAAAACGAATCCGCCAACATTTTTTTATAGGTAATCCACCTATAAGGTGCGGATTGTTCTTTTATTTCTCTCACATGTGGGTTTTCTTACCAGCGAGTACAATTTTTTAAAATCTGTTGTTTTTTGAAACTGTGCCACGGGCAGGATTTCAACTCGCAATCCCACAAATGCGAGTCGAGTATAGATACCTCTAGGTTGTCACCCCTGTACAATACTAGTTTTAGATCTGTTACAAAGAACTCACCATCGGAAGTGATAGAAGTTCCCCTCAGCTCATGAGGTCCAACAAACTGTTTCTTCATGTCCCCCTCAAAGTACACAAACACGCTTGGCAGATTCTTCTCGGGGAAGTTAGGGATGCAGGTCTGTGCGATGGCCTTCAGGAACTTGGTGTAGGGGTATTTGATAGCGAGTTGTTTGAAGTGCTGGTTGAGGAGGGCACATTGCTGAATGCTGGAAGTAGTTTACAGGTTTTTGATAAAATGTTCAATTGTGCCATGAGCAGGAAGAATTTCAATAATTGAAATGAGGTCATCATTTTTTACATTTTTTTTATGTTTTGCTAAGTAATTTCCCATAAATTTTTACTGTTAGTGCTTCTTGGTATGTAACTTCATAAAAACCGAGTTACAAGGGGTTACATCTACAGGATAAGACTGGTTTATCGATTTCTAGAGGACTTTTTTGCACTATTTTAATATTTTATTTTTCTATTTTAAAAACAAGCAAAACCGTTCTTCATACATAAAGACATTAACATGTTTTATTACATTATAGACCTCATTATGAATTGTATTTACTCAAAATAATATTTTTTCTAGAATAAATTAAAAAATTAAAATACTTTTTATAAAATAATAACTCACCCCTGCTTATATAAATGTAAGACTACCCAGATGCCTTCTCCTGCTTTGTTGACTTCCTGCACATAATCTCGTCCCGATATCTCTCTCACATCACCAAATCTCGGCTTTTCTGCCAGTTTCTTTAATTCATCAATCCGTTTCCGCCTGTACTCCTCCAAAACTGCCTCATCTTCAGAGTCTTCAAGCTCATCTAGGCCATCTAGGTCTAATTCTGATAGGTGTTTTTCCTCTGCAATAACAAAAAGATAAATAGTGGCTAAGGGAAATTGATTTTTAATATAATTATAAGCTTTTATATTTTCATGTCTTGTACACATTTAACATTGCAAATCATGTTTTTAAGACATCCTTTTCTATCCCTCCCCATTTTCCGAACCCTCTCTCAATTCTAATTCCTTAATCTGTAAAGGTAGGCAGTGCATCTGGGGGTGTGCCCACATTTGTCATTGTGGACTGATGTTGGCATGTATTGTGGATGTCTATGGACAACATTATTCACTTACCATCAGGTGGACTGTATGCCAGTCTGTTGTCTTTTTTCTATAAAAAAAATACAAATACAGATTATGTAAACTTTTGTTTAGCCTTTAAATAAAAATCTTTAATTTATATTTAAATAAAATAAAATTTAAATAAAATATTTGAAATCCTTCAAATAAAATATTATTTGCATATTTATATATATCCAATTTTGTTTTATTATAAAAGTATAGTCTCACCAAGAAAATAAAAAACCTCACCACGATGCGTAAAACTAATAGAACTAATGTCTTCTACCGACAACACTAACTAGCTATGAAAAAAGCAAATGTGGCGCCCCCACAGCAAGTTTTTTATTTTTCTGGTCACGCTTTAATAATGAGAGGGAATCAAACCCAAACATCTCATAGCAGCTTTTATATAGAAGGTAGGGGTACTACCAACTGGTCTAATCACTTCTTTTGTATATTTCTATAAATACCTTAAAATATATTTTTTTATATATTTTTACCATTATGGAGAATTAATATTCCAAAATCACTTATGCAAGCATTCCAAAATCTACCCACACATCAGCACAAGATATAGGCACGTCAGTCAGCTGCAGGTTGCTGGCCAATTATAACATAATAATGAAATCACTTAGTAGCAGCCAACAGTTGGTGCTTAACCTACAAACCCAGTGGTCCAAAACATCGCTTACTTTCAGCCTGTTTCTGTTGAATGGTCTCTTCTATCATATTCACGATTTCCGCCTCAGAAACCTCCTTCTCCTTGGGAGGGAGTATTCCTTTTGAACGGAGGATATCGTTCCATTCTGTATCCTCATTTGAATTCTAAAAATACACATCAAGATTCATGACTCGTAACCAATAAAAATTTAGCAATTTATAGAAGTAATATCCGAGATTTTTATAATCTTACCTGCATTTTACTCAAAAAGTACTTAAAATTTGATATTTTATTCAAATATTGCCTTATTTTTCTGTGGAAATTCGACACCTAACGGAGTTGACTCACGTTTTGACAGTTTCTCAATTGTCATGTCTAAACAGTGCTGCCCAGTGTGACCGTTTTAACAAATGGTGATCTACTAAAACTACAAGGTGCCAGTACTAAATAATACCAAAACACATGCTGAATTATACTAAAAATATACTAAAATAAAAATAAAAAGTAGAAGAGGAAAAATTGAATTAAAACACTTATTATCAGTTACTTTTTTTAATTTTACCAATTACACACCTTCATTATACAGACATATTAAAATAATAATAAATATTTACAATAAGTTTTATTACAAATAGTCAGTATTCGACGGATTATTTTTTACCATATCTTTCGATGGGTCAGATGAGACACAACCTACACTCCCTTCACTTAGACCTTGCTTAACATGCAACAGGCACGCAATATGTTTAGCTAGAAACCTGTTTCTGTATTTAGTTTTTATATGATTAACTTTTGAAAAAATTCTTTCGCATTCAGCGTTTGAAATGGGTATGCACATTAGACATTTTACAAAATTAGTCAAATTTTTGTACTTAGGAACATTTTTACTGTTAACAATACAACTTAGTTTGCTCCAAAACTGTTCAACATTTACAGCACTAGCACTACTACTAGAACCACACATCAGGTTTTGTACCTCTGAATCATACTTAATTTGACGATATTCCTCGTCAATTAATTGTCTTACTGTATCATTTGTAGTAATGTTCGGAAACCTGTTCATAACGCTGATAAGAGATGTAAAATTTTCATAAGCCGCTACTTGTGGGTCTATGAAACGTAACTCGGAAAATATTTTTTCATTAATGGGAAATCGACATTTAAGTTGAGTACATAACTCTATCAAAAAGCTTTGACACCTTTTTAAAAAGTCTCTAATTACGATACTACTGTTACTTGGTTGATTTCTTAACAGCGCTATTTCATTAGATACTTTTATACCTAAGTATATCTCATGTAATTCTACAAAATTTATATTACTATTAGGATCTATGTCCTCAATAGCAGTGGCACGAATGTAGCTGCTTTTCATGTAGCAACTTAATATTGTTTTAAACATGTCAGTCAAATCCCGATATAAAGTATGAACAACACATGCATTACCTTGAAAAATTATGTTAAACTTGTTGACTATATGCAAAATATAATCTAAAAACAAAAAGTAGAGCTTTATTTGTTTATTTTCGAAACTTTCATGTAAAAAAATCGCCGAATGGCTAGGGTTATGTTCTACGAGATGTTCTTGCTGAAAATACAGCTGAAGTGCATTCCACTGTTCTACTATGCGATTTACACAGCCGTGTAGGGAGAGCCAACGTATGTCGTAGTGACGTAAAATATTGTGATGCTCTGATTCTACAAAGGTCTGAAATTCTGCAAATTCTCTTTTGCGTTTGCTACTATGGCCAAAATAATTATAGACTTCTTTCACAATTTGATCCAATGCTTTAGGCAACTTTTTACAGGCATAACTTACAGCTAATGCTGATGTATGACATGCACATTTTACAAAAATACAATTAGAATTGACCGACTTAATCTTTGCAACCACACTATTATTTCTGCCAAACATTTGTTGTATCAGCTGCAAATCCTAAAATATTTTCAATGTTTAAATTTAATTCTCGCTTACTTTTACACAGTGAGTTAAAAATATTTTCAGCAGTTTCACTTGATAGATTCACAGAACATAAAAATTTGGTTTTTACTGTATTATCCTGAACGCTATAAAACTTTATTGCAATAGCAAGTAATTTTTCTGTTGTAATGTCTGTGCTTTCATCTATAATTAATGAAAAAGTAGCAGCATTACCTGATAAACTTGACGTATTTTTTATATCGGTTAATAACTGCTTTTCAAATGATGGCGCCATTACGTCGTAAACTAACTGAGCAGATTTAGTGCATTTGCAGGAAAAACCCTTTGCAATTTCCGAATCATAAAACATTTTGCTGAATAAATCGCTGAGATGATACATGGCCCGAAATGGTATGTTATGTTCTGCCAACGCTGCACAAAATATAAGCTCTGCTTTTCTTACTTCTTCAGATATGGGTCCTTTCCTTTGAAATAATTTATCGATCTGAAAATAAACAGTATTTGATTAATTTTCCTATCGTAAAAAATAAGTAAAATAACTACCTATTTCTTATCTTGGGAAACTAGTGTCTCATTCAGTTGAAAATTAATATTCTTGATAAAAATATTACATATGTTTGAACCCTGCAAAACTATCTTTCCATCCCACAGAACCAGTTCGGCATGTATACCTACACTTTCATTTATGAAAATTTCAAAATTCAGCTTTCTGAAATCGCTTGAGATCGATTATACATGTGTGTACAACTGTACATGTACACTGGCCAAGATCCATCGGACATCCTGTACAAGTAGGACCATTAATTTATGTGCCAAAAAAAATAAGGGACACAATAATCTTATAAATATGTTAATGGGGGCATAGCTTTCTTACCTTGGATTGTCCACTATAATGTATAAGTTTCTGCCGATGTTTTTCAGAATTTGCATGACTTTTAATTGTTGCGATTCTGCTCAAAAATGTTGGTCCACAAGTTTTACACAAGGCGTTCTCACTATTTTTATCTTTTGTCAACCATGACGAAAATTCAGGATTTTGTTCCCACTCAGATCTATATTTCTGATCGTATTTGCGCTTCATTATCTTCACTACACACGCACGATAACACAGAGAGACATAAATAAAGAACAAAAAAATCCGTGGTCCCTTTTATACTTATTGCTAGGAATATTTTTTTAAGTTTCAGTAATTCCCCGCGACGTAGAGCATGTAACGTAGATATGTAGCTAAAGCACGATTCGCGGTTTTGTTAGCATTTACCGTTCGAAAGAGACAAAATGATACAGTTGCGGTAAACATCAGACAAAGACAAAATTATGTGAACGAAATACGAACGAATGGAAATTAGTGTTGCCCGCCCAACCCAAAAATATATCAATAATGTGTTTAAAAATGTTGAAAGTTTAAAAATGTACCAAAAAATACCAGAATATGAAAGGATACCAAAAAAAAAACTAAATTAGTTTATTGAGCCCAAATTATACCAATTTGGTACTGAATATACTAAAAACGGTCACACTGGTGCTGCCAGATGAAGAAAGCTATAGAATTTTTCACGAAGCATGGTGCGGTGCGGAGATAGGTCCAATAAATAACAATTTAAATTGTTCACTTATAATAAAAAAAGCTGAAATATTTTGTAGTTTGCTTTATAAAATATAACCAATTACAAAACGCTTTAATATGACTGAGAACATGTATTTATTTTCCTGTCTTCTAAATTTTACTAGTGAAAATCAAATTACATATATTAAATTATTCTGTGGCATCGTTGAAAAACAATAAATGGATGGAATCGTATTTATTTTTTTCTTTTACGAGTATATATAATAATATAGTGGTAGGATAATAATCAAAATCATTTCTTTACTACGTTCGGGGGTTTAGAGTCTATATAATTAATATTGAATAATAATAATATTCATGTAGATTTAATTCGAGTTTATTTATTTTATTTTATGTTGAATGAAACACAATATTTTATAAAGAATTTATTGCTTTTCAATTTAATGGTTGGCAACCTAAATTCACATCTGTGTGACTACTGTCCTTAATTAATTAATAATAGCCATAGTAACTTCCAGATTAAACGCATTTTCTTGTAAGTTTAAGAAGGCTTAATTCGTTATGTTTGCAGCTCAATATACCATACAACTATAAAACGTACGTACAGTGTCGGCCCGAGGCAAGTTTTAGGATGGAGCGAGATCCAATTATGGCGCCACCTTGCTTGCCCCTAATACATACCAGTTATGCGTGCAAGCATGGAACTTAGAAGATCTCGACTACATCTAAAGTCTGTGTCTAATTTGTCGATTGAAAACAGCCATGCTCGTTGGCACTGCACTCCTCACAGGACCACTGAGGCGCCCCCTGGGTCTTGGCGCCTGGAGCGGCTGCTCCGTTCACCCTATGGTAGGGCCGGCCCTGCGTACGTAGATACTTTAGATGAGGAAAAACTATTGAAAGGCAAATCCCCATAATACGTGGTACTTGAGCGGTAAATTGAAAAAAAAACAAACGAATTTGTCTTGTTTTAAAACTAGTATTAAACTGAAACGTAATTCAGAAAGAAAATCAATCTAACAAATTTTATGTCACCGTTCTTGTGCCATTTCCTTTGCAAGACTGGCCCAATTTTCCCACTGTAAAGCCACTTGTGCACTTTTATAGTGCACTTGAATCCCAAGTGCACTATAAAATTCACTAGAATCCCTTGAGGGATCCTGCCACGAGAGCTAAGTTAGCACTTGGCGGGAGAAATATTGTGGATTTTTCAAAACTTAGAAAATAAAGAATCATAACATTGAATCGACTACGATGTAACTTTCATTGTCAAATAAAGAAAGTATCCAAGACACACAAAAAAAGATCAAATATACACCAAGAGTATCAAGATCAAATCAGAAAGCATTTATTTCAAATTGTTTTCCTCCAACAAAATGTATGAAAATTATTAGTAGACAAGACTATTAATTTATTAACTTAACATGTAGGTAACGGAAAAGAAAAAATCAAATCATTTATAAAATAATAAAACTACTTAAATCATAAGGTTATAAGGACCGTTTACTCCTTCCTTTTAGAAAGTTTGTTCTTGAAGAAATGACGCTTCTTATTTTTCATACCATTGTCCACTTGCGATCCACATAGTGGATCCTGAAAATAGAAAAAGTGGGTAGATATGTAAAAATATATATCTTTTTTGTAATTAATGATTACACGAGTGCTGAGTATCAATGAATTGGATTTTGCAAGGTCGGCGGCGCACCTACATGCGCCCTGGTGTTGCAGGTGTCCATGGGCGGCGGTAACATTTACCATCACGTGGGGCCGCTTGCTCGTCCGCCTACTTCCATATAAAAAGAAATTCAAATCCATTTCTCAGCCAGAATAAGGCCGCGGTCCTATTCTCACCGACTCGCGATACCCTCCCAAAGCAACGCTCTAAGCCGAGGTCCGTTCCTTACGTCGGTCTACCGGCAGGGGAGCTCCTAGGCTCGTTGCTGCACACACTCTTTGCTCCTTGCTATTAACCATTACTTCTATCATAATCTTTCAATCGTTGTATTGTGGAATTTGAACGTGTCTTGGGCGTATAGTTCATCACTCGTCGTTTCCCGATCTTGGTCGGACTGCAGCCTAAGAGACACGATGAAGTCGTACTCACATCGGCATTGTTTTTGAACCGGAGTCCCTGCGAGGCGGGCATTCTGTCGCGACGTTTCAGGAGCTGTGATAGCGGCTTTGGAGAAAGCGGTTCTCCGCGAACCAACGCGTTGAAGCGACGGTCCACTTCAGATTGCTGGCCACATATACGCAAAAGAGGATTTATTACAATTATCGACACTTAAAAATCAACACTAGTTTAGACAAACATTTGTTTTATATAAAGAAGGTGTCAGATGAGCGGACAGTCCCACCTGTCACCATATGTCACCCATGAACATCCGTGTTACATGCCAACATCAGTTCAGAATGACAACGTTGTCACGCTCGCGGATGTCTCGATCAGAGACCTTAGAGATCTAGGAATGGATTAGGTGTAAGGGTTGGGAAAATGGGGAGGATTAAGAAAAAATATTAGGAAAGATGGAAAATAGGGAGCATTCATTTCATTGTTATTTCCTGTTCCTAGCGATGGGATGGGAAGGAAAACGAGTTATGGCAACTTCTACAAAAGTAATAAAAGATACATATGCAAATACAGTAAATTTTATATAAGTAAAATCACATATAGCTATTTCATCAGTTTTCAGGTCTTTCCTACTTCTTTTCTGCATTGTTCAAGG
The DNA here is from genome assembly GCA_943735995.1 of Sesia bembeciformis. Lineage (NCBI taxonomy): Eukaryota > Metazoa > Arthropoda > Insecta > Lepidoptera > Sesiidae > Sesia > Sesia bembeciformis. Next base: position 862,627 of record OX031042.1, read on the forward strand.
TCTTTTCAAGAGGGAAACTTACTTTAAATAAAAATAAACTTGAGAAATTAAAACCCGACTGCGATTTAAAATACCTTTTTTATAGTTGTAAACAGAACAAATGACACACAAATATTTACTAAATATATTCGTATAATAAACTTTTAATTTGCTTTTATTGGCAAATTGGTCTTTGTTGATGAAACGAGATGATGAAGATTTATTATGATGTGGCATCAAATCATACCATTATGAAAATTCTTCAAATATTATTTACAGTTACTACGTTAATTATTGAAATAAATATTAGGTAGTCCGATAAGTTCGCGGCCTTTTTATAATGAAAATAATAAAGGCTTCTTTGTATTACATAAATATTTATTGAACGGAATATTGTCCATTTAATTCGACTATCTTTCGCCATTTTTCTGGCAGCGCCACTATCCCATCGCTATAAAATTGTTGGGGTTTCTGAGCGAAAAACTGATTTAAATGAGGTAGAATAAGCCTACCTCCTAAGAATAAGCCTAAGATTAATGAGGTAATATAGGTAATTTAGAGAATATTGTAAAGAGCGAAATAAATGATAATCCGAAGGTGCTATGTCTGGACTGTATGGAGGATGCATTAAAACTTCCCAGCCAAGGTCCAGCAATTTTTGTTTAGTCATCAAACATATAGGTATGCGTCGAGCATTGCCGTGAGGGAAAACTACACCTTTTCTAATCATTAATTCTGGGTGTTTTTTCTTCAAGTGCTTGTTTCAATTTTACTAATTGCTGACGGTAACAAAATTAATCGTTAAATATATGAAAAGATAAAACTTTTAACTTGTAATTTCAATTTGCCGTCCTTACAATAAAAAGTCAGCTGTCAAACGGTATATCACTTTCCCGCGAGTGATCAGTGTTGCCAGAAATATAGCACGCAAAAGTCATACGTTCAAAAGAGCCGCGAACTTTTCAGACTACCTATCATTATCGGTATTCATATAGCCATAGGTAGTCACATGTTATTATCTGACGTGTGACTGCAGTTATCCAAATATCTACACATATTTATTTCAATGATGCTGTAACTGCAAATGGTGGCTTTTTTGGCTTGATCGTAGTCAGGTAAAAAGAGAATTGCTAATTAATAAGTGTCTCACATCAATTAAGTTTCCGTCGTTGCTGCTATCACTGAAAAATTTACAGACTATTTGCTCGCGGTGCTCGGCGCGAGGCGCGGCGAATTCCGATGTCTTTTGCAATTTAGGCGGTGAAGGAAGCATTTCCTGAAAAGTCACACTAGTGGCCTTAACTGTATTGCAGGGAGAAGGGGGTCTATTCTGAAATCACCAAAAATGAATATTAGGCTAATATTTCGGGAGATTCGTAACACGAAAATGTTCACTCTGATATATCGACGGACGAAGGGGAGGGCTTGACGGACTATATAGCCCTGCACCCCGCGGTATAGAAACTTCATAGTGGAGCAAAAATTTTTTTGAAAACGATTGAATTAAGGAAGGCGCGAGCGAAACGAACAGTTTAAAAACTTGAGCTCAATTCCCAATCTCCACATAACCGAGGAAAGCGAGTGTCACGCGTTCAAACCTAAGGCAGGCGAGCGGAGCAAGCTGTTATCTACAAACCTAGGCACCAACCCCCTGTTGTGGTTTTAGAAGTTTGGGGACGTCGAAAAAGTTTCTTCTCCTTAAAAGAGCCCCGACGTAAACCATAGTGACCTCACGAGCCTACAATCTGCTCCTGGCCCCGAACGAAGTTCATTTGTGTCAAAATTTTAGCACAAGCACAATAGCTCCGATAGAACGAGACAAAACTCCAAATATATAGTTGGATGTTTTTCTGAATCAGGCGTCAAATTTAACGATAAAAAAGGAGATGCCGTTTAAATACTCGGGGATAGACGATATATAGAGCTCAGACTGAGCGAAAGCCAGAGTAGGGTTTATTAAATAGCACTTCGGTCAGACCCGTAACTTCATGAAGAGTAAAATCAGAATAGACCACAGACTAGGCTCAGCGACAGACATGTTGGGGCCGTTACTCTATACTATTAGAATAGTACCTACAGTATGGAGTAATGCGTGGGCTGTCCTGAAAGTTTTGCGTAACTCATAAATAAAACTATTCACAACGAAACTAATATATTTATTACTTTTCAAAATATTCTCCGTTATTTTTTAAGCATTTCTTCCTTCGCTGAAACTATTTTTCAAAGCAATTATTTCAACTCATCTGAGGGCATGTTTTCGACGTTGGTTGAAAGCCATCACTGTCTCTTTTGGCTCCGTAAATGTGAAACATCTCATCAAATCTTTGATTTTGGGGAAAAGAAAAAAATCACAGGACAAAATATCTTTGTCTTGTTCGAGGCATTGTCGTAGTGCAAGAGGATGCGACTTCTCTATCGTTTATCGCGAACTTTTTCGAGAACACTGGGTAGACAAATGGTCGTGTACCACTCAACATTGACTGTTCTTTGTTCTTTTAGGGACACAGTACAGACATGACCTGTGTTGGCCTTAAGGCCAACGGGGGGTGGAGGGGGGAAAATTCTGGAATAAAACGCTGCTCTGATACACACGAATTGCAGAGGTACAGGGGGAGCGGCTATCGCCAACGAGCTCGCTATTCTGGGCATCTTACTTAATTATTGCATATTTAAACTCATATTTAAATGATATTGAACTGGCGTCGAGAAGCCAGAGCTTCCTCTATTTGTAGGAGCTTGCTGCCCTTGTGATCCCCCCGTTCCCCGAGGAATTTATTTACGCTTCGATTATCCATGTTTTACACAGGTTATGTTGACGACGAAAAGGCTAGGGTACTTAGGCAAACATGTATATAGTTTCGCAAATAGTTGTTAAGTTTTTATGTATATAATATGGAAATAATGGAGTAATCCCTAGTATGTCCCTACATAAATCGTTGGTGCATAGTATAGGTATCGTTGGTGCATAGTGTAATTGAGGACATACTAGGATCTTATCAATGTAAATACGTGTTAGTGATAAGGAAAATAAATGATTCCCCGCGGGTAGCGGGAGGGGTACATAAATGGACAAGTGGAGGGGAGGCCCGACGTTGACCGGCGGTGGAGGAATCCCGCAACTAGCCGCAAGTTGGAGAACCCAATATGCGAATAATAGGCGGACCATTTCCGGTCAAAATCACTTCCGCAGCGGCATCCACTCCGACAAGAACAAGAACAAAGAAGAAAAACAAGTACCTCTGCGCTACCCCGGCTCTATTGAAGAACAAGCCTTGTTGTTTTAATCAAGACACGGAAACACCCTATTATACAGTCCACACCCCCCGGCGATCCAGTTGGTGCGGAGTACAGACACTAGCATTCATTCTACTGCGTGTTAGTGCATACGTATCCCGCACATCTATGGTCCTTCGAGCAGCCGGATATTGAATCAAGCAGGTCGTGTTTGAAGACCTCGTGGAATAAGAAGAACGGCGTACGGCGTTATTTATTAAGAAATAGCGGGAAGAGACGATACGGTCGCGTCGTAGGATTATTAAGAATCCCCGTACGATCTACGGCTCTACGGAGAGCGGCACGACGCATCGTACTCGTCCGTACTAGGGCCAATCTTTCAGTTTCACGTCCTGATTTCACGTCTTGGTTTCCTAATCCTGGTTTCTAATCTTGGTTTCCAATCTTGATTTCCGATCTTGATTTCCAAAGACGTTCAAAGACTTGATTGTTTAGTTACGTTGTTCTCACGACGTACCTATTACAATGCCAGCAACAACAAGGTCACAGAGCCGAACGGGGTCGCAGAGCGGAGCACAGACCGCTACGGAGTCAACGTCTGCCACTACAGAGTCTACGGTCACAGCAACCACGAGCACGGGCACGACAGCTACAGGAACCACGGCCACCAGCACCGAGGCCACTACGAAGACGACTTCTACGCGTAGAGAAGAATCGATACGTGGAGACGAGGAAGGCAAAGCGCACGTCGATGATAATGGGACGGCGGACGTCACAATCGTTCCACGGGCCGCAAGCATCGCGGCAAGGTCGCACCGATCTACTGCGTCCGCAAAGAAGAAGGAGCGTCTACAAATAGAACGAACCCTGCTACAGCTGCGCCTGACTGCTAAGGAGCAAGAGATAAGGCTCGCGGAGCTGGGATCGAGCTCTGAAGAAGAAGAAGACGACAAACGAAAAGAAGAATCGTTCCGGTTGGAAAAATGGTTAAATCGGAACGAGGTCCCCCCCCCCCATACCCCCGCAGGGGGCGGGGCCAAAGTCTCGCAAGATCTCGCCGGAAAGGAAGGAAGGACGAGGACGGGGAGCTTATACCTCCAACAATGGGGAGGATAGGCACCGAGAACGAAGCACGTCTCGGCCCGCGCGCCCTACTGCAGACATCGTGGAGCAAATGGCTACCGCGATCTCCAAGGCAGTGAAGATTTCGGCGAGGGAGACACCGCGTTATACTATGGAGCTGCCGACGTTCGATGGACAAGGCAGCGCATGGCTGGGGTTGAAGGGTGCCTACGAAGATTCGAAGCACACCTTCACGAAGAGCGACAACCTGGCACGGCTAAGAAAGAGCCTGAAGGGTGTCGCTATAGAGGCGGTGGCAAGTTTGTTTACCGCCCACCGAGAGCCGGACGACATAATGGAAGCTCTCGCAAGGAGATTCGGGAGGCCGGACGCACTCGTCGCATGCGAAACAGAAAAACTGAAGTGCCTGCGCAAGCTAAACGACGAGCCCCGCGACCTCTGCGTGTTCGCCAGTAAGGTGGCCAACGCTGTGGCTACCATACAAGCGATGAAGAGGGACAACTACCTATATAGCCCCGAGCTAGTCCGGGCTATAATGGAGAAGTTCACACCCATACTGAAGAGCAAGTGGTACGACTTTGCAAGTATCTGGGAGCACGAAGTACCCACGCTGAGCCTGCTGTCAACGTTCCTCAACATAGAGGCCGACAAATGCAGTGCCTACGCACCGCCAGAAGTCACCGTTCCCATCATTGAACCTGCGAGTGTGAGAGAGAGGGCGACAAAGAAAAGGACGGAACGAACATACAGCGCCACTAACGACGGAAAAAGAAAACTTTGCCCGCTGTGTAAAGAAGATCATTACCTGCCTTCGTGCAAACGGTTTGCCGAGAGCGATCTCGACGCCCGATGGGAGGTAACGAAGAGGAACCGCATCTGCTTCCGCTGCCTGTGTAGTGACCATCACCGGGGCAGTTGCCGAGCTAAGCCATGCGGACACAACGGGTGTGGGATGTCACATCATCGGCTGCTACATCGTACACGTCAAACTTTGCCGCCAACAGTGAAGACAGAAGAGCCCAAAGAAGAAATCGTCACGTCAACAACAGAGCTGACCAACAAGGCCACCGCCGCGAACTCATCACCGCATCGACGTCGAGCCTACCTGAAGATTGCGCCAGTAGTGCTTGCCGGACCACACGCGAAGATACACACCTACGCGCTGTTCGACGAAGGCAGCACCGTCACCATCATAGAAGAGGCTACAATCAACTCGCTCGGCATCGACGGGCCGGTTGACACAATGTGGATACAAGGCATCAACGGTGGCGAAATGAAGCATGAAAAGAGCCGCACTGTTGACGTACAGATACAAGGGCTACACTCGGACGGCGTGCACAAATTAAAGGGCGCACGCACCATCGAGCGTCTCAACTTCACATCGCAGACCATCGGGGAAACGGACCTGGAAGACTGCACACACCTGGACGACATCAGGGACGAGCTCACCTACAAGGATGTCTGTCCGAAGATTCTCATCGGGCAGGACAACTGGGAGCTGATCGTCTCACGCCAGGTCCGAGCGGGACGAAGAAACAAGCCGGTAGCGTCACTCACGCTACTAGGTTGGGTGCTACATGGATGTCGCACTTCAGTGTGCGAACCAGTCGCCTTCTGCGGCCACATCAGCGAGAAGTGCGACGAAATGGAGAAGTTAATGAAGAACTTCTTCAAGTTGGAGTCACTGGGCATCGAACCGAGGACAACCAAGAATGACCCGGAGCAGCGCGCCATCGACCTACTGGATAAGCACAGTCGACGGCTACCTGACGGGCGGTTCGAGACCGGACTCCTGTGGAAAGAAGATGACAAGAAGATCCCTAACAATTACGGGGACGCTCTCAAACGGCTGCACAATTTGGAAAAGAGACTCGACCGCGACCCGGCGCTCAAGGAAAAGTACAAGGAGCGTATCGCTAACTTGTTAACGTCGGGATACGCCGAGCCTGCGACTACAGCGCCACCTGCAAATAAAACGTGGTACTTGCCACATTTCGCCGTCATCAACCCGGCGAAAGAAAAGATCCGAGTCGTCCACGACGCCGCTGCGAGATCCTTCGGACGCAGCCTCAACGACATGCTGCTATCGGGTCCTGACTTGCTGCAATCACTGCCCGGAGTCGTCATGAGATTCCGCCAACATCCCATCGCCGTGTCAGCGGACATCAAGGAGATGTTCATGCAAGTAAAGGTTCGACCGGAAGATCGAGACGCACTACGCTTCCTATGGAGGGACGACGAGCGAGGCAATACATTACCACAAGAGTACAAGATGACGTCGGTTATATTCGGAGCGACGTCATCGCCGTGCACCGCGTTGTATATTAAAGATCGCAACGCCGCCGAGTTCGCACACGAAGACGAACGCGCCGTCCGAGAGATACAAATGAACCACTATATGGACGACTTCATAACCAGCTTCACAAACGAGAAGGAAGCTGCGAGAGTCGTAAAGTCGGTCGACGAGATACACCGTCGAGCCGGCTTTCAATTGCGCGGATGGGTGTCCAACAAAAAGTCCGTTGTGAAACAATTTACAACGGATCCCGGAGCCACGACAGTCGACATCGGCGGAAGCGAGACAGAGAAAACACTCGGCCTGCTGTGGGAGACAAAGGAAGACTGCATCGGCTTCCGCGTAAATACTACAAGGACACCATCTGACGTCATAGAAGGCAGACGCCCACCCACCAAAAGGGAAGCACTCAGCATAATTATGTCGCTGTTCGACCCGCTCGGACTCGTATCGCCGATAACCACTCCGGCGAAACGACTCATGCAAGATACCTGGAGGTATGGAACGAGCTGGGACGAACCGCTTCCGGAAGAGCTGCAACCAAAGTGGAACGGGTGGATGGAAACGCTGCGCGCTCTAGAGGAGCTTCGCATTCCCCGCTGCTACGACATGGAACCGGCCTCCAGAAGGGAGTTGCACACGTTTGTGGACGCAAGCGAAGAAGCCTACGCCGCCGCCGTGTACTGGAGATTAGAACGAGCAGACGGCAGCGTGAAGATCGCACTGGCCGCTGCAAAAAGCCGCGTCACACCGCTCAAGCCCGTCTCAATCCCGCGGCTTGAGCTCCAGGCGGCAGTACTCGGCGCGCGACTGGCCAAGAACGTCGCAAAAGAGCACGACTTTGAGGCAACAAGACGGGTCTACTGGTGCGATTCACGCAACGCACTCGCGTGGATCAGAGCCGAACCACGGGCGTTCAAAACGTTCGTCGCACATCGTATCGCAGAAATAGAAGATACTACAAAGAAAAAGGAATGGAGATGGCTACCGTCGCAACTCAACGTAGCCGACGACGCGACACGAGCAACGCCCGCGGACTTCAACAGAGACCACCGATGGTTCATCGGCCCGCCCTTCTTACTATCGCCCGAGGAGCAATGGCCAGTCGAAGCAAGCACAATAGCCGAACGCACCGGGGAAGAAAAAGAGAAATGCTGCGCAATTACGAACACGACAAAGGGGCATGCACACTTGCCCGATATCACGCGCTTTTCAAAATGGGAGCGCCTGATCCAGGCCACCGCACGCGCTCTACAATTCATCGACTTGTGCCGCAAAAGGAGGCACATAGTAGCAGCTGCGCGTCGCAAAAGGACCATTGCCAACCCGACGTCGGACCCGGCATGGTCAGGAACAAAGAAAGGCGACGCTAAGACTGCACAAAAGAAAGAACCAGCGCGCGGCAAGTGCAAGTTCGTACCGATGGAAGCGCACTATCTCATACGAGCGGAACATCAATGGATGAAGGCAGCACAAGAGGACAGCTACGCATGCGAACGTAAGCGCATCGAGCGTAGCGCCACACCGGCGGGAGACGACAAACTCGCCGCACTAAGTGTGATTGTGGGAACCGACGGACTGCTACGACAAAAGGGAAGAATCGCTGCCGCAGGAGAGATTAGCGAGGAAACGACGAATCCGGCTGTGTTGGATGGTTCACACAGCTATACGAGGTTGTACATAGACCATGTACATAGGAAAATGCACCACGGAGGCGTCGAGCTAATCGTCAACGAACTGCGACAGCGACTGTGCATAGGAAAGATTCGCCCTACAGTAAGGGGCGTCATAAAGGCATGCATGACATGTAAACTGAAGAAGGCGAAACCGACGAGTCCAGCCACCGGCGATCTACCGCACGCGCGCGTAGCACATCACGCGCGCCCGTTCACCTTCACCGGGCTCGACTACTTCGGTCCCATCGAAGTAACCGTGGGCCGACATCGAGAGAAGAGATATGTCGCCTTATTTACATGCATGACCACGAGGGCTGTACACTTGGAAGTGGCAGCATCACTCAGCGCAGATTCCGCCATCTCTGCGCTACGACGATTCATGGGACGACGCGGCTGCCCAACGGAGTTATGGTGTGACAACGCCACTAACTTTAAAGCCGCGGAAAAACAACTCACCGAGGCCGCACTAGCCGCGGTGCAAGAGGAAGCAACTGCGAAACACATCGCGTGGCGTCACGTTCCCCCTTCCGCCCCCTTCATGGCCGGGGCCTGGGAACGCATGGTGCGCACGGTCAAAGAAGCCCTACGAGCGACGCTACGCGAGAAGTACCCGAGCGACGAGACACTCCACACATTACTCATCGAGGCGGAGAACACCGTCAACTCCCGCCCACTCACACACGTGGCGGTAACACCGGAGGAGCCGGAGGCGCTCACACCGAATCATCTGCTGCTGGGGCCTAACTCACATGTCCCAGCACCGGGCGCCTTCACTGCAGACGACGTGAATGCGCGCAAACACTGGCGGCGCGCCCAGCGGCTAGCCGATAACTTCTGGCGCCGCTGGCTCCGAGAATATCTCCCCCTGCTACAGTACCGGCGGGAGCCCCGCACAGTCGGCGAGGCACCACGCGTCGGAGACTTGGTCGTCATATGCGACCCGAACCTACCGAGGAACACGTGGCCCAGAGGAAGAGTCATCGCTACGTACCCGGGGCAAGACGGCGAGGTTCGCATCATCGACGTCCAGACGAGCAACGGCCACATCCTGCGGCGACCGACCAAGAAAATCGTCGTTCTACCAATTAGATCGCGAGACGGCGACGGCGGGAGATATGTTGACGACGAAAAGGCTAGGGTACTTAGGCAAACATGTATATAGTTTCGCAAATAGTTGTTAAGTTTTTATGTATATAATATGGAAATAATGGAGTAATCCCTAGTATGTCCCTACATAAATCGTTGGTGCATAGTATAGGTATCGTTGGTGCATAGTGTAATTGAGGACATACTAGGATCTTATCAATGTAAATACGTGTTAGTGATAAGGAAAATAAATGATTCCCCGCGGGTAGCGGGAGGGGTACATAAATGGACAAGTGGAGGGGAGGCCCGACGTTGACCGGCGGTGGAGGAATCCCGCAACTAGCCGCAAGTTGGAGAACCCAATATGCGAATAATAGGCGGACCATTTCCGGTCAAAATCACTTCCGCAGCGGCATCCACTCCGACAAGAACAAGAACAAAGAAGAAAAACAAGTACCTCTGCGCTACCCCGGCTCTATTGAAGAACAAGCCTTGTTGTTTTAATCAAGACACGGAAACACCCTATTATACAGTCCACACCCCCCGGCGATCCAGTTGGTGCGGAGTACAGACACTAGCATTCATTCTACTGCGTGTTAGTGCATACGTATCCCGCACAGGTTATAAGTTACAAATTGTATACAAAGAGGTCAGTCATCACTTTGCACAGAAAGTAACTATTTTCGATAGTGAAGGACAGGAATTGACAGGTCTTTTGAAGAATCGTAACTTTCGTTTCCTCGTCGCCTCCGTTGAATAGCAAGGGGATTCGGGAAGACTGCGGGAGAGTCTGGCGCCACTCCCTGTCCTCTATCTAGTCCGCTACTTTATGTTTCTGTCTCTCTCTAATAAAACACAGCAGACGCAGTTTTTATTTTCCTTAGACTATTCTTAAGACCTAATTTATAACCTAGATATACACAAATATGAATATGGAAAGCTAAAAGCTAAAACAAACAATAAACAAAGATGAACATGATTCAAATACAAAATAAGGAAAACAGTTTACAATAGGCAATGAACAACATTATATACAGTAAATAAGGCATGTAAACTAACATCACATAATCTCGGAGAAAAGGAGTTCTCACCCTTTTATATGGTTCTACTGCGCATGCTCCGGAGTTCGCCGGATGGTTTTTACTGCTTGCGCAACCTCATTCAGACAACTCCTTTCGTTCCGAGACGTGGGTATGTTAATACACACTACGTGCACTGATTTTACGCTAATAGGCAGGCCTGGTGCAGTTTACACATGACGGACACTACGTTTTCACTTGCACTCATTGTTGTACAATGTACACTTTGTTCTATACACATGGTACACGACACATAATCACTTGTTCATGCACTCATTATTCTGTCGTGTACAACCCGTTTGAGAGAAAAAACTCGCGATCATTTTTTTCCTGACGCTTCTGCCTTGTCGCAATATTGTTGGTCTGTTCTCAACTTCAAAGACGCATACACTGGACTGTTGTTTTTTTTCCGGATCGTAACAAGACATCGTATCCGTATCGTATCGTAAATGTTTCGTATCCAGTTTCGTATCATAAACATTTGAACGCCCGTGGTCAAACTTCAGCAATATTTCTTGCACCAATCAACACGAACTCGTTTCTGGTCTGATGTGAGTTCGTGAGGAATCCAGCGGCAACAAAGCTTCCTGACTTTGAATGTTCGCGCAAAATATTTTGAATTTGGCTCATATCGATCCCTAAATGTCTACGAATTTCGTCATAGGAGATCCGCCGGTTTTGTCCAATCAGTCGGATGACAGTAGCCACATTTTCCTCAGTGTCCTTCACGAATCTAGTCATGGGGAGAAACGCGACCACGAATAAATTCAATGTATCAACGCCTCACATTGCTCAAATGTGGTGCTTCAACCCCAGAAACATGTTGAAGGCGAACACTGCACTCTTGCGAAGAAAGAAAACGTCAAATATCGTAAAAAATTATCGCTCTAAATTTTTTCACATTAAATCCTCCTTCAGTGCGAAAGGTGAACTTCGATTATTCATTAAAAATAATTGATTTCCCGCCAAAAACTATTGTATTCCATAAATGAAATTTTATATTTCAAAAAACATATAAGTTTGGAAATTCTGTTATTCATGAGTGGCCAAAAGTGCAAAACTTTCAGTGTGGTCTAACGTAGCCTATAGATACGTAGTCTTATAACATAACAAATAAGGAGACTTTCTGGCGGAAGCTGGAGAAGTGATGATTGAATGGTTTTTGTGTTTTAATAGTGATTTATTAAACTTCAAACTGCTTAGAGTTTGAGCATAATGTTTGTGATAAATAATCAAATAAAATCATAAAACTGCATTTTTCGTGTGCTTCCAAGGAGTCCCCTTCAGTCCTCAGCAGGGCCGGATTAACCCATGTAGGGCCCCTAGGCAATGCAAGTCTCGGGGCCCCTCTCCCCTTGGGTAGGTAGCATTTAAACCAGGTATGGGCAACCTTTGACATGTTGAGGGCCAAACTTTAGCGTGCAAATACGTTCGCGGGCCGCGTTTAAAAGTACTTAGTGCATTTTAAAGTAGTGATAATATTTTTTGCGATAGATATTAGACATGAAATAATACGACAATATTATTATAGTACAATTTATTAAAATAACAAAATGAAATTTAAAAAAATGGTACATTATAATTAAATCTTTAAATTTGCAATTGTTACAAACTACGAAAGTTAAATACACCGAAATCAATGAGACACTTGAGCTTGAATTTGGGAAATTAATCCATCGATATTTGGATTAATTCCACTGATACAAAGACGTAAAGAATTTTCCAAATTATCGTCAGTCAGTCTTGTACGATGTGTTGATTTATTAACTTTCATCAATGAAAAGAACTGTTCGCATTTATAAGTACTGCCAAACGCACAAATCAATCTTCTTGCGAATTTTCTAAGCTGCGGAAAATTGTCTTTTTCTAGGTATTTTTTGTAGAAATCGCACAACTCTACGTCTTCAAATTTGGATTTTAGGAGTGAGTTTTCTTGAATCTCGATCAACTCCATTATATTGTATTTTGTACATTATATTTTGTAGGAGTAGCAAATAAACTGAAACAGTCTTCCATGTTTTTGAAGTCTCTAAATCTGTTCGAAAATTGTTCCGACAGTAACTTGAGTTCTTCAGCATATTGAGCATAAGCAATATTTTCATACGCAGAGAGCGTGTTGAAATGTTCCTTGTTTTTGAAGTTTCAAATTTAAATCATTCAAATAGCCTGTAAGATCGACCAGAAATGCTAAGTCACATATCCATTTTGGGTCACTTAATCCAGATAGTGGTTTATCTTTTATTTTCATAAAGTCTGCTATCTCATTTCTAAGCTCGTAAAACCGTTTCAACATTTTTCTTTTGCTCAGCCATCTGACTTCACAATAATATGTTACGTCGTTATATTCAGCTGATATTTCATCCAAAAACGCCTTGAACTGACGATGGTTAAGCCCTCAGGATCGAATAAAGTTGATGGTTTTTACTACCACATTCATAACATTCTGGAGTCGAATGGACTTAGAACACAAGTTCTGTTGGTGGATAATGCAATGAAGGACTATCAAATCATCTTTTTGCACATTTAATTCTGTTGCTTTTTCATTCAAAATTCCGATGAAACCTTTACGTAAGCCGACCATAGAAGGTGCACCATCAGTGCATACTCCAATTAATTTTGACCATGGCAAGCCAAAACTTGTGAATACCTTTTGAACTTCAATAAAAATATCCTCTCCTGTAGTGGTTCCTTTTAGCGGCTGTAAAGCAAGCAATTCCTCAGTAACAGTGAACTCCTTATCAACACCTCGAATAAATATAGCCAGTTGAGCTGTGTCAGACAAATCGGTGCTCTCGTCTAATGCTATGGAAAATGATTCAAAACCAGCCATACGGTCAGTCAATGTTGTTTTTATATCATTAGCCATCATTTCTATACGTCGAACAACAGTTCGTCTTGACAAACTAATTTTTTCAAATTCATTTTTCTTTTCAGGACACAAAATACCGCAAACTTCTAACATACACTCCTTGATAAATTCTCCTTCGGCAAATGGTTTTAATGCCTTTGCCAATTTTGAGCTAACTATAAAACTAGCTTTCACAACATTATCAAGTTGTGTTCTTTGTTTATGAAACATTTGTTGCTGTTTTTCCAAATTTGCGCTAAGCTTCTGGATTTTGTCTGTTCTTAATTGTCCTGTCAGTGAGTGCAGCGTAGCAGCTTAGTTGAGTAATGCCTCCTTTATATTGAATTCTTTCATTACTGAAATGGATTCATTACACAGCAAACAAATAGAATTCATTACCATTGTGCAAGATAAAAAAGAATTCTTCAGTCCATTTTTCTTGAAACTGGCGACCCTCTGTATCTACTTTTCGTTTCTTTCCACCAGACATCATTTTTGTTTACTTTTCGTTCAATAAACTTAATAACAAACTATAGTTAGTAACCACTCAAGATGCACACAAAGTCACAAAGCAAGTTGACGGCTCGAGCAGTTCGCTAGGATATCGCTTGTCCAAGTTATCACCTCGGTAGCTCAAATAGAACTGAACTAACGTTCGGGCCATCCACCCGCTTATATAGGCAAAATGAAGGAATAATCTGGAATAAACTAGTTTAGAATAATTGAGAAGCAATAAATCTTTTGATGTGTCGCCCGTGAGGCGGCAAACCTCAAAGAATTTGATCGAGCAAGCCGAGTGGCGGCGATTATCAAAGAGTGAGGCGGCAAACATCAAAGGATTTGATGTTTGCCGCCTCACTCTTTGATTTTGGGTTTGGGTTTTTTTCAAAATGTCTCGCGGGCCGGATCATATCTTACAGCGGGCCGGATCCGGCCCGCGGGATGGTTGTTGCCCATATATGATTTAAACCTTATACCAACACTAAAGAATGTATGTCATTTATTCAAACTTGCAAATGGTGATTTCTTGATAACTACTTAAGAAGATTTATTTTTCTCACCTACTATGAATTTACTGAACGACTCTTGACATGCTTCGACGTGACTGGACATCTTGACTGGACTGGAGGGAAGACATCGTGAGGAAACCCGCATGCTCGCAGAACCTGGAGTGGTCCACCAATCCGCACCGGGCCCGCGGGGTATATTTTGGCCCGAAATCCCCCAGTGATTTACTAGGGAAGGCCTGTGCCTTGCAGTGGGACATTATAGGCTGATACAAGTATTTACAATGAGATACTGGTTTCTCCTCGACATTCCTTTTAAAACCCCTATCCATCTCCATGACCCTACCTTTGTCGACATCACGATCATGACAGCATTGTCATCTTGTTCTGGCCGCTCTCTGGGAGTCTGTACCGTTGGTCCAGACAGCTCTTTTTGAATATTGTCTATGGTCCCTTGCATCTGAAAGATCTTCTCCTGGAGACGCTCCTGGGTATATAGGTTTTTAATGATCAGCGTTTCGCTTAATGGTTAACATGTCAGTCGAAGGGGACAAACGTTTGAAGGTAAGCTGAATGTCTCTGAGGATATTGGATTTATTTATTGTCATATACTAATGTTCATCACTTCTAATTCACTTGGGGATCTTGGAATCCATAAACCAACACTGGTTTGTACGGACCCTGCACATTCCCCTTATATGGTTTTGAATTTGGAATGGAATTCATAAGGTTGAGGGTAGAATCACTGTGCAATCCCCCCGAAAATGCCCCCAGGTGATATTTTCAGGAATGTGGGTACAAGTAGAAGTCATTTTGAAAATAACGGGTTCGTGGGTTTAGTGAGGTATAACTTGGATCCTTCGGCGGGAGCTCGAGGGGTGCTCGAGCTTGAGTTCTTATTATGTATTGTGGACTTTGTGGTTTAGTTTATTAAAGTTCAAAGTGTCATGTTTGTGCGTAATGTTTGTGATAATCAAATAAAGAGCATAAGACTGCGTTTTTCGTGTCCTTCCAAGGAACCCCCCACCAGGGTCGGACTGGGAAGGAAGGGCCCGGCTGGCACCCCATCCCCACAAGCCCGGGGCCCGAGACTGGATAATGGTAGATGGGATACTATCGGAAAATAATGAAATATATTAATTATTAATTATCAACGATATATATTATTAGGTACCTAAATACAGTTCCAATTATATTCCTCCTATCCTACCTACCGCCTGGTTTGCGGCAAGCCCCGCAAGCCAGGCTCGTGGGGGGACCGCGCAGGCCGGTGCCCGGCTGGCAAACGCCACCTCGACTATGTGGCCAGTCCGACGCTGAACCCCGCTGTCCTCAGCAAACCTACTATCGCTTGAGCGACGCCATATTTACATGGAATTCACGTGACATTGGAAAATAACCGTTGCGCTTGAGTCGACCACTGGCACTGCCATCAAACCCAAGAAGAAGAGGTATAACTTACTTTCTCATTTCTCGTTTCCAAAATAATGGACATTTGTTTAGACAGCTCCTCCTCTTTACCCTGCAAAAGTTACAGTACAATTAGAGTATAAAAACTAAATAAAAAAAAGAGTATAAAAACTAAATATAAAAAAGAGTATAAAAACTAAATATAAAAAAGAGTATAAAAACTAAATATAAAAAAGAGTATAAAAACTAAATATAAAAAAGAGTATAAAAACTAAATACAAAAAAGAGTATAAAATCTAAATACAAAAAAGAGTATAAAAATAAATATAAAAAAAGAGTATAAAAACTAAATATAAAAAGAGTATAAAGTCTTGCTTTTTATGCATCTTCTCTTATTTGTTTCATGTCATGTGTACAATAAATTGTTAAATTTATTTTAAACACTTATACACTACACATACACTTTTACAGATATACATATATTAGTATAATAAAGTGCCTTTAAGGTTTGGGCACAATGGTGTGCCGGCCTTGGAAAGACCGGCACACAGAGTGGGATGCACGATAGCACTGTGTCTCTTTTTTTTACGTTATTGATACATAAGCGCTTCTTTTTTCTATTAGACAGTGAGAGAAGATATCATTAACATATGTCTATAGGTTTCTCTGTTTACGTATTAGATAAATTCTAACCTTGACGATAACTTCAAGACGCTCCACCTGTTTTACTAACATCCTCTCCCTCTCTTTGCCACTCTCCCTTTCACCTTCCATCTGTTTCTTCAAGTTCTGAAGATTATTCTCCATCTTGTAGCAAATATCTGTACCAGTTTTGACTTCGCATATGAGCTGGTTGATGGTGGAAGCTTTGGAATCTAACTCTTTATTCTTAGACTCTATTGTAATGTTCAAATCTTTGATTATTTTTTCATTTTCCACTCTGTGGTCAAATAGGGTAAATAAGTACAGCACACGAGAAAGCCATCGTGTCATAAAATGAAACATCAGTTTATAAGTGCTCTATATAAACTCCTATAAAAGTAGTGTAAAATATTTAAACGTCACTAATAATGTTATATCTAATTAAAAATCAATATGTATTTCATGATTTTTTTGTTATACTTATAAAAAAATAAAATAATTGGTGATTAATTTACTCGTATGTGCATAACACTATCCACACTCGCTCGTTCTAAGCCATTGACCTTTCAACGCGCCCGCTTCTGTTATAACTAGCTATTAACTATGTAACGTGTACACAATACACGTATGTTTACTTTCTATTTAATAAAAATCATGAAATATATTATATGTTAAATTAATAGTTACATATAATAGGTATTTTTAGTGTAGCTACCGATTCAGATACTAAAATATTATACACTATTTCTGTAGGATCTTATACAACGCGACATCGAAATAACGCAAAATGTCGACCAATTTAAATATGTATATGAATAAAACACACAGATTTAATATTTTTGTAATTCGATAAAACCGTTCTATGGAGAATTAAAATTATTTTAAAGAATTAATTAAAAGTTACAAACGTGTAAGGTTTTATTGTCCTGTCTAAAATGTTCATAGCGCTCATTATTTAGATCGGGCACCTGGGCGGCACGAGCGACGCGGCTCGGGTGACGCGCGTAGAATAAATGATATACTAGAATTGTACTAACAATCATGAAAAAAAAAAACCTATTGTAAAAATAATCTATTTTCAAGTTCTGCGTTATTTCAGTGACACGTATACATTTTAAAGGGTAGTTGAATGTTGTCCACTGCTGGTTTCCTCTAGATCAGTGTTTCCCAAAGTGTGGCTCGCGACCCACCGATCGGTCGCGAGCGAATATTGGGTGGGCCCCGAAAAAAATAAATTTTATCTAATTTTAAGTATAGTGTTCTGATTTATCGTATTTTTACTTATTTTCGATCATCGCTGGATACTGGATTTTTTCTTATTTTCTCATTGGATTAAACGAGAACATGCTGCAGCAGCGACACAATGCTATTTCCATGTAAGACGTAGGATGGGTCCCAAACTGTCACTTTTTTATGTGAATCGCGGTTCATATTTCTTGGGAATCACTGCTATAGATCACTAGGGGGTTCGGGTCATAATGCATCACGCGGGTCCAGTACCGATGATGAAACCCATGGTCTAGATCTCTCTAGATATTTTTTATTTCTCGACCGTGTTATTTTTAAAATTATTATGTTTTTATTACAATAATTTTAAAAATCCATGTAACTTCAGGCTTTTGAACTCAATACGAGTGAGAATTGAGAAAAGAAGCCCCTAGTGTGTCACCGCTCTAGTTGACTGTAGGGGTAATGGACTTTTTTTTCGTTTTCCTCGGTAGTGAAATAAAAACAAATTAATAAGAAAGTTTGTACACATCCCGACCGAAAGCCATACATATCGGCCTTTAGAGAGAAGAGAGACTATCGGTTAGCTTCGGTTTTAACGACACACGACAGAGACGGCGCTCTACAAAACCGACGCTAGCCGATCATAGTCGATGTGTATTATTTTCGGCCGGGATGTGTATGTACTTTATTGAGCAATATCTACTCAGTTTCATTTATGATCAATTACACACTGCCATCTACCACGAAGAGTACCTACTATACCGGTTTTTAAAAATTACTAGCCCATGGAAAAAAAAGTCCATCCATCCAGAGTCCTTCATAGGTAGTTAACAGTAAATCTATGAGTGTGAACCTGATGTTTTCGACGGCTTCCTTCAGGTGTCCGATCGTCTTTTCACGTTCGCCGTCAGAGGCCATCAACTGTTCAATAGTGACCGCTTTATCGTCGCGCTCATCTTTAATTTTATTCATTTCAGAGGTTATTTCCAACTTTTCCGCTTCCAGCATTAACTCTTGAGCTTTTAAAGCTACCAGTTCCGATTCTAAGTTGGTTATTAGCTGTGAGAAATGTATGTGAAAAATGTGAGAAATTTTTATAGTATTTTTGGAGAAACATAAACGTTTGTTGCTTTTACACACTTTTAATATGGGCTTTCTGTATTGTTCATAGAGTTTAGTCTACAAACAATACAGGGGTTGTAGTTGTCTTTTTAAAAAATGATTTTTATACTATAAACCCCTTTTTATTTTAATAAAATACAATTTTGAAATCACACTTTAAGAATCGGAGGGTTACCGCTCGCGTCGGAACTCTGATGTAGCTTGATATTTATCAATTAGCTGTGCCAGCGATTCGTTCGCGTGCACTTGTGATTCCCGTGGGAACTCTATATCGTACTACGATAAAACATGCCCTAAAATGTACCAAGTATCCTTAATAACTGTTCAGTGATTTTTGCGTGATGCGCGATCAGACAGATAGACAGATGGTCTAAAAAGAATTATTATAAGTATGTTGTTAGTCTATTTTTAGGTTGTCTAAGTAAGTAGTACCTACGTTTCTGTAAAAGTTACTCGTCAATAAAATTAATAATTAATAAATAACAAAAACTAAATAGGAAACTTACTTGATTTTTATCCGCCATAGTTTTCAACAGGTCTTCTTTCTCTTCAGTAATTTTCGTCATATCTCTGTTTAGATCTTTATTTGTCAATGTGGCATCCTATAGAAGCATTAATTATGAGTATTTTAAATATTTTCACGTATTTCACACATATATTTTTATCTATTACACGAATTTAAACGCGTCAGTTTTGTTTGTGTTACGTCAGTTTGTGTGTGTGGTGAGGCGGGTACAGTGAAATCAACGAGACATGAGTTTTGCGTCTGTGTGAGTGGGTGGCGAATTGTCCAATCCGATTGTCGAAATCGTTCACATTGTATGCTGCAGTGGGAGTTTTCATGCATAGTGACCATTAAATACCATGCCATTCTATCTTCTGACCCCGTTATATCCTGTATTTCCCATCCTAAATCTCCAAAGATAGACACAATGCATGTGTGACCATGTCAACGTTGGTCATTATCCATTTGTAATGGCATGCGCCGCAGATGTCATGCGTGATAACTATTAGATGTATGATCCGATAGAATCTATAGATGACTGATAGATGATCTGCTTTTCTGACTACTCTTTCTTTAAAAAGAAATAAAACCCAAGTGCACGGTTTCTCAAACTGGGGGTCGCTATCGCATATATAGGTGCTCTCAGTTAATCTGGAGATACGACTCACGAAAAAACTTTTATTAATTAATTAACTATTCATAATCAAATGATAAACGTTAAAACATATAATTAGAACCTAATTATTAGTACGGGTGTGGTGAGGTTATCTACTTTAGTTTTGGGCTTTTTGGGGGGCAGCGACACTAAAAAGGTTGAGAAACGATGCACTAGTGGAATCACAAAATTGATACCTCAAGCCCGGTTTCCAGGTCTTTAGCCGCATTTATCATGGTCAATTGCACCTCCTCCAGGGTAGAAATCTTCTCCTGTAGGAGATTGTTTTGTTCACATACAGACTTTGCGAACTCTTCTTGGTTACATAGAGCCTTCGTGAGAGTTTCATTTGCTTCGGAGGACTCTTTTAGGCTGAAAGTTGAAATCAGAGACAATTTTGTCTTATGATTTACTCTAAGAACTTTATGCAGTTTATATAGATGTTATTTTACGATTTAGGACGCCTTTAGAATGTCTACACTCTGCAACCGACTGCAGCTGACTTCAAGCGACTGTAGGCGACTGCAAGCCACTGCAGCCAACTGCAAGCGACTGGAGCTTTCATATGCACATTTCGACTGCATGCAGATCACTTAGTCGACTGTAGAGTACAGTCCACCTGAAAGCGCCCCTTAAGCCAAAACTTAGTCAAGCTCAGCCCGGTTGAGTCTGAACAAAGTAACGTCGAAGTAATATCTAAAGTAGCGTCTAAAATATCAAAGTATCTAAAATATCAAAGTAGCGTCGCCAAGGGGGGGAGCAGGGGAGGGCAGTTGCCTCCCTAGAGATTTGATAGAGATCCCTAGAGATCCCTAGAGATTCTTCTCTCTCATCTTGCCCCCCCCCCCTCCCCCGCCCATTGGCTGGCGACGCCCTTGCGTCAATTAATACAGAAGTTTCTACCTGACTAGATGTTATAAGTCTACCTGACGTCTACATTTAGACATCTACCTCCCTATTATAAGTTTCAAACGAAGGACTTCAAAAAAATCTCAAAAAAAGTTTAAGTCAAAATGATAACCCTTGTCTAAAGCATTGTTAAACCTACTAAAAATAACAAACTTTACCTTCTTATTGCCGCGTATCATCGGGTATTCTTGCGTAAGAGGCAATTAAAAATTTAAGGAAATAAGTTAACCTAGTCTTGTCTGTTAGGTACCTGTTAAATTATCAAGTGGTATGCAAAAGTGGATTCCTTAAAATGAACTTACTCCATGTCTTTTTTTTCGAGAGTCCTTTTCATGTCAGCGCTCTGACTGCTGAATTCCTTTAGCAATTGCTTCATGTCATTCTGGAGCCTGGTTACAAATTCGTTTCTCTGTAAACAATGACAGTTTGAGCTAACGTTACAGACGCTATTCATCGGCAAGTTGCAGCCACGATATATTGAATTGGTAATCTTAAGACAGTTACTTGGTGCTGATAGAAATGTAGACAACATTATGCGTGATTGAAAAGTTCAAAGTTGCTAAGCGAACGGTGGAATTAACTAACTGGTGTTTACTCATTTAAAAAGATAAACATTGTGAAAAATGGATACACACGATTAAATCTTTTAAATGTGTGTCCCATAATCAATAATAAAAACTATGGTAGCGAGAAATGGTTCAAAAAAGATTAGAGAAGAATTGCATGATATTAATAATACATTATTTTGTTAGAGGGTACAAGAAAAATATGAAAAAATGTTAATCATATGAATTTTTACTTTATTTTGAATGAAAATAATACGATGCAGAATTTGCTTGCTGATTTTTTTTTTTTTTTATAGGGATGTAGGGACGAGCAAGCGGTTCCACGTGATGGTAAGTCTTACCGCCGCCCATGGATACGCAACACCAGGGGGCATGCGGGTGCGCCGCCGACCCTCCAAAGGTTCCAACCATCACGAAGGTTTAATTTTTTTTAATGATAAAATTTTACTGTGATTAGAGATTTTCATTGTAAATTGTAAAACTGTTGGGAACTACGCCACAGTTTCGGACATTCTTGTAGCTTATGGTCTTGTAGATAGGTAACCCCTTTAGTTTTATGATTTTTGGGCAATTTTTACACATTTTTATATGAATATATGTGTATATACATGGATTCCTAGATATTCTTACCTTCTCCAGCTCATGTCGGCAAGTATTCAGCGATATATTGATCTCGTTGACAGCACTGTATAACTCTTCGTTTTTACCCTGTGCCGCTGATAGCTTAGTTTTAGTGTCGTTGAGTTCAGAGTCCGCCTGACTCTTGGCCACGTTGAAAAAGTGGATCAGTTGGTTTTGGTGGTCCGATGTCAGTTTTACTGAGAATGGGGAATGTCTTTTGATGCGAGAGCACGGTAAACACGAACACAAACTCAAAGACCAAAACGAGCAAACATGTTTTTTTATAGAAGTTTGTATTGCTAAAATCGAAGCGGTAATCTATTTATTTTAGATAGTACTTATTTAATTATAACAAAAAATCAGGATCTATCTTTTGTACCACTGATCATTCATCTCTGTGTGTTTGTTTGTTTGCCTGTCAGTATCGCTAGCCTTAATATCGGGTTTTATTGGACCGATTTTGTTCCAAACACTATTTGTATAGTATGCTTATCTCGAAAAGTTTTAACAAAATTGGTCAAGTAGTTTTGAAAACAATGAGTGGAAATTATCAAGGTGATCTTTTTAGGTGATGGTATATGATATTGCAGGATTTTTTTTTTGAGGTCATCCAATAAGTGTCAAGCGCAGGAAGCCTCGGGTATCTGCTAGTAGTAATATTAAATATTTACCGTGTATCTTAGCCGTGTGGTGTCGCCCGGCTTAAAAAGAGCATCATCCACCCCATCACACATGAGTGTCGTAAACGACGACTAAAGGATCACAGAGCCGCTACCACTAGCCCTGAAGAACTACACCACATCGAAAACAGGGGACTCGTCAACTCGCATCGTCAACGTGCGGTGTTATGGCCATATATATCCCTCATGCACTAGACAACGTGCATGATGGTCGCGCTCAAATAGGGTCGCAATCGCACTTCATCAACACCGGACTTGACATTTAAGTAGCCGGGCCGCTCACTGGGCTTTCCACAAGCGGAATCCATGCGGTGGGCATGATCACGCTGCCGACGTGAAGAAACAGGATTCACCAACGGCAACCCAACTGTGAAGCCACCCACAGTAGTAGGCAGCGGAGAAACTTCCGAAAGTGCCCCACCTACGGAAGTTTCTTCAGGACCCCAGGAGCGGAACTCCACCCCTCGTGAGATCGGTGTGAGGCGGACGATAAATAAAATTATCATACCGTAACTGTAAACTGTCTACGGTAAGAAAAATATTGTCTTTGGTTTAGATAGCTAGATTACCGCGACCACAGATGTCTTTTCCATCAAGATAAGTCTTTTTTATTTTATTAAAAAGATATCACCATAATACCCCTTTACTCACCTTTCTCCTCTAAACTGGCGATCACTCTTTGACAAGTCTCATCCTGCTGTATCTGCTTGACCTTGGTATCGTTTAGGAATTGTGCAGATTTCTGGTAAGCATCGCAAAGCGTTGCCTGGTCTAGCTTGCACCTGGATAAAGTCTCCTTCAACTTCTCACTGTAGTCCTCAAGCACATCGCAGATCTTACGGGTGCTTAACGCCCTAAGAAGTTCAAAGGTATTCGTGTAATCAATACGCTATTGTAACTCACTTCATAGCATGCAATGAATTCATTCATAGCCCGTCAAGTCAATGGGCGGCAGTATCCACTCACTATCGTCTACTCGTCTGTCACCCTCTTTCTATAAACAAATGTGCGTTGGTTGCAATGGAATGCAAGTAATGCAACCAGTTCTTTCAATATGCACTGCTGGACATGGGTCTTCTTATGCACATTGTTTTATGCAAGAGGGATGTATGACCTTAAAACGCCACGCTGGTCAAGCGGGTTGGCGAGTCCACTCTTTTAGAGGTGGTTGTAGTGCCTCATGGCTTGTGGTAGCCGCTTAGTTATACCTTCGCCTTTTACGACACCCCCAGGAAGAGACTCTCAGAGAAGAGACTATCTTCATTTCATACATTCCCATCGAACTTCACTTACAGGTAAATTCGATTGATTATCTATTATCCAAAGTTTAAAAGTCGCTCAGCGAGCTATGAAAGCTCTATGCTCAGTTCAACTGATGGTAAGTGATAACTGTCGCCAATGGCCTTCACGATAGTGACGTAGTTGGCATGTCTGGCATACTGCTAATTACCTTGTATTACAAAACCTGCTGTTGAAGGAATATTTATAAACAATAAAATACGGTTTTTAAAAATCACAACAGAATCGGCGTAATAGTTTCAGAAATTAGAATGAACAAACAGTCGTTTGTACCAATACGGTGGCGTGGCGTTAGGATTTCTGCATCCCAGCAAACAATAGATAAACAATAAAAGGTCAAAGGTCATTGCTTGATTGAGCGATTGTAGACGGATTAAAATAAATAAAAAGATGATTCTTACTTATTCATTGTTTCAGGTCGGAGTCTAAGTTCATCCTGATATTGTCCGGAAATGGTTTCATATTGCATTTGCACATCCAACATATTTTGTTGAAGTTTCTCATGATTATTCTCCAATTGATGCAACTTTTCGTTTAGATCCCAGTACGCAGTATCTTGGGAAACCTAAATATACATGAATGTATAACATGATACCAATAGAACTTTAGTTACTGCCCGTGGCTTTGTTCGCATGGATTTATTTATTTTTATGGAAGATTACACACATGTTAAAAATATTGATGAAGCAATATAACGAGCAAAAGAAATTCGTAGACATGCCATTTAAAATCTCCACAAATGCATATAAGTATATATAAGGGCCTAAACGTTATTATAATAATAAAAAAATCAACAACATGTAAAGGAAGTTACCTACTACATATGAAGAAATAGAAGAGAAAAAGAGATACGATACGATAGAAGAGATAATTTACGATAAAAGCTATCATATTATTTATAAATCCGCTTTAGGCATTAGACGTACCTAATGCCAAATTTGGTAGTCATTAGTTCCTATAACGTGAATTTATTAAACGTAACAAGTAAACCAACCAAATTAGGTTTAGCATTTATTGGTTTGTTTTTATTTATTTTTTTGGTTTAGTGAAAGTGTGAACTATAGTGAAGGGTAAAAAAATATGGATTAAAGAACATACGCTATATCAATGAATAAGTTTTGTTAAAATACGTTAACTTTGCTAGATATTCGTACCTTCAGTTTTATAATTTTGGCAGTCTCGCGCGATACTTTATCGCGTAGCTTTTCTGCATCTTCTGTCAATCTCTTTCTATTTGCAGCTTTATTTATGTCAGAAATATCCATTTTTATAAAAGATAACCGAGATAAAATTCAATTTAAAATTTAGTTTAAAACTTGAGAAAATTTCTCCAATTTAGAAATTCTAAAATGGCGGGAACTGGTAATATTTATACATTAGGTTTTTTTTTATGGCGGTAAATTAGGGGATAAAGGAATTAGAAAAACATCGTAACAAAAATTAAATGTAATATTATAATCTACGAATAGTAATAATATAATTATTTAATTAGCGCTTTATTTAAAACTACTTTTTATAATTTTATTTTGATTACGTTCTTGTTGTCTAAAGATAATTCTTTTTATTTTTTGTCATTGTAACACCGAATTGGATCGCAACCGATTGTCATTACTGTCAGGAGCGAGAAATAAAAAGGTATTATTCCTTCTTGAAAATCAAATAATTCCATCTAATATAATCTTTCACAGAGTAAATTACGTCTTCCTTTTGAATGGTGATAAGACGTAAATAATATATTGCACTTATTATGAAGTTATGTAATGGGTATTAGAGGTTAGGTTTGTGTCTTTCAGATGCTGACATCTTCGCTTTTCGGTGGTCTGCAGGCTGTTCGCGCCTCCATCGTCTGCTCTAGAAACCTCAGTTTTGCGCCTGTGTTAGCGCAGAAGGCTTCTGACCCCATTCAGCAGCTGTTCCTGGACAAAATTAGAGAATACAAACAGAAAAGCGCGTAAGTTTCTACTCACTTTTGATACTATGGATTGATTCAATCATACGATATCTTAAGAGTCGCCAAGAATAGACAAAGATAGAAAACATAGGAAGAGGGAAGGTGCTTCCAAAGGAGATCATCTCTAACACTAGGACAAATAACTAAAAAAAAATTTTACCTTTATACGACTGTCGAATTTTCGTCTTGGATTTTTAAGTCCTTAGAAAATGCTAAAATATTTTAGCTAAACCACTTTATAAACATATTATTATAAGTAGAATGTTGCTGAAAATGTTTGTTCTATATATGGTGTTTATCTCCCCTTAGACTTTTGGCTCCAATTTCTGATAATTATGGTATTAACAATACAGCATTCATTTGCAACTTCCAGGGAAGAAATTGATTTATAGAATGAGCAATCTACACATATTTTGTTTAAAAACTTTTTCTATGCAGAATTTTTAAAGAAGAACTAACAAGTTTTAAATGATTTACATTGAATTTAAAATTGAATATGAAGAATTTGCACAATTTTATCCCTTTATGTTAATGTAAGCAGTTTTTTTCTTATATTTTAATATTTTGTATCACAATCATTATCCAATTTGTATAAATCTAATTTAAAAACATTTTATAGATCTGTATGGTTATATACATTGTAGCATTATTGTTGGTTCATTAAGTCTTCATGTATGCTGGCATGTTCATCTTGATTTTATGTATTAGAAATGAACGATTATGAATAGCAAACTTAAGAAAAGCACTAGTAGCTACTAATACTTTTCTACTAGACTGCAGTACTGTATCTGAATAATAATTTGTCTTTTCTCAAGTGTAAGTGCCTTTAATACTGAAAGTTTTCAAAGGTTTATGTCACCCAGTATAATGTACACACACAGAAAATCAAAAAAAATATTGAAAAAGAAATTAAAAGCAGCTGAAAAAGTATCAAAAACACTTTCACTTGTAACATCTGTAAAAGATAATTTTCATGATATATAAATACATTTTATAATCTAAATCTGGTCTGAATGCGCGTAATAATATATTGTTGTTTACCAATGTTCCTCCTAAGGAGTGTCTAGATACCATAAAAGATAGGCTGACTTGTAATAACTTGTCATCTTATTATATTGCTTTACTGGAACACTGTCTGGAATGCAATTACTTCCTATATCCAAGTCAATACTATCTTCAGATCGATGGCGTCGCTATGGGTAGTCCTCTAGCACCAGTAATTGCAAATATGTGAAGAGAGAGCCCTCAGTCTTGGGCCAAACATAGTGAGACTTTAGAAAAGGTATGTTGATGATATCTTCAGCATCATCAAAGGAAGTAGACAGGAAGTGGAGCAGTATATTAAACACCTCAATGCTATTTATCCAGAAATGCAGTTCACCTATGCAATGGGAAAAGACGGAACTTTGGCTTTCTTAGATGTCAAAATAATGGTTAGAGAGACTGTTCCTTATCCCTGTTTATAAATTACACTATAGAACAGTTTATAGACTATTTATATAAAGTTGACACACACTGACAGATACCTGCATGCCTCACATCATCATCTTCAACACCCGCAATCTGCTCAACATTGCTACATTAAACAACAGAGTGTATGACCTCTGTGACATTATAATAGATGAATTATCACATGTTCACGAGATACTCCAACAGAATGGGTACAAAACTAGTGGTAGGCAACCAAGGCGCAATCGGAGGGAGAAACATCTTAAGGTTAACGGACAGCCAGCATTTATGCCATATGTGAAAGGATTGACTGACAAAGTTGGAACAGTATTTAGAAGATACTCCATTAAGACTATATACTGTAAACTAGCAGAAAATCTACACACACCAAAAGGTGTTATAAGGTATGCCATGACACTAGATGCCATGGGTCTATAAGATAGACTGCAGCTGTGGTAGTTCCTATATAGGCCAAATTAGTAAATCAGCAATAGCCGAACGTATTCTCAAAGCTGGAATTAATCACTGGATAGAATTTTGCACTCGCAAACTCCCCTCCACTGAACGTCACTTTTATCCCAGGATTGAAAGTGAAGAGATTGAAATTAAGAAATATAAAAATTCAATCAGGAAGAGGGATATAAACTGTCATGACGTGGAATGCGGTGATTAACAAATTTCTACCTTGGGATACATCCACTAACATTTTCAGTGTAGCCTTTCCGAATGAGAAGATCAAATGTCAATAGTAGATAAAACTGTTCGCAGCTCCCATCCTGGACTACCTTCAGTCAACTCGTGAACACGGCTGGTGTAACCTGAGCCGAAACGTTGAGTAGCGCGTATAATACCTTTATTATACGCGATCAGACCCGATTTAGAATATAAAATGTGTACAAAACACGAAAATTTAAAAGTTCTATATACATACATTATCTTTATTCCAGTGGTGGCAAACTCCTGGATCCCAGCCCGGATATCCAGAAGGAAATGAAGCAAGAATTCGAGAAGCTCGAAAAGCAGTATGGAGGGGCCTCCGGAGTTGACATGACCTCATTCCCCTCGTTGAAGTTCGAAGAACCCAAGCTGGACCCTATCAACGAGCGGGCTGTTGCCAAGTGAACATAGCCATAGTTAATTTATGTGTAGAATATAATGCATATAATCATATTTAATAAATATATTAGGTGAATGTGGTCTTTTTATTTTGATCTGTTGTATTTTTTTTGTTATATACCTGAAAATTGTAATTAGTTGTCGATTTTAATCTGATGCTTTGGAAGGCAGGATTGTATAAAAGAGCGCTCGACGCTCGAGCGCTGACTTTAAGTTAAACGTTCTTTTGTAAAACTATTAAGTTTCTTAATCGGTTTATTAGCGCTGATTAAAAATATATTAAAAAAATAATTTAGTTATATGTATATTTATTTATTACTTTGCTACTTAATTGGTAAAGCCAAATGTTTCTTTATTAAGTGCGCTTTTACTACTTATGCAGACAAATTATTGTAATTTACATGTATATTTGCTTCTTGATAAGTCATTTATAGCTGTCAGTGCTGACCTCTCACAGTAGAAATCGTACACAAGTTGAGAAACTATCAAAGAACAGCGGAGAGATCTATCTATGTTCAGATATCAGAAAAACCACAAAAATAACTGACGCAATTCAAAAAATATGTAAACAAAACTCGAAAATGTCAATTGAATGCTCTATGTATGTGAAATTCTTGTATTTGCAGGTATTCTTGTAGTCTTATAACAAATGCGATTTTTAGGCACTGGTTATAGAGATAATCAGTCCATAAAAATCAGATAGAGATAATCAATCCATAAAAATCGCATTTCTTAGAAGACTACAAGAATACCTGCAAATACAAGAATTTCACATACATATATAACGTTATACATCTGTATAACGTGTATCATATTACATAAAGTCGACTCCCCTTAAACCCCAATACCCCGTCGTCGAGAGTCGAGTAAACCAAAGTCGAGAGCCTAGTACAACTGTACACGTGGGGTATGTATTTTCAACGCACATGCTGATGCATTGGATCCACGTGTTTTGGCCCAAAACCCTCCATAATTGCAAGGGGAGGCCTATGTTCTGATATTGATAGAAATTCTAATTAGTTGTATACTTTTTAAACATAAAATTTAATTCTGCGCGATAAAGTAATAAATCTCAAATAAACCGTAGTAGCAACAAAGGTTCGCTTCTTGCAGGGTGTCAAGAGTATTTTAAAAACTGAATTAACCGAAACAGCTGTTGTAACACATATAGCAACGTGTAACGATTTTGACCTTTGGTTTTCGCTCAGACGCCAACAGTATATACTGACCGATGGGCCTGTTGGTAGTGACCCTGTTTGCTGTGCAAAAGGTCCCAGGTTCGATTCACGATTTACGATGTTTGTCTTTGTCTTTGTATGTGTCCCTGGTTCCACGACACGGGGAATCCTAGTGTGGGCCATTGATTGTGGCATTATTTATTTAATAATTTGTTTAAAAGTCTTAAATGTTGTCAAAATAGGACAATCAGTGCCAGTTTGCCTTCGTTAGCCTGCGATGGCAGGAAATTTCTAGAAAAAAAATAAAACAAATAATTTGTTTAAGTCTTCAATTATGTTAAAGTAGGACCACAATCAGTGCCGGCGTTAGTGTTAATGACGCCTCGGACAAGATGTCGTGGCGCCCGCTTTCAAGGGCAAGACATTTTTAGAAAAAAGTTAAAACAAACTTGAGCGGTTTAGTTTTGACATTTCTAGAAGCCTTTTGACACTTATTTAGCACTAGCTGTTGCCCGCGACTTCGTCCGCGTGGACTTTAGTTTATAAACACCGTCTTTACCTTCTTAGGCGTATTTGGTATTTTCAAAAACGATCACACACATTATTTTTTATCGAACAAATGTTCGACGTGATTCTTTAAATTGATATAACTTTTTTATTTATGAACTGATTGAAATAAAACAAACACTAAATTTTAAGTGAAGCTTACCACAATAGATTAGTGAAAACCGCACCCAAATCGGTTAAGCCGTTTCTAAGTTTAGCGCGCACAAACGCACAGACAAACAGACAAAAATTCTAACAATCATTGTTTTGGGTTCTGTTGCGTTGATAAAGGCCCCCAATAATATTTTTCTCATATATCTTCCATGTACAGACAGCGATCAGTTACATTTTTATTATATGTATAGATTAAACAGAGTTAACAACGTGGACTCCTTATATTGTAGCTTCATATTTTTTGTTTTAAATTTTCGGTTATCGGAAATTTCAACGCCCCTGCAAATTGCGCCCCGGGCGATGGATCTCGCTCCCTTCCAAGCCGCCACTGACCACAATCCACTTAAATCTCATGGAATGTGGTGTGAAGATCGCGATGGATTACGATCTTTTTATCAGAAGTTATTGTGAATAATCACGATTCACGATATCCCCGATATGGCGCGGCATCCCCTCGATTACCTGGCGTCCTAGGTGATCGTGCAAGTTTTTTTTTCTTTCTTATTTTTAAGGAACTTTTATGCCTTGGCACATGTCAGTTCCATCGTACCCTAAACTTACATTCTACAACATTAATGTAGGTACCAATATATCAGCCCTAGCGAGGGCTCACGAATCTGTACAAACTAAATGCTGTATCGATCGCGCAACTTGCCCAGCCCTTTATCCGCCTTTGATCCTTTAGTGGAATATCTAGAACAACGCACTTCATGCCTGTTGTTTTATTAAAATACAAGATTAACAGTATGTGCTTGTATCAGCCTATATCGTCCCATTGCAGGGCACAGGCCTCCCTTAGTAAATCACTTTGGGGTTTCGGGTCGTAAACCATCACGCGGGCCCAGTGCGGATGGGTGGATTTCTATATTTTTCTGGAGCGTTAACAGTAATAGCATAAATTTTTAGTATTAAAATTAACAGCAGGTACTAGGACCAATTTAACAGGAACCAGCCCTTATATTATTGTGTTCACTACTGTGTTCACCCATGTTCACTACTGAACATGGGTTTCCTTGTGCGCAAGGCCTTATGTATGAGGGATCTACGCTGTTTCAAAACGGCACGCTGGTCGGCAGGCGTCACGTTGGCGAGTTCACTCTTTTATAGGTGGTGTGATTACACGGCGGTTGTGATAGTCGCTTTGTTATCCCTTTGAAGCTTTTTACGACACCCACGGATAAAGATGAGCTGGTATCTTTTTTTAATGTAGGCAGTAGACGAGCCATACAGTCCACCTGATGGTAAGTGGATACTGTCGCCCATAGACATCCGGGATATATGTGAACATTAGTCCAAAATGACAAACGTTGGCACGCCCCCGTATGCGCTGCCTATCTTTGGAGATATAGGAATGGATTTGGAGAAAGGTTTGAGAAAATGTACATTAGGCAAATAAGATAAAGTGGGAAATGCAGTACATTTCAAGGTAGTCGTCTGTGAGAGAGGGGTAACGTGGCCAGTCGAGCGCGCCCAGCGGCTGTTGGATTGCAGCGTGCACTCTCCCTTTCTAAAGCCGGCCAACACCAAACGGCCGTAACCATATAATTTAATATTATATCTCAAACTAATTACTATTTCAGTGGAGGCAAACTAGTAGATCCGAGTCCAGCAATCGAAAAAGAATTGAAAACAGAATTGGAAAAGCTTCAGAAAGCATACGGGGGTGGCTCTGGGGTTGACATGACAGCATTTCCTTCTTTCAAATTTGACGAGACCAAGCTGGATCCTATTGACGAGCCACTACCTAAAGCTGCACCCGCTAAGGGAGGAAAAGGTGGCAAAGACGAGAAGAAGAAGTGAAGACAGCCATAGTTTATAGCCACTTGCAGAAATTTGTACCTAACGATGTAACAATAATAATGGATTTAATAAATAAACATAACAAAATGGTGTAATTAATAGTTAATTATAGCAGTTGCTTATTTTTATCGTAATAGAACATCGTGTGTTTTGGTTGAAATGAAGGGTCTAATTGGTCTAGCTAACCAAAAGAAATAAGAAGTAAGGTACTTCATTTGGGCATCAAGTTTAATTCCATTGGGGAACTGAGATAAATGCAATAAAATTCTCTCAGAAAACTGCAACAATAATAACGAAAGTAGAAGTTATTGTGTTCTAATGACTCATACGAGTTCGTAACGCAATTGGAAGATTTTCCACAACTAAACTATCATGACATTTTCCACAACTAAACTATCCTGACATTTTCCACAACTAAACTATCATGACATTTTCCACAACTAAACTATCCTGACATTTTCCACAACTAAACTATCATGACATTTTCCACAACTAAACTATCCTGACATTTTCCACAACTAAACTATCATGACATTTTCCACAACTAAACTATCATGACATTTTCCACAACTAAACTATCATGACATTTTCCATAACTAAACTATCCTGACATTTTCCACAACTAAACTATCATGATATTTTCCACAACTAAACTATCATGACATTTTCCACAACTAAACTCTCATGACATTTTCCACAACTAAACTATCATGACATTTTCCACAACTAAACTATCCTGACATTTTCCAGAACTAAACTATCATGACATTTTCCACAACTAAACTATCCTGACATTTTCCACAACTAAACTATCATGACATTTTCCACAACTAAACTATCCTAACATTTTCCACAACTAAACTATCATGACATTTTCCACAACTAAACTATCATGACATTTTCCACAACTAAACTATCCTGACATTTTCCACAACTAAACTATCATGACATTTTCCACAACTAAACTATCATGACATTTTCCACAACTAAACTATCATGACATTTTCCACAACTAAACTATCATGACATTTTCCACAACTAAACTATCATGACATTTTCCACAACTAAACTATCATGACATTTTCCACGACTTAACTAATCTGACATTTTCCACAACTAAACTATCATGACATTTTCCACAACTAAACTATCATGACATTTTCCACAACTAAACTATCATGACATTTTCCACGACTTAACTAATCTGACATTTTCCACAACTAAACTATCATGACATTTTCCACAACTAAACTATCATGACATTTTCCACAACTAAACTATCATGACATTTTCCACAACTAAACTATCATGACACTTTCCACAACTAAACTATCCTGACATTTTCCACGACTTAACTAATCTGACATTTTCCACAACTAAACTATCAAGACATTTTCCACAACTAAACTATCATGACATTTTCCACAACTAAACTATCATGACATTTTCCACAACTAAACTATCATGACATTTTCCACAACTAAACTATCATGACATTTTCCACAACTAAACTATCATGACATTTTCCACAACTAAACTATCATGACATTTTCCACAACTAAACTATCATGACATTTTCCACAACTAAACTATCGTGACATTTTCCACAACTTTTTTTTTTTTTTTATGTACGAAGGCGGCAGACGAGCATACAGTCCACCTGATGGTAAGTGGATACAGTCGCCCATAGATATCCGCGATACATGCCAACATTAGTCCAAAATGAGAAACGTTGGCATGCCCCCGGATGCGCTGCCTACCTTTGGAGATATAGGAATGGATTTGGAGAAAGGGTTGAGAAAATGGGGAGGGATAGGATGGGATTGGAATGGGCTCTGGCACATCTCACTCACTACCGAAACACGTACGTACATTGGGGAAATACGATAAAATGGGAAATGCAGTACATTTCAAGGTAGTATTCTGTGAGAGAGGGGTAACGTGGCCAGTCGAGCGCGCCCAGCGGCTGTTGGATTGCAGCGTGCACTCTCCCCCTCAAAAATTCTCTGAACTATTCTGACATTTTCCACAACTAAACTATCATGATATTTTTATAATATCTGTGGGGTCACCTTGCCAGGCCATACTGTATTTAAGTAATATCACAATTATATCGAGAAAATAATTACAAGATTTAGCAGACTGCAATATTCTGTTAATGCGTGGTTGATTAGAGGCCGTGTGCTATCTGGACATATTTGAGCACGTACGTGCATACATATTAGGATTATATATTTTTTAATGGTGACGCTGGCAGTCGCGCATGCGGCCTACGTGTTGGTAAGTGGTTCTGGGTGCGCTGACAAAAAAGTTAGGTAGGCATATAAAATTTAATCCATCAGCAAGTCATCTTAATGATATTTCTTTTTATTCTAGACACAAGGTTTCTTAGCAAGATCTATTTCTTATAACTTATAGGTGACAATTACTATATAAAAAATATGTAAATGTCTTAAATAAATAACGATATTATTATTATTATTTCAAACTTTATCGTATTTCCCCAATGTATGTACCTACGTGTTTCGGTAGTGAGTGAGATATGCCCATTCTCATCCTATCCCCAACCCTTTCTTCTAATCCATTCTTAATCTGCAAAGGTAGCCAGCGCATCTGGAGGCGTGCAAACGTTTGTTCTGCACTGATGTTGGCATATATCGCGGATGTCTATAAACGACAGTATCCACTTACCATCAGGTGGATTGTACGCTCGTCTGCCGTCTTTTTTCTATTAAAAATATATATTCACCATGTATGTACCTACCTATGTCAGAAATATTATTGACTAGGTACTATGGGTTGCCAAGGTATCAATTGCCAATCTTGTACTATAAAAATATGCCGCTGCAAGATAAGATACTACATAAGTGGCAAACACTATGTAAATAATATCTACGAGATGTTATTTTGCTCCAGACGGTGTGAATCATGAATAGTCCTATGTTTCCACCAGTCACCACCATTCTAAGTAGCGGCTTATAACTATGTGTGCGTCATTGCGCAACACGTAGGTATTACGCATGTGTGAATCCATTCGTTCATTCGCCAATGTTTTCAGTCATTGCCTACTGCCACATTCCTTAGTTTGATGCTAGCGTTGATCACGCCTCCATGTTTGTACGACGATATAGCGAGTTTACAATACAATGGCCAGTATTGTAGGTTCCACGAAGAGTTTCCCCTTCTCTTTTGACATGGATGTGGAGGAGGATGACCCTGGAAGAACGACACACCTTGCTAAAAGGACAGGTTAGTTTTATTCTAATTTAGGGTACAATGCGTCAGCGAAACTTGTATAGGTCATGTTTTGCATCGTATATGGAATTTTTCGCGCGGAGTTTCTCGGTTTTATAGTAAAGAAAACATTTTTTTATACAAAATGACGTTAACGTTTTAAACGTTAACAAAATTATAGTTACCAATTGATTTATCACGATGGGTTTTAGTTAAAATAAATCACAATTCCTTTAATATCTACCTGTGGAATAAATTCATAGCAAATATTAATTTTAAACTGATACCTACATATAATTCTAAGAAAAATCCTGAATTATCTACGGAAATTATTCGCAAAATGTTAATCTAAACTACGCAATATCTTTCCACAATATTGTCCCCAGTTATACGACGTTATCCTTGTTTTGATACTGTTACTATGCCGGTTAGAGTGGTCACGCTTTTGCGTGTGTATCGGGCATATGCCGTGACCACTCTACTTGTTCGGTTAGTTGGATCGATATCCCGGCTCAGCTGACTGACTACTTCGGACCACTGCAATACTATATTATGTTATAGCTATATACCTACCTGGAAGGGTTATAAGTAAGTACTGAAGATTATAAGTAAGTACTGAAAACGCAGGAGGAAACATTTGAAAAAAGATCGCGTGTGCATGGAATCAGTGTTAGTACCTACTATTTCACATACTGATACAAAACTAAATAAAAATGGATACATTATTAAACACAAGTCAAGAACGTCCCACACACACTAAACCGAACGAACTAAATAATTTTTCTAATTTTTCTACTTACCGCTTTAAATCATAGATGATAAATACTATATTGAGGAAGATGATGTTGAAAATACTCGGAAAATGCTTAGGTACATAAATTAATGCCTTATTAATTGCAACGTTAGCTCAGGTGAAAGGGGTTGTCTGTAAAGAATACTAGCCTATCTTCTCCAGGTATTTATTAAAAACTAGCGACCCGCCCTCGCTTCGCTTCGGTTTATAAGTTTTTTTTTCAAAATTTCAAAATAAAGTATAGCCTATATTAGACACGGATAATGTAACTTCCTATTTGTGAAAGAATTCTTGAAATCGGTTCCGTAGTTCCAGAGATTACCCCCAACATACCCACAAACAATCACACAATTTTACCTCTTTATTACATTAGTATAGATGTATAGATTAGAGGACTGAATTTACAAGCAATAAAGATTTTTTTTTTTATATTTATAGTTGTACAGCATTAATCTTATGATGCGCACGATAGTTAAGAAATGATTCAAAATGCAAGCATTTGACGTTTGAAACAAAATTGAAATCGAGAAAAAAATCGTAGAATAGATAGAATCTCAGAATCCCTTATCGATGGTTTGCATTAGCAACCATTCTTAGAAATTTAGAAGCAGGAAGTCCCCCAAAAGTCTGTTCGAAGAGTTTGGTACGATATGCATGACGATATGTTTTCTTATAATTAATAATTAATGATATATTTATGTTCTCATCCATTATTTTGGAAGACTTGACCATTCTAACACAGTCACAGTAAAATAAAAACCAAAAGAAACCTGAAGTTTCCCTGACTTAATCTACTGACCAGCGGCCAGCAACAATTGTGGAATACGATCTCGGTCTCCAAATGGTGTTAATGCGACATTGTCAGGAGCCAAGATTATGCGACGTCGATTACAAAGGATACTGTAGCAAAACTTATAAAAGAAATATGACTTGGGAGTTTTCTTTCATAACATAATCGAGGCAACACAAAGGTTGCCTGGAAGAAATCGCTGTAGTGACAAGGCCGCCGGTTATAGGTACCTCCAACTGCTTGTACTTTGTTTCTCTCTTTACGTTATTGGTGGACAATAAATCTGTCGAGCGATTGAAAATAGAGACCACATTAAATATTAAAATCCCAAAGCAAAGCAAACAATTTTATACCGGGTGGGGCAAAGCAAACAATTTTTTTTATAAATCAAATAGTAATATTGTAATGCATAAAGTGTGTTACTTATTTTTCTCTAAGCTGGTGTAGGAGGGGGGGGGGGGTTCACCAACCTGTCCACCGTGGCTACGCCCATGGCCCACCCTATTGCTACTGCAGTGGCCCTAGTGCACCCTATTGCAGTGGCAGAGCAGTAGACAGTGCACATGGTGGTCAATGGATACTGTCGCCCTGCGACATCCGCGATACATGCCAACGTTAGTCCAGAATGATAAATATTCGCAGGCCCCCAGATGCGGCGCTGATCGCCTTTGGAAATTTACGAATGGAGAAAGGTTTGGGAAAATAAGCAGACACAGTATAATATGGGCTCTGGCAACTACCGAAATATATAAATGGCGTACTTTGAGGAAATAGGATAAAGTGTGAAAAACTACATTTTGCATTTCTACATAAGTAGTCTTCTGTGAGATAGTGGTACTTGGCTAGTCAAATGCGCCTCGCGGCTATGAAATTGCAGCGGTTACCATCGCCCTCCCAAATGAATGCAGCCCAAAAAATATGCTCGGCACTGGAGTTAACGTCCCCCCAGCATATGAAGTCTTCGATAAAAGCGTTTTAGCTAGATCAGCTACAAATGGATCATCACATCGTTATGCCTAAATATTTCATGTTTCCTCGTCTTCATACACTTATGTTCGTTAAGATGGTGATTAGAACACATAATGCTAAAATCTTGGCTGAGAGAATGTTTAATACCCAGTGGCGTAGAATGGGTCACTAGCACCCATATGAAAATATTAAAAAACGCTCAAATAAAGTACCGCCCGGAGCGGACCTCACCAGCCGCACCCTCCATGCTTCGCCACCGTTACCCTCTCAAATAGTTTGAATACGAAGATCGTGGTGTGTTGTGAAGTTCAGCATATTAGAATGATACTGATACGAAATAGCCGAAAGATGAGTTTGGTGAGTTTAATTTTGTGATAACTAAAATGAGTACTCTTCGGAAATACAACCTGATGTGAAAACTACATACATGTATGTAGTGTTCATCATTCGTCAACTTTATCTAATCTAGTCAATATTTCAGCTCGTTGATGGACAGAGAACACGACGGAATGTCAATCAGTAGATATGGTAATCAGTTTCTAATGTTTATTTATTTATTTATTTACTTATTTATTTCGACCAACGCAGGATCATAACATTTTTATAATAATTAATTGTTAGTAAGAACTTAATTTAAAAAAAATATAAACAAAATATAAATTAAAATTATGCTAATTTATTTGTCAGCACATGTATCATACAACAACGGTTCATGTACTGACAGTCGAACTTGTTCGAAAATATTACCAGGATACCGTTGGCGCTGGCCCGGACCCTGCGCATCAGGGATGCATACCGTTTGCGCATGGTCGCGTATAAACAATCTACCCGCGCTTCATTCTACACTTTCATTCTTTAGCAATGTCGGTACGAAAATGACGACACATCCATTTATTGATGATAAAACTGCTAATGAGATATTGAAATTACTTAAAGAGGAATATCCAAGTTTATAGATCCCATTGCTTTGTCAATGTTTTTTCGCGTCTCACTCGTATGGTGTTCTATAGATTTCTATAAACTTCTGTAGGATAAAATTTTGTTAAATTTGACACAACGAGTACAATTTGAACTTGATTTGTCAATTAATCGTAACTCTAATAACCTATTGCATTGTGTTATTAACTAATTATTTTATTTCAAATTTATCCCCTCCATCTCTTTCCTAGTGTCTTAAGAGGTGATAACAAAACCGCTACCACAAATAAGTCCAATTACACCACCTCTAAAAGAGTGAACTCGCCAACCCACCTAATCAGAAGATCGCATCCTTTATACACAAGACAATGTGCATCAGGAGGCCCGTATCCAGCGATGGACGGTAAAAGGGTTGGTTATGGATTATTTCTCACTGCTTCGCAATCCCGCGGTACCCTCCCAAAGCAACGCCCTAAGCCGAGGTCCGTTCTTTCCGCCGGTCTACCGGCGGGGAGCCCTTAGGCTCGTTGCTGCACACACTTTTTGCCTTCTGCGCTCGCCCTAAACCATACATGTCCGGTAACTCTCGAAAGACCACTAGGACCATAAGAGTTTAGCCATTCCGAAAAAGAGTTGGGGACGGTATAGTCCATAGACGAATATTTTATTAGAGATATTACTGTGATTACATGTTATAGTTATCACAGATGTGCGATTTGCTTATAATTATATATTCTGTACATGTAATTATATACCAGGGAAAATATTTGACTAAGTAGCACCAATTATTATGTTCTTAAAATACGATTTCTTTCATAGTTTTCATAAAGCACGTGCGATAACGTTCTAACGATCCTTATCTAATCGTCTCGGTTGTCTGATATTTACATAAGATATCATATTCAAGTGTATTATGTTCTTAAAATAATATCGCACACACATATAGATTATTTTCATCGCTACACTTGCTTACTATTTGCCTAAATTACCATGTGCAATTACTATAACTTCTTTAAAATAAAGTGAAACTGATTACAGATAAGATACACATGTAGATGGAAGGATTATTGATGTAGGGTTGTTCATCTACATGAGAAATATCACGCATGAGATTTTTGATGAAGACCAAAAAATGGACGCTATTAAGAGCGTTATCAATTTGCTTCAGTTCCCTCTATTATGTGTTCAAAATGAAACAAAGAAATAGTCAAGGAACAAAGAAATGAATATAGAAAAGTATGCTTTGATATTTCAATTTAATATGGACTGTGGCAGTTTTCCAGCACTGATACTTGAGATTGTTAGATAAGCCGGGCGTTTGGTCTCCTATGAAAGTACTCTCACTGGTACGACCACTGATTTTTAGATAGATAGTGATTTAAACAGGATTTAAACTTTGGATTTTTAGTCGAAACTTCCTTCCTCTGTTACTTCCATTTCAAAGTTATCGTAGAATATCCAATTTTATTTATTTATTTACCTATTTATAGTTCTCTTCTCTCTTCTCCGTCATATCTTTTCTCCGTCTTATCTTTTCAAACAATTTAATAAGACGTAGTTGCGGCTGTGTTTGATATCTTAACGCGCTTAAATTAAATCTTAAATATTAACGGTGTTTAACTACCTAATGTTCTCCTTGTAGTTTTACGAAGTATCGCCAATAATGAGTGAGTAAATGGTCTACTCTCTTTCAAAATGTAGTTTTGAGAACCTAATCATCATGATACTCATGATCATGTTCGGTTAATGCGGTCATCACTAGGTTGATCCAGGGCTCTGCGAAAGGAATACTCTGAACCTATTTGTTCAAATTAGTCATCAAACTGGAATACGGGTGGCCATTATCCTTCGCTTACACTATGTTCTAAATTTATAATGACTCCACGCAATTTAGTGTGCCAACGTAGTCATGTTATATTTAGAACCGATGACTTCCGTGATTTGTTTGTCACAAAAGTACTTATCTTTATAAGTTCCGATTATATAGGTACTACAAAAGATATACAGGGTATTAAAATAGTTTTAAAGAAGCATCGAAAGAATTGGTCAGGAATCTACCGGACCAGTATTGACCAGCTTTATTGTCTTATTTGTCTTAAAAAGCAGGTGGTTTCATTCATGTTATATTCTAATTATCATGTGTAAGTCAAGATCATGATTATGAGGATTTATGAGTCTCAATAAAGTGACAAGGCTGATAGATCGTCGACTCGTGACGAAAACGTGACCATAGAATTGTGCTAAACACAAAAGCGTGTCGCTGCGCTCGTGCCAGCCCGCACCAACCCGCGCCCGTTCCGTTTAGTCGACGACTAAACATTCGTACAATAACATTCTCTCACAACTGACAATGAGAATGTAATTTTCATTTAAATCTTGTGTGCAAAAAGTGATTCTTTTTGAGGTTAGTGGTTTGGCGGGCGTTTTGACAGATGCGAGTTTCCGCGCGAATGTTCCATGCGTTTCGGTTTGGATTTATGTTCCAGCAGGTGTTAAAATATTCTGTTTATCATATGAACGAGGGTCATGTGTGTCATATTTTCAGTTGCAATAAAGTCTGTGTGCAAAATTATGTTCCGTTTACTGCCCATTCTAATGCTTCAGGTACATTCAAGGCCAGTTTTCATTACCGCTGAAAATTAGTGTTGTCAACGAGTGAGTCATGTGTTTAAGTCGATTCCAGTAAATTTCCATGGGTGAAGTTTTTTTTATGATGCTATGATAAAAAACCTTTTGTCAACACTCACATTATATCACATTGTCCTTTGACACTTTAAAGTATTGTATAAGTACATATATACAAATAACTGTTTTCTTATTTGTATTGGTTTCATTATCGTTCAGATAGTTAATGAATATTGATAATTGATGCTGCCTATGAATTATCATATTATCATGAATTAACATAAGTATTAACATAACGTGATAATTGCGGAAAATTATACCGCCATTGTTTACAAATAAAATTTATTTTGATTTTATTGGCTTCCTACAAAATGTTTACAATAACAATCGAAGATTTTTGGCAATGAATTGAAAGATAATACCAATCGTTTATTTTGGAAAAAGGTTATTCTAATGAAGTACTTTTACATAGGTAGTTATCATAAAAATATTTCTCTAGAATGACTCGTACTGAAGGCCTTTGACTTGCATGCTCCTTAGTGTGAAAAGGTGGGCGGCTGGCACGGTTCCCGTCGAAAATAACACAACGATCCCAGTCGGCGCCATTCGTTCCTAAATTAATTTGTTGCAATCCATCCATTTTTTTATAATTCATTTGGACACTGGTATAGCCATTGGTCCATACACAGTAAATAAAAAAACAGAATTGTTTTTATCAAGTGATTTTTCAGTCTCGTCGAAGTAGGAGTCGCTCAGTAAAGTGATAGTGGGTTTACTGAGGATAGAGTTGGACTCCTTGGAAGAACACGAATAATGTGATCCCACATTATTCGACGCTAATACTAGGCACTTTAAAGTTTAATAAACTGTCACTATTAAATCATATATACTATAATAATACAGATTTTTTTGTAATAATAAAACAAAAACAACTTTATTTCTCGGGTTCCCGTTAAAAAGGGCAATGCATCCAGAAACTTCCGGTTCACTGCCGGTTTACAATTTGAAAATTGCATTGTCGTAGTTTTTATTTCCTATATGGCAACGATGCAATTGGCTTATTCTGCCAGTGTCAAGTTTTCTTCGTAATTAACAATTTCAAAGTTTAAATCCTATCCTATCCAGTGTTGTCGAAGTAAGTCAGGTGTCACTCAGTAAAGTGATAGTAGATTTACAGAGGGCAGATGAGGACTTCTTGGATGCACGCGAAAAACGCAGTCCCATGCTTTTATTTGATTATCAACAAACATTACGCACAAAACACACTTTGAAACTATCACTATTAAACTACAAAAATACAATTTTTATAATAAATAAAACGAAAACTCAAGTTCACTTCTCGAGGTACCACCAAAAAGTCCATTGTCATAGTTTTTCAGTTTCAATTGTTATGAACATAGATTTACGAGCGACATCTGTTAGGTTTAACTTATATACGAGT
This sequence comes from Sesia bembeciformis, assembly GCA_943735995.1. NCBI lineage: Eukaryota > Metazoa > Arthropoda > Insecta > Lepidoptera > Sesiidae > Sesia > Sesia bembeciformis. The sequence continues at coordinate 905,538 of OX031042.1, forward strand.
ATGTAACCTTCCTTATCAAAATTTGCGTACAATTCTAGGACTCCGTCCGAAGGACTCTAACTCCGAGTTGCGTACTCCGAAGCCGTACTCCGTACCACACACGGTCTTCAACTCTTCTCATCCCCCGGCGACGTAATTGTTTTTCGGCGGAATTCTAAACATTAATAGCAGAAAAATTTGTACCTAAAAAATCTCTAAAGTAGCTATATACTAAATAAATAAATTGGTAAAAATATCTCTATTACTGGATTAAAGTAAACATATCTGTTGGTCAGCGTAAACAAAATGAGGTCACCCAAAAATAGGACGGAACGTCCAGACCGATGTTGAAGGTTTATATAAAAATAAATATTAATAGTTATTTACTCTGTTAAATATTCGATAAAATTATAAGCCGACAGCAAAAAAACTACTCAATCATGATCAACAAAATAAACATTTTTTTTTAATAACTGGAGTAAATCATAAATTTATTTCGTTAGCATACAATTTTGTACACGTGGTGGGGGTCTCCTTATAAGTATAAGAAATACCTGCGTCAGGGAGCTGCGCTAGTCCAGAACAAGTTACATTGTTAAATAAGGTTATTATGACATCACATCACATGAAAATAATAAGAAAACGGTGCCGAGGTGTAACGAGCGTGTGAGTGTGTGTGAAGATGTGTATGTATGCGAAAGTACATAAGTGCCTATGTATGTATTTTGGTTCACATCGCAAATAAGTCCAATAAGCGTATTATTTCTCAGAATGTTCTCGATCTCGTCGTAGCTGTTACTCTTTACCCAGTTAGTCAAATACTTTTTGCAAATATATGGGATAAATGTTTATTAATTAAGTTATATAAACATGCTGACTGTTTTACATATTGTCTCCTGGCTAAAATTGTATTCGGAAATTAAAGGAGCTAAAATATCTTTTCATCTTTTACTAGGGATATTAGGGTTACATAGTGACTTGTGCAATTTTAAATTACCCCGTAATTTAACTGTAAGAAGGTCACATAATTAATAGAGGCTTTCGGATTGGAATCTATACTGTAAATGACTAAGAATTTTATGTCATCACCAAGTGGAAGGTCGCGGAACTCGTATTTCTTTATGGCCACCAGAGAATCTAACTAAACCGTATAATTTTTACAAAATTTTCATTTAAAACTTACTGAAGCAATAACTTTATTTATACCGCAAACCCGTAGGCTGTGGAACGAACTGCCTCAAGAGGTATTTCCATTAAGCTTGATATGGGGTTCTTCAAGAGAACTGTGAATAGGATTTTGCAAGGTCGGCGGCGCGCCCGCATGCCCCCTGATGTTGCAGGTGTCACGTGGGGTCGCTTGCTCGTCCGCCCACTAGTCTATAAAAAAATATATATTTCATTCATTATGGTGCCATCGCTTTATCAGTATTTTCTGTTGTTTATTTACCTAATTCTCTAAAATTATTTTATGCGGCATCATTAATGTCTAATACAGTGTTTTTACTAAGTTCAAAGAAGAATTTATTGTTACGTTTTGATGTTCATAGTAACAGTACCAGAAAATATACAAATGTTACATTTAATAATCTTGTGTAATCTTAAAAACATATTTTCTTCTAAAAAATCACGTCCAATTATGTTTCTCTTGAGTTAGAAAATATTAACAAAATCAATAAGTTCCTATAAATAATAAGGTCATGTTGCTCAGATTATATCATAAATTATTTATTTATTTTCCATCCGTTCATTTCCAAAAATATTTCCTTACGATTCGATGTTGACAAACTCATACATTTATTTTTATGCTCAACAGAATGTTATCATAATCAATCATCACAATCTTGCGAATTGTTGCCAAAAACGGAGGTACAGTCGTGTTCAACAATGTTATTGAATAACTAAGAGTTTCAGCTAAAATGCGGGCGTCCGAACAAAAAGTCCAGACATGCTGCATTGGTGTCATGGCCAGATATGGAAACTAAAATAGATATCTGACCACATATCATGAAAACGGCATGTTAAATAAGGTTTATGCAGAGAAAAAAATGCAAAGTTCAAAGTCAAAATAACCTACCTATTACCTACCTAAAGTACATACCTACGTTTCGAGAAAATCGAAAATCGACTCTGATCTAAAAAAAACAGCTTTACTTGGCGGTTACGTAGGGAAATATTTATTATGAAAATCTAAACTATTTCTCACAAATTTAACCAATATCTTTAATTCTTAACAAATAATTTGAAAAATATATCTTATTACGTGTTACGTACAGCTAACAGCTATGATATTTTTTAAGTTTTTATATTCAATACTTTTTACCTTGATTGTACTTATTTAAGATATCAAAAGCAAAGAAAACAAATTTATTTATTTGCCAAGGAGAAAACTCGCATCTGTCACCTTAGTGTAATTTCATTGTCTTTGCGTTGTTAGCCCATCAAAACAGAAAACATTTTGTGGTTAAACCTATTTGCAGAAAGTGACTGTATGTTTTTAAATGGTTAGTGAATAAAAGTTTTCCTCCATCTCGGTGGATTATATAATCTGTGGTCTCGCTCGGTGTGCTGATGAGATGTCGTCGAGAGGCGTTCAAGATGGCTCGAGATCGCCTTGCATTATTACAGACTCCTTCTTCGACGATGGTGGTAAGTATTTCGAACAGTGTTATCATGTAATTATCATCATCAGTTATCATCAGTGGTAATTTATCTGTTATCAGCTTCTTGAAGTGATGTAATATAATATTTGAGATTTTCGCATTTTTCACACATATTTATCTATTAAACGGTTAAACATCAAGTAAAATAAATGAGGTAGATAAACGTGAAGTGATGTTAACCATAAAAACCACACCATAGAGCCAAAATAGTCTAGTTTCATACATAATACAACCTTACTGAGGCCTGCAGTGATTTTAAGAATAAATGCAAATTAACGTGGAAAATAGACATAATTATCAAGACCATTTAAATAAAAAGATTTCATATTTTTTTGGTAATTAACTCTAGACTCTTAAACTAGATAGAACCTATATTTAGAAATAATAATAATAATATAAGGTAATACCATAATGAGTCTATAATTCTTTTAATCTATATATAGTACATATAATAAAAATGTAACTGATCGCTGTCTGTATATGAAAGATATATGAGAAAAATATTATTGGGGGCCTTTATCAACGCAACAGAACCCAAAACAATGATTGCTAGATTTTTTGTCTGTTTATCTGTTTGTCTATGCGTTTGTGCGCGCTAATCTTAGAAACGGCTCAACCGATTTGGGTGCGATTTTCACTAATCTATTATGGTAAGCGTTTGTTTTATTTCAATCAGTTCATAAATAAAAAAGTTATATCAATTTAAAGAATCACGTCGAACATTTGTTCGATAAAAAATAAGCTATAAGAAATAATGAGTGTGATCGTTTTTGAAAATACCAAATACCCCTAAGAAGGTAAAGACGGTGTTTATAAACTAAAGTCCACGCGGACGAAGTCGCGGGCAACAGCTATGTAGACAATATTTTGTTTTGAAAACTTATAAACCGAAGCGAAGCGTGGGCGGGCCGCTAGTATGAAATATTTTTAAAGCATCACGGGATGCATTTCTTAGTTTTAGAGTTTTTCATATCTCGTTGAAGCAATTATTAATATGGGTGTCTGTATCGTTTTTAAGGCTATATTTATAAATCAAGTTAATAAAAACGGTGTAATTTTTTTTTATTTATCTATTAATTACGAGATCTTGACGGAAGCTAATTGATATACCGGTTACGAGAGCAGTGATAGATATTTTCGTATTGTCATTGGTTTATAAATATTATTTTGTAAGTTTTACATAAAACTCTTACTAATAATGAAATAATATTGAGAAAGTTGCAAATTGATGACAATTATCCACAGCATTCATAATTGATGAATGATAAGACATAGTTAAAGTTACTCTAACAGCTAAGTTGATTAAAGTATGTAAAATATATAATAAGGTTTGACTGTAGTGTGTAAGAAATCGACGTTAAAGCGTGACCAGAAAAATAACATTCTTGCTGTGGGGGCGCCACATTTGCTTTTTTCATAGCTAGTTAGTATTGTCAGTAGAAGATATTTATAATAGTTCCATTAGTTTTACGCATCATGGCGAGGTTTTTTTATTTTCTTGGTCAGGCTTTAATAAAAAGCGTAAAAAGTTTGGTCTACTGATAACAATAAAATTAAATTAAAATCGACAATGTGATTAATTGATGACATAACGAGAATAAACCGATAGATTATGGGTATCTATCTATTCATTCGTGAGATTGTGACTTCAAACCCCGACCTTTATCACAAAATTTCTGCTTAAATAAGGATTTGTCAATTAATATTAACTCAACCGTGAAGAAAAACATTGTGAGGAAATCCGTGTTCGAGAATAATTCCATTGAATTATTGGAGGAAAGTAATTGGCTCGCGTTGTGGATTATACCCGGTATATTTTCGTGAAATTGCCCTGGGTCATTTTAAGCTGGTATGTCATATAGTGTCTTTGATAAAAGTATATACTTATATCCATATAAATACATACAACAATAAATTATACCATACATTGAAAATATAATACACTACCGACCCGCCCTCGCTTCGCTTCGATATTAGTTTTTTTTTCAATTTATTTTTTTCAAAATTTCAAAATAAAATATAGCCTATATTAGACATGGATAATGTAGCTTCCTATTTGTGAAATAATTTTTGAAATCGGTTCAGTAGTTCCAGAGATTACCCCCAACATACCTACAAACACACAATTTTACCTCTTTATTATATTAGTATAGATAGATATATTATAAGCCACTGACAAGGGGAGGTTGTTTCAAAGAAAGAAAACAATTTAAATAACTATGTATATTTATCTACTCTGTTGCTTAAACAGATAATATCCCCCTTTTAAACTTTTTAAACTTGAAGCAACTTTTTAAATAAATATTTAGAAGAAGCTTTCCTAATCTTAGTGGGAAGTGTTCCAAAGTTTGATAGCCTGAGCTGCGAAAGAATTGGCCAAGACAGGACATGTAACGAAAAATTCTCATCAAAATTAAGAACAAAATATATAAAAAAAAAATTCCTTCGAGCCGGATTTGAACCAGCGACCTATGGATGTCCATTGTAATACCATCTACAGTCCACCGCTCTACCAACTGAGCTATCGAAGGGACATTGAACAAAGCGAAATTTATTAATACTTTCCAAAAGAACTAACAACTAGGATAACGATGACGTTTAGAAAGTGAAATGGTACAACAGTTATCATAATTTGCCCGTTTTATATTTGTACATATTTTTACATTTAAAATTGTATGTAGGTAAGTTGATATTGATGATTTATCATACATTCTGTAAAAAAAGTTTCTACTTATAAGTTTATAGCGGATACGTAATTTATTCTAAAATTATCTATAACAAAAAATTATCTATAATAAAAAAGGCTTTTATAAGTTGTTGTGCGTAATACACATTTTTTATTTAAGTAATTGATATTTATTGTAAAAGAACCAAAGTCAAGGTGAAATCGAAAACGTTACAAAGTGATTGTATTGAATCCGTTTTACTTTTTTAAATTTTCCACACAAAATACAATTTATTCATTACTTCCTTTACTATATGGAAAAAGTATTTGAGCCGGCGTCAATGTTAGAATAAGTTGAAATGGTTAAAACTTTTTTTTATTTATAAATAACGCCACACTCAATGGCCCACACTAAGATTCCCTGTTGTGGGGCCACAGACATACAAAGACAAAGACAAACACACATCCAGACCCGAACATACATTTGCCTTTAAAAAAAAATGTATGTCCGACCGGGAATCGAACCCGGGACCTTTTGCTCAGCAAGCAAAATCACTACCAACTGCGTCAATCGGTCGACAAATGAAAGTTAAAAGTTAAGTTTAGGTTTTTACCAAATTTCGCATATATTGTTATTCACTTTATAGGAATCTAAGGCAAGGTGAAATCCAGTGCATTATTAGAAAAATACTGCATATCTCGACGGCCCCCCACGTAAATCATCGATAGAGATTTTTGACACTTTTCACCAGTGATAAAAAGTTTGCTTATGGTACTACCACTTCGGAAATGTTTATTGTTTTCGACGTTTTACGAATTAAATTTCTGCCATAAATAAGGTTTTGACTTTATTTCTTTGGCGTGATTTAACGATTAAAAAAATCGACAATTTTAAGTTTCAATGATTTACGTAGGGGCCGCCGATCTTTGTTTACAACGAGACGGGTCAATTCCATTTGGGTCGCCGAGTCGCATAGAACCAAGTAGCAACGCAAATGTTAGTTAGTTTGCGATCGACAGTTGCTGTAATCGGTACTTGCTCGCTGTCGTTCCGTTTATTCCGTGCTGGCGCGTGGCGTACCATATTGAAAGACTGTTTGTTTTTACTGATACTGTGACGGGATTTATCATCGGTTTTTTTTTTCATTTCCATTGTGTGTAAACCGTTCTATTATTTGCATTGTTCAGTTTTGTTGTTAGGCGAAACAAGTATAATTTAGTATAAGTGTGGTTCCCACTTTGTATTTCAATCAATTGCTTCGATGTATTTTAGTATAATTAGTTTGACGTGTTTTGTGTCAGTACCTACGTGTCAACACGGTACTGATTTGTTTCATTCCTCGCTGCTCCCCGCTGTCTGGTGTGTCTCTGGTCTCAGTCCATATGATTGCTTCAATGAGTCTGTTTGCATAAATAATTCTGCATTCAAAACGTGTTTGAGTTACAAATAAGTAACGATTTACATTTGTTATACATGTTAACGAGGTGTTGTTTCTAACAATTTTGTTTGACTTATGTTCTACTGAAATTAAATTTAACATGACGTATTGAATAATTATTGTATTATTAATATTTACTGGTTTACTTTAAATTCGTGTTTTGCAGCAACGCGTTAAAAGACAATCTTTAAAAAAAAATGGACTAGTTTAAATTTGACTGATGCAATTCTCGTCTTGAACTAATGACGTGTTGTATAATTTGTCTGATGTAAGTAACCATTATCGAAATGAAATTAAGAGCAGTGTCGAAGGTCGCGCTACTCACATCTCTTATCACGGTGATGGTTGAGATAAAAATTACCATGTTGGTAGTGTTTCTTGTTTCAAAACTACAAGACACTTGATTATCCAAATCAGCAGTATGTATTTATTTAGGTAGATATCTATGTTATTATGAACTAAGTTGTTGTAAGTATTTGTGTTAAATATTTATAGTAATCTATAGTAATTATATTTAATGATATATTTATAGTGATCTATAGTAATTATATCTAATGATATATTTATATTTATAGTAATATATAGTAATATATAGTAATTATATTTGATGATAGATTTATAGTAATTAAATAGTACCTAATTTTTGTTTAAGTTATAATTATACATTTATTTATTTCCCAGTTATATTTGCCTCTCTGTTTAACCCAAAGGTCGGCTGGTAGAGAATGCATCCAGGCATTAAGTTCGCCTTTTGTATAATTAAGTGTAATAAATAAAATAACTATTTTATTGTCATTATATATCTGAGCAAAATGAGCAGTAAATGATAAAGTTATAACCATTTAGGTCCGTTATTTTAATCAATCGACAAAATTTTTCGTAATTTTCTATTACACTTATATCTGTACCTACTTATGATAATAAAACTAGCTCAAAGTCCGTTACTCATACAAAATTATATCCTCCATAGATTTCATTTAACAATAAATGAACCGATGTAATTTGGCCAGTGTTTAACAGTAGTCAAGTAATAAGCTCATAAATTGTGAGTAAATGTGAGCTGCGCCCCATTCTACTCTATTAGGGGACAACGATACATAATACAAGCTTATGAATAGAAACATACGAAGTTGTGCAATCCTTAGCATTCACTGGCCAAGTAGTCAGGTTAAAGAATTAAATAATGAAACTTGAAATTTGATATAACAATATATTTCTTAATCTATTTAAACTTCATGGCACACGTATGTGACATGTACATAAGGCGGACTTAATGCCTTACGGCATTCAAGTCCGGTGACTCTTGAAAGGCCAATAGGGCCACAAGAATTTAGACATTCCGAAAAAAAAGAAAAAAAAAATACGGCATTCGATCAACCAGTGTTGGGCAAAATTAAATTGTTGGACAATTAACAATTAATTAATTGTTAATCACGCCTATTGCAATTAAAAAATAATTAATTGCAATTGTGAACGCTCGCGAATTAATTGTTAATCGCGCCTATTGCAATTAAAAATTAATTAATTGCAATTGTGAAAACTCGCGAATTAATTGTTAATCGCACCTATTACAATTAAAAATTAATTAATTGTAATTGTGAAAACTCGCGAATTACGTAAAATAGAACGCGGGTGCTGTTTTAATTTAAATATATGTACATAGGAATTAATACATAATAATATATAAATATAATTAAAAAAAAAAATCCATTCTATTAGGTGTACAAATAAGTTTCCGCGGTTTGTCAAAAGATGGCCCCACCAGAAGGTTATGGAGAAATTATCAGATGTAAAACGTAATATCCCAAGTTTCGTCATCTGGCAACACCATAACCTTAAAGTACAAGTGATTCCGTATCAGCATCACGTAATTTTTTTCGTGCAAAAATGTCAAGTTTTGTGCCGAATAAGCATCATTTGCGGGAACTTTTGATTTACTTCTTTAATTTGAAAAAATCTGCAGCTGAGGCGCATCGATTGCTTCTAGAAGCATATGGTGAAGCTGCTTTAAGTGAGAGAAGTTGTCAGGAATGGTTTCAAAAGTTTAAGAACGGTGAGTTTGACGTGAAGGACAAAGAACGCAGTGGAAGGCCGAAAGTGTACGAAGACATGGAATTAGAAGTACTATTGGAGGAAGATTCGTCCCAAACGCAAAAACAACTTGCACTTACATTACAAGTGACTCAACAAGCAATTTCACATCGTTTAAAATCGTTAGGAATGATTCAAAAACAAGGAAATTGGGTTCCATATGAACTAAAGTCGAGAGACGTTGAACGCCGATTATGCATGAGTGAAATGCTGCTTGCCAGGAATAAAAAAAAGAGTTTTTTGCATCGTATAGTCACTGGTGACGAAAAATGGATTCACTACGATAATCCAAAGAAGAGAAAGTCATGGGTTAAGCCCGGCGAACCATCAACATCGACAGCTAAGCCGAATATTCATGGAAAAAAACTCATGCTGTGTATTTGGTGGGATCAGCTTGGTGTCGTGTATTATGAATTGCTGAAACCAAGCGAAACCATTACTGGAGCTCTCTACCGAACACAATTGATGAGATTGAGTCGGGCACTTAAGGAAAAACGCGCCCATTACTACTCCAGACACGACAAAATTATTCTTTTACACGATAATGCTCGTCCACATGTTGCGGCGCCGGTAAAAACATACTTGGAAACACTCAACTGGGAAGTTTTACCCCACCCGCCGTATTCACCAGACTTAGCCCCTTCCGATTATCACCTGTTCCGGTCGATGGCACATGGTCTGTCTGAGCAGCGCTTCACATCATATGAAGACACCAAAAATTGGGTAGATTTGTGGATAGCGTCAAAAGATGAAGAGTTTTTTCGACGGGGTATCCGAATGTTGCCAGAAAGATGGGGAAAAGTAGTGGCAAATGATGGAAAATACTTTGAATAAAACGTAATGTACTGTTCCTTCACAATAAATTCCTAATTTTTTATAAAAAACCGCGGAAACTTATTTGTACACCATAAATATTATTACACGCCAGACAACAGAATATTGGACTCATCTATACTAATATAATAAAGAGGTACATTATCTGTGTCTATTTGGGCTATATTTTATTTTGAAATTTCGAAAAAAAAACAAAAAAAAAAACTTTATAAACCGAAGCGAAGCGAGGGCGGGTCGCTAGTGATATATAATACGTAATGACGGCGTAAAAATATTATATTCTCAGAATGTGATGCACACATGCGATTATTATAGGAAGAGAGATCCGTTTCCAAGAAGGAAACTGCTGAGGAAAATGTTCGTTGCACTGTTTTGGAAACCATCTCCGATGCGGATGCACTTTGATTCTCGGAATTCAGATTTTTATACAAGACTATTATAAGTTTTTTTTTTTTTCGAATTTTTTTTTCAAAATGTCAAAATAAAATATAGCCTAGCCTATATTAGACACGGATAATGTAGCTTCCTACTTATGAAAGTGTTTTTGAAATTGGTTCAGTAGTTCCAGAGATTACCCCCAATATATTATACCTACAAACATACAATTTTACCTCTTTATTATTTATATATATATTAGTATAGATTTAAACATGCAAGATTTATTTATTTGTTCGTAACAAGTCTATTTATTAATTTATTAAATTTGCATTGAGATTTTGAAAGTTCTAAATAACAAAATGACATTGTATTCCTTTCGTAGATAGACACTATAGAACATCGGTTGAGTGAATTGAAAATTGAGTGACATCATCCTGTTGAAGCTAGGCTTCAAATTCAGAACATCACTTGATAATGTTACGGTTAGGAGGAAAATGTTAACAATAATCAAGTTTGAGAAGTGTCAGTGATATTAAAACAGGCAGAGCCGGCTCTAGCCCATGTAGCGCCCGGGTGCAATCAATACCCTGGCGCCCTCTAGTAGGCTCTTTGGAGGCGTCGCGAGCGGCGCTCGGCCCCCCCTAAGAGCCTGCGCCCGTGTGCGCCGCACACCCTGCACCATAGGTGAAGCCGGCACTGAAAACAGACGCCATTTATTTACACTGAAATAAAAGTACATTTATTTTTTGTTAAACCGCCATTCCAGATATAGGTGCCTATCATTTTTGTTATACTCTTAATTTGTTAATAAACTATTCTCGAAAAACTTATCTAAATGTCCTCAAAATTTAAATAATAATAATGATGTTTTTAGAACCAATATTGTCCTGCTTGACCAATAGGCGTGTCTAACATAGATCGATAGTGACGATGATGGAATTATCATTGTCATCGTCAACAATAATCATTGTATATGATATAAAATGATCAACTGTTTCCTGTCGTCCGTTTCCTGTTAACATCGGTCAATGTTTCAATCGATCGACTGTCGCTAGCCGATCACAATTGTTTTTGCTTATGTTTTCATTTGCAATTCTTTCAGAATTTTTTGCGGTAACAATATTTTGAAGTTTATACACAATTTTCTGACTCTTCATACCATTTGTTTGTTCATCCAGTCTGTTAGAATTTGAGATTACCGAAACTTAAATTTAAAATAAGCAAACGTCATATCGTTCAGATATTTTTAGTATTAGTTACAATATTTGCGTGACAAAATGGAAAGGTCAATGGCATTCAATTCAGGATTCCTCTTTGTTGTTTTAACTACTTGATTATCGATCTTCTCTTGTTTGTTTGTATACATACTGTCTTCGTCACAGTATCGTACATTGTTTTAACTGTTTCGATAACCTACAGATAGTGCAAACAAAATAATTTTTTTAGCGATGTTGACAAGTGATTACTAAGTGTAATGTAATACAAGTAAACAGTGTATGTAAAAAGACCTCAGTCACAACAATGTACAGTTTCGACAGAGACATTTGGCATGTCCGCAAGGAATCAGAGCCGCCAGAACAATCACCGGAGACAACACGTAAATATCACTAATTTAATAACTAACTAATAACTAAGATCGTAGCCAGCCATCGGCAGCCAATGGGCCGGGAGGGGGCAAGATTTTTTAAATCTCTAGAGGGGGGCAACTGCCCTCCCCTGCCCCCCCTTGGCGACGCCCTTGCCTACAACTATGCAGAAAATTCTATAGAAGATGTGCCATGCCCACGGCGCGGCGTTACTTTGGTATTTCCGTTGGAAATCTGGTTTGGTACCCCCCGATAATCCCCACTTGTCCCCACAAGTGGGGATTATCGGGAATTGTAGATGTCAGGGAAGTTAATTATGTGTTTAATTATTTTCATTGTCCCCACTATAACTGTTACGAAGTACATACCATAAGTAAAGTCAGAATAGGTATTAATTTTGTTAACCAAACTTGGTAACCACAGACTAGTTTGCTTGCTCATTGTTTGAGCAGCAATGCTGATGACATCTATCGTGAATAAACCTCATTAACAGGACGAATGACTTAGGTACATAATCGAGCGGAGCGTGTCAGAATGTATTATTTTTAATTTGTCAAATCAATTCAATCCCATTTACTTTTTGTGTTAACGAACATCTTAATACCTAAGTATTACATTACTCTTTGAAAGAAGGTTAATCTTTGTACACTAATGGGTATGTGGTTAGTTAGTTAACCACAAAATCCCTACAATAATTAGTGGTGTTGTGTTGCCAAATCGTTAGTTGTACGGTTTCAATCGATTCGAGCAACGCGGCGCTCGTCCGAACGTCCATGACCCGTTTGCGACGCCACGTAAACAATCATGGCGCCGCGCAGTTATGACTTAGTAATGAGTAACTCCGGAGTTAATGAATCAAAAGAGTTGAATCCGCGAGCGAAGCAAAATCCCTTATCTGTTCCACCGAATTGTTATTCATTCCGATTCATCCGATTCATTCCGATAAAGTAATGTCCTATAGTTTAATGAGGTACGGTTACTCTACATAGGTTATAAGAAAACTGTAACCTTGTCTCGTATTACAGGCAGCGAGAGTCCCACGAGCACCGTAGGGGCCGAGTCGCCACGGGACCTTCCTAACGAGCTGTCGGCGCCTTACGAGGTGCCACAGTTCCCCATCGAGCAGATAGAAAAGAAGCTGCTTATTCAGAGACAACTTAATGTCAAGTAAGTTAATCTTTTTATTTATTTTTTATTGGGAAACTCATTTTTGAACAGTGACTATAGTGTCGGCCGGTTTTAGACCACTCTTCTCGTTGGTGTTGTGAAAGGCGACAAAGCCGCTACCACAAGCCCTGAGGAACTATAATACATCACCTGTAAAAGAGTGAACTCACCAACCCGTTTGCCAAACGGTATATTCTCCATGTATATAATAACGATTTTTTTATTTCTGTAAGTGAAAAAAAAAATATTGCGCCAAATTTGCCGCCCCCTAAAATCTGCCGCCCTAGGCTCCAGCCTACTCAGCCTGCTGGTAAATCTGCCACTGCCGTTTGGCTACCGTTCCGTTTTAAAGCCATACATTTCTCGTTAAAGCCGTACGAAGTCCCGTCCACTACAACGCGCTTTGGTTTTCTTTAATTGTTGAAGATAAGCAGGTGTAATGTTTTAGTCAATAATCACCAAATAAACCGACAGCAGTGAGACGGTGTTCTATTGTGTCAACGCGTTCTCGGGAATTCATTTTGGCTTGCTATGCATCATGGCCGCTACAAATTGTGTATTTTAAAAAAAATATAGTTTTATGTCGATTTTTAAATATTGCTTCTAAAAACCAATTAGAAATATATATACAGTGTCAATTTTCTTCGTGGCGTAGACAACACAAATCTACCGTTCAGAACTTGAACATTGATTCGTATTGTAACTTAAGGGCGGCTATAAACGAGCGTTTATAAAATCACACAATAAAATATTTCATATTCATATAGTTATTTATTTATTAAGCAAGCACGTCTCGGCCCAACACGGTTATTAATATAAAAAAATAACAATGGAAGGTCAAAATAGCTTAATCGGTTAAATATTATACTTAGCTCATCGGTTAACCTGCATTGACACATGAAAATTTTTGAGAGGGGGGGGGGTATGATCTTAAAGCGCTGCGCTGGCTGTTAGTGCTTCTACTCTTTTTGGACTTATTTCACCCACACAACTTATGTTAGTCGCTCTGACAAGTCAGGGAGTCGGATAGTCGCGATATTGATCAGGGATAGCGTAGGGGTTCTCTTGATTCTTATCACGATTTTTCGAATCTACTAGTATTTTTGACTCTCATTAGTGAGTTCGTGAGTTTAAATCCTCGACCTGTACCGTAAACATTTTTTACTAGCTCGTCGAAAATATTGTGAGAAATTCCACATGTTCGAGAATTAAAAAAATCTGGAACATGAGTATCCATCAATCTGTACTGGGTCCGCGTGGTGGATTATGGCCCGAAACTTTTAGTGATTTATTAGGGGAGGCCTGTGCCCTCCAGTGGCACGTTAAAGGTAAACATTGATATTCGGCGTTATATTGTTGCCCATTTAGCATCATTCGGGGACACGTTTACGGTGCTGAAAGTTGAATCCTTAGGACTCGGGCAACACTCGTCGGGTCCACCTAAATAATTGTCGAAAGTGTGCAGCCGCCCTACATTACTTTACGATCGCTTTCGAGCCAAATTCAACCCGTCAACAAGATGTCAAACTGTCGAACAGTTGGATATCTCTTTACCTTTTGCTCTTTCAGAGCAAAATCTCGGATGGTTATTTAGTCAAAGCGAATTTTATTCTATTCTTATTCTGCCGTTTATAGTATAAAGTATAACAGAGCATTGTAGTATAAAGAGCGGTAATGGTTTGAGATCTCAATTCACATTCGCGTACTTCGGATTCCTATTATCACTGATGTACGCACACTAAAAATGTTTTTAACCTACACGAAACATTAATTTATGATTTGAGGACAACAGTTTAAAACTTGCCTTTAGACCCTGTCCTGCAAGTGCCGTGTGCTCAGCCTATGTCTCTCTATTGCTGGATCTCTACTCTCTACTCTCCCAAGGCTTACCATCACACATGATATTCCGCTCGACTTATCCATCCAATATTGGCAATTATCTTCAAGTCGTTGCGTCGGTCCACGTGACCGCAGCGCGTCCTACGCTGCGCTTCCCGTTACGCAGTCACCAGTCAAGGACTCATCTATTTCATCGGGTATCGGTTCTGCGGCAGATATGACCTATCCACTGTCACTTTGCAAATTCTGTGAGCTATGTCGATTGTTTTAGAATTTCTTCGCTCCAGATTTAAGTTGTAAAGAAACTTGACTATAAATCGACGAAATCGGGATCGAGAATAGCGCATATTAATAACCATTTGATTGGTCTAAAGCGAACGAAATACATTTCGAACATTCTCCTTTCAAATAGCGAACCACACATGGCTCACTAAAAGCGGCTTTGTGATGCCGCGATTCAGCCATTTTCTTTGCATGTTGTATGTAAAAGTCCCTGACCGATATTAAAACTTGCATTTTAAAAATGGAATGTGTATTTATTGTAAATTTATGTTACGTTCAATAACTTTTGTATATCGTATTTGTACTCTTCAGTGTTGGTTAAGATTTTTAAGCATTCTTAAATATCTGCATTCAGAGTTTAATGACATATTTTATTTCCTCCATAATTTAGTCCCGTAAGATGGTGTGGTCAGTCAGTCTTCGCCGTTCTCCTCCACTTCGTCATATCAGCGACATCTTTATGACATTATTTTGTGTGATTTATAACTTAAATTATTTTTTCAATGTTAGTTGGAATGTCCAAAGTACAATGTAAGTGTAAAATGTAACTTTGTAATCCCAAATTGGACGTAGGTATATACAATGACGCCCAATATTAGTAAAAATTGTTGGCCTACATTACAATTGAGATTCTCAGATTACTTTAGATTTAAAAATGAAAGGGTGTTATATAATAAGTCTGAGGCGTATATTTGACCACGGAATATACGAATGTAGATACCGTTTTACGGTCTGCCTTCTTGTCAATCTGTGGCTTCATATCTAGAATACTCGCTTTCTCATGCATTTTTTTTGTTTGAAAGAGTTGTTTTTCTAAAAATGTTTCTGTTTTTGTGTATAAAACATTGCGATACCACTTTATGGTGCTGAGCTGTAATTAAATGTGAATGTGACCCAGTGTGATCCACGAGTAACACGACTATGTCAATGTTATGCTTCAAGACGATTCGCTTTTAAAATCTTTAAGACATAAGATATATCTCATTCTCTTTTGATTTTTATTGCATATGGTCAGGAGATGTCCAGAGAATTTTCATTTTTCATTTTACTGGTTCCTTTTGTATGTTTCCATACTATTTCTTTTTTGTATGTACAAACGTGGTTCAGAATATATTGAACGTTTCTACGCCTTTTTCTTTGAATTCAAAGGTGGTTTTTGAGCTACAGATCTGATAATACAAAATGAAAAGAAACTCCATTGAATGTCTGAGCTTATATTTATAAGAATGTAGTTTTACATTATGTTCTCATGAATACATAATCTTCTTATTGGTGTTATGTATAATACTTATTTGCAGCGTATAGTTAATTCAATTTGAACAAGTCCTTGAACTTTATTATAATCTGCTTCGTCTTGTTGACGTTAAAAATTAAAATGTAATTAATTAAACGAATGATAAAATCCAAGAAAAGGTAAAATCGGCACGTCTGGGTATGCCTTGAAATTGAAATTTTGATCTAAGTGCAGTTATTAGTCTATAATTAATTACTTTTACTTAATTACTGATTTACTAAAAATACACGAATCATAGAATACAATGTAAAAATAACTAGCAGTCAAGAGTCGATGTTATTTAATGTGGTTGTAATTGGATCGACCTTGGTGCGACAATAACCCTTACCGCGGGGGATGCTCGGTTGCCATTTGTAATGTGATTGCAATTCAGAACGCCTGTCCAGTAGGCTGTATGCTGCGTGTGCCCGTGCATCGCGCCGCTATTTGAAAAAATATTGTAATTTGGCGGGAATAAGTGATTTTTCTTTTTAAATTTGCGTTTCGTTTTTAAAAATCTTGGCAGTAAAAAAATATGTTTGGGAGTAAAATTGAATGTAAAAAGTGGACAAACTCCAGGTGAGCGTAATACACGAGAACAAGTAAACATTCTTTAATTATTTAAATACAAAAACAAGGCTTAATTGTATTTCTTTTAATATTTCTTCTGCTAAAAAACTAATTTATGATGGTAATGTGTTAATTATTCCAAACATATGGATGAATCCACTGTTGTTTAGACGACATGTTTCCGATCTTCCAATCGTTTCCGAACTGAATTAAATCATTACACAGCAACATATCCACTTACTTTTTGAAATCTCTTGTTATTTTTTAGTAACTACATTTTCAAACTCGGTATAAATTGAAAAAAAAACAATTAATAAATATAGACAGTGGGTATGATTAGAGAGATAATATTTACTCCACTGTACCAGGTGTGAAGACCACACAGCACATTATAAATCATTTATGCCTACAATATCAGTCGCGTTTACTTTGATGGTTGCCTGGACTGGACTGTGCATGTGTAGGAGTATAGATAATTCAAGAGACGTATCCATGTAAGGGCAGTGGGCAAACCATATATATGCCGCATACCGAGAACCAGCGGGGAGAAGAGTCCTCGGATGGAGAGCAAGTACCGGGAAACGGTGTGTAGGACACCCTCACACCACGTGGATTAATTACTTGGAAGAAAGTCGCCGGTAGTCTGGATGAGAAAAGCGGAAAACTGTGTATCGTGGCGGTCCCTAGGAGAGGCCTATATCCAGTAGTGGAGAGACACAAGCTGATGGTATAGTATGGTATCTATATAAGAATTTAAAATCTAAAACGGTGGATGTAGTCTCAATGTCTACTTATAATTTTTAAATGACATTAAATCCAATTGTACTTCAGCGATTTCGCTACGTTGTTACAACTAATTAGTGCATCGTTTTCGACAAATCTTCCAGCTAAATAACCCACCGAAGATATAAAGCTCAGGTTTCTAAAGATCAAGATCGTGATTCTGGAGTTTAAAATTGCCAAATATATATATAACTATAACTCACACATAGTCTAGACCAGGGATCGGCAATTAATTTTAAGTGGGGTCCAGATGATTAAAATGTTTCAATCAAGAGTCCAGAAAAAAAAATGAAAGCAACTGTGTATGCCAAAAGAGGAATGTGGTCAATAAAAATTATCTATAATAATTATTTTCATGTTTATTAAAGAAGCCTTAATAGCCATAATAGAGCGTCGTCGGTATCTAGCTAGAAACTGTGGTACTCGTTCGCTCGCCGCTTGCATGGCAACTGAACGCTCTCGCGCTAACACTTTAAAAATGGCGCGAAAATTATATTGAAAATGCATCACATTATGCAGAAATAGATAGAAAGGTAGAAGGTCCAGTTTTATACTATCCGCGGTCCGCCAATTGCCGAACCCTAGTCTAGACGTTAAAGTCTGGTCGAGTGCTATTTAGTACCAAGGGCGTCGTCAGCCGACGTCAGCCAATGGGCCAGGGGGGGCAAGACGAGAGAGAGGATGGGAGAAATATGAATTGTAGGTACAAATACAATTTTTTTCGAATCTAGAGAGGGGGCCCCTGCCCCCCCTTGGCGACGCCCTTGCTTAGTACTTAATTGAATATAGTCGTCAGCGTGGGTGCCGTTTAGTTTGTTTAGCGCAGTAAGATAAAACCATTTAGCGATATCGACTCGTATGATTAAGTTCGGGAGTGTACCGATAAATTATTGATTATATTTCGCAGATCTTTCTGTTAATGTAACTTATCCTCCCGATAATAATGTACTCTGTACTTGCATCTATCACTACGCATCCTACGCCTTACTGCAACGTTGCAGGCTCACTGAGATGCACTGATCGAGCAAGCGGGACGTAATTCGTCTACAGATGGGGGAGGGATGCGAATAAGCGTAACGTAGTATC
This sequence comes from Sesia bembeciformis, assembly GCA_943735995.1. Lineage (NCBI taxonomy): Eukaryota > Metazoa > Arthropoda > Insecta > Lepidoptera > Sesiidae > Sesia > Sesia bembeciformis. The sequence continues at coordinate 924,170 of OX031042.1, forward strand.
GCAGGCCCGACAACCGATGATGTAGATGAGTTCTCCAGTGGAGACCGTGTCGCTGGAAATGTGGCAAGGACGCCCTGCGGCAAGGGCGTCGCCAAGGACGGGCAGGGAAACGCAGTTGCCTCCCTAGATTTTCGAAAAAAATTGTATTTGTACCTACAATTCATATTTCTCCCATCCTCTCTCTCATCTTGCCCCCTCCTGACCCATTGGCTGGCGATGGCTGACTGCGCCCTTGCCCTGCGGCCATATGGACCGATGACTTATGGTAGTAGGACTGGTAGTAGATGTATGGGGAGCGAGTGTTGTGTTGTGGCCTGCGGCGGGAGATGCCTATATATTCTACAATTGATATACACAGGCTAATTAGTAGTACCTAGTAGTATTTGCTAACAGATTAACAAAAATGTTACAAGAGGGGAACGGATGGATTGTCGAAAATGCCTAGATTTTGAACGAATTAAATTTTATTTGACATACACAAGTACAGCACTATAAAATTTACACAACACGTTTACATATTTTTTTGTAGTAAAATGAAAATATCAGCGGTTTTCAGTTTAGACCTATGTGAAAATTGTGGAATGAACTGCCAGCTGAGTTGAGGAATGCATGAGGAATTTCTGGCCTTAAAATGGCACGCTTGGCAAAGTTGGCGAGTCCACTTTTTAAGAGGTGTAGTTCATGAGGGCTTGTGGTGGCGGCTTTGGTGACGTAAAGAGCCTTTACGTCACCCGCAGAAGGAGATAGGGTGGTGGTGTAATAAAACCGGCCGACATCACACGTGTGAATAGGGCTGCCACCTTCAGAATACTCTAAACCCGGAGATTAAAAAAAATGGGACGGAAACGAAACAAGAAATAGTAATAATTTTTTAATTTAAAGTTGGTACTTTAGTTAGTACTAAATTACGAATAAAATTACCACAAGATAAACTTATACTGTCTTTGATACATCAGCACAGTGTTTGATACACAATAATCTTTAAAGTAATCATCTTAGTGGGTATTAAGAGTCGGTTTACAAATCATATTTCTATTTTTTCTGAGATTTTTGAATGCTCACCGTCACGGCCGTGCCGGCCGGAGATTTACGATGTTAAACCCGTAGCCCGGACAAACGTCCTCCAAATTCGGAGACCTCCGGGTGAAACCCGGAGGGGTGGCAGCCCTACGTGTGAAAGATATTTTTGAAATTACCTTGTAAATGCTCACAATAAATCTCATCATGGATGTAGACGGTTTTTTTTTCTTATCTATGGCCTCAGTGGCACAAACAGTGGCAAACCACGGAATAAATGGTGTTCGTGGAGCAAATTTTTGCATAATGGATCTCTTTCTTAGGACCGCTAACGTCTCTATCTGCAAAGACTTCTCCAAATCGGTTCATGCTCACAGAAACTTGTCTACTGTATGTGGAAAGGATACTTAATCCATCAAGCTATATGACCTATGACCTTGTATTGTCTTTTTTTTATATCAAGCAAATATTTTTTTGAATTTTCAAGACTTAAGTTTGCTGCTCTAATCTGTTAACTTAATTTTTAGCGTAATCGGGGTTTAGTTTTTACGCTTTATAATTGTATCTCTTAATTATACACTGTATCTGACCATGGACTAGCTAGTGATATCTTTCAAATTAATCTTTTTTCATATCTGTAGGCCCTCCAGATCCATAGAAGTTGACTTTTTTTGGCAGACCTATCGAAAAACAAAAAAATACAAATGGCGGCCATTCCAACAAGGGGACCCATATAGGGGGCTATTTCTCGATAAAATTCGATGTATTACTTCTTAAATTATCGCTAGTCCATGGCCACACTGTTAGAACGATTATCATATAGGAGTACGACTCCATCAATAGGATACCTATCTCGTGTTGCTGTTTGGCAAATAATAAAATGCCCCGTGAGAAGCAACGACAAGCCTTTGATATACGTTCAGTTTCAATTATACATTGACATGAAAGGGGCGATGGTTTCAGTTGCACGTAGCAGGATTATGCGGGGCGAAGGTGAGCGGTGCTGGACAAAGGCTATAACCTTTTAAGCACCTTTATTAAATTTTGGGGGCGTTATCATTCCACGGTCGCTCCGGGCTGTTTTAATACTTCCCGATTGTCTACTGCCATCAATATATACGAATAGGTTCCTAGAACATGACCGATGCCATTATATATTCGGACAGCGTTTATGTGTACAACCGGTTATATTTTTATAACTATTCGATTTGATAAAAAAATATAGTAGAAACACAATTGCCTGAATTAATTGCTACCGAGGGTGGATTCGGGTGGATAGTCATAAATTCGGATAATCGAATTCACACAAAAGAAATAAGGGTAGTTTGAGCATTTTGCGTTTCAAATTTATCGATTCTCTGGAGTGAAGCCGGATTATGCCCCGTCATTAAAATCATTAATTTAATTAACGTTCAATTTATTGTCTTTTTCTAAAAAAAATAGAATTTTAAAATTGTTCGGAAAATGAACAGAGTTTTTAAGTAAGAGAGCAACCGACAAAAGCGACTATGTTTTTTCAAACTATTCCATTAAAAAAACATTCCAAGTAGTAAGTGGATTATCGGAACTAATTACTACTTCGGGCGAATCGGATGGATGTCATAAATTCTGACAATAATGATAATCGAATTCACGGAAAAAATATGTAATTATTTATTTACAAAGGAAAGTCAACATTTTGTTATATACAAGGTATTATTAGAAAATAATCATTAGTAATATACATTGTAACCGTATGTGTAATGTAATGTGTAACAAAAGTTTTACAAAATTTCCATATCTAATGACTTTGTATTCGGTGGGCCTAAGGCAGAACAAAATACAATACAAATTTGTTATCTAGTAAGTAGAGCTATTTCATTAAAGAAACATTTTGCCACGGCTCGTTTTACGTCTTACGTTTTAGGTACTTACTTTGAAGATTTTGTGTTAAAATTTATCGATTCTCTGGAGTCAAGGCAGGCAATGGCTCTCCATTAAAATCATTAATTGTCAGTTCATGTATAAAGCGCAAATATAATTAAGTTACCAAGTTCGTCATTTAACCGTAATTAAGCGAAACGTTAAATTGAAGTGTAAATGTTTATATTCCAAGCTACTATAATATTGGTTGGAATCCAATCAAACATAAAAGCGTGTCTCTCTTACTTTTGTACTTAATGTGAATTTTGGAGTAATTTTGGATTTGGATTAACAGAGCATTTGGAACCCACGGGTGGGTACCCACAGGTGCGTACTCACGGAGTGGTCTGTATGGAGTGGAACAGACTCAAATCGTGGATTTTGTCCACGATTCTCAATTGACATGAAAATTATTCATATATGGCTGCATCTCACAGGTGGTCTAAAGTCGCTCAGCATCCGAAGAGATGTTGCGTCTCTCTGCGTTTTCTACCGCCTGTTCTGAAGAACTGTTCAATGTGATGCCAACTTCGGGTGATTACCTTCGCATTGCTCGTCATCGTCGTGCGGTTCATCCGCACTTCCTTGAAATAGAATTGTGACATAGATTTGTGGAATGAACTGCCAACTGAGATTTTTCCATTACGCTACGATATGAAGCTCTTCAAGAGAGCTGTGAACAGGATTCTGCAAGGTCGGCGCGCATGAGCGGCGGTGATCACTTACCCAACATGTGGCCCGCCCGCTCGTCTGCCATCTATAAAAATATATTTTACCTAGTATGCCATCTATTTTATAAACATTTTTTTTATTATTTTTCTGATATTTTCTACTAGAACGCAAAATCATTCATTTCTAACTTTAATTACTAGTTTATTATAAGGTACCTTATAGGCTAGTAATGGAAATTAGAAATGATTTTGCGTACACTGGTGTTTTGTCGGCAATATCGTATGTGTAACCGATGGCGACAACGAGGCGACTGATAGCTCGAAAAGGGTTCTATGAATGGGGTCGCTTGAAAGCATATTGTAAAAAAAGATAAACGCCAGTTTGGTACGTTCCGCTATTTTCTGTACGTTTTGGAAAAGTGTTTAGACAAAAGTTGTAGCTTTACTGGTTCTATATAACGACATACAATTTATATTGTACCCGTATGTCACGTCACTTATAAAGCGCACACCACGAGGAGGAGGAGCCAAGGCTGGACGGTAAAGAGATTTGTATGAAATCACCGATCACCAACCACTTTACTAGACACCCCACATTAAGGTCCAATAATATGAGGGGTCTAGTAAAAATCTCTTTACCGTCCAGTCTTGACTGACCTCATTTCAATGACCGAAATTTTTCCTGCTATGCTCGTGGCGTTTGCATACTACAATACTACAATAGAGGTCAGTATTGTATGTATAGATGTTAAACTTTTTGGAATTGTTTGGACAGTTTACGCCCATCCTTTATGGGTCATCCTCGAACTTAACTCAGATATAGACCCAAATTATTTTTCAACCTTTCATTTCAATCCGCTAAGAAATGCGACCAGCAGATTTTTCTTCTTATCCTAAACTTGGATATGTAAAAACTGGTTTTCAAGCTTCACTTAAAATGTTTAATTACTCCATTATCTCTGAAGACACGTCTCGTTGGAACGGATTTCTTGTGAATAGGATTTTTGTCACTTGTTGCAGGGCTGCGGAATGCGGGCAGTCAGTGCGGTCATACGCGGGCAGCGAGGCGGGAAGCTTGGCCCCAATCTCGTTCGAGGACGCCATACGGCTACGGACGGATGATGACGATGCCGATGTGGTTTTGCCTCACTTCCAACGGGTGGCGATCAGCGGCGAAGATACTTCTGGGGTCAGTATTAAATATCTGCAATTCCCAAATACCCGATCCCTTTTCGAAATTCTGATTCCTATATCCTAGTAGGTTAGCAGCACATTAGTGGACGAGCCAACCTCCATCAGTGTTGACTGATATTGGCATGTACAACATCATGTCCATGAGCCATTGATGACCTTTCAGCGCATTGTCTGCTCGCCTTTTTGGAACGAAGTTCCTTTACGCGGCTTGCGATAGGTGTGATTCGAGAGAAAATGTAACGTCACGTAAGATTTTTACCACCTCCATACGCCTTTCTCTTTCTCGCCTTTCTCTCGCTCGGACTCGGTATGGTCGCGATTCTCGCGATCTTGTCAGTTCGTCGGTATTCGGTATTACACATATAGATTTTATTTCGAATTACATTCGGAGTTTAAAAAAATGCGTGAGAATCTTCGTTCCTGACGGGGGGTCCCCTGACCGCACACGTTTTTTTCTCTCTCGGACTAAATGTAATCTGAAATGCTAAGAATGTATTTATGTGATTCAGGCTACGTACGCACTTGGGCCTTGGGCAAATAGCAAGCGCAAGTACGTAGGTAGCCTTATACATGTAATCTGTTATACACATACACTTCTGTTTCTAAACAACGCCATAAATCAATAGAAACGATTCCTTCAATATCAGGTGCCCCTAGAAGATCTCCAGCAAGCGTCTTCGTACCTGGTACAAGCGCTGGAGATCCGCAAACGGTACATGGAGATGTCCAAGCAAAGCTTTTCCACCATCACAGCGCGGTTCCTCAGGAGCATGGACGATGATGCCGTCCGCAATCACATCCCGAGCGCGGCGCTGCCCAATAATCATATAGCAGGTGAGATCAGTTTATTTTATTTTACTTGGGGATTAACAGCAATAGATGGAAGAGATAACTAACCTTACTGAATTAGAACTATTTGTTTTTATATTAGGTAGTTGGATATCGCGGCCTTTTTATAGTGAACATAATAAAGACTTTTTTGTATTACATAAATGCCTATTTATGGAATGGAATATTGTCCATTTAATTCGACTACCTTTCGCCATTTTTCTGGCAGAGCCGGTATCCCATCGCTATAATTTTAGTGAAGAAGTTCGAAAGGTGGTTACCTACCGTATGAACTTCATGGCAGTCAACTGCAAAGGCACGTCAAAGCTTGCCTTACTTTGTTGACCCGGCACAGAATTAAAGGGATTCTGAATCGTATTATCACTTGTGATAGGAAGTGGATCCTGTATTAAACTTTCGTCACAATAGTGGAACCCTTGTTCCACTTGATGATAATTTAATCACTGTCTCATTCGTTACTTTATAGATCACATAGTCCACCCTCCGTTTAAAGAAAACAAGGATCCATGGGAGTGTCCTAACCCGGAACCAAAAGGCTACATCATCAAAGCAGATAGCGGCGTGTTTAATCTTTACCAGAAAACAGGCGGCGAAGAGACCAGGGTCCCATACGAGTACATCACCCTGTCACAGCACATTCAGGACATGAACGCTATGTGCAATATGATTGCTGATGGACCACTGTAAGTAAAAATCGTTTTACATTCCTCGATTAATTTTGTTTGATTCTGTATTGACCAAGTCTCGTTCAGGTAATATTTACAGTGTATACATCTTAAACTGGTATACTTACATATTGTTAAGCCTGTCTTTCGCTTTCTTTTGGTATAGGCATGAATAAAAATAGACCATTGAATTTTACTGTCTCCTCTCAAATATTGGCTTTGTTCCCTAGAACTTGGTATAAGCATGAGCATAATATTAGGTCCTTACATATGAAATTGCCGTTTTAAATTCAAATATTTTAAGCTGCAGTACACCTAAAGTCATTTAACACACTTGTTGTGTTTTTTGTTGTACAGTAAGTCATTCTGTTACCGGCGACTAAGCTACCTGTCATCGAAGTTTCAGCTGCACGTACTCCTCAATGAGTTGAGGGAACTGGCTTCACAGAAGGCCGTGCCGCACAGAGATTTCTACAACATCAGGTCCGTATAATGAAAAATGTAAAGGCCTTACAAAAGTTTATAGACTGGATTTTCTGTTTTGGACTTAGATCAACTTGTATTTAGGGAACATAATTTTGCAGTGTACACGAAGCTTACAATACAATATTATTTATTTGTATACATAGGTATTGGATTACAATTTTTAATTTACTACAGTCTTCTACGTTGTGTCATCTTCAGGCGTACAAATAAACTTACGTCTCTTTGTTACTTCCACATTTAAAAAGACGTTAAGCTTAAACTAGAAGAACAAACCTTAGTTTCTAAACTCTCGGCTGTTTCATAGCCTTATACTTCCTATTCCCCATCTTTCCCGATTCTTTTTTTATCCGCACCTAATTTTTGAAAGAGGCGATGCACGTAGGGGCATACCAACGTTTGTCATTCTCGACTGATGTTGACATCTAACGCGACAGTGTCCACTTAACATTACGTGAACTGTACGCTCGTCTTCAGTCTTGTTTCTATTAAAAAAGTTTAAAGTTCATAAACATATATATATATGTAAGTTTATAAAACCTATTTTAACTTCGAAGACTAAAAAGGCGTCTACGAGTTACACTTGCAAATTAAATTTCTTAGAAACATTCTTTAAGCGATATCAAAACTTGGTCTACATAAAATTTCTTATTGATTGGACGGATACACCGCCCTTCGTATTCTGTTTACGAAAGGTTGACTGGCAGAGAATGCCACTAGGCATTAAGTCCGCCTTTTTGTACAATGTTTCTTTGTGCATTAAAGTTTAAATAAATAAAATAGATCCTAAGTAATTTTTGTATGTTTTATGTTTAATAAAAGTATTTTTCATTTCAATTTTTTGAGTTGTCATAACGACAATAACCGATAGCCGTATTTTCGTGAGTGACATTAAATGCGGAGCGACGTCAGTGGGTATGAGTTACGTCATTGAATAAGCTGAGCTCTATACTTTATGGATTAGTCCGTCTATTGGCATTAACCTTGTTGACGTAATCTAAATTCAATCCTGTTACGAGTAGTACCGATTCATGGACATCTGGAATGTTGAAAATTTTTGTATACTGTGATTATTAGATCTAGCGACCCGCCCTCGCTTCGCTTCGGTATTTTTTTTTTTTTTTTTTTTTTTTTTTCAATTTCAAAATAAACTATAGCTTATATTAGACACGGATAATGTAGCTTCCTATTTGTGAAAGAATTTTTGAAATCGGTTCAGTAGTTCCAGAGATTACCCCCAACATACCTACAAACACACAATTTCACCTCTTTATTATATTAGTATAGATAATGAAAAAGTGAGTGAGAAAACAAAATAAATTGTGAAACTACTTCGTATTGTCATAAATAAAAATTTAATGAAGCCTTATAAAAATGAAAGCTTAGACGTAGCATTATTGTTGAAAACAGGTAAATTAACATGTGCATGTTTATTTGTTACAGAAAAGTGGACACTCACATACACGCAGCGTCGTGCATGAACCAGAAGCATTTGTTGCGTTTCATTAAAAAAACCCTTAAAGAACATGCTGATGAGGTAAGATTAAACCTTTCTTTTTCGTTATTTTATGACACATTTTATTGGTTTTCTTCAAATTAAGATTTTAAACTTATTAATTCTAGGTTGTAACACTGCACAAAGGCACTCCAATGACCTTGAAAGCTGTCTTCCAATCTATGAACCTCAGCACGTATGATCTCACTGTTGACATGCTTGACGTACATGCGGTAAGTTTAGTATTTACTTTAGATCTACTCCAAGGATATCATCAGATTTCAATAAAATTATATCAAGTATATATAACTATATATTTGAATATAACTAGTGTAATTAAATCTAAAGCATTACGAGTTGTATGATAGAGGAGTGTCTAATTACAGTTCGAATTGAAATGGCAAAAAATATTTTGTCGGGTTTTCCGTAATCCGTTATTTGCGTATCTTGATGATATTATTGTATTGTTTCAATTTCAACAAACACCCAAGCACTCGTTGATATATGTGTACTTATTTATTGCAATTCTTGCTATATTTGATTTATAATTGTATTTTGCTTTCTATAAATCGGATTTTAGACTAGTTTTTGTTCACCTTATCTACTCGATGATTTAGTACATCTGAAACTTATAGTTCTAATTGTTACAACTTTAGGACCGAAACACCTTCCACCGATTTGACAAGTTCAATGCCAAATATAATCCAATTGGTGAGAGCAGACTTCGAGAAGTTTTCCTCAAGACTGATAACTACATGAACGGAAAATATTTCGCTAGGATTATAAAGGTAAAGAAAGACGAGCTTGCAATAATTTAGAGACTTTATTTGTTTGAAAATCCTAATTTGATTATATATTTATTTTATTTTCAGGAAGTGGCATCAGATCTGGAGGAGAGTAAGTACCAAAATGCGGAATTACGTCTATCAATATACGGCAAGAGTCCAAGTGAATGGGCTAAACTCGCTAATTGGGCCATACAATACAATGTGTACTCGAACAACGTGCGCTGGCTTATACAAATACCAAGGCTATAGTGAGTTTTTATCTTCGACTTGATTCATTTCAATTATTCCTTGATTCTTTGATTTAAATTAGTTATTTAGTTTTAGTTATTTCATTTTACACATTTATTATAACTCTATCTTTATCTTTCGTATCTAATTTAATGTCCTGTCTATTGTTGTCTATTGTTATCTATTGTTGTTTATTGTTTTTGTTTTAGAATAATTCTAAATATTGTCTTCAATGTATTTTTCCTCTTTTCCAGTGATATCTTCAAGTCGAATAAGATAATGAACAATTTCCAAAAATTTCTGAGCAACATCTTTCTACCGCTGTTCGAGGTCACCAACGATCCAAATAGCAATATTGAGCTGCACAAATTTCTGACTGTAAGTCATTTTTGACACAAAAAGAGAGAAATAATCTTTATTGTAACAGTAATTTGATTCATAAACCTTTTTTATTTCATATCTACCAACTAAACAGATCTTTTACTGTCGTTTTTATGTAACAGTTTTCTTCTACATCACTTAAATTAGGCGAATTCAATTTGGTTTTGATGGTCTGTTGAGTTTCATTAGTTTCACTTGCATTACTTTCTTTATTAACCTTCATTTAGTAAAGTCTGATATACGTTAATATAATCAAAATCATTTAATATTAAACTCTAGTAATAAGGATATAAGATTTCTGATCATATTCTTTTTTTATATTCCATTCCAATCCAATTTGTCCAAAATGTGGCTGTGGTAACTGACACGGCATTAAATTAAATAGTGTGGTGATAATCGTTGACATAGTTATCGATAATTTTATTCACTGAGACTACACGTTTGCTCTAGATTTAAAGCTAAATGTCGATTATTTTATTAATTATGTTTTGTTTTCAACAAATTGGATTGGAACGGACTATACGTTCAACCACCATAAAAATAGTTTTTAAAATCGATTTCGATCTATAAATTGACTTACATATCAATAATTTGATTTATTGAGACTACAAGTTGTCCTAGATTTAAATGTTGAGATATTTACTTTTATTTCCGGAAAATTGGATAGGAACATCATAATATTATCACTGTTGCAGCATGTGGTAGGCTTCGACAGTGTCGACGACGAATCAAAGCCAGAGAATCCGATGTTGGACCCGGACGTGAAACCGCCAGAACAGTGGGATGATGAGGAAAATCCACCGTACGCTTACTATCTGTACTACATGTACGCGAACATGACCGTTCTCAACCAGTTCCGCACGTAAGTGAAGTTTTTTTTCTGAACTATGCACAAATTCAGCATAGCTTTTAATGACGAGATTTATTTTCTTTTGTAAATGTTTTGTATAGCAGTGACTGTTACTTTTAAATATAATATATTTTGTGTTTAATTTTTAAAAAAGTATTGAAAAAATTGAACGAGAATTTTTTTTTTTTTTTTTTTTGTTAGGAGAGACAATCAGGAAAAATCCTGCATAGGACATCTGGTACCATTTAGTCTGGCTGGGCCAGCCTAGGTGGTACCAGGTAGTGTCGGACTCCTACCGACTAAAAAACCTGATTGCCTCAACATCGTGTATGTCTAGTTCTTGTGGCCCTGATGGCCTTTCAAGAGTCACCGGACTTGTTTATATTAGGGCGAGCGCAGAAGGCGCTCAGCCAGGAGCAAAAGTGTGTGTTGCAACGAGCCTAAGGGCTCCCCCGCCGGTAAACCGGCGGAAGGAACGGACCTCGGCTTAGGGCGTTACATTGGGGGGGTACCGCGGGATCGCGAGTCGGCGAGAAGCGCCCAGCTTGTGAACATGTTGGCTGAGGGCCGGTGTGTGTTAACGGTGTATCGGGGGGGGGATTGAACGAGAAATGTTTTATGAATTTCTATCAAAAAGCTTCGTATAATAGAATTATCGTAATATTCTTCCGTTTATAATCATTACATGACAATACAGCGAGGGAGCTTTACCTGCTCAGGCTAGTCAGATGGATAAGAAGCTTCTGAGTTATTTGAAAAATAATATTATTATTGATTATTTTTAGTGAATTATTTATTTATTGAGTACCTACTATTACTAATCTTGTAGTATCTAATCAAAAGTCAGTATTTTATGGACCATTTTGCAGAAACTCGCTGTCAGTTCAAATTCATTTTTTTTTTCAAACTAGAATAGCAAAGTAACATTTTGATAAACATTATCTTTCTTCTCATTTATGCTTAAAACAGTCTTAAAGAAACACGGTTACACGTTAAAAAATCACAGTTATACATTTTCGTCGAAAAATATTCCAAACAATTACGGTTACACATTTTCGTCAAAAAAAACCATTCCAAACAGTCACGGTTACACATTTTCGTCGAAAAACAATCCAAACAGTCACGGTTACACATTTTCGTCAAAAAACATTCCAAACAATTACGGTTACACATTTTCGTCAAAAATACTCCAAAAAATCAGGATACTGAGGTGGAATGGAAGCTTGATGGATACGAGTTTATGCGAGGAAAGCGGTTTATTTCATATAACATAATAATCGGTATATAGGGAGCACAAATTATGATGACGGGTGTTTTAAATGTGACATGAGTTTCTTATTTAGAAACTTTTATAAAACTTAAAAAGGCTATAAAAAGATGACGCCAAGGAGACCGCAATAATACAAACAATCGTTTAAAACACTTCAAACAATCACAGTTACACATTTACGTCAATAAAAAATATTTTTTGACGATAATATGTAACCGTGATTGTGGAGTGTACCAAACAACATGTTCGATATATTTGTTGCCAGTGAGCAAGGTCTGAACACGTTCGTGCTGCGCCCCCACTGCGGCGAGGCGGGCCCCGTGCAGCACCTTGTCTGCGGGTTCATGTTAGCCGAGAACATTTCACACGGACTACTCTTGAGGAAGGTGAGTATTAAAGGCCGAGGTCCCAAAGCTGTTACAGATTAAATACCCAATTTAAATTATTTAATATCATAAGGGTGATTTAATTGTGTCCATTTCAATTATCCTATACGCAAACTGCATCAGTATCCTAACAAAGAATTGTTTAAAATACAAAATTCCTAGTGATTTCAGCAACAAATCCGTATAAACAGACATTTATAAGGGAAGTGACTAAAAAGGTAATTATATTCAACTCAACAACATTCCAATTGTATATTAACGTTTCTAAACTAGACATTTTCTGCGAACAAATTTATTTTACCCGACTACAATATTGTATTGTAGCAAGCCGAGATTAGCTAACTATGCAAGACTGATAAAAAATGTGTATTTCCCTTTGCAAATTCCCTTCCACTTCCAAAAAAACCCGTGAATAGGGTTGTGGTCGGTCGGCAGGCACCCGCATACCCCCTGGAGTTGCAGATGTCTTTGGGCGGCGGTAACAGCTTACCATCATGTGGACCGATTATTTCTTGTACATTTTTTCATAGAATCCTAAATGCTGTTCTCAAAAATATTCAAAGAATTTTATGAAATTTTATGAGACAATAAGGGAGCACAAAGACTAGATCTTAAAATGACCACATCATCAAAAGTTTAAGTCGCATATTGACTAATTATTAAAAAGTCTGGGTGGGTATCAGAAGGACTAAGTCGCTAAACGACTACATTTCTCAAATAATGTCATATTTACGTGTCAAGTGTATTTGCTCGCAGGTGCCAGTACTCCAGTACCTGTACTACCTGACGCAGATCTCGATCGCGATGTCGCCACTGAGCAACAATTCGCTGTTCCTCAACTACCACCGCAACCCGTTGCCCGAGTTCCTTGCGCGCGGCCTCTCCATCACGCTCAGCACTGACGACCCGCTGCAGTTCCACTTCACCAAGGTACACTCATACACATATCATGTCTCATACACGTATCATGCAGTCATATACACGAGCTCCTCGCGCGCGGCCTCTGCATCAAGTCATGCACCGACGACCCGCTGCAGTTCCACTTCATCAAGGTACACCAAGTCCTTAAACTATGTGTTTCGATTGACTTTCTTAGGTCAAATCGTTTTAAAAATTTCTTTGCTCTACTATGATGTTCTCGCTTTGGGCCCTTATATATCGCGGGGCCCTGGGTTATAGTTAAGCTGGGTTAAGCCCTGAGTAACCTGACCCTGCGTGTACCCTACCCTTATCGATTACTAATAAATCCTATATTATGTGCAGGAGCCGCTGATGGAAGAGTACAGCATCGCGGCGCAGGTGTGGAAGCTGAGCTCGTGCGACATGTGCGAGCTCGCGAGGAACTCCGTGCTCATGTCCGGGTTCCCGCACGAGGTAACAATATAACAGTAATATGTAGCATGTTCGGAAAATAGTGACCAAGATAGGTCAGCTCATGATCTATTGGATGACCACAATTTGACCTTAGCTGAAGTTACACGGTATTCGAGATTTTGGCCCTGTTATCGGTGTCTTTGAAAAGTTTACGTTTTTTTCAAGTGAAGGTACTACTAAGTGTTTTCGTTTACATATTTGAATTTGACCTTCCGCTACTAAAAAAATATGTAGCAACAAGAGATTAGCGAACTGTTTGAAAAATGCCTAATTAATGTACATTATGTGCGCCATTACGCGTGAGGTGCATCACACATTATCTTTTTTTTTATGTACGTAGGCGGCAGACGAGCATATAGTCCACCTGATGGTAAGTGGATACTGTCGCCCACAGACATCCGCGATACATGCCAACATTAGTCCAAAATGACGTTGGCACGACCCCATATGCGCTGCCTACCTTTGGAGATATAGGAATGGATTTGGAGAAAAGGTGGGAAAATGGGGAGGGATAGGATGGGATGGGAATGGGCTCTGGCACATCTCAATGATGAACGCTTGTCTCAGATGAAGCAATACTGGCTGGGTTCGAACTACATGAAGGAGGGCGTTGCGGGCAACGACATCACGCGCACCAACGTGCCCGACATACGCGTCTCCTTCCGGTACGAGGCGCTGCTCGATGAACTCACCAACATATTCAAAGTAAGCACTTTTACGGTTGCACATTTGAAACGTGTGAATGTGTGAACGCGTGTGTATGTGAATGTATCTGATGAAAGTAACCTCATCGACGGTTGTTCATTGAGATCAATGAAATCTTTAGAAAATATGCTATATAATTTTAGTTACCATATCCTAAAAATGAAATAGGATCTCGACTTCGTTTCCGAGATATTCTGAATTAGAATCGTACATTTTACGGTCACGTGACTACAATTTCTTGCCACAAACCTCATTATAGATATAAGAAATATTGAACATTATGGCATCAGTGTACGACAGGTGAAACTAAAACTTCTTACAACTGGCTACTGTACAATACGATAGAAAAAAAAAATCCGAACTTTGAGAGTGGAACTCTTCTTGTCAAATGCCATTAATGTTTCATTTGTTTTTTTATTTCTGGCGGCAATTTGAAAATTAAGTGTTTGCAGAAAAATGAATTTAACAAGAGAACATTTTCGTTCAATATAATTTATATTTTATTTACTCTTAAGTAAAGTAGTCAAGTTCAAACTATTATACACGATTACCTATGGGTAAGGAAGCTTTGTGCTAGATGGATTCTTCAAAGTTTGAGCGAAGCTTAAAACACTGCCGCGTGGAATACCGATGTCTCCAAATGCTTGAAAAATTCGACAATAGTCAATCAAATGATGTTTTTGATATAGTAACAGATGATGAAAGCTGGATCTACTGCTATGCACCTGAAACTAAGAGGCAGTGGGTCTTTCCTTTCGAGGAGTTGCCGTCAAAAGTGAAGAAAGAATGGAGTGCTGAAAAGCAGATGATTGCCTCCTTCTTAGGCAGATCCGGCCAATTTGCTACTATAACTTTAGAAAATAAAAGACCAGTATATAACTGCTGACTGGTATGTGAACAGCTGCTTGCCTTCTGTTTAGGAAAAAGTCAAAGAACGACGCCCACTAAGCAGAATGATCCTCCATCACGACAATGCTCCAGCTCACTCCGTCAGATAAACGTAGCAATTTTTGAGAACTGTAAATGTAGAGTTAATGGGTCATCCGCCATACAGTCCCGACCTGCGCGCCGTGATTTTTATTTGTGTCCTAAAATTAAGAATAAACTCGGAGGAATACGTTTTAAGAATGCAGAAGAGTCAGCAACAGCCTTTCAAACGGCTGTTAAAGAGGTGTCCAAAGGAAGGCTGGGCTGAACGCTACACACGATGATTCATCGCGTGAAAAAGTGTATCAATTGTCGCGAAGAATACTTCGAACAGCAATAAAACAACTTCCATCTTTATATCTGATTTAATTTTTGAGATTCTAAAAACATTCAGTGTCACCCATTTTGTAATTTTGTAGAAATCAGTTAAATATTGGTAAGAAATCATACCTCGTGTAACTGACAATTGGAACCGTCATTTTATAATACCTATTTTTTTACTTTGTACTTTGAATTTTTTTTCCCTAAATAATCCTTATCTGACTAATCTGTAGTTTTCTTTACGTTATGTGGTCAGTCAGGTAGGTATCTATTTTAGTTTCCGAATGTGACCCTTTTTACTTGGACGCCCACAAATAATTTATTTCTCAAATGGTTTTATATAAATCATTTATCGAGAAATAAATATGTAATGCATAACCAGCCCTTTCAGTATCCACTGCTGGACATGGGCCTCCTCAAGAAACATTGACTCGTACATGAGGGCTGTAAGGTCTGATAACGCCACGCTGCACTGGTCAAGCGGGATGGCGAGTCCACTCTTTTAGAGATGGTGTAATTATATAAATATAACACTAAAAAATTTACAACAATTTGTGCCCGTAATTTTTATATTAAAATAGGAAACTTTATTCAACAATGATTTTTTTTAAATTAGAAAATTCTCAACAATGTCAAAATTGATTCACGGCGATGAGGTCCCTTTGTTCAAATTACGTCACATAAAAATATTAGGTATAAAACAACGAATAAAAACAAAAACTTCACTACACTATTTAAGTTTCAATTGATGTTAATTTTGAACATTTTCCTCAGAATTTAATTTTAAATAATCAAGTTGTAATGTAAAGTAGGTATTAATCATTCTGTGTTATAATAACAGTTCACTGTTTGATACTTTCTCTAGTATTTTGTTAAACATAAATTGTATGAATATAATGAGTCTGTCTGTTTGTGTTTTGTGTGATATTGTTGCGTTACCATGTTAACTCGTCCAATACTCACTTTCACATTTCGGCTTTTGTGTAGTCTGCATTATTTTTGTTAACGAAACATGTGCTTCTTTTATTAATGTTGAACAAATCTTCGATACCTGTCTAGTTAGTAACAAACTAACAAAAAAATTGTAGTAATTTGGCACTATAAATCTAGATTAATTTGATTGGCACAAATTTGTGACTTTTCCGCACATTATAATACAAAAAAATAAATTAAGAGAAATATAAAAGTAACAAGAAATTAAACATTTCAGGAAGGAATGTCAGCTCGCAGATAAATCCACATGCCGACAAGTGGATAACCCAACGACGATTTTACATTAGATTCTTTTTTATATAAAATCAACCAAACCTCTGTAATAAGATTATCATGTACCAATCCGTAGGGTTACTGTAAAAAAAGGAACTCAATTATGGGTAAAGCACGAGGACCGGTATCGAAATATGAAAAAAATATGAAATATCTACCTCTTACAAATGTTGCACCTTTTACTAATACTTATTAATGTCGTAAAGATGAGCGCAGAGCGTCATCTCGGCGTTGACGAATGTTAAGAACCTTAATCATAATCGTCCTAGACTCGATCATGTACCAATCTCAAGGGTTTAACATTAACAAATTTTAAAAATTTAATCTATAACGCTTACAAGCGTTTAACGCTCGAGATTTAAAAGGTTTATTAGCGCTCGACGGGTTTTTTTTACAACACTAAGGGCCTTTCTCACTACCTTCTGATACTATCAGAAGGTATCAGAAAGTCGGTTAAATTTTATCAAAAAGTCAGCATCATTTAGATTTAATTGGCAGATAATTGCTCTATCAGATTGTTAACAGTTACCCTGTTATTTTATCAGAAGGTGTTTAGAAAGACCTTAATATTCCTAGGCTACTTTTAACGTACTTTTTACTCGTATTTTACCCGCAATTTGATTTAGGTTTTACAGTAACATTATATTATAAATAATTTGATATTATAATCAATTAATAATTAATTAACTAGTAATTTTTTATACAATTTTTATTTCTATTCATATTTTTCAAAATACAGGGCTGCATATTTACCCCAATTTAAAAATTGTTATGAGCACTTAACTAGCTCCCCTAATTGTGATAAGCGAAAATGAAAGATTGATAGTGCCATGTCCTTGTTATCTGTCATCATTTATGTCCGGTGACTCTTGAAAGGCCATTAGGGCCACAAGAATTTAACCAAAAAAAAAACTGTCATCATTAATAACTGTGTCATCCGCCATGATTCACGAACTCATTTTTGTCTCGCTTCATTTTAAAAATTTCATCTCTTTCATGTGACACTAATTAATTAATACACAACTATTTCCACGGGTTTTGCTTAAAAATAGGATGAAGAATTAAGAAATAACGTAATAAAAATATCCTAATATTGTTATTAAAATTATGCAATTCAAATATACAAACTCGAATCGAATTGAATGAGAATGAAGTGAGATTGTGCACCGTGGTATCTCTCATATACCTAATTTTTTATTATTTCTGTATCTTAACGCTAGCAGGTGCTATTTTATTAAAGTGATAATACTGAGTCTACTAATCATGAAGGTTATGTGAACATCAGTCATTTGAGCTGATGGAAAAAAAAAAAAATTAACTACAAAATCTATGAACACATTAATTTTAAATACCAGTTCTATCGCCCCTAGAATTTGTCATTGGTTTTAAATATGGGGTTTGAACTGGCGGTCGGAATGAAAGTCATACTTGGGAAAGGGGGGGACTCCATAATTAAAGGGGTCGTATAGTTTAGTCGTTAAATGTAGAACAAAAGGATTTGGGGTGAGCGAGGGGGTAACCCCAAACTAAATGAGAGTCACATAGTTTTGAGGTTAAACGTTAAGAAACTGTAATGGTCGTAAATATTGCATAGGCTTTCGGAACCTGGTATCGTTTAAAGCGATTACTTACGGGTTAAAACCGTAAGATAACGGGACTAGAAGTTCCTAATTTTTCGTACATATTGCCCACATAGAAAGGAAAAAGGAAAATAAATCAAAAGAATAATCCACAGAGTATATATTTTAAAATATAAAACTGGTCACAGTTCGAAAAGTCATTGACTTCTGTAACAGCGTAAGTAAAAATATGCTATGCTAATATAACAGTGAAATTAACACGCGGAAAACGTGCGCTTTCGAAATAAATATTAACATAATTAATAATTATTACAATTACTCGTAGGATTATATTTACGAGTGATTTGTACGTGTAGAGCTTTTTGATATGTTTGATATTATGAGTTGGCCGGCAAACATTTAAACATTTTTAGTTTTAAATTTTAATAGAGTATTCCATTTCAATATATGTACCTCGTTATTTTTTATTTAATCGCATATTACATCATGATTAGAAAAAATATGATCAACCTATACAAACGTAAACACTAGTAAAAAGATAAAATAACTTATCGGTATTTCGTGTTATCGAGAAACGTGCAGTGGCGCTAGGGACAGCACTAGGACTAAGGCGCTAAAGCGCTCCCGTGGGCCACCTCATGCCCCGATCGCACGGAGCTCGCGCGCGTACTATAGTACGTCGTATGATTTCCGGCGATAGTGCGGACATCCCCCCAACCTACGCATTCAGTTAGATCCGGATACATATACGATTCGAAAATCTTGCTTTTGCTTAGATTTAGGCCGTGTCGTTGGAAACTAATCTCTATGCAGACTGCATAAGGTGCTATGAAATATGACTGAGACTAATTCTAAAACCGAGAATCGTCTATTTATTTGGCCCTTAATCTAGCTCCTCCATACTCAACCTGCGGCCCGCCATGTACTTTCACCCACACGCAAGTGCGCCGTAGTCAAACGATTTTCGACTCAATTTGATTAATTAAATTAACTACTTACTTATTATTTATGTAATCTTAAAGCTCACGCACGTTACAACCGCGTCGCACTGCCAAACTGCGACAAAGCACTTTTTAGACGCGGCGAGTCGCAGCTCCATGCAAATAGTTTAAATCAGTCAGCTGTTGACATTCAATTCTTCACGTAATCACACAGCGAAAAATTCTCGAATTACGTCCATTAATCGCGCCCGTCCATGGCACATTGAGACAGGCCGCGTCGGATAACATCGGCGCATAAATCGGCTGGCAAGCGATCCGGCAATGGGCTGCACAGCGGCGCGATGCCCGTCTTGAAGTGTGCTTCTCGCGAGTCGCGATCCAGCGGTACCTTTGCAAAGCAACGCCCTAAGCCGAAGTCCGTTCCTTCCGCCAGTCTACCGGCGGGGTAATCTTTAGGCTCGTTGCTGCACACACTTCTTGCTCCTGGGTGAGCGCCTTCTGCGCTCGCCCCAAACCATACATGTTCGGTGACTCTTGAAAGGCCATTAGGGCCACATAATTTTAGCCATTTCGAAAAAAAAACTGAAGTGTGCGATGGTTTATACAAAATGTATGAAACTGAATCAAGAGGATTTTCGCAATGTTAAATGCGATGCGATGTGGCCCGCCGTGATATGCGCGAGCCTTTTATGTATTCTTGACGTGTTTGTGGCCCGCCGACAAAAAGATTGAGTATGGCTATTGAGAGTGGTAGGTAGGCTACGTGTTCTAGGTCCCTTTATACATTTCTTGACCTTACGTATTGATGATAGTTCTTCCTTAAAAGATTAATTACGTCACTGCTCTAAGACCATAAAAAAATGAGCGTGTATATATCGTGTGACTGTAAGATTCGTCTAATACTTGTAAATTTCGATTGAAGATTATTGGTTGTATGTATATTTCCCCCATCATCTATAACTTTATTAATGTTTGAAATAAAATTTATTAGTCAACGTCCACCATTCTTTTTTATTATTTTTTAAATAATGCACTATTTTTTTTAAAAATTATATTTTATTTATTTTAAGAGGCGTACTATTTGACGTCTTCTAAAATATTATTATGTATTTTAATAAACTTTTTTGTAATAAATAGCTATAATACAACTGATATAATTATCACGCTCCTTACCTACTTTCAATAACATCTCTGTATGTTTTGTCCAAAGCAAATGAAATTGGATTTATATGAAATACTTTTTAATAAATGTAAGTATACAGGTAGTGTTTTAAAAATAATCGCTGAGCGCTTGAAGGCTAAGCGGACTAAACCATAACCAAAACTGTCTTAGACTCGAGCGTTCAACACTCGATTCTTAGAGGTTCATTAGCGCTCTCTCAGCGCTCGAGCGTTCAGCGTTCATTTTACAACACTATCTGGAAGACTCAAGTGGAAGATTCAGCAAGTGATGTGCCGTTCAACATAACTTCATGTGTGAATGTTGGCTGATGGGTTGACAGCTTTTCGGTTGTAACATCTAACGCTTATGATGTGCTGTTTATATTAATTGATTTTAATGTCGTGTTGTGATTTGTTGTTTTCATATGTTACTCGTGTTAAAGCCATGATTTAATAACCTCGATCGTATAATTTATCTATTCTCTTTAGTACTTATGAAATTTGCTTCCGAAACAATGTTATTTTAAGGTTAACCGATAACATGTTGGAAAAATATAATTATGATATTCTGTGTTGCAATCAATGCAAGTTTTAAAATAAACCGCTGGAGTTCTTGACTATTTTGATTATATAATTTTCTATAATATTTACATCGATAAGATATATATCTCTTTACAGATGTACCTATATCTAATTTAATTTAACAACAATACAACAATATATGTAGATCGATAATTAATACCGATCTAATCAAGACTGTCTCGTCGTGCGCATTTCGGTGGGGCGTAACGTCAGATAGACGTCAAACGTAAGTCAGTCTCGCGCGAGACGTCGACGAATGCGGACGTGCGTCGCACCGTGCGTTCGTTACGAGCCGGGGATATTATAACAGTATTTGACTTAAACCTACATTATCTCGCGTATCATCCAGTATCTATAAAAAATCATGTTACAAACAAAATTGGTATTTAAAAATTTGCAGTGGTTTCAACAACACCTATAGGGAACGATTTTATTAATTCAATGATTTATAATCGTAAAAAATAAATAATAATAACCGCGTAAGAAAATAAATGTTATCATCTTGTTGGAAATAAAATCATTTACATGGAATCGTTTGTTTTGTGTTAATAACCTATTACTAACCTAGTTTAACTAAGTATAAGAACAGTTAGGAAACGGTCTCTGAATTGATTAGTTCAATAAAGAAAAAAGGAATCGTTATAATGATTCCTGTGTTTCTTGAATACTTCAATTCAATACTTGAATACTTCAAGGGATGCACGATATTTTTGTTTATATCGGTATCTTGCTTATATCGG
This sequence comes from Sesia bembeciformis, assembly GCA_943735995.1. Taxonomy (NCBI): domain Eukaryota; kingdom Metazoa; phylum Arthropoda; class Insecta; order Lepidoptera; family Sesiidae; genus Sesia; species Sesia bembeciformis. The sequence continues at coordinate 945,946 of OX031042.1, forward strand.
TATGCCGATGGTATCGAATAGTTGCGATCCGATCCTCCAAATATCGCATCGAATCAAAGTATTTTGTATTAATATTAGAAACAGATTCCATCGCCACCGCAGTCAATAGCAGAGAAAATAATAAACGAATTAATAAGATCAAACGAGCGTTATTCTGTGAAAACAAGCATATCGCATATCTAAACTTAATTCATGTTTATCCACCTACAAAATATAATTACCCGTCACACACCCTTTATTTAATGAATAACTTTGATAATTTAGCTTGACTGACCATACGATTAAATCGATCCAAGCCTATATTTGTTTGTATCGATCCAAAATATCGAAGTGTATGATGTTATATCGATACTGGAAAGTATCGTATCGGGTCGTGCATCCCTATTGCAAGGCTTAACAGAGCCTATCAGGTCTAGCTCGCGACAGTATGAGTCACAAGAAGTAGGGGGACCATTGTCAATCTATGTATTTATGTGGGCTGTTACCCGTAGGCTGTGGAACGAATTGCTTAAGTGGTCTTTCCATTAAGTTACGATATGGGGTTCTTCAAGAGAGCTGTGAATAGGATTTTGCAAGGTCGGCGGCGCGCCCGCATACTCCCTGGTGTTGCAGGTGTCCATGGGCGGCGGTAACAGTTACCATCACGTGGGACCGCTTACTCGTCCCACGTGATGGTACAAGTCAAAAAAAAATGTACGAAATTCATATAGCCGCTAATATAAAAGCTCCCATTGGCACCTTATCTTCTAAGATATAGTGTGTCCCTATAGTTTAAAGTTAAATGTGTCTGTCGGCCTCTTGACTGAAGTTGGACTTATCTAACTGGATTGACTATCCAAGATAGACATATTCGTCTACAACTTCTGGTGACGCTTCCTCGACGTTCACCGGTCCAGGGACGACGTGTACGAAAAAACGTACCGTAGGACGCCCTCCTACCAGGTGGGCTGACGACTTGAAGAAAATCGGCCGCAGTAGCTGGATGTGAAGAGCGGAAAACCGTGTGGTGGCGGTCCTTGGGAGAGTTATATCTAGCAGTGGAGAGACAAGCGTATGTCTTACTTACACAGGCCCTGCGTGTTCGGTATAATAATGGTTTCAGAGTGCTGTTGAGGTTGCCACGTTTAATACCTAAGCTTCAATTTCCTGAATTATAGATACCTATATTATTCGAAAAAATCAATGAATTGATGGATATTATATTTTATTATTTCCTTATATTCATGAAGTGAAGCTCCATTTTGTTACTGATATCTTAAACATGTCCAGCGCACAGTATTTAGTATTATTGATACGTATTAATACATTTTTGCTCTTTTTCCTAAATTAGATAAAGCGGTTTGGCACGCCCCTCTCCTTCTAAGGTATAACATAAGTATCGCAAAAGATGAAAGTAACAAAAAAGTTAAATATTGTATTGAGATATTTGTACATTTTGTAAGGATGTTCATTACATTACAGTAAAATAAATTACATTATTCTCATTAATAACATTTCTGTACAGCGAAATGTATCTTACATATAAAAATACTAATGATTATAGATTTAACAAATTAATTTATCTTGTCCACCACAAGGCAATGTTAAACGTAGTAAGTAATTGGACATTATTTTATTGTATGCAAACTTACATTTGAAATAACAAAAAACTTCTTCATAAATAACACTGTTTGATTATTTTGTGATAAAATAATAATAGTATTTAATTACATAGTTTGGGCTCGTGAGATTGTAGATTGAGGAGTGAATGTCAAAGAATAGTTACTTTAATAAGAGAAAGCAGGAAAGTTAACATAGTACCATTGTTAATGAATGGCCAAAAAAAATGTTACAGCAAAAGCAGTGCGCTCCACGCGTTTATTTATTTATTTATTTAACAACTTCTCTTAGCATTAGTGTAACAGAGCGCGCAGTATATGCATCCCTCTCTTTATTGCTCCGCGTGCAACAAGTCTATGACAATAGTACCCAACGGTAACTGCAAATACAATCCCGAACACCTGAATCGAGCCACCCTGCATTTTTATGTAGGTATAAAAAGGCCTGAAACATAAAAATAACGTTAGGTCAAAGAAAAAGTTTTTATGCGGTTTTGAAGCTGGCATATTCACCATCATTTTACTGTGGTAAAATTCACCATTCCAAATTTGAATTCACCAATTTGAACCACAGAAGAAAAACCGAGTCAATTCATTGTTTTGAAAAAAATAAGGAAGCAGAAAGTTTGAATTGGAGCAGTATTTTGATTTAGTGGTGTTGTTTTTCAATAAAAGTTTCGTGAAATTGTTTTTCCTGAGATTTCAACCGATTTTGACCTTCAAGTTATGCAAGCTGTAGCACGTCTTCAGTTTGGGCTTTGTCAGCGAAATGTCCAGCAAGAAACCCTATTAGCTATTTATGGGATGAGCTAAAGAGGCGTGTTTGAGCTCACCGCCCAGCTCCGCAGACCTTGCAGAAGCCGAAAACTGCCATCGAGGAAGAATGGGAGAACATTCCACAACACGTCATAATGACGTTGATTGATTCCATGGCAAACCGCATGACGGCCGTAGTAAACGCTCTTGGAGGCAATACAAGTTCATGAATAAACGGTTTTCTTTGGTAAACCACTGTTTTCTCCAAAAATTCAATACAAGTCTTCGCCGTGAGAAAGGCAGACTTCTCACACTTAAAATCAATTTTATCAGTACATACTCAGAATTGTTCTATGGCATACTGAAATGATGATTAGTATGTCAGATTCAAAACTGCATAAAAACTTTTTGATCGATCAAACATTTTCTTTAAGCTTCAGGCCATCAATACTGAATATGCAGGGTGGCTCGATTCAGGTGTCCGGGAGTGTACTATGACTTAGCTAACTATATTAGCTGAAGTAATAACAACTTTTCTTATTCACCCCATGAAAGAATTGAGGAATTATGTAAGTAAAAACCAGGGCAACAGGCGGTAGGTATGAATATTGAAGGCATGGTAAAATAATTTATTTTATTTTTAACTAGCCCTCACTTCGCTTCGGTTTATTAAATTTAAAACAATCGGAATAAGATATTTTCCTGCGGTAAAATGGAGCCTATATTTTAAGTTAGACCTCTAGCAATACATCGGTGAAAACTGCATTCAATTCCATGCAGTAGTTTTTGCGTGATGCGTGTACAAACATACAGACAGACAGACAACATTTCTAAAAACTGTTGTTTTGGCTTCTGTTGCTCTAATAAAGACCCTCCATATTAGTTTTTTTTCAATATCTATAATGTACAGACATCGGCCTGTTACAATTTTATTATATGTATAGATTTTAAAGAAGATGTTACAGACATGTTAAAATATTGTGGAAGCCACATCTCAAGAAAATGAATTAGTAGAGATGCTATTTAAAATTTCCACAAATGTATTAATATAATATTGTTTTCCAGTCGCTTCGCACGCCGTGCACGCCTAACTACACTCCGCCAACAACATCACCTCCGCCCAACTTTAACGCGCCCATCGTCAGCTTGAAGCGCCCTTCACTTGTCTGATTTTATATAATTATAATAACTTCCCATTACTATGGGCCATTACCCGGGTACTCCCGGCAATTTATTATATTAGGCGGATAAGTTCGCGGCCTTTTTACAGTGAAAATAATAAAGACTTTTTTTTGTATTACATAAATGTTTATTGAACGGAATATTGTCCATTTTATATGACTAACTTTCGCCACTTTTCTTGGCAGAGCTACTAGTATCCCATCGCTATATAAAAAAGTGGTTTCTGAGCGAAAAACTGATTTAAATGGTTTTTACGGGCTTCTCTTGAATGTCATTTTAAGTGATAATCCGTAGGTGCACTATTCTGGATTGTATAGTGGATACATCAAAACTTGCCCGCCAATGTCTATCAATTTTTGTTTAGTCATTAAACATGTATGCATCGAGCATTGTCGTGATGGAAAACTACACCTTTTCTATTCATTAATTCTGGGCGATTTTGTTCAAGTGCTTGTTTCAATTGTAGGTACTAATTGGTGACAGTAGACATCAGAATTAATAATTTGGTCATGTGGGAAAAGCTCGTAATACACAATGCCTTTCCAGTCCCACCATACACATAACATGACTTTGTTCGGAGTGAGGCCTGGCTTTGGAACTATTTGTAAGGGCTCATCTCGCTTAAACCAAGATCGTTTTCGAACATTGTTATCGTAGGTGATTGATCCATTTCTCATCGCCTGTTACCAATCTCTTCGGAAATTGATAGATTTCATTTCGTTTTAGCAACATCTCGCATATGGAGATTCTATTCACTAGGTTTCTGTAATTTAAATCATGCAACACCCAAGAATCTAGCAGTTATGTTCATTTTATGCAGGTGGTCCACAACTGCTGAGTGGTGAATGCTAAGCTCTTCCGCAATTTGATGTGTTGATCAACATTTACTTTAATAGGAGATCCACAGCGAGTACCCGACCAGACTACCTGAACTACCAGACCTGAATCGACTCAAATATTTTAGCAGTAGTTTTAGATAAAGAATTTTCTCCGTAAACACCATAAATCTCTTTTCGAGCACTAAAAGCATTCATACCCTTGTCGAAAAAAAATTGTAAATCGTATTTCTCCTTATTGACTTCAATTTTAAAATTGTCAAAAATATGAAAAGATAAAACTTTAATTTGCCATTACAAAAATTTGTTACCATTACAAAAAAGTCTGCTGACAAACGGTATATTACTTTCCTGCCAGTAATTGCCAGAAATATAGCACTCTTAAATCATACGTTCAAAAAGGCCGCGAACAATTCCGACTATGTAGCATAATTTTAGGTGTAGGGCATTCGGGGTTGCTGGCCACTTGGATCCCATGACTAAGTTACCAATAGCTTGAAAGAAGTTGTATGGAATCGTTGAAATGCAGACTACAGACACACGGTATAACGACTACAGACCAAACGGGGTCACAGCAACCAGCGATCTAAACGGATGGACCAGTGTTAAATGGATGCTGTCGCCTGGCGACATCCGCGAACCATGTAAACATTATTCCAGAATGACAAACGTAAAAATGCCTCCGGTGCGCTTCGGAGATGTAGCCATGGATTTGGTGGAAGGGTTGAAAAAATGGGGAGGATAGGATGGGAATGGGCTCTAGGATATCTAGAATACCGAAACTAATACCTACCGTATATACATTTGGGAGAATAAAGTGGGAAACGGTGTACATATTACGGTAGTCTTCTGCAAGAAATAAGTAACTTGCCCAGTCGAGAGCGCCTACCGGTTTTGGAATTGTAACGTGCATTCTCCCCTCTATTATAAAGACATAAAAGCAAGTAATTTTCTAAAACTTTCTGGAGTAGTAGCTTAAATTAGAAGACGAGGATTGTTTTCTAATCCCATACATTTCCTATTCTCCATTCTTATCCCTGTCCACTCTTAAATCTCTAAAATCTTTGTACTTTTGGACTGATGTTAGTATGTATTGTCCGCCAATTCTGGACGCCCATCCGGGCGACAGTATCCACTTAGTACCAGGTGGACTGTCTGCACATTAAATATGTATTCTTTTTTATTATATTTCAATACTTTAATGTGTATTAAATTATGAGTAGCGTATCATCAAGAGTTTTCGATTATGTTTAATGGAATTATGCTTAAATGTATTAGTTTAATTTAAGTACTTTAGTCATAATGATTGATAAATAATTCACGATTCATTATCTATTAGGAAAGTTATAGATATTAAATATAAGTAATTTTCAAATACTTAATTTGTGATTTTATTTTTCCATGTTATTTTTTGATATATGCAACGGAGCAGCTGTGACGTGATGTGTAAGTTGATGCAATGTTACATACAATAAATATTTAATAAACATGGTCTTTTTATTAAAAAATCCCTCATTTCCCTAGTGGTTTTTGTATACTAAATTTATTTAGTCTTAAATTCTATTAATGTAAATCAGGTGGCTTACCTATCCGATTTTACCATCGCTAAGGTAAAATCGCTAAGATCAGGGGTGTACAAACGGTTCATCGCGGAAATAGTTACATTACCTACAATGTAGACTACATTCAACCCCCCCCCCCCATCCGTCTCGAATGAGACCGCGAACACGACCGGTAATTTATAACGGATACCGGTTAGGTACACATCCTGTCGTTGCACATCTGTCGTTTCGTAAGTTATTGCCTTATATTTAGTTTTCTCAATGCACTGATCAAACTTGTCGTGACAACATGTTGTCGTCCCGGTAAAAGTGTCGTGGCTACGATAAATCTGTCATCGCCGACACTATTCTTGTCGTGCCAACCGCATCTAGACACCCACGCCCCTTTCCAATGCCCGACTGCCGTTCAACAATAAGTGTCGTTACAACCACTAGAGCCCACTGCCGTGCAACGATAAAAGTGTCGTCACGGCCTAGTGGAAACAGCTAGAGCCGACAGTTGGCCAACGACTTAGTGTCGTCACGACTTAGTAGGAACTGACTCTAACTCGTATACGTGCAATAAATGTCTCCTGCCTCGTCTCTACCGCCTGATCACTTGATGTCCAGTTTTTTGCCCTTAGCTCGCCATAGATACTTCACGAGCAAAGTATCTGTATATATTTGAGATAATAAAAAAGAAAACACTGTCAAAATAGACATGTCGCTAAATCCGGCACAACATCCGGCACAGTTTCACGGACATTAGATAAAATAATAATTAATTATAAATCAATCCATAGCCACCTACCTACAATGTAATAACTGCCAAATATCCTCAGAAGACAAAACGTTCATAATCAAGCTATGTTCGGTACGCACAAAGAATATAAGAGGTGGACCAGATTAAGAAGGTAATATAATCACACAATTGATACCTACATATGTAGTTCATACTGGCCATATGGTGTCAACCGACTTCACACCACCCCATACCTAAGAACATCACCCAATACATTCCGTGGGTCTCGTAAAGGACGACTAAGGGATAACAATGCCCCTACCACAAGCCCTGAGGAACTCTAAAGGAGTGGACTCGCCAACGCGCTTGTCGTTCCAAGGCATATCTCTCATGCACATGACACATGCGCTTCTCGAAGTCGCTTCTAAAGAACGTCGCGAAACTTACTCGCCACTGATCAATTTAGGGTAGTGTTACTCGCAATTACCGGTTGAAGCTTCGGTAAGAAGTAACTAAGTAGACAGATAAACAACGCAAGCTTGTGGAATTGTATGGAAACCAAGCGTGTCACTTTGATGAGTAAATTTTAACGATGGGAAACCACTCATCGATGAAACGAAACATCTCCCTTGACGCGGTTTACTACTTTTGACGAATTTTTACAATTGATTATAGCGTAACAACGACTTGCTAGCGATACGGGTCGGACAGCTGAACAAGCATCTCGAAAAGTAGGAGCTTACTGCCAACTTCGGAGACTCGGTTTGCGTTATCTATCCCCTTATATGTACGGTCTACCAATGTTCTCACTATGTTACGATTACGACGAATTTACTGAGAGCACCAACGTGTTTAATTTTTTAATTACTTAATGTCGCTGTCGCTGTTTGAGAAGATATAGGGATAGGAATATAAAGAGTTTCAACATCTTTACACTTTAACACCCTTCACTGTTGTGCTAAAACAAAAGCACGTATAAGGGAAGCCTAAGAAAAGGATAAAATTAAACCTTTGACAAAATACAATAAAATCACTTGCGGTTTCGGAAGTAGATCAACTCTTTCGCTCACTTGCGGTTCGGAAGTAGATCAACTCTTTCGCTACGCACCTAGTTTTCTTATTTTATTGTTTCTTTCTCTTTCACAACCAAGAGAACCTATGTTTATATTCCAAGGGAGGGTGTTCGTACACGGTGCAATCTCATAGCTGGTTGGCGCATTCGACTGGCCACGTGACCCATCTCTCACAGAAGACTACCGTAAAATGTACCGCATTTTCCACTTTACTTCATTTCCCTAATTACATACATGTTTCGTTAGTGAGTGAAATATGCCAGAGTCCATTCCCATCCCACACTATCCTATATTTTTCTCCCAAATGCATCTCAAGATGTAGTCAGCGCATCAGGAGACGTGCCTACGTTTGTCATTTTAAACTTATGTAGTTATGTATCGAGGATGTCCATGGACGACAGTATCCACTTACCACCAGGTGGACTATCTGGGGCCTTCAATCTATATAAAAAAGGTAAAATCGCTTTTTGACAATTTAATTTATGTTGCGTCCATTTGTTGTATTTATTCCATTTCTGTATCTTGATCAAAAAAGGCGCATTATACTTTAGATTGCCAGAGAGGGACATTTGAAAGTTTTGGAGTTCAGACCTCATTTATCGTTAATAACATTAATTGTAGAGAAACTATAAAGAACGTGGCGGGTTCTACGCGCACGTACGTCCACGATCCTACCGACACCAATGTCAGTGCCGACGACATGTCTAAACTGCGAGCCAACAATGTGCCCTTCCAGCGAGTTTCCGTCACAGGGATACATGTCACAGGGGTAACGAACTGGACATATTCTTCTAGACTTCTACCGCCTTTATAATGGGGGAATGTTCTGAAGAGCTGTTCGATCGCACCTCTCGCCATCGAAGGGCGGTTCACCCGAACTTCCTTGACAAAGAGTTACAGCGTATAGTACACAGTCTTCGAGACACTTTATGGCGAGACCACAAAAATTGTGGGACGAATTGCTTTCTGAGGTTTTTCCACTTATTATAGCGACATGGGGCTCTTCAAAAGGGCTGTAAATAGGATTCTGTAAGGTCAGCAGAGCACCTGAACCCCCTGATATTGCTATGGGCAGCGGTGACATCACTTACCATTACCCGCCCGTCTGCCACCTACCTACTTTATAAAAAAAGACTGCTATATTACTCCATTTTGTGGATTTCGATCATTTTGCACTATATCCCTTTTATTTTCCTCTATCCTAAGGTTGCCTGGAAGAGATCGCCTTAGCGATAAGGTCGCCCGCCTATTGTATTCTGTCATTTATTATTTGTGCACATGCAATAACTATTTGTATGCAATAAAGAGTATTTATTATTATTATCACCGTAAAAAGTCGTGTCCATGAAAGTCTTGCATGATCGCTTGCACCTTGTGCAAATACTATTCCTTATATATGGATCTTCAGAAAATACTCCAATTATTCTAACATTGGGCACAACTCCACTCGTACGAGAAAAACCAGAATCCCTAACCAACCGAAAAACGGACTGGGAGGGTTTTAGAAGTTACCTGGATGAAGGCATCAATCTCTTGATTCCCCTCAAGGACCGAGACGAGGTTGATGAAGCTTGCAAATACTTTACAAATCTTATACAAGTAGCAGCCTGGACTAATACGCCGGCCCAAAACGAAACTGGTGCCCCTTTCGCTAACCCACAACACATAAAACAAAAGATTTTGGATAAGAGCCGCCTAAGAAGGATATGGCATCAATCGCGCCATCCACTAGATAAAAAAAGACTGAATAAAGCGATAAAGGACCTTAAGGGTATCCTAAAAGAGTCGGCTAATGATATGGTCAAGCAAAACTTGGAGTCGTTGTCCCCAACCGGAATTGGCATGCATTCACTTTGGAAGGCAACAAAAAACCTAAGCAAACCACAACAATCCCATCCTCCTATCAGATCACAAACCTCTTGGGCTAGAACTGACTCGGAAAAAGCAGAGGTCTTCGCAGCACACCTTGCAGCAGTGTTTACACCGAATGAGAGCACTGCCGACGAGTCTGACATTGACGCAATCCTCTACCAGGACTTACAGATGAGCCTTCCAATTACCGCAACTTCACCGAGAGAAATTGTTAAGGAGATAAAGGCACTTGAGTCCGGAAAAGCATCGGGCTATGACCTGATTACCCCGATTGTACTGAAAAATCTGACCAGAAAAAGTATCGTGTTCCTTACATGCCTATTCAATGCAATCTTTAGAACCGCCCACTTCCCGGCTCTCTGGAAAATCTCTCAGGTAGTGATGATTCACAAACCAGGTAAACCAGAACACGAACCATCATCATATCGGCCAATAAGCCTAACACCTGTACTCTCTAAACTATGGGAAAGGATATTCCTCACCAGACTCAAAAAAGCACTGGATGATGGTGCTGTTATTCCATCTCATCAGTTTGGCTTTCGGAAATCGCATTCAACGATCGAACAAGTCCACCGAGTATATCACACAATTAGGCAGAGCTTTGAACGCAAAAAGTACTGCTCAGCTGCTTTCCTCGATGTGCAGCAGGCCTTTGATCGGGTGTGGCACAGAGGACTCTTAACAAAAATCAAAGAAAATCTCCCAAATTCGATGTTCACGCTTGTCGCATCATACCTCTCTGATCGATCCTTTCAAGTCAAACAAGGAGACACACGATCCAGCCTTCATCACATAGAGGCTGGTGTACCCCAAGGAACGGTTCTTGGACCGGTACTGTACAACATATTTACATCCGATTTACCTATACACAGTGACATAACCGTGGCAACCTACGCCGATGACATAGCTTACCTGTCCACTGACAGTGATCCATCTATTGGCAGTCATAAACTCCAGGAGCAACTAGACGCGATATACAAATGGCTATGCAAGTGGCGTGTACGTGCTAGCAAGGCGAAGTCTCACCACATAACATTCACCTTGAGAAAAGAAAATTGTCCTCCTGTAAGACTTGGTGACGATATCCTACCGCATACTGACTGTGTCAAATACCTTGGCTTCCACCTCGATAGGCGCCTTACATGGAAACGTCATATAAAACAAAAGAGAGACCAAGTCAACCACCAGTTTCGTAATATGTACTGGCTCATGGGGAGGAACTCTGCGCTGTCGACCGACAACAAGCTTCTCATCTACAACTCAGTGCTAAAACCAGTTTGGACAACTATGGGGTGTTGCAAGTAAAAGTAACATACTCTGTCTACAACGATTACAGAATTGCATCCTGAGGGCAATAGTTCGCGCTCCTTGGTTCACAAGAAATGATGAAATTCAAGAATATCTCAACATGCCGACCGTTGCAGCTGAAATCGAGCGGTACAGGAAACAACACATAGAGCGGCTATCCCTGCACCAAAATCCACTCGTGGCAGATTTGCTAGACCCGTCTATGATGGTCAAGAGACTTAAAAGGAACCACCTTATTTGATTGGTAGGGGCGGCACTGGCCACCCTACCAAATAAAAGCCAAACACCTCACAACAAATTAGCTTATGGTCTCACGACCGATTGCAAATAATAACCTAAAAAAAAAAAAAAAAAAAAAATATATGTCAACAGCCACAATCCATGCGGTAGACAAGTCTTCTGATGGAAATTACCATACCGTGAAACGTGGCGTGGTACGGCCTCCGGAAAGAAGTCAAATAAAACAAGGTCGTTTCTATTTGTAAACTGACTGACTTTTATTGCTTTTTTTTTAAATTTCCCAATATATTCTTGGTTGGAATTAAAGCCTAGATGTACCTGCTTTCATTAAAGCGCTTAAGAGTTACCTACTCGTAGTTTCAAAACGAGCCTCTTTAGAATCTTTAACAAATATGTATCAGGTGCCCCTGGAAGATCTGGTCCGCTCGGCAACCTTACTAGTTGAGGCTATGCACATGCGGCGACGATACATGGACATCTCTGGGCAAAGCATCTCAACGGAGCTGACCATGTACCTGGACAACAGATTTATCCCGCAGAGAACTTTACCGCACCAAGGCAACCAAGAACATTTGCCTTCATTCCACTTGAATAATGCACTCAAGAATTTGGACGGTGAGTTTTTGATGACACCATATAAACTTAGTTTCGCGACTAGTGACCACTTCTTAAAATATCTTCTTCTGGATAGGACCACTCTGACTTCTGGATTTGACCACTTCTTATAAAGACCACTTTCAGAATGTTCTTCCTCAGGGAAGACTATTTCTGGATTGACAATTTCCTAATATGCCCACTGCTTGTAGGTACAGTGTACAATCACAACTGAAAACTTAAGGAAGTCAATATATTAGAAATCTGTTTATTTTCCAATTTCCCTAACAATATCTTCAGTTCTGTGGACATATTAGGAAGTGGCCAAATCCAAAAATGGTATTTCTCATAAGTGGTCAAATCCAGAAGTGGCCCTATCCAGGATAAGACATTTTAAGAAGTGGTCACTGACTGCTAAATCGCATAATGTAACGTACACTTCAGTTGCAAACCTAGCTAGAACATTCAATAGTTATTGAATACATACATACAACTTACACTTAAACTACATACATACAGGACTCTTTCAAGTCTTTTAACCACCCACACACAATCTTTGCTCTTCTCACCCAGCCACTAACTGCAAATTTTTTCAAGTCATCGTCACATTCTCATAGGCGAGGCTGAGGGCGTCCAATATCGCGCTTCGCGGTACGTGGTCCCCATTCAAGAACTCGTTTACTCCACTGATTAACGGTCCCGCTTGCGACAGATATGGCCTGCCCAGCTTGCTAATTAGCAACTTAACTAATTCGTTACCTTCTAAAAGCTCTGACGATCGATTATGTAACCTTTCAATTTCCTAAGTCAGAAATGCATAAGGCCGGTGACGGGTATTAACATCAGCGGTGGGAGAAACCGAGTACTGCGAGTGTAGTGATTAGGGCATAAACAATGTACACGATGCCATCCGCGAAACGTAGCGTGGGACGCCCTACGGTTGGGTGGACCGATGACTTTATGAAAGCCAGTGTATTGATTAGATTAAAAGCTGGGAATATCAAGTATGCTGGCAAGGTGGTATGTAAGATCGTGAGACTGATGGTATGTTGTGATATTATGCAATAAACTAATATAAAGAACCTTATTTTACTATATCTTTCGTTAATTTTTCGGTATATACTTTGAGGGGGTGGGTGCACCTGCAATCCCACAGCCGCTGGGCGTACTCGACTGGCCAAGTTCCCCACACTCACCGAACACTACCGTAAAATGTACTGCATTTACCATTTTATCCTGTTCCCCTAATATACGTAAGTGAGATATGCGATGGCCCATTTCCATCCCATCCTATCCCTCTACATTTTCCTATTTCTCCAAATACATTCCTAAATCTCCAAAGATAGGTAACGCAGCGCTTCCGCGATGTGCCAGCGTTTATCATCCTGGACGGATGTTGGCATTTATCGCAGATGTGCCTGGGCGATAGTAGTCGCTTACCACCAGGTGGACTCACTGCTCGTCTACCGCGTTCTTTCTATAAAAAATATATTTGTACAATTATTTGCAATACTGTAGGTACTATTAGCAATTCCGTGCACATAAAACTTTATATTTTAGCACAAGCAGCTGAACGTTATCTTCAGTTGACGGCTGAATCATCTGAGGAGCAATTACCTATTTACCCCAGCAGGATGTTCATGCAACCGTCTGGAGCCAGAAGTAAGTCATCGATTTACACAAGACTAATGTTTGCCGTGTTTCGTCCGATGAGCGGTGCCGGTCTTAGCCGTTTCGTCGCCCTGTGCAAGATTATTCCTCCTTGTGTCTGAGGCCGTCTGTTGTGTAGAACGCCTCTAATACAAGACGCTCTCCGGGCGTCCGGCTCCGGCGCGATGAGCGCTCGCACGGATCGTACAATCCTAACAACCTATTTTCCTCGTGAATTTGGTCATTACATGTTATTATAGTAACCTTATTTTTAAAGAACCGTTATTATTTTCCTAACTGCAAAACCAACTTTGATAAAAAAAATACGTAAAATCTTCCAATAGAAATACTGTATAACACAGCAACCAAATCAAAAGCTTAGTTCTATATATGATACATACATTATAATTATATAATATGTATGTACATACAACATATATAATGTAAATGACAATTAATTATTTTCACTTTATAGTAGGTATATTTTTTGTCAAATTGAGAACAGATGTCATATATGTAACTGTATATTTACATTATTATTATTATTACATATTTTGATATCATGTTGGTAAGGTTGCAAGAAAATGACGTGGCTAGGCCGTCCGTTCCGTGGTCATCGACGCGGCTCCAACCGAAAATTTCCATCGCAGTTCAGGTTGTGACAGATGTTGAGTTGCTGTCGATTGACCTAGCAATCAAAGCTGTTTTTTACAAGTTATCCATATTGTTTTGAAGTTTAGATAAACAAATAGTTAGGTAATCGGGTATTTTGTTCAGTCGTCTTAAAAGCCAGGGGCTTTAAGAAGACTAAAACAAAGTGAAGTGCTCAGCAGCAGTGGTAAGATTCTCAACTCAGATGCAGTAGAATACTGTATACCTATATGTATTTTATGAATGAAAAAAATATCTATGAGTGTTCTTTTTGTCACAGTGCCATTGTCAAGCGCAATTGGTCCGTTTAAGAATAGACGGCCAAACGCTTCCATTGACAGCCAGGACGACCTCGGATTTACACCAGGTATGCTGTAATTATGTAACCGTAACCAATCCTTTTAGCATCCACTGCTGGAGACAGGCTTTCTCATGCACATTGTCTTATACACGGGGGATGTATGGCGTAAAACCGCCAGGCTACCAAGCGTGTTATCGAGTCCACTCTTTTAGAGTACAGTTCCTCAGGGCTTGTGGTAGCAGCTTTGTTATCTCTTAGTCGCCTTTTATAAGAGCCGCGGACGGCACGGCACAGGCCTTCCCTAGTAAACCACTGGTGGTTTCAGACCGTTGTCTACTATGCGGTCCCAGTGCTGATTGGTGGATCACATGTATGCTGCAGATATGTCTAATTATGTATGTATGATCCTGGAATTGACATATTTATGACTTATTGCATGAATGATATGTGTTTTCAATAAAAAATCAACTTGATTAAACATTGTAATACTCCCAGGAATACACATTGATCCCTGGGCATGCCCCATGCCCCCGGACCGACATTACATTTACCGGTATGTAAACGGCGTGATGAGGTTGTACCGCAACCAGACTGAAGTGGAAGCAAGTCGACATCTGCCCTACCAACAGGTGACCTTCAAGACGTACGTCGAGGATCTGACACGCTTGAGCGCCATGGCTTCTGATGGGCCACTGTTAGTAAAGTTTGTTTGTAAACTAGTGAAGGTTAGTGGAAGGACGACGATGCTGTATTTTATAATTGACTGATCGAATAGCCCACATAGAAGACAACAACTTTTTCCTTTCCCATTATGAAACGACAGAAATAACCTTTGTTAGTTAGAAAACCGCCTACCACTTGAAGAAGTTCACTGATAGTGGCTCGTTGAGCAGAACTAAAGATCGTATTTGGCCCGGTAGTGAGCCTTGGCATAGGTATGCTTAGGTAACAGTGGAGGCTTAGGTAACAGGGTATTTATTGATGGCTCAAGGAGAGTTTCTTGAACGCAAGTTTCTCAAACATCGGTGAAAAACTATTATAAACAAATGTTATCATCATCTGATCACTGGTATCCCCGTTATCATCGAGTTTTTATGATCACGTCAACAGTTGTAGCCGAGAATTGTATGTATGAAATAGAGAGAGATTGAGATATAAGAAGAGTGAGATATGTCACTCTTCTTCCCATCCCATCCTATCCCTCCCTATTTTCCCAATCCATTTCTTAATCTGCAAAGGTAAGCAGCGCATCCGGGGGCGTGCCAACGTTTGTCATTCTGGCATGACCGATGTTAGCATGTATCGCGGGTGTCTATGGACGACAGTATCCAATTACCATCAGGTGGACTGTATGCTCGTCTACCGCCTTTTTTCTATGGAAAAAAAAGTATTTTGGTCGCATATGAGGATCGTATATAATATTTTCGCCCGAACCGTTCGAGACACTCTCCTTGTGTAAATTAGCCATGTCTGCGTCATTACAAAAAAATTACCTACCTAATAAAGTGAAAATAATTAATTGTCATTAACATTATATATAACATTACTCCTTGTGTAAACGAGCCTTTATGATTGTATGAATTATGACATAGAATCTAAATCTTTCTGCTATCAGGTTCTTATACTTCTATCACATAAGAAAATATCTATGTAAATTCATAGTTCCATCATTGGTTGTTTGTAAGAGTTGCCGTTTTTTTCACAACTGCCATGCTTCTAGTAAATCATTTTGCTACCGCCGGCTGAGCTACCTTTCCTCCAAGTTCAAGATGCACGTGTTGCTCAACGAGCTACATGAACTGGCCTTGCAAAAAGCGGTGCCGCATAGAGACTTTTACAATGTCAGGTTTGTTAATCGTAGTGACATAAAAAGTATTTCTTTTAATAAATTGATCCTATTCATAAGTTTAAAGTAAAAAGAGCTATATTCTTGAGTTTCTTCGCGGGATAAAATCAGATTCAGATGAGATTCAACAAAGAACTAAAGTCACGGACGCAATCAAGAGGATTTCCAAGTTGAAGTGATAATTTGCAGGCCATGTCTGTTGCAGAACCAGCAACTGATGGGTTAGATGACATCAATCATCATAAAAACACATCAATATCTTTAAATTGACTGTTGCATAAGTGAGCTAATTGAGTTATTATACTGTTTTGTCATAGTTGTCGATAGTACATACTTATTATCTATACTAATATAATAAAAGATGTAAAATTGTGTGTTTGTTTGTATGTTGGGGGTAATCTCTGGAACTACTGAACCGATTTCAAAAATTCTTTCACACATAGGAAGCTACATTATCCGTGTCTAATATATAGACTATATTTTATTATGAAATTTTGAAAAAAAAACTTATATACCGAAGCGAAGCTAAGGTTTTGGTAAGGTAAGTATAGTTATATAGGTACTATTGAGATTTGTTAAGTAAGTCGGGCTTTTGGACTTTCATAGAAGTACCGCGGAATGGGATGGGGAAGTACGAAATAAGTATAACAAAAAAAATATTAAACTTTCCCCGTTCCATTATACTTATCACTTGATGAAGTGGTACGAGATGGTCTCTGGCATCGTTCGCCCGGAAACACATTCATGGCGGTCTTAATAAACTAAGCTTCCAACCGCAGGAAGGTGGACACCCACATCCATGCAGCCTCATGCATGAACCAGAAGCATCTGTTGCGCTTCATCAAGCGCACGATGCGCCAACACGCGCACGAGGTGGTGGCGATCCACGCCGGTGCGCCCATGGCGCTCAAGTCCGTGTTCGAAGAGATGCAGCTTAACGCATATGATCTGAACGTGGACATACTGGATGTTCATGCGGTAACTGACTCTCTCTTTTTAAAGAAGTTTTCTAGCGAATTGTTTACAGATACCTATTGTCTATTACCGTCATATCTCCTATTGTCATATTCAAGGGTCTCGCCATCCAACGCCAGCCAGGGGACCAGGCAATGGACCGGGGGGGGGGGGGGATCAAGATGAGAGAGAGGATGGGAGAAATATGAATTGTAGGTACAAATACATTTTTTTTCGAATCTCTAGAGGGGAGGGGGCAACTGCCCTCCCCTGCCCCCCTCTGGCGACGCCCTTAGTCATATTGTCATCCCGTAGACGTAATTGTTTCTTGAGCCTAAAACTGTTTCTCATTCATTCAAGTGACTATTTCATCTCATCAAAGAATTAAAGCCCTTATTATCAAAGAAGTACATTGTAAATGAAAGCGGTACATGTGCTTCTCAAGATTGAATAAATGCACACCTCAAAAACTCTATTAGAGGGGCCGGGCCAGCCTGACACATGTTTATACCACATAGATACTACTTTTATTTCTAATCGACGTTTCGGCACGGGTTACACCAACCGTGATCACGAGTTGACTCTGCACTCCAAAAATCCTATCCACTGAACGTCCCTATTATCCCAGGATTGTACATGAAACGATTGAAATTAAGAAATATAATCAATCGGGAAGATGGATATAAACTGTGGACATTGTTAGTGTAGTGAAGATCCAATGTAGGTAGCTGATAAAACTGATCGCAGCTTCCATCCCGGAGTACCCGCCTCTTTAGTCAACTCGGTGACTACGGCTGGTGTAGCTCGTGCCGAAACATTGATTAGGAATGAAAGGTAAACAAAAAACCTTTAATTTTACGCGTTCGGGCCCGGTTTAGATATAGGTAATGTGACAAAACCGCTCCAATTATTGACCGCTCTTTTGGGTGTTTGTGTCTGTGTGATCATGAAGTCCTAGTATTAGTGAATGTGTATTATGTTCGTATTCTTAGTCTATTTTCTAATCAGGATCGCAACACATTCCATCGCTTCGACAAGTTCAACGCCAAGTACAACCCGGTCGGTGAGAGCGAGCTGAGAGAGGTATTCCTCAAAACTGACAACTACACGAACGGAAAATATTTTGCAAGGATTATTAAGGTACGTGACGATGGAGAACGGTGATAACCTCAACTTACATTCGTGGAGTCGTAAATCAAACAAAGACATACCAATCTACTCAATTTTGGATTGTGCAGTTATCACGAGGTTGGTCAATGTAGAGATGTCTTTGGCCATTAGTCTATAACAAGACACGTATCCAGTTACTTCAGAATAAAATTCTGAATTCCGTCACATTGTATATTTGACTAGCGACCCGCACTCGCTTCGTTTCGGTTTATACGTTTTTTTTCTCATAATTTCAAAATAAAATATAGCCTATATTAGACACGGATAATTTAAAATGGCGTTTAAAAAGCGCTAAATTAACATGTTTTTCCGAAAGACGCGCTAGATCAAAGACATTAAAAAATTAAAGGTAATTTTCATATTTATTTATTTATTTATTTATTTATACGGGATATACCCTTTTTACATAACAGATTAAAGAAAGGAAAATAGATAGTACAACTCAAAGCAACATAAGATCAGAACTTTTCAGTTGGCGCGAAAATTCAACAATATCGTTACCATAAAAATTAACAGTATCACCAAGAGCGTTAGCCTTGCGCATCAGTCGTATCAAAGTTTCATTCTTGCTAACGTCAGTTCTTCTATAGGGGACATAAAACACATCAGAGTTCCTCGTGCCAGCAGAACTTATTCTATAATTTATGTGCGATGTTAGGAAAGAGCAATCTAAAAAGTTGTTAATAATTTTGAATAAAAAAGTGAGATCAAAAATTACTCTTCTCTCCTGCAAAGATTGCAAATCCAGTTTACTAAGAATGTAAGAATAATCATGATTATCGCGTGACATTCCGTGACCATCGCGATAGGCCGCGTGTCGCAGAAAATTATGCTGAGGTTTTTCAATGAGTTTAATTTGTTCGTTTGTAAAAGGAGACCAGACAATTGAGCAATATTCCACCAAAGGGCGAACGAGAGACTTATATAGTAAAAGTAGTGTACTAACGCGCGAAAACTCCGACGTGTTTCTATAAACAAATCCCCACATTCGCATTGCCTTAGAAGAAATAGTTTTGATATGATCATTAAAATAAAGCCTCGCATCAAGCAAGACACCGAGATCTTTAACAGTTTCCACCCGTTGCAATTGATCGTTACCCATAACATAATTGTAAACTATACCAGTCTTCTTTCTTGTGAATGAAATAATTGAACATTTTTTAACGTTGAGTTTCAATTTCAATATTATCAATTTCTAATCAAAAATTATTAGTGCTGATATGAAAAGAAAGAATAACTTTAACGTTACCCCTCTCTCACAGAAGGCTACCTTTAAATGTATTGCATTTCCTACTTTATCGTATTTCCTCAATGTACGTTAGTGTTTCGGTGGTGAGTGAGATATGCCACAGCCCATTCCCATCCTATCCCTCCCCATTCCTTAATCTGCAAAGGTAGGCAGCGCATCCGGGGGCGTGCTAACGTTTGTCATTCTGGCTGTTGATGTCTAGGGATGACAGTATCCACTGTTTTACATTGCTTGAAATCTCTAATTGCATTATTCTTCCACTGAATTTTTGATTTATCTTTACGTACACACGCATACGTGCGATCGCTTGTGCTAGTGTGTGTATCTAATCTGTATACCTACATATTGTGTTCCTACAGTCACGAAGGATGAAATAATATGAACAAAAACATTTTTTTTTTATAGTAAAAGGCGGCAGACGAGCACTGATGTTAACTGGATACTGTCGCCCATAGACATCGGCGTCTAAGCACAACAAAGCAGTCAGTTTGACGACTTTGCTCACATTTATGCTTCAGGAGGTGATAGACGATCTGGAGGAGAACAAATACACGTACGCGGAGCCGCGCATTTCGATCTACTGCAAGAACAAGAACGAGTGGAGTAAGGTGGCCACCTGGGCGCTCAAGCACAACGTGCACTCCAATCACATCAGATGGCTGGTGCAGGTACCAAGGCTCTAGTAAGTATCCTTCCTCATTGCCACTACGTTCGGATTCGAATGTTGTTAGACTATGAAAATTAAGGGCATGCATATTATGAAAAAAAACGACATGATTATTTCAGAAAAGTATGAAGCAACTAAAGTAGACTATGTAAAAATGAAGTAACAATGATTAGACCGAATCTGTCGAATGACCGACAATCGATCGAGTAGACGACTTCTTGAATGTACGAGTAAACTATAGATTTTCATCAAGTACTTGACTACTAGACGGTGTTAAAAATTTGATATTGACAATCTGTCTAATGAAGCAGTCAGATAACATCAACAACAACAGGTTTTTAACACTGTTTAGTTAAGAACTTGAAGACAAGTTATATGTACCGGCCAGTGTAGAACGCCCGCCGGCCTGGTGGATTGTCTACTTGATGAATTAAGCCGGTAGTGGTTGGATGAGAAGAGTTAAGAAGTTCATGTGTGGTGGCGAGTCTTAGGAGATAATTTTGGGATCCAACAGCCGCTGGGCGCGCTCGACTGGCCACATTACCCCTCTCTCACAGAAGACTACCTTGAAATGTACTGCATTTCCCACTTTATCATATTTTCCTAATGTACGGACGTGTTTTGGCAGTGAGTGAGATGTGTCAGAGCCCTTTCTCCAAATCACTTCCTATATCTCTAAAGGCAGACAACGCATTCGGGGTCGTGCCAACGTCATTTTAGACTAATATTGGCATGTATCGCTGATGTCTATGGGCGACGGTATCCACTTATCACCAGGTGGACTGTAAGCTCATCTGCCACCTTCCTCCATAAAAAAATACTTATATCCAGCTGTGGAGAAACAAAAAACTGATGGTAACTCATGGTATTTTTCATTCACGACAAAGATCAATATAAAGAGTGCAGACAAGTTCAAACAATCCCATAAGGAAGAAAATTTACAGTAAATTGTCAACCAGTCAGAGAATTGCAATTGCAACATCCTGATAATCCAATTTCCATCCTCTATCTTCCTTTTATGGAGGACGTATTCGGCTACAAGCTTATAAATTTCCTCTTTTAGTTCAGCGTTTGTCGTCCAGGTCTCGCATCAATCATTTTGTAAGTAGATTCATAGTTAATGCTCTTGCTTATTAACCTAGACACTGGCACCTTGTGGAGGGCAGCAGAACATTGTCTGTCTTCTTTGTACAGAAGAAACACTTGGCGCAAAGAGACACTAATATAAACTCTACACTTCAATAACATACTCGTACAATACAGAATACGCTCAAACTCTCCGTAAAGGTGTCAGATACAGTGTCGCGGCGATTTACGACAGCCAATAAGCATGAAAGGAGTTAATTCTATAGTTACCTAAAAGCACACCCCGATGTTGTCGTCACATGAGCTTACAGTCGCCAGAACCAGGCACACCGTGTGACCGGCTGTTTTCAATCGTTACTGTTTATAATCGTATAAGCAATTTATTTTCAGTGATATCTACCGCATCAACAAACTGTTGACAAACTTCCAAGAATTTCTGAGTAACCTGTTCGACCCTCTGTTCGAAGTCTCCGTCGATCCCAGCTCCAATATCGAACTGCATAAATTCCTTACGGTATTTCATAACAGCCCTAGTCGGGATTAATGTTTTTTTTATAGTTGCTTATCAGACAGTGTTGAATAACAAGTCAAATGAGCGCCATACACGTCTAGTACATATAATATTAATGTATAACGTCTTATTGCAAGGTTTGTACTTTCACGAAGGGCGTGTATGTGCCATAATCACGGAGGGGTTACGGGCCATAATTCATTACGCTGGCTCAGGCGGATTGCACACACGCCCCAGATTTTTTTAAATTCTCATATTTACGTAGAACGGGTTTCTCACGATGTTTTTCGTCATCGACGAGGTTTGAAAAAAATTGTACTTTAGTAGAAATTCAATGTTACACCTGGTTTTGGATGAATGAAAGTCGAGAAAATTAAACCTAGACAAACACCGCTTTATGATCAAACATTGCTTGATTGAGTATATAAAACAAATGTGTGCAAAATGCGAATTTCTAAAAAGCTATAAGGGGACCTTTATCAAATTACAGCAACTGATCGGCTTCGACAGTGTAGACGACGAGTCGAAACCCGAGAACCCTAATCTGAGCGAGAACATGAAAACGCCGGAACATTGGGACGATGAGGAGAATCCACCTTACGCTTATTATATGTACTACATGTACGCCAACATGGTGGTGCTCAACCAATTGCGCAAGTTAGTACATAACGTACCACACGACCAGCCCGTGAGTTGCTACCACCACGGTAATCAGACTTTTTAGCATCCACTTTTTTAGCGCTATTTGTCTTGTGGATAAGATATGTATGATCTTAAAACGCCACGCTGACTGAAGGGATCGGTGAGTCCAGTCTTTTGGAGGTGATGTAGTTCATCAGTGGTTATGACAGCGGCTTTTGTTGCCCTTTACCACCGGCAGTTCTTTATTCATTGCTGGACACCACCATCCACCGGCGAATTTCTTTAAGTCATCGGTCTACGTTACCGAAGGGAATCCCATATTCTGTTTACGTTTAGAATCACGAAGGGAATCCATGGGTACAGGCTTCGTAAATTTATCGGTTAGTGTATATAATGACTCCAATTGACATCCAACAATAATAATTGTAAGCCAACAATTATTATTGTTGGATGTTGTGGTTCCAGAAGTATACGGTATAAGAACAGCGATAGTTATTTATTTATTCACGCTGCAATGAGAGTTGCATGCAATGCAATGCAACGAGAGTGCACGCTGCAATCCAACAGCCGCTGGGCGCGCTCGACTGGCCACGTTACCCCTCTCTCACAGAAGACTACCTTGAAATGTACTGCATTTTCCACTTTATCGTATTTCCCCAATGTACGTACGTGTTTCGGTAGTGAGTGAGATGTGCCAGAGCCCATTCCCATCCTATCCTATTCCTGCCCATTTTCCCAACCCTTTCTCCAAATCCATTCCTATATCTCCAAAGGTAGGCAGAGCATCCGGGGGCGTGCCAACATTTATCATTTTGGACTAATGTTGGCATGGCGGATGTCTATGGGTGACAGTATCCACTTACCATCAGGTGGACTGTATGCTCGTCTGCCGTCTTCGTACATAAAAAAAAAAAAAAATTCGCTAAAATTAAAACTGCAAAAGTCACAACAAAAGTCCCGTGAAACTGTAAAACTACTGTAACAGCAGCAGCGAATTGTGTTAAAATGCGAATAAACGTTAATCATTTTACACCGCTATACTCGCAGATCCTGAATCTTCAGATACACATCCTTGGGGACACCCCACACACACAATAATGAGTCTCACAAAGAGTATTCGGCCCAGGTTCCCTGACTGCTAAGATTGCCCTCTACACTGCCGTAAACGTAACCAGCCAGCCCGTTTATCGTCCACTTCATCACATGGGCTTTTACATACAGACTGTCTTGTGCATGGGGAATGTATGGCTTTAAAATCCCACGCTGATCAAATAGGTTGGAGAGTCCTCTCTTTTATTGGTTGTGTAGTTCCTTAGGGGTTGTGGTAGCGACTTTGTTGTCCCTTAGCCGCATTTTACGACACGAATGGTGTTATTCTAAAGCCACCCGACAACCCACGTTTTACTCTGTCAACGTTAATTTTATTTTTACGTGTAGAGAGCAAGGGTTGAACACGTTCGTGCTGCGCCCTCACTGTGGCGAGGCGGGGCCCGCCCAGCACCTCATGGCGGGGTTCCTGCTCGCTGAAAACATCTCGCACGGGCTCGTGCTGAGGAAGGTCTATTGCAATTTTTCATAAAAAGAGAAGATTTAAATACGAGCTAATTGAGTAAATATATACTTTCTACATGTACTTGCTCATGCGGGTGAGTAGCGACTGAAGCAATCAAAGCATTGAAGCATCAAACCACAGTAATTTTAAGAGTTGTTTTCTATTTTACTACAGCGAAAGCATGTGAAGTAGGTAATAACACAAAGTAGATTGAGAGGTCTTTAACAGTCACGTATTTTATAATAACTAGCTGCTAGGTAAGCGACAAAAGCTTTATTATACTAACATTTAATGATTCTCGTGTCTGAAAAATAAAGTTTATTATTTATTTTTTAAAAACATTCATCCCTCTATTAATTCATTAGAAAGAATAAATAAAAAAATCAAGATTATTTATCATAAAATACCATGTTTACCAAAAGCCTGTCTCTCCGGTGTTGGATATAGGCTTCTCCCAAGGTTCATCACCACACCCGATCTTCGGTTCTTCTCGTCCAACCAGTATCTGGTACTTTTCGTCAAGTGGCCAGGAACAATAAGGGCAGTAGCCCTAGGGATTCCAAACCCCCTTTTCCGAAATCGTTCAAACTTAGTTACCGTACCTAATTAGAAAAATACGATTTCGTAATTAGATGATAACGATTCTCAATTCCATATCTATATATTGAGGAACAGAGAATTAAGGAATTTTCGAGCAGACTCATTATCTTTGCTAACAAATAAAACTATTTAAAAGTTGACAACAATTTGGAAATGGAAGGCTGTTTTCTTTTCGCCTATTTTGTCTCCTCTTCAAAATCAATCTAACTCTTCACAGGTGCCCACCCTCCAGTACATGTACTACCTGGCACAGATCTTCATCGCCATGTCGCCGCTTAGCAACAACTCGTTGTTCCTGCGGTATCACCGCAACCCGCTGCCGGAATACTTCTCGCGAGGGTTGAGAGTCTGCCTCAGTACAGACGATCCGCTGCAATTTCACTATACTAAGGTCAGTTGTTTAATTAGGTACATTATTAGAACAGTGATACATAAAATGGAACAGGCTGTGTGGTGCCTCTAAAACAGTGGACTCGGAAATCCGCTGGGCAAGCGTGGTGTTTTAGGGCCATACATCCCTCATGCACAAAGCAATGTGCATTAGGGGCCCCATTGGGGTTGGGAAAATGTGGAGGGATGGGAATGAGCTCTGGCATATCTCATTCACTACCGAAACACGTACGTACATTGGGGAAATACGATAAAGTAGGAAATGCAGTACATTTCAAGGTAGTCTTCTGTGAGAGAGGGGATAATGTGGCCAGTCGAGTGCGCCCAGTGGTTGTGGGAATGCAGCGTGCACTATGCCTGTAGCTTTGTGATAGCAGTGATAGTGACAGCGTAAGCGTAATAAATCAAAAGCAACGCCTGTTCTCAGTTCTTGTGTCCACCTAACCTGCACAGTGGATTAATGACATCCGTTTCGAATCATCTTTGTTTCCAGATAAATTATTTATCAATAATTTATTTTCTTTGTCATCAATACTCATCAAGTAGACATTAATGATTGTTATTATTTCAGGAGCCGCTGATGGAGGAATACAGCATCGCGGCGCAGGCGTGGAAATTCAGCTCGTGCGATATGTGCGAGCTGGCAAGGAATTCAGTCATCATGTCTGGGTTTTCACATGAGGTGAGGTCTCTGTGAGGAGACTTGGGAAGACCTGAATAAAGCGAATTTCCCTACTGGGGCATTGTAGTCCCTAGTCAATTCCCTTTATTTATTTTTAATTTCCGAATGTTTTCGTTAAATGTTACTAATACCTTTTCTCTTTTGGAGGGCAGAATAGACTATTTACTTGTATCCGCCTATAACGTCCCACTGCAGAGCACAAGCCTAGTAATTTCATTGGCAAGTTTCGGGCCATAATCCACCACGCAGGCTTCAGCGGATTTGTGGAAACACACATTGCAGTTTTTTTTTCATTCATTCGGGTTTCCCCACGATGTTTACCCTCACCGCCAAGGTAGTGAAAACTTTTGGCAATAATTCGTACTTAAGTAGAAACTCACTGGCACGCTCCCAGGATTTAAACTCACGATCACACGAAGAGTTAAATATCCATAGGCTATCACCGCTGTATAAACTATATCATGAATGTATTGTGCAGATGAAGCAGCACTGGTTGGGCCCGGAGTACACTCGCGAGGGTCCGGCCGGCAACGATATAACGCGCACTAACGTGCCCGACGTACGGATCTCTTACCGCTACGAGACACTGCTCGATGAACTGGACAACATATTCAGGGTATGGCCGTTTTAAGCGGTATAGTGGAGATTTTCCTCCGCACAACGTTCATGACAGCGCCGCCGACCAGTGGCGTAACAATAGGGTGGCATAGCGGGCAAAATGCCACGAGCCACCGGCCAGAGGCTCCCCCGACCCGAGGGCCGCGAGCTCGGGAGGATCCTGACATTTATTTTTATAAAATTTAATAAAAGTAGTTTTGTTTTCAATTAATTTAAGTTACCTACTTAAGTACACACAAATGCATCAAGGTTTGAATTACATCTTTACTTTAATTTCAATCTTTACATTCTAACCCATTCAATGAATTTCCCACGGGCCTCAGCGGTATAGTTACGCCACTGCCGCCGACGCTCGGTCATTACTATGTACTGAGTAATGAGCGCTACGAACGTTTTAGATGAAGATAGAAAACAACACAACTTTACACATTTGCAACTTGATTTATTCCCCAAAATAATTTTATTTCTCAATAGAACGGTTTTATATATTTTAAATTAGTCGATGTGTTTCAGGTTTGTGCCATTTCGGTGACACATTGTATACCCACAAAGATTCATTCATTTTGGAGTCTGGGGATGAAACGTTGTCTTGTATGACCAAAGTCGGCTTATTCGTGGACGGCTGCGGCTACCTTTGGATATATAACTTGAGAGAGGGGTTGTGAGGGAAAAGAAATAAAGAATTTCGAATAGTTAACAGCTATTGCTTTTTCAAGCTCTATTTCTCTAAGAATTCCACAGCATACCGGCTTAGAACCCGCTCATTTGAGAAGAAAACACATAAATTTTTAAACTTTCGCGTTTTGTACGTTTTTCATATTCTAAATCGGGTCTGAACGTGAATAATAAAGGCATTTGTTTTCCTTCTATTACTACTTCGGCGTTTCGGAACGGGTTACAGCAGCCGTGGTCACGAGTTGACTGAAGAGGCGGGTGTAGTCCAGGATGGGAGCTGCGAGTAGTTTTATCAACTACCCACATTTGTTCTTCACATTCGGAAAGGCTGCGGCACACTACACTAACAATGTCCGCGGACGTATTCGTCGTGTCGGAGTTGGAACTCGGTCTTACAACCTATACAAGGTAAACAAATACCTTTATTATATGCGTTTAGACCCCCTTTGTCGTAGCACCTCGCTTTAAGAGCATGCCTCTTAAGATCTCGGAGAGTATCGGGATCCTTGGTGTCGACATCTCCAGCAAAGTCGAATTTAGGGGTCATCTGGAAAATAAGGCCAAAATGGCCTCCAAAAAGCTCGGTGTGCTGAACAGAGCGAAGCGGTACTTCACCCCTGGGCAACTCCTTATGCTTTACAAAGCTCAAGTGAGGCCCCATATGGAGTATTGCTCTCATCTCTGGGCCGGCGCACCGAAATACCAACTGGACCCATTTGACTCCATCCAACGACGTGCTGTTCGTATTGTCGACGATCCCACTCTCACGGGCGGTCTAGAACCCCTCAGCATTCGGAGAGACGTTGCGTCTCTCTGTGTGTAAAGACCAGATTTAAAATATAAAAAGATCTGTGTCAGTACGCCTCGCTAACATTTTATTAATATAATGCATATAATTTTATTATTGAGGGGGAGGGTGCACGCTGCAATCCAACAGCCGCTGGGCGCGCTCGACTGGCCACGTTACCCCTCTCTCACAGAAAACTACCTTGAAATGTACTGCATTTCCCACTTTATCTTACTTCCTTAATATACGTACGTGTTTTGGTAGTGAGTGAGATGTGCTAGAGCCCATTTTCATCCTATCCCTCCCCATTTTCCCAACCCTTTCTCTAAATCCATTTCTATATCTCCAAAGGTAGACAGCGCATCCGGGGGCGCGCTCGAACAAAACAACACCTGTCTTGAACTCGAAGATTGAACACATCTGCTTGTCTGTTTAAAGCTGATGACGTCACTGTCAGTTCTCGTGGTATGGACTATAACAGACAAGTTATGCCGAAGTTCTAATGTATTACATCTAACCATTTCTACGACAAACAATGATGGATATAAATACGGATAATAGGCGTACTTTTTCTTATACATACATCTGAGAAACAATGTTTGAACTTTTCCAACATGAGTGTACGTACTTTCATGCGGAATCCAGACGATTGCGTTAAATTCCAATCTGCTACGGACATAAGCATTTTAGATGTGATATCGTACGTAGATCCTTGAAGTGGCAAGCCTGTCTAATTGCCCAACCCAAATTTAGTCTAGATTTTTTACTTATTTCCTTTGTATATATGTGAGTTATATATATATGTATAATGACGATGTTGTTTCAGGGTGCTGTATGACGGGAATGGGAAATTAAAAACACAGAAATATCACAGAACTCCAGTATATTTGGTAACTATCTAAAAAAAATTCGACAACTGTTTAAAAATTCTGATAAAAGTCGACCCAAAGTTTGTGTCAAAATAACTTGTACATGGTAAAAATGTTTGTACATAATTTCAAAATATATAATTAATATAAAGATTAATTTTAAATTAAAAATTATACACATACATAATCTTATTTATTAACAAAAAGAAATGCGAGTTCGATACGGATCTAAATGAGAGCCGCGAAAAAAGATTTAAATGGGCGGCGGCCATCTTGAAATGTCGCTATTTATTTACAGGTTCTTTTTGTAAGTTTGGACCTGGATTCTTGGTCCGCAGGTCATCATGTGCTATTTAAATAAATTCACAGATCTATAATATGCGTTTCCCCTTTAATAATGAATTCTAGGAGTTTGTGTCTTTATTTTTATTCATGTTTTTATTTATAATTCCAGTATATTTAATGAAATTTTCTCTGTTAACAATTTTCATCTTTTTCTAAATATTTTTACATAGAATCGAGTAATCAGTTAGTTCCCTTTACAAGTAAAAGCGTCGCGTTTTTAAAATACTCGTACTTTTTAGGTTACCTCGACGAATTTATAAATAATAAAATCTAAAATGCTGGAGGCTGCCCGAGGCATACATGTATGCGCCATTTCTCTATTTATCTAGGTCTCTTCTCTAAAAACACTTTCTGTTTTAGAAGATTGTGTTACTGTCTATCTTCGTATACTTTGGTTTATATTATCTTACATTTATACCTTGGTGTAAAACATTACCTTACCTGTATACCTTGATATAAAGTTTTACCTTGCCTTTATACCTTGATATACTCGGTAAAGTTCTAATATTGGCACCTGATAAACGGTAGTGGCCGTATACAGTATCTATATAAATATTGTTCTTAATAGACTCTAAAATGCGAGGAGCACTGACAACACTAGCGGTCGCCCGTGACTTCGTCTACGCTAGCGTAGCTTTACCACAGACAAATATTAGTTACATGATAAGCTCTGATTATTATCTCAAAAGCCAGTGACATGTCGAACTGCCTTCTCTTCGTCATGAGGAGCCATCTGTCGGTGAGAGTGGAACTCCATCGTGAAGCTAGCCAAACCCGAGCTGAGGGATCGCAGTGTTGTCGAATAACCAACCAGTTCTGATAGGGGGGTTAAGCAGTCTATTACCTGGGAGAAAAATGATTTTTTTATAGAAAAAAGGTGGCAGATGAGACAGTCCACCTGATGGTAAGTGGATACTGTCGCCCTGTGACATGCGTGATACATGATATCAGTTCAATGATAAGCGTTGGCACGCGCTTGGATACGCTGCCTTTATATGGAGATTTCGGAATGGTTTTGGAGAAGAATCATTCCTAAATTTCCAAAAATTCCGTGTGGTGTGGGCCCACCCATCCCACATAGATTAGCTCCACCCCATCTCCTCCCGCGGGTGTCGAAAAAGGACAACAAAGCGGCTGTCACCCTGAGAAAATACACCACCTCTAAAAGAGTGGACTCGCCAACCCACTTGGGCAGCTCGGCGTTTTAAGGCTTTGCATCTCTCATGCACAAGACAATGAAAATGAGGAGGTCCATGTCCAGTAATGGATATTGAAAGGGGTGGTTGCATTGCAATGCATTTGGAGAAAACGTTAGGAAAGATGGAGAATAAGAAGTATAACTGAATGGAATACATACATCTGATCACCTAAACAATCCTATAAATACTTCTTGGGAGTCAAGAGTATAATGGAATACGGAGTTTTTTTATTCCATTAGACTCTTCATTTCATGGGGTAGGAGGTCATAGGTTTGGGATAGAATGGAAATGGGTTCTGGCATATCTTATTCGCTACCGAAACACGTTTGACGGGAAGTATAATGGAATAGTCTTTTATTCCATTGGACTCTCCCTTCGATGGGATAGAAGACGATAGGATGGGTTGTGATAGAATGGAAGGGGACTTTGGTACATTTCATACACTACACATTCATGAATCACTTATAAATTAGGAGGGAATATTTTATATTTTTTACACATCAATAGACCTATCTACAATTTATTACGTACCTTATTATTGTGTCGGATTTGTATGTGCTGTACCTCGGCACGTCTTCGAGTTAAATCGGCCAGTACTCGCGCCGAGTGGCTTTCTGGACATACCACCTCTAATAACATCACCGGCTCCAGGAGAATTGACTCACTTTCCTCAAATACCTGCAAGGAAAAAAGCTGGTTAGTCCTCTTTGCCGTCCTCTTCTGGCCGCGGGCGAAATGAAATGCGTCAGACGAATATGTACATTTTGATCTGTTTTGAACATTTTAGAAAAAGATGTTTAAACAGAATTGGTAGAGCTTTACGAGTTCTATCAAACGACATAATTATTATTTATATATTTTGACACTGATTTTTTTCTTTACTTTTTTATAGTAAGAAGGCGGTGACGAGCATACAGTCCACCTGATGGTAAGTGGATACTGTCGCCCATAGACATCCGCGATACATGCTAACATCAGTCCAGAATGACAAACGCTGGCGCGCCCCCGGCTGCTCTGCCCACCTTTTTATGTAGGAATGCCAAAAATGCCAAAAACTAGCAACACATGATATGCCACTTTAGTCTCCAGGTTTAAAACGAACTATAGTAGGTTAATTTTCAAATTTGACTTTTTAATTAATCCCCCTCATCTGCTCAGTACCGAACCCCCTCCCCCCCCCCCCCCTTCCCTTAAAGTTACCAACCAGGTATCTTTGATAAGAATGTATGATGTGTCATGTCTATTCCTATATAGATGGATATAACGAATTTGAGGAATTGGCAGGGCGCATTTCTTTACGAATTGAAATGAAGAAATTTGGCAGAGAAATAGTTTGGGGACTATATCTAGGTTAAGTTTGACCAATTGGTAGGTGGGCCAAATCAGTTCAGATGTACGTTACCACTCTCTCACAGAAGACTACCTTGAAATGTACTGCATTTCCCACTTGATCTTATTTCCCTAATGTACGTACGTGTTTCGGTAGTGAGTGAGATGTGCCAGAGCCCATTCCCATCCTATCCCTTCCCATTTGCCCAACCCTTTCTCCAAATCCATTCCTATATCTCCAAAGGTAGGCAGCGCATCCGGGTGCGTGCCAACTTTTGTCATTTTGGACTGATGTTGGCATGTATCGCGGATGTCTATGCGCGACAGTATCCACTTACCATCAGGTGCACTGTATGCTCGTCTGCCGCCTTCGTCCATAAACAAAAAAGAAACATATACAAAAGCATCATTTAAAATTTTATAATTCAAATAATCGGAACCATAAAGATCACACTATTCCAATCAATTAGCAACATTATTTTCAAGTTTGACATTTCTACTTGTCAATTTAGTCTTTGGGATTAAAAAACGAACTATAAGTTAATAAGCGTGTTCCATTTTCAAAATACATATGAATTAAATAATTCGAGAGGTAAGGAACATAGAAAACTATTAGAGTGTAACGCGCCTGTCCCACAGCGCTTGTATAACACATCTAGTACCTATGTATTCTAAAATCGATGGTTATATCCCATGGGATATAACCATGGGATCACTCATGAGTGATCCCATGTACAACGCGTCAGTGAAATAACACAAAACCTGTATCACGTCAACAGATTTTAAATATATAAAACCGTTTAAGCGAAAAATAAAATTATTTTAGGTAATAAATACTAAAGTTAAAAACATGTAAAGTTTTGTTGTTCTGTTTCATACATTTGTAGCGCTCATTATTCAGTACAGGGCAATGACCGGGCGCGGCGCGGCCAACGCGCGTTGAATGCACATTGCGAGTAGAACGAAAAATATACTAGAAATGAACAATAAGTTAGGGGAAAAAAACCTATTGTCAAAACTGTTAGAATCGACTCTACTCTCGATACTGACAAATCTATTTTTAGCTTTTGCGTTATTTCAGTCACACGTAGATATATAAAGTTTTATGGTAAGTACCTTCCGTAAGCATTGTACTACTGAAGCCGTGAGGATCGACTCGGATGTCCCACGTCCCACTTCCAACCAATGGAGGGTTATTTGTACATCGACAATCTGCCAAATAACATATATTTCTTATAGTCTGATAATGAGTTTCTTTTTAAGAAATAGCGCCACACTCACCCACACTAGGGTTCCGTGTCGTGGGTCCCGAACACACAAATACACAACCAGACCCGAACAAACATTTGTCTTTAAATAAATGAATATCCGACTGGAACTCAAACTCGAGTCCAGGCAGAGTCATTATAAGCTGCGACAATAGCAATTAAGACTGGCTAATCCTATATCGTCTGTATTACACATTTTACATCTGTATACACTGATAGGTTGATTTGCGAAATTCGCTCCTAAAGCCACCAACTAGTTGTTAACCTAAGATTTTGTATACAGATTAAACATTTATGAAAATAAATTGGTTCATTCCATCGATTTTTTGCAGTGATTTCGTATTTATTTTCTCATGCTATTATATTCTCTATGGTACACAGCCAACGGTTATCAAAGTTTACCGAGATACCGGCAAGATTTAAAAATCAAAAACACCTTTGAGGAGTACGAGTGTATCTCCTATGATAAATAGTCTATGACATTGTTTTTTAACATTTCTAGTGTTGAAACTCCATGAAAAGGGCAGAAATAAAATAAATAACCTCACGAGCCCCATCCCGATAATTAGGTCCTATAGTCGGAATTATAATTCGATTCCACATTTGACATTAGCTACTGTCATTTTGTAAAATAATGATAATACATATAATAGTGTAGTGATGAACACAAAAATCGATAAACAATCGCGATTTATGTTTATGTAATCATAATATTGGTGTGCCAATTAAAGACTAAATTATTGATTTTTATTTAAATAAATACATAATTATTCATAACAATTATTTATTAATTAGTAACCGCTGCTTTATTTTATAAAAAGTTAATATTTTTGTTTTTTTTTATATTAAAAACAAAACTTATAATAAAAGAGCCTAGATAGTTTTCTGTATTGGCAACCCGTGCGCGCTCGTGCAGCTATCGCCATTTTGTTTATCTTGTCATTCGGCTTCATTCTCCTAGTCTGACTGCACGAATATCTCGTTTCATTGCGAATCGATATTTTGTTATTTTGTTGGGTTTTTGTTAAAGTTTTGTTACGTTGTGTTTGTTGTTACGTTTATAGTTTTTTGTGAACTTTGAGTGAATCTATTTGTTTTGGTTTTCCATCAAAATGGATCCTCCGCCAAGTACATCACAAAAAGACGTGGATGTTTTCTTGTCTCCAAGAAAAAAACGTCCACGAAAAGCTTTCACTGTTACTGAAAAAGTAATGATCCGCAACGCATATAAGTACGTGAAAAATGAAACTTCTGCGCAATTGGAGGCCTTTAAAGTTGTGGAAGAAAATGAATGTATGAACAAAGTTGCTCACATATTGGGAATAACCTCACGCTCTGTTTGTAACGTTTTGAAGGAAGTAAATAAAGGTGCGCCGCCAACTCCCCCTAAAAAAACTGGACCAAAGCGAAGTTTCAAAGATAAAATTGATGAATTTACATTCTCCGCAATACGACGAATAGTTCATCAGTTCTTTTACCGAAATGAACCTCCAACCATTGCAAAGGTTAGTCAATCAGTCAGACAGTATTATTTTATACCTACATCTTTTATATATAAGTAATGATTCCAAACTATTATAAAATTTACTATTTCAGATTTTACAAGTGATGAACGATGATCCAGAAATGCCCAAGGTTTCCAAAGACACCCTCAGAAAAATTTTGAAGCATCTTAATTTTAAATTTGTTGCACGGTCACGCAAGAGCACACTTATTGATCGACATGATATAATAACATGGCGCCAGCGTTACTTGCGATCTATATGTCAGTTTCGACGAGAAGGGAGACATATATATTATCAAGATGAAACTTGGGTTAACGCAGGTAAGGCTAACATTTTGAATTAATATACATTTACATTAAATTTAATAGTAATATTGAATGTTCATGTACTATATGTGATTTAAGGTCATACTGTAAAAAAAACTTGTGTGGACAAGCAAGTCACATCATCTCGGCAAGCGTTTTTGGAGGGACTGACCACTGGATTAAAAAACCCATCTGGAAAAGGCAAACGTCTCATAATTAGCCATATAGGTAGTGAAGAAGGCTTCCTGGAAGAGGGGCTCATGATTTTTGAAGAAAAGAAAAATTGTGAAGATTACCATGATGAGATGAATGCAGTTTGTTTTGAGGAGTGGTTCGCTGGAGTCTTACCAAAATTAAGACCAAACTCAATTGTGGTGATGGATAATGCACCTTACCACTCCCGAAAATTGGAAACGGCACCAAAAATGAGCTGGAAAAAAGCTGCCATTCAAGACTGGCTTTTAAATAAAAATATTCATTACGAACCAGATATGGTTAAAGCTACGCTTTTAGAACTGATTCCACATAACGAGTGTTTTAATAAGTACGCTGTAGACGAAATGGCAGCACAACATGGGATCACGGTTTTAAGACTGCCCCCTTACCATTGCGAGCTGAACCCTATCGAATTGATATGGGCTCAGGTAAAGGGGCATGTAGCTCAAAATAATAAAACCTTCAAATTGACAGACGTGAGAAATTTATTTGAGGAAGGCATTCAAAAAATTACGGCCACCGAATGGTCTAAATGCGTATCCCATGTTGTCAAAGAAGAGGAAAAAATGAGTAGGCTAGATATGTTAATTGACAATATCACAGACACATTTATAATAAATGTTACAGAAAGTGACAGCGATAGCGATAGCGATGACGGCGACGATTTATAAAATAAAATATTACCATAATACATCTATTTGTTTTATTTCTCATGTTCCTTCATGATCACATTTATTTATTTATTTCACACACAATTATTAAAGAAAACTCTCAGATCCGTAATAAAATTAATCGTCATAACTAAATTATCCGTTCACAAATATTTAATTTCCTGATATACTTAGTTTACGAGAATAAAATTATAAACGAGAAGAATCGATCCGGAAATATTCCATTTCCGTATCGAATAATTTCGCAACGTTACTATTTAGTACTTGTCATAACGTTGCAACACTGAAATTGTCAAATCTGGAATCGAATTAAAATTCCGACTTTAGTTACGTTTTTTACCGTTTAACATTTGATTATAAATCATTAAATAATTTTTAAAAAGTTTTTTATACATAAGTGTAGGTGTATTTTTTCCAAGCCAACTGCAACCCCCTGTATACATATATATGGTTGCGACCACAAAGGTTGAGAAACAATGGCTCACGGTAATCATAGATTACAAACTTACAGTATTACTTTGAAAATCAAAAATATATTTGTAGAGTATTTTTGTATAATTATTTTGGTGTGATTTACCGGACAGCCCAGCTTGGGTCCGTGTAATAATGCAGTTTCCACCCCCTGGCGGATGGCGTTCATCTGTCGTTGGTGGACATGCGCTAAGTTGGCTGCGCTGTCCGCCGTTTTGTCTAACCTGCAAGTAAAGAATGTTAACATAATAGACTCATGGGGGAGTGTCCACGCTGTAATTTATCTATTTCAGTAAACCACGTAACTTATATTTAAGAATGAATTTCAACTAACTTAACATCTTTTTATAGTCTAAATCTGGTCTGAACGCGTATAATACAGGTATTTGTTTACCTTTTATTCCCACTCGAGGTTTCGGAACGAGTTACACCAGCCGTGGTCATGAATTGAGTCAACTAAAAGGTAAACAAATAACTTTATTATACGCGTTTAGACCCGATCGGTTCAGTTTCAATATTAAGTAACATAATGTAACATAAATATTAAGTAACATAATGTAACATAAATATTAAGTAACATAATGTAACATAAATATTAAGTAACATAATGTAACATAAATATTAAATAACATAATGTGACATAAATATTAAGTAACATAATGTAACACAAATATTAAGTAACATAATGTGACATTATGTTTGTGAGAAGTAGTAAATAAATAAATAATATAAAATTAAATAAATTAAAAAAATAACAAGCATACGTCATCGTTTTAACCATAATTCTACGTCATAAATAATCTCACCTTACCACGTTGTCCTGAGTTACCCCCTTGACAGTTTTGGCAGACATGGTGACCTTGACCAGTTGCCTCGCGTTGCCAATCTTCCGGTCTACCGAGAGAGTGTTCTTAGCTGTTCCCAGCAGTGCTTCCCGATAAGCGATCTGAAGTGGACCTAGTTCTACATCGATTCTGTACTCCCGGATGATTCGTTCTTTTATTATCTCCAAGTGGAGTTCACCCATGCCTGAAAATTGTTAAGATATAAGCTAATGCTCGGGGCTGCTTTCCGATACAAGATCCGAAATGAAGGTAGCCGCCAAAGAAGACGCTGATAGTATGATATAAGCTCGTAACTCATGAATGCTGTCTAATATTAATTTTAACAGGTCATTTTAATTTTTAAACATTTCACATTAACATTTCTTAAAAAATATTTTAGTGATAGAAATAAATGTTAGTCGCGTGATCGTTAGCTCAGTTGGTAGGGGAAGCTAGTTTTTTTTTATAGAAAAAAGGCGGCAGACGAGTATACAGTCCACCTGATGGTAAGTGGATACTGTCGCCCATAGACATCCGCGATGCATGCCAACATCAGTCTGGAATGACAAACGTTGGTACGCTCCCGGATGCGCCGCCTACCTTTGCAGATTTAGGAATAGATTGGGAAAATTGGGAGGAAGATGATGGGATGGGAATGCATTATTTACGTACCGAACACCGAAACACTTACGTACATTGGGGAAAAACGATAAAGTAGGATATGCAGTACATTTCAAGATAGTCTTCTGCGAGAGAACGTGGTAACGTGACCAGTCGAGTGCGCGCAGCGGCTGTGGGAACGCACCGTGCACTCTCCCTCCATAAATGTGAATAATAAACACTGCTAATACCTCTAAAACAGTGTTTCGCAACCTGTTCTCACTTGCGATACACTTTTCAAAATTCGACGGTACATTTTAATTAAAAATATAACTATGAGGTATAGAGATAAAGGTATACGACAGCAGGATTGACTTTTTAGCAATAAATTAAATCGAAATGAGCTAGGAGTTAAAAGTAAAAAAAAAAGAAAGTTACACGAGTGAGAAAAAAACAAAGACAGGCCATCTAATTATATGACGTCATAATTATATGATGCTCTGTAGTCCGAGCACGTTTGACTTTGGTCTGGAAATTACTTCTTTAATTGCGAAACACTGCTCTAAAATCGTTTCAAAAGTCTACCTACCAGCAAGCACAATTTGTCCGCTCTCCTCATCGAAGGTGACCCTCAAGCTGGGGTCCTCTCGCTGTAATTCAGCAAGTGCTGTCTCCAACGCTTGCTGCTGTGAAGTGCTGGGAGGCTCGATTGAACAAAGGAACACTGGTTCTGGGATGCTTGTACCTGGACATCTTAATGTGTATAGACATTTTAATGGAACTACTGAGATGGGATCCAGATATGTATTCCCAGGTGTATTGGGTTCCATATTTTTTTTAAATTTTCTTTGTAATATTGTATATAGGTATATATTATTTAGGTATATAGAATCATACATACGTAATTACATGTATCTACAGCATACATAAGTGTCGGCTGGCTTTAGAATAGCACCACCCCATCTGGTCCTGTGAGTGTCATAAAAGGCGACTAAGGGGTAAAGCCGTCACAGTCCCCGAGGAACTATACCACCTCTAAAGGAGTGGAATCGCCAACCCGCTTGGCCAGCGTGGCGTTTTAAGGCCATACAACCCTCACGCAGACGACAACGTGCATGACGAGGCCCATGCCCAGCAGTGGATACTGAAAGGGCTGGTTGCATTGCAGTGAGAAAAAAGTTTCACTAGTTCCATGTGGGACAATGGAACTAGTGAGAATGAACCCTATTTTTTTAATTCCAATGAAACTAATAATAAGGATAATAACTCATAATTTCAGAACTTTATTCTCGTAAGAACAGTATACAGTTCACTTACATGAGATTATAATTAACAATATTAAAAATTTACTGTAATGAAGAAATGCATTTCAAGTGCATAGATATATGATAAAATATAGGACTTATAGGCGGACGAGCAAGCGGTCCTGCGTGATGGTAAATGGTTACCACCGCCCATGGACACCACATAACGAGGTATGCGCCGCCGCCGACCTTGCTAAATCATATTCACAGCTTTTTGAAGAAGTCCATATCGTAGCGTAATGGAAAGACCTCTTGAGGCACTCCGTTTCGCAGCACACGGTTCCTAATGTACGAGACTAATGTCCTTTAAACAAAAAAATACCTCTGAATAACGGTTGCTTTTGCAGAAGCAGGTTGCTTTTGCAGAAGCGGTTTCCTTTTGCAGAAACGGGTTGCTTTTGCAGAAGCAGGTTACTTTTGCAGAAGCGGTTTCCTTTTGCAGAAGCGGGTTGCTTTTGCAGAAGCAGGTTGCTTTTGCAGAAGCGGTTTCCTTTTGCAGAAGCGGGTTGCTTTTGCAGAAGTGTCCAATAAATAACATACTATTTTATTTTTCAGAGTAGAATTTTATAACGTAACTTACGCATGATTGGAATACATATTAAGTGGAATTAAGTGACATATTAAATATGTCACTTTATGTCACTACTTGTTTAATGGAGGAGACTTTACTGGTTTAGGATATTTTCAGTCTTTTTAATCCATATTACGATGTACAATACTGTTTCCCATATGAAATAAAATAAAATTTCTTACCAATCCCCAGCAACACATCAGCCAATTCATCAGCAGTGGGTTCAGTCTCCGTGGCTTGAAATCGCTGGCGAGCGCTGGGCAGCATCAGCTCTTCTACTTGAGCAGGATCCTTAAGGAGTGAGGATAGTCGTGATTTGGCTTTCTTAGCTGCTGATTGGTTTGACGTTATGAGATCCCCAGTCATCGTTGCCTGTAAAAAAATATTGTTAAATAATACTAAAAATAAACAATATTGCATAACCTTCTTTTCAGATTAAAAATAAATAATTGGTAATTAAATTACTCGTGTGTGTATAACACTACCCACTCGTTCGATTAGGTCTTTGACCTTTGAACGCGCCCACTTTTAAACTGACAGTAAGTACGCGTAAATAGGTATCAACTACGCAAAGAGTTCCGACGAGTAAATTGATCACCAGTCATTTATTTTTAATGTAGTAAAAAATAATCATGAAACAGATTTTAATTTTTAGTTATTATTATATATATTTTTTTCGGAATGGTCAAACTCTTGCGGCCCTAATGGCCTTTCAAGAGTCACAGGACATGTATAGTTGAAGGCGAGCGCAGAACGCGTTCAGCCAGGAGCAGAGTCTGTGCAGCAACGAGCCTAAGGGCTCCCCCGCCGGTAGACCGGCAGAAGGAACGGACCTTGGCTTAGGGCGTTGCTTTGGTAGTTTTAGTGTACCGATTGTGATTGACATATTAAAATATTATCCACTATTTTTGTAGAATATACTTTATATTTCAATCTTTTATCATACTTTTATCATACTTTATACTTTTATCAAGTCAGTGCAATAAAAGAGTTTATAACTGAAACTGGCTAATGCGTTCTCTAGTAATTTATGATTCATTCAAATTGGCCCTCACGATGTAGCCTCTGCCTAGTGTGAGGTCCTTTGATTTACCCAATGGACACACTGTGCAATGGTATTCTATAAATATTATTAACACACTAACAATAATATGCAATGCAACCAGCCCATACAGTATCCAATGGCGGACATGGATCTCCTGAAGCGCATTGTCTTGTGCATGAGAGATGTATGGCCTTAGTACTGTATGGAGTCGGCCAGGACCACCCCATCTCTTCCTATTGTTGTAAAGAATAACAAAATGGCTACCTACGGTTACCACGAGTGCTGAGACGACGTCTAAAAGGTTAATAATTAAAAAATCTTTGAATAATTATTGAATTTTAATGTTTAAATTTATAATTTTATGTTACAAAGAATAAATAACTAAAAATCTACATTTTGACCGTCGAAAATCAAAATGTGTACAACAAAATGTCTAGTTATATACTGACTTACCTTCAGCGAGCTGACGACAGCGATATTGCCAGCTGTCACCGTTTCCACCGGCTTGTATTCATCCGCCAGGGCCACATACAACTGTCCTGTCTTAACAACAAACATGTCAGTGATGACCCCGCAGTGTTGGCCGACATTAAAATAAACTAATAGTTAACAAACACGTCGAGCTACAAACGTTGAGGAACTACGCCATCATTAAAAAAATGGACTTGTCAATCCGCAAGTGTTAATTGTTACTAGTCTACCTCAATCAGATTGTAAAGTTAGTGTTTATTCAAAAATTAATTGGTATATGAAGACTAAATTAATTAAATTTAGTTAAAAAGTTAGTTGTAATTACAATTAATTTTAAGTAATTGTTAGGTGTTCATTAAATTGAATTAACTAATTAAATTGCAAAAATAATCATAAGTCAAAAAGTAACAAATAGCATAACATTAACAAAATATAAGTATGTACTCCAAATTAAATGTGATTACATTTTTTTCAATTTCGATTTATTTAGTATGTACTTACTTTAATTATTCAAATTCAATTTTCTGTTGATTATTACAAATTCAATTTATTAATACTTATACCTACTGTCAGGTCTAAAATGTTTAGTCTTGCCTACCTGTTCACTCTTATCCTGTCCCAAATTATAAATCTTCTGTCCCTTACTGATTTCGCCACTATATAACCTCAAAAACGTCAACACGCCTCTCTGATCATCATGCTGCACTTTAAAGGCTCTTGCGGCCAAATCCTGGTCAAAACTCTTGTATAATTTATTACATTCCAATGGAGAAGGGAGATAAGAAATTATGGCGTCCATTAATGTTTGCACACCAATGTTTTTGTATGAACTACCACACAAAATAGGGAAAGCTTTTTGCTCAATTGTACATCTTCGAATAGCTTCATTAATTACTTTCGCACTAATGTTGTCCAACGACTCTTGTTGTATGATTGTCTCAGCCAGGCCGTCGTCTATGGACGAGAGCGTGTCTATGAGTTGTCTATGCTTGTTTATGGTATCTTCCCATCGGCGCCCGTCGTTTTTTTCCGTGAGTTTTCGTCGGGATATGTTCTGTCCACGTCCATGAGTCCAGATCACTTCTTCGATGTTAATTAGGTCGATTATTCCTTAAAAAAAAATAAGAAGATGTTCACAGTGTTTCGAACTTTGCTATGACATTTTATTAAAAGGAAAGAACTACTCTATTAGTCATTTAACAGATCTGAAAATAAACGTAATATAAATTAAAGCAACCTGTATAATTATAATATAAATCAATTTTACCTAATTACCCACAAGCGAATGTGCGGTGCTGTGATAAACTCACAGTTTAGTGCTGGCGCAGAACAGGCGAGCGTAGTGCAGCGCGGTTACCATTAACAAATAACAATCAACTTTGTCGACATTGGAACAAGATCAAAAATTCACCACGTCTGGTCTGCGCCAGCCCTTATGCCACCAAGAAATTATCGTTATTATTATCATATCACTTGTGAATCTATATAAATAAAAAAATGTAAAAGTTCGTTTATTCAAAATCTTAAATCTCCGAAAGTTCTTCATCGATTGCTTTGAAATTTTGACACAACATTGCATTCAAATACGCACGAATATGCTTTTTACCCACAGTGTAAAAACATGCTTTTTACCCAAAAACAGATAAAAACAGGGTAAGCGCCATCAGATGGGCAGCCACAGCAACACGTGGCCAGGCACAGCTAGTGTTAAATAAATATTTTGCTTTGCTGTATGATGTATGGCTCGGATGAATAAACAATGTCAGTCTTACACTTAGTCCGAGTTGTGTCTTATAAGGCCTTATACAGTTTGCATAGAGTTCAAATTTCAACTTTTTGTTCTATCTAAAACGGTCTTTGTCTATTATACCTATGACTTTGTTTTATTAGTGTCTTTGGAAAATAATCTAATTTTCATTGCTCACTTATCACTCTCTCAGGTTTGCTGGTAGAAATCTCCTAAGAGGGTATGCACGCCTTTTGTATGTATTTACTTGTGTAATTCATTTTTATTTGTGCCTACATTAACAATGTACAGCTCATTGACAATGTACATGTACATTACACTACAAATACATTAGAATTAACATTTACATTACACTATAAGTATATTACACAATGGAAGCTCTACATATGTAAAGGAAAGTGTCTGACTGTTTATCCACACTAATCTCAGGATCTACTAGTCTGGAGTAGTACTTCCTACTCTCCATCCTATCGAATCCCATCTCAACAAGTAGATAGGGGGCTCATTGTTTTTTATGCCCCCTACTTACATTCCTGCTCAAGGATAACTGAAAAGGATGAAAGAAACCCCACATTACAAATTGTACTCCCCATACTTCTCAACCCTTTTTCGATTCAACTCTTAAGTTTCCAAAGATAGCTAGCTGGCATGCCAACGTTTGTCACTCTCGACTGATGTTGGCATTTATTGCAGATGTCTATGTACGACATTAACCACTTACCACCATGTGCACTATCCGCTACTAGGTACTAACCAATAAGTCGCCCCTCATATCTCACAGGCACGTGTAATGTCAGAGGTGTAGCATACAGTTTCTCTTCTATGGACTTGACGCAGGTCACCTCATCAGCGTCAGTCCTGTCCATCTTGTTAAGGTATAAAAGTCGAGGCACACGGTAGCTGCTTGCTTGACGCCAAACTGTCAATGTCTGGGCTTCCACTCCTGTTGAGAGATTATAAATATATTTTACTCAAAACGTTTGTAATCATTTCCATGGGAACATATGAAGATGTGTCCCTTATGATGATCTAGCTAGAATATCAACTAACACAGATGTTCATGAATGCATTGTCTGCATTGGGCTGGGCATCCCGAGACAAGTTTGAACTTACCAAAGGTAAACAATTGCTGATTTTACACAGGTGTGCCTACAAAAATGTGGTATTTTTTTATATTATGGTAAAATGTATGAAACAAATAGGAAACCAAACAAAGGCATGTGATATTGATGTTAAGGTGAGTTTTACGTAATATTGAGTTTCGCTATAGCAGGTTTTGACTGTATACATATATTACAAGTACTTATAATATGTCCAATTCTTTTTTTTTAAATATTTTTTTCCATATTTATAAAACGCAACATCTATATATTTATAACATATATATATGAATATATTTATAATCGCATCTGTCCTTATGGGGCCGTTCAAGTATTACATAAGCAGAATTTTAGTATTTTTACCCCCCCCCCCCCCCTCCCAGTTGTCAGCGAAAGTAAGCAAAGCTCTTACCCCCCCCCCATGCTTACGTAAGCATTGGTATAATCTTTACAAAATCTGTTCAAGTTTCTTATTTAATCAGAATCTACTAAATTTTGCCAA
Source organism: Sesia bembeciformis (assembly GCA_943735995.1). Taxonomy (NCBI): domain Eukaryota; kingdom Metazoa; phylum Arthropoda; class Insecta; order Lepidoptera; family Sesiidae; genus Sesia; species Sesia bembeciformis. Next base: position 990,061 of record OX031042.1, read on the forward strand.
AAAAATACAAAATAAATAAATATTGCTGACGTAATCGCCGTTCGGAAAGCCCATGTCATCAAAAATAAGCAAAGCAAAGACAAGCAAAGCAAAGCAATCCCCTTTGGTGCTTACGTAATACTTGAATGGCCCCTATGTCTGTCTGTCTGTTTATAACTTGGGGTTTGGTATTTGATGCAGTATTCAATATTGTGCAAGTTATTTCTTTTGGAAGATTCCAGTATAAAAAACATTAGTGTATGTATATACTATGCAAATGGAGCAAAGGGCAAAAGGATAGTTTAAAAATAATATCTAGTGGTGACTCATTCTTACCAGCAGAACCATCCAAGACTACCACAGCTCCATCCAGAACAGGCAGGCTCTGTTCCACCTCCATGGTAAAGTCAATGTGTCCAGGTGTGTCTATCAGGTTGATCTGGCTACCGTGCCAGGGGAATGATACTGCTGCGGCTGTGGAGATTTTAAATTAAATGTTTTTATTATATGTATTTCACAGACAGGCTGCATACTTTTGGTAAAAAGCTTACACTCCATGGGGTAGATTTCAAATCATACATTTATTTATATATTAAATTATATGATACTTAAAGGCATTTATTTAACTATATAAAATTATTTGCTGATTCAGTCACTTTGTGATCATGATTGGTGTAACCCAGATAAAAGTTACATAAAATTTAAATAACTTTCCAATAAAATTTTCCAAGATCTAGAACATTTTTGTAGCTGTGGGGATTCATTTTCAGTTCAAGCCATATGCTTATGGAATGCCTTCTCTTACTAGTTTTAAAAAAACTATTATTATTTATCAGTTTCTTAAATAATCCCTATTGTATATAATATGTATTAAATATAGAAATATGTTATAATATGTATCCATATATTTTATATATAGACGGAGTCTAACCATTAACTTTCAACTAAATGAAATGTTAGAAAGTCAACTCACAAGTAATAGTGATTCCTCTCTGTCTTTCTTGTTCCATGTAATCTGTGACCGTGTTCCCATGATGCACCTCCCCCATAGACCTAATGGTGCCAGAGTAGAACAGCATACGTTCAGTAGTTGTCGTTTTACCTTTGAATAATTACATAAGGGTTTAGAAAAAGTTTGTAACAAATATTGGAATTTTTACGAAATGTACATATAATTTATGATAAATTTTGATTTTAAAGAGTCCATTTGACTACATTTAGACTAATAAATGGTTTCAGTGTACATTTTTATCAATAAACATTGAAAAAAATACACAAAAACATTGAAAATTCAAACCTGCATCTATATGTGCTAAGATACCAATGTTACGGATGTTTTGTATACTGTTATTTTCTTGCACATGCACTTTTGTACAATATTTCCGTAAATGGGTATTATTGGGTATTTTTCTGTAATAATTAATAAAAGACAAATTCTTCATAATTTCCGCTAAGAGGTGATTTTCATGACAGCTCTTGAAATTCACAGTACCATGACAGCTAACTGTGGCAACAATATTGGCATATTATTATTCTTTTTGTTTTATTTGGACACTGGCTTAGCTATTGGTCCACATAGCAATTAAAAAACAGAATCACGTCATTTATTGCATTGCCTAGTCTTAAGTGTTTATCTCAATTAATAAAGTCACTATGACCAAAAATATCTTCAAATATCTCGTAGTTTGGTGAATAATCAAGAAAAGAATCGTGAATTGGGTACTCCTGGGCATGCCCTATCTTTGGACTTCCGATTGACACCATTTCTTTGGACAATCTGTATAATAATATGTAAATAGCGCGCGGAACTGAAGTTTAAACGTTTTATTGCTGAAATTTGTTAATTGATAATAAAATTATATGTATAGAATGGAAGAATGGAAATATTAGCTTCAGTAAATATTTCTGGTTTCTAAATCAAACATACCATACCATCAGCCTATGTCTCTTCACTGCCGGCTAAAGGCCTTTCCCAAGGCTCGACATCACACACAATCCTTGGCTCTTCTCACCCAACCACCACCGGCGAATTTCTTTAAGTCGTCGGTCCACCTGGTTGGAGGGCGTTTCATACTCCTCTTCTCGGTACGTGGTCTCCATTCGAGGACTCGTCTACTCCAACGATTGTCGATCCTGCGGCGAATATGACCTGCCTATTCCCACTTCAACATGCCGATTCTACGAGCTATGTCGGTGATTTTGGTTCTTTGGCGAATGTCTTCGTTTCGGATCTTATCCCGCAAAGACACTCCGAGCATAGTTCTCTCCATAGCTCGCTGAGTGACTGAATTTATGGATCAGGCCTACCGTTAGAGGCCACATTTCTGCACCTTAGGTCATAATCGGCAGAACGCATTGATTGAAGACTTTCGTCTACAGGAATTGTTGTGCGACAAGAAGAGCTAACCCATTTTCCCAAATACTGCCCAACCAAGTTGAATATGTCTATCAACTTCCTCGGCGAACTTAAACTTGCTACTGGATTGTTTGTCCAAGATAGACATAATGGTCAACAGCTTCGAGTACCACGCCTTCGACGGAAGTTCGACGTCTATCAGTACCGGAAGAACATGTTCATTGAACATTATTTTTGTTTTGTATAAGTTCATTCCGAGGTCATGAACAGAACATAAAAATATATATAAATCTCGTCAATCATTCATTCAATATTGCGCGTTCCAAAACTATAATTGCTCTGAGTTCCAAAACATTTATAAGTAATCTATATATTTAGATAAATTTACTAGCTGTGCCCGGCAGCGTTGCTTGCCCGTCACATCGTCATATTTCAACAAATTAACACAAAACAATATTAAACTATACGTATAAACCTTCCTCTTGAATCACTCTATCTATTGATGAAAACCGCTTTAAAATCCGTGGCGTAGTTTAAAAGATCTAAGCGTATATACAGAGGGGGACAGATGGCGAGAAGCGACTTTGTTTTATACTATGTATAGATTCGATCGGGACGATGATTCGATAATATAAAACTGTCAATAAAGTCTATCTCCGTACAAATTTCACTCTGTTTGACAGTTCTCTGCAACATGTCCCCGCTCGAATAAATAATCCGACTTTAGAATTTGCAATCTGAAACGAAATTATTTTTTACCTTTTATGTTATGAAAATCTTATTGAAACTACGTCATTTATTAGTTTTTACTTAATGTTTTTTGTACAGTCAGTTTACAGCAAGTCAGTATGGATTATGCACTGTGAATTATGAGAATACTGAACCTATTATTTTTAACGACATTTTGTAGATTCTAGTCTATACTAGTTGTTTTGAATTGAACTTCGAGTATGTGAAATTAGTGTCTAAAAACTGTTCTTTTCATTACGATGAAAAGAAAAATCAGACGTGAATGCAATGACTTCTATATATTCTACCTAAGTCATTGCGTGAATCACGTGAATTTTGCAACATAGATTATTCACTTCATGTTTCAATGGTCGCAGCACTTCAACGCAGTGGCCGCAGCACGGCAGCATTGCTGTCAAATGTCAAAATGCAAAATCGGTAGAGAGCCTCTCCAAAATCGGTATTTTTGTACCCAAATCGGTAAATGAAAAGAAAAAGTACATTTAATCAAATTTCTGTATTTTTTCTTTAACAACATAAAAAAAATCAACATTTTCTTATAAAATCTATTGTCCTAGAAAATAATTAAACATATCCAATATAATATAATTTAGTAATGGATATTATCAATATTTTTTTGGATATTGGCGTAGTCATCTGTTGTATTGACGTCGAAGTCATAACAATTCGCTTCGTTTAACTATCGTTTTGTAACAGACCAGTAATTGACTAAGTTTTTTTTCTCGGAATGGCTATATTCTTGTGGCCTTAATTGCCTTTCAAGAGTCACCGGACATGTATGGTTTAGGGCGAGCACAGAAGGCGCTCAGTCAGGAGCAAAAAGTGTGTGCAGGACTTTTAGCTCGGCTCGGGCCTTAGACGAACTTCGGATTAGGGTGTTACTTTGAGAGGGTACCGCAGGATCGCGAGTCTGTGAGAATCGCCAAGGCACGTACCGATACCTGGTAAAAGTATTGGCTGAAGGCCAGTGTGTGTTCACGGTGTAGCGAGGGTGACGTCCTCATCTCCGCCGGTGGTGGCGGGGACGGTGTATATGTGTAGCCTGTAAATACAGTGTAAGAACCGCATTTGCAGCAGTAATTGGATCATCGGGGTCATCTAGAACGTACCGAGGATGACGACGACAACGGTAATGGAGGGGCATTCCTGTCGGAGACATAGGTTAGGCTGGCAACTATTGGGGGTTGGGATGGTGAGGGACTGTAGTAGTGGCGTCAAGTGGAGTCTTTCACATATATGACGATGGAGGGAAGTTCCAAGTCCTTGTGGAAGTCGACATTGCGAGAGTAGCAAGGGGCAGTCACGGTCTTACGCACGAATCTATTCTGGATGGTTTGAAGTATTTTAATGTTGGAGGAGGCTACGTATGCAAAGACAATACCAGCGAAGGTCATTAAGGGACGTATGAAGATTTTGTACAATGTCAGCTTATTTCTAAGCTACATTTTACTTCTCCCGACTATGAGAGGGTTGAGGCGACCGAGTACAAAGGCGGCTAGGTTTCGTATAGCTTATATGTGTTCCCGGAAGGTCAGTCGCTGATCTAGTGTGACTCCGAGATATTTCGTCTTCCTAACCCAGGGGATAGTTTGACAGAAAAGGAATATCGAGAGTGGGGAGAGACGCGGCCTAGAGCTAAAAGTGTCACCCCTAGGAAAGGGAAACACATAGCTGCACTTTTCTCGAGGTCGACCTCTATCCTTAACCTCACAAACCACTCGCCTAGGGTGGTGACTGCGCTTTGGAGGCGTAGAGAGATACATCGTAGGTTCCTATCTGAGGCGTAAAGGGCAGTGTTATAGTTTATAGATAGATAGATAGATTAAATCGTTGTGCTAGATCTTATCAAAAGCCTTCGATACGTCGAAGAAGACAGCTAGCGTCTTGAACGGTCTCCTTTGGTTGAAACCTGTGAGGATGTGCTCGGTGATTTGGTGCACCTGCTGGCCACTACATAAAGTGGTTGACTCTAAAGTCGAACTGTTCATCGATGAGTAGGCCTTTTGAGTTTACGTGACTTACTCGTAGTAGGCAAAAAAGAGAATCCTTTCGCAGATGTTTGCCATTGTATTCGATAGGCTAATGGGTCTATAATTAGAAGGTCTTTCCTTCTTCTTTCTTTTTCTATCTTCTTTCCAGGCTGCTGGAAAGAGATTGTATTTCATTGCGGCATTCATGATGAATGAAAAAATACCGTTAGTAGCCATCTCATACCCCTTACGAGGGGTGGAGTTCCGCTCCTGGGCTCCGCACCTACGGAAGTTTCTTCTCTGCCCCGCTACTGCGGGCAGGTTCCTGGGATGGCTTTCCAGTTGGGTTGCCGCTGGTGTCCTGTTTTTTCATGCAGCCCGGGTTATTAAGCCCGCCGGGTGGATTCCGTTTGAACGTGAAACAGTGAACTATCCAGCGCTGCCGGCGACTTAGATGTCAAGTCCGGTATTGATGAAGTCCCAAGCGAAGTCGCATCCTTTGGGTGAGACCAGGTCGCGGCGGTAAGGCGCCCAACGAACTCGTCCAGGCTCTCGATGCTCAAGTCCCGCGTTCCTATGAAAAAATAATATAACTACTGTTTATATAGACAAGCGATTTGGGTCAGGGAATCCCCCTAATAACGTCTCATAATGCGCAAGGGTATTGTCCGAAAGAAATTAGAGACATAAAAACACTGATATCATCATATTTCTTGAAACCCGTCACACACGAAAGTGGTGCCAAGGCTTGGGAACATTAAAATCGGTAAAAAAATCATGACATTTTTTTACCGTCCTTATATTGTCAGAAATTGTGAAATTTTCCTTGTACAGTCAAATATCGTCAATAAATCGTTAGATTTCTTTATTTCCGTAGAACATTTCCCATATCGGTAGAAATACCGAAAAATCGGTAGATTACAGAACATTGGTCCGTCTGCACTTTGATTTGTACTCAAATGTACTCGTCTCTTGAGTCTTGCTCGAGTCTCAGTTGATAATTGTATCCGCGTCCATTTGTTTTTGTGTTGAATACGTGACGTATATTTTAGTTTTACTGTAACAATATAACGATCTTATAAGGAGAAATTATACAAGATGGGAGTACCAGCATTCTTTCGCTGGCTCAGCCGGAAATATCCAAGCGTCATTGTGGAGTGTAATGAACAGAAGGTACGTACCATAACCTCAAAATCGTCTTATAGATTTGTACAAATTTGTTCTAATCTGTTGTGTTTTTAGCCAACCGATGTGGACGGCCAGCTGGTTCACGTAGACTCTTCGTTGCCGAACCCCAATGGGCTGGAATTTGACAATTTATACCTTGACATGAACGGAATTATTCACCCTTGTACTCATCCCGAAGACAAACCAGCCCCCAAGGACGAGGATGAGATGATGGTAGCAATCTTCGAGTGCATCGACAGACTGTTCCGCATCGTGAGACCTAGGAAAGTGCTGTACATGGCTATTGATGGAGTTGTAAGTACATGATTGCATATTTGATTTTACTATTAGGTATGTATTTATTTACCTATTTACATTTGATTTCACAGTAATAACATAATATAGACACAAAAATAAGTAAGTACATAGTTATGCTGGTAGAGATAATCCAGTTAATGCTGATGTGTTTATTGTAAACAGGTGTTCTTAGAATATTGATAAAGACACCTGAGCTTGTCGCACCTTTTTGCTGATGCTCTAGCACACCAAGGGTATCCACCCAGCATTAAAATCTAATTAGTTCTATTGTAGAAGGTACTCACTGAATAAAATAGAATATTTTATTTGTTCCAAATCGGAACATCAGTTCGTAAGTATAATAATGCACCATCCACATACTTAATAGCCTCCGGTTAAGTATACAAATTACAAATATTTGCAGAATTAACACATTATCATATTTTAATACACTTCCCGGCCGAAAGTAACACATCCACTATTATCGGCTAGTTTTGTTGCTTGTATCGGCTTGCAGAGCGTTGTCTCTATCATCAGACAGCAACACACACAACTGACACAACTGATTAGCACACGACAGAGATGACACTACAAACCAAAGTTAGCCCATAGTCAATGTGTATTACTTTCGACCGGGATGTGTACAAGCATATTATTATAAATGCCAGATTAATTATTTATTTTATCTATTATACATAAACTTATTTGTACACATGAATAAGAAGTAGATGCTATTACAGCAATGGTCAAGCAGCCCTGTATATAATTTTGTTTTAAATTATCATAATGGAGCTTCTATTATGTCATTAGGAATTTTCTTGAATATTCTTACAAATATAATATAACAAGATAACAACCTTTTAAGTAAAATTTAGTTTTGCGTATTTTAGGTAGTTCTGTTTGGGATCCTGTCTGCTGGGATGGCAAATATCCATGACTACTAATAACATGTGGATGTTTTTTAAGAAGGTGATACAATTCATAGATATAATAGTAGTGGCATATATGTACCCAGTTTTTTAAAGTTAGGCCTACAAGTGTCATATGAAGTTAAATCAATTATTGCTCAGATACATTTTTTTTGCACAACAAATACTGTTTGCTTGAGATGAGTTTCCCTAGAGAATTAGCCCATAACGCACTACACAGGCGATATGGCCGTGGTGGGCGGTAATGGCAGTTTGTGGTAATGCTGCCTTTCTAAGTCTGTTCAGTACAAAAACCAAATTTATTGATTTTTGTGCATACTATATCAATATTCCATTATAATTTTTTGCTGTAAAATGAATGTAGAGATAAAAAATTTAAACTACATACCACATCATAGATACCAGGGTATTACAGGTTATATTTTATATACTTTTATAAAAAGACTGTCAAACATTCTACATCACATCAAATTTGCCTAGGACAAGCATGATGGGCCATTATTTGGTTATTGTTACTGATTTACTTGGATAAAAGGAATTAAGAACATTTTATGCCAATGATTTTAGAATCATTGGCATCATTAGGTTAAGAATAGCACCACCTCATCTCTTCCTATGAGTATCATAAAAAGCGACTAATCACTTCCTATCACTAACTACCACAAGACCTGGAAACAACACCACCTCTAAAAGAGTGGACTTACCAACCCGCTTGGCTAGCGTGGTATCTTAAGCCGAAACATCTGTATTTAACAGTGGACTATAAAAGGGCAGGTTATAGTTACGTAGTATTTATGAATGTTAAGTATAAAATTTAATTCCTTCTAGGCACCCAGAGCAAAAATGAACCAACAGAGGTCTCGTCGTTTCCGAGCATCGAAGGAAACCCAAGAAAAAATAGAGGAAGTGGCTCGCATTCGATCTGAATTGGAAGCTAAAGGTGCATACCTTCCTCCGGAGAGGCCCAAGGAAGCTCACTTTGACTCTAACTGTATTACGCCAGGGACTCCGTTCATGGATCGACTGAGCAAATGTCTACATTATTACATACATGACAGGTCTGTAATACTGTTATTGTAAATACAATAAATGTTTGTGTCATTGTCCTTGCGCTTTTGGAAGTGCTTGGTAGGCAGGAGATCCAGGAATGGTCTTCGATGAGCTGAACTGTACTGAATAATTTATTTCAAATCCTAACATATTTTACACACAATATAATTATTATCCTAAAAGCCAATGAAGAATAGTACATTTTGACCAACAGCAAGTGAGCATTATCAATGGATAATTTTGTTACGGATCTGTAAATCAAGCTATCGATGTGTGTGCCGCGTCCATCCAACCAACCTCGGCGCGACGTGGATATACAAACAGGTAGCTCTGCCCTGCTCGATCATTTTGCATTACATGAACTCTGTGTGTACGTGACAAAGACTACTTGCTGTCCGTGCCTGCTGCAATCTCCAAGAAGTAAATCAGCTCATCGTCTTTCTACAGAATACGTTCCATCTTGGTTTCCATGGAAACACGCATCAAAGAATGATTCTTTTCAGAACTAGGTATTCTCGTATCGTTGATTTTCCGTTTTACCATTAGATGACGCCAATTTATATTATTATTATTGTGCAATACCAGCAGTAAAGATGCTCGCCTATATCTTGTGTTAGCTGGTGTTACAAATTTCGCAATGGACAGTTTTATAAAGTTGCATCTACTACAAATTTTGTAGTGGATGTGGCTCTATAAACTGAGGGCATCTAGTGAAAAACAGAAAAAAAATATACATACATATCAGATTTAATTATCCCGAGACGTCATAATAATAGGTAGTCTGAAAAGTTCGCGGCATTTTGAACGTATGACTTTAGCGTGCTATATTTCTGCCAACACTGATCACTCGCTTGAAAGTGGGATTATCATTTATTCCGCTCTTTACAAAATTCTCTTAATGGAGTAAAGTTACATTCAAGAGAAGCCTTTTAAATTAGTTTTTCGCTCAGAAACCCCTAAAATTTTATAGCGGTGGGATAATGGCTCTGCCAGAAAAATGGCGAAAGATGGTCGAATTAAATGGACAATATTCGCTTCAATAAATATTTATGTAATACAAAGGTCTATTATTTTCACTATAAAAAGCCGCGAACTTGTCCAACTACCTAATATTATAATTAGCGCTGTATGAAATATTTTTTCATTGTATTGATATTCAAACAATACTAATTCCTTTCAACATCGGCCATAAATGTCCCACTGTGCACAGCTCGTGCCTCTCATAATAAATCACTTAAACTACACTCCCCTTTTAATATGAGAATGTATTAGTAACATTTTAACCAAAGCATAAGTTATATTTGGAAATTAAAATTATATTTGTATGGTTAATTCTAAATTACTGAATTTTTTTTCATTTTTCTTTCATGACATCAAAATGCACTTTGTGCCCTTTTTCTAAGGAGTACAGCACAGATAAACACCACAGAAAAAATATTATGTATTGTACATTGGTGTGGAAACTTCCCTTATCGGTGTTGTACTTAGTTGTAAATGATTTGGTCCACAGATTAAACAATGACCCTGGCTGGAAGGGTATCAAAGTGATTCTGTCTGACGCCAATGTTCCCGGAGAGGGTGAGCACAAAATTATGGACTACATCCGTAGGCAGAGGGGTAAGAATCTTCATGTTTATAAAATCTATGCAATTTCTTACAACTTTTTTTTAAAATTTATGTAGTTCATTTCATTTTACAATTTTTATTTTTATTAACAGAATCTGTTATTGTTCAAACGGGTTGGTTAATGAACCAATTTTTCCAAAATGTACTTTTTCTAAATCCTTGTCATTAGTGAATTATATTTTTTGAATGTATCAAGAATGTTGTGATAACGTCATGATAACGCTATTCCAGTACCACATTCAAGTGGAAAATGCCTCATAAACGATAAAAGATTCAGGACTTGAAGAAAGTTCAATGTTTCACAAACATTCGGACTATTTATAATAGTATCGTAGAGTGGATAAAGTGGTGTAGATATAGAAACTGATTCTAATACAGAATTATATCTTGATTCGATTTATACATCTATTAAATATACGATGTAACTTATGTTGATGACTTTATGTAATTTGTGTTTCAAATTTCTCATACATTACACTGTTTAGTTAGTGTATAAGGGGCCAATTCCGGGAATCATAAAAGCCGATATTTTTATTCTCCCAGAGTTCAAAGTAACTTTTAACAATTAAACATATTAAGTAATACCCAATAATGATTTTCAAATCATTTAATTTAATATTTCAGTACAATATTTTTTACAATACACAATTTTAACCTTCTGAAAAGTAGCCCTTTGAAAAATAAACTATTCATTTGTCCTATAGCACAACCCGACCACGACCCGAACACCCAGCACGTACTATGCGGAGCTGATGCGGACCTCATCATGTTAGGGCTAGCAACACATGAGCCCAACTTCACCATCATCCGGGAGGAGTTCAAACCCAATAAGCCACGCCCTTGTGATGTTTGTGGCCAGTTAGGTAAAGACTAACTTTTTCATTAGTTTATTTATTTCAGGATTGCCAAATTGCTAATGTAAATAAATAATCTCAAAAACTCATTTGTATTTTATCAATCATAATTTTTAGCTAAGTTTTGTTACATTCAAAGGTGAACACGAATGAGACTAAAATTAAATAAATTTCAAGGAGAACAAAATTATAATAATCTTAAAATTGAATAAAATACCAGTCTCCAGCTCTTTTACCATCCACTGCTGGGCACCAACGTCCTCATGCACATTGTCTTGTATGTACATGAGGGATGTGTGGCTTCAAAACGCTACTCTAGCCAAGTGAGTAGGTGAGTCTACTCTTTTAGAGGTGATGTAATTCCTCAGGACTTGTGGTAGCAGCTTTTTTTTTATCCCTTAGCCGCCTTTTACGACACATACGGAAAGAGATGGAATGGTCCCGGCCGACACCACACAGCCTAAAAGCATAGGAGTGTCTGTACTAGACTCCAGATTATCTTGCTGCACATAATTTTTGCTCCTGATTGAGCGCCTTCTGCGCTCGCCCTAAACTTTACATGTCCGGTGACTCTTGAAAGGACATTAGGGCCACAAGAATTTAGCCCTTCCGCAAAAAAAAAGAGGATTATCCGAGTGATATTCAACACACGGCTATATCTTTTGTTTTAGCGTTATACATACTGGAGTCTCAATTTTAAAATGAGTTCAGAAATAAACCCTTTGTGCAGTTTATTCCATAAAATTACAATTTTGTAAATTTAGATGCAACCTATCGGCAGGGTGACATTTTTGCCCGTGTCCTTGGGGTAGTCTTCTAATAAATATGATGATTGCAATGCAACCAGCCCTTTCAGTATCTACTGCTGAAAACGGGCCTCCTCAAGCACGTCGTGTGCATTAGAGATGGAGGTATGGCCTTAAGACGCCACGCTGGCTAAGAGCGTTGGCGAGACCACTCTTTGAGAGGCGCTTGTGCTAGCGGCTTTATCCCTTACTCGCCTTTTACGTCACCTACGGGAAGAGATGGGGTGATGCTATAGTATAGCCGGCTGACACCACACCGCACAATATTATTATTATTGTTGTGTAATACGCGAGCAGCATTACTGCTGGTATGCCTATATAAAGTCTGACCAGAAAAATAAAAAACGCTTTGAGGGCGCCACATTCGCTTTTTTCATAGCTAGTTAGTGTTGTCAGTAGAAGACATTAGTTCCATTAGTTTTACGCATCATGACGAGCTTTTTTATTTTCTTGGTCAGGCTATAAATATGATGACGATTTTATTTCATGCATTACATCTTGAATTTTAATATGACCAGTTGAGCACAACTCGTTGCTATTAGTTTTTGGTAGCCGCTACTCGCTTGCGATGGAACACCAGTCTAATTATAAATAATTATTTATTTCTTAGGTCACGAAATGAAAGAGTGTACCGGGACAACACAAGATGCAGCTCTAGTCCGTTCAGATCCTGCATTCGGAAACCAGGATAACTTCATTTTTGTCCGTCTGTGCGTCCTCAGGGAGTACCTCGAGAAGGAACTCCAGATGCCCAACCTGCCCTTCCCATATGACTTTGAAAGGGCTCTCGACGACTGGGTGTTTATGTGCTTTTTCGTGGGCAATGATTTCTTGCCCCATCTACCGAGTTTGGAGATCAGAGAAGGAGCGATAGATCGATTGGTGAATTTGTACAAGAAAGCTGTTTATAAGACTGGGGTAAGTGATTAATTTATTACTAACAATTCGTAGTGCCCCTGGCTGCTGTGCAAAAGGTATCGGGTCGGACAATCATTTGTTTATAGACAAGTGTTTGTTCCGGTCTGGGTGTTGCACGTGTTGTGTTCGCCTTTGTATGTGTCTCTGGACCACGACACGGAATCCCAGTGTGGAGTGTGGCGTTAAAAAGTAAATGTATATTAAAAAAAATGTTTTAAAATAGGTACAAAAAAAGTAAATAGGTTTTATAAGTATAAAAAAGGTACATTCAAACACAACTTTTTAGAACTATAAAGCTTAAGCTTATAAAGCTTAATTAAAGCTTAATTATAAAGCTTTATGTTTTAAGTTTGATGGAGTTTGATGCGTGTGTTTGTCTGTCTGTCGATCTATTTGTAGCTTTGATATCAGTAATGCATCCAGATATTTGTGCAATTTTCTAAATGTTGGTTTTTATGTGACTTCCATGGGTGCAATTCCTCCTCCCAAAATTACAGTGCTTGTCTACGAATCCTACTTATTACTATGTCAACAAAAATACTAGTAAATTGCACAAGTTCGTTCGTGCTAGGAGGAGGTGACAAACTAATTTACCCTTTTTTAATCGCAATGTTTTTTTCCTGTGGGAACTCTTAATTGATCTGCATAAAAAGTACCATAAATGTTGAAAAACCGTACCGTAAACCGGCACCTAAGTCATAACGATGTCGAGTTTTATTAAATTCCATCCACCGGTTTTTGCATGATGTTCAGATGTTCAGATATACAGACCGACAGACAAAAGTTCTAACAATTGTTTTTTTAGACTTTGTATCACTTGTACTTTATATTACAATATATAAAGCACTCTGTTACGATATTGTTATATGTGGGTAATAGATAACAAAGCACAGTCGAGGGCTAGCGCGAAGATGTATGTACATAAGAATCTGCAATAGAATTTAGCTATGGTGCAGGGTGTGCGGCGCACACGCGCGCAGGCTCTTAGGGGGCGCCGTGCGCCGCTCGCGACGCCTCCAAAGAGCCTACTAGAGGGCGCCAGGGTATTGATTGCACCCGGGCGCTACATGGGCTAGAGCCGGCTCTGTAGAAATGTTAGGTAAAGCTCCTCTTTATACCCTCATAATTGTATTAAAGTCAGATTATTTATTCGAGTCAGGAATATGACATATAGAACTGTCAAACAGAGTGAAATGTGTACGGACATGACACTTTATTGACAGTTCTTCATCTCATATCCCTGACTTGAATAAATAGTCCGACTATAATACGGGCCCAATTTTCTCTATTTTTTGTCTAGGGTTGGATAACAGATTCAGGCGACGTAAATCTTGACCGAGTGCAGGTGATAATGGACGAACTTGGTCACGTGGAAGATGAGATCTTCAAGAGGCGGCACCAGAATGAGATCAACATGAAGGCCAGGGATAAGGCCAAAAAACAAGCCCAACCCAACTTTAAACTGCTTGCGAAGACACAGTTCGCACCAATGGTAAGCATTACATATTTTAAATCGTAGTACTTGAAAAATTCCACAGATGGCGTTAATTTATTCCCAAAGAAAACATTTCGGTAAAAGTGTACGAACGACCATGTCCTGTTATTTAAATCTATGTCTATATGTGCTCGTGTGTTTTCCAGCCCATCGGCCAAGGGTCTACAGTTCAGAACGCGCGGAAGGAAGCGGCCAATATACGTCTTGCCGGCATGAACTCCGTCGCTGCTGTGAGTTGACTAAATAATTTTTATTTCTTCATTTCTATAATTAATTTATCAGTATTAATATTGATTTTTAGTTTTTTATATATTTTAGAAAATTAAAATTGTACGGGATACGTATGCACTAACACGCAGTAGAATGCTAGTGTCTGTACTCCGCACCAACTGGATCGCCTGGGGGGTGTGGACTGTATAATAGGTTTTTCTTATCTTGAATAAAACAACAAGGCTTGTTCTTCAATAGAGCCGGGGTAGCGCAGAGGTACTTGTTCTTCTTCTTTGTTCTTGTTGTTGTCGGAGTGGATGCCGCTGCGGAAGTGAAGTTGACCGGAAATGGTCCGCCTTTTATTCTATTTATTGGGTTCCTCAACCTCTGGCTAGTTGCGGGATTCCCCCACCACCGGTCAACGACGGGCCTCCCCTCCACTTGTCCATGTATGTACCCCTCCCGCTACCCGCGGGGAATCATTTATTTTCCTTATCGCTAACACGTATTTACATTTTTGATAAGATCCTAGTATGTCCTCAATTACACTAATGACCAACGATTTATGTCGAGACATACTAGGGATCACTCCATTATTATCAAATTATATACATAAAAAACTTAACAACTAGTTGCGAAACTATATACATGTTTGCCTAAGTACCCTAGCCTTTTCGTCGTCAACAAAAATGTTTCATTGTTCTTTTCCCAAATTCTAAATTAGTTCTTTTTTTGTAGTGTTAAGAAAAAGGGTTTCTCTCTTTCTTTGAATTTGTGAGGTGGGGAAGTGTTTCACATACAGTTTTTGAAACTTTTAAATAGTCCAATTAGTTGTGCTAACACAGGCATAGATAGACGATGTATGTCCGTGAAATTTCATGGTAACCAAGCGTGTCACCTCACGAGTAAATTTTAGTAATTGAAACCACTTATCGATGAAACGAAACATCTCCCTTGACTCGGTTCCATCGGACTTGAATTTTTACAATTGATTATAATGCAATTAGGCAATTTTGTGTTTTGTAACTGACGTAACTCTTTTAGAGGTGCTGTAGTCCCTCGGGGCTTATGATGGCTTTGTTATCACTTAGTCTCTTTTTACGACACCCACGGGAGGAGAGATGTACAATAAAGTGTATATATCTATATTTGTAGCAAGAAAAATCAGATGACGCTCCTCGCGGCCGCAAACGGTCTGCCGCAGCCGCAGGCCTTGATAATGACGATGACGAAGCTCACGATGAAGTGCGCTTGTGGGAGGAGGGCTTCAAGGAGAGATACTATGAGAGCAAGTTCGAGGTCGCTCGCAACAATCTCGAGTTCCGGTGAGGACTTTTTTTATTTATAGAGAGATGGCTGACAGTCGGCCCACGAGATGGTAGGTGGTCACAGACTCCCATGGATACTTGCAACACCAGAGGGAATGTAGGTGTTATTATATCAAAAATTTACTGGGATATAACGAAATTTGTTATAACGGAATGTAATAATTTTGACAGAAAAACAGTTTGGGTGTATGTATCCATTATGTCCATAGACGAGTCCAATCGGTTCAGTAATTCCAAAGTTACGACTCGCAGCACGTAAATTTATTTTTACGTCCCGCATCCCGCCATATGAGCTTAGGTGATAACTGGCCCGCTCAAAAATTGGTCCATGGGTGAGTTTATCACTTTTTAAAATTGCTGATGGCCAACTGGCCCGGAAGCAATACAGAGTGGGTCAGCTTACTGCTTACAAAACAGATAGGGAGAAACAAGTCCCAATACACTTTTATACATCTTATTCTTACGTTTTGTAAGGGGCCGCTCAAGTATTACGTAAGCAGAATTTTAGTCATTAATCCCCCCCCTTGTCAGCAAAAGTAAGCAAAGCTCTTAACCCCCCCCCCCCCCCCATCCTTCCTAACGTAAGCGTTGGTATAATTTTTACAAAATCTGTTCAAGTTTCTCATTTAATCAGAATCTACTAAATTTTACCAAAACAATACGAAAGTAAATAAATAAATATTGCTGACGTAATCGCCATTCAGACACCCCCCCGTCCCTCGTCTCATCAAAAATAACCAAAATAAAGACCTCATTGGTGCTTACGTAATACTTGAACGGTCCGTAAGTATCTATCTGTAAGTCTATTTTGTAAGTAGTAAACTGCGCCCACTTTTTGATTTGCTTCCGGCCCAGTTAATTTCAAAAAGTGGTGAACTCGCCTTCAGCGCAGTTTTTAAGCGGGCCAGTTGCCATCTAAGTCACCAATCGCACGTGACGACAGCAGTGTGTCAAGTAGTATGTAAGAATAAATGGAACAAAAGTAACTCAGTGGTACCCCGGGGACGGTAAATGGAAGAGAGGGTAGACAATACCGAGAATGGGACTCTAGAGGAGGTCTTTGCCGAGAAGCAAATTGATCAGGATGGCTTCACCGATGTCTGTTGGAACTGTATTCTGCAGGCATGTGTAATAAGATCCATAAAGGATGGCTTACCTTATCTAAGTATTTTATTGCTGTTTGTTTAAATACAACCCTTTAACTTCGTTCGCAGGTACCGCGTATCTCTACAGTACGTACGTGGTCTATGCTGGGTGCTCCGCTATTACTACCAGGGCTGTGCCAGCTGGAAGTGGTATTTCCCATACCACTACGCGCCCTTCGCATCGGACTTCATCAACATCTGCGGACTATCCACCAAGTTCGAGAAAGGGACGCAGCCGGTGAGTCGAAAATACGTTTAATAAGGCCATTTTTGAGAAGAGAAAAAATGTCCAGAATGTCCACTTCCTTTTATAGTGAAAACGTCCTTTTCCCAAAATTACCACTGTCAAAATGACAATTGCCCACTACGTCAATATCCCATAATGACAATTTCCCACTATGCTAATATCCCATAATGACAATTTCCCGCTATGCCAAAAGTGGTCATTTTGGGAAGTGGACATTCGGAACCTAAAGAGGTCAAAGGTCAAACGCCTGATTGGTTAAAGTTAATAGGACCATCAAATAATTTTCTTCCATACAAACTTTGACATCCTAGGCGTCTATGCTAGTCTAGTCTAGATCTCGCCTTTTAGTTACCGAAATATTCATATTTTCTTGAAATTGGGTAAAGAAATTACATTATATAAAATTCTTCCATAGAAAGGAAATAGATTTTTTTTATCCCGTTGTATTCTTTACATTCCCATCCCACAGGAATGCAGTATCATCTTCTCTGTTAAAAATTATCCTTATATTTTTTGAGGAATATTTATTTACATTAATTTATTTACAGTTCCGTCCCCTAGAGCAATTGATGGGTGTGTTCCCGGCCGCCAGTTCACAACACGTGCCCAAACCGTGGGCGGAGCTCATGAGTGATCCCGTAAGTATTTTATCGTTTCTTATTTATTTCCTTTAATAAGTACTTTTATTTCACCCCCTCTGTGACAAAACCGATTATCGGACCATTTTCCCAAAAATGAGTTATTGATACCAAAAGATATACAGCTTTTTAGCTCTTTCTACTGTTAATTTTCCGCTATGCTGAATATTTTGTAGATATTGAGAGAAGAAACCAATTAAGTCATATTATTGTGTACTTTTCTTTTTCCCTTTATTCTCGAGTTTTTCTTCAATTTTAGCACGGTATACAATAATTTATAAAATTTATTCAAACTGATCGATAAAGTCGAAAAATAATTATTTTAGGTACTTCGTCAAGTTGAGTTTTCTTAAAATCATTTCATCAGATAATAATCGGGCGACGGTTTTTTTTTATTATTGCTTTCACACGATATAAAGACTTTCACATTCTATCAGATGATAAAGATGCAAATGTTACATCAAAATACAATGTTAACGATATAAATAAGTAAACATGCAATTCGAAGCTAAATGTAGAACAGTCAAAATAAATTTCTTATTTTATTTTTATTTCAGACAAAAAATACACTAAATGTTAAATGTATGCTCCTAAACCAAAATCGTCCACTCTTAGTTCACGTTAGCTGATTACCCTCTTGTAGCTATTTTATAAACCAGTTTTAAACAATTATTTTAATGCAAATTTTCTCTCACAGTTCTCGCCCATCATTGACTTCTATCCCACCGATTTCAAAATTGACTTAAATGGAAAGAAATTCGCGTGGCAAGGCGTTGCTTTGTTACCTTTTGTGGACGAAAACAGACTGTTCAAAGCTTTGGAGCCGTATTACAAGGAATTAACGCAGGCTGAAAGTAAGTCATTGTTAACAAGTTGATTTATTTGAACATAAGGACCCTATTGTCGGTATGGACTTATTGAATAATTGACATTTTCTAACTTAATACTAACTTTATTTTGTCATGATTAATTTTTGTCATGATTTAATCAATGATTTAAATCACTCATCCCCGTGACAACTCTTGTTCAATGATCATTAAAATTTATCACTTTTTACATTTTTCTACATAGTAACACCAACAGTCATTCGTATGAAAGAGTATTGAGACCTCTTTTGTTGTATATTTCATGAGATAATAATTTGATAAGTATTTTTATCATAAAATGAACAAAAAACAAAAAAATATACTTTTTGACCTTTGACAACTGGCTCCTATAGAATTGTTCCGATGAGTGATGTCTATTTTGACTGAACTAATTATTTATTTATCAACAAAATCCACAAAAAAACAGGAATGTGAACTGTTACATATAAATTAAGCTTATTGCTAGATCATAATTATTGTAGGAGATGGGCACTTATACTGTAGGAAGGAACCCGCTGGCCGAAGCCAACTAGATTGTCATGACGTCTAATGTCGTCTTGTTCTTTACCGTCTGCCATTATTATTTTTCTCTTGTTTTTCGTTTTACCATCCATGTATACAAGTGTTTAGTTTTTAATGCTCTTTCTTTATATATCATTATCTGCTTTTGTAAATCTTGCCTTCCACTTAAAATATAAAGTGTTGTACCTGATTGTGGACTTTTACTGAGAGGAGTCCCGACTGTTCACACGCAATCAATAACCACAGCACTTTAATACAATGAACTATTGCGTAAGACTCATGTGAGTGTATGTATGTATATGTATGTGTGTGGGCATTTGTGTATAAGAGTGTAGAAAAACTTAAAAAGTGGTATAAGGGTAAGTATTGTGTACCCAGTAAAAATAATTCTTTAGTAGAAAAAAATATAAAATCATATCCTTAATTTTATATTTTTGTCTGCAGTTAAACGCAACATCCGTGGTCACGACCGTCTCTATGTGTCCACGGGTAACAAATGCTACGAGTACCTACTGGGCCTGTACCAGGAGGCTGGACACAAACTGAAGCAACTTATAGAAAATAATCAGAAGTATCCTTATCGATGCGAGGGCGTCAGGGGTGATGTCATGTTGAGCGCTGATGACGTCATCATCGGAGGGTGAGTGAAGCGCCATCTATTCCTGTCTCTTATTAGATGTGGTTGTTTAACAGATTAAAAAGTATGACTTAGTAACAAAATTGAATTTTATTGTCTGAAATATTAGGTAGTCGAATAACGTCGCGGCCTTTTTATAGTGAAAATACTTTTTTTTCTCTTGCATTAATATTTATTATATTTTTCATTTCATAACTAGTTGCGAAGAAACGCTCCCGACTCATAATTAATACAATGTATTGTAAAACATACAAATCCACCTTAGTTTGATAAAAAAAACTATTAATTTCCCCATCATCTATCCAATTATTGTCATAGCAACACAAAAAACATTACAGCTTCCCATTAACACAACACATTGTCGGGGAAAACGTTTTTCAATACACAACACAATGAACGCATTTATTCTATTCAACACAATAAATACACTTCATCTTTATAACACACAACACACTTCTTCGTTTCAACACACAACACACTTCTTCGTCGTTTCAACATACAACACAGTACAACACAGTTCTTGTTTCAACACAAAACACACTTTTGTTCTATACACATTTAACAAAATTCTTCTTTTCACCACTCAACACACTTTTTTCAGCGCATAACACTTTTCCTACAAATATTTAGCACATTTATTCTTTTCAACACAACACAATTCTCCTTCTCAACCGCACAGTTAACAAAGTTCCTTGCAACACACAAAATATTTCTTTACAACATGCAATTAACATAAATATTGTCTTCAACACACTTTTAACAACACGTAATTGACACATTTGTTTTCCAACATATAATACATTTAACAAAGTTCTATTCATCAATATATTACTATCATAATTCTTCTTCTCAACATACAACACAATTCTTCTTTTCAAAACGCAACACATTTATTTTCAATACCTTTTTTAATCAAAGTAAAATGAATACCCTTTTCTCAACTTTTAAATCTCTTCTTTCAACACACAGTTTGAACATAATTTTTTTTTCAGCCAATTACCATCTCCCGTGGTCGGTCTAAAACCAGTCCTTGGCAACCAAGTGGTGGTGGTCAGTTTCCAAGACCCCCAGTTCCCTGACGACTTCATATTCCCGGCGCGGAGGCTTAAGGGTGCCGTCGAACCCCCAAGGGTGCTGAAGCCAGGGAACCTCGGCCATCAGGAGAACAGAAATTGGAGGCCGCAGATTGGTAAATTTTAGTTTTTTTTATCGATATTGTCTGGATATACAATGATTGATTGATACTTCGAATTTTTGATATGATATATTTTCCTATTAATCTTCCCGGTGAAATTTAAATTATTGGATGGTACTGAATTTTAAAAAAAATAACAAAATGGCTTCTTGGGTATTTTTACAATATAAGTGAACACATGGACTACAAAAATATAATAAAATAAATTATATAATTATCAAATATTGTATTAATAATAAATTATAATTTAATAAAATTACATTAGTTGTCAAAAGTAGTTTTGTAGGTATACGAAACTACTTTTTTTTTATGTACGAAGGCGGCAGACGAGCGTACAGTCCACCTGATGGTAAGTGGATACTGTCGTCCATAGACATCCGCGATACATGCCAACATTAGTCCAAAATGACAAACGTCGGCACGCCCGCGGATGCGCTGCCTACCTTTCGAGATATAGGAATGGATTTGGAGAAAGGGTTGCGAAAATGGGGAGGGATAGGATGGGAATAGGCTCTGGCACATCTCACTCACTACCGAAACACGTACGTACATTAGGGAAATAAGATAAAGTAAGAAATGCAGTACTACTTTATACTTTTGACTTTGACTTGAACTACTTTTGAATGTACGTATTTGACATACGTACATTCTGATTGACATTGTTGTACTTTTTATTTATTTGCAATATACACCAACAGCATTTATACGAAAAAATACAAATGTTAAAAACTTATAAATTCAACATACCGTGTGCAATACTTTAACAAGTTCGAGTATGATAAAATACGAGTGCGACCAAAAAATAATAAATTTAAATTTGGACGAACATTAAATCCAATTAAATAAGGTTAAATTACAATTTACTAAACCATTTAATTAAACAAATGAAAAAAATACAAAAACAAAAAGTGTCCGGCTGCAATCTAGGTAAAATTTTGCATTTGAAACTTGCCAAAGCATCGTTAGAGATGTCGATGTCACGAGAATTCAACTCTTTATAAGTATTCAGAAGACGACTTTTTGTCACAAGTTGGATTTTACTTGGTGAATAGAAGTAGATTTGTAACCACACTATACGACGTATTCTGATTGGCATTACAATTCTGATTGAGGGGAAGAGTGCACGCTGCAATCCAACAGCCGCTGGGCGCGCTCGACTGGCCACATTACCCCTCTCTCACAGAAGACTACCTTGAAATGTACTGCATTTCCCACTTTATCGTATTTCCCCAATGTACGTACGTGTTTAGGTAGTGAGTGAGATGTGCCAGAGCCCATTCCCATCGCATCCTATCCCTCCCCATTTTCCTAACCCTTTCTCCAAATCTATTCCTATATCTCCAAAGGTAGACAGCGCATCCGCGGGCGTGCCGACGTTTGTCATTTTGGACTAATGTCGGCATGTATCGCGGATGTCTATGGGCGACAGTATCCACTTACCTTCAGGTGGACTGTATGCTCGTCTGCCGACTTCGTTATTTTTGATTTTTTTTTTTTTTATAAACAGATTGACATTGAAATTTTGTTAATTTTACATCAATTAATGCATGTTACATTTAAATGTGGCATGTCATTTTCATGATAAACGCGGAATTACCAAAAAATTCTATTTTATTCTTACCATATTTTGGCAACTCCAGGGTGTAATTTGGTCTGAGACCATCTGAGAACAGCAAAAGTGTACACGAGAGTGGGCACGACCCAGCCGTTATAGGCTGGAGTCTTATTAGGGCCCGATTTTTACTATTGAGTTTTTTATTTACTAAGCACCCCATTAATCTGCGAAACGAAATATTTCTGTACTGCACCGGCTTCCTAGTAGTGGACTGTATGTACCGATGTTGTTGCCGGTACGGTTGTTGCTTGCTGTATCTAGGCTCGAAGGACCAGATGTACCGCACCGGCTTCGTATTAGTGGACTGTATGTACCGATGTGGTTGCCGGTACGGTTGTTGCTTGCTGTATATACTGGTTTTTTCTTCAGGATGCCAATTTCTTCTATTTTCTTGTTTATTGTTCAACTGTACAGCGCGGAATGAATCTACGGACATTCGTTCTTATATTTATATAATTTTCGTGTAGTATGCCGACCAAAAAGAGAGCTTGTTTTAATTTTGTCGTCCAATGACAGCGGCTATATTTCTCTGTTAATTCCGGCTCTCTGATTGGTCGAGCAAAGCGACAATATTTTGATCTGCACAACATCTAATCAAATAATAACAATGTTAACTATCAAATACTTAAATAATAAAATCTATACAAATAAAGACTTAAAATTTAAAGACTCGTCCCGAACAATTTCTTTATAGTAACTAGGCTTATAGTCAATAAGTTGACATATATTATAATTGTATGGGTGGTCAGGCAACGTTTCATACAAATGTGGCCATCATAACATCCATACAAATTCCGTAGTAGATGGGGCTTTATATATTGACGGCATCTAGTGAAGAACAGAAAATTAAAAAAAAATCACATCAGATCTGGCTAGCGCACCGGCGATTTATTCAATTACCCAGTTTCTTACAAAACGTTTGACACCACCAGGCATGGTTCCATCAACAACGTATGCGTCACTAGAAACAGCGGGCCACCGTATGCTGGGGCACCACTTACCACGAGACCGCAGCTACGGCTCGGTACCACCACCACAGCATCAGCAACGCAATCAGCAGCGCCATCACCAGCACAGTAAGTATATCTATATAAATGTGTTGTTTTAATTTTATTTTTTTATTGAAAAAAAAAGGCAGGCGAGCCATCTGAACAGTCTGATGGCCTCCATCTGATGGTGAGTGGAAACTGTAGTCCATAGACATCCGCGATATATGCCAACATCAGTCTCACTACCGAAACCGCGCTCCTATAGGGGAAATAGGTTAAAATGGGAAACACGGTACTTTTCATCCGTGAGAGAGGTGGCCTGCCGAACGCGCCCAGCGGCTGCGGGAATACAGTGTATCCCCCCCCCCCTCACAAAATTTGTAATGTGTACTCATATGTATGTATTTTGTGTATACTGTACACCATCTCACCTGTGATTAAAATAAAATAATGTCTGTTACTGTGTTGTTTTGTTTTGGTGTGAAATAAAAGGTTTTCTCTATCTACCATCTTAACTCTTCTAGGCCTGATAGTGTTATGTTTTCTCCCACAGGACTATCTTTTTACTTTATCATACAGGTTTTATTATTATTATGGTTTTGCTTTCGTATTTTCTCCCCGAAGAGGTAAAAGGGCGTGAGCGGAAACCAAGTGCTTTTTGGGATGGTGTTCAGTTTGAAAGAAGCTTCTGGACTATCCTGTATGTGTTCAATAAGACGGTTTTTTTTGTAAGAGTATGTATGTGAATGTATATAAAGTTTGAGTCACTATGTCTTAATATGTAAACAAATACGGCGTATTGATAACCAAAGACAATTTAGTGTTGTGAATTTATCGATCAACGAAGAACGTAATCTTTTTTCGTGTAATGTTATTTAAAAATAAAATTATGATCAAAATAATGGTTCAACTGTCTTTAACAATTTTGAACCTATTTTTTTTTACTTATTTTTAAACCTATTTTATATGCCAAGACAAAGTTCATGAACTTATCAATTATGTACTCATTGATCAGTGATCACTCCCATCACTAAAAATAATCCAAAGACAACAAAGATACATGTAATGTTAGAAACCATCAAAAATGTATTTTATAGGTTAGGACAATAATTTGATTTCTAACGATATTTTGTTTTATTGATTAAATTGAATAAGTTTTTATGTGCAATTCATATTGTGTGTATGTTTCTTTTAGACCGCAAAACGTTTGTTCATAGCCTATGTTGTGTGACATATACAGAAAGCCATGATTTTGTTACGAGGTGATGTCTGTTTACAAAATAAGACTAGCAAGAGAAAATGCACCTTATGTGTGTTGAGAATCACGAGACTGGTATGGAGTGTTTCGGGAGTAACGCGTGTAGTGGAGAGGATTGCATTTATTATTTTTATGTAATAGACGAGCAGTATTATACTACTGGTATGCCCTATATCTTGTGTTACAAATTTCGCCATATCTCTTCTCCTGGAAGCCATTTGTCAAGTCTGTATTTGAAACTTGTATAAAGTTGAGATAACTTATACCATATGTTCACAACTCCCGTTACTGAGCGTGTTGTGGCTTGCTTTTTTGTATTGGCCGTTTTGTTTAATTTTAAATTATTGCAGTGCTATTATTAATTACTATCTGTGCCCGACAATTTTTTTTGCACATAATATATTATATAGCCTATGTCCATCTGGAATAATGTACCTTTCAAATGGTGAAAGAATTTTTCAAATAGGGGCAGTGGTTCCGGAGATTACCCTCCACATACACACAAACTCGCGAAATTCACACTCACTTTATTATATTAGTATAGATTATTGCTATTGTTTTTTTATATATTTTGTTATCTTTATTTCGTTATACATTGTTTTTTTATCGCTATTATTACTTATCGCAACCAGCCTCTTTCATCGTTGTCTGCTGATCACGGGCCTCCCCATGCACGTTGTCTGGTTGTATGAAAAGTGTATGGACTTTAACGTCACGCTATCGGCGGACGGCGGGTTAGAGAGTTCACTCCTACAGAGGTGGTGTAGTTTCCTTGGGGCTTGTGGTAGCGGCCTTAGTCGCCGTCCACGACACCACGCGGTATTAAATAATAGCAAACATTTAATAAAAAACACATTTGTTTAATTAAAATTCAAAACGAGCAGAAATATCTTCAACAGAACTCAAACTAATATGAAACTAATTGACGCCAGTGTCAAAACTGTTGTTATAACAACATTATTAATCCGCGTCACGCGTCGTCCCCGTCAACAATGATTCGACGTTATTGTCAATTAATTGAGTCACGTGACATGTCTCCGCCCCCCACCACCCGCGTACCGCCAGTAATTACTACGTCACTCACTGAGAAACAAAACAATAAATAAGTATAGAACAAAAGTGTGTTTTGTATTGAAACAAGAACTGTGTTGTACTGTGTTGTATGTTGAAACGACGAAGAAGTGTGTTGTGTGTTGAAACGAAGAAGTGTGTTGTGTGTTATAAAGATGAAGTGTATTTATTGTGTGTTGAATAGAAGAAATGCGTTCATTGTGTTGTGTATTGAAAAACGTTTTCCCCGACAATGTGTTGTGTTAATGGGAAGCTGTAATGTTTTTTGTGTTGCTATGACAATAATTGGATAGATGATGGGGAAATTAATAGTTTTTTTTATCAAACTAAGGTGGATTTGTATGTTTTACAATACATTGTATTAATTATGAGTCGGGAGCGTTTCTTCGCAACTAGTTATGAAATGAAAAATATAATAAATATTAATGCAAGAGAAAAAAAAGTATTTTCACTATAAAAAGGCCGCGACGTTATTCGACTACCTAATATTTCAGACAATAAAATTCAATTTTGTTACTAAGTCATACTTTTTAATCTGTTAAACAACCACATCTAATAAGAGACAGGAATAGATGGCGCTTCACTCACCCTCCGATGATGACGTCATCAGCGCTCAACATGACATCACCCCTGACGCCCTCGCATCGATAAGGATACTTCTGATTATTTTCTATAAGTTGCTTCAGTTTGTGTCCAGCCTCCTGGTACAGGCCCAGTAGGTACTCGTAGCATTTGTTACCCGTGGACACATAGAGACGGTCGTGACCACGGATGTTGCGTTTAACTGCAGACAAAAATATAAAATTAAGGATATGATTTTATATTTTTTTCTACTAAAGAATTATTTTTACTGGGTACACAATACTTACCCTTATACCACTTTTTAAGTTTTTCTACACTCTTATACACAAATGCCCACACACATACATATACATACATACACTCACATGAGTCTTACGCAATAGTTCATTGTATTAAAGTGCTGTGGTTATTGATTGCGTGTGAACAGTCGGGACTCCTCTCAGTAAAAGTCCACAATCAGGTATAACACTTTATATTTTATGTGGAAGGCAAGATTTACAAAAGCAGATAATGATATATAAAGAAAGAGCATTAAAAACTAAACACTTGTTATACATGGATGGTAAAACGAAAAACAAGAGAAAAATAATAATGGCAGACGGTAAAGAACAAGACGACATTAGACGTCATGACAATCTAGTTGGCTTCGGCCAGCGGGTTCCTTCCTACAGTATAAGTGCCCATCTCCTACAATAATTATGATCTAGCAATAAGCTTAATTTATATGTAACAGTTCACATTCCTGTTTTTTTGTGGATTTTGTTGATAAATAAATAATTAGTTCAGTCAAAATAGACATCACTCATCGGAACAATTCTATAGGAGCCAGTTGTCAAAGGTCAAAAAGTATTTTTTTTTGTTTTTTGTTCATTTTATGATAAAAATACTTATCAAATTATTATCTCATGAAATATACAACAAAAGAGGTCTCAATACTCTTTCATACGAATGACTGTTGGTGTTACTATGTAGAAAAATGTAAAAAGTGATAAATTTTAATGATCATTGAACAAGAGTTGTCACGGGGATGAGTGATTTAAATCATTGATTAAATCATGACAAAAATCAAGTATTTTTTTTTATTCTATTCAATGATATAATTCAAAATCAAGAACGAGGCAAAATTCACTGGATTACAATAGGAAGTGACCCAAATATGGATTAAAAAGTATAATGTTCTATTCTCTAGATATGGATTTAAGTATAAATTAAGTTATTTATTTTTCATGCCTATGGTGTCGGTTTCGTTGGAATGACCCAAATGTAAGTTGTACCTCAGAGAAAACTAGGTATTAAAACTAGGGTTTAAAAACGGATCGATAATAACTTATGCTGTACAAAATTCGTATTTGTATTCTACTTATTTCTCGATGATCGAAAACGAATTGGAAATAAATCCTAAATAGATAGGTAAAATTCTTTAATTACAGTTATAAAAGAACATGGTCAGCACAACACACACACACACACACCCACACAAATTTACACCCACACCCACAAACACGCACGCATACCTTGCGAGATAAAAACTATGGCGGCCATTAGACGATCAATCCATATCACGATCACTGATCATCATCCAGATTTATATCATGTTATCATACACGGTCAATTTATATCATGAACATCCACAGATCACGATCTGAATTGACTCTGTAATGGCCGCCTGTACCATATCATTAAAATACAAGGGGTTAATTAAATACATGATTATTATTATACCAATAAATGCATTATTATTATTATTATTATTAAATAAAAATTCACATAGTAATTTTTTTTTCACACTCAAACCACTCACTCACTCGTACCTACCTCTTAGAATCATTCGCACCAATTCACGTAGATAACTGTCTAATAGTAGCGGTTCGATTAGCAGGGGCTATCTATGAATGGAATGTGACTATGGAATGGAATGTAGAAGCGTATAGTGAGTAATAGTACAGAGTAACAAAGTCAGAGATTTCATTAATTGCGGAAAATATCATTTTCAGACAACGTGGAAAAGTTGAAAGGTGTTCATTGTTATGCGGTGCGGGTAGTTTTTATTTAGCTCCGTATATGTAGAGATTAAAGTCAATAAGGAAATATTTTTTATAAATTAATGCAATCTATGATCGAAGCTTGCTAGCTCTTCGCTTTCCATTCACGTTTGCTCGCTTCGTAAAAATCTCGGTCGTGCCAATTAAGAGCAAACAATACCTATTAGTATTGTGTAGATTGTCCGCCTTTTGTCGACTCCGCCGGAGCAGATAGGGCGGTAATTAGAGCTCGACTCGAGAGCAATCGACGGCGAACCCGTTGTTTTGTATTAGTCTAACAACGAGGATGCATTTTTCCACAATTGCTACTATTGTGGGGATGATTTTTATGTGGAGGGGGTGAGAGCCAGGCCGTGACAGGATCAGAAACAGTATGATGGTCTCAATACGCTGGTGTTTGACTCTATTCCAGTATCTGTTATCAAAAAATAATCGAATTCCCAATTATAAGATTCTCAGATGACAATGGAGAGGCTCCGTCGACTTTGTGGTGACATTCTTAGTAATTTAAAATTGTTTCCTTCAGTTGTTGGTTAGTTCATGTCCATTAAGATTTATTACTCATTTAGTATTTCTGTTTGCTTCTTGTTTAAATAAAAACCTATACCTAGTTATACCACCACACGATACTAACATATCTCGATCAATTTTAAGCGTCGTTTTCTTGGAAGCGTTGCGTCTGTGACAATTAATATTTCACATCGGCGGGTTATATAATATGGTTCGTCATATGTCAAATCCGACCTATTAGAACGGCCCAATTATAGTCCTTATTTCATTTCCAACTAAAATGTTTATTTTATCCTCAAATTGATTGTGAATTTAAAGTTATAGACAGGGCATTTCTTTTTTGCTTTATCTTGCAATTTCCGCAATGTTACTCGTATTATCAGATGATCAGACAGTTTACAATGACAACAAAACACCACTACAATCACATTAGCAAAACACTGGCATTATACCGTACATTCCGTGCCATCAGATTTAAGAAAACAAAATTACTCCAATAGCTGACGTGAAAGGAGTCCATTATACAAAATTCGAAATTCAAATTGGCCTATCGTCCCGCGAGGCATTGACGTGTAATAGCGCGCGAAAGTAAACAGGAAGCGCGGAGGGAAGCCATTGTCCGACGCCAGTGTCGCCAACTACGAAAATAATAATTATCGAGGGTTGCCAGCACAATGGGGCGATTTTTTTTTAAATTGCGGGTCGATCGGCTCAAGTGCTTCCTATTATCCGGCCGGAGAGGATTAAAGCTACAATGTCGGAAGCTTTTTCATTATCGATTTTTTTTATAACTTCTTAACCAGGTGGCCGCGAAGGTGTTTTAATACGCATTTTATCTGCTTTTTATTTACAATCCTATGAAGATGTATTGCAAGCTTTTAATCTTTCAAAATCTTTTTTTATGTCAAACTTAAGAAAATATAAAAAGATAACGATGAAGCATGGTGTTAAAATAAATTCCAAAAAAAGGTACCTAGATATCAAAAATAATTGCAAGTTTATTAGAGAGTAGAATCACTGAATTAATGTTCTATTTTCCATTTTTATGCCTCATATTAAATGTGCCAAAGAGATTTTACACGATTCTAAACTTTTTTCTATCGATAAACGACTTAGGCCGTGTGGTATTCACCAGCTTTAGAATATCACGGCCACATCTCTTCCCGTGGATGTCGTAAAAGGCGACTACGGGTTAACAAAGCCGCTATCACAAGTCCTGAGGAACTGTACCACCTTCAAAAGAGTGTGCTCGCTAACCCACCGCCCGCCTGGACAACGTCCTGTTTTGAAATCATACATCCTTTGTACACGAGACAATGGACCGTGTCCAGCAGACGATTGCCAAAGCGCAGGTTTCGGTAAACGAGTTCTGAAAATACGTTTGTTTCTACAACGTTGTATTTTCTGTTGGCGGCATCTAGCCACCTATTAAATAAGTTGATAATAAGCTGCAAAAATGATTGTTTTTATTCTAATGCTCGTTAGGCCAATACTATAGTCATTAACGTTTTAAAACTCAAAGTCAAATCACGAATTCCAATTATTTTCTATTTATCGTTGCATTCGAAACAAAACAAATTTAAGAACTACACTGGCTAAGCTGTAAACGCCAATAGAATAAAAGCTAAGTTTCCGTTGTTTGTTTGTAGAAGTAATCTGGCATGAGGTTAGGGGTCGGCACGTGTACCAATTATCGGACCACCCCCAAACTGCAGGATTTTTTAATTGAATACGCTTATTTGAATACGTCAATTTGCGATTGACGTGCGTTCCACGGTGCTTATATTTAGACTCAACCCTTTCTTTATATTAATTTAGTTTTATACCAGAAGAAATGCCTGGAGAAACCTTTGAATATAGAAATACAGCATTCTTTGTAATGACGTTCCACACAGATCTTATCTTACAGCTTAATAAACATATGCAATGCAACCAGCCCTTTCGGTATCCACTGCATCACATGGGTCTCCTTATGCATATTGTCTTGTGCGTGAGGGATGTATGGCTTTAAGACACCATGCTGGCCAAAAGGGTTGGTGAATCCACTGTTTCAGTTGTGGTGTAATTCCTCAGGGATTTTGGTAGCTGCTATGTTATCCACGGGAGGAGATGCGTCGCGGGAAATTGGCTACATAGGATTGTCAATTGGTGTATTTCGAATGAGACACATTCGTTTAATGTTACCGTGGGAGGTAATCAAATGCGTGTGTCACGGGAAATCTTCACTTTATTTTTACCTTTAAAATCACACTTTGACGGCTTCCCGTCCTTTGTCTAAACTTTAGTCTCTCGCCATCTTGCCTTCCACACTATCTATCTCTCTCCTACCTACTTCCTTTTCCCATACTTACCTCTCACTCGCACATGCTTACGCTCCATATCACGCTTTGTCATCCCACATTACAATACCTACAATTTGTAAGATTTCACTGTAATATTAGATTATATTTCAGTAAAATAGCAACCATTTTATGCGCTCACGGCGACATTTTATTTTAATAGATCTAGTGTGTTCCTACAGTATAGGAGTTAAAACATAATCAGCACTTATATTAGTAGATACTAAAGTGTAATGATGTTTATAATTACATTAGTCACAATTGAACGTCCCTTAGTAGAACGAGATTCACGTGTGCCCCCCTCACCTCCTCACGCTCCCTTTTCAAGCGTGACAATTATGTTGTGTTTTAACACAAAACACGTCAAATATTTTCCTGTGCGACGCCCCTTCTAGCTTTAAAAGGTCGTAATCCGAAGTTTATACAAATAAAATAAATTCAGTATTGCTTGCACAGAGCAATTAGTCTAGAGACTGCGGGTCTGCAACAAATTGTTAGAATAAAATACGTATGTCTAATCGTAGCTATGCACGAGGGCGTATATCGGGGTTATTTTTACCCGATGAAAATTATCGTCTTTTTTGTAATTGCATGATAACGTATAGCCTGTTACTTGGGCCTAAACTAAGAGTTTGCGCCGAGTTCGCCATACTTATATAAGTATGGCCTGTCACATGACCTACTAGCTTTTTGCCCACGGCTTCGCCTGCGACCATTATGTTTTATAATTAATGGACTCTATTAATTTTAAATTAATGGATTCTACATGGAAAACAAAAATGCGATTTACTCCCTTTACCCCCTTCCAATCCAAATACCAAAAAATGGTGTTACACGCTTTTTAATTATTTTAAACTAGCGACTCGCCCTCGCTTCGCTTCAGTTTATAATTATTTTTTTTCAATTTTTTTTAACAAAATTTCTAAATAATGTATAGCCTATATTAGACACGGATAATGTAGCTTCCTATTTGTGAAAGAATTTTTGAAATCGGTTCAGTAATTCCAGAGAATACCCCCAACATACAAACAAACACACAATTTTACCTCTTTATTATATTAGTATAGATGAGAATTTTATATGTTAAACTTCATGTTTCTAACTTAAATAGTTCTTGAAATATACGCATTGCATAAAAATCTTCTCCCCAATAAGATTTCGAAAAAACCTTTTTTTAGTGGATACGTATGTCATAAAACCTGTCCACTGTGAATTCATTTCAGCGGTTTGGGCTCGGCGATGATGAAGCAGTCAGTTAGTCAGTATTGCGTCTTAACATGCGGCGTCCATCCCTGTGTGGCACACTTGCCCCTAGAAGTTTCTTAGGACGTAGACCAAAACATTGTCCATCTATGATGTGTGTAGGACCTAACTCAAACAATGCTGAACAACATACCATCAGCAACATACCATCATGTGTCTCTCCATTGGATATTTAAATAAACAAGGTCTCAAAACAAGCAAGGGTGTGTCACTACAGGGAGGAAGGCCTCTATGTACCTTTGTATTTCCAGACCTTGTCAGTATGATATACTTACCTATCTCAGTGTAAACATCCATATCTTTTTTATATTTTTGCGAAAAACATAATCTCAAGTCGCGGAGTCTCGTCGAGATGTGTCCTCGGGAATTAATATGCCACAATGGAACATTACCGGGTAACGTAGCCAGGTTTAATAACACACTTATTTTTAAAGGGTTTCGTTATAAAAATATACATTTACTTACATGAATTCTCTAATTAAATCTTGCTATGTTGTCTACCTTTTAAAAAAAGTTATTATAGCCTATTTCTCCTAGTATAAATCATTTGTATCGATATCATTTGTGTAACTAGTATATAGCAACTCTTATATAACATATACCAAGTTATATAACTTTTTAAACTTTCGCGTTTTGTATACATTATATATTCTAAATCGGATCTGAACGCGTATAATAAAGGTATTCTTTTATCTTTTATTCCTACTCGACGTTTCGACACGGGTTATACCAGCCGTGGTCACGAGTTGACTGAAGAGGCGGGTAGTCCAGGATGGGAGCTGCGAACAGTTTTATCAACTACCCACATTTGATCTTCACATTCGGAAAGGCTGCGACACTACACTAACAATGTCCGCGGACGTATTCGATGATAAATTGCAAGGTTTAAATTTGTTAATCACCGGATTCCCCGTCGATGACAGTTTATATTCATCTTCCCGATTGGTTTTTTTATATTTCTTAATTTCAATCTCTTCACTTTCAATCCTGGGATAATAGTTACCTTCAGTGGAGAGGATTTTGCGAGTGCAAAGTTCTTTCCAGTGATTAATATTCCATTCCAGCTTTGAGAATGCGTTCGGCTATTCTGGATTTACTCGTTTGGTGGTTTCTTACATCTGCAATATGTTCCTTGACCCTTTCCGCAACTGTACGCTTAGTTTGGCCTATATAGGAACTACCACAGCTGTAGTCTATCTTATAGACACCCGGTGTCTGGTAAGCTATAACCTTGAGTGTGCGTAGATTTTCCGCTAGTTTGGAGGACGGAGTATATACAGTCTTAATGGGGTATTTTCTCAAACTTTGTTGGTCACTTCTTTCACGTATGGCATAAATGCTGGCTGTCTTTTAACCTCGGGATATTTCTCCCTCCGATTGGGCCTTGGTCGCCTTCCGCTCGCTTTGTACCCATTTCATTTGAGTACCTCATTTATTATGTACCATATTTCTATTTTTTTATTATATATTCTTGGCAGTTATTATATATTTCGTAGGTAACATTAAATTTATGAGATTATCATGAGAAAGGTGCAATTTCGAATTTAGAAATTCTATTTACATAGAGAAACCACACCTCTGTACTATTTCTGAAATTGCGCGTCCGCGTCTGTGTGAAAACACTGCTAGATAGTGGATTTAACCGCTAAATGAGACTCTGTATATCTGTTATTGCTTGCTACCAATTTTAAGCTTTGATATTTGGTACTAAAAACTGTTTTAAGTATCATTTGCGAACTTATCATGCTATAATTATAATCAGACCGATCGCTTGCTGATTCTTGATTGCTGTCCTTTTTGATGCTCAGTTACAAGAGTGCACAATTTTGTTATTTAAACCATTCACCATGATATTCATAGCCATCTCCTATCCAAATTTCACATCTATCTAAATTTTAGCAGCTATATAGTTAAAACCGCATAGCGCTCAGGGGACCCTGAAAATTGTATATTTTGCAACTTTTCCCTCGTGCCGAGCTTTCGGTACTTAAGCACGCGCCGCCGGCACAGCTTCTAATTATTGCAGGCGAATCGCAGGTTACGTCTGCCTGCCCGTCTCCTTGCGACGCGGTCGAGTGGCGGCGTGTGCCGAGAAAATTGTGCTTAGAAAAGAATACCGGAGATAGCTTTGTGGCCTTTATACGAGGGTACTTGAATTTACGTAGCGGCATACCTTTGGCTCCCGTAAAATCTAACCTATAGGTTCCATTAAAACCGTACTCATTCCAAAGCTATAGTCACTTTTAGTTTTTATTGCAAATTAAAGGAAAGATGCTGTGACAAATTCATCCAAAGTTTTTAGCCTCCCCAAAATCAAATGTATATTTGTATACAATTTGGCAATTTACTAAATCAAATGCTTGTACCTACTCAATCTTTCACAACTTACGTTTTACGTTTATGAAATTCTCTTAAATGCTTTTAGGTGTTTCATGTGAAGATCAGAGTCTGTAAAAGGAGACTGTATTGCCTCAAAAAGGACAAAGAAATGTTTTTAACGTTTTTTGTACCTTTGAATGTTACATCATCATATATAACATATGTTATATATGATGATATAACATTCAAAGGTAAAACGTAAAGCGTAAGTTGTGAAAGATTGAGGAGCTGTAAAGCATATCTTTCGAAATAAAACAACGTAAGAATTCATTAGCAATTTCACTTCTTATTATCAGCGTAATAATTATATACCCATTTACGTTATTACGTTGTATTGTATATATGGAAAACAAAGGATTATTACTAAAGAGGAACCGTTAAAAAGTAGTACAAAGTAACATCATGTCTATGGACGCAGACATACTCTCTTATATATATTTAAACTTCATTGCGCAAATAATGGAGGACTTTAATGCCATATCGCATTTTCTACCAGACGACCAGATCAAACAGAAATAGAATTTTATGTTTAGAATACTTGATCTGAATAATTTATCCGTCTTCTTCTGACATTTAAAAGAATTTTATACATTCATGACAAGGAGAGAAAGATTAAAGAGTCAAATCACTAGACCAAGGTCGTTGTAACGTAACTGCAGGTATCACTAGATGTTTTCTAATACATCATTCCTTTTCAGTCTGCAATTTTGGCGCCCAACATGTTGCAGCCATTGCTCTTATTTGCGACTCTTTCACGCGGTGAATGTGTCGCAGCAACGCCCATTAGATGCCCATTATGTCTGGTGGCTTATCCACATGAGTTTTGTATTTTTTACCTTCCAGCATAGGTGGCGCAAGTTTTGGTAATGAGTGCGGCAACCATGTCCAAAGTCAAAAGTTTTACTAAATCAAATGTTTCCAGTGGCGGCGTTTTTCTTAATCTGTTTTGTTCCGTGGCATCATTTCGTGATGATGTTAGCTTAAATAGTGAAATAGTTAAATATCCGTATGAATATATTATAGCTTCATAAATTCGAACTAATACCACATTTTTTATGTCAGGTAGGTACATTATAGAAAATTAATTTAAAAATGAAGAAAATTTGACCGTATCTATGAGAACTATTATGAATCCCATGTTGAGCGAAGTAAAATTGACGAGTTATTTTACGCCATGTACAAAATAAATAAATGAATTTGTGGAAACGCAAAAAATTAGACCCTCGTTGGGCTCCAACAATACCTATAGGCTTTGAAGTCACATGAAAATTGAAGAGCAATCTCATAGTTTAACTTGTATTTATAATACAGGTATGGATGGTAATCTGTCATGTATTACATTAGTTAACTGTATTGCATGCAAAATTGATGAGATTTCAGTGTCATTTGTAAATTTACAATTAAGTTACAATCAATCAAAATGAATCATAAACACTATCTCATTCATTTGCAATGAAATAATATATTTACTTTAAAATTAATGTTCCCTTCAGTTGTTGAATATAAATAACAAAAAATTGGTGGAAACACGAAGAAACTTGATGATGTATAATCCATAGGCACCTCTTGGTGTGTTGCCCCACGTTGGGCGCCAACTCAACAATAGCACCTAATGGCGTCGCCTCGTTACGCACTCGAGCCGGCACGAGTGCTCGCGTAATTATTAATGCCCTAACAACGTGTGTAGCTCTCGTGCTGGTATACATTCGAGTTGTTCTTAGCACTGAATACAAGGAGAATCTGCTTAGCGATATTTATGTGTAATATATACATACCTTACCTGTGTCTATCTCATTTGCTATCTTTATAAAGAAATTTACTGTAGTAAAATTCAATCATTCTTTTCACACATTAAGGTGCGCCGTCTCGTGAGTCTAGAGACACACAGATTCGTCTTTAAACAAATATTTATCCAAGCAGACTTCGTATTCAGGACACAGTAGATATATAAACTGGATCGCAAAAATTCCGGATCGCTAATAAATGGCGTGATAGTTTCTTAAATACATAAGACTAATTTGCGAAACTATAGTATATTGTAGATGACTGATTAATATATATAAAAAAATGTGTAACACGTTCTGTACACTATATAACTTTAATTAAATACTAAAAAATAAGAAAATTTCGCTTCTAACTTATGACAACAAAAATACACTTCGCAGTAAATCTTAAAAAATTAAAGTTTTTTTGTCAATTTAATATTTTGTATTTCCTCCACGAGCCCGTATCACTTCAATAAGACGATGTGGCATGCTGTAAACCAAATTTTTAATACGATTTTGGTCTATGTTTGCCCATTCTTCCACTAGCGCATTCTTTAACTCGTGTAAGGTAACGGGAGCAGGAGAGCGTTGTCTCACGCATCTCCCGAGCTCGTCCCATGCATGTTCTATGGGATTTAAGTCTGGGCTGCGAGCTGGCCACTCCATGCAGGTAATACCGACGTCTTGAATATACACATTGACCAAATGAGCAGTATGTGGTCGCGCATTATCGTGCATAAGAATGGAAATTGCACCCATATTCACTAAGAATGGACCAGCATGCTCATTTAAAATCTCTCCTACGTATCTGACAGCAGTCAGAGAACCGTTTTCTATGATCACTAACTCCGTGCGATCCTCTGAAGATATCCCAGCCCAAACCATTATTGATCCTCCACCGAATGGCACTTTTTCTTCAAAACACGCTTGATGATACCGTTCTCCTGGCCGTCTAAATACTCTTCGTCTCCCGTCGTGCGTAAATAAACAAAATCTGGACTCATCGGAAAACATAACCTTGGACCAATCTTCATCTGTCCATCGGATACGCTTGACTTGTCAAGAGGTCTACAGGAGAAGGCTTGATTATAGTACTCAAAAGAAGGAGCACTAAAAATATATTAATGCTGAATTATCAGTAGGCTCGGGCTACGAATTTTACTTCGAAATGAAGCGTTGAATCTTGAAATACCGATTTTTTTTGCTTGTACTATAATACTGGACGTGTAGTGTTGACCGGCATTAGGATAGAACCACTCCATCTCCTCCCGTGGGATAAGAAAGACTACCACAAGCCCTGAGGATCTACACTACTTCAAAAACAGTGGACTCGTCAGCCCGCTTGACCAATGTGTTGTTCTAAGGCCATTTATTCATCCACGAGACAACGTGTATGCGGACGCCCGTGTCCAGCAGAGCATGGTGGAAGGGCTGGTTATGGTTTACTGTTATTCCTTACGTGGCAACGCGTGTTAATCAGTAATTCAAAGAGTCCCTATTTTGTTCAGTTGTTTTCGTTAAAACTACCGTCAGTGATTTATCATTTCTAAAGACACCTTCACAAGAATTAAATCCGCGGCAGCGACATTACATTCACAAAGGGACGATTAAACACTCGTAGCGGTGCGTTTCACACGGTCTCGCAGCGATTTGCAAGCGGTTTTAAGTCGTCGAGTGTCGCAATACAGGCGCAGTTTTGTAAGGAGGGCCGGATTATAGCGCGGAATACTCGCACAGTCAAGTATTTGAGTACTATGGAGTATTTCAGGTTTTAAAACGAACGATCAAAGTCGTGGATACACTCATTTCGGACCTTCAGCCAATGCCTAATGTACGTACGTATTTCGGCATTTGCCAGTGGCCATTTGCGATTCCATCGTATCCCATCGAGTGAAAAGTGAATAAAATGGGAGAAGTATTTCATCCTATTATACTCCCTACTCCCCATTCCATCCAACCCCAGCGTAATGGGATAAAGGAATATCCTAATAATATAATTTATTTCTCCCGGATATTCCCATATCAGATCTTAAACGATACTCCAGCGTGTTTCGCTCAAAACGGCGTGAGAATGTAAACATATTTCATTTGGAAATGTTTAATGAAATATTTAGTTATTACAAAAAAGTTTTGTTGTTACACTCAAGCAATTAGAACTTTTATTATTATATTTTCTTTCGATTAATTTTCTACCGGCATTCCTCAATAGAAAGAGTGGACTTGCCACCCCGCTTGTCTGGCGTGGCGTTCTAACGCCTTACGTCCATCATGCACAAGATAATGTGGATGAGAAAACCCATGTCTAGCGGCGGACGATAAAAGGGTTGGTTTATAATTTATCGTTTAAAATCTCACAATAAATGCAAGATTTTTTTCATATTAAAACGGCATCTGTACATATTTCATATTAGCGACCCGCCTTCGCTTCGGTTTATATATTTTTTTTAATTTCTAAAAAAATGTAACCTATATTATTAGACACGGATAATGTAGCTTCCTATTTGTGATAGAATTTTTGAAATCGGTTCAGTAGTTCCAGAGATTACCCCCAACATACCTACAAACAAACACACAATTTTACCTCTTTATTATATTGGTATAGATATCGGTTTCGCCTCGGCGTTGATGAGATCAGTCAGTCAGTCGGGACATTACTCTTTATATGTATCGATGAACAAACAACTAAATCATGACATTTCTATTGTTACAGATCGATCACAATCGTTCGGTCCGCACCGCAGTGGTTACAACCCATACCAGAACCAAGGTAACCAAAACTATGGTAACCAGCACCATGATAACCAGCATCGTGATAACCAGCACCATGATAACCAGAACATGAGCTATCATGATCGCAAAGGTTACAATAAATCCCCGTACGGTGGTGCCCGGACGTATCAAACCAATAATTATGGCCACCAAGGGTACAATTCTGGACAAAATAGTTACGGTCACAATCAGTCAGAAAACAGAGATAACAGGGATAACAGATACGGGAACAGTTCTCAAAGTCCTCGGAACAGGTATCAAGGTGGTTCCAGCAATTCCAGGGGCTCGTGGCGTTGATAACCGTGTCGGTATTTGTAAATAGTTTTTTTTTTATATAAAATAGAAATTACTAAATGCTGGTTATATGTACCTACATTTATATGTCGGATTAGTACATTTCACTTATAAACTGGTTTAAGTCAATTGAAAAATAAACAAATCTATTAAAAAATATCTATGTACTGTGTGCGCTTCGTCGTTGACATTGCAATATATGTGAAATAGGATTCAATATCCTATAGCTGATTACTGTACTTATGTTTAATCTCTTCCAGTGGTTATAGTTTTTTTTTACAAAATATCAAAAATTAAAACGTGATAAAATTTTGAAAAAATCAAACTAAATACGAGAATGCTAAACTCCTCTGCACGGATAAGATATTTATTTATATGTAACATGATGACGACTTACTTTGTTATTTAGCTTGAAAACAGTTTCATGACATGAGTAAGAACGCGGTGCCTGCTAATGTATAAAATTAAAAAAAAAAAAGCTACATGTAGTACATATTATATGTACACTTAATCTTTTTGGTAAATTGTTATAATGTCAGTTACCACTTTTTCACAAAGGTTATACACTGGTTTTATCTCCTTATTAAAACTGTTGGATAGAGGAAGAAAATAACTCGGAAACGTAGATTCGCTATTTTCTGTAACCTGTTACTGTCGCGTACTGTTGATCAACCAACATCAATTTAAAAATCTGTAAATCCACTTCACTATTGCATTTTCTTTAGACATTTTCAATGTATCTAAACGTCTTAAAAGTTTTGAATTACGTAAAGCAGTTCTCGATATTCAGCGGTGCATCTGCCAGAATAAGCTTGTTCTGGCACAAAGACACGCATATCTGCGTGTGCCGATCGCTTATGCTAAAAGTGTCGAGTGTACTTAGGACGTTAATTAATAATTTCTAAATAAATTATGAAATATTAAGTCCATTTTATTCTGACCGTTAGCAATGTTTTCAATTTGCCATTATTTTCTTGTATTGTGATTTATGATTCTAATTTGTATACATTCAACTGTAGACAGCCATATTGCAATAATATCTTTATGACTATGTTCCACTTACGATTAAAATATTGAATACGACTGCTCGCGCAAAACACACTTTGCCTACCGCATATGAAATACAATGGTTTAATATACAAAATGTTTATTTCAGAAAATATATTCATACCCATATGATTTTTATGAATAAGAATGGAAATTATTAAATACTTTATGAAAAAATTAAAAAAATACATCGCATTTTGTCTTTTATTTGAACATTATATATAATTTTGTAGTTTCATAATTAAATTACACTATAACTCTTTAAACTGTCGCGTTTTGTTCACATATAATGTAAATCAGACCTGATTTATATATATATGTATATCTATTTTATAGATATGTAGGCAGACGAGCAAGCGATCCCACGTGATGGTAGGTAAGTGTTACCGCCGTCCATGGACGCCTAATTAAAATTAAATTATCCTAAGTCACGTGCAGATTATTTTACAGAAAAGTTAGCCTTAATGTGCAATTTAATTTGAAACCGAATACCTAGTCCGGCCATAAATAAAGTTACAATAAACAAAAAT
Source organism: Sesia bembeciformis (assembly GCA_943735995.1). NCBI lineage: Eukaryota > Metazoa > Arthropoda > Insecta > Lepidoptera > Sesiidae > Sesia > Sesia bembeciformis. The sequence continues at coordinate 1,031,500 of OX031042.1, forward strand.
AAATAAATTACATTTGAATTTGGAATCTGTCATTCTCACCTGAAAATGTGTTTTCTCTCATTTTGGCGCCAATCATTATTAAATATTAAAATGTAGTGGGGTGATAATTAAAACCGTATTACTGAAATTCCATTACACAAGACCACATTGCCATGGAGACGAATACAATTTTTTAAACTCCATCCGCTTGGTATCAGCCGGGCTATTGGTAGCCACATTGAAACGTCCTCTGTTTGTGAAAGAAAACCGTGTGGCCATCCACGCACTATTCATACTAAACAGACGATTAAATTTGTGAAGAAGAAAGACAATCCGAAGAAATCCCGCCCGGAAGCAATATATTTTATCCAGAGAGATGAATATAGCACCCAGAACTATGTGACGTATTTTAAATGATGATTTAGGACTTACTGCTTACAAAAGACGAATACGTCTGTCAGTTATCAGTTACGAAATGACCTATTGGTCATTCGTCACTGAAAATTTAAAGAAGAATAGGATGGGCAAATCAATTCTTCGGCGCTACGCAAAGGGAGCTCACAGACAAATCTTATTTTTACGGACGAGAAAATGTTCACCATTGACGAACATTTTAACAAGCAGAATGATCGAGTTTATGCTCATAATAGAGAAGCTGCTCAATTGGTCAATAGGGTGCAACGTGGCGATTATCCGGCTTCAGTGATGGTTTGGTGCGGTATTAGCTATCAAGAAATGACAGAACCATATTTTTGTGAAAAAGGTATTAAATCATCGACTTAAGTTAATGAAGATACAATTCTTAAGAAGATCGTAAAGCCTCTTAACAACATCCTGTTCCATAATTAAGAATGGTCCCATTAGCAAGACTCGGCACCAGGTCATGAGGCTCGCACAACACAAGCGTGGCTAGAATGGAATGTTCCCGACTTCATCAGAGCAGAAGATTGGCCGTAATCTAGTTCCGGTCATAATCCGCTCGATCATGATTTATTGTCTGTTTTAGAGAGCGTGGCATGCTCTAAACGCTATGGTAATATTGAATCCCTAAAACATTCCATAAGGCTGGCAGTTTTCAATTTTCCCACGGAAAGGGTGCGTATTATCAATCGAAAACTGGCCACAACGTTTCAAAGATTGTATAAAAGCAAATGGTGACCATTTCGAATAAACGGTATATTTTCAAAATGCTTACAACAAATTCTTCTAATAAAATCATAATGTAAAAATAAAATATTAATGGTTTCTCTGTTACAATATTGCCTAGACTAGGTATAGTCTTAATATAGGACTTTAATTTTCTGTATTTTTTTCAATTTATCACGTAGGAACTTTTAAAATACAACTACAATGTGGCGTTATCTACGAAAAGGTAACTTGTTGGTTCTATATTTTCCTATTACAGATTGAAACTTGATTTTTTTAAAATAATAACATTATTTTTATTGCTTTAGGTACTTTAAAAACAGGTGTAAACTCTTGTTTTCATTTAAACGAAACTGAGACAATGATAGATAACTTAAACGTTAAAAAATCTTAACCAAACCTAAAAATCCGTACCGACAATTTTCTTTGCTCAGAAAGTGACAATAGATTTACTTAAATTCTGGCTTCAATAAATATGTACCTACTTCATCATTGAATAAATAACAAAACTTAACAAATAATAAAAACTTACTATAGAAAAGTAATTGAAACAATTGAATATTTGCAAAAACTAAATAAATAATTAAAATAGTAACCGTCAGTCAAACGTTTTCCAATATGGCGGACAAAGAGAGTTCTGAAGTGGCGCGCATTTTGTGTTCAATCAATAGTTTTTTATTTTTTTATTTTTTTTTTGCCCACGATCGAAGGCTAACAAAATTGTTCGACATGAAAGGAAATTAGGGGCTCTACAGACTGGCTGGAGGCCACTCGAGAAATGAATGAGGTACGAACTAACGGAGATTTTTTAATGTTTTTGTCCAGGTAAGCGATTTAATGAGCTGTTAATAATTCATTGCAGTTGTTGCTACTGGTCTCGACAGATGGTGAAATGCCGTTATTATGACGAATTATTTTTCAGCTTTTGGATTTTTTTTCTTTTACCATAAACTAATACAGGTAAGTACCTACCTAGGAGCACTAGCTTTTACTAGATATCTACTAGCTTTTATTAGAATAGTGTAAGTAGGTAGTATTACCGAGATATACGAACATTTTAAAAATAACAATTGGATTTCATTCGACCTACCCAACACATTTTGCATAATCTTTTTATTTTTTCAAAACTACTTGACCTATTTTGGAAGATATAAACCAAAAAAGCTATTCCTATTATAATCAAACAACAACTATTATATGTAGAGTTAAATTTCACAACAAAGTTAACACATAGAGAAATGATTGATCGCCCAAAGACATCCCCGATACCTACATGCCAACATTAGTCCAAAATGACAGACGTGGCCATGTGCCCGGAGGCGCTGCCTACCTTGGAGATATAGGAATGGATTGAGAGAAAGAGTTGGGAAAATGGGGAGGGATATGATGCGATGAGAGTGGACTCTGGCATATCTCACTCACTACCGAAACAAACTCACATAGGAGAAATACGATAAAGTAGGAAATGCAGCACATTTCAAGGTAGTCTCCTGTGAGAGAAGAGTAACGAGGACAATCGGGTTCGCCTGGCTGTGGGAATGCAGCGTGCCCGGGGGGCAGATCCCAACAATACATTTTTTTTATGTATGCTTAAGCGTCTGTCCTTTAAAAGTGAACCAGTCTCTTGGAACCAGTAATTTATACTGGTTAGGTACCTACCTACTTGAACATTCTGGATGCCGATTTTTTCTGTAGTTATCAGTAAAAAATAATTAATTCCCATTTGAAGCGCCCTCCACTCACCTAATCTTATTAAGCAGAATTTAATGCTACGATATTTTTATGTATAAGTTTGTAGATGGGCAGTCAGCTGAGCGCAATTGATTACCGATGCGTTAATAGCTAGGTTATTTTTGAATGTCATCAAATTGTACAATGGACATTCAACTTGGAGACTAAAGAGCCTATATAGACAGTTATACAATAAAAGTGACAGACTAACAGACAATCCACCTGACGATAAGTGGTTACACTTTTGCAAATATATGTGATTAAAATCGATCTCACTGTTCTCAAGCTCTAGGTTTTTTAGTAAGGGCAGCTGCAACACCAGGATTGCAGCTGTGCCCGCGACTTGTACGCGTGTAATTTTAGTTTTTAAACTAAATTGGGATATATTTTCTTCCCGTCACCCGATTTCGATGAAACAAAGCCTATTCGAAGCGCCAAGCTAAGCTTAATTAACCTGTGGAAACGCCATGAAAATTCCGTTCAGTAGTTTTGGAGATTATCGTGTTTAAACAGACAGACAAACATTTTCAAAATCGTCTTTGTATTCTGATAATCTTCCTTCATCGCCCTAAATATATTCAATATACAGACACGCTGGTTCTACAATTTTAATATATGTATAGATTATTATAAATTTATGACAACTAAGTTTTTTAAGAATACGTTTTTGGCAAATGGCTACCTAACGTAGTACCTAGGTACCTACATTAGGTAGGTAAATTTATAAATAGGTACGTATTTACGTAAGTAAGCACACTTACTACACTTACTTGTACCTATGTAAGTAGCTACGTGTCTACTCTCCTACATACTTGGCGCCTAAATTCGCTTAGAGAAAGCACTGATCGCCATATTTTTATATTCGATATCAGCCCACTGCAAGACGCAGATCTCGCTTAGTAGGTACATACCTCTAAATTACGGTATTTTGGACCATAATCCACCACGCAGGCCCGGCACCAATCGACACTGGATCCGTGTGGTGGATTATGGCTCGAAATTCCCTCCTGTTATTTTTATACGAGTGCGTGGACAAGAAAATGAGCCACGAAAAATTGACACACTGGAGAAATATGGTGTCCGCGTTCTTCACATATTAAGGATCTCAGTTTCGTTTCATAGGCATCCATCCTCAGTATCAAACCTCAAAAAGTTTATTTTTTTTAGTTTTCCACTTCACTTCACTCCCAAAGACGCGACAGCGAAGTGAAAATTTTCGCCAACTCTCACGCCACAATATCACATTTCAAGCGTGCAAAGTCATTCGCGAACACCGCGCCTGCTCAGTTCCCATAAAGTGAGATCTAGAATGTCCATATCACCGTGAATTAACGTGTCAAAGGTTTGTCTCTATTATGAATTGTGCTCGTTTCTCGTAATGATTCTATAAGGGCGCCGGTAGCGGCAGGACATCGCCGTCACGCGGCGCCTCGCGTGACTTCGAACAGCCACCCGTGGCGCGCGCGCAGTTTGCCATCGCCCTACCAACATTCAAATTCCTTTTGACAGATGACTTGGACTTCTTTATAGTGGTCTTGAGAACTTGTAAGTGGCGTTTGACTGGACCCGACGGAGTGTGAATGAGCAATTTCCTTTTGGGAAATGAGTTTTGCGATTTTGACGTAGTAAGTACCTACCTACATGAGAATTTGTTAAGATAGGGCGTTTGTTTATTCAAGTGTGGGTTATGGATTTATTAATTAACAGTAATTTATTTTAGAAGTTCCTTTTTTACCTCAAATATCTACCGAATAAAAGTTTGTCAGTAGCTATAATAGAAATAAGTTGTTATAGCTATTTTTCCGTATTTAGCCCTGGGTGTCGTAAAAGGCGACTAATGAGCTCTGAGGAACTACACCACCTCTAAAAGAGTGGACTCACCAATCCGCTTGGCCTGCGTGCCGTTTTAAGGCTTTATATCTCTCATGCATAAGACAGTGTCCACGAGAAGCTCCCTGTACAGCAGTGAACAATAAATGAATGGGCTGGTTACGGTTTAATCACGGTACATATAGAGCTATTTGTCAGAAGACAGCATAAATCAAGTTTACCTATAAACGAATATCTAATAATAAATAAATTGCTATAAAAATCAGAATAGATTTTTATAGTATTGTAGTAAATTGTGTAAATAATGTGTAGCGGCCGTGTTAATTTCTAGACCTGGATCCTGTCGGATTTCAAAACCCGGTAGCGTGAGCCTACTGTGTCTGGGAGCGACTTCTTGGAAGAGGATGAATAAAGAACACTCACCTCGTAAACACCGAAGTCCTCGGAGTGCACCGCCGTCTCCACAGCAGCCAGAGGCTGCAACCAGAACTCCGGGAGTGTCACCCCACTGCTCAGGCGCCTGGAACTTTAGCTACTTGTTGCTGAGACACAATAATGTTAATGCTGGAATTCAACGCCTACGGAGGCCGCGATAGCTCTCAATTTAGATTTTCAATTTTCTTTGTTTCAATTTCATTATGGCGACGTCAATATATATGGCCATCGCGATGTTGTTTACCTGAGCGATCCGTTATCTATAAGAAATCACCCAGTAGATACCTGCAGTCTCTTCCGGCTCAAACATTATGTAAAATATGTCGATGCCTTTGAGTCAGAATTGAAATCTGATCCAGTGGTAAAAAAATATGTCAAACTTGACGAGCTTTCTTGTAAAATGTCATTTTTTGTGCTGTCTGTTTTTACTTTTCTGACGTCTATGATAAACCGCTCTATTGCTCATTTTATGAAACTACATACTTCATTTTCAACCATATAGAATGAAAATTACTATCAGTCATATAGAGTGAAAATTGCTTTCACTATAATATATATGACACACTACATGATCAATTGATCACACTATAATATCTACCTATAGAGTCTATATGACCCCACCAAAAAGTCTTAGGTATGTTTAAGAAGGATAAAATTTGAAAATTAAAAATTACTCTCTCTATGTTATATGGGCCAATAGTGAAAAAAGTTACAAATTGTTCTTTTTTCCCCTCAAAATTTTGCATTCCGGACACGCAGCGCGCATCGCACTGATTGGTCGGCCCCACTTGTCGCTGATTGGCCTACAATTTGACAGTAATGGCGTTAACTCTGCCTTATCCAATGACGTAAGGCCGCCAGTAATTCTCTCTGCTAACCGAATTTGTACTTTACGATATTGGAATTTGGTATATATTTAAAAGAAAAATGTTGGTAATTTTGACGTTCGTAGCTAACCCGTCTCCCCTAGACAGATGTTGCTACACTTTAGTAACATTTCGCCCACAACTCGTTTCGAAAGCTATTGTGTAACTTTTTTAATATTATTTTGACTAATTCTTTTGTCGTGCGGTTGGTTAGATTGTATCGTGGAGGGTGAGTTAATTCAGTGCGTTTAGTTCAACGCTACCGGTTTTAAAGTTTTTGTTAAATGTAGGTTTTAATAACCATATCATGATTAATGATGTTATTTTAAAGTTATTTGTATAACCTTACCTACATAGCTCTACTTATTTACGGATATTTTTTTTGTCGACCCTCTAGTTAGAATCGTGTAGGTTAGTAGGCAAGTTTTTTCCCCTTCATATATGGCAATGGTGCAATTAGTACATTCTGCCAGCGTCAAGTTTTCTTCGTAATAAACAATTTGAAAGTCTAAACTATCAATGTCATTGATTGTCTTCAATCAATGACGATTGAATTGAAAGCGACATAGCGACTCCCGACTTACTTGGACGGGTCCAAGTAAGTCAGGAGTCGCTCGGTAAAGGAATAGTATCTAGGTTTACCGAGGACAAAAGAGAACTCTTTCGAAACACAGAAAAAACGCAGTCCCATGCTTTTATTTGATTATCACAAACTTTTGAAACTTTGAAATTTAATAAACTGTCACTGTTAAATCACAAAACGCACTAAAACAAAAACTCACCTTCACTTCTCGAGTTCCCGCCAAAAAGTCGTAGGCAAGTTTAAGATAGGTATCATAATTATTGAAATTCACTTGAGTTGAAGGGCCGTAAATCATTCGCACCTATCTATACCTACTGGTATGCTTGAATTCGTCAGTAAATCCACTTGCTGTAGGTACCTATGCCTATTTTGCATCTAACAACGTGATGTCGTTTAAGTCAGCTTATTTTTATAAATTATTTCAAACTTAGGTAGATACCTAGGTACCTAAATATAACCTACCTATTGTTTAAATCTATAAGGTACGTGAACACAATAAGGCCAGGGCTGCAATAAAGCCATACTGTTGTAAATTAGTAGAAACTACAAAATATTGCAAAAACTTATGTCCATATTTTGAACGCATCCTAATAAAGTTACTTCCAAATCAGATCGCAAAGATAGCGCTAGCTATGATTTCAATATGGCGATTTTGTCGAGCAGCTTGACTTGTCGTTGAAAAATAAGGTAAGATGTCCATCTATGATTATACTGTTTTTTATGAGGTATACATATTTCGATTTAATCTTATCGTTTTTTGTTTTTAGAGATTATTCGTGTATATAATTTTAACGTGATAACACACGGTTTACATCTCATTTCAAACATATAAATAAAGAGGTCAGGTTTGCATGTGGTTTTATTAAGGCCATGCCAGAATAACTGGTTACTTTTCAGAATATTATGAGCACACCGGACATCAAAAAGCAGAAGAATAAAAAACCGGGACGCAAAGCATTAAACAGCAGAGCACAAGAAGTTACCAAAGATCTTTTTAAAACAAATAGCAAGGTCAATAAAAACATTGAAAAACCCAAGTCCTCCAAAAAAGAAAATGCTTCATGGTATTGATATATATGCTCAAATGATGTGGTACTAGACATGAGAATGTGTATAAAATGCAAGATTTATGTACATGAAGAATGTGTTGGGCTCACTAAGGATGATAAATGCAAATTTTTATGCCCTAGATGCGAATAGTGCATAGATATTTAACGTGTTCTTGTTGTGGCCTTATTGTAACATAAGGATTTATTAAGGCCAATTAGACCATATTTTAAAAAAATCATAATATTATAGTCTTCTCAATTAATTTTAATTTTTTTATCAATATAATGATGCTAAAATAGTTCTTTTATAAGATTAATAGTAATAGATGCTTTAAAAACATTTATTTTTTGTTTTTTTTTGTTTTTAATTAACCATGGCCTTATTGTATGCACTTACCTTACTAGTATAATAAAGAGATAAAATTGTGTTTGTTTGTAGGTATGTTGGGGGTAATCTCTAGAACTACTGAACCGATTTCAAAAATTCTTTCACAAATAAGAAGCTACTTTATCCGTGTCTAATATAGGCAATATTTTATTTTGAAAAATAAAAACTTATAAACCGAATCGAAGCGGTCGTCTTTCTTTTCGTATGACTGTTCTTTTTTATAGAAGGAAGACGACGAACCAGTCCATCTGGTGGTAAGTGGATAAATAGATAGGTACTATCGCCCTGCGAAATCCGCGATACCTAGGTACATGGCAACATCAGTCAAGAATGAATGAAATGACGTTGCTACGCTGACAGTTACGCCGTCTTACCTTTGAGAGTTTCAAAAAAGATATTAGAGATTGTAATTGTAATAAAAATAAAGAAAAATAATAATTTAAATATGGTGTCATTTACCTATTTCATTCGGTTAGATATTTCTTTATCTCATTAGATTATATATATCCCTAGTTAGGTACTATCTACATATCCCTAGCTTCATTTTAATATGTAGTTAGTTACTGTGTATTAAGTCTGTGTGGGTACCTACCCACACAGATAACCTTATCAACGTAGTTTAATTAAAAAAACTAATTATGTAGCTACCAACTATCCACTATTTTAACAATTTCCTTTATAATTGCTGTTTATGAATTAAAAATTATATTTAAAAGATTACCATATCACCTCCTGTTAATAATTCACATTAGTTTTACTGCATTCATCATTTTCTGGCATACAATAATAATTAACATGCAGCCGTTTGGCCCGTGACTAAATTGACATGTTATATTTTCGGTCGACCGCTCTATATATATATTTTATTTTATACTTTTTAATAATTCGCGCGGCAGCGACGGTCGAGCACTACTCGAGCACGGACTAAAAAAAAATCTCGAAAATCCAGCCATGTGTCGCAGTGACTCATATAAATTTATGAGGGTTCCGTGGAACTTTTTGCCAACTAGACTTGTTATAATTTAGGGTTAATGATACTTTTGATTGAGGGAATATAATTGGGGTTTATAGAAGTTGTATTTTTAACTGTTTCAATTCGGGAACATAATTTTAAGCACAGTTATGGTTTCAAATATTCTGTTCTTCTACACTTCTTTAGTGTACCTACCTACCTATTCATTTTTGTTGTATCTATGTATCTTAAAATTATGTACAATATAGATACGCTTATAAGTATGTATATGTACCCATATTTAATTAATTATTTTTTATACTTATAAAATTTTGTGTAGGTATATTCTACTCAAACTCAAAACTGCACGTGTACCTAATCCTTTTTATGATCTGGTATATCTATAATGTATTATCTGATAGAAAATATCCTTAAGGTGTTATTTAAGTCCACCACTTGTAACCTACTAAAAATGCACACCTAAGTAAGTAACAATAACAAAAATAAAAAATGGATGAAATGGAATTCTTTGTTAGATGAAATCATTGTAGCAATTTTAAGATAGACGTCGTAATAAACGTTTGGCAATAACTGTTATAGGTACTTACCTACGTAGGTGCTTGTGAGAATTTGCATATAATAATATGTAGGTAGGTACCCATTACATGCCGAATTTTAATAAATAGGTAATTCTTACATTTTATTTTTCCATGAGATTTAGGTACCTAGATGTCAAGAGATATAATCGCAATAATTTATGCAAATTATATTTCAGGGGTAGTGGAAACTTAGCATTATAACTGTAGTATTCCAATCTTTTTTACTTACTTTACTTTACTTTTAGTTACTGGACGACAGCGACGCAAATCAATACTGGGAAATTATTCGTCGTGCTCTTTGCCCGCGGAACTCTAAGCCCAGTAACAAAACCGCGCCATTTGACGCGGCATTATATGTATTTTGGAAAAATCCATTGTTTAGTAATCTCCCCTGGGCCCTCGACTTGAGTGACGACCCATTGAGAGCCGTGAAATTTTCTATGTGGCCTGCATTGTCCCGGGCCATTATGTATTTACAACGAGGTACACGCATGCCGAGAGAAAGGTGCTAACATTAAGTAGTTATGTAATGAGGCTGAATGAACGCACCCTTCCGTGTGACGATTTTTGTACTTACCTATTTTTATTTCTTAAAAAACTAAAACAAAAAATATAAACAATATAACAGCATAGATAAAATGTTTTTTCGGCAATGCAGGTTAATTTCTTCGAAGGCCACTTTCTGTAAACGTCGCATTCTGACTAGGTTACTTTCTCAGGATGTCACTTTCTAAATAGGTCACGCGTCAGTACAGTCATATTGTACTTGTATCAGCCTTTTAATGTCCCGCTGCAGGGCACAGGCCTCCCTTAGTAAATCACTGAGGGTTACCGAGCCGAAATCCACGCGGGCCCGATGCGGATTTCCTCTTACCGCCAAGCTAGTTACAATTATCAAAAATCCGTACTTAAGTAGAAACTCAAGTACTTATGTACTTTAATACTTAAGTACTTAGTACTTAAGTAAGTAGTACGGGCCGAGGATTTGAACTCACGATCATACGAATATGAGTAGAGTATAGATACCCGTAGGCGATCACCGCTCACAGTCATATTACCTACGATTAGGTCTAGTATATAGGTGATACATAGTAGATATAAAACGTAATATTTTCCATTTACATTAATTTCAAAGGCCCACAATAAAATACTCTACTGGTAAAGAACATTAAATGGATGTATTATTACAATGTACATTCCTCACAACACAAAACCGACATAAAACAAAGAAATATTGGAATCACACAGCACTTTACATCAAACGGAAATCTCCTTTGTGCTTAAGATCGCGCTTTTCCCCATTGTTTCGAGTAAATGGACCATTAGCGGGCAACAATTGTATCAGAGCGCGCCAAACTGTTTACGCTGCTACAAATTTATCTATGCGTACGACAAAATTCGGAATTAACCACCATTATTTGAAACTGAAAAATAATTAAATGATCTCTAAGCAATTGAGGTATGAGAAACTTTAAAATGAGGAAGAATTGTGTTTCTTAATTGACGCCATAAAGCCTTCGAATCATTGTTATTACTATTACTGTGTTGTTCAAAAAAGGCCGTTTTTCATAGTACCACATGTACCTACATACTAACATTTACCAAATGTTTACCGATTTTTTTATGAGCATGGTCCCGAATTATCCATCACAGACTTAATATTGCTCGTAAGCCGAGGTGTTGGCGGCTCTTTAATATAAGTAGTTCCTCCTAAATGGTGCGAAACCATCAAACATATATCCTCTTCGAAACACGTTCCACCATGACAACAACCGACTCTTCAAAGGCCACTTCATCCCAGTCTATTGTATTTATACACGAGTTGAAATCATTCCTATTTACGTCATGCAGATTTTTATGATAGAAAGTTCTAGGTTGCAGTTTGCATGTCCACCTAACGCGGGGATATAATCCACGACAACTCTTGTAACTTGAGCGTTGATAGGTATGTAGGTACATAATAAATCAATAAGATAACTATTATGGTCAGTATATTGTGTGGATTCAATAATATATTTGTTTAAACCTATAAATGATTCAAACGAGAAAATGATTCAAACGAGCAATCGCGCTATCATTTTTATTTAAAAGATTAACATTGAAATCAGTACAATGTGGCTATAGGTGACACGAAAAATAGATGACCGCTTCCGATATAGCACCAAGTCAATATTTAGCCATCTTTGTCAGGTTGCTTTTACATTTCTGAAGTTTAAATGTATCCATTAACTAAAAATTTGACATTTTTAATAATTGACTGATATTGTATTGTTTAGAAAACTACGATTATGACTACTAGGTACTTAACCATAACCATCCATTTTAGTTACACTACTGGACACGGGCCTCCTCATGTAGGTACATGGACTTGAACATGAGGGATGTATGGCTATGGCCTTACTTAAAACACCACGCTGGTTGGTAAGTCCACTTTTTTAGAGGTGGTGTTGTTCCTCAGGGCTTGTGAGAGCCGCTAATTATCCCTTAGTCGCCTTTTAAGACCCTAAAACCGTCAAAAACTGACAGTCTTCTAAAACCGGCCGGCACCGCACAGCACAATAATTTGTAGGTACTAGGCTGACATAAAGAAGTCTCTATATAATAATTAGGTAATTAATTTAAAGGCAAAGTGAGAGGTTTCTATTACAATTTTCAAGGATAAATGTACCTAAGTACCTATTAACTAAAATTTTGACTTTTTTAATAATGTTTAGGTAGATTGATAATTTATTGTTTATACTACGATTATGACTCCTATTCAAATACAATTTTACAATTGTTATAATCTTTACATATCTTTACATAGTATAAAACAAAGTCGCTTCCCGCCGTCTGTCCCTCTGTATGTACGCTTAGATCTTTTAAACTACGCAACGGATTTTAATGCGGTTTTCATCAATGGATAGAGTGATTCAAGAGGAAGATTTATACGTATAGTTTAATATTGTTAAACCGAAGCGAGGCAAGAGCGGTTCGCTAGTAATAAATAAACGAATAAAATTTAATAAATCTTTTATTTGCACAAATTATCATGGGCTCTAAATATTTTTTTCCTTGAAACCAAAACTCACAATGGAGCCTTTATCTACACGCAACAATAAGTTTGTTAAATGCTAACTGTTACATCGGCGCGTCATTTTTCATTCGAGTGTATGGAAGTTGTTCATATGAGTTTTCAAAAGTATAATCATTTCAAAGGGCTAAACGGTTTCGTAAAAGGTCCGTGCTTAATGTATCTAAATGCTTTTGCGGGGATCAAAGTGTATGCTAAACGAAATATCTAAACAGCGGAGAACTTAAATGCTCGCTAAGTAGGTACGGGTCTGTCGACCAACAAAGAAAATCCTTCCTGTCCATAGGCTTGCCATCCGTTCTACTTTCTCCGGAGACTGTCCTCTTTTGAAGGGCACCCTGGGACATCGGGGTGGATTTTTCAAATGTGTCCGGGGTATTTTAAGAACAGCGTAACGCATGAGTATGGCGGTAACAGGTTGTATTGAGCAATAGCAGATTGTCAACAAGACTAGTCAATGTTTTATGTTCAGAGCGTCCGGGGTTACGGATGCAATGTTCGCGGGTTACCTACGAATTTTAGTTCCTTTAAATTTCTTATGGAAACCCTACCTGTCTACCAAAAGCGTATTTTTTTAATGTTATTATTTTAGGCGATGTTAATTAACTCGGCACCGTATGTACATCCTGCCCGCTACGATGTATGGTACCGAGTTAATATCCACTTAAGTAATTACTAGAACTGAGTTCCAAAAAGTGCGATAAACGCTCTTTTATAATTTAATTTGTATTGCGTCTCTTTCTGTACTATGAATATAGAACAAGATGCACCAAAATTATATTGTCAAGAAAGCATTGTCGCGCATTTTGGAACTAAGCATTATTATCAATCTATCAAGATAAAACGTCACACTTTAATTAATCTTTCAGTATTTACGAACACTTAATATTTTCTAACTGTTAATAAAGAAAACTCAAATAACTTTTGAGGGAGATAGTGCACGCTACAATCCAACAGCCGCAGGGTGCGCTCGATTGGCCACGTTACCCCTCTCTCACAGAAGACCACCTTGAAATGTAGGTACTGCATTTCCCACTTTATCGTATTTCCCCAATGTACGTACGTGTTTCGGTAGTGAGTGAGATGTGCCAGAGCCCATTCCCATCACATCCTATCTCTCCCCATTTTCCCAACCCTTTCTCCAAACCATTCCTATATCTCCAAAGGTAGGCAGCGCATCCGGGGGCGTGCCAACATTTGTCATTTTGGACTAATGTCTTTGGGCGACAGTATCCACTTACCATCAGGTGGACTGTATGCTCGTCTACCGACTTCGTACATAAAAAAAAAGAAAATATCTTAATACAATTAGGATAATTAAAACAATACAATGCTACGAGAAATATTTGACGAGCAAAAGCCACACGCTACCTTTCACGTTATAGATAATAGCGCCACCTGTCATGACGTCGTTTAGTTGTCAAAATAAATATAAACGCGCCAGTGAGAATAGATTGAAATAAAAGGTATTCCTCAAGTATCGATTTGTTGAGTCATCTGGTCAGAGGTGCCAACAATCAGAAAACGGCGTTCCGTTGATAGCTTGTAAAAACTACATGATAGCGTACTATTTAACACCGTCGTAGCCAACTTCTAATTTGCTACGGTGATAAAAAGTGGCCACTAGAGCGAAACGTGGCGTTGGATCTTAACTATAGCATTAGTTGATCGAGGTTCATATTTATTGCACTAACTGAATAAACGGGATTGTTTTATAAAGTTGTATTTGCGGTTGGCGCCAACTAATTGCCTTTTGAATAAATTGAACTGCAAAGGAATTTGTGTTTGTTAGTGGATTGTCCAGTACTATAAGTACCTATAATTGTGAAAAGGCTGTGACCTTTAATAGATATTCTAAACTGCTATTTGAGCCTAATAGCCAGAAACTACTAATAGCCTAATAGCCTAATAGCCTAATAGCCCTACTTGTATCTTCGTCAACTTGTCACCCCGGAAAATGGCTACTAATCTAAGTGATGCTATGAAGCACCAACAGCTCTACAATGATCTAACAGTATAGCAATTAAAGTATAATTCTGTCTTTAATGACTATGATAAATATAAGCTATCGGCCAGTGGATCACTTAGAATACAGACAGAGATTTTTTTGCTACCTAACAACGACGTTCTAGTCATGTATTCACCCTTTCACTTCCTGGCGCGTACTCGGTTTTTTTTTTATGTACGAAGACGGCAGACGAGCATACAGTCCACCTGATGGTAAGTGGATACTGTCGCCCATATACATCCACGATACATGCCAACATTAGTCCAAAATGAGAAACGTTGGCATGCCCCCGGATGCGCTGGAGATAGAGCTATAGGAATGGATTTGAAGAAAAGTTTGAGAAAATGGGGAAGGATAGGATGGGAATGGGCGCTGGCACATCTCACTCACTACCGAAACACGTACGTACATTGGGGAAGTACGATAAAATGGGAAATGCAGTACATTTCAAGGTAGTCTTCTGTGAGAGAGGGGTAACGTGGCCAGACGAGCGCGCCCAGCAGCTGTTGGATTGCAACGTGCACTCTTCCCCTCAAATACAGCTGGCAAAGCCAAACTTAGTCTTAAACAGTCACACGCTGCCGAGTAGAGATCTGGAATTGTTATATGTAGGTATACAAGTAAGAAGGTTTCGAACGAGCCCTACAACAATTACATTTTGCGTCAAGGTTGTTATGTCGCACATCTTCGAAGTCTTTTACAACCTGCCTGAAAACTGTACGCCATCCCGTTCTGCTACTAGCAAGCACACCCCGACGGTTACAGTCCTGTACCTACCACGCTCTTTTAGATGACGTTAAAGGTTGATGTACGAATGTACGGAACCTTCAACACGTCTGTAATCACCGGTGGTCCGTCGCCGCACAAATCTCTCTGTTAATGAGGCGGTGAGTGACAGCCGCGCCCTCCGTGACTTTGCGTTTATTGTAACGTCTTCTTCACACAAGAAATTTTAGTAAAGGCTAGGTAGGTGCGTGTGATAAGGTAGGTATGTACGGCTAGATGTTTATTGCAAAGTTTTCTTAGTAGGTACCTACTTCTTGCTACTAAATCCTTTAGAACCCCTACAGGGCCCCTAATACAAATCTAAACTCAAATCCGCTCCAAACGTAAAACACCTTCACCTTGAATTATCTGATAGCTATCATTTAACCCGTAAGGACGTGTTTACTTCCCAATTATACGCTCCCAATATACTTTCTTCTCCCCACACCATATCCGTCCTTTGAAGAATAATGAGAATTGTAAAGATTTTAAAACTCCTCGTCCAGTTATGCTCCCTATCAATCCACCAGCGACGGTATCCCATTTACCATAAGATGGACTCTCTTGCTCTCCTCCTCTGCTATCTTCTTTCTATGAAACATTTCTAAATGTAGGTATTGTAACATTAGGAAATCTAATTGCTAATACTTCCGAACAATTGAAACGCAAAATGAGAAACCGCTCAAAACAGTAGTTCTCTAATAAATTCATTACAACGCACGCCCGTGCTTTATCGATTGTGGCCTCTTTGCCAGAACGTGCCAGAGACAATCGACGCGATGGCGCTTCCCTACGCAACCATTGACAAAGGGGAAACAACTATAAACCATGTACCAGGCAATGGAAAATGAAGCTTATACTATCTGAAAACAAAGTTCGTTTCCAGTTCTAAGTAAAAATACATGCGACTTTGATATTGGAAATTTTCAAAAAATGAATGTATCAAGCTACTATTGAACTGCAAAATGAATCTCGACTCAGCGTGATGAAAATAAAGTTCAAAATTATATAACTTTATCTGCGTAATATACTGTCTTTTTTGGTTTTAAACGTCACGGTCTTTGTTTCTGACTCGTTGTCAAGCGTAGGTACTTGCGTTTTGCCACGTTTTTTGCCCTAATTAGTCAACCCCTCTCGACAGGACCTTGTGCACGGTTTATTTGGTAGTCTATCACACAACTTGACTATATTCTATTCATAAATACTTATACTAAGTATTTTATCTTTTTTTTAAGAAATACCATGCCAATTTTCATCAGGCTTTAACTTTTCACTATTTCGATGAAGAAGAATAAGCTTGTACAATGTACAATCTATGAAGAACAATTTATGTAGATAAACATTTTTGTTATAGAATGTACGCTTACGCTATATATCAGGATTAAGCTGAGATCCCGGGATCGAGTGTGGAAAATCCTGTAAACCCATTCTGTAAAAGAGATTCGAGATTGAAGTTTACAGATGATATCGCAAAAGATCTATTCTGCATCTCGCCAATCTATTATATTCGCAAAGTAGGTGCGTGCATCAAGGACAGGTTCTACAGATATTGACATCTGTTAAATCCATCTTATTAAAGGAGAAAACATAACAAAGTAGCCCGTGAACAGTCCGGTAGCTCCAGCTCCGTAGTATCAAGGCATCTCTAGAATATAATATTTTGAAAAAAATGAGTTAATTAATTGATAAGTTTTTATGTATGAAGGCGGCAGACGAGCATACAGTCCAGCTGATGATAAGTAGACACTGTCGCCCATAGACATCCGCCATACATTCCAACATTAGTCCAAAATGAAAAAACGTGGGCACTGGGCACACCCCCGGATGCGCTGCCTACCTTTGGAGCTATAGGAATGGATTTGAAGAAAAGTACGTACGTACATTGGGGAAATAAGATAAAGTGGGAAATGCAGTACATTTCAAGGTAGTGTTCTGTGAAAGAGGTAACGTGGCCAGTGGAGCGCGCCCAGCGGCTGTTGAATTGCAGCGTGCCTTCTCCCTCTCAATAAATCTATTTGCTTTAATAATTAAATAACCTTAATCATCAGTTGAGCTGAATATTAACCAGAATAGATAAGTATACCATCAGTTACACACATAGGTATAACATTAGTTTACATACTCTCCTCAACATTTAAACCCAAGACATTCTTAACCCCATGAATGGAAAATCTTAAGTCACCCCCTAATGGCTCACCCCTTCCGAGGGCTCAGTATTCATGATCGCAACCCCTGACAGGAATAATATTCACAAATTTGTTTACAGATCGGGTATGCACAATTTTGTGTTTTCAAAAGGGGGAAAATTTGGTAAAAATAGAAAAGCATCCGCGAGTTGTAATTCTTAAACAGGAAGACACATGATGTTTAGGTAGATTTCGAAGAAATATAAACTTAAGTTTTTTCGAAGAAATAAAAATAAAATAGAACCATTTTGTAGCAAATTTCTTATAACTACAAAATTGCTACTAATTTTCCTGAAAAACGTCAATTTTGCAGAAAATTTTCACTGAACATTTGCCCGAGAATAGTTTCGAGAAAATAGGGAGACTAAATCCCCCCCCCCCCCCGTATCCTCTTCCCCGAGATGGTCAGACGAAATTAGAGAAAGGGCGGGAGATCACTGGGTCGAGGAGGCGCGGCATAGAGGGAAATAGCATTCTATGGAGGAGGCCTATACCCTTGGAGGGTTCATTATCTTTTTTAGCGAATACTATTAATGTAACCTTCATTATTGTATTGTATTAATGAAATAATAACCGTATGTTTATATTTCATTAATATGTATAATTGTATTAACGAAATATAAACATAGTTACAATGAATAATAAAAAATAATTTGTGCTGTATTAATATTTAAAAATAGCCCGCATACTATTTTTTTTTATGTACCTACGAAGGCGGCAGTCGAGCATACAGTCCACCTGATGGTAAGTAGATACTGTCGCCCATAGACATCCGCGATACATGCCAACATCAGTCCAAAATAAGAAACGTTGGCACGCCCCCGGATGCGCTGCCTACCTTTGGAGATATAGGAATGGATTTGGAGAAAGAAATCCTATATAAATTGTATATGTATGTACCTACTTATATAAATATATATTGATGTATTTTGTTATTATATTATTATTGTACTATTATACCTATTATTACACAAATTATCCGTGCGCACCACGCCTGCCTTTCTCTCTTAACCCATATTTCACTTTCCCAGGTCTGCTGGAAGAAATCTCCGCAGTACCTCCAGCTTGCCTTTTGTACCTACATCTTTCTTTTACTTCCTTTTTATTTGTTTCATGTTAAGTGTGTACAAAAAATTGTTAAATAAAAATACAATAAGGAATGAATAATTAAGAAGTGAATAAAAATAATTACCTAATACGATAATTAATCAATTGCATGGAAATCTAATTGGTAAAGAAATAATAAGAATAATAGGCTTTTTTATTTTATTTGTTCTCTTGCCGACGATTTTTGTTCTGACACGATTCAGTTCAGAGTAGCTGACTGACGGTTTTAAAATAATAAATTCAAACATAACACAAAAACTCTTTTATAGCAATTTTTATGTTATTCAACCCTAATTTATTTAATTTTACTGGGATATTGACCTTTGGTTAATTAATAAAATTTAACATACGTATGAATTAAAAAAAAGATTCGCTTATCAATTTAAACAATCTCCGACCAATTCACAATACAAAACTCCGTTTGTCACACGTGCCGTATCACCGGATCGATGGAGGTACGTGCTTGACAATGGCGGGCGGAACTGCCGCCATGTTGCATGCACGACACTTCCGCAATGTCTAATTAGCGATCCCCAAGAGGACGATTCACTTCGGATATATGAAACTGGTGAGCTTTTATTTGGAGCTTTGTTGATTGAATGTTGTTTTCCAACCCCATTAATAATATTTAAGTGAATTCCTGCTATTTTTCTACAAATTGGTAAATCTAGTTGTCTGTGATGTCTGAGTTTAGAAATCTAACGAGAATCAATAGCGTCATCAATTTTAATTACTTTCAATGTTATTTGAATATACAGCTTTTTCAGTATTGTGCATAAGATAAAAAATGTATATCTATGTGCTTATCGACAATTATTTAATCGACAACAAAAGTTTAATCAGACGTAACAAATTCTCATAGGAATTTCATTATGCCCTTCAAAAATTTTCTCATTACCTCACTTACCTGACACAAATCTCTGGCAACATGAAACTGTACACGGTATGTTCATTGTGAAGAGGCCAATAGTTTTCAATTTCGCCGCCCTCACCTGTCCTCTGAGTTAATCCACCATTTTATTAGCGTGCCCTCGTAATGCCGCGCACGTGCACTCTTCCCCGCTTTTGTTCTATCAAATTTATCATTTAAAACTAAAGCGACGCATCTACTACACTCGCAAAACTTAATATCAACTCTAAAAGTCGTATGCGAAGGCCTAAAATTCAACCACAAGTAACAAAACTTACATTAGGTTGCTCCCAGAGGAAGCCATGTTATTATTTCGTTTTGGCGGGTCGTGACTGACGTTTAACAAAGTCGATGTTGCCATGCGGAATAAACTGTTATACGTTATGAGAGATTACAAGGTAATCTGGGAATATTGAAGACAATAAAATGAGCTTAAGTTTTGAGGACGAGGGAGGGTACAAAGGTAAACGTTTCGTAGTTTTAGCAGTTATTGTTTGTTTCAAGAGTAATATTTTACTTTTGGTTATAAAGAAAGATCGGCTTTGAAATTTATTCCTGTTTGTACTTAATATGACATAATTTTTAATATGGATCTAAATAAAAGTATTTATTTTATAAATGTTACGTTATAAGAAAATCAAGGAAAACGTTTTAAGAAGAGAATATAACCTGGCGGTCTTATTACTCTAGCTATTTCTTCTTAGACAACCTTGAGAAAGGGTGCTTCTGGAAGTAAAAGAAATTATAAATGTATTTTTTAATAATAAATAACAGAATAATTATAATGTCCATAAAATGTCTGGTTAAAATATTTTTTTCAGATTTTTGTCCTTAATTTGAAGATTGAGTTGAAATTTGAAGTTGGAAGTTTTACTCATAAAAATTAAACACAGTAATAAAACTCGTTAATTTTTATTAATTTTATAAATCGGAAATTCATTACACTTTATTTTTTGTTATAATTACAAATTCCCTTTCAATAATTAGGTACTATTATTTATAATTATAATTATAGATATTCACCTCCCCTAATTCTACAATAATTACATCAATCTAATTTCATGACATAAGTATTTATAAATTAAGTTAGAAAACATTAATTACAATTTTTCACTTTATTACATCTGATGAATTATACTAAAATTACATAACTATACCTAGAGGCTTATTGCTATTCATTGTGTGAGCGCGGATTCGCGCCATTTTGTTACCTATGCATAATAAGTAATCACCTTATATATAAATATATTTACATTTAACTAAACTACTCAATCAAATGAAAATAAAAAAAAAACAATTTTTAAGTACAGCGTTATTCATTTAAAAGACATGCCTAAACTTGTGTCTTTCTATGTTTATTAAGTTTTTTAGAAAATTGTTAAATGATCAAGCAGATTTCAATTACAACAGTATGACTCAGAGGACTAGTTTTAGGAGACTCAAATTTTTAAGTTGTATGAAAATATTTCGTACTTACAATGCATTCTTTGACCTACTTTCGTGTTTAAAAATCACTTCACATATCTGTATGTTAAATAGAATCTGAAAATTAATGTATTTAAATATATATTCTCTCGTAATTAAGAGTAAATTTCGTTGTTTATTTACCTTAATGAGGAATAATTGTGGCAAGACATTGGACGTTCAGTTACATTATTACAAATAATCTGATGGGTACAGACTAATTCAAATGTCTCTAATTTTGCTGATAATGCGTTTAAAGTAGATAGGTACTTTTCCAGAATTTCAAAACAGAAAACATTCAAAGAATTATGCAAGTCCTTTGAATGTCTTCACAAATTTACCTACGTAATATGACTCGTAGTGTAGTGTCGCAAGTAAGTATACCTTTACCTAGAACACTACAGGTTCTTGAGACAAGGTATAAGTTTATTTGAAATTAAATTCTTATTTCATTCCTCTTATAACAACATACCAGGCCACTTAGATAGTTTTGCGACTAAGATATTTTGACTGTGTAACACTGGCTGATTTAATTTAGCAATAAGAAAAGATAAAACATTCTAAATTCAAATGTCCCTCAGTCTCCATTGTCGAGCCAACTTAAAAGTATCGAAGTATCGTGTGTCTCACTTAAAAAATAATCTTCGACTGGATTTTCGTGTCTCGATTTTGTACGACTTCGTGTTATTTGAACCAGAAGAATATTCTTATAGATTTCAAATGGCGTTTAGATATTGGTGTCTTTCTAAAGCACTGTGTAGATAGCATGGATACAACGATTTCAAGCGATGTCGGCTAAAGATCCGCTGACGAGACAAAGCAGCAGTCGCCCTGTAACTGCTGTTACGGATCAAAAACATACTGTCAATAGGAAATTTAGTTCACGAAAATTACATATGAAAAGAATTACATATGAAAATGGATGATTACATGGACGTTGGAGGGGGAGAGTGCACAGCCAACAGCCGCTGGGCGCACTCGACTGGCCTCGTTACCCCTCTCTCACAGAATACTACCCTGAAATGTACTGCATTTCCCACTTTATCATATTCCCCAATGTATGTAGGTACGTGTTTCGGTAGTGAGTGAGATATGCCAGAGCCCATTCCCATCCTATCCCTTCCCACGTCCCCAATCCTTTCTCCAAATTCATTCTTTCATCAACAAAGGTTAGGCAGCGCATCTGGGAGCGTGCCAAAGTTTGTCATTTTGGACTAATGTTGGCATGTATCTTGTAATTCTTTCTATAAAAAAAAATACGCCGACAGAAGTTCATATAAAGAAGCTGTAGAACAGGTTGTCAGGTAGCACTTTTATAGAATTGGAAAAATTGCTTTCAAGAACTTTATTTTAACATTTCAGTTAAGTTCAAGTTAAAATTTACACTTAATCATGAATATCTAGAGTTGTAAAATTTCTTATCAGGAAATCATTACGATACCGCAGTAAATAATGTTTGACCTACTTACCGATTTAGTTAAAAATTAAAGTAATTAAAGTAAATAAATCATTTGTACTCTGGCATTTGCATGCTAAGAATTAAAATTCGTTTGAACTATTCTTCTAACAGCTAAGGGGGCTTTCCAAGGGGGAGAGTGCATTCTGCATTCCCACAGCCGCTGGGCGCACTCGACTGGCCACGTTACCCCTCTCTCACAGGAGACTACCTTGAAATATGGTGCTTTTCCTACTTTATCGTATTTCCCCAATGTACGTACGTGTTTCGGTAGCGAGTGAGATATGCCAGAGCTCATTTCCAACCTATCTCTCCCCATTTTCCCAATTCATTCCTTAATCTGCAAAAGTAGGCAACGCATCCGGGGGCGTGCCAGCATTTGCTACTCTGGACAGATGGGACGACAGTATCCACTTACCATCAGGTAAACTGTACCGCTCGTCTACCGCCTTTTTTCTCTAAAAACAGAAGCTATGCAAGTCAAGTTTCTATGGAAATCAAGATCATCGTAAATAAATAAATTCTCAGTATGAGATTTTGATAGTCACAACTTATTCAGGACACAAAATCAATCATTGTCATTGTACGAGATCTAAACATTACTTTTAATTGTCTTATACGTTTAATGAACGTTACATATATACGATAATTCTTTATTTACACATTAGGTACTATCTACACACACGAAACACTGACGCATTTTTCTATATTAACCCCATTATAACTATTATTCACACAACAATTAGCTAACATTTTATCAGTTATTTACAATACATGTTTAAACGCCTTTCTTATTAACCTGTCTGAAGCTACAGTAAGTTTTCATTCATCATCTAATGATTATCAATGATCATTGCGTACGAAATAAGCGAATAGATATTGCTAGAAAAGCAGCAGATAGGTTAATAAGAATGGCAGCAGTGGATTGTAAAAGGTTAACGGCAATGTAACCTCGGGAATTAGTCCATGACAGATGATGTGATGGCATATGTTATGGTAATAAGAATGCAGAAAAAAATGATCTATAACACAAGCCTAGTAATTCAAATAGGATTAAAAGGAAATCTAAACTTCACCTGTAGTTGGATTTTTTATTCGAGGATATGGGGCATATGTCGAACTGTCAATAAATTGTCAACTCCGTACAGTTTTCACTCTGTTTGACAGTTCTACATGTCATATCCCTGACACGAATACAAAAACTGACTTTACGTTAATAATGCAGGTCTTGATAAGGTCTTGGTCGTCATCTTGATAAGGTTGAGGCATAAAAAATAAAATTATGTAATTTAATTGTTAAAAACATTGCACATATATATATATATATACATATATATATATATATATATATATATATATATATATATATATATTAAATATTATTTAAAATGATAAACTTGATTAATATGACTTTTTAAACATTCGCGTTTTTCACACATTTTATATTGTAAAAATCGGATCTGAACGCGTAAAAGGTTTTTGTTTGTACTTCAAAAATCCTCTCCACTGAACGTTTTTATTATCCCAAGATTGTACGTAAAGCGATTGAAATTAAGAAATATAAACATTTCAATCCGGAAGATGAGATAGATGTCTGTCGTCGACATGGAATCCAGTGATTAACAAATCTAAACCTTGCGATTTACCGTTCGCGGATATTGTTAGTGTTGTGTGTCGCAGCCTTTCCGAATGTGAAGATCAAATGTGGGTAGTTGATAAAACTGCACGCAGCTTCTATCCTGCACTACCCGCCTCTTCAGTTAACTCGTGACCACGGCTGGTGTAGCCCGTGCCGAAATGTGAATAGAAATAAAAGATAAACAAAAACCTTTCATTTTACACTTTTAGACCAGATATATACAATATAAAATTGATTACAAGCAAGAACAGACAGAACCAGACTAGGCATACGGACAGATCGGTAGATATATGTTGCTTCATCAAGAGTAAATGACAGTTCGTGCAATTGATTACGAATGACACATTACCTGTCAATTGTCCATCTTATTGACAACCAGACGGAGAATCTGTCATGTTTGCTCCATACCAAACTGTTTACTATTTGGTGTATCGTATATCACAAATTAAAGAAACAGATCAAATCCTTAAACGTGCTTACGACTAACTATTTACATTATTTTACCCTCCTCCCGAATATGGTAGAAAATGTTCACTTTCACTTTTTCACTGTTTGATTCACTATTCGCTAAAGTCTGTCTCTTGCAGCCCCCAGCGTCGCTCTACCAGAAGACAATGTTCATGAAGGAACTAACGACAATGGGATGCGTGGTTTGAATTTATATAAATACTTTCACGCAACTAAACTATTTAAAGCTGTAGAAAGGTAGAAAAGCAAAGGAAGGGTGAACAGGAAACTGGTTAGTGAAATCTCAAGAACGGCTTGTTAAGAATGAAAATATTAATGAATACGAAAACTGTTTGGTTTTGATAAAGGAAAACATGCTTGAATGTGATGATGGCAACGTTACAGATTCATATTTCTACCCTTATCTTTATTAATCTTTGGAAGGACATATAAATAACATACTCGTAGAGAAAGATCGTTATCGAAAGAAATTACCATAAACTTTAGGAACTTAACTGTTACATTACACGAAGTTTTCAACAAAGCTTCTGAAGTACATGACATCAATAGGTCGGAACCATCAAAAGAGCTGGTAAACAAAGAGACAGCTGACAAGAAAAAGGTCAAACCACGTCAGTCCGATTCGCTCAATCAAAATACATTTCCTCCTTGAACATTGTCTCGTGATAAAGCTGTGGGAACTTCTACCAGGCCCGGCCCTGTAGCGGTAGATACCCTGAGCATTGTTGCTGATATGCCGTCGGTTGGCGGTAGGAAGAAACCAGGGGATTACTGCAAGCAGCCTGCGATGGCTGAGGTGCAGAGTACCCCGAGGTTGGAGTGGCACAGTGACTATGCGCTGGCGATGATGATTCGCCAGAACCGCAGGGTTTGCCATCCTTCACCAGGACCGGGACGGCCACCCGCCGCGGTGATGATGATGACTGTGAAGTAATCGTAGTGTCAGATAGATCCGCTAGGACCTTAGTTATATTGGTGCTAAGTACAAATAGCCACGTAAGTGTGTTAAAGGATAACAAAGCGGCTACCGCAAGCCCTGAGGAACTACACCCATCTAAAAGAGTGGACTCGCCAACTTTAAAAATTAGATTCTAAATTTAAAAAAGAGATCAGCGAAAATAATTTAAAATATAAATTAAGAACATATTTCTTGTCCAAATTATAATTTGTTCACTGCTCACAGGTAGGTTTTTAATGTCTCGACTACTGATTCCAGCAGTACTTGTATCTTAGACAAATCTGTATGGTTTATTAGATACAATTATGTTAGCTATATACTTAATCTTTGTAAAATTGTTAATAATAAAAAAAAAAACCGGCATGGCCGGCGTGGCGTTGTATGGCCATACATTTCTCATGAGAGTGCCTCTTAGGAGGTCCATGTCCAGCTATGGACGATAAAAGGGCTAATTGCGGTTACAAGTGAGTTACCGCTAATGTATATAGATAATTTTAGTGGTAGTGATTGGTAGTGATTAATTTTAGTGGTAACGTATTTTGATTGGTAGTGATTAATTTTAGTGGTACCTAACGTATTTTGATTGGTAGTGATTAATTTTAGTGGTAACGTATTTTGATTGGTAGTGATTAATTTTAGTGGTAACGCAAATTTGGCACAAGAAAGAAAATATTTTATTGAGTAAAATTTAAAATAGAATGCAACAGATATTTTTAATACGTATCTACAACTTCTATTGTGCTATGTTCCGTCGTGAAAATGTAATAATACCCCACAACAAACAAATTATTAATGTGTCATCGGGTGAAAGCGGCCGCCCACCGACGCGACGCTAACAATCAAAAAGTCGGGGATGTGGCACGCCCTCGCGCGTTCCCGCGCAAATTGAGGCAATCGAAGGAGGCTGGCAACACACGCGCGCTGTTAGGGTTGCACTATTTTATATGTTAATATCTAGTAATATACTTTAACTGACATATGTAATAGGTGACATATGTCGAACCTTTAACTGATATAAAGATATAAACTCGAAAAAGACATAATGTTGTTATGATTTGTTTCAATCAGAACTTGGCATCTGAATCAATCGTTCAATCAGCTAAAAAACATCCATAAAGCGCTGCGGATGGTGCTGGTCGTCAAAACATCGGAATGTATATTATTTCGGCGTGTATGTATATGGTATTGATTAAACGCTACATGGCATTTAAGAAGCGTCCACAGCGCGTTCTAGATAACCTGAAATGTGCGAAAATAATGTTGAAACTCGTCAGTCGGCAAATCAATTGATATATGGAAATAGAGGATAATAAGAAAACAGAAGGCGTTTGGGCGTAATAAGGATTATCGCCTTGTATAAAAAGAATAACCTAATAAGTCTTCTAACCTAAAAGGCCCGAATCGTTTCCGCGTAAAAAACCTCGTCTTCTGTTTTCACACCGAAATAATATCACATTTCGATGTTTGGACAACCAGCACCATCCACAACGCGTTATGAATATTTTTTTCGCTCGTTGAGCGATTTCAATATTTGAGCGTAAGCATAACACATAGGTATATATATACATAAATGAAATTATCATGATAGCCAAGAATTTAAACAGCCTAGCAACAACCGATAACTGTCAATATATGGGTCATTCATGAACATACAGAATTGACCTTTAAATCTTCTGGCATGCATATTTGTAGTCTATTTTGGTAAAATATAATCACCCTTACATATTTTTTTAAACACGTGCTAGCCCTGCACAAAATATAATTCTAATTGCCGTGGGGTTGCCAGATTTGCACCGGTGCGGGGCCCGTATTTCGTTTCCCATCGTTCCCGGCGGGAGATTGCTATCAAGTGGGTAAGACCATCGCCTTCGCAAACAGGGGCCGGTGGCCACGTCAGCGAATGATTTTATCGTACCATTCTCTTTAATATTCATTATTCATTAACATTGAGTTTTAAGCAAAAAATTGTTTGAATATTTTTGAGAATGGCATTAGGAAATTCTATGGATAAATGTGCAAGAAATAATTAAGTGACGCAATTTGATGTAGCTTCGGTTTTCCATACATATAATAAAATTGTAACAGGCCAATGTCTGTACATAATAGATATTGAAAAAAAAACTAATATGAGGGGCGGGGGGTCTTTATTAGAGTAATATATAGACACAAGCCAAAACAACAGTTTTTAGAAATTTTGTCTGTCTGTCTGTGTATGTTTGTACACGCATCACGCAAAAACTACTGCATGGAATTGAATGCAGATTTCGCCGATGTATTGCTAGAGGTCTAACTTAAAATATAGGCTCCATTTTACCGCAGGAAAATATCTTATTCCGATTGTAAACCGAAGCGAAGTAAGGGCGGGTCGCTAGTTTATAATAAAGAGGTAAAATTGTGTGTTTGTTTGTGGGTATGTTGGGGGTAATCTCTGGAATTGCTGAACCGATTTCAAAAATTATTTCACAAATAGGAAGCTACATTATCCGTGTCTAATATAGGCTATATTTTATTTTGAAATTTAAAAAAAAAAATTGTAAAAAAAAAAGAACTATAAACTGAAGCGAAGCGAGGGCTGGTTGTATTAAATATAATTCCGTCCTTCTCCATTTTTGAATTTTACAATCATTTCCCTGCACCATGTAACTTATTTATTTAGATGCAAAAATTAAACACTAAGAGATCCTAGTTGGCTGGGAACGCTAGGAAAACAATCGCTATAAATAGACAAAGCTTTAATGTTAATGAGACCAGAAAAAAGAACTATCTTTAATTTTTATTTGTATCTGATTGTCCGTGTGTTGGCGGCCAGTGCTAGCATAGCACTACCACGTCTCTTCTCATGGATGTCTACCATCCATGAGTAGACGTAGAGTAAAAGCGACTAAGAGATAACAAAGTGACTACCACAAGCCCTGAGGAACAACATCACCTCTCAAAGAGTAGATTCGCCAACCCACTCGGCCAACGTGCCATTTTAACGCTATACATCCGTCACGCACAAGACAATTTACATAAGAAGGCCCGTGTCCAACAGTGGATAATTAAAGGGCTGGTGTCGATTACCTGATTGTGCTGGTTCTGTTCCGCCATCGCCTTCTCCTTGGCTTGTCTTTTACACTTGTAACGATGATTCTGGAACCATATTTTAACCTGCAACAAATATACTTCTGTTATCTTTCAAAATTAAACGTCAAATATAGATATGTAAAGGAGAAAGTCGCCTTTTGGAAAATTTTAATAGTTTATAGTTTTTTTGAATAATTTTATCTTTCTCAGTCTAAAACGTCCTGCGGGGCACAAGTCTCCCCTTGTAAATCACCAGGGGGCATCGGGCCATAATTCACCCGATGGGCCCGAAGCGGATTAGTGGATACACGTACTACAGACTTTATATTTCTCGAGCATGCGGGTTTTCTCACGATGTTTTCCCTCATCACCGCGCTGTTGTCATTTTTTTAAATCCGTACCTCAGTAGAAATTCATTGGTACTGGCCGAGGATTTGAACTCACGATCACACGAATGTCACTCGAGTATAGATACCCCTAAGCCATCACCGCTCAGATACCGGGTAATAATGCGTACGCGACCGACTAATAGCTTAACAATGTGTAAATGACTATAGATTGTTCGATGACATTCACACCTGCAGAAGAATAATTGACAAAACCCCACACACTACAAATTTTACTTTACTTCTAAAACTAACTTGAACGCTTCCGTAAGTGAGCACTGAGTACCAACACTATGGCGTAATAGAAAATGGCGAAGGCTGTCAACGGTAAACACGCTACAAAAAGAGGTGTCCATCGCAATCCGCACTTAATAAATGCACCTGCCACAAGAGATGTTAGGAAAAATAGAGTCAATATTATGAAAGAATGCAGGCAGTATACCATTCTGAAAATCCATGCATTTATATTTTACTTGTCATTATAACATCATTTGTACCAAGTACGAGTATTTTCACTTTTGCATAATTGACATATTCTTTGTTATTCTACACGTATATTTATGTTTCCTTAACTCACGTACATCACATTCCTTATTGGACATAAATCATCAAAAGTTCCACACCTACTTCGATAAGTAATTACGAATTTTCTTTTGTTATATAATATTTGCTATTGTATTGTAAACTGTAGCTGTGTATAAACGTTAATAATTTTAGATATTCATCAGTGGGTAATAAAGGCAAATTAAAATATAAATAGGGGCAAATTTTCGATGATTAATGAACACGTGCAGAAACGTAACGCGACGTTTGTTAACCCCATACGAGATCGCGAGAAGAAAGTCAACAACATGCCGACGTCACCCGCTCCTCACGCCTGACCTCCCTGAAATTAGCGCTAGAGCACGCTACAGTATAGTCAACACTCCACCTTAATGACGAAAGAATAAACACGGCTCATGCGATGTTTGCCCCACGGAGCGGACAGCCTTTGTAAACGCACGCTCGAAACGCAGCAAAATATACACTTTATTTATTATTTATACATCGAGAGCTTTTCCACTGTGTTTATTCTTTGAAATGGATGTGTGCCCCACCCCGGAGCCGAGTTTCTCGCCGTTCCGTTATGAAAACGCTTCGTTCGCGCATAAATATCCGCCATTTTGCTCGCGTCTAGACGCCGATATAAAGTTTTGTGAGATCCGTTATAAAAACATAATGGAATCGCTACATGGCTACTACGACGTAGTGTCCACTTGGGAAGCGAGCTCGAGGGCTTATTGGAACTCCGTATTTGTTATCTTTTTATTATTTACACTGAAGGTGTGGAGGGACCTGTTCGTCGGGCACGTTGGCAGCAGTGACGCGCGCTTTTGTCCGCTGGCGTTCAGGAATGACGCTAGGTTATTTATGGAGTAGGCGAGAGTTAATGAACGGGCTCCGGCGGCGGGCGTCGCTTATTGCACTCGGCGAGTCTCGGACGCTCTCGTGTTGAGTACTTTCTTTTCAATCTCCTTGTGCATAATGCTCGGTGTTTCCTTGCACGCACTCTTCACTAGAGAGTGCTATTCACTTATTTGTTTTACTACTAAATGACTATCTTGTGATGTGACATTTCGGGTGTGTCCAAGGGCCTTTAACGTTACGTGTTTAATAACTTTACACCCACTTAACTGGCGAGCGTGATGTTTTCGTAATGCCCATCTGCTAGGTACCACTTGGCTACTGGAATATTTTACAAACCAAAGTGGTCGTTCAAACGTGGGATCTTGGAAATATAAACAATGGGATATTATCCAGTTTATCTATTTAGCAAATTGTGTAAGTTTGTTCATAATTTTTCTCCATTTTCCATGCAATGTGTATGCACGTCATTTTGTTTGGAAAGTAAGTATATTGTTGGAAGAAATCCATATACCTACAGTAAACTCCAAGAATCGCTTCGTGTATACAATTTGGTTTATACATTTTGTTAATAATTTGAAAACTTAATTTTTACACGATTTCCAGCAGAAGAAATATTTTATAATTTCGTTATTATGAATCCAGAATGCCACCCAACCCGCTGTCGTCTTGACAATACAAGTCAATTTTGGCGCCAATACCTTTACACTACCAAAGATAATTTCTACATTCTAAAACGTGATGCCCGCTTAACAGAGAAAGCAAATAAAGCTGAATTTCGAATGTCATCCAGTTAAAAACAAGAATTATACATTGTGCATTTATCAGTGGACGAATACGCGTAGGTGTTCCATTCCTGTGAACGATGACTGAGCACCTTTTGAGACATAATTATTATAAATAAAGATTGCTCTCATATTTGTTTAGCTCTTCATTTGGTGCTCAGTGATTTTTTCCACGATGATTGTTCATTTCGATTCGGACACTTCAAGTCTCGTTTGCCTAACACCTTAAACCGAAGACAGCTGATATTATTCAAGAAATGTCGGATATCGTTTGTTTAAAAACATTTAATAATTGTTTAATAATTATGCATTTAAATAATCCTTTTTGCTGACAATAACTTTATAAGTTATTGTAAATCTAAAACAAAAGTAATTGGTCTTTTAATTAAAAATTATCAAAATTAATATTTATTTAAATGTTTTAAAAACTTTTCATTTGTTATCTATAGCTATGTCACAGATTTGTTAGATTCAATCTGTGCTTATACAAAGTCTCACAATAGTTGATTGTCACATTTTATTATAAAGAAATATTGTATTCAATGAACGTGCGCTGTATAAACAAGTGTCTGACGCTCTGACAGGCGATCAATACGCTTCATTTATTTAGTAACTTATAAAAATAAAGTATTGGTTAAGCAAAAAATGTTTCTATCTCCAAAATACAGCTCCGTAACTAATTGCCACTGGATTTTGGTACTTAACACCGGGTAAAACTGTAAAATATAACGTTAAAAAAATACTTTGAAAGTGACTGTAACGGTGTTGCCAGTGTTAAATTTATAGGCAGACTCTACGTGAGTGAATGCAGGAACAAATAGATTCAAATTATTTTGGACGGTGATTTTTGAAGACATGTTTTTACAGGTGACGATGTAAAGACAAATTTTGATGTAATGCTTTAGTTTTCTGCAGAGGCAGGTTAACATTACCTAAATGAACTAGCACACCATGTCCTTAAGGTCGTGTGCTAGTTCATTTAGGCACAGCCCTTAGATAAGCTTTTTTGGATACAAAAAAAAATGTTTAGAAAGGGCATATCCTTTGCTCGGCAGTTATCTCACGTGCGCCAAATTAAACTAGTACACTTTTAGTGAATGAATGATGTACGTACACAGTTAATGTGAATGAATGATGTACGTACACAGTTAATAAGTACAATATTTTAGAGCACATTTGTCATTTGGTTATCGCATTTCCTGATAGATTCTACGTTTTATTTACTATGCTAAAATATATCTTCATTAAATAGAGAAAAGAGAATAAAGATTATATTTAATAAACTTGAACTTTCATATATTTATCAATGAAATACATGTATTGGGGTAGTTGCAGGTGGAAATTGCAACAAACAGCCGCTGGACGAGCTCGACTGACCACGTTCCCCCTCTCTCACAGAAGACTACCTTGAAATGTACTGCATCTCCCACTTTATCGTATTTCCCTAATGTATGTACGTGTTTCGGTAGTGAGTGAGATGTGCCAGAGCCCATTCCCATCTTATTCCCATATTCGTACATCTCCAAAGGTAGGCAGCGCATCCGGGGGCGTGCTAACGTTTGTCATTTTGGACTAAAGTTGGCATGTATCGCGTACGTCTATGAGCGACAGTACCCACTTATCATCAGGTAGACTGTATGCTCGTCTGCCACCTTCGTCCATAAAAAAAAAGATTTTTATAGTTATTTAAATACACTTTATGTACTAGGCATATATACCATTCATCCATTGAAATACATTTTGTCTTTTATTACCTATATAGAAAATTATACGTCTAGTTAATACCGCGGTGTTGTTAAAATTCTGGTCCCGGTCTCATAACTTAGATATTTATATTAAAATCCCCTAACCTCTGTTTATTTGAATATAGTTAATTATATAGTCATCTAACTACATTGGGCTGAAGGTATCCGCCTACACATTTAACATGTATCAAGCGGCCCCTGCCCGTCAACCGTGAGTTATTGAGCCCCGGCTAAATATTTGCTTGGCAATTCACAAAATTAATATTTATTTAATATACACTGATTTTGTTGCATTAAACTTATTTAAACAGCGTCAGTTTTAATGCAGTTTGCATACTATTATTTTAAAACGATACTGATTTTTTCATTCGAAAAAAACACCTAAAGATTAATAAATATTTTGTGTTTGATACAATAAATGTTACGTTTTCCGAGCAAATGGATTATACCATACGGTCAGCCTGTGCCTCTCCACTGCTGGCTATAGACCTCTCCCAAGGCTCGCCACCACACATGATTCTCGGCTCTCATCATCTAGCCACCATCGTCGGTCCACTCGAGGACTCGTCTACCCCATCGGTTGTCGGTCCTGCGGTAAATGTGACCTGCCCACTGCCACTTCAACATGTTGATTCTACGATCTATGTCGGAGACTTTAGGTCTTTAGCGAATGTCTTCGTTTTGGATCCTGTCCCGCAAAGAAACCCGAGCATAGCCCTCTCCATAGCTCGCTGAGTGACTTTGAACTTATGGATCAGGCCTACCGTTAGAGGCCACGTTTCAGCACCATATGTCATAACTGTCAGGACGCCCTGATTGAAGACTTTGTAAACATAAGGGTCAACAACTTCGAATACGACACCTCCGACGTCTATCAGTCCCGGAAGAACATGTTCATTCAACATTATTTTTGTTTTGTCTAAGTTCATGCCGATATCGACGCGTCGGATGTTGGGTTAAGGTTGTTTAGCATCCAGCTTAAATCTTCCAGTGATTCTGCCATGAGACTATGTACTTGGTCACCCATCCACATTGATTTCACGTCCTTTCCAGTCCAGCGTCCTAAATGCATCATCCAGCGCATTTGTGAGCAGTTTCGGAGAAATTACATCTCCCTGTCTCACTCCTCCACGCAGCTGGATCGGCTTGGTCTGCCGGTCTAGGATTCGGACCGTCATGCTCGCAGTGGTATACAGACATCTCAGTGGCATCTATACAGCTTCATGGCTCGATATGAAGCCAATCGACCTGACATCTCTGTAAAGATTCCAGAACAGCCCAGGTCTCGATTGAGTCGAAGGCTTTCTCGTAGTTCACAAAGGCAAGACACAAATAATGGAATAGCAACCTGCTGAATAATGGACGGAACTCTGAGAACCGATCGAGGGTTTAACCATTCCATTTTGTCGATCTCAAGTACCGGAGACCGGTGACGGGCAGCAACATCACCGGTGCGAGAGGCCTGGCACTGCGATCAAAGCGTGGTGATCAGGACATAAATAAATCTCCCATGGAATAGCATTGAATAGGATCTCATGAAACTGAGGCGGAAGAGAGCTTCGCTTAGCGCTCCACCAGATCGACAACTCAATAAAAAAAGTCCGGAGGCCGATACGCCGTGATCATCGTCGCTTCAATACAAAACGAATTGAGTCGACAATAGAGAACAAGAAAGTCTCTAGAGTTTTTGCTCAGCCTCTTGGCCGCAGTCATCTAGCGTCGCTTAAAAGCGAGTGTTGGCCACTATCGCGTTTAAGCAACGCCAGATGCTTCGAGACCAGAGATCTTCGCAGAAGTTGAGAAGTTTTATGGAATGGACGAAGTTTTATGTCGCAAAATTATGCTATTTTTGTTAAATATTTCATTAAATATCTGGAAAGCCAATAATATATCC
The DNA here is from genome assembly GCA_943735995.1 of Sesia bembeciformis. Lineage (NCBI taxonomy): Eukaryota > Metazoa > Arthropoda > Insecta > Lepidoptera > Sesiidae > Sesia > Sesia bembeciformis. Next base: position 1,066,372 of record OX031042.1, read on the forward strand.
TTTTCTCGGGTCATGTGACAAACCATAATGCACGAATGACTATATCCAAGTTTAAGTCTTACATGAGCATGTAGAATCATCCTAAGATTACTTGCAAAAAGCTATGAGTCGTCCTACGCAAACACTGCAATATGAGTAATGCACTTAGCTTTACAAATTGTAAAAAAAAAACTGATGTAGGTACCTGATCTACAAAGGGCCCGTGTCAGGTGCATTATCTTCTTTAGATAGTAATCTGCCCGCAAAACTCGAAGCAAAAACTCTTTCATTCACCAAAATATAATCTCGTTCGAATTACTTACCAATTTTTCTTTAATATAAAATGCGAAATTACCCGAAAACCCCATTTATTCGCTTCTATCGAACATTACTCTCGCGGTTTATTACACAATCATAGCGCGGGATACGAATCAAATTCTTTTTGGAATTTGTTTTGACACGTTGGCCGCATTGAATGGATGCGTTGGTATTGCGAACAATGATACCATAAACAATTTTTACTTTTTTTATAAGGCATTCAGCCAGTTCAAGAGGAAGTGTATTGAAATCCCACGGCGATTAGCGATTAAAAAAAGGTGAAGTGGAATTATTGGAAAATTATAGGGCTATTTTAAGATGAGCCGACGGTAAAGGTTAGCTTAAATAATGATGATAGCTTTATTAAACTCAAATATTTCTGCAGGTGTGTAGGTGGCTATGCTGTGGTGAGGAGGACCGTGATTTCGGAAGGGATTTTCTCCGATATTTTGATCCCTTTTTTAGCTTCTGTGACTTGGAGCTAAATGGGCTAACTACATTTTGGACAAAGTGCTATAATTGTTTGTTTTCAATTTGATAAACTCGTATTTGGTTATAATATGGTAAAAATAAAATGTGGCAAAGATATTTTATTTTGTAATATTGCACAGTTGCATAAAAGAGTGAGATTTTTAGATTTCTGTTTGTTCGTGACCGCTTTTGGTATAAAATATATGTAAGTATAACTTTAATATTCAAAACTTTTGTTACGTAACCGTTGGCAGACAGACAGACGATCCACTCGACAGAAGGAGGTTGCCGCTGAGTTTATCGTACCGAAAAGCCTTGCCCATCTTTGCAGTTTTAATAAAATTTTGACTTCAGTCAGTTCTTGTATAGAAGAGATGATAAGTATTACCTGCTATGCCAATATAAGACGGAATCCATTGTGAGACCTTTAAATATTATAAGCAATCGGTAGACAGGTAAACAATCAGTAAACAACCTATGCCTCGAAAAGTTGAGTGCATCGTGCATGTTTCCTGAGTCAGTGAAAAAATAGCATTGTTTAATCTCCCATTACTGACATATTTTAGCGCCTCTGATATCGCATAAAGTACCATCCATGTACAAGTCAGGGTTTTGTATGAATTATCTATTAATTCGTAAAATATAATATGTAGGTATGTTGCGAAATGTAACAATAAGGCGACAAAATCACATTAGCGACTAAGCTTTCAATAGAGAAAAAGAAATAAAAAAGATGGCAGAACAAGCGGGTCACTTGATGGCAAGTGGTAACCGCCCATGAACACCCAAAAATCTAGGTATCGGCACGTCCCTGGGCGCTTCTTACCGACTCGCGATCGCTTCCAAAGCAATGCCTTATGCCTAGGTCCGTTCCTTCTGTCCTTCTGCCGCTTAAGGGCAAAGAGCCCTTAGGCTCGTTGCTGCCACACGCTTTTTGCTCCTCCCTGAGCGCAGAAGGCGCTCGCCCTAAACCGTACATGTCAGGTGATTCTTGAAACGCTATTAGGGCCACAATAATTTAGCAATTCCGAAAAAAGAAAAAAACATGAACGTCCGTTACACTGGGAGGAATGGAGGAGCGCTGCCGTCGTTTTAGGACCCTTTTCTTAGCTCGTTTAGCATATATAAGTTCAATACTAAAGTTTATTTTACTTTACGTAGTTTAGTTTTGACAAACTAGCGACTTCCGCAATGTACTACCTACTTTAAATGAGTACATCGTTGCAAATGACATTGCAAAAAATTTCTATTTTTAACTACCTACTTAACAAACGCGGAGCGAACAGCGATTTGACAGTCTGTCATTGTTGAACTCATGAAGTACCATTATCTTATTGCTCTCATTAAGCATCTCGAGCGCCCGCATGCGCAGCTTCCGGCGGGCCAGAGACAACAGAACAGTCGTGCTATAGACAAAGGGAGGGAATCCACTCCTAGTAGGTCTTTGTTTTCATTGTTTCCATTTTTTTGGAGCTAGAAACTCCCATGGAGTTCATTGACCGTATTTATCTTATATGGTTGAATTTTAGTTTAAGAACGCTCTGCGTGATATGTAGGTATCACAATTTTAGATCTCAAAAGTGTGAAATGTTCTCCTAAATGTACTAAAGGCTTCAGAGCACATAATCACATTGAGAGTGCACGCTGCAATCCAACAGCCGCTGAGCGCACTCGACTGGCCACGTTACCCCACTCTCACAGAAGACTACATTGAAATGTACTGCATTTCCCACTTTATCATATTTCCCTAATGTACGTACGTGTTTCGGTAGTGAGTGAGATCTGCCAGAGCCCATCCATCCTATCCCTTCCCATTTTCCCAGTCCTTTCTCCAAATCCATTCCTGTATCTCTAAAGGTAGGCAGCGCATCCGGGGTCGTGCCAACGTTTGTTATTCTGGACTAATGTTGGCATGTATCTCGAATGTCTATGGGCGACAGTATCCATTTACCATCAGGTGGACTGTATGCTCGTTTGCCGCCTTCGTCCATAAAAAAAAGAATTTCATCGCAAAAATATTGAGAAATAAATTTCATTATACCGAAGTATTCTCCATTTCGTATTATCTCAATTTCAAAACAGATTGCGTGGAGTAAGGTTTAATTGTACAATCATATCTTAGTGGACCAATAAAGGAGAATGCCAAAATACAGCAAAAACAACCAACAATTTAACACTGATATTATTTTAGGTTTTTTTACAATGGGTTATGAACTCACTACTCTATGGTATGAACTTAAATATGTACCTATGTATTGTGAACTTTTTTACAACGTAACTAGCGACCCGCCCTCACTTCGCTTCAGTTTATTAAATTTAAAACAATCGGAATAAGATATTTTCCTGCGGTAAAATGGAGCCTATATTTTAAGTTAGACCTCTAGCAATACATCGGTGAAAACTGCATTCAATTCCATGCAGTAGTTTTTGCGTGATGCTTGTACAAACATACAGACAGACAGACAGAATTTCTAAAAACTGTTGTTTTGGCTTCTGTTGCTCTAATAAAGACCCCCCATATTAGTTTTTTTTTCAATATCTATAATGTACAGACATCGGCCTGTTAAAATTTTATTATATGTATTATATATATATATAGATAGATTAAATTTAGGTAATTTAAACGCGCAATTGTAATAACAACCGATCATTGACCGATTTTGCCGAAATCACTACTGGTTTTCTGATAAACATTGTCTGACTCCTTTACTGATAAACATTGTCGATCAGAAACAGAAATGATTAATTGAATAGTAGGTATTTAATTGTATAAATTCTGCTTCCACATTAGAAACAATAAAATCCCATTAGGTTTATTAAAAAAAAAATCAAAATTCGAAAATGTAAGCGGCCAGTCCTCGCAGTATCAACAGTGGCGGCGCGCCGGGAACATCGAAATTTACTTAAGTTAAATAACGAAACGCGAGCCCTCTGTTTGCACATTCAGACGTCAAATACTGAGGAATATTGTGGTCCATCTCCGCTCCAACTTCGCCTGTACATCGGCCTCCGTATTTAAACTTCCCTATGAATATGCACGAGCGCTTCAACTTACAGCGTTTCGGTTTCTAAACGTTGACTAAAACGATTTCTGACTTTATTATGCATGCAGCTTTGTGTGTTTCTTTAGTTCATGCATTAGCGAAGCATTAATTAATTTGTGGTTTATCTTTTGTCACAGAACAGCGCTTTCCACGACTTATTTCTTTGACCAAATCAGAAATAAGAAATCAGATGTCGCTTTGCCGAGAAGGGCATATTTGATTTTCTATATATTCTATTCATAAAGTATGTGTATCTTATAATAAACTAGCGAACCGCCCTCCCTTCGCTTCGGTTTCGTTAAAACAAAATTAAACTATACGTATTAACCTTCCTCTTGAATCACTCTATCTATTGATGAAAACCGCATTAATATCTGTTGCGTGGTTTAAACGATCTAAGCGTACATACAGAGGGACAGACGGCGGGAAGCGACTTTGTTTTATACTATGTAAAGAAGGATGTAGGGAGTGTGCATTCTGCATTCCCAAAGACGCTGGGCGCACTCGACTGATCACGTTACCCCTCTCTCACAGAATACTATCTTGAAATGTACTGCATTTCCCACTTTATCATATTCCGCAATGTATGTACGTGTTTCGGTAGTGAGTGAGATATGCCAGAGCCCATTCCCATCCTATCCCTTCCCACGTTCCCAAACTTTACTCCAAATGCATTCTTTCATCAACAAAGGTAGGCAGCGCATCTGGGGGCGTGCCGAAGTTTGTCATTCTGGACTAATTTTGGCATGTATCGCGGATGTCTATGCGCGACAGTATCCACTTACCACCAGGTGGGGTGTATGCTCGTTTGCCACTTTCTTTCTATAAAAAAAGACCAAAGACTACCTTGAAATGTACTGCATTTCCTACTTTATCGTATTTCCCTAATGTTACGTAAATGTTACGTGCTTCGGTAGTGAGTGAGATATGCCAGAATCCATTTCCATCCCATCCTATCCCTCATGATGATGATGATGTCTTGTACATGATGAATGCATGATAAATTTAAGTGGCCAAGTGGCTAACGGCAAGAGATGGGGTGGTGATATTTTAAAGCCTGCCGACATAGATCAACCTTGATAATTTTAATGTTGTCTTATAAAGTAGCTAGAGCAAAATTAAAAAAATAACCCGATCGTAAATTAGTCTAAACTGAACAAATTTTTCATTGACCTTTTGACCAATGGAGCAGGTGCTTGTTCAATTTGAGTAGACCCTTAGTCGCATTTTTGACTGAAAATTCTTCTAAATTTTAATCGTCAAATATTTTTATTTTCGGCTGTGAAACCTGCTAAAAAATCTCGCAACTTTCAGTCAATCCTCCATTTGCGCGTCGAGTCTCTCTCTCATTTTAAGTCGCCATCTAAGTATTTTGATATTCGCAATTATTAGCTATATAATTATTATATATATAATGTTGATTATTTTCTTTTGTTAAGGATTGTCAAATGAAATAACTATTATATACTGTGTTGCTTCGGTATACAAAGAAACGACATATAAATTTTATTCTTCAATCCTTTCTACAATCTATTATTTTTCCTTACAATACTCGTATTTAACTTTACCCACAATTTTGACAGTCAGCGCGATTCTCTTCACCTGACGCCATATTCCCATATCCTACACTGTTTTACCGACACTATGATAGCTGTACCGACAGCGCGGAGCGCGGCAAAACTCAAATGAAAGAAATATATTTTCTTTACATGTATATATATTATGTGCAAAAAACTTGCCGGGCACAGCTAGTACCCACCTAAGATATAAAATAAAATCGAAAATAAAAAGTGATGTCACTCAGGACTAGAACTTTGATGATCGAAGTGATGATCGAATCGATTACCAAGTGAAATCGGCCATACATTTCACACAGTGATTACAAAACATTTCAAGTGTTGAGTACTTAGCACAATCTTTATGCTAAGCGCAGCTTTATGCATAAAACGCAATCCCACGCCGTGTGACAAATGTGATGTTTAGTTTATAACGAAACTTGAATTGCTTTCTTGAAACGTTTTCCATTACGATTAACGTCATGTCGATATTAAAAAAATCGATTAGGTGCGTGCGAAATGTACCTTCCACTTACTTTCAAATAAATTTATTTTATTCATTATTACTTTTGTTTGCGTCCCGTAACGAAGTAGTTTAATTTTATTTATTTGTTAGAGAAAAAACAGGTAACAGCTCAACAATCTATACTTTATACTAATATAATAAATAGGTAAAATTGTGTGTTTGTTTGTAGGTATGTTGGCGGTAATCTCTGGAACTTCCGAACCGATTACAAAAATTCTTTCACTAATAGGAAGGTACCATTATCCGTGTCCAATATATGTTAGATTTTATTTTTAAATTTTGAAAACAAAGTTTTGATAAGCAAAAACTTATAAACCGAAGCGAAGCGAGGGCGGATCGCTAGTATACAATACATCAAGAAATCAGCGACGGGCAAAAGACGAATCCTTAAAAAATCCTGTCATTTGTGTAGGTATAGAGAGGTATTATTATATAGTGGAGCAGAAATACTAGTGCAGTACAATCTGTACTATGTGTACATTATGTACAATAAATATCATATTAAATCAACCAGTATTAATTAATAAAAGTAGGTAAGAATGTAATATAAGGTAAGTCGGTATAATGTTGACCGCGAAATCTTTTCATAGGCAACTGAGAAGTCCTTCCTAGCCAAGTTATCAATGTCTCAGATGTTCTGGAATAAAGTATTTCAAACCATAGATAAATAATTCTGTGTAGGTGTGAGCGTGTGCAAGTGACAGCGGCTTGTGGGGTCGCGGTGACCAGCCACCGTTTCATTAACATAATTTAACTAGCTGTGAATTGGGTGGATAATGTGTGACAGACGATCGAATAATCATAGCGCTATTTTTATTTTTAAATGTAAATAGAGTAAATACTTGAGAAATATTTTATTATAATTAGTTTAAATTCATTTAAGTAAAGTATAAATGTAGATCTACCGAAAGCTGTTTGATTGAAGCTATACTTTTGTTGGTGGTGTGTTGAACAGCAAAGGCGTCATTTAGGGATTATCGATCAACCAAAATACAGAGATGTTGCGGTCAAATTTACCTACTGTCAATTCAGTCTGTCATTAGGTGGCAAAAAATTAGGAATAAAAGATTTTTGATACTTTACTTCTTATTAATAAAACTGCAATATTTACATGCAATAATAAATAACAGTGTTGTAAATATAAGAAAATGACAGTAATTATAAAAATAAATTTTTAAGTAAATAAATAAAGCAAAGGCTTTTAGAATGTAATTATTACTTCTCTTTTATCCATAACAGTAACATTAGGTAGGTACCCCTATTTATACCTGTACCACTGTGCACTAGCATTGTTTAGTAGTTTTTTTTAAACTAGGGCACCAGCATCACTCATGTACACAGTTAGTTATGCCACAAAGAATTATTCATCTGTGTATTTTGCTTGGTCTCTGTTTAAATTCATATAAACGGAGTAAAAATGCATACTGAAAACTGCTTCATTGAAGCTGTGATTATGTTGATGATGGTAACACAATAAAGAGGTCATTTACGGATATTGACCCATTGATCACCTCCAAACCAGATCCTACAAACAATGCATTGGCTAGTGCCAGTTAAACGCCAATTAATACCTACAACGACAATGCACCGAATTATAATCGGCGAATTAGCGCGCGCCTCCGTGACACCCGCCGCCATTGTTCCCGCGCGAACGCAGTTTGACATTTGTTTTGGCGCGAATTCAAACGCCTCGCCGGAAATGGTGTTGACACCCTTAAAAACGGAGATTATTCATGGATGTTTGCGGGGCATTGTTGGGGTTACAGAGCGAGTTTATGAAATTTATATTGACACGGCCCAGATTATTGAGTCTTTGTTATGAAGGATTTGAATTTCCAGCGCGCGAATGTGGGAAAACGGGTCGCGTGCCGCTGACAGATATTAATAATGGAACTCGTGAATATAGCGACGCGTTCACATGTATTTGTACTTCTATGTTCAAAGAGCGTTTACTAATTTGAAGACAGCACTTGAAATGGTAGGAAATGTTCAAACAACAAGGAAAAATTGTCGATACTCGAGAATCAAAGCGCTTCTCCCTCGATCCACTGGTGTCGTCGTCGGGGCGTGAAACAAGACTAGCTTTAACGAGCCAACCTGAACGTGTCCTGGGGCAGAGTTGCCAGTGGTTAAAATAACAAGCGGCTGTTGTAGTACACGGTCGCCCGCGGCGTTTCGCGCCCTCCTACGCCTAAAGTTATTTTATCGTGTCGTTTTGTCATCGGTAATTGAATCCGGGCAATAGGGGATGCTCTCGATCTCGCGGCCCGAGGCCTTGTGAAAGCGATAATAACTTGATTTATGTCGGCTCTGCTCGCAACAGTCGCTGCGGGGGACGATGGCGACGCCCAGTTATAGTGACATGCGTAATGTCTGATAAACGCATAATATTAGAACACGATCAGGGTCTATGTGAAGACATTTGTACAGTAGGCACTAATAGACACTAGAGATTGTTTACAAATATTTTTAAGCGCCAACCATTCGTTGGTTTTCTGTACATGAATAGGTACACACATGCAGAGCGAGACTGTATGAAGGATTTTCATAGTTTTCAAGGAAGTTAAAGACTGAAACAGTTTTTATCATATAGGTACGTATTTATTCTACTTATATAAAAACAATTGAAAATCTAGCTCGTTTCAGTAGGTATATATTACCTGAATGCTTCCTTACATTAAGATGAGTTGGACGCTTGTTTGACTATAGTTATGAGACGCACGCAGTAAATAAATAAATTTATGGAAACCGAATTGCTGTAGTAGGTACATATCGGTAACAAAATTATGAAAGTTATTTATTATGGACGAAGGCGGCAGACGAGCATACAGTCCACCTGATGGTAAGCGGATACTGTCGCCCATAGACATCCGCGATACATGCCAAAACATTAGTCCAAAAAGACAAACGGTGGCACGTCCCCGGATGCGGTGACTACCTATGGAAATATAGGAATGGATTTGGAGAAAGGGTTGGGAAAGTGGTGAGGGATTGGATGGGAATGGGCTCTGTCACATCTAGCTCACTACCTCACTACCCTAATGCACGTACTCACATCATGTACGTGCATTAGGGAAATAAGATCAAGTGGGAAATGCAGTACATTTCAAGGTAGTCTTCTGTGACAAAGACATGACACAAGTTCAAGTTTGACACATATAGGTACATTGTTACAGCCGTCCTCCGCACTAGGCAAGCTTGTGTTGCAACTATTTGTAAGTAAACAACAATAAGTATCTATAGATAGGTAAGTATGTTAATATAAAACATGTAATTTTAGTCGATAGGCCAATATGATTGTACTGAATATCCTTTTAGCTTGATCGTTTTATCTAGAAAATTATTTTAATTCGAAAATTAGGTGTTTCAAACAGTATGAAATATAAAACCGCTGCGCTACTATAGATATTAGTTAGCCAAAGCGCAAAGATTTAATTCTAAGTAAGAACGATATTTAAAACTTGCATAGTTCTTGCAATACACGACAGTAAGTAAAGTGAAAAGTAACTTTTGCGCCAATGTGTTTATTATTCAAGAAATTACTTAAAAAGTATATGTTAAAAGAAGTTAGGACTTACCTGTGTGGGCGTTAAATGTATAAGTGAAGCTAAGTGTTCCCTTTCAGGTGCTGACAGGTACTTCTGCTGCTTGAACCTTCGCTCCAGCTCGTACACCTGACAAATGAAACATCCATCATTCATAACGACGAAACGAATCAGAAATATATATTGTGCAGACGTTTTTCAGTTTAGGTATCATTCACTGATTAAATACCTTAGACATGATATAATCCTATAATGACCCACTGCAGCGTACAGACTTGCAATCGCTAGAGGGTATCGGGCCGTAATCCATCATGCGGGCCCAATACGGAAACAAAAATCAATGGACCTTTGCTGGGAAGTTTTAATGCATCCACTCCATTTAGTACAGTCCAGACATAGCACCTTCGGATTATCGTTTATTCCGCTCTCTACTTCTCTAAATGGACTAAAAATTACATTCAAGAGAAGCCTGTAATAAACCATTTAGTAAATCAGTTTTTTCGTTCAGAAACAAAATCTAATGCCGATTGAAATAAGTATATAATTCCCCCTGGTATCGTTCTTAATTGACCAATTAGTTTGGTGAGCATTAAAATCCCCAGAAATAATGCATTTTTTATTAAATTTAGAAATCAGCGAATCCCAGTCAGCTTGTATAGTGTGGACGGAGAAGGGGCAATAGATATGTATATCAAAACTATATTTAGCAGCCGACCGCAATTTATGAAATTTAAATGTTGATAAACTTTCAATACCTGAATTATTGATGATCAATGGACTTCTTCAACTCTTATGAGCTTCAAATGCGAATGATACACAGTCCAAAATAACATTTGTTTTAATTTCTGTCGGTCTGTCTCTCTGAACGTGTATCACACAAATATGCTGAGCTTTTACAATGTAATTTAAGACTTGACTAAAATGAATAACTGTAAATGAACATATTGAGCATGCTTGGACCGTGTTACGAGATACTCAGCATGTTGACGGCAATGGTCAACCCTAGAATTCTTGTGTTGTCGTCTAAGACTCTATGGTCTAGTGCTATGTTAGGTAACAGTCTAATTTTCTAGGCTTTAAGTAGAAAAAATGCAATACCTACCTGCAATACTGAAATAAAACCACAATATTCAAATCATCTCTCGGTAAATAGGTACTATTTAATTACACACACTTTTAATAAAACTTTACCACAAAAGAAGGTAGCTACTGTACATTCTAAAAAAAATACAAATTCAATGAAATATACTTAGGTAGTTACTGTCAAACAAAATCCAAGGTCTATCTTATAAAAATACGCGGTGCGTACGCGGTCATCCCCACAAAAAGATATACATAGGCATACCTTCACACGCACACACTCAAAACAAACTAGCAGCGAGAAATTCAGGGAATAGAATTAATTACATGGCCCAGGCTTTGCCAACCTCCCCCGGGGGCGGGGCGTCGCCCGGAAGTGGGCGGGGTAGGGGGGGGGGGGCACGCCGCCTTTCGCAATTAAATAGCCTTATACGCTTACGTAATTTTAGAATTTCTGGTTACATTAAAAGTTGTCTGGCTTGCGTCATTGCCCCCGCAGCCAGCATTTAATCTGTGAGTAATTGACTGTACATATATAGGATGATGATAGATTTTCGCGGAGAATTGTTATATGTATGTGTGTACGATATGTAATGTCCAATGGCTTAGTTAGGTGGCAAACAAAATGAGTACACTTCCCGGCCGAAAGTATTACACATCGGCCTTTAGAAAGAGACTATCGGCCAGCTTCGGTTTTGTAGAGCGTCGTCTCTGTCGTGTGCCGTTACGACAGAGACGACGCTCTATAAAAGCAAAGCCGATCATAGTCGATGTGTATTACTTTCGGCCGGACTGTGTAGTTTAGAATTAAAGTTGTTGGTATATTGCCAAACTGAACCGATATTATGGGATGCAGTAGAAACCACAATGCGTGGGTTCCAATTTTTTTGAAGATTTCTGAGCCACAATTGGAATGAGAATCCATATCGAATAATAGGAAATATGTGAAGATGGTAAAGGATTTCATACATTCACAGCTACTGTTACGTCCATTTCGAACAAGTGGCTGAATACGATCGTGAACAATTGTTAGTGTAGCCTTTTAAATCTAGCTTAAGTAACATGACAGCTGTCAAAGTGTCTCGAATAGTGCTCTATAAAAATAATTAATCTATAAGAACCTAAAAATCACAGAACATTTTTGCCATAGGTTTAATCTATAAGAACCTAAAAATCACAGAAGGTTTTTACCATAGGTTTAATCTATAAGAACCTAAAAATCACAGGTTTTTGCCATAGGTAGGTAGGGGAACCCGGGGTAGAACGGGGTACCGGGGCGGAACAGGAAAAGGGCGGGGTGCTCGCTACAGGTGATAGAGACGTGTGAACATCGCGCACAACGTTCAGTCCGCTGTGCTGCGCTATAAGGAGTGGCCGTTGTCAGTACGAGAGTGCGTTTAGTTTGGATTTTATCGAAGGACGACGAAAAAGCTTGCAAATTCAAATGTTTGCTGCAACACCAAGGTAATTATACTATACACTATTCTTTGTTCAGATATTAACACTACATGTTTGTTTAAACATAGTTTTGACTAACTCAAAGTCTAGTGATAACTCAAGTCCAACAAATATAACTGGCCATAACACTCGTGTTTACGTGAACGGTGCGTGGGGGCACAATGGGTGGGGCACAATGGGGTATACCCCGTTGCGCCCCTGATAATATTTGTACTTCTCATATAAATAGGCATTTTTATTTCATCTGCAGATGGTACGTACGTATATAAGAAAAACCAGCCGGCAGTCCTGGTCTACAGATGCTATGAACCAAGCTGTTGATGCGGTTGTCAGTGGAGAAATGGGATACGTGGCGGCATCTAATCGGTTTGAAGTACCATCATCAACACTGGAGAGGTATGTTCAGAAAAGACGAAAAAATCCAGAAGCTGTTGTTGATAAAACGTCAGGCAAGTACCACACCGTTTTCACAGCTGAACAAGAGATGGAACTTGTAACCTACCTGAAAGATATGCAAAAACAACTCTTCGGAATGACTATGAAAGAATTTCGTCGACTGGCATATCAGCTAGCAGAAAAGAATAATTTCAGCTATAATTTTAACAATACTTCAGGAATGGCGGGAGAAGACTGGGTTAAAGGCTTTCTGAAGCGTCACCGTGATTTAAGCCTAAGAAAACCAGAAGCAACATCTGGAGCACGGGCCATGGGCTTCAATAAAGTAGCAGTATCGAATTTTGTTACTCTGCTTAATGAAATTCTGGACAAACACAAAATAGATGCCACTAGAATTTACAACTGTGATGAAACGGGCATTAGCGTGGTTCCGAAGCAGTTTTCAAAAATAATTGCTAATAAAGGGCAACGTCAAGTAGGTGTCTTAACCTGCTGAAAGAGGCACCACTGTTACAATCGAGATATGTTGCTCAGCTGCCGGATCTTATATGCCCCCAATGCTGGTATTTCCGCGAAAGAAGAAACAACGTGAATTTGAAATTGGTCTCCCGCCAGGGGGCTGGGCTGAAGTTAGCGATTCTGGTTGGATGACCGCGGAAATTTTCTTAAAATGGTTTCAACAGTTCATTCTGTTCTCCAAAGCGACGAAGGAACATACAATTCTTTTACTTCTTGACGGGCATGCGTCCCGCACAAAGAACTTGGCCGTAATAGATCTAGCTCGTGACAATGGTGTGATAATATTATGCTTCCCTCCCCACTGCTCACACAGACTCCAACCATTAGACGTTGCTTTCATGAAACCTTTAAGCTTGTACTATGAGGATGAAATAAGGAAGTGGCTCAGGTCGCATCCAGGAAAAGTGGTTCAGCTTTTCGACGTATCCGCACTTTTTGGCCAAGCTTTCTTAAATGCAGCAAATATGAGAACACCTATTAAAGGTTTTGAAAAATCTGGTATCTGGCCACCTAACTTTAATATATTTACGGATGATGACTTTCTACGAGCAGCAACAACAGATATTCCCTTGGAGAACCCTGCTGAGATAACAACACAGGAAGCGACGACTGCACCAGCCGCCGCTCTGACGTTCATTGAAACACTTGAAGATCTTCCTACTTCAGCTGTAAATGCTCTGTCAGACACTGAAATATCCGAAAATGCTCGGCCATCCGAAGAAACACCCGTACGAAGATACTCTGCCATCTACCGAAACACGTCAAGTTCACCCGATACCTGTTACTGATAATTTTTCTGTCCAGGATAATCCTTCCGTGCCTACGAATGACAAGGATCTTGCACCACCAGTGAGCAACTATCTCAATACTAAACCCGGATGTTCCTGGATGCCCGATTCTCCTGCCCGTACCATTGCTAACACAAATTTTTCAATCACATCCCCAAAAGACCTAATCCCGTTGCCAAAAGTGAAAGCTGGAATGAAAAGAGTTACAAGAAAGCGTGGAAAAACCGCAATCCTTACCGCCTCACCTTACAAGACTGAATTAGAAGAATCTATTAAAAAAACACAAAATATCAAGGAAACGAAAATAGAAAAAATTAAACAGAGACTGACGTTAAAAGGTAAAGAAAACATACCTGAAGGAATGAAAACTAAGTCAAAGAAACAAAAAAGAATCCGAACTAAACCTGAAGAATACTCAGAAGGCGTAGAAAAAATTAAACAAAAATCAATTTTAAGAAAGAAAGGGAAAAAACTCAAAGAAACGAAAAATAAGCCAAAGAAACAAAAAAGAATCGGAATCTGAAGAAAGCTCGGAATATGAAGACGCGATCTGCTTGTATTGCCATGATTTATACTCGAAGTCCAATGAAGGCTGGTGTTCTTGTAGCATTTGTAAAAAATGGGCACATTTGGCGTGTGCTGGTCTAGATAGTGACGACGATGACAGTGTTCTCATCTGTGAAGAGTGCCAATAATTAGTACCCCATTGTGCCCTGGGTTCATTTCCCATTGTACCCCGGGGGGTGGGGCAGAATGGGAAATTTCCCTTTATTTTTCAAACAATATTTTTTCATACTGATTATTAATTTAGATAAGTTTAGCTTTAGTTTCTTCGTAGAGAAAGAAGTAAATAAACCTACAAAGTGCCAAATAAAGGTATTGTTTCATTTTAACTCTCACAAACTGTAACCAAAGCTTAGCTACCCCGTTCCACCCCGGGTTCCCCTACGCGCACGTAATTTTTTATTTGCAGTGCATAAACACATTACCTCGATTTAATCATTATTGTCCCAGCACTATTCGAGTCAGTTTGACAGCTGTCATTCTAATCAAGGTAGATTTAAAAGACTGTAGAGAGGTGTTCTCTAAGCACGCAGGTTCACGCCGTGACTTCGCGGTATGAGTTTAGATCCGGCTTTAAAGCCACAACTAATCGCTCCTCGGCATCCTCACACCGCGTAGCGTCACAGGTCACGTTCCTCCTCTTGACTTCCCCGCTAATGAGGTATAGCTGATTGTTCGACCCGCCGTGTAAACGAGACACTCATCCAATCTTCTTCGCACTTTTAGTCAATATAGTGTTAAAAATAATCGTGCCTTTCATGCTTGTACTTCTTGTCTTAGACTTAAAAAGATGTGTAATACTACTGTATTAGTGGTTTAAGATTGGATGACCTGAAGCGCGCGAAATCAATGTCTGGAAATATTCAGCTTCAACGATAAGAAAAAGGTGATTACGGTAAACGACAGCGCGGGAGTGCGGTTGAGGTATGAGTTTAATCGCTTTAGTTTTAATGTTTGATTCTTTTAAATTAAATTGTTTTCTATATCAACACAATAATAAATATAAATTATCAATAAGTAATAATCATCCTAACGTTGTTTTTACATCGCTAAAAGATCCTTGAAACCGCACTCCCACGCTGTTGCGTACCTACTATAGGTAATTTCATCAAACTACTAAAATACAGAGATGTACGGATAGCGTTACGGGCCCAAAATACGAGGCGTTAGCAAAATGGTCAAATTTACCTACTATCAATTCAGTCTCTCTTTTTGCCGCAAATACTACACCTTTTTTTTTTTTTTTTTTAATTATGTTTAAGGAACTTTTATGCCTTAGTACATGTCAGTTCCGTCGTACCCTAAACTTGTAGGTACCAATATATCAGCCCTATTGAGAGTTCACGAATCTGTACAACCTAAATGCTGCTCGTGAATTAGGTTCTCCTCGTATCTTATGGAACATACAAACATCAGATCAGATTCACATTCAGATCGAGAGCCCTCACTAAGGCCTAACGTTCCTGTTGATTCCAGACACATTCCACCAACAAGTGTTGGACATCTTCAACAATTCCACATATATCGCAATTTTGAAAATACTACACTTGCTAAATGATCAAAAACGTTGCACAATCCATAAACTTGCACAATATAATTGATCTTTGAGCAATTAGCTTTTCTAATGATAAAAGTGATAACTAGAACTCTGTAGGGGAAAAAATCTCAATTTTTGTCTGAAATATAGTCGCATAAACTATGTAGGCATCTTTGTAAGATATTCGCAGGTAACGCACCCCCGGCTAAATTTATTTGTAAAATGATCGGCAAATAACGCTCCCCCACGTCTGAGGGGTGGCAAATACGTGGAATTTTATGTCGGGGTCGAAATGAACAAAAGTTAGGCCAAATTTCAAGTCCGAAGATTTGGTAATAATTTGATGTACCTACCTACCTATAGTAAAAAATATTTTACTTCACATAACTATAGAGAGTAGATCTAAATAATGGAATATATTAATCTATCCAAGCTTTCTGACCTTAGAGTGTTCTGTTTTGTATCAGCGGTCATGTTGAGCCATGCCGCGCTTGACTGATCAAGTACCCATCTTTCTATGTAGCAGATATAGCTACATTATAGTTCCTGAATTACAGTCAGTTTACAGCAAGTAAATAAATCATAAATGGCTTTCCGACAAACGTTGGCACTCCCCCAGATGCGCTGCCTTCCTTTGGAGACTTAGGAATGGTTTTGGAGAAAGGATTGGGAAAATGCTGAAGGATAGGATGGAATGGGAATGGGCACTGACATATCTCAGTGACTACCGACATACATTAGGGGAATAGGATACATTTGGAAATACAGTACAGTTACGGTAGTCTTCTGGGAGAGAGAGGTAACGTGACCACTCTAGAGCGCCCAGCTGCTGTGGGATTTCATCGTGCACCCGCCGCTTCCAAAAAGCATCTCACTATATGTAGCATCGCATTAAACATACCTGGGCTTGGGTAAATAGAACTCTTCTTTTCCGCCTCTGTGCGAGCGGGAACTGCATGGGTTTGGCGTCAGGTCCAGCACACGCTGCCAAGCCGCCCATGTTGTTCACGTGACCCATACCGCCTGACGTGGACGTCATCAGCCTGGAAACTAAAGCAGCCGCTCAGGTACGCATAACACTACACGCTATTTAACCTACGGAAGACACAGCAAAGTTTGTTACAACTTACTCGCAGCTGGATTGCTACTGACGTTTCATCTAAATAAAGATGGACGTGTTTCTCTTCTCATATTAATATTCTGATTGTATTATATGTTACTAATCAATATTCTCTACCACAGTGTAATTATATTTAGAATGTTTACTAATTTGCTATAGCTGTTAAAGACTCTTGTCTGTGAGGGGCAATTGGCTCCCACGATACAGGTTGTCCTAGTGTGGGAGTCAGGGCTTCATCAAAATAAACGATTTATATTTATCTATCGATACAAGAATGTTGACGATTCCTTGTATAAACCTTTATACCGGTATTTATATTTAAAAAAAATAACTTAAAATAAAACAAACAATGATCTTTTATTATGGAACGTCTGTCGACCAAACGTTTTGTTGACCACGGGAGGAAATCTATACTTATACTTAATATAATAAAGAGGTAAAATTATGTCTTTGTTTGTGGATATGTTGGGGGTAATCTCTGGAACTACTGAACCGATTTCAAAAATTCTTATCCGTTATCCGTGTCTAATATAGGCTATATTTAAATTTGAAATTTGGAAAAAAAAAACTCTTATAAACCGAAACGAAGCGAGGGCGGGTCGCTAGTATACAATATATAAGTTTTTGATCTTCACATTCTGTAACAATCCGATTATAATCGAACGGGGAATGTACAAAGACAAATTTTCTGTCATTTTAATCAATGGGTATAATTACCCAATTATCTAAAATTTTAATGGCTTCCTATGCAGAAACATTACGATTTAACGACCATTCATGATTTGCTATTGCTAGTGGCTTCACCCGCATATAATTGAGATTAAAGACTATGTGAATATGAAAATAAACCCCTGTATTAATTCGGTCTATACGAACATTATGCAGTTAGTAGCGATACGTTGATTTGTTACAGAATTATTAGCTAAGAGACAAACCAATACAATTTTCGCATTTATAATATCAGTAAAGATGAGCCATCGAGCACTCCCTTGAATCCATTGAGTTGAAAACGGGACATTGCTTAATGAAAAAACAAGAAAAATGAAACCGCATTAATTGAGTGTTTCATTATAATCATCTGAAATACAAAACTACTTATAACATTCAATTTCTTTACTAGACCCCGGGAAAGTTTCGTCGTAAAAAGTAACAAATTAATACTCGTCGCGTGGTAATATTATAGTCATTGTGCTGGCAACATTTAAATGATCGGGCGCCATTATCTCTAATGACACTAAACGATGTTCAACGCAGTCACTAACCGATGTAAAAAGTTTTTATGTCAGTCACTTTTGCAAATTAAAAACTGTAATTTGTAGTTCGAGATGTTTTTCACGATTACAGAAAATGGAAGTTTATTACTTTGTTTTTTATTCAGGTAATTGCTATACAAGTTACAATTATTCAAATAATAATAATATCTTATTTACTTAAATGTGAGCACAATTTAAGTGACAATTTCAATCAGATACATATACACATTTTACTGAAAATCAGCGTGCAAAAATTACAACGTAGGTGAACAGCTTTATTTATATATAAAACGAATATCAAAGCCATGCTCCTAGTCTTAATGTTAACTATTAGTGAATGTCAAGTATAATTAACCATAAGTGAATGTCAAGTATAATTAACTATTAGTGAATGTCAAGTATAATTAAGTATTGGTGAATGTCAAGTATAATTAACTATTAGTGAAGCTCAAGTATAATTAAATTGTTTGTATATACCTATCCTATAGTTGTATAGCTGACCAGCTGTTGGTCATGTATCAGTTTGTGATCTAAAATTCTTTCCTCGTTATATCAACTAAAAAATGCCATTCATACGGTCGGTCCAAAAACAATTGTGCGGTTATAAAGTAGGAAGTTGCCAAAACATTAACCAATCTACCAAATTGTTAGCAATAAATATCTAAGTTCAACGTTCGTCGGCACCCCACTCACCTAGGTCACTGTATATAATCATCACATCTTATATCATGGTCAGTGTAGTGGCACTCTACTGGTTCATTTACACAAGCAGAGTTTCTCCAACATCAGTCAAAAGCATAAACAACAAACAGCGGTACTATAACATCATCTGATAATAACATCATGTGAACAGTTGTAGGCGATAATTGTATATAAGTAGTTTGGTCATGCTACGAGAATCGTATACAATATTCACGCCCGAACCATTCGAGAAACTCTCCTAGTGTAAATGTGCTTTACATGACAATTACGACAAGAAACCATTTTACAATTATCACGACCGCGCTCAACTGAATTAAAGTGATAGGTCTTATAAAGGAAACATTTTCATGCTTGCTGCCTAAACTCAATGTGATCGACTAAGGCACGAAAACTGAAGACCAAGCATTTAGGATAGTATAGTATAATCTCTAAATTACATTGATTAATTGGTCACCTCATTCATCTTAGCATTATACTCAGGTAATTGTACCAATTGTAAATAAAATATGTGAAGGCCTAAGACTGCCAACATAATTTCTTAAATCACATGCAACGCAACCAGCCCTTTCACTATCTGCTGCTGGACGTGGGTCTTCTCGTGCACATTGTGTATGAGGGATGTATGGCTTGAAAACGCCACGCTGCCGCGCTGGTCAGGTGGGTTACCAAGTCCACTCTTTTAGAGGTCGTGTAGTAAGTACCTCAGAGCTTCAATCATATACAGGATGTAAGACATAGAAGGTCCAGGCAACCTCCCATAATCACAATTACTTTTTAACATTTATTGGACGTATCAACGTTTTCCATTTTGTTTCAGCTAAAAAGCGAGATCTCCAGTTGCATAACCGTCCGCACATATCGTTGAAACCTCACATTTTATTGTAACGTCGGCTCTCGTTCAGAAACCCGCACTGCAGCAATATTCAACACATTATACCCGTCGAATTCACCGCTCGTTCTATTTACAAAACACTCAACAATCGTAAAGGGTCTTTCAATAAAATATTACTCCCCATTCTGTCTTACTTACGTTGCTATTGTGAGCGCTCGATGCCTGTGTTACGACTGTATAATGCGCTATCGTTGCGTCGCATCGAAAAAAAATTGACAGAGGCTGTATGGGGACCTAGTATCCTTCGCCGTCTTTAAACTAAATAAAAAAGCAGTCTATGGGTCTTTGTAGAAACGTCAATAGGACGCCGGACATTTTGTTATCTGTTCAAAACATCTCTCTATATTGGTATAGCTTTATATTTAATTGATATGCGATTACGTTCTGTATAAATAATGTTATTAAGTTATTTTCATGTATCTACGATTTATTTCAACTTAAATCAAAATGTTAAAGGATACGGATACGTAAGATCGTTACAAACAACCCTAAGTTTGATATGAAAGTCTTAGTGCTGTTGTTTTGTCTTTGATAAAGTGAAAATGTATCTATCTATATAATAGGCAGATGTTATTGTATACTTAGACAACAATTAAACTTTCTTATAAAATAATCCGTAACAAACGCTACAATATCGCATACTCTGTGCTTCTCATCTTATAGAGACGTGACCCAGCATGTATTGCAGGAGAATGCGCTTATTTTGTGAAGCAACACTGCCCTACTTCTATTAGCTAACAACACGAAATGTATGCATCGTCCCATCGAATGTATCGAATATATGATAAGACCATACATCCCTATGTATGGTCTTAAAACGCCACGCTGGCCAACCGGGTTGATTAACGTGTTCAATATTTTTGTTGCAGTGAAGTTTGTCAGGGCTTGTGGTAAGTTGTAAAGTCACACGACAACACAGAACTAATTATTATCACCCATCGATTATCATCTCTAATAATGTATCTATCTATATACTCTCCAGTAACATATAGCTGTGTAATATAGACATCAGAATAGATAAAGATATTTATACGAATAAAATTGTGAACCCACGTCAAATTACTATATTTTCTCTAAGAAACATATATTGAGTTGAACGCGTCCCTCTCGAGTCCCTCGGAATGGACAGTTGTCACCCCCGGTTCAATTACCGGGGTGTTTGTTGTCAAAATATATGCACACCTCGGACCCGGGCAGCCGGTGCAGATGACGCGTGAACGGTTTAAGTAAGAATTTGGAATATTCTTGCTGAATCAGAAATCTTCTATATATACTAGCAGTGACCGCGACTTCGTACGCGTACGAACCCCTACTTCGAAAACACGAAAACCGAAGGTCCGGCCGATATTTCTACCAAGAAAAGGTTCGATACGACATATCGGCCCGAACGAAGTGACAATGATCGAAATATAGATTTAGATAAGCGATACTTGGGGATCAAACGTCAAATTTCACGATAACAATATCTGTCCTTTTAATCTTTCCACACTTTTAGGGATTTAGATGTACATCCCACCAAAGAATAGACTGACGATAGATAAGTCAAAGGTCATTGATTGACAGGTGATATAAGCGGAGATACCCGACATCTATAGCTCCGAACGAAGGACAGTTAGAGTAAGGTTATAGCACTTCGTTCGTTCGAACTTCGATCGGGCCCGAAACTTCAGAAGCGTAAAATCAAATTAACCCCCAGACTCCTAGACTGTCACCGCTCGAAGTCGTATACTTAACATGAAAGTCACGTAACAAATCAACAGTTTTGTCTGTTCGTACGTTAATCCTCTTACGTTTGATGAACGCGTGGTTGGCGTGAAATTGCCCTGCACGCGTTACGCTGCGCGAAGGGCTACGAAGGGTCAGTGCTACTGACGGCTACTTGACCGGCCATAATTAGCGATCTCATTGTTAGAATTTAATACCAAAGATGGTGCTGTATCGTTCAACACATCTAAAAATATTGACGTCGCTGCAATTGAAAAATGGCGCTACAACTTCTGTTGTAGCATATTACAAGCAATTGCTACTATCCCAAAGAGTAGCAAAGAGTAGCAATCCCAAAGAATATCCTTATTGATTTTTAATGTACCTACATATAACTTCATGGTTCACATTCATTCAACACCACTTAATGTTATACAATTTTCAAAATTAAAGCGAGGAAGTAAAAATTAGTGTCAGAATACAAGCCTACATGGATGAGTCTGAAAAAGTGACTAGCGACTACTATTTCAGTGACTAGGAAGAGTAGGAAGTACATAATTCAAATTCAAAATGGTGTTCTTTGAAGGCGTTTATCCGTGAAGGTGTATAACTGCATTCGTTTATTCATTATTCTTACCAAAAATTAATTAATGTTACTAAAACAATAATTTATAAACATAATTTGAGAACAATATTAATACAAAATAATAAATAGATAACAATATTGTAGAATATATGTAATACAATAATATAACACGAAAAATAGAATGTTAAAGGATAAATTAAACATAAAAAAAAAACTTGTTGCTTTTTCAATTGCTTGTTCTTAGTTTTCTTGATTATCTATGCTTCTGGTATATGGTCGCCACAGTACAAAGTTGACAGGGTTGAGTCTGTACAGAGATACTTAGTCTTTGCGTGTTCTTGTTCGCCTTTTTGGCCACCGACGGGCCCTTAACTCGTATGAAAAGCGTCTGATGAAATTTAGACTAAACTCGCTACAAATAAGACGTAGGTACCTAACCAAAATGACTGTATATGGGTATATAAATGTATAAAATTGTTAATAGTATAGTTTCAACGTAAGTCGTCTTTTAATTCATAATTTATTTGCTAAAACGTGATAATAATAAGATGAAAAAAAAGTAACAGAAGTTCTACATGTTTGTAATAAAAGTTACTTGTGAAAATTAAATGTAACTCATAAAAGAATTTAACGTTTATATTCCTTCAAGATCAGCTCGACATTTTCAACCATTCTTTATTCCTGTAGGTATGTAATGATGGCCGGTTTACATAACTCCAGTTGTGAATCAGTGAATCAGTCCAGTGCTGGACTGGAATCGAGTCGTTTCGTCTACACAAGTCAAGTTTCAGACCGTTGAATCATAAAGACTGTGGTGACAATGACATCACGTAGAAAGCAGTTAAGAGAATGTTAAAAAAATGCTCAATTGTTAGTGTTACAAGAAGGTACCTACATGATATGGTTGATAAGGAACTAAAGAAAAAAACCGCATTTGGGTGAGAAATTGGGTAAGGGTAAGAAATGAAAAAGGAGGGTCGGCATTGCTTTTGCAACAACTGAAATCAGAAGATCCCCTTGACTATAAATTAGCCATGAGAATGACAACAGAAAACATTAAGGAACTTCCCATCCTATCCCTCCCCATTTTCCCAACCCTTTCTCCAAATACATTCTTATATCTCCGAAGGTAGGCAGCGCATCCGGAACCAACGCCAAGGACCAACCAACGGAACCAAGTGCCAACGTTTGTCATTTTGGACTAATGTTGGCACCTATCGTGGATGTCTATGGACAACAGTATCCACTTACCATCAGGTGGACTGTATGCTCGTCTGCCGCCTTTTTGCTATGAAAAAAAGTAAATGTGCAATTTAACAGTTGGTTCTTAGCACGCTGTCATAATTACGTGGTTTTTATTTACATATTTTTTTGTATTCAGAAGTATAATGTCAAGGCAAATTCAAAAATGTCAAATAAACAAAACGGAGGTCGTTACGAGTAAAAGATAAACAAACAAAAAAACTCAAAGCTTTCCAAACGCGAGGCGTCAATTATGATTGACATGTCGTGAATTAGTGATGTGACTGACTGGTCGTGCATATCCAGTAGCCAACAAACGTTTCAGCTGACACTGCCTATCTTGATTATGTTAACACTCACGATTAAGTTTATCCAAGCAGCATTTGTAACATTGGGGAACACGATTCAATGTCAAGAATGTCTCGATTGAAATACTCGAGTTTCATAATTTCAATTAGCTCACCCACAATGCTGTAGCAGTAGTGGCATTCAGTGGACAGGATTTTCGGACCATTGAGTTCTATATATTATTCCTCAGGCGCTTCTATCTTATACTCGTAGATAGCTGTCGTCTGTTGTGGTATTGCCTACATCCTCTTATGCGAGTTGGTTTTTAGCTACTTTAGCGAACGGCGTAATGAAGTATATACCTACTATAATAGTATTCTCACTTTATCTATAACATCTTTAAAGTACGTACATCATCAATTCTGGTTGTCTGTTGTCGGCTTTGGGTTATGTGCTAGCCGTGACACACAGGGCGCGATGGCCCAGGGGGCGCTTTGAATTGGAGGCGCTGTACACAGTCAGACGGGGCTCAGAACAAAAAAAAGGGTGACGATCGTATCAGGAGACACCTATTCTCATAAGATAAGCAATTTTTTCTATCAAATTTATTAAAGAAATAGATAAATACTAATATCTATTACGATACGATAGAGCGCGCCGAGAGGCCCGGGGACGCCAGCCCACAGATAATGTAAGTTTTGTTTGTCTCAAAACTTATATAGTCACTTAAGTATAAGAAAACAATATTTTCAACGAGGACCTAGATCAGTGGTCGTCACACTTTTCTGGTCAAGGGCCACATAGAACAATGTGAGATATCACTGCGGGCCGCACATTCTTGGATTGTTTAGTTGACACCACCAATCAATTGACATATTTTTTATGAGCTGTCAAAACGCGATTGCCCCATAGATTTTGTATGGCAATTGCTACCTGTGACCAATGTGAAGTCTTTATTTGTCAACTGAATGAACTAACTAGCATACATTTAACGGACACAAAGAACGGGAGGAAGTTTATACCTACTCGCGTACTTCTATTTAGTTAACTTCATGTGCAAAGTCATATTTTGATATTATCTACTAAAATTGTTTGCTTTGTCGCGAGCCGCACAAATATCGTCCGCGGGCCACAAGCGGCCCGCGGGCCGCAGTTTGACGACCACTGACCTAGATGATAAAGACAATGTTTTAATACCTACCTAAAGTGGGCAATATGTCTTTATTCACTATTATTTTAACAATCTTTTTTTGTAATTGAACAGGCTACTACAGTAGTCCACCGCCGTGCTGCCCGCCTTCTAGCACATCTTTAGAACTGGAGGGTTTCACTGACGTTTGAAATTAGAACTACAGATCAGACAAGGTCATGTGACAGGACAACTGCTTTACTCCCGCGCAGTTTTTAGTTATTTGTCCTATTTCACAGACATTATTATCAATTTTGTTCTAGATTTACACCAATTTTATTTCCAAATGACGGCACCAAAAGATAGGGTTAAAAATGATATCCCAGATATGTCAAATATTTCTCTAATCTGATATCGTTAAATGCAGTTAAAACTGTCAAAACACACGCAATAAAACAAACTGTTCCATAATCTCCATTATTAACACTCGCAGTTCATAATAATCGCATTAAAATTGACGACGGGCGTTTCGAACGGTTGCTGTTCCGATCTCCCCACGATAAAGTATCTGCGAATGTTGCCAGCGTTAAGCAAACGCGTCTGCCGGCAAATTGTGCGTGAATAAACATTGGGAATAATAGATGTATTGTGTTACGATCCCACCCCACGTCGGGGATGCCAAGTAAAAATAACAATGTAGGAGAACTGGATCATATCGGACGCAGTTGATCGGAAAATGAGGCATGCTTAGTTTTGGTGAACACAGCTTTTATGAGGGTGGGTAATTTATAATGAATTAAAGGCACAATTATTATTAAATACGGTACTTTCGGCGGCTACTATAGATACATTATTAAATACGGTACTTTCGGCGGCTACTATAGATACATTATTAAATACGGTACTTTCGGCGGCTACTATAGATACATTATTAAATACGGTACTTTCGGCGGCTACTATAGATACATTATTAAATACGGTACTTTCGGCGGCTACTATAGATACATTATTAAATACGGTACTTTCGGCGGCTACTATAGATACATTATTAAATACGGTACTTTCGGCGGCTACTATAGATACATTATTAAATACGGTACTTTCGGCGGCTACTATAGATACATTATTAAATACGGTACTTTCGGCGGCTACTATAGATACATTATTAAATACGGTACTTTCGGCGGCTACTATAGATACATTATTAAATACGGTACTTTCGGCGGCTACTATAGATACATTATTAAATACGGTACTTTCGGCGGCTACTATAGATACATTATTTCACGAATAAGCACAGTTTACATTCTATTACTCTACACTCTGCGCTTTTAAATCGTTGAAAAAACGACATAACTAGATAACTACATACAATATAAGCTTCAGAGCCATTGCTGGGGTGTACCTAACTTGTAGGTAATTACTCTGATTTCCTTTTTCTTAATTATAATATCTACAAGCATTGTAATTCAAAATTCTGCTTAAAAACTTCTTACAAATGTCTGTTTAGGTTTCATTAGCCATTTTATTTAATTCAAATAGGTATCTATCAC
Source organism: Sesia bembeciformis (assembly GCA_943735995.1). Classification (NCBI taxonomy): domain Eukaryota; kingdom Metazoa; phylum Arthropoda; class Insecta; order Lepidoptera; family Sesiidae; genus Sesia; species Sesia bembeciformis. The sequence goes on from OX031042.1 coordinate 1,092,622, forward strand.
TAGCTGACCTGTCGTCGTCCTGTCCAAATTTCAATAATACAATAATTTCAATAAGTTCATACAAAAACCCATTGAAAAAAGCACTTTCAGTTTTTCCCGAATTTACCAATTTTCCGGGCAACTTTTCCAATTTTTCTTTCCCTAAAAACATTATTCGGACTATTACGAATATTAAAAAAAAAAATAGCCAAATCGGTGCAGCCGTTCTCAAGTGATGCGCTTACCAACGAACAGCATTGAATTTTTATTTATATAGATTGTAAGTATATGAATACCTAGTCTAACCGTAAATATTGTTATCAGGAAAACATTGATGTTTACATTATAATTTTATTAGAAGCATTTGTGTTATTTTAGAAATAACTAGGTAAGCGTTTCAAAAATATTAGGTTTATTGGAAATGGTCACCATTTGCTTTTATACAATCTTTCAAACATTGTGGCCAGTTTTCAATCTAAACACGCACCCTTTGCATGTGAAAATTGGCAACTGTCACTCTTATGGAATGTTTTAGGGATTTAATGGCGTTTCGAGCATACCATCCTCTCTAAAACAGACCATAAATCATAATCGAGCGGATTAATATCGGGACTAGATTACGGTCAGTCTTCAGCTCTAATGAAGTCGGGAATATTCCTTTCTAGCCGCGCCTGTGTTGAGAGAGCCTTATGACCTAGTGTTGGGACTTGCTGAAAGGACCATTCTTGGTTACGGAACAGGGTGTCCTTAAGAGGCTTCACGATCTTCTCAAAAATCGTATCTTGATACACTTGAGCCGACGTTTTAATACCTTTTTCAAAAAAATATGGTTCAGTCACTCCTGGATAGCTAACACCCCATCAAACCATCACTGAAGCCGGATAATGGCCACGTTGCACCCCATTGACCACTTAAGCAGCTTCTCTAGAGTTGTGAGCCTAAACTTGATCATTCTGCTTGTTAAAATGTTCGTCAATGGTGAACATTTTCTCGTCTGTAAAGAAGATTTGTCTGTGAGCTCCCTTTGCGTACCGCCGAAGAAGTTTTTTTGATTTGACAACCCTATTTTTCTTTAAATTATCAGTCTATAAATCAGTACGTCGTTTGGAAGCAGCAAGTCCTAAATCATCTTTTAAAATACGTGACATGGTTCTGGGTGCTATAGTCACCTCTCTAGATTTTTTTCTCTTCACATATTTAATCGTCTGTTTAGTAGGTACGAATATTGCGTGGACGGCCAACCTTTTTCTGTCACAAACAGAAGAACAGAGGACGTTTCAATGTGCCCGGTACACAAACATCCGACTAATACCAAACGGATGGAGAGTTTTAAAAATTGCATTTAGCTCCATACCTACCTTGTGTAATGCAATTACAACAATACGGGTTTCGTTAACACCCCAATTAATTTTAATATTAGTACAATATATGTAGGTACGAGTATGTTATGTAGACAGTGTCGGATTAAGGTTATTGAATGGTCCCAGGACTATAACCCCCTTAATCCGGCACTGAATATAGACAATCTTTAAATAAATAGTTCGGCCTTTGCTTCCGTATCGGGTGGTCTATGTAGCAAGATGTCAAAGTAGATAAAATATCCAATGAGCACGATATCAAACTAAATGGCATATCGAATCGGTAATCTTTTATTTTTTTATTTGTATTGTATCTCGGACGATATGTTTTAAGCAGTTTTTTAACTTATTATAAACGGCTTCAGTGGGTTACATGTTACATGACGAAAACATATCATAAAGAAAGAAAGAAATTTCTAAAGAGTCTACTAAGTAAGATTTAAACCTAACCGAGATTCACAAGGACGAAATAACAAACATTTACGGTCTCGACTACTTTCCTCGATTTTGCCATACGAAAGATAAACGGCTATCGTCTGCCGCTGACGTGTCCACTCGCCGCGCATTAGGCGCGCCTACACGGAAACTAAGTGCGTCACACACTTATTTTTTCCCCGCGGCAGTTTTAATTTCAGTTAGCTGACCGTGTGCGAGTGCCACTGACGCCGTTTGATGTATGGCAACACTTGAAAACGCTGCAGGTAAAGGTTTTCACCGTTGCGTTTAATTATTTTTTTTTAATTGGAACTGTTGCGTACTTTTCGACAAAAATATGTTCGGATGATAGATAACATACATATTTAGATACTAGCTGTTGCCCGCGATTTCGTCCGCATGGACTTTAGTTTATAAACACCGTCTTTACCTTCTTAGGGGTATTTAGTATTTTCAGAAACGATCACAAACATTATTTCTTATAGCTGCTGCCCGCGACTTCGGTCGCGTGGGCTCCAGTTTTTGGGTTTCCCACAGAATTTCTAAAGTTTCAGCCAATTCAACTGAATAGTTATTTTATAGCATTTTTATCGAACAAATGTCCGACGTGATTCTTTAAATTGATATAACTTTTTTATTTATGAACTGATTGAAATAAAACAAACACTAAATTTTAAGTGAAGCTTACCACAATACATTAGTGAAAACCGCACACAAATCGGTTAAGCCGTTTCTTAGATTAGCGCGCACAGATAAACAGACAAAAATTCTAACAATCATTGTTTTGGGTTCTATTGCGTTGATAAAGGTCCCCAATAATATTTTTCTCACATATCTTCCATGTACAGAGAACGATCAGTTACATTTTTATTATATGTATAGATGTTTTAAATGACTACATGCTGCTTTTAAATTCATGGACAAAATTTTAATTATTAAAGTAGGTAGTACTAGTAAGTACCTAATTGATAGTGCATATGGGCCCGTCTAATTACACTTAGGAAAAAAAAAGATAAAGGAATTATGCAAACAGCTTAACAAAAGTATACGAAAAAAATTTATTACGTATCTAATTCATTAAACGTCCTTGTATTAGAATGTCTTAAATTATATTCATTATTGAGTATAATTAAATATATAAAAATAATTGTAATACGCACCTAATAAGTACTACATCGGATTGTAAACATTATGAAAAAAATACTATTTGTTTAAAGGTGTCGCTATAAGAACCACTTTTGGTGAAGTAACGACATGAAGAGCTTTCTGTTTGTTCGTATCTCGCGTCATATTAACATAGAAATACAATAATTTTACTCGACCCGAGCAGGGCCTTCGACTGCATCGACCTCATGCTATTTGCGGACGTGAGGCCTCGTGTTTACGCAGCCAAGACTCTAGTGGTGGACAAACATGGGACCGATCGAACGGAATTGCTTATTTTGTCTCTGCCTACACGGCTCCCTCCGAACAGGTACGTACGGGAGCTTGGCGTGCCTCAGGGTTGCATTCTGCGGCCACTTTTTTTTCTTTTTTTTGTATGAGACAATAATTCGGTGGTCGGTATTAAAGTACTTGTTTTTTGTACTTAAGCCGTTTACCGTTATAATCTCCTCTGACAGAAGCTTATCTGTGCGGAAGCGTGTCTCTTTAGCGTCTAATTACCTGTAAAGTTTCGGATATAGTCTCATTCATCTGTTTGGTTTACCGTTGGAACATACGGAACAAAACTTTAGATATATAATTGACCGGCTTTAATTAGAATGGATCCAACCCAAATTCATGTAGTTTTAAGATGTTGGAGCATTTTGCAAAATATAAAAACAAAACATTGTGATAAAGTACAATATCTGAATTCCAATGCCTTAATTTAAGTTTTTAAAGCATTTTGATTGCAAGAATATGCACTATATTTTAGCTTTTGTTACTAAACTTTTTATTATGAGAAAAAGTATGATTGTGGTTCGGTCCCGTTCTGATTAAAGTCGGTCAAATACGTTATTTGAAATCAATTGCAATAATCAACCTAGGGCCATCGCCAATCGTCTGAAAGTATGAGCAATATTTAGTTAAACATTTACTTGTGGTTTTTCTCTAGCTGAGACCTGCATTACAAAACAAATAGGTAGGTAAACAGTAAAGTAACAAATAATGACGTGGATAGATAAATTACAATTGTCTGTGAATTTCTGTAGGTACTAAAAGAAACGCGTAAAGAAACAAACAGTTTCATAGAAAGAACACTACAAGTATCTCACTCAAGATTCTCGAGTAGATAACTACTATAACTAACACCTAACTGCAGGAATTCAAACCTTATTTTCTTTTACTATTGCACTTGAATTTGCACTCAAAAGTTGTGATTTTTTTTCCAGACTGCACAATATTATTTCTATATAATACCTAATTATTATTTCTGGAGTTGCATCCTTTATGATATAATATCGCATAACGTCTTCATCTTATTATATTTTCAGTTCTTTCCATAGCTCTCGGGTTTATTTTCACAAGATGATTTATTATTATTTGTCTAGTTTTGTTTGTACTTTCTACCGCTACTGCCTTGTCTATGGAATTAAGTTTAAGTTTCTCAATTGCCTTGTGATTTGTGTATTGTTTACCGACCATTGTAGTGGTGTCGGGTGACTGAGGTCAGCGCCGTCTCTAGCCGAGTGCTTGAAACTTGAATTAGTTGTGGGAACAAGCATTTAATTGATTTGCTGCCTTCGATGTTAATTAAATTCATTTGTTTGTTACCAATAGCTATAGGTGCATATATACATTTCGCAAACAGAAAATTAAATCAGATCTCCAAGGATAGGGACAAAATTACTGTTTTTTTAAGTTAGAATTATTTCTGTAGGTTGGAAATCTGTTTTTTTTTAAATTTTATTATATAAACGCAACAGCGATGATACACATAGAATATAAAATTTAAAAAAAGTTAAAAAACGAAGTTCAATACAAGATTACACTAAATTGTTATTAAACATATCTATTACTAAATATACATATCTATTGCAGTCGGTCATACATGTTCAATACAAAACCATAATACATATTTGGGACGGGGAGAGTGCACGCTGTAATCCAACAGCCGCTGGGCGCGCTCGAATGGCCACGTTACCCCTCTCTCACAGAAGACTACCTTGAAATGTACTGCATTTCCCACTTTATCTTATTTGCCTAATGTACGTAGATACGTGTTTCGGTAGTGAGCGAGATGTGCCAGGGCCCATCCTATCCCTCCCCATTTTCCCAACCCTTTCTCCAAATCCATTCCTATATCTCCAAAGATAGGCGCGCATCCGGGGGCGTGCCAACGTTTGTCATTTTGGACTAATGTTGGCATAGGTATATCACGGATGTCTATGGGCGACAGTATCCACTTACCATCGGGTGGACTGTATGCTCGTCTCCCAACTTCGTCCATTAAAAAAAGCCTATAATATCTTATATTATCTACATATATTATATCTGAATTCTTAATTATTGCCTTTTTTGGGAGATCTTTTTGTTAAGTTAAACAAGTCCAATTCTGATTAATAAATATTATAGGTACGTACAATGCGAAGAAATACATTTTTCAATAAACGTTGTCCGTGACGTGAACAGATAACTGGATGATTGATTAATTTCTTAGAATTGGAGCTCAGAAGAGTAATTGAGACCTGATCCAAATGTCCAAATCCAAAAAAAACAATATCGCCTGATTTTTCGATGACAAAACACGACACCGAATGCACCTGCACCTACGGCCTACAATCGCTCCCGCCGTTTGCTATCGAATTACTGACATAGATCAATGATTAAGAGGATAGATATATCACTCCAACGATATCGCTTGGCCATAAAGCTGTTAATACCGAGTTAATACCGAGTGATTAATTGTATTAATTTCTGAATCAATCAATAGTTTTGCAGTTATCCAAAGTGATTCATAATCATGTACTGTTGATTACCATAGGTTCAAAACTCAAATTTTTATGTTTTAAAAATAAATCAATGACAGAGGTCTAACTATGTAAATAGATTTCCTTTGATAGGTATATTTATATGCTGTTGATACTTTCTGATACTAGTTAAAAAAACTGTTTCAAGTTTTTAATGCTAAGCGCGTATATATGGTTAAAAGTAATAAGCACTCTTAGAAGACATCAATTGAAGATGACTCAACAATAACTGTTAAAGGCAATAATCGGTTATAAATTTGTTAAAAATACAAGAAACTTTTTACAAAAGCAATACGGGGTGTGTCTCGGGGACAAAGCATAAATCTATGACCTGAATTATTTGAGAATTTAAGGGGGGGAGTGCACGTTGCAATCGAACAGCCGCTGGGCGCGCTCAACTGGTCACTTTATCCCTTTCTCACAGAAGAATACCTTGAAATGAAATGCATTTAGCACTTTATCTTATTTATCCAATGTAGGTACGTGTTTCGGTAGTGAGGGAGATGTGCCAGAACCCATTCCCATCCTATCCCTCCCCAATTTCACAACCCTTTCTCCAAATCCATTCCTATAGCTCCAAAGGTAAGCAGCTCATCCCGGGGCGTGCCCACGTTTGTCATTTTGGACTAATGTTGGCATGTATCGCGGATGTCTATGGGCGACAGTATTACCATCAGGTGGACTGTATGCTCGCCTGCAGCCTTTGTCCGGAAAAAAAACCATAAATTTCGTTTAAAGTGTCGCTTCTGAATCATTTATTTAGTACGATCTAAGGTTACTAAGACTCTGAGATGGTAGCCGGGCACGCACTCTTTACCTTTTTATATTTTTTACGTTAAGCTAATGGTGTTGACTCAATGTACGACTAAACTTCGCAATTTGAGATAGTTTTACACTGACTCATTCATTTTTATTAATAAATGAAAGATTAATTCTAGACTATAATTAACGCCGCACTCAATGGCCCACACTAGGATTCCCTGTCTCGTGGGTCCGGAGACACGTATAAAAAACGTGTAATTATTATTATTGATTCATAAAATTTATGCAATCAGGCGTTAGGTACTTAATGATAAATGTAGGTATTACTTCGCTCTATCATTGATACATATATCGATTTTTGTTTCGCATGTGTTACTACATGTTTTCTCAATTTGTACTCGATAGCGATTAGGTATACGTACGTACTAATTAAACGTGGAAACCAAGTAAAGCGATCGCGCTGTACTTAGTTTAATATATATTGCCGGTAACTATGTAAGTATCACATTGTCTTCAATGTTTAAAAAAATATCCAAGTGCATTTGAATTATTAATTGAATCTTCCGGGCTACTTGCTGAATATGTCAACCGCAGTTGTTGACGAAACGTTTGGAAGAAAGAGAAGAGATTCCAGAAGACCTCGGCCAAGTAGCCCGGAAGATTCAATTAATATGGACACCGGCCGAGAAAGCCTACACTCCACTAATTTGAATTATGTTTTCATGAACTAATTCGTTTCGAAAACTAAACAAATCGTTAGGCCGCGTAAAGCAATCAGCACTCGATCTATGTGCGATATTGCCGAATGTAGGTAATACTGATATTTGTACTGGAAACGTACGGGGGCGTTATGAACTAATTTTCATTTCATTTCCGCTCTGCCCCACCGGTGGGGCAGACTTGGTTGAACAGACTTGGTGAGGCAAACAGGACTAAACGTAATGAACTAGTTCATAATGTGAACTAGTGATATAATTGACTAGCAAAACCCCGCAAAGGTTGTCCTGCTGTAGAATTTGATGTGCTACAGCGCCATCTAGTGGCGAGTTACAACAATGTCGATAGCATAAAAACTTCTCCATGAATAAATACATATATGTGCCAACTTTCATGGTGATCGGTCAAACGGTGTCGAAGTCTATTAACATCAGATATACCAACATCCATTTCTGTTTATATATACCTAAGTATAGATAGATATATATGATATGCGTATAATGGAATAATCACTTTATTCATGCAATAATGCCACATATGTATACTATTTATGGTTGTCAATAGCAACAACATCTAGCTTTCTTCAATTCCAACGAAACATCTAAGTGTGAAGTGTATCAAATTTTCACGAATTCGTGTCGAAGGATAAATAAAACATTGAGCTATGTAACGCGACCGGCACTCGACTCACGTGCGATATTTCCGAGTGTCAAATTACCGGAGGGCAAACGCGAACACCATTATGGCGGCAAAAATACATAATTAAATTATTACGTATCTTTTTTTTTTATATATAGGTACTAGTGGGCGGACGAGCAAGCGGTCCCACGTGATGGTAAGTGTTACCGCCGCCCATGGACGCCTACAACACCAGGGGGTATGCGGCGGGCGCGCCGCCGACCTTGCAAAATCCTATTCACAGATATATCTAATGACAAATTATTTTTCTAATTAAATATAAAAACAAAAATAGCGTTACTATTATGTCTAGAAAATCGAGACCAAACGAGTGCACAAATAGATACAATCTCTTTTGCAGCTCCTTATCAACTTATTCAATAAGCGGTCAGGTAACGCCGACCGCAAATATAACGTTGTAGAATAAATCTATTTATTAAAATAAAATTTAAAAGACATTCAATCATTCAGTTGGAGCAACGAACGAGAGCTTTAAAATCACCGTAATAACTCTTTTACAAAAGCAGAAATTTTGTAATCGTGCGCAAGCTTGGTTGGCCACAATACTTTACCTAAACTCTGTTCGAGATAATTTTGACAGTTGATGTTTCATGTGTAACAAACCTTTTCCGTGCAGTCTCATTTTATAATAATAACATATTTTTAGTCAGTATTCAAAATATTGAAATCATGTCACAGTTAAATTAACTATAGACTAGTTATAGTTAATTATAGATTTACGTCATAATTAACCTATAAGGAGTAAGCTTTTCCAAAAAAAGTTCTTCAAGTAGGTATTTATTAGATACTTTAAGTATCTTATACTTTTAAATCGCGTTTTCTCTAAATCATGATGTTCTCAATTAATTGGTTTTCTGAGTAAGGGGAGAAAACTCGTAACAACCAAATATTGATAAGATACCAATATAAAACGATAGGTACTTTTGCAACACGGTGTGAATAAATGATATCAATAATGTCATCAACATATGATAGATATATTTTATAAAAAAAAATAGCTTTCAAATCTATGCAAAGAGCTTCGGTGATACCAGAAGGTAAATATTTTTTTATCTCCCAAATCATTTCGATATTTCTACAATATAAGGATTACAGATTATAATATTGTTATATAAATTTACATTGTATTTCGTGTTATTATTGTAAATAATCTGAGAAATTATTCCTCTACTTAGATTTTTAACACACGAGTTTTATGTTTGATGTCTTGTAGGGAAATTTAATTTGTCTGAAAACACCACCAAATATCAGAATTATCTGGAATAAAAATCTGTAATCGAGTCGCTCAAGGCTACCAAAATTGCGTTTGTAGATATTTAATTACATAGCGATTGAATATGGGCAAACGAAACTTGTCCGTTGTATTGAATCCCACTTTCAACCCCTGGGGGTTAAATATAGACAACATTTGGGTGTTGAAAATGAACGTTTAGATATGTAAGTTTTCTACTTGGGGGTCAAAATATTGTTAAAATGCTATATGTACTCGTAATTGTGAAAAGATACAAGTATTTAAATAATATGGTACCAAATCAGTTTATAACGTCCCATTGCAATGTATTGGACCCCCCTTGTATTTACCACGCGGACCTAGTGCGGACATTACATATTATGATTACTCTTTATTCTCGGGCATGCGCGATTGTAGAGCGATTTTCCTTTATTGTAGGGTGATAATTGAAAAAGCTGTATCTACTTAAGTAAAAACGTATAGAAATACAGTAGTTCGAATTTATAACCTCACGAATATGAGTCGAGAATAGATACTCTTATACAAGGGCGTCGCCCAGCACCATAACGATTTGGGGGTGGGGGGGGGGGGGGGGGGGGTTCAGATGAGAGACGGGATGGGAGAAATATGAATTGTAGGTACAATGATTTTAATTTTTGTAAAAATACTAGCGACCCGCCCTCGCTTCGCTTCGGTTAATAAGATTTTTTTTTTTCAAAATTTCAGAATAAAATATAGCCTAGCCTACTCAGGGATAATGTAGCATTCTAATGGTGAAAGAATCTTTGAAATCGGTCCCGTGGTTTTTGAGTTTATTCGTTACAAACATACAAAAATACAAATCTTTCCTCTTTATAATATTAGTGTAGATAATTCAAAATTGAAAAAATAATCTCCAGAGGGGGGCAACTGCCATCCCCCGCCACCCCCTGGCGACGCCCATGCTCTTATATATCGTATCGTACACTATAATTACGTGTGGACAGATGAACATAACACTGGTAGGTATATTCCGTTCCAGTGTAATTTGTCTAAAATGTAATCATACACGGAGGCGCCTAAGGGTAATGACACGGCCGTAAACTAAACTAAAATGTTTTGCTTTAAATATAATCGTTACGATTAATTGATTATTCTTAATAATTAATAATTTTTTCTTAGAAGTATCTATATTCAGCTTTAAATCTAGTGCCAACGTGCACTCTCGATGAATTATGGATATGTAAACAATTATTGCCTCACCATGTAATTTCACCGTGTGTCAATTACTTCAGGCCGCCATGTACGTTTACATTTTGAACAAATTGGATTGGAACGGAATATAGATACCACTATGTATCATATCATGCACTAATTAGGTGTGGAAGGATAAACACAACATTGGGCGATGTAATGCGATCGGCACTCGACTCTCGTACGATATTGCCGAGTATCGAGTTACAAGTAGCTACCTAAGCATGCGTACAATCGCAGGCGCCATTTTGAGAAAAAAAGAATTAATATTGAGAGGAATTTCCTGGATGACAATTTGGATGGTTAGTTAGTCACTATGTTATATAATTTATTGTTTCCGAAATAAAATTGTTTTTAAAGATAGTTAGTAGATACCTAAACGCCACAAATAGCAATAGCAAGTGTCCATAATCGAGTTTTTACGTACCTATAAATTAAGTTAAGATATAGTCAATATAGATATCATCTAACCATTGAAAATCATTAAATTATTGAGGGGGGGAGTGCACGCTGTAATTCAACAGCCTCTGGGCGGGCTCGACTGGTCACGTTACCGCTCTCTCACAGAAGACTACCTTGAAATATACTGCATTTCCCACTTTATCTTATTTCTCTAATGTATGTGCTAGAGCCCTTCCTATCCCTCCCTCCTCCCAACCCTTTCTCCAAATCCATTCCTATATCTCAGATCAGCATCCGGGGCCGTGCCAACGTTTTTCATTTTGGACTAACATTGCCATGTATCGCGGATGTCTATGAGCGACAGTATCCACTTACCATCAGGTGGACTGTATACTCGTCTGCTGCCTTCGTTTACGATACCGAGTCCAAGTGTAAGGAAAATTCACGAAATGCCTATAATATTCACGAAGGGCATTCGGGTAATAAGCGATTATTTTAATAGTTTTAATTACAAATGAGTCCTTTAAATATTGTCTTTTGTTGAAGTAGTGAACGAAATAAAATCTTTATGGTGTTCTTATAAGACTGATTTAAAAACAAACTGCCTGTTATTATTATTGAAAGATCTGTGATTATTAATAGTTTAATTTTAATAAGTCGGCTTTTAATAAAAAGAAAAACAAAAGAAAACTGTAATATAATAATTGTGATTATTTTTATATTTTCGTTATTAGATACTTTTACAGCAAACTAGTGATTAATTTAAAAAAAACCTTAAAAACTCAATGTAGAGTTTATACCGGAGTTCAAACACGCATACTTCACGAATGTGAGTCACGCGTAGGTATCCGTGGCCGGTAACGGTAGCTTTTTTGTCTAAAATATTTTTCCTTTAGCTTTTTATGAATTAACTAAGAAAGTAATATTAGGTATTATCTTAATTACTATTATCATTTATTAAAACTAAAATAGCTTACTCATTACTTAGCACAAATTAAAATGTTGATCTATGTTTAAGATATAAAATTGAACCACCAAGATTAACCTGTGAATTATCTACATCAGAACATTAAAATTAAACTAAAGATAATAAGATCACATCCACGCTGCACCGGTTTACAAAACACTGAACTTGGTTGTTAAGAACGTCGCCCATTAACCATTTAATGTGCAGTAATGTCCAGTTACCATCGATTCACATTGCGCTAATTTAGCACAGACGAGGCCTAGACGTCGCCAGTTAGTCCTAGATCAAATTAACGGTCGACTAAGTACCTAGGCAACTAACACAGATAGAATAATAGACAGATAGAATAGGTTCCAGCGTGGGGCCTCGATACGTTGGCTCCACCATCCGCACTGGTCTCGCTAAGACCCGAAACCCCCTCGTATTACAGTAGTCACAAATAAGAAATAGAGTCGCATTATACGACTATTTTTTATATATATTATGTGATTGATATAATATATTTAAAATCCGTTTGACAAGGGAAACTGAGAATGAGATCCTATAATGAAAAATAGCGTTTGCGATTCCGTAGATGTTAAGAATCGGCTAAATAGAAAATGCATCTGGGTGGACACCAGGGTGCACGACGAGGAGCGACTTGTTAATTTTATTTTATCTAAAAAAATACACGAAAGTCAAAATAAAAGATGTTTTATAAAAAATAAGGATGTAAACTCGCAGACTCACTGGCAAACCTGGGGTCGTTGGATGCTGGGTACCAGCTGGCGCCCCGCATGTCCCCGTAGTGGGGCAGGTCCGTGGGGCCGCAGCCATAGCCCTGTACCGGCGCTCCCCCGTACAGGGGAACGGCATAGGGGTTGGCCGCCATGCCGCAAGACGCGGCCGGCCCCAGCGGCGAGTTTATGCTGCTGCCTGATGAGTTAGACCTGGAAAAAACGGGGAAAGTTAAAGCCAAAACTAGCAAGGTTATATTATTTTCTTATAGGGAAGGTACACACTGCATTCCACAGTCGCTAGGCGCAGTCGACTGGCAACGTTATCCCTCTCCCAGAAAACTACCGTGAAATGTACTTCAATTCCCACTTTCACCTATTTCCCTAATGTACATACGTACGTGTTTCGGTACTGAGTGAGATATGACTGAGCCCATTTCCAAATCCATTCAACCCTCCAAATTCATTCTTAGTCTCCAAAGGTAGACAGCGCCATCTTGGGCCGTGTCATTCTGGACTGATATTGGCATGTATCACGAATGTGGCAGGGTGAGGCTATCCATTGATGGACTGTATGCTTCTGCCACCTAATTTCTATAAAAAACAAACGAGAGAGGAACATGCTGCATTCTTAGGGCCCCACAAAAATATAGCCATTCCGAAAAAAAAATGATTCTACTCTCGATACTAAACAACCTATTTTCAGTTTTTGAATTATTTCAGTGACATCTTGTATAAGAAAACACCTAAAAGTTTTTATTACGATTATGAATAAATCCCAGAATAGCAGACCGGCTGGTGTTCTTTACAAAGAATCCCTACCCACTGAGCTAACTTTGCACTAACACTTAATAGCTCTCAGCGCCTCATTTGTTTGTTTGTTTGAAATGGCCTTCAACCATCCAAAGCAATTCAATAAAACCACTAAGTATAAGACATTAAAGGATAGGTCACATATACTTAGTTCCATGAGTTTAAACAGCCATAAGCTGTGTGACTATTTGATAATTGGTTAGTTATGGCATATCTTTGATTGTCTATTTTATATATTAAATGGGTCTTAATCGCGGATTTAATACATTTGTTTTAATTACAGTATTTTTTATGAATATTATTGTCGTAGCTACGAGCTACGAATACTAAGATTCGTAGCTCGTAGCTACGCCTATGCTACGCCGTAGACGTATCGTAGATTTTAACGCACAACCAGTAAAAATGTTAATGATAAACATAATTCAAGCATCAAATTATTTTATTCCTTTTAAAATTTTTGACCGCTGTTTTGATTTTTTTTAAAGATTAAGCTATAACATTCTCGTCAAAATACGAATGTATTGACTCCTCTTTCATTGAAATCGATTTGGTAACTAGCATGAAAGGTACATACAAATGGATACATACGAGATATTTTTTTTATATACTTATGTTACGCAGCTCGCTACAATACGGTTTCACCATTCAGCACTAACAAAATATTGAAAATGTCAAAAGAAACTTGTGAGAAGGTCGCAAGAGACGACTGGGCGAAAGTAGTTGAAAAAGCAATTAAAAAATTATGGATGACTATGACCGCGATATTAGGATCGATTTCATAATTGACAGTGAAATAATTATTTAAGTAACTGATAACGAACACGATAGCAGTAGGTAGTTCACGTGATTCTGATTCAGTATAGTGTAAAACATATTTTAACCACAATGGCTATTCCATCACATCAACGAAAGTATTATCATTATCTGTTAGGATTTATATAGTAACTATATTTATATATTTATATAAATATATAGTATATATTTATAGTAATTATATTTATATACTGTTTTATATTTATATTTAAAGCTACTGCTTCGATTAGCTATAGTTACATCACTAGTTACATTAATCTGGCATAGGTATGTCAAATCGGTAATATGTCGACGGCCTAACTTTAGTGAAAATATTTTGATCAAATTTGCATAAATTAAATTTTTGCCCAACTAGGGACTATATTTGACATAAAATAACTGCCACACACAGAAATCGTAATGCCACCGCCACGGCGCCAACTCGTCACTTTCAAACAATGCCCGGATAATCTGTCTAATCCCTATTTACACAATTTAATCCTCTTGCGCCCTATAGCCCATCCTCGGATCTTTTCAAGCACCTATCAGAATGACTTTGCCGTAAATTTAGACCTTAAAATCATACGCGTAAAGGTTAATCAAGTTATTTTTGAAGGAAAAACGTATTGTCGATGATAAAACACCCCAAGCGCCGCCATTACTATGTTTGATTTGACAAATTGAGTTTTGACAGGGCGGGAAAAGTTGCTGCAAACCGTTTTAGGTTATAATGTTTTAATTTGGGATAATTTTAATTGATTTCACGCTGTTTTCTTTCCATCCGCTTTTTGTTTTGTCTGTTAATTGGTCTGGATATAATTTAATTAACTATATTAATGTTTAAATTACTTATTGAGTTTTCTTTTTTTTTTCTATATGGCAATAACGCAATTATCACATTATTCCAATGTCAAGTTTCCTTCACAATTAACAATTTTAAAGTTAAAACAATTCAAAACACATTTTGTCAAAATCCAGTCCAATCAAAATAAGTCACTCTTTAAAATGATAGATGGTTTAGGTACTGAGGACGTTGTTTTAAATTGAAGAGAGCGTTTTGAAGTTTAATAAACCATCACTATTGAATTATAAAACCCACAGGACACAAATTTTATAATGATTAAACAAAAACTCGACTTCATTTCTTGAATTGTAACAAAGCGTCGTTGTTATCGCATGAGCTCTAGCCATAGAACGATTTTTTTGCTAACCGCAAAAATCAACACGGAAATGTGAGGAAATTTAAACTGTTACATGATCACTAATAATTAATCGAGAAAGCTTCAGAACCAAGTGTCAAGTGGCACATAATTTCCACTAAACAGAGAGGCCCAAAGTCCGACAAACATGTGTAATGCGTTACGAAGTAGTTTACTGTGTAGACACTCTCACGCACATTATGACAAGTCACGCACACTAAAGCAAAATATTTTTGTGCCATTTCATATCCGTGCACGGCGTGAATAAGTCAAAATCAACTGTTTTCAAGTTAAAAAGTTTAATGTTTGTTTTCGCTTTGAATGTGGCGATGTCAGTTTAATGCTGTAATCAATATCTCTGAAGCTATCGAGTATTGAACGATTTAAAAGTTTATTTTTTATTGTAAATCTAAAGTAAGACGTATTAAAACTTCTTATTTAAAAAAATATATAAATCTCGAAATGTCGACTTATTCCTGTCGTGGTCGTTTCAATTACAAGTGATTGTTAGTTCTTTTAGTCCATGCATGGTTACTGTCCTTTGATCCATCCAGAGAATTACAGTCTTTTAGTGCCCTTATGATTACAGTGATTTGGTTCCCGTACTTCGTTCCTTTGGTTCATGAACGGTTTCAATCCTTTGATCCCTGTAGATTGTAACTACAGACTATCAAATATGTAGTTCATTTTCCTATCGTCTTCTAAGAAACGTTTTTAAGTGACCGTGAAAGGTTTATATCTAACTGCGGAGAAACATGACACATACTTATGGTAAACGGTACCTACCGAAGGTATAGTTCCTAGAGATATAAATGGCACATCGCTAATTCAAATAAGTTTTATTTGCACAAGTACGAATGGTTGCTTGCTTTTGAATAAGAAATGATTAATATTTTTATTCACCACATGCCATTTAATATAAGGTCCTACAAAAATAGATTACAAGATTATTAAAGATGTGTGAAATTACCTATTTATCGTCTTTAAGAAAACTCTAGTTCTGGACGAAGCTGCGGCGAAGCATCTGTCTATTCCTTACACAGGGCTTTTGAGACTATTTTTGAGCACATGACCAAATCCTTACAAGTAAATAAAGAATAATATGCAAATTGACCTCTGTTTATTTAAAAATAACAAAAACTACAGGTGTGACACCGTCACAGCCACTCGTGTCAAATGTAAACACTCTTGCGCATGTAATTTTAGTTTTATCCACAACTCGATGCGTTGCGTCATTACTTGTATTGGCAAACAAAATTCTATATTTGCTGTGACGCGTTGAAACGGACGTATAATAAGAATTCATTTACATTTTTTTTTCTTGTCAAGTTTGTGGATAATTTTTGCGAACTTTAAAAATATTTTTTTCAAAAATTTAGCCTATTTTTATCAAAAATGCTGCAACCACATAAACAGTTAATCCATCCACCTATGCTTAGGTAATTCTTTTGTATCTTCTTTTAATGCGTGATTTTTTTCTTTACTTCGAATATTGTAGGTTATATTTGTTATTTAAGTAATGCCTTTAACAATTGGTAAAAAGTCTTAATAGGTAAAGAAATAAGCATACCGCGTTGAGATAAATAAAAAAATATGGTTAAAAGGTTATTCAAATAGGTACACCTCGTATTATTCTGACTGACTGACTCATGAACATCCACCCTCCGAACTAAATATTTCAACGGAAGCTCCACTTTAATGTCTTGAAGACTTGGGTAAGTATATACTAAGAAGGGATATCTCTAACAGAGAGTTTAAGAGAAAAGTTGTTACAAATGGGTACCTTACACACATTCTCTTATTTCAAATGCAATCGTATAGTAAGTATACCGTCTCCGTCGCTTCGCGGGTAGAAATACCAGAAAGCGATCCGTGAAATCAAAATCTAAAAATATTTTCAGTACTGACTGAATTAGAAGTAAAAGTTAGAAAAGGGCCGTGCTACTGTGTTTAAGACGTCACTAACACAGTAGCGTTATTACAACCGCTTGTGGAGTGACGGAGATAACAGTAGTTCCAATAAAACTGGAAACAATACTATGGGCCGGATAAAAACATGATTCTTGGTCGAACTAATTTTATTGAATCATGCATGAGGTTCTATGTTCCAACCTTATGCAGTCTGCTTATAAAAGGCTAATTTCCAACCACCATGCCAGTAAATAACCGTGCCAGGCGGAAGTAACAACTCAGATATTCTCAAGCTGATTACCTACCCAATACAGATAATAAAAACTAACTACGCCGTGTGTGTACTAAAATATTTTTTGAAAAAAAATGCAGGGGACACTATGAATGATACAAAGCCCAAAACAACAATTTTCAAAATTTTTGGTTATCTGTCTAAACGAGCATCACGTAACTTCATTTTTTTAACTCCTTGTTCATTTACTTCTTTAGTTCTAGAAGAATCTAAAAATAAATTAATTTAGAGTAGGTACAGTCAATTGCCGCATTTATTGGTAAAGTTTTTACCAAATTGATTCACTAGTTTCTAAGATTGACAAACAAATAAAATATATTTCTTTTTTCTAATACTCTTAAAATTCATAGTTGGTCAAACGCCATGGTCATATGTAATTACAGCATCAGATCAGTAGTAAATAGGTTGCAAAACATTCGAACGTGTAGAATTAAAGAAGGCATTTAATTTAAAATAACCTTTACTTACAGCTAAATACGTAACTTTCAAATTATAAATACATAGCGGCCTCTTCTAAGATCTAAACGGTATATTTAAAACGTTACGTTAACGGTGAGTTTGCATGTTCTAATTTGTAATTTACGATTTAAATTTTAAGATTTCGGAAAACATACCTACATACATACATATAATTTGTTAGGTAGTGATACATAAGTTGTAAGTATAGGTAAGTGTGGAAACCTATATGTGACTTTGTTATTGGGCTGGTTTATATAGTAAAATGTAAAAATTAGGTACCTACTTCTGCTGTCTGATTTATCCAATTAATCAATAAATAAAAAAATTAAAATATGTAAATTCTTGGAAGTATCATTTAGTAATAAGAAATGCTAACGAGCTGTTAATTGAAACTTATAAAGTTTAAAACTAATTTCGGAACGCCAATTTAATACCTACGTATCTGAGGAAAATATATTTTAATTTGATATTGGTCAAAATTATGTAGGTATATAATGAATTAATACCTACGTAGAAATAGAGTGATTCCAAGCTGTCGTATTGCGTCGACGAGCGACACTTCATACTCGCGTAAGTATTATTAAGCGATGACCTATCATTGAATGATAATTAAGAAAAAATTAAATGACATTAGGAACAATGTGCTATATTTAACATAGGGTTTAGCCACTGGGTGGCTCAGAACTTCATAACATACGTCTAAGATTTAGCCTAGGTGATAGGTACCTACGTAAACGAAATTTAATAAAAATATTTTATATACACTTCGAAGACATTGGAACGTGGAAAAAAATGAAAACATTAACAGCTTTGCTTTTTCAACCTATTGTAATTTCGTAAATTCAATAAAGTGTAATAAAAAAAATGTTAGTGGTCAAAAGCAGTGATGGCCTGGGAGTTTTTACTCTCGACTCTCATTCTGAGTTCAAATCCTTGGTGCATATTCAATCCTTTTCTATTTCTACACAAGTAGGTAACTACCAATTTTTTTTTAATATCACTCGCTCGACGGTGAGGAGCCAACATGAGGAAACTCGCGCTCGAATATTTAAAAAGAGCCTGTGTATCTTCCAATCCACATTGGACCCGCATGAGGGATTGTGGCCTGAAATCCCCTTAACCCGAAAGTTAGTGCGGGAGGCCTTTGTCCTAAGTGGGATGTTGTAGGCTGATATTGTAAATGTGTAACAGAAAAACATAATTGTCAGTTACAATTAATCTTCTGCTTTAAATACTTTAAAGTTTCGGCATTAATTTTGGTGTATTTTTTTCTAGAAACCTGGACGGAGTTGTGCACACGGGAGTTTTACTCTGATAAATTGAAATAGCAAACAAAGTAGGTAAATAGGTAGGTATATAGTTGGGTAGGTACTAGATTAACATAGGTAGTTATGTATAAAGTATGTATTTATGAATATTAATTTCATAAAGTTTTAATTATGTATACGTTTTGATTCAAAAATCTAACTAAGTAAACTAAGAGAACTAAGTAACTATTAAGTATCTACACTTAATTGTTTTTAATTTGGCATATAGATACATAATTAGATAACTGTATACAGATACCACATGATCAATTATGTTAATTTTATTTGTATCTTGCTAGATGGGACAAGTGAAAAAGGGAGGTCGTATGCGGTGGCAAGCCGCGCGCGAGGCCTATCTAGCAGTGGAGAGACGCACACTAATGATATGATAATGTAGGATTTGACCAATGAAAACCGTTGTTAGGTGGTAGTTGGATAAGAACTCAGTTATTGTAGTAGAAAACTTTATATTCTGTTGCGTATAACTAGACGTATATTTAATTAAGTGTCTCTATTCTAACTAAACGTGGGACTCGTTAAAATTTGGATTTCGGTAGGCCTATTTGAGTTGTTTTTAATTCAATCTTTAATTCAATATTTGATTGATAGTTTCTTAATTAAATTGATTTTAAAAATTAGGTAGGTATGGGTTTAATTGACTGATCTGACATAGTTCATCATTTTGTTTTATTTTTATTATCAATATTTAAAATATCGTCACATAATTATCAGAAATCTTGGTTTTAATTTTTACTTAAATTTTTATTTAAAACTCGTAACTATTTTATTGCACATGCACTTGTTATGTTATAGAACTTATAGGTATATCTGTGAGTAGGTATACCTACCTACTAGTAAAAGCACACTGGACGACCTAACTTGCCTATCTCCTGGCCTATGTTGAAATATTACCGTACCACGTTTGAATTCAGCACATATTTCTTAACGCTCTGTTCCCCGCATTAAATGTTATTGTAGTTAGATATAGTTAAATGCAGTAGGTAGTATTAGCCGACCTACCCTAGAGTACCGCTATAAATCCTCGTGTAGCTATGGACCGCGTCATTGTCCGCACATTCACACGGTACCAGCACTTGACCGTCAGTCACAACAACATACCTGCACAAACAAACGTCACCAAACTATATCCTTCGACTAGGAGCGACGCTCAAGCACTCTCGTCGGGACCTTCGGCACTCGAAAAATCAGCGGGTGGAGGGCCGGCCCCCCTCCCTCGATCGATCCACGCACCTGTACGGCGAAGGCGGGTTGTTGGCCAACTCCAACTTGCGGTATTCCTCTATCGGCGACAGGATATCCGTGACGGAGAACGGTGTGGAGTGCTGGAGATGTAGCTGGGACAGGTTCTGCTGCAGCAGAGCCGATTTGGGCGATAGGCTCATAGCCAGCTCGACAGCGCTTAGCTCCGGCAGCGCCTCCGCCGGACACGGCGAGTAGCCGCCGCCCTCCGCGGACATCCGACCGGCCGACACTCGACGCCACTCAACGGCTCAGCCTCTAGTGGCTCTCGGGGCGAGAGTGGCGCCCGGAGCCCCTGGCGCGGGTTACAGCCACTTGAGAAGCCCCGCCCCGAGGTATGCGCGTCGTCCTATGGCGGACGCGCGCTCGTGCGATTGGCGGCGGCCAGGCCCGGGGGCAGTGAGCGGAGCCCCCGTCGGAGGCAGTCGGTGGGCTGCGCTGCGCCAGTGTAACGCCGCGGCTCGAGGTGGGGTCCCATTTGTTGCATATTGTGACGGCTCGGTTTGTCGCTAATTATTGCGTTTCAATTTGAACGGTTAGGTACACATCACTGTGACAATGATTGAAGTTATTCCGTACCTATTGCACTTTAAGATGTTTAAGTTAAGGTCAAATACCTACAGGGTTGTAATATAAACAATAGGTATTTATCTATTTTACTAAATAAATTTATGTTAAAGTGATTCCAATGTTACCTCTTTTGTTATGTATTTGCCAATGGTTAATAACATAAGTTTTTTTTTTAAAGTAAGTAAATAAATATCTATGTAGCTTACCTACTTACCTAATTTTATGTAGCTATGTAATAGGTAGGTACCTGTGTAACTATAGGCGGCAAAAGTAATAACTGTGACACGTTAAATAGGATAGATCCCTGAATGTTTTAAATATTAAATTAAAAATTTTATGTGAAAATATAATTAGAAATGTAATTTGAAAAATAGCAACTCGAGCAGCCGATGAACAAATAGGTATATCTAACCTATTATTCAAAAATACCTACCAAGTGACCAATCCATTACTGTGTGCGGGATATTTTCGATTAAACTTAACTGGTTAAAATGGGGCAATGCCATGATCATGATTTCGTTTAATTTTTGACATAAATGTTTTAGTTGCTCGCTGGAGACAAGCTCAGGCTGACGTTGTGGTCTGGCTACTGGTAGGCTACCACAATATTATGCTGTGTCGGGAAGCTTTCTCCTATCCATTGCACGTCACACCTAAGTGTAGTCGAAGATTAGGTACCTACCTAAAACTAGTTGAAACTATTTACATTGTACCTAACTATTTATAAAAAATAAAAAAGTCATAGGTAAATCATAGGTAAAGTTTAAAACAAAGAAGAATATTAATAGAAAGAAACGTAAAGTGAGTCGACAGTTTTCTATCTACCTAGGTATACCTATAGTAAAAAAATAGATTTCATTTTAACATGTTGTTATCAAGGTGCACTGGGTACCTACCTAGTAGATAGGTAGGTAAGTCACGTACCTACCTACAGTTATCAACTTTAAAATTTTATAACCAACTTTAGATTATTTTTTTCTATTAATATATTATACACGAACATTATTATATAGAATATTATAATTTAACAACATCTATCGGATATTATATGAATAACCATTAGGTACCTACAGACGCACGCAGCATGGTACCTACGTAAAACAAGACAACATCGTTGTGTTTATAAATGTTATACTTATAAGTATTAAAAAATGTTTTAGAGAGGATTGCTACAAAAATTGTGTAATAAAATTTCCTTAACCAAAATTATACGTCCATTATACAATTATACACCTACACACAGGTACAAATAAAAAGAGTTTAAAGTCCGTATTTTGTTGACACGTTCGCTGCGTGGGTCCGTGGAGCTGACTTACAGCTGGTAGGTACTATAATGGACAATTAGACCTGTTAGGTAGGTACATGACTCTTCATATATGCGTTATCAGATCGAAAGTACCTATCTGTTCGATAATTTAAATTCAGGTGTGATTAGGTACCTATCTCAATCAATTTTATAATAGATATGTATATTGTTATTTTTAACGTTATTACAATTATTATTAGTTATTATTTTAAATTAGATATATTACCTATTACAGGTAGTTGACGTTTGCGTCGTCAGAAAATTCTTATTATAATTATGTATAAAAATAATTATATCAAATCATCAGGTCCTATTTGCCCGATGTTCGCACTAAATGTTAAGTAGATGACGCTAATGTTAGTATGGTAATTATATCGATAAAATTTTGGTGTTGAGAATGGAACCTCGACATCAATAACGAGTCTTAAAATTAAATTAAATTTAAAAAAACTCGTACAAAATTAGATAGGTAGGTAGGTACGTAATGCTTTTCATTGTAACATTCATAACAGTTTTTTCTTACCTACATTTCTTTCCTTTTTAGCAGCTTCTGGCTATTTAATTGTAGTAGGTACTAGAATCACTTAATGTGGCGTAGTAAGAAGACATTTTTCCACTTTTTCATATCTATATTGTGATTTTCCTCTTATTGTTACGACAGTGACACGTAAAAACAAGCGACCTACGACACAGATAAACTGGGTGTAATCTAGTGCGACTATCGGGTCATCGGTTTGTCAGGTCCTTTCGTCCCGATATACGCACCTAGAGAATTTATTTCTTGCCCGGTCGGTATCAGGTCGTAAGGTTTCCGACATATTTTTTAAGCACTGGTAAATAGGATTTGACGGGGTAGTTACAAAACAGTATTAGCTTCTATCCTACTTTCTGTAAAATCAAATATATGCGTCAGTGCCGCACCGCAGGACAGTTAGGTAGATATGTGTCAGGCTTTTTGGACCTGATAATGCAGTCAACTTGTTAAGAGAATGTATATTTGTTAAAAAAAGGTATTTTCTGTTCATATTTAAGTAAGACTATACCTACGTAAATAATGGATACCGTAATTGACGGATATAGAATCAAAACCAGCTATATTCACGAAGAATATTTTTTCGCAAAATGTAATTTTGGCAAATTTGGCTGGAAAAAAGCCTGCATATAGTTTTAATCGAAATGATCCATAGAGTACAGTAAAAGTACCTATGTATCCTGAGTAGATTACAAATTGCATGTTGATTAGTATGACATTCATAATTCATTTTGCGATAGGTATCTATGGCCTTTAGCTGTTTTTGATTCTACACCCCTCAATTGTCAAATGCAAGGTGCTCTGCAAAAATTGAACTGAGTTAGGTATAGTTCATTTAGACAAGTAGAGTTTCTCGAACGCGATTTTCTCGATCATCGGTCAAAACCTAGTATAAACAACTGTTATCATCATCTGAGCACTGTTATTCCTGTAGCCGTCGAGTTTTTATCTTTGTGTGAACAATTCGTAGGCGAGAATTGTATGTGGTTTCCTCGCATACGAGAATCGTAGTAGGTATGTATTCTATAATCTCGCTCAATCCGTTCGAGAAACTCTCCTTGTTTAAATGAGCCTTTAACTGAATATCATTGCGCTAAATCATAAGTTTACAGTTTTATATACTTTTAGGTGGTCTGTAATTAAAGGAAATTTATGAATTTGTGATACGATGTCATTAATAAATAAGTACCTACCTACTTAGAGAAGATAAAATCGAACTAAGATTAGATCCTTGCGGTAGGTACCCCAGACATAAAAGTAACAGAACTTTGAATTTTATCTCACTAAAAGGCACAAATTTAGGTCTTTTTGCTAAATACGAATGAAATTATTTTTAAACAGATTCAAAAGAGTCATGGCACTCCAACTTTTTAAGTAACAACTGGAGAAACATTGTCGAATGCTTTGCTATGGTCTATCTGTATATGACATCCGCTTGTCTATAACTGATGTACCAAGTATATTTGGCATCTACTTTTCTTTATCCAACCACCAATTTTCTTAACTTTCTCCACCGACTTCATCCAGTGGGAACTTCCTCCAAGTCATTGGTCTTCCTAAAAGGAGTGCTCCCATACTACGCTTCCCGGTACGGTGTCTTCATTGGACTCATCTATCTTATCGGTAGTCGGCCCTGCAGCTGCTATGGCAGCCTGCTTATTGCCACTTCAGTTTGGTAATTCTGTAAGATAAGTATATCGGTAATTTGCGTTCTTTGATAAATCTCTTCGTTTCTACTTACCATTATCTGGTAAAGGTTAACCTTTATTCACGTAAATCATTTCTCATAAATAATGGCAAGTAAATTTCTGTTTGTAGACCCACCTTCCCTGGAACTAGTTTTTAATTTATTGTTAGAAATAAAATAATTAACACGCCAATAAAAAAATAACATAAACGGATTTAGACCGAAATTAGGTATATGAATTAAGTCCTGGCTGGAGGTAGGTACCTACTTAATAGCAATAAAATAATGACGTTAACGAAATAAGTTAGTACTTACTTACTTACAAACAGTTGTTAGTGATTTATATTTAACTTTAAGAAGGTAAAGAAGTGAAATAAATACTTTTATCGTTAGGCAACTTATCGATCGTGGAAATTTCAATTAGCGCATGGGACAAACAAATACTATACAGGGAGACTAAGTGACCGTTATCTTTAATCCTCGCCAACTAATTAAGTTACAGATAATCTAATAAATAAAAAACAACGTTTGTTTGTTCGTCTTCTATGCGTTCCTAAACCATTTAGATATCCGATTTCCATGAAACTTTGGTGAGTTGTTGTGCGCGCGCACGCGAAGGTTGCTGACAAAAAAAAATCTAACGCATTTCAATGCGCATGCCGGACACAACTAGTAATTAAAAAAAATTGTAATAATGTATAACGTAATTTTAAGTATTTACTTAATATAACATTTGCTGTGCTCTAGCAGTGTTATGTAATGTGGTTAGGTATCTACTAAAACTTGCAAATTAAATAATTTTTTTTTTTTTTTTATAGAAGAGTAGCAAAACCCCGCAGACGTAGTCCTGCCATATAAGTTGATGTGCTGCAACGCCATCTAGTGGCGAGTTATAACAAAGTCGATAGCTCGAAAATTTTCTCCGTGCTGAAATACCTATGTATACTTACCAATTTTCATGGCGATCGGTTGAACGGTATAGAAGTTGATGTGCTGCAGCGCCATCTAGTGGCGAGTTACAACAACGTCGATAGCATAAAAATCTTCTCCATATCTACCTATAGGTGCCAACTTTCCTGGTGATTGGTCAAACGGTGTCGAAGTTTATTAACATCATATATACCAACATCCTCTTTTAAATATATAGATAAGATAGGATATGAGAAATGACAAAAGGGCTGGCCGCATGATGGTAGGTGGTCACAGCCGCCCATGGACTCCTGCAATATCAAGGAGCGTACGGGTGCTCTGCCGACCACTCAGAATCCCCTTCACAACTGTTTCAAAGAGCCCATGTTGAAGTATAATAATAATAAATAAGTTCTCTTTATTTCGACCAACTCGGGATCATAACATTTTTATCATAATTTATTGTTAATAAGAACTTAATTTAAAAAATTCTTAGTCTATAGTTAGTGCCTACACACACAATATAAATAAAATATAAATTAGAATTATGCTGATTTATTTGTCAGCACATGTACCATACAACAACGGTTCATATACTGACAGCCAAACCTGTTCCAAAACATTTCCAGACATACCGTTGGCGCTGCCCTGGATCCTGTGCATCAGGGATGCACACCGAACATCCCCGATGCGCTACAGAATCTGGGCAAACCCATCAGCATCCTGAATGCGTTGTTGTATTGCACGCGCAGGGCGTTATACTGTCTTTGGGTGTAATTAACCCACAGGCTGCTCGTGTAGAAGGATGTACAAAAAGCTCTAAACAGAGTGATCTTGACTTCGGTGGAGCAACGAGCAAACCTGCGAACTATCATGTTGGCTCTCACAGACAACGCCCTGCGCTCCCTTTCAATTTCTGTGCATTGTCCCCCAAGTCAGAGGTTACCAAATGTCCGAGATACTTAAACTGTTCTACTCTCTTTAGTGGGGTTCCCTTCAGTTTAATAGGTGGAACATCATGTAGATCTTCGTTTCTCGCCCGAAAGACCATACCATACATTCACTTTTGCTTTCGTTATATTTTAATCCATGACTGGCAGCATATTTTTCACAGATGCCTAGCAATTTACTAAGGCCACAGACAGAGGCACTCAGCAGCACCATGTCGTCCGCGTAGCTACTATTATTCACACACACATTGTCAATATGGCAGCCGACACGAGCACTGCTGAGCTCCTCTATCAGTGCGTTTACGTACAAGTTGAAGAGCTTAATACTTTAATAATGAAAATACTTTAACTGGCCGTTCATTCTACAACTTTCGATTTTGCGGTATCTACTTTTGGTCTAAATGACCGCATTGTACGCAGCGACTTTTGTCAAGGAAGTGGCGATGAACCGCACTGTATGACCCGGACCTGGCAGCCAGGTTCTAGCTAAAGCATCTCGATAACAGCGATATATAGTAATGGCGCCAAAGTAAACTTAGATATGTATGCAGCTTTGGTGAATACCTACGTCTTTTGACGAAATGTAGGTAGGTAGCTGTTAGTGACCGCACTAGAACCTTTTGATACTTTTACCTACTTTATCATACTAATATTATAAAGAGGAAAGATTTGTATTTTTGTATGTTTGTAACGAATAATCTCAAAAACTACTGGACCGATTACAAAGATTCTTTCACCATTAGAATGCTACATTAGCCCTGAGTAACATAGGCTATATTTATTACTAGAAAAAATTAGGTATCCCTCAAAATAAAACGGCTATATTTTATTTTGAAATTTTGAAAAAAAATCTTATTAACCGAAGCGAAGCGAGGGCGGGTCGCTAGTAAATTATACTTTATAACGTATTTCTAGTTATTTTTTTTTGTTTTACTAGTCCCTTGTCAGAAGTAGGCAAATGTTCTAAGGCATACTGATTCCGCCTTTTCCCTTTCTTCCTCAGTCAGGCACAGTAATAGGTATTTTGTCAAAGAGCACCAGTGACTGGTGGTTTAAGCACGAGTACTTAATTTAAGTCGCATTCTTGTTGACGTATTTTTTAAGTTTTTATGAAACAGTGGCATAGATTTATTATTTAAACAATGTTTATTTTATTTGATAATCACAAACACCACGGACGAAAATCACGTTGAAGTTTAATAAACTATCACTATTAATCACAAAAACTCCACTTCTCGAATACCCGCCAAAAAATCATTCAAGGGGTTAAATTACCTTGGTCGGTAGAGGATTTAAGATCTAATGACCAAGGATTTAAGATTTAAGACCTAATGATCTATAATAATTGGCAGAGATTTAATAGTGAGGTGATTCCCTTTAACGACTCACATCTTTATCCTCCCGAGTAATGAAAGAAATGGTTTTAGCTTATTAATAACAGTGCCCCCTATTGCAAATATTTATAAACATGAAATACAGTTGACACAGTAACATGATTGACACCTTAATTAAATGATGGTATAATCAGTACACGACAGATGTCGCTATAAGGTTTGTTTTGGTAATTTAGACACAAAATTCGTTAATCGAGTTGAGTTAATCAAGAACTAGCGAACGGATGAATTCGGTAGTTGACATCTAATTGCACTAATGAAATTCACATCTAATGAAAGAGACTCATCATTAATCAGAAAGTAAAATTCGCAGTTTTGGAAAGAGCCAAACTTGACAGATATGTCAATGTTGCCAAAACAATTGTACTAAATCACATAGATATTAAAATATATTTCTCACAAATATATTTTTAGTATTCAATGGATTAGAATAACTCAGTCGCTTCTTTACCTATGGTGCGGGGTGTGCGGCGCACATGGGTGCAGGGTATTAGGGGGCGCCGAGCGCCGCCCGCGACGCCTTCAAAGAGCCTGCTACAGGGTGCCAGGGTATTGATTGCACCCGGGCGCTACATGGGCTAGAGCCGGCTCTGGAATAACTATTTCAATAAACAATACATAGGCTTTTAAAAAATTATAATTTGTCTTCCCTTAACGATTTCACTGTTTAATTCTAAATTCATATTAGGTGTAGTACTCTATGGACAATGATTACGATATAGCTATAGTAAGTTGAAATCTTATTTATAAGAATCCAAATAAGTAAGTAAGGACAAAATTATTATAAGTGCGAAGTTCCCTATTTTATAAAGAAAAAAATACTGGAATTATTTTTATTTGACGTTTGGAAAGTAATATTTTTGTTTATTCGTCGGAAACACCTACTGCGAGCGGGCCACATTCTCGCTGTCTCCATTTCAGCAAGTATGTAAATGTCATTTTTTAACTAATTTACAAAATTTTTACATTGCTTAAGTCGCATGTTCGGTTTTTTTATATTCATGCGTTCGTATTGAACATATGTCTTTTTTGTAACGCCGCAATGTTCTTGTCGGGCCCTCCTAACCTCGACGTAGCTCACGGGCAGTGCATCACGTAACGTCGGGAGGGCCCTGATGGTGAAGAGGTCCACGGCGATGGTGCTGAGTACCGAGTGGGCTCAGGTTGAGGTCGTAGAGCTCACCAACGACGGGAACGGACTGGGGTTCAACCTTGTAGGCGGAAGAAGTACCGGAGTAGTGATAAAGTATGTACTGCCTGGCGGGGCGGCAGATAAAGACGGACGATTACAAAGTGGAGATCATGTTTTTCAAGTGGGGTCCGTGAATTTACGCGGGTTTACGTCGGAGCAGGTGGCTGCTGTGTTGCGTCAGGCTGGACCCGCCGTACGCCTACTGGTGGCTCGCCCTGCTGACCCTTCAGCGGCCCTACGCGCTCCTCTCCCCGGCACTGCCCTTGTGCCTACAAAAATCCTCGCCGACCCAGAACTTCTTGACCGGCATCTCATCGAGAACGGCTACAGCGCCGTCTATGACTTGTCACAAGACTACACAGAGGCATACATCAATGGACAGAATGGCGACGGCGAAACTAACATTGTAGCTGCCGCAGTCAGTGTTGTTGGTGACAATCCCCTGCAGATACCTGATGTTCCTATTGTCGCTGGTAATTTGTCACCAGCCATCACCATCACTGTACCTGTGGAGATACCCGACTTACCTGAAGTAGAAATTATTCATGTTGATTTGAACAAAAATGTTTATGGTTTGGGCATCACTGTAGCTGGCTATGTGTGTGAAAAGGAAGAATTATCTGGAATTTTTGTTAAGAGCATCATAGAGGGCAGCAGCGCCGAGCAGAGTAGGAAAATTAGGATAAATGACAGAATAATTGAAGTTGATGGAGTATCTTTAGCTGATAAGAGCAATCCTCAAGCAGTAGAGATATTGAGAAACACAGGCATTTCTGTGCACTTAGTGTTAGAGAGACACTTGCGAGGACCTAAGTTTGACCACCTTCAGCTTGCCATATTCAATGAAGAACACCCGTCATCTCCTTCTCCATCAACCACTACACTCTCCTGGTTCCCAGTGCCTTCTCAAGCTGAAAATAGTACCACAGAAATTGAACCAGAAGGTGAATCTAACACAACAATTGACTCTAGTGTTTTAGAAGTTGCTGATAATGAAATAGCTGAACCTACACAAGAAGAATTAGACAGAAGACTTGATGAAATCCTAGCTGTAGACAAGAAGGAAATAAAAAGCAAGTGGGAGGTTGAAATAGGCTCTGAGAAGCAGATTGTAATAGCAGAACTGCAGAAGAAACTTGAGGGACTTGGCATCAGCCTAGGAGGTACAGTGGATGTTGAAGGTGGACAGGAGTTGAGACCTCATCACTATATCAGATCAGTTCTTCCAGATGGTGCTGTAGGGCAGCAGGGGACCTTGATAGCTGGTGATGAGCTGCTCGAAGTCAATGAGTACCGTTTGCACGGATTGACTCATACTGAAGTTGTAAATATACTCAAGAACCTTCCCAGCCGTGTGAGATTGGTTTGTGCTCGCAACAGCACCGATAGTGGTCCCCGACCTGTCATAAACCTTGCTCCTGACAGAGAAGGGTTTGAAGCCAGGAAAATCATATCTGGCAGTCTGAACAACCTAACTACTCTTGTGAAAGCTCAGTCAGACACTTCCATAAACACTTCCAGTACTGCAACCCTGACAAATCACTCCGGGCACTCTAAGAAATCTCGTTCTCTTGAGTGTGTATCAGGCCTAGCCATGTGGCAGAGCAAAGAAGAGATTGTACAGCTTGTGAAAGCTGACCAGGGACTTGGTTTCTCTATTCTTGACTACCAGGACCCTATAGACCCTCAGGGGACTGTCATTGTGGTAAGAAGCTTAGTCCCTGGTGGAGTGGCTGAGAAAAAAGGAGAGATCTCACCAGGTGATAGAGTTATGTCGGTGAATGGAGTTAGTATTAAGAATGCAACATTAGACCAAGCTGTGCAGGCCCTGAAAGGTGCTCCTCGAGGTATAGTGAGAGTTGGTATAGCCAGGCCTCTGCCCCCGCACGAGTCTAAATCTAAAAGCACAACCACACTGAACACTAGGTCAAGATAATCCTAACTCAAAGTGATCACTAAACTGTACTAGTCAAGATGAAGTCATATCAATTTATGCTAAGTTCTGAGCTTAGGGCTTGTCACATCAAGTGTTGTTGGGCCGTGTTCATGCATATATTACTTTGTACAATCTCAAACCATAAATCTTTAAACAAAACATGGACATTCTAGGTGATTAATATGATTAATATGGACATGGTGATTAATATGATAGGTAGGCAGTTCATCTGATGTTTGTCACTTTGGACTGATGTTGGCATCTATTGCAGATATCCCAGAGCAACAGTATCCACTCGCCACCAACTCGTCTGCCGCCCTATTTCTATAAAAAGTATAAATATAAAATACACTTTCAATTTATGAATCCACCCATATTCTGTGTGGTTACCAGACTCTTAAGGTATGCTACAGGATCATGTGGAAAAGTATAATACTTTTAGGCCCAATAAACACTTGACGTGTCAAACCATTCTATTACCTAAAATGCCACTTTATAATAATATGCTATTGCACATATAGACATTTTAGTCAAATGAGGCATTTTAGTGGTTATTTCAAAAAGTGGGGATAAGAGCTCAAAGTCTATGATACAATAATAATTAACGCTTTACTAGGTAAATAATGTAATTGTTAAGGTACACACACCCTTTTGTAATGCACAGTTTACTAATGCATTCTACATTTATGTGCCACCTAAATCCATTGAGTGACTGGTGCTGGACACCTGCCAACTGAATGTACTGTCATAGTACAAACATAACAGTAGTGAAACTCAGTCTCATACACTAATTTTAACTTGAGGGCGACATTGTAACGTCACAGCTGTTGGATGTGATTTGTTTATGGCAAATCATCATAATTATTATTTTTAATATATTTCTATCAGTTGGATTGTTCGCCGTCTTATTTATATAAAAAAAAAATGGCCTAACAGTTTAGAGGAACTGCATTATTTAAGTAAATATAGGGAATATAAGCCAACTTCGAATTTGTATGTTTGTGTGAAAATAATCTACTGTTATGTCCATACTATGGTACTGTCGAGGTTTACCTGTGTGATGTATAAATAAAGCATACCTTTTAGCCTAATAGAAAAACAGTAGTCAATATAAATACTCGGTAATGTGGGGTCACCTCTCTCTTGTCTATGGGATAGGTATAGAGCATGCGACCTTCTTTTTGCCCCGTCTTCAATAAAAAGAAAGATAAATATTACAACACGCATTAACGATAAAACCGATTGGTATGTACAATACGGAGATACTGGTATAAAAATAGAACGATTGTAAACATGTCTGTTGTAGAAATAGTTCCAAGTATCATTAGTTACTTTCGAGACTATATATAAGCTTTAAGTTCGTCTTTGTACAATAGACAGCAAAAAGAGTAAATAAATAAATACGGGCCGCGAATGCTTAGACTCGTAGAGTGAGGAGGAGGGGTCGGAGCGCATGTCACACCCTCAACGGAATATTGTCGAGCCGAAAATTATAATTTTTCGGGAGAGCAAAAAATCTGTAAATGTTGAATCATTTTTTCATTGTTTTCTTACGCCTTGCAATTTCGTATTATGAAAATATTACAGACGATTATTGTAGAGCGCCTTCCTACTTAAGGCTCGTCTACACGAGGATAGTTTCTCGAACAGTTCAGACGAGAATATTGTATAAGATTCTTGTATACGACCAAACTACATTCAATCCTTGCCTGCAACGGTTCACATGATGATAAACACTCCATAATAATAGGCATAACGGTGATAAGATGGAAGATAAGAATTGTTTATACTAGCTTCTGGCCGATGTTCGAGAAACTCTCCTTGTATAAAAGAGCCCTTACACGTAGGATTTTAAAACTTAACTATAATATAAAATTAAACCAAGCAGATTCAATTAACTGAGCGATTAGTTGAATTTCATAATACGAAACAAAACAAGCCAATATAGAGCTGTAATCGACTTGCATAGAAATTAGATGGTTTATCGAAACTATAATATGCCGCTCCGTTAACAACGCAGTAATAGAAAAAAGGTGGTTTTGTGAAACGCGCCAAAAGTATTTGTTTTTATACGGACGGATCACATAAAAATATTTTCAGGAATCTCATAGTCACGATGTTGCAAATAAATCAACATAGATATAAAAATTATGAATGTTCCGCTGATATCGAGTACATATACAACTCAAAAGCGGTTAATATTACTGTTTGCTGATCAGAAGACATATTATTACGTATATATATCTTTGTGGCACGCCATCCTACTTATATGCTAAAAACCTCATTAATCGAGTAAAATTAAACTGAACAGAAGTCGCCGAGTTATTTTTTTTATTTATTACCAAATTTAAAAAAAACAAAACTCCATAAAATTATGATTATTGTATCTAATAATAAACCATAAAGCTTTATCCTAAACTATAATACAAGTTCTCCAGTATCGCTATCCATGGACATTATAATTGATTCTCATAATACGAAACGAATACAAGACACTTTAGAATTGTAAACTGACTGGTTTGTAAATAGGATGGTTTATTAAAAATAGGGGTAAACGAATAAAAACACTGTTCCGACCTCGCACACAACTGGACTTAGGTGATTATCATAGAAATATTTGTCATAAAAATATTTGTTTCCTGTTACTTTATTAAAAAGTTAGATAATTTTATATTAAAATATAGTTTGTATATTTCACAACATGTAGATATTGATCTAAGGGAGCAATTATATATGTAAACTTTATATGTAAAAATAAAACGTGTAATTGTGAATCTCATGAAATCATGACGTTATTTTTTTATTTATTTTCTCTAGTCGTAAGTTTCATTTGCTCAGTAAATTACTTATTATTGTTGTAACTAATAGGTGGCGCTAAATTTAATGCAACTAAAATGGACAAACGAGCAATCACATTATTGTTTTTGAATTCGCAAATGAATTATCGTGGCCATTTGTTCTCCTTTGGGAGCACATCGTTCAAAAAGCAATTAGTCTTTTATTTTAATGTTATGGAAACAAGAAAGAAGGGCGGCCACTGAATATGATGACAATTTTCTAAAATGTATTTTGGATTTAGTTACTATTTGGCCGATTTATTTTGCTAGACTATTGGCCTTTTGGGCGATTTACTTTGCTGGACTATTGGCCTTTTGGGCGATTTACTTTGCTGGACTATTGGCCTTTTGGGCGATTTACTTTGTTAGACTATTGACCTTTTGGACGATTTACTTTGTTAGACTATTGACCTTTTGGGCGATTTACTTTGTTAGACTATTGACCTTTTGGACGATTTACTTTGTTAGACTATTGACCTTTTGGACGATTTACTTTGTTAGACTATTGACCTTTTGGACGATTTACTTTGTTAGACTATTGACCTTTTGGACGATTTACTTTGTTAGACTATTGACCTTTTGGACGATTTACTTTGTTAGACTATTGACCTTTTGGACGATTTACTTTGTTAGACTATTGACCTTTTGGACGATTTACTTTGTTAGACTATTGACCTTTTGGACGATTTACTTTGTTAGACTATTGACCTTTTGGGCGATTTACTTTGCTAGACTATTGGCCTTTTGGACGATATCCTCCTAAAGCCTAAATTCATATCAATAGAATAGTTTTCACAATCATAATAATTTTAACTGACATTTGCTCAATTTCATCTTCAGCTTCTTATAAAAAATAATTTTGTATAAACAATCGCAAAACTTTAAATGACACATGGATATTTAGTATAATAATAGACTTGCTAATGGACATTCACTAAAAGAGGGTGCACATGTGATATGAATGTTATTTGGCGTTACTAATATGTAATTGTTATAATTATTTAACGTATCTAATTATTTCGTTCTAAGGGGGAGGGATGAGTTTCTGACGGGGAGAGTGCACACTGCAATCCAACAGCCGCTGGGCGCGCTCGACTGGCCACGTTACCCCTCTCTCACAGAAGACTACCTTGAAATGTACTGCATTTCATTCTATATCTATATGCAATTCCTATATCTCCAAAGGTAGGCAGTGCATCCGGGGGCGTGCCAACGTTTGTCTTTTTGGACTAATGTTGGCATGTATCGTGGATGTCTATGGGCGACAGTATCCACTTATCATCAGGTGGACTGTATGCTCGTCTGCCGCCTTCGTCCATAAAAAAAAGCATTTTTAAAGGCGAATATAGAAACTTAAGATAATGATAATTGATAAAGATCCCAGATGGCTGCGGAACCCTAAAAACCTCCGCGTGTGTACTGGCACTATCCCCTTCCGTGGCCATACATTATTCACCAAACAGACATTGATTTAATCGTCTATCGACACTGGTACGTGGATGATTAATAAATATTTCAACCCCCAATGAAATCGTGACGGTCAATAATCAAAATAGAACGACTTATACCAATGTGCTGAGTTAAAACACATTTGGGTAATTGAAAATATGACATGAGTTGGTAAAACGTTTATCTCAATGTGAGCTTCATGATCCCAGTCCCGAGACATTTTAGGAGATTTTACCTAGGGTCGTTAGTCTGTTTGCTTTGACGTCTTCTATCGATTTATTAAAGTTTAGTTGGCGGCTGCAAAATCAAGAATTTTACAAAATGGCGGAAAGTAGGTGATACTACTTATTTAGTACCTACTACCTACGCCACTTAGGTCACATGCCCTTTCAAAAAATCCCAAAAACATTCGACGTGTATACAAACTATATGTCGTTGGATAAGAGTTAAATCTCTACAAGTGTTGTCTAAACATTTTTTCTAAAACGTACGGAAAATATTTTGATTCGCTTTCTATAGTTAAGTCGATTGTTCATTCTGGCAGATTTAAGTGTGTATCCTTTACTAAAATCGGTCCAATAATTTTGGAAATACAACGGATTTTGTAAAATATAATAATCAATTTTAAAGATTTTTCGATCTAAGTTCAGACAAAATCACGGGCTGGTAATAGTTTAATCACCTTTAAAATCTAGCTTAAACTCAACTTGGCCTTTTAAATCTCATAAACAGACCTCTAGTAATTTTATAGATTTTTTTATAGCTATAATTTTCTTAGTCTTCTCAAAATATCTTGAGAGACGACAAACTACATAATACAATAAACTCCTCGTGTAACGACTTTTAAATTTAAGAAGTGCGGGTCGTTGAGTGTTTCTGCGCCTCGTTTTATTCGACTATTGAAGAAAACAAGTTTATAATTTAAAAAAAATGTTCAAAATGAACAGGTACAATATTTTTGAGGTAGAAAACTATCGCTATCTATTATATCGCTCGTGGATCGTTCTAACGGTACATAAACGGACTTTCCTCATACATATAAACAGACATAATTTGTTCATCTGCCCCCCCCCCCCCGACTATGTCAAACACGACAGTTAAGGGATGTGGTGTATCAAGACCAAACAATACATGACATCGTAAGTCGTATTCATTATCTTTCATGTGATCGCCGCCATGCGCTGGCTCCTCCCTTTAAAAGTTTAAAGTGTGTATTTCTGAAGACAATCAAATCTCCTAATTACATATGAATATTAAAATAAATCTACTTGTATGGACAAATCATTGTGTAGTCGTATACATGTACTCACTACGTACCTTGACAAATAAATAATAGTTTTTGTACTAAATATGTAATGTAAATATATAAATAAATAGTTTAATGAATTTGTCGTCTCTCGTGAAATTTGTCCGCCATTTTAAAACCTGTATTTAAAACTATTACATGAAAAAGTTTTAAACTAATTATAAGTTGGTACATTCAGGTTATAGAGAAGGAAATGTATCTAGTTACAAATGGTAGATATAGTTTGCTGTAAATTGTAATCGTTATGACCAATGTTAGGATATATATGACGACATTGTAACTGTTTCATTTCTTCTGAACCCTGGGAATCCTCCTTGCCAAGCCTTATCAATGTAATTTAAACCTATTTTGCTAAACCTATCTCTATAACCTGGGGTTCTTATGGTAATAATGTATATTTCGTTTAAAGCACTGTAGATATCACATGTATTAGGTAATGACACCACGTCTTAGCCATACACTCAAATGTATAGATATAAAAAAAATATACAAATAAGCAAATTATTGTATTGTTTACTTCCTGATATAGTTCGAATCACATAACTTTACCTCTTTGAAATAAAACAGTGTGATGAAATTCCCGAGGAGTCAAAGTCAAATTTATTTACATGATGAGAGTTCAATTTACTTACGTATACATATATATATTCTGTATATATCTACAATAACAAATAAAAATTTCAATTAATTGAGAACTGGTTCCGGCTCGAAGGACCAAGTTTATATACACTCGATCATAAGTTCTGGTCACTTGATAAGAGGTAAATTTCAACTGAATCCGGCTCGACGGACCATATTTAATATACATTCAATCATATAAAACTTAACCCTTGCGTTACCTAGTCAGTGAAATTAATTAAGCTGGTATAAAGGTGAGTTATGCGTTATATGTATTTTGTTTAACGATATTATGACATCTCGAATTGTAACGTTATTGTTTCAGATATGTGGATACCAAACTTGCCTGTAACACTGATCAGTGCAGTAGCGGCAAGCGCTGGTGCGGCATGCATATTCAAGTAAGCATTCAATCGTGAACTAAGCTACGATATGGGGTTCTTCAAGAGAGCTGTGAATAGGATTTTGCAAGGTCGGCGGCGCGCCCGCATGCCCCCTGGTGTTGCAGGTGTTCATGGGCGGCGGTAACACTTACCATCACGTGGGACTGCTTGCTCGTCCGCCCACTAGTATATAAAAAAAAACATCCTGGACATTTCGACCCACAATAAAAAAAGTCAATTATTACGTACTTATGTCTAATAGTGTACTATTGGCACCTTCTAATAGTGTACAGTTATTCATACGTACCTAAATTATTTCTGACGGTAAATAATGGTGGGTAATCAAGACTTCTCGCAGTGTTTTAACTCATTTAATCCTGCTCCGCTTGCGGATCCGACTCCTCTTAGTTACTCCTTAACTCTTTTGATTCACCTTCCGGGAGCGTTTCATTCCCATTCCCTAATGGTTGTTGCATAAGCAAAAAAAAAGGTCATGCCATCGTTGCATCTCGATTTTGAGCCACCGACAAATGTCGATGCGCGATCACACTCACGATCATGATTGGCGCCGGAATCGGAATGAATAACAATTCGATGTAACAATTAAGGGATTCTGCTCCGCTCGCGGATTCAACTCTTTTGATTCATTAACTTCGGAGTTACACATCACTAACGGTAAAGTCTGTTGTTTCTGTCACTTGTATAGTGAAAACTGTTCTCTGGCTGGAATAAATGGTTCTTTAATGGAGAACTGTGCCGCTAAGAAGAAATAGAGGAAACATTCCTCCGGACGCCTCACCCATAAGTCTTGTCCTGCTTGTCGGCATCGCACCCGCATACACCCCCCCACTACCTAGATTGTTGTTATTTGCACTTCGGGCATGTGGGCCCGTTAGGCGCAAATATTTTCTTTAAGTATATTGCCCTAACATATACAAAGGCGAACTGAATGCCTTGTTCTCTACCATTTAGCTGACGGGGAGAGTGCACGCTGCAATTCAACAGCCGTTGGGCGCGCTCGACTGGCCACGTTACCCCCCTCTCACAGAAGACTACCTTGAAATTTACTGTATTTCCCACTTTATCTTATTTCCCTAATGTACGTACGTGTTTCGGTAGTGAGTGAGATGTGCCAGAGCCCATTCCCATCCTATGCCTCCCCATTTTTCCAACCCTTTCTCCAAATCCATTCCTGTATCTCCAAAGGTAGGCAGCGCATCCGGGGGCGTGCCAACGTTTGTCATTTTGGACTAATGTTGGTATGTATCGCGGATGTCTATGGGCGACAGTATCCACTTACCATCAGGTAGACTGTATGCTCGTCTGCCGCCTTCGTCCATAAAAAAAAAACACGGTTTAAAGCAGTGATTAAAAGAGGGTGCAGAAATACCTTAAAGGTACAGTGGTAAAAACAATAACAACTAAATCGGTAAGATAATACATTTTACTGATAAAAAGTATGCTGGTTTGTTCCGACTCGCAATCCTCTTAAGATAATTCAAATTATTGAAATCATAAAACTTTCAATATTTTAATACAAAAAGAAATCTATATTTTAAATACAATATCCAAGTCAGTAAATTTTTTTCAGTCATTTTAACCAGCGGGCTTAACCGCCAAATAGCTGAAATAATGAAAAAATGCTAGCAAAATGATGAAAATATCATTTGAACCAGCAGTCAAACATCATGGCAGCAGAAACGACTAAAACAGTCAGTCAACTCCTTGTCAGTCAACAGTCAGTCCCTATTAATTCAAACTCAAACAATCTCTATTACCAGGGATATATACGGCGGGCCCCCGTACGACAAGAATGCCACCGCGGAGGGGAAGACGGTCATCATCACAGGTGCCAACACTGGAATCGGCAAGGAGGCCGCTTGGGAGTTCGCACATAGAGGCGCTAAGGTAATTTATATGAATAGCATTGTCTGTTCGTGTCATTACAACGTACATATTCGTGGCTATATATGAATGAATATGTTTTGTTCTATAACGTTGTATTTACGGCTATGTTGATAATGAGAAGTTTGTATTTGTTCAGCGCATTTA
This sequence comes from Sesia bembeciformis, assembly GCA_943735995.1. NCBI lineage: Eukaryota > Metazoa > Arthropoda > Insecta > Lepidoptera > Sesiidae > Sesia > Sesia bembeciformis. The sequence continues at coordinate 1,132,228 of OX031042.1, forward strand.
CGAGTATCGTTCAATATTGTCAGTGTATGGAGACGGTAAATAGCCGTAACATGCCACACTGCCTGGCCAGTACGTTTTAGCGAATCTTCCAACTGACGTTTTTTTTTATGTACGAAGGCGGCAGACGAGGATTCAGTTCACCTGATGGTAAGTGGATACTGTCGCCCATAGACATCCGCGATACATACCAACATTAGTCCAAAATGACAAACGTTGGCACGCCCCCGGATGCGCTGCCTACCTTTGGAGATACAGGAATGGATTTGGAGAAAGGGTTGGGAAAATGGGGAGGGATAGGATGGGAATGGGCTCTGGCACATCTCACTCACTACCGAAACACGTACGTACATTAGGGAAATAAGATAAAATGGGAAATGCAGTACATTTCAAGGTAGTCTTCTGTGAGAGAGGGGTAACGTGGCCAGTCGAGCCCGCCCAGCGACTGTTGGATTGCAGCGTGCACTCTCCCCCTCAATAGAAATTGGCTTATAGTGCCTTTTTTATAGTAAGAAAGGCTGGTAAGTGGAAACTGTCGCTCACAGACATTCGCGATACATGCCAACATCAGAATGACAAACGCTGACACGCCCCCGGATGCGCTCTCTAGTTTTTTAGATGTAGGAATTGATTTGTAGGCAGAGATTAAACACCTATACGATCACCTACACGAGATTAAAACACTATAGTTTCTTAGGTGTGAACGAAACAATTTTTTATTCAATGTATCATAACCGATTCAAAAAAAAATAATAACTGAATGATGACACTAATTCTTCTTATTCACATCGTCTTCTCCTACACGTCTCATCAGTTGTTATACAGTTAACTTTGTGCAGGTGTTCATGGCGTGTCGCGACATGACAAAGTGCGAGGAGATACGGCGCGACATAGTCTTGGAGACCAGGAACAAGTACGTGTACTGTCGGCCCTGCAACCTCGCCAGCACTGCCTCCATTAGGAAATTCGTTGCCAGGTGAGGACCGGTCAACGTTAGCTGTTAAAGCTATTTTCCATTGCCAGTGGAATTTCAACAAACTGTTACAAATGGATTTTAAATTTGTTATAAGAGTAAATTGCACATAGGGGCCGTTCAAGTATTACGTAAGCACCAAAGGGGGGGGGGGGGGGGTCGTTTTTGCTTTGCTTATTTTTGATGACATGAGGGACGGGGGGGGGGTCTGAATGGCGATTCCGTCAGCAATATTTATTTATTTACTTTCGTATTTTTTTGGCAAAATTTAGTAGATTCTGATTAAATGAGAAACTTGAACAGATTTTGTAAAAATTATACCAATGCTTACGTTAGCATGGGGTGGGGTGGGGTGGGGTGGGGGGGGGTTAAAAATGACTAAAATTCTGCTTACGTAATACTTGAACGGCTAGCTAGACGATCTCTAGACGAAGAAATTATATAAATAATTTCTAGCTGTCCTTAAGAATAGAAATAAATCAATAAATAAGCTCGCTGACTCTGTGAGCTTTTGAACAACTTTTTTTTTTCATAAATTAGCTACGGGGAAGTTATTTTTGTTTGGTCATTCGATGGCCAGTACGATACTACGACTAATTTCAGGTTCAAATCCGAAGAACCCCACGTTCACATACTAGTAAACAACGCTGGGGTAATGGAGCCCCCCGCGGGGGTCACTGTCGACGGGTTTGAAACGCAGCTGGGAGTTAACCACCTCGGACACTTTCTGCTCACTGGACTGCTATTGGACACCTTGAAGGTACGAAGGAGTAAGGTTTTAAACTGTTCTTATTGTGGTTGAACATAGTGTTATTGTTGTGTAACGATTTTCAGTTGGGATTTTTATTTATTTTGTATATTCCATATTTGGGTGCAGTAACACGAGCCGTGGTCAGGCGGATACTGCGACAGTGGCGGAAGTCGTTGTTGCTATACAAATCAATAAAGACATATCGTTCATATACATATATTGGCGCAGACATGTTTTTGAGAATTTTTGAAAAATTTACACCGTCGTAATTCTAGAACTACTGAAGTAATGTAGCTCATTTAGAAAGTAATCGAGATATAAACTACACATTTTTTTTATGTACGGAGGCGGCAGTCGAGCATACAGTCCACCTGATGGTAAGTGGATACTGTCGCCCATAGACATCCGCGATACATGCCAACATTAGTCCAAAATGACAAACGTTGGCACGCACCCGGATGCGCTGCCTACCTTTGGAGATATAGGAATGGATTTGGAGAAAGGGTTGGGAAAATGGGGAGGGATAGGATGGGAATGGGCTCTGGCACATCTCACTCACTACCGAAACACGTACGTACATTAGGTAAATAAGATAAAATGGGAAATGCAGTACATTTCAAGGTAGTCTTCTGTGAGAGAGGGGTAACGTGGCCAATCGTGCGCGCCTAGACGCTGTTGGATTGCAGCGTGCACTGTCCCCCTCAATTTCTATATTTCGAGTTTCACTTCAATCCACTGAGAAATGCACTCTGCAATTTGCCCCTCGTTAGGTATATCCGACAAATATACAACCTATATAAACTGGGAAATTGATTTCATTGGAATCACTCGATCACCCTTAATCGAGATTTAGTGATTTATTTTCGAAATTTCTGATTCCTAAAAAAAATCTCTTCAAAATCTTTCTAAGTATATAGCCGGGAAATAAAATAAAAGTCAATACCTTGTTCAAGGCATCAGCCCCGAGCCGCGTGGTAATCGTGTCGGCGAGTGGACACTACCGCGGCAAAATCAACAAAGACGACCTGAACATGACGCGGAAGTACGACGCCACCGCCGCCTACAACCAGAGCAAGCTCGCCAACTTGCTGTTCGCGAGGGAACTGGCCAGGAATGTTCTAGGTGAATTAACACGCTATTCCTTCTAGCACGGTGTAGAAACCCCAGACATCACTAAGAAGAATATTAGCCTTCTGCTAGCAACCCTTTGAGGCTAGTTTGAGGGGGAGAGTGCACGCTGCAATCCAACAGCCGCTGGGCGTGCTCGACTGGCCACGTTACCCCTCTCTCACAGAATACTACCTTGAAATGTACTGCATTTCCCACTTTATCTTATTTCCCTAATGGACGTACGTGTTTCGGTAGTGAGTGAGATGTGCCAGAGCCCATTCCAATCCCATCCTATCTCTCCCCATTTTCTCAACCCTTTCTCCAAATCCATTCCTATATCTCCAAAGGTAGGCAGCGCATCCGGGGGCGTGCGAACGTTTCTCATTTTGGACTAATGTTGGCATGTATCGCGGATGTCTATGGGCGACAGTATCCACTTACCATCAGGTGGACTGTATGCTCGTCTGCCGCCTTCGTACATAAAAAAAAAACCTGCCTTCCTTTTTCGGGCGATCCTTTATAGCTCATGGAGCACTCCTATAGCAACAGTGAATGATTGGCAAATTAACGCAAACAGCGGATGATTTAATTTAATACATTCCCAAAAGATATTGAAACTGGCGACGAGAATGGGATTCGATCCCGTGCATGCACCACGATGCAGAAGATATTAAACATGGGTTAGCTGACATTTAAGGAATGTTAGACCGCAACAACTTCATAATGTCATAACACAAGACGCGGCTGCTACAGCCAGAGTAAACTCGGAAACGTGCTGTTCGCTGGAGTACTGACCAGGAAGGTGCTAGGTGAGGAACCTGAACTGCTCTCTATTTCTTCTAGCATGGTTTAGCTGACACTTGAGGAATTTTAGACCGCAACAACTTCCTAATGTCATAACACAAGACGCAGCTGCTACAGCCAGAGTAAACTCGAAAACGTACTGTTCTTTATACCTTCTAGCACGGTTTGACTGACACTTGGAGAATTTAAGATCGCAATAATCTTGCAATGTCATAATACACATGAAACGGAAGTATGAGGCGGCTGCTGCAGCCAAAGCGAGTTCGCCAACGTGCTGTTCTCGAAGGAACCTGCTAGAAGAGTTAGGTGAAGAGCCTTAACTCTTAACTAATAGCACGGTTTGTCAGACATTGGAGGAGCTTAGGCCGGAATAACTTTGTGTTATCGTAACTAGTGTTGTTAAAACGAACGCTCAAACGCTTCAGCACTCGAGCGCTGGCTCGCCATGTTAGTGTTATTAATCTTACTATAGCGCTTTTAAGTGTTTAAGACCATCAAACATAACAATAATTGGACTATAACGCTCACTAGCCGTTAACGCTGGACTCTTATCAGTTCATTATCACTCACTCAGCGCTCGAGCGTCGAGCGCTCATTTTTACAACACTAGTCCTAACACATAACTACGGTTTTATGCTTTGTAGTCCAGGTTTTTAACATTAAACCAGGTTTTAAGGTTTTAATATTAAACCTTTTAATAGTCTAGAAAACCGAAAGTTATGGGAATAATTTATTTATAACTTATTTTCAATTTTGCCTCTCATATTTCCATTTAATTTTATAAGGAAATTGTTTTTCAAGAAAAATCGATCTTTCTAAGATAAATTGATAGGTATAAGAAGAGTAGGTATCCCCGCGAACAAACTAAAGTTATTTCGAACAAACAGATTAAACTTTAACAGATGATTAAAATATAATTGTAAGTTACATTGTTGCCCGCAGGTACGGGAGTAGCAGTAATCGCAGTGGATCCCGGACTCACGGACACGAAAATAAACCGTCACATGTCGATGTCCAAGAGCATCTCGCGTTTCTTCATCTACCCGCTGTTCTGGCCGTTCATGAAGAGTCCCAAGATCGGGTCGCAGGTGATACTGCACGCGGCGCTGGACCCGAAGCTCGCCAACTGCACGGGAGATTATTATGTGTGAGTATATTCATCCATTATCAGGTTATCACCTACGGCTTGATGCCATCGCCCGATTTATACCTCGTTTCAATCCAATTTGTCCAAAGTTTAAACAAACATGTCGACCTGGGGTAGTGAGGTTGTAATATTGTGAGGTGATTATTGTTTACTTTTGTCACCGCCTTTTGTAACGACAGTCACAAAGTGGACGAACGCGCAGTACAGTACGGTACGGTGCACGGCAGACGAGCATACAGTCCACTTGATGGTAAGTGGATATTGTCGTTCATAGACATCCGCTATACATGCCAACATTAGTCCAGAATGACAAACGTTGGCACGCCCCCGGATGCGCTGCCTACCTTTCCAGATTAAGAAATGGATTAGAAGAAAAGTTTGGGAAAATGGGGAGGGATAGGATGGAATAGGAATAGGCTCTGGCATATCTCACTACCGAAACACGTACATACATTAGGGAAATAAGATAAAGTAGGAAATGCAGTACATTTCAAGGTAGTCTTCTGTGAGAGGGGTAACGTGGCCAGTCGAGCTGTTAACATCATCTGATAAATAAATAAATTATTTATCTGTCTCAGTAACCCTGTTATCATCGACTTTGTATCATCATGTGAACAGTTCGAGGAGGAGAGTGCACGCTGCAATCCAACAGCCGCTGGGCGCGCTCGACTGGCCACGTTACCCCTCTCTCACAGAAGACTACCTTGAAATGTACTGCATCTCCCACTTTATCTTATTTCCCTAATGTACGTGCGTGTTTCGGTAGTGAGTGAGATATGCCAGAGCCCATTCCCATGCTGTTCCTCCCCATTTTCCCAACCCTTTCTACAAATCCATTTCTATATCTCCAAAGGTAGGCAGGGCATCCGGGGTCGTGCCAACGTTTGTCATTCTGGACTGATGTTGGCATGTATCGCGGATGTCTATGGACGACAGTATCCACTTACCATCAGGTGGACTGTATGCTCGTCTGCCGCCTTCGTACATAAAAAAAAGTTGCAGGCATGAATTGTATGCAGTTTGATCGCATACGAGAATCGTGTACAATATTCTCGCCCGAACCGTACGAACTCCTTGTGCAAACAAGCCTTTAGATTCCAAATCGAACAATTTGGTAATAATTATCTATAAATGGTCGTTTAACATACACTACCATTAAAATATGTTTTTCTCCTTTCCAGTTAAGTTCTAATTTCCTTATCTTCCATTATAGTGACATGGAGAAAAAAGATCCTTCCCCTGAAGCGCAGGACTACGAACTGGCCCGGTGGCTGTGGAAGGTCAGCGAGAAGTGGACCCGACTACACGAACACGTCCCGATAGAGCAAGAGACAGTTCTCGCTAAGGCTGCCTAGTGTATATACCGCTTTACAATGTGTTGGTTTGAGGCATTTGAACGCATTTAAGTTGTTGATTTTAAGTAGTTAATAAATTTTAGAATAAATTAATTTGATTTGTTTCATTTTCCATAAACACCTTAATAATATACCAACGGACAAAATGAATTCATTATTTAATATTTTCTAAAATTATTAAATCTCTCTCAGCGTTTGTTGTGGCGGTTATGTTATCCCCTAGTCGCGTTTCACGGCAAGAGATGGGGTGGTGTAAGCTGACGCTAAGGAACAACTACACCATCTCTAAGAATAATTTGGCAACCCGCCGTCAGGTTGCCGTTTGTTTCGTAACCATGGCACCACCGGGTCGCCGGTGGCCAAATTTCCAGCGGTTTTAAACACTTATTCAGGGATTTTTGACTTTTTAATTATAGTAAATTAGTAGAATGCACCTATCTTTTTATTGTTTTTTAACCCCTATACTTTTAATTATATTTTTAGTTCAGGTGTGCTGCTGCATTTTGAAAAGAATAAAAGTGTACCGCAAGTTAAATAAAGGTTGCGGAACACTGCTCTACACATAACATTAAATTACCCATTAACATTAATCAAATTTATTTTGACGGAAAATAAAAGGGGCAGTATGTATAACCAAACAAATAAATGTCATAATTTATTAAATATTTTAACTTAACAATTACAATATAACGAAATAATCTTAAAATTAAGCTTCTATACACAAGTTTATTCCCATATGGAGTTGTGGAACTCTGGCCTATCAAACACCAGCTCCCTCGGGGTGAGGTCTTCAGCCTGCGGGTGCTTGTGCAGGAGCTGTAGGACTCCGGTGCCGATGGCCGCCGGGACGCCCAGGATGATTGATTCAGACACGCCCTCGATGCAGTCTCGCTGTCCATAGTATGCCGCGTCGAACAGGTGGTCGGCGGTCTTCTCAAACTGTTCAAGAGATAAAGTTTGTGAATTCAATGTTACTTGAAAATTAATTTGTATGGGCTTCGTTAACTGAAATAAATAATAAAAAAAATGAACAGTCGCGGGACGTCGGGCAGATGTGAAACATCGAAATTATTTTGTAAAAATAATGAGCATTGAAGGATGGCTTATGAAAGGAAATAAATATAGCACAATTAAAAATATAATATTCAGATTTTTTTAATGAAAAAGATGATTGTTTATTTAATATATTTTTATATTAATTTAATACAAAAATTAAATGGAAACAACTTAATTCTCTTAATTAGTGACTATAATTAGTAATTATATTCGATGTTGCCTTTGACGGTATTACGTGGCGACGCGTCGCCATGACAACAGCCGCTCTGACCCGCCGCATTAGATGTTTCACATCAAAAATAATGTGATAGGCTTTAAAATGCGATGCAGTAAATAATGTGTGATACCTTATCGAAGTGTACACAGAATAAATACGGTTGAACCGCCAGCCAGCTGCTTAAATGCAGTTACGGTTTGATGCGGTTTCTGTTCAGTTAACTTTACAGTCTGTACAATTGCATAAGAACTGCCGACTGCACAGGCGCGGTTTGTTTATAGTTCTAATGACTGCACACGGGCTGCATTCTAGTTGCAAAAGTGTTGTAGTTGGTCCGACTGTATCAGAGCTGCACAACAGCTTCATAGAGGCCTGACTAATAAAGTACAAATTTTTTATGTTTGATCACCTTGTAATTAAAAGCTCGTGTCTAAAACGGTTAAGGTTCAATAGCATTAACATAGTACACCGGTACTCAAGAGCTGAAGCGTCCAGCGTTCGTTTTAATAACTCTACAGTCTAGCTACAAATGTCACATCCACCGGCCAAGCTAAGCACGGACTCCTTCACCCTGGCAAGCTCGCACCGCGAGCTACCGAGCATCTCCCCGCAGTCATCTGTCCTTGATGAGACGAACGCTACACGAATTGCTACGAACACGTGGCGTTCACGTAGCTCTGCTACGAGCGGGTAACTCCACTACGAACTTCCCGTTCCACTACAATTGCGTAGCCTCGCTACGAGTTACAAGTTGAGCACGCACTCCTTCATCGTTCACGCACACAGTTATCCGCCCCACCAATAGCTGAACATGTCGCTACGAACACTTAGACCTGCTACGAGCGTCTCGCTCCACTCTAATAGCGTAGCAACGCTACCAGTTACTATAACTTACATTATTCAAGTTGAGTTCCATTATCCATCCTAGCGAGTCGAGTGAAGTTTAACACCTCCATGTATACACCCACCTCCCCTACTACCTACTGCATACTAGCTCGCACCAATAGCTGAACACATCGCTAGGACCACGTAGCCCAGCTAGGAAGCTGCAAGTGTTACTTACACTAGCCAAGTTGAGCACGGACTCCTTCATCCTGGCGAGCCCGTACCTGGTGATGCCAAGCACCTCTCCGCGTGCAGTCATCTGGCCGGCGAGCAGCTGCACGTGACGGCGGTCCACGCTCATGCCGTGCCCCGCCATCACCGCTTGGATCTCGCTGATGATGGTAGAACGCGCCGCCTCGATGCCCAGAGTTTGGTACACCTGGTAATTCGTTAATTATGGTTACGGACACCCTTGGATTACAGACTTTCCGTGGGTGTCGTGGCGACTAAAGGTGGAACAGTAGGTCAAGTGTTTAGCGACAGACGCAAGCGTCACTGACGCCGCGAAACTTCCGATAATATAAAGCAGTATACAAATTTATGGGGCAGGCACCTTCCGAGCCACCCGCGGCTGATCCTGCTAAAGGTGGACTTCCGTGGGTCGCGTCTGCTACGACAGACGCATGACAGTGACGCTGCGGCTGATGCGACAACACTAGACTATACTGTCGCAAGTATCGCGACGTCAGTGACTGTCGCTACACACGCGACATACGGAAGTCCACCTTAGGGGATAATAAAGCCGCTATCACCTCTAAAGGAGCGTACTGGTCAACTCGCGACCATGCAGCCCTCATGCACAGGATGATGTGCGTGAGGAGGCCCGTGTCCAGGAGTGGAAGAAAAAAAAAGAAGAGCTAATTACGATACAACAGAATGCAATATACTGTCAGGTCATAAAACACCTTTATAATATTTATCTAAATACCAAACCTTATCATTAATTGTTAAGCATTACTTGTAAGTCAAGGAAAAAATATTATATAGTCGACATTATGAAATTTTTTTTGAAAAAAAAAAAATGACATATACCGACGTATACAAGATTGCTGTGGAATATACCCAGATGTTTCGAAAGAAAGTGAAAGATGCCAGGACCGGTTTCCCATTCACTTCTATACCATCACATAGAAGAGGACGTAGCGTAGCGTTTATTCCGCCCCTCTCCGATAGCGAAGTCCATGCCTCAAAAAAGAGACTGGCGAAGGGTGAATATTTTGGTCAGAGAAGTCAATCCCAAAAAATATTAAATCCTGTTCGCCTGATGGGAGTATAAAGATTGGGCAGAGTGCAATAGATGAAATTAAGACTTACCTCCAATATGTTATTCGACGTGGTCTTCCGAGGGTCCACGCCGTAAGTGGCCATCACGTCCCGCAGCCCATCGCCCTCTACGCACAACTTGTACCTAGAAACATAAACGTTCATTACAAAATTTACTCCATCCCCATCGTTTATATATCCATAATTTGATTCATCGAGACTGCCAGTTTGCTATACATTTAAAGCTAAATGTTGCAATATTCCATTGAATTGGTTTTGTTTTCAGCGAACTTGATTGGAACGGACTATACATGTTAATTTGATTGGAACGGACTATACATGTTAATTTGATTGGAACGGACTATACATGTTAATTTGATTGGAACGGACTATACATGTTAATTTGATTGGAACGGACTATACATGTTAATTTGATTGGAACGGACTATACATGTTAATTTGATTGGAACGGACTATACATGTTAATTTGATTGGAACGGACTATACATGTTAATTTGATTGGAACGGACTATACATGTTAAATTCCATGTTATATACTTCGAAAGCTTTTGTTGAAAAGAACGCTATCGAAAGTAAATAAACTCAAGGAAACTGTACTCACGTGGGGTCACCGTCTGTGTCGTCGCAGGCAATCACGGCCCTTGCCACCTGCGGCAGCCCTTTCACCACCACCAACGGCAATTGTCTCAACAGCACCTTCAACGACATGTTCAACCAGCCGCCGTTCTTCATCGGCTCGGGGTACACTTTGATTTCACAATTGGACAATATCTCCACGTTTGACGACTTCACGCGTACTTTTGACGTGCAAATACTGAAAGTTATTGATGCAATTTATTTATAATTATCACTGTGCAATAGGCGAACCGCATTACTGCTGGTGTGTCTATATCTTGTGTTAGCTGGCGCTAATCTCTTGTCCTCGAAGCCAGTCTGTTCTTTTTTTTATTAGGAAAAAGGCGGCAGACGAGCATACAGTCCACCTGATGGTAAGTGGATACTGTCATCCATAGACATCCGCGATTTTTGCCAACATCAATTCAGAATGACAAACGTTGGCACGCCCCCTCAATGCGCCGTCTACCTTTGCAGTTTAAGGAATGGGGAGGGAGAGGATGGGACCATTCCCATCCCATGGGTCCCATGGGACCGCTCTGGCATATCTCACTCACTACCGAAACACGTACGTACATTGGGGAAATACGATAATGTAGGAAATGTTTCATTTCACGAGTTTTTTGTAGTACAGAATATTAATGTATCCCACAGTCGACTGCGTTAGTCAGACTGGCTAAATTACAACACTCTCACAAAACACTATCCTGAAACCTGTTAATGTGTTTTTTGGGGGTGAGTGAGAGTCGCCACAGAGATAGATCCTTTTCCTTTCCATCCCTCCTAAAGTTTTAAAACTTCCTCGTCCCTTTATTATAAGTTATTGTATTCTCTACTCATCCCATCCCATCCCATGGGTAGTAGGATGGGATGGAGGAAGTCTTGATTTCTTTCTTGCTTCATCCTTTCCGTTATAATTTCTAACTACTATCAATTTATTATTAATTCCTTTATTTTCTAATACGGACTGCAGTTTGTGGTCTGAAGGAAATTATGTCATCCAATATATATTTTTTTTATAAATATCATCACTGTGACCCACTGAACGACATATTAGAATATTTGACAGTATTTTTGTAGGACATTTTGTATAAATAAAAATGTTGAACTTACGAGTAGACGATGGACTCGACATTAACTTCTAAAGAGAGCAATCTGATCCTTTCATCGTTCAATGTTATCAGCAGGAAACATTCCTTGGGTAAATATATCTCCTCGAAACACGACGTGATCTGAAAAATATATTGCATGAAATGTAGGTGATATCATAGTAGGTAAATTACTGATTTACAACTTGTGACGTTTATTTCGTTCTCTAGTAGTCGAATAAGTAATAAATAGAGATCGGATATTCGGGTGCATATGGAGCTAAAAGGTACGGAAGCGGCTTCTTAAAATAATTTATTTGAAAACCGAAATCCCGGGTTTTCACAACTAATAGGATGCTTATTTATGAAACTCCTCAGCAGTTTTGATGGTCTGATGGTGACCGGGGGAGAGTCGATAGGATCTAAGGCACCATTGAAGATATAAACTTCGGATTTGGACTCAAATTCTTAGTTCTAAAGGCAATTGGTATGAATGCAGTTCTGAGGGTCTTAGGGATTAACTTTACAACTTTAGGTATATGCATCGTATTCTATAGTCGGAACATAAAATTTGTCGATGCCGGGATTTATATCGGGCGGCATTCGCCCGATACAAAAGTGTACTCCATACTTATCCAACACCTCAACTTTAGGTAAATATGCACCCCAATATCCGATCTATAGCCATAAACCATCCATTTCAGTTTAAAAAAAGTTGACACTTGTTTGTTGACCTTCAATATTTTAATGATCTCCTCCAGTGTAGTGAGAAGTTCATGTAAAAACTGATAAATAAGTAAAAGGTCTGTTATAATATGAAGTTACATGAACTAAAAGATTTTTTGCATAAAAATTGCATTAAGAACAGATTTAATTTTTAGAAACCTGCAATCTATGACGAAAAATAAAGATGTTAATGATTTTTAAGTGGTTTATAAATATATTAATCATTTTTTAGATCCACTGATGGTTTCAACTCGTGAGACTCGATCCCAAACCACAATGGAATCAAGCGCTCTCTATACTGCAATAACGATAGTACTCGTATTTATTACTGTGGTGCATCGCGATGTATTGTGCTTGTATCGTTTTGTTCAATTTTCTTGGCATAACTGCTGTGTTACATACTAGTATTTGTATTGATACTGTGACGAGTTAGAAATGTTAAAATCTACAATACTTGAATACTTGACTACGAACGTATAACCTCAAAATATAACTAAATAATTTATTTAATAAAACGTTCTCCCGTCTTTATTTTTAATAACAATCTTAAAAAACTTTTAAGTTAAACGGTTTTATATTTTATGTGCACTGAAAACTACGTGTAGCCCTTTCATTTGATACCCATATTGAGGGGGTTAAGGAAAAATATGTAATCCGCCATTTTGTATCGGCGGCCATCTTAGATTTATAATGTTATTGATTTTATTATATTGTATTGTCATCTAAATTAAATGTGTGTACCAAATTTCAGATCAATCTGACAACGGGAAGGTGCTTAAATTTCAATTTCTAATTTTGACCCAAATAAATAAACAAATAAATTCCGTACGGGTCGAGCTAAATAAAACCGTTTAAAAATGCAAGGAATTTCGATTTATTTTGATGTATTTTTGTTCAAGACATGTTAGGGCCCAAATAGAAATAGAAAATAGGCATTTCGAATGAAAAATGTGCCAACATCTTAACTATCTTACCTCCCCTAGGGTGGTCTTCTCGATCCTCCCCTTAACCCTCCTGGCGAACTCCTGGTCCCTCGACTGCATCAGCTCAGCGGTGATGATGGGCGTGGATATGTTGCGGGATGCGTTGATGATCTCCTTGACTCGCGGCACGCCCTGGGTGATGTTCATTGAAGCGACGCCGGCGAAGTGGAACGTTTTCAGGGTCATCTGGGTGCCGGGCTCGCCTATACTCTGTAGAAAAAAAGTAATGAATCATTTTTTTACCGTAAAATTTTGCCCAACTTACAATACAATTGAATACCATTCATAGTCTTCACCAAATAAATTCAGTGTTAGAAGGGTGCACGTATTCTTTTGTTTGTCAACCCTTTTCAAGGCCTTAATTGTCTAGTTATACCAGATTTCGCGCTTTGTGCTACAACTTACGCCGAGAGGGTACCACAAATAAGCAAAACAATAGAATTACGTCGAGTTCGCTAAACATGCTTTATTTCCTCTAGTTCACCTTCCCAAGTACTAGTGGATTGTTTTATAGTATAGAGTTTTTGTGAAGTCGTAATAATTTTGTATGTTTCTCAACCGCTATCACTGATGAAAACAAAAAATATTTAATATCACTTTGATATTTATTTAATAATTCAATTGATACTTATCTACTCAAATCAATCTTCAAGTATATCGATTTTACAAGTTTCATCGATGTCTATATAGAAAGGTAAAATTTCTTCGGTTCCTGTTTTTTTCAATCCTGTCCCGCCTTTGTATTGTCGACTTGTCAACTACCATGTATTTATTAATGTACTCACCTGGACAGCTAACGCCCCAACGCCAATGCGGGGCTCTATGGGACGCTGCGACTTTAAAACATTTAAAAAAGTGTTCCTGTGTGTTTAAAAGCACAACCGGCTACGATAACTACGACAATGACAATAACGGTTTAATGGCTGGTCACGTGACCAAGTGACACCAATAATCATGACATCACTCACCTGTGCAGCTAGCGCGCCGACAGCAGTACCGGGCTCTATAACGCTGCGCTGGTACTTGTCGTGGCACACGCGGATGAAACGCACCAGCTGCGAGAGCGACAGTCGCTCCAGCTCTCGCATTATGGGCCCGCACGCAGCGTACCGGGCGCGCAAGTTGCGCACCTTCTCCGCTACCGTTTTTAGGAACGTTCTGGAAATTTTTAAATGAGTTAAAATTAACAATGACCTATTTAGTTCAATTCCGCTCAATGATAGTGTCCACTCAAGAACATATTTAGAATATTAACTGAGATAAAGAGGTAAGAAAACTCAGGGGTGAACACTTTTGTAAACGTAAGAGTTTTAATGTTTTACATTTCTTACATTTCTATTAAAACAGATTCTATAATTATAAAATCTTAATCAAAGTCAATATATCTATATCGACAATAAGGTTATAATCAATTTCAAGTATTAAAAATTGTAATTTATCTTACAGGATTTCAGCTTTGAATGTATCAGTCAAAGCCTCGAAATCATCTAGTGCGAGGGTCGCTTCCGCGGCGAGGATGATGCCGTCTCCGTCTAAGGGCTCCTCATCCCTAAACAAACATAAACGTATTCTTATACACTATACTGCGAATACCGATATATAAATTGGAATTAGTTGTTCACTCAATTTAATTTCTAACCTTGTAATTACTACTCGTCAACATAATTACTGTGCGGGATACGTGCACTTACACGTAGAGTGCTCGTGTTTGTACTTCGCACCAACTGGATCGCCTGGGGGGTGTGGACTGTATAATAGGTTTTCCGTGAATGTTCTTAAATAAAACAACTAGGCTTGTTCTTCAATAGAGCCGGGGCAGCGCAGAGGTACTTGTTCTTTTTCTTATTGTTCTCGGAGTGGATGCCGCTGCGGAAGTGAGGTTGACCGGAAATGGTCCGCCTTTTATTCATTTATTGGCTTCTCCAATCTCCGGCCAATTGCGGGCTTCCCCCACCACTTGTCCATGTGTGTACCCCTCCCGCTACCCGCGGGGAATCATTTATTTACTTTTTCCTTATTGCTAAAAAATACACGTATTTACATTGTTTACATATGGATCCTAGTATGTCCTCACCTACACTATCCACCAACGTTTTATCCTGATAAGTACGCAAAGACATACCAGGGATCACTCCCATTATTAAAATATACAACATACATAAAAACTTATAAACTAGTTGCGAAACTAACTATATACATATTTGTATAAGTACCCTAGCCTTATATTTCGTCGTTAACACTAGTTGCGAAACTAACTATATACATATTTGTATAAGTACCCTAGCCTTATGTTTCGTCGTTAACACTAGTTGCGAAACTAACTATATACACATCTGTTATAAGTACCCTAGCCTTATGTTTCGTCGTCAACAATTATGAATGATATTAAACAAAACCCTTTAATTGTACACGTTTACAACCCCATTCGCAAATTTTAAATTTCATTGTTCACGTATCCTTCCAGGTTTGCTGGTAGAAATTTCCTAAAGGGAAAAACACGACGTTTGTATTTTCTATTTTTTTTCTTTCATTTGTGAGTATAAAAAGGTATACAGATAAATAAATATGTAAAAAACCATAATTGACAGCCCATAAACTCCATGACTGATTGTAGAACGGAAGTCGATACACACAGTTGTGCGAACGCTGTTGGACCGACATAGCATTTGACTGACATAATGATTATTCGAAATCAATCACTTCACCAGTCACGTAACGAATTGTAATCTACCATAACCTAGATCCATCTAGTAAGTTCTCCTATCCCATCTCACCTAGCGGCGCACTGAGCCCGTACGTCGTTTAATACACACGGCAGATTCATGAGTCGGTCACGCCCCTGCATATAGCTGGGGTCGAGTCCGTCTCTACCTACATAAACGCCATCAATTTACTGGTGGCATTACAAACTGTCATCTCGCCATGTTCCTATCGCACCTGGTGGTACATTGAGTTCGTACGTCGCTCAACACACGAGACAGGTCCGTAGTTTCGGGCCCGATTAAAAGTTCGAACATGAAGTGGTTTAATCCTAGTCAGCCTTTCCTTCGATCGAAACTCGAGATAGCTGATCTCCGTATTTAAAAGGTATTTATCTCCTTTGTTATCGTGAAACGTTTGATCCCGAAGTATCTGTCATTGAGATCTATAATTAAATCATTGTCTCGTGAGTAAAGTTTCGACTCGTGAGTAACTTCATTCAGGCCGATATATCGGAGTGAGTTTAAGATATAACGTTTTAGTGGTAGAGTTCGCCCGAAATAGAGGCCGAAACATCGGTTTTTGTGATTTAGGACCTAAATACGCCTATCTACTTACTGAATGGCTCGGATCTGAATTCGAGCCATCCAGTAAGTTACCTATCCCATCACCCCTGGTTGCCGTCTCACCTGGCAGCACACTGAGCTCGTACGTCGCTCAGCACACGCGGCAGGTCGACGGGCTGGTCCCTCCCCTCCATATAAGTGGGGTCGAGTCCATCACTGCCATACATGAACTCGACCACTTCACCAGTCGCGTTGCGGACCGTCATATCGTAGTGGACCACTAAGTCTTCTAGTGACTGAAAGAGGAGAAAATAATTTAAAATTATCGACTAAACTTTTCGGAGGCGTGTATTCATTACGCGAATGATCGGTATTATCAGCTGAAAATTTGCTGTGTTCACAAAATTTTTGATGTTTCAGGTTTCAAATGGGAATGGGCGGGACATGTAGCTTGAAAATAGAACTCGTAGTGTAGTGCTGACTTTGAGACCATGAACCCAGGAAAAAACCGTAAAGACCATAAATAAGATTTAGTGGAAACTGTTGAAGGAGACCTACACCTGGCAAATGGTCGAAGAAGACTATAGAAAAAATGTATCAATTCTCCTTTATGAACCGATTTCAGTGGTCGGTATCCATACTCCATGGTGTCCATTCACTTTGAGTCCATTTATCATCCATCATATTCAGCAAAAACTCTAGGTAAATCTAGGTAACATATATAAAAAATAATATTCCCTATCATAAATCAGTGTGTGACTATATTGTGAGCTGCGACTTGTCACCTTAGCAAATGACAACATCTGCAGAGCCTGTAACGAGGTGTACGAGTTCATAATGCAACGGTTTGCAAAGATGCAGAATAACTCTTTGAGGGAACCATTCACCAACACAGGCTGTTGGGATATCCTGAAGTATATCATGTTTGGGGGCCAAGAGTGGAAGGCAAGGTTATGGGACAAAAAGACAAAATAAAAAACTCATTGCGTTGAAATGTTTGGGAATCCGAATGGTTGACCAGCACTGATAAGATTAGTTACCTTAACAAGGCGTCGCTGCAGATATCCGGTCTCGGCGGTTTTAACGGCGGTATCCACCAAGCCCTCTCGTCCACCCATTGTGTGGAAGAAAAACTCGGTGGGCGTCAAACCGGTGTAAAAACTGTTTTCCACAAAGCCGCGCGCGGCTGGAATTTTTGCTAGAAAAGTTGACATTATTGTTAGCACTCGTCAAATATGTATTATTCATTGAAAAATATATATTTGAGTAATTCCTTGTTAAAACTGAGAAAACCATCTAAAAATTGTTGCACGGGACGGTGCGGGGCGGTGCAGGGTCACCAAAAGCTTGATATTAATCTATATTTACACATTTAAACTATCATTTAAACCAACTTTAAAATCGTATAACATCATTGCACGAAAATGTTCTCGTTCGAATTCCATTGTTGCAAATGCAGTAAAAAAACTGAATACAATTTTATTTTTTTCGGTATCCGTTTTTATTTTTTTTGCTTTTGGAATTCGAATTTCAAATAAATGTTTTAAAAACGTTACAGCTCAAATGAGTTCTCTTTCTAAAATTTGAGTATCCAATAATTTATCATGTTTATACCCTATGTATAAAACTCACAGTGCCTCTCGAAGTGCGGCAGCGACCTGTCTTCGAAGCCGTTAGGCACTCGTTTGCCATTCAACGCCTGCTGCCCCACACACGCTATCATCTGCGATATGTTGATGTTTGAACCTGTGAAAATGGAGAAGTATTCCATTAAATACAATAAATACTTTAATAGAATAACTAGCAGTCAATGTAATAAGAAATAAAATTTTAACACTGAAGTTATCGTTTTACTTTTCTTGGTATAAGGCACCAACTACACGAGCGAGTCTCTCGCAGCGATAATCTCGCCGTGCCTCTAATCTCAATAATAACTATATGAGCTAAGTATACAGTTCATACACGGCTCGAGCTAATCTACGATCAATACAGTAGTTACAAAGTTTTGTGAGTTAAACAATTTGAGTGTTGATGATTATACATAGAGAATCATACATATACATACCTTTTGATCCACTTTGTGCCATAATCAATGGCGCATTTGTAGGGTGAAGTTCACGGAAACAGGCTTTAGCTGCTAATTCTCTGAAAAACAAAAAAAAGATAATAAAAGTTATATGATCGGTCTGATATGGCATAAGGTGGCGTTAATTGCTATAAATTAGTCAATTAAGGAACGCCCCCTCGCGTAAATGATCGATCAATCAAGAAACGCCCCCTTAGGTAATTTGCCAATTGAAATGAGGTAGACACTAGTCATTTTTTTAACTTCCAGGATTGCGAAAACAGTCATTTTGAAAACTTCAACAACTATAAACTGTTGATTGGTCTTATAAAGTAACGGTTTCTCATATAAGCGATCAAACAAGGAATGACCACTCAGATATAATTGGTTAATAAGATAAGACGACTGGCAAAGATGAAGCACTTCATTGTTATTTTGAAAAGAGTATTCACCGTTAATTGGGTAGCTTTCGTAATTAGTTAAATAAATAACGCCCCCTCGCGTAACGGCTACACTTTTTTACCGCGTGAAACTTATGCAGAAATTTCAATCATTGGTAAAAGAACAAATGAAATATTTACTGTAATGACCTACAGACTAATCATCCAATTATATTTTATTAGTCCTCATAGAGAGTTCAATACTCATTCAGTTCTAGAGACATAAGAGGACTAATCAATTGGTCAACTAAAGTACCTAATTTGTCAATTGAAATGAGGTGTCACACATTTAAGTCCTTTTTTACTTGATAAGAACATGACACATTTACAGAGGGGTAGAGTGCACTTTACATTCCCCCAGCCGCTGGGCGCACACGACCGACCGGGTTCCCTCCCTCTCATAGAAGACTACCTTGAAATGTGCTTCATTTTCCACTTTATCCTATTTTCCCAATATACGTACGTGTTTCGGTAGTGAGTGAGATATGCCATAGCCTATTCTATCCCTCCCCATTTTTCTAACCCATTCCTATATCTCTGAAGGTAGGCAGCGCATCCGGGCGCATGCCAACATTTGTCATTCTGAACTGATGTTGACATGTATTGCGGATGTCCATGGACGACAGTATCCATTACCATCAGGCGGACTGTATGCTTGTCCGCCACCTTTTTTCCATAAAGAAAAAAAACACAAACCATAGTCACCAATTCCACTATTACCTGATGCTACTCAGCTCGCTGAGCATAACAGCCTCAAGGGATTCCTCCATGGTGCAACCGGGCTGACATTGCAACGTTCCCTTCTCCATCTCCAGAATATAACTGTCACATTTTGAATATCTGGAAGCAAATAAACATTAGATTATTTTATTTTTACAACGTGGAGAAAGTACAAAATACAGGTAAAATTTAAAAATACTTAAATTCTCACTAACACATGTGAATAATATAACCATCGGGACAACGTTACTTACAGAGTTTCATTATTTTTAAAAGCTTTATGGTATTATAAGCAAAGCTAAAAAGTAAATTACCAGATATAAGCTGGCGAGATGCGGGTTGATACATTTGGTTCAGATTGGCAAGAAGAGGGTAAAACACTAAACACTTTACAGCTAATATTAGAGTCCTTACCTACGAAATGGCCATTTTATATAGAAAAATTCAAATCAGTTTTTTTGTATGAAAATTATATATTTAATTAATCGAAGTATTGTCCATTATTATTATCACTGCACTTTTGCCATTTTAATGGAAGTTGATTGATGCCTCTGCCACTGAACTTCTGTGGACGGGAATCGATGAATTCTCTGAAGGCGTTTTTTTTACGGTTTCATCATAATTTTAATTTAATTCTTCATTTTAATTTAATGCTTTGATGTTATATATTTGAACTGCGGTGGCAAATAAGGTTAGAGAGATTAAAAGACGAATAATAATTCCTTTGTATTTTTTGTAAGTCCTACGATTAGTCACTTGGCGTCAGATGCTAATTCCTTTGTATTTTTTGTCCTACGATTAGTCACTTGGCGTCAGATGCTAATTCCTTTGTATTGTTTGTAAGTCCTACGATTAGTCACTTGGCGTTAGATGCTAATTCCTTTGTATTTTTTGTAAGTACTACGATTAGTCACTTGGCGTCAGATGCTAATTCCTTTGTATTTTTTGTAAGTCCTACGATTAGTCACTTGGCGTCAGATGCTAATTCCTTTGTATTTTTTGTAAGTCCTACGATTAGTCACTTGACGTCAGATGCATGCCATCAACATCCATCCACTGTACAAAGTATGTACGTGTCGTTAATTTAATTAGGTTACAACTTATAATAATATAAAAGTTTATTCTTATATTCATAGGTATATTTAACATTCATCAATCTGCTTTGGGTAGATTAAGCTTGGACGTGGTCCTTCAGCCGATAGACCAATAGATTTTATCCAGCTGGACTGAGCAGCATTTAGGAAAATGTGTCATCTCTTCTCATCGCCTATAGCACAACGCTTGGAGACGAAAGTCTTTTAATCGGTGCTTTCTACTGTGACGTACGGTGCCAAATTGACGCTAGGTCTGATCCATAAGTTTAGTCCCTCAGTGAGCAATGGAAGGGAGCTATGCTAGAAACTTCTTTGATTGATAGGGTTCGAAATGAAGAAATTCGTAAATAAATATTCAACTTTACATCTTCAAAATATTGCAGGTTGGAGTGACAATGTAAGCAAATAATACTTTCAAATAGTTTTTATAAAATTAATTTTAGGAGATATTTTTCTTACATCACAAAGAACAACGTTATTTCTTTTAAAGTTGTCGTCTACTGTCAACTCACCCTTTCTGCAGTAGCTGGTTCTTAGCCTCGACGAGTTTTTTCCCGGGCGTCACGTCACTAATGCCGAAACTGAACCCGCGGTTCATCATGTAGTACGACGCCATGCGGGCCAACCTGCCATCCAATGAAACACACCTGATGTAATACACTTTTTTCAATAATCATATAATTAAATAAAACTAGCTTTTGCCCACAACTTCTTTCGTTTGGTCTATACGAATAGTAGCCTATACGTTAATCCGGTTTACAATCTACCTATTTGCCAAGATTCAACTAAATCGGTTGAGCATTTATAATATTGATGGGGTAATAGAAATCAATTCGTGAAATATTTTTTTTTAGATATTGGGGCCGTTCAAGTGTTACGTAAGCACCAAATTGGTCTTTGCTTTGCTTATTTTTGATGACATGGGGGACGGGGGGGGGGGGGACGGGGGGGCCTGATTAAATGAGAAAATTGTTTGTTTTATTGATCATGATTTCGTTTCAATAAAAGCCTTTATATAGGAATACGTACCTCCACATAGATCTCACAGCATATTCCTCTCCCCAATCCCGCAGCAGGATATAGAAAATGCTATTCTTTGTACCAGAGCCGAGTGTGCTCTTATCCATCGAACCGCATAACAGCTCAGATTTTCTTATTATCACATCTGAACACACAAACGCAATCGAAAATCAGCCAATAACGTCTAACCCTGTATATATAATATTCGTATATATATTTTGTTTTTATATTGTCTTCTAAAGGATTCAAATAATTTTAATAATTGTTATGTAAACAATTTATGAGGTTCCACGGTTCGTGTAACTGGACCGAAGTATGGGCTATAATAAATAAATAATAAATTATTATAATAAATAATAATTCCATCGTGAGAATGGAAGAAAGAAAAACAGTTTATTTCCTGTCCACAATGACTAATCTAAAAAATAGTAACAAGCACTATAATTAAGCAATAACATCTCTCGTTCCGCTTGATTGTGAACACAATCCACCAAGTGGACACAAGTGGTGGACATCTTCAACAATCCGACACACATCGCACAGCTGTAAGGGCAATAAGCAATGTTTAACTTACAAGAGTCCTGGACGCACATATCATTGTTAGTTGTATAGTTTTTCCCCGCGGTCTCCAAGTTAGCTTTCACCTCGCAACGCTTATTCGGCTTCATTATTAAACTGTAATAAATACGACAAATATGACGCAAAATATCAAGATGGCGGATTCAAAATGACGACCATTTTCAAATTTGAAAATCCAGGTGAAAATTGTCATTTGTGAGTTTTGGTGCGCCACGTGAAATCCATTTTTCGATTCAATCTTTAATACTCTTGATTCCTCCATCCACCCCCATCCCCCCTAAGACAATTGAGAGGTGTAACGGATAAGCAAAACCCCTCGTTCCGTTCTTCCTATTCCCCCTTTCCCTAGTGCTTTCTCTAAATGTCTCCCTAATGTCTAAAGGAAGGCAGCACATGCGAGGGCGTGCCAACATTTGTCATTCTGGACTAATGTTGGCATGTATCGCGAATGCTCATTAGCTTACCACTTACTACCAGGTGGACTGTCAGCTCGCCTGCCGCCTTCTTTCAATAAAAATAAGCTATTTCTGACTCCTGTCGCTTACGGTGTACTGTTATGGTTTGAATTATCGCTCGTGAGCTGTGGCGATCTTTGAGATTCGCAAAAAATACTATATTAATGGGTCCAGCTAATAAATAAACGACTAATGGCTTTCCTCACCACCTCCTGATACTTTATCAAAAGGTATTAAAGTCAGCTATACTTTATCAGAAAGTCAATATCAGCTAGATTTAATTGGCAAATAATTTATCTATAAGATTGTTAACAGTTATTTTATCAGGAGACAAAGTATCAGGAGGTGGTGAGACTGGTCCTTACCGTTGCATTTCCTCTTTGATATACCTCGCATTGTAGGGTAAAAGCCTCCCCTTACAATCACGACGGGTTTTCGGGCCATAATACATAGCGGCAGCACAGCAGCTGCCTATTTTTACACAGGAGGTAGGAGCACTACCAACTGGACTAATAGGTTAAATTCTTACCTAAATACTTGTTTTCCGGTCCAAAACCTCCTCGGTTTCAATATGGCAGGTGGTGGCAAGTCGATGTGCATGTTACTGTCAGGTCCGGCCAATAGACAGGCTGCCAATTGCATGGCTTCTTCCTTGGTAAAGAATGTGTCTCGTTGGGTCATGAGGTAGCCGCCGGTGATGAAGTCCTGTGTCGCTGCTATCAGGAGCTCGCCGTTACGTGGGGTTACTAGGTTCGATTTGTTCTGTATATAAAAGGACAGGTTGATGGTAGGCGTCAGTTGAAAGGGAGATTTTGCTATCTACACTGTGGTAATGAATCTATCAAATCCGAAAGTCTGTTTGTCTGTTTGTTTATTACATCTTCATGACTTAAGTACTGAGCCAATTTCAATGAAATGAAATAATTTACAATGCAGTAAGTTACAATACAGACTTTAAATAATTTAAATGCAGGCAGAGCACCAGCCTGAATGTCCAATGACATATATGAGCAGGTCTCATATGGACACGACTAACATCAAATAGGGCACAATGGAAAAAAATGGAAAGACATGTTCATCAATAAATTAAAAAAGCTGTTGAAAAATCAGAACCGAATTTTATAATTGTGTATTTTTTAAAGATACTGGCTTAATACTTACGCCCATGAGAATGAGTGCTTCTGCTCTTGCCTCTTCCGTCTGTGGCAGATGTATATTCATTTCGTCTCCGTCAAAATCTGCATTATACGGCGAACATACGCACTCGTTGAACCTGAATATGAAACGCCATATTTAAATTGCAATTCTTCATGCACTGCCATCTTCTGACGAAGATTCGCGACCATCGTGGCTATTTGTACCATAGAAACTGCCGTAATAATGCCCGAGTGCTCTTGCCGTAACAATTGGCGTAAGTTCTTTAGGCAAGATATCTTTCGTCGTCCGAGCATTCTCCTATCCTGGATTTTGCATTATATAATGATTTGAAGTATATTTGTTGTTAAATAACTGGAGTTTCACGATTTTTGCATTTCGGTAAAAATTGTAGACATTTCAATTAACGGTAAACCTACCTCCAAATTTAGAGCCCACAATTGCAACAATTTTGTTGCAGTGAACCAGTTTCTGAGAACTGGTGAAACAAAACACTAACGTTCTAAGGTTGAACTGCAAGCCAGAAGACTTACGCTCCGAATCCCCGATTTATAAAAAAATTATCGGTGGTCGCAGTTTTCAAAAATGACGGTACGTTACTATAAAAACCTCGAACATTAGAATTAAATATTAAAATTAAAAAAAAACATACCTGAACGTTCTCTGCGGTTGCACCTTCGCGCGATGACACATGATGGATAACTTATGGAGTGAGGGTTGGCGGTTGAACAGTACCACATCACCATCCACCAAATGCCTCTCCACTATGTCACCGCACTAAAAACAATATTACAAATTATGTAAAACATTAGTCATTTTCGGATATGTCTTGCAGGCAGCTTTGTTCTATAAGATATGAAATGCTACAACAAATCCACTTTCAACTCCCAAGCTATTTTCCTACATAATTCCACCAACATAACTTGAACCTTGCACCAAATCCATTAAATGGTTAAAAGTAGACACTATAATCCGGTAGTTCTCTTATGCAGTTGGCTTAGCTTGGCTTACACATTGTACGGCTGGATGGGAACCTATTATACCCTCAGTCAAAAACTCATAATATCGACGAGTCAAATTCTTAGCTTTTCAGTAAAGATGATTGAAGCTGTGAAACTTTATAAAACAATTGTGTTAAACCCTCCAAAAAGTATTTATAATTCACTAAAAAATCCTAGAAAAGCACATTTTTTTACATACTAATAATGTTAAAAAATATTTTACACAGCGCGATGAGCAAAATAAAAAAGCGTGAGAGTAAGACTTATAAAAAGGATTATGTTAAAAAATCTTTATAAATAGGATCCATCGATTCGTGCCTAACGTGACTTAATTCCTGATATTTCTAATTTTCTGAAACTTGTGTTCTCTGACTAATTTCTGGCAAACTCCCCTTAAATTCCTGGTCCAGATTTGTCACATGCGATTTGTTAAATTTCTCCAAATTGATTTCCTTTTGTTCCCAAAATGAATCCGTTTAAAAAAACATTTTTTTTATGACAAATAAAAAATAAAAACGCAATGATTAAGGCGTGAGACTATTTATTAATTAAAGGCTTTCATTAAACATATTTAATAACTTTACGGTCGTAGTTTCTTCTCCTCGTGATAGGTACACATTCTCTAAATTAAAGAAACTGTAGGTGAATGGGGATCGCTCGCATGCTTTCTCACTCACAGTCTATTACTAAAAATGGGGATCGCTCGCTCACGGTTTTTTACTGTTTGAAGACTGTCGTTTGCTTTCTCGGTCACACTTTAAGTACCCGCCGCCATTTTCCTATTGACCACATTATATTGACAGTAGTAGTTTTATAATTCATCCATTCGAATAGGCAACGGTATAAAGCCATGTCAGCCCCCAACATTAAGCCCCCCCCCCCCCCCCCAGTCATTATTTTTTCCTCAACAATTTGCCGACTAGCAAAATTTTTCCCCAAAACAGTGAAAAAATCCCCCAATCTGGTAATGGTGCCCCGGTCTACTCTTCACACTCACTGTTACGGCATCCTCGGATATCACCGGCCAAGTTGGGCTGCCAATCTTCGGAGACACGGGCGTGGTCGGCGGCCGACTACACTCACTCAACGGACAGCGGCGCAAGACCATATTATATTTTACTTTATTAAGGGCCTTTCTCACCACCTGCTGATAAAGTGTCCGATAGCCAATCTAGCATTTATCCGAGTGATAGTTGTTAAATTTATTTGATTGGCAGATAATTTATCTATCAGATTATTTACAGTTACCACCTGTTGGTGAGAAAGGCCCTAATGGTATCATCTTAAATAAGTATTTGTATAGTAATCATCGTCTTTTGCACACTCATGCGCAACACACAACACTCACCTTTAACTCTTGCGCTATCTTCTCCCTGTTGCCATATTTCAGATATTTCTTATGTGGCTGTCCCGCTGGCTGCACATAATTCGCGCCGGGGTGGGAATCAGGGCCGGCACACACTAGGCGACGTAGCCAGGCTAGGTTGGCGGGAAACGCGCGCTCTGGATACGTTAGAATCTTGGCGACGTGGACTGGGATGCCCACCTAGAGAAGGGATGGGAAGAAATTTTTAGTAAACGGAAATTAATCTTTAAGGCGTCGGGCATCCGGTGTCACCTGGTGGCGCGACTATCTGTCAAGTCGCCTTGATAGCTAGTCGCACGACGAGTGTTTAGTTGCAACCAGCTGCTTGCAGTCACACTCGGTCGCACCTCTACTCGTACATGTGGGAGTCATTTTTTAAATGTTGATTTTGAAAAGACAAGTATTGCTCACGGCTTCGCCCACGTGAAATTAACAAACAAAATTATCCTAAATATGTACCTATGTTAATCTATCCCACGAAGTGCACGTATTCTTTCCGTAGCGGTAGCAAATCGTTGATTTCTTGCAAAATTATTAGTAAAAAAACAAACAAACCGATAATTTCGCATTTGTAAGAAGTAGTAACTATGGTACTGATGAGGAACCAAATCGACATAAAACCGTATGGGATTTATGTGATTTAATATAAAAGATTTTTTTTTTTATATGTACTAGTGGGCGGACGAGTAAGCGGTCCCACGTGATGGTAAGTGTTACCGCCGCCCATGGACACCTGCAACACCAGGGGGTATGCGGGCGCGCCGCCGACCTTGCAAAATCCTATTCACAGCTCTCTTGAAGAACCCCATATCGTAGCTTAATGGAAAGACCTCTTGAGACAGTTCGTCATAAGGCACTTATGCACTAACCTCCTGTATCTGCAGATTGGGGTCCGGAGAGATGACGGTCCTGCTGGAGAAGTCTACACGCTTCCCGGAGAGGTTGCCGCGGAACCTGCCCTGCTTGCCCTTCAGTCGCTGCACTAGACCACGACCGGGTTTCTTAGGCTGTTCAACATAAAACATAAGAATAATATAAAACATAAGGCCAAACAAATTGTACCAGTGTTAGTAAAGGGACAAAGAAGTACAGAGGTATCCCAGCAGTGAAGACATAACAGACTGATAGTATGGTAAGGTAAAGGGAGAGGCATGTATCCAGGTGTAGAAAGGTATAAATAAACTGATAAATATAGGGAAGAGGTATGTATCCATCAGTGAAGAGACATGGACTGATGTTGAATAGCTGTGGATACATGCATACCTGCATGGAGAGCGGTATCCCGGAGAGCTCGCTGTTGATGTAGAGCGCGGCGTGCAGCTGCAGGTAGTCCCAGTCCTCCTGCACGAGCTCGCTCTTGCCGCCGCTCGCGATGTGGCGCCCTATTACGTCGTTGATCAGCAGGATCTCGGACTGCTTCATTGTTAAGTCGTCCTCGTTACTGGACGGAAGGCAGGTTGAAGAAAAACAGACAGTCAAAAATTAAGAAACTTGCACAAGTTTTGAGAAAATTATGGCCACAAATTCGTTTTAGTCATTTTGTAAAAATATATAATATATTTTTTAAAAGAAGTCTGTAAACAATAATAAGCATAAAAATATCACTTTACAGAAAATAATTCATTTATTGGGATTTCTAATTTTAATGATATATGTATATAAAAACTTAAGAAAAATATTAAAAAGTTATCAACATTTTAATTTTTTGCTCTACTGAAAAGTTATCATTTTCGGATTACGGCTTTATAGGCCAAGCAATAGAGCAAAATATTGGCGATTTTGTGACATAAATCCTAGTAGGAAACCGACTGTGCCAGTTTGTGCGATGCTGTGTGCGTTGTGTGCGATCTATAACGCATCCAGACCTGCTGCAAAATAGCGCAATGAAAAATTAAAATTACGATTGTGCCAAAACTAATAGTCGGACAGCGTCGGGGTTTTGCACACATAAAGTACCTGCAAATTACTATTTTTTTCGCGAAGTTTCAGGCCTGTAAGTTTAAAAACGGCCCTGAGGGTGCGATTCTAACCCACCAACAAACACAATTATTGACAACGTATTCTTATAAATTATGTATTACGATCTACCATAATCGTTATAAGCAGTTGTAAAGTAACAGGTTTCTTTTTGATTAAAAATAGATGAAAAATATTTTAACAAATAAAACATTCTCAAGTGTGTTTTTGGGACACTTCCGGAACTATTTTTCCCCGAAATCTTCAGTATAATTGAAATATACTAATCCCCTCTGGAGTTCCATTACTGTGATGCCATCTTTCTGTATTCTAAAAGAATTGCCTAACGACACCCTAGTACAATATGATGTATGTATGTAAAAAAAAATTTCACGAGATGTCAAAATAGAAGCTGCAATACTCACGTGCCAGCTTTGATCTCGGAGACAACGCTGGGCCTGATGCAGAGAGGTGGAACGGGGAGTCTCGTGAGAATCAGGTCCTCAGGTCGTGACAGGTTAACATTCATACCCAGTAATGAGATGTCCTCATCCGGAATGCGACGGAAGAGATTTTGAACCTGTTGGTGACGAAATGTATTTTAACAGAGTAGCCAAAAAGAATTTGCCAGCCTATGTACTGTCAGCAACATGCTAATGTACCCAAAACCATTCAAAAGTGGTGCTTATTAGTAGCGCATTAAGGTATCCATGGGTATAGGTTGACATGTTGGTGACTGTATGCATGTTTTTAAGCCACCGTATCACCGTCATCATCCCTCTTATCATCCACTGTTGGACATTTGGACATCCACATGCCCAGTTTTGTGCATAAGGAGTTTACGGCCTTGAAACGCCACGCTGGCCAGGCAGGTTAGCGAGTCCACTGCTCTAGAGGTGGATTTCTGATATGCTTTCTCTTCACCTAAGAGACCATAGGTTGAAATTGAAACGCACGCAACAAGTGCCGGAAGCTGGTAAGTGTTAAAAAAAAATCTTACCTCCAAAGGGCTCAGTTCGATAACAAGCCCACTGTGCATCATAGTGACCAATTCTTTATTATACTCGTTTGCCTCATGGAACTGTTTCAACACTCTTTGCACTATGGGATCACTGTGTTTTTTCATCCTGTACTTCTCATGAATGATCTTCAAAATGCCAACTGGACTCTTTTTGACTACACCGGTCAGGTCCTCACAATACGGACATTTTGTATTTGACTTGGCTTTTTTCAGGACGGCTGCTCGAAGAGTCTTCTTGTAAAGGTAGGATATTTCCGGGTTTATCATTTTGCGACGATAAGAACTCTTCAGAGGTTCTGGTAGCATTACCTTTGCACAAGTCTGTAGGGTAAAGGGAAGTTTTGATAAATACATAGTTCTGCTCAGACATAGGAAGGATCAGGGTGCATGCTACAATCCAACAGCTGCTAGTTGCACCCAATTCGCCAAGTTAACCCTCTGTCACAGAAGAATACTGTAAAATGTACTACATATTTTGGTAGTGGGTGAGATACACCAGAGCTTCTTAGCCATCCCGCTCCAACCCATCCTATTCTATTGGATTGAATGGAGAGTATAATGGATTAAAAGAAACACCTTATCCCATTATACTCTCAATGCACTATTCCAATTCTCAATTCTGGATTAGGATTGTCATTATGAACTGATGTTGTCATGTATCATGGATGCTCATGGTCACAGTATCCACTTATCACCAGGTGGACTATCTTCTCATCCGACACATTCTTTCTATAAAAATGAAACTTGCAAAATGGGACATGTACTTACCTTACATATAGTCTGCAGTATAGTAATAATGGATCGGAAGTACCCCACATGGAACACAGGCAGGGCCAGCTCAATGTACCCATAGTGCCCAACACACTCTGCCAGTCCAAGACCACATGTCTCACAGTTTGCATCTTTTTGGTTTGTACCCTAGAGAGAAAACAATGTTTAAAGTGTGAATTTATACAAAAAAGCATTCCCAGTCAAATTATTTTCAGTAAATATCATAAAATCTTTGCCATCTCTTAAAAAGATATGAACCAAAGACAAAAAGACAAACTTATTTTTCATGTTATTATAACTTAATGACTTAATTTCAAAGGTGGAAATGACAACTGATGATAATAATATATAAACAATAGTTTTAAATAAATCATACTAACTATAACAATATGATTGATATTAAGTAAATCAATTTTTGTTTAAGTAGGATGATGAATCCAATTTTTTTTTATCATGACAGCAACTTCATGTTAAATAATTAAAATTACAATGATAAAAAAATTAGGATGACATAATTTATTTCCCTTTATTATTTATTTCATTAGAGATGACATAAGTGTATAATAATACCTTTAAAGCATGGTATATAATTAATTTCACCCCTTTTCTACTTTACATTTTTCATTTGCATACTTTCAGAGGACAATAATTGTACACTTAGATAAGTCACGGATAAGCGACTCTACACTTAGGCGTAACATACAGCAGTGTATAGTAAAACATTGCACCTAGGATGTTTAGACTATGTTGCCGGCAAGTGGGACATTACAATAAGAGGATAGAATTAATTTAATTAATAAAAAAACATCATATTGTAATGACATACTGAATTTCAAAAAGTCTATCGTGCGAAGACTGAAACATGACTAACTACAATACCTGTGTTGAACAAATAAAAATATTTGTATACAAATTCAGGAAAAGCTGTTTTATAGTCAACATACCATCCTCCTGTCAAGTACTCCATAACGGGCTGGTATTCTCTGACCATCTTGAGCATATAGGTTCTTTGTGATGACCTGGATGTGTGCTGCTTGCTGGATAGCCGATGCACTGTCCACATTAAATGTAACGTGAGATCTAAAAAGAAACAAATTTAAAAACTGGTATGTATACCTTCAAAAGTTTTAAATTGTAAGTACCTCCTTTATAAAGACTAATATTGACAACCAATTTGGGGCATTTGGTAGTGATGCTTGCTGTGTCGGACATTCATTTGTTTGAAGACAAATATTTGTTCAGGTCACCCGTCTTTGTGTGTGTCTCTGGACCGTCGACTATTTAATCCTAGTGTAGGCTATTAAGTGTGGCGTTTACTATTATTAATTATTAAAAATTGTCATTAAAAATCAAGGACTATAGATAATTACAATATAAATGTAATTATAAGACAAATTAAGATAATAACAGTGAAAACTAGAGACATGAAACTGTAAACATAACCAAATTTACATTTTCCTCCCGACGTCCGTCTCGCGATATTGTTCTTTAGGCATCGTAACTAAATTCTATATTTGTATTTGTAAAACACGTTGCTTGTGTAAAACACTCCAATAACAATATTTCACAGTAATGAATTTTTAGATGAAACATTTCCTTGAAGTTTTTACTTCAAGTTAAAATTCTATTGTGACAGCCACAATATAGAAGCGTAAAAGAATAATTTTTAATCTTTAAAATGTCTAAGTTGTTTAGGGATGCGTCGTCAATGGAAAGAATGTTTCATATTTTTATCGATTATTCGAATGACAACTCTAAAATCGATTATTTATTTATGTAGTGAAATCCTCGAGATATGAGCTTTGCATCTGTGTGAGTGAGTGCCGAATCCGATTATGGCAACGAGACATGAGCGTTACATCTGTGTGTCTTGTATGTGTAAGCTACAAATTTAAAACTTTTGATTCGTATATACCTACTCATTTTAATAATAAAATAAAGGAATTTGATTTCTGTCTTAAAACTATAGAGACTGAAACAAAAGTGAATTGATAAAGAAATTCAACCTAAAAGTTTAAATTCGCTGCTATTTTCTTATAATAATAATCTATATTTGCATTATGATGTGTCATGTTTCATTTGCTAGACATGTTTATGTATAGACATTATGTTCTTAATGGACATGTTTGAACTCATTAGAAATACTTAGAAATTCAATTTCATCAAAGATTAATAATTGCTATAGTATGTGGGTGACAATTAAAATTTTAGAATCTCAAAAATGAAATGACATATAAAGATTGGAGTTGTTTTATTTCTTTTAGAAGTACTCTCAGCATACATTAAGAAACGAGAATGTTAAAAACAAACGATAATTATTAATCCTAATTATAAGTAAGCTGCCATGGGCAACAGCTTCTGTAGTTAATAAAAAAACAATTAATAACAATAATATTGTGCTCTTTTTTTTTTAAATATTCGTTCCCTATATTTATGCAATACACTTTATTAATTTATCTAAAATTTCGATTATCTTACCTAATACGCGCAACACTATTCCATTTTTTTATCTAGTCATATTATCACTACGTTCACATTAATGAAATATACGAGGACTAGAACGCGACTTTATAAAATGTTACTATCAATATTTGTTTAATGTTACTATTTATATTGTTTTTAAGGACAACAACCAAAAATTGGTTGGCACTCTTCAATCACATACACATTATATGAATTAGTTATAATAATGTAAGACATAATCTCATAGACTAGATTAAGTTTGTTATTTTCCTGCAACCTTAATTTGATATCATCAATCTTGGTAACATATGTAGGGGCTTTATTTATTATTACTGAATGATGTGGTGCATTATCCACAATTATGGATGGATACTGGTTAATAGATATTAATTTTTCCAGTACCTATTTTGTATAATTATGCCGATTCATTTCTGAGTAGTAGTCCTCTTGTTTATTCGTTTTACTAACTAATAGAGCATTTGACACAAATCCCCTTTCATTACGTGCATGTGCTATTCTTCATCTCTTCCCTTTGGATATATCGTACACCATACCATCAGTCCTAATCGACTGTCAACATGTTTTTAATTCGTACGAAGAGTTATATAAATAAATAAATAAAATAATATCATTTTGAATTTCTTCGGGTAGGTTTCCGTTCTCCATGATAAGCTTTAAATAATTCTCCCTTTTGGCTGCTATATTTGATATCTCTAAAAGAACTTGTTAATTTGAACATTTAAAACCTTACATCAACAATTTTCTTCGATCGTTTTTATTTTATTCGTTTATAAACGTCGCGTCCTCCAAAAGCGTCAGTAGTTTTGCGGCTTGAAACGTTCCATAAAGCGCATACAAATTTTATATACCTATAACTATTATTGCTCGAGCATCACCACAAATAGTTTTATTCATGACATGATGAATAAGTTGAACTGTATTATTACTGTAACCAAAGAAAAATAGACAAAACAACGCAAAACGTAATCACAGCTGCCAAAATTTACGTGAGTTTGACATTTTTCTTAGTTGCCAGGTACCTAAAAATGTAGTTTCACAATAATTAATTTTACTCTGTTTCAAAGCACTGTAGTTAGATTATATAAAAAAACATGATCGAAGCAATGTTTTTATTATTATTAATCGCACGATGTCACTAAAAATGTTTCTACTATTTAGTAGTTTGTCCGTAATAGGTTAACCCAGTTCATATGTTTCTGGCGTAAAAAGAAGCATTCAGCGCGCCGTTTTTTGGCTTGTCAACTGAAACCACGCAACAATTTCCTTAAGATCTTCTTGATATATATAATTTAATTCCAGATGTTCTATTCAACAGAATATCGGTATCGATGCGCCGCACAAAGTTAAATGTGATAGCGATACGGCGTTCTTATAATTAGGCGTGTTAATCGCTTCCCACCGTAGTGACCCGCGAACTCTTAACATGCCTCTATTGAAGAGAAAAGCGTTTGAGAAATTGTCGGCGTTGGAGTACCTGCGGGACGATGACGAGGTCTTCCACTGCGAGGTTACCGACGAGATATTCAAGGACTATGAGTGAGTTATGCGAAACTTAATAATTTCGCGCAATTTTTGTGAAATTGGTTTATTAAACTGCAGTTTAGATGTTGTAAAGACTGTTCACATTATTACCGCGAGGCGGGTCGTGTAGTTACGCGAGCGTGACCCCATGTTTTGCTATTTCTATCTTCCGCATAGAGTTTTTGTTATGTTTATTCACTATTTCTTTATTATTTACTTATAGAGAGTACTGTGAGAGGATTATTCTTGTCAACTCCATGGTGTGGACATGTGAGATGACAGGAAAGAACAACTTGACGTATGCTGAGGCCTTAGAAACTGAGAAAGCTGCGAGGAGATCTCTGAAAGACTTCCCCATGGAGCTTCGTATACCGATCTTGTATTTGGCAACTAAGACTAAGAGAAGTTCTTTCGCTGAAATGTCTGAGGATGTGTTCAATTATGTGAGAGAGAGGTACTTTATTGGTGAGACAGTGGAGGCCTGCCTTGAGGGTGATATATGGAGGGAGGCTCACATACTATCTGTGACAGCTCAGAAACAACAACCAGGAAGGTTAGTCATAATTATTTTTCAATCTTATCATTTTCTATATTCTAAGATAAACTATTCCTTGTACTAAAGCTAATACCCATTATGATACCAAAACTATAAGGTGGAACACAACTGAAATTTTTACTTACTTTTAGTTTTATTTTGAAAGGATTTTTTCTTGGAAACAACTGTTTGCAAATCACATTAAAGAATTTACAAATATATGAATTACTATAATATATTCTTTGGCCATCTATTGAAAGAGTTGTGATGTAATAAAGTTAGTAAAAAATCTACTATAAGTTGAATGGCACATACATGGTCAAGGTCAATTGTTGGAGTTACTCTGTTAATACTTGTGTGTTTAGGAGGTTGCTTCATATTGTTCAATAATAAACATTAGTCATTACTCATTATAGGTAATAAATAGTAATATTAGAAATTAAAATGTAGGTAAAGTTTAATTTTGAAGAACACTATGTTAACTAAACTAATCTAAACCTTGGGATTGCAATATTAATAACGCTTAAAATCCATGAGTTCATAAAACTTACTTGTAGTATAATTATTCTCTCACAATATAAAACTAAACTTGAATTAATATAATATATTATATTTATACTTAAAACAGAAAATAATTGTACAACTTAAAACATATAACATTTAATTATTCTTTCATAATTAGTTAAGTGCAATACCTGAATATACTACTACATTGTGCCACTTAAGTCACAGAGCAAGATGTGGGTACACCGTCACCAGTTTGAAATACAAAGTCCATCGGTAAAAGACTGTATTTTTTTAATAAACAAGACCTCCCAGACCTGCTTTCTGGGAAGAAGACAGTCACAGGCTCATGGTGTATTGGAACTTGTCTTCCCCAGTTGTTTGAATCAACGGCCAAACTCGAGACTCTGTTTCTGATGCCTGCACCATGAAAGAAAATGTGCCAGCTCAGAGATATGCGGCTACTATGGACTGTTTAATGGCGACCGGAATCAGTTTTAAAACATTCTTCTCTATGGTCACGATCTCACGCTTTGTGACTTCAGTTTGTTTCCTTATGTGAAAATGTGCATAAAGGGCTGCAAATTCTCAACAGAGGAGAAGTTGAAAGGAGAGTTTGGGGAAGAACTTGATTTAATTCCCAATGAAAATGAGAAGGTTGGATTAACTAGTGACTTGAGCTTATGGGGAAATGTATTATTTGACCAGGACAGTACTTTGATAAAATAAAGTACTGAAAATGGGAAGGTTGGATTAATTAGTGACTTGAGCTTATGGGGAAATGTATTATTTGACAAGGACAATACTTTGATAAAATAAAGTACTATATGAACATAAACTTATTGTACAATCTGAGTAAGAAAAACATTAGCGGTATAGGTTAAATTTAAGACTTAAACAACAAAAAATATAAGATTTTAAACTTGTTATCCTGGTTGAACATAATAATTATTATGTTATTTATTATTAATATGAACATATACTCACGATTTATTATTTAATCATTATGGAAGAAATGGGAAGAATGGCCACACAAAGGCTTTAAAAATACCATGTTGAATACCTAAGCAAGGGAAACAAACTGATATGGTTGATAAACAGTTGGCATATTTTCTTTGTATAGAAGGAATAAGCGATAAGATTGGCAAGCTTTTAAGGAGTAAATACGATATAAAAACTGTACAAGGAGCAATCCTTGTCAAAAAGTATCAAGCTGCCTGTGTTCTCCTAAGTATAACTTGCTGTGGAGTCTACAAAGTGAACTGTAGCTGTGGAAGCTCATACATTGGGTAAATCAAGCTACCCTCGCAAGCCGTGTAAAGGAACTTATTATTATAACTGCCGTGAAAAATAATAACTTGGATTGAATTACACAAACCAAAAGTAATTTCAACTGAACTCCATTACATACAGCGTTTGGTCCGAAAGGCTATAGAAATTAAAAAAACTCCAGAATTTCAATTGCGAGGATGGATTTAAGTTGGCACGTACATCACACTACACTCACAGTCACAGACTACACATATACACCGTCCCTGCCGGCGGAGACGACGACGTCACCCTCGCTACACCGTGAACACACACCGGCCTGCAGCCATCACTTTTACCAGGTATCGGCACGCCTGGGCGCTTCTCACCTAGTCGTGATCTCGCGGTAGGGCTTAGCTTTGGGAGGGTACCGCCGAGGTCCGTTCCTTCTGCTGGTCTACCAGCGGGGGAGCCCTTAGGCTCGTTGCTGCACACAAACTTTGCTCCTGTCTGAGCGCATTCTGCCCTCGCCCTAAACTATACATGTCCGGTGATTCTTGAGAGGCCATTAGGGCCACAAGAATTTAGACATTTCAAAAAAAGTCCTAACCATGTAACCCAACTACAAGGGTAGTCCTACGTCCTGCATGGGGATGTTATAGGTAATTATTATGCAACATAAGGCTGTTTATTACATTGCAGCAAGGCCCTACTTCCAGCATCATCATACTGTTACGAAGTGGAACAGTATGACGAGACAGACCCGTCAGCTACTGGTCAAGTGGGAACCGCCCCACATGACCGTGTGCGCAGACGTAAAGGCATCTTCACTAGAGACAAGAATCGCCTGTTCCTCAAGCAGTTTGTGGAGCAAGGCGTTGGTGGCATTATTTCCATCAAGGTAAGTTTCGAAACATAATCCTACATTTAAATAATATTCATACCATACTATCAGCTTATGTCTATACATAACTGGATACAGGCTTCTCCCGAGGGTTGCCACCACACTGCTGGAAGATAATAAATTTCAGTTCCAAATGCGTTTTTAATACAATAAAAATGGATTCAAATCTCTGTAAACTTGTCCTTTAACACTTTTTTACACAAGGAGACTTTCTCGAACGGTTCATGTGAGAATATTGTATGCGTTCAGGTGAATAGTCCACTTGCAACCACCACTATTTGACTTCTTTTACCGGATTAAGCTTACTAATTTCAATCTATACTATAATATAATAAAGAGACAGTGCGAATTTTGTGAGTTTGTTTGTATGTGGAGGGTAATCTCCGGAACTACTGCACCTATTTGAAAAATTCTTTCACCATTTGAAAGATACATTATTCCAGATGGGCATAGGCTATATATTATGCGCAAAAAAATTGCCGAGCATGCAAGGCATACCGGGCACATCTAGTTGTTGATAAAATGGGGATAGAAATGTTCATAATTGTTATTTAATTTTTGAACGTGTAACCATAGACTATTCTTCTAATAATTTTTTAGCACTCATAGATAAAGATAATTCAATACTTACAGTTTTTTTTATTTTATGTAAAGTTTGGTGGTTTAGACAAACTAATAACTTATGCAAGTGGACTTCTCATATGACCATACTTCATATGATTCACATGATGATAAAAACTCGATGACTAAAGTTATTTACACTAGGCAGTTATTTATACTAAAAAAATCTAGAACCCTTTGCAAAGGGACATTCATTACCTAATGGAGCAATAAAATCAATATTTCCTCTTACAGAAATTGGCCTTAGAAAAGTACAACATCAACAAGATGAGCTTCGAACAGATTTTCACAGGCAACCCACCAGAATTCGCCCCCTCTAAAAAACTGATAAAAGCTAGTTTGTCCCCATTGACATCAAAGAGCCAAGCTAAACCAGGATCCGCTTCAAAGTTGAATAAATCGGGGACAAAGAAGAACAGCCCAGACAAAAAGGGACAACAGTCCATGGACAAATTTGTGAAGAAGACTGATAAATCTGGTGGTATGTCTTTGTTTCTTACTTTTCATACAAAGAATTTTCTAATTTTTACCTGTGTATATAATATTTTGGTTTTAACTGGTTTTAAAATTCATTCATATTTTTTTTTTTTTCCGCTGAGTCCCACCAGTTGCCTTGAGAGGAGGGTAGTCTACGCCAAGACACGCATGCAATTGTTTCAACTACCCCTAATTAGTCTTTTTAAGTCAATTGTGACACACAACACTTACAATCGAAAGTCGTGTTCGAAAGTTGTTGGAAAAATCACAGGGTTTATTAAATAGACCAGATTCCATATCAAGGACAATTTGTATATCTATCTTCTTGATTGAAAATTTTATGTTTCCTAATTCCTTTTAATAAATAGGTATTTTTTACTTTACTGTATTGATTCTTTTAGCCATCAATACCCAATCTATTTGGTCTCCAACCCTCTCAGAAAATAACATACTTAATAACCTTCCCATACTATTTTATTAAGTGTGTAAAGGGTAAGATGCAGGGAAAATGTACACCGAAGTTTCTATCGCTTCCTTGAATCATTTTAATGTCTTTAGGGCGTGGTTCCGCCACTATAAAAAGGTCAATATTTGCAAGACATTTCATGTCAAATTTCCTGTGAGTATTTTTATTTCATTCAATCTAAGAACTACGTTTTGGGTTACTTCAACTTTTCATGACATTGTCAATATTTCTCTTATTGTAACTATTCATACTCATTAAGTGTAACATACATGTTTGCTATTATAATAATTTCCACTATAAAGAACTACCTACCATATTCAAAAAGTTCTTAGACAATTGATCTAATTTTATCTAGTTTTTCGGTCTATAGCACATCTCTGCAATAATTCTAAGTTTCCCGTGTAAACAACAGCAGATACAGAAAAGCATCCAGTTTATATTTAGTAGTTTGACAAATTTCCAACTCTTGTTTACAGCAAACGCCACAAAACCGAAACCGCCAGCAGACCCAGCAGCCAAAAAAAGAGCTCAAGAGTTAGCACAGAAGATGAGAAGAGCCGAGGAGCAGATGAGGCAGAAGAAAGAAGAAGAGAAGGCTATAAAGAAGGAGAAAACTGCCCGTCTGCAGGCGTACCTCAAAGAGTGGCAGAAGGTCAAGGATGATTTGGAGTTAGAAGACCATAAAGTGAGTTGAACTAATTAAAATGTTTGAGTTAGATTATTGTGATTATAAATGTTCTAATAAATATTGAATTTGTCGAGGGGCAAAAACTAATGTTACAATTTTCCCAAAAATTAGTTAATTGTACCAAAAGATTCAGCTTTTTAAGCTCTTTCTTCTGATAACATCGGTTTTTAGCTAAGAATCATTTTGGAGATATTGAGCGAAAAAACAGATTGAATCCTATTGTAAATTTTTTACCCCCTTCATTCTTGAATTCTTTTTCAATTTTAGTACAATTTATCGAATTTTTTATATTGTCTATTCAAAGTGATTTATAAGGTCTAAAAAAATTACTTTACATTACTAGTCGCCAAACTATCAAGTTTTCCAAAATCATGATTTAGATAATCTATTTTGTCTCTAAAGGGACAATATTATAAACCATGCAATAATATAACAGAAACCGAATAAGTAAAATCAATAGATTTAGACTCCTTATAAAAGAGAACTTTTTTTTTTATGGACGATGGCGGCAGACGAGCATACAGTCCACCTGTGGATACTGTCGCCCATAGACATCCGTGATACATGCCAATATTAGTCCAGAATGACAAACTTTGGCACGCCCCCGGATGCATTGCCTACCTTTGTTGATGAAAGAATGGATTTGGGGAGAAAGGGTTGGAGACCTCGGAAGGGATAGGATGGGAATGGGCTCTGGCATATCTCACTCACTACCGAAACACGTACATACATTGGGGAATATGATAAAGTGGGAAATGCAGTACATTTCAAGGTAGTATTCTGTGAGAGAGGGGTAACGTGGCCAGTCGAGTGCGCCCGGCGGCTGTTGGATTGCAGCGTGCACTCTCCCCTCCAAATGAACTTATTGAACAAATGAAAATATGTCACTTGAATTTTCTTTCTTATAAACTTACTATAAACCCAAACCTCCCTTACTTATAAATACTAACACAGCTAAACAACTCGACCCCATCCAGCAAGTTATATGACATTTAATCTTGTATTGTCTTTTTAAATTAGGCTGCATCCGCGGTAAAAAACGCGAGATCCGCTGTTTTCATAAAGTGTCTGCAATAAAGGTGATTCTCGCTTTGGAAGTGTGTCTGTTTTGTATAATACACGCTAAAATTATTAACTACAAACATGCACCAACTCCCAGCGGTAATCGCAAACTGACTTGAACTGTCTGCTCCCGCTCAAAACCTTTGCAAGCATCTCTGCGGAATCCGCTCCACGCCCCGCTGCCATACCGACCAGACCTCACCTGATATAATTATGTGTTTGAAAAATAGCCAGCGGATTCTGTAGTCCCGCCCCGCACCCTCTGGCCACAGCTTAGATGGCCCAATTGTGCCAAGTGTTGTTTAACTAGTCAATTTTTATTTTGCTCAAATTTCTTTTATTTTCTTAGATAATGTCACAAATACCGCGACTAATGTTTTAAAGACATAATTATATGATACGATATTTTCTTGTTCCAAGTCACACAGTTCATAGTGAAGATTTTTTTTCCAAACAGGTAATACCAAAAGGCACACCAATAGACATAGAAGGTGTCCCACACAAGTATTTCGGTGACTTCCTCTCAGTCCTCGAGTTTGTTTACATCTATGCAGACGTGCTCAAAGTCAAAGATGTGTTTGGAATTAACGGTTTAGACCTGGAGACGTTCCGGAAGGCTTTGACCCTGACAGAACATGCGGGCGTGTTCAGTGACCTGATCCAGATGTTTTTGACGACAATATTCTCCTTGCAAGAAGATGAAGCTGAAGAATATAATGAGACAGGGGGAATACAGGAGTCTACCGGTGAGTATACCAGAAAGCTAAATTTGTTGATTTATTATGTGATGCAGTAATTTTTTTACTGGTATTTACAAATATTTTCAGGATGTGTTCGACTGATTGAGTTATTCCCCAAAAGATCGCAAAAAAATAGCTCATTCCCATCTTATCCTATCCCTCCCCATTTTCCCAACCTTTACTCCAAATTCATTCCTAAGTCTCCCAAAGTAAACAACGCATCTGAAGGCGTGCCAACCTCATTCTGAACTGATTTTCGCATATGTCACAGAGTGACAGTATCCATTTACCACCAGGCTGTAACGGACTGCCTGTCCATTACCACGGGCTGTAAGCTCGGCTGCCGCCTTTTTTTCTTCATAAAAAAGAACTACTCTTTGCTCCATCAAATTAAAATAAGTTTTTTTTGTTTAACAGGTGACAACGAAGTGTACGCAGAGGTTGGACTCACAAAAGCCGTGGAGTTGGCGACTAAAGCCAGTAAATGGTCGCAGACATATCTTGGCACCCCGCTTAGCAAATTGCCACTCGATCCCACCACCGTCAGTGAAGTTTTAAGGTGAGATTTCTTCATTTATTTACTTTGGAACAAACCAAATAGTTAAAAATAACTTATATAATACAAGCAGGCGGGCCACATGATGGTAAGTGGTCACCGCCGCCCATGGACACCCGCAAGACCAGCGGAAATACCTCAGCTGGAAGTTCATTACACAACTTTCGGCTTTGGCGGTTATAAAGTGGTATAAAAATGTACAAAATTCACCAATGTTCATATATTGATCATAAGAGTTATATGAAAACAATCAGGTAACAGCCTTGCAGTGTGTGAAAAACAAAAAGAAAACGAAGATATTGGGTACATTATGATAATAAGAACAATACCTATTGAGGACGTTTGTGCATATATCTATATGTATATTAACTGATATAAATATTTGTGCCAATAGAAAATGATAAGCACTGATGATTAGAAACATATGAATACATATGAAGTGCATGATAATTATTCCAATAATCGTACCTAACATTTCCTTCCAATTATTTATTTATCAGATAGAATATCATTTTAATTTATTGTTACATATTTTGTAATAATGAATGTTTCCGAACGTCACTGGCTGTCATAGTGACATATAGATAGATAGATATAGACATTTTTATTTCATATCTGTATGTCATCTATGCACAGACATCTATACTATATTACTATATTTTACTGTAATATATAATAAACAGGTAAAATTGTGTGTTTGTAGGTATGGTCGGGGTAATCTCTGGAACTACTGAACCGATTTCAAAAATTCTTTCACTAATAGGAAGCTACATTATCCGTGTCTAATATAGCCTAGGCTATATTATATTATGAAATTATGAAAAAAAAAACTTGAATGTGTAACACATGTATTAAAGGTTACTTATGTATTAAATGATCTTATAGATTACTAACGACCCGCCCTCACTTCGCTTCGGTTTATAAGTTTTTTTTTTTTCAAAATTTCAAAATAAAATATGGCCTATTAGACACGGATAATGTAGCCTCCTATTTGTGAAAGAATTTTTAAAATCGGTTCAGTTGTTCCAGAGATTACCCCCAACATACCTATAAACACAATTTTACCTCTTTATTAATTAGTATAGATAGATATATAGAGTATTTTAGGAGTTAAGTATCTGCTAAACAAAAAAAAATGGTTTAAATATTTTTTTGATAAGGTGAACTCTGTCTTTGCACGGAAGTTTATAAATAATTAAATTCATTAGTACCTACATATAAATCATTGTAAAAAGGGGTGGGTAATTATAATTAAAATCATATACAATTTCAGGGAATTAAAAAATAAAGTGCCATACTAATTACAAAAACATAAAACGTCATCTCCCCAATCTTTTAGAATGTTGATTTATTACTTGGTGGTGGTCCTTGGAGAGGTGGTAACTAATGGTATGGGTATGTGTCAGACTGCACCTGCTGTCTAGCGGCGCGGCGGCGGGGTCGCGGTGCGTGACGTGGCGGTACCACCAGCGCGGCGGGTACAGCAGCGGCGACGACGCGGGCCTGCGCCTGCGCGTCTCGCGGCCCGCGCTGCTCGCCGCGCTCGCCGCCACGCACGTCGCCGACATGCGCATGGGTGAGTGTACAACAACTGGACAATATTGACGCCTCGTTTTGTACACGTTTAATTTTGAAAATCGAGTCTATACGCGTATAATTAAAGACTTCTGTTTTCCTTTTCTTTCCACTCGGTTTCGGCACGGGCTACGCCAGCCGTGGTTGAGTCTTCCTGTAGAGAAAAAAAAATTGGTATACAGTTGACGAAGACGCAATAACAGCATTTGTAAACAATAAAAACTTCCACTGGCGTCCATAAAGTAGGTGTCATTTTAAGGACCTCAAAAAAATGTACTTGCCCATTGTTGATTAATGTCGCAGATATTTTAGTAAATAAAAGATTATAATGTTGATTGCTTGTCGACAGAGGACAAATTCCTCATCCTACAGTGCCTGATGAATCAGATCTTGAGTTACGCAACCGTTCGTGACATCATCGAGGAGAAACTTGAAGTACATAAGAACACCAAGCATTCGCTGAGGATGTTACAGGTAATTTTGTACTTTGTGTCTTTCGATTGTGATATTTTTTATCACGTTCTTATCAACTAAACTACAATGTTTTGAATTAATCGATGCATTTTACCAATTATGACGTGCGATGTTGAAATATAGACTAAGTTCCATAAGTTCAAAGTCGCTTAGTGAGCTTGAACTATAGAGCTATGCTTGTTGTTTCTCCGCGCCATAAGCTCCGGAACGAAGAGATTGACCGAAGAACTAAAGTCAACATAGGTCATTGAATCAGCATGACAAAGTGGCAATGGACAGGTGATATCTATCGCTGGACTGGTAACCGATTGCAGTGTGAGATGCCCTCCAGATAGGTGGGCCAACCACTTGAACAGGTTCACTTGTAATGATTGAATGAGAATAGCAGGAGATCATCTTTGGATACCCATATACAACAGTAGAAATTTATAGACTTATTTTAAAACAGAATGTTAATAACACCTGTATCCTTCAATTAGTCGATCATTCCGGAGTTCTCAAAACATTGATTGTTCATCTGCTTATTGAAACAGGCCCGATTCCCGCTAACCGCACGTCACGACAGCGGCGCTATGCTTAAATAGCTCGTGTATTTTAACAGTACACTGTATCTCTATAAGATATATGGTTTAAATTTGTATAACGCGCTAGTGACCCCGTCGGTAACTGGGTACACACGCAACGTCATAGAAATTTAAAAAAAAGCACATTCTACGTAAAATTCTCCATTAATATAAACAACCCACTTGAAGCACCTTGCTGCCGCTTTCATGGTTTATACGCATACATACTCGTTTCGTGGTTAGGGATAGGGGTTCGTAGCTCAATATTCCACGTTGTATTGTTGCCCATTTAGCACCACCCGGCTATAGCACCATTTAGGGGGGGTCACGTGTATCGATAATTATTGGGATTATCGCCGCTTATCTTTATGATATCTCACATATTATTACCATTTTAATAGATAAATGAACGCAAACGCGAAGCACAAGTCGTCGTTTCGCGGCAAGAGCTTAAGAAGGAATTTGCTGCCAAAAAGGAAGAAGAAAAGCTCATCGGTGACAAGGCTATAGCTCACGAGGAAGCATTGAAAGTGGCCTTAGAGAAGCTGAACAAGGATAGTGAAGTTAAGAAGCATGAGTATGAGAAGAAGTTGAGGGAGTTGCAGATAGAGTTATTTGACTTCACTTCCTACATTGGTAAGTTTGATTCGCTTAATTGT
This sequence comes from Sesia bembeciformis, assembly GCA_943735995.1. Taxonomy (NCBI): domain Eukaryota; kingdom Metazoa; phylum Arthropoda; class Insecta; order Lepidoptera; family Sesiidae; genus Sesia; species Sesia bembeciformis. The sequence continues at coordinate 1,177,205 of OX031042.1, forward strand.
CAGATACTGTAGTCAATACCACATGTACTATACTCGTGTGTGTGTGTGTATGGATGGATGGATGGATGGATGGATGGATGAATGTATGGATCTATTACGCTAGGCTATTGAATACTTTACCCATGTTAATAAGTTCTTGTAATTAAAAGTTCTAGTCTAAAACGGTTAATTTTCAGGTTCAATAGCACTAACAGAGCGCTAGTGCTCGCGCGCTGAATCGTTCAGCGCTCGTTTTAACAACACTAATATGAAGTTCAGTATTTTGTTAATTTACACTTTTTTGTAAATTATTATAAAAGACGGACTTGATGCTCTACGGCATTATCTCCAAGTCAACCTTCGGGCTATACAGGACAGTATTATGTATCTTGTACATCTATTGTTCATTACCAGGCTCAGACCGTGGTTATCGTCGCTACTGGGTGTACCAGCGCGTAGCGGGCGTGTTCGTGGAGGCGGGCGAGGAGGCGCCCGGGCCGTGCCGGGACAAGCCCGTCCCGCTGCCGCCCGCCGAGCCCGCCGCGGACACGCTCGCTTACGTCACGCGGCTGTTCCACTGCGAGCGGGAGAGGGGTGAGTGCATCAACCCACATTGAACTCACGAGATCGATTGCGGCCTATTTTAAAGTCACTATTTGCTTCATGTACCTGTTGCTAAAACGAATTATAGAGAACATTCTTACTTGACGCGAGCTGTAATTTTTTTAACAAATTGCCCATTGGTTTGGATTTATTCTTAACCAATGTGGCATCAATAAAGCGAGCCCTGACGGAACGTTTCTTCTCTTCTACAACTGAATGATGATTAAGTAAGTGCCTAATTCTTGTATCAGACCTCTAATGTTCTTATTAAATTATTAAATTTACTTTATTATTTGTGAGGATTTTTGTTCATTAGTGTGTGTTCTATGTAAATTTTCTATTTATGTGTGCTTAGAATAGAATAACCACCCACGGTTATATCTTCCTTGAAAAATAAATAAATATTTTAAAGTCAAACCTAGAGTACTTCAAGGGTAAAAGGGATGTAAAATAACAAAACCGACAGTATAAAAGTTGTATTGTTGAGAGAGACACAGTGTAGAGAGAAACATTTAACAAAATAAGTATATTACTGACAGATGCCTACGTTACGTGACTGTTCAAGTGAGTGGTTAAGCCCCATTTTACAGCCGTAAGTAAAAAGTAAAGTAAAATACTAAGACGATAAAAAAAATCTAAAAGAAAACCAACAAATTGACAGATCACAGAAATTTTAAGCAACTACAACAAAATATGTATGAATAGACAGTATGAATATTTCCTTTATATTAATCTTGCTTTATACAATTTTTTTCTCAAAACCAACATTTAATTACGCCCATCTTGGATCAATTAGAATACTTTCAAGACTTCCTTAACTTCGAACTTCCTTCCTTAACTACGAAAATAATAAAAAAGATATCACATTGTGGAAGAGATCGTTTCATACTATGAAGCTGTCTTTACCGCATTTAACTTTTTAAAGACCATTATAAAAAGAAATAAATTTAAAAACGTAGAAGTTATATATTTTTTTAAATTACAAATATTGAACATTATTACGGATACTGGAGCAAACAAAATAGAAAGGCGAAATGTTATTGAGGTAAACATTTAGGTATTTATACTGAAACAAATACTAAGTCATATTACGTACGTGCGCGATAGACCCGTACCCGTTTTTATCGATGATGGAAATCACAACACCAACTACGTTCTTATCAATTGGTCCTTAATATGAATTTTGGTTATTCATTTTCACGTTATGAACCCCGCCTCACCTGCTTCCTCCCCCCTAAAAATTGCCAAACCGATTCCTTCGGTAGGAACGTAAGATGTGTCATCTATGTATTCTCATATCAATGGTACAGAATGACAAACTTGGTACGCCCCCGGATATGCTGCCTACCTTTGAAGATTAAGGAATAGATTGGGAAAATGGGGAGGGGTGAGATGGGAATGGGCTCTGGCACATCTCACTCACTACCGAAATACGTACGTACATTGGGGAAATACGATAAAGTGGGAAATGCAATACATTTCCAGTTAGTCTTCTGTGAGAGAGGAATAACTTGGCCAGTCGAGTGCGCCCAGCGGCTGTGGGAATGCAACGTGCACTCTAACAACATTTCCTTCTTTTCACAGCGAGTAGTGACAAAGAGAACGAATCAGACGCGAATTCCCGCGGGAATTCCCCGAAGAAACCCCTCGGCAACCTGAACGGTCTCTCACAAAAGTTGAACGGGCTGGAGAACAACACGCATCAGTTGCAGGAGTTACTGGTGTGCACGGGGGACGTTAGCACTTGCTTCGTGCATGGAAAGGTGAAAATACTTTTACATAGATGTATGTATACATACTTATACATAGATGTATGTATACATACTTATACATAGATGTATGTATACATACTTATACATAGATGTATGTATACATACTTATACATAGATGTATGTATACATACTTATACATAGATGTATGTATACATACTTATACATAGATGTATGTATACATACTTATAAATAGATGTATGTATACATACTTATAAATAGATGTATGTATACATATGCCGAAGACACACAAATCCTACGGTCAACATCATAATAGAACGACAATACCACGATTTTTCACTTTGAGGCCTATTCGTATTTAATTATCATCACTTTAATTTTCGTAATCAACTAATATAACTGTACTGCATAGAGTAAGTACTGTGAGCAGAACTACAATCCGTCTAAATAATACAATAAATAAAAATGTACAGAATTTAATACTAGTACAACCGCGTTAGCGTATGTTTAGCATCGATAGGTAGTAAACTCCGCTTGTTCTTTTATACGGTATATTTATTAATAATATAGTCGGCAATAGTTGATCATGGATCTACCTATTAGAACCATTTTAATGTCCGTTAATAAGGCCTAGTTTTGAATGGTATCGGCTACATTAGCCTATTGTTGACCTTAAATTACATACACATTTATAATATAATATGTACATTTATTTGTAAAATACAATACATTTATTCTTACAATAAATACAAATCTTTTATTTGTACAACACCACAAATATTTCTACAGTACAATCAATTTATTTATGTGTCTTTATTTCCATTACATCCATTCATTTTGTGTCCTCAGGGTGAGTTCCGTCCGCACTGGTGGGTGTACCACACGGAGGAGCAGATAGAATCCCTGATCCAGTCCCTCAACAAGCGAGGGCTCAGGGAGAGTGAGCTGAGGCAGGCGCTTGAGAGTGACAAGGCCAATATATTGGAGTACATCAAGAAGTGCCCCGTACATCTGCTTAATCCTGCTGCTGCACCGGTAAGTCATTTTAATGTCTTGCTGCTAAATTGTATTGTTGTATTAAATGATTATTATTAGAGTAATTTCAACTCTAATATGCGCAGACGACGTATTTTTTATCGTATACAAATGCTCCTAAAATTAATATACATATCGGGTTAATAAGTAATATCTGCACTGAACATTGAATTTCTTTTAGTTGTTCTTGTTCCTACGATTTTTTTAAATTCAACACTTTTTCATATAAAAATGAAAACATTTCTACTTTACCTGAAAATGTAATATACTCTACTTGAAAAACTGGATGGGACATTTAATTTAATTTAAAATAGTATAGGACTGATAATTACAATAATGTTCAACCCTATAACGGGTTACGTATTGATATGGGAATAAACTAGATGACACTTCATACGTTCTTATTGAAGGAACCGAGTTGGCAACTTGTAAGGGGGCGGGGGGGGGGGGGGGTTCATTCAAGACAAAGAGGAGGGGTTCATAATAAAGTAAAATTTGAAACTTAAGTTCTACGTAATAAGAATGTCAAATATGTAAATTAATTACAGAGCCGTCCAGTATTCAGTTGCATAACTAATATAAATCTGACTTTCACTAGTGTTGTGAGATTATCGATAAATAATACAAAGAGAGAACGAAATAAAGAAAGCAAATAATGATTATTGACACAATGTTGTATAATACAAATAAATGTGAAAACTAATTTTACTAACATAGGTAACTATTTATCTATTAAACGGGTCTTAAACAGCAAATTTACCTATTTCAACATTTTAAATAATATATGGCCATAAATACCGTTACAATAAAGAAAAAATAATAAATTACATTATTTGGAATCTGTCATTCTCGCGTGAAAAGTAAATGTTTATTTTTCTCATTTTGGCGCCAGTCCTTGTTAAATATTGTACTAATATTAAAAATGGAGTGGGGTGATAACGAAAACCAATTGGTCCTCTGAACAAATATTTTACATCATACGGAGAAAGATTATTTTATCTAATTAACTTTGCGCAGGCACCACCAGTGCACTGGGCGACACGTCTGAAGAAGTTCCAGCCGTCGCTAAATGTACCACAGGATGGTTCAGTGTCCGAAGCTCTAGAGTTGTCCCTCAGAGATCACATCCTGGAGTTAGAAGAGAAAATCTTCCACGGATGTCTCGGAGCTATTAAAGTGAGGGTTAGTAGACAAATGATTTACTTTTACAACATTGTTGTAATAATGTACATTGTTTTAAATCTAGCTTGATTAGAATGATAGCTCCAAGTGCTTCCAATAGTACTGGCACAAAAATGATCGAAACGAAGTAATCTGGTTATTTATCGGCTCAGTGTTATGTACTGCAAATAAAAAAATACGCGAGTGTACCTACCTATGGCAAAAATCTTCTGTAATTTTTAGGTTTTTATATAATACATTAAAATCATTTTTATAGAACTAATCGAGACACTTTGACAGCTGTCATTCTAATCAAGATAGATTTAAAAGACTTAGTTGACACATTATTATAATGATTGAAGCGAAATTGTGAGTGAATAATTTATTTATTTATACTTCATTGCCCATAAATTTTGTACAAAAGGCGGACTTAATGCCTTATCGCATTCTCTACCAGTCAACCTTTGGGTAAACGGAGAAACACAAATTGAAATTTAAGTTTGCTTGTTTGTAACCCTTTGGCTGTGTACTGTTATGTTACAAATAAATAAAAATAAAATTATGTAGGTGAAGAACTGTAGGGGTAACTTATAACCCTGGCAAAGTTGGTCTTTTTTATATGCAACCAGCCTTTTAAGGTATCCACTGCTGGACTTGCGTCATGTGCATGGGGAATATAAGGCCTTACCACGCCACGCTAGCCAAGCGGGTTGGCGAGTCCACTATTTTAGATGTGGTGTAGTACCATGTGGGCTGGCTATAGAATAGCACCTGGGGTGGTGTCTGTCCCCGTGGGTGTTATAAAAGGCGACTGAGGAATAACAAAGCGGTCTTTTTATATAGGTAGGTATATAAAATTTTTTTCCCTATCACAGGACCGTGAGGCGTGGCGCGGTACGATAATGTTACGTGGATACGACAAACAAGTAGATTACTTGACTTGGGGACCTAACAAACAGTACAGAGACGACTATCACCTGCCCCATGGAGTGCTCAGACTGCCGAAAGGTAAGTAATCAGTGAGCAACATTTGCGACTTCTGTTGTTGGCAATGCAATAGACATGAACCACTATGAATAATGGTCCCTTAAATAATGTACAAAATAGACATGAACCACTATGAATAATGGTCCCTTAAATAATGTACAAAATAGACATGAACCACTATGAATAATGGTCCCTTAAATAATGCACAAAATAGACATGAACCACTATGAATAATGGTCCCTTAAATAATGCACAAAATAGACATGAACCACTATGAATAATGGTCCCTTAAATAATGCACAAAATAGACATGAACCACTATGAATAATGGTCCCTTAAATAATGCACAAAATAGACATGAACCACTATGAATAATGGTCCCTTAAATAATGCACAAAATAGACATGAACCACTATGAATAATGGTCCCTTAAATAATGCACAAAATAGACATGAACCACTATGAATAATGGTCCCTTAAATAATGCACAAAATAGACATGAACCACTATGAATAATGGTCCCTTAAATAATGCACAAAATAGACATGAACGACTATGAATAATGGTCCCTTAAATAATGCACAAAATAGACATGAACCACTATGAATAATGGTCCCTTAAATAATGCACAAAATAGACATGAACGACTATGAATAATGGTCCCTTAAATAATGCACAAAATAGACATGAACAGTCAAGCATGAATGATAAAACTACTAAGGCCTAATTGCCACTAAGCGCACGTGGCGGTAGCGGCGCGATGAGTCAAGAAACTCGTGTATTTCAATAGTGAACTTTATCTTTAACATACATGAAAATGATGATGGGAGAAAAAGTTTAAAGAATGATGGGTACTTTCATATAAAACCTGGCCTGACCACCACTACAATTGTAATGTATGTCAACTTATCGACTAACCTACAGTTACCATAAATACATATTTTGTTTCCCAGATTAATAGATTCAGAAAAAACAAATATCTCATTTCCCGGTACTTTAGGACCTTATTGCCGTAATAAAAATTGAAGCTTATGTTTAAAGCTTTCATTTGGTATTAATGTGGTTTTTATTGGATATACTGCCCAAAATTACGCATCATTCTTTAAACCATATACATTGGAGATAAAGCTCACTCTATTGGAATACACGACCTACTTAACATTCCGCATCTTGTCGTTGCCGTGGGCTATGATTAGCGGAGTTTCATTTATTGATTTTATAATCAAATACAGTTAGTTAGTTTGCTTTCCACTTGTCTACAAAAGGGCCCTTTATTATGGCGCGTACCTCTCTATCTCTCTACTATCTGTACCCGGAAATACACTCGGAAATACACACTACTAACGGAAATAGAGTTGCCAGCACTCGTGGCAACTTGTAAGTTTTGCTGACATTATTTTTAATAATTCAATTATTATTCTCTGTTTTTTATTTAAACTCAGAAAACGGCGACAACAAACCGGTACTTGTAAACAAATACCGCGACCCGGGCCACTATTTAGAGGCCCCGAAAGTGAACGGTGTCAATGTGGAAGAACAAATTGACTGCGGGGCGAAAGCGGACGTGATCCGTGCACTCGCATCGGCCCTGCTACAGGTCTCGCAGGCCATCCACCATAAGTACCTGAAAAGACCACTGGGTAAGTCATTTTGTTTTTACGACTTCTGCCTTGAAATGAAATGTGTGTGCTTCTTTCACTTTTTCACTGCTCCATATACATAGACTTCCCCCATGAATCGCCACACACCATCTTTGCTCTGCTCATCCAGCCACTAGGCGTCGACTTATCGCAACTAAATTATTATTTCGTCCACAGGTCTAGACGACAAAGAACGCAAAGACCGCGAAGCTAAGAACAAATCCCTAGACCTGGAAGCCCTGGAACGCTGGGAAGTCTCCCTGATGGAGTGCCGATCCTTCTCCCAGGTGGTGCTCCACCTGTTTACGCTGGACTCCAGCATTAGCTGGTCGGCCAGCATACTGAATGCCAGCTGCAGGCTTTGCAGGCGGAAGACTGATCCGGACAACATGCTGCTGTGTGATGGGTGCAATAAGGGACACCATTTGTATTGCCTCAAGCCGAAATTGACTGTAAGGATACTCTGTAGCCTAAGGAAACTTTAAATAAGTAATGGTAGTCGGCTATCGTCTTTATACTTTCTTATAATAATGGGTAGTCGGAAAAGTTCGCGGCCTTTTTGAACCTATGAATTCAGCGTGCTAAATTTCTGGCAACACTGACCACTGGCGGGAAAGTGATATACCGTTTGACAGCTGACTTTTTATTGTAAGGACGGCAAATTGAAATTAGAAGTTAAAAGTTTTATTTTTTCATATTTTTTAACAATTTTAAAAATGTAGTTAATATCGAGATAATTAGATGTTTTACGATTTTTTTTCAACAAGGATATAAATGCTTCTAGTGCTCTAGTTTACGGAGAAGATACTTTATCTAAAACTATGGCAAAAAAATAGTTCAGTCGATTCACGTCTGGTAATTTTGATGTGCATAATGTTCCTCGCTGTGTTCGTCCTATTAAGGTTAATGTTGATGTTATCATTGAAACAATGGAAGCAGATCGAGACATAAGCAGTCATCAAATTGCGGAAGAGCTTAGCATTCATCACTCAACAGTTTTGGATCACCTGCATAAACTGAATTTTCTAAAGTTAGATGTTTGGGTGCCGCATGATTTCCAAATTTCCATATGCGAGATGTTGCTGAAACGAAAGGAAATCGATCCATTTTTGAAGAGAGAAGAGATTGGTAACAGGCGATGAGAAGTGGATCTCCTACAATGTTACGGTAACATTGCTCGAAAACGATCTTGGTCTAAGCGAGGTGAGCCATCACAAATAGTCCCAAAGCCAGGCCTCGCTCCGAACAGTCATGTTATGTGTATGGTGGGACTGGAAAGGCATTGTGTATTACGAGCTGTTGCTACATGGTGAAACGTTTAATTCTGATGTTTACTATCAGCAATTAGTAAAATTGAAACAAGGACTTGAAGAAAAACGCCCAGAATTAATGAAAAGAAAAGGTGTAGTTTTCCATCACGACAATGCTCGTCCGCATACAACTTTGATAACTAAACAAGAAGGACCTTGGCTGGAAAGTTTTAATGCATCCTCCAAGGCCAGACAGCACCTTCGGATTATCATTCCTCTCGGATTCCTCTCTTTACAAAATTCTCTAAATGGAGTAAAATTATATTCAAAGAGAAGCCTATAACCACAATTTAAATCAGATTTTTAGCTCAGAAACCCCAACAATTATATAGCAATAGGGTAATGGATCTGCCAGAAAAAATGGCGAAAGATAGTCGAATTAAATGGACAATATTCCGTTCAATAAATATTTATGAAATACAAAAAAAAGTCTATTATTTTCACTGCAAAAAGGACGCGAACTTATCCGACTACCTAATATAATAATTTATAACGGTCTTTCATAGCAATTCTGTTAGCCCGAGGATTTTAGTTAAGAAGGCTTTGAATAATAATACAGTATTCCTAATTAAATAATACCAGTCCAGTCATCTTCTTTATAATAATGGTCTTTTGTGGCAAGTCAGTTAGGTCTGAGGGTTTTGATTAATTGACTATTTACATGTAAAGTATGATCAATAAGAAAATTGGCATATCGTTAAGATTTCTTATGAAAATATAAAGCATGAACCAAAATTTGGTACATAGTTAACAGACAATTTTATTGCCAAAATATTATTTAAAATTATTTTTGAAAATAAACTGCCTTATTGGACAAACTACACCTGCCATGTACATATTTCTTCCATCTATATAAATAAAAATTAAATGCTGTTCGTTGGTAAGCGCATCACTTGAGAACGGCTGCACCGATTTGACTAATTTGTTTTTAAAAATGTTCGTAATGGTCCGAATAAGGTTTTTAAGGAGAGAAAAATTGGAAAGCTGCCCGGAAAATTCGGGAAATACTGAAAGTGCTTTCTTCTATGGGATTTTTGTATGAACTTATTGAAATTATTGTATTATTGAAGTTTGGACAGGACGACGTCTGTCGGCTCAGCTAGTTATAACATACATATTATTTCTATTTGCTTTCATGCTGCTAGATACACCCACGCAAGGTAATGTCTTAAATATAAACTTTATAATTCAACCTTTAACACCAAGGTTGAACCTTTACTCTTTGCTTCAAAATTAATCCTAGATATGAATGACACATAATTGAATAAACGCCACAAGTAGTTCTGAAATTGGTCTTTGCATTTGACTAAATTGATTGTTTATTGTTATCAGAAAGTACCAGAGGGCGATTGGTTCTGCGAACAATGCAAGCCCAAAGAACGCACTCCCAGGAAAAAGAGGAAGCTATTCTCTGACGAGGATATCGAGGAAGAGAACTTCAGGTATTACAATTTTTTAGGATAAATTATACCGAATTCCGTCGTTTTTTTTTATTGATTTTGAACGTAGATATTTATATTTTAATTAATTAGATCTAATTTTGAATACTTCCCCTATTTATCGAGAGACCTAGAACACTCCACGACAATTTCTTGATTCAACTGTAAATAATGCTATACAAAATTAGTGTACAATTGAATGAAATCTTAAAATGATGTAAAACAACTGCCTCAAGAGGTCTTTCCATTAAGCTACGATATGGGGTTCTTCAAGAGAGCTGTGAATAGGATTTTGCAAGGTCGGCGGCGCGCCCGCATACCCCCTGGTGTTGCAGGTGTCCACGGGCGGCGGTAACACTTACCATCACGTGGGACCGCTTGCTCGTCCGCCCATTAGTATATAAAAAAAACAGTTTAGCAATAAACGCAATATGTTTATTTGCTCATAAGTGACTTGTCAAGTAATAGTTTCCATTATCTTTGCTCTTTTCAATCAACTTTGCTCTGGTCGATGTAAATCACACCGATTAAATCTCTACGTCAGTCTTAAAATACCATACGGCATTTTAACCGAACGCGGAGAACATTCTAACAATAAATAAGTAAAAAAATATTGTCGCAGTGACTCCGACGCCGATAGCGTGGACACCGGCGTGTGCGGCGCGTGCGGTAGTGGCGGGCGTTTAGGTGCCACGTGCCACTCTTGTGGCGCGCGCTACCACACCGAGTGCGCCACTCCGAGGCCCGGTCGCGCCGCCAGGCGCTGGACCTGCAACTCCTGCCTAGCGCCGTCCAGGGGTGAGTACACATAGAAGACGAGTGATATTATCTCACTGGTGGACATTGGCGTATGTCGCGTGCGATAGTGCCGTTGTCGACCCACAGCACCTGCATCACGCCCTCCAGGAGTGAGTTCGCATAGGGGATGAATGATTGAGATATATATTTACTGTCTGGTAACGGCCAGCTTTAACATACACTACCCCATCTCTTTCCGCGGGTGTCGTAAAAGGCGACTAAAGAATAGCAAATCCGCTACCACAAGCACTGAGAAATTACACCACATCTAAACGAGTGGATCTGTTTTTAACGTACATATACGCCCTTTTCTTTGTCTAAACATTTAATTATATCCCATATATTATAATTAATTAAACTTTGGAACTAATTGGTGTTTTCGATTCTGCTGGTGTCCCTTAATTGAGATGTTGAGATTTTTTTTCCGAAAATCGAGTCTTCAATAAGTACATTTCTTCGAAATACCTCCAAGAGAGCTTTGGAATTTAAATTATTATTGAATTGGCGAGCTCTAGGATAAGAACTGACCCATATCTCTTGTAAATGCTGTTTAAATATAATCGTCGCTTAGAATTCTTTGTCTCTTTCTAACCCATTTGAATTTTTTAGAAAAGGATAAATTATTTTAATCAATCGTTAAATCTAAATAGCGTTTATCAGTAAGGTGGTTAGTCTTGAGTAAAGCAATTAACGAACGATATTTGTGTTGTAAAGAGCATAGCACACGGCGCTGCGCAGCGACGGCCATGAATAATATACACCAGTACACACGAGCGCTCGACAGCCGCAGAAACAGTGACGGTTCGTCTCTACACCCCTTTATCACGCACACAGCCTAGCTAAAGCATTAGTCCTGTGTATGTGCTCCTTTGGCTCCGTCTTAACAATACCTAGACCATGACACGATCTCATTAACCCTAAAATACCATTTGGTTGTATGCGCTATAGTTCTGGCTGTACGGTTGTTTGCTTTGCCCGTCTATATCTTCACAATTTGTTTGATATCATTGTATGGTTCATCTTCACTGCATAAACTGCATTCTGGTATTAATATTCATTCACATTATGTTATATTTAAATAAGTTCTTTTCAACCTCTTTCCGTCTCCTGTTCATAAAGACATTATGGTTGCAGTCCATTCTTCTAACTTCAAAGAACTTTATCACTTTGGAAGGTAATGGCCTATAATTATTTAAAGAAACACCGTTTTCTAAATCATTGTACAAATTATTTGAGTAGAATGAGTACAGTTTGGCGAGGAAGCGGAGAGGAGCATACATTCCACACGAAACTTCGAAGCATATAACACGTTTCTGGTGGAGTGAGAGTTGCCGGAACCTTTCAAATACGGATTGTAATGGGGCTATTGAAATCTCTCATTCTATTACTATACTTATTTCCTGTCCTTCCCAATTACCTTTTTCAGATCTAGATTCTTAATCTTAAATTCTCGAATTGTTCCATCAGCAGTGCATCTACTTGCGAGCCAATGTTAGTCATTTTTAGCATATACCGCAAATGTCCACGGGCGTTAGTATTAGACATAATACCTCGATAGGAGATAATAGGGCTATTTAATACCAGAATAAGTGTTTGTTCGTCTTCCAATTTCTGTAAAAAGTGGGAAAAGAATAATTCTGTGGTGTTGGAGCTCAATGGGTAACTAAAATTCTTTTTTTAAAAGTTACCATTATAGTAGACTGTTTGTGTGTCACCTTTTTGTAACCTATATACAAAATGGCTATTTTGGTAACCGTCTTTTGTTTTGATATGCTTATGTACTTTCATAGATTAATTTCATCTTTGGCTTTGGACTAACTATATTCCTTTTCACTCCTCGTGTCATTTAGTACCTTAAGTCTTTAGTTTTAACAACTAATTCATCTACCATAAAATTTGATTTTTTTCTTATCTTATAGTAAACTCGAAAGTGAAAGAATTATATTGAGTAAAATGGTACCGATTTTAAGTCCCTGTGTATGTGCTATTATCATATATCAGCGCTGTATGCCGTTTTTACTGTATACAGCTTGTGCTGAGACGGATACCCTTTCGACACACGTGAGACCGCGCAGTTTTATCGCGTTGTTTTAAATTTTATTTTTTGTTTGCTTATATGTGTTTTAATTATAATACTTTTTAGAATAAGAAATAATCATGTCACGCGATCACTTGTGTGTGTGAAATAAAAAATCTGTAGATCTCAAAGTATACACGATGCATATTTTTTTTAAATTCCTTTAATAAACTTTATCAATTCGATGCAATTGCTTCTAGAACGGATTAATATAAACTGTTTCTCTTGTTTTTAATTGGCATTGGGCATAATGTGCAAACCCTTGCCATAAGAAATACATCAAAAATTCTATCTATTAACATTAAACTCGAATATATAGCAAACTGTTTCTTCTTATTTTCCTACAAGTTTTGACAACCAAATATTTTGTTAAGCAATGTTCTAAGATATTTGTCACAATTTTCTTACTACCCACAGATTCTATAGGGTGTAATAAAATTAATAAAAAGGTGCATTATTCTATGGATCTACTGTAAACATAATGTAACTTTAATACCTAAACGTCATTATTTCATTGATTTTCAACTTTTTTTTATAATTCATAATAATTATAGTTCTTTCATCTCACGAACCGAACGTAACCCGCCTTCGTGAGATGAAATAACAATACAATGAAAGTAAAATAAGATCATATTTACACTAAATGGGTAATATAACAGTAGTAGTGGCTGGCGTACACTGGTGTGACCTTATTTTAGTTTCATTGCGGACACTAGTGGTCATCTTGAATTATAAAAAAATGGTTGAATTCTAATGAAATAATGGAGATGGAGTATATTTATTGTATATATATAGTGTTTACAATAGCCCCTTAGATTAATGCAGGTTCATCTTATTGCACTTTGTGTATACTTCCACGACACACAACCACACAACAATTGGCATGTTTTAACGTTACACAGAGTCATACGATAGTGAAGATAATACGGCGCTGGTGAAACTGAAAGTGCGCAAACAACGGACTAGCAAGGATCCCTCGCCACTACTCAACGGTACTGCATCACCGAGAAGTGGCAAGTGAGTTCAATGTTTAATGGTTAATAATAATAGGAAATGATTTATTTCAGGCACACGGCCCATGCTTATTAAGAATACACATTAAGAATGAAAAATACAGAAATATTAAAAATTGAACTTAGAAAACTCAAAGTATTTGTATTCTCGCCCGAACCGTTCGAGAAACTTTGTGTAAATGAGCCCTTAGGGGGGGTGGATATGGAAAAAGAGTTGGGAAGGATGATTAAACAACTGATTAAATATGTAATTTATTGAAATTCGTCTGGAACTGTTCGTTATTTTGTTTTTCAGGTCGAAACATGATGTTAACAGCAGTAGAAGATCAAAAGCTTCACTCACTAACGGTGACATTGGTGAGTATTATTTATATCCAACACTGAAAATACTACTTTTATGAATATCTATATAAAGTATGTTTGTACACTATATCTACATATTTATTATATAATGTATGATATTATTTTTAAATAAATAACGGCCACACAGTGGCTCACGCTAAAATTCCATGTGGCGTGGGTCCAGAGACACACCCAGATCCGCACAGACATTAAATTTCTCATTAAACAAATGGATGTTAAATAAATTAAAATTATATATTGCAGAAGAAAAAAGCAGGAAACGCAGCAATAGATACGAGACACTACATACAGAAGCACTGGAAGTGCTACTCCGGGATGTGATGAAGCATAAGGACTGCTGGCCCTTCTATGAACCCGTCTCAGTGGAAGATGTGAGTTTTGATCACTACCCATATAAACACTACCCACATAAACACTACCCACATAAACACTACCCACATAAACACTACCCACATAAACACTACCCATATAAACACTACCCATATAAACACTACCCACATAAACACTACCCATATAAACACTACCCACATAAACATGACCACCATAAAAAAAGTAAATACACAGTTCTTACTACAAGAAATGTCTGATAAGGTTATCTAATAAGGAGAAAGGCATAATTTATAGTTACTTATATTTTTGTTATAATAATTAGAATAAACTTTAAATAAAACATCGCCTGATATACCACAGACGTCTAAATTTAATACACTACAGATTCTAATATGGATGTTATTTTCCTCAGGTGCCAGACTACCTGGACGTGATAGAAGAACCCATGGACTTCACAACGATCAAGGAGAAACTGTCTTCGGGTGAATACTCGACGGACGAGCAGGTGATTGCTGATGCTGCACTGATCTTCACTAACTGTTACACATACAACAAGGAAATGCATCCTGTTGCCAGGTGAGTGAGGAGTGTTTTATAAAGGCAATTTAGTGACGTCATAGATACATTAGTAAGACTTAAAGGACAGAGAGGTACCAGCATAATCTTCGTGTTTTTTTCTTTCAATTTTAGGCGGCAGTGGCCACTTATCATCATGTGGGCCACTTGCCCATCTGCCAATTTCACCATAAAAAAAGAGATATTTTTCATTAGTATTCTTATAAATGGGGAATCATGTTATACCATACCATCAGCCTGTCTCTCCACTGCTGGATATAGGTCTTTCCTTAAGGACCGCCATTGTTCACTGATTAGGGCATAAACATCCTAATGAATGATGTTATATGTTAAAAATAAATAAATTTGAGTACATAAATACATAGCTATATAAAAGACGTCTACGATCAACCATCATCATCTATATCTTATCAAGTTATCACTATTGTTCTATTAAACATAACCCATTTTTTCCAGGGCTGGTGTCCGCCTCGAAAGATTCATGAACAAACGCTGCTCAGAACTCGAACTACCACAACTCCCAGAAACCCTTCTCGATGGCTCCTCCAAGCAATCATCCCCCCCATATGAGGATGAGCCCAAAGTCAAGAAGTCCAAATTCAAATGATCATCAGTGTTACCCACCAGATTTCACGATTACGTGCTGATCGTGAAGTGACCTTGACTTAGTGAATTATGTGTGATAAAAAGATCAAAAAAGTGTTTTTAATTTTTGAAGTGATGTTCAAAATTTGTGATCGGTTTTACTGGTCCCAGCGGACAAATTCGGTAAGTTTGTGTTTTACTGTAAAATTTGAAATAAGGACTCGGCTGTATAACTTGTTATTTAATTAACTCATGAGTAAAGTCTGGGCAAATTAAACGTGTTACACTAATATGATTCAATTGTTCAACCACTATGCTTTAATTTTGCCGTGTTATAATACTGTCTTAGTTTATGTAAGACTGTGGTGTTATAATACTGTCATGAATGTAAGACTGTGACATGATATCATTGAATTATATAGTGGCTCAAGGATTAAATCTTGGAACTGTATAAGGGGCCGTTCAAGTATTACGTAAGCAGAATTTTTTGTCATTTTCATTTCACCGTCAGCGAAAGTAAGCAAAGCTCTTCCCCCCCTATGCTAACATAAGCATTGGTATAAATCTATTCAAGTTTCTCATTTAATCAGAATCTACTAAATTTTGCCAAAAAAACAAAAAAATACGAAAGTAAATAAATAAATATTGCTGACGTAATCGCCATTCAGACCCCCCCCCCCGTCCCCCATGTCATCAAAAATAAGCAAAGCAAAGACCTCCCCCCCCCTGGTGCTTACGTAATACTTGAACGGCCCCTAAGCAACAATATAAAGAAATTTGAGTTGTTAACCCTAAAGTCAGGACAAAATTAATTTGATATTTTATAATTTCTAAAACTAATAACTTCTTTAATTCAGTTTCTGTCATATTGTGCCATAGATTAGATATGTTTATATACACATTAAATACAAAAGGAACATCAGGTAAATCAAAGTATCAAGATGTATTTTAATACTGCAAATTTAATTTACCGATATTCCAGAGTCCATATCGACGCTTGAAACGAGAAATGGCATAAGCGACAATTTGGGACATATTGACTTCTATATTATACATTATTGGAATTGCCAGATTTTTCTGTCTTTTGATCTAATTCTTAAATTCGTACAACATTTTTGCCGCTTACGCATTTTGATTTGAGATTCTCTGATTTTTGCTGTTCACTGTCTACTAAATGATGGAAATTTTGACCATCATTAAAAAAAAATTATGGTTGGCATAAAAAAAAAATGTTTGCACTTGATCACCATACCTTTATCTGGTACAGAGTAAACTTTTCACTTATCTTCTTTTACTTGTATGTAATTAGGCTGATTTTCTTTACGATTGTTTTATTTTTATCTTTAATAGCATTTGGTCAATTTTTATTCATCCCCATTCATAGATAGAAGAGTATAGAAGTATATATGATAATAATAATAAATACTCTTTATTGCATACGATTGGTTATTACATGTACACAAATAATAAACGACAGAATACAATAGGCGACCTTATCGCTAAGGCGATCTCTTCCAGGCGACCTTATCGCTAAGGCGATCTCTTCCAGGCAACCTTAGGACAGAGAAAAATAAAAGGGATATAGGTAGTGCAAACAGACCGAAATCCACATATGGATCACGTTCAATATATACTTATCGATAATATCAATAATACATATAGTATAATAAATAAATAGCTTAATAATATATAAATACATATCTACATCTACACTGCGCCCAGTATCAATTCACAAATAAGTTCAAAGTTTACAAGGAAAGCAACATTAGGAGGAGTTGGGGAGGAGGTATAACTCCTCCCATTAGGAGGAGTTATACTTAAAATAAAAACGCTATTTTGTCGCTTATCATTATTTCACCTAAGGCTATATAGGTATGAAGGCTACACCTCACGCGTAAATCATAATGTTGTTTATATTCATATAATACAGTGAAGTTAACGAGTTCGAGTGGTTTTTGGCATCAAATTCTTCAATCTGTATGCCACGAGACATTGTATATTCAACATGAGATATAATGGCAAATGTAACGCTCAAGGTCACAGAAGCATAACAGTAACAAATATTTCGTTAATAAAGGAATAAAGGAGAACATCAGTATGTTATGTTGCAAATATTAACTTTAAAGTGTAATTTTTCGAATGATAATTTTCGCATTTTCGAGATTTCTTTTAAAAGTAATAAAACTAGCTAGTTTCGAAAAGTTCCTAAGATTGTTTCAATAGTTTGTTAGTCCATTGATTTATGTATTATAGAATATTGATTTTTGATTGATTTTCAAATAGTTTATATGTGTATATCTGTATGGGAAGTTTTAAACATTAAAATAAAATAAAGTATACAATTTAATAAAGTATACCCAAGTAAAATAGTTTTGGAATTACATTTTTGTTTATTTCCCCTGTTTGTTTATTTTGTGGAATACTTATTCCTTTTTTTACTGGGCCCTTATCTTACAGAACAAAAATATCTTATGGGTTAGAATTCTTTACATTAAAACGAATTTCTTATAATTTTTTATTACGGTATTTTTCCTATAAATTTATAAGTCAGTTTGTCGGTTAGTTAGTTTTACTGATTCTGTTAGACGACTGCTAAATTACTAAACGACACTAACTCCGAAAATAATAAATTTTAGAACAACTTTTTATGTCATTACTTATATGGCAAACCAAGCTTACTGAAACAGTAATTAGCCGTATTTATATGATTTTTTTCTGAAAAGATCTTACTTTAATTCGCTTTCCTGTAAAATCGTCAGAATGTCGCTTACCCCATTTCTCTTTTCAATCGTCGATAGAAAAGCGTTAGATAGCATAGATAGGTCGATAGAAATAATCATAAATTTTGGTAAAATTATGTTGCCTTTCTATGGCTAATACTATTTAAACGTAAATGATCAATGCATACTATAAATAAACTGGATCGCAAAAATTCCGGATCGCTAATAAATGGCGTGATAGTTTCTTAAATACATAAGACTAATTTGCGAAACTATAGTATATATTGTAGATGACTGATTAATATATATAAAAAAATGTGTAACACGTTCTGTACACTATATAACTTTAATTAAATACTAAAAAATAAGAAAATTTCGCTTCTAACTTATGACAACAAAAATACACTTCGCAGTAAATCTTATAAAATTAAAGTATTTTTGCCAATTTAATATTTTGTATTTCCTCCGCGAGCCCGTATCACTTCAATAAGACGATGTGGCATGCTGTAAACCAAATTTTTAATACGATTTTGGTCTATGTTGCCCATTCTTCCACTAGCGCATTCTTTAACTCGTGTAAGGTAACGGGAGCAGGAGAGCGTTGTCTCACGCATCTCCCGAGCTCGTCCCATGCATGTTCTATGGGATTTAAGTCTGGGCTGCGAGCTGGCCACTCCATGCAGGTAATACCGACGTCTTGAATATACATATTGACCAAATGAGCAGTATGTGGTCGCGCATTATCGTGCATAAGAATGGAAATTGCACCCATATTCACTAAGAATGGACCAGCATGCTCATTTAAAATCTCTCCTACGTATCTGACAGCAGTCAGAGAACCGTTTTCTATGATCACTAACTCCGTGCGATCCTCTGAAGATATCCCAGCCCAAACCATTATTGATCCTCCACCGAATGGCACCTTTTCTTCAAAACACGCTTGATGATACCGTTCTCATGGCCGTCTAAATACTCTTCGTCTCCCGTCGTGCGTAAATAAACAAAATCTGGACTCATCGGAAAACATAACCTTGGACCAATCTTCATCTGTCCATCGGATGTGTTCTCGAGCAAACCGTAACCTGGCAACTCGATGTTCTCTGAGCAGTTTGGGGCCGTTTGCTGGTCTATAAGGCTTTATATCAGCTTCTCGAAGACGTCGCAGAATCGTATTAGAGCTCACATTGTTGTGGTGAATTTCTTGAAGACTGTTTCGGACCTGAACAGCCGTGAGATGTCGATTTCTTAACATAGTGCTCACGATGAATCGGTCTTCTCGTGTAGTTGTGCACCTTGGCCTGCCATTTCCTGGTCTCCTGATGTTCATGCCGGTCTCTTGAAATCGCTGGAGTACTCTTTGGACCGTTGATAAAGATACTCCTACTGTTCTAGCAGTGCTACGCTGACTTCTTCCTTCTTGTACCATGGTAATAATCCGTGTACATTCTTCAGGTGATACGACATGATATTGCATTGAATACTCTGATCAATCCAAGGAACCATTTATAATGACAGCTCCGTTTGAAACGAAAGCAGAAAAAATATTCTTTTCCTAATTTTAAATTTTGAATTTTTTCAAAATGCAGAATATTTTTTTTTAAATCTGTATCTTGTACAAATGAAACCTCTTTAGAGATTTAGAACAAGCATTAGTAACCTCCTTACTACATATTATTTATTCGAGCGATCTAGGTATACAATTTATGGAGATATCACGGTTTTTATTAGCGACCCGGAATTTTTGCGATCCAGTGTATGACAAAATGATTGTGTGTGACCAAAGGGACCTCATTGTCGGTATAGATGGACTTATTGACTTTTTTTAAGATTATTTCATTTCAAGATTCTGTTTAAATAGAAACTAGCTCTCTAATCTTTTGTGACTTCTTCCTTTGACACTACAACCCTTTGTGGATCTTGACCTACTCTACTATTCTGTTCCAACTATCTATCAGAGCTGATCAATGATTTAGATTTGTGCACAATTGCAAGATTATGAACAGAATATGTTCAACATTTAAGGAGAAGAAAGGCACTGCAGTCTTCTATCACTCAGCAACCAAATCTAAATAAATAAGTCCCTGGTGGAATATGCTTTTTCAGTGAAATGTCTGACAATGACGTAACATGAAAAATTGTGTGTAAATTTTGATAGATTTTAATGTGTGTCAATTGTAATCTGTCAGTTTGTGCATAACTCTGTAGGGGAAGGCCGGGTAAGATGGGGTAGTTAAGGATCAAATCTCAATTATTCACAGGGTTTAATAGTTTTACAATCGTATTTATTTTTATCCAGTCATTTTGTTATCAGTCTTGACTAATTACATGAAATCAGGAACATCTAACCATTGCACTGGTAATTAAATTACAATATATAGACAATTAGATATCACCCCATCTTACCCGAACTATCGGGCAAGATGGGGTGATGTTATAGGGCAAGATGGGGTACACTCATTCTTTTGATCTAAGGACGACATAACTCACAAATATGTGTTGCTTCAGCATCCTCGTCATCAACACCCGCACAGCTATAATGTGCCCACTTAAAACACAAAGAACAAGCTATCCAACCTTCAGTAGAGTCCAAGTATCGTCCTGAGCAATAAAGACATGGAGTGTTTTCCGTTTCATCACTATCCATCTCTTTAGAAGATGACTTTCTAGTTCGTTTTATTGCTTTAGATTTTGTGTCTTTTGTCTTGAGTTGGTTTTCCTCCTTCTTTCTCTGTTTAATTTCCTTCTTTTTTTTTTTAACTCTTCTGCGTCACTTTTCTTTTTTATCATTTTCTCTAACTCGCGTTTAAAGGGTGACGAGGTTATGATAGCTGTCTTACCACGTCTTCTTGTAACTCTTGATGTTTTTTTGGTCACTGGAAGGGGCATCAATTGCTTTGGACTGACCAAAGTAAAGTTACTTTGATCTGGGACTGGGTCAGGCCAGTGAGAGCACCCCGCGGATGGAGTAGCTGTAGTTGTCATTACTGTTGTTGTAACAACAGTTGCTGCCACGGTATATGTTGTTGTGGTAGTGGCTAGAGTTGTTGATAGCCTCACTTCTCCAGACTCCTGATTTGTAGTGGAAAGACGTTCATCATTAAAAGGAATCTCGGTTGTTAAAGAGGCCATTAAATCACTGTCTGTAAAAACGTTGGGATCATGTGGCCAAATACCAGTAGTTTTAAAGCCATTGATAGCTGTTGGCATTGTGGCAGCTTGTACAAAAGCTTTGCCAAACAGTTCAGCAACTTGACGCATGGTAACTACCATTCCTGGATTGGTGCGGAGCCATATCAATACAGCTTGGTCATAGTATATGCTCAATGGCCTCATCAAAACCATATCAGCGGGTTGAAGACGATGAGTGGTGTGCGGTGGGAAACACAAAATTATAACTCTATTTGCTCTAGCTTCATTAATTAAGTCTATATTTTGAGTATGTGTGCTGTGTCCATCCAATAGTAATAATACTGGTTGATCTACTGACGCACCACTAAATTTGACAAACTGCTTGAACCATTCCAGAAAACGTTCGGTTGTCATCCATCCGGAATCAGTGCATACACCCCAAGACCCCGGTGCAGCATTGAGCATCAATTCAGGGTTCATCCTCTTTCTTGGGAACACTAACATCGGCGGCATATAACGCCCGGCGGCATTGAAGCAAACTTCGACTGTGACAGTCGTCCCCCTTTCAGCAGACACTATTGCACCGACTTGTTTTCGGCCTTTTCTAGCTATAATTTTTGATCTAGTTTTAGGTACCACTGATACACCCGTCTCATCACAGTTATATATCCGATCTGGGGTCAATTTGTGCTCATCGTAAACGTTTGCCAAAAAACTAAAAAAATCTGTGACAACTACTTTGTTGAAACCGGCAGCTCTTGCGGCTGAGGTGTTTTCCGGTTTTCTGATAGACAATTCTGGGTGTCTTGCCAGGAAATTTCTAAGCCAGTCCTTTCCAGCTTCAGCCTTATTACTATTAAATGGACAAGGCTTATTATTTCGTGCAGCAAGTTGATAAACCATTTGCTTCAAATCTTTGGTCGTAAGGCCATAAAACCTGCTCTCCATATCTAGTAAATAATTCACAAGCTCGTCTTCTTCTTTTTGTGAAAATACAGGTAGTCTGGGACCCAATGGTACCTTCAGGTTTTCTATTTCATTACTGTTTTCACGGGCCTTTTTTACTTTTCTCTCCAATGTGGTTTGTGGGACTGAAAACGACTTAGCAGCCAACATATATCCCATTTTTCCCTCTAAAACCGCTTCTACCGCCTTTTTCATTGCCTCTTCAGACCATTTCCCTCTCTCCGATTTTCTTTTGTAATTATATACCATCCTTAAACAACAAAAAAAATAGATATAAAATTAAAAGCACTGTGACGGGCAAGGTGGGGTACCCCATACCCCGTCTTGCCCGTTAATCAGTTTTGAAATTTGAAATGAAATATAAAATTTACAACGAATATTTTATAGAAAAACAAGTTTTTACCTGTTACTACAGTCTCCTGTTGATAAGATTCGCCTAAAGGCCGCAGAAAACTCACAAGTTCTAATACTTTAGCAGTACCAAACTTATAATGAAGAAATTTTAGTGCAAACGAGTTAATTCACTTTTTTTGCTATAACAACATCAATTGACTAGCGGTCGTGTTGGTACTCGCACGGCTGAGAGTTGTCATGGCGGCGAGTAGTTCGGCGCTAGAACGAACGTGATTGGTTGATTCGAATCACGTGAATAGCCTAGTATCCCGTCTTGCCCACCACACCGTCTTGCCCGGCCTTCCCCTAATGAATAAAAAAGGAAAAGTGTGATTGATTAGTGATTACTTAAAAAATAATATGGAATTTGAAGTACAATCAATCGCTGACATTAAAAAAATTAAAATTTTAAAATGGGCCAGACTAAGAGTTGTATTTTAGGGTACTTTCGGATACATAGTCTAAATAAATCTTCTTTTTTCTTTATAGCATTATTTATACGGGGATTGCGCGCAGAGGAGGCTGCACCTACGACCCCCGCGTTACGCAGCCCCGCACCCCTCAGGCGAGGAATCGCTTGTTTGTCTATAGTTTTCGCACCGCTGCTGTGACGTGCAGTCGGTGGGAATTGGGCCTTAGACTTAAAAAACCTATCCATCTATCTAGGCTTTTGTCTGAATCTCCATTGTTCTATTGTCTATAAATTCATGGAACTTCGTTTAAATAGTAAGACCATTTTTTAAATAATGATTTAAAAAGCATCGCACATAAATGACAAAGTTAAAAAACAATTGTTTAAAAGAATATGACCAAACATAATAAATTATTAGGCCTGTAAATATAGCTTTCGTGTATGAGTAGCCTTATCTATGTACAAACGTACGAATAGTCTAAAATTACTATTAAAATTGTAAATATTGTTGGTCACACAGCATGAGATAGTGGAACAAACTTGTGACGTCATTTGATAGTTATCTATATCATATTCCATTCCAATCTAATTTATCCAAAATATAAATAGCATGCCTGAGGTAACTGACACGGCCTTGATATAATAATAATGCTTATTATACAAATATACAATACACAATATACACATACTTAAAACATATACTTGCGGCCTTATCATTTAAAAACGATCTCTTCCAGGCTAGGGCGTCGCCAGACAATTAGCCATTGGGGGGACAAGATGAGAGGGGGAGAAATATGAGTTGTAAGTACAATTTAAAAAAAAAATAGCATCTCTAGAGGGGGACAACTGCCCTCCCCTGCCCCCCTTGGTGACGCCCTTGCTTTCAGGCAACCATGGGACAGATGGAAGAGATGATTGAAGAAATAAAGGTAGTGCAAGCAGTTTGAATAGATATAGCAATGAAGTAAATAAGTAAATACATAAATATTAATATGCAATATGCTGCTACACACTAATAATATGCAGATACTATAACACAATAACAATTACAAACTGTATGAACATATCATTACTGTTGACGACGTACACGAAACCCGGACAGATCGGCCGGTCGCATGCTGTAGAAGACGCGCAAGTGCTCTTTACGGTGGGTCGCTGTTGCTCCCGAAAATAGTGACGTGGCGTTGGACGCATCCTCGTGATCCGGTTCAGCGCCTCTGCGAGCTGCCCTATGCCCCGTTCTCGTTCTGCCGCTGACGTCTTGGCGCGACGAATATTGTCTTGTTCATTCGCCCATCGTGGCCCCTTTGTGGCCGCGCCTCTCTTACAATTGGAATCTTACTGCCAGTGATCCCCGCGCCTGTGGGTGTGGCTCCCTGTCGATCTGCTTTGGTGTGCAGAAGATTGAGCAAGAACGTTTTGGTTTCCAAGAACGTTATCCACTGGTACAAATTTGCGTAGGCTTTTTAAGGGGCCAGCTGCTGCAAATACCCTTCTACTGACCTGTTCGATCTGCGGTCCACATAACATAGTCCGGTTTAAAATGATGCCCAGATTTTTTTTGCTTTATCACTAAGGGATATGTATGCCGTCGAAATAAACTGACAATTCCAGTCAATTTTACATATCAATCTGGAACTGCCGATGATAATGACTTTTGTTCTGGAAGGATTTACATTAAGACCATGTAGTTTACTCCATTTTGAAATGGAATTCATTCTGCCATTTTTATTTACATTTTGGACAAATGAGATTGGAACGGAATATACAATACACTATGAGATTCCTTTTCTTTATTCATATGAAGTAAATTCAAAAATTACTGTGTCAATTTTGAAAATTCCTTCACTTTTAAAAAACTAAAATAATGCAGATGAATATGTTTGAGTTCTCTAAGAAGTTGTGTCACCTGAGTGAGGGCAGGGCAGAGTTGCAATTTCTAATAATTTAGGTACATTTTTAGTATTGCTATCACGAATATTATTATGTTGTTGATGTGCTAATACATCCTATATATATATATATATATATATATATATATATATATATATATATATATATATATATATATATATATATATATATATAAACGCTACACGAGGGAAAATACGAGTTACTTATATATTATTACAATATCTATACAGGTTGTGTCCAATACAGTCAGGTAATGCCGCCAACATGTTGAGTACATGCCAACATGTTGTCATACATACATGTGCAAAATAAATGTCATTTACTCAGAAATATGTCTTCAGGCTTCCACAAAGTTTAGAATACACTCAATCGTTTGATAAGTAATAATCCACAGTTAATTCCGCTGAATATTTATATAAATTATTATTTGTAAATGATGTGTGCTTTCTTTTTGTCCTCATTACAATTTGTAATATTATATTTTTATTATTTTTGTAATATGAGAAGATACGAAATGAAAATGAATGAAAAGATTATTTTTTGAGTTTTCACCTAATTTTTCCTACAAACTTGCTAAATATAAAAAAATGACATATTGTACGAAAAAATAGGTATGTAGCATTATATGTTAATTGACTCAGAATCATGATCATAATCCATGGTTTCAAGGCTTTAGAACAGGTTCAGACGCAGCCTATACATATTCCCCAATGCTGAACACAACAGGGACTATTTTATTGATCCATGAGCGGTCATGGACCATGACCTGATTACCATAATTTATCTGAGAATCTACAAGGGCGTAGTCATGATTTTACCCAGGGAGAGGCAAAGCAAACAATTAATTATAAATAGAGATTGTGTAATGCAGAAAGTTTATTATTTATAAGAATAATGGAAGACCCTATACCGGAGGGGGGGGGGGGGGGGTCAAACGCCCCAACATAGCTACGCCTATGTGGATCTATTATCCTAGACATTGTCTCAACGGCTAGGAATTGCCTGCATTTAATCTTTTGTGTCCGAATTTACGTTCTAAATAGCAGAAATGTTACTATATATGGCAACACTGATACAGTACCTGTCCTTGTGTGTGTGTATATGTGGTATTTTCTTCAAGTTAATTATGTATTTATAAATTTTGAATGCGGCTGCAAATGAATGATAATAATAATAATGTGATTACATAGTAGTAGGTGTTGGATTACACCGAGGCTTTGGTTCGACTACGTCTACATTGATAAAAGAACTGTACAATCAGTTCCTAACAAAAACTGTTACCAATTCTTTTGTATAAAACATTAAACTTGCGATCGTAACACCACAACATAAAGTTCATATTTAGGCGCCATTGATAAGTGCGCCAGACGAGCTTACGTGGCTCTGTTTCTCTGTCAACACTTTTGCACTGTCTTGTGTTCTTTTATCAATGCACGTATAGTATTTATTACCACCTAGCGATTAGAGTAAGTTTTAAATTCATAATTTACATGTAACGACTATTCTGTAAGTTTCCAATGATCAATTATCAACGTTTGAACGGTTTTGTTTGAATTGAAATTGTCGCCGATACGGCGCATTACGTTTTTGTTTATAAATTTTATGGTTGTTTTTTTTCTTTTCCTCTTTAACGCCCAGCTAAAATTTTATGTTGCGATTTTAAAAGAAAGGCTAATTTCTCACAATCATGGCAACGGTGTTCTTTGTATGTTAGTCATTATGCATTCCTATAGTTGTGTTAAAATTTAAAGTAACTCAGTGATTGCAGTTTCCAAATAAAATAAAGGTCATTTAATCAGTGATTATTTATTGATCTAATTTATAAGTTATGATTAATTTATATTTGTAGTAAATAAAACGGCAATGCAGTTTATTTGTGGAGATTTTTTTTTTACTATGAACATCAACAGTTGTGTCTCCGCCAAATTCTGAATATAGCCCTTTCCCAAGACTTACAATCGCACACGATTTTCTGCTCACCTCATTCAGCCAGTATCTCCATTCACCGGTGGATATAATATAGACTTCTCCTAAGGTCTACTTGACACAATCTTCTGCTTTTCATAATCCTTGTCAAATAATCCCTGGAGTAAGAATACCTTGGAATGCGTATATCTAGACATACAATTCCCAAGCTTTGTCAATGCTCTGTTCTTCGCATTCAGCCAGGTTTTGGAGACAGTGGCCTCTCCCAAGATGTCCTACTTCCTGGCGGTGACGTGGCAACGTACGGGCTCCCAGAACTAAATGTACTAAAAATTCTAAACATGTTTTTCTCTTAATAATGTACCTATATAATTATTATATATATTTAAAATCTGAGTACATTTTTCTAACCTTTAAAAATACAAACTCAACCGCTTGTTAGAATACATAGCGGCCGCTGAGATACTTCCGGGCGTGACATCTCAAACACTGATTGTTAGAATATTTACTTTAGTCGATAGTAAAATTATTCTAGTACATTTTATACCAGTCTCGAATCCGTACGTAGCAATGCCACCGCCAGGAAGTAGAACATCTCCCAAGATCCACAACCACACATATGGTGTTCCGTTCTTCTCATCCAGTAATCACTGGCAACATTCAAGTCATCGGTCCACCTGGTCAGTATGTGGCAGAGAAATTATTATCACAAAATAGTTACAACAGTCGGTGGTTGGCCGGTTGTACGAAACATTTGTAGGATATTTTACAAAGGATATGACAAACGAGCACCTGGTGGAGAGTTGATACTATTTCTCGAAGGACATGTGTAGTGCATGCGCCTTAACATTGTACAAGGAACCTATTTAAACGGGTCTTGTGTACTTATATTTTACTATGACGTTTCAACTGAGCATACGTAAGCATTGGTATAATTTTTACAAAATCTGTTGAAGTTTCTTATTTAATCAGAATCTACTAAATTTTTCTTAAATAAATAAATAAATATTGCTGACGTAATCGCCATTCAAACTCGTCCCCATGTCATCAAAAATAAGCAAAGCAAAGACCTCCCCACCCCCCCTTTGGTGCTTACGTCATACTTGGACGGCCCCTTAAAAACGCGAAAATCTTTTGGTGATCCAGGAATCAAGATTTTGGAAAAGGGTTCAATAAGTAATAATGAATCAATGTAAATTAATTTACTAAGACATTATTTTATTTTTCACTTCAAACTTATCATATACACAGTTGGATCCTTTGATTGAACCTCAAATAAAAGTATATATTAATGGTGTCCCGCTGCCTCCTTCCGCCTGATCTCGGCCCATTTGCTCACGTTCTCGGGAGAGTTAGCTAAAAGAAAGTATTTAAATTAATAATTTGGAGGTAATTATGAAGGTAGATACGGAGCTGGTTCTATTGATATAACATATTTGATATTTTTACAAAATTATAAGTAATATAAAGGAGTCCTAGAAATCAATTTAAATCAAATTTGGCAATCAGTGACCACTTCTTGAAATATCTTCTAGATAGGGTCACCTGGATTTGACCACTTCTTGTAAAGACCACCTCTGGGGAGGACTATTTCTTGATTTGCTGACTTCTTAATATGTCCACTGCTTGCACAGTGTGTAAACACAAATGAAAACCTACATATATTTGTATAGTAATTTATATGAAGATTTAGTTTTGTGCAACTGGGTAACGCGTGTCCAAGAAGCAACGCGTGTCCAAGAAGCAGTGTTATGAAACATTATTTTTGTTCTAACCAACATTGTCCACTATTTCACTATGAATGTGTAAATTGACAGAACACTGGGACATTTAGAAGAACATTTATTTTGGAACAGAAAAGATTGGTAATTTTAGTATCACACTATGTGAACAAACTTGTCATAAGTATGAAGTTAAATTGCTTTTCATCTGACAAGGGGCAATTTTCATATCTGTTAGTGCCAAACATTCATTGTCTCGTAGTGTTTTACTCGGGACTTCTTTGAATACCTTTGAATTAACATAACTTTGTTTCGGAACATTGTTAACTGAAATGGGAAAAAAATATTTTTTCTGGCAATTGTTTATTCATGGCGAATAATCATTTGTGTTTGTAAAATATTTTGTAGACCAATAAATAAGAATTATTTGTGGTAGGTCTATTTAGCATTCATTTATGGTCCAAATCTGTTTGTCCCAATGCAGTTGGTTAGTTTTTGAAGTACAGTTCACATTAAATAAAAACATTTTATGTTCATAAACAAATATTTGTTCTTCACCTTTTATAATACCACAGTCTATTATATTGAATTTACTCCGATTATAGACCTACTGCGTCTGGTTGAACAGTAATTTGGACCAAATGCTAAATGGACCTATCGCTAATAAATAATACTAAATGAATGACATTTTAAGAAATCATTATTTTAATTGGAAGGTCTAATTCTTACCCAACTTGTGAATCTTGTAGAATACAGGAGTAGAAACGGCAATCGCGAACATCCAGTAACGCCAGATCCACTGGTTCTTAACATAGAATTTAAACGGAAACTGCGCAATCTTCGCAGAAAAGGTATAGGGAAACTTCATGGGACGACCAGGCGCAGCATTAGACATCTTGGCGGTTTCGATGCTGTGGAGGAAAACATGGAAATGTTATTATGTAATAAACCATTACCTCCCTATATTACTGGTGGCATAAAATATTTTTGGAACGCTGACGATTTATAAAAGCACATGGTTTCAGATAAATTTAATTGATTGCATCCTTGATAATATATTTACCTTGTAAAAGAATATTTAAAAAAAAGTAAGGTTTATCAGGTTAAGAAGAAAATGTAGAGTACTGTTTAGTGTTACCATATAAAGTTTTAGCAATCTTGAATCTACCATTTATTTTTTAATATAATTTATTTGGACATTGGCATAGTTATTGGTCCACACGGCAAATAGAAAAAAAGAATTGTTTTTATCACGCCATTGTCCAGTTCCGTAGAAGCTACGAGTCGCTCAGAAAGTAATAGTACCTACTGATAGTAGGACAGAGGACTTTACTGAGTACCGAGATGCATTCCTTTGAACACGAAAAATGCAGTCTCACGTTTTTATTTAATTATTACAAGCATTATGGACTAACACTAGAAACTTTGAAGTTTAATAAACTATCACTATTTTAAACCACAAATCCTACAATAACACAATTTTTAAAATAATCAAACAAAAACTATAACTTTAAAATAATTGTTGTGTTCCCGCCATTTAATTAAAGCTGTATTCTGAATCCAAATTATTCTCCATCTCTTTTTTGTTGATTGAAAAAATCATCATAATTATAGTCAAAAAATGGTCATCGAAATAGTACGTTTTGGAATGCAACATAAATAGCAGAAGCTGGGTAATATCGTTAACAAAATAGTGTTTTTTTTTTTTAATAACAGTTATTTTTCCGAAGAGTTTATCTACCTGCTATGTGTACATATATATATTTTTAAGATGTTGTGAAATGTGAACTGTCATTCATAGCTGTCAAAATTTCAAGGAAATCAAAATGTCAACCAGCTTTATAGTGTCGTATTTGTGTGTTTAGATGTAATTTTACTTAAAATTAAAACTATTGACAATATAATGTGTGACAATGGCTTCGGTGAAAGTGGCTGTAAGGGTTCGCCCGTTCAATCAAAGGTAAGTTTTACCCATACGATTAGAAGAATTGTTGGAATGCCCAATGTTATGGTGAGCAGCTTGCTCTTTGTGACAATAGTCTTCCGCTAACTCACGCCCTATTATTTAGATGATTGGCAGCATTATGTTATTGTAAGTGCGCATAGCGGCATTAATACATTCACGTAACTCGTGTAATTATACTTTATGTCAGCGAATTGGGATAATCTTTGCAGGCATTTGGAAAGTGCAAAAAAAACATGATGTCATGATGAATGGCAATGACTTTCACGGTTCAGTTGCTTTTGGAGCACAAACTGTACCCGAGGCGGGCCATTTAGATGAAAGTTGTCTAAAAAAATGTAAAAACATTATGACCTACATAAACATCATTCTAATTGCAGTGCTTTTATGAAAGTATTTGATGGAATGTACATTTGTTTATTTGTTTGTTTGTCAACATGGAAATCATGCAGCATGAATACAGAGTTTTATTAAGAATACATTCTTTTGAATATGTTTATACACCGAGTAATCTTAAAAAAAATACAGCTATCTTAAGTAAAAGTTATCTTGGCTTATGGTCTATAAAAACGTCATAAACGCATTATAAACAGTATCTTTGCAATTTTAAAGTTTTAGATAATTTACTACTTTTCATTAATTGTTTTCACAATGAATCATCAGGTTATTGTTTTGTTCTCCATTTCTGTAATCATTAATCAGTATCCAAATCTCTCTACTGACTTCAAAGTAGAACAACACTCTTATTAGAAAATAATATTTACCTTTTATTCTTGTCAAATCTTAATTATACAAGATGTAATTGAATGTTTCCCAAAGTCAGAAACCATGGATTCATGATTCTAAGTTCACTGACATAAAAAAAGTGTCTTTTTTTCGTTTTTGCCATATTTTTCATACCAATTTGTTAAATACAAAGCTCAAAAAAATGGACCCATAAAATACTTTCTATTCCTGATTAGTTCAGAATTCAAGGTTTCAGGGTTAGGAGAAGTTTGGGCACAACCTGTATACGTACAATTTTAATCTCTTTATCTTCAAAAAAACAATACTATGTAATTGTTTTGCAAGATATCTTTCAACACTACAGATCTGGCAATGAGTCATAACTCTCACAGTATAAACAACAACTGAAGTACTATAATAAATATGCAGTAGACATTTGAAGAAATACAAAATTGTAACAAAAACATTGACAAAGTACAAGGAAGGACCTTGAACTCGTATTTTTTTTGTGCACTTAATCTGAATGTCAGAATTAAACTGTTTTATATATTTGTTTGATGAGCAGGAAGTAGTACTTTAGTATTTTATGACCAAAACGCGAATTGACTGTCTTAAAAATCTAGGTCAATTTAACTAGACTTGACATTTGATAAAACTTTTACTGTTTTTTTTAGGTTTATGGTCTTACATAGATAGATAGATATACTTTATTGTACACCAAAACACACAGAGAAACATAATTCAAACCTCTCTATTGAGATCCCCACAAGTGTGAATCCATTGGGCAATGCCATAATTGCCTTCCAACACGCAGTCCCGCGCAGTCACTACCCTCGGCGAGCGGCTTGTGAGGTAGAGGTCAACCCAGAAAAAAGTGCAGCTATGTGCTGCCCTTTTCCCAGGGGTGGCACTCGTATCTCTAGGTCCCGTCTCTGCCTACTCCCAATATCCCAATAGGCCAAAGACCAAATAAATATTGAATATTGAAGCTGAGCCACCTGAGCCAGTTATCATATTTTTTTTATAATAAAAATATATAATAACTCATACAGTCCACCTGGTGGTAAGTGGATACTGTCACTCATAGACATTCGTGATACATGCCAACGTCAGTCCAGAATGACAACTGCTGGCTCACCCCCAGATGTGCTGCCTATCTTTTGAGATGTAGGTATTGATTTGGAGAAAAAGTTGGGAAAATGGGGAAGGATAGGATGGGATGGGAATGGGCTCTGGCACATCTCACTCACTACCGAAACACGTGCGTACATTGAATAGGATATAGTGGGAAATGCAGTACATTTCAAGGTAGTCTTCTATGAGAGAGGGGTAATGTGGCCAGGCGAGTGCGCCCAGTGGTTGTTGGATTGCAGCGTGCACCCTCCCCTAAAAATGCGAAATGGTTTGTAATGGTGCAAATGCTCCGTTGGACAATTTTATATACAGGATGTTGTATTCTTACCAGTTTATATTTAACTATTTCAGAGAAAAGGACATGAACGCCAAACTGATTGCCCAGATGGATGGCAAGAAGACCAGACTGCTTACAGTAAAAGTGAGTTCATAATTATTTCTTCACTTGCATTCCAATCTCGTTTCCCCTCTACAGCAATAATAATAATAATAATAATAATAATTTTAATTCGCGATGTCCTATACATTCTCTTGAACCACCGTGCCAACATCGGCAAGTTCCACCTTGCCGCGAGTGTGCACAGGATGCTATTGGTGCTGCCGTGGAGACAGTTCAGCATGGAGGCACATCGGTTAAATTACATATAGCTTATATCCATGAGGAATATATGACATATTTTAGTGGCGAGAAAAAAATAAATCTTTCTTTATTCCATTATCCCATTACAATCTTCCCTTGATTTGATGGGATGGAAAGTGGGGTTAATGAGTAAGAAGTACGAGGGTTATAAGTTCAATTTAGTGTAGATATATAATGTCTAGATACGGCTTTGTTCACACAGTTGCTACCAGAGAAGGTTAGAAGTTATAAGTCAGAAAAGAACCATAATATATTATAGAATAATGTCGTTTTTCTATAGGTGTTACGATTAGAATACTTATGTAGCTAACCATCTAATTAGCATAACGTCTATTTAGCCAATTGTCCATCTCACACAATGCCCAAGTTGCTGAAAGTCCAAGTATCCAGAATGTCCTAAAACCTTAAAGTCTAATTAGCAAAACGTCTAACTTTCGAAACGGCTAGATATATACGTACAAAAATAACTAAATATCCATATTATGCCATATACAATTTGGTGGATATAATAAGCTCTGTTGCAATTAAAATCTACAAATCAATAAATTCTTTAGAGCGGTGGCATCATAGGTTTTTGCGTGTGAAGCGAAAACCTTTATTCCTAGTTCTACATGCCCTAAAAAAAATGGAATTTCAAAATCATAAATTTGAAGGAAACTTTCAGACTTATTGTTCAATGTGTTCAACTCAATGTTCAAAAAGTAAGTTATTGTTCAATAAACTATATAAAAGGGAACTGAAGATGTAGGACTTGATTTATAAACTATTGGATGTATAACAATAATTAATATTGAATAAAACCCTACATCCTAAATTTTCAGTTTCTTTAGTTTACAAATTGTAATACTATTAGAAAATTTATTTTTAATTTGTTTTATTATAGCCATTGTTATTGGTTTTAAATGAAAAAATAATAAATTAATATGATGTTTAATATTTCTGCCATCGATTGTACAAGTTGCGAGTTAGACGATTTGCTAATTCGTCCTTTAGGACGAATTATAGGACATTCTGTAGGACATTCTGCATACTCGGACTTTCAACCACCTACTTGGACGTTGTGAGAGTTAAACGATTTGCTAAATAGACATGTACGAGTTAGACTATTTGCTACATAGGCATTCTGATCGTAATAGTACCACTACAACCACACACGAGTGACAGAGACAAGAGTAGCTGCGAAGCTACTCCCACCACATCCCCACCCAAATCTTCTCAAGTTCATATCCAGCTAATTCTCCAATAATTTTCAAAACTTCTTTTTCATATTAGCTTTTTTTTTATTCTAGTTGCTGAATAAAATATACTAATATCTCGAACAAAAAGTTGCAAATTTTCCTTTCATTACAAAAATACAATTAAATTATTTAACATTATTTAAACAGCTGATTGAAAATGTGCCTTTACCATCCACATTGTTACGTTTGCTTACTTTATATAATACGCAAAATATGTCATAGATTGTCGATAGTGTTATCTCAGTCTCATTTTATACCGTATATAAACTTTATTTACCTTATAAAATCCTTGTAATTTTTTGTGCACTTTTTTAGAGAAAATGATGTACTCCTTTTTCCTATCCCATCCTATCCTATCTACCCTAGCTCGTCAATGGAGAGTGTAATGGAATAAAAGGATTCATAATGGAATACACATCAGGCAACATATCCAAGAGCGTACGAATGTTTGTCATTCTGGACTGATGTTGGCATGTATTACGGATATGTTAGGAATGGTTTCCGAAAATTGCTTGTTATATAGTGTTTCTAGTATTACCCACCCATAGTGTTTCTCAAATATTTAATTAAAGATATAAGAGGCACAGGACAGAAGGACGCGCCATTTTACAATGGACAACATTCTATCATTAAATGCTATTTGAGAGACATGGATAGATAAACTCTTTATTGCACACCAAAACAAAATAAGACAGTAACAGGCATTATAAGACTTTAAATATACAAAAGATGGGTCTCATCGCTTTATGTAGAGGAAAAATAAATATTTTAGTCACAGGTAGACGGTGTACAGTTTTTAAATAACAAAATCTGTTTACAGAATAGCAAAGAGCAAAATGATGGCAGCCGAGAGAAGTATAAGGACTTCACGTTTGACCATTCATACTGGTCATTCGACAATGATGACAGTCATTATGCGTCTCAGGAACAGGTAAATTACATGTTTTGCTATTTCCGTATGAGCACCATAGACAACGTCAGTTCGTGAAATTTTATGTGGCTTTAGAATAGCGCCACACTCTCAGGTCCCTGTCCAATAATGGACGACGAGAGAGCTGGTTACGGTTTATACATTACATTCCTGCATGAGTGACGGAAATAGCGATAGCTACCCACCTCAAATACTCTCAGGTTCATTTCTACCTATAGTCGCATTTTTTATTCGCCTCGAGGATATGACATGTAGAACTGTCAAATAGAGTGAAATTTGTACGGAGATGACACTTTATTGACAGTTCAACATGTCATATCCCTGACTCGAATAAAAAAATCCGACTAGTTTTTTAATGAATGAAATTTCCAATTCCTATTTTCTAGCACAATTACAAATACAGTCAACTATCGTATATATATCCTGTTACAAATGTTCCGTTAGAAACCTTTGTAACATTTCAATCTCTTTTTTTCTCCAGGTGTTTTCAGACCTCGGACTGGACGTGATTGACAGCGCGTTCGAGGGGTACAATGCGTGCGTATTTGCGTACGGACAGACCGGCAGTGGGAAGACGTTCACCATGATGGGATCCATGGTATGACATGGCTGAATGTAATAACAGACAATTTACATTCCTGCCACTTTTGTTTTGTGTCATTAGTTGTGAAAAATTTCGTTTAAGAATCCTTCCTGTAGTCGTGGAAATAAGGTTTACTTATAGTGGAGTGTAGGCTTTCTCGGCCGGTGTCCATATTAATTGAAACTTCCGGGCTACTTGGCCGAGGTGTTTTGGAATCTCTTCTCTTTCTTCCAATTAATAATAAAGAATTGTTAATTGGAATTCCAATTCCAATTAACAATTAATAATAAGTTTCAATTAATAAGGTTTACTTAACTTAGTTGGTGATATTGTTGATAATTCTTTTCTGAAGTACTGGGTGAAGTTACATTTCGTGATTTTACACAAATGAAATTCTATGCTCATTAGTTTGGTGATTGGTAAATGTTAGCATTTTATAGTTTTAGTTAACGTCTGGGTTACTGAATGGCTTTTATATATTGAGGCGCGCGGGTCCCACCCGTGGGCCGAACTCTACCGAAGCGCATCACCTGAAGCAATCCCGTGCATACGTCAAATATTTATTAATATAATTATACTATATTTATTACTGATATAGTTGGGATATATTGAATACTAGCGACCCGCCCTCGATTCGCTTCGGTTTATAAGTTTTTTTTTCAAAATTTTAAGATAAAATATAGCCTATATTATACACGGATAATGTAGCTTCCTATTTGTGAAAGAAATTTTGAAATTGGTTCAGTAGTTCCAGAGATTACCCCCAACATACAAACACACAATTTTACCACTTTATTATATTAGTATAAAAGTATAGATATAGTTGGGATATATTGAACATAATATATATCTAAATGTCAAACGTTTTGCACTACCTATATCACTTTACCCAAGGTTACCTGGAAGAGATCGTCTTATCAGTAAGGTCCGCCCTATTGTATTCTGTCATTTAAGGATATGTGCATGTGTAACAACATTTGTATACAATAAACAGTATTTATTATTATTATCCCAGCCTCTATAACCGCGGGACTGCAGGCCGGGATTTACGTAAGGCGAAGCCCGCAGCGACCCCTCACTTCACGTTGAGACGTGCCTGAAGCGCCGAAGCCTAATTTCTTTTTTATATTTCTCTAAAAAGAAATACCTTATTGAGATGTTTCTAAACAGAGTTAAATACCATATTGACGTATCGCTGTTCCTTCACTATAGGAAAACCAAGGCCTAATCCCCCGCATCTGCAGACAATTATTCTCCCGAGTAGCTGCCGGCAAGGAGTCTGGCTCCTCATACAGAACTGAAGTGAGCTACCTTGAAATCTACAACGAGAGGGTCAAGGACCTATTGGCAAGCGAGGCAGGACATTCGCTGAGGGTCAGAGAGCATCCTAAATTGGGACCGTATGTACAGGATCTGTCGAAGCATTTGGTCTCCGACTATGATGATATACAGGTTAGAAGTAATTTTAGATAGTGTTTGTAATTTTTTTAATTCTGTTTTTCTGTATTTTGCCTAGATTTTAATAGGTCCATCTCTAACTCATTTACTCTTTAAAACTTCATATAATGAAAATGTTCATATTTTATTTAAAAACTAGCGACCCGCCCTCGCTTCGCTTCGATTTATTTTTCAAAATTTCAAAATAAAATATAGCCATTTTATTTTGAGGGATCCCTAATTTTTTCTAGTAATAAATATAGCCTATGTTACTCTTCCTTGCATCGTTGACCTCGCAGCTGAAGGTCGTGACCACGTTCATGGAATACTTTTTCCTGGACGAAATGCCACAAATATGTATAGATTGTTATTTTGGTCCGTTCAGGAGTGCATGCACCGCGGCAATCAGCAACGCACCACTGCGTCTACGCAGATGAACGACGTGTCATCTCGTTCGCACGCCATCTTCACCATCACCTTCGTACAAGCTAGTTATTTGCGACACAATAACATGCCTAGTGAGACCGTCTCCAAGGTGCACCTCGTTGATTTGGCCGGAAGGTGAGTCATATTTGCGTCGAATTTGCTTTAAGTTTGACATAAAGGGGGACGACAGCAGCGTCCCCATATGCCTGTTTATAATGTAGTGTGAGAGTGTGTATATGTATGTGTGTGCTTGAGTGTAAGAGAGGATATTGGGTGGTATTGTGTGTTTGTATTTTATTATACAATAAAGAGTATTATCTATGTACCTAATATCTTGATATTAATGTTGTAGCGAGCGTGCGGACGCCACTGGCGCGACTGGTCAGCGACTAGTGGAAGGCGCGCATATTAACAAGTCGCTGGTCACCCTCGGCTCCGTCATATCAGCGCTGGCAGAGTCCAGCCAACAACCTGCTGATAGTGAGTAGAAAATTACTGTCTATTGCTGATTTAGGGCTTTTCTCACCACCCCTGATAAAGTAACTATTAGCAAACTAATAGATAAGTTATCTGCCAATTAAGGGCCTTTCTCACCACCTGATAACTGTGAACTGATAGATAAATTATTTGCCTACGAAATAAATTTAAAAACTATCACTTGGATGAATGCTAGATAGGCTATCAGACAGACAGCGGGTGGGGAGAAATGCTGAAACCCCAACTATACCATGTAATAAAACTGCACAAAGGTAGATTGAAAAAAATCAATAATGACAGATTACTCGCTGAAAATGGCCACGACGTGCTGCGTCTACCGCCCTATCACCCAGACCTAAACCTCATGCAACGCATGCCCGGCAATTTTTGCACATAATATATAGCCTATGTCCATCTGGAATAATGTGCCTTTCAAATGGTGAAAGAATTTTTCAAATAGGTGCAGTGGTTCCGGAGATTACCCTCCACATACACACAAACTCACAAAATTCGCACTCTCTCTTTATTATATTAGTATAGATACTATAAATATATTATTATTCTGTGTGTACTTCGTTACCCGATTGTTTGTTTCGTACGCTCGTATCGTTTCATCGCTATTAAATTAAACTAAGTAATTAATATTCTTTATCATATACATAACATGTATTCAATGTATTTTTAAAATTATTCAATTAATATCCATAATAAAAAATAAAATAAAAAACTAATTCAATTTCTTTTAAAAATTCAGCCAAATACCAAAAATCCTCACAAACGCAGCTGCAGCCAAAGGCAATCATAATAAAATGAATATTGCAAATAATACGATTAATTAATTAATTTAATATTAATTATTATTTTTAATTAAACAATTTTGTTCGGAAGTGTACATGCGCCGTTCTTATCCCATCATTGTTGTTCAGACCCCAACATCCGTGTCACCGATTGTAACAAAAACAAATGAATATTAACACAAAACAATACAGAAATTGCTTGTTTACGTTTTGATTAATCTTAAAAAAAAACTGACTAAATGTTTTACTTAGATTTAAGATTTACGTTTTAATTAAACCTGTATGGAGTAACTACAACGAAAATATTTTGTTTACATGATATTTTTTCTGTTTTCAAACAGATCGTACTCAGAAAGGTGGCAAGAAAAATGTGTTCATCCCGTACCGAGACTCCGTATTAACGTGGCTTCTCAAGGACTCCCTCGGAGGGAACTCCAAGACTATTATGATTGCAGCGGTAAGTTTTAACATTATTATATCTTTACATGTTCAAAAGGTTAAGATTTAGTGTTTCAGTCACAAACGTCATTACGTCATTATTATTACAGTCTCTGATCATCCAAAATAGTGCCTATCAAACGTTGACAATTGACAACTTTGAAAAATTTACAATTAAAAGTTATTTTATATATTTATTTTCATGATTCTCATTCTTCTCATCATATTTGCAATTGTTATCCATCTTATATGTTAATGTTACTGACTACCAAATACGTGTAGTTGGTATAGTCAATTACTAGAATCACCCGTCAAGCTATCTTTGACCCTCAATTGCCTTCATGTATATCGCTGATCCTTTTGGGTAGAGATGTACTTTTGGTATCAATTGTCATATATCCAATTACATACAATACCATTACCCTAGTGCTGGATATAGCCCAAGGCGGTGAGGTGGCGTCACTGATGGCGAGTCCTGGGAGAGATCTTTTCAATTACATATTCAAATTTTATTAATTTTCAGATTTTATTGTCACGTAAAAGCAAATAAATGAGACAACCTTTTATTCAGATATCACCGGCGGACTGCAATTATGGCGAAACGCTATCAACCCTCCGGTACGCGAATCGAGCTAAAAACATCATCAACAAGCCCACTATCAACGAAGACCCCAACGTCAAACTGATCAGGGAGCTTCGGGAAGAGATCGAGAATCTACGGGCACAGATTTCTCATAATACGGTAACATAACAATAGAAAAAGTAAGGAGACACATGCCTTAAAGCTAATACGAACCATCGCTACCTCTAATTCCCACAAGCACTTCCTATCAAATAGAGTGATCAGCTCATGGAATAATCTACCGCACAAGACAATTAAAGCAGGAGCGATGAAATCAAAAACTGTGTAGACAGAAAGAAGGAAGCACAAGTGTACTGACATGGTCGCATCAGCGAAAGCTGCTAGCCTAATACATATATAATAATAATAATAAAGTCGTCTGTATTCATATTGACCAATAGCAGGATCTGTGACTTTGTTCACGTGGACTTGACTAGCTCCTAATTGTTTTCTTCCATGAGTGAGTTAAATTACTGGAGTAATTTTTTCTTCTTTTTTTATGTACGAAGACGACAGACGAGCATACAGTCCACCTGATGGTAAGTGGATACTGTCGCCCATAGACATCCGTGATACATGCCAACATTAGTCCAAAATGAGAAACGTTGGCACGCCCTCGGATGCGCTGCCTACCTTTTTTGTATTATAATTGAAATAGAGTTTTCAAAATGTATAATGTAGTAAAGAGTGTAATTTATTTGTTTAAACAGCACGTCCAGTTTATAGCGGCGAACATTGAAACTGTTTCGGCGGTCAGCTCGTGACAATTTGATTTTTTTTAATTTGTCAATGATTTGTCAGTAAATTGGCCAAATCTTTGGTCAGTAATTTTCCTGCTGTAGCTGTTATTATTCTCATTGTTATTGTTATTTTATGTTTATT
Organism: Sesia bembeciformis; assembly: GCA_943735995.1. NCBI lineage: Eukaryota > Metazoa > Arthropoda > Insecta > Lepidoptera > Sesiidae > Sesia > Sesia bembeciformis. The sequence continues at coordinate 1,218,306 of OX031042.1, forward strand.
ATTCTCAAATCAGTATTTCCTGTTTACTGTTATGATGTCTTCGAAATGTTTACCATTTTTCTCTAGTTAAGATACTACTCGTACTTTCGTCTACTTACTTGATTATGAGCTTTAGCCACAAAAAAATGTAGTAGAAAACCTAGTGTGGCCGTACCATTTAAAAAAATACTTAATTGATTTAGATTTAAATATGGTATAACACATGCCATTTCCTCTTTCAAAAACGAAGATACTGCTTTCATAAAGTCCATGGAGTTTTTAGCAAATTTAAATTTTGACCATTTAAAGCTAAGTGCGGTATGTATTATGTTTAAAATACTCTACGACTGGATAGAAATACTTCACCTCATAAAACGCAAAATGTAATTTATTTCTAAATAATAATAAATTCGTTTTATTTAGAATTTACCTCAATCATGCTTTCCTTACAAAATTAAGAATAGGCGTTTAGATTTCATCTGGCCAAAGTAATAAAATATAATTAAAATGCACCCTCATTTCTTTACCAATAGGATCCAATCGAAACTGAACCAGCGGTCTTAGCGACTCTCCAACGCAAGGAAGCTCAAGAGAAAGTCCTCACTGAGAAATGGACGGAGAAATGGCGGGAAACGCAACAGATCCTGCAGGAACAGAAGGCTCTTGGGTTGAGGAAGAGCGGGTTGGGAGTGGTGCTGGACTCGGACATGCCACATTTGGTGGGGATTGATGATAATCTGCTGTCTACTGGAGTCACGTTATATCACTTGAAGGCGAGTATCAAATCAATTGCCTATAATGTCCCTTGTGATAAAACAAGTACAGACATATAGTGACATATATATACACTTTCTTGTATACTAGACTTTCCAAAAAATATATACATAATACAACTAACTAAAAGTAAAACCAATGAAATTATCGATAAAGTGGTATAACTATTATCAATAAAGTGGTTTTTTCAGTCAGTTTTGGTGGTATGAAGAAATCTGATGACAATTAAAAAAATACCTCTCTTTATATGCATACATACATGTAAATATAATTACTATAGATTTTTTGATGTACAATTCACATAGTGTTAGCCCGGGACATAACATAAAATTATGCTAAATGTCATTAAAATCTGTCCAATAGTTTCTGTTAAACGTCTGCATTTAAGGTCTCTGCCAATTACATCGTACCATACTTAGACCATAACCGTATCGACACATGCAAAAATATATTCTTACGTCCACTAGAGTATGACCGGTCCGACAACAAATTCACGATGAGAATTATTTGCAGGCGGCGGAGCCGCGTTGGGGTCGCCAATATTCACCGTTGTAAACGCGTTGTTGCCATATTGACATGACATTAGTTCTGTATAGTCATGGCCATCTTAGGCCACGCAGGGGCCGTTGAGCACACAGAGTTTGGGGCCCTTTTAGAAAGCAAAAAAAAAACATCAATGAATGAAAACAACAGAATTTACGTTTGTTTAGTGACTTTATTGGTTATTGCGGTTAGCTTTATACAAATCAAATATAAGTGATGTGATTACTGTTTTGAGAATTGCACTTACGTTGATGTTAATGGTTTCTTTCGAGTTGGCTGTCAAATGAAAGGATTCGACGAGTAGAATACGATAGAAACTTGTTTTGTGTTAAAAAATAACTACTTATTTATTGATTAATTGGATAAAAAATACATAGGCACTGGAATTCGGCATTTCGGGGCCCCCATCTGGCCGGGGTTCCTCGAGCTCGAGCCCTTAGGGTAAAGACGGAACTGTATAGTGCATATGCTTGGAGCAAAACGAAACGTTATCTAAGATATGGAGGACGAAAAACTTATAGAATGTGTTCGTAAATACGTATTTTTGTAAAACATAAAACAGCTAAAATTGATACCGTCAGATGTTTCCTAACGGCTATTGTTGTTTTTAGATAAATAACACTGTAAATGCTGTAAATAAATAACACAATTGTTTAAATAATCAAAAATTTTTTTTTGACCTCTGTATTGATCGTAATGTTTACAACAGACTGAAAAAAATGTTCCAGTACACACACGACTTTTTGCGATTTTGTTATAGGTATAAATCCGTTATTTTCAATTTGTCCCTTTGTTTTCCGTATAGGAGGGTGAAACAGTTATCGGTAGTGAAGACTACACTCCCACGCCGGATATCGTGATATCCGGTGCGGGCGTGCTGCCGCTACACTGCCGGATCACGTTGCACGAGGGCGTGGCCACCGTGTACCCCGCGTCCGCCGCACAGTGCTGGCTGAACACAGTACTTATCGATAAACCGACTAAGTTGAGTCAAGGTAAGTCTAGATCGTAGTCCAACTCAGGGCCGTTTGTCCTTTCTTTCTGTATAGGAGGATGAAACAGTAATTATTAGCAAGAACTAAAGTAGCTGGCACCAAAATTTACAATCTATGTAAACAAAGACCTCTGGGGCAGTTCACCGCCATACACCAGCTTCAGCTCTTTTCATCCAGCCACTACCGGTAACTTCCTTCAAGTCGTCAGTCCACCTGCCCGGAGCGCGTCCCACGATACGTTTCTCGGTGTGTGGTCCATTCAAGGACTCGTCTCCTCATTGGTTATCGTTCCTGCGGTCTGCCCACTGCCACTTCAGCTCTTGTTAATTGTTTGAACTACATACATATGTCGGCAATTTGAGTTCATAGAATTTAGAGTTTAAATTTCTTCCGAACGTAAATTGAAGTTCAAAATGACAGACATTGGCACGGCTCCGTTTTTTTTATGGAAAAGGGCGCCAGACGAGCCAACCTGATGGTAATTGGATAGTCGTTCATACACGATACATGCCAACATCAGTCCAGAATGAACGTTAGCACGCCCCCCGGATGCACTGCCTATCTTTGTAGATTTAGGAAAGGATTGAGAAAATGGGAGGTATAGGATGGAATGGGCTCTGGTATATCTCACTATCAAAATAAGTACATACATTAGGGAAATAAGATACAGTGGAAAATGCTTGTTGATACAGTGGAAAGTGGAAAAGTACGAGGTAACTACAAAATTTGTGGAGCTGTAGTTACCGTTGTAACATTTACAGTTACAGCAGAGGAGCTCTAACATCACCCGAGAGGGATCTCGGTATAGAAACTCACCCTAACCCTTTATTCCAGGCTGCATTCTTTTACTGGGTCGTACGAACATGTTTCGTTACAATGACCCAGCGGAAGCCGCGAAGCTGCGACAGGAAGGCAGCGCCTCCGTAATGAACCTCTCTAGACTCTCCCTCCTGTCCTGGTCTACCACAGACCTGGCTGCCAGCACTGAGAACTTGAACACTACGCTGTCGTGAGTATTGCTTTGTTAATGTGGAGGGTAGTTGGAAATAATTAAAAAAAAAAAAGTAATTATTAACAAATTAACTATCAGTATAAGTATATGAAATCTACTGATTCAATCTTACCGATCAACAAGAATAGTATTATAATAATTGACATGTCTTTTGAAAATGTTTCTATTCAAAAACAGAGATCAATTCGCGTGAGATCTTCACGACGTTTTTGGTGTACCTTACTAATATTGTGCGTTGTAATAAAATCTACTCGTATATGTTGTTAATTATTTCTACTCGTCTTTTGCATCGATTATTCGTTTTTATAAATAAAAAAAAATGAATATAGCGGATTTTCTAAGGTGATAAAATTTTACAATTTTCTGGGCGAAAACAGATCTGAGCAAAACCTTTTGAGTTTCATCTTCATCGATAAATTAAATTCTCCTATTAATTATGATGTGTGTAATGGATAGAATCATATAATTGTACATCTATAATACAGGTCCTAGGTGATTGCCCTGAGGGACTCCATTCTTCACCTCAACAAATAAATTCGATAATTCGATCACTAGTAATTATTATCTTCTTGTTATCCCTCATTGATAACAAGGCCCTTATTTGTGTCTCCTGTACACCGTGTAAATTAAAATTTCGTAACATTTTACTGGATTAACTTTGTCGAATGCTTTTCTGAAATCCACTATTAAAAATCTTTAGCAAAATTAATATAATGAAGTCTTAAATTTCGTAAGTTTTATTTATTGTCACTAAAGAATTGAATATGCTTGTACTTACACTCAGGTCGGCAATTTGTTAACTAATGGTAAAGCTAAAATCTAATGGTTTAGAGTACACTCACACGTTGCCGACTACTTAGCTATACAACTTATGCCAATATGAATAGGGTGAAGTTTTTAAAAAAAATATCGTTACCGTTGTTCTCAAAGGGACCTAGAAGGCGAGATTCGTTGTGAGCGCTTGGAAGCTCAAAGAGCAGAATTAGAGCGAGAGAGACAACAGTTTCTATTACAACAGCAAGAGAGACAGAGGCGATGGCATGCTGAGCGGGAAGAACTATTACAAGCACAGAAAAAGTTGGATGAGGTATGTTTCGAATACAATTCAATCCACTGGATAGTTTAAGTACATTCCAAAAAAATATAACTATCGTGAAGATCAAGACTTGTACTTCAGACAAACTTCTTTAAATTTCGACTTATATCCTACTATAATTATAAATGTGAAAGTTTGGATGCTTGTTAGTCAATCATGTCAAAAGAGCCGAATTGATTTCGTTGAAACTTAGCAAATAGGTATATTGTAATCCGGATTAACACATATGTAGAACACGCGAACGAAGTCGAACGCAAAAGCTAATAAAATCATGTTTTAGCGAATCTTGGGAGAGGATTATATCCACCTGATTTTGATATGGTTTTATTAATTGATTTCGTTGGGTCGAGTGGTCACGCGTTTTGGCGTCCACGTAATTAGTCGCGTTATTTATCGCCACGATCAGCTGCGTCACTGTACGTCGCGATTACGCGACTTCGTGTGTCCGACGTTACTGTCAGTCGTGAACATTTATAAAACGGCTCTTCACTTCCGTTTTTATAGAGGCTGTGACTGCGAGTAGAGTGGCTGTTTGTGTCCCGGTGCCTTAGCAAATACCTTAACAATGAGATTTTGGAAAAAGCATTTATAAATACATTTCATTGTTATGGTAAAAGACTCGTTTACAACAGTATTATACATGTATGTGTAGGAGCGTTCGGCAATGGAGCGCGAGTACGCCTTCGCGTGCCGACGTCTGTCTGGCGACTGGCGCGCGCTGGAGCGCGGTTGGACGCACCGGCGGCGCGCGTTGCGCTGCCGACAGAGGGAGTTAGCGGCGCGCGGGAAGAGACTGCGGGCGCTCAGCGACACGCACGAGCATTGTGTGAGTATGTAACATGCGTGTGTAGGAGGTGCTCGCGCGCCGACGTCACTCCGGCGACTGGTCCGCGGCCGGACGCTTCGCTAGAGGGAGGGTGTTCATGAGTTCTTCCTAATGTACAACATGTGTCGGTTCTACACTTACGCCGTAAAGCCCCGTGGACGCGAGTGTGAATCGTATTCGCCAACTTCTCGCGCGTTCACGGCAAAGGGTTCGCGGTCGCGAATCACAAACGCTTTCCAGATTCACGCGTCGTCCTCACTGCGGCACGCGGCTGCGAGCGGATGTACGTATCGCATGATATTTTTTAAATGTGTAACAGTTGAATTAGTAAGTTAGAATTGAATGTTTTTGAAGCTGTGCCGATATTATGGGATGCAAATATCCAGTATACCTACAACAAAAATCAAAATGCATGGGTCCGAATAATTGTTTATATGGAGATTTCAAAAATCTCCCATTTCAATTAAAACCACAATGAATATGGTAAAGCATTTAATTCTACTGTTAGGTTCATTTCGAACAAGTGCGTAAATACAACTGTACAATTGTGAGTGTAGAGAGGTGTTCTCGTTTCACGCTTCTTCACGGTAGCACTCCTTTCTGTGTAGGAGCGCAGTGCGCCCTCGCGTGCGGACGCGTGTCGCGCAACGGGCGCGGCAGGACGCACCGGTCATAAGAAAATAACAATAAAAGTATTGTCTTTCAAATTATTTACTGAAACAGAGACGTCCGTTATTTTAAGATTACCGCGATATAAATTAATTTACTCCATTTATCTGAAACAAACAATTCATTCTCAAGATGCAATTACGTCACTAGATGTAATCGACAGATGTCAAATTACAATTGTCAGTTGTTATTGTGCTACTTTCAATATTGGTATAAATGCATGTTTGATTGGGAAAAAGCATGGTTTCCATTATTTTTTTATGTAATGGGGGATGAAATGAAAGAGCTTTCTGAAATGAAATTAAATCATTTTGCAAGAATTATGTATAGTCTTATATTATAAACATCTCTATATCGTTATGTTCTGTCACAATAGGCGTACAAAAATTAATTGTAAAAACGTATTACTCAATTAACATGAATATATATAGACTCATAATTCTTAATAATCTGAATAATAATCACTAATTATCATCTGATTAAAACAATACTCAATTGATGCCAACTTCGATTTTGACCATCGCATTTCTCATGAGTGCCGTTCTCAAGAGTTTTCTCAACGAAACGCAGTTATTCGCACTTGATAAGGAACCGCTGCTTCAAGATCTTTTGCACCGCGAATTGTGGAACGAACTGCCAGCTCGGGTTTTTTCACTGAACAACGACACGAGGCTCTTAATCCGAGCTATGAGATAGGATTGTGCGCGGCCGGCAGCACACTCGCACGTCCTCTAGTGTTGCAGGTGTCCATGGGCGGCGGTGGACCACTTGTTATCACACGAGCTCCTCATTCTCCTGCCACTTTGTCAATTATATAATTACACTTTTTGCGTACAGTCAGAAATTTACTCAATATTGAATGATTTTATAAGTTAAAATAAACATATTAATAATTACCACATTTGTATCTCTTTTTATCTTTATACCCAATAAACAGTCATTCTGCAGAAAAGATTGTTTCTCCTGTATTTACTTTTGTATTGTTCATAAACTGGAATTGTGTTATTATTATTACATATTGTACAATAGTAGCACTCGTCAATACATTCACTTTCAGAGCGAAATGCATTATTGTCTTAATACTCTCTCATAGGTTGCGCTACTTTTAGCTTTGCTCCACACACACGCAGTCGTGTGTTCGTATTTGTGTGTGCTTATTTTTATTTTTTTTCTTCGTAATTTATTAGTAGTTTGTGTAGTTGTCTTTTTGAGAGATAGTGGAGTTCTGAATATCATAACTGTGACTATTGTGAGTATTTAGTCTACTTATCAATTTCAATTGTTTCGTGCGAATTTTTAGTTGATTGAAATCGCATTTTTTTTCAAATATATTCTTGAAACTGCAATTTTAAATTCAATTATCAGTTTCATTTGTTTCGTGCGTATTTTTAGTTGAATGAAATCGCAAAGTCTCTCTCTGACTTTCCATTTTGAGTAATTCTATTGGTGCCATTTTTAGCACTTATTGTCAATCACGTTAGAAAAAGTTTTTGTAACACAAACCTACATTATGAGATTGCTTCTTTAATATTCATAGTTTTAATTTGTCTATGAACATCTTATTGTCCTAAGTTAAGGAAATTAGTGTTCGTGTCCTAAATTGTCATCATTCCACCTCCAATATTCAAATAATCTCTGTTTACGTAATAATAAAGTCAAACTAGACTCTCAAACTGGGGAAACTGTATCTCAGAAGCCAGATATTAATGAGATTGCTATAATTAATTAAAATATGCCTTCCCAACGTTTATTGCAAATAATATTAACCATCACTAGATAATCATAATGGTTTATATAAATATATGAAAAAGTATGTTCAGAAAGCATATTCAGGATCCCACTGTGTTACGTTTCTGTTGCTAGTACACACCCATTTCCCCCCTAGGCTGAGAACGAGGAGGGCCACGTGACGGCCCTCAGGGCGCAGGTGGAAGGCAAGCGGCGGGAACTGGACGAGTTCGTCGGCAGCAGCGTCAGGGAGTTGCTGGCGCAGGGCTGCAGCGTTGATGAGGTTTGTAGCGTTGAAGGTTCAATTCTAATTCCGTTGGGTTCTGTACAGTTATATTCACTAATATGTTGATACGACTATAAATACATATGACCGAATTTAAAATGTGCATATTTTTCTATCAAACGTCATTTCAAATGCTTCTTCGTTGTTAGCCTATAACGTCTTACCAGATTTGAACTCTCAACACCGAGGATACCCCTAGGATATTGTCACGCTCAAATGTTTCTGCTCAAACTAAACAAATAAATTTAATTTTACATTCAGTGGCCCACACTAGAAGAAATCTAGGCCCACACTAATAAATGAGATATGCCGGAGCCCATTCCCATCCCATCCTATCCTTTCCCATTTTCCCAAGCGTTTCTCCAAATATCCAAAAGCAGCGCATCCGGGGGTGTACCAACATTTCATTCTGGACTGATGTCGGCCAAAGTTTCATTCTAGCGTGTTTATGGGCCACTGCATCCACTTACCACCAGGTGGACTCGTATCCCGTCTTCTTTCCATAAATAACTCGATTGAAGTGTGACGTTAAATTTTCTGAAACATATCCAAGTCCAAGATGTCCGCATTGAACCCCCCTTGATGTCAAGAAACTGTCTCGTGGGTTATAAGAGAAGCTATTCAAGGACTGTAAGGGACTTGTGATTGTACACTTGTAACTAGTTAAGTGCTGGGATATTATAAAAATGTTCCCAGAACATGCAGTGACAATTATAAAATTTTAGCACACTTTCACACGAGCAAGAATAGAATTGAACCTGTTTACTAGATAGCTTCATGAGTATACTTTTAGTTATTGTCTTGCTTTTTTTGCTCCCAAAAGTCATTTGCCTGTGTCATTGTTGCATGCGCGATGTAACATACCATTGTCTCTTCCTGTTTCATAATTGATGTCTGCAATCAGTATCAGTTATATTTTTTACGTCTATAAAAATGACTTGTCTCATAGACATAAAAACGGTCATTGTACTAAAAACACAGATTGGGAGTTTTTCCTTACCACCCAAAGGAAGAAATCACTTAAGTGTTAAGGCCGCCTGTTGTGCCTTTCAATTACTTACTTTGTCCTTTTGTCACATATGTTAGTGTACAATAAAATGCCTATATCTATGGGTGCGTTAGATCCATTGAGCTGGTATGGTTAGATGAACGAGAGATTGAAACCATGGTTTTCGTTCTTAATTCAGAATTAATTGTAATCTTAAGGTCTTTTTGCAAAAAAAATCTTGCTAAATATAAAGAACAAACATTTGTTTACAAAGAAATACACTACATTACCGTGTCAATTAGAGGTCTTAAGGATCCTTAATTGACCTTTTTAGAGATCTTAAGGATTCTTAATTGACCTTTTTAATGATAGTTTTTCACAACCGTTAGGTTTCAATTTTTTTTATATTCCCAATTTGGTTTAAACTCATACAATTCAAGACTTTGTTTACCTTTTCTTCTTTTAAAATGAACAATTTAAAATGTGTACAAAACGCAAATGTTTAAAATTTGCTAACGTCTACAAGTCTCCATTCCAATCAGGTCTATTTTGAGGAACTGTTTAACACTTCTCACTTAACTAATAACATTTTACCCCTCCTCTACTTTTTGAGCAGCTCTGTATTTGTGCAGGGTACAACGCCAACCCCGAGTCCAGAGAGTCCAGCGTCGGAGACATCGACGGAATGTCTAATGCATCTGCTGCAGCAGTGCGAGCCCAACACCGCTAATAGCATCAAGGAGACCGTTGACAGACATGTCAGTATTATCAGTGGATATTAATTATGTATAAATAAAATGTTTACTGAGATCAGTATACACATACCTATGCCTTTAGATGCATTTTCTTTTTTTTTTTTTTTATAGACTAGAGGGCGGACGAGCAAGCGGTCCCACGTGATGGTAAGTGTTACCGCCGCCCATGGACACCTGCAACACCAGAGGGTATGCGGGCGCGCCGCCAACCTTGCAAAATCCTATTCACAGCTCTCTTGAAGAACCCCATATCGTAACTTAATGGAAAGACCTCTTGAGACGGTTCGTTCCACAGCCTACGGGTTCGCGGTATAAAATAATTTTTGGAGCGAACAGTGCGCGACACCTCCGTATCGAGGAAATGCGGATGGACCGCACTTCTGTGACGGGAGGTGCGGTTGTAGAAACCCGAGGTGGGAATTATATTAAACAGTTCCTCAGAACATTCCCCATTGTACAGGCGGTAGAACACAGAGAGACGCAACGTCTCTCCGAATGCTGAGGGGTTCTAGACCGCCCGTGAGAGTGGGATCGTCGACAATACGAACAGCACGTCGTTGGATGGAGTCAAATGGGTCCAGTTGGTATTTCGGTGCGCCGGCCCAGAGATGAGAGCAATACTCCATATTTATAACGTTATACGCTTATAAATATGGAGGCCCCATATTTATAAGCGTATAACGTCCCAGTGCAGAACACAAGCCTCCTCTAGTAGATCACTGGGGAGTTTCGGACTATAGTCCACCACGTGGGCCCAGTGCGGATTAGTGGATCACATACTCCAGATTTTTTTTAATTTCTGGAGCATGCGGGATTCCTCTCGGTGCTTTCCAGCTTTGTAAATTTCAAAAAATAAAATAAATAAGTAGGTTATTTATGAAGAAGACAACCAAAATATTATTTTCTTTTTCCAGCTAAATAGACTTTTAGATATAGACGATCGTACGCAAATAAAGTCATTTTTATTACGAATTTAAAATTAACTAAATCGTTTTTTGAATAAACCATCTAGTATTAAGGTTTATTTCGGATTTAACTTGAAACTACGATACGTTAAAATGCTCGCACAACGAATCAGCCTTGCGATCTAGCGAGCTATACCGTTGCCGCCAGAATACTGAATACTTTAAAACATGAATTGAATTTGTATTACATGTTCAGTATATAGTCCGATCCTTTGAGCATTTTGTACAATAAACGTTTGCAACATACCTATTGTTATATTAAGAAATTAACTAATTATTTCTGTAACTTCACCAGAAAAAAGAACTGTTAGAGTTGGAGGCCGAGCTACAAAGTCGCGTGGCGTCAGTGGCGTCGCACCGCACTAAGATCGAGCGTCTTCAGGCGGAGCTCGCGTTACTGGGCACGCAAGATCTGGGGCTACGACATGCGCTCGCATCACCACTTAGTGCCGACGATGGCAGGGGTAAGTGCTGAACACACAGTGGTAATTGAGACTTATGTTTTAATTATCACTCCTAAAAATAAACTAAAAATAATTCTGATGATATCAGAAGTACCTGATAAAGACATTGACGATTGAGTCTGTTGCACAACTCCTAGAGACAAACATGACGTAGCTCGCGTTACTGGGCACGCAGGATCTAGGACTACGGCACACGCTCGCATCACCATTTAGTGCTGACGATCGGAGGGGTTACTGATGAAGATGTAGTGACAGAGAGACTGATGTCCAGTTTTTAGAAAGTAACTTGGCAGAGCTCGTGGTACAACTGGGAGGAGTAAGTGGTGAAAACACAGTAACTAATTGAGACTGGTATACAATTCTTAGTAACAAATATGGCGGAGCTCGCGTTACTGGGCCAGCAGGATCTAGGGCTCCGGCAAGCGCTCGTATCACCACTTAGTGCCGGCCATGGTAGGGGTAAGTGATGAAGACATCGTGACAATACTGATAAATTCTTAAATTTGATTGATGAATAATGATTTACTACAAATAAACATGGCTCGCGTTACTGAGCACGCAGGACCTGGTGCTACGGCACGCGCCTGCTTTACCACCTAGTGGCGATGATGGGAGGGGTAAGTCATAGCTTGCGTTTGTTACACATATTTATCTCGTCAAGAGATAATTCAGCCCAAACGTCTAATGAAATAAAAAAGTAGAGATTATGTGTTAAGGCTTGTTTAATAAAGAAATATTTGTAAATTTACACTAGGGAAATATCCCTCAGCGATATGGGGATCCGAGGGGAAGTTGCGGTCCTCTCGCGTGAATATGGAAATGTATAAAGGTCGTACACGAAAAATTTAAAATTCGTAGATACTCGTATATATATCCACTAAAGGGATTCTGATGTAACTTAAGTAAAATTGTAAAATTGTTGTAGATTTTGAGCAATATTTAAGACCGTTCTTACCACCTGATACTTTATCAGAAGGATATTTTTTGTTACTCCTGATACTTTATCTCCTGATAAAGCAACTGTTAACAATCTGATACATAAAGCCAATTAAATCTAGCTTCTAGATACCCCGCGATACTTTATCATAGAGTGGTGAGAATGGTCCTTAATTTCAATAAAGTTAAAAGTATTATAAGAAGAGCCAATTGTCACCACATAACAGCCAGCCACCACAAATCCTCGCATTCTGCCCTCAATAACGCGTGCCGCTGATGTCCCGGTCACGTGTTTTGTGGCTTTACCCACTTCAATTTTCTACTCATTTGATTATTTCTCGTTTTTTATGACTTTATGTTTTCTCAATAAATGATTCTTTTTTTCATAACAGAAGGTGAAAGCGACCTGTCTCCCGTGGAAGGCGTGAAGCGCAGCAAGTCCGAGCTGGTGCTGAGGAGTACGCCTCGTGAGGATGTTCTCGAGCCGCTCTCTGCCGATGAAAGGGAAGAGTTTAGGAAGAAGAGGTTGAGGTATGTAGTTCTATACGCAATACGAATCGAGTTAAAATTTTACATTGAAATTTTTGAGGACCACAACATGATATGGGCTACAAAACTAAGGTTCCCGTTTGATAGTCAACACGCGAATGAAGCCAGTGACAAAAACTAGCACACACTAAATAAGAATTCTGGAAGTACGTCAATACGCATCCGACATGCACTTGACTCATTTTTTATAATAGACTAGCGCCCCGCCTTGCGTTTGCTTAGGTAACATAAAAGACTTGACCTACTGTCTTTTTCTTCCAAATATTCTGAATACTGATTTAAAAATATTGTGATTTCCTAGGGAAACATAACCTATATTCATATTTGCATTAGCTTCCTGGGAGTGAAAAAAGTATCGTAATGGGTTCAGAGTTTGTGTTAACCCCCTCTCTAAAAAAAACCAAACAGTCTTTCTTTATAATTTTGGTATAAGGGTGGAATTTTAAATTTGTATGTATATTAACCTAGCCTCTTTTATTAACAGTGTACTGTCTTATCGTACAACAAACAAAATTATTTCGCATTTCACAACGGAGATGTTACTCTTCTATAGCCTTTTTATACGTTTTTTTTTTGTTTTTATACAAATTTATGCATTGTCAACTGTTAAAAACCTATCATCCTGAATTTGTGCTTCAGATCACGAATATAGCATCTCTTACCATCACACAGCGTTTCTATCCACCTTCCATCCGCAATAGAAAATATACACAAACCTAATGTTTGCACATTCCAGTCTTAGCCTCAGTCTCGACCCACTTGAGTCTCCAAACTCCACCCTGAACACGGAGGAGACGTTCCACACAGCCACATCAAGCTCTCCCAAGCCGTTCCCGTCAGAGTCCACGGTTCCCACCCCGACCACGGCGGAAGTGTCAAGTGTGCCCGCGGACGAGGAGCCTACACTTCCGGCGCCGCACTTCCGGCTAGGACCAGCGCCTGACGATAGTGATGATATGTCCAGCACTGAGGATTATCATAAGGTAACATTTGAGCACTGAAGATTATGTCCCGCTTTAACAGACGTGCAAAATTTAATTTAGGCCTAATACAAAACTTAGGCCATCATCATTCAGTTCATATGTCAATACTAAATATAATTGAATATATAAGTCAATACAAATCATAAGGCCCCACAAGTCAATCGATACAAACAATATGTTCATGAATTACAATTATCAGTTAACTTGCGACCCGCCCTCGCTTCGCTTCGCTTTCGTTATATTTCAACAAATTAACACAGAACAATATTAAACTATACGTATAAACCTTCCTCTTGAATCACTCTATCTATTGATGAAAACCGCATTAAAATCCGTTGCGTAGTTCAAAAGATCTAAGCGTACATACAGAGGGACAGGGGCGTTATACATAGTATAACGTGTTCGCTTTATACTATATATAGATTACGTCATTTTTTTTTTTCATTCAGCATATAGAGCAAAGACGTTCTCAACCATTATTCACATCCACTATAATTCCCATCAATAAACTCATTAAGCCATGTCAAGAATCGTTTTTTTTTTTAAATAATGCCAAATTATTTTTTTTAATTTTATTTACATTTGTTTTATTTACAGCTGTGCCCACGGCTTCGTCCGCGTGGAATTTTAGTTTTTAAACTCTAAATTGGGATATATTTTCTTCCCGTCAGCCGATTTCGATGGAACAAAGCCTATTCGAAGCGTCAAGCTAAGCTTAATTAACCCGTGGAAACCCCACGAAAGTCCGTTCAGTAGTTTTCGAGATTAGCGTGTTCGAACAGACAGACAGACAAAAAGTTTCAAAATCGTCTTTTTGTATTCTGATACTCTTCCTTCATCGCCCCCAATCAATATATTCTACGCTGGTTCTACAGTTTTATTATATGTATAGATAATATAAAAAAAAACATATCGCCATATTTCAGCCGCGGATAGTGGAAGGCCAATCATCGAGCTCAGTGGAGAGGTCGCCAGAAGAGAGGCATCAGAGGGCCAAGTTTAGAAGAAGAATAGCGGGTGAGTATATCAAAACCAATTCGTGGTAATGATTTCAACGATTGTACTTTGGATCCATTTGATAACTTCTTGTTACGCGTCTGTAGCGCGTAATAAATTAATTGTTACGCGTGGGAGGGGGAGAGTGCACGCTGCAATCCAACAGCCGCTGGGCGCGCTAGACTGGCCACGTGACCCCTCTCTCACAGAAGACTACCTTGAAATGTACTGCATTTCTCACTTTATCGTATTTCCCCAATGTACGTACGTGTTTCGGTAGTGAGTGAGATGTGCCAGAGCCCATTCCCATCCCATCCTATCCCTCCCCATTTTCCTAACCCTTTCTTCAAATCCATCCCTATATCTCCAAAGGTAGGCAGCGCATCCGGGGGCGTGTCAACGTTTGTCATTTTGGACTAATGTTGGCATGTATCGCGGATGTCTATGGGCGACAGTATCCACTTACCATCAGATGGACTGTATGCTCGTCTGCCGACTTCTTACATAAAAAAAAATAATAATAATTAACGCGTAATTCTTAGCGAATTTACGGTAATTGAGTACTTGATTTCTGTTAAAATGAATACATTTTATGGCTCATTTAACAACCAGAAATGTTTTCTTTATAATTAGATAGCGACCGGCCCTCGCTTCGCTTCGGTTAATAAGATTTTTTTTTTCTCAAAATTTCAATAATAAATATAGCCTATGTTACTTGGGGATAATGTAGCATTCTAATGGTGAAAGAATCTTTGAAATCGGTCCAGTGGTTTTTGAGTTTATTCGTTACAAACATACAAAAATACATACAAATCTTTCCTCTTTATAATATTAGTGTAGATGTAGATAAATAGCTTCTTTTTTTATATACTAATGCGCGGACGAGCAAGCGGTCCCACGTGATGGTAAGTGTTACCGCCGCCCGTGGACACCTGCAACACCGGGGGGTGTGCGGGCGCGCCGCCGACCTTCCAAAATCCTATTCACAGTTCTCTTGAAGAAGCTTAGCTTTCTTAGCTTTTAAATATTTGAGGTGGGGAGCTATCGTTACCTCCGTCACTCATTTTTTTTTATTATCGCGAGAGGCGGCAGATTAACAATCAGTCTATCTGATGGTAAATGGACACTGTTGCACCACAGCGACACTCGCGGCACATGCCAACATCAGCCCAGATAGACAAACGTCGGTACGTCTACTTACATTTGGAGAATAGGGAATGGATTTGGAGATGGGTTGGGAGAATGGATTGGGTTCTAATGGTACTCTGTGTTAGTGGCGTCATAAATAAAGTAACGTTGTTGTACTTTTCTAACTTCTGATGTCATTTTTACTCATAGTCATTTATCTGGATACTTTGATTTTTCGGGTCGATTTCTAGTATTTAGTAAAGAATTCGTAAAATCTCTAATGGATTCACCATTCTTATTATTTCTTAGTTAAAAAAGGTATCAATAATTACATAGTCTCGTAATTTTTTTTTACGATATCTTTAAAAATGTTAACGTTATATTATAGCCTTATTCAAAGCTCACTTTTACTCCAATGGCCCGTTATTTTTTGTGCTTCTCTTTCGTGGCCCACTAACACGTTTAGTACCTAATTCTGGTGTATAGGTAAACCAAAACATATTTTAACACGTTGGACGCCATGGCGGTCACCGGTGACTTCATCTTGGTGGCGTTACTGTGCCGTGAAGCCGCCGGTGCCCCAAGCAAAAGGTATATTCAAAAGGCATTTGTGAGCTGCCGGGCACGTTTTTCGTTTATTTTGCGTATGTAAGTTACCAGCGTGGCGTTCTATAGTAATCCTTTTCATTGGGACATAGCTGCCTAGTCAATTTTAGAAAATATTAACGTAAATTGTACACGCTGGGAAAAATTGAGCAAAAAACATTGTTCGTTATATAAAATGTGTTTTTATTACTGATTTTACAATTAAATTATCTGCGAGTTTGACGTTAAAACAAAATACAGATCAAGTAATCGTATCTGCTCTCAAAACAAAGGAAAAAAGCGCGTTTATTTGTACAATGTACATTAATGACACCGACAAATCGTCGTCGCTTAAGTTCTAACACCGCGTAAGTCATTTTTAGCAGTTTTGAAATTTTAATGCCATTCGCTAGAGAATCGAAAGACGCGTCGTTTCGGCCAATCAGAAACAAGAAACGTCCAATAGAAACTCATAAAAATGGAATAAAGTAAGAGCACGGCATCCATCAGACAATCCTAACCTCTGGAAACAGCACGTAAGTCAGTTAGTTTATAATGGTATCTATGTAAAGTTATGCAGTTCTTTCGCTCTCCTGTAAAGTTGCTAATTTTGACTTACGTTGTATTAGAACTTATGCGACGAAATATACAAACACATGTAATGAAACACAAATTATGAACCTGGTGAACGTTTTCATTGTAACAGCAGGCGATGGCAAAGGTGGTCGGCGGCAAGTGACAGAAGCGGAAGCGTTAAGAGCGATGCAGCGGCTGTGCTCGCGCATCGCCGCGCAGAAGATGCTCGTCATATCATCATTGGAGAATGACTGCTCGAAAGAAGAACTTAATCGACAGATTGCGGTAAGTATGAATTAAATTAAATTTATTTGATGATCATAGATAGTTACATAGTAAAGATCTTAAAATATAAAGAAATCTCTATTGATGTAATATTAAGGTTCAATAATATGAGGGGTTTAAATAAAGTGGTCGGTGATCGACGATCTCATACAAATCTCTTTTATGTCCAGTCTTGGCTGATCTCATGTCAATGACCGAAATTCTTGCTTCTCGTGGCGCGCGCTTAAACAGGGAACTTCTCGGAATTCAATCTATAATTTAAGGGTTTGTGTGAAAAAATAAAATTAATAATTCTATGAACTTGAAAGGTGGTATAAATATTTCGCAATACAGACAATTAAAGAGAAATAATTGAGAAACGAAACATACTGAACAGGCACCAAATTTGAAAGTCGGTTACGTTCTCTGGTGACAAAGGTATAGGAGTCGTCGTTGTCTTCGTGATGACATTCATAGTAATTTAAAATTATGTATTTCAGTTGTTCAAAGATAGTTTGTTTTGCAGATCATGATTTGCTGCCCATTTAGTTATTTTTTGCTGTCTTTAAATACAATCTATAATTGAAAGCGTGCTTTACGTTACCTGCTGTTCTAACGAGTTTTAATAAGTAGTTTTCAAACTCGAATACTTCCTCTCAGGTCCTTCAAGACCTTCAAAAGAAATACGTCCGACTAGAAATGGCCCTACAGTACTCGTTCTTCGACGGCCAGAACAACAAGCGCGCGATCATGGTGACACCCATACAGGAAACGCCCTCGCTCACGCTCTCCGAGAGCGACATGCACGTACATACAGACGAACACGCCGACCAAGCTCACGTGCAAGACAAAACGATACATAGGTAAGTGACACGGGCGGATTAAAGGCTCACGAGGCCTGGGCTATGTTTGAATCGGGGCTCTTTTAAGGAGGAAAACCTGTTTCAACGCCACCAAACTTCCAGAACCTTCCCCCGGTTATGTTCAGGTTATGGGTTCAGAATTGAGCTTAAGTTCTTAAATTGTTTCGTTCGCCTTCTTTAGATCAATTATTTCAAAATATTTTTGCTCTACTAAGAAGTTTCTAGCGATGGATAGAGACCTGGCCTATAGCCCGTCAAGCTCTCCCCTCAATCCGACCCTGGTAAGTGGTACTGTTAACATGTATCTCTCCACATATAGGCATTTTCCACAGCACGAACGTACCTCGCGGATACATCGAAGACAAGATGATACGTAAGTAAGTAATACCATCAGCCTGTTTCCACTGTTCCAGGTCACTCTTACAGCACACAATTATAGTACGCGGTCATTGGTAAGTGAATGATATTATATCGTCTGAGTTTTTCGCTTTCTGGATATAGAACTCTTCCAAGACCACAGATCAATGAGTATTTTTATACCTTCGGCTGCCTCTCCACTGCTGGATATAGACCCGATGCTCTCTGAGAGCGACTTGTACGGTGGACCCTTGAAAATGTTGAGCAATTCGTGTTTGATTCATTTGAAAGAACAAACTGATATACAAGTTCCAAACGTAAATTTACAAGTTAGATTTACAATCGAAAATGGTCTTTGTGTATTCGAAATGTCAACTTTGAAGTACTCAACAACAGTAACTAGCCCTATTAACATCCACCACTGGACATGGACCGCCTCATTGTACGTGGAAATTGTATTGTGCATAAGGGATGTATGACCTTCAAACGCCACGCTGGCTAAGCGAGTTGGTGAGTCCACTCTTTTAGAGGTGGTTTGGTTCCTCTGCGCTTGTGGTAGCGGCTTTGTTATCCCTTATTCGCCTTTTACGACACTGTGCTATTCTAAAGCCAGCCGACACCACATCACTGTCTATTGCACATGCTGTAATCCCACAGGCTTAAATTAAAACTATCTAACGTGGCAAATGAACCAGGGAATTTATCGCAGGCTTAAAGACCCCGAGACAGAGGCGTCGGACAATGTGTCGACGTCTAACGACGAGCTGCCGCCCGAGAGCCACGACGAGTGGAACGGCGAGGACCCGCTGCGCTCGCGCAACTACGCACCACCACCCCCACTGCTTGACAATGGGGGGCTCATCGACATACAGCTGCCGGTGAGACTTTTTTTTTATGTACGAATGCGGCAGACGAGCATACAGGCCACCTGATGGTATGTAGATACAGTCGCCCATAGACATCCGCGATACATGCCAACATTAGTCCAAAATGACAAATGTTGGCACGCTCCCGGATGCGCTGCCTACCTTTGGAGATATAGGAACGGATTTGGAGAAAGGGTTAGGAAAATGGGAAGGGATAGGATGGGATGGGAATGGGCTCTGGCACATCTCACTCACTACCGAAACACGTACGTACATTGGGGAAATACGATAAAGTGGGAAATGCAGTACATTTCAAGGTAGTCTTCTGTGAGAGAGGGGTCACGTGGCCAGTCGAGCGCGCCCAGCAGCTGTTGGATTGCAGGGTGCACTCCCCCTCACTGACTGACTGACTTACCACGGGGCCTTCCCCTACGAAAACCTAAATCCGCCTATAAATGATGGCCGAGCCAAGAGGAGTGAAGACCAGCGCCAATATGTATGCACCCCCACTCGGCTGACTTGGACACCGTTTGCCTTCGTTCGCATTATCGGACTTTTGTGCTCGAGTCTAAAGCACGCTCATGCCCTCTACCAGTCACAATTGTCACTTATATGGCACGCCATCGTGTGGATGTTCTAAGTTACACGTTTGTAGATCGACACAAATGAATGAATCAATTAATTCACGTACTTTTTGACGGGAACTCGACAAGTGATGGTCGAGTTTTTGTTTGATTAATGTGAAAATTATCTATTGTGGGTTTTGTGGTTTAATAGCGATAGTATAATAAACTTCTGGCCACGTTACCCCTATCTCACAGAAGACTACCTTGAAATGTACTGCATTTCCCACTTGATCTTATTTCCCTAATGTACGTACGCGTTTCGGTAGTGAGTGAGATGTGCCAGAGCCCATTCCCATCCTACCCCTCTCTATTTTCCCAATCCTTCCAAATCCATTCCTATATCTCCAAAGGTAGGCAGCGCATCCGGGTGCGTGCCAACGTTTGTAATTTTGGACTAACGTTGACATGTATCACGGATGTCTATGGGTGACAGTATCCACTTACCATCAGGTGGACAGTACGCTCGCCTTCGTCCATAAAAAAAATATAACTTCTAAAGTACTTTATCTCGGTCAGTTTTAAAGATATTTTAAATATGATTTCAGGGTTTCATTTTTAATAGTCTAAATTATTTTATACCTCCTTTATACTCTGTTTTATACCGGATAAAATGATTGATAGTAATGAATATTATATTTACAGGACCCTACGATATCACCCGGGCTCACACATCCAATTGATTTCGGTGAGTGATTGGAAAGCTGGAAGTGATCTTATATTTGAATTTCAAAGTTATGAGAGTACGTGTCGTTATTTTATTGTATTATCGTTACGTAATAAAATATAACAATAATAATAATAATAATTACTGTAAATAAAAATAAAATAATTTTTCGTCATACAACGTGCAGTCGGAATAACGCAAAAATATGTTCAACTAGCTTCGCTCTCGCCTCGCTTCGGTTTATAAGTTCTTTTTTAATTATTTTTTTTATTAAAATTTTATAATTATAATTATTTTTATAATTATAAAATATAGCCTATATTAGACACAGATAATGTAGCTTCCTGTTAGTGAAAGAATTTTTGAAATCGGTTCAGTAGTTTCAGAGATTACCCCCAACATACAAACACACAATTTTACCTCTTTATAATATTAGTGTAGATGTTCAATATCGGTAGGATTGATTCTACCAATTTTTACAATGTGTTTTTTTTTCTCATAACTATTGTCTATTTCTAGTAGATACTTTATTGTGCGCGCAAAAACAAAACACTTATTGCAAGTACCGTGCGCCGCCGCACCCAGTCCGAGTAATGAGTGTTAGAACGTTTTAGATAGAACAACAAAACTTCAGTTTCGTAACTATTGATTTATTCCCTAAAAAAAAATACCTGGAACGGTTCGATATATTTGAAATTAGTTGACTTCTTTCGGGTTATTTCGGTGATTAGTTGTATATACATACCTACATACAAAAAAAAAACGAGAAACTAGAAGAGACAAAAGATATTGGTCGTAAGAACGCCGGCGGAGATGTGGTCGTCCCCCTCGCTACACCGTGAACACTTTTTACCAGGTATCGGCACGTGCCTGGGCGATCCTCACCGACTCGCGATCCCACGGTATCCCCCCAATGCAACGCCTTAAGACGAGGTCCGTTCCTTCCGCCGGTCTACCGGCGATGGAGCCCTTAGGCTCGTTGCGACACACATTTTGTCCCTGGCTGAGCGCCTGCGCTCGCCCTAAACTAAACACGACCGACGACTCTTGAAAAGCCACTAGGGCCACAAGAATTTAGCTATTCCGAAAAAAAAGATCGTGAGAGAAGTTTTTCTACGAGATCCGTGCATACATACATACATAAAATGTACAAAAGGCATGTTACAATGTCTGTTACTGTTTTATTTTGTTCTGGTGTGCAATAAAGAAACTTATCTATAACATGAAACAGTGTTTTTTTACGAGAGTTTTAAGACTTAACAGACATTGAGCCCGTTTTATGCTTATAGCAGCGATGCCAGCGACTTCGTTCGCATGAACTTCAGAGTGATTCCCGTGGGAACTCTGTAATGGATCGGGGTAAAATGTATCCTAAATGTTCCCAAATCATAAGCTATAACTATGCCAAGTTTTGTTAAATTCTGTCCAGTGGTTTTTGCGTGATGCGCCGTTCAGACAGACAAACAAAAATTCCAAAAAAATGTTGTTTTGTACTCATACTGGACATTTCAAAAATATTAACTGTTACGACTTTATTATATGTATAGATAATGAATTCCGTAACTATCGTGTTGTTAATTGTAATCGACCTAACGTGAACAGACGAGGTGATATCGATCCCGGGGTGGGTGACGCGCGGCGCCGGCGCGGGCACGCACCACGAGTACGAGGTGCGCGTGCGCCTCGGCCCGCGCTGCTCCTGGCAGCTGCTGCGCAGGTACCGGCGCTTCCGTGACCTCTACCTCACCATGAGGCGGATATACGGGCCCAAGGTAACTTACACAACAGCCTCGGCTGAAATAATAATATGGTCGTATATTTAAAGTTTAGTTTGTTTCTTTTCCTGCAGTAACCTTAACCAGCCCTTTCAGTATCCACTCCTGGACAGGAAAAGAGTGGACTCTGGGGGTTGCAGAGTCCACTCTTTTAGAATGGTTGCGACTTGTGGTAGCGGCGGAAAAGGCAACTAAGGCCCTTTTACGATAGCCACAGAAAAAGATGAACGAGTTATTCTTAATATTTTACATAGCTGACCACTTATAGCAGGGCATTAAACAAAGCATCTATTAGAGGCAGGAACCAATCATTGGATTGAATTATACAAACCAAAAGTAATTTCAACTGAACGCCACAACTCGGATCAAACCGCGTTTGATCCGAGAGACAATAGAAATTTAAAAAATATCGTAATTTTAATCGCAAAAATACTAGGCACGTATAGTTACAATATTTAATTATCGTTATGGGCGACCGATTGGCGCAATTGGTACTGACCCTGCCTGCTGTGCAAGGGTTTGTGTGTGTCTCTGGGCCCACGCCACGGGCAATCCTAGTGTGGGCCATCATTGAGTGTGGCGTTATTTATTTATTTGCATACATGGTCCATGTATTATTGGTAAATGGCACCCTTTCAGGACGTAGCAATTATAGAGTAATATTGGAATACATGTCAACAAAGTATAAATTATAATAAAAAATACACTTACTAATTATTAAAATACAAATTTATTTATTTACTACCCTTCATTCGATGATGTGTGTCCTCAGGTGGGCTCTATCCCGTTCCCGGCGCGGCAGCTGTGGTCGTCGGAGGGCGTGGCGCGCGCGCGGCGCGTCGCGCTCGAGGCGTTCCTGCGGCGGCTGCTCACCGTCTGCTCCGCGGACCGCCGCTGCCCGTTCCACCACCAGCCCCTCACGAGGGACACGCTCGTCAGCTTCTCGCCCTTCTTTAGAAAGGTCAGTAATATATAAATATAAGGATGTACGTGCGCGGCTCTTAACAGTTTTCATTACGAATCGAAGGCGGTAAAAGATAAATCCCTTTCATCTAGCAGCTCGCTGACTTTTCCACCGCCAGTTCTCGCTATTCTTTAGAAAGGTCAGTGTCATAAATACTACGCAACACTTGACAGTTTTCATACAATTCAAAGGCAGTAGAAGATATATAAGTTCCATCTAGCTATCGGCGGTGGCGGTGGCGATAGCAGTGAACCCCATTGCCACCGCCAATAGCTCACTAGAGAGACGCTCGTCACCTCACTGTTCTTCATTGAGGTTCTGTTATTCAGTAACATCAGTAACCATCTACTTTACACCATCTTCCTGTGATCAATTTTGTGATCAGAGAACGATTTTAGCGATAAGACCGCCTTTGTGCATTTTACGTCTGCAACGTCTGTTATTGCTTTGATTTTGGTGTGTAATAAAGAGTTGTACCTATCTGTATTGGAGTGGTTAGCAACGGTTGCCAGGGCGTGTTCGAAAGCGGCAAACGTGCCACGGGATGACGGGGCTTATGTTAGCGGCTTTATTATCTTTTAGTCGCCTGTTTATGTGTTTTTTTTTTTCTCTTTCATTTATATTTTGTCCCGTTGTTCAAAGGGAAAAAAATGAATTTATGGATGAGTGTGGATATATTTGAATCGTAGTCAATAACTGTAGGGCGTGTTCGAGAGCGGCAAGTGCGGCACGGGATGATCCCGGCCGGAGCTCGCCACTGCGCGCGCTCTCTCTCGCGCGCTGCTGCAGCTGCTGCACGTGTCCGCGCTCGCGGCGCTGCTGCTGCTGCGCGCCGCCGCGCTGCTGCTGCTGCTGCTCTACCACTGCACTGTGCGCAGGCGCAGGTAACTCACCGCCGCCTTGAGTACATACGTGCTGTGTTGGTTTATGAACAGAGCTTAACTTAGACAAGATCATAGACTACAGAGACAAGCCATATTCTTTGGTCGATGGCTCCGAAACGGTAACAGATATCGGATTGGTGCCCGAATCATTGGGCCCGACGATATCCTTCCAATGAGTGAAATTATTTTTCAATATGGCGGTCATTTTTCAAATTTATCTGAACCGGATGAAAATTGATATCTGGGGGTTTCGGGCGATTCTAATTACTAATTTGAGGACAGTTTTCCGATTCCGCCATTTTTGACGATGGGTGCCATACAAATGGGAAATTTTGATTTTAGCTCTAGGAAGTCTGCTAGACCGTAAGCCGAGCCCGACGCCCGGAGCGCATCCTTGGTGGAATTTGGTCTATTAGCAAAATAGCCGGGGAAATTATTTATCAAGAGGTCGTAAGGAAGGCCCTATATCTTCTAAGTTAAGCTCTGTTAATTTTATGTGTGGGTATACAAAGTATGGTAGCGGCGTTGTAGCGGCGCGAGCCCTGGGTGCCTTCCACTGTTGATAGAGTTTATTTTATTATTATTACAATGTGCGTATCGAGGGATTGTCCTTAGGGTTGAGATATATCTACGGTCTGGTTATGTAATTGGCCCCCTCCACATGAACATTTCAACATGGTAAAACGGGTTTGACGACCTATGTCAAATGCGATGACTGTCCAATGCGTAATTACGCTCGAAACATCAATAGACTGTTGTCCAGATCAAATATTGCCTTTCAGAAATAAGTCTTAATTTGGTCGATAAGTCAAATAAATATCGATTTAATGAGTTAAACTATTTTAAACGCAAATAAAAATGTATACTTAACATATGGAATCAAATGGAATAGAATTTAATAATTAATTTTACATACATGTCTTGTTTTAATTTTTATATAATCATATTTTTTAAGGAAGAAGGCGGCAGACGATCTTACAGTCCACATGATGTTAAAATGGATACATTCGTTCTGCGACATGCCCGATGCATTCCATCATCAGTCCAGAATGACAAACGTTGGCCCGCCCCCGGATGCACTGCCTACCTTTGGAGATATAGGAATGAATTTGGAGAAAGGGCTGAGGAAAGATAGGATGGAATCGGAATGGGTTCTGGCATATCCCACTCACTACCGAAACACGTACGTACATTAGGGAAATAGGATAAAGTAGGAAATGCAATACATTTCAAGGTAGTCTTCTGTGAGAGAGGGGTAACGTGGCCAGTCGAGCGCGCCCAGCGGCTGTTGGATTGCAGCTTGCACTCTCCCCCTCCTAAATACGTATTGGACAATCATTACATTAGTTGCCAAACCCATCCTAAATGCATGATCGGTTATAGAGACAAAATTATAGTCCGAGTAAGAGCCTTTGTTTGAGAATAAAAAAAATATTTGCCGATCCAACGCGATAAAATTTTATCTGTCAGATAACCGAAATCACGTATTATTTATTATATAAAAAAAAATATACCTTTTACCGGTAAAACATGCGCTGTGTGTGTATCATACACGAATAATAAAGCATGCGCGTAATTATGTTCACACAGACGTTTTTTTACGTGGAAAAGGGGCCGATTGACTGGAAAAAGAATTGAAAAGAAACAATTATGATTACAAACAGGTTGCCAGTGGCGTGCTACTAAAATGGGCTTAAATTAGATTCTAAGTAGTTTTGGTAATCGCGAAATATATAAAACTAAATTGTTTTAGGGTTGCCAATATATAAAAATCGTTATTTTACGTGCATTTGCGTATTGATAATCTAATTTTCGATTTATTGCTACACGCAGTTTGGTAATAAACACAAATATTTATGTAATTTCACGCATTAAATGTGTTTTATCTAATGTCTAATGTAAAAATGCAAAAGACAATTATTTCTCGAGCGTTATGATGACTTATGTAGCACAGAAAATATTTCCATAGCTCATAGTTAGATTTTGTCTGTATATTTTGCGCGTTTACGAGTAAAAATAGTCTTCCTTGTATTTCTGTGTAATTTGAGGACATCCCGACTTTGTAACCAGATACACGGCCTAAATTACAATTTAAACCCACGAGACAAAAATAGGCGGTGCAGCTAAACACATAAAAAGACCGCTGTAATTGGTTGCTTCGATACTAGTAATATCTGCCCACGCATGCACAAAATAATGACATTAGTTGCAGGTTCCGTCAATACACCGTTAGCGTTTCAGTCTACCGTTTCATTTTTTCATGGATTCATCGAGTCTGCGGCGGAAACGAATAATATGAATTACAAAATCTGCCGCACATACATTACGAAAGATATATCATAGTTGAATTTCCACCGTACGGCAGATACCGCTGGCGGACTTTTGAGTATTCCAAAAAAAAATCTCTTTAGTCGTGCCAAGTCTATGTTTTCAGGTTTAACGTGAAAATTTACCGATAAAACTATCGATTTCCGATCATCTATCGTCTTTTAATGAACAAATAGTGTAACGGTGTGTCTAGTTACAAAGCTCTCTGTATAAAGCACCCGAAGTAGGTAATTCCCATCAGCGCGTGGCGAGTTCTGTGTTAAACAAATTTGAACTCTTTGTCTTCGTATTAGGGACCAGGCAAAGAGCAATTAATTTAGTTAATAAAATAATATTAAGTGTTGTATACGCTGTTAAGCGAATTTGATGCAAAAAATATGCCAAAATAAATTGTACATTGATTTTGTTCACATATAAATTATAGCAAACACTCGAAAAAATTATACCATTTTTATACTATATCTAACTCCTCAATTTATTTTGGTATTATTTTTGGATCTAGTATAAATAGAATAAGCTTTGTATTGTGATAATTTTAAATAATAATTTTCATTAAGTTTTGCAAATTTAGTGATTAATTTGTAAGTGATTGTTCCACGTTTTAAATGTCGATATTTATTTTAGTGGTTGTATTTTAATCACAAAAACTCATTTTATCATTGATATTAATCTGAATTGTATGAATTAACATCGATCTATACAGGCTGTAACCGAATCTATCCTGACACCTGGAAAAAAATAATGCATTTCATGATTTAATTGACTTACTTTTTAAAAGATTTTTCGTTTTTACGAAAAAAAAATTAATACAAAACCGAAAAAAAAAACGTATTTTTACAATACCTAACATTATAAGAAAATTAATTCAGAATCACAAGCAGAATATCTGGTTTCAGGCTTCGGTTCGGTTACATCCTGTATATTATATAAAATATAGTCAAATCACGTAATTATAAAACATGAAAGCATTTCTATATAAGATACATAATTTAATGTTATGCGTCGTCATTCTCATAATATATTTAAAAGGGCGGTATATCTGATATTAATGTTATGCCCACGATATATAAATATATTCATGAAGAATATTTATTAGTGAGAGTCTTTTTATAGTAGATATCGTATGTGTATATGTCATCTAAACATATTTTTGTACACTATAATACAATAGGTAGAGTAACTTAGGCGTTATGCGAATCGGAACCATTCAAGTTATCGGTACTTAGCACTCTGCCTTATGTTAGATGCTTTGCACGCTCTTGGAGACTAAGATAAATGTACCGTGTGAACATGACTTATTGGACTTTGATTAAGATTTTCTAACTTAAAAATTCGTTTTTTTCAAGATTCTGTTTAAACAGAAACTTGTTCTAATATCTGGCTTTTAAGATTTAAGCAATAGAAAAGTGCCGGCCCCGAACCAAACACTATTTTTATATGAATTTTTTATAGGTGGTACACAACATGTTATATTCAATTCAACTGCAACGTTCAGTTTATATTTGTAGTCCCTGAAAGTGTATTTCTCTTAATTTAATACACAAAGGATTTTTAAAATCGGTCCAGTACATCTATATGTTGGTGCCTATATGAACCTATGTTCTGAATTCATCTTATACATATATTATAGCAAATAAAAAGAACAAATTCAGTCTCTATTGTAGATATAGTGGCCTCGTTTCGCATGAAGCACAAGTTTTATTTATGTATTATAAAAAAGTATGGCTTAAAATGGCCTAGTTGATATTATACCAATATATGTATTTATTTTGCTGTCATATAGAATTAATACCCTATAGTTATATTTTTATATAGCTACGGTTGTGATAGCTTGAGACCTATTGTGAAACGGACCGCAAGTCGGATGTTCTTTCGAGTAAAAATTGTCCTTCGAGCCGGACAAAAGTTAATTTTACACAATTTGTGGTCCGTTTGCGTTTGGAATTTATTTATTGTTTTTATAATTTAGCACAAATTACGGGTGCAAAAATATTATTTCTTATTATTTTCAAATCGTTTCGCACATTTTTATCATTCTGTTACTTCAATTATTTGTCTTGTTTCTAATGAAATTTAAGTTATACGTTAATATTTTTCCTTCTATTGTAAAAGTATAATATATTAAAAATACAAATTGAAAACAGGGTCCATGTAATGTACTTTTATTCAAATGTTGTAGGGAGTCATTGTGAAAACCAAATCGTCTGTAAGAATTTATGATTTTCACGTTTTAAAATCCATCGCTTACAGTAATCTATAAGTCAAATGAGTGACAAAGACAAATTCCCGTAGACTAGGCCCAACAAGGTTTTATATACACAATGTATAATTAATTACAGTTTTATATAGTCCGTGTGCAATGTTGGAAATTCACCATAAATCTTAACTCGGATAGGGTAGTTCGTATCATAAACAGCCGTTCGCGATTTCTTTTTAATTAGTTTAGAAAATAAATCTATCATAAACAGATGGGTTTGATATTCTTAAACTCATCCTATAAATTGAGATAATTCTATTTTACCATCATAAATATAATCGGAAAATTAAGTAAATATTAGCTTGAGAATATTTGTAACGGAGTCCGTAAAAAGAAAGAAAATCATTTAGATTATGCTAATGTGACAGCCTACCATCTGATGGAAGCGAAGCGTGAGCTCTTTAGTAATTTTAAAAAGACTACCATTTCTAAAAAAACTATTGCTTATTTGGCAACTAAATTATATGCCTATATTAAAAACATTAAAGTGTTAGATTAAAGTGTCCGCTGGACTGGTTGCAAGGGAAATTTCTTCTATGTCGGATTATCCGTACAATGCCAGGGGGGAGAAATCTCTCCAGGCGAGTACGGAGTTGATAAACAAGTCTGTCTCTATTTATTAAACGCTCGAACCCATACGAAACGGTGTCTATTTCATTCTAACATAAACATTACACAAGATTGCCGTTGAAGCGCTAGTTGTTTCGTGTCCGTCCTTTGAGCAAGACGTAAACAAAGTCGGTCTGTGGTTGTGACGTCACATAAGGGCGTTAAGTGTTTGCGTGTTTTTAGTGATTATGGTGATATTTACTATCTTCAGCAACACAAAAGTAAGTGCAAGCGATGATGATGATCCTAACTGATGCTATACAAACACAAATAAAAGGAGAATTTTCGTTTAAAACTACATTTTGTTATGTTGCAAGCAAAGTTCCCATGTGTAATGTTTACAGTCTAGTAGAATAAAAAAAGTAACACCACAAACTTGTCTTGATAGACAATCGTAAAGCCCTTTTCAAACACTATACAAAAAGCACAACTGAACTGCACTTTAAAGGGTCTGTGTGTCGTAAAATAGATGTTTTATTGCCTTCCTCGTTGACGTGCATTTCAAGGTCGAGTGTCTTAGCATTGGAGCTCCTCTCGGGAAACTCTCCCTAACAGTCAAGCGGATATACGAGTGTACTGACGAGTAGCGTGGTATACCCCCCCCCCCCCCGCCCCTCCCCCTACTTTTCACGATATTTGGATCTCCGATCGATTCATATTAAATTATTTAATTTACCTAATAATATTTATCGCACACCGTGGCCTAGTCCGAGAGGTGTTTAATTAAAACAAACCACCACAAGACGTTATTTCAGGTAATTGTCTCACGACGGTACCGCTTCTATGAGCTTTCTTATATTGAAAACCCATTACGCATGCGTACTAGATATCGTGGGAGCTTCTGATGTCCACCTCGCTACTAGTTTATGAATTATACGCTTTTGTTTTTATTATTTTTAACTTATTTTAAGTGAATAACGTTCTTGTGATTGCGGGTTTTATGGACAATTCATGAATAAATTTTGTTTAAATACATTAATTGACGATTCTCTGCCTAATAGGGCTTTATTTATGGCTATTAATGCAAAAGAGGACAATCTTAATAATATATATACTGGAATTGCAAATCCCGCAAAGCACAAGACAGGAAAAAATATTAAAAAATGGCTACCAAGCCCCCAGAGTAGAAAAAATGGCCTTGTAGATAATTCCAAATAAATGTATGATTAGTTAAAATATAAAAAGACATGTTTCATAGTGTGATAGGGAGAGTCGTCTCTTCTCCTTAGTTCGTCCCTTTCTATCGTGAAACGATGTGATTTTTTTAAGGCTAAAGTTTAAAAAACCCCAAAAATATGTTTCATTTATTTAAAATTTGTAAATAGTATGACGACATACGAAGACATGACACAAAAACCAAATCTATTATCAACTTCAATAAGTACTTATTTCAATTTTGAAATACTTTTTTCTAGTTTTTTTCATCTTACGCATGTGTTAATTAATATTAATTTACACGAATAAGGCTTTGTACGCACGGGCTGAGAAAACAGCGTTTAGAGGTTTCGTATAGAGAGGTGGTTAAAGCGCTTTATCGAAACGGCAACATTGGTTCGTTCACCGGGTATTGAAGCTGGCTTCAAATTTACCGATACTTGTTTAGGTTAAACCGATTTTTACTTCGGCAATATGTATCGTATATCTTTTGTGCATCAAAGGGCTACCATTCGCAAAGCAGGTGCATCGGTGATTCACCCTGCTCGGAACAATCTGCAGGTTTTGTAAGTAAATGTAGGCCGACATTTGTAAATTCTGAAAAAATAAAAACCCTGTTTGTAAAATAAACCGTTCTTCCTATCTTTTGCACTTTAAGCAAGACGCGCTTCTTTGCGTCCGTGCGAATGAAGCCTAATAAGAATTTTGTAAATAATTCAGACTATAAAAATAAAAAAAAACTAAATAATATCTATAACAACAGTTATTTTAGTACAAATTAAACAATGTGAGCACTTCGTCTCTGCTTTTTACCAAATATCTATACATTTATGTAAATAATAAGTATTATTTTCCGGTGACAGTAATAACGATATGTATTTAAAATACCAAATTTTAAATAATTCGACAATAAACACAAATAAAAAAATGCCATTATTTATTTTGTATATGATATGAATTACATAATAAATTAATAAAATGTCCACTATAATATTGCATCACATTAGTTCGTAAGTTGTAATCTTACTGTAATCGTTTGCTGTAATCGAATTGAACGGCAAAATCAAAGTTCAATCAAAAGTTATCTGAGCAAATGGACCTTATTGTTACAATTGTGTAGTACCGTAAAATTTGATACAATTCCCCCCTATGTGTAGGTACGTACGTGTTTCGATAGTAAGTGATATGTCAGAGCCCATTGGTATCCCATCTTGTTACATCGAAAGGTAACTATAATGGAATAAAAGAGACTTATTCCATTATAAAAGAGACTTTTATTCCATTATAAAAGAGACATTCCATTATAAAAGAGACTTTTATTCCATTATAGAAGAGACTTTTATTCCATTATAAAAGAGACTTATTCCATACTTCTTTTATATATACTCTTGACCCATCCCCCTCGAGGGTAATTGAGAGGTGTAATGAGTATGAGGAAACATCTTCAAATCTATTTCTAAATCTCCAAATGTAGTCAGCATATCTGGATGCGTGCCAACATGTGTCATTTTGGACTGGTGTTGTCATGTATCGCGGATGTCTATGGGCGACAGTATCCACTCACCACCGGGTGGGCTGTCTGTTAGTCTGACGCATTCTTTGTACATAGAAAAGGGATTTTGTAAGGTTTTATATTACTTAAAAATTTCTTTGTATCCAGATTATGTTCCTAGGAACATGTAATATCTCATTTTTAAAGCAATCATTATGTTTTTTAAGATATCACTAAAGTCCTCGATATAGAATCGACAATACAGTCCCTTTGGTCAGATAATAAAGTTTAATAAAAGTTTTGCAATGCAACGTTACTATCGTTGTTGATTTTTCATTATAAATGAATTTAAAAAAAACATTGTCAACTATTTTACTCACTTGATGGTAAATTGGAGCTAATTGTAACCATTCCTCGTTATCGATTTCTGTGTTTAATGATTTTTAATTAATTGTAAGTTAACTCCCCACAAGATTTAATTGTGATCAATTTTCTTTTGTTTATAGTAATTTCAGTGGTGATCAGAAAAGTCACGAAAATTGTTTGTTCTTATGTTTATATATTTGTTCTTATATTATATCTCGAAATGAGTCTAAAAACTATACCAATACTCCTTTTTCTTATAAAAGACGTGCTTATTGTGTAATCTTTTCGACTTAACATCATTTTATTTTATTAAATAGATTAGTTGATTTCTGTGACTTTGTCTCCTTTTCCTATATCACTGCAAATTCTTTGCAATTACAGAGGTTATATGTACTAAAAAGCTCTCCTGTATTAAAAATATATTTTGTATGATCTATATTTAGCACAAATTACATAAAATAATTCGTGTGGGGAGTAACTACCAAAAATATTTTTAAAAAAATGTTAAAATGTTTAAAAAAGAATAATTATCAAATTTGAAAGAAAAAATGTTAACCGCCGTAATGTAATATTAGTTTTTGTTAAGAACAATAAATCACAAAGGGTTTTACAAAAATTTTTTTATTTACTTTTACACAATTATTGTAACATTATGTT
This sequence comes from Sesia bembeciformis, assembly GCA_943735995.1. Classification (NCBI taxonomy): domain Eukaryota; kingdom Metazoa; phylum Arthropoda; class Insecta; order Lepidoptera; family Sesiidae; genus Sesia; species Sesia bembeciformis. Next base: position 1,251,266 of record OX031042.1, read on the forward strand.
CAACATATACGTTTTTCTGCTATTGGCCCATAAGCACAAGCACAAAATTGTAGCCGATTGTCAATATATATAAGGCTAGATACTCCATGATACGTGAGGCTCGAGAATGACTTTTTTTGAAAAAATGTCTGTATCTATAGCGAATTTAACCAATACCAGTTTGGTGACAGGTCAATATCCGGATGAGTTAAAACCGGGTTGCATTCGTCTAGTGTTCAAGAAAGGGAGACGTGATGATGGAAACTATCTGCCTAATACGCTCTTGGTCTTCTATAAACAAATTTGTAGAAAAAATTATATGTGAGCAGATTCACTCCTTTTATAATAAAATCAATATTATTAATGAGAAACGATTCGGTTTCCCATCTGGGAAATCAAAAACATTCCTAGTGTCACAATTCACTGACGAAATCAACTCCTATCTCAATAATAGGAACCATGTCCTAACATTATTTATTGACTTCTCTCGTGCGTTTGACACGCTCTATCACTCGAAACTTCGAGAAACTCGATACAGGTAGTGTATAAACGATTAGATAGTATTCACAAAAAAAGACAGTTTGCCATGATCGTTTATTGAAGATAAATCGCTATGGGATGCCTTGAACACTTTTGGGTAGAAAAACAAACATAATTTAGACCGCAACACAAAACGAAACCATAGCGTGATGTACGGTCTCGACACAGCGACATCCGTTGGCGATCTCGGTTAAACTAAACATCAATCGATGGTCGAACAGGTAGGTATTAGAGGACCCCTACTTCAGTGGTGTAAAAACTTTTTAGAAAATCGCTCTTGTGTTAATTTTAATAACAGTTTTGAGTCTACATATTCGTTGTGTGATGTTGCCGTGCCAGTGAGACAACGGGTTGGTCGAAGTGTCGAAAATATCGCTGCCGTTGAATCGTCCGTAGCAAATGATCCAAAGCAGTCAATTCCACGGCGTTCTCAAGAGTTGGACATCGCCCAGACCACTTTATGGCGAATTTTGCGTAAGGATCTTGGTTTACACCCATACAAGATCAAGCTGACTCAGGAATTGAAGCCGATGGACCATTTGAAGCGACGTACGTTCTCCGATTGGGCTCTGGAAAAGATGCGCCAAGATGATCAATTTCATCGCAAAATCATCTTCAGTGACGAAGCTCATTTTTGACTCAATGGGTTCGTCAATAAGCAAAATATGCGTTATTGGTCGGGTGAAAATCCACATGTGCTTCATGAAACACCACTTCATCCACAAAAAATAACTGTTTGGTGCGGTTTGCATGCCGGCGGCGTCATAGGGCCATATTTTTTCGTCGACGATAATGATCGTCACGTTACTGTGAATGGTAATTGTTATCGCGCCATGATTACCGTTTATTTTTGGCCCGAATTGGAAGATATGGACTTGGACAACATGTGGTTTCAACAGGACGGTGCCACAAGCCACACAGCACACGTTACAATCGATTTATTGAAGAGTAAGTTTGATGAGCGTGTTATCTCAAGAAATGGACCAGTCGATTGGCCGCCTCGTTCGTGCGATTTAACGCCTCTAGACTTTTTTCTTTGGGGTTACGTCAAGTCATTGGTCTATGCCAACAAGCCGACGACGTTGGAAGAGCTCAGAGCCAACATTGAACGCGAAATAGCAACCGTTTCGGCCGAAATGTGTGGCCGAGTCATCGAAAATTGGGTCCAACGAATCGACCGCTGCAAACGTGCCCGCGGTGGCCATATGAACGAAGACGAGTTCCATTCATAAATGTTTTGATTGTACTTCAACCCGATAATAAAGTTTTTGAAATATCTCAAATGGTTTGCATTTTATTTTGAAAAAAAGTTGTCAAGTCCTTATTGGAAAACCCTTTATAAATGGTTGTCATGTTTCGTGTGTTGTAATATCCATTTAGTATGTCTCTATTAAGTGTCCTCTTTGTCTTCGTTGTTCTATGGTGGTTAGACCTAGTTTTTGGAGTCAAACTTCATATATAGCACATATTTTGGCAAATACAATTATTTTTCTGCAGTTTTATCCTTGGTGAATATAAAGCACATATTATTTAACAATAGAAGTAATTTTCAATGGACTATTGATTAGACCGGTTGGTAGTACCCTGCTCTGCGAAAGGTCCCGGGTTAGATTCCCGATCGGACACTCATTTGTTTAAAGACAAATGTTTGTTCGAGACTGGGTAGTGTGTTCGTATTTGTATGCCTCTCTGGACCCACGAAAAGGAATCCTAGTGTGAGCCTATTAAGTGTGATGTTATTGAAAAACAACTCGAGACATGCGCAATCCATTGCTTTAAATATGTATTTAGGATGCATTTCGATGAAATTGCAATAAACTTAAATGCATCATTTATCATCTCAAAACACCGTCAAGATCAAAATTAGCGTAACATGAGAACTCATTCGCTAAATTATTTCTATGATGAGGCTGGAATTCACATAGTTTTAAATCTAATAACTTTTCAACATTATCTTTCATAACAGCTCCTGTACAGACTACAATTTTATCTTTTGCTAGTAATTTTATAGTTTGAGAAGTCTTTGTAATGCACTCTTCGGACAAAAATGGCGGGTCAGCAACTACCAGGTCGTAGGAATGTTCCAATCCAGGAAGGAGCTTTTCTGGGAAGTTGTAGTCGTAAAAAATAAAATCTGGTGCGTGGACTTCGAACCTTCTGTCGAATTCTAACAGGCACACTGAAAAAGAATAACACAAAACATTAGAACTGTTTCAATTCGTATCTGTATCGATTTTTTAATAATTTTATTAAAAATTAATTTTATGAAATAATTTTGGAATTATATCAAGTTTTACAAGTCTTAGTCAAGGTGATCAACATTTTTTTGAGTGGAGCTTCAACAAGAGGGAAAGTTGATTGGATCAAAGATTGGGTGTGTTATTTAATTAAAATACTAAGAATCTTTTACCTAATGCAGGTTTGATTCTATAAATGTGGTGGTTCTTAAATTATTTTATTCATAAAGCACAGCAGAATTTAAGTAACACATGTGATCAAACAACGACAAATAACCAAAACTCTTAATATTATACCTATTTCTATTTAACATTCTGAATATTACACTGCTTTTTAAAAAGTAATTAGATTTCAATTTACAGATTTTCGATACATTTCATGTTTCTTAAAGTGTATAATTGTTATTGTTACTAATGTAAATTTAATAACTTAAATGAGTTTGAAGTTAATTTAATTCAAAGAGTGACCATGGGGAGTCCAGGAAATGAAAAAGACCTTTATTCAGCAATGGAACAAAATGTATAGGTATAATAATAAACTTCATTGATAAATGCTAAAGTTTAATAATAGAATCAAATAAAATTTAATAAAAATCATAATGCTAATTTATAGAAAAACTGATATAATAACATCTTACCGGTGGCTCTCTCGCCGATTTGTCTCTTAATAGGAACAAACAGCGTTGGACAGGATATGAGCGCCACCCTTCCTCCATTGGCCACTGCTCCATCAATAACTTTCACCAGGGCCTGCACTGTCGCCTCGTCATACCAGAACTGACTCAGTTGCTGGAATAAGGAAAGGATATTAGGTTTACTGTAAGAGAAATAAAATTTCCAAAGCACTAGTAAATATTTTAATTCAAAAAGTTCTAATATAATATATTCAAGAGAATAATTTCAATAATTTGAATATTTATATAAATATTCAAATTATAGGCAATATAATAATATTGTAGTAGCGCTAACTGTACACAATTTTTTTTTTAAATATTATTCCAGTAAAATTATAAATGCAAGTTTAGATGTACCCAATACCCAATTACTTCGAAATGGTCGGAGCAATTTTGTTGAAACTTGGCAAATAGATGGATTGTAATCAGGATTACCACATATGCTACTATTCATGTTGACCATGCAAACAAAGTTATGGGCGAATACTAGTTATGATATAATAAGTGAACAGCCGGCAGCTGTTTGCCCAGGCAAATAGCTGCTGGCTTGCTCTGACTTCCATTTTACCAATCTCTATTTGAATATCCCTACAGAGGCACACTATTTAAATTACCCTACAGAGGCCCTACAGGTCTATTCCACATATTTAAATAACAACTTTGTTGTTCAGTGTGTTATATGCAACATTTGATGAGGTCAGTTTTGTTTGTTATTGCAGTATTCTCTCCTGAGCCTGAATATTGGCAAAATAGCCTCAAATATGTCCCACTACTGGGCAAAGGCCTCCCTTCTCGTCCTCTGTGTCTATGATCCTCTATCCAATGCAAACTTTCGATAGAATTGATATTACTGCAGGGCAGAATTTATTTACCACCATCTTTCCTTTTCATTGAAAATGTTATTTGTACTGTATTTACCCACCCAATTTTCATCAAAAAGCACATTTTCTTTCAATTGATCATCAGCCTCCAGCTTGTTAAATATTTCCTGTCTCTTCTGCTGTTCTGCATAGAACTCCTGCAGAGCTGCAAATGTTTCCGCTGACAGTGTGGGGACATCATCGTCATCTTCCATGTTGTAACTGTAGTTGAAAATACAGGTTGGTATAACTCTTGGCATGCTTGTATTTCAATTGGCATGTTATTACGGGCATTATTTCCATGACACTAAGGTTCTACAACCGTTTAGAATGAGAGAATGATCAGAAAACCTCAAAATTACATGTGATTTGCTTTTTATTTCAACTTTTGTTTGATAGAAGAGGTGGGCTGATGGCCCACCAGATGTTAATTGGTCACCATCACTCATGGACATCTGTAATACTGCAAGGCATGGCCAATCTGGCAGAAATCCTATTCAGTTTCCTTATAAATGAAGAAATGTTAACAAATTTTATAAACTTCTTTGCATACTTAAATAAAGCAAACAAATTATTAGATAAATTTTGGGACCTGGATACTTGGCTCAGATATGTCTTAGGAGAATGAAACTGAACATCACAAAAGAGACCTGATGTGGGACCTAGGACATTCAGCATTGGATGTTATGTCAATAAATAAATTAAAATACAATAAACAAGTTCTTTATGTTACAATTCACAATATAATTGGATCAGGAACTTTTAACTTGTACCTATCATTTGTTAAAGAAAAAGGTGTTTTAGACGCAAAGCTGATGTACCATTATCGTTATGTGCATATCTGTCGATTCAATAATATTGAACACAACCATTTTATCACTGGCCTGAATTCTGGTGGTCAAATAAACAATTTCGCAAAGCAACACGCGGAATAATCTAAATAAACAGACTTGAACGCACTATGAGGCAAGTGACAGTTAAAAATAGGTTAGTTCCTCAGTTCTATTCATAAAGTCCACTTTAGCATCACTTTAGAAATGTGATTGTACGAGCTACACGCGGACAGTTAGCGATGTGAAAAATAATGTTGAAAACTATACTCACCCGATTTAAGAGCAGAAAACGAAAGTCGACATAGATGGCAGAAGCTTTTCAAGGTTTGTGCACAATCTTGTATTTGTGGTTTGTGAGAAATATGCAAATATTTCGCAAAATTCTACATCACTTGGTCGCTGTCACTTGGTTTGATAACTTTTGAGTGACATATTGTACGTTTCTTTTTTTTTTAGATTTTTTGACTGATTTGAATACGGGTCGTTTCGAATTTTGTATTATAACTTACAAGCGTTTTCTACTTCAATAATATTGCAAAATAGTCTCAAAGTTGACACCACAAAAACGAGGCAAATTCAAACTAAAAAGTAGTTGGAAAGCTAATTTTGATACTTGAATTCAATAATAAAATATTGTAAATATTGGGCTAATTTATAGTGTTAACCAACTATTTCTATTAATAACCATTTTTTTAAGACTCCAATTAAATTCTTCTAAATATCATTTTCAGAAAACTACAATGGAGCCAGAAAATTTTCAAGTATTACCTCTACATAAACACCCAGAATACTTAAAACCATGCTGCGATATGATAAACGAAGAATGGCCTCGCAGCGAAACAGCCAGAATGATATCTTTACAAGCATCTTGCGATAATTTACCCACTAGTCTAATATTAATCAACAACAGTAAAGAAATTCTGGGACATTGTAAACTGAGTCGATTATATAAAGTACCAGAAGGCTGCTTTTTAGAGGCTGTTGTGATAACAAAAGCTCAACGTGGCAAAAAACTAGGAACATATTTGATGAAATACGTTGAAGTATATTGTAAGAATGTGCTCAAATTACAGAAGGTAGTCTTAAGTACAAGAGGACAAGAGATTTTTTATGCGAAATTAGGATATGAAATTTGCGAACCAGTATCTCTTTATGGTGATTTTGTACCGTCTAGTTCGAAGAAATCATCAAATGTACCCGTAAATTCAGTGCCAGTGAAAAGTATTTCAAGTAACGTAGTACCACCAATCCCACCTCCCCCACCGATGTCCAAAATTACCAATAGTACAACAAAAGTTTACATGTTTAAATATTTAAGATAATTCTGTAATATTGTATCATATTTTGTTATAGTTTGACCAACAAATAAACCGGAAAGATACATGGCACAAGGAAAATAAACAAAATAAACATAATATTTCATTTAATTTTCCAAAACTATCCACTAACTGAATTCAGTTTGTTATATTTTCAACCTGATCATTTTCAAAATTTAACTAATGGTCTGAGCATTTACAGACGTATACAATCAATAGTAAAAGAAACAGAATTAAATCAAAAGTATCAAGATGTATTTGTAGTTTCACGTTATGAAACACTACAAATTCTTGTAAAATGTACTATGGCTTTGGATTCAAGTCCTTTTGAGTAAAAATCCAACTATTAAGTGTTGTCATGTAAAGGATTCCGAAAGTACCCTTGTGCCACGGTTCGTTACTTGCTTTTTAGGTCTTTTTTTCGTACAAAATTGTACACATTCGTATCAAAAAAAGGGGTTTTGAATATATTTAGAAAAATTGTGTAAAATGATGGGTCTTAATAAAAAAATACGTGTATAAATTAAGCAACATGTATTTATTAGTGTTTAGAACTTGGCTTTATTAATATATTTAATGGCGCGCTGTCGAATGGTTTCCGCTTGTTGCTGATCACCAATTTTCTCTTCAACTTCGATCCACTTTTTGTAGAGAACTTTCATTTTCCTAGCTGGCAATTTCTGAGATGTCATACGCTCCATTAGTTGCCTGTTAATAAAATAAAGTAGACTTTAGTAGAATTTTGATTAGTAGATTGTTTTCTTTTCTCTGTCCAATAAGTCTATTATATCCGTAAAATAGAGATCTGTGTCCGTATTATTATTAGATTAACTGTATTTGCAGAACAGCGATGGAAAAAAAATATTGGTAATCGTTAAAATAAATAAATCGGCCAACATTTGCTTGAACAACGCATCGGCGTGATCCACAGCGGCGTGGTTGCATTCTAACAATATCACTCTCCCAACATACATATTTAGTTGTTGCCTGCGGCTTCGCGCGTGTGGATTAAATTAACCGTGATTAAACATACAAAATTTGACACTTTCTACTTTAGCCCCCGTGAAACAATTATGAAAAACAGTAAAACATATTCAATTATTTGTATTGTAGAATATTTACACCAAGTTTAAAGTTTATAGAGCCATAAAATATTTTTTTCATACCAACTTTGATACCCCATTTCAACCTATTAGAGGATACATGTCGATAAATGCATCTTTGGTAAGTTTTTGCGTCATAAAAGAACGCTATTGTCCAAATTTCATGTTTCTAGTTTCAACGGTTTTGGGTGGGCGTTTCTGAGTCAGGACATTTCTCTTTATATGTATAGATAAAGCCTATCATTTCTCACCTAACTTTGTCGAGATCGTTCGCCTTGAGCAGCGTGTCCACGTATACGGAGCACACGTCGACTCGTTGCGGGTATACGGCCAGCACCTGTTCGAATAACGCTTCGGCGCGATCCACAGCGCCGTGGTTACGTTCTAACAGAGCGAATTGGACGAGGACTGACACGTCTGTGGAAAAAAGAAATGTTATTTATTCGTTTTCATCGCTTCATTAATTTATTCACCGTTAATGAAATTGTTATTGAAATTTGATTTCAAATTTTTATTTATTTGACTATACAAAACAGTTATACAAAAATAATACATGTCTATACTGTAATTAAATTAATTATTAATATTTCAAACAAAAAGAGATACAAAAATATTCGCGGGACACCTGAATCGGGCCACCCTGCATTTTCAGTTTTGATAGGCTGAAGCTTAAAAAAATGTTTTTATGCAAATCGATCAAAAAGTTTTTATGCAGTTTTGAAGCTAATAATAATAATTTGTTTTAAGACATTTACATATTTTCTATACGGTAATTGTCACTTATAATGTAGTTTACAAAAACATCTGTTAAAAATTTAAGGTGATACATAGGTCACACTGAAAATTTCCGGAACTGGCCACTTACATAAATAATATTTAAAAAGTAATTACAATATTTGAAAATAGAACTCTTTGGCTGTAAAAATTGGGTGGCTCTTTAAAAATTGCATGTCTGCATTACGATGGATTTAACTGGTGAAAATTTTCGCTGTATGATTTTCTACGATTTTAAGTGTAATTTGACAGCTCAGCAGAGCCTTGCTCGGCTTCAAACTGCTTTTGGCGATGAAGCACCAAACAAGACGACAATTTATAGCTGGTTTGCAGAATTCAAGCGCGGTCGTGTCAATCTCAGTGACGAATTTGTGAAGGTTGCCCGTCCACCGCTTCCAACAATAAAAACATCGATGCTGTGCGCCATGTGATCGAAACAGACAGGCATGTGATCTACCATGAGATTCGGGTATCCTTAGCATAGGCATGAGTCAGATTACTCAGTTACAATCAATCTTACACAAATATTTGGCTGTGCGAAAGCTGTGCTCGCGGTGGATCCCACACAATTTGACTGGGGCTCAAGCAACGGAACGCGTCACTTGGTGCAATGCCATGTTTACCAGGTTCAACGAAGGGGTGTCAAATTTGGTGTGGAACATAGTAACAGGTGACGAAACATGGATTTACAGCTAAGACTCCGAAACAGAGGAGCTATCGGCCATTTGGGTCTTCCAAGATTAGCCGAACCCCACCAAAGTGGTGCATGTGCAAAGTGCCGCGAAGCAGATGATAGCTTCTTTTTTTAGAAAAACTGGACACGTGGCTACTGTTGCTTTGGAGAATCGTCGTACCGTGAATGCTGATTGGTACACGACCATTTGCTTGTTTGAAGTTATTGACGAACTCCTTAAAAACAACAAACAGAATAACGACTTTTTGAAGTCGAAAAACGTAGGACTCATAAGCCATCTTCCATACAGTCCCGACTTGGCACCTTGTGACGTCTTCTTGTTTCCAAAAATGAAGAACCAATTACGCGGTCAACGATTTTCATCGCCAGAAGAGGCTGTTGAAGAGTTTAAAAGCGTGTTACCGAGGTCACCACGGAGAAGTGGAATAAAATTTTTATGGGAATTGGTTTATTCGTATGAAAAAGTGTATTGACGCTCACGGAGAATATTTTGAGAAACAATAAATAGATTTTTGGCCATTCATTGTAATTTTTTCTTATTCATTCGGGAAATTTTCAGTGTGATCCTCGTATCTCATGACTCATAACATAATTTTTCAAAAGAATTATTTGTAACATATTATTTTTGCTCTTTTTTAGAATAAATCATAAAAAATTCAATTTCAAAAACTACCCACATTTACGAAAAATCTCACAAAAATACTCCACAATATACTCACGTTCTTTCTTCTCAAGAGCAACGATAGCTTTCTGCATGACTTGGCGGGCCTTGTCCACAAGGCCTGCCTTATAGCAGGCCTCCCCGCACGCGATATAAGTCCCCCCTTGCCTCCGGTACCTCCTCATCATGAGCTCTACGAGCGAGGAGAGCTCCTGGTGCTTGCTGGTCTCCACATAAATGTCCAGCAGTTTGGAGTGAACGAGGAATGGTTCGCTCATTTGCAGGGCTTCCTCGAGGGCTTTTTCATGGGACTCCTGTTGGATATCAGGTTTTTATTTATACAGTATTCTAGTCTCTTAGGACGTCGGGACGTCTTAGGGGACTTTCGAAGTTACATAGACTTTTATTCTTCTTTTAGACTTTAGAAGTAGAAGTCTTTAGAACGCCGCAGAGCACAATCGACGGTGTAAATCTCAATTGGAGTAAGGGACAAAGCAGCACATTAAACACAAAGGCCGTTCTCACAATCTGATCTTTATAAGGTTTACCAGTTTCTTCTAACTGTTAACAGTCTGATAGATAAATTATCTGCTAATTAAATCTAGCTAATACTGATTTTCTGATAAAGTATAACTAACTTCCTGATACCCTCTGATAAAGTATTCGGAGGTGGTGAGAAAGCGCGCTTAAACAATTAAAACAGCGGTCTCTTAAGCTATAATTTGTTGTATAAATCGCTGTTTTCTTTGGGGTAAGGGATTTATTTTAAAAGGTATCGAATTTTTAAATATACAGAAAGAAATGGAGTAGAACTGTATATATAACGTTAATTCTTCATTAAAATTTATTCGTGACGCGACACGCTCTCTTCACGATCTCGCGTTGTCTACCTACATATGTCTCTGGAGCTAACGCATTTTCCGATTTCATAGAGAATATACATAACATAAAAATAAAAATCAAATCAAATATATAATATGTTTACCTTAGTTCCGAATCTGTTCTCAAAGTTGATGATGGCGAGCCACACGTTCAGCTTCTCTTGTTCCTCGCGGAAAGAGATCGTGTTTAATGCACGTCGGCCAACTGCACGAGCTTTGTCCAATTCAGTCGCCTGAATAGAAATACATATTTTAACGTTAGACGTGGTATATACAGTAGATCGCGAGCAGTACCTTGAACGGAATTGTATGGGGTTGACTGAAAGTGTTTACACGACGAAACGCAGACATGCGACAAGCCCCTTTTGTCGTAGCATTTCGCTTTCAGAGAATACCTCTTAAGATCTCTGACAGTATCCGGGGATCCTTGGTATCAACATTTCCAGCAAAGTCGAATTTAGGAGTCATCTGGAAAATAAAGCCAAAATGGCCTCCAAAAATCTCCGCGTGCTGAACAGAGCGAAGCGGTACTTCACCACTGGGCAACTTCTGACGCTCTACAAAGCTAAGGTTAGTCCCCATATGGAGTACTGCTCACATCTCTGGCCCGGCGCACCGAAATATCAATTGGACCCATTTGACTCCGTCCAACGATTCCATTTGCGTCCCTTTGCGTGTTCTACCGCCTGTACAATGGGAAATGCCCTGAAGATTTGTTTAACATAATTCCCACCTCGGTTTTCTACAATCGCACCTGCCGTCACAGAGTCTTAGGAATGTATTTTTAGAAAGGGCTTGTAACTTAAAATTGACTATAAACATTAAACAATATTAAGGACACTCACTTGCAAGTGGAACGCCATGTACGCAATCCATAGCTGGCTGGAGTCAGGACTAGCCATCAGCGCTCTCTCGAACTGTTCACTGGACTGCGGCCGCGACTCACTCTCTATCGCACGTCTCTCTAACTGTCTTACTCTCTCTTCCTCTTCCCTTGCTTTAGCCACCTTCTCTGCTGCTGTTAACTTTTTGCGTTTCTTTTTTGGTTGGTCTTGTTCCTGCGAATTTGAGTTCACAATTAATTGACAAAGCTAAAATGAAATGCATTTTAATATATTCGTACCGTGACAGTTTTATCGTCCGCTGGTGGATAGAGGCGACCTCGTGCACACGGTCTTGCGCACGAGGGATGTATGGCCTTACAACGGCACGCTGGTTAAGCGGGTTCACTATTTTCGAGGTGGTATAGATGCTCAGTATTTGTGTAGCGGCTTAGGAGTCGCCACAACACGACATCCGCGGGATGAGATGGGACAGCACGCGGTTATTTTTATATATATTCATCGTTAAATTGACAATTAGAGGTAAGAGAGTGTTGTAACCCATGGCTTATGGTGGTTGTTATTCCTTATGACAAAACAAAATACTCCTTAGTCGTATTTTACGACAGAAACGAAAAGAGATATTCTAAAATATTCTATTCTATTCTATTTAAACAACGCCCGTTTTAAAATTCTGTTAGATAGACATTTTTCCTTTTAGATAGTTTATATATATATATATATAGTTTCATTTTACCTATTCTGCATGCTAAGAGTTATAGTTGTGTATAACTGTAAGTGAATTTACGAACGTACAAATGTTTTATAAAATGTGTCTGTAACTAGTTAAGTTTGTAAATTTGTTGTTATACCTAATAAATAAAAAAATAAAAAAAATAAAAAATAAAATAAAGCCGGCCAACACCACATGCCCAAATATACTCGTACAAGAAAGGCCAATAAGATCTGATCCCAATGGTAAAGTAGTTGTACGTTTTGGTGCAAAATTAAGAGAACCGCAAAACAAATTAGATAGTAGTAATTCTTGGGAGAGGGCTATTTCATTAAACGATTTTGTTTTGTCTTATTACATAAGTAATTCTATTTTTTTTTTATAGAAAGAAGTCGGCAGACGGGCATACAGTCAGTCCACCTGATGGTAAGTGGATACTGTCGTCCATAGACATCCGCGATACATGCCAAACATCAGTACAGAATGACAAACGTTGGCACGCCCCCGGATGCGCGCTACCTACCTTAGCAGATTAAGGAATGGATTGGGAAGATGGGGAGGGATAGGATAGGATTGGGCTCTGGCATATCTCACTCACTACCGAAACACGTACGTACGTACATTGGGGAAATACGATAAGGTAGGAAATGCAGTACATTTCAAGGTAGTTTTCTGTGAGAGAGGGGGATAATATGGGCAGTCGAGTACGCCCAACGGCTGTGGGAATGGATCATACACCTTCCTCTACAGAATCATTGTGGAATCATTCAATATAATAATTTTATTTTGATGGCCAGCGTATTCTGTTCCCTACAGCCCACTAGAGCCACCTGACTGGCCAAGTCAGATTTGGTGGCGTGAGTGTGAGAGCCCATTTCCATTCCATCCCATCCCATAGAATAGGATGTATAATGGAGTAAGAAAAGTTTTTATGATATTTAATATGTAGAAGAAAATGAACGGGGAGTGTAATGTATGACGAAAACTCCCATTTAACTGCCAATTCCAAATCTGCAGACGCAGACAGAGAATCCGAGGGCACGCAAAACGTTCGTCATTCTTGATTGATGCTTGCAATATCAACTTATGATTGGTTACCTTTGCCTGGTCTGCATTCAATTCTATAAAAAATATATATTAAAATGCTACAAACCTCTTCATCACTACTGCTCGAACCATCTTCACTACCAACAATCTTTGATACACTATCCATGTTAGCAGACCAGAAGTCCTTAGCACTGGGAACTTCTAACGCAGGTTCTAAACTCTCCACCACTTTAATATCATCTTTCTTTAACTTTTTCTCCACTTTCACTTCTTCTTTTACCACTTTTTTATCTTCTCCTGTCTTCTTCAACTGTTTCAAATCTTTCTTCTTGTAAACTAGTGTTTCTAAATTGAATTCTTTTAGTTTTTCCTGAGCTATTTTCAAAGCATTAACTAGGTGCTTACTTCTTTCTTCAAGAAGTAGTTTTTCTGTATGCATGGCTGTATGGTATTTCTTGTTGTATGCGTCTAAGCCCTTTTGTTCTATCTTAGCTATTTTCTGTTCCACCCTATCAAATCTTAACATCCTGGCGTTTATCGCTTTTAGCAAAGATACTACACGCCTTTTGTAATTTTTTCCAGTGATACAATCAGATAGATCTATCAATCCTAGGTCTTGTGGTGTTAATCCATTGTCACTTTCTTGTATGTCTGTATCTATGGGGTAGCTTTCTTCAGAAACCTTAACTTCATCTGTTAATTTAGCTTTTTTCTTCTTTTTTCTTTCCTGTTTTATGTCTATTTCTAAAGCGTCACTTTCTTCGAAAACTTGAACGTCCTCATTAATATTTTTATCTTTTTTCTTATTTTTCTTCTTCTTACCTTCCTCATGTATGTCTTCTTGTATATTAATCTCTACAGTTTCGCTTTCTTCTGAAACTTCCTTTGCTTCGCTTTTATCTTTTTTCTTCTTTTTCTTTCTTTCACTTTTAGAGTCTTCCTCTTCTAAGACTTCATCTTCCTTTTCCTCCAGCTTATCACTGGTTTGCTTTACTTTTTTATTCTTCTTATCTTTCTTCCCTTTCACTTTTTCGTTGCCGTCTATAGTTTTCTGTTTTTTATTTGGTATTTCGGTATCATCAGATTGATGTTCACGTTTTTCGTGTTTATTATAATTATCCTGAAATACAAATTAATAAAAAAATATATATTTATTTATCAAAATAGACGCACCAGTGGTACATCCACATATACATCATTAACATCAAATCGTACAGCCCTGCTCCATGTAAATAAACCTATCATGGGTGCACACGGCTCTCACAATATTAAAATAAAATTTGAGGCTACAACATTAATACAAAAACAATGATTAAAAACTGAATACATTTAAAAAAATATAATACAAACGGAAAGAAAATATTAAAACTATAGTGCCGCGACACACCACGTTTGAACACCGGCCAGGAGTCGCCAAAGATGTCATTTATGTTATGTTAATGTTTATCTTATGGTAAATAATTCACATTAATTATTTACAAATAAGATTGAGTCTCTTATTAAAGAGAATATAAAAAGTATGGCAATGACTTCAAAACAATATATTTATATGAAAAGTTTAAATTAATTATTTTTATAAATTGTGTATACTCACACGCGGTGTAAATGGCGGTACGATTATACTGCCGGTCATTTTCTTTGTTTCGGGGTCCACCATCAATATTGTGCAGTTCACCTGACACGTAACGTTTGTATATTAAATACTAGTTCAATGTTTGACATTCAATTATCATTAATTTGTACACAGATATAAAAATGTTTAGTAGTTTTCAAAGCACAATTTAAAAGCAATTTCTAAACGCTGATTCAAACATCGCTTCCTCTTACGGCACGCGTTCGAGTACACACGTACTCGGCGCGTAGGCACCTTTACAAATCTAAAATTAAAACATTAAAGTGGTGCTACTTACAATCTGTCCCAGATGATAGATGTCGGCTAAATTGACGTGTGTCTCGCGACACGCGTGCCACCGCGGCACGTACGCTTGCACGTTCTCGAAGAACGACACCAGCATGTAGTCGCGGATGAACTGACAGACAAACAGATGTTATATAACTGGGAGTGGGTAGGTCCTGAGTGGTGAATCATAAATTGACATATACGGACATACACGTTGATTTTTTTATGGTTTCAGAGACATGAAAAGAGAGAGGTAATATACAATGAGTCATTGAAATAACGCAAAAATTGAAAACGGACTTTTCAGTATCGAGTAGAATTGGTAGTTTATTTGGGAAAACAAACATTACATTTTAACATAACATACATTTCAATTATTCTACTAAATGTACAATAGCTACAATTATTTCAGAACCAACTACGTTATCCACAATTAACTATTGTTACAATAGGTTCTTTTTCATGATTTATAGTACAAACCTAGTACATCATTAATTCTACGCGCGTCGCCGGCGCCCGGTCTGAGTAAGGACTACAAACGTTTTAGACGGAACAACCTTACATGTTTTTAACTTAATTTATTCCTTGGAATAATTTTATTTAAAAATATAAATATTTAAATCGGTTAACATGTTTTGTGTTATTTTAAATTTGGATAAAAAATATATGGGTTTTTTAATGAACTAGAACACAGTAGCTCCCGGCCATGTCACGAGCCGGATACTAATGCTGCCGTGCCAACTAAAAGTGCAGTAACTGACTACCTTAAGGCGGGTGTAAAAATGTAAACAAATTTTTGTTTGTATCTCCCAATTTATAAGTTATTCATTCATTCTTTTTTTTTATCGAACTTACCTTGATGGTCCCCGTGTACTGCTTCCCCTTCTGCGCCTGGTCGTAGCTCTGCAGCACTTCCAGGTCTGGCGTCAGAAGTGACGGCTTCAGCGTTAAGGAAACGTCCTGGTTCACCGGGTCTATTGCTGGCACTCGGTCCTTCACTACTTGACCCTCCTGCGAATCGAGGTTAAACTCTATCAACATTAAAAGGTTATAAACTCTATCAGTATCTACTGCTGTACACGGAAATGATTAAAACTATACCACGTTTGAACACCGGCCAGGAGTCGCCAAAGATGTCGATAGCTATGTTGTGTTAGTTTATCTTATGGTAAATAATTCACTTTTATTCCTTACAATTAAAATCGAGTCTCTTATTAAAAAATAATATAAAAAGTATGGGAATGACTTCAAAACAATATATTTAAATGAAAATTGCAAATTAATTATTTTTATAAATTGTGTATACTCACACGCGGTGTAAATGGCGGTGCGATTATGCTGCCGGTCATTTTCTTTGTTTCGGGGTCCACCATCAATATTGTGCAGTTCACCTGACACGTAACGTTTGTATATTAAATACCAGTTCAATGTTTGAGATTCAATTATCACTAATTTGTACACAGATATAAAAATATTTAGTAGTTTTCAAAGCACAATTTAAAAGCAATTTCTAAACGCTGATTCAAACATCGCTTTCTCTTTCTCCACTCGGCCTCTCTTTCACACGAACTCTCTCTCTCTTACGGCACGCGTTCGAGTACACACGTACTATATTAAGCTCTTCAATTTAAATTCGTTTTGTAGTGCAGTTACACGACGGTAACTGCACTCCGTGCAGTTACCGTTTACATCCTATCGTGCGCTTACGTGTAGAATGAAAAACGGAGAACGACCATTTTGACACCATAAGGTGTTTATAATAGAAATTTTAAAAAATGACCAATTTGGGCAAGGAAAGTCTCGATTTTAAAAAGAAAGTGACATTCTAAAATTATTGTTTTTTTTTTATTAAATCACACCAACACTTCAGTTGTTAACAATTGTTAAAGGCATTACTTAAATATGTAATATAATAACTGTCGCAATAATAGTCGCAAATTTTGTCTCCTATTGTCTTAATTTTGGACATAATGTTTTGAACATTGTATTTTTCAGTCTGTCGCTTAATACAGAGTGCACCCAATATTCTCTCTGTGTGATCGTCTTTTATAACGACGTTAAAGAACTATAAATGTTATCACTTCGACGTCCATTTCCAAACTGCGCACGCCCCACTAACTTACGCCCATCGAACGCCGTGCTGGACACGCGCTGTGTGTTACTGTGCTAACGCGCGTTCAACGCAGCGTCCATCGCCTAATGTGTATTTGCTAGTGTTGCAACGAATAGTACATTCGGCCTTCCGCCGAATACCGAATATTCGGTGGGGTCCTCGGCCGAATAGCCGAATATTCGGCCATATTTCTGGCCAATTTGTCTAGGCGCAGAGGCACAGCTCACACTGTCCTTTGATTGGCTCGCGCTCCCTTTATTTCGCCGCAATCGCGTAAGGGCCGTATCGTCAGGTGTTGAAAACGAAATTGTAGCAGACCTAGATATTTACCTTAATCTAAAATAATTACATAGGAATAAAAGTACATTTTTTGGTGGGCAAAAAATAAAGCAACATTTTCTCAAGGCTTAGTGAAGCTTGCTGCAAAGTATTTGTCCCCACCTGGAAGCAGTGTTTACTCGGAGAGACTTATTCAGAAGCAGAGAGTTCGTATGAAGAGAAGAGAAACAGGCTTCTTCCTCGTAATGCAAAAAATATATTATTTTTACTCCACAATCTACCGCTTTTAAATTTTGATTACTAATTTCAAAAAATATGTAGATATGGTTATTGTAACCATTAGAAAAATAAACACTTAAAATTATAAAAAAAAAGGTTATTTTCATGATAAAATATCCTGCTTGCAAGACAACTTATAGGTATTCGGTATTCGGCCGAATAGTAATTTAATATTCGGTATTCGGCCGAATAGTAATTTAATATTCGGTATTCGGCCGAATATCGAAAAAGGGCCGAAGAGGCCGAATACCGAATAGTAACCGAATATTTGTTGCAACTCTAGTATTTGCTCTAGGTATACAAATATAAATTGCAACATAAATACATAGCACATATAGTACATAATTATTAAAAAATATTAATGCAATTGCTGTTGAAATTAATTATTACTGCAATTAATGTTATCCATGACTCCATGACTAATAAATAATAGAAGTAGACGACACGATTCGGTGGCCTCGGTGTGTAGGCACCTTTATAAGTCTAAAAAAATATTAAGGTGGGTGCTACTTACAATCTGTCCAAGATGATAGATGTCGACTAAATTGACGTGTGTCTCACGACACGCGTACGACCGCGGCACGTACGCTTGCACGTTATTGAAGAACGACACCAGCACGTAGTCGCGGATGAACTGAGAGACAAACATATATTATATAACTGGGAGTGGTTAGGTGCTGAGTGGTGACAGGTAGGTATATCATAAATTGACATATACGTTGATTTCTTTATAGTTTCAGAGATATGAAAAGAGAGAGGTGATATACAACGTGTCATTGAAATAACGCAAAAATTGAAAACGGACTTTTCAGTATCGAGTAGAATTGGTAGTTTATTTGGGAAAACAAACATTACATTTTAACATTGCACATTACATTATGTGCAGTGTAATTATGTCATTCGGACCTACAATATAAAATGTGCTTATATGTAATGGATAAAAAAATATTTGAAACTTTTCGCTTATATTTTTTATTTGACTTTGAATATTGACCCTATTAATGGTTAAAATTTCAGCGTTTATATAAATTGATGACATCTACAGTTTCATGAAATTCATTCTTCCGCTTATTCAATCATTTATTTTATCGAATTTACCTTGATGGTCCCCGTGTACTGCTTCCCCTTCTGCGCCTGGTCGTAGCTCTGCAGCACTTCCAGGTCTGGCGCCAGAAGTGATGGCTTCAGCGTTAAGGAAACGTCCCGGTTCACCGGGTCTACTGCCAGCACTCGGGCCTTCACTACTTGACCCTCCTGCGAATCGAGGTTAAACTCGATCAACATCCGACTTTAAAAGGCTAGAACTTCCTCATTTTAGTGTAAGCAATGCCACCAGCTCTATCAGTATTTTCTCTGCTTAACACGGACTTAATCATGCACAGTGTTTTGTGCATGGGGGATGATGCCCTTAAAATGCCACGATGGTCAAACAGGTTGGCGAGTTCACTTTTTTTAGAGGTGATGTGATTCCTCAGCGTTTGTGCGGCTTCGCTACCCCTTAGTGGCCTTTTACGACATCCACGGGAGGAGATGGGGTGATATACTATCGAAACCACACGGCACAAATATCGTACAAAATTTCTTGTAATTTTTCAAACCTTTTTAGATAGATAAAACTCTTTATTGCACACCAAAAACAATAACAGACATTGTTAGACAAAAAATGCACAAAAGGCGGTCTCTTTTTACGTATTTTTAGGTACGAAACAAAAAAAGTTTTAGATGTTTCAGAAAATTTTTATATAATTGTTTTTTTGTTTATCTTGATGTCTTCTATCGATTTATCGCATTCGAATTGAACCTAAAAAAATGATGCGGGATGTCAAAATGGTGGCAATTTGGTGTGCCACTAATGTCTAATGGAATTTCATTATGACAAAGTAAAGAAAGAGAAGAAAGACACTTTTTTCTATAGATAAAGATAGTAAATGAAGTTCTAGTAATTCTTGAATCAAGCGTTACACGTCACGAGTAAATTTTAGTAATAAGAAACTACTCACCGATGAAACGGAACATCCCTCGACTCGGTTCACCATTTTTGACTATTTTTTACAATTGATTATAGAGCAATTAAGCGTTTTGTGTTTCGTAACAAGAACTTGCTAGCGACACGAGTCGGAACAGACGGAATGAGCGGCGCAAGAAAATAGGAGCTTAGCGCCATCTTTCACTATCCCTCTATATCTGTGCTTTATTGTAACATACCTTGAACTTCTTTTGTGGCAGCTTGGTGTTCGCTCGCTTAGGGTCGAGGAATACTCCGACGTCAGACATGTGTGGTTTCGTTACAACACCTAAGATCCTGCCGACGGCGACCTTGAGGTGTTTTTCGGTGACAGTCTTGACGGTGGCCTGCACCAGCTGTCCAGGTGCAAGCTCCTCGGGGCGGAAGTGTCGCTCGGCGAGCACTGCCGGCTCATCGCTCACAGAGTACGTGTAGTCGCAAAGGTGGTAGCACAGAATGCGCACTTTATGTGTGCTGCCTGTACATAACAATAGTTCATAGATTAACTGGTTTTGATTAACTCCAAAGGTAGGCAGCGCAGCGCATCCGGAGTCGTGCCAAAGTTTGTCATTTTGCACTAATGTTGGCATGTATCGCGGATGTCTATAGACGACGGTAGCCACTTACCACCAGGTGGACTGTATGCTCGTCTGTCGCCTTTTGCTATAAATAATAACTGTTTATAGTTAACTATAAATAATAACCCCCCCCCCCAGCCCCAACTGTTTGAGTCATAACACGTGCCGAAACGTGGAGTATAAATAAAAGGTGGTCATTAGTAAAGTAAACAACGAAACGACAAATAGAAATAAAACGTAACAATCAGTAAAGTGACGTAAACATAATCTCATACTAACATACTCATCTATGTTAAACGTAAAGCGAACTACAAGCGATCGTTGTTGGCGATTGCCAATTGCTGCGAATGTCGGAGGACGACAGTATTCACTTATGACCAAGTAAACTGCTCGCCTAACCTAGAATTTTATATCAAAAAAATACATTGTTCTCACCTATCGGGTACGATTTTGCGATGATCTGTTCGTCGGTGAGGTTCTCGTCGACTTGCACGCGACGGACGCTCATGTGGCCGATACTCTCCCGCCCCAGGCGGAGTATTATCAAACGACGGGTTATTTTTATTGCCTGGAATTAGTCACACTTTTCAAAATATTTCAATTTTGATCAGATAGTTTTTTTGTTTTCTATAGATTAGCACCAGCCCATCTCGTCCTGTGGGTGTCGTAAAAGGCGACTAAAAGATAAGCGGCTGCCACAGGCACTGAGGAACTACACCACCTCTAAAAGAGTGGACTCACCAACCAGGCTGGACAGCGTGGCTTTTTTTTTATAGACGAGTGGGCGGACGAGCAAGCGGCCCCATGTGATGGTAAGTGTTACCGCCGCCCATAGACACCTGCAACACCAGGGGGTATGCGGACGCGCCGCCGACCTTGCAAAATCCTATTTACAGCTTTCTTGAAGAACCCCATATCGTAGCTTAATGGAAAGACCTCTTGAGGCAGTTTGTTGCACAGCCTACGGGTTCGCGGTATAAAATAATTTTTGAACCGAACAGTGCGCGACACCTCCGTATCGAGGAAATGCGGTTGGACCGTACATGCCTCATGCACATGACAAAATTCATGAGGGGGCCCACGTCCAGCGGGGGATACTGAAAGGGTTTGTCGCATTTTTGTAGCGATAACATTTGGCATTTCATCTACTTAATAAAAGATTTCAATGAAACTGGTTTAATGAACTTATAGCTATGTGGCGGGTTAACAATTAAGATACTTTTTACCCAGGTCCATTGAGTTCCAGGTCCATAGAGTTCCCAGAGGAATCACTGCAATTGGCACTAGTGATATATAATTCATACAAGAAGCTGTGAACTATTTATAAATAAATTATAGTTTATTGCTAACCTGAGCTTCCTCTATGATGTCACCTTCCTGGAACTTCTGCTCTTCAGCCAGATCAGGATAGGTGGTTTCAAAGATGTTTTTCATTATTAAGAACGGTGTGTTTCTTGTGGGCATCACGTACAGTAGACGGGCGCGGATCTGAAAATAAAATGGTAAGTTTAACATAACACTAGATACAATACAACGTGCGAGTGCACTCACTTGCACGTGAGTGCACCTTTGTGTGAAAAACGAATTTTAACAACTAGACGAAATGAATACAATTTTTCACTTGAACAACGCTTTGAAGCTTAACAATGGTAGAAGTATATCAAGATGTTGCTATCCAATTCCACCACGCTGTGTATGTTGAAAGAGATTATTTTTTTATAGAATAGATGGCAGAAGATCCGGGCTACATGATGGTAAGAGGTCACCGCTGCCCGTGGGCACCTGCAACATCAGGTGGTTGGTCTCTTTAAGTGTTAAGTAAGTGATTATATCATTTTGTGGTCATATATGCTCCTTTGAAAAAATCTTGTTCCTGTTGACTTTGTATAAAGATGGTGTCAGACGAGCAGGCAGTCCACCTAATGTTAAGTGGATACTGGCCGCCGTGTGACATGCGGGATACATGCCATCATCAGTTCATAATAACAAACGTATGCACGCCCCCGGATGCGCTGACTACTTTTGGAACCTTAAGAGTAGATTTTGAAAAAGGATTGGGAATATGGGGAATGGAGAGTATAACGGAACAAGGAGCTTTTCTCATGCCGTTACATTCCCTTGATGAGTTAATCGTCATCAGACAAAGAATTGGAATCGTTCAGAATCCTCTTCTGAAAGAGGGTAGATGTTGTAAAGAGGGACAGTGCTTCAAAATTAAAAAAGGCCATACTGTATAATGGGACGTGATTAGGAGTGCGAAAATGCTTAGCTGGAGTGTACTCACCTTCTGTCCAAGCCTGGGCTTCTTCCCTTTGACGGAGTCCGCGTGCTGCCGCTGTATGTACGCTGTCGTGTCTGTGAAGATGTGGCCCTCGATACCGTTCACCATCGGCTGATACAGCAAATCACAGGTCATATACAACTTTATTAGTTACTAGTTGTCACAAAAGTTGTCACTAGGTCGGAAGTGAGAGGAAAATCCAATACAAGTCTTCCCAATGAGAAAGGCGGACACACCACACCTTATTTATATTTAAACTCAATTTTTTCAGTACTCGTGAATTCAAATTTAGAACAGTGGCATACTGAAATGATGCCAGCTCAAAACTGAATAAAAACTTTTTGGTCGACCAAACATTTTTTTAAGCTTCAGGCCATCGAAACTGAAAATGCAGGGTGGTACGATTCAAGTGACCGGGAGTGTATTATATTTAACTAAAAGTTAACATGTATTTCCAGATTATTTTTATTACATTAAAAATAAACAATTGCGTTTAATTTACTCATATGCGCGTAACACGTTACGTATCATACTTATTGATGCATACTTACTAGCAGAAGCGTATGTTTCAAAAAATTTGAGCGAGTGAGTGTGGATAGTGATTACGCTTATGTGGATAAGCAGTATAAGCACATATGTTGACGGTGCGGGTCAACGAGAGTTGTAGCGGAGAAAATTCGAGAATAAAACACCGCTTTACTGGTAAACACAAACTGCAGGGGTACAGGAGGTGCGGCATTCCGCAACCAACTCACTTTATAGGCAGAGATTTGCCTATTAAACTATTACGTGGTAACTGGGCGTTTGTATAAGCCGAAATGGTTCTACACAATCACGCTTGCTTATCGCAGTTAATAGTCCATTTCCGTTGTCACATTGTTCTATATGTAACCAAAAAAGTTCCTGCAGTTTATCTTATACAGATTGACTTCGGTCTTCCCGAGCGTGCTTCATCGATCAAGCTGAAATCTCCCGAGGAAAATTTCTTAAACCACTCCTGTGCTGTCCGATCACTTACAGCGTCATCTCCGAATGCGGTACATATTTTTCGCACCGCCTCGCCCACTTTGGTGCCAAGTTTGTACTCATACAATAAACAACGTTTTGTTCGTGGCAATTTTTAATTATTTCACAATAGGAATTAAACAATTGTCGCAAAATTTGTATGCTTCAAATGAAAGAGGAATTCATACGAAAGTAAATGACAGTATATAAACAAGTGCTAGCAATAAATAACTAAAAAATATCCATTACAAATCTGTATAAGAAAAACCGCACGAAGTTTTTTGTTTCCTGATACACACGGCACACGACACTGTCACTTGTTTGTGCACTCATTTTTCTATCGTGTACACTGTACAACATACGAGTAAATCAATGACAAGTTATTTATTTTTAATGTATTAAAAATTAATGAAATACACGTTAATTCCTAATTGAATAACAATATAAGTTTTAGTATACTGATTGATACATTAAAATATTTCACACTATTTTTGTAGGGCCTTATATAACAATCTATTTACCTTGTCTATGGTGAGCTCAAATGCAGTGGCTGGCAACAATGGTGTGGTAGGTTTCCGACGGAGGACCGCGTTTTGTATAGCACTCAATTCGTTGCTGAGCGTCACTATGCTGTTGTCTGATGATGGGGACACTGACTTGATGCAGCACCAGGTTATCATGCCCGTGTCTAAGAGAGGAATTTATTTGTTATTATATATAGAACTATGGTGGTAGACGGACAGACAGTTCTACTTGTGGTAAGTGGGTATTGTAGCTCATGGGCATGTGCAATACGTGACATCTTCTTGAGCTCTGCCTGTCTTTGGAGATTTGAAGACATTTAATTTTTGATAAATTTCAGAGAAAGTTACCACAAAAACTTTTATGTTTCGAAATTTGAAAAAAATTCTTCACATTGAATAGAAAAACAAATCAAAGAATACAAATATCAGATTCTTACACAGTTCCACTTCAGCATTGGTATTGGTGGTGGGTAAGAAAGCCCTGGTGTTGGGGATGCCGATGTCCATCACATATCCGTGGTCTTCCATTGAAGACACTGCAGCCTGCAGTAGAGTACCTGAGAGAAAATGGAGGACATTCTAATAGAAGAAAGTAAAATAAAAAGAAAGTAGAAGAAAGTAAATGGATTAATATTCTATAATAGAAGGTACCAGTGAAAAAAACTTAATAACACTCATACTGATGTTGCGGCGGTCCATGGGTGGTGGTGACCACATACCATCATGTGACCCGCCCGCTTGTCTGCCATGTATTTATTCTATAAAAAAAATAGAATGCCATCGCATCCTAGTATAAACCATTGAGGACACTAGGGTCACAAAAAATTTGTCAGTTCAAATGAAAAAAAGCTTATATCAATCTAATCGGTGACAGAAGAGCAGCCAGTCCACCTGGTGGTGACTGGATACTGTCATCCTGCGACATGCAGGATACATGCCGACATAAGTTGAAAGCGACAAACCCTGGCGCGCCAACGAACGCGCTGCTTAACTTTAGAAATTTATTATTATAAATAAAATGGTCTTAACCTTCTCGCCTCTCCCTCGATATGGCAAAATGAGGGAGAGACGGTTATAACTCCCTTATAACTCCCGGCGAAGCACAGTATTATTATTGTGAAATAGGTGAGCAGCATTACTGCTGGTATGCCAATATATTGTTACCCAGTGTTACACGCAATGCCATATCTCTTCTCCTGGAAGCCATTTGTTAAGTCTGTTCCTGTAACTGTTCATAGTTAGAGATTCAATAATTTCTTATGGTAACTTATTCCATATGTTCACAACTCTGTTACTGAGTATACAGCTGAGTACCGAGTACGCCCGGCTGCTGTGGGCTGTGAGATTGAGATAACTTAAGAAGGGGAAAGCCCCTACCTAAATTGTCGAAATAAGCCATAAAACATATCAATTTTAGGTTCAGTTAACCACATATTATAGAATTAGAATAAATGCTTACCATTTTGTAAGTCTGCATGCAGTTTCCCCCCGTTAACGTCTTGTGGCATCATGGAGAGCATGAGATTCCTACTATCCACCTCCAAAACCTTTACTGCCACATACTGTCCAGGCTTGAACATGCTTGATAGTTCACAAATTTTATCTATCTGTAAGAAATATTATGGTTTAATTATTATCTCTATATTTGACACATTGACCTTTTTGATATCGTTTGATGCTGATTTTTTATGCAAAGGTGGCAGAAGAGCAGACAGTCCACCCGATGGTAAGTGTATACTGTCGCCCTGCGACATCTGCGATGCATACTAACATTAGGTAACATATCTGATATTGTCATCTGTTTTCTTTTTACCACCCAAAGGTTGACTGGAAGAGGTTGCCTTGGTGATAAGGCTGCTTATTGTACTTTTCGTGTTAATTATTTGAAGTGTCTTGGTGTTGGTTTATCTATTTATCTAACGTCAGTACATCAGACTTCACTGTCAGTAGGATTATTGATTTTTATTAACATTTTCTACCTTAAAATTTCGTTATTTCAAGACTGTTTAGAAATATTGCCCTAATATCTGATTTTTAAGATCAAGAAATAATAATATTGTTTATTTGACGATCTCAATAAAGTCTCAAATATCTCGGAAACCAGACAATAAGCTTTCTCTGACGAGCATACAGTCAACCTGATAGTAAGTGCATATTGTAGCCCATGGAGATCCACGATACATGCCAACATTAGTTCAAAATGACAAACGTTGGCATGACCCTGGATGCGCTGCCTACCTTTGGAGATATAGGAATGGACTTGGAGAAAGGATTAGGAAAATGGGGAGGGATAGGATGGAATGGGAATGGGCTCTGGTATATCTCATTCACTACCGAAACACGTATGTACATTGTGGAAATAGGATACCATAAAATGTACTACTTTGTTGGATTGTTGGATTGCAGCATGCACTCTCCCCCTCAAAGGTGATAAGTCAAAACCACTTGTTTTCCAACACCACAGTATTTTCACACTTATACTCAAATCAATCCTCTGAATGATTATTTTTCTTGTTAATACAAAGTAATAAAACATGACATAATTTCATATTAATTTCTTTTATATGTCAAGTTATCAATTTATTTCTGCCATGGGATTTATTTATTCTGGAAAATTATAAGGATTTTTTACAAAATCAACAAAGTTGTTTCATAAATATATCAGAATATCTGACAAGGTGAGAAATAAGGCGACCAGACCAACATCCAGTAAATAAAAAACAGTTTCAAGTGTTCTTGACAAATGGCTTCCAACATCTCACTCCAATCTATATACTTTACAGTCTTTAACAACTACATACCTAACAAATTCCTAAGAATAATCAGTAATAAATAATAAAAATAAGATGTGTCTACATACCTTATCATTAACATAGGCCTCCAGCAGCTGGTTGTAGGGCTCGCTGATGTGGCAGGCCATTACATTACCCATCATCTTGCACGGCAACATCATGTCCACCTTGGTGTCGTAAACTCGACGCACCCGCCCCAGTATCAGAAGATCCTTTTTTACAATCTGTTGGAATATAAATAAAATAATAGGGTATTGAATAGTACAGAATTCATTCTCTCTCATATATTTCATTGCAATATGTGGCAGTGGGACATACAGCTATATTTTTGAAATTAAGGAATAATGATATTGTATGACATTTATTCAGTGAGACATCAATGTGAGACTGCAATGTAAGGAAAGTCGGAGAGACAGAATGCGGGATGGATGACAAAGAGGGAAGGGGGAGAGACGGAGGGGAGAATACAGGCCAATTAAAATGAGGGAAGCAAGCTGTCATAAAATTTGGCACATAAATAAATAATTTGAGTCAATGGTTGGATGTTTGGCACAAAAATAAATAATTTGAGTCAATGGATGGATGAGTCAGTTTCAAAGTTATGAAGATTTAACCTTTTCAAAAAATTCCACAAAAATATACCAAAGCCAATATAGCAAATCCTTTCAGTCTATCTTTCCGACCAATTTGCAATGGCCCATATAGTAGAAAATGGCCCGAAAGCCATTATTATGAAATTTTTTTGGTAAGTAAAGAATAAAAGAAAAAAAATTGAATTAAGGCTTTCAATTGTTGAGAACACCACAATCCACACCCATACAACCACTGTTATATGCTTCTGTAACCACTGTGCCCAATGTTCGCTGAGCCCAACTAAGGCTTTTATCCATAAAGAAATGTATCTACAATAGGGTTACCTTGTAACTAAGCCCAATAGCACAGTTTACAATTGATGTATCAATATCTCTGGTCTCCTCGTCTGATAGATATCCATCGGCGGGTTCAGATTTCTTCTTCGTCTTCTTCGGCGTCTTTTTCTTTTTCTCTCCTTTTTCAGGTGCGCCTAGAAACTAAGGAAAGAAGGCGTAAATATTCACTTGAAACGTGTTTATAGGAACAGATACGTAATTTCATATAATTAACGTTAATAAAATTATGTATATGTCCACTTACATTACTGCTTTGTTTGAAATATGTAACGGTTGGCTTTTTTCCACCACGAGGAAAGTATTCTTCTGCTTCAACCATTGTTTTTGAACTTAGATATTTACGTTTTAAAATAAATATAGAACTAATCACACGACTAAAGTATTGTAGTTAAAATTTGTTTTTAACATTTAAAACACATGACAATTTAAGGTTAGAAATACGTTTCGTTATTGATAAGTCAGTTTAATCAAGTTTCCACAAATACTTAATTTTATTGTATCATACATTAATAGATATTAAGTGTCTTTATTTTGATCAAAGAAACGTACTTGTTGTGTCTATTAGATGCGTTTAACTGCTACCTATTAGTCATTAATATGATTAATAATTATTTGAATATTATTCTCCATTTCCTAATCTGAACAAAACGAAACTGTAGCTGTCAAAGTCAAATAAAATCAACTGTCACTGTTGGTGATACCAGTACTATCCATAAAAAATACTAATATTGAAAAAATATTAATTTGAATATTGTTTTAATATTAGCAACTGTCCGAGTATTTGTTTATGTTAGCTCCCATGAGCTAACGTTAGCACCACTAACGTTTGGCATAGATTTTAGCATACAATCCTTATGTATGTTCACGATTATCTCACAACTCGAAATCCATTTCTACATCTCCAATGGTAGGCAGAGCATTTGGGGTCGTACCAACGTTTGAAATTATCGACGGATGTCGACATATAATGCAGATGTCTATGAACACCAGCATCCAATTACCATCAGGTGGGCTGTATGTACGTTTGCTGCTATATTTCTATATAAAAAATATATATTTCCGAAATTGTAAGTTTTATAATTTTTTTCCTGATCTTATATAAAATCTAAAGCATCACTAACATTCAACAATCAGGATATAAACAGTATAATTATGTAAAAGTAATCCGTCGTCACCTAACATGCTCTATCTACTCACCACATATTATGTATTTCATACTCTACCATTTCTATCAATGATGTAATATGTACCAGTACTTGTAAATTACACTCAGGATTTTGGTGGATATCTCGTCGTTGGATGACTTGATCAAATTGATAAAATAAATCTACCATTTTAGGAGAAACATTCATGTGTTACTATTATGCTGCTAAATAATAATTTTAGGATTGTAAAATTTAAAAACTTTTCTCTTCTTCTCGTACCCATGGTATTGGACCAATAAAAACAGTTTTAGAAAAGGAGATAACTATAACAACTATGGTCATTTTTTACTCAATGACATTATATTTTGACATTACTTTGCCGTTTTTTTGAAGGGCTTAAATAATTAAAGCCAGTGAATTTGCAACTTTTGCAATATAAAATCATTGATCAACGAAAATATCGTTAAAATTGACTTCAAAACGAACCCGTAAGGTAATTGAAATTAATTACTACGGTAGAATAAATAATTGTTTATGAGCATTATTAAATTATTAATCAGCCTTGGTTCTGACTGGTTTTCTCAAGGCGGTGATTTACGTTGAAATCATTATTTGTTGAAACATCTCGTAACACTTGATAAGTTCTAACTTTTACCGATTAGATAATATTAAAGTATTTATCAGAGGTAAGCGTTCGGGAACTTATTTTAGACACATTTTACTTGATACTACTTAGACTATTACAATTATTAAACTTGTTTTTTTATAAAAACTTTTTTCCAGACATGAAGAAAATCGTGATCTTCGGTTCCACCGGCATGACCGGCCGCTGCGCTCTGGAGGCAGCAGTTAAAAATGGCAAGTGAAATAATTATTTTAAACCTAAATGAAACATTTCAGTGATTCATAAACTAATGATTTATTAAAAAACTCAAGAACTGTAGCAATAGAGTGATATCCCGATTGCTAAAGTTAAAGTATAGGTATAGTAGCTAAAGATATATTGACTCTATTGCCAAAATTTTTAAGTTTTTTAAAAGTCAATGCTTCATTTAGGTATCTGATACTTATATATTTAAACATCAAATTCTGATTTTACTGTTACTGGCCATTGTGCCTCTGTACTCAATATTTTTATATATTTCGTAGGACAGCCAACAAGACATCAATAAAATGAGAAATTACTAGGCTAACTACAATGCTATTGACTGTGGTCCAGTTATCATATGAAGACTGCTGGAAATTCTATTCCTTTGTTAAGTTAATATAAGAAAATAGAAAAAAATATTCTAGGACTATCAAATTGTAAAATTATTTTTATTACATGTTAAAGATTTATCTTGGCTGTCAGAGATCTTCCTATTAATAACTGCACTATAAAGTTATTTGCTGTGCAATGATGTGAATAATTGAATGTCAACAGCTAACCATATAGGTTGTCACCGCAAAGAAGTGGATAGTAGACATTAGTGTGAATAAGTTCTAAATATAAGAATTATATATACAGTGGATTTCGGTTATAACGACGGCGGAGGGACCACTTTAATGTCGTCGCTATATCCGGAGGTCTCTATATCCGAAATAATAAAAAATCACGTACATATGTATACATATTTATTTATTTATCATTTATTTATATTATACACGGCTGTTACTAAAAAAACGAGTTATAGTGCACTGCTTAAGTTTAGACTTTTGTGCACGCTGTAAGGTATATTCCATTTTCATAATTCCCTCTACATCTAAATTATTATTGCCTTCTCCAAATAAACAGTACTTTTTGAGCGTTGTAATAGCACATAATGCATCTCTAATTGTTGGAATCTCGTTTACATTGCAATCCTCTTCCTCTTCTTCATGCTCCTTTTCTTGTGTTTGAAGTACAGACTCAATAATTTCATTATCCGTCAAGTCATCAGTAGTGATAACTTGATCATCAATATTCACATAAGTTTCCCAATCCGTAACTGTTGCTTCCGCTGATGATAATCTCGCCAATGGCAAGTTATCCATTTCATCATCAGAATCTTCATCAGTTGTATTAATGGTAGAAAATTTACCAAACCCAGCATGTGAAAAATTACGATGAGTTGGATTACGATTTTTCTTTATTTTCAGGGATTTTGATTCAAAACACTGCATAATTTTAGCGCGGTTTTTCCACATCGTTGATATTGTAGAATGTGAAACTCCAAATTGTTTACACAGATCAACATTGTTTTCACCATTTTCCAGTCTCGAAATGATGTCCACTTTTTCTTTAACAGTAAATGTACGTCTAGGAGCCATGTTCACAAGTTTAAGAAACGATGTTTACTCACTGGAAATTGCTACGTAACTGATTCATAATTTTAACTTGGTGCACATGCTAAGTAACCCTACACACAAACAAAGCATTTGACCATCTGCGAATGTAAACAAAAGATTCTTATCCTTTGTTTACGTTACATTAAAGCTTATGAATGAGTCTTTGTGCCTTTGCCGACTCAGTCTCAATATCCGCAAGGAATTTCTAGGAATCTGTCCCAAATAGTTCATAAAAACAAGTCGTTATACCCGAATTAGGCGTTATATCCGGAGTCGCTATTGCCGAATGAATTTCCTACGAAAGTATGCTTTAAATTCTAGGGACGTAAGTTCGACGTCGCTATAACCGAAAAGTCGTTACAACCGAGGTCGTTATTAATGAAATCCACTGTATATATACCTACATATACACATGTACACACACACACACACTATACATACATGCATACATACACCTATATATATACAAATACCATAGTGTACTAATTAATAAGTAATAACACTTGTTATATGAACAACAACACATTATATTTATTAACTCATTAAACTTTATTATTTTACCTTTATTATTAACTCATTAATTTAGCTTAGTTTTCAAAAAATGAGAGCTTAACACTTGAGCACTTAAGTCAGCTCTTTTAATCAAGCTTATAATAATTGTTCTACACTTGAGCATTTCACTCAAGGGTTAAGAGATTTGTGTATTAAAGAATTATAATTAAAAATAAATCCTTAATCCTGGATAATTTGGTAAAAGTGGCTAAACGTTATCTTAAAGTTTGTGAAATGTGGTTTACAAGATTCAGTTAATCTTAAACTACATATAGCTCTCGGACATATTTTTTGCCATCGGCCATCACATCAGACATGCCTTAATTCACATTAAAATACTTTATTCGTTCGTTAATTAAGTACATCGTAAATAATGTTTATGATTGAGAAAAAGGCTAGCATTAGTGAAGGTTTTAAATATTTATATAGCTAATTAACTGCTTAACGGTTAATTAAGGATTTTTTAAATGTTTATCACTAGATTACCGTTAAATACTAATTGTAGCTCGTTGTGTAATTACCATGTAAGTACCTACCGCTATAATTACCGTAAAATACTAGACTAAATACGTAAGTATTTACATAGGTACATATAACGAGACCTTGAAATAACGCAAAACCTAAAACGTGCCAATTAATTCAAAATATGCAATTGGTATATGTTGTGATGACTTGGGTCGTCTCCATCTTATAATATTATAATCTCCAGTAATAGCGCCTAGTCTGCCTCCATGCGTGCACTTTTCTCACGTGATGGCAAAATACTTGTCCCGCTTAACATCAGTATACAACCGTATACAATTGGTAGTATCAGTATACAACTGATACTGCCAACGTGAAAAAAGAAAGAGAAAATATCTAAAACCATTCTAAGATAAAATAAATAATTTTAGGTAATAAATCAAAAGTTAGAAATATGAAGTTTTGTTTTGTCTAAAACGTTCGTAGCGCTCATTACTCAGTACAGGGTAGTGATTTTATTATATGTATACTCGTATATTAGTTCATTCCACTAATTGAAATAAACTTTCACTAGGTTACGAAGTACGAGCATTTGTTCGAGACCCGTCAAAGGTACCAGAACACCTTAAAGATAAAGTTGAGATTATTAAAGGTGACGCTTTAGAAATTGACTCTGTCATGGACGCTGTGGAAGGTGTAGATGGTGTCGTCATCATTTTAGGCACAAACAATAAACTGGATCCCACAACAGACATGTCTGAAGGAACAAAGAATATTCTAGAAGCGATGAAAGCTAAGAATGTAAAGATTGTGTCTGCTTGCATGTCAGCGTTTTTGTTCTATGAGCCTGAGAAAGTTCCGACGAGGTTTTTGGATATTAATGAAGACCATAAGAGGATGTTGGAGGCGTTGAAAGAGAGCCCTTTTAACTGGATAGCTGTGTTCCCGCCGCATATTACTGGTAAGGAATACATTTGTTGTTTGTTTTCCCCTGACCTTGATTCTGATTGATATGCATTACCAAACCATCAGTCTGTCTCTCCACTGCTGGATATCCCAAAGCTCGCCACCACACACGATCTTCGGCTTTACTCATTCAATCACCAACGGCAAACTTATTCAAGTCGTCATTCCACACAGCTGGAGAACGTCCCGCAGTGCGCTTCTCGGTACGTGGCCTCGTCTACCCCATCGGTTATCAGTTCTACGGCAAATATGACTTGCCCATTGCCACTTGATTCTGCAAGCTATGTCGAGTTATGACGCACAGTATCGAACGTGGCCTCTAACGGTAGACCTCATTCATAAGTTCAAAGTCACTCAGCGAGCTATGGTTATAATTTGTTTGCGGGGTAGAATCCGAAACGAAGAGATTCGCCAAATAACTACTGTTTTACAACTATTAAATAATTTTCTTTAAATTTGCTGCTTTTTCTTGTGCTGTTACATTCGGCAGACCGTACAGCCTCCTTATTATCATGTCGCAGATGAACCCGGCAGTGAACTGCTAATCGAAGTAAACCCGAAGAACTCACCAGCCCGATCAGTGTCCAAGTGGGATCTTGGAGAATTTCTGGTCAACTCTCTAAAGGAACCGAAGTACTACAAGTCTGTTATTGGTATAGCTAATAAACCTGTGTGATTAAATCAGTAATCAATTCGCTCTCTTATGTGATATTTTTTGAGGAAAGAGCCTATTGTCTAGTTCTAGTTGTCTAGAACTTTCACAAATTGACTCTGGTCTAGGTTTTCCAATTTAAAATTTCGTTGTTTTAAGATATTGTCCAAATATAAAAACATGCCCTAACATCTGATTTTTAAGATAAAGCTATAAAAAAAATGTTTTTTAAAATTTCGCTATAATCTGGGAATCGAGAAACCGCAATAAGGTCCTTTCCCTCAGATAATGTCACATATTAATGAGTCAAATAAGGCATTTCACAGGTTTCGGATCACTCTTATTCTGCCCTCTTAGAGAAAAGGCATTAATTAGTAACATTTATAACGAAAGCATATTCGGAAATTAATAATAAACAATAGTTGTTCTTTTTGTTTCATCCAAAACTCGCAAGTCTTAAAAACCATAAAATTCTCATGGAATAAGTTATCACAAGAAATTTATTGAACTGCCAAGTATAAACATGCAAAAACAGACTTGACAAATGGCTTCCAGAAGAGAGATGGCGAAACTACCAGCGGTAATGCTGCTCGCCTATTACACACTAATAATAACGATAAATGCACTTGTACCTTTTCTTCTTATGAGGGCTGTTATCTTGTACATTACAAGGCGGGTGACACTTTTATAGTTCTTTAGAATTTTTGTGTGGGATCAATTAATGGGCTTTTTATAGAATGATATAGAATGGAATGTATATTTGTTTAATAATTATATTAAATAAGTTTTATTTTGGTTTTGGATAAATTATATATTTTTGAGGACTTTGATCACAAAAAAGGCATAAGTAATATGTAAAATTGAAACAATATACAGTGACGTCTTAAATGAGGAAAAAGACAATCGGCCATTTGTTGTTGGAGAGCACTTTCTCCCTCCATCCACCATACATAGATTTTAGTTTCGGAACTTCATTTGTAATTATAATATTTTTTTAATTTACCCAACAATACATACATTTTTAAATTCTACTCTTCATTACCTTGTTATCCTACACAGCACGTTTTGAACAGAAAGAATTTTTTAATCTCAATTTTTTTTAATTTACGCAAGGAGGGATATGTTTGTGATATGTGATATTTGCGTGTGTGTTGTGTGTTACAAAAGTGTGTTGTGATATTTGCGTAATCAAGACGAATAGATTGACACTTCATTTGTTGAAATCGGGCCAATAAGGCACTGCGCTGGAACATCCAAACATAATAGTAGGTATATATCCTGCAAAATGCATAACTCTTCCTTTTTAGTTCCGCCGTAGTAGGATAAAAGATAACAGATATATTTACGACTCGTCTTTTTGAGGTTTTTTTTTTAATAATCATATTAATTTCATTCCCCTTTCTATCTATCGATTCTATTCTATCGATCAAGACAGGTCGTCTCTTCCTTATTCACGATATGCTGTGATATCGCCAGGTATTGTAGTGTACAATAAAATGAAATAGAGTTTGCCTAAACTAATATATCAATTTTATTATCTATTGTATATTTACTTATACGAAATACGTGCATTTGATTGAAGACAAGCCATATTGTATTTTAGTAGTATTTTTAAATAATAAATATTTTATTTCGAATAAATATAACTTAGTTTCAATATATTTCCTCCTTTTCTCACACCTGTATGTCGTCACTTAAGTTCTAACACCACGTAAGTCATTTTTGGCAGTTTTAGAGATTTTGATGCCATTCGCTAGAGAATCGAAAGACGCGTCGTTTCGGCCAAGAAACATCCAATAGAAACTCATAAAAATGGAATAAAGTAAGAGCACGGCATCCATCAGACAATCCTAACCTCTGGAAACAGCACGTAAGTCAGTTAGTTTATAATGGTATCTATGTAAAATTATGCAGTTCTTTCGCTCTCCTGTAAAGTTGCTAATTTTGACTTTCGTTGTGTTAGAACTTAAGCGACGATATGCAATGCAATCATCCGTTTATAATAACCGATTTTATTTATCTGACGAAATCATGATTTTGAAAAAATCCTAATTTGAAAGTTCAGCGAGTAGAGTACTTGTATTTTTACGACGGTATCAATAAACGTATACCATGCTAAAAATTGAAGAAAAACTTTAAATCAAGGAAATAATTTAATATCAGTCGGTTTCCCTTTATCAGTGCATAATAAATTCTGAGTTACTTTCTCTAGTTATGGATGTACTTATTACACTCGGGTCATCTATCCAGGTGTTTTGACTGGACGGATACATATCCGAACCGCTATCATTAGTGCGTGGACTCCACGGATACTTCACCACCATTTGAGACATGACATTTTCGGACACATTAATTAAAGTAGAACTGGTATATGATTCTAATATCCAAGAACTGATAGTGTCCAATTGAGAGTTCTCAGAATTAAGTGCGGGAAGTATCACAGTGCTTTTGCTCCATGAATCTGGTCTGTTGAATGGTGGTGAAAAGACGGTAGTTGAACTGTTGCCTGTGTTTAAATCTAATGTATCAATTCCATAGCACGTGGGAAATATCGTTTCTACACTAGAATCAATCGACGAATCACAATTTAGGTTAAAAGTATAGAAAGATGACTCATCAGCGTCAGAATTCCATAATTCGGTGCTCCATGGCGATGATATCATGCTCAAAGTGTCATCACCTGGAAAAGCTTGTCTTATCTTATTAGTCACCACTGAAGTGCTTGTTATACTCGATTTTAAAGATTTATTTGATGTTCGAGCAAAGGTAATTACACTATAGCTTCCTTTATCGATAAAACTTTCGTTAAAACTGCAGTCATGCAGTTGGAAGCAAGATTGCATTTTGAGCCATCTTTGTATCAAGCCGTATGTATTTTGGACATCATAATAATAGGATAGCTTTCTGTAGCTATGTCTAATATCCATCTGTATTGTTGGATAGATTCAACGAAGATGTGTAAGTAGTCAAATGGATTCATTTTGTTGTCGGCGTTGGTATTACACTTTTGAAGTACTGCTTCTTTAAGGATTCAGGAGAGACCTCCCACCCTTCATGCAAAGTTTCTTATTATAACATTCTTCGTAATTGTTTTTCTTCGTTTAGTTTAGTTTTGCATTCTATTTTTTTGTGTTATTTTTTTTTGTACTTACGCCGGAATTGTACTTGTTTGACTCTTTTGTTTGTCAACGGTAACTTTTGACAAAATCTTTGTAGGAGCTAGTTCAAGTTGTTGTACCTCATTTCTATGACGTATGACGCGCACCGAGGTCGATATACGCATATAAATTTACTATAAAATTTATAGATCTGTGGGGGTTTTACACATTTGCCAACCTAGTATTCATTCGATTACAAACTCTTGGTTTGTAACGATTATTTATATTCTCTGTTCTACATAACAGGATTGTTCTACAACGATGTACTTGTTTGCGGTTGGCGTCACCTAGCCGCCTATTGGATATGTTGATAATAAACTGTAAAAGAGATTGTATTTTTGAAGGGTAGATTGACCAATATTTTTTTTAAAGACTGAGCTAATCTACCCCAATGATACATGACTCCAGTATACACGTTAGCACGTCCCCAGATGCGCTTGCCTACCATTGGAGATTTAGGAATAGATTTGGCGAAGGGGTTGGGAAACTCCGAAGAGATAGAATGGGAGTGGGCTCTGGCATATCTCACTCACTACCAAACATGTACGTACATTGGAGAATAGAATAAGGTGGGAGATGCAGTAGGTACATTTTACATTTTTCTGTGACATATCTGCGGGTACTATATTTAGTAGAAAAAATAAAACCACATGCATATATCCTTTAAACTTATATTACTTTAAATATTTACAAATAAAATGTAACCTACGCCATTAAGCTCTCTTTAGCGCTATTTTGCCTTAAATCCATAAGTTCTATATCCAATAAGGTTCTGCCTAGTTCTCCGATCCGGAATGCTTTGATCATGGTCCTGGCAACTTCGATGAAATCCGGTACAGTGCGGACTGTGCCGTCAAAGTCCCGTGTTTTGCGCACCCGGTTGAATTTTACTGCGCCGGCTAGGAGTACCTGAAAAGGATTATTTTAGTTTGTTTATTCAAGAACAATTAAATAAATAATGAGTAAGTTATTTAATAATTAGGTTTGAAATTAATTATGGAATATTTAAATAAATCTAGATAGAAACATTATAAAAAATCTAATAATACATGCACCATAGACATGCATATATCGAAAATGAAATGTCAAACTATGTTTCAAAAATTAACTGTCACTAAGGCTACTATAGGACAAACTGTTATCACGTTTGTCTATAATCAAATATTGATCAACTGAATAATAGCACCATATCAACAATTTTTATTTAAGTTCCTTAAAAATATTGTTCCTATCAAGATTTCAAATAAAAAATTTTACTGTCTGAAATGCTTAACTTCTATTATATTCCCATTTACTCTTATCTCCAAAAGTATGCAGCACATCTAGGGGAGTGCCAACATTTGTCATTTTGGTGTGATGTTGGCGCATATCGCACATGTAGCAATGTAACAGTATTTGATTATTACCACCAGGTGGACTGTGTGCTCGTCTGCTGCCTTATTTCTATAAAAAAATTACACATACTAATGTGATTTTGATGATATATAGTGATAGAAGAGTACAAAATACTTACTTTATTAATATCATCACATGGTTCCTCCAGTCCCATATAATCAACATACTTGAATTTACCGTGTTTATTCAACCAGTACAGCATATAATCGGCAATGGCCTCCTCACCAACTAAATGATCCTGTAGGGATGCACATAGAGCCAGTTTGAGGCCTGTCTCCATATCTGTTACTGAGGGCTCTAGGATACCTGGAGAAATTGTTTACATTAGTAAGACTACCTACATAGTTGTGTATTCGTTATTGATGACTCTCATTTGTGAAGTCATGAGTTCTATTTCTCAGCTTGTACTATGGATTTTTTACTTGTCTTTTAGAAAAAAATATGACTTGGTGATGAAGGAAAACATAAGAATTTAAAATGAAATCTGGTTCAATCCGCTCTGGACCCGTATTATGGATATATGGACCCGCTTATGCCCATAATAGGGGTGGATTATGGCTCAAAACCCTCTAGTAATTTAATAGGGGAG
Organism: Sesia bembeciformis; assembly: GCA_943735995.1. Lineage (NCBI taxonomy): Eukaryota > Metazoa > Arthropoda > Insecta > Lepidoptera > Sesiidae > Sesia > Sesia bembeciformis. Next base: position 1,290,330 of record OX031042.1, read on the forward strand.
GTTTGTGCCTTGCAATGGGATGTTATTTACTTAAGAAGCTAAATGTTACTCTTGAAAAGAAATTAGAAGTTAGGTAAAAAAAGCTTCATGGTTGGATTAAGGTAGAAGGTTAGCTTTAGATACCTTTGCTTTATATATTATAAATACAGTCTTATTTTAATTGCCATTATTTATTACTCATGCTTAGAGTAATTTATTGTTTTCTAATATGAACCTGTATTGCCTATAATAAAATAAATTAAAATCAATATAACACACTGTTCTAACTTACCAGGTGTATCAAACATAAAGATTTTAGGATCATTATTAATTCTAATCTTAGTCATTAAACTCCTCGTGACGCCTGCTACCGCCCCCACTGGCAAAGCATGTCTTGTATTTAGGTTCCTTGTCCGAAGCATATTGATCAGTGACGATTTTCCCACATTTGGCACTCCAATGATCATAACATTGTAATCCAGCTCCTCTGTCCTATTATACCTGTTTGATCCTTTTATTAAGTCTACCATTAGAGGCCTAAGGGTTTTCAAACCCCTACAATTCTGGTCTTTGCTGTTTGTGAACACTACAGTCTGTACATTATGTTCGACCTTCAATTTATCCTTTATTTTGGGTATTAGTGAATGAATTGTTAAGTCCCTTTTATTGAGAACTAGTATATGAGGTTTCGCGCCCGTCAGAGTGTTAGTAAATACGGGGTTTCGTCCAGTAAACGGTATTCGAGCGTCGTGGACTTCGATTACACAGTCCACGGAGTTTAATATCCTTTGCATTTGTTTTAAACCTTTATTCATGTGGCCGGGGAACCACCGGAGTAAGTTCTTGCTTATGTAAGGGCATTTCTTACGGAAATTATAAGCGGCTGCGTCGAATTTCGTTGCCATTTCTTATTTTAGGTTGTTTGTTTTGATTCGTTTTTGAGGTTGTCACAGATTATTAAAATAATTTTATGTAAAATCATATGAAAAGTGTAATTATTAGAGTAGCTTTGTATGATTTGCTTTTTGCATTAATTTGTCATTAAAGTTGAACTAAAATAGCTTAGAAATTTGCTTTGGAGATGGAAGCGATCCAAATAATGAAAATGACATTTTAATGACAGTGACAGTGCCATGACAGTACATATTAATTTACAAAGATTTTAATATACTGTAAAAATAAAATAATTTGACTTTGATTTTATTTTATCAAAAGCTATAAATTGAAAGTTAATTTAAAATAAGACTAAACTTTTGTTACCGTGGTTGAACAGAATAATTGTTATCGCTCCGTTCACTAGCATAATCTTGGTATAAATTGGTTACTCACGATTTAACCAAACTTAATCTTGCCGCGACCACGGTGTAACTGGTCCGAAATATCGGCTATAATAAATAGTAAATCGTGAGTAATCGGTTTCCATAACGATTATTAATTTAAATAAGTCATAAAGTGGTATAATGAGCAAAAGATTTTTTTTTGACATTATGTCAAACCGAAATCACAATAATCAACTTTCAAAATATTTCAAAGCGAATACGTTCATTTTCATCAGTTCGTTTGGCTTGAAGTTTATAATTTTATTATGAATTTTGTTTAGGCTATTTACGTTTTAGTTTAAACTTCAAAATGTCGCAAACATTTTTATTGGAGCCTGATGTAATAATAGCTGCGACGGAAAATGTAATGCCTGACCTCAATAACGATCTGGTACTGGCGAAGAATTTTCTGAAGCAACAAAGTACGCCTACCGGAGATTCTTTGTAAGTAGAACATTGTCGGGAAGACTAATAGATTCTGCAGCCATAAAGGTGTTTACAGCTGTCCAATTTACCCCAATCTTAACAAAACTGCTGGGAATTCATTCGTGATAAGTACCAATATCACCAACATGTTTTGGGAGTGAGCAGTGCCGGCATTCATGTGTGACCACACAGGCCGCTGAGAGGCGCTTTGAATTGGAGAAGCTTTACATAGTCAGACGGAAGCAGATACAAGGAGGGAGGATAATAGAATAGGTTTTTTTTTTTTTTTTTGTTAGGAGAGACAATCAGGAAAAATCCTGCATAGGACACCTGGTACCATCTAGTCTGGCTGGGCCAGCCTAGGTGGTACCAGGTAGTGTCGGACTCTTACCGACTAAAAAACCTGATTGCCTCAACATCGTGTATGTCTAGTTCTTGTGGCCCTGATGGCCTTTCAAGAGTCACCGGACTTGTATAATGGAATATCTTGCGTAAGGCGGCGGAAGATAAATTCGAGTATAAAAATGTATGCACCTTAAACTGGTATGCCATCTAGTTCATTCTTATGTGAGCATTCTCTTGTTCATAATGGGATAACGGAAGTCTTAATCCACTATACTTCATTACTTTTCATTCCACCCTATAATAAAAACCATAAAGGTTTGCCTTTAAAAGACTATCGAATTAATTTAAATATAAAACAGATATATCTACCTAAATTTCTCTAGATATGACCACCTGGTGGATGTCATACACAAGATGCTCTCTCAGAAGCCGCCGGACGTGGTGGACAATTTCGAGCAGTACTCGTGGGAGGTGAAACAGGAGAAGTTGCGGCCGAATTTCGACCTCCTTAACGACCTTTATCTGTCTCCACCACAGCTGGCACTCATTAGACAACAGGATGAGATGTATAGGGTTAGATTATTTTGTCTAAAAATCAAGTACTCCCAGGTTTCTGGGTGGTGCATGCTAACCTCAGACGGTCGTGAGTGGCATAAACAAATAAAGTTCAGGTTGGTCATTTAGCTCATCGCTAATGCCGTCATAAAAAAATATTTCATATCATATGTTTACGAAATACCTACATGTATATCAGTAGGATGCACATATGTATTTTGTGAGTAGGTTAAAACATTGTGATGTTCTAACCTACTCGCAATGTGTGTGGTGGTTGTGAGCAGTGTCGGCTTTACCTATGGTGTGCAGGGCATACGGGCACAGGATATTGGGGGCGCCGAGCGCCGCTCGCGACGCGTCCAAAGAGCCTACTAGAAGGCGCCAGGGTATTGATTGCACCCGGGCGCTACATGGGCTAGAGCCGACGCTGGTTGTGAGTAGGTTAGAACAAGAGCACAGAGAGAACATCACATTGATGCTGTGGCATTACTGATCACAGTGACGCCACAGCATCAATGTGGTGTTCAATTGACTCAATTGTGATGTGATCAGTGTGAGGAGCACAAAAAGAACATCGGTCCTTTCTGTGCCCCCTCACATGTATAACATGCCCCGTTTTTATTATCACATCTATTGTCATGTGAAGTGTAAATATATGCAAATTTTAGACAAAGAGGTGTTGCGTACGATACGGTCCCAGATTGTTCATCCATGGAAGCCCAAGTTTTAAGAGAGCTGTGAACAGAATTTTGTAAGATAACCTCACCTCCCTCCTGGTATTGTAGGTGTCCACTAGCAGCGGCGGTACAGGTACATATATAAGTACGGGTACGGGTACATATATTTTTAGGGGGAGAGTGTATGCTGCATTCCCACAGCCGCTGGACGCACTCAAATGGCCACGTTACCCCTCTCTCACAGATTACCTTAAAACGTACTGCATTTGCCCCTTTTTCTTCTATAATATATATACACACACACACACACACACACACACACACACACACACACACACACACACACACACACACACACACACACACACACACACACACACACACACACACACACACACACACACACACACACACACACACACACACACACACACACACACACACACACACACACACACACACACACACACATATATATATATTTAATGAGTTTAATCGCTTTAGTTTTCTATCATCATTTTTTATTAAATTATTTTATAAGCAAGTATATCAATTTACAATAATAAACATGAATTAAAATAATCGAAAAGTACCTATCAAGCTAACGTTGTTTTTACATCGCAATAAAATTATTTCAAACGGCACTCCCGCGCTGGCGGTATGTTAAATGCTTTTCGTATATAGTCCCTAAAGCAATGGTCTGGTTATTATACGAAGAGCTATGATAGCTGGCATAAATCTTTATAAGTCCTCTAAGACATTTTTTTTCTATTTTATTGTGTTATTTTATGACTTTAGAAAGAAACTATATTTACACAAAACTATTTAAATACCGAACTGTCAGCGCTCTTCCTGTGATAACCGGGCCATAATGTAATAACATATGTAGATGGTGGCGAGCAAGTCACAAAAGATGGATAATCTGGGCGAGGAGGAGCAGGAGTTGGATCTTGAGGAGGAAGCCGTCAAGCCCAGGATTGCGGACCTTATAGACCACAACTATTACTTTCGTGAAGTAAGTTTTGTTACGAGGATCTACAGTAATGTAGGCTTCTTAAGATTACAATAGTTAATAGCATTCAGTATTTGGTTTTAAGAGGGTCCAAGGTGGTCGAGAAAGGTGGGAAGTTTAAAGAAAGGAATTTCTGTTTTTTTAAATGGCATACTTTCAAAAGAAAATTTATTCTATCTCTTGTAAGTTCGAAGGTTTTCCAGATTTTGGACCTTAAACTCCTGACCCTGTCGACAGTCACGTTAATATCTTCATGAAAATGTATCTTTTCACCAAACCGATGGTTATCGGGTACCACAAATACACTTCATACGAGAAAGTAAAGAGATAAGGTATGAAAGAATTTTTTTTAAAAATTGTTACATGTTTAAATTTTGTGTTTTGCCCCTTTGTTCTTACTTACGCAAGTGTTGATAAATAAATGTCTTTTAATTTTTTTATTCTTAAATTAAATATCTTTTCTGACCAGGGTGGCTACGGATTGCCAGACAGCGAATGTTATGCAATTTACATAGCTCTAAAGATGTTGGCGATCAAGGAACCGGTCGCGTCCATCAGGTTATTCAATCTGTGATAATATTTTTTCATTTAATTGCAGACATGTTTCGTTACTTAAATGGTTACCAGTTTTACTTGAGGTTCCGCGTGAACTGTCAGCGCCTTTACGATAACCAGAACAGAGCGTGGGCTATTGAGTGCGGCGTTTTTTTTTATTTAGGCTATTAGGACATTCGAGTTCAAACTCGCATGAGTTCGAGCCGCTATCCGTACCACTGAGGTACAGATTTTTTAATTATCACTAGCTTGGAGGTGAAGAAATACATTGTGAGGAAACCTGCTTGCCCGAGAATTTATCTGGAGTGTGTAATATTTCATTAATAACAGACCAAAATCCTTCATGCTTTCAAAGGGAAGCTGTGTCCTGCAGCAGGACGTTATAGGCTGAAATCGAAATTAACTACCTTTCATATGATTGAAAACTCCTTACAATCTGTCCGCATTAATCCCCAGTTTGATATGTGATAGGTAGTCGGAAAAGTTAGCGGCTTTTTTGAACGTGTGACTTTAGCATGCTATATTTCTGGCAACACTGCTCACTGGCGGGAAAGCGATATACCGCTGGAGAGCTGACTTTTTAGTAATAGCGGCAAATTGAACTTACAAGTTAAAAGTTTCATCTTTTCATATTTTTAACCAATTTTAAAATAGAAGTTAATATGGAGAAAATTAGATATGTTTTACAACTTTTTTTTCGACAACGGTATGAATGCTTCTAGTGCTCGAAAAGAGATTTGTGTTGTTTTACGGAGAAAATGCTTCATCTAAAACTACCGCAGAAAATGTTTCAGTCGATTACGGGTCTGCTAATTTTGATGTGAATGATGTTCCTCGCTGTGGTCGTCCTATTAAGGGAAATGTTAATGTTATCATTGAAAAAATGGAAGTGGATCGAGACTTATGCAGTCATCAAATTGCGGAAGGGCTTAACATTCACCACTCAACAGTTTTGAATGGAATTTTGTAAAAAAGCTAGATGTTTTAAATGACAGAAACTTGGTGAATAGAATTTCAATATACATATTGCTAAAACATATAAAAATTCTTTTCTAAAGAGATGTTGCTAAAACGAAAGGAAATCGATCCATTTCTGAAGAGATTGGTAACGGGCGATGAGAAGTGGATCACCTACGATAACATTGCTCGAAAACGATCTTGGTTTAAGCGAGGTGAGCCATCACAAATAGTCCCAACATGAACAAAGTCATGTTATGTGTATGGTGGGACTGTAAAGGCATTGTGTATTACGAGCTGTTGCCACATGACCAAATGATTAATTCTGATGTATACTGTCAGCAATTAGTAAAATTGAAACAAGCACTTGAAGAAGAACGCCCAGAATCAATGAATAGAAATGGTGTAGTTTTCCATCACGACAATGCTCAACCACATACATCTTTGATGACTAAACAAAATTTGCTGGACCTTGGCTGGGAAGTTTTAGTGCATCCTTCATAGAGTCCAGACATAGCACCTTCGGATTATCATTTATTCCGCTCGTTACATAATTCTCTAAATGGAGTAAAATTACATTCAATAGAAGCCTGTACAAATCCTTTAAATCAGTTTTTTGCTCAGATACCCCAAAAATCTTATAGCGATGGGAAGGCTCTACCAGTAAAATGGCAATAATAATTCAATATAATAACTATTTATGTAGGTAATACAACTATAAAAAGGCCGCGAACTTATCCGACTACCTACCTAATATATTAACAAAACGAAAGGATTAACGTAAAATTAAATCTTAGTAGAATAAACATCGGAGACTAATCGCGACGTTCGGTTTTGTGGTGTTTGTCAAATATTAATATAAGATATAAATATATATTTGGTGTTTATAGATTCTTCGGCAAGATCTTCGGTACGAAGGCGAATTATTACGTGGCCGAAACTGATCTAACCATAGAGGAGCTAGATAGACGGATCAGGGTAATTCCTTCACAATGACATATGTATTTCTGCTAGTTGTCGATAGTGGCTGAATGAGATGAGTGGGATGTTTATTCATATGTAAGCCCTGTAGAGGTAGACGGATGGTAAAGCATAGGTATATTTTACAAATTGTCAAAAATATTGTGTTTTGTAATTTAGTACAATATAGAAAGGGGTTATAAAGGGTGCAGGGGCCGTGAGCTACGAGTACCTAACTGGCCACGACTTCAGCTACACTGCTAGGCTTAGCTAAAATACTCGTCATGCTCAATTATAAGTAGCTATGGATGCACAATTCTTTCATTGATTTCTCTTCGTAATTTTGGTGTATTCTGTGAAGGAATTCGAAATGAAAGACATGCCGGGAGAGGGCGGGGATATGGAAGAGGCACGCGCTCAAGAAATCGAAGAGAACAAAGAAATTTGTGAGTTTGAATTTTCAAAATCATCTACCACATAGATCACGCTACGCTTACGAGTAGATGGCAATAGAAAACACTATGTAAGTAACCATTATGATTGTGATAATAGTGGGTAAGTACTTGAAATTACACAATTATGTATATGATCACTCTCATCAACAAAGAGATTAGAATTACTTCTAATTGTTTCCCAGAATTAATCGATCAGACGACTAGTCGCTCCTGGATCAGTCTCACTCCTTTTCAGGAGTAAGTAGTTTAGATATATACCTGTAAAGCTGTTGGAAAGGTAATGTCTGAAATTGTCTAATGAAGTAGCTATTTAAGGGTCTATAAGATTCGATTGAAGAAGTTTTTCATTGCAGTGGGCGAGGGAGAGGCTCGAGAAGAGAGCCCCAAAGAGCCAGTGCCTCCAAAACTACCTCCTGTGCCAGAATCCACATGGCAGCCGCCACCACCTATACCTGTCGAGAGGCCCGGACAGGGTGTTAACAAGAAGGTCTTATAATTAAACTGATATTGTAATTAAAATTCTGTATTCTGATATTTTCTACCGTGAATCATCGGATTTTTAATAGCAATGTGTCAGATAAGTACATCTGCCTGATGGTATACGCCCAATGAATAAAAATGACAAATATTGACATATACGTTAACGTGCTGCTTACCGCCATGACGATGTTTTTACCATGTGGTAAAAGGGTAAACGGACGGGATACTAAAACAGTAAGAACGATTTTCTTACAGACATTTCTGCTCCAAATTCGTTCTGCTACATTTTATTAGATGGATCGACCACTGAAGGTGCGATTTTATTGGCTATAAATTCTTACCTCTACGTAGAAACACAACCAATTTGACAGCACTATTATATAATATTATGGTAGCCATCCACTTGGACTATACAAGATGTTACAATGTCCACTTCCACTTTCCCTTCGTGCTGCAAAAGGTCTTGCGAAAAGTTAGATCTTTTAAAGAGATTCTCTCCCCGAAGAATAATCTTAGAGCACTTGCAAAGGGGATATCTTTCCACCTCCACCATGGCTACATAAATAACTTTGATATCGGCGTATAACATGACACAGGGCACATGCCTCCGTTAGTAATCACGAGGAGGTTCTAATGTACCATACGAATGTGGATTGCTAGATAAACAGGTAGGTACACGTTCGAGATTTTTTTTAATTTCCCGTACAATGTTTTCGTTACCATGGAGCTGGTGATAAGATAATATAAAAATCCTTATTTAAGTAGAAACTTGGTGCAGTTTGAAGTGAGAGTAGAGAATAGATAGGAGACTAACATCGCTCTTTATAGAACTTCCGTAATCTTAACTAGTCCTTTAACATCCACTGCTGAACGGGCCTCTTCATATACATTGTCGTGTGCATGAAGGATGTATCGTACCTATGGCCGTATAACGGCACACCGCAACGGGTTTTCGTGTGTGGACCCTTTTAGGGGTGGTATAGATTCAGTTTGTGGTAACGGTTTTGTTAATCGCCTTTTACAACACTCACGGGAAGAAATGGGAAGATGCTATTCGATCGCCGGGCGATTGATCGATTCTCAAACTCAGCGCTCATCACAAACTGCTTGATTTTCTAGTTTATCCCAGTTGTTTTCTAACCTCTGATGGTTGACCAGGTATACTGGGTATGCACCGGTCTTGGGGAGCCGTGGGTCTGCCTACCGGACGTGACGCCCGACCAGATCCGCGTGGTGCGGCTCACAGTCAGCGTCATGGCCGGCGACTTGGACGCAGAGGTAATAATAAACTTGTGTTAGGCACGAGGTGAATAGGGAAATCTTTAGGCTAATATAAGGTAAAATCGTAACTAAATTCCTTTTACAGGAAGTGTTCCTAATTTCAATATGAAACTAAAACATCCAACTGCAGGCCACAGGGTATGTAATAATTACAAGGGGATACATACTCCACACTCCAGCACGTGGACCCAGTGTTGATACATATGCTCCAATTTTTTTTTATTAAGTATTTTTCGTATTAGCCGTTTTATATGATACTAGCAAAACCCGGCAGACGTTGTCCTGCCATAAAAGTTGATGTACTGCAGCGCCATCTAGTGGCGAGTTACAACCAAGTCGATAGCTCGAAAATATTCTCCATGAAAAAATACATATATGTGCCGTGCCAACTTTCATGGCGATCGGTCAAACGGTGTCGAAGTCTATTAACATCAGATATACCAACATCCTCTTTTATATATACCTATAGATTATACTCCCCGCGTATGACATGATAGTTTAAAAATCCGTACTTAAGTTGAAACTCAAGTGATTACGTTCTTAACTCAGGATAGTCCAATGCCTCAAATATGAAGAAGTAAGGATCGATAGCTAATAAATCAGTGACTTTCTGGGCAAAGAAAACCAGAGTCCAGAAATTTTGCTAGACTGGTTATAGTTGTTATGTTACCCATTTCTGATCACATCTGCTGAAACTAACAGACTTCTTCGGTCGACCAGTTTATATGAAGCGCCCTATTTCTCATTCTTTCAATTCAATTTGTACCCTAATTTTCAAATGTGTCTATTTCCTAACTACGAATGTAACGAATTGAACAGATTCACATTTGAAAGATTCACATTCGACTCCACTTTCGATAATTGAATAGCGAAAATTCTAATTTCGCAATACTATTGCTTATTTTTTCGCGTATAAGAATTTTTGTTGGGTATATTCGGTTTGGACTAACATTTTTGGATTTTTTTTAAATTGTATAACAGATATGGCAAGAGTATCAACTTACCATCAGGTGAACAATCTGATCATCTGCGACTTTTTTCCTATAAAAAAACAGTGATAATTCCCGTTCCGCAGGTGCAAACGTTCCCGCCATTTGAAGGAACGGAGCGAAACTACCTGCGCGCGCAGATCCAACGTATCGCGGCCGCCACCTCCATCTCGCCGCAGGGTTTCTACACCTTCGGCTCGGGCGAAGAGGAGGAGGACATTGATATGGAGGAGGGGGGAGGTTATTACATTTTTAACTTAACAAACATTATGACCTTTGACTTTTAATTGTTCTATTTTGTATTAGTGATCCTAATGGGTTTTTTCAGAATGGCTAAATTCTTGTGGCCATTGTGACTTCCACAAGTCCAGAGGACGAGACAATGTGTATGAGTAGGTCCGTGTCCAGGGGTAGATGTCAAAAGTGCCGGTTAAGATTACTATAATCGATATAAGCAATTGTAACTGCTAACGTGATGGGGTTTTTTTTAGCACAAAAATATGAAACGAGAAAGCTAAGAATGCAGTTCATATCATGGTTCGCCCACGTTTCGACATTAACGATCGGAAGGTATATGAAATAAATGCTTTCTTTTGAGGTATTTCTCAAGCGTGTTGGTTTTGTTGGGACGCTTACGCATCGTCCTTTGTATGAAAAATATGATAAAAAAAATGAATTTTTCGTAATAAAAGATTAGTGAAATTATCAATGAACCCAGAATTATAGACGTTTTCAGACATATATCTATCCTAACAAACAAAAGTGCATATATGAAACATTCCCGTCATCCGGCAGGTGATCTGAACTTCAACCCAAACCCGTACTACCAGGGGCACACGCTGAAGGACCTTCTGGAGCCCAACTTGACGTACTGGGTGCACCACGGACGCTACATACTCAACCAGGGCCGGACCATCTGGTGGAACCCTGTCGCTGGTGTGGTTAGGACGTGAATTTTATTATACGACCGCGTATATAATGGGGAATGTTCTAAAGAGCTGTTCAATTTAATGCCAACTTCGGATTTCTATCACCACACCTCCCGTTGTCGTCTTATGGTTCATTCGCACTTCCTTGATAAAGGAGTCGCTGCGTACAGTGCGATCATCGAGACACTTTATACCTACCGCGAACACGAAAGTTGTAGAACTACCGGTTGAGGTTTTTCCGTTATGCTACGACATGGCTCTTCAAGAGGGCTGTGAACAGAATTAAGCAAGGTCGGCGGCGCATCCGCATGTTCCATGGTGTTGCAGGTGTCTGTGTACGGCGGTGACCACTTACCATCATATGACTCGTCCGCTAATGTGCAATTTAGAAAAAAATATATGTATATATATTTAACATCTATGCTCATGATTTCCAATCGGTATCGTATTGGTGTCGTCGCGGTATCGTCTCCCTGAGGGCGTTGCAATGACCTAAAGGGGCGATGGATATTTTTCTCTGCTCCTTTCCCTTCATTAAATTAAATAATACAGCAATAACAAAATCAGGTGTAAATATTTATGAGCTTGAGAATATTTGAAATGTGGCGAGACACTGTTAAAAAAAATATTTAAAAAAAAAATCAACATTCCGGGTAGTAAAAAGTATCCTATGTTCTTCTCCGCATTTCAACTCACCTCTGCCAAATGTCATTGAAATCGGTTCGGTAGTTAATTAATAACATAAAGACGTAGCAAACACGTACACACTTCCGGATTTATAATATTACCGTGGGAGTGTAAATGTAAGATATATTGCCACAATTATATAAAAAAAACAGGAGGAGGGTCTCGAAGAGGAGGAGGACGAGGGTCCCCCGCCGGTGGAGCCTGAGAGCGGTCCGCCGTTGATGACGTCGCTATCGGAGGACGGGAGGGTGGAGGGCGCGCCCGCGTGGGTGCCGCGCTGTAGCTCAGCCCTGGCTCCAGATAGGGCCCTGGTCACTGTTAGGAGCACACTGTGGCCGGGTGCTGTGGCGTATGCTACTACTGGCAAGTAAGTACAACAAACCTTCTTCTTGTGGTGCCTCTCCAACTAGTGAAGATTGGTAATCGGAAACGGATGTTAAACAACCAGGTCTTTTTCCTGCGAACCCCTGCAACCCCACAGCAGCTACAGCAATCGATTGGCCACGTTATTCAAACCTCACAGAACACTACCGTTAAAAGTACTGCGATCCCCATGTGCGTACGTGTTTCGGCAGCGAGTGATATATGTCAGAGCCAATTCCCATCTCATCCAATTCCTCCCCATTTTCGGGATCCTTTCTCGAAATCCATTCCTAAGTCTCCAAAGGTAGGCAGGGCATAAGGGGGGTGCCAACGCTGATCATTGGGGACTGATATTGGCATGTATCGCGAATATCGTAAGGCGACAGTATAAATTACCACCAGCTGGGCTGTCGGCTCGTATTCCGCCTTTTTCTATATTCTATAAAAAAAGCACCGTAAGACCGTCTTTTTCAGTATACGTACTTAATTATCCAGAAAAAAGCTGTTGTTTTCATGATAACCAAAACGCGACAACTATACCAAATGTGATATCCAAACATGTAACAACTGATGACGACCAACACGGTTTCTTTAGGAAGTCCGAGTGTATGTACATCGGGTGGGGCCTCAAGTATCGTCCGCCAAACTTCTCACCGCTGCAGCTCCCAACACCTCAAGATGAGTATCCTCTTGGACCCGAGGTCATGGAAATGGCTGATCCTACTTTCGCCGATGAAGAGGTAAGTATCCTTAATATTACTGTTAGAAAAATTTAAGAAGTTGGAAAGAATGTCTGGGACATCCCTCAAAATGTCTTATAAGTGATGTGCTCGATTTTCTGATTTTTATGAAATTGTAGGTAGTTCCTTATTGTGCGTGGAGTTTTGTATTTTGTGTCGTACTAGAAGAAAATACAAGGTCATTTGAAAATAGTATAGTTATGCGGCGTTTTGCGTCACGTGGCAAAGACCAGTATTGAGCTGCTTATATATTCCAGAGATGAGACAAAAAAGAAAAATTTGAAAAAATAAATTGAATTTGGTGATTTGCGCTAAAGTTATATTTAGACGTAGGATGAAGTATGGAGTTAACAACTGTGTGTTAAGTAACACTGTACTAAATTGCTTGTGACGAATAAATAAAAAAAAAGTATTCCGATTTTTCGTGTGGCTTTAAAATACTACAACCCCATCTGTTCCCGTGGGTGTTCTAAGAGGCGACTAAGGGATAACGCGACTGTCACAGGCGCTGAGGAACTACACCACTTCTAAATGAGTGGACTCACCAAACCGCTTCGCCAGCGTGGCGTTGTAAGGCCGTACATCCCTCATACACAAAACAATGTGCATGAGGAAGAAGCAGTGGGCGCTAAAAGAGCTGGTTACGGTAACTAGGGCACTAATTCTTATTTTCGGGCAGTAAACGTTTTTGTGTTGTCAAAAGATCATTTTGTGTATAGACCTGTTAGGATTTAAATGAACTTCTACACAATTTTTGTTATCGGCAGGCGTACCGCATCGCCCATTTACCACCGCCCCCGCCCCCGGAGGTGGTGGGCGAGGGGGAGGGCTTTGGGGAGGAAGAGGAAGTCGAGGACTGATGCCTCAACGAGTTTATACTCTGTTCTGTTTTTAGTTAATTCTTCGATATGAAAGTGTTTGTTTGATTTCTCTGACGCTGCTATTTTTATAAAATGAAAGCATGTTTTTATAATACCTAGTATTTAGAGGAGCTTAATATTTTTTAACTATTCGTACATCGATTATTGTTTGAAGTCTGGTAAATGAATGCCGAGATTGGAAAAGCGCGGCATATTAAAAATATAGGGGATCACATAAAATATAATTACAAATTTAATTTTGATACTTGAATTACAATAATAAAATTCGTCTAGCATTGAATTCAAGTATCGAAAATATTTTTCCATTTTCAGTAATCTATTTTTTTAATTTGCGGCGCATTACAGTGACCTTTCATTTGGCAGACTACGATTTTTAGTCACCGAACTATGGCGTAGTATTGTCGATGGTCAAAGTAGGTGAGAATTATTGTAATAGTTAATTTGTTAAATGCTGTTATTGCCGTTTGTTTACATCGGGTCTTCTATTTTCCTCTTGAGAATTTTGTGTTATAAAGGGAATGGGCGTGTCTTGTAAGGGAAATGTAAAATTTTTAAAAATAATTAATAAAAAACAAATCACATTCATATCTTTTATTCAACAGTATAATTAACAGTATAACAATATCACTCTTAATTGCTTTAGTCTATACTAATTTAATAAAGAGAGTGTGCGAATTTTGTGAGTTTGTGTGTATGTGGAGGCTAATCTCAGGAACCACTGCACCTATTTTTAAAAATTCTTTCACCATTTTAAAGGTACATTATTCCAGATGGACATGTATATATCTTATGTGCAAAAATATTGCCGGGCATGCAATATTGAATAAAGATGAAAAAACATGTTACTGGTTTTTTGGATGAACTAAATTTGACACTTATAGATGGAAATAAGACTAAAATAAAATCATAATGAAGTTCTTTAACCATTTGATATTAACAACTGTACATAAACCACATCACTGTTTTAATTTGAAAGAGTATAAATATGTATGAATGAATGTATTTATATTATTGATTTTAAAATTAACATTGCAACGAATTCAAGTATCAAAATTGTTTTTCCAACTATTTTAATGATAACCTATTTTTTTGTGAATCTATCGCGCTTTCCAATCTTAACCTTATCTATAACTCTAATAAGAATACATAAAATACGATTTTTATTTATTTATACAACGTGTCACCTAAATAACGCAAAAGTTGAAAATAAAGTTCAGTATAGAGAGTAGAATCGATTCTACCAGGTTTTACAATAGGTTTTTTCTTCATAACTTATGTCCATTTCTAGTATTTTTTTTATTCTATGCGCAATTGCACTACGCGCGTCGCCCGCGCCGCATCCTGCCACTACCTATTGTACTGAGTAAAAAATGCTATATGAACATTTTAGAATAGAATATAGTTTATTTCGTTTCCAAAACACAATATATATCACAATGCGATATGGGTATGGTTTGTATATCTATACTAATATAATAAAGAGGTAAAATTATGTGTTTGTTTGTACGTTGGGGGTAATCTCTGGAACTACTGAACCGATTTCAAAAATTCTTTCACATATAGGATGCTACATTATCCGTGTCTAATATAGGCTATATGTTATTCTGAAATTTTGAAAAAAATAAATAAATAATAAAACTTATAAACCGAAGCGAAGCGAGGGCGGGTCGCTAGTAGTTTATACAAACAAACTGCAGTATGGGCAGAAGACTGTATATAATAAAATTTTCACTAAAATAAGATAATTAAGAACTGGAGTGAGGATTTTATGGCATAATCTGTTGTTCATCAATTAGATAGGCTTTTAATTTGGATATAAATGTTGTCTTCGACTGGCACATACGGATGGGTGGCGGCAAATCATTACAAATTTTGGAGGCCCTGTACCCTATCCACTTGTGAAACCCGCAGTTTTGTACGCGGGTCGTTCATGTATTACGTAAGCACCAAAGGGGGATGGGGGGGCTTTGCTTATTTTTGATGACATGGGGGTGGGGTCTGAATGGCGATTACGTCAGCAATATTTATTTATTTACTTTCTTATTTTTTTGGCAAAAATTAGTAGATTCTGATTAAATAAGAGATAAACAGATTTTGTAAAAATTATTCCAATGCTTACGTAAGCAGGGGGGGGGGTAAGACCTTTGCTTACTTTCGCTGATCGGAGGGGGGGGGGGGGGGGTAAAAATGACTAAAATTCTGCTTATGTAATACTTGAACGGCCCGTATGGGAAACACGTAACGTAAATGTGTTGACTCTAGTTATAGGACAGTTTTTTATAGGACTAGTTATAGGACGCCCACACTAATTTGTTGAAGAGATACTTAGGGAACTGATTCTTAAGATAGAACAACAAAATACAACATTTGCATACGTTTGTAACATTTGATTTAATCTTTAAAATTGTATCAATTGAAGTGTTTCAAATTTTGCGTTAGTTCTTTGACACATCGTATACTTTATTATAAACACGCATACATAAAAGGTTGATATTGGGACAAACTTGTATTGTACAAGCTAACGATATAAAAACAAACATTTTCAAAATCACTTTTTGTGTTTGTGCAACTGTGGCGCGGACAATTTCACCTTTCCTGGGAAGTTTCTGGCCAGATTTTCTTCTTTAACAGCCTTGAGCAGGTCTTTCTCTCGCGGCGTAGAGGTTTTGTCCCTCAGGAACACCTGGACAGCTGTTTTGGCAGCTTTACCGCGTTTACCGGTTCCAGGTGTTAGTTTTACTTTATACCTGGAGGAAACGGGAGAGTGAAAATGGGCCGACCGACATTATCCAGCGATAACATTTGACCTTTTATTGTTTGTGGGATGCAAAAATCTCTACGCGACCGTATTGATTAATTATTAGTACTGTACCGATTAGGGATGTTCCGAATATTTATATTCGTTATTTTCTAAACGAATATTAATAATAGTAATAATAATAATACCAATAGACTATTAATATTATTAGACTATTATTAATATTATTACTATTACTAGACTATTAATATTATTAGACTATTATTAATATTATTACTATTACTAGACGAATAGTATTAGAATACTAATCGAATAGTAACAGCCGAATGCAAATAGTAGATAAAATACGTTTCCTACAAAAAGAAATACCCTTAACAGTAAACATTAATTTGAAAATCAGTTACATCTGATTTTTAATTTGATTAGTAACTGATGTATAGTTTAATTTAAAGTTAGGTGGGTACTCAATTTAGATTAAACCAAAAAGGTACTGATTGAAATAAATAAAAAAATATATTTATAGCACTGGTTACGTACCATTCGAATTCGTATTCGCGAATAGTGGGGACATTACTCGAATTCGTGAAGTGATTATTTGCTATTCATCCCTAGTACCGGCTAAGGGATGACAAAGCCGCTACCACAAGCCCTGAGGAAATATAACACCTCTAAAAGAATGGACTCGTCAACTCGTTTGATCAACGCGATGTTTTAAGGTCATACATACATCCCACATGCACAGATAATGTGCGTGATGTGTGTGAGGGGGGCCCGTGTTCAGCGGTGGATGACAAAAACGACTACAAGAATTGAAAAAAAAAATTAACACGTGTTTATGATATAAGTATCTTTTTAATACATCAAAAAGAATTTAATAATTCTATCCACACTTTAGGTCTTTGAACGCGTCCGCTTTTATTTACGTAGTTGTTATTTAAGATATAAAAAATAAATAAAAAAAAACATGTTATTTTTTGCCTCCGTCAACTAGGATCCCTCGACTTGGATCCCCTGGGGGATTCATTTGGATTTTTTCCCAAATGGATCCCCTGACTGACATGGATCCCCTGGGGATATTACTTCTTGTGTAATAAAAATAAAGTACCAGAGACAAGGCCATTAAACAATGTAAAAAGGGATAAATTTATACAAGAAAAAACAATTCGAAATATGTAATTAATGGAACTATAATTATGGGACACTTCATGGAAAAGATAAGTGATAATTGGTGAATTAAGGTTAATAAAAAGGGCAAAAAGCTACTTGGAGATTTTTATTTGGGCTTACTAAAATAATCGTAATATACTTTATTACGAAAATATTAAAATTTTTCATTATGCTCAAATCCAAATATTCCTCTTGGCCAGGGAATTCCTGTAGAGAAATACCCCTAGGGGATCCATGTCAGGGGATACAATAGATTTAGTTTATGTGATATTAAAATATTTTATACTCTATATTTGTGGGACCTTATATTCCAAATAATACGTACTTGTAGTTGTGGAGCGCGGAGTACGGCGCCACTACGGGTACCGCGAATAGTATCTCGTCGTCGGGGAACGGCATCCCTGTGAGTTGGTCCAGCATCTCTGTGTCCGCTCCCGACGCCTGCTGCTCCGGCTATAAACAATGACACTACAGTGAGCCGGTGGAACCATAAAAACACATGTGTTTTAAAGCTGTGGAGCTTGAGCGTAGCCACGTGGGGGCAGGATGGGGCCCTTGCCCCGCGGTATAGGGTCTTCTCTTCTATACATATAATAAAATCGTAAGACAGCCGTGACCGTAAATGAATTTTTTTTTTTTAAAAATTCGTTGCCGTTTTTCGAATTTTCGTCTGTCTGTCTGAGTGCGCATCGTGCAAAAGCCACTAGATAGAATTTAATGAAACTTTGCATAGTAATTACAGCTTATGACCTGGGTTAACATTTATGGTATATTTTATGCTGATCCCTTACAGAGTTCTCAAGGGAATCATTTCTGATGTTCACCCGAAGGAAGTCGCTGGCGTCGCTTTTTATAAGTAATCTCTGTTTAAATTCTAAAAACAATGTCTGCTTGGATAAATTACTGATTACGCTACTGTGTAGCCTTGTGTGTCCTTAAGAAAAAACAAAAGGAAAATAGATTTCTGACATTATTTCGCCCACCGAGGGGGACGGCGCACGCTACAATTCCACAATGTAAGTAAAAACGTAGTATGCCAATAATATAGAATTGAAAACAGATTTGTCATTATACAGTAATGTTGTTACAGTAAGCGACCGAATGTAATACACATCGACTATGATCGCTCACATCGACACATCGCTCTACAAAACCGAAGATAGCCGATCGTAGTCGATGTGTATTACTTTCGGCCGTTTACTGTAGTTATGTTACAGGGCCGCTAGTTTGGAAGAGGACAGCGACAGGACGCTGCACCGCGTCCTGTGCAACAGAGAGGTCACTATCTTGCGTCTGATCGCTTGAAATGCATTAGTATTCGCTTCGGCAAATATCCCCGATGCACTACAGTAGCGGGGCAGCCTCAACAGTATCCTCACAGCCAAGTCCGGTGACTCTTGAAAGGCCACTAGGGCCACAAGAATTTAGTCAATCCGAAAAAAAAACAGCGTTGTTATATTGTACACACAGGGCTCTGTAAGCCCTGAGTATAGCGAATCCACAGGCTGCTTGCATACAAGAATTGGCAGTATGTCTTCGACCTCTGTCTTTAGTTCCCTTGTACAGCGAGCGAACCTGCGGACCAGCATATTACTCCTGACTGACAACGACCTGCATTCCCTTTTAATATCTTCATCATAGCTGAGATCGTCAGTGAAGATGTGCCGTGTTATCTGCTTATCTGACGTCATCTTACCTCTGGCTCCGGTTCTTCTCCCTCAGACTCGGCTTCAAGTATGAGTGGTGTGGGTTGAGGTATTTTAGTGCGAGCGCCCGCTTTGCTCTTGCCGGCGGGTTTGTTTGCGTTTTTCTTCGACACCTTTTTTGATTCGTTTATTGGTTTCCTACCCTAGAAACATGATAATATTTGTTAAAAATATATTTTTGGATCCGTGTGTGGCGTAAAAGGCCTGTTCAAGTATAAGCGATATTCGTTGCTGCCTGTGGTAGCGACAACCGCGTGAATACGCGATAATTCCTTCGTTCAGACATAGGCGATATTTGCGAACCGCTTCGGGTAGCGCTATACCGCGTATAGCGGCCTAAGTCCACTGTTAACGCGTGCCTAGGCGATATTCGCTTCCGCTGCCGAATTTGCGCTACTGTCGGTACTTGCACAAAATACCCGGCGGGATATCGTTTAGCCATTATTACTAACGCAGGCGGCAGCTAATATCGCTTCTATCTGAACAAGCTATCAGAGAACAAAGCCGCTACCACAACTACACCATCTCTACAAGACCACTCGTCAACCAGCTTGGACAACGTGCCATTTTAAGGCAATTCATCTCCCGGGGTCAAGACAATGTGCACGAGGAGGTCCGGAGGATAGGAGGGAGGAAAAGGACTATTTGACAACTATTCTGTATTTGACAACTCTGCTGAGAACTATTTAACTTGTGCCCTATATTTTAAGTTTTTATTAAGAACTAAATATAAATAAATAAATAAACTGATACTGAGAACTATTTAACTATGCAATTGTTGTATATGAAGTCAACAAAACCGTAGTTCGATTCGAGAACACTATTATAAGAACTGACAATAGTACAACGCTCTTCGATATATACACACTACATATTTTATTTATCTAAAATGCAACTTTAACTCCATATCCATTTTTTTTATTTTTCTCGGGGTAGTCATAAGGTGGTCCTCTCCCTGGTTCTCGCTTGACGTTGAATTTTGGGACACCCTGTATATA
Source organism: Sesia bembeciformis (assembly GCA_943735995.1). Taxonomy (NCBI): domain Eukaryota; kingdom Metazoa; phylum Arthropoda; class Insecta; order Lepidoptera; family Sesiidae; genus Sesia; species Sesia bembeciformis. The sequence goes on from OX031042.1 coordinate 1,310,549, forward strand.
ACTATATTGAGAACTATTTAATCGTATTGCGATTTTGAACTTATTTAAACTATAAATACCAGCAGCATTTCTATCAGCGCTCTGTCTTCATCATCCTGATCCTTATATTTCTCTTTAATCTTCTTCAGCTTGCTCTTCTGCCCTCGCTTGAGGCCTTCCTTCGGCTTCACCTCCTTTTTCTGCTCTTCTTGACCCTTCTGTGGCTTTTTGCCGCCTTTTTTCGGTAGCGAGGGGAATGATAGTGTTGTATCTTCGCCTAAGGAATAGTTTGTAAGGTAATTAGCTCCTATGAGATTACGACCGTCACACACCATGAGTTAAAATTAACAGTTTTGACTGAGAACTGTCAGTTATTCACACTACACACGGTCCAGTGTTAACTGCCACTTTAAACGGTTCGGGAAATATTGACAGTTTTAAGTGATTGTGTGTGGCGTCCATTAGGGTCTTTATGTATGGAGCCAGGGCCGTCTTTACCAGGGGGTGCAAGGGGTGCGGTGCACCCCTGGCGCCCCGCGCCCGGGGGCGCCTGTCGAGCGCTGAATTCAGTGCCGGCTTTACCTATGGTGCAGGGGGTGCGGTGCACACGGGCGCAGGGTCTTAGGGGGCGCCAAGCGCCGCTCGCGACACCTCCAAAGAGTTCAAAACGCCTACTAGAGGGCGCCCTGCACCCGGGCGCTACATGAGCTAGAGCCGGCGCTGTATGGAGCGAAGCTACAAAGAATGATGGGCACTTTTGTATGAAACGCCTGACCACTAATTACACTTATTGACTATAAGGGGCCGTTCAAGTATTACGTAAGCAGAATTTTAGTCATTTTTACCCCCCCCCCCCGTGAGCGAAAGTAAGCAAAGCTCTTACCCCCCCCCCCCCCCATGCTTATTTAAGCATTGGTATAATTTTAATTTTTACAAAATCTGTTCAAGTTTCTCATTTAATCAGAATGTACTGAATTTTGCCAGAAAAATACGAATAAGTAAATAAATATTGCTGACGTAATCGCCAATCAGACCCCCCGTCCCCCATGTCATCAAAATAAGCAAGCATAGACCAATTTGGTGTTTACGTAATACTTGAACGGTCTCTAACCTATAGTTACCATCAATAAATATTTTAGTTCCCAGCTTAATGCGGTATCTATAAAAATGGTGCTTGGTAAATAAAAAAAGTTAAAATCGGGCTCTAATAATATCCGACTGGGTCATGCCCACGCTCATGCACACCTTTGGCGTGTTCAGGTGGTCTCGGACCAAATCAGACACCCTGGATAGAAAAGTTCACTCAACCATTTCTCTCCATGGGATGCACCACCTTAGGTCGTGTACTTCGGCCGACTGTGCATCCGCCGATGGATATATTGTCTCTCCCTTATATTAATTGTAAGGCAGATATCTCATTTGTCCGATACTTTCGGGCATTGTTGTCACAATAACAATTAAAACTTATATTAAGAACATTAATTTGGTATTCATGTGGTTTTTATTCGATATACCGGCCAAAATGACGCATCATGCTTTCAATGAGATGTAAGAGTATGAGGTGACCCCGATGATGTGTAGAATCTGCGTCAGAATAGCTATGTGAGATGATCAACAGATTTTCCAGCACAATAAAGTTGTGCTGGAAAATCATCGTTTCGTACTAACTGTTTTAAATAGGTCCCGAATAGCCAAACCTCGTCGGCAATTCGCCGCCGTTACAGACAATTTAAATTCAAATTCAGTTTTTTTCCTTAATATATGATTGAAAATAGTCTCTCGACGCGACGAGCTAATCACCGTATCGAGTTTTTCGTTATTAATAACCTTTGCTATGCTATTTTCAATCGCATTTTGAAATCACAGTGGAATTTTTAAAGGGTAACAATTTTTCCTATAGCTTAGAAATTTCTGAATCAATTTTGATGCGCGAAAGGAAATCTTTTCACGGGTTGGCCTTTTACCTATAGAAGAAGTACCTAATAATACAAAATCAAGTACTTACTTTTATCGGACATTTCTGATATCGTCCTTGTTTTGGATTCTATGAAGACTTCACCAGTTCCGTGGTCAACCTGAGAAATAACAATTGTTTATTTATTTAGGCTTATTTGTCATAAAGTAGTGCCTAAAAATTTACATCGTACCTGAGTGTACATTACAATATATATTTTCTTATGGTAAGAAGGCGGCAGAAGTGCATACAGTCTAACCGGCGGTAAGTGGCTACTGTCGCCCGTAGACACCTGCGGTACATGCTAACATAAGTCCAGAATGGCAAACGCTGGCACGCACGCCCCCGGATAGGATGGGAAATAGGATATAGTGGAATAACTCACAAAAGACTTCCTTGAAATGAAGTAAATTTTCATTAACAGAGGATTAACGTGGCCAATCTAGTGCGCCCATCGGCTGTTGGATCGCAGCGTGCACCGACCCCTTCCAGTTATCATTACTGTGATATTTTTTATTTATTATTATACCAACCATGCACGTGGGAGACGTTCTGGTCTTACGTGAGGACAAAAGCCCACTCCGATTGATTTTTTTTTTATTGTTACATAAAAATAAGGGTTATTTTACTTTCCCCCTCAACCTATTCATGTTTTCCCATTCAACCTGTTCCCCCCTCCACTAGGAGTTAATTAATGTTTAATAAGGATACAACATTAACTTAATTACTAAGTGATTACTAGTGCGGTGTGGTGTCGGCCGGCTATAGCTTAGCACCATCTCCTCCCGTGGGTAAAAGGCGACCAAGGGATAATAAAGCGGCTACCAAACGCCCTGAGGAACTACACCACCTCTAAAACAGTGGACTCGCCAACCCGCTTGACCAGCGTGACGTTTTCAGGCCTTACATCCCTCATGCACGAGTTAATGTGCTTGAGGAGGCCCACGTCCAGCAGTGTATACTGAAAGGGCTGGTTGCATTGCATTGCACCAGGTGAAATGCCCTGTAGTAGGATGTTATAAGCTGAAATGGAGAGGCTCATCTCACCTTAATATGAGTATCAGGGAATCCAGTTTCCGCATCACTATCTTCACTCTCCAACAGGCTCTCTTTATCCCCCTGGCTATCCCGTCTATCCCCCTGCTCATCACCTCCCTCCCCCTGTTCACTTTCATCTTTGCTAGAATCTTGTTTCTCTTCCTGTGTCGCTATAGAGTCTTTGATTCCTATCCTAGTTGTCTCTTCCGTTATTGTGTCCAATTTTTCATTTTCTTGTTTAGGTGCATCATCTTTTTCTGAAGGCTCATCTAGAAAAAACAGATTCAATCTATACTTTTCAATTATTTTACAGGCTTTAAACGGATCATATGCATACGCACATTCACACACGCACGCGCATTCACACATACGCACGTGAATTCTCGAATACATACGCACATTCACACATATACACGCACATTTACACACGCACGCGCATTCACACATACGCACGCGCATTCTCATATACATACGCACATTCACACACGCACGCGCATTCACACATACGCACGTGAATTCTCGAATACATACGCACATTCACACATATACACGCACATTTACACACGCACGCGCATTTACACATACGCACGTGCATTCTCGAATACATACGCACGCGCATTCACACATACGCACACGACTTACCATCGTTAGAAACTACTATTTCCTGTTCGTCCTCTTGAACAGAAGTTACGTCAGAGGCCGTGTCGTCTGTTTCTGTTGCTGTAGACTTGCGCTCGTCGCGGTGTCGCTCTATACAGCTATCTTCTAACTGTGGGTAATACAAAAGTTACATCAATATTGATAGACAGGGCGAGGGTAAATATTTATACAGTAAATAGGAATTAAAACAATTACCAAATAATTTTCGAGGGAGTACCACATACGTATTGTGGGACTGATTGAGATATGCCAGAATTCATTTCCTATACCGTTGCAATAGAATTTCCTAAAATGGAGTGTGATGAGATGACGAAAATTTCATACCAATGTATCATACCATTCTATCCCATCCAACCCCATGAAACTGTGATTAATAAATTTAAACCTCGCGATTTATCGTCGAATATGTCTACGGAAATTATTGGTGCAGTGTGTTCCGAATATACATATACCATGAATATGGTGGTGAAGTACCTCACCAGTCCACTAACTTCGTTCCGAAAAAATGTACTTACCCTGAACATGAAACTGAATCCAAGTTGCAGATGCTGCGGCAGCAGGTAGTTCTTCTTGCCTCTGATCATGAAGGAGCCGGTGGTGAGGAATTCCCCAGTAGGAGCTGATTTTGATACTTGGTGTGCGCGCACCCACCAAGCACTGGTTAACACTTTAGCATCCCACGCCACACTGGACAAGAAAAATATTAACTTTGTGACGACACATTATACTCTGTTTTCAATTTCTATAAAGTAGGTACTATTTGTCATTCTCGATTGTTGATGGATTTGAATTCTGACGATATTTAATCGAAATTAGTTGCAAAAAAGCAAAATTAGGCAGTTCACCGTTTTAATTGAATCTTCCGGGCTACTTTGACGAAACGAAACGTTTGGAAGAAAGAGAAGAGATTCCAGAAGACCTCGGCCAAGTAGCCCGGAAGATTCAATTAATGTGGACACCGGCCGTGAAAGCCTACACTCCACTATAGTTCACCGTTTTAAAGTTATGAGGGTGTCTTGGGAGCCGCCGTATCTCGGGAGCTACTTTACGCAGCCAAGATCTGATTGCTCCTAGAATTAGTCGCCAAAAATCCAAGTCCGTAAGTGTTATGGGCTGCTTGCACGTCTGCCTCCATTATTTATGTTTGAAAAAAAAAAGTAATACAAAGGAGATTAATAATCTTGTAAGAATTAACATCTTCAGACTGAAGGCCATACGCCTGTGCTTTTGTTGCCAAATTAACTATTGACAATTGTAGTATAGAACAATATTATAATCATTTTACTCTGTAGCTTCAAGATTTATTATTTCAGTGAATTAGCATTAGTTAACCTGTATTAGTTAGGTAAAGTGAACACCTGTATTATAAATGTATACAATGAACACCTGTATTATAAATGTATACAATGAACACCTGTATTATAAATGTATACAATGAACACCTGTATTATAAATGTATACAATGAACACCTGTATTATAAATGTATACAATGAACACCTGTATTATAAATGTATACACTCGTTTATTTGATTCATGTACTGCAAGAATGTACTGTCCCGGAACGAGTTGAATGCGCGCTGAAGGAATGTGACCGTTTTTTGTCACTTGTTTTTAGTGTTGTACTGCAATGATCCTACTGAAAGATCGATATCGGTTTCAGTCGATATTTTTAATTTAAATGTCACGGTCAAAAGTAAAACACACAAATAATTATAAAAAACATGACTTATTTTTTAGCATTTTTATTTACTTTCATTATTTATTTATTTATTATTTATCACACATTAGATAATATAGTAAGTAGGTATACATAATTTTTAGTTTTAAACAGATATTTAATGTTTAGTTTTGAGAAATAAAGTTACTAAAAAAAAACAGAAAAAAATACAAAAATTACTAATTGAGAGAAATATAAAAAATCGAATCACCGATCGTTTTTTTAAATAAGCTTGGTCACTCGTTTTAACAAGTAAGTATGTATAGTAAAAATCTAACGAACTCGTGTTATATCGATGACGCAAGAGAAACAATAAAGAGTGAGCAAGCGCATCACTTAACTAGCCGGCACAAGTGCGTCGAGGCGGCTGGGAGGGGGGTGTGCTCGTGTCCCCACACCTCACACCGCGCGCGCATTTAGCTCATTCCGGGACTGTATTTAATTTTTGTATTAAGCTGTAGCTATGTATCTTGAAATTGTGCACGAATTCGGAAGGCCCGTGGCCAGCAGTGGACGATAAAAGGGTTGGTGGCGGTGTGGGACGGATTCTTACTAAAAAAAAAACTAGAAAATTCTTCTATAGTAAGAATCTATAAAGTAAAAACCTAATCATCATCTGTAAGCTACAGCAGCCTGTCCCGCTTCAGACAAAGTCTTCAGAGGTATAGGGCCAGCAGTAGGGTTCTTTATGACCACGGACGAGCGCCGGTAATTTCAGCGTGCATTGTAGATTATTATTAGTTCTACTGGCACTCTCTCTATAAAAAGAACTTATATCACACCTGTGCCGTGTGATGGCACAGGATATAGGCTAACATCACTACCATCTCTACCCGTGGGTGTTGAAAAATGGGACTAAGGGCACCACAAAAAGCGGCTACCACAACTGCTGAGGAACTACAGCAACTCTTAAAAGAGTGGACTCGCCAACCCACTTAGCGAGCGTGGCGTTATAAAGTTATACATCCCTCATGCCCACGACAATGTGCATGATTAGGCAAGTATCCAGCAGTGGATACTGAAAGGGCTGGTTGCATTGCATTATACTTGTTTATAAGTAAGAATATGAATCCCATTGCCAAATTATCCACACTAAAAATACTCAAATAACTTATTTCTTACCTGTAAGCCACAGCAGCCTGCCCAGCTTCAGACAAAGTCTTCGGAGGTATAGGACCACCCGTAGAGTTCTTTATGACCACGGACGCAGCGCCAGTAATTTCAGCGTGGACATAAATATCGCAGGCACGCATATAGCGTTTTACTAGAAGCTCGTTTTGTTGTTGATCCCGACCGCCTATTATCTACGCAAAGAGAGGGCTATTGAAATACCACGCACCTGTCCAAATCAGTATGGTATCATAGGGCTTACTCATTGTAACAGGCACTACAAGATACTGCAGGGCTCAACAAGGGCGTAGCCACGATTGGCCATGGTGTGGCGCTTCCCCTTTCTGGCACCTGTGCCAGATGTACATTCGATTGTGCTCTCTACTATACACTATTTCTATTTAAATTATAGGAAAATTGTTTGCTTTGCTCCACACCCTGGATAAAGTCCTGACTACGCCCTTGGGGCTCAAGTTCCTGCTGCAAGCTGCCAAGCCAACGACTAGTGTATTATTACTGCTGGCTATTAGCGATAAGACTGCATTTTGTGCATTTTATGTGTTACGATGTCTGTTACTGTCTTGTTTTTCTTTTTTGGTGTGCAATAAAGAGTTTATCTATCTATGGTCAATTGGGTCATAACTTGTACAATACAGAGGTTCACTAGGAGTAGAACTATGAAGATTTTTTATAATTAAATAAAAATATACCCTGAAATATTACATGTGGTGAACAAATATTAAAGTCCTAAAGTCCGTTGGAAAATGATCGAGACATTACAGCTATACAAAGTTTCAAACGCGCTATTCGCGACGATAACTGTGTCTATGCAGAGCCGGCTCTAGCCCATGTAGCGCTCGGGTGCGATCAAAGCCGGCACTGTTTGGTTGTACTCAATCATGTTGAATGGTTTAAACTTGGTAAATAGGTAGTAATATTGTAATCCAGATTAACACATAGACTACTATTCAGTTGGACCACGCGAACGAAGCTAGTTCAAAATAATAATAACTTACCAAATAATTGTCTGATGATATGAACCAAAAGAACTTCTCGAACCAGTATGTCTTCCTTGCTTTGCTAATATTACTGATGGTTTGTGCTTCTTTCAGAGTCTGCTTGGTTTTCCTCTCAGCGCTTTTCAGCGCTTTGTCCGCTGATTCTAGCGTTTTCTGTTGTTTTTTAGCTGCATTGCGTTTCTGGTCATAATACCTGGAATTGCAAGGTTTACTTTAAAAAAATGTTAAAAAAATAAGTAAATAAAATTATAGGTGTAGAATTCCAATAAGAGCTGAGGACCGTTTGGTGTGAGAAATGTGGTGGCACACGAGCACAGATCATCTGGTGGTAAGTGGATACTATCGCCCTGTGACATGCATGAAACATGCGAATATTTGTCAAGTATAACGAACGTTGGCACGCTTCCAAACGCATAGTCTACCGCTGCAGCTTTATAAGATAGAGAATAGAAAGTCCACTCTATTACATTTTTTTCTCCTATTACACTCCTCCCGGGAGTAAGAGGGGGGGGGGGGGGGGTTTATAAGCTAATAATAATCGATACTGATCATCGATTTGAGAATATTAGATATATTATACGAGCACCGTAGGCGTAACATTCTTATTAAGTAGTACTTATGTTTCAAATTTGACTGTGAGTCCCTCGTCATATGCTCCCCCCCCCCCCCCCCCGGAGGCCCTAGGAGTTGCCAACCAGGTTTGTTTAATACAAATGGGGATGATGTGTCATCTAGTCTATTCGATGCTACTGATTTATGCTTACCTTCTAGCGTTACCAAACGCCGTCAAAGACAGATCAATGTCTACAAGCATCGGCTCCAATTTACCCAGTTCATCATCATCCTGACCATCAGTATAAGGGTCGGTGAGCAGCAGCGTGATGTGGTTAATGTTCAATTGGAGCTGCTTGATGTGGGAAGCGACCGGGTCGTTGTTTTCTTGAGCGTTTTTGAGTAGAAGTTTTATGTCTTCCCAGGACATCTGGAAATGATTAGTTTTAGTTCAGTTTTTTTGTTCTTAATGTTTATGCCCACAATTCTTTTGTTTTTTGGCAGAAGAGCAGGCAAACCGCGTGATGTTTAACACATACTATCATGACTTTCGCATTATCAGTCAATAAACAGAGTCCATAGCACTCATAAATATTTAGACAAAATTACACAGTATGTTTTCAATCTTACTGCCAATAATTACTGCCAATTTCTTCTATCAATTGTAATATTTTAATTTATCAAATGCACTCGGCGCTGACAGCTGTAAAACAGATTATACTAGTACAGATTTTAAATCATAATTGTAAATTTGATGTTTTTGTAAACTACACTATAAGTGACAATTACCGTATGGAAAATATGTAAATGTCTTAAATAAATAAATTATTATTATTATCAATCGTTCAAGCAGGGGGGGGGGGAGTAAAAATGTTACTATTTTTTAATTAATTTAATACAAATGTGCAGTGCCACGACAAACCTTCTAGGTTTAACTTAGTGCCCAAGTGCATAAAATATCACGTATTGTAATGAAAAAGAAAAAATATATAATTATGGGTTTCTTTTTATAAGGAAATATATAATTATGGAAAATTATTTTTTTTTTATAGGGAAGTAGGCGGACAAGCATGCGGTCCTACGTGATGGTAGGTGTTACTGCCGCCCATGGACACCTGCAACACTGGGAGGTATGCGGGTACGCCACTGACCTTGCAAAATCCCATTCACAGCTTTCTCCAGGCACCCCATATCATAGCGTAATGGAAAGACCTCTTGAGGCAGTTCATTCCACAACCTACGGATTCGCGGTATAATAATATGCGTATATTTTTAAATCTTGCTTTGTGACGCAAAATAAACACCGCATGTCTCGTCTGTTATATGTATCATCTGAGTCGCTATGGCGACCTGTATAGCTACCGGCACCTGCCCCACGAGCACCTCGTTGCGGGAGATGAGCTCAGCGGCGCGCCGGTCTGACACGTGCGTCTGTTCTAGCTCACTTATAGAGTTATTACATGTATCGTATTACATGGAGTCCCCTATAGTCCATGGCCCGGTAAGACTGTACATGTAGTTCCCTCTAATCACTGGGCCTGGTTATCTCACCTGGTTGGCTATGGCGGCTTGTATGGCGACCCGCGCCTCTTCCACAAGCGCACTGTTGCGGGAAATGAGCTCGGCAGCACGCCGGTCCGATAGCTGCGTCTGGCCTAGCTCAGATAAGCGCTTCTCGTGGTCTTTGCGCACGTTATGCAGTTTCTTCATCGCTACACGTTCTACTTGGATTGTCTGCAAATGGAATAGATAGTTACTCTAGTGTTTTTTATCTCTATTCCTCCCAATTTTCCCAACCTATTCTACAAATCCATTCCTAAATTTCCAATGGTAGGCAACGCAATCGAGGGTGTGCCAATTTTCCTAAACAGATGTTGTCATTTATTGCGCATGTCGCAGAGCGACACCATTTCCCATTTACCTCCGTAACGTACCTACGTTGCGGAGGAAAATCGTCAAATAAATTATAATAAATATTCTAGTCAGAATTTATACAGCAGCAATCCGCTGGATGTAATTTTTGCGAGAGTTGTACCATTTAGAACCCCACGTTTATGACGGCCAAATATTTAGTTCAAAACCAACTTAGATGTTTAGATCGAACTTGATGAATCCTTTAGGAACATTTGATGAATCCTACAGGAACAACTAGTTACTTCAAATGATGAATATCTAGTACCTTACTTAGACAATTTTAATACTTTTAATCAAACTCAATATAGCTCGTGAGATGCAGCGATTAATTTTGTCCTTACATTTTCCATTACATTCTCCAAACTTTTGTATTTGAAGTTTTTATTAGGAAGTGTTTTTTTTTATATGTTATGTTAATGTAATTAGGGACTTTGATAGTTAAACTTTTCTTGACATTCTTACCTTCAAGTCAATCTTCTGCCCCTCCAATGCTGAGAAGTACTCATCAACAGCTCTGTCAAAGGTATCATATTCTGTGTAAGGCTGGTTCTTATGCTGTGCGTATAGCTTGGGATGGAACTCGACATTAGTAAGAAAGTAGCCTTTTTCGTCACCTTGGGGGTTCGGACGTTCCTCTTTCTTTTGAGTTATGTATCCCTGAGAATTTTGGAATATCATAAATCAAATGTACATTAACCGAATGGAGATATTCAATACTTATGTTTAGAACTAGTCGATTTTTTGTATTTAAATAAAAAATATACGTTAAAATATTATGTATGATGAAAAAAGTTTTGAAATCCGTTGGAAAATGACGGCTGTACCAAGTGTAGCTGCAATTATCGATATGTCCGCCCAAGCGACGACGTCACAATATATACAAGCCTTAAAGGTTCAGCTAGTTATCCATGTTTTAGAAAAAATGGTTGTATAAAAGTTAATGAACATTAATTAATTATAAGTTGATAAACATTACTCAACAATACGATCTTTTTTATGTAATTCATCCTTTGTACTCGTAAATGTATCGTGACGTCACACGCCGCTCCGCACTTTATTTGCCAACATACAACACTGAAAGGCTATATTATATAACATTTTTAAAGATATCATATAAGTTTGTTTATTTCAGGCGATGTCACCTGTAATAAAATAATTACAGATACTTAAATCAAATAAGTAAAAAATCATTTCTCTCATGTAAGATACCTTAGAAATTTGATTCCGGGCATCGGTCATCAGTTGATCAGCTTGCTGTAATGCTGTCATGAGCTTTTCTAGATCTCTCTCCACAAAGAAACCCTTCTTTGGATCTGTGCTCACTTTCATATTGCCCGATAAACCATTCTCTAGGAGAACATGGTCAATGATTGCTGGACCATATTCTGATGAGGGAAATGATTAGGATGTATTAAATATCTTTTAGGAGTTTTCAGTTTTAGAAGAAATCTAGAGCAGTGATGATAGCCTACCAACAGGCACATACAAACCACTTTTGTAAGATTAAAAATAAGTGTGTTATAGGTAATTAGAATTTGCGTAGATTAATGCATACACCAGCAGAAGATATAGACACATCAGCTGCCTAGCTGCTTGAATATTATATCATTATTATGGGTTTTTTATGCCTTCAATAATTATTATCGTTATAATAAGACACATGCAGAATCGTTTGCAAATTCCTCTCTATACACACATAACACGCATACTGTGCCTACACACTCACGACATTGACTCTCAGACACACTTTGGTCATACCTTTATCATCGCACACTACACACTCACTCTCTATCACTCTCTCGTTTGGCCACAAGCCAGCGTTAGCGAAGTTTACCCCAGAAATGGGAGAAAAGTAAAACATAGAAACATAATAGTAATAAATGTTAGAAATAATAATAAATTAATAAATAAATAATAATAATACTGATGAAATTGGCGTTTTATATGGAAAAATTCAAATAAACCTTTTTGTATGAAAATTATATTATATAATAAATATATTATATAATTTTGATACTTAATCGAAGTCCATTATTATCAATGCACTTTTGCCATTTTAATGGAAGTTGATTGATTCATATTATTATGAATTCATTCATATGAATAATATGTGTCTTGGGTGAGAAAATAATTCATGGCTCATCATTTATCACTCTTGGTCAAACTGGAGCCTAACTCCTGTGCATCAGAAATAAGGTTTGTTTGGTGGCCTAACATCTAAAGGCATGCTCAGAACTCTATTAATGTCAAATAGTTTACAATACAAATGCAGTCTTTGAACATGGTTCCACAGTAACTTACCAAGGTTAGGATTAAGTATCTTTTTCAAATTATCTCCTGGTTTGCTTCTAGTAAGTATATCTTTGAGTGCATCTTCTGTTGGTGCATCACAATTTGTTTTCGCTCTGTCTAGTGGATATTTTTCCTTTACTGCAAATCTAGATATATGGCAATAATTTTAAGATGGTGTACATTTAAATAAGAAAAATTATATTCATAATATTACTTATTTAAAATCGTCATTAATACAGATGTATCTGATTCAAATATTACATTTAACAATAATATTAATAAAGTATTTCTTCAATATCCATCCATATATGTAATAATAAAACAGTAAAATGGTTGTCTGATCATTGACTTAATTTTAAAAAAATGGGGGTCTCATTAGAACCCAAACCAGTTGTTTTTAAAAAAATATCTGTATGTTTGTATGAGCATCACGTAAAAACTACTGAACGGATTTTGTCTATCAAAATTTCACTAATGTATAGCTAAATATTCAGAAGGATAAATAAAAAAAAATTACTTAATAAACTACTCAAAAACTACTGGATGGATTTTCATCTGTGAAATCCATCATGTTGATGCTTTTACAGGTGTTAAAAATATTTTATAGCTGCTTAGTCCATGCGAGTGAAGCTACTGGTAGAAACTTTTGGTGAAGCTACTGTCTTTTGAACATAATAATAAAAATATTATATCAGGCAATAATGTCCCAGTGCAGGGCACAGGCCTCCCCCTAGAAAATTATGGATTGATGCAGATTGATTTTTTTTAATTCTCAAGTCTCAAGCATCCACACCATATTTTTCTTCACCGCTAAGCTAGTAATAATTTAAAAAAATGCATACATTACATGGTATGGATTTTCTACTTAAGTAGAAACTCAGAATTACGACAGAAATTAAATCATACTGAAATTAATAATTACAAAATACTTAGTAACTAGTTTTTAAACCTAGTAAATTCCATTGTGCAGGGCTCTTGGCTAATGTTTCATTACCTAATCTTGTCCCCCTCAACATGTGGTCTAAGTACATTCAGAATAGTCCATTCATAGTCAGTGAGCACTATGTTGCCCCTATCATAAAGTTCCAATATGACATGGTATGCAGCCTCCCCGCTGCCAAACTGCAGGTCTATTATACGATCAATGCCTAGTTGAGTCAGATTCTCCAATCTTTTGTTTTTTAAATGCTTACGGAGCTGGAAAAAAAGAACATTAATTCAATATTATGCTCCTTATTGCATAAGTTAAAATATAAGTAAAATACCAAGACATACCTTCATAGTAAACCCAGATGGTGCTACATTTTTGGGCCATTCAAACTGTGTACTATGGAACCTGTTGGCAGATTCCAACAACAGCACACACTTCTCCTCAGACCGCTGTAAACGTATCAGGTAACTACGGTTGTCTATGTCATATACCTGGTTCACACGCATGCCAATCAACCTAAAAGAAACAATGTAGGAAAAAAAATTAATGCCTTTGCCTGATTTTGTACGCGGGCCAATGTTCATAAATTAAAAAAAGAAATACCCTTGAAAATTTAATGTGATAAAAGATTTACAAGATCAAACGTTTCATAATATACAAATGCATAGAATGACTGTATGAATATAGAATGTGCCCATGTAAGAATTCGGCAAAACAGCAATGTTTATCGAATGGAAACAAAACGATTTTTACCTTTGTAGTTCTGTGACCATACATATTATATCGTATGTGTTGAATCGGGTCTTCATTTTATTCGATTACTGTTGTATTTTTACAATTCGAAATATTATCCTTTTTGTAATATTATCATGAACATAATAAAATACTTTAATATTATATTTAATATATTTTAAATAGGTGATAATGAAAATTCAACTTGAAGTTTCACTGGCTTCTATTGTGACAGCCACATTATCACACAATCGATGACGTATGAGCTGAATTGAGCACGTATGAGTCTCAACTAGTACTGAGTTCTAAAAACGTCTAAAACGAGCATTCTTTTACAATTATTATTAATTTATAACAATTGTAAAATGCAATTATAAATTGTATATAGTTACCTATATAAAATAATATTGAAATACTAAAATTACAAATATGTTAAAACTATTTTCGCTATAACAGTCTCATAGCAAAAACAAATTGGACAGTATTGGAAGAGAAAAAGGGTAGAAGACCGTATGTGTAGGGGCGGTGCTTGGGGGAGGCCTATATCCAGTAGTAGAGCGCCAACTTATACTTGACGCGCTGTAGTATTATTCGTGAATCGTGTGTCAAGTCGAGACCAATTATTCGCTCGTTTTGGAACTCTATTAATCAGGAAATGTGTTATTATTTACGATAGTTCTACACATGTTTCAAAAAATATATTTTTGCAACATGTGTATAAATGTAAATAACAAAGCGTAATAAATAAGGCAATTTATTTAACTGAAATGGGTGTTGAACCAACTGATTTAAAGCTGAGACCTTTGAAATGCGAGCTGAATTTCCTTACAAAATCCGATGGTTCTGCAATTTTTGCACAAGGTATATTTTCATCGAATTCCGTTTCCAATTGCCTTTAAAGTGTTAGTAGTTACATATTTATCCCTTTTGTACATATATAAAATATCGGACAATCATTTTCCTCTAGTCAAAACATTTTTATTGATTATGTTTTGTAGGTTAAATTGGGCAGTAACACTTGACCCGGCTTTTTTTTAAAGAAATTAATAAGAACACTGAAATCCTACGACAGTTTGTTTTTGCACAGAAAGTAAATATGTGCAAACATTTATTTAATTCATTTAAACAATAAAAGGTACATTACAGTTTGTAATAACCAATGTGTACATGATTATGATTTCTCTAAGAATTCCAAAGCATATTTGCTCAGAACAGTTTATACAAAACAGAACAGATAAATACATTTACAGTCTACAGGTAAAGATGGAATTTTTTTATATTGAAGTTTAGTAAAATTTTATCTTATTTCAGGTGACACTGTAACTTTGGCCAGTGTAAATGGCCCGCTGGATATCAAAATGCAAAATCAAAGTATAAAGAAGTGCACACTAGAAGTCCTATTTTGCAGTAAATCGGGGAAACCGTCCGTTAGTGATAGGTATTTATGATAACATTATCATATTTAATTATTTGATAGTGACGGAATTGTTAGTTACTGGTAAAGTCCCCACTTGCATAATAATGTGTTTTGAGGAGTAATTGAATGTGCAGCAAATCAATGGTAACAAATTTAAAGTCAGGTTAGATTTAGGTTATCTGCTGATAATAAAGAAATAGAGGCCTGTGGCTATCCACTCTGTGATGACTGATGACATTATTAGTAATTTAAAATTAATTACTTCAGTTATTAAAAAAAATGTTGTTTTGTTGATCACAATTTACTACTCATTTGTTATTTTTTGCATTTTATTATTTATAAAAAAAGGTGGCAGTTTAGCATACAGTCCACCTGATATGGTAAGTCGTTGCTGTCATCCATAGACATCGGATACCTGCCAACATCAGTCTAGAATGACAAACGTTGGCACGCCCCTGGATGTGCTGCCTGCCTTTGCATATTAAAAATGGATTGGGATGCTGCTTGTTTAAAGGCTCCTTTTCTACTATTCTTCATCCATTATGTTATTTTCTCGATGATCGGTTAGTGATGTCTGAATTGCTTCATACAAATTCGATTATAATTATTGATACAATTCTAGTACAATTTACATGCGCTTTTATGCAATCCAATGCCAATGCAACCAGACCTTTCAGTATCCACTGCTGGACATGGGCCTCCTCATGCAAATTGACTTGTGCATGAAGGTGTTGGTGAGTCCAGTCTTTTAGAGGTGGTGTAGTTCCTCAGGGCTTGTGGGAGCTGCTTTGTTATCCCTTAGTCACCTTTTACAACACCCACTGGAGGAGATGGGGTGGTGCTATTCTACAGCCGCCAACACCACATTCGCTTTTATAGATTTGATTTATTAATTATATTTGTCTTAAATAATTGGTCTATTAATCACAAAAATGTATTTAATATGAAATCAAGTTAATAAATCTATTATATATGTATACAATAAAATCATAAGTAATAAAATTGTAATAAAATAAATAAATAACTAATGGAATAAATAACTATAGTAGGGCTGTTATGATCTGAGTCATCAGGCCATAAATCTTTTTTATCAGTCTGTCTCCCTCGCATTTATTGGTCTTATGGAGCGCCACAGTGATGTGTGTAATAGTAGTGCAAGTTTATATCGATGAAATGTAATGATGTGATTTTTAACTATTTTATATATCTGATGCAGATGAAAAAGCATGCTTCACACATTTAACCCAGTTTTCTTTGGTAACATTGTCAATTGCTTTATGCAGAAAGACTTCAACTCAACATCTGCTATCTTAAATGTGTGATTATTGGTAGCAACTTAATGGCCACATTCATTTGCCAGCTGATCAAATGCATATATCTTTCTAGGCCTACTCTCTAAATTTTCTTAACAATTCTTCCCTTAGGTATATCATTATTCAAGAAGGCAATGTTGTTTTTCGTCAACCATTCCTGGATATCATTTTTCTTTGTAGAAGATGTTGGTATCCTAATATGTTGGTAAAATTTACTAAAGAAGAATGTGTCATTTTAAAATATTTTAGGAGTTATAGATGTTTTTTCTGAAAGAATCGCAACAGGAGACTCGATGAGTAATAACAACACAATATTAAAAAAATGCATAAGCAACTTTTAATTATTTTTAAATCAAAAAACAAATAATGTAATTATGATTAAATGTAGTTAATAATGGTAAATGTTAAATGCTGTTGATTGCCCGAATCTATTGAGTATATTTACTTTATGAGTACTTACCAGAACACCCTGGTACTCAATTACTCAATTGGACTGTTTCAGACGTGCAAACACAGAACTAAACTAGGATAACATTCTCCTGCATCTTGCGTATCACGGACCTTAATAAATTTTCGATCAGCCCGCTGACCTTGACAAATTTCATGATAAATTGATTTAAATTTAAACAAAAATCTTTTTCAAATTGCTAATTTATCTCTTATGACATTTCGTTTTTTAAAGATTTTATATTTTTAAATATTGTTATTAATACTTTTATTTTTTCTAAATTAACTCATTCTTTTCAAATATGATATGTACTAATTTTGTTTTGGCTAACTATGAATGTAATTTGAATAGCATGTTGTGATAACCTGTAAGTAGCGGAACATTTATTATAATGTAACCACTACTTTTTATATGTCGGTATATTTGCTTATTGTTACCTCTGTGTTGGTTATCCAAATTAAATAATAACTAAACTAACTGAGGACATCGATTTTTCACTTAGTGGAGAAGTACCTTAAATACAATTTTTTTTTTATATAAAGGTGTCAAACAACTAGATAGTTCACATTATGGTAAGTGGATACTGTCAACCTGGTAGGGGGAGAGTGCACGATGCATTCCCACAGCCGCTGGGCGCACTCGACTGGCCATGTTATCCCTCTCTCACACAAGACTACCTTGAAATGTACTGCATTTCGTACTTTATCGTATTTCCCCAATGTATGTACGTGTTTCGGTAGTGAGTGACATATGCCATCTTATCCCTCCTCATTTCCCAATCCTTTCTCCCAATCCATTCCTTAATCTGCAAAGGTGGGTAGCGCATCCGGGGCCGTGCTAACGCTTTTCATTCTGGACTGATGTTGACATGTATCACGGATGTCTATGGACGACAGTATCCACTTACCACCAGATGGACTGTATGCTCGTCTGCTGCCTTTTTACCATAAAAAAATAACATTAAAACCGCATGTCGTAACTATAAGTGGAAAAATCTCAGTTAACAGTTAGTCTCACACGATCTGAGATTAGACACCAGCGGTACATGGATTAATCGATAATGGTGCATATGATTATTATTTATTATATCTTAGGTTTTGTCGTCATTTTAAATTGCTTATTATTAAGATTTGTTAATTATCTTTGAGATTATTTTCTGTCATTCTTTCTGATATCATTTTGTTTTCCCACTGTGTGCTTTATGCGTCTTGTGGAATAAATGTTTCTTTCTTTCTTATAATCTCAGATATAAAGAGAATGTGATCCGCCAGACGTGTGAGGCGGCCATCTTGGGTAATTTGTACCCTCGAACTGGAATAAATGTCACTGTGCAGGAGCTTGAGGATTATGGAGGGGTGAGCGCTTTCGATAAACTATTATTAAAAAATGTTATAATTGTATGGATGAGAGTAAAAGGATTTATGTAGGAAGATAAGGGAAAGAGTTAAGGATTATTCTTTGTCATTTCCCATCCTTCCTAATAATTGGAATGAAAAAAAATATCAACTATGTATATTTATTTTTGTTGTAACACCATAATTACAACAAAAAATAATATAAAAGCACTCCACCCAGCGCGTGGCTACGCCCATTTATGTAACAAAGACATGTAACATGAAACAGGTTTCCAAAAAAACATAAGAACGACCATTCTGTCACAATGTTTTTTTCTCATCAAAGCTCTGCGACTTATCAATTGATAATTTTCATTTTAAATTATATGCACTAGTGGCGCCAGTGACTTCGTCCGCGTGAACTTTAGAGTGATTTGAGAATTCTGTAACGGATCGGGTTAAAATGTACCCTAAATATTAACCCAAGTCATTAGCTATAACTATGCCAAGTGTCATTAAAATCGGTGCAGCGGTGGTTGCGTGATCCGCGTTAAGATAGACGACAGACAAAAATTCCTAAAATTATTGTTTTGGGCTTTGTCTCACATGTACTTTACACTACAATGCCTTTTTTTAAATATTTCATGTACAGACACGGCTATGTTATGACTTTATTATATACATATAATAAAATTGTAACAGGCCGATCTGTACATTATAGATATTGAAAAAAAACTAATATGGGGGGGGGGGTCTTTATTAGAGCAACAGAAGCCAAAACAACAGTTTTTAGAAATGTCTGTCTGTCTGTATATTTGTACACGCATCACGCAAAAATTACTGCATGGAATTGAATGCAGTTTTCACTGATGTATTGCTAGAGGTCTAACTTAAAACATAGGCTCCATTTTACCGCAGGAAAATATCTTATTCCGATTGTTTTAAATTTAATAAACCGAAGCGAAGTGAGGGCGGGTAGCTAGTATGTATATAAATCTTTAACTTCTTTTCAGTTAGTAGCATGCTGCGTGAACAGTGTATGCTTAGCCCTGGTCAATGCCGGTGTGGCCATGCGACAAGTTTTTGCTGGAGTTTCGTGCATTGTGGATGAACGGGGTTCTGTGGTGGTGGACCCACCTCACCAGCAGACTGCAATTGCTGTCATGGATTTTGTGTTTGATAGTAACAAGAGCTTGCTTACTGGTGAGTTAGTTTGTAATTTATTTATCTATTTAAACGGGTCTGAACGCGAATGTTTACCTTATTAATTTCACTCGACGTTTCGGTTGGGTTGCACCAACTATGCTCATGAGCTGACTTGAGTCTCACGACAGAAATATAAGTATACCTTATAAATAACTTGCCGAGCTTGTGAATTAATAATTTTCCTTCCTTTAAAATCAGATGCCATTACTGTTTGTAATTTATGTTGTAACTGCTCTATATAAATATTCGAATTGAAATCGAAAGCTGCGAAAGCTGTCCCAAAGGAGACTAATTACGATTCGTGTAAGTGCGTAAAAGGGATTACGAAACGAAAGTAGACGATGATGCACGATGGCTTTTTCATATTCTCTCGTAGTGTACAATGGTGGATATTTCAAGGAAATTAGTTGAGGATTCCAAAATTAGCGTGAACCATCACATAGACATACATGCTTTTTGTATACGTACAGTGTTTCAATATGTAATTATTGTTTATACAGGATTAAATAAAATTGCTTGCACTAACTTATTCTTATTCAATTAATTATTAAATTAGTTAAATTGGTCAGTTAGCGGCCGCGCAAATATAACGTTGTAGAACAAACTTATTAATTCAGTTAGAACAGGGCCGTCTTTACCAGGGGGTGCAAGGGGTGCGGTGCACCCCGGGCGCCCCGCGCCCGGGGGCGCCTGTCGAGCGCTGAATTCAGTGCCGGCTTTACCTATGGTGCAGGGGGTGCGGTGCACACGGGCGCAGGGTCTTAGGGGGCGCCGAGCGCCGCTCGCGACACCTCCAAAGAGTTCAAAACGCCTACTAGAGGGCGCCCTGCACCCGGGCGCTACATGAGCTAGAGCCGGCGCTGAGTTAGAACAACGAAAATTAACATAAAAATCAGTGTAATTACTGGTTAACTAACGCAAACAATGTTTTGTAATCGAAACCTCGGTTGGCCAACGCTTTACCTAAACGCGGACATATTTGTTTCAGGTTTTACAGAAGGCAGTTTCAGCGAAGACGCTTACAAGGAAGCTTTAGAGAAGTGCAGTCAGGCCAGCGAAGTAATATTCACATTCTATAGAGATATTGTTAAGAAGTACTCGAACGTTATAGGATAAATAAATATAAATAATAGACAATTTTGTAGTTTTTTTATTGACCTAGACATATTCATTAGTGCTTTGCACCAGAGGCGACCCACGATGGAATGTAGTTCCGGGATCCTGGGTTATTGGTCTTGAAAAAGTCGGGAATGTAAGTCACAAATGACTACCGTAAAATGTAGGTACTGCATTTCCCACTTTATACTGGATCATTCGCATAAGAACAGATTCTCGATAGGACAGAATGCTGTTGCCCCAAACCAAGTGCGATAATAGGCATTTTGCTACCAAAGCATTAAAGGTCTTTCCATTACGCTACGATATGGGATTCTTCAAGAGCTGTGAATAGGATTTTGCAAGGTCGGCGGCGCGCCCGCATACCCCCTGGTGTTGCAGGTGTCCATGGGTGGCGGTAACACTTACCATCACGTGGGAACGCTTGATCGTCCGCCTAATTCCCTATAAAAAACGTATAATTGCGGTAGTTAAAATTCGTTTTTTTATAATTAAAATTCAATATTTCTTTATACCATATTAACTGTATGTAATTAATCTCATTTTCCTTTTTTATTTTTACCCTGTAATAGTGTGTAGTAACAGTAAGTAGTAGTGAGTAGCTGGTTGTATTTTTCAATCCGGGTTCGTTAGGCACAAATCATCATTATCGACCAGTTGTTCCATAGCAACTAAAAATTCATCGTGATTTTAGTTGCTATGGAAAGACACGATGTGGATAATGAAACATGGCTCGGAGCGGACGAGGAGGGCCGCGCGCCGATTTTGGCCGTTTATCGACTGCGACACTATTGCGGGAGCGTAAGTTTTTACATCAAGGGTGGGGTCTGCGCGCACCCTCCAGCTCCATAGTCTGAATATCAGAGGAATTAAACTTGCCATCAGTACTGCATATCGCCCTCCATGATACGTACGTCCCTAGATACGTTTTTTAGATGCTATTACAGTCTGTGTCCTCCCTTGCTAGCTGCGACTATTAGGGCATTTAAATATTAACACGATATATACAAACGACATTAACCTGTCGAAAATTACGTATCTTTCTGATTTATACGAATCTAACGCAATATGTAAACCTTCCCACACATTTTACGCAACATAGCGAGTCACTGCTCGATTTGGTTTGTACAGAGACGCTCCGGTTAACAGTATTCTTGTAGACTATATACCCGATCTGGGCAGCCACGCGTTTATTGTGTGCAACCTTAATGATAAGCGGGTTAAACCTAGGTGTGCCCTAGGTGGATCGTTTACAGGCCTCTTAAGGATATTCATAGTGATTGTTTTAACGGGGATTTACACTCAATTGACTGGGAACGTATACAGTAGGGCCTCCGTATCCGCGGACTTGGTATCCGCTGTTTGGGTAAGCGCGCGAACTGATATACCTTGCCCTAGGTGGATCGTTTACAGGCCTCTTGAGGATATTCATAGTGATTGTTTTAACGGGGATTTACACTCAATTGACTGGGAACGTATACAGTAGGGCCTCCGTATCCGCGGACTTGGTATCCGCTGTTTGGGTAAGCGCGCGAACTGATATACCTTGCCCTAGGTGGATCGTTTACAGGCCTCTTAAGGATATTCATAGTGATTGTTTTAACGGGGATTTACACTCAATTGACTGGGAACGTATACAGTAGGGCCTCCGTATCCGCGGACTTGGTATCCGCTGTTTGGGTAAGCGCGCGAACTGATATACCTTGCCCTAGGTGGATCGTTTACAGGCCTCTTAAGGATATTCATAGTGATTGTTTTAACGGGGATTTACACTCAATTGACTGGGAACGTATACAGTAGGGCCTCCGTATCCGCGGACTTGGTATCCGCTGTTTGGGTAAGCGCGCGAACTGATATACAAGTTTGAAACACTGCCCCAAACTACAAATGTTACAGCTACAGTGCGTGATAAAGTATTAGTTAAAGGTAGAAAAGACAAAAACGACAACTTCCAATAACAATGTTTTTCAAAAAAGTCGATAAAACTATAGATGATCCATATATAAAGCACAATTTTCTTTTCTTTTAGTTTAGTATTGTTTTGTGTACATTTATACTCCAAAATATGGTGTTCGCTACTATCCGTGGAAGACGGCGGAATCAAACCCCCGCGGATACGGAGGTCCTACTGTACTACCTACTATAGGTACCTAGGTGACATTAATACAATGGTTGAAACTGTCAGTGTTTGTAATTTAATGTTATTCGATCGACATGCTCCTATCAGACGTATATGTATAAAGGACCAATCATACCCATGGATAACCCCCATCATTAAGCTCATGAGAGATTTATGGAACGAAGCACACTCGAAATACCGTGAGACCAAACTTGATGCCCACAAACTGTATTATAAAGATATGAAACGAATTGTGTCCACCGCCCTGAATACAATGAAAAAGCAGCTTATTTTGATACAAGCATAAATTCAAATATAAAAGACTCAATTCGCTTGTGGAAGAATATTATAAAAGTTGTTCCCATTAGCAAAGGTAACACCGAGCTACCTGCGCATTTTAGGGATTCCGAACTTATAAAAAGGTACTTTCTTGATATACCCGGTAAAAATGAAGTCCCTTTCACTCCTCACCTATTATGAGTTCCATCGGTTCCGCCTATCAAACTTCAAGTTGAGAATTATTGACGAGGATCTCCATGTCTAAAATAAAGTCGTTAAACGAAAAGTCAAATGCAACAGGTATCTTTACATAGTAAAAACATAGTAGCTTCCCGCCGTCTGTCCCTCTGTATGTACGCTTAGATCTTTTAAACTACGCAATGGATTTTAATGCGGTTTTCATCAACAGATAGTTATTCAAGAGGAAAGTTTATACGTATAGTTTAATATTGTTTTAACGAAACCGAAGCGAAGCGAGGGCGGTTCGCTAGTAGACGATATTTCGCTTGATATGATCTGTTTAGCTCTGCTCTGTATATTAGGTGTTAGTAAAGGGTGTTTTTTTTAGAGGTATAGAACTTTGAAATGGAATAAAACAAGGATGAATTTTTAAAATTGACATGAAATTGACTTTATTCAAAAGATAATCTTTTGGCATTATAATTTAAATATGATTTCTGGCATATGACCGCCACGGCTGGCTCGGACATAATCCAATCTGGAGGTCCAATTTTCAATAACTTTTTCCAACGTTTGTGGCCGTATATCGGCAATAACGCGGCAAATGTTGTCCTCCAAGTGGTCGATCGTTTCGGGCTTATCGGCGTAGACTAGCGACTTCACATATCCCCACAGAAAATAGTCTAGCGGCGTTAAATGGCACGATCTTGGAGGCCAATTCACGGGTCCGGAACGTGAAATTATGCGGTTCAACTATCAATGCTTCGATAGTTCGATCAAAACGAGTGTTTCCAGATGCGTGGAAAACTACTGTGATAAGGCCCATGTCTAAAAAACTGGATCCTACCAATATCAAAGATATTCGGCCTATTAGTAGATATTCTACTATTCTTATCGTAAATTCTCGAAAAAGTAGTTTGCCACGTAAATGATTTTTTTCTCGAATCGTAACCGGGTTTTAGGAAACACCACAGAACGCATACAGCTCTGATTGACATCCTGGATAACATACTCGCCACGTGTGATATGGGTGAAAGTACAATATTAATTCTTCTGGATTACCTACTCTCGCGCTTTAGATACAATTATCTCTATAGTTTCGAAATTTCTTCTGTCAAATGTTTTATTAGGTAACAAGAAAGGGTTGGTGGCGGTTTACGGGTACAACTATGCATGAGCGTATCTATCTAAATTATTTATTTATATTGCTACGCAGGTAAGAACATTGCAAGTGAGGGCATTGCAATTTTAAAAATTCACGATTATAACAATAACATTAATTAGCAAATTATTTGTACCTACATACAAAGTAAATAATAAATGAAATAAATGGACATGTCAAAAATAAAGTTTAATTCATTAATAAAGTTTAATGAATGGAATTTATTTCAATATGTAGATTTGTTTTCTAATTTTAGAATAAGCTTAAACCTGAATTTCAGGTAAAATCAACTACTTTGTCATGCCCCAATTATAGGGCCGTTTGATAATCATCACTTGCAGTCAAAGCAGTGCATAAGTAAATAAGAATAGCGAGCAAAAAATAATAATGTGAATAATTGAATATAGCCCTTTGCGCCATCGCGCCGCCACCGAATATGCAAGAAGGGAAAAACGTCCAAACAAAACGTATGTACGCCATCGTTAGGTGCGAGACACACCGAGAACATATGTGTAATCGAGTCAATAGGGACTTTTACCACGAGTAAATATGAGTAAGTTGTGAGCAGAGCAACAGCTCTTTTGAGGCGCCAAATATTTATGCCTAGTTTGGGTTTACAGGCGAAGTTAAAAATAAATTATACCATAGGTATGAATTCTGAACTTTTAAAACATTTTTTCTTAAAATTTTCGTCTTCAAATGTTTATTATTCTTTTTAATTGTGTGATAAATATTTCTATCTGTGTTCATGTGAAAGTAAAGACTAAGTGATTATGACACTTTATAAAAAGATTTAAATAACACTAAACTTTTTATGACCGACAAAAAGGTCTATTTAAAAACATGTATTTTATAACATCAACAATTTTTCAACAACAACAATTTTTCGTGATTTCACTAAACTGAATATCTCGAGAATTTGAACCGACAACAAGGTCCCTTTTCCGTGACAACGTCACATATTACTTACAGAGACATATCTACCTACACAGACAAAGCAAATAATTATGACTAAGCGGGTATTTCTTAATTGTTACTCCCCCGATCTCAGTGTGCCTTGCACGCATTAACCGCATCGCCCAAAAAAACCAAGATGGCCGATCGACGCGATCTCGGATGCAAATAGTGGAGGCAAAAGTGCCGCCAGCACATTTAAATGTCGCAAACTGATGCCAATTCCTCGACGAGCGTCATTTTTGCTCTATTTACCGGTTTCTGTATTGTGCCGCAGAAGAATGAACTGGAGATAAGCAGGCAAAGGGCTTCAATCTTATATGGCTTGTTTTATTCAGCTAGTCGAATATTTTGGTTTCATAATTTTGTTTGATAAATTTTTGTTGCCTGCTTTCCCGAGTTCTAGAACCTATGTCATATTTTGGTTTACCTAAATTATATACAGCATATAAGTAGGTATCTAAAGATGATAGACACCGAGGATTTTAGCGAAATCACATTAAGACTTTCAAATGTGTTGAGTGACCTCTGTTCGGTTAATTACTGGCAGATAGGGTCCTGCTGTGCAAAAGGTACCGGGTTCGATTTTTCTGATCGGACACTCATTTGTGTCAAAAAAAATCACTCAAAAACAGACATGTTTTGTTCGGATCTTTGTGTTTGTCTTTGCGTGTGTCTCTGGACCCACGACACAGGGAATCCGACCTTCCTAGTGTGGGCTATTGAGTGTGGCGTTATTTATTTTGTGTTCTGAGCACAGATTATTTTTGATTTGTGGTTGTGAGAAAAGGAATCTTATTATCAGTGTGGACTTATTAAGATTTACTAACATATTCAACTTATTCCTTGTTTCGGGGTTCTGTTTAAATAGAAACATTATGTGATTTTTAAAAAGTAATTAAACTTTTTTTTAAAGATTTTATTAGTTATTAGTAGGGGGAGAGTGCACGCTGTATTCCCACAGCCGCTGGGGGGTCTTTACTGGCCACGTTACCCGTTTCTCACAGAAGACTAACTTGAAATGTACTGCATTTCCTAGTCTATCGTATTTCCCCAATGTACGTAGGTACCCATGTGTTTTGGTAGTGAGTGAGATATGCCAGAGCCCATTCCCATCCCATTCTATCCTATCCCTCCCCATTTTCCCAACCCTTTCTCCCAATCGATTCCTTAAAACGCAAAGGTAGGCAGCGCATCCGAGGGCGTGTCAGCGTTTGTCATTCTGAACTGATGTTGGCATGTATCGCGGATGTCTATGGACGACAGTATCCACTCACCATCAGGTGGAATGTATGCTCGTCTGCTGCCTTTTTACCATAAAAAAAATAACATAAAACTCTCATGTCGTATAAGCGAATCTTAGTTAGCAGTTAGTCCCACACGATGTCAGATTAGTGTCGAAATAAACATATTCATAAAACTGAAAAGAGAACAGAAATTGTTCAGGAGCCCTAAAGCTTTAATATCCACGACCCACCCATGTCCATAATAATATCCACGACACAGTTTTGTAATTTATTTTATATTGTAAATCTAAAATTGTATATTGTACGGGTTATACGAGTCGTGGTCACTGGTTGACTCAAGAGGCGGGTAGTTGGGAGCTGCGAGCACTTTGATCAACTACCCACATTTGATCTTCACATTCCGAAAGGCGCAACACACTACGCTAACAATATCCGATTTACAATATAAAATGTGTACAAAATGCGAAAATTTAAACAGTTATTTTGTAATTTATTGTCAAAATAAATTTAAGTAAAACCTTTCAATTTCCAAACGAATCATTCCATCTAATTCAATCCGCGAACGCTGCATAAATCAAGCGAACCGCGAACGCAGCCGGAGCGAAAGAGTAAAATATGGCGGCCGCTGTGACATTCATCCTTTCCCGCGCAATTTACATACTTTAGCATTTGCGTCTCCCTCGACATTCCCACGATTGGAAGTGTTTTAATAGCGATCGTCTCTAAATTAGGGCATCTGGTAATTATCCAAGTATATTTTTATTTAGTTAATCTAGCAACTATTTATTGGCCTGTCTAGAAAATCGGGCAGTAGGTACAATCTTCGGTAGATACACCAATCAGAGATTTTATCGCTGGTAACAGATACTAGATAGAGTACCTAGGTGGTATTTGTAAGGTTGTACTAAATGAACTTGAAGCATCGACATATACGACTTGAAGAAAGTTGCTAGTAGTGGTTAAATTGAAAGCAAAATATGATATGTGGTTGCAACTTAGGGATAACAAAACCGCTACAACAAACAGGAACTGCATCACCTCTAAAAGAATGGACTCGTCAACCCGCTTGGCCAGCGTGATACATCCCTCATGCATAGATAATGTGTATGAGGAGGCTGAAAGGCTATAGACTGGTTACTCTACACGTATGACCTTAACTCTTAAAACGCCGGTGTCGTTATCCCTAGGTGGTAACAACACCGGCGATAACAACCCGCCTCTGGCTTACAAGTCAGAGTACTAACCACAGGCGAACTTACAACTAGTAATGGCCAGCGTGGCGTTTTAAGCCTTTTAAGTCCCCCCGAGAATACAATGGAGGTCCGTGCCCAACAGTGGGATTTTATAGGCTGAAACGAAGTCCAAATCTATTGCATGCCAAGTGAATCGATCTCAAAATTGTTCTACATAGATATGATTAATGTAAGCTGTCCCACCTATGTAGGAGAAAGATACTATCGATACACGGATACACAGCGACTGTCGTAAAGCATACGGCGCAGTTACACGCCGGTAGCAGTCTGTATTAGCATCAGAAATTACATGTTGGCCATGTTCTCTATAAGAGAATGACGATTGTACTGTCAGCATGCAAGTCTGGAAAATTTATTTATGAAAAATAATAATTGAGCAGCACAAAATACTGAATGGGAAGTAAATCGATGGCAACAAATTTAAAAAGGTGGGTAGGAAGGTGGAAGTAGGGCTGCCACCTTCAGAATACTCTAAAACTTTGTATCTTTGCAACAATAATCTTTAAAGTAATCTTAGTGGATATTAGGTAATGTTTACTAGAGCCGGTTTAAAAATCATATTTCTATTTTTTTCTGAGATTTTTGAATGTTCAACGTCATGGCCGTGCTGGCCACGATTACGATGTTAACCCGTAGCCCGGACCAACGTCCACCAAACCCGGAGACTCCGGGTCAAACCCGAAGGGGTGGCAGGCCTAGTTAGAAGGTTGTCTGGTGACAATAAACAAATAGGGTTTTCACGAAGCGAGACTCCGTCGACTTTATGATGACATTGTTAGTAATTTAAAATTATTTATTTCAGCTTTGGTTGTAAGTGAGGCATGCCAGAGCCAATTTCTCATCCTACCCCACTCCACCCTATCTCTTTCTTTCCCATCAAATGGAGACTAAAATGGAATAACAGTAACTCCGTAATCCATTACACTCTGTTCTCCACATAACACCACATTCCTCCCAAAGAGGACGGGAGGTGTAATGAATGGGATGAGGGAAACTCCTCATACCGTTATACTTCCTTAAAAAGGTCAATGTATGTGTGAGGGATGTATGGTTTTAAAATCCACACATCCCATATACGCGAGACAATGTGCATGAGGAAGCCCGTGTGCAGCAGTGGATGTTAAAAAGGCTGGTTACGGTTACACTTGCTATTCTCCATGTTCCCAACCCTTTTCCCAAATCTATTTCTTAATCTCAAAAGGTAGGCAGCACATCTGGGGACGTGCCAACGTTTGGCATTCTGGCTGGACTGATGTCGCCATGTATCGCGGATGTCACAGGGCGACAGTATCCACTTACCATCAGGTCGTACCTACTGTCTGATTTTCTAACACCACTTTTCTATATGAAAAAAAAAACTAAAATTAATAAGAAATATGGTTAGTGCCTAGACGATGATTTTGTTGTCTGTCCAGTCCGCGGGGCGCATGTTACCTGCTGTAACAAAACGTAAGTTACAACTTGCATGCGTTCGACAATTAAAAACTAAAACCTCCCGGCGTGGACGCCATCTTTCTTTTGGCACATTATTCTTTTTCGTTTAAAAAATCAGAATCAATCAGGTTTCCGACAGTACGCAGTGTACTAAAAAAAATAACAATAACGTAATAATATATCTGTGTGCCCTTCCACATATATTAGGTACAGATAAATTAAGAAAACATTGACCATCGGCTTATCCGGACACACGCGAATGCGTCATCCACGTCTATGAATTAAAGTACCTCTAATTGCATACTTTATTACGAGATACTTTATTAGTTAGATTTCAAGGTCTTCTTCTAATTGTAAGATGCAACGTTTGTTCGAGAGATTTCATCCTTATCATAGACCCTATCGATTGTTTCAATAACTCTATTTTTTGCATTCTTAGTTGGTTCGATTCCCGGCTCAGGTAAGCTTTTTAAAAAATGTTTGATTGCGGTTATTCTTATTTTAAAAAACAAAAGAATATTTCCTTTGAGTAAAATTCGATATCATCAATATTTAATGTACTTTTCCTCCATGTCCCGTTTTTCTTTCTACACTCCGTCCTTTCTTCACTTTCGCCGGCAACTCTTCGAAAGGAAAGACCCACAGCACAAATTGCCTCTTAATTTCCGGCTCATAGCAGTAGACCCAGCTTGCATCAACTGTTACTATATCGAAAACAGCATTTGATTGACCATTGTCGAGCATTTTTTAAGCATTTGGAGACACCATTCTACACGGCAGTGTTTTTGATCTTCGCTCAAATTGTGAAGAATCCATCTAGCACTAAGTTTCCTCACCCGTAGGTTATCGTGTAAAATAGTTTGAACTTGACTCATACCAGTTTGAACTTATATTTAATGGTGGCCGTAACTGTTGACATGTCGTTCGGTTGTCTGCTTCAATTATGAGCCGCACAGTTTTGATGTTTGCCTCCATCAATGCCGTCGCAGGACGCCCCTCTCGAACATCTTCACTGAGTATAAAGAATGGCACTGGATGGGGCTTCATCACTAAATGCTAACTTAAGTGTTTCATAACTTTGTTTCTGGCTTAGACTGCAACGAAACCATTGCACGAAAATGTTCTCTAAATTAATTTTTCCGGAAACACTTAATTTTCAAATTGCTGCTAGAAATAAAATTAAAATATTTTTAAGTAATGTGACAAATAAGTTTTCCAACAGAATAGCTGCTTTGCGATTGGCTGCACACTTTTTAGGTTGATTTCATTGACCAATGGTAGACAAGACGGCTTCATATTCCCGTAAAACGGGGTGCATTTTTATAACCCCTGCAACTAAAAAGCAGATGAAATAAACAAAGTTGAACTCTAAATCTTATATGCAAGGCATATGTTGATAGCAATCAGGCTTTCTTAATTTCGTCGATGTGTATCGCGTAAGCGAGTGGCCATATTTCTTTTGTTTTCTTATGCCGATTTTATCTTTAGCACTACAATCGATCATTCCTGTATGTCAAAATAAAACACGCATAATAATATTATGCAATTAACTACACCTGTTATGAATCGTGTAGGAAAATTGATCAATTAATAAGCTAAAATTAAATCGTCTCTACGTAAAGGAGTGAGAACTTCGAATAAAGAAATAACTACGCGCGAATGAATAGGCGGGAATAATATTTTTTTTCTCTTTTCTCATATGGCAAATGGCACATTGTGCCTGTGTCGAGTTTTGTTTCAAAATCTGAAACGACAATCTGACGGGACTGGCCGTTGAAGTTAGGAGTCGCTCAATAAAGTGGTAGTAGATTTACTGAGGTAAGAAGAGGACTCCTTGGAAGGACACGAAATACGCAGACCTATGCTTTTATTTCATTATCACAAACATTACGCACAAAAGACACTCTAAAGTTTAATAAACTATCACTGAAACACAAAAGGACAATACATAATTTTTATAATATGTAATCAAACAAAAACAACTTCACTTCTAGAATTTTCGCTAAACAGTCCTACGGCGGCTATTTTGTAAACAAAAGTAATTTTTAAAATATCCATAGAGAACCTTGTCTTCTTTCCTTGTTTCTTTTTAATTTTAATTTTTGATCGGCCAGTGTTCCATCCTCCTCAAATTTTAAAAGCCGGGATAATAGCTGGGCGTGGTCGAGCGCCTACTGGTCTGCGCGTTCATAAATCGAACGTCACGTTACATTTTTAAAATTATGTTCTTTCTAACGGCTGATACCTAAATAATGGCGGAATCATTAAAATGCATAAAACTAAACAGTGCATTGTACCCAAAATGTTCTAAAAAGATGTTATGTACCTGTCTATGCTCTTCTTTTTTGATGGAAACCTTAAACTTATTTTTTTATAACGACAAATTAAGTTGTTGTCTATAATAAATTAATGTTTTCAATTAACTGTGTAATTAAATAAAAATATTAATGTTTTAAACAATATCTGTTCACTGAATTTTACCGTTTACTGCATTATTCTTGCTATAAACATCTCGAACTCCTGTGGGTAAATTATGTCTTCAAGGAACTTTAATGCATTATCACTACGATTAAATTATTTGTGTAAGATTGTACAGAGGCGAACTTCAATTTTGTACCTACTTATATACACTGGATATTGACACTTTTTGTCATATTTAGTCTTGAAAAACTTCATGACAAAACTGTCGTGCTTGACATTAGATTGCAAGGAGCGCTAGGTAAGACTTTGTCTACCAAGGTACTAAAAACCTATATAAGGCCTATGTCTCTCCACTGTTGGATTGAAGCCCCCCTCCCAAAGCTCGCCACACACAATCTTCGGCTCTTCTCATCCAGCCGGCATCGGCGAACTTCTTCAAGTCATCGGTTCACGTGATCGGAGCGCGTCCAACACTTTGCTTCCCGATATGTAGCCTCTATTCGAGAACTCGTCTACCTCATCGGTTGTAGGTTCTGGGGCATATATGACCTATCCATTGTTTAGTATGCTGATTCTACGAGCTATGTCGCTGACTTTAGTTCTTTGACGAATCTCTTCGTTTTGGGTCTTATCCCCGCAAAGATCTCCATAGCTGGTATTTATTAATTCTCGTGCGGATTGCGTCAATATTTTTGTTTGTTTTCTTTCACCGTCGAGTTAGTAATAATTGAAAAATTCGTTCTTGCGCAGAAACTCATTTTGGAAGGGTACAAGCCACAGCCACTGGGCACGCCCTCCTATCTCAGTTACCCCTTTTTACAAAAGACTAAATTAAAATGTACTAAATTTTCCATCCATATCCTATTCTCTCTAATGTAGTACCTTCATGTTTCGGTTGTGAGTGTGCCAGAGCCCATTTCCCATCCTATCCTGTCTAATTGAGAGTATTTCTTACTTCATTATATACTTACTGGATTTACTTTCCTTCCTTTGTTTTCTGTGTAATGCATACTTTCTATATTTCCTCGTTTGTTCCTACTGGTAAGCAAGTCTATAATAGGTGAGTAAACGTACTTAAGAGGGGATGACAGCAGCGTCTTATCCATACAAACGTATGGACTTTTCTTCCTGAATTCTGGCAATAGGGCAATTATTTTTTAATAAATTACAGATATCTACCACGAGCATGTCCCTACGTTTTGATTTTTATGATTAGTTTTATCTTATATGAGCTAGGACCCGATCCATCGATCGATGGATCGATCGATGCATTTTTGGGAGAGGAAAGAGGAGAATACGAACGCTCGATTTTCTCGAATTAGTTTTCTCGAAAAATCGTTCGAGAAATTAGAATTTATCTCATACTAGCAAAACCCCGCAGACCTTGTCCTCCCATAGAAGTTGATGTGCTGTAGCGCCATCTAGTAGCGAGTTACAATAAAGTCGATAGCATAAAAACCTTCTCCATGAAAAAATACATATATGTGCCAACTTTCATGGTGATCGGTCAAACGGTATCGAAGTCTATTAATCTCAGATATACCAACATCCATTTTTATATATGTATAATATATATATATATATATATATAGATTAGTTGCATCGCTCACTGCCGTGACAGCAACAGATTGTAAAAATACTTATTATTGAAATCCGCTGCAGCCATCCTCCCATCTTAAGCTAACTTAATTTTATCTGTCTGTGGTGTATCGATAAATTCATAAGTTTTACAGCGGCGATAAAACTTGATATCAGTCTCCTCTCCGCATGGGGCCAGCCGCGCTGCGATGCGAATATACTTACTTACGCCACTGCCTCGTGATATATGCAACGCAATTTACTAGGACTTACATGGGTGACAAACATGGCAAGCGTGGTGGTGAGCCTTGGGAATGTCTAGGTGTATCCAGCAGCGAAGAAACATAGGCTGATAGTATTTTTTTATGGTCAAGGATTTTTATTCTCGGCGGTGGAGAGGGCTCACTGCATTTCCACAGCCGAAAGGCGCACTGGACTGGCTACGTTACTCGTCTCTCATAGAAGACTACTATGAAATGTGCATTTCCCCGAATACGTGTAAATAGCGTGCGTTTCGGTAGTGATGGGATATGTCAGTGACCATTCCCATTCCATCTGACCCAATTTCTCCAACCCTTACTCCTCGTCTCGTTATACTTCCTATTCACTATTTCCTCAACCCTCTTCCCTAATCAATTCCTAAATCTCCAAACGAAGGCAGCGGGGGTCGTGCTATAAGTTTGTCATTCTGAACTGATGTTGGCATATATCGCGGATAGTATCCACTGATCACCAGGTGGATTGCTTGCTTCTTTCTATAAAATCAAGTTTTAAACTTGTAATATGAAACCAAACACCAAACCTTGGACAAAGACGCATTTTCACGTTATTACTAAGGTCTCAGACAATTTTCGGCAAGTCTTGATTTGATTGATAACAATCAGAGCGGATTAAGATATAAATAAAATTCAAGGATTTAAAGGAAAAATACGACAAAACATTTGAATCCTCTAAAAGGAGTGCTCAAGAGAACGCCGTCTACGATCAAAAGCAGTGCTTGACTCAGCTGAGATAGGTAATTCGTTTCATGCATGTTTCATGTGTCACATAAGAGTAATAAAATTGTAACAAGGCTTTGTCTGCACATGAAATATTTTATGAAAAAGAAATACGTCGTGGCGTGGTACGCTAAGAATGGAAACCATTTTATTTTTTTACATTTTTGTCTCTGTCTGTCTTTTTGAATGAGCATCACGCATAAAACGCTGAACGGATTTTAATTAAATTTGGTACAGTTATTTTTAGCTTATGCTTATGCTATTTGGGATTTATTCAGATCGGACAAGATCTCGTAGGAACGTTCGCTACACTCCAGAAGGATCTTATAAAAACAGTGAAGAGTCGAGTCTTTTCTCCAGTGTTCTTTTAATTGTACTACCAACATAGATGAATCTCCATGTCGAGCGCCGATGTTAATTTTACTGGGCGTATTTCTTAATGGACATATTTATAAGAAATTTAGAAATGAAGTGGCAAATGCGAATGTGATAAGGCACTAAGTACATGTTAACATGTTATTTATGATACTGACTGTACATTTACCGATAAATTGTCAATGTAACTTAACAAAATCTCCACACTGCTTGCTTTTCTCTACTTTAAATATACTTACAAAAAAAAACACCGAAAAGAGTTAAAATAATAATAACACTTGATTCCTGTAATTATAGGATATAGGTACCTTACTATCTCCATTTTTGTTATATGCGTTTTTTTTTTAATTATAATAAACGGCCAACGATTAAACACTTAATGATAGCATGCGCTTTTTTAATTGTAGTAACTTTGCCTTCGTTTAATTTGATAAAAAAAACTTCACATGAACGAACATAAGGAACGCACATTTCAAATTACATGTTAACCATTGACGTGTCAAAATTATTAAATCTGGCGTGTAATGAGATAATTGCTAGTTTGAATTTTGATAATCTATTCTTAGAAAAAGAGATGTCCTGAGTGCTGATTCATCATCGTAGAGCCGAAACCGCTGAAGCTAGAAACATGAAATTTGCACAGTAGATAGATTTTATGACATACGTATCCAATAAGGAAGGATTTTTGGAATTTTTACTGGGAAGCAGGGGAAAAAAGGGGAGCAGATCTTTTATGCAATGCGTGTATCTCAAGAACTAGATATTTAGTTAGGAAATGAAATTTAGCATCTAATAGACTTCTCATTTAAAATAATTAAACACGGGTATCGCAGTTTTTTGATATTTGACTTAGAGGCGGGCATAAAGGTAGCGGTTTTCGACGCAAAATCTTTTTAAGCTGGGGACTTGAAATTTGAGATATAGATTTCTGATTTAAAATAATTAAACACGTTACTCATATATAGTGACACGTCCCGATTCACCCTTGAACGGGACGGCGAATGTTTGATTGAGAATTTTGACAGGAAAAACTAATATATCTACATTTTCATATTTTCTCACCAAACACCTAACAACTAGTCATCACAAAAGTTGTAAATTAATTAAAAAGAAATTAAAGAAAAAAGGCAAGCTTAAAATCTGAAATTATTACTTTAAGTTGTTTTAAACCACAATTAGAAAAGAAACACAGAATAGAAGAAGAAAAGAAACGTAAACAAAAAAAAAGAAAACACACGTAAAGCAAATATTCTTTGAACCCGGACAGAAATAAATCAGAATCAGAATGGCGAAAAGAAAAATATTCAGAAACGTAAAAATGAAAGTATTGAAGAATTTTATTGCTATCCCCTTTTGTGAAGAAAAGTACGAAGACCCGCCGACTGAGGAGTGAATTCGGTGTTCCATGCGAAAAGTGGTTCCATGAGGATTGTACAGTTTATAAATATTTAGGTGTGATTTGTCTGAAAGTAATGATTAATTTTTCTTCGTATGATTGTGATTACGTTTGATAGGTTATCGTTTTGTGATTTTAATGTAAAGTACATCGGTATTTGTACTAACGAACATCAAGTTGGTAACGTCACTGCCACCACTTTTTTCTTCTTCTTGTGTTGGCAAAATTATTTTTGGCTTAGCATAATGGGGAATGGCAAAGTGGACGCTCTTGACCCGAATGACTATTCACACTAGTGGTTCCTAAACTTTTTCCGATCTTGGCGTTTGAAACAGAATTTATCGAAATCTTATATTATCTATAAGATATAAAAAAATATCTGGAGCATATGTATCCACCAATATATACTGATATACTGGGCGAGCGTGGTGGATTATGGGTATGGACCGAAACTTCTTAATGATTTAATAGGGGAGGCTTGTGTCCTACAGTGGGACGTTATTGGCTGATGTAGAAGTAGAATTTACGTTATGATAAGATATAAACCTTTTGGTGGTGAACCGTTAATCGATAACTGTTGCGAATCATTTAATTGAGTTTTTATATTTGTTTAATAGAGTAAATAGAGTAGATATATTTAAAAGTATTTAAAGTAATATAACGCATTTAGGAATGATTTTACTATTATTGTGGTGAAAAATGCATTAGGTACTCGAGAACATGAAATAGCCATCGTGCATCATCGTCTACTTTCATTTCTTAGTCCCTTTTCCGCAATTGCACGAATGATAGTGCCTTTGAGACAGTGTAGGAGTAGGTCCACGTTCAATTACGAATATTTATATAGAGCCGTTATAACATAAATTATAAAATATTTATTGCACCGCCTGATTTTAAAAAGAGGAAATTATTCATTCACACACAAGATCGGCAAGTTATTTAATTTAAGAAAATATTTCCTTCAAATTAATAAAAATATATCAGTTTTAATAGTCATGTTTCAAAAAGGTTTTTTATGGACCTGATGTCATTACGTAATATATTCCAAATACGTCTATATATCCCTCACGAACACATCAAGAATTACAAATGAATTTAAAATAGCAGGCTTTTCTTTGCGTGAATTTTAAATTAAAACGTTTTCATACTTAAACTGCTAAATCTTATTTTTACTTCTATACATCTTCTTCTTACTTCTTCTTCTATACGTCAAATACGAAATACCGATTAAGTAACAAAGACAATATTAGACTGCGGGCTCTATCAGCTCTATTCTCTACATAGCATTGCATTGAATTGGGGGAATCACCGGAATCAATTTGGTAGTTCATTTTGTTTTAAGTTTATTCCCCTAATTTTCAAACAGTTCAGTTTATTCAAGAAATTCTCAATAAGGGGTAAATCTCATTAGACGAAAATCATGAGACGTATTTTAATTATGTTTAAAACAGTTTAAAAAGCTTTCAAACCTGTTCAAAATAAACGAAAAAAAAAATGTTTTAAAACATAGGAACACGCGTTTAAAACATTTTGAATTGTTTGTTTTATAAATTAAAAAGAAACCGTTATTTTCATCCCTGATCCAAATAATGTTTTATGAACTTTATTGCTGTTATTAAAGTGTTTATTCAATAATTTAAATAGGATTTTTAAGATTTTTCATTCATATAGGTAGTATACGTTCGTGAATAAACGTAGAAACCGATGTTTCGTCTCATTATACGATGGCTGTTCCACGTTCTCGAGTAATGTAAGTATCTGTGTCAAGTTTTGCGGAAAACTATTTCATTGCTCACAATTCGCAATGGCCTGCAATGATAAGACGCAGAACATCCGGTTTACCGCCAGCGCGTCTGCCATAATGCCGTGGAAGAATATTGTACAGATTCCACAGATCTTTAACGTTTAAGATAAGTATATACACAATATAGGTATAATAATAATGTTAAAAATAAAAACCTATAACGCACAAAGCGATTTGCGACCAGTTTGCGGCTAATGAAGGGAGATTCGCATTCAATCAGGTGCGCAGCAGGGCGCATGCGCATTAACCGGGCGGTTTTTGATTCCGACGAAGACTTGCAGCCATTAGATATGATATACAGCTAATGTGTGCGATACCACCGTGCATTCTTGGTGCAGGCTGCAG
This sequence comes from Sesia bembeciformis, assembly GCA_943735995.1. Lineage (NCBI taxonomy): Eukaryota > Metazoa > Arthropoda > Insecta > Lepidoptera > Sesiidae > Sesia > Sesia bembeciformis. Next base: position 1,348,827 of record OX031042.1, read on the forward strand.
CCTAATCTTCAAGTGAATCATCACTCGTTATTCGCAATATCATCATCATTTTAGCCTGTAAAAGTGATAATAAATAATAAAATACACATTCTGGTATTTTCTAATGAAAAATAGTACATTTTTGTGATATCGTGATAAATTAGTGAGAAGAGTAACGAGTATGAAACTGAGTCAGAGAGCTACAAGACTCTATAATATTGTTGTTCATTGTAGTGAAAATGAATTGTTACAATAAGACATTACAGTATTACCTTAAGTACAAAGACGGATTTATTCCTAGAAAGAATCTCTTCCGGTCAACCTTAGAATAACCGAAAGGAGTTATGTCATTAAAAGCAGGCTACAACATATAACAAAAAAGAGCAGATATATTTGTACACCAAATTATAAACGTATACATATACATACATACGTATGTATTATGTAAGTATGTGTATACATACTCGTACATTAAGATAGTTCATTTAGAGTTGCGGGATTGGAGCATAAAGCTTTATACAGATTAGACTAGATTAGAATTGTAGTATAAATCTTGCATTCGAATATTATAGTCGAGGATGACGTGAAAGGATCTGAAAAGAATGAAAATACAGCGTAACCGAATAAATAAGGCCTACAAGAAATACCACAAGCTAAAAAAACGCGCAAAATACTCAAGCTAGAAAGTGTTAAAATTATTCTAATTATTTTGAATTGAATGTGAAGATTACGATTTCTAACATCGCCACACCTCACCAATGATCACTCGAATGAAAAAAAGTATTAAGAGCTTTTTGTGGAAATTTCTATGAGAGAGAAATATTCTATGAATATTTCTATGAAATATTCCAAATATTTTTACAATAAGACTATTTTCTATTCATTGTAGCATGAGACAAAAGGTAAAAATTTAATAGAAATCACTGTTTTATTTAATTTACAGCCTAGATAGACAGAGTCTTTAGTTCTTGTTTAAGTTCTATCTAAGATGCTACTGAGGAAAATGCTAGTGATACGAAATAAGTTTTAAAACTTCTGCCTTTTTTTTTTGTTTACCTCTTTGTCTCATGCTAAGACCTAATGCTAATGAACTTGGTATAAGTACCTAACTTTTTAAAAAATATTCGCAAAAAATCTGTATAATTTTTAGCAGCATGCTGATCGCTCGACCTTTGACCTTCACTTTTGAAGGATAGCTCGCCCGGAAAATATTTGCTCCATCGGAATTATTGCGAAGTGTGATGTCTATTTTGACTGGGCTACTAGATAATTTTGCCAAGCCCTCCCCTGCCCTCCACCTAATAATGCAGGATTCGTGAGTCACATTTGGTAGACAAAGCTGGCGTTAGAATACCGTTTGGCGTTGTACCGCTTCCTGTGCAATAGGGAGGTATTTTGTTTTTGTAAAGTCCGTAATTTCTTGTTTCGGCAAACATCCTCGATGCATTGCAACAACGGAGCACTCTCAGTAGCAGTTAATTAACACGCTGAAAGGGATGTTATATTTGTGTTTGCCCATTACAGTTTTTTTTTAAGAAATACGTATTCATGGCCACTTATAAAATAAGATTGTATTAGGAAAAAACATTTAGTTAACAGATTATTAGGTAACGGTAAACACGTCTCTTAGAAAATACATACGTTCTTAAATTTTCGTTCGATTGTGTTTTTCCGATTGTGAATTAAACTTTATTTCTTAAGAGATGCTAATCGCGACGGTTCTCAGCTTTGTGCTATGTAATTTTTTATATCACATCATTACAATTCTTCGAATATAGTTTCCGTTATTAAAACCACTACAAGCAAATCTTTTTAAGTTTTAGTTTTTTTAAAGTTTTCTATTTTTCCTCTAAACTTTATGAATGTCAAATAAAACTTCATATTTTCTGAATGAAAAATGTGCTCAAATGGAAAAATCACTAAAATCATCAATGTCACCAACTAGGTATTTTGCAGATTTTTCAAAACATATTCAGTAATGTTTTCATTAAATCGTCTACAGTATAGAAATAATCGATGTGCGAATATTATTTGGAAGTACGTTGCACAATTTAGGGTGTTAGAAGAACCTTCAGTTATACAGAGGAATAAATATCTTTACAGTGAGAAGTATTCAAGAATCGTTTGTTGTAACATATTTTAGTGATTTTCATAGGTTTGTATAAGTATAGAATTTTATACCATAATATATCCTATATATTTATTGTAATATAACTTGAACTTTATTTCAGGAGTCACAGGTTCCCCACTCGTCGTTTTTCTCGATGGGATCTCGGTCTTAGTCGTCGTGAAGAGTTGGACTGGCGTGACGTGCTCTCCGAGGCTGAACAGATCGTGGGCTATACGACTTCGTTCCTAAATCTAAGGTGGCTACTCAATGATGAGATCGCCAACACTGCTATACATTTAAGGAAATTGGTAACCAGTCAATAATTACACGTGATTTTTGAGTTAGTAATTACTCAAGGATGATGAGGACCTGATGGTAAGTGGATACTGTCGCCCATAGACATCCGCGATACATGCCAACATTAGTCCAAAATGGCAAACGTTGGCATGGCCCCGGATGCGCTGCCTACCTTTGGAGATATAGGAATGGATTTGGAAAAAGAGTTGGGAAAGGGGGAGGGGATAGGATGGGAATGGGCTCTGGCACATCTCACTCACTACCGAAACACGTAATAAGATAGGATAGGAAATAAGATAAAGTAGGAAATTCAGTACATTTCAAGGTAGTTTTCTGTGAGAGAGGAGTAACGTGGCCAGTCGAGCGCGCCCAGCGGCTGTGGGAATGTAGCGTGCAATTGTATTAAAATAGGACATTTATTTTGGGACGGTGCTGGCTCCCAAGATACATATTTTTTTCTAGTTTGGGAGGTATAATAATGTATTATTATTGTATCATAATATATATGTATAATATACATGATAATAATAATACAAATAAAAAAAGAAAAGAAACTACTTGTGCTAACAGGGTATGTACATTAAAAACTACAATGCAAACCCAATCAGTAATGAATATCCACTTCCGCCTTTGCGAAATGCTTGCAATGTGCAGTCCAAATCTGGGTGCCAATGTTTAACATTCTGGACTGGTGTAGGCATGTATCATGTGTGTCCACGGGCGAAGGAAACGTTCTATCCACAGTATTCACAGAAGGAAACAGTATCCACTTACCACCAGGTGGACAGTCCTCTTCTTTCTAAAAAAAATCAAATAAATTTGCGGTCATCAACTTGTCATCAGGTGGAGTCTACCACCTTCTTACTATAAATAAAACAGTAACAGAAGAGACTAATTACATTTACGATTTCGTTTCTATTATATTATTCTGAACTCAACCCATTTATTCCAGGTTGGTACAAATCATCCTGTCTTAAAATCCGCTAAGAACCTTCTCATTGGATCTAAGAGCAACCTCCAATCTGTCGGCCTCATCATCCTGTTGGTCTCAAAAGCAGCTGGTTTTAATGCTCATGACTACACCAGTGAAAAATACGACTTGGAGTGCTTCACGCTCAGAGGGCTCTGGCAGAAATCATAGAGATGAAGATAATTGCCTACTCGTACCTACCTACTCGAGAACATAAAAAAGCCATGGTGCAACATCGTCTACGTTCCTTTCATAGTCGCTTTTTCACAATTACACTAACCGTAATTAGTCGCCGTTGAGACAGTATAGGAGTAGAGTAGTATAGTCATGTCGTGCATGTCGTCGGCGAGTGTGACCGCGTTCCATCCAATCTACATTTTGCATCCACCGATATCGTTGTCGGTGTCAGGTCGGCCAATGAAGAACCGCTCATTCTTTGAATGAGTTATTAATTATCTCAATATTTTATTAAAATTAGAAAACCACTATAAGCAACCTTTTTAAATTTTAGTTTTCTCAATGTTCTCTATTTTTCCTCTAAACTTTATTAATGTCAAATAAACTTCATATTTTCTGAATGAAAATGGGCTCAAAAGGAAAAATCACTCAAATCATCAATGTCAAAACTAGGTATATTGCAGATTTTTTGAAAATATATTCAGTAATGTTTTCATTAAATCGTCTACAGTATAGAAATAATCGATGTGCGAATATTATTTGGAAGTATGTTGCACAATTTAGGAAGTTAGAAGAACCTTCAGTTATACAGAGGAATATCTTTACAGTGAGAAGTCTTCAGGAATCGCCTGTTGTAACATATTTTAGTGATTTTCATAGGTTTGTATATATAATTTTAAACCATAATATATCCTATATATTTATTGTAATATAAATTGAACTTTATTTCAGGAGTTACAGGTTCCCCACTCGTCGTTTTTCTCGATGGGATCTCGGTCTTGGTCGTCGTGAAGAGTTGGACTGGCGTGACGTGCTCTCCGAGGCTGAACAGATCGTGGGCTATCCGACTTCGTTCCTCAATCTAAGGTGGCTACTCAATGACGAGATCGCCAACACTGCTATACATTTAAGGAAGTTGGTAAGCAGTCAATAATTACTCATGATTTTTGAGTTAGTAATTATTCGAGGATGATCAAGTAAATTTTCGACGCTAAATACAGGTACCTACTGGTTTTTATTCTAAAATAAGAATTCTATGAAACGTATCAAATACGTATTCAGAATGAATAGCTACGTATTAATCACAGTTTCTAATCACGACTAGAGAAGTTTGATGGGATAAGGATAAGAGTATTTACTTACCTGAATAGGTTTTACATTGTTCCCACAAATGCGACAATTTACGGCTCCTTACAATTTTTACTTATGAGTACAAGAAAAATAGTATGCAAACATAATCAGTAATGAATATCCACTCGCGCCTTGCGAAACGCTTGCAAAGTTCAGTGAAATAAGTCCAAATCTGGGTGTTGTTGCATAAGATCCACAGAAGGAAACAGTGTCACGTGGACTGTCCGTTCGTCTGCCTCTTCTTTCTGTAAAAATCCATTAAATTTGCGGCCATCAACTTGTCATCAGGTGGAGTCTACAACCTTTTTTCTATAAATAAAACAGTAAGAGAAGAAACTAAAAATATTTACGATTTCGTTATGTTATATTATTCTGAACTCAACCTATTTATTCTAGGTTGGTACAAATCATCCTCTCTTAAAATCCGCTAAGAACCTTCTCATTGGATCTAAGAGCAACCTCCAATCTGTCGGCCTTATTATCCTGCTGGTCTCAAAAGCAGCTGGTTTTAATGCTCATGACTACACCAGTGACAAATACAACTCTGGAGTGCTTCACGCTCAGAGGGCTCTGGCGGAAATCGTTGAGATGAAGAGAACTGCTCATATGATTCATAAGACGATGGTCAATTTACAAGAAAAAGAGAGTCATGGGGACAAGTTTAAGGACTTTCTTTATGGGAATAAGATTGTGCTGCTCACTGGTATGTATATATAAATAATGTCACACTTCAATATTAGGGTTCCCTTTGTCGTAGGTCGCATGAAACATTGTATAGGTGCAAGTGGAAGGTACTATTAAAAAATGTAATAAATAAATTGGAACCAGTGGAACATTTATTTTCGCAAACTTTCTGAGTGATAATAATATTATACTTGTATGATTCGTTTGCTTGAAAGAGGACTCCAAAGGACAATTTCAATAAACAATTTCGCTAAAGAGAGAATTGACTTAATTTCCCGTTCCATCCCATAGCTAATATGGATCACTGACGTACCTCATAAACTCCGGATTTCCTCATTAATACAAGAAAGCTGGTTGTATAATAAAGTGAAGCTCTTAAATAAAATCTAATGACAGAAGCATTTGAATGAACTCACCTTTCTAAAACACAACACGGTTCCAACCCATTGTCAATTTTACTTCAATATTAGGTACGACAATTTTAGTTAAGTCGCAGTTTAAATATTCATTTTTTTTCATTGGTGTTCAGGGGACTACCTCCTGGCGACATGTCTCCAACACTTGGGCGGTCTACGCAACAACGAGGTAACCGAACTAATCTCGTCGGGTCTACGGGACCTCGTCGAAGGAGATTTTCTCGGAGCACACGATAAGAACAACATTCCTCTACCGACGCAACCTAAAGGTACAATTCATAACTTGAATTTGTTGGTTATCATTGTTTTAGTATCCTTAGTATTTTTTAGTTTAGTACTGTGGTGATAATCGGTGATTTATACTTGACTAGCGTCTGTCAGTTCGTGGCTCATGAGTTTGAACCATGGCCCGTATAACTGTTTATTTAAGTACGGATTTTTCAATTATAACTAGCTCAGCGGTGAAAGAGAAATCGCAAGAAAACCTGCGTTCCCGAGAATTACAATCAATCTAGGGAATGTGGATGCCCACCAATACGCATTCGATCCGTGCGGTGGATTATGACCGCTTTGTGATGGAGGATTTAATTGTGTAATTGGAGGCCTGTGTGCTGCAACAAAACAAGATTGATATTGATTTCCTTTGGTAAGTAGGTACCAAAATGTAAAAATGTAAGTAGGTACTTATAATAGTTCAGCTTACAGTGAAAAGTGTAATTACTTTTAGAATCGACAGTGTCGATTCGACACCCACTTTTGAAAAATGCATTTACAGTCTTCCAAGTAGTAAAACTCCACATCGCAGAAGAAAGAGACAGTTAGCGTTCATGTTTGAATCAATGTGATTTTAAAGCCTTTAAAAAACAGGCCCTCTGAGACGTCCTCTGAGAGGCCCTATTTTTTAAAGGCCGTTTAACTAAAATTAATATTACTTTTGAAGTTAAAAAATGAAGAAATAGGTTTTCGTTCATTTTCGTTATAGGTACCTATCACTAATTTTTGTGACCTCCAAAATATCACGCTACTGTAACTAGCTATAATATATGATGACGTGAGCCTGTTAAACGTTCCAGTGAAGGGCACAGGGCTCTCTTCGTAAATCACGTGGGGGTTTTCGGGCCATAATCCACCACGCGGGACCATTGCGTATTGGTGGATGAGTAGGTAACACGATAATATTTGTGTTGTCTATGATCACAGCAATATGGTTTTCGTTATATTTACAGCCAGCAATGAAGTCAAGTGCAAATACGACTGGGAGAACGAGGACAACTTACTAAAACTTGGTTCAAGCGAATTCCTCGGTCAAGGCAAAGACGAGTGGGTTCTGCGAACAATGTTAACTTCTGGTAGCATACTGGGGAAAGGCTGTCAAGGAGCTATGAAACTTGCTCAAAGAGGAGAAATAATGGAGAAAGACGCGTATATTCTCGGAGGACATTTGGCGCTGCTCTGGCAATTGTATTTGGACATAAAAGACTTCTTCACTCATCCATATTCTTACTCTTTAATTGGTGCACCAGTTATATTTGCCTTGTGGGAGTATCCAACTATTTATGGGCATATTTTGGAGGCAAAACTAGAGCATCAACCAGTGAACTACAAGCAGTTGTATTACGCGGTACGTGGTACACGGGCCACTGAATATTTGACGCTGTTCCTGAACGAAGAATTAGCGGCCATTTTGAAGTATAGCGAAGGGTTTCCGGTGCAAGACGCTAAGTTGGCACTGCAGAAAATGGCGCTAACAATTCACGGAGAGACAATACAGTATATAGAAAAGTGATAAACAAGCGTTTGATTAATAATATCTGTTCTTAGTAAATTAAATCGGTTTTGTAAAAAGGTTTTTTTGCTTCAATTCCCTTCGTGCAGTATGTTGACCAGTGTAGTATGTATGTTATAATATGCTTCTATAACACTACCTATTATGTATGTTATGTAGTAAAATATATGTCTATGTACCTATCTGTGTCATAAAACGAGATTGCCAATGAGTAAGACCAAAAATAAAAAAAAATATCTTAAACTTCTTATTTCCAGCCATTATTACTTAAAATTTAAATGTGAAATCGAAAATTATCGAAAATGACAGACCGTCACTCACATGTCAAATATCTCATTACGGACGTTATTATATTAAATTTTCGTACAGACTCGCCGGTGAAGACATCATAAGGGCTTAATTACACTGGTATTCACGGGCGGTAGAGAATATATCATCTACTTTAAATTTTTAGATCCAAAATATCCTACCATTGCAAACACCATTTTCAATTTCCTTACCTATTATCCTCTAATCTATGGAGTTTCTCTATAATATCTAAGTGATATTTTCACCAGTCAAGCGCACTTTGACCCCATAGGGCCAGTAATACAGAGACCAATCATCTTGATAGCTTGTAATTAGCTAACCGAACTGTCAACCAGCTCATATTTCGGTGTGCGATCTAGGAAAATTAGTTGTCCAATCAAAAGACGCTTGGTTTTAAATAATTTTTATAGGTTGAAATGTGAGGTTTATAGAAGAATATTAAATAATTAATTAATTAATAACGCCACACTCAATGGGCCCACACTAGAATTCCCTGTTGTGTTCCAGACCCACATAGAAAGATGAACACACCACCGAGACAGCAGTATGAGATGTTACAATTCATCCAAAAGAAGATCGAAAGAAAAAGGAAACTGGGTCGTAGAAGAAGACCAACGGTTTGAGAAAAATATTTTAAAGTTATTGTGTTCTAGGTTCAAATTGCCAAAAAAATGAACGCCAACTCGAAAGATGAAGATAATTTTGGTATCTTCATCGAAATGTAGAGGGGGCACCTTAACAAGATCAGTAACAAATTCGCAAACGTATATGCCATTGTTAACCCGGTTGTGAAAATCTCCCTGAGTATATTTGCAAACAGATACAGCAAATTCAACTTAAATAATAGGTCTCAAATATCTTGCGAGACTTCTTTCTGATCCTCTTCCGAAACTTTTTTCGGTGGGTTCTTTTTTAAATTTACTGAACCATTCAAACATTCCTTTCGTTCACACTTGGCTGATAATGACAATTCTCCCGTGCGCGCTCTTGCACTGTGTTTAGGGCCTTATTCCTATGAAGCGGTTCGAAAAAGCCTTTATATGGGATGCATCAGGAAATTAACGTGACTGGCCGTTCCACAAAATATTTTTAAATATTTTCTGCTTAAATATCAGGGGAAATTCAAAATGATTCTAATAATGGTATTTTATAAAGCATAACCTCGTTTTAGAAATGACCATCGATGTACAGGTTATATTAATGTAATATAACCTGTACATCGATGGTCATTTCTAAAACGAGGCGTTCCATTGTAAGGCACGTGATGGCAAGTGTTACCGCCGCCCATGGACACCTGCAACACCAGGGGGTATGCGGGCGCGCCGCCGTCCTTGCAAGATCCTATTCACAGCTTTCTTGAAGAACCCCATGTCGTAGCTTAATAGGAAGACCTCTTGAGGCAGTTCGTTCCACAGCCTAAAATAATTTTTGGACCGAACAGTACGCGACACACCTCCGTATCGAGGAAATGCGGATGGACCGCACTTCTGTGACTAAATATTTTAGTAGGTACTATGTCATTCAGTGGGTTAACCTCTACCAAGTAATGTATTTATTCCGGGCCCGCAGAAGACTAGACGTTTTTCCGCCATTTAGGCTTTGAATGACTTAAACGAACACATACGATTTACAAATATCATAAATACACAATTTATATACAATAAAAAAGAAAAACGCGCATGCGTCTAATGTCTAATTCTTGTTAGAAACAAAGTAGTATTTCATTTGCAAAGCACAATATTCAAGTTTGGTTAGAAACTCAATCGCAATTGAAGGAACCCGTCCAAACTTCAGAAAATATGAACAGTAAAATTAAATCAAATTATAAAGAACTAACACCATTTTCTTCCGATCCCTTGTATGTCCGTATGTCAGAGGCCTACTTTTTATTTATTGGGAAAAACAAACAGTTGAACATAAAATGTTACAACATTAAAGTGGGTGTACGAGTATTATGTGTACAATCCAATTTTTCACTTATGGGAGAAAACAGAAACAATAATTCAGTAAGCACATTTGAAACATCAAGATTTCAAATGTGCTAACTTTAACAAGAATAATTTACTTTAACTGTAGTTGAGGGGGAGAGTGCACGTTGCAATCCAACAGCCGCTGGTCGCGCTCGACTGACAACGTTACCCCTCTCTCACAGAAGACTACCTTGAAATGTACTACATTTCCCACTTTATCTTATTTAACTAATGTACGTACGTGTTTAGGTAGTGAGTGAGATTTGCCAGAGCCCATTCCCATTCCATCCTATCCCTCCCCATTTTCCCGACCTGTTCTCCAAATCCATTCTTATATCCAAAGGTAGGGAGCGCATACGGGGGCGTGCCAACGTTTGTCATTTGGGCGTCATGCAAACAGCCATAAATCTGTGCAAGGCTGGAGAATCAGTGAATGGAACAGCCAAAAAGTATGGATTAGCGTATACAGACATGTCAAGTGGCGATGCTTCTTCAAAGCTTGGTCGATTCCGTGCAATCTCCAGTGATGATCGTGAAACAGTTCATGAAGTATCTGAAAGACATGGATGGTGTAGGTATTCTTTGGGTTAACTCGGGATGAGTTCAAGAGTACGCAAAGAATAACAAATTGGAATATCCAGAGTTGGGATAAGTACGAAAAAGTTGGGAGATGATTGGCTTCACGATTTTTTGTCTCGTCATACTGACATAACCCTGAGAACTCAGGAACCCAGGTCAGTTGCCAGTACGAAGGGATTTAACCGTGGCGAAGTTAAGCGCTTTTATAAGAATCTTGAGGCTCAGATTGACAAACATAACATTGACGTCTCTAGATTGTATAACATCGATGGGATATTAACAACTACTAATAAGCCCCCCCCCCCCCAAGTTCTTTCAACAAAAGGAATAAAAACAGGTGGGCGTAATTGCCAGTTGGGAACGTGGTCGACTAACAGCTGTCATCGGTTGTTGCAGTGGTGCTGGTTCATCTCTCGCGGAATTCATGATATTTGCAACAAAGAAAATGCAACCAAGACTCTTTGATGGAGCTCCGCCAAGAACCCAAGGTACTTGCGCTCCGAATGGTTGGACATCAGGTGAGGTTTTTCTGAATTGGATATATTTCTTTGTAGAACAAGTGTGTCTAGCAGCTGATAAAAAAGTGTTGCTCTTATCGGTCGAGAGCCACAAGTACTGCCCTGCTTTGGAATATGCAAGCCAAAATAATGTGATAATCGTTTTTTTTGACCCTGCATACTACTCACAAAGTAAAACTTCTAAATGAAATTTTGAACAAGACGTTGTCTATACAAAACAGAGATTTCCACAGCGAGAATCGCTTTAACTGCAGACACGTTATAAAAACAGCGGTTCGCGACGGACGCTGGGCTTCCCGCTCACACGGGGTGCCATCCTTATTGTTAGCGACTATAAGGAGTGAAATAGATTGCCTTGCAATTTCTTATCATCGCATTATTATAAACGATTTACGCAGGGTGCCATCATAGTTATATAGACCTTAACTATGATTGTCTATGATTACATAGACAAACACTTTTTTTTTAACATAGACAAACACTAAGCAAAAGTAGCCCAGTTGTTTAAAGACTTTCATAAAACGTTACAATTTCGAACTGATTCCATACGAACTGATTTCCTTTGTAGTCACTTTTCCGATTTTACTCGGATATATTTTAGTTTAAGATGTTAAGAATACAAAGCTCGTTGAAAATTCAAATTTTATTTAAATAACAAACTTCCAACATTTCTATTTACCCTCTAAACTATAATAATCTAAATAAATGCTTTACAAAATTATTTACGTATATAAATTGTACTTGTAACAAGGTAACTTCTAAGCATTTTCGACTTTCTGAATAGTTACAAGATTTCTGTCGCTCATGAACATGTAGGTACGATACATGCCAACGTGAGTCAAAAATGACGAACATTGGCAAGTCCACAGATACACTGTCTACATTTCGGAATTCCAGTCATTCTGGAATTCGGTGAGGTCCAGCAGTGGAGAGTCACTGCTGATAGGCTGATGGTATGGTATAAATAATCATGATAACAATATGTATAGATAAGAAATGTTATATTTGGTTAAGTTTAAATGACAATAAATATTTTCTTTCTTTTATTCATTCATTCATTTCCAACCCTGTACTAGCCCATCTTGCCTCCCCAACTCTATTGTATGAGGCATATTCTGATTTCTGGTATTTCAGATAATAAATAAAATTAACAAAGTTAATTAATAACCTATTACCACATGATCTTTCCAAAATAAAAATAATTACAAGAGTATAAATAAAAACACTATTAGTTATAAAATCTAAAAAAAAAACCTAAATAATAAATAAGTCGTCTTAATCAGTTTACAACTGACAGAGTTCAAAAATACATTTGCAAATTTTCACAGTTAAATATCTTAGATCCGCTACACTTTTTCAATTCGCAAAATTAGTGGCTTGTTTTGGCGTGTCGCTCTGATGGCTGCACTGAAAATCAGCACTGCGACTGACCCTCAGTCACACAGCATATGTTGAGCTGAAGACCATTTTCCGGCATCACAACATCTTCAAGAAGTGGCATTTTTTGTTAATACACTTTTGTTTCTTCTCTTGCCTACATTGTTCCTTTTTTTTTTTTTTTTTCGGATTAACTAAATTCTTGTGGCCCTAGTGACCCTTCAAGAGTCACCGGACTTGCCTACATTGTTTCTTTTGATTGTTGTTACTTATATGTATATTTTTGTACATACTAGATACATACAAGCACTCTAGGGCAGGCATGTTAGAGTCTAAGGGTGCTACCGCACCAATCGATCGGCGTCGAGCGATTGGTGTGGTAGCTTTGGATGATCGACGAATATCGATCGATTAAACAATCGATCAGTTGTCATTCGTCTGTCGATCGGTGATGGTCGATCGACCGTCGATTTAGTAATTCAGGGGTCTCCAGGATCGACCATCGATCAATGACAGAAGGAGTAATAGAGCAGATCGATTTGGTGTAGAAGGAACTGTCGATCAACGTTGACTCATCGCATTCTACAACGGATCGCTGGCATCGATCGGTATATGAGCTTATAGTGTTCTGTTCCGTAGCCACTGTGATTTTATTAGTTCATGTTTTGAAAATGAAACATTCTTATTACATAGTAATTAAGTTTCAAATTTGACTTTAACCCCTCCTCACCTGCTTCACCCAACCTAGAATTTGCCCACCGGGTTTCTTTAATAAGAAGTGTCATCAAGTCTATTCCCATATTGATGGTAGGAATAAAGTTCTGTGTATTGTCGAAAAGATACCCATTACCATTACGATAACCAACAGTTTAATTACCATTTACTGAATGAAAAAGTTGGCCAACCCAGCATGCGCACGATTACAGATGCTTTTTGCATTCGTAAATGAATTATTACAGTGACTTTATTCATTGTTCTATGTGGCAGAAAATGTTTGTTCTACATTGTACTTGTTGACCAGACCTAGCTACCGACTGGAAGTACTGGATATGACAATAGCGAGCTGCAAATGAGTTAGTATTTGTTAAAATGTTAGTATTCATACTAGTTTATGTAAGTGGGTCAGTTTCTATTATATGGAGTAGACCTTAGACCATAGAACATTCTACAACTTGGAATATAATAATATCAGTGGCGTGCATCTTATTTTTAGAATATGTAGAAAATATAACCAATTAGCTTCAGAACATTTGAAAGTGGCCTTATTTGTAGGTGGTTTGCTGACCTTTAAGAACAAATTTAAATGTGCTCCGACTACGGAGTGACAATATTAGGTCTCCCTTGATTCAAAACCTATTCACACCACTGAATGAACATCTAATATAAATTTATATAATGTAGCTGATCAATTATTACAACAGATCCGATATTGGGGTGCATATTTACCTAAAGTTGAGGAGTTGGATAAGTATGGGGTGCACTTTTGTATCGGGCGAATTTGAATTCGTGCACAAATTCGAAGTTTATATCTTCAATAGTGCCTTAGATCCTATCGACTCTGTCCTGGTCACCATCAGACCTTCAAAACTGCTGAGGAGTTTCATAAGTAAGCATCCTATTAGTTATGAAATCCTGTGATTTCAGTTTTCAAATAAATTATTTTAAGAAGCCGCTTCCATACCTTGTATACCATGTAGGTAAATATGCAGGGAATATCGGATCTCTAATTATTACTTAATACCTAATATTATAAAGTCCTGATCAACCTTTTAATAGTATCAACTGATTCACAATCTCCAAACCTTTCAATATAACTCCTAGCTTTGACTGCATTATTTTCATACAATAACTTTGTTCTTTCAATTGCATTAGTTTTCAAAATATTCTGTTTCAAACTCTCTAAGTCTATATCTCTGACGTTTGCTTTGTCTTCTACCAGATTATACAAGTCGGGATTGGCATTTAAAGCAAATAGAACAGGAGCGGAAACTAAAGAAAATGATTCCCTGCTTTTTGAAAATTTTTCTAACTCACTAGCTGCCTGCCATGCTAGACACAAATGACAGCCAAATAAATACGCGTTGTCTTGCGCCTCCATTCCTTGTTCTCCTAATAACACAGCCCCCTGACACCCCCTACCAAACAAAGATCCACCATTAAACAAAGTCCGTAAAGTCCACTCTTGTATGGGTGATCCTAACACATTAGACACATGAAGTGGTATTGTATCACTGGTGATCACAAACTCGTCTATAGTTTGTGTAACTGGTCGTCCAGGAAGCGGCATGTTCTGTTGGTCTCTGCATCCAAAAAACTCTCCTTCGCTTAAATCTCGTAATGCAGTTGAAATTATATATGATAAGTCCTGATTTCGTAGTCTCGCAAGCATGCCATTTGCAGTGATAAGTAGATAGTCACCAATTAGTATAGCAATTTTATTGGCAAATAATGCTGTGTCAGTGTTGATGTTTCGCTCTTTGTAGGGAATGTTTAACAGGCCTCGGTGAATGTAGTGTCCTGTTCTTATCATCTCAGTCAACTCAGCGAGGATACGTTGGTTTTGGTTGACGGTGGCAGCTTGTAGTGGTGTGTAAGTGTTTTTTAAAGCCTTAGAAAGGAGTAAGATGACAAGACCCCAGGGTTGCAAGTTATTATGTTCATTGTAAAGCACCGTTTTGGCTGTGTGGATAATTGGATGATTGCTGCCGACCTGGAAGAATAATTTTAATATTGTATTTATTTATTTATTTACTCTTTATGTACTATATTGTACAGAGACGGACTTATTGCCTTAAGGCATTCTCTACGAGTCAACCCTTGGATAAATGTGAAAAATTTAAGCAGGTGCAGAAGAATTCAAATAGTAAAGCTTAATTCATCTCTTTAAATAACTATAATAATACATTGATAAAATATATAAATATATGTACTAAAAATGACATTAAATATGTACATAGACCCCATACATATGAATAATATAATAATATAATACATACATACAAATAATATAAATATAGAGAAGGAGAAAAATACCATAAGCTCTGTGAATTATGGAAGTAGTGTTCCCAAAGCTTCCTCTTGAGGCTATTTAACACTTACAATTATTTACTATTATGAAAAATATTTATTTATTTATTATATACATTGTATTGCACAAAGGGTGAGTCGTAAGGTAAAATTAGGAGTCAAGAAGGAATACACAGCCATTGGTTTACTAAAGAGAGTGACCTTGTCTAGTATAACACGTGTTTATTGTAATGTAAAGGAAACATGACTTAATTTGCACTATAAAAGTTAAATTATCATACTTGGCATAAAGGCTTTGAAGGTCAACCACTATTATTGGGTCTATAAAGACGCATTTGTAGTTGTAGATTGATTTTTATAAAAAAAAATGTTTGAATGGTACTTACGACTTTGCGTAAATGCATGGCCATATTAGCAAATTCATCGCTCAGCAACCATCGCAGGTTCATAAAAGAGGTTGGATATCCGACTATTTTCTCTGCTTCTCTTATAACTTTGCTCCACTGCGCGAAGGGAGGGCGAAATAAGAAATCTTCCTGAGTGAGGTTGGTCATAGTAGTTTCCATCCGAATTTTCTGTGTTAATATCGCTGCACGGCGCAAATTGCGTATCAGAGCGTAAGACATTGCTAATTAATTCACTTATAAACGCTTTGGTGTAACAATTACATTCAATTTGCGTGAAATTATTACAAAATTAGAAAAATACTTTGCGATGGACCGCCAATAGTGAGATGGTTATGTCATATTTATTTTGACGTTTCCTTAAGACATTTGAAACTGTCTCAGATCAGAAATTTAGATCCATTTCAACAAAATATAGAAATAGCATTTTGTATATGAGCTTTATTTTAGTTTATCAATAAATTACGTATAAAAATAATATATCTGTATTGTGCGTTTTAGTCAATAATTTATTCATAACATTTAATAATATATATTTTGTATATATTTGGTTTTAGAACGCCTCTGTCATTAATCGGAACGGACTTTTTGGCGGGAGCCAAAATAAGTGGTCGATTTTTTGTGTGATTATTGTAATAATGGTATATTGTGGCATTTGTGGTTGAATAGTGAATATTATGATAGAGGAAACTGCAGCATTAGCTAATAAAACATTCAATATAAATAAGGACTACATTTATTTATACTAGGAGAAAAATAATAAAACAAAATATGTGACACCACTCTCAAATATAGAATGGACCAAAGACAATTAGAAAACATGAGTGCAGCATTACAACCTTCAACACCTTTTCCTGATGTGTACTCATGTGTCTGAAACATGTCGCTATCCACACATCAACGATGCACAATGTTTTGCAAACTTCACTTTAGACAGTGGCTTTGTCATTATATCAGCTAACTGAATCTCTGTCGGACAGTAGCTGACATTGAGCAGTCCTGTCACGAAGTTTTCGTGAATAAAGTGGTATCGCACATCAATATGCTTCGATCGCTTGTTAAAGGAGCCAGATTTTATAAGTTGAATTGAACTTTGGTTATCAACATATAAATTTATTTTTACTTCTGAATCAGTTATTTCCTTTAACAGGGATTTTAAAAACAATGCTTCTTTACAGCATTCTGCTGCCGCTATATACTCGGCTTCAGTTGAGGATAGAGCCACTATAGGCTGTCTTTTGGATGCCCATGATATTGGTCCATTAGCCATCATAAGAACAGAACCAGATGTGCTCCGTCTTGTTAGTGGATCTCCAGCATAGTCCGAATCACTGTAAGCATCAATATGCTCTATCGAGCTGTTTCGTTTGAACAATATGCCCTTATCTTTAGTCCCATTTAAATATTTCATTATTTTCTTCACTTTCGTGACATCTTCTTTAGTGGGATTTTCGATCTTTCTGCTGACTTGATTTACAGCTTGTGCGATGTCTGGTCTAGTTCTTGTGGACAGATACAGTAAACTTCCCACTGCCTCCCTATAGGGGTAGTCCTTCTCTTGGGGAGTTTCCTGTGTCGACTTTGCATCGTTACTTCCAGGTGTCTCACAAGGTTTAGCGCCTTTCATATTATACTTTTCTAGCACCTCATTTATGTAGTTCTTTTGGGTTAATTTAATACCTTCTCTAGAGTTATTTATTTCCATACCTACATACGTGCTCGGGTTTTCATTTCTTTTCATCTCAAATTTGGTTTCAAGTTTTGACAAGATATCTTCGATCCTCTTCTTGTCTTTTCCTATGACTAATCCGTCATCGACAAATAATCCAATTATGATAGACTTATCTTCATTTATGAAAACGCATCTGTCGGTCTTAATTGTCTTGAAACCTAAATCTAACATGGCTCGGGTAAAAATTTTATTCCATGTAAATGGAGCTTGTTTTAAGCCGTATAACGACTTTTGCAGTCGGCATACTTTTCCGGGAACATCGTAGCCATCGGGTGCTTTCATATAAATTTCATCTGTCAGTTCACCGTACAAGAAAGCGGTCTTGACGTCGAAAGTCACGAAGTGATAATTTTTAGATGCGGCAATCGCTAATAAGGTTTTAAGAGCAATTTGACTTACGACTGGGCTATATATTTCTTCAAAATCCAGGTTGCCTTTCTGCTCGCAGCCACGTACGACTAATCTTGCTTTGTACGTTCCGTCATCTTTCACTTTAAATACCCATTTGTTAGACAAAACTTTGTGTCCTTTAGCTTTTACCTTGTCAACTAGTACCCAGGTTTTATTTTTCTCTAGGGATTCCTTTTCAGATTTTATAGCCTTCTCCCAATTTTCTTTATCCATGCCTGACACAGTTTCTTTAAAGGTAAGTAAAGAACAATCATTATAATTTTCAGACACAAACATATTTACCGAACTACTTGGCTCATAGTCTTTAGTCCATGCTGGTCGCCTCACATCTCTTTGTGGTCTTCCACTTGAGTTGGGCGATGTAATTGGATTTTGATCAGGCTGGTAAAACAAGTCAGAAGTAGAAGTTGGTTCCTGAAAAGGTAAGGTATTATCTATTTTTTCTATTTCTCTTTCTTCTGTTTCATGTTCCACCTGTTCCGGTTGGAAGTCTCTGTATTCCACAGCAGGAATGTTGTTATAGTGCATCTTTTCAATTACTCTAACATCTCTGCTGATAATAACGTCATTCTTTTCCGGTATGTATATTCTGAAGCCTTTTGCGTTTTTCGCATACCCCATGAATACACCTATAATAGCTTTGGCAGTTAATTTCCCTCTTCGATTTTTATTTAATACAAACGCTCTATTTCCGAATACATGTAAGTGATTTGCTGATGGTATTCTTGTCGTCCACTTCTCATAGGGTAAATTTCCTTTAAGAGCTCTTGCTGGGCTTCTATTTATGAGATAGTTTGCAGTGTGCAATGCCTCTGCCCATAAATTTGGAGGGATATTGGAATCTAGCATCAAACATCTTGCTTTATCCAAAAGTGATCGATTTTTTCTTTCACTGATACCGTTCTGCTGTGGGGTGTAGGGTGCAGTTAGTCTTCTACTTATCCCATTTTCTTTAAGTAGATTATCAAAGTCTTTTGACCTGTATTCTCCTCCGTTGTCAGATTGGAGATTTTGAATTCTTTTCTTGTGGAAAAGTTCAACGTTGTTTTTATATTCCTTGAACTTTTCTATTACTTCAATCTTCTTTTTTATGAAGTAAATACAGCAGTATCTTGTATAATCATCTATGAATGTGACAAAATATTTCGATCCCGCCAGAGATTCATTCTCAAAGGGACCGCATACATCGCTGTGAATTATTTGTAATGGCTCAGTGGAGACTATTTCATCATGGCTTTGGAATGGTAGACTTGTCATTTTTCCCTTTATGCAGGTTTCACACGTATCTAACCTTTTTTCCTTAAAATAAAGTCCTCGCATCATTTTATTTCTAACCATTAATTTCAGGTCCTTTTCATTTACATGACCTAACTTTTTATGCCATTTCATCATGTCGCTTTCAGCTCCAGACGTGAAATTTGCTGTTTCCTCCGGGTCTTCAAATTCAAGGTAATATAATCCATTTTTCCTTGTAGCTTTTAGAATAACAATTCCATTTTCCATGATACTGGCTTGTTCCTTTTCAAATAGAACTTTGTAGCCGTTATCTGTTATTTTGCTTACTGACAACAAACTATTCGATAAATCAGGTACGTAAAGTGTGTCATTTATATTACATTTACCATTATCGGTGTTGACTACAACATTTCCTTTACCTTTAACTTCGGTAGTGTGCTTCTCTGAAGCCAATCTTAATATGTCTGTCGCAGGGATTAAGTCAGAGAGCATTTCTATTTTACCAGTCATGTGTGACGTGCAGCCACTATCTAGACACCACAAACCATCTTTGGTTTTCGTGTTATCCAATGTCAGACAAATATTAGAAATCTTTTCTTGGCTTTTGTTTACATGGCTATTTTGTCTTTTCTTTGACCAACAAGCCTCTGTTGAGTGCCCTTTCTTATTACAATTTTTGCACAATAATCCTTTTTTCTTTTGTTTTACACAAAATGCCTCTGAAGTTTGAGGTTCGCTGTGCCTCCGTGCTTCATTTTCTTCTATTATTTTAACTTTCAGATTATCGGGATTTGGCAGGACATCTCTCGACTCAATAGCTGTTCTAAAGCTGTCAAAGTTTGTAGGTAGACTGTACAACATCATTATACTTAACAGTTCCGGATGAATTTTGACATCCATATCCTCAAGTTTACCTACGACATCCATGATATTATTGAGGTGATCTCTGACATCTTCCAGAGGGGACATTTTTTTCAAAACCAGTTGCTTCAAAAGTGTAGCCTTTCTTGCTGGCCCTGTACTTTGGTGAATTGACTTCAATTTATCCCACACATCTTTCGACGTGTTGCAGCCCTTAATCTGTTTAAGTTCTTTTGGGGATATGAGTAGAAGAAGCTCTGACCTTGCCTTTAAGTCTTCCTTCACGAAAACACGTTTTTCTTCAGCACTCGCAGTCGCCGCTAACTTTCTTTCACCGCTAGCGATCTCCCATAAATCGCTTTTGATGAGAATCGCCTGAGCTTGTAGGCACCAGGTATCATAGTTCGATTTTGTCAACGGTTCTATGCTTCGAAAACTTGAGATCATTTTGTTTTCTTACTTAATCCTTTTATGTTTTATTTTAGCTCTTCCATTTGCAGCAACCACGCTCTGCTACCACTGATAGAGGAAACTGCAGCATTAGCTAATAAAACATTCAATATAAATAAGGACTACATTTATTTATACTAGGAGAAAAATAATAAAACAAAATATGTGACACCACTCTCAAATATAGAATGGACCAAAGACAATTAGAAAACATGAGTGCAGCATTACAACCTTCAACATATTACACTTCAAAGTGCCTAGTGTTAGTGTATAAAGTTTATGATAATTAAAAAAATTGCATTTTTCGTGTTCTTCCAAGAAGTTCAACTCTGTACACAGTAAACCTACTATTAGGTACTGAGCGAATCATGCTTTGATGGGACTGGAAAATGACCTGATAAAAACAATTCTGTTTTATTATTTGCTGTGTATGGACCAACGGCTATGCCAGTGTCCAAAAAAATATTGTTAAAATGTTATTATTCATCACCTGATTCATGTTTCAAGGTGATGAAACCTTATTCATCACCCGTGTTTTCCAGGTTATGGGCCATAATTAAGGTTCGCCACCACACGATAAAGAGAATCATACACGATTTGCTCATCCATACAATCACTACCCGGTAAGGCAACTTTATGTTGTCACGTTGCGAGCATCGATCAACGAAATTTGTTTGATCTAACCTTATTTTCAGAAGGTTAAAATTTTTTATTTCAATTATTAATTCGCATCCAGATACCCAATAAATCAATCAAACTCGATGCTGATTGAGAGTGCTGATGTCGGTTATGAATATACCGTAAGCGACTTACAAAAGATAGATTCATGGTATGAAATGGCAATGACACCAGCACATTTTGTAGCGAATTTATTGGACCCAATGCAATGCAGTACATAGAAACTTACTATAAAGAAGCAATGCCAGATGTAATTAAAAGCAAGGCAATGACAGCCATTCCACAGCTTCTTATTTGAAAAACACGTCATCAAAAACCTCAATGCCTTAGAATGATGGCTGTCTGGGCTGGGCACAAATCAACAACACAACTATAGAATTCGGTAAGCAGCTTCGTACCGCTGTGGCTTCCAGCGCAGGAATAGAAAAAATGTTCTCAACGTTTGGCTTCATATACTCTGACCTAGTCTGGAACCGACTAGGTACTGAAAAAACTGCAAACCTTGTCGCCGTGTTTAAACATTTAAATCTATCTTTACATAGTATAAAACAAAGTCGCTTCCCGCCGTCTGTCCCTCTGTATGTACGCTTAGATCTTTTAAACTACGCGATGGATTTTAATGCGGTTTTCATCAATATATATAGTGATTCAAGAGGAAGGTTTATACGTATATAGTTTAATATTGTTAACGCTGCCGGGCACAGCTAATAACTAATAAATACGTTCTTGTCTTTTATAATTTTCTATTTTAATAATTTTATAATCTTTGTCAATTTTCAATAAACGATACTTGCATTGCCTACCTACCAATCCTGATTTTTTATTAAAAGATATATCTAATTGTTAATTATAAAATAGAGCCTTTATTTCTAAGCAGCTTCGATGCCGTTCAATTTTGTTCTTTGATATTTTTCATTACGAACGTAGTTAAAAGCCTAATTTTGACTAGCTTGTTTATAAGTATATTCAATAAACTTAAAGGAAGCCAGTTAACGTAAGATTTAGATAAGTGGGTAATGGGTATTGCAAAAATCAAGTGCTAAGTCTGGCAGCGGAAGCTGTCTGGAAATAAGAGCTCATAATACGTGGGCAGATAAATCGGGTACCCTCTTTACAAACGTGTACACTACCTTGCATTTTACATAATAAAGCTACTTGCTCCCACATTACATACACATTATTTACATATTTCATAGAGCTGCAAAGCAAAGTTTTTGCCCTTAGACAAAAATTACAGGTGTTTGAAATGTTTTTTTTTCATATTTTTATTTGTTAGAAACATTGTTTTAAACAGTATTTCTGACATTGTATTCAATACATTTGTTAGAAACACTGTTAGAGACAAGTGTTTTAAAACACTTTGTTAGAATTATGCCATCCCTGGTCCAGACATAGCACCTTCGGATTATCATTTATTCCGTTCCTTACAAAAATCTTTATTATTTGCACTATATAAAGGCCGTGAACTTATTTGACTACCTAATAAAAAAATAACCGATAAATATCAATTTCCTTATAAGTTTAAATATTTTTAGACTGATCCCAGTAGCTAGGTAGGTACTACGAAGTACTTAAATAAATAGGTAGGTAATATACTATAACTGGAGACATACCGTCCTTAGAGTGACTGTCACGATCAACGGCTTATAGTATTGACAGACTGACAACATGATGAACAGTTAATAGATACCTACGCGCTCGAGATATTTTAACGGCAATTAGGCATATAATTTTAAACTATCTACACCCTTATTTTGAACGCATCAATAAATAAACATAAAATACTGGTAACACTGCCATTTCAGCCAATCACGTGTCTGTGTGCCATAATTCAAAAATAGAAGGGTCAAGGAGCCTCTGGCGAAGACGGTGGCTCGTCCATAGCAATTAAAAATAAAAGCAATGTATAATTTGTATGCAGTTTATGGGGGCCTGGTACCGCGCGCCGCAAAACGACCAAAATATACGCATTTGCATTTTGATCGGTGCATTTCTGATTGAGTGAGGTCTGCAGTTTTCTGCTGAATGTACTGTCGGTAGGTAAAGTGAATTTTATTTAATAAATGTATAGGCAGTTTTAGAGAAACCAAATTACGAGACTTACAACCATTTAGATATTCATAGAAAAAAAAAATGTTTATCCAATACCTTGTTTTGAAAAAGAAAAATACTACCTTTGGTTATATTTTTGTAACAAGTATGTACTTGCGGTAATTTTTTGCCGCGTATATGCGCCCCTTCGGTAAGGTTGCGTTCAGAAACAAAAACCATAAACAAGTATTTTATCGGAGTGTATCTCGGCGCAGCGGGTCGGCGGGCGGGCACAGCAATTACAGGCTAATTGCCCGCCTTTATTTCACAGAAATAATTTACTAATATACATCTACGCAAACCACGCCTTAACCATCAACATCGCATCTTCGCATCTGTGCACACAATTTCGTATGTGCATATGGGGGGTAATTTGGGCGGAAAGTCATTTTTTCTGACGTTTTCAAGTGCTGTGTTTTTTTTTGTGGAATTAGTTGTTTAGCTAGGTACAGTGGTATACATGTCAACATACCATACCATACAATCAGTCTCTGTTTCTCCACTCTTGATATAGGCCTATACCAAAGACCGCCACAACACACGGTGTTCTGCTCTTCCCATCCAGTCTCTCTACCGGCAACTTTCTTCAAGTCGTCAGTCCACCTGACCGGAGGTCGTACCACGCTATTTCACTAAGAAGCGTCCCTGGAAGTTGTAGACGAATAAGTCTAGGTATCTTGGACGGTCAATCCTCTTAGATAAGTTCAACTTCAGTCCAGGACCGACAGACGCATTCAACTCGGTTGTGCAGCTTTTTTGGAAATCTTCTCGTCGCCCGAGCCAGAATGTTTGAAAACAAAAGTCTTCAATTAGTGCATATTGCCTGTTATGACGTATGTTGTCAAAATGTGGTTTCTGACGATAGGCTTGATTTACAAAAATTCAAAATCACACAGCGAGCGATGGAAAAAGCAATGCTCGGAGTCTCTTTACTGGACAAAATTCGAAACGAAAAAATTCGACGAAGAACTAATGTTGCCGATATAGCTCAGAGGATCAGCAATAGGACAAAGTGACGTGACAGTGGGCAGGATCTATAACCGATGGCGGAGACGAGTCCTCGAATGGAGACATAACTTGACATGAAGTTCCGGAGAGCAACCAAATTATTCTTTTAAGTAAAATAATAATCTCATGAGAACTGTTCATTGATTTTTAGAATATGTGAAAAGTCTGTGGAGAAATTATAATAATTCAATGCATAACTTGTAATAATATATATAGTAGGGCGGCCAAATTACAAAAAGTACCTAGCACCGATATACCGATACCGAGCATAATCGTTTAGAGCATGGTTTTCCGAGTTGGAAAAAACCGTGTATCGCTCTCTTACACCCTGGAGAGGAGAGTTATGACGTCATCAAGATGGGCGGTTTGAAAAAAAAATCAAAATTGCGGCTCGGGACTATGCCAACCTCCCTAGTAAACTGTTCGAACCCCGTTAAATAATCGTATCATTTAAATTTTATAGTCACGGCTCGTTAGAAAATCGTCGAGATGGCCACCAAAACACTGACTTATAAATATGCATAAGGTAATTTTTGTAAAGGGAACCTTTAATAAGTGAGGTGCGCTCCTCAGGCCGACGGTAAATTGCTTCTTCGGTTATTATTCTACCCATCGCCAATCCTATCCATTTAAAACCAATTATGTTTTATTATAGACAGACAAGGAAAGGGGATGCGTAACAAGATGTTAGAGAAGGATAGGAAGACGTTGACCACAGAGAATCGTTGTAACCTCCGCGCACTTTTTCTTTTTTCTTTATGGATATACGGGCACGGGCGCGCTGTCTTGATGCCTGACCGTGAATGGACCCAATGGACGCTTGGAAATATGAAATTAAATCGGATATAATGAGTTACATAGGCTATAACGATCGCGCGTGTTCGACGGGTCGCGAAGGCTTTTGTTTTTCAGGGCAATGAACCCGCCTGCGCGATTAGGCGTCGGTAATTAAAATTGGTTTCTTTTTTTGTTAGCGTTTTAAGTTTTGGGAGTTAATGGATGTTGTGCAATATGGCTAATGGGTGAATCAGAGTGGATTAGATGGATTAACCTTTCACCTCCAATCTAAGTTATTGTATATTTTCAAAAGATTTAAATTTACTATGGTTCTTCGGTCGTGAAACTCGTTATTTTTTACAATGGTCAGACTGACACATTAGATAAAATATGAACAAAATTGTACGCTATATGCTCTTTATTTACTACAAATCTCTTTTATGTATATAAACTATATTTAGATTAGATACATCTCTTCTCGTGCATGTCACAAAGGGCGACTAAGGGTAACAAAGAGCCGGTACCACAAGTCCTGAGAAACCACATCACCAATTGATGTCTTCAAATCGCGTGTATCTGAACACTTTTTACTCAAACAGTGTGAATGACTGATATGTTTATTATTATTTTATTTATATTTTTATGTATGTATGTATAAATGTATATATGCATGTATGTGTGTGTAAATTTATATTTATGTTGTATTTATGTACTACCCACTACCTTAGCCACTACCCTTAGCCTGCTCTCAACCACCAAACGTTAGCTGGAAGAAAAATTATATTTTTGTATTCATATTAAATTTCTTATTGTCTATATAATATTCATTTAGAAAAATTAGTAGGTTGAAATGTTAAGTAGTGCTCGCAGTGTTTCAAAGCGCTTTGCATGCTTGTCATTTCGACTTATAATCTCAACAATGTATTCCATATTTTCTTTGCGGCTACAGGCTGTAAGTAGGGGAACATTTGGTTGTAACAAAGTAGTAAGCGTAGATTTACTCTTGTTTCATTGTACTTTCATTTCATTGTACAGGAGGGGGAGAGTGCACGCTGCAATCCAACAGCCGCTGGGCGCGCTCGACGGGCCACGTTACCCCTCTCTCACAGAAGACTACCTTGAAATGTACTGCATTTTCCACTTTATCGTATTTCCCCAATGTACGTACGTGTTTCGGTAGTGAGTGAGATGTGCCAGAGCCCATTCCCATCCTATCCTATCCCTGCCCATTTTCCCAACCCTTTCTCCAAATCCATTCCTATATCTCCAAAGGTAGGCAGCGCATCCGGGGGCGTGCCAACATTTATCATTTTGGACTAATGTTGGCATGTATCGCGGATGTCTATGGGCGACAGTATCCACTTACCATCAGGTGGACTGTATGCTCGTCTGCCGCCTTCGTACATAAAAAAAAAAAAAAACGATCAGCGTATCGTTTTAAGGTCATATATTCCTCATGCACAAGGCAAAGTCCACGACGAGGACCATAACTAGAAATTGACGAAAAAAATGGTCTGTTTACGGTTACTAAAACTAGTTCTGATTCAGCTTAAACTATTAAACGTGGTATAAATCTTAACATAGGTAAACAATTTCTGCATTTAATTTGTGATTCGTGCGTTTGCAAACCCGACTGCTAGGTAGGTACTTGACAATCATTGATACAAAAAAAGCAATAAATATCTATCAAGATAGTGGAACACAATAAATTAAACGTAATAATAAAAAAATGTTGCCATGTTAAGAAATTCCATTATTTTGTTGTGTCATGTCTTTTACCAGATTCATAGCATTTTTTTTTTTAGATTAAGCATAGACTTTATAGTAGTAAGTACCAGAGCCAGATGTGCCAGAGCCCATTCCCATCCTATCCCTTCCCATTTTCCCAATCCTTTCTCCAAATCCATTCCTATATTTCCAAAGGTTGGCGCGCATCCGGGGACGTGCCAGCGTTTGTCATTTTGGACTAATGTTGGCATGTATCGCGGATGTCTATGGGCGACAGTATCCACCTACCATCAAGTGGACTGTATGCTCGTCTGCCGCCTTCGACATAAAAGAAGGTAAAGACAGCTTGTTATTATTAAGGGTTAGGGGCTCTGCGAGTGAATACAGTGTCGAAGCACTGCGACCATTGCCGATTTATTGTGATCGCCATCGTCGTTATAGTTCCTGTTATGTCCTGCAGATATCGCAGGATAGTTTTAGCCGCGAGTTGTTGGACCTCTTCAAGCTTTAGCGGAAGAGCGCTCATACCTATACGTGTATCTTTTGTATATCAAAACGCCACACGCAACTGTTTTTTTATTATAGACAAATGGGCGGACGAGCAAGCGGTCCCACGTGATGGTAAGTGTTACCGCCGCCCATGGACACCTGCAACACCAGGTGGTATGCGGGCGCGCCGCCGACCTTGCAAAATCCTATTCACAGCTCTCTTGAAGAACCCCATATCGTAGCTTAATGGAAAGACCTCTTGAGGCAGTTCGTTCCACAGCCTACGGGTACAGCCACAGCCTATCCAGGCATTGGCACTTCATCCTACTCGGAACAGAAATCTTTATTCCCAAATTAAAATTATGTTTGATTAGCCTGCAGTGTCCCGTAAAGGCCCTAATGACGGAGCAAATGACGTTTCTGTTTAGAGCGAGTAACTCAAAATAATTTTCGCCTGTACCTCTTTATCGGGGTTTTACTGTGCAGGTTTCCTGGCATCTTCATATTAAAATAATGAGTAAAGTCGGAATGTCACATTTCAATGTAGTGACGTAGGTACATACTACTGAAACTATACAGATTGAGTGTCAATCGTATATTGACACACACGTGTCTATCGTTTATAGACACACACACGCATATGAAGTCACTTGCACACACGCATATGCAAATTGCTCACTTTACGACAAAGTTCTTAAACATTTTTACGCGGGCTGGTTCAGTTTGATATCCATTGCATGTTCCGCCAATACGGTCTACGAGTTTAAAATCTAAAGATCTTTCGGCCAGCATCGCTCTCAGACCGCACCCAGCCATTCACCATTCTGTTCACATCGATAGTAGGTATGTAGATCCGTCAGTCTCAATGGCGTGCATTAGCGTACAATGAGCGGCGCAAGAGACGGTCCGTTCTTTGATCGCGCCGACAAAAAAACTTTAACCTTTGAGTACGTATGTTGACTACATTTTGTCTGATGCCAGAATTAAAAAAAAATGGTTATACTAAGGGAGTCCAGTGCTTTGCATCGTTCGTGACTTTGTCAATTGATTGTCCGTTCGATAGTCGATTATTGCCGATAATAGTCAATCAGTGCCGGCTTTACCTATAGTGCAGGGTGTGCGGCGCACACGGGCGCAGGGTGTTAGGGGGCGCCGAGCGCCGCCCGCGACGCCTCCAAAGAGCCTACTAGAGGGCGCCAGGGTATTGAAGGCACCCGGGCGCTACATGGGCTAGAGCCGGCCCTGTAGTCAATAATAAGACTATCACAGTGCATGTGCCCAAATCGCAACAAAAAGAACGGACTCTCCGACTTGCATTGGTTAGGGCGGTGTTTTAAAGTCATTAAACCCTTTTGTGACTACTATTATTGAGGATTGAAATAAAGTCACGTATTACTCTAGCCGTGTGGCGTGGGACGGCCTTAGATTAGCACCACCTCATAATTTCGTAAAGGATAACAATAGCGGCTACCACAAGCCCCGAGGAACTACACCACCTCTAAAAGAGTGGAGTCGTCAACGAAGCCAGGTGGGCGTTTTAAGGCCATACATTCCTCGTGTACAAGACAATGTGAATGACGAAGATCATCTCCAGCAGTGGACAGTAAAAGTTCTGGTTACGGTATTACTGCAACGATTGCTTACCTATTGTGATCGCCACGTTTCTTACAGTTCGTCGTCAATGTTCACGGCTAGCAGCTTTATCGCAAGAGAGTTTTATCAGGAAGTGGACTTCTTGCTGTTTCAGTAGGTGAGCGCCCATATACTTTTATCTTTTGTACATCGAAGGACTGCATTAAGCAGATGAATTCGTATTTCATCGTGCTTGGAACAAAATCTGCAGGTTTCGAAAATCTTTACTCTTAAAATTAAACATACGAGTATGTTCGAAGTACAATCGTCGTTCCTATTTCGAACGAGTGACTCATAGGATAAATTCCGCCTATAAGGTTTTAGCGTGCTTGTTTCCTGGCGTATTCATCTAGTGAATCTTATATACATGCATACATTGCATGGTAATGGTCATAAGGAACTGGCGCTCTGATATGACGCAGAGAAGCTCTGGTCCAATCCGTTGCTTTAATACCCGGCTTTTGCATATTTGTCCGCAATAACATTGTTGAAGAAGCCCGAGTGGTCTGGAGTCTCAGTGTAAAACTGTTTTTCATCCAGGACATTAAGGTTAGCTGATGTGACGTGTACATTTTTTTTTTATTTTTCATCAATTTTCTTTCATAAAAAAAAAATATTTAATGGATCTAAGTAATTTTTACTAATTATTAACATACTTATGAGACCTATAAACTTGTATAACTTATAAAATAATAAATATAGGTACCTACATTAAATAAATTCTTTGAGGCTCTATATTCACGAGGTAGGCATGTCCTGTGCATAGACTTACCTCATTGATGTGACTCATTTATTATGTCATTAATAAGTGTTCAGTAAAAATAGAATATATTTTGCAATAGGTCCCGGGTTCGATTTCCGTTCAGACAAACATTTGACCAATGTTTGCATCTGTGTTTGTGTTTTAACGTGTCTATTAACCCACGACTTTATTGCTACGGAATCTTAATATGGACTGATCTTATTGTAGACCATTTAGAAAGTCGTTATTTAATTTTTTAAATATAGCGTTAATTGCTGTAATGGTATAAAATTGCTTTACAACCATTTTCTAACGTTGAGCTTTGATATAGTTCCGCTACTGCATACTAGAGGGCGCTGGCTGTATCGTTTTGCCCATATTGTTTGTAAATTGTAAACTGAGTATAATATAGGCTTGTATTTAAACAAACAGCAAATCAGGATCAACATTTTTTTTTAATTTATTTAATCTTTAGTCCACAAACAAACATTGTACGAAAGACGGAGTTAATGCCAAGTGGCATTCTGTGCTTAAAAGAAATTAAAACAACATTTGATTAAAAAGAAATATGAAAGGCGGCGCATCGTGCAATCATTAACAATGACTACTAACAGTGCATATACCTAATACAATACACATATAATACCTACCTAGGTACAATAATACATAACAATATAGGTTAACTTTCGTATAACTGAAGTAGGTAAATAATTACTTAGAATGTTATCACCAAGTCGAGTGGGACTTCTATTCCTTTATTCTACCCTTCTTAGAAAAAGGGGCTCAAGTGCATTTTTATGTATCTATTAACACTTTAAAGTTTTAATAAAAGGCGGCCTTAATGCTATCAGTATAAAGCATTTTCTCTCAGCCAACTTTGGGGCTACATACCTAGCGATTGTATGGTATGTGTAAGTGAAAGAACATTATATAAAACAATAAAATTTGGAATAAATAATAAATAACAATAAATACTTAAAATATAAAAACATCAAATAAAATTAAAAATTACCTTTGATGGCCTTTTGATGACATTCGAGAAAGATGCAAAAAAAAAGACTTTTTTCATTAATTTAGAAATTGGGTGTTTTTAATAAAACAAAAGGACTGGACCACTATTTATTGTCTTTGTTTATTTTTAATATCCGAATATAATGTTTCGTTAAAATTATAATGCTTTAATATAATTACTTATGACGCGTATAATGCTTACATTAAAATAAAATTATAATTAATTATAATTTTTGCGTTAAAATGTTAGATAGGTGCTTATTGTCACCAGAGAACCTACACCATGAGAATAAAATAGTAACCTGTATTATTTATTCTATTCTTAAGCATTTACTGCTCATACAGCATTTACTAAGATCATTTTACTGCTCATTTAGTATTTATTACCATCTATTTACTGCTCATTCAGTATTTACTACCATCGATTTACTGCTCATTCAGTATTTACTACCATCGTTTTACTGCTCATTCATGTATTCACTACCATCGTTTTACTGATCATTCAGTATTTACCACCATCGATTTACTGTTCATTCAATATTTACTACCACCGGTTTACTGCTCATTCAGTGTTTACTACCATCAATTTACTGCTCATTCAGTATTTACTACCATAGTTTTACTGCTCATTCGGTATTTACTCCCAGCTTTACTGCTCATTCAGTATTTACTACCATCGATTTACTTCTCATACAGTATTTATAGTCATATATAGTTTCGGCGCCTTGAAACATTTTGTACGATAAACATTTGTTTTTTTATTATACGAAAAGTATATTACAATGATACTTTAAACTCGCCGTGTGGTGTCGGCTTTACAATGGCTTTACAATTCCCGCGGGTGTCGTATAAGGCGACTAAGGGATAACAAAGCGGCTGCCACACGCCCTGAGGAACTACACCACCTCTAAAAGAATGGACTCGCCAACTAGCTTGACTAGCGTGGCGTTTTGAGGCCATACATCCCTCATGCACGGAACAATGAGGAGGCACATGTCCAACAGTGGATATTGAAAGGGCTGGTTGCATTGCACTATGTCTTCACTGCCGGATAAAGGTCCCTCCCAAGAACCGCCACCACATGGTCTTTGCTCTTCTTATCCATTTACAATCAGTGATTTTCTTCAAGTTGTCAGTCCACGTGGTCGGAGGGCGTCTCACGCTTCGTTTTTCGGTGCGTGGTCACCAGTCGAGGACTCGTCAACCACATACATCTGTTATTGGTCCTGCCACATGCCAAATTTAAAATTGTGTGTTTGTAGGTATGTTGAGGGTAATCTCTGGAACTACTGAACCGATTTCAAAAATTTTTTCCCAAATAGGAAGCTACATTATCCATGTCAGATATAGGCTATATTTTATTTGGAAATTTAGAAAAAATAAATAAAAAAAAAAACCTATAAACCGAAGCGAAGCGAGGGCGGGTCGCTAATATTGTATATTATTACAAATAAACGTTTAAGGATATCTTTTTACGAGTTATAATTTGATATTAACGTCGCCGTCAAACATATTTTTATTGCCGACATAACTACAGAACAGGTGTAAGAAACATCACAGATTTATACACAGTGGGCGAGAAGTGTTGAAAAAATTACAACTGGCTTTGCTGTTCGAAGCAATTGAAACGAAATAATATAGAAATTTCAATCGAGAACATGGATACAAATTGTCCTGGATATTGGAATTCAGTGATTAATAAATTTAATAAAATGAAACATCACGATTTCTCGTCTGGCGCTACTTCTGTTATTGTGTTGTGTGTCGCAATGGGCGCGCTCGACTGGCCACGTTACCCCTCTCTCACAGAAGACTACACAGCACAGAAACCCGTGCTCGCCTCCAAGTACCAGGCAGTACTGGATTGGGGGTTGACAAGGTTGACATTCGGGGTCCAAAACCAACATTTACTAACCGTCTTTTGTAAAACCTAGCATGTACCAAATTCTGATGGTAAAAGTCTGGAAAAACATCTCACTTCATAAATATCCTTACAATTTACCAACTCATGTTGGTAAATCCGAAGGTTTACAAGTAAAACCTAGGATTTACCAATATACGTGCTATTATAGTAACATATACATAGAATAATACATAACGGACGGGAAGAAAGGGTATCCCAATTTAGAGTCTAAAAACTAAAATTCCACGCATATGAAGTCGCGGGCACAGTTAGTTTATACAATATGCGGCTAGATGACACCGGCCGTAACAACACCTTTGTACATCCTAATCCTCGATTAGGATTTGTGCATTTCCTCGATAAGGAGGTGTCGCGCACTGTTCGGTCCAAAAATTACTTTATACCGCGAACCCGTAGGCTGTGGAACGAACTGCCTCAAGAGGTCTTTCCATTAAGCTACGATATGGGGTTCTTCAAGAGAGCTGTGAATAGGATTTTGCAAGGTCGGCGGCGCGCCCGCATGCCCCCTGGTGTTGCAGGTGTCCATGAGCGGCGGTAACACTTACCATCATGTGGGACCGCTTGCTCGTCCGCCGACTAGTATATAAAAAATAAAAAAAAATCTTAACTAGTAATAGTAGGAGGAATATTTCGGATTTCGGATAATTTTAATTCGGAAAGTACATTACATTATATGGTCTTAAAATGTCATGCTGTCGACGGGTTGGCGAGTCCATTTTTTTATAGGTATCGTAGTTATGCAGGACTTGTGGTAGCTTTGTCATCTCTTAGTCGCCTTTTACGACACTCACAGGAACAGATGGTGCTCGGTGTTGTTCTATAGCCGGCCGACACCGCACGGCACAATGTACAGTAACCATTTAATTAAATAATGCCAGTCAGCCATCTTTCTTTTAACCCTGAGACCTGAGAGATTGTTGCATAGAGTGGTTTTGCCACCACTCTGTTTTTTTTTTTAGACGAAAGCGGCAGACGAACATACAGTCCTCCTGATGGTAAGTGGATACTGTCGCCCATAGACATATGCGATACATGCCAACATTAGTCCAAAATGACAAACGTTGGCACGCTCCCGGATGCGCTGCCTACCTTTGGAGATATAGGAATGGATTTGGAGAAAGGGATGGGAAAATGGCACATCTCACTCACTACCGAAATACGTACGTACATTATGGAAATAAGATAAAGTGGAAAATGCAGTACATTTCGAGGTAGTCTTCTGTGAGAGAGGGGTAACGTTGTCAGTCGGGCGCGCCCGGCGGCTGTTGGAGTGCAGCGTGCACTCCCCCTCAATTTATCCCATATAATTTATATTATAAGATATGAACTATTTGCAAATAAACTTGTTTGCGACAACAGACAAACATACACTTTAATAGCCTACATCATTGCCGTTCCGCTCTTCGTTAAAAATAATCTGTACAAAAATCTTCCCTCGCCAAGTATATGTAGGTAGCTTGTCTAGCGTACCTAGACGGTCTAGAGCCTAGGTAAATGGGGGCGTATGAGGACGGGGAGGAGGGCAAACGATCTACCTTGGTAATGCGTTTCTGATTGCTATAGATTTATGCTACGAAACTAACCCTGTTAAAAGTCCTTTGATACTTTTGAAGTTATGTTTTTGTAGTTTAAAATGTTTTCCGTGGAATTATTGAACATCTTTAGCACAAGGAGCTCACAAACATACCTATTGTAACAATATTTCTCCGAGCTAGGGTTTTCATTTGTAGAATCATCAAGCACGGACTAGGGGAATGTTCTGAAGAGCTGTTCACCTGAAGCCAACTTCGAGTATCATCGCACTTCCTTTTTTCTCACCCTCACTTCCTCCACAAATAGTTATTGCGCGCTCTGCGGTCTTTACACTTTATACCGCAACCACGAAAGTAGTGGCACGAACTGTTCTGTCCAAAAATTACTTTATACCGCGAACCCGTAGGCTGTGGAACGAACTGCCTCAAGAGGTCTTGCCATTAAGCTATGATATGGGGTTCTTCAAGAGAGCTGTGAATAGGATTTTGCAAGGTCGGCGGCGCGCCTGCATACCCCCTGGTGTTGCAGGTGTCCATGGGCGGCGGTAACACTTACCATCACGTGGGACCGCTTGCCGTCCGTTCATTAGTCTATAAAAAAAAAACTGTCAGCTGAGATTTTTTCACTAAATTTAAGAAGGATGTCAATAGGCAAATTAGAGAAATGTTCGTCAGTTGTACGGCAGTTGTACTTATATCTGTGACATTATAACGATGTCTATGTGCCCATAAGAGTGTGGACTGCTTGGTGTTTCGGGAGTGGTTGCTATGCGACTCGAGGTCAAGGTTTTGTCAAGGTCAAGGTGTAAGTGGTTTGACTTAAGATGTAGCTCGAAAAACATACCAAAACAACGGAAATAAAATCACTACTTGTAGTAAGTTATCGAAAGCCTCTTTTATGAAAATTGACATTCAGATTTGTTATAGACGAGGCATCAGACGGGCGATTCACAAAATGGTAAGTGGTCACCATGGATATCTGTAACACCGGGAGGGATGCGGCTACGTTGCCGAAATTGCAAAAATCAATTCACAGATTTTTTTAAAAACCCCACGTCACGTAGCGGGAAGATTTAGTTGTTTTTTTAAACTTTAGACGGCAATATACAGACAGACAATTATAGAATTTCTTATACATTCAAATACAGATACACACTTACATAGACAGCACATAGTTGGAAGGCACACAGACTGAAGTGGCGTTCAGAAACTAAAGTTAAATTTGCAAGTGATAGATATGCGAGGCGCTCCCGGAATGTAATTTTCACACGCTCTAGCGACGTCACTCGCGCCCCCGTCCGCCTCCCATCGCGACACCACCCCGTTCTCGCCCGCCACCCTTGTAGGCCAGGAGATGTGATTACAATCTTATAAGATCTCACATACTCACATGGTTTTATAAGATCGTTATAGGTATAATAATTATAAGTGTAATTTGTACGATGTGGTGTCAGTTATAGAATTGCACCATCCCATATTTTCCCATGGGTGTTGTAAAAGGCTACAAGGAATAACAAAGCGGCTACTACACACCCTGAGGAAATACATTATCTCTAAAAGAGTGAACTCGCCATCACACTAGGCCAACGTGCCGTTTTAAGGTCATATATGCCTCATGCACAAGACAATTACATAAAGAGGCTCAGCAGTGCATACTGAAGGGGGTGGTTGCATTGAATTGCATTGGAAGTATAATTTTAGTTACTCAACTGATATATTGATAGTTCGCTACTAGGGAATAATAGGATAATAGGGAATGGTTATGCTACCCTCGTTCCTATTGAAATGTGAGAAAAGTTAGTATTCATTATTTCAGAATTTATGTCGTTTATTCGTTTCTGATAGATATGCGACTGTTATATGTAACTATTGGGAATGTTTCGAATAGTAATAAATCACTATTCACGAATACAGATACGAATAATTTGCTTCAATAGTCGCGAATACGATTACGAACTAACTATACTAACCGTGGAGGTTCATGGTTTAGGTAGATAGTGTATGTATCTTCAGAAGGTTGCGTAAAATAACTTCCATTGTCCTCCATACTACTTTGTTAAATGATCACAGAATGAAATAATTAAATATACATTTTGTGAGGAGTGCGGAAGACAACTAGGGAGTAAATTGACGCGTTCTGCGTGCACTGTGTCAACACTGTGTCCGTACAGTACCTAACTTACTAAGAACGCACTTGTAAAATTAGTTAGTACGTAATGTTTAGTCCAATTTAAAGTTAGTCCTACGAGTAATTTTCAGTTCGATCAGTAAGTGCTTTTTGGCTTAATCTAAAGTTAGTACCTTCTTAATGTCAATTTTAACCAATTTAAACCAATTCTGCTAATAAAACTAAAAAATCAGCTGCGTAACTTTTTTTATGGACACAAGCGGCAGATGAGCATATAGTCCACCTGATAGTAATAGCCTATAGACATCCGTGATACATGCCAGCATTAGTCCAAAATGACAAACGTTGGTAAGCCCCCGGATGCGCTGCCTACCTTTGGAGATATAGGAATGGATTTGGAGAAAAGGTCGGGAAAATGGGGAGAGATAGGATGGGAATGGGCTCTGGCACATCTCACTCACTACCGAAACACGTACGTACATTAGGGAAATAAGATAAAGTGGGAAATGCAGTACATTTCAAGGTAGTATTCTGTGAGAGAGGGTAACGTGGCCAATAGCGCACAGCGGCTATTGGATTGCAGCGTGCACTCTCCCCCTCTCATACTCAACTAACGTAAGTTGAGCTTTTACTATTCAATTAGTATTCGAGTAATCGTTCAGAAAATGGAGAATGTGTACTTGAAAATTAGCGAGTATTCGCCAAAACGAATGCGAATACTAATATTCGGAACACCCGTAGTTACACACTTACAGAGGAATCTATTTCTTCTATTTTGCAATGAATTGATAACGAAAATTAATGCTAATTATAGCCTGATCAAGAAAATAAAAAATCTCGCCATGATGCGTAAAACTAAGAGAACTAATATCTTCTACTGACAACACTAACTAGTTATGATAAAAGCATATGTGGCGCCCTCACAGCAAGTTTTTTATTTTTCTGGTCAGACTTTACTGCAAAAGTAGGCACAGAGACTGTAGGAACTATGTGACTGTTATGTCATGCCTGGTTATGGAATAATAATAACTGACGAGGAATTTTATCAATATATATATTCAGCAATAATCATGAAAGGGTGAAAGTAAGAACAAATGTTTTTTATTTTCGTATTTTAATGAGTATGGGGGCAATGCATCATAGACAAAATTAGTTTATTTTTAAAAACATTTCCGTAGAGTCATGTTTTGGTTCCACAACTCCTAGACTACGCGGCCTCTCACGACGGATGCCCCGGAAAATTGCTACAATGATTGTACGCTGGAATTTCGAAATGAAGGAAATGTACTTAAACCGGGCTCGACTCGATGTCTGAGTGAGTGTACTGCAACAGTCATAACTCCACTCGTAAACGTTTTTATTGCGCGGGTAATAGCAGGTGCAGCTGCTGGAAGGGTTTTTTAACACGTCATTTTTAGTGTTCCGCATTCCTGCTTGTAATAGATTGTTTTTTTTATAAAGGAGGTGTCAGAGGGGGCGGGCCACGAGATGGTAAGTGGTCACCTCCGCCAATGGACACCTATAACACTAGAGGGGTTGCGGGTGCGCTGCCGACTTAGAAAAAAACGGTAAAAAGATAAAACGGAAGTTGGTTTTCGAGTCTTTTTTGGTTTGCATTAGTAATCGAAGGATTTGGTAAATCTATCTTTTATTAACCAGTTGCAAAGTCAACTTAAGTGGTATAGCAATAACCAATAGAATGTTCGCACGATTACAAACCTTGTTTGCGTTCATGAAGGCGTCATTAGGTACGGTGTTTTTAAAGTTCATCTAATTAAATGAATAGATTTGTTCTGCAACAATATATTTGCGGCTGGGGCCACTAACAGCTTATTGAGTAAATTGAGCTGGTATTTGTTGTATTTGTTCGAACGGTCGATTGGCTGATACTTGTAGTCTTTACAAATCGACTACACGAATTTATTAGATACTAGTAGTCAACCTAATTTGATAATTCAACTGTTCCACTCTTCGAGATGTTTTTTAGAATTCGAAAGTGATCTTCGGGAAGAAAACGGCAGACGAGCAGACAGTTCACCTGGTGGCAAGTGGATACTGTCGTCCCTGGACATCCGCGATACATACCGACATCGGTCCAGAATAACAAACGTTGGCACGCCCGCGGATGCGCTGCCCAATTTTGGAGATATAATGGAATGTATTAAGAGGAAAGCTTAGGAAATTGGGGAGCGGTGGAATAGGATGGGATAGAAATGGGCTTTGGCATATCTCACTCACTATCGAAACGCGGGGAAATAGGATAATGGTGTACCTACATTTTACGGTAGTGTTCTGTGACTGTCGTGATACAATGAAATAAATGTATGGGTGGTTGAATTAATTATTTTTCTACAATTAATTAAACTTAACCTGACCGTTTTCGGAATGTTACATGTGCAAATCATACCGGGTTCATCAAGTTCATTCAATCGAAACATTAAAAAAAAATCTCTGCTAAAGCGTTGATCACACGTACCGAGCAAACGGGCGAGACAGTGCTCTCGGCCGAGTACTCGGTGCGTATAAACATACCGCCGAGTGCTCGGCCGAGCGCTCGGCCGAACGAAGCGGCGAGACAGTAGCTCGGCTCCCGTTCTACTTACTAGGCCGAGTGTCCACCCTCCCGCTTCCCCGCACTGTCTCGCTCGCTCACTCGGCAGGTCTGAACGTGCACTGTCTCGCCACTCTGCCACATGATTGTCGTCACGACGCCGCGCGCGCCTTTCCTTGAGATAATTTTTGTTTTAAACAACTCCAAATAAAATAAAATACACCATGTCTGCTAATATCAAATGGGACGTCGAAACAACTATTAAATTTATACAGTTATATAAACTACATCCGTGTCTGTGGAACTTTAAATCTCCGGAATACAAGATAAAGCAAAAACGGGATGCAGCATATAATTCCATAGTTCAAGAAATGAATATCACTGGATTTGGTACGCAAGAAGTAAAAAATAAAATAAAAAATTTACGGTCCACCTACCAACAAGAAAATAAAAAAATTCAAGACTCGAAGAAATCCGGAGCGGGGCTCAGTAATGTGTACACTTCTAATATTAAATGGCTGAAAGAGATGGAAGAGGTGTTTTCAAACGATTTAAACAAAAATGTTTATGAAAACGTAAGTACCTTTTATTATGTTACTTTTTATGTTGTAATGTAGGTATTTCTTAAATAAAATTATGAAATCATTCTGTTTTGCCACGAAACGGCACCTGCCTCACTGAAGAACTCTGCGTATTTATCTCGAAGCTCCCTTGCTATACGTACTGCATTGTTGGTGTTATGATCAGTGATAGTTGGCAAAGTAGTTATAAGTTCTCGTCTCCAAGTCCCCTCAATAATGGATCCCGAATCTATATCTTCTTCATCAACACAACCCCTTGGAAAGTAATGGCCGGGACTTGTGAGACGTAACCAATTATGCAGAGCACATGAGGTGCGAATAATTTTATCGGTGGTTTTGTCATTAGTTGGTATGGGCTTTTGAAAAATTCTAAACCTGCTTGCCAGAATACCAAATGCATTTTCGACGATTCTCCGTGCTCTAGAGACTCTATAGTTAAATATTTTTTGTTTTGTTGAAAGATTTGTGCCACTGTATGGTTTTAATAAATATGTTTTTAGTGGAAACGCATCATCTCCAACCAAAAATCCTCCTTTTGGTAACAAATTATTCTCAAGATCACTACGTAATTTGCTGTTTTTAAAAATCCCCCCATCTGAGTTTCTTCCATTTGCCCCAATATTTACATAGCGAAAACAATAGTCATGATCAACCACAGCCATCAAAACCACACTGTTGGCACCCTTGTAATTAAAATATTCACTTCCACAATTCGGTGGTGCTTGAATTATTACATGCTTCCCGTCTATAGCGCCGTGGCAACCAGGGAAATTCCACCTAGTTCTGAAGCCTGTTTCTATTTCTTTCCATTCTTCATTGTTCTGCGGTACCTAAAACAATAATTTATTTTCATTTTATTTCACAGAATCGTCGTGCCACTAATGAAGACACTGGTTCTCAGGACAACAACCAGGAAGTACCAGCTAATACATCCAACAACCAGCAAGTACCAGTAACTGTAACTACGACTACTACCACAGCAACTAATAGCAACACTGGAAATACTACGAGGACTAAAAGGAGGACTAGAGAAATTTTTCAAGCTGTTTCTGATCTGAAAAAGTTAAATGAAGGCGTTGATTCTGAGAACGAAAGTATATTTAATGTGTTTGGAAGGAGTGTTGCATTGCAACTTAAGAATTTATCGGCAGAGAATGCTTTATTAGCACAAAACAGAATTCAGAATATTCTGACCGAATATGGGATTAAAGAACTTAGACAAAGAACTGCATCCCATTCTTCTTCGTCTAATCACAGCTACCAAAGGCCGTCTTCTGTATATTCAGACACCACTAATGCTAGTTTTCACAGCGACTTATATCAATTTGATGAAACTTATGCGGAATCTCCGCCACAACTACCAATACCAGCTCCCATGACGTCTACATCGCAATCAATCTTTGCTGCACCATCTTCTCCATTACCAATACCAGCTCCGATGACGTCTACATCGCAATCAATCTTTGCTCTAACTACTTCTCCAGTACATAATGTCGACACTACGCCAAACTTCTGTGAGCACTAATGATATTGTAGCAGCTGCGATGTTTGCAGCTTTTAAGACAGATGGAAGACAACAAATTTAATTTTTAATTTTGTCTTTTTTCTACCTAATTGTTTGATATTAATAAAAAAGTATTCAATGCACTAAAGTTTTATTTATAGTATGTAAGAAAAAAGTACGTACCTTTAAATAATTCTCCAAATAAGTAAATATTGCATCCATGACTTCTGGTATGAGTGATGATATTGCAGCCCGAGATACTCTGTAAAAAGCCTGCAAATAACGGTAGCTCGTCCCAGTTACCAAATAGCATAACGCTACTTGTAGTTTGGTCTTTGCAGATATAGCTTCTCTCATGACTGTATCTTCCCTTTGTATCAAAGGAGTAATATTTTCTAACAATGTGTCAAAATGTTGTACATCCATTCTCAGAAGCATTCTGAATTCAGCAGGATCTTCTACCTCTAATTCATTAAAAACAGTGTTTGTAGCGCCAAAATCAGGTCTTCTCAACATCCATGGTCTTGTCCAAATCCGGCGTTGCTCTTTTTCCAACAATTCCTTTAATTCTTCTGCTAATAGTGGAATGAGTAACTTTGTATATTTTCTAATAATCTTTTTTCGATCCATCGTGTCCGAATTGTAGGCTCAATAGAACTGAACTGACTGTGCTAATTTCAAAACACGTGTGAACAGCTACTCGCTTACATCACTGTCTCGGCCGAGAAACATTTTACTGTCTCGCCCGTTTGCTCGGTACGTGTGATCAACGCTTAAGTGTACTAGGCGACCATAAATCACGTGACGTCGATATCTTTCAATAATCCAATCAAAGCGGTCCCTATCCGAACTAATGTTATTGTCAGAGCGACCAGCTATTATCCGCGCCGAAGTGAACATCTGAATGTCCAGTCACGTATCCGTGCGAAGGAGAAGCAATGTACACAACTCCAAGGAAAAAGAGAGACAGAATCTACGATGTAAACAATCAGAATTTGATGGTATACGGTCATATTTACGTTTTATGGCAAAGGAATTTTGACTTTGTGCCTTTATGGGTAAAAATTACAGTTGTATGTATAGTTTCTGCGTTTAAATTTAGAGTTGCGAAGG
Organism: Sesia bembeciformis; assembly: GCA_943735995.1. NCBI lineage: Eukaryota > Metazoa > Arthropoda > Insecta > Lepidoptera > Sesiidae > Sesia > Sesia bembeciformis. The sequence continues at coordinate 1,390,740 of OX031042.1, forward strand.
TCCGTAACAACGTATCGGGTGAACCATATTCTAAATTCGACTTTAAAATAAGATGTGATAGTTTAGTTTTGATTGGCAGATGTATTTACTTAGGTTCTTTTAGCGAGAACTCATTAGTCACTAAGAGCAGTGAAGTGGCGACATCTATCTTCTGTTTCTTATATTGACATGGCCGTCAGTCGGAATTGGAATGAGGTAATAAAGAAATTGCAGTTCCTTTTACGTATCTTTTTAACATTGCTGATGTGTATTGTAAAGAATGCGACTTAATTGAATAATCGTTTTAGTACGCCGCCCTATTTGCAATGCATTCATCATTAGTAATGAAGAAGTATCCAGCTCGAAGGACTCATAGGCAATATAAATTAAGTTACTTAAACAGCTTTGTTTAATGGTATCGTAAACAGTTTTGATACAAAAGTTATTTTTATTAATTTGTAAGTAGTTATCTCGGTAGATATATAATTAATGTATGAACTCTGAGAGCTTCATGATTGCCGGTGATAAAGAGATTTCTTTGTGTAATCTGCTAGCCTAGTAGGTTAGCAGCTAACTTACTAGGTTAGCAGATAATACTGGATGGCTTATTCTTATTAAATAGCAACCCCTTATTTTTTGAAAATGGCCATCGGAAATATCGCCCGTCTTAAAAATTAATGGCAATTTATTAATTACAACGTTGATTCAGAGCTTCTTAGGGTACCAACTACATGGCAGGAACACCACTAAAATTTCAAGGTCGGCGGCACGCCCGCATACTCCCTAGTGTTGCAGGTGTCCATGGGCGGCGGTAACACTTACCATCACGTGGCACCGCTTGCTCGTCCGCCCACTAGTATCTATATATAAAAATAAAAAAAAATAGCGTCATCAGGGGATATATGGAGCAGCATATGGGGATTTTTAAGGATTACTGAAAGTGGCAGCAAAGCGATGGTAGCAAATATAGGTGGGTTATGGTTTAGGTTCTCTGGTCACAATAAAGGTGTAGCAGCCCCGAAAGGCGGGACTCTGTGTTAACATTCTTAGTAATTAAAATTTGTTTATTCCAGTTGTTCAAACATAATTTGTTGTGTTGATCATGATTTAATATTTTTTTGCCGATCGTTAAAATACAAGCCGATTTTATTAATACAACAATGCAATACAATACAACAGAATACCAATACAAGACGTTTATTTGAGAACAAATTATTATTTAAATAATTATTTTATTATTTATAAATATTTATCATACAAATAAACAAATACTCAAACGTTATATAACTCTTACTTTTTTGTTAAAACATTTATTAAAATTACGATTAATTAAATTGGACCACACAATCATATCGTATAATTCGTGTAAGAAAGAAAACAATCTATAATGATCATTGATCGTATGTAGTAGAATTTGTTTGCATAATTATGAAGACCGCTAACATATATGTAAATGGTCATTAACCATATTCACTATGATGGTGGCTCTATGGAGTTTGTGCCAGTCTGTGGTTACTCTATGGTTGACGGAATGGAGGTTTGACAGAAGGGCTGTGTTGTCACTTATGTCAGGCAGGTGCAAGTGAATATATAAGAATACTAAATAAATAAGAATACTTGATGTATAAAGAATTTGAGAATCAATAGCTTTAAATGTTGTTTCTCTTTTCAGGTATGATTCGTACCTTTTAAATTAATATCGGATGTATTGCCACATTGTGTTTAATAAAAACAATCTCTTTTCAGAGCAACGCAATTAGTATTGATTCCTACACCTTATCTCTGGTGATCGTTAGAGCACATTATAAAACATTGTTATTATTATAAAACAACATTTAAAGCTATTGATTCTCAAATTCTTTATACATCAAGTATTCTTATTTATTTAGTATTCTTATATATTCACTTGCACCTGCCTGACATAAGTGACAACACAGCCCTTCTGTCAAACCTCCATTCCGTCAACCATAGAGTAACCACAGACTGGCACAAACTCCATAGAGCCACCATCATAGTGAATATGGTTAATGACCATTTAAATACATATATATATATACCTACTGTTAGCGTATATATGTTAGCTAACAGATATACATTTGTGTATCTGGAAAGACAAATTATATGGGACAACTTAACCATAAACACCATTTCTATGGCCAGATTTTAACAAACGTTGTCTGTTAGACGAGCCATAAACGACTTTCATGTTTTTAACAAAAAGAATACGCGAAGCACCAGGCGTGCAGAAGTAGTCGAGAGGCAGTGAGTCGAGTACATGCGAGTACATGTATGGCTAGATAGTAGGTAGTTACAACCGCGGGTGAAATTTTTCAGTCGCTCGCCGGTGCGGAAAGCGATCATGTTGTTCCTAGTTGTAGAGTCAAGAAAAAAGTACATATATCTTTTTTAAAATCCTTCTAATTTTTATTTCTTTTGAAAAATATGAATATAAGAATTTCTGTAATTTTGTATTAGAGATTAATACACCGATCGATTTTTGTTCGCAGTTATGTCGCAGTCTGGTCCGCTATTTGAGACACCTGCATATTCATATTTTTAAATGTTTTAAGATGTATAGATTTTTTTAGAATGTATAAAAACATTGCCAGTAAACTGTGCAGGCAACAGTCCCGGTGGTAAGTGGATACTGTCGCCCATGGAAATCTTCGATATATGTCAATAAAAATCCAGAACGTTGGTACGCCCCCGGATACGCTGCCTACCTTTATTGATTTAAGAATGGATTTTAAGAAAGGTTTGAGAAAATAGACAGGGTTAGGATAAGATGGGATGGGCTTTAGCAATAATAGAGTGTAATGATCCTCGGATAGCAGCCATCAAAGCCTATTGTTTAGGTGATCACTTCAGAAAATAATAATCATGAGTGTTTACATGCCTACGGATATGACTGACAATCTACCGGAGTTCATTTGGTGAAATTTGTGCCATCGAACACGGACGGTATATGCCAATGATAGACTGACAATGACTGTTCAGAATGACAATCACCAGCACAATGATAACAGATAAAGTGGGAAAGGCTTCTGTGCGAGAGGGGTAACGTGGCCCGACGAGTGTATCCAGTGACTATATGGTTGCAGATGCATTTTCCCCCTTCACGATCAACAACTTATGGTATAGTCGAGTCCTGAAATGAAGTCCATGTACCGGAAAGCGCGCTCCGGCCACGTGGACCGATGACTTGAAGACATTTGTAGGTAGTGGCCAGCTTTGGGAGAGGCTTATATCCAACAGTGGAGTGACATAGACTGAAAGAGATTATTGTTAATGTACCTGTAAGTCTAGAAATCTACCTAACAAATATCTCTAAAAACTCCTTTGTAATTTATTTTGTATCTAGAGGAGCCTATTGTTTTTGCTGTCTGTACGTAGTGTCCAGGCGACGCACGAGCGACACGCGACACGGCCGTTACTTGTCGCACGGTGGATGTTGCGCAAAACCAAACGTTTTTCATTGAACCGCGCGCGCTTAGATGAATTTGACACGTTTAAGCGCGATTTAGAGCCCTGCCGCGACTTTAAATGGCGGTTTTGCCAGTTTGGACGTGATTCTGTAGTGGTTAACTCACTGATCAACCATTTGATTTTGTGACTTGTTAATTATAAAGACTTTATGTCAAAAGGAAGCATGTCAGAAGTTGAAGTGTACGGATTTTGCTCGCTACAATCAGCTGGCGCTGGCGTCCCGCAAGGCTCCGTGCTGTCCCCAACTCTGTTCCTTCTGCATATCAACGACCTGTTGCAAATTGGTGACATACGTTGCTATGCAGATGACAGTACTGGTGACGCCTTGTACAGGGGCCGCGCCAACATCCCTCGGGTCGAAGTGGAAGAGAGTCGCGCCAAGCTTGTGTCTGAAATCGAAGACTCTTTAGATCTAGTCTCGATTTGGGGTTCTCTGAACCTAGTGGATTTCAACCCCAGTAAGACGCAAGTCTGTGCATTCACCGCTAAAAAAGCCCCCTTTGTCGTAGCACCTCGCTTTCAGAGCATACCTCTTAAGATCTCGGAGTGTATCGGGATCCTTGGTGTCGACATCTCCAGCAAAGTCGAATTTAGGGGTCATCTGGAAAATAAGGCCAAAATGGCCTCCAAAAAGCTCGGTGTGCTGAACAGAGCGAAGCGGTACTTCACCTCCGGGCAACTCCTAATGCTTTACAAAGCTCAAGTGAGGCCCCATATGGAGTATTGCTCTCATCTCTGGGCCGGTGCACCGAAATACCAACTGGACCCATTTGACTCCATCCAACGACGTGCTGTTCGTATTGTCGACGATCCCACTCTCACGGGCGGTTTAGAACCCCTCAGCATTCGGAGAGACGTTGCGTCTCTCTGCGTGTTCTACCGCCTGTACAATGGGGAATGCTCTGAAGAATTGTTCAATATAATTCCCACCTCGGGATTCTACAACCGCACCTCCCGTCACAGAAGTGCGGTGCATTCGCATTTCCTCGATACGGAGGTGTCGCGCACTGTTCGCTCCAAAAATTATTTTATACCGCGAACCCGTAGGCTGTGGAACGAACTGCCTCAAGAGGTCTTTCCATTAAGCTACGATATGGGGTTCTTCAAGAGAGCTGTGAATAGGATTTTGCAAGGTCGGCGGAGCACCCGCATACCCCCTGGTGTTGCAGGTGTCCATGGGCGGCGGTAACACTTACCATCACGTGAGACCGCCTGCTCGTCCGCCCACTAGTATATATAAAAAAAAAAAAATAAAAAAAAAAAAGCTTTGTCTTATTTCAGATTCAGTTTTTAGATTTCTCTTGAAATACACACAAGTAAATTATTATTAGATTTTAGATCTGTTTATTTTAATTTCAATTTTCGTAATCTGCAGATGGAGTGCATCTCATAAAAGCAGACAAGTGAAGCATATCGATCCAGTAACTGTGAAAAAATATTCTTTTACTGTAGTTGGGGTCTTATATCTATATGTACAATTAGTTTTGAGTGAATCTAAAGATGATTTTAAAGACATAAAAAATACGATGTGCGACTATGTTACATATAAAAAGGTCGTTTTTTCTAAAGATGTCTAAAACCTTCTTGATCCTTTTATGGTGTTGGGCTGTTTGAGCTTTTATTTAAGCTAAGAAGGACGCATTATGGTAATCTTTCAACATTATTGCAGCGCAAACTCATTGAGATTTGTATTCTGCTCATACTCACCTACTAATCTATGGGGCATAAACGTAGTCCTTGACTGAAGCACAGAAGACGAGACTCGAGATTTGTCAATGGGCGGTAGAGCGTAGGATATTAGGTATAAGAAGAACTGATCGCATCGGAACACCGAAAAGCGTTCTAAAACCCGTATTTCTGATGTTGGTGCTAAGACTGCTAAGCTGCAATGGGACTGAGCTGGACAAGTCTACAACATGCAGCCAGAAAGGTGGGCGAAAATCACTATGGAGTAGATGCCACAGGATGGACACCGACGGAGAGGCATACCGAGATACTGGTCGCAACACCCATCCTGGACTACCCGCTTCTTCAGTCAACTCGTGACCACGGCTGGTGTAACTCGTGTCGAAAGGTCGAGTAGAACAAAAGGTTAACAAAAGCCTTTAATTTTACGCGTTTGGACCTGATTTACAATATAAAAAATACCGAGAAAAGGATGGCGAAACGACTTAGACCCGCATATGTTATAGATATATGTTATACTTATTATAGAGAATATGTTATAGATATATGTTATAGTTATTATAGAGAATATGTTATAGATATATGTTAAACTTATTATAGAGAATATGTTATAGATATATGTTATACTTATTATAGAGAATATGTTATAGATTATAATATAAAGTAATACCTACTTAAAATTAAAAATTTCCTGTTTTGCTTTTTGTAACAATTTTCATTAATGTCCTTTGTCTAGGGTACTCCGAAGGTGTCAACCCTACTGGTGACCCTTAGTCAAGATATACCTAGTGTCATTTTCTCGAAATTCAAAAGTCTTGACCTATCCAACAAAGGAAGATTATTTATTAACGTAGGTTCTAAGAAAAGTTACTAAAATTGGCACAAAAAGAAATTTTAGAAATAGCGCGGTCTACTAATATCGCGTAATTTTAATTCAAGGGTGTGATTAAAACTTAAGCGAAACCACGCTCAAAACATTGTGTACCCATCTCTATTTTAATATATCTCTGGTTTATATAGAATTGCAATGAGAATTGAATGAAAATCACGAGCGCAAAGACAAATAGTTGCGCCCACAGTCGTAACACGATGTAATCACCGGCCAGTTTTACTGTTTCATTATACGAGTTTAGAACAGTAAGCATGTACCGGTACCGGTTACTAATGAATCTTGTCTCGACTTATTTGTGTACGGGGTGATATAAAAATTATGGTAGACTAATCTATACCTAAATTCTAAACATATAAGATTCAATGACTATCTGAGACTAGCTTCTGCCTGCAGCTTCGCTCGCGTGGATTAGGCAGCTTTAAAAACACCGACATGATGGATTTCACGGATGGGAATACATCCAATAGTTTTGAATAATTCTATTAAGTTTTTTTTTTTTGTCAACTTCCGGACTTTTGACTTGACTTGTTTTTCTTTGATTATTGTAAAAATTGTGTATTAGGCGTTTTGTGGTTTAATAGTGATAGTTTATTAACTACCTTTTTCGTGTGCTTTCTTCAAGGTGTCTCTTTCTGTCATCAGTAAACCTACTATCACTTTACTGAGCGACTCCTGACTTACTCCGACGGCACTGGACATTGACAGGATACGTTTTAGACTTTGAAATTGTTTCTCACGAAAAAAAACTTGACGGTGGCAGAATGTGCAATTTCACCTTAGCCACACATGAAGAAAAAAAAGTAATTCAACTTTCTTGTGTCATATGAATATGACACATATACCAGTTTTCATATACATATACCATATATATACATTAGTGAAAACCCGTTCAAAATCCGATCAGTAGTTTTTCTCAAACATGATGCTCAAACAAACAGACATACAGACAAACAGATAAACGTACAGACAAAAATTTAAAAACTAATGTTTTTGGTTCTGTAGCTTCCAAATAGACGTTCCATTGTTATTAAAATTAATTCAACGTAGACTCAACGATTTTACTATTTTGTTATATTTACGAGTATAGATATTGAAAAAATCTATAATACTTACTGTGGACAAATTGAAATATGTATTTTTGAACTGATTGAAATTAAATTCATCGTCTATATTTCGGTTAAGTTCGTAGATATGCCAAATCGGACAGTTTGGTCAAAGTTCCAAAATTACGACGGCATAGGCTTTTCATAAAGTCCTAAAAGATTATTTTAATCCCGATATACACAAACGGTATGTTATTAGTTGGGGCTCGTAAAGGATGCACCAAAAAGACAAACGAGAAAATATCAAAGAATGCACTAAGAATCTAATAAAAATGTACGTATGTAAGTGTTTACGTAGTAAGTGAGATATGCCAGAGCCCATTCTCATCCCATCCTATCCCATCTCTTCCCATTTTCCCAATCCAAGATAGGCAGTTTGTCATTCTGGACTGATGTTGGCATGTGTCGCGGACGACAATGGGTGACAGTGTCCAAAAAAAAATCCTACATATTTAGGTTGTTAAAGAGTCAATAATGCAGACTTAGAAACGTAGTCCAAATAACCTCATGTTCTGCTAGACGGACATGAGCTGCTAGTCGTAGGCAAAGCGGTGCGTCGCGTCGAAGGTTGCGTCGCGATAATGTCAAATATTCACTGTCCAAACAAGTGTCGCGGCGCGTACGGGTGTTCGACGAGCGTCCATTTAGGACTTATTTTGCTCCTTGCCTTTCTAAATAAATAAGTACTTTAAGTAAATGTTTTCACTGAATAATAAGCGACAAATTGTATGTGTTGTCATATTAAAATTCGAATAGTACTGACGGCAATCCCCTCCAAAATAGATTCGTGCGTAAGGCCGTGGCTGACTCATGGTACTCTCGCAATGTCTACCTCCACAAGGACTTGGAACTTCCCTCCATCGTCAAATACGTGAAAAACTCCGCCCGACGCTACTTGGACAGAGTCCTTCACCATCCCAACCCCCTAGTGGTTGAGAGCCTAACCTATGTCCACGATAGGAATGACCCTCCCAGTTGCCGCCATCGTCGTCGTCCTCGACACGCCTTAGACGACCCCGAAATTACTTCTGCCAGTGCGGTTCTTATACTACTCTCACATATACACCGTCCCCGCCGGCGGAAACGAGGACGTCACCCTCGCTACACCGTGAACACACACCGGCCTTCAGCCAACACTTTTACCAGGTATCGGCACGTGCCTGGGCGCTTCTCACCGATTCGCGATCCCGCGGTACCATCCCAAAGCTACGCCCTAAGCCGAGGTCCGTTCCTTCCGCCGGTACAGCTCCGAGGGAGCCCTTAAACTCGTTGCTGCACATACTCTTTGCTCCTGGCTGAGCGCCTTCTGCGCGCGCCCTAAACTATACATATCCGGTAACTTATAATAAAAGGTCCCAAAAAATTAGTCCTTCAAAAAAAAACTGTGCCAATTTCATTCAATATTACAAATAGCTGCCATTTTATCCACTTTGGTATCTTATTTTCATAGAAAACGCGGTTTGCTATAGTTTATGATAATCACTTAATTTTTTTTAAAATTGAGTGATACAAAACTCAACTAATTTTTATAGTAAGTAATCTGTGGTCATTCATACATATGAATAGTAATATTTTGCACTAACTTTGTAGCCTTTTAGTAACTTTGTAGGGTTTTGTAGCCTTACACAAAGTAATTTCAGTAGCTCGAAAATATCTAATCATGTAAATATTCTTACAAGCATCTGTAATAGAACTGTCTAATAAAATACTGCGGGAGCTATTTACAAGCAATTTGCATCCCAGAACATAAAAACATACACGCCATATATCATATAGTATGAAAACTATCTGCGTAAATCATTCAAAAAATATATACAGCCTGTAAGTGAACATTAAACTCGGGAATCGAAGGCAGAACCGGACAGTTCAAAGCGTGCGTCCCGCTGTGACTGAGCGTTCGCGACATGAACCTACCAGGAGTACAGCGGCACTCAGCGTGAGTCGGCCTTTAAACCGCTGATGCTATAATAAATCGTATTTTAACCCCCCCCCCCCCCCACCCCTCCCGTTCCTGCATGCCTTGTACATAGAGTGCAACTATTTCACGTTAAATGGACCAAATAACTGCTGTGATAGCGATCCATGGCTGGACTGTCCGACGTTTTTAACGCTGTTCGCGAGAAGTACTCCGTTTTCGTTCCGGAATTGTTTTTATTGTTTGGTGGGTAGCCAGCACATTGTTTTATAGTGGTCATATTTAATTGAATTTCTTAGCCCAAGCAAGCTTATTTCTGAGATAAAACAGAGATGTGTGTCTGAGAACATTTGCTGTGCAGTGAAATATTAATCTTACCAACAGAACTGATTTATTTTTTGTATTAGAATCACTAAAAACGGTTTTCCTGCGCGCCATTTTTTTGTTACATAGTAATAAAATTTGAGTCGAACGATGACATTTGTCAAATAGGTACGTTCAGAAAAGCTTTTAAGCTTTGCAATAAATAGTATACCACAACAGACGTTTAAATACCACCTTATTATTTTATAAATAGACTTCTTATCGGGCGAACCGAACTATTAATTAATTTGGGTGTAAGAACAGCTGCCCGTATGGCACATAGGTAATGATAGTAGGCTACCGCCGGATCACCCTAATGGCTCATTTACACAAGGAGAGTTTCTCGAAAGCGAGTTTCTCGACCATCGATCAAAAGTTAGTATAAAAAATTGTTATCATCATCTATCTGATCACTATTATCCCTGTTACCGTAGAGTTTTTCCCATAATGTGAACAGTTGTAGGTAATTATAATAATTGTATTTAGTTTGGTCTCATATGAGAATCGTATCAATCGTATACGATATTCTCGCCGGAACCGTTTGAGAAATTTCCTTGTATTAATGAGCCTTAAGTCAGATATAAGTTCAAAGAAACACCCAACACTGGATCAGACTGGGCCGCCTACTGTTTGCAAACGAACGGAGCCGCGGGCGAAGCTAGTTTAGAGCAATAAATTGAGCGAACTCATTACTGGGTAGTTGTCCATTAAGTGGCTAATCGCCAGGGCGGCAGAGCGGGAAGGCGTTGGGATCGCGAATAAATTGTAAACGCCGCTTATTGTTTCGGCGACCTGCTGTTTAGGTGTTTTGATAATGTACCGACAACAAAAGCATTAGGGGAAGTAAAAGTGGAATAAAATATCAGCTGGCGGGACTAAAAATAAGCACTCCCTCAGTCCTTGATACAGAGACGCTTGTTGGGAAGTCAATTACAAGACTGACGTGTCTGATATTTTTTTCCAGTACCTAGTCGATGAGAAGATGCTTAATAACTCGATGAGAAGAGCAGATGATCTGTATGGTGTCCAGAAATTGAGAGTCATAGGCTGACTGATAGTAAGGAAATACGGTCTGTATTTTACAGATCAAATTGATTGCAAAAAATAAACTCACACGTCTGCATCGGTTTGAGAATACATACTATTTATAAATAGAGTTATATTTATTGCAAGTATTCGTGTAAAATACTTACTAACAATCCTTTGAGTTACTTACTAATATTAATTTTATACAATTCATCGCACCTCCCGCACAGAGAGACACTCTCTGTTGCACCCAAAGGTTGGCTGCTAGAGAATGCCTGCGGGCATTAAGACCGCTTTTTATGCGATTTGAAATAAATAAATAAAACATAAATATCGATGCATGTCTGAGGTTAATATGATTGAACCAAATTTTTTATGAATTGCTCTTAAAGTCAGTCCCAGTCGTTTCAGGATCGTGCAAAAGAAGAATAAGCCTGGCGGCACACTACTCCTTTGGTGCGACAAAAGAATATGAATTTATGGTGCTTAAATACTTCAAAACTGGTGCTAAACTTCATGCTTCAGATAATGCTCTTCATCCTTATTTTTTTCACGGTGATGAGCAATTTGAAACAAATAGCTCACAAATGAAGCGCCTAACCTTTGACCTTTTATTGTCTGCTCATCTGCAGGCATTCCGATGACGCCGGAAAGTTAAATTCTATCCACTACAAGATGCTAGCGTCCTTTTTTGAAGTTATCAGAAGGCAAAACAATGCTGCATTGCCTGTACTACACTGAGCTATTTATTTAGACATTTTGTATTTGTGTTTGTACCTACTGGATATCGTGTAAATTATAAAAAAAAAATCAAAAATCTATTTATGCTTGTATATTACGCCAAATTAAGTCGAATGACTAAAAAAAAAAATTAACAGATTCGAGGTTTGGACTAGTTATGCATAATTGTATCCAATCGTTGTTAAGAATATTAGGAACAGCAGAACTCATGATTCCATACAGCCCGTAATTCTATCACTGTTTTATCTCAAAAAATCAACAGAATCATATCAAATCATAATCCCGCTTAATCGTTCTGTGGTTACTGATTACACACTGGACTGCTCCCGGTACCTGTTTCCCCGCGTAAAACTTTAATTAAGTAATAAACATGTCGCCCCTGACCCGCCTTAAATTGGCCCACGGCATTGTGCGATACACCTTCTGAGCTCTGACATCCTGGAACCATGGGTTTGATAGTGATAGATAGTGGGGGGAGAGATTAGATTAGTTCTGGGATTTACGTTTAATTTTAAACTAGTTTTGACTTCTCCCAGTTGTAATTTATCTATTCATTGACTGGTATCTAGATGACACTAAAATAGCTGGATCATAAGTAGCTCTCTGCAAGTAAGGTGATTTTTTCTTGCATTAACTAAGGGTTAAGAAGAGATTTTGATTATTCGCATCTTCGACTTGCCGCAATTCTGGACGCCCTTTTTTCTGGTAAATCAGTTTGTTTTTGATCCTTTCGTATTTATTTCATTCACGAAACACAGACAAATTTATTTGCTATGAAGAACCTTAAAGTGTTAAGATTCTTTTTTTCAAAGAAAGAAGGTGACAGACGAGCATACAGTCCACCTGATGGTACGTGGATACTAGCGGCCATGGTAACGCTGCCTATCTTTAAAGATTTAGGAAATAATTGGGGTTGGATGGGTTGGGAAAAGGATACTTCCTATTCTACTTTATTATTCCTATAAAATAGGATATTCCTCATTCCAATACATCTCCTGATTCTTTGGTCACCGCCGCCCATGGACACCTGCAACACCAGAGGATTGAGGGTGCGCTGCCGCCCGCGCACAGTTTTGTAAACAGCTCTCTTGAAGAACTCCATGTCACAGCATAGCGAGAAAACCTCAGCTAGCAGTTCATTCCACAACTTTCTGGTTCACGATCTAAACTCGTGTCTTGATACTGCTTTAGTGTCTTCATGATCGCACCTAATTATCATATAATTAATTTAGATTTTATTGTAGTCGTAGTAATTGTAAATTTGGAGGGGGAGAGTGCACGCTGCAATCCAACAGCCGCTGGGCTCACTCGACTGGCCCTGTTACCCTTCTCTCACAGAAGACTACCTTGAAATGTACTGAATTTCCCACTTTATCATATTCCCCAATGTATGTACGTGTTTCGGTAGTAAGTGAGATATGCCAGAGCCCATTACCGTCCTATCCCTTCCCACGTCCCCAACTCTTTCTCCAAATCCATTCTTTCATCAACAAAGGTGCATCCGGGGGCGTGCCAAAGTTTGTCATTTTGGACTAATGTTGGCATGTATCGCGGATGTCTATGGGCGTCAGTATCCACTTAAGGCCAGGTGGACTGTATGTTCGTTTGCCGCCTTCTTTCTATAAATAAAAAAAATTATCTACATACAATGAATGACATTAAATTTGTGCAGTGACCAAAACGAGTCCATGATCATCAATCATGATTTGAAGTAATGCCCGTTTTCAAGTGCGATCTTTACGAATGCATAGTCAATATAAGACATGTACTTAAATACGCTAGTAAATGAGAACTAGAATCCAAAGGTTTAAGTTAGATTTGCGATTTGCTGACTGTACGAGCCTATTAGAGATCGAGGCCGTTAAGTGCCGATAGGAATAAATTATTTCTAGAATTATCTGCGTCCTTCCAAGGACTTATTTTTTGTACCTAGATTGCTGGATTTTGACATGGGTCTATGGGTAATGTCAAACTAGAAAGCGGATTAAATTCTTGAACATGAGAAATGTTTAGGTTCTGTAAATGGAAAATCTTGAACATAAAAAAATGTCTAAGGTCCTGAAAATTAAGAATTTCTGCATCGTGTGGGAAATTCCATTTTACGTAACTTATCAAATTAACTTATCAATATATTATAATTTGATCAAATGAGGATACAGATAGGTATCAGGATATTTGTATCAAATTACGGAATACAAATAAATATAATTTTAGTCTATGTAAAACAGTAATAAAGGCTTTTTAATTGATTTGATTTAAAATGCTGATTTAGCCAGACCTTGACTGATGTGGGCATGATCACGGATTGTCCATGAGAAAGGAAATAGCACCCAGTCTGGTGATGTGAGTAGGCTCGCTATCGTACTCGATTCTCAACGGTACTCGTGCTCGAGTACTTATGGCAAATGGTGGCCGAGTGATATTTATAGGGATCAACTCACCAAAATTTTAAAGGAAGCTAAAACTCGTTTTTCGTTTTTTCTTCTTTTATAATATGTACATATTAGCCGTGTGCCCGATGAGACTTCTCATCGGCAACATCTCAGGAACCATCCGACTTTTCTCCCATACAAACTTTCGTCCCTTATTTTACACCTTTAGGTGATGAATTTTCAAAAATCTTATCTTAGTGCTCACCTACGTTATGTAAGGAACACCTGTACAAAATTTGCACAGATGTGCTTCTAGACCCACCGGTTTAGGCTGTGCGTTGTCTGTCAGTCAGTGTTAGATTTTTATGTAGAAGATTATGTTTTAAATACACTGGATCGCAAAAATTCCGGGTCGCTAATAAAAACCGTGATATCTCCATAAATTATATACCTAGATCGCTCGAATAAATAATATGTAGTAAGGAGGTTACTAATGCTTGTTCTAAATCTCTAAAGAGGTTTCATTTGTACAAGTTACAGATTTAAAAAAAAATATTCTGCATTTTGAAAAATTTCAATATTTAAAATTAGGAAAAGAATATTTTTTCTGCTTTTGTTTCAAACGGAGCTATCATTATAAATGGTTCCTTGGATTGATCAGAGTATTGAATGCAATATCATGTCGTTATCACCTGAAGAATGTACACGGATTATTACCATGGTACAAGAAGGAAGAAGTCAGCGTAGCACTGCTAGAACAGTAGGAGTATCTTTATCAACGGTCCAAAGAGTACTCCAGCGATTTCAATGAACATGAATCGGCATGAACATCAGGAGACCAGGAAATGGCAGGCCAAGGTGCACAACTACACGAGAAGACCGATTCATCGTGAGCACTATGTTAAGAAATCGACATCTCACGGCTGTTCAGGTCCGAAACAGTCTTCAAGAAATTCACCACAACAATGTGAGCTCTAATACGATTCTGCGACGTCTTCGAGAAGCTGATATAAAGCCTTATAGACCAGCAAACGGCCCCAAACTGCTCAGAGAACATCGAGTTGCCAGGTTACGGTTTGCTCGAGAACACATCCGATGGACAGATGAAGATTGGTCCAAGGTTATGTTTTCCGATGAGTCCAGATTTTGTTTATTTACGCACGACGGGAGACGAAGAGTATTTAGACGGCCAGGAGAAAGGTATCATCAAGCGTGTTTTGAAGAAAAGGTGCCATTCGGTGGAGGATCAATAATGGTTTAGGCTGGGATATCTTCAGAGGATCGCACGGAGTTAGTGATCATAGAAAACGGTTCTCTGACTGCTGTCAGATACGTAGGAGAGATTTTAAATGAGCATGCTGGTCAATTCTTAGTGAATATGGGTGCAATTTCCATTCTTATGCACGATAATGCGCGACCACATACTGCTCATTTGGTCAATATGTATATTCAAGACGTCGGTATTACCTGCATGGAGTGGCCAGCTCGCAGCCCAGACTTAAATCCCATAGAACATGCATGGGACGAGCTCGGGAGATGCGTGAGACAACGCTCTCCTGCTCCCGTTACCTTACACGAGTTAAAGAATGCGCTAGTGGAAGAATGGGCAAACATAGACCAAAATCGTATTAAAAATTTGGTTTACAGCATGCCACATCGTCTTATTGAAGTGATACGGGCTCGTGGAGGAAATACAAAATATTAAATTGACAAAAAAACTTTTATTTTTTAAGATTTACTGCGAAGTGTATTTTTGTTGTCATAAGATATTTTCTTATTTTTTAGTATTTAATTAAAGTTATATAGTGTACAGAACGTGTTACACATTTTTTTATATATATTAATCAGTCATCTACAATATACTATAGTTTCGCAAATTAGTCTTATGTATTTAAGATATTTACTATCACGCCATTTATTAGCGACCCGGAATTTTTGCGATCCAGTTTATTTAAATTTAAATATTTTCATACAACCTAACCAATATTTTTTAAGACATATTAAAATATTGCAGTCTGTTTCTTGTTATTGTGCAATATATTTTGTCTGTCTTTGTTTTTTTGTTAGGTACTCAAGTAGTTATTAATTAGTGCTCTAGTAATTCACTCGAGAGTAGTGACTAGAGTCTTTGTGAAGTCAACTCAAATGTCAAGTCTTCTAGAAAAGTACTCAAGTCGACTCGACTTTTAATAAGGCGTCTCATCGCATCACTCGTATCCAGTTACCATCAGGTGGACGTTACTCGTCTGCAAACTACAAGCAAGATAATTAAAATAGGGATTTTGATTATCTGGTTCAAGGATGATTGATCTTTGGTGTATGTATGTAGATCGAAGACACATTATCACAACCTTTATAGTTAAAAGTACTCACATACATCTAGTTACCAGGGCCACATAAATTGACATAGCTTCAGTTTCATCTGAAGCTCGCGTTTCTTTTGTCGCTGGGAGCTCGCGGGGTGAGGGTGGCTTGCGGGAGGGCGAGGGAAGTGCAGGGGAGGGGGCTAAGGTTGACAAATGGGCCGCTCCGAGCATCCGCGAGCGATACAATCGGTGCGTTGCTTACTGTGCTCCGTTGTAGGAAAAAACTAGGGTTGGCAGTAGTATTTATTGATAATTAAACTGTCAAAAAAAACTTTTTTCCCAAGTACATGTAATTAAGGGGGAGGATGCAAGGTGCAATCCCACAGCCGCTGAGCGCACTCGACTATCCAGGTTACCCCATACAAGTCTCACAGGAGACTGTAATGAAATGTACTGCATTTTCCACTTTATCCTATTTCCCCAACTGTACTTATTTTTTTATAACTCAGTTCACAAGCAGAAGATGGCATACTCATACTTGAATGGATAAATCAAACCAACTAATTTGTATGGTATAAAAATATTTTAGAAAATTAACAAATCCCGATTTGACTTTCAATGTGTTGATATATTTGTCGATGGGTAAGTTGAACGTGTGACATATAGACGATAAATATTCTTTTTTTACTAAATACAGGCAATCACATATTCACGAAGGTAATCTTTGAAGTGTCGTAATAATCTGAGAACACTGAATAGTAGCACTAAATTCTTGTAAAATACCTTCAAAACTTGTGATAAACTTTTTAAAAGTTATGGTTGTTGAACTATTTTTTCCGGTCGTGTCCATTTTCTAACAATCAATAACGGCGTAAATTGACATGATGGCCATAAAAATATATATTAAGGTTCTCGTGGCAGTAATTTTGCAATTTAAAACTAATATCTTTTAATTTAAACTTTTTTTTGTGTTTAAAACTGTATTTTTTTATTTCAATTTTTGTATTTATATTTATTATTAACTATTATTGTTATACTATCCCCCTGTTGGGTATAGACTTGCTCAGATTTTTCACTCTTGTTAATTTAGCGCTATCGATAATCAGACTTTGTAGTAAGCATTATATTCTCTCATCTATTTCCTAGGATGAAATAACCAACATCTCCTACAAATACTTAGTCACTTAGTCAAAACTTTTGCTCTGTTAGTACCTACTTACTCTTTTTTCATTCAAGCGAACTGTTTATGGAACACATTACCGAACACTATATTTAGAAGAAAAAGATTGAAAGAGCTATTCTTTCATTCTATTCTTCTTTATTCTTTCTTTTCTTTATTTTCTTTATTCTAGGTATTGTATTTATATTATTTATGTATACGTTTTATGTACAATATGTGTAATTATTTATAAATGTTTCTGATTTTATAAGTAAATAAATAAATATGTATAGCATTATCGTATACAGCGTCTTCTTTTACACCTGATTACCGTCACCAAATTTTCCTAAAGAAACCTCCTGAGACCAGCTTGCCTATTGTTGAATATCTTATTGTTAATCCCTTTTTATGTATTGTATATTGTATAAATATATAATTAAATATGTACTTCTATACTAATCAAAACAAAACAATTCATCTTTTTCTATTATTCATCGGCAACCCTAAGGCACGCGTCACTGGACTCGTCCCAGTGTGCCATTACTCACTGTCGGCCGCCATTTTCGAGCGCCACGCCCGCTACGCCGCTACGGCTACGAAACGCTACGCCGTAGCGGTGCCGTACAGAACCGCTGTTTCTTGTTGCTCTGGTGTTTGTGAAAATTTCACACTTGTGGTGTGAAATAATGGAATTTTACTGAAACTCAGAGAAACAAAGCAAGGTCGCCAGCATAGTCGCTTACATGGCACATCATTCAAGGAATATACATTAAATGTATCTGACACTGACCCACATAATAAACTGCAAAATTTCATCAAAACGGTATGGTTACGACTTTGATAGTCAGGGCTCATTATAATTTGTAACATAACAAATTAATTATTGTTTAATGCAAATAAACAATAATTACATCTTATAAAACAATTTATCATACAACAACAGACAATCACGTTTTCTACCGCATATGAAATGAAGACATTATTGCAGTATTAATCAATGATTAAATATTTTCTTTAACCATCTTTTCAATCAACTTAATGGACAACAAAAAAGCTCTAAAGTTATTTGTTTCCTGCAGACGCTGAGTTTTATTCATCACATTCCGCAATAGGACAAGTTTCAAAAGGTGTTTGCGCAAACCAGTTGGATAGTTCCCAACTTTGTGAATTTATTTACGAAAGACGGAAACTTTATTGTTCATTCACTTTATTCTGACTGATCGGCATGAAGAATTCATACTTAATACTTGAAAGTTTCACCGAAATTTTTGGATTCACCAAATAGAAGTGAATATAGTTGTATTTTGGAGCATGTTTATATAAGGTTCTACAAAATAGTGTGTAATTAAAATTAATTAAAGTGTGTAATATCTAATTAAAAATTAACATGTATTTCATGTTTTTTTTGTTTTATAAGACAAATAAATAATTGGTGATTAATTAAAATACTGGCATAACGTTCGTTGCATTTTTTTTTATATACTAGTGGGCGGACGAGCAAGCGGTCCCACGTGATGGTAAGTGTTACCGCCGCCCATGGATACCCGCAACACCAGGGGGTACATAGTTCCGCGCGCGTTCATATGTAGGTCTGAAACGTAACTAAGCGAGCGAGTGTGGATGGAGTACGAGTTAATTAACCACCAATCAATATTTTTTAATGTAATAAGAAAAACATGAATACATGTTAATTTTTAATTAGATATAAAATTTTTAGTGTACTCATTGACTTATTTAAATTATTTTAAGCAGTTATTGTAGGACCTTATTTAAAAAGAGAGACTAATTTAAACCAATCGTCCAAATCGTTTAAAAGGTCCAAACGTCATATAGTTTGTTAGTTTCAGGATGTTTTTATATATATAAATGTACATGATTTTGGTAAATTGAAGATTATGGTACATACACCAATTTTGATTGATTTATGGATAAATTCTTTATTGCACCAAAGTGTGTACACAGGCGAACTTAATGCTATTCCAGCTAACCTTTGGCTGGCTAAGAGTAAGAGTATTTTGAAAATCTTTAAGAAGTTTACAGTCTTAGCAGTTATATTGTGACGTTACAATAAATGCAACGACATTGTAACAAGTTACCAGAATACAGAACCCTCTTATTTGAAATGGAGAATGCATATTTTATATAAAACAATAGTAGAAACTGCATTTATACGGACCTAGCTAGATAAAATCATATCGCATTGGGCCACGACACGGTTTCTTATCGTCAAAAAAAGGCTCTTAGTCTAAATTTGAGGGAGAGAGTGCGCGGTGCAATCCAACAGCCGCTGGGCGCGCTCGACTGGCCACGTTACCCCCCCTCTCACAGAAAACTAATTTGAAATGTACTGCATTTCCCACTTTATCTTATTTCCCTAATGTACGTACCTGTTTCGGTAGTGAGTAAGATGTGCCAGAGCCCTTTCCCATCCTATCCCTCCCCATTTTCCCAACCTTTTCTCCAAATCCATTCCTATATCTCCAAAGGTAGACAGCGCATCCGGGCATGTATATTGGCCGTATCACGGATGTCTATGGGCGACAGTATCCACTTACCATCGGGTGGACTATACAGTGCTCGTCAGCCGTCTGTTTTAAAATAAATAAATTGCGTCTGTTTAGAAACTACAGAACCCAAAAAGTTAGGTTATAAAATTTTTGTTTGTATGTTTGTCTGTATGTCTGTTTGTTTGAGCATCACGTAAAAACTACTAAACGGATTTCAATCGGCTTTTTACTAATGTATAGCTAAGTATCCAGAAGGAACACTGGTATATGTGTCAACTTCATATGACACAATGAAGTTGAGTTATAGACGAAAATAAGGAAATTACTTAAAAACCTGCATGGATTTTCATTCGTAAGTCCGTGATTTCATGTTAAAAATCTTTCACAGAGCTGCATTGTCCACGCGAGCGAAGCCGCAGGCAAGCTAGTGGTCTTGTATTACGTCAAATTGTGTCATTTACTTTGACGCATGTCCACATGTGTTTTTTTTTATAAAATAAAGACGGTTCGTGATTTCAGTACTAGGCGAGCAGGAAGCGTTGTGCCGAATCATGTATCAGGAGTTCATAAACGAGAAGAAAAATTGTTATTATTTTTGAGTAACCTTTGAGTTTTGTTTAATTCACGGAAAGTTGTATCAGAATTTTTTATACTTTATAAAGTTGCTAGTTTTTACATATGACCTAATTAATGATTGCTAATTTACTTCGTTATAAGTTTTTTTTTTATTAAAAATAAGTGCTATATTGATATATATATTAATTGTAAAAAAAATATATATCCCATGCGTATAATTAATTCCAAAATTATAGTCATTGATTGATAATGCACAATATTGTACACCTTTATGGTACAGAGGCTCATTTAAGTCAGATAATTAAATACAGCTAATTATATACTGTTAGATAATTAAGCAATAATTAGTGGTTTTGACTTTGACTATGGTTTAGAGCAGTGTTTCCCAAACTTATTTCGGTCATGGACCCCTCACCATAACAAAAACTTAACTATGAACCCCCAAGTGAATTAACTTTTATGATATAATAAAACTTGCTAAAAATACTTTATTCTGTCCTCACTGCACGTGGGTAGGTAGGTTGAACGTAGGAGTCCGTATGAACCACTTTGGGAATGACTGGTTTAGACGAATACGTTATGTTGGTCCAAAGAATGATATCTAAATATCGCAAAAGATTCAGCTAAAATTTTTAGCTCATTGTATCTCAAAGTAAGGCAAAGGCATCTGATTAAAAAAACTGCTGCAAATTGGTATGTTTGCGTTCTGCACGTTTGAGTTCGTTTCGGTAACAATGCGTGAGTTTAGTAGAATATGTCAAAGATAATTAGTGTTCTAAAAAAAATATTATTTACAGAGCGGTGTTTCAAATTTGATTGTTTATTTACAATTTATAAAAGCAATCAAACTGGCTTTGAATTATCTTCGACAGTAGGTATAGTTGAGTGTCGCACGTTAGAAATGAAACAAATCGTTTTTTTTTTAAAGTTTTAATATTTTTTACACAATCTGTAGCATTCATAATGCCGACAATGTCTCGCCATTATCCCTCCATCCCGTCAGCGTTTCGGTGTTATTTATATATAAACCGGTTTACTATTTAATTATAATTTCATTATTTATATAAATATTTATTGAAATTATACAATACAAATATATATCGCTCCTTCAATCTCATTCCACTGC
The DNA here is from genome assembly GCA_943735995.1 of Sesia bembeciformis. NCBI lineage: Eukaryota > Metazoa > Arthropoda > Insecta > Lepidoptera > Sesiidae > Sesia > Sesia bembeciformis. The sequence continues at coordinate 1,411,977 of OX031042.1, forward strand.
GTACCGCTGACAGACCCCACGATGTTTCATTTTGTTTATTAACTATATTTACATTTGACTTTCAAATTGTTATGTATAATGTACATATACATATATAATAGAGAAAAATCAAAATAAAATTCTTCAATTAATACATTAATGCCTAACAACTACTATTTAAGATTTTTCTCTTAATAAAAAATATAATACACGCAATGTAAATAACAATAGAAATAACAAAGACCGGTGTTGCGACGGCGCAGGCTTTACAAATTATAGTTTCTCTAATACTGAACCTTCACTGGAAACGAATCTGTACAATACAAAGTTTAATGACAATATTTATTTGATGGTATATTTACAAAAGTTGATAGAACTCTTACTATAATGTAATTAACTTTTGGCGCGATTATTCCACAGAGAACGGCTTAGGGAGTCATTTGGTTTCTGACGCCATTTTATGAAGCCTCTTTTTCAAAATGACTTCCTTTTCTAAGGAATAATCGGGTCAAAATTCACAAGACAATATGGTGGTTTATTAATCCTACTATAAAGCTTGTTCCGGATAACTTATTTCAGCGTATAAAAGTTATACCGTAGCTAGGACCATTTGATTTTTTTTTTAAATTCCCGTTCGTTCGTATACATGGCATAAGGCTGTAATGCAAAGCATTACGTTTAATGTAGTACTTTCGTGATTGAAAACATTAAAAATGGTGCCGTGGCAAAGAATTTTCGAGTAAATAAGTCTACGAGAAACCGTTTAAAATTTTCTTTAAAAAAATCTGAGTACAGAGTTTTTACATTAAAACTTATGTTTGGCCACGGACCTTTGAAATTATATTCGTAACCTATGAAGCTCAATCTTCAGTCGTGATTAATACACGTTTTATAAATATCCACTATTTCAAGGATCACAAATTTGAAAAAATAGATAAAAGAGATGTTTAAAAAGATATATTTTTAAGTCATGATTATTTTTTTAATTTGCAGCCCTTAAAATAGGTCAAAACAATCAATTAGCTGTGGTCTCCTGACAAAGGCAACCAAGGTTAGGTATCAACTACAAGACAGAATATACCTAAAATCTCTTCAACATTGTAAAATATTTTTTTGTCGTCGTATACATCGGTTACATATTGTGCTACTTTTGTGAACACCAAGGCAAGGAGAAACAATTTTATCCGATTCATAACATTATAATAATATATATTAAGTATAATTCAAAGATATGTATTTTACCTGTAAAGTAAAATCACCAAGCTATACACGGGCAATTAAAGGGCTCGAGAAATTGACATTCCATCTAGAAGTACGAAATTGAGCTTTACTGCACAATAAATTAGGTAGGTAACAGACGCAACACATTCGAAACTAAATCAATTTACAAAGTTACATAGTAACGTATGATGGCATTTTTAAAATACATTAGTCACGAGACAGACGAGTGTGGAAGGACTTTTAATACATCGAAAAGTGGAGTCATTGTGAAATGTGCAATTAGAAAATGGTGAAATAAATTGTAAGGACATAAAAAAAATAAACATCATTTATTCTTATTTTTACTTCATATACGAAAAAAATATTTTTCATTTAACGTTAACTAAGCACAGAGAAAAATAAAAAATCTTTAAAGTGGATCTATACACTTTTAAATAATATTTTACAAAACCGTTTCTAATTGTACAAAAATGATTGCACATTCAATTTTGTCCGTTTTGTCAAGTGACAGAAAATATGTTCGTAATCCAACCGACCACAATTGTCTCTCCGATGTCCCGTAATAACAATAGTTGTTAAAAATCATAAATAACCTAATACATATACAACGCCTTTACAAAAGAAGATACCATTTCTATTACCACCTGTCCACTGCGACCCTAGTACTTCCAGTGATAGTTGACATTACATCTTACAACTAATCAATTATTTATTTATATTTACGTAATAACAATACACAATTAGCTATAAATATTTATACGATAACTATCAAACCAATTTTTTATTTATTGTTTACATTCAACTTACTGTTCCGAGTGATAAAACCGTTTATTCATAAGGTGTGAATGCACCAATAAGTGTCCGTTGTCTCACTTCACGTAATTTACATTAATTTAAACATTAAAGTTGACTTTAAATCTTAATTAGGAGATCGTATACTGTTTCAAATATTACAAAAGGTTTCACGCGTATGTACATTATTAGCATAGTTCTCCTTTGTTCGTGTCGGGTCAGTATCACAGGCCGCGTCCGTTCTCGTATGTCGGTGCCTTTAAACCTAATGTTGCGTATGCGCCGGCCCCGGTCCGGCCGAGCGGAGGCCGAATCTTGTGAGTGTTATTCATATCTGAAACAATTAAAATTACATTTTTACGACGGGTAATTTTAACTACATATGTTAAGGTATCTATCTGTGACGATTTCTTTGGAAGAAAATTTGATAGGAATGACAAGGCCTGTTAAAAATTAGGTAGGCATATGTTGGTTTACCAAAAATAGACGTAAAGTATAAACAGAAAAGAAAACAACTTTTACAAACATAACAATTATAAAGTTTTAACAACAGGCGAAGAAAATATAATTCATCATTCTTCATAGATACAAATAGATAGTGTGTCATAGATCCGACCATAGATTTACAAATCTCATAGATCCGATGACCAATTGACCGGTGTATGTATGCAAATGGTGTAGCTACTTTCTTGTAATTAGTTCTACGTGAAAAGTTTTAACACTAGATTTTAAGTGAGACGGCGTAGTCTGTTGAAATTAATTTCTAGAGTAAGCGTTGAAAATTTAAAGCCTCTTCATAAAGCGCAAATAGCCAAACAATTAGTTTGTCGCTATAGTGTGAGGATGTTTTAGTTTTTACATTTTCTTCATGTTTTCTTCATTTTCTTTCCTTTGATAATAAATTGTATGCCCAGAAGCTTTGCATGAGAACTATAATACAAAACGGTGTGGGAATCAATTCTTAGCACGATATTCCGCGCTATCTGATTACTTACTCGACATAAAGTGTCTAGACTATGAAGTGTTAGTGATCTATGAAGTGCTAAATTACACATAGATTTTTTGTCTACTGTGTTTACCTAAATAATAGATAGGTTCATCTATTGTATATTATTCACTTTTATGTACTTGTGTATAATAAAGTATAATTCTATATAATATAATAAAGTATAAATAAAAAAAATAAAAACGTCTGCGGTCAGGGGACCCCCGTCAGGAACGAAGATCCTCAAGCATTTTTTAAACTCCGAATGTAATTCGAAATAAAATCTGTATAGTTCTGAGAGAGAGAGAGAACTAGCGATCGGTCCGCTACCGAAATTTACCGAATACCGACGAACTGACACGATCGCGAGAATTGCGACCATACCGTGTCCGAGCGAGAGAAAGGCGTATGGAGGGGGTAAAAATCTTACGTGACGTTACATTTTCTCTCGAATCACACCTACCGCAAGCCGCGTAAAGGAATTTCGTTCCAATAAATATCAATTGAATTCTCTGTTTGCCTATTCGATATAAAAAGCAATACTCACATGTACAAAATTGCAGGTTGCATTAGAGATGGTGGCCGTAGTATTCCGCTGGATAATGCGCGTATCCTTGGTGGAACGCGGGGTCCGTTGGAGGCCTGTGCATCATCGGCTGGCCGTCCATCATGTAGCCCATGGTGGCTTCGGGACTGTAAGCTCCACTGGGACCCGCGTGCGGGAACACTGTAGGGTAGAACACTGTCCGGTTAATTAGGCTTGCTGTTGTACCAGTAGTGGGCGGTTATTAGCTGTTACGGGTGGTTATAAATAGTAATGGGCGGTTGTTTTGTATAATTATAACTGGTTATTGACGGATATAACTAGATTTATAGATTGTCATAATTAGTAAGAATAACTTTAGGGCGACTATAATTAGTTAAGGGATGCTATGAAATTCTGTCTATCGTGTTCTCAAGATATCAGATATTTGTATTCGTTAACGGATGTGTGCATCCACTGTTGGCCGTTCATCGTCACAATATGCATTTCTTCGAGATTACATTTTTATAATTATATAGATATACGAGTATTTAACATATTATTTGAGTATTCCGTCAATAAAATTCATTTGATTATACATATTTAATAAAAATAAGACTTGATATGCTTATGTATTTTTTTTTTATAGGGAGATTGTGGCAGTGGCAGACGAGCAGACAGTACATCTGGTGGTAAGTGAACACTGTCGCTAATGGACATCCGCGATACATGCCAACATCAGTGCAGAATGACAAACACACCCCCGGACGCGCTGCTTACTGATGATTTAGGAATTGATTTGGAGAAAGGGTTAAGAAAATGGGGAGGGATAGGTTAGGGTGGGGTGGGAATAAGCTCTAGAATATCAATACAAATAAAACGCATAGTTATAGTTAGTTTTCTATATAGATAATTCGCATAGTGAGAATGAAAGAGACTCAACTCAAAATTTAAGCAAATCAAGTTTAATACATTAAACGACTTAAAAAGGGAAGATCTATCATCTAGTCATTAAAAAACTGCCCGACTTTCGCTAGAAAAGGACCAACGCAATTATTCCGTCTCTTTCATTAACTTAATTAAGCGGAAACTCTCTCGCACACAAACACATTTCTTTCATTTCCCATAAAACACAGATTTCGTATTGAGTCTCTTTCATTCTCCCTGTGCGAATATGTTACGACGATTAACGTAACGTTTAATACATATTTTACTCTTTCATGTATGTCATCCCAAATATATAATATATTTGTGAACGGCAAACAATCTTTGCCCCCAATTGTTAACTTCGGAATGGCAAAACGTAGGATTTCGCTCAATTTTACCACAAAACTGTTATGGCTTCCGTCGGCAATATTTCCAGGGGATTATCAATCGAAAAGTAATGGCGTTCGGCCATTATAGACGCCGATTTCCGGTTCCTCATGGGGTCTTTATGTGGCACGCGCCATTGATCCACGAGAGTCGGGGACAAACACCGGGCCAGACGCTAATGCTCCTGACTCCTAAGAAGTAATAGTTAGATGGATATATTTTAGTTTTTCCAAAAAATAATATTGATTTTGAAGAGATTGGCCTTGATGTTATAGGGAATTTGAGATCTTTTAAATAGGTTACCAAACCGATTTGAGGTGGCAGATGGTAACATATGAGCGGGCGACCCACGAGATGGTAGTGGTCACCGCCGCCCATGGACACCCGCAACACCAGGGTTAAAGCGGGAGCGTTGCCGCTTCGTAAATTTTTGTTTTGTTCATAAATACTAGGTTGAAAAAAGTTTACCATGAATCACCATGGTAAATTTTTTTTTGGCACCGATCTGAGTATATTTTATTGCTTTGCATTAAGATCCTGGGTCCGTGGGAACCTAATGCACCGTGGGGTCATTATCATGTCTCAGGGCAGAGGGAGCATTGAAACTCAAGGGCTGGCTATTATTTTACGAAATGCATCCAGTTTAGCGTGTTGATATGTCTTCAGCATATTGGGTAGGTACTTTTTACACCGGGATCAAATTGCAATCTGTCCAAAGTATGAAGTCATGGATTTTTTGTAAAAACATCAATTTTATGGCCTTTGCGCGAGTAATTAGCAAATTTATACGAAAAGTTTGATGTAAATTAAACAAAAAATGTTTTTGTATAGATTCGTAAAAAAAATCGCAAGCTTGAGTCTTCGGGACTCAAGCTTTTGTCCAAATATTTTGGACAACAGACAAGTTTTATTTCAAATAAATTCTAAGTATTAATTAAAAACAAAACGTATAATATTATTAAATTATTTCTAATATATGAATTTACTAGTATTATTTATTTGAATAACTTTAATAAATATTATTTGAATAAATATTATGTTGATTGTAATACTTCGTTTCCAATAAATATTTATTTAACCAAGTTATGCGCGGCCTAAAAGATCATATAGGACAATTATTGAATAGTTTATTTTTAAACATACCGTCATAATTCACAGGTAGGTAGAAAAACTTCTTCAACTTTTCTCCAAACTAGCAAAAATACCCTCAATGGAACCACCTCATCGGTGGAGCGTGGTTCCTACCAGGACAACAGGAAGCAATAACGGGCTCTCGGGCCCGTACCGGAGCCCCTGTCTACCAGGAAACTATGATTTAGGAGACGATAATCTTCAGGACGCGGCCTTGACGGTTATTGTTATTAGTTAGCAAATTATCGGTGGCTAACTATCTAGGCTTATTCAAAACGGTTATAACAGTTGATTGTAGATAAGGTCGAAGTGATTTATTAATTACTAGGTAACTAGATATACTGTAAATGTAATATACTCGTATATAGTCGATATAGTCGCATTTAAAACTACCCTGCGTTATCTGCAGGCCATAGCCTATAAGGCAGCAAACTATAAGGAAGCTGGCGATCACAAAAGATCAGTAATGGTCGCAGTGATACCTGACTTTATTAACTCGCAGAGTGCCCAATCCTCAATAATAATACTATAATTTACAGCAAAAACTTGAAAGATTTAGTTTTTTTGAAGATGTAGTGAATAGATTATATTAACTATTCACTACATCTCAGTGTAAATCGAAAAGATCAATATATCAAATCAGAATTCTAAGCAAAGATCATCGTATGTGAGGTGAGATATGCGAGTATACGTGCCACTAGTGGAGTTACGAGTATAATTTTTGTCGAAATACATATACAACGATGAGTTCAAACGTTTCCTGAAATCTGCAACCATGGCTTCCGTTCATGATTCTGATTTTTCTGTATGAAATTTTCGTGTCTCGCTGAATTTGGAAAGTCTTGCATTCAATATGTTATGTAATGGCATAATTTTCATTTTTTTTATGGTTTTATTCAACCTCGTCATTGATGGAATGAGTTTGTATATTATGAAACTGAAATTGCAAAAAGAAATTTTGCGAGATTTTGAACGCAAATGCTTTTTATGTTTTAGAGGACCCTGTTAGTACAAAGTACAAATTGGCAGAAAATACTTCTTTAGTATCGTTGTTTATTGGGAGAGAAAAACATGTTTCTTGTTTACTGGTCAAAAAACAACAAACATCCAATGTCACCGTGCGTGGCGTATACACTCACACTGTGTATTTATTAACAATTATGACTTTTTACTATTTTAAATAGAGATCGGATGCATATTTACCTACACAGCATAAAGTATGGAAGCGGCTTCATAAAATAATTTATATGAAAACCGAAATCCCGGGATTATACAAGGATGCTTATTTATGAAACTTCTCAGCAGTTTTGAAGGTCTGGTGGTGACCAGGAGAGAGTCGATAGAATCTAAGGCACTATTGAAGATATAAACATCGGATTTGGACTCAAATTCTTAGTTCTAATGTCAATTTGTATGAACGCAGTTCTGAGGGACATGGGATTAACTTTACAGCTATACGTATATGCATCGTATTCTATAGTCGGAACATAAAATTTGTGGATCCCGGGATTGCGGCATTCGCCCGATACAAGAGTGCACTCCATACTTGTCCAACACCACAACTTTAGGTAATATAGTAAAAGTTATACAAACAATATAATAGCCAGTATCAACTGGGCGCGTTGAATTATGAGATTGATGTTGTATATATTATGCGCAAATTTATCTAATGCAAGAACACAATCGTCCAAAGTAGCAGAACATCAGAATTCTGGCAGCGGTCGCGCACTTTGTGTAGTCGATCGACATAAAACAACGGCGCATTCTAAATTCCCCGACCAGCCAACCAGCCGGATGTGACCGCGGCCAAGTTTGCCGACGACGGAAAATGGAAAAACCAGAGGGTGGAAGGATAGATGGAAAATTGTTTTGGCAATGGACTAAAGAAAATGGCCACCGCATTTCCTGTGGTCAAGCCAAAAGGCGCTTTTCCAATCACTATATTATTTGCTCCCGCTTATGTATTCGATGTGCGTACGCTCGCTCCCCTGCGAGGCGAATTTAGCAGACATAAGCAATGACGTCTCAATCAAACGTTTTTTGCTCTCATTAAAATCGTTTCGAATATTCGTCAATTATTCACCGCGTCACCAGTATACCAACCTATCGGTTGGTTTATTAATAAGCAGACGTTATGTCGTTCGACATAACGCTGTCAGTGTTCGACGGTTAGTGCCCATATATACGGATAGTCCGTGTTTCAGCGCGGAACGACGGCGCTGGCTAATGAATTTATTATAAGGGCATAAATTGCTCTCTGATGCGACGCCATTACCGCGCCAGCCTGTAAATTACAATTCGTTCGAGTGCGGCCATCGTACGCTATTTCCGACCAATCGTTTATTGAGCTTTTCGCGAGGATTAAATCGTGTTCCTCATCAGTCGCGCTCGTACCGCTCCCGGTTTATTAAAAACGTGCACGTGAAAATTAAAACAACTTTCCACGATTTATTCACGAAATTACAGAGAGACAAAAAGGGAAAGATCTCTAATCCGGAATAGGCAGGCCCTCGAATACATCCACACATCTAGATAAAGGCACCGGCGAGCATACATCGGCGATAGTCGCCGGAGGGGCGAGTGATGGATCGCTCGGGACGGGTCAACGAATTCGGACATTATTCTTTTTTACCCTTCTTGCGTTCCCGGCGTTCGCAAGAGTAAGCCCTTTTTCTGCGACGTCCTTTTTTCCAGGGTGGAATTTTTGTTAGCTGCGTTCGGGGCCCGGGAACGTTTTATGGACTGTGTGTTACAATTACAAAGTAAAAATAGAATTGGTCGTTTGTAATTCTATTCCATATTGTCGTCGGGAGCGGGCATAAAAGTTTTTTCTCTTCAATGTTTTTATCCTTGGTTATTTTGTTTAATGTTCATCTTGCAACATACCACGAGACGTATTAGTTTAACGAGTCCGCAGTAGTTATTTTCTTTAATCCAGTCATTATTTGTGGAGCGCATCTGGCCGGTAACAAGCAAGAGGGCATAACTCGTGCGATGGTCAGCGCTAAAAGCTTGCAAAGGACGTTCTCATGGGACGCAGGGACGTTACTCAGGTGCATGTGACCGCCTGCATACTGTATGAAGGCACTCCGTACTTTGCGGTCAGCAAACTCAATTTTCGACTTCAAAGTCGTTTCTGTACGTGGCGCTTCGAATTTCAAACGTCTACACGTGAGCCTAATGGGTATTGGCGAGCGCATACCAATTGTTTTAACCCTTGAAGCGGTTCATGTTTGTTCGGAGTAACTGTATGGTTCTCTACAGAGATATATTTCCCATGTTGGATTTTTTATGCACGTATAAAAGAAACTTTTTTTAAAAGACGTTTCTTAGAATACATTAGAATTAGAATCTTAGTAATTTTTTCTTGTTTTTTAGATACTCCTTTGTTATACATTGTAGATAGTGCCGTGGCCGACTATAGAATAGCACCACGTCATCCCTCAGCGCGGGTGTGGTAAGGGTGTGTGGTATCCTTAAAAGCCAACACCACGAACGCTGTGGAGCTTCACCACCTCTGAAAGAATGGACTCGCTCAGCCAGCGTGGCGTTTTAGGGCCATATATCCCTTATAGACAAACGTGCACGAGGACGCCTTTGTCCAACAGTGGATAAAGAAAAGTCTGATTGTATTGCATTGATTGCATATTGTAGCTGTACAAGAATAATGTTACCTGCTCTATTTGACTGGTCTATCATTGGCTGCACTATCCTACGTCTCGCGTTGATAAACCTGTGGACAAAGAAAACAAATTTAATAATCAAGCAACACGACTTTTTGGCCGGAACTCGAGAAGTGAAGTTTTTGTGTGACTATTAAAAAAACCGTGTATTGTGCGTTTTGTCGTTTAATAGTAATATTTTATTTGTAGTGTTTTTGATAATCAAGTAAAAGCATAAGACTGCGTTTATCGCGTTTATCCAAGGAGTCCAACTCTTCTGTTCTCAATAAACCTCGTATCACTTTACTGAGCGACCGCGACGTCTAAATTATTTCGATGGGACTGGACATTGACGTGTTGTTTACGAAGAAAACTTGACACTGGCACAATACACCAATTGCGCCATTCCCATATAATAAAAGAAGAACACAACTTTAATTCCTTCAAACTTATTCTTTAATTCCGAATAACAAACAAACTTTAATTCTTAGAGAACCAGGTGGTCATAAGTGAAGTAAAGTCTGTTTATATTTGAAGCAATTACATCGGCAATATGTTAAACGCCGCGTCGCTTGAATAAGTTATCTCCCCGCGAGTGTAGGGCCCTGGTACGGTGGATGCATTTCCGAATTAACTGTCACTATGAATTTTGTACGAGGTTCCAGATATTTCTACGATTGCTTTGTTATTCGATTAGTTTTTCGGATAATTGCGGATGTAATTGCGTTTTGTTTCCGTATAATGACGGTTTTATAATGATGCGTTTGCTGGGAAATTTGTATTTTCAATTTTGAAGCAATTTTTCAGATTGATTCCATGCTATTGTTTGAAACATGATTAAATAAAAGTAAAAGTGACGCTCTACCACAAGTTGCTGACAACGTAAAACACTGTGCGCGTTCTGCGTGCATTGTGTCAACACTGTGTCTAGAGCGGAGATTAAGAACTTCGGAAAAAAATCACTACACCTCTCGAGTAAGGGTGATCTGATCAGTCGAATTCATATAACGAAATTAATCAAATGAACGAAGTAGAGATTGAAATGAAATTTGACACAAAAAATAGGTAAACTTCATAGATGAGTCACACCGGAACAGTTGTACAAAAATATGTACATTGTGATACGTACAAAACTCTGAAATATATTATACATAACACGTGAATGTATATCCTTTCTCACACACACACACATTCACATATTCGCACACATATACCACATATACTTATTATTGACGTAGGCCAGTTTAATTAAATTTAACTGGAGGTACGTTGTTAACATTATTTATAAGAATTGCAAATGTAATGTAAATCTGTAAAGGCTTCACTGTGTGTGACCTTTGCATGCAAATAAGCTGTAGATTTATGTAATAATAAATAAATAAAATTATGACGGTGTAACTTGTAATAAAATTAAAATCCACGTCTGTATACGTACAAACTATATGTCGTTCAATAGTGCTCATCGAGTTCTCATCATTTTTTTTCTAACACGTACAGAAAATAGTGAAATCTCCCTTCTGATTATCGGGGGTTTTACATGAGAAAAATCGTCCTTTTAAAATAAGTCTCCTATTTAACTCTAATTTTAAATATAACATAATGGACATACAAAATTAGCGTTGAACGGGCAAGGGACAAACTATCCCTTGCAAGGGCCCAAGTAATTACTCGAGAGGACCGTGGCAACGCGTCCGATGCGCCTAATGTATTGTTAATATCTAGATTAGTTCATTAACTCTTCATCCGCCCGGGTGGGGTCCATAATACCCCGTCGACGCTCCGAGAGGGTTGAAAACGACACCAAATTTTACGACGCAACCAATCTGTAATTCTACTTTATTTCAATTTTATGCAATTTTGTCATTTTAATACATTTTTGCAGTATTAATAAAGTTCGGTAATTGGTTCAATGGGTTAAAACAAGACAAATTGGTCAGGTGTTGCAGGAATTGTTAAGCAATTTTTAATTTTATGATTTGTAACTTATTAATTATTATTAAAACAATAGGTACCAGATTTTGTTTACCATAATCACTAGTGAAATAATAAGATTAATAAAAAAAGAAGTAAGTCCGTGTATGGTTGATGGTTGACAGACAGTCGGAGTGGTAGATTTTGATACTTTCCGAACATTTCAGAAAAAAAGATGTAGAGAGAAAAGCTTTATGATTCCTATTTTATAGAAGAGATACCAGACGAGCGGGCGGGTCACGTGATGGTATGTGGTCACCGCCGCCCATGGACACCATAGACCTGCATGGACACATGGACACATGTAGGCATGCAAGTGCGCTGCCGACCTTGCAGAATCCTGCCCTATCGTTTGCATAATGATAATATTGGCTAAAAGTTACAAAAAACTGAGTATTTTTTAAAGTATAAATGATTGGAACTACTGAGCCAATTAGTGTCCGATCAATCTTTACGAACTTAACCGATATACATATCGACCCAAGAGGTATTTTTATGCCAAATTTTATTTCAATCGGTTAAGTAATGCGCGTTCCCGTTTGTGTTCCCTATCGTATATAACGTAATTGGTTTTCTCATAAACGTATTTGGAACTGTCGGTAGTTTTGAGGCCTGCCTGTAAAGATTTAGATATTTTCTTACGAAACCCATGGTCTTTAAGAGGTCTCTCAAATTTACTCCCCTAAATTTCGTGTAATGTTTATTATTATTATCGCCATATTTACCGTAAGTGACACTGTTTGAAATAACAGAATGAAATGCAACTACAAAATGAAATAACAATCGTACAAACGCAAAGTACTAAATTTACATCTGTATAATATTATTTTATCCAACATAATGGCCGACCCCCGATAACCGAGGCCTCATAAATCATAACTGATTTGGATTTGTTAATTTCGCGCCGGCGGCGGAGAAGGGTTAACAAAAGCAGGGTGTCAAATGGTCATAGCGCGTAATGCCGTGTCGCTGCATTGTCCGATGCACTCTAAAAGTGCACATGCGCCGTGATATATCTGTTTCGTATGCAAATAAGACTAATTGTAATAAGATTTAAGTATTATAGTGTCGAATGCGGCACCCTCCTTGGGGCGAACTTATGTTACCCGTAGTCATTTGTCTATGCATGAGTTTTGAGTACGTTATGATAATAAAAGGCTACTCCAGCTCATGGCATCCTGGTGCCTATTATTGTTATTGTGAGATTGTTCCTCGGTTTCCCCTAAATAGGAAAAGTTAAAAAGGTAATTTGTTCGTGGAGACACGTCCGCTAGGTTGTCGCCCGGCCGGGGTTACACTAGGGGGGGGGGGGGGGAAATCTTAGGTATAAGCTGCGTTTTGCTGAGAGTATAAAATTTAATTTGGGCCGAAGTTTTTGGATTTTAATTACCTCGAAAGCAAATTAAATAACGGGCGAGGGTTGAGTGGAATTCCTTCGACTGTAATACTTAGAATTCTCAGTAGCGAGCGAGAATGGGAGATGGCGGAGTACTTTATAATTAAGCATTTCTATAAGAAGTTTGCAGGTGATTCATTGGAATAATAATTAATTCGCTATATTCATATGTATAAACGTAATCTTTATATCTTGGAATAATGAATCATAAAGCGTATCGATAATGAGATGCTGATGGATGACTTACGATGAAAATATCAGCTGATAATATATAAAAATTTATAAACATTTTTAAAAGCTATTAAAATCTGCACCAAAAGTGAATCCCATCATAATACAAATTTGGGAATAGTTGGTAAATTGTTTGCGAATATAAAGCCCGATGGCAGAAACTGAACAGTTTCTGCCAGCGCGTAATGCCGCTGGCCCGCGTAAGCCCGCTGGCAGAAACTGAACAGTTTCTGCCAGCGGGCAGATAACTAAACTAAAATTCATTGTCAACTTCAATAGATAAAATGTTATCCAATGCTATGTTGTCTATGTCTCTAATATAATTACCACATCAAATTTTACAGATAATGAGTAAATACTAACGCAATTGGGAATCGAGCATTCACAAAAATAGTAATATGCCTAGAAGTTAATTGTGGTAATCTATTAATGTTTTAATTTTCCAATTTAAATGTTTTTAATTAATGTTAAGCTTAAATAAGATTTAATACTGCCGTTAAAAACAAATATGTGACGTTATTTAATCAAAAGGCATCTTACTATCGATGTGTAACTTTGGTTATTATTTTCTATATTAAAATGTTGTCTTTCAACATTCTGTTTAAGTAGAAAAATGGTCTAACTATAATAAGATAACTTATTTAATGTTTCATTTAATATTTTAATGTTTAATATTGTGTAACTTGTTTTTATATTTCACTAAAGTTTATCTGGGAAAATAGAACTGCCCATGAGAAAAAGGACAAAGAAAAAAGGGACCAATAAGGTATTTCTTAGATAATGTTACATATTATTAATTTAGAGAGCGAATGCAATTATGCAAGGTGGTTAGCGAATTCTTCCTTTTCATCTACAGATAGCTGTGACCACTTATATAAAAAATAATAAAACATACGGGTATATCTGCCACGAAATCAGAAAAAAAGCAATATAAAATAACTCAAAACAAACGCGAAAACTAACATTGTTATTCCACGGTGTTCAACTGTTTAGTCAAACAGAGGGCCAGGTGGGCGAGTGAGGCATTACCGGCGGCGATAAATTCTGTTTTTCCCTAATTAAGCTTTAATTTCTGGCCGAATCGCTCCCGGCCACTTCGCTAAGTCACTCCTACACACTGTTCCTCGGTTACTGACTAGACAATAGTGTACATTTGGAAGAAGCTCTTAACTAGGTACATCGTTAAGGGATCAAAAGTATTATGATTGGTATTCTGAGTTAAAGAATTCGATAAATATTTTCTTTTATAGGAACAAGATGGCAGACGAGTCGATAGTTAGTACATAGGACGATAGGACAAAACTAAAAGTATTTAGAACTGGCTACTGTACAATGCAATGCAACCAGTGCTCTCAGTATCCACTGCTGGATATAAGGCCTGAAAACGCCACGCTGGCCAAGCGGGTAGACAAGTCCACTCTATTAGAGGTGGTGTAGTTCCTCAGGGCTTGTGGTAGCCGCTTTATTATCCCTTAGTCTTTTACAACACCCGCGGGGGGAGATGGGGTGGTCGGCCGACACTGTGGTGTTCTGTACAATGCGATAGAAAAAGAAACAAATTCGAATTTTGAAAATGGAACTCTTTAGGTACTTGTCAAACGCCATTAAACTTTCAACTGTCATTCGTTTTTTTATTTCTGGCGGCAATTTGAAAATTATGTGTTTGCGGAAAAATGAATTTAACAAGAGAATATTTTCTCTCAATGATTTTTTGTGACTTTCGTAGCGGTCTAAACCAGAGACAAAGTTATGAAGGACTTAAGTTAGCATTTAGTGATGAAGCCCCATACAGTGCAACTGTTTATAACTGGTTCGGTGAATTTAAAGGTGGTCGTACCCACCTCAGAAACGATGTTAGAGAAAGGCGTCCTGCGACGGCGGTGAGGGAGGAAATCATCAAAACTATACGGCTCATGATTGAAGCAGACAAACGAACGACATATCACCAGATACGGACATCATTAGATATTGGTATGAGTCATGTTCAAACTAATTTACACGATAAACTACGGGTGCGGAAGCTTTGCGGAAGTGATAGAGCCTTGTGATTCCTCACAATATGAGCGAAACTAAAAACATTGCCGCGTGGAGTGGTGTCTCCAAATGCTTGAAAAATTCGACAAAGGTCAATCAAATGCTGTCTTTGATATAGTAACAGGTGATGAAAGCTAAATCTACTGCCATGAGCTTGAAACTAAGAGGCAATCTGCGCAGGGGGATTTTCCTTTGGAAGAGTTGCCCATGAAAGTGAAGAAAGGATGGTGTGCTGAAAAGTAGACGATTGCCTCCTTCTTTGGCAGATCGGGCCACTTTGCTAATATAACTGTAGAAAATGAAAGAACAGTAACTGCGTACTGATATGTAAACAGCTGCTTGCCTTCTGTTTTGGAAAAAGTCAAAGAACGTCGCCCACGAAACTCAAAGATCCTCCATCACGATAATGCCCCAGCTTACTCCGCCAGACAAACGGAGCAATTTTTGAGTACTGAAAATGTACAGTTAATGGGTTATCCGCCATATAGCCCCGACCGTGCGCCCCGTGATTTTTATTTATTCCCAAAAATTAAGGATAAACTCAGAGGAATACGTTTTAAAAATGCAAAAGGGGCAGTGACGGCCTTCCAAACGGTTGTTGAAGAGGTGCCTAAAGAACGGTGGACTGAATGCTTCACACAGTGGTTTCATCGTATGAAAAATTGTATCGATTATCGCGGAGAATAAATACTTCGAAAAGCAATAAAACAACTTCCATCTTTGTAATATCTGAATTCATTTTTGATATTCCAAAAACATTCAGTGTCACCCACGTATGTGAGTTCACTTGGATTTTTGAAGGATTTAACTAAGACTGAACGAATCGTGAACTTGGCAAGATAAATACGCGTTTTTAATGTTGCTTATTTATTAATTTATTTCTAATATTAATATTTGATATTTTATATTTTGATGAACACATCACAAAGCCGAATGACGATTTGTCTGCTATATGTATGTGATACTGGCGAGCGGGGGGCCACAGAAGGACAATCAGTTAGAACGAATTCAAATCCTTCATCAGAAGGATGAATTCATCATCCTGCTTCATACCAGAAAATTGCCCTGTATTAGGATTTTGTTTAGTACCGTTTAGTTCTTACTGATTGCGGTACCGCAAACTCATTAAATGAACCTAACCGTTGTTCAACATAGATTGTGAAAACAAATCGGTTTGAAGAATAAATTGGTTTTTTAAACCCGATGTTAGTATTGTCTACCATAATCAGAAAAAAGTGAAATAGAATAAAAGTTAACAACTCTAAGTATTTGTTGTTCAACCTTAATTGAGTATAAAACATTATTGAATAAGAAGAATTGTATGAAATGCCTCCAGTAGTTTCACAAGTATAAGACTATAAGACTACTACAAGTATAAAACTACAACGCAAGTATTAGTGATTATTTGGTGACTGGATAGAAAACTGGATATTGGGGTAAGTTCTGTGGAGGTGAGTGGAAATTACGCCAGCAAAGAGGGCGGCAATAATTACAGGACTAAGAATGATTACCGGGATATGTATAAATTATATTAAGAATGGACTAAGAATTTTGGCATAGTAACAACTACTTGTAATTCGTATTGGTTCTAATGTTTGTTGAAGTGTAGTCAGTTGTTTGTTACTAAGTCAATGTTCATTCATTCATTCAAATATTAATAAACACATGATTGTGACTTATAGAAATATAGAATAGCGTCACAACAAAATAGGAGTCAATTCGACCGACCAGCTTAATTTCACATTTAAATTACCAACACGACTCGAAAGTGGTTAACGAAACTTTTATCAGGCCGGGACGCGCAGCAAATCCCGAAACCGTAATCCCGACACCAGGGTGACATAGCTTATCGGCGGTGGCCGAGTTGCCGCCAAATGAAGGCATTAGTTTTCATAAAGCCCGGCCCAGAGATAGCCCTCAGAATCGCCCTCTCGGACTCCTGCGTAGGGATGCGCTCCTGGTGCCTAGAGGTTGATATATTGATGAAGGTTGGGATTTTTCGGGACATAGATAGAAGATATCTTAAAAAAAAAAAGTTTGAAGTTTCACTCAGAGCATCATTTATTAAATGTTGCAATTATTATAATAAAACAAGGGGTTGCTCGCAGTTTCGCCCGTGAAACTATTATACTTTAATTAACCCACGATAATTGTAACAATCCTAATGTGTTACAGTTTCACGAACTATACAGGTATATATGCCAAATTTCGTAGCAATTCGTTGATTTCTAGCAGTGCAGACAAACTGACAAATTTTTGCATGTACATAAGGAGTAGTTACGTCAATTGATTTTCTTGAAAATAGATTTTAACAATGGCAGTAGTCATGTCATGCAGCGGCAGCGGCTAGTTTACATGAACACTATTAATGTGAACTGTCTTTTTCTAGAAATAGTGTTTTAATTTGCAAATATAAGCTTTTCTTCTTTGAGTTTACATAAAATAATAAAAAAATCAGTTACAGAAGAAAAATATCTCTTTTTAAGGTTTTCATTTATATGTAAAAGATAAACACAAAACAATTCAAAAACCGTTTTTTTAAATTATTTCATTTCTTAGAAGTGAATAATTTTCAAAATATAAGAAATTTATTAAATGCAGATGGGATAGGGATTATTAAATAACAAACAAATGGGATCTCGAGAAAATCATTATGGCTTCTGTGCGAAGCCAGGGTGGCTCGCTAGTAGATAATGAAAAAGATCAATAGATTTAGGACTTTCGTACTTAAATAAAAATATATTGTATGTACCGTGAAAAATATTTTGAAATCCATTGGAAAACGACCGAGATTCTATTCAAAGTTCTATTCAAACCATTTCGTTGAAATGGTTGATGTCTCCGCCCACGAGCTACTCGCGATAATGACGACATCTTTAAAAGGGACTAAAAATCAGATTCAGCTATATTCCGCATCTTTTAGAAAAAAAATGTTTAGATGAACTTTAAGTTTCATAAATACTATTCAATGATATATCGTTTTTATGTAAGTTATAATAGTATGTAATTGTATCATGACGTCATACGCTGCACGGCACTTTTTGTTCACCCAATTTTGAAAGGCTTCCAACTGCGACACATTTAAAGATATCGTAAAAAAAATCACGACAGTTTTGTAATTTTCAAACCGCTTTTTAAGTAAGAAATAAAAAAAAATGGTGAATTTTCTCATTAAGAATTCTACTGCGGACTAAGCAGGAATTTAGCACATAACTAACAATCAGACGTTCAGTTAGAGCGTGGGTAGCACCGACCCAGGGAACAAAACATTGAGTGGGGAGGGTTTTTGCCACCAAACTCACATAATTCATTATTAGTTACTTGTTTTTCCGTCCGTTTGCGGGTTGAATGAGAGCTGTACTTTCGGGCAACTGTTGTTTGCCTGGTGAATTTTGGGATTCTTTCAGTGTTAAGTTTAAGTATTATATTATTTGTGTAAAATTTGCCCTTTATTAATTTTGTAACTACTAAACCAAATGGTCCATCTTATTTTTGAACCAAATTTCATTTGAATTGGTGAATTGATGCACCTTCAAATTTGTTCACATATTTCGATATAATTTCAGTCCATGGATTTCATTAGAGGCATGTCCATAGGTTTTGATCCTATAAAATAAAGAGCGGCGTCGCACAGGGTAGATGACAATATTTGTGGTGTTTGTGTCGTGTCGTACACTGTGTCGTGCAAGGCAAGGGGAGCCAGAATCTCTTTTTAACAACGAACTAACCAAGCTCTATCTATTTATACGTTAGACAAACGATTGTTCACTTTCATACTTTTTATAACAAATCACTTATTTTCTTTGCTAGTACTTTACGATAATAGCTACGATTAATATACGTAATTGCATGTGGGCTTGGGTTTGTTCATGTAGGGCCCTACTTAACCTGAGGTGATGATGTCATTACAGTTGCGTGCCGTTGTCTTATACAGTTTCATTATCATCGTAAAAAATCTGTTACAAAATATTGTATACAATCATTTTTCTTCTATTTCTTGTCTCTGGGTGGACTGACAAGTAAAAGAAAGTCGTGGATAGCAGGTGGACAGGAGGTAATTTGTGGTGGCGAGCCCTATAAACAGCGCTGTAAAGACTACACGCTGATATGTGTCTACAAATGTTTTGCCTTTTCTGCGTATATTTTTCACGTTGCCTGATATTTCTTTAGTACCGGGGGATCACAAACAAAGGTATCAATATCTCCGAGATTTGTATCCTAACACCAGCGATCACAGAACATAAAGGGTGAATAATTCGGGGCTCCTACATCTCGGCGCAAATCCGGACAGATCCACTCTGGACACGCGAATGGATCGCGTTTTGATATCTCGAGATCTTCTAGCTAACTGTATCCTGCCGTTGATTGATTGTGTACTTTACATTTTATTTGCAATTCAATGCAAATAAAATGTATCCACTGCTGGACACATCGTCGGATACTCCTCGTGCATATCGTCTTGTGCATGAGGGATATATGGCCTCGAAAAGCCACGCTGGTCAAGCGGGTTGGCGAGTACACTTTTTTAGAGGTGGTGTAGTTCCTCAGGGCTTGTGGTAGCCGCTTTCTTATTCCGTAGTCGTCTTTTACATTTTAAATATTTTATTAATAACATTTTATTTAATTTTTCATAATTTCGTGTTGAACGATCTATATAACTGCAATTTTATTAAGACCTAGCGACCCACCCTCGCTTCGCTTCGGTTTATAAGTTTTTTTTCTAATTTTTTTAAAATTTCATAATAAAATATAGCCTATATTAGACACGGACAATGTAGCTTCCTACTTGTGAAAGAATTTTTGAAATCATTTCAATAGTTCCAGAGACCTACCTACAAACACACAATTTTACCTCTTTATTATATTAGTATAGAAAACGTTTTAAGTTATAAAAAGAATAAGTTAAATAAATAAAGAACGGAGATATTTATTTGTTGCTGCGTATGTTTGCGTCGTTGGTTGGGGATATGACGAAAATAACTAAGTAGACAACCTACATTGCCAAACCCGAGAATATAAAGGCCGTCCAGAGCTCGACGTCACGTACAAATTCATCTAATCCATACACGATCCCCTCCGTGGACAATAAATATTTTTCATGAAATCCTCGCGAGGCCGCGGCGCATAGAAACTGCCCTAAATCAGGCAATTATAGGTGCGACCAGTAAATATGATAACCAGGGGATCAGGAGTGGAGGACGTTCGGAGTGTTAGAAGCATAGTGACAACATTTAAGGAAATTAACTTCTTCGGGTCTCTGGATTCGTATTACTTACTGCATTAATTCCCAAACCAGGATTATGAAAAAAATTCTTTACGACAGTCCTGTCTCTCTATCTGTCTGGATAATATTGTTAGGAATTGTCATGTAACTAACTAGTTTTCATAACTGCGGATTTAATACAAGAAAATTTGCTAATCTAATCTGTATTTTAACTTTTAATTCTATGGAATACTGACGTTTTTGGTGTTATTAGATGCTAATACACTAACTATTTTTAGATACTCTTAAAATTTTACGGATGTACGAGAAAGACCAGTTGCATCAGGAACTCTTTGTTGTCTTGTTAAATTTCTCGGACATGTTTTTAAATTTTGTCCGTTCACTTAAAAAATAAAGATATATATTAAAAATAATTTCATGAGGCTTGTTTATTTATGGGTTTTCCTTGTCTTGAATTCTTCGGCATCTTCATGAAAGCGACCTTTGTAATTGACTGTAGTGGATGATAATACGGCATTTTAAGGCGTTAGTGAAGAATTTTGACACCCATCACAACATTACATTGACAGGATACTTTTTTTGAAAATTAGGTAAATATAAAAAGGAAATTAAAATGAGGTCGCTAACAGTTGACGAAATCAAATACATATATATGTATAAAATTTGTTATATATTGAAAAAAATATTTTAGGGGTATTAGTAGCTCTATGTATTTATGAATTCTACGTTTGCCGAAGATACCCAAATATTCTCGATGGCTAATGTTTTCGTGCAAGATTTGTACTACTATTTATTCATTTACTTCCCATACAAGTCACAAATGAAACCCTTAAACGAGTGGCGATTAATTTACCAGGGAAATATAAAGTCGAAAGCAAAAATCGTGCCCATAAATTACTAGCGGAAAATGCTTCATTTTAAGGAGTACGGCTCCTTAATCCGCTAGGTGCCTGGTAGCCGGTGGGTGTAATTACACTCGCAATATATCGCCGATTCGACCCCCGACCTCTGGATCTCTCATCACGTGAAGCGAAATGAGTTACGCAACACATGGTACTGCGTTAATTGTTAGGGTACAGATTTGAACGACTGTTTTTATTCTAATAACTAAAAGGGGAGTGTTGTGACATTGTTATGTGACCAAACGTGCTGGATAAGTGGGTCTTGTTTTTGTAATCGTTGCCAATTCGTTCTACTTCTCAATGATCATTCGTTGTATTCAACTTCAGCAGTAAGAACGATCAATCTTTTATGAAAAAAGGTACTCTTATAGCAAGTTATAGCTACTAAGTAGTGAACTATTTCACGTTGACTAAGATTTTCTTTAAGATTATCACTATTATTTGGTGATAACTTTTATATATCCATACCTTTGAATGAATATAGTTATGTATTTATTTTGAACACTTATATCCTGCCCTACTAAGGAAGAAAAGCCACCAGTTACATTTTTAAAGAAAGTCTAATATACAGAAATATACAGAAATATAAAATATACAGAAATTAAAAATAAAGAAAAAGTATAAACAATGGTTATATTCTTTCTCTTTTATCCAAAATCCAAGTTTCTAGATTGAATTTAAAAAAATGAAAAAAATACCAAAATTTTTAGCATTTTTTTTAATACGTCGATAAAATGCACGCCTTTATTCCGAGGGTAGTATCGTTAGGCTTATTTTAATCTAATAACTGGTATTTATTTTATTATGGTCTATATAATTTATGTGACCACCAGATCGCCTGCTATATTTTCTATATAAAATATGGTTATCTCTCGTAAGCCAAAGGATTCTAGATTTTCGCAGGCTTCACCCGTTATCGTAGGAATACGATAATGGGTAAATCTCTAACTACCTTTAGTGTTTCGCTATACGAGTACATTATTAAATCGGGTTAGAATTGATAGTGTTGTCGGACATACAAAATTAAATCCCCAACTGCACTTGTCCCAAAATTAACACTCAACTAATTAGATACCAAGGCGGCATAAATCGACAGTAAATATCTCAGTGTCGCAGATGGTGTCAAATCGCTTTACTACGGGTATGGCTAGGAAAGTAGCGGCAGGATCTAAAGTAAGCGGAGTAGTTAGCCGCTTACCAGGAGTAAGCGTTGCTTAAATCATCGTTGACAGCTTTCCTTTTTCATGTTATGTAAGTAATTTTGTAATCCAGTAATCCATTCTGATCTTATTTGCGATTTTATTATACAGTCGCACCTTAAGACCCACTTTGCTGCTTTTCTTATTCTGGGTCATCTTTTGATCAAGGTTTTGATCAATATATCCTAAATCTGGTTATTTACTTATTGTTAGTTAAGTTCTAGTTTAAATTGATTCTATTTCTACAATTTAGTGCGATACAAAAAGATCGCAATAAGGATCGTCAAAGAGAAGTCGCGTTAGTTATTTTGATAATTAAAATCGGTTCTTATTTAGAAATACTTGTAATTGCCATAACATCGACAAGCAGAGAGTGCAATAGAAATATGAGCAGGTGAACGTAAATTAAATTAATTGCCTTATGAACTACCTACATTTACAAGTTAAGACAATGAGTTTAAGCTACGGACAAATATATTTCGGTAGGCACTTCTATGACGAGTGTTATTTTCAACAATCATAGAGTCCTGAAGGAACGTACTGTTCATAAGTTTCGTGGCCCAATCTGAGACAGGGTCGCGGATAACATGCAATTGCGATAATAGGTCGGCCCTGGCGCCATATTGCGTTGATTGCTTGACGTGTAGGGCGAATTTATTTTGTATTAAATATAGCCAAATTCTGCAAAGGGTTGAGGTGCGGTGTCCGTTATTTATGGATAACAGCTGCGGGTTCTAGACTAAATTTAATTTAGCCAGGTACAAGATCCTTATTTCTAAGAAAGTTTAAATAAATTATATAAAGATTAATTTAGTTCAGTTGTCGTCTCTGAGGTAGATATAGCCCGTGCTTTGTTTCTTCGGCCCACCTCGATGAGTCTTTGACTGGATATCGGTATGGGACGCACAGTGTGGTAGCGAATTGCAGTGTGGACGATTTTTCGCAAGAAAGAAGTTTCTTGGTGATGGCGAAGCGAAAAGAGCGGAGTATCGTATGTGGTGGGAAGTCTAGAAGCAGGGCCGGTTAAGACACGAGCGCAAGGGGTGCACGGCACCCAGGCGTTAAATATTTTGGGACGCCCAAGCTCGTGGAGCAGTGTATTCCACGCGCTCCGGCCAGGTGGATGAACGATTTGAAGAAGTTCGCCGGTGGGGGTCGGATGAGAAGAGCCGTGGGTCGTGTGTGGTGGCGACCTTAGGATGAGGACTATATCCAGCAGTGGAGAGACATGATTATGGTATGGGATGTTAATCCAAAAGACTCTCCCGACCAAGCGCTCATAAGTGATTTAATAAAGCTTCGGTTTTTACTGCTTCCGTTTTTTAAAATATATTGAGAGGTAATTTTCTGATGGAATCGATAATTTAAACACTAGGTAAGCATCCGCATTCACCAGAAACCACTAATGAGTGCAACAGCGGCGCCGTGCGGCCGCTGCGGCGGGCGCAGAAACTAATTCAAAGCTGTGATGAATTGCCAGCGCGGTTGACGGCGGACGTGCGCTCCATGTGCTACTGTCTTATGACCGCCTGGTTCATTCGCTAATTACAAGTTCTTAATTATAAGAGGTAATTAGGCGTTTTGTTATGTTAATATATTAACATTAACAACAATTATTGTTAACCATTTTTAATAACAAATTACTACGTTATATTTTATTAACACGTCAAATTATTAGTTTTTGAAATGAGGAATATTGTTAGGTATTACGTAAATACTTTAATGAAGTTTAATGTATATGTTATAATCTATGGCATTGAGAAGCAATGCCTCAAAACAATATGATATTATTTCCAAACAATGACATAGTCACCAAGATTTATTTTAAAACAAAGAGAACAACATCACACTACGCCACGTGTTGTTTAGATCACGCCCGAATAGAGTAAAAATATATTTATTTGACATAACAATAGCCGTTTGAATCGGGCAGTAAAAGCTTTCTACTTTGTTTACGAACGTGTCAGCATTTCATAGCAACGCGTCAAATAATAAAAATTAAAAAAGAAACAACGCATGCATCACGGTTATAATTGGAATGGGTGCGGGATTAACGAAAAAACAACAAACGGATCCCGTTCTAGATCCAAATAAATTGGGAAAGGAATGCTAAAGCCGGCCGCACACAGGGCGGCCTATCACCACGCGCGTCCCGTTACGTCCTCTGGCCATTTGTCAAATTAATGATGTGGGATGGAGGTGGGGATCACAATTTTCCTGCCACCTGATAGCGACGGTTGCGTCATCGGCAATCTTCAGAGGACTCCACACAAAAATGCAATTTTTATTTATCGCATGTATTTCCATTTTGCAATGGTGTCCTCGCGTGTGAGCCATGTTCGAATTAGCAGCGCACGTAGTGTAATCGCCGTGTCGCAATCGGACCTAACAATGCTGGATGTTTTTTATTTCAACCCAGTCGGCAGATAACGCATTGATTAAGCTGAGTGAGTTTCTGACCATGCATCAGTTTTTAATTATTAGGTACTCGGACATTGTTATTTTTATGATTTATTATAAGGTGCCAAATGACACGGAATTCAACATGAATCTCAAAATTGGCAACCCTGTGTCGATAGAAGGTAATTTATAACGTTTCAGCAAGAATACTTTAGTTAAGATAAACATTTTGATCGAAGACGCTTTCAGCTCCGACTATGAGTATCTACATTTCCGATATCTTGTTAAATTCAATGCCGTTTTATAAGACACATTATTTTAATGGACGCTGGGAGACAGTCGTGTCATTGCTATAACACCTGTGGCAACGAAACAAATTACTGCTAACATTAATCTAAGTTAGCTGTTAGTCTACAATTTACATCTTATGTCCGTTGAAATACTGGCCACTTCAAAACGAACATTTATTAAATGACACTTTTTTTTTCAAATCATAGATGTGGCTTGCATTAATTTTTACATATTGTGTGTCATTTAATGCAATTACGTTGGTGTCGTCTGAGACATTTTAATTGCGTATGATATATAGTGTTAGTCGTTCATAAAACTAGACTAATGACTGTTGTACACGGGCGACGGAGATACGACGATAACGCGTTCTGACAACGATGTCGTCAGTATAAATCATGCGGCAATTAAGCTTTTTAAATGACTCCGAGATTTATGACAGAGTTTTGTTGCGATTTATATACTTTTCTATTAAACATAGGGTACGTAACAAAACCTGCAGATTTTGTTCCAAGCCGGATGAAACACCAATGTACCCCCGCTTTGTGAATGTGGCCTTTTGATGTACAAAAGGTACACACGTATATGGGCGCTGATCTGCTAAAGCGGGAAGAGATCCAATAACTCGCTGCTTAAACTATTCTGCGATATCTGCAGGCCATAGACATTGTCAGCGAACTATAAAAAAAGTGGCGATCACAATAGATCATCAATGGTCGAAGTGATACAGTGAAATCAACGAGACATGAGCTTTGCGTTTGTGTGAATGCACACCGATAGTGTACAGTGCGAACCATTTCGACAATCAGATTGGACAATTTGGCACCCATTCACACAAATGCAAAGCGAAAACAATTGATTTCACTGTACGAGGCTGTATTGAATCGCAGAGCTTATGTCCCTCAATAATAATAAGGTGCGAAAAGACTAAAGTCTGAAAGCGTTATTATATAAGTTTCCAAGAAGATCGACTTGTATGTGGAAGGTGAAGGCGAAATCATAACGAATAGATTCCCGGAGCCCGATAGCTGTATCTCGCCGAGCAGAGAGACAAAAGCCGCCATAAATAAAAGGATGGTTAAAATTTTAAGGGCCGCTCGGGTCCAGGCGCGGCCATTAGAGGCCCTTAGCGAACGTAACGAATGTGTCTCTGGCCGCGGAGTCGAGATGCCAGTAGAGATCGGACAGTCGTAGCTGGCTAGCGTGAAATCCCCCATAACGACTTATGTAACAGACTAATAATATATCCTGTCTTCGCTTGTGATATGAATGTAGCTTAAAACACTGCCTTATGTGATTCTGAGATTGATTAGAATCAGCCTATAGCTCGCTGATTTGTGTTATATCAGTAGCATTGACTAACAAGCCCTTTTAGTATCCACCTTCTTATACCCGTTGACTTGCGCATGGGGAATGTATGGCCATGAAACGCCACGATTGCCAAGGCGGTTGGCAAGTTCACTCTTTTAGAGGTGGCGTAGTTCCTCAAGGATTGTGGTAGCCGCTTTGTAAGTCGCCTGTACAACACCCATGGGAAGAAATGATGTGGCGCTGTTCTAGTCGATCGACACAGAGTGTAGTAGACAACGTTCCCCATAAAACGGCCAGTCGTGGTAATGCCAATAGCCAGAGATGAATACCGCGCATACGCTATGTTTTGTTTTTAAGAAAGTCCATCTGGTAAACAGTTAGTTTACAAAACTGTAATGTGCAATGAACTAGCTTATTCTTGACAATTCCAATGTGAGGGTTCTGATTTACCATGGTTTTGTATAGGTAACCGATACTTATGTCTTATTTTTAGCTAGGGTTTTAAATTTGTGACAGTATACTTAAAAATACTTAAGTAGTGCCTACTTGTTGCATCGGGCCTATAATGTTATTACATAATTTGGCCATACGGCCCACCGATTGGCGCAGTTGGTAGTGACCCTACATGCTGTGCAAAAGGTTCCGGGTTCGCTTCCCGGTCGGACATACATTTGTTAAAAAAAAAGAGACAAATGTATGTTCGGGTCTGGGTGCTTGTCTTTGTATATGTCTGTAGACCCACGACACAGGCAATCTTTGTGTGAGCCATTGAGTGTGGCGTTATTTATTTGCTATTTGTGAGGATTATATAATCAGTAATGTGTTTTAGGTCAAATTTCTGTCCGTGTGTTCAGAATAGAATAATCCACCTATTGTATATCTTCTCTAAAAGTTAAATAAATAAATGCCCGAACAGACAGACAGACAGTCACCACGGCTTAGTATTGTGCTATGAGAAAATGCATGAATGGAGGCCGATCGCGCCGATTTCCAGCCGACCGCGACCCGCGCTCTCCAATCAGACGCTTCCAAATTCAAAAATTCAAATTTCCAAATCCGCAGTCGACGATTATATGTAAATGTAATGGCATCTCGATGGATTATGACGATTTTATCGCCGAATATTTAATTAAATGTTAAACCTGACACTTATTAATTGTTATACCATTTTATAAGGTTTTAACGACGAAAATATTCAGCGTCTCGTTTCGATTACGCTGATGACTAACCAGTTTTGTGACAAGTGACGGTATTTAAGTAATCGACACCTATAAATCACGTACGAGTTTGGTTTTAAATAATTTCTTAATAAACATTATTTTTATTAGCGGTCATTAAGTAGTTTTATGTTGTGACACGTTTCAATGTTTTATTTATTGAAATGAATTTATTGACATCGTGTCCGGTAACGCGATCGTATGCAGTAACGGAACACAGTCGGATGTGACCGCCGCGTCTTCCTGTCACAATTAATTTCCGGGCGCGTTGAAATTGGCGCGAAAACTGTCGTGATGTTGGTGGAGAGGGGAGGGGGCAGCGCCATCGCGGCGGGAATTTTAATTACGCACTCGTATTCCGAATACCAATGTCGTCTTGTTTAAATTAAATATAAATTATTCGCTCCTAGGCCCCGCTGCTCTCCTGGTATTATTGTGCGAATTGCGAAACGTTGAATAAACAACCGTTGGATTTTAATTAGTAAGCTCTTTCGGTAGTTCTGTGCAGAGAAAATACCTATGGGAAAAGAGCTAAAGAGCTGTATTTTGTATTTACGACACATATTTCAGGGAATATGGCTTATTGCGTGCACATGTAGATCGAAATAAAATTCGATGAATTTACAACTCATCATGGTTTATTTATTACATTTATTACTCGCTTACTTTGCGAGTGTACTTCTATTGATGAAGGTGGACTAGCAGTGGACAGTCCTGGGATGGAAGTGTATACTGTCGCCCATGGATAATCGCAACAGATGTAAACATAAGTCGAGAACGACGAACGTTGACTCGCCTTCCGCCTAGGTATGGATTTGGAATAATGCGGAATAGGGGAGCTCATCAGGAACTCACTTCCCCATTGATGGGATACAGATAATAAAGGAATAATGCTTCAAGATCATAGTGTGGTCTTAAAGTTGCCAGTGACCATAATCACATAAGGCAAAAATTTTAAAAATAATATATAATTTACACTGAAGAACATGAGATATGCTTTTTAATCATAGACAAACTAACGGTAAATCTTAAATTATGCTTACATGCACCTTACATAACCAGACATTCATTACACAAAATATAAGGTAATTTAAAGTACTAAACATCAGCACCGAAAATAAATTTCTCAGTCCACACTTTGAATAGTATTAAAAGTTAGTTTCGCAAAACCCCGCAAATAGAAACTTGCAAACGTAATTAGAGGGCAGATGAAAACTTTAGAACGCAGACGTACACTTCTTACAGTATTTAACAAACTTTGATAAAAAGATTAAGTATGACAGTTTGAAATATAGCCACACCGCAGTGGAAAAAATAACACTGCAAAACTTTCTCGGGGCCGGCAGTCTCCATTGTTGGCAACTACGTCGAGTTAATTTTGTATGAAAGAAACACAGGCGGGCGCAGGTGTTCCGGCGCCCCGGCGTATTAATTCGAGCGTCCCGTCTAATACCTACGTATGATTGCGTTACAAACAGACGCAGCTGTATAAGTAAAGTTGAACGTGGTTGAACGTCTCTCCGGCGCAAGGCGGGCTTTACGCAAATCCGAACGCGGCAGATTATGATGCCCGTGACAATCCGAACGCGAGTGCGTTCCGTTACTCGCAGCAGAGACGCCATTACGAACGGGTTTAATTGTAAATTATTGCACCAGCGACGCTCGTTTTAACCGACCTAAGCTATTAACATAATTGTTTCAAAAGAAATTGTAACGATAGTAGAGATCGTAGTAAAGATATTTCAAGTAATTAAGAAGCATATTTGCATAGTGATGCGACCGCGTCGTCGCGTGACATTTCGTGTATCGCCACTTTTGTTTTATCTCTTACTCCGGTTATCATTTTCTTAGAACGCATAAAGAAATGCTATGGCTATTATATATACAAGTGGCAGCAATGTATTTTTATCGTTCATCACAGAATTCCGGTTTTTACGGGATATGAACATTATTACCTACATTAGTGTAAACTGCATTCGAGAGGTCGAAATATTTTTGAATATTTTTAAATCATTTTTGAAGTACCTACTTAGTTAATTTTAGTTTATTGCATGTACTACAATAATGTTTCAATTCGGTTGGCAGTTAAAGTCAATTTTAATTAGTGCATTTCCATTTTATGGCGTTATTTACTGGTTAAATAAAGATTATGTGTGTTAAGATTTTAAAACATATGCAACAGCGTGTAACATTAATATGAATATTAAACAGTATAACTTTTGTGAATAATGTAAATCATATTCTTCATACACGGAACAGAGGAGCGTAACCGTAGAGATTACAAGTTAACTTTTCCGATCACAACACCATAGACAAAGGCTTAAATTATACACGGGTGGATTGGCAGAGACGGATTTACCCTTTGAAAATCACAGGGTGAATTGGGGTGACAAATTGTTGTCTGTTACTCTGTTTTCGTTTACATATAAAATAGAGTTTATTTAGTACATTTGATTTTAAATTATAATGAAAATTAACTGTAAATTTAAACATAATTAAGGCGAGCAGGTAATATCCCGGATATTAGAAGTTGTAGCGGAGTCCAGGCGGGGCGAATCTAAACAAGCGGTGGTCATAATTCAAAACAAGGAGGCTCGCTGATAAGAAAGTTTCATTACCAAAATGTTGAATTTAAAACCAGGCTTAATCAAGTTTATGGAGGCTTATCCGAAATCAAGCGGCTCTACTATGGGCCACCTGTGTATTTAGGGTACGGATTACTTTGCGAAAATTTCGTTCGTATTGGTTATTAGATTAATTTTGCTTCCGAATTAAATTATGGTTTCTAATTACGACAAGAAGTTTTGTTTCGTTTCTTTGATGAAAGCACAATGCGTAATAAATAAGCTTTATTTTATCGACTGTAATGGTGTGTAACTATTTGTGTGTTTTTCCATTATAGAGTTTTTATTTCAATCAGTTGAACATAAAGTATGTTTGTTTGTTTGTTTCGTTTAACTAAGCCGTTTTCCGCGAGCGAGTACCAGGGCGGCAGCTAGAAGCAGGAGCGTTCCCTAACCCCTTCGCAGTTTGATAAATGGCCAATTACAGCGCGGCCCGCCCCGTCCCTTCTGTTAGCTTGTTGCCTATTTTGAATTGCTTTTGCTTTTTCGTTTAGATTAATATCTAAATAGGATAGATACGGATCCCGCTTAGGTATTTGCGTTGTTTTTAAACGTAAATTTTCGGGTGGAAACCCGCCTTTTGTTATCGTTTTCGTGTGCTCTATTGTTTAAAGTCTTAATTCAGATCTTTGTTCTGTTCTGTCTTGTAATACTTCTTTGTTTTTCGCAATTTTGGCGAAACGCTGTTTCTGAATTGTCTTACATTTTGTTTAGTGTACACAAACTAAACAAAATGTAAGACAATTCAAAATAAATAAATTAAAAACCTTAGAAAAATAAACTGTAATTACACCACAAAGCAGTAGGCGAAATAATTATGGGTGGAACTAAATTATGGACGCCCCAAACGCAAAGTTCCTTTTCTTGATGAAGTGCGATGTATAAATAAATGCAATAGCTATATTACAAACAAGACAAGACAGGTAGGCCACCTGTTTGATGAAACAGTTAGTTTTTATTGACAACTTTGCTATAAGGCAGCCCAAAAATTTTAATATAATTTGTCCGTATTGTTTGATTATTCCAGCACTGAGGTCGGCTGTCTGATTTTTTATCGAGTTTAAGTGTATTTTTTATGTTACGGTATTAAGGTGCATTATTAGTCGGTGTGCCTCCTTGTTTTCATCCTCTACTCCAATCCAACCTCTACTTATTCCTATTGTAAACTAATTGTAATATCAGTGTTTACATTTAAAGAGAGCATTTTAAACTTTTTTCATTATTCAACGAGCTCAGGTGTGAAACGTTGTGAATTCTTAACTCGCGTCATTAGTGACGAGGGTGCGGTCGATGGGGACCCCTCTGTTTATTTTTCCCTTATTCAAAGTGGGCATAATTGCGCAGACTTAAGCCTATTTAAAAATTTTATCTCGCAAAGGGAACAAATAGGATTTTTGTGTCATTTAAGTGTATTGAACAGACTCAACTTGTGCTGATTTGAAACGTTAACATTTCTTAATTTTCAGTTATATAAATGTATTGAGACCTTACACAATGCAAAGTCGCAGCTCCACGCAGCATGCGACGCGCAATGTTTTCTTCATAGTAAGTAGATGAGGCAGACGGTCAGATGGCCCATCTGATGATAAGTGGTGAATGTACACCTGCAGAGAGGATATGTGTGCAAGGCTGCCGACCTTGCACACAGCTTTATAAACAGCTCTCTTGAGGAGTAGGTACCATGTTGTGGAGAATACTTCAATCGGCAGTTCGTTCCACTACTTTTCTGTTCATACTATAAATTGTCTTGAAGACTCTACTATAGCAAGTCTTTATAAATAAAAGTGCGCATAAACCACATTTTGCTGACGAAAGGCGTGATGGTAAAAACCCGAAGTTGACATGAGACAACTCTTCAAAACATCCCGATTGCTATTGACTTATATTTATGAGAATTCCTATGGATAATTTTTGTTGACTTTGTGTTGTGAAGTTGTAATAAATTAAATGTTCCCTCTCTTTCTTTCAAATATCACCCTTTGTAGTAGAATTACAGTTTGTAGTAGTCGATCAGTAACAGTACAAAGTACGATCAGTACATAAGCGCCACGATCAGTAATACGAGTATAAGGGGTCTAAAGTCGGATTTTTTATTCGAGTCAGAAATATGACACGTAGAACTGTCAAACAGAGTGTAATTTGTACGGAGATTACACTTTATTGACACTTTTACATGTCATATTCCTGAATCAAATAAAAAGTTCGACTAGTAACGTGGTCGGTGTGAGACGATTTCATACAAATCTCTTTGCGTCCAGTCTTGGCTAACCTCATGTCAATGACCGAAATTCTTCCTAATCGTAGCACGCGCTTTAGTACAAACTTTATCAGTACTCATTCCTGCAACATTTTTTCTTATAGAAGTGATGGCAGACGTCCGCCTGTTATGCCACCACTTCAATAAAAAAATAATTGCGAATGTACTGCTTAATTACTGCTTTCGATTTGAACGTTAGAAAAGGATAAACTGTGACCGGATAAAGAGCTGTAAAAGATTACTATAAAGGTTTACGGTTATGTATTAAGATAGAACAGGAAGCGAGCCACATTACGCCAGGTTTGACAAAAACCGAAGTAACACGAAAAATTAACCTATCCCGGTTTAGTCACGGCCGCGCTTCTCACCGTAATAACAATCATTATACGTGTACTATTATTGTGATTGCGGCCAGCGCCATTATGTAGCGACGTAATGATAGTAATATCTATTTCAATTGGTGTGCGGAACCAATGGACGCGGCCCGCGGCGCGTTACGGTCGAGAAACAATGGTTGAACAACAACATTGCCGTGTTGTAAATAGTGTACGTGGGGATGATCACGAAGATCGATCACGATATGGTTTAGAAGATAAACCATTAGTTGCGTTGGAAATAATGTAAATTGCTGGAAAATTACTGAAATTATGGAAAATCAAGAAAAATCACTACTATAGTTGGGAATTCTATAAACCTATTCTATATTTTCTATTTTCTATGGGAATTCTATATTTCTATGAATTTAATAAAGTGTTAACAAATCTGCTCGTATAAGAGAATGATAGCGTTCATTTCTCGCGGAAGAACTGATAATAGAAGTCAAAAATGACAAAAATTTATTTGACTTTTAACATTCTGTATTATAGGGATTAACTTATTTGTATTTAATGGGTTTTCTTATGCCTATGTGGGATGGTCAATGGTAGGTATACAGCAATGTTGGCCAGTCAACAATTTTTGAATAAATTCATTTTAAAACTTTAGTGGACATTTAATTTTATTTATTTATTTACCGCATACCAATTCGCCTACTTAGGTACAGTTGTAAAGCAAACAATAAGGAGTAAATCTGGCGCTCTGTGAATTGCAGTGGAACAAATTCAAAGCTGAATATAGGTCAAAACCTATTTGATTTTTTTTTGTTATCAATACTAAAGCTGGCCTAAGGTGCTTATAAATGGAAGGGCTTGGAAGAAGTGTGACACAATATAGGCTATAAAAAAAATGGGTTAACGAAGTTGGGGTTAATTAAATTATCAATTAATACTAATTTAATGGTTCAGTCCAGTGGTGCGTCTTAGAGGAACATTATTTTCAACACTAAAGAGACTGACAACAACATGGCTCAGTCGTCGAAATTAGCGATAGTAAACCACTTACCATCAGATGGGTTGTGAGTCAAAGCACACTCTCTAACTAGGTATTAAGAAAAATCTAACGGTATAATCTAATCAGTGCCATGCACATCGAAAATGGCAGTAGTTGTATTGTGTAACCCTATGACGTGTTATTAACTTTTTAAAATACCATCAATCAAACCGTATTGCTCTCTTGAAAGGAACCATAGACAACAATTATCTATGTCACGGCATAGACAATGCGGTTTGAGATGTGTATTAAAGGTTATTACGAAGGCTGTCAAAAAACTGACGAACGCGCAGACACGCGAACGGAATTGTTGTTATTTTAATTTTAAAATCATAGACAAGACAGTTATAGTGGGCATTAACCTTTATGTGTCGTTATTAGTTTGTATTATTATCGCCAGAGGGCGCCTCTTTCTATTTAACAAAAGCGTTTTACAGATTTTCTTGTTAGAGAAAGGATTGACTTTGATGTGCGTGTAAAAATACATGTTAGTTGTTAATAAATGCATATAAATGAACTTGTGGAGGTGGAAGCTGAAGAATATGAGTAAAAAAGGAAACTACGAGAAATAATTAAGTACGTAATAGGTAGTCGGAAAAGTTAGCGGCCTTTTTGAACGTATGACTTTAGCGTGCTATATTTCTGGCAACGCTGATCAACGACGGGAAAGTGACATACCATTTGACAGTTGACTTTTGGTAATGGCGGCAAATTGAAATTACAAGTTAAAAGTTTTAATATTTCATGTTTTTTAACAATTTTCAAATGGAAGTTAATAAGGGGAAAATTAGATATGATTTACAATTTTTTTTCGACAAAGGTATGAATGCTTCTAGTGCTCGAAAAGAAATTTGTGGTGTTTACGAAGAAGATGCTTGATCTAAAACTACTGCAAAAAATGGTTCAGTTGATTCAGGTCTGGTAATTTTGATGTGAATGATATTCCTCGTTGTGGTCGTCCTATTAAGGTAAATGTTGATGTTATAATTGAAAAAATTTAAGCAGATCGGCACATAAGCAGTCATCAAATTGCGGAAGAGCTTAGTATTAACCACTCAACAGTTTTTGATCACCAGCATAAAATACATTTTGTAAAAAAGCTAGGTGTTTGGGTGCCGCAAGATTTAAATGAGAGAAACTTGGCAAATAGAATTTCCATATCGGAGATGTTGCTATAACGAAATGAAATCGAAGTGGATCACCTACGATAACAATGTTAGAAAACGATCTTGGTCTAAGCGAGGTGAGCCATCATAAATAGTCCCAAAGCCAAGGCCTCACTTCGAACAAAGTCATGTTATGTGTATGGTGCGACTGTAAAGGCATTTTGTATTACGAGCTTTTGCCACATGGCCAAACGATTAATTATGATGTTTACTGTCAGCAATTAGTAAAGTTGAAACGAGCATGTGAAGAGAAACGGCCAGAATTAATGAATAGAAATGGTGTAGTTTTCCATCACGACAATGCTCGAGAACATACATCTTTGATGACTAAATAAAAATTGATGGACCTTGGCTGGCAAGTTTTAATGCATCATCCATAGAGTCCAGACATAGCACCTTCGGATTATCATTTATTCCGCTCTTTACAAAATTCTCTAAATGGAGTGAAATTACATTTAAGAGAAGCCTGTATAAACCATTTAAATCAGTTTTTAGCTAAAATATATAACGATGGGATAATGGCTATCCCAGAAAAATGGCAAAAGATAGTTGAATGAAATAGATAATATTCCGTTAATAAATATTTATGTAATACAAAAAAGTCTTTATTATTTTCATTATAAAAAGGCCGCGAACTTATCCTACTACCTAATATTTGATAAATATGGGAAAAACTGAGTATAAAAGTGAAGTACAATTCTATGACAAAAACGTAGCGGCAAGGAATCAGCGAAAGTGCATATGTTAATATAATTTCATAGTTGATTTCCAATAATGGAAACAATAAATTTTCAGGGGTTATTTACAACATTTAAAGACATCACGGCAATGTTCTGTGTTTGTATGTGTCATAAAAATGTCATTTGTATGTGTCTGTGAAAACTTTAGTTTCATGAATGACAAATGCCCTCTAAAATATTGAGAATATACGGTATATTTGGAAGCGCAGGAGATAACTGCCGAGAAAAGTCAGTAAGTAACTCATAAGGACGCTCTACTAAATATAAGTCTATCAAAAAAAATACAGTGATGATGACACAATGTTATTAACTACATCAACTACACCTACATCATTAGGAGTCTGCGAGGTCGGCAGGGCGCGCTGCAAGCCCCCTGGTGTTGACCACTGCGGCGGTGACCACTTACCATCATGTGGCCCATCATTCATCGTCTGCCATCTATTCTATGAAAAAAAAACTGTCGCACAACTGAGTCCTTACAAAAATACAGGAAAATGTATTAAAAACTGCAACAAACAGCAAGTACACTAACTCTAAATGATGTAAATGACATTGCGTACCAATTATGTAACGTATATTGTTAGTTAGGACTAGGATCACATAAGTAAAGTGGTTTAAAAACATGTACCTACGAGTATACGAGTATTAAAAATATTGAAATAATGACATTTGAAAATAATAAAATAATAGATTTCATTTTGTTTATAGTTCTTCTTATTGTAATTATAATTAACTACTGTTGTGTAAAATAATTATATTAATTTATAGTATAAACATTTTTTTATATATAAAGTACCAGGCTGACATAAACTATGCGATAGTATGCGTGGGCGTCGAAGTTCAAAGACCTTGGCTACATACGAGATAGGTACAAGTAAGATTGATGCTGCGAATCGGCTTATTTACTTACAGTCACATATTAATAGATTGTCTCTTTTTGTTTAAAAGGTCAGAGTGCCGCTAAATTGACGGTTTATTAGAAAAAAAACTTGAAATAACTAACAGATTACTCGGAATTTCAGCGTCATCTTAAGATTATTCATAGAATCTAGTCATAGGTCATAGTTAGCTACAGTTAATGTTTTGAGTACAGTGACATCTCTTTTTATATATACTTTTAAAGGACGACATCCGACTGTTTATCTGTCTGTCTACATGTTTAATCGCCTTAATCTTGGAATCCACTGGGTTCACTTTGTTGCGGTTTTTACTGCAATATAGCTCGAATAATCTGCAGTATTTTTCTCGAGATGTTTTAGGGTAAGTTTTATCAAAATCGATCGAGTACTTTTACTGTAACATTTTATCGAGTAATAATAGACAAGGTCATGACGGATGTCTAGATTATGGTATAATGGCCTAAACACCAACAGACTGATCTGGAAATGTGGTTCAAAGCCAGCGAAGACCACAGATTAGAAACATACCTGCACATCTACATTATTATTCTAAACGTAAAATAATTTTAAAAATCAGTTAGTTTTTGTCTTTACAACAAAAAAGAAAATACAAATCTCTATAGTTTCAGTTGGTATGGAATCAGTATATTTGCAGATGTAGAGAAAAAATACTTAATATTCCTTTTAGTAGAAATAAGAAACAATTTCTATAATCCACGAAATGTCACATAGATAGCGTCAAAATTCAAGCGAGCGTCATTTTTATTTTTCGAATTTAATTGGAGTATTAACGGGGCATAGATAATGTCCGTTTCAACTTTTCTTTTTTCTATTTTATCAGATGGCTTACGGTTTGAATTTAAAGGTACGTCAAGTCGGTACGAAGTTTTAATAGAGTCTCGTAATCTGATCTTAGTGGAAAAAAACAGGGAAATAAATTGTGAGTTTAGTAGATTGAAGTAGCTATGTTTAAATTATGAGTTAGGGATAGACGGTCACCGACTGTAAGTAATGAGACCTTACAGACTGATTTCAAATAATCACTAGAGGAACAGAATGGTTCTGTAGTGACCATGTAGAAAAGAACAGAAATAACAATTGATGCTAATAAATGGCACAAAATATTGGAACTGCTGAAAACGCGAAAGCAATCTGTCTCATTTTCACTTTGCACACTTAGAAAAGGACAAATATAGTTCCAATAATTGCGCCCTTATTGTGTTTGTGTTATAAAAAGAAGAATATACATAAACACTGAACATTTCTTCAGTATTTCAACCATAGATTTAGAAATTATTTTGCTAATCGCAAAAAATTATGACGCCTGCATACGAGAATTTACACCTTATAATGTTCACAGTAAGTAAGAAAGAGAATCAATTGTCAAATGACATATGTCAAGGCAAGGCAACGGTCGGAGGGTGGAATTCCTGGGCATAAAACATAAACAATTGTATTTTATGTCTAAGCGATTGAACATCACGCACGTCATACTGCAAGATATATTTTGTGCCGCTCTGATATGTCTTTGACAGTCTTGTCATTTCTAAGTTTATGGTTTTAGCATGCCGAGTAATCAATCTGTGACGTTAAACGGTGTCACTAATGAATGAGTCATTAAATATCTATATCTTCGCATTTATACTGTCCTGATACATTATTATATACTTTTCATTACCGTCCGGGATCTTTCTCGACATACCAATTTTTCATACCAATTTGCTACAATTCGGAATCATGAGCTCTATGGCTTCGGAAAAATTCAGTGTTTGGATAGAACCTGTATATAGATGTAAATTATAATAATATAATATTATTAAATTTATTATTTCTTTAAAGTGTATACATATATATATACTCGCATATTTATTCTAATTGTACGGCGACATCTAGCGGTAGGTTGTAAAATGTCGCTTTTGGAGCGACGCCAAGAGCTTTGTTTAAAAGCTTTGGCATCGTGAAAGCTCTGTTAAAAGTCTATCTATACCTATGTTATAAGAGATATGTAGCTAAAATATGTCCAATCATGTAGTGAACTATACAGTTATTAATAAGACATAGGTATAACTTACATAAGTATGTTATAAAGGAAAAAAATCGTATAAGAAATAGAATCACAGAATCCTTTTTCCACGATATGCATTAGCGGCCAGAAGAGAGGTTCTTAGGATTTTAGATGTCTCTTGCTTTCTCCAATCTCCACAAGCACTTCCTATCAAATAGAGTGGTGTCAACTCATGCAATAATCTACCGCACGAGACAGATAAATAAGGAGTGAATAAAATGAAAATCTGATTTTAAACCACAGAAAAATGACAGAAAAAAGCAGCACCAGTAATTCTTTTTAAACCACGTAACAAAACTAATTATACAATACATATATCAAATAGTAACATCTGCCAAACTGCAGAGCAGTTCTGCCGACAAACTGCAGAGCAGTTTGTCGGCAGAACTGCTCTCTGCTACAATTATTTGTAGTGGAGTCTATTGAACAATCATATGTAAATATTTATGTATACGACAGATAATGATGTAGCTTTGATGTTACAAATTATGCTGTATTACGTTATTGATATGGGCGCATCAGCGAAAGCCTAAAACGCAAATACGAGTTATAATAATAATGTCTCTTAAAACAATGCTCGAAAGAGTATTGTTACATGGTGTCCACGTGAACATATCATAATTTACTGGTTAGTGAGCGGTTCCCGAAACCCGATTGTAACCGTAATAAAAAAAAAATCGGTTCAACCTAGAATAAATATAGGTAAAAATATATTCAGTTTCAAGCTCTGGTCACGTCTGACATTGATACTTTTTCATCTAACTCCTTTCATATATAACTTTTGCAAGTAAAATTCAGAACGTATTTCACAAATTTAATTTGACAAGTTCTTTGACGCCTTTTCTAAAATTACCCGTCCGGTGACCGTGTGAATACTCGCAATAAGCAGCTGGAGGAGACGTGCTGACTTGACATTATATAAAACTGATGTATGTGTATGGAAAAATCTTTTCAAAATTAAAAATAATTTAATAGTATGTTCAGTAGAGCGGTGATAGTCTAGGGGTAACTCGACTCACATTCGTGTGATCGTGAGTTCAAATCCTCGGCCCGAACCATTAGTTTCTACTCGAGTACGGATTAAAAAAAAAAAATTGTCTCTGGCTCGGCAGAGATTTAAGAATAGATACTCTGTATGTAGATTATCGCCATTATACACTATATCGTCGGCTTATTGCAAGAACTCATTAAGTGACATAAACAAAACTTTGAGAAATCAATTAATTACTTTTGATTGCATTGGATGCACTATACCATCATAATTAATGGTAGGTTTAAAAAATGTTAAACACCATTAAAGAAATGTGACTTAATGCATGATATACAACTCACCGAGACGAGTTCATCTCTGTTATAATTTATAATAAGATGTACTTAAAGATTTTTTGTAATTAATGAGTTCTTGCAGTAAGCCAACGATATACTCGTACGTTATTTTTAAATATAATACATATCTGTCAGCCGTATTTCGCACCATCGCGACAACGCGTCTCTACCCGTTGGCGCGTAACCATCATAACTCGGAAGCGTATCGGCTCCCGTCCAGGTTGTCGATATATTCGACTCATGTCTACTACGTCGGCATAATGGTCCATGTACATTAGCCGGCTCGGCACCGGCCCACAATGGACTGCCTGATTTATAACGCCGGGGATAAGGCGCCACCGATGGAGAAAGGATTCCGATAGGAAAACTTGAATGGAAATTGAACTTTTAAATTTATTTTTTAATGTGGGTTTTCTTTTATCTTTCATTCTTTTATTTATGTTCTTTCATTAAGTGTAAAGTGTAATTAGAGCCTAGCAAATAATTAAATAATTAAAATATACAGGTATATTTTTCGGTTAGATTATTTTCTGTTAAAGGTCTCTAGTTCAAGATCAGACTTGGAGGACCAAAATGTACGTTCTCGTGTTGAGTCGCCCAATCTTTTATTGATAAGGAGTAATAACCTACTCAGTTTACTTTATTGATATAGTTGATAATGATGCTGACTGAGTCTGCGATGATGACTATTCATGATCACTGCAAATGCCGTATTGAATGCCCGCGATTGTTAAAGCAA
The DNA here is from genome assembly GCA_943735995.1 of Sesia bembeciformis. Classification (NCBI taxonomy): domain Eukaryota; kingdom Metazoa; phylum Arthropoda; class Insecta; order Lepidoptera; family Sesiidae; genus Sesia; species Sesia bembeciformis. The sequence continues at coordinate 1,452,941 of OX031042.1, forward strand.
AATAGGAATGGTAAATGTTGATTGTATGGCAATACATACATCGATTTTTTGTTGAAAGCGTTAGTTTAATATTAGAGGAAATGTGGAGGAATGGTTTCCGAAATGTTAAATATACTTAGTCGGAGAGAACACCGAATTATTATAACGGATATTATACAAGCGCAGTGCAGTAAAAACGGTTGATTACCCGCGCCGCTATAGTGCAGACATTTTCACATGCACCGCGTTCTCTTGCCAAATTTTTAATTATTCAAATGAAAGCACCGAAATGCCCATGAATAATAACCGACTCTTAGACTATCATACCTTATGTAATCCAGCTCCCGACCTATTACGTAACATATCGAAATAAAAAATAAAACGATCAAAGGGACGCGAAACATGTTTCCTTTGTCACAGTTTGAGGCGTCAGAATTGTCGTCTATTAAATTTTAAACGCGCACCTTCGCACTTTTTATTCAATGTAACTCCTAAACAGAAAGGATACATTATAGATACGCGGCGGAGCAGACACGTACAAAATGAAAATAGGGGTAAAGGAGCGAGGGTGGGGGAGGTATGGAAATGTTGGTCATATATATCATCTGGGGCCTGACAGGCCAATTCTCTTATCTGCCACGCTGCGCACCAGCGCGATCTAAGCTAGCTTAGCTTATATAAAATGGTTTTAAATTCAAGTTTAATTCGGGCTATCTGCAGCTCGCCCGCCAGCTCGTAAATACGGACCCCAACCCACATACAAAAGGCGGGTGAGATTTACCGTTTTGACGGATTTGGAATATTTTAACGGTGAGGATTAGGCCAAGTTACGCGCTACGTGGCCGCTCTATGTCGTCTTAGGGGGAGGCTCAGCTTTTAATAACGCCTACTATAGATAATGTACTCGAACTAGTTCCGAACCTCTGAGCAGCTGCGGCATTTATTACAAACTTGCGAATTTAATATAAGTCGGGCTCCGCAGCTGCGGTATAGACGTTCGCCGCGAAATCATTACGATTTTTTCTTCCATTTTTCTATCGAAATTATTGTTTGTTTGCGCGGCGGGCGGGCGGATCTCCACCGCATCAGTTTACAGCGCGAGGACATCATAAAGTGTAAACAATGACGGCGTTTTCCATTACAATATGTTTACCGATCCGTGGAGAGGCGTATTATGTATGTTATCCTGGTAGGACGCGCGGGGCGCCGCTGAATTTATGACACTGGTAAATATTTGGCGTTCACAGTTCGGACGCTCGCTGTCGGCTGACAACGGGAAGATTGTCGGCAAGTGTTTGCTCAACGGGATATGGTAATTTTTCAGTTGCCTCCTTCGCTTTAAACGTATTCTGTTCACGGATCCGTTCTGTTCTCTTTACATAAGTACAGCTAGCGGAACAGCGAAGCGAATCGGAAGTATTTCCGGACGAGTCTTGTGACGGACGACGTAAACAGAGTGGGCTGACGTTTAGTGTCATTAAATCTCGTAATAGGATATCATAAATTGCAGGAGGTCGGCTGTACCAGGCTGCCCGGGCGACTGTCATCGTTTGTCAGAGCATTTCACGCATTGTTGGACAATAACGCACGCCGGGCGGGTATTGTGCGCGGCCGGCCGGTTGGACGCGTGACGTCACATGACACGCCGACCACTGCGATCTATGCCGCTGGTAACTCCACCACTATGTCACACGCATGACGTTCTAACACAAATTTTCGGGATTACTGCATTTAATAATGCAAGCATCGCGGAATTATCCCGATTCTCTCTCATTGCAATAACCTAAGCATTTTATTAAACACTTATTAAACACTGAGCATTTATTAAGTTAAATTTACATATCTCATTCTACTCTTTACTGCCTATTCTATCCTATCCCATCGACTGGGATGAGGAAAGCCTTTCACTTCGTTATAAGTACTTCCGACTCCCCATCTTTTCGAATTATTTTTCTATATCCTGAGTGTTTACTCTCCAAGGTAGGCAGCGTTTCTGCGGCATGCGGTTCGTAATTTTAATCAGATGTTGGCGTGTATCGCCAGATGTCCTTAGGCTACAGCAATTTCTCAGCTTTTCAGTATTCCGACCAAAGGGCCAAAAAATAAAGTAACTGCACGACATGACTCTTTTACTAATAATCTGATCCTAATTATATTTTTTACCGAGAAATATTTTAATTAATAAAATATTTTTTTGTATTTTTTTGTACGTAATTACTCCTGACCAACTGCGACGCCCAGGTTGAAGGATCGGCTACAATATCCACTTACCTCCAGGTGGACTGTCTGTTTTGCCACCTTTTTCAACTAAAACAAAACTAATAATGCAGGCGATTTGTTAAACACCAATTTAATTTACCCACCAAATTCTTTTCAAGGGACGTACGAGTATTTTTACGATGGCTGTAATTCTCACTGCCTTGTAGCTGCCCAGTAAAAGATCTTAAACAGTTCAGAGGAATACGAGCGTAACCCTACATGTAGCACAATCAAATTTATAATGCGACTTGAGTAAAAAAAGAAATAAAATCAAATATGTCCGGTATGCGTCCTGCGCCGATCGACATCAGAAACTTAAGCTGTAAAGAACCGGACGAGTCCAAAAAAGTAAAAAAAAGTAAAAACTTTGACCCCCAAGTCGGACCCGTAAATTTGTATCAGAAAGAATCAAATGTCATTTTATGAATGTGTTTGTATATCTTTCAAATGAGTTTTAATGGGAAACTAGATTGTTTTATGATTTAATCGCTTTATGTGTTTCATGGCGTAACTTATTAATCGACAGATTTATTATTATGCATATTTATTACTATTAAATATGCTAACTATCCATATAATAAGTTTTAGCATCTAAATTTAGTCCACACATTACGTTGAACATTTAGTTCTTCTTGTATATGAATCGTGTTTATTACTGAAGAATATAGTAATGTGGACGTATATAAATATATACTAGCGACCCGCCCTCGCTTCGCTTCGGTTTATAAGTTTTTTTTTTTCAAAATTTCAAAATGAAATATAGTCTATATTAGACACGGATAGTAGCTTCCTATTTGTGAAAGAATTTTTGAAATCGGTTACCCCGAGATTATCCCCAACAAACCTACAAACACACAATTTCATTATTATATTAAGTATAGATTGCTAAGGATATACTTCTTGTGTACCAAATAATAATAAAAATAAAATAAAAGATTGTGGACGGGCCATATTTGCCCCAGAACCGACAACCCCAATGGTTGTCGACCGGTCAGGTGGACTGACAACTCGAAGAAACTCGCTGGTAGTAGTTGGATGATAAAAGCGGAAGACCATGTGTGGTCCTTGGGAGAAGCCTTCCAGCAGTGGAGAGACACGGGCAGTGGTATGGTATTTAGGTAATACAATTAATTAATTTTGTAAATTTGCAGTAATTTTTTTTATTTTCTGATTGTTCTAGTTACAGTGGGAAAAATACATACATACATACATACTTTCAAAAAACATACATTCTTTCTACCATACATCTCATAAATACCATACATTCTTTCTAGGATAATCGGTAATCACATATGTCCAACAAAACCGTACAAGATATAATTTTTTTTGCAAGTAAACTGAAATAATTTACGGGCATGTTGTGTTGTCATTAAAACGCTGGTACGAGGCAATTAATATATTTAATTTGTGTTTAATAATAAACTTTGAGCAAGCCGGAGCAGCGTGTGGTCTCATAATCCGAGTATTTTATCTTACACAGTTTTCATTTGCTACACGGAATGATGCAATTCCAAAAATGCATGCGATGGCAGATTTTGTGGGAAATTAGCAATAAATCGTCTATTTAACATAAAGGTGACATGTTTACCTCGTTTTAATTATTTGGTCAAGTTATAACAATTTTTAGAAAAATGCTCCTATAATTGTATGAGCATAGTTTTTTTTACTATCGAGCTAATAACTGAATTTTCGTATAGGCCAACTATTAGTTAATTGAACGTTATTTTTTGTTTATCGAAAAGTTTGTACATTTCAACATATAGGACAATTTTTAAACAAGTCGACTGCCCCCATATCAGGGAGCTGGCGCCACTTCACGCGCGGCCTCTAGAAAAGCAAGGCGCTGCCGCTGCCTCTCATAGGAACCCTGAAGACAACACTACGGCCCAAAGGGCCAACCCAGTGACCTGTCCTTATTAGCGGACAGAGGCGAAACCACTGAAGGGGGCCCAGCCCCGATCAGTCACCTCCAGCCCCGTGAGGGGTACGTGAGAGGCCAGCAGGCAAGTCGACTGTTGGCCCCGTAGTAGGAGCAAGTTGTGACATGCGTGGGGTAACAGATAAAAAAAATACATTATTTGAAACTATGTATCGTTTTCACTGTTTTATTATTTAGTAGACATTTTTACGACTTATTTGTGAATCAGTTATGTCAGTATTTCTTAGATATTCGCTATTCACTAACTACTTAATAAGGTGAAGTGTGAGTTTAGACTCGAAGTCATAATATTAACATAAAATATGTTAATTAGTGTAGTATCTCAATGAACATGTCACATTTTGTATGCAGGGAATATTATTTTTTTGTGTACGAAGGCGGCAGACGAGCATAGTCCATTTGATAGTAAATGGATACTGTCCCCCATAGACATCCGCGATACATGCCAACATAAGTCCAAAATGAAAAACATTGGCACGCCTCCGGATGCGCTGCTTATCTTTGAAGCTATAGGAATGGATTTGGAGAAAGGGTTGGGAAAATGGATAAAGATAGGATAGGAACGGGCTTTGGCACATCTCACTCACTACCTATTTTATTAATATATATAAATATTCGATATGCCTATAATCGATCTTTGAATCGGACTAAACAATTCCTGTGTTTGTCCAGTACATCTTAGAACTCGACTGGACGATTCCGGGAATTGTATACAGTTCATGGCAGTTCATATTCTCGGTGACTGATAACCATGGACTTTACTTATTATGCTGAGTTAATTTATATGTATATTTTGATAGATTTATGTGGGGGAGAGGGCGCGCTGCAATCCAAGAGCCGCTGGACACACTCGACTGGCCACGTTACCCCTCTCTCACAGAAGATTATCTTGAAATGTACTGCATTTCCCACTTTATCTTATTTCCCTAATTTCCCGTACGTGTTTCGGTAGTGAGTGAGATGTGCCAGAGCCGATTCCCATCCTATCCCTCCCCATTTTCCCAATCCTTTCTCCAAATCCATTTTTATCTCCAAAGGTAGCAGCGTATCCGGGGGCGTGCCAACGTTTGTCATTTTGGACTAATGTTGGCATGTACCACGGATGTCTATAGGCTACAGTATCCACTTACCATCAGGTGGACTTTATACTCGTCTGCCGCCATCGTCCATAAAAAAAAATACAAAGCACAATAAATTATACTTTTTAACATAAAAAACCGTCACACACGGTTTTTCAATCTTTGAAAATATGTCTGAGACGTCCTGTATACAATTCCTGGAATTGGCCAGTCGGATTCTAAGACGTACTAGACAAATATAAGAATTGTTTAGTCCGATTCAAAGGTCGATAACATATCTAGCCGTCAGCTGTTGCAGAGGCAACGGTAAACGTTTACCATCAGGTGAAATAAATGGCTGCCTGCTATCTGAGAATTCTATAAAAAAATATAAAACGGAGATGCCTCTCTCACGCGTATTTTTTTTTTTTGATTATACAAAAGCAGGTAGGTACTTATACAGATTTCTCTGTATTCTTTTTAATCGATTAATCAAACAAACTTTGAACAAATGCGCTCTCATATATCGAGATGTTATCAATACGTGTTGGGATCGAGTCGGCCTCGATCGATTCAATCACGAGTCGGGTATCGAATAACTTGGTTATCTCGCCGAGGCTCCACTTACCTGTAACAAAGAAACAAGTTATTAATTATTTGTTTATGTTTATTGTTACTAGTAAGTAATAGTGTAAATGCCTGTGTAATGAGGAATATTTTGAAGAGTACCTAGTGGGTCTAGTGTTTAATGTTTTTTAATAGTCGCTAACCTTTGATGAAGATGGTGAAACCTTAAAAGTGAATCTTAAATCTTAAAACACAAATTTTTATTGCTATATCTTATAGATCAGATGTTAGAACATGTTTCTACTTAAACGGAATTTTGAAACAACGAAATTTTAAGTAGTTTTTTTTAACTAAAGTCGAAAGTCAATACCGACAACAAAGTTCCTTTGCTCAGATGATGTCACACAAAGCTATAATATAATTTATAATATCTATCTACCTACTTAGATAAAAGCAGTACGTCAATTTTTTTTATGGTCTAAGGCGGCAGACGATTATAGAGTCCACCTGATGGTAAGTGGATACTGAAGCCCATAGACATCCGCGGAACATGCCAACATCGGACCAGGATGGCAAACGTTGGCACGCCCCCGGATCCGCTGCCTGCCTTTGGAGATATAGGAATGGATTGGATTGGACTCGGGAACATGGGGAGGGATAAGATGGGATGGGAATGGGCTCGGGCATATATCACTCACTACCGAAACACGTACGTACATTGGGGAAACAGGATAAACTGGGAAATTGAATATAAAAAGTAAGAAGAAGAAATGTGTGGTGGCCGCGTGATGCCCGGCCGGCTTTAGACTCTAAAAGAGTCTAGTGGCTAGCGTGCCGTTTTAAGGCAGTACATTGCCCATGCACGAGACAATGTGTATGTCCTCATACAGTCATTATAATGTCCAGCAGTGGATGTTAAAAATACTGGTTACAGTATTAACGGTTAGACTAAAGAATAGAAAAAAAATTAACAATCCCACCCTCCGAATCGAATCAATTTCCAGTTTTAACCATGCGAACGGACACATGCGTGCAATTCGCCTTTTTATTCCGTCTAATTGCACCTAATTTTGTGCGCGATACCTTTCGCCGTATTGCGTTTAAATCACTACTTGGGTTCCTTATAAAATTATTGTTTTGCCCAACAACTGTTCAAAGTCATTCATTACATGATTTTCACCTTTAAAAATTATAGTTTGGAAGGAAAATTGTTGAGAATTCGTGGCTGCCGATAACGATTTGTAATTTTTCGATAAAAAGGTAATTGGTGGGATTGTGCTAGTATTAAATGGAGTCATTATGGATTAGAACGCATTATGAATTTAATATTATCTCATTAGGTATAAGTATAAGTACGCAGAGTATTTATTTTATTGCACATTATGGAAGAAAAGGCGACCTTAATACTCTAATGCAGAGAATGCATTAGAGTATTAACCTTGGGGTTAAACAGAGAGATATATTGGGTGGTGCGATGACAGGTATAGGTTTGGTAGGGAGAGAGTGCATGGTGAATTCCCACAGCCGCTGGACGCACTCGACTGGCCACGTTGCCCCTCTCTCACAGAAGACTAACTTGAAATGTACTGCATTTTCTACTTTATGGTATTTCTCCAATGTACGTGTTCTACGTGTTTCGGTAGTGAGTGAGATATGCCAGAGGCCATTCCCATCCCCTCCTATCCTATCCTTCCCCATTTTCCCAACCCTTTAACCCCAATTCATTCCTTAATCTACAAATGTAGGCAGCGCATCCGTGCGCGCGCCAACATTCGACATTCTGGACTGATGTTGCCATGTATCGCGGATGTCGACAGTATCCACTTACCATCAGGTGGACTGTATGCTCGTCCGCCGCCTTTTTTTATAAAATAAAACCTTAGTCGCCGACACCTAAGGCAATAGATGCGTTGGTGCAATTCCAAAGCCGGCCGACACAGCACTTAAGTATTTGTACAAAAGTCTTCTGTGCCACGTTTAATTTGACGCTGTGTCTTGCAGCACGTCTATGGGCACAACATTGCCGGCATATTATTGCCATCACTCACCACGTCGGACTCATGATATGTAAATTGTTGTGAGTGGTGTAATCGTCCAATTTACTCTGTAATTCCGCTTACGAGTAATTCAATTGAATTCTCTTTTTATGTGAACGCGGCGGTTATTAATGTAATTTCGTTATTGTTGTATTCACGACTGCCCGTGTCAGTGTTGCCAGTTTCGGTAAATAAATTAGTTACGCTTGAAATTATATGGATACTAGACTTTCTCCGTGGCTTCGTGCGTTTAGAACACAATTTTCGGGGAACTTTGGCGGGAACTCTAGAAGTGACAGTTTTCATTGATTATTATAAAAATCGCGTATTGTGGGTTTTGTGCTGGTTTTGTGGTTCAAATGGTGATAGTTTATTAAACTTCAAAGTACTGTTTGTGATAATCAAATGAAAGTATAAGACAGCGTTCAAGGAGTCCAACTCTTCTATTCTTAATAAACCTACTTTCACTTTAGAGCGACTCCTAATTTACTTTGACGTGACTGGAGATTGTCGCGATGTGTTTTGAATCTTGATTATGAAATTGTTAATAACGAAGAAAACTCAACCTTGGCACAATGTACTAATTACGCCTTTGCCATATAAGAAAGAAAACCCAAAGTTTCAATTTTATTTGACACTGTTAACCTACTACTTATTTGTTATCTACTTACATCTAAAGGACACGGACTACAGTACAAAATTTAAAGAAGAGCATAATGCATAGCAAAGTTTTCCTTTTCCTTTAAGTCATTTGGTTGGTTGGAAGAGATCTCCTTCAGCGATAAGATTGTCTATTGCTTCTACCTATATGTTTTAAAGTGAATACTTAATTTTGTTAACTTAAAACAGGAAATCGGTACCTAAACGATTTTCATACTTTCATTTCATGCATTAACATTAATCAAATATTCAATTTTCTGGGTAAATAGTTGTATGGAAAATATTAATTATTTTAATGTGATTTCTGTGAGGGACGGCCGAAGGTGGCTCCAGATCGAAAGGCTTTGATGGGAATCGGGATGGTCTTTATTTAGCAATGGGACACAATATAGGTTATTTAAGAAAGTACTTTATCAGCTGAAGCATAATTATGTTTTTGTAAAAGGAATTAATAAGATTAATAGATGGATGGGTTCCTAAGTACTAGGAGAATTTGGTACACCCTTAGCATCTTTGCTTAGAAGCTTGTGAAGCTGCAGTAGCTTAAGTATAGTTTTAAAGAGTAAGCAATGAGATCATGATTTAAAGAGATCATGAGGAAGTGATAGAATTCTTTGTACATTGTACAATGTTTGTTTTATCAATCGAATCGTATCCACGTCGCGTGAAAAGCACTACCTGTATAGACTTAATTGCTTCTTTTATAACTTCAGTGGCCCAGCCGGCGCTGTAGCCGGTGCATTACATAAATAATAACCATGTAGTTACAGTGTAACGACCCCGACTAATTAACTGTAAGCGGGACCCGGCTATTCGCACTTCCACCTTTTTCTTCAGATTTCCCGACTGCCTTAACGTTTCCTTCGGCAAAAAAAAGGAATTAACTCCATCCCCCTCACACCAGTTGCACCTTGCACCAGGTTATTATTTCCTTTTCACTCTTTTGTTTTAACGATGTCGACATCTCGCTCCGAGCTCCGCCCATTTGTAAAATCGACTGCCCGTGCCGTTGCACCTGTCCCTTTCACGTCCGCCTGATTTATGTGAGAGTGAGCGGGTTTGATCGACGCTTTGTTTCGTCCGCTTCGATTGTCAGACGACTGTTGTTTTTCAAAAAAAGCCGCGCACTGACCCGAGGATTAGGTTATACGTTATTACCGGGTGTAAATTCAGATAATGCGTTGCGATTGTGACGCGAATTCCTGCGGCTCGGGTGTCGCGCTGTGGGAAACGTCTGGACTTATTTTGTTTTGCGCGGTAGGTACGCCGTTTTGTAAAACTATATTTACGATAATGTTATCTCGCGCGGCCGGATTACATTACGTACCCACGCCGCGGGAAAGGTGCCGGTGATTAATGATTAACTCAGCCGAGGCGGAACCTCACCGCTCGAGCGGTAAGAGGACGAAAAAATCAATTCTAAGAAGGCTCGAGCGTCATAACCTGAAGTGCGTTGCGGCGCGCCACGCGACATAATGAAGCCGTTTACCCCGATCTGCCATCTGTCTTCGATCGAGCAAATCATATTGTCAATGATACCCGTCTATAAATCGGCCCTTGTTTATGGTTTCGGGATAAAAGAGAGCGGAATTAAGATTTTAAGGCGAGCGCGCGGAATGTGCCGCGCAAAAACCGCGGCCCAGTTGACAAGTTGAGAAATGTAACGGCGGTCATTTTTTAAGGTTACTTTTTGGCGGGAACGCCATTCTAATCAAAATAGTTTACGCGTCGGCAGCGGCTGGGATTAGACTCGTTTTGTTCGTCGATGCCGCTCGTGGGAACGCGTCATTTTTTCCAATGACACCGGTGTCCTTTTTTGATTCGGGATTTGTTTATCGATGGGGTTTTGATCCTTTTTAAAGAAATAAATAAAAGTATGTTACCGAGAACAACAAGTATCCGAACTGAGCGAAATACCCGATATCCCGCGCGAACTCAACAAACTGTTATAAATCAAAAGTGAACAAATAAAACCGCTCGGCGAGGTGAAAACGTTATTATCTTTATAATTGCACGTCAAGGCGGGAAAAGTGGAGGCATTTGGCGCGTTTTTTCCGTCACTTTTCTTTTTTTTAACTCCCCGAGTGGCTATGATATATCGGTCCATGAATATGGGATGTATCGCGACACCTGCCTGCTTCCTTATGAATCCGAAATGGCGACTTCATGACGTCATTATCTCCTGGTGCTTCGGGTTTGTCATACTTTAAATTGGACGAGAAATTGGGATAGATGGCCTTCTCTCCCTTGTCATTTTTGTCCATATATTTGTTTTGTTTATTATAAGAAAAAATTATGACGAATGTCTCATCAGTAGATAATTAGTTAATGCCGCGTTTAAGGGTATTTAGGTACTTACCTAAATATTTAGATATCTATGCAATCCTAGAGGCACGCGAATATCCTGCCGCCTTTTGATATTAGTTCAAACGCAGATGGAACATCTATCTATCTTTGAATCAATTATGTACAGCTTTACATTTTTTCTAGCCACTATCAGCGTATCACAAAAAGAGGCAACAAGAGCGTAACAATGAACTTACAAGGCTAAATCAAATATAAACCAGCGGAGATAAGAGGTGTTCGGCCCGCCTCGCCGTAACGATGGGGCGCAATATCGATGTCTCTGTCAAACACTGTCAAAATCGTGACAGGCGCCGCGTCAGCCTAACGAGCCGTGCGGGTTCGCCGCGTCATGGTGACGAGGCGTTTCTACCGCACGATGGAACTAGTAGCGCCATCTGTTGCCAGGTAGACGAACTAAACTAGGCTTCTGGTGAAGTTAGCGAAGAATTTTCGTTTCGGTTGACTGTTTATCCAAACAAAATAACAATTTTTACTTCTAAACGTTTCATATAATTTCAAATACATTATCATTTCAATTTGGAAAACCGTTCATTTTCAAAATGTGGTGTAGTCCACGTCCTCATTATAGCTTAAAAGTCTTTACGTCGCTTACTTTTTTTAAATTAGACTGGTTTAGTAAAAGAGTCAAAATATTGATCATTCTAGGCATAGGCAGCTACAACATCAGAAACAGGTAGTGTTTGTATGATCCTAATCTATAAACGGTAGTTTTATGTGGGAGTTCTACCACAGTATTAAGCGTGTTATCACTGTCGGCTTACTCATAAACTCTTCTCAATAATTATTATTTAAATATAATCATTGCTTAATATAACCGGTCCTTTTCTGATGAATATATTTTAAAACTGGATAGAAATTAACAAAAAATTACAAGCAATCTAATGCATTTTGTTTACGTGAAATTAATATAGCTAATCTGTACTTGAAATTACATGTAGATTTCGTAGCGATTCGTTGGTTTTTTTTCGCGGAATTATTAGATAAAAAACAAATAAACTGATAAAAAGTCTTGAGATATCGATTTTGCGACTCACAAAACACAAGATCTCAAATTCAAACCCTAACCTACTAAGTTTTTATGTACATAAGTATGGATTTTTGCAGTCATTGTACGCTCAACGAAGAAGCATAGAAACATAGTGCGCCCAAGAATTGAAAATTATATATCTGGGACACGAGTAATAACTATTAATCGCTAGTGGGTATCACCGGTGAAATACGACCCAAAACACGAAAATTACAAGGTAAATCCCGAGTCCTGCTTTGGGATGCTAAAGATTAATATCGATTACATTGAAACGATTAGCCGTGTGGTGACGGTCGGGTGTTGAATAGCATCACCCCATCTCTTCACAGGGGTGTCGTAAAGAGCGATTAAGGGATAAGCGTCTACCACAAGCCCTGAGGAGCTATACCATCTCTAAAAGAATGGACTTCCCAAATCGCTTGGCCAGCGTGCCGTTTTAAGGCCTTACATTCACCATGGACAAGACAATGTGAATGAGGTGATGGCCCATGGTCCAGCAGTAGTTACTGAAATGGCTGGTTGCATTTCATTGCAAATTGAAACGATACAGTTGCCTGTATTATTTATATATGGGATATAATGAACTTTGAAAACAAATTGAATCCAAAACACATAGGTATTCTGAAGTTTATTCAATGTAATGAAATGTGTGGATGTAATGCAACGCGATTTATTAACGGATTAAAAGGATATTTGGCAGAAAAATAGTTCATCTCTTTATCCCGGTTTTAAGATGTTCCAAATTGGTTAGGTACAATAAATTTAAAAAAATGGCGTCTATAGGTACAGAAATGCAAATCAAACTAGGGTTTTTTAGCCGGAACGCGAGAAGTGAAGTGTAGCCCTTGTACGTTTTGTGGTTTGGTAGTGATAGTCTATTAAACTCCAGTGTTTTTTTGTGCGTAATATTTGTGATAATCGAATAAAAGCGTGGGACTGCGTTTTTCGTGTTCTTCCAAGGAGTCCTCTTCTGTTCCGACTTCGACGCAATACGTTTTATACTTTGAAATTGTTTATTACGAAGAAAACCTGACACTTGCGCCATCGCTATATATGTAAAGGAAAAAAAAAACTTTTATCTGAACACTTTTTTCTAAAACGTACGGAAAATAGCGAAATCTAACCGACTGGCTTCTTCTTTTAACAGCGCAATTAGTGCATTGTGCCAGTGTCAAGTGTTTTTAAGTAACTAACATCTCGTCAACATCCAGTTCCGGCGAAGTAAGTCGGATGTTGCTCAAGAAAGTTTATTGAGGACAGAAGATTTGGACTCTTTGGAAGCACAGGAGAAACGCAGTCTTGTGCTGTTATTTGATTATCACAAACATAATACAAAAACACTTTGAACTTTAACAAACTATCATTAAACCACATATTCCCACAATACACGTTTTTTTATAATAATCAAACAAATATCCGACTTCACTACTCGAGTTCCAGCCAAAATGTCTCTACCAATTGGTCTTTCAAAGATATTTATAGCAGATTTTCACGTTTGCCAAAGGCGCATCTACACTATACCGCGTTCACACCGCAGGCGTAAAATATAATATTTACGGCGTAAAGAAAGAGTTGGTTGGTATCCTTGTTAGTGGATAATGAGGTGCCCGTTCAACTATAAATTTGTACCGAACCCGCCTGGAGGCGCGCTTCATTTGCATCGTTATGTATCCAGACGCGATTCTTTCTCGCGTTTTAATCATCACTCAATACCGAACGAAAGATGGACGTCGTAAAAGTCCGGCTAAACGTGCTGCCTTTGTTTATGGAACGGTATTTTGCTTGGGAAGACGAATATGTACATTATTCTGATTAGCAGGAATAAAAAAAATATCTTATTTACTCATAAATTATAATTTAATAATATAACTTCCCCTAATAATAATTATTGATTGGGGAAGTTTCGAAAAATCTACAGATTCTGATTTTCGAATTTCGGATAAGGTTCACTACTATATTTCAATTGAGCTTTACCACCTGAATCCGAATTAACAATAAGATTCGAAGTTATGACGTAAAGCAACCCAATACCGACCTCTTTAGAATTTTTTTTTTCATAAAATTCAATGGCAAATATTTATTTAAATGGCCACTTTTTCGATTTTAAGAGTAGCAATATAGCTTCTTAAGTAAATAAATCTGTATGTTAAGAATAAATTACGAAGAATTACAAATAAAGAAATGTCGCTGGTTAGGTTTTATGAAGCTTGCAATTTTTGGTTTACTGTTTTTTTTTTGTAATGTACATACAGTTAAGAGCAAAATATGCCTTTGCGACTGACGCGTGCCATTGTAGATTTTCAATTTAATCATTGTCCATTGAAAATGAGGCATTTTTAACAAATTTTTATTATTAAAAGCGGCGATCTATACTCGACTCACATTCATGAGGTCTTTAGTTCTAATCTCGGGTCTTACCTGCTGACTGAATTTCTACCTAAGTACGGATTTTTAACTACAACTAGCTGAGCATAATTTAAAAAAAAATCGAGCTATCAACTGCACTGGGACCGCCACACGCCCGTATACACACGAAACAGCAGACTATCGTTTCGAGTGATATCAACTATCGATGTTTCATCTCGATAATTTAACCTTTCTTAGATTCTATTTATACCTACTATATAATATCTATGTACATGTCATCAACGAACCTTGTGGGGTCCTAGCGGCGGTGGTCTTTCGTGCCTGTTCACTGTTAACAGAAAAACAGTAGCCTATCGCGCTCGTATCTCTGACCTTTACAAACAAGACTATCTGATCACACGGCAGAACAATTATACATACTCGTACATGAAGTGTTTACAATTAAAAGTGGAATAAATTAATACGAACCGCTAAATGGCACGACAGAAATACGAACAGTAGAAAAACATATGCTTGTACTGGAAACATTAAACATCGTAATGGAAATTGTTACATACGACGATCACTTGCAATGTCTTGCTTTTCATTAAAAGTATTACATTATATTATTTAATTAAGTAAAAGAAAACTGCAAAATAAAAGAAAAGACAAATATAAGATAGATTTTATTTAGGTTTAATTAGGTTCAATTTATTTTGATTTAATTTAATACATATGTAAAAAAAATGCAATTTTATTTATTTATAATATATTTTTTTTCTTCTAAATAATAATGGTGCAACTTTTCAAATATGGAATGCTTTCGGAAATAAAAAGTCATATATTAAATTATAAAAAAATAAAGAGTACTTTCAAAATTACATTGAAAGAACTGCAATAATCACAGCGAATAGTAAAGAATTTAAAATTGATAAACAGTAGAATATTTTTATAGATATTTTAGTGGTTTAGTTTACACGTTATGTTAAAATAACCTACTAATACTGTAACGATTAATAGAGTTAACAAATAATCTTTCGGCCACGCTCGCAAATGCGTACAATCAGAAATTAAAGTTGCGCGCCTGAATCTCTGCACTCGTGTGCGTGGACCGCATGTTTTGTATTTTAATAAACTTATCTTACTGTTAAATTGTGAAAACAGCGTGGCGTTACGAATAAGAAAAATGAGAGAATTTGAAATTTCCAACCGAAGTGCTTTACTTCGGTGTGTAACTTCAAAATTAATAGTAGCTTTTAGTAACCTTCCGGAAATGCACTTTTTGTTGCAGAAATTAGTGATAAATACGTGTCCGTTTTGCTCTTTTATAATTCAATGTTGGTATAAACAAGTCAGTGTTCATTAGTTTTTTAGAACTACCGTAAAATTCCAGACTTTTTCATTGGTCGATAGTTTTAATCTGTATGTAGATGGTCGTAACTTTTATCAACACAGGAAATTCTGCACTACAATGGGGGTGTTATGAGACGTATGAGGATTCTTACTTATGAGTCCGTGGTATTCTTTTCGACAGCCCCGAGTACGCTCGGAATACTTTTATGGCAGTTGTTGAGGATCTCGCTAAATAAGAGTATCGCCAGTGTTTTAAATCTTGGTTTAGTCTAAGACGTTTATTTACGTTTACGGGGCGCGGGTTGCCGACCGCTGGTTTAGACGATTGAATCGCGGTATAGAGACTGATGGAGAGTATTTTGAGAAGTTGTAATAAAAATTTATGTTGAAACCCAAATACATTTTTTGTGTCTCGAAATTTATCTAGTCACACACGAACAGAACTTCCGGGGATGATGAATTCTCTAAGGGCGATTTCCATTGACCCACTGGACTGACGACAGGTCTGACGGAGAGTTTCCAATGAGCTCTTGTAACTTCGAAACTGCCTGTCGTGCAGTGTGGGGCCGAGCGTTATCATGAAGAAGCAGTGGACTAGAGCGATTGACCAGATTCGGTTGTCTGATAGCTAGCTTGTCCATCATCGTTTGCAGTTCTTCACAGTACACATCCGAATTAATTATTGTGCCAAATCTTAAGAAGCTGTAGTGGATAATAAGAATAATAACGGCACAGGACCACCATGAGCTTCGTTTGACTCAGTTTACGTTTGGGACATTGTTGGCTGCCTCCTGGGTTTGTGATGAACATTTACGATTATCGTACACGATCCACTTCTTATCACAAGTGACAATACGATTCAGAATCCCTTAAATTTTGTATCGATTCAGCAAAGTAAAGCAAGCTTCGACGCGTGTTTGCAGTTGACTTTCATTAACATCATACAGTAGCAACTTTCCGAGCTTCTTCACTTTCCCGATTTGACGCAAACGAATCAATATCGTTTTGTCACTTACGCTGAAGGCTGCTGCTAACTCAGACGAGGGTTGAGACGAGCCCGCTTCCACCATTGTTTTCAATTCGTCATTATCGACTTTAGTCTTCGGTCGTCCACGGGGCTTGTTCTTGAGGTCGAAATTTCCAAAACGGAAACGAAGCAAACCAAAAACGCACCGTGCGTTCATTTGCGGTGTTTGGTACGTACACCTCGTTGAAATTGTTGAAATTGCGTGCCGTCTGTGCTGCGTTGCTGTCACGACGGACCTCATATTCGAAAATAATGCGAATTTTCAAGTTTTCCGTGGTCGCAAACACAACGATATCTAAGCAAGAAGTAGTTTGACGGAGAAACAAATGAATAACTGATTTTGAAAAAGAATGTCGTCATAGCTTTAAATTAAAATTAACTTGAATTTGGAATTCCAGGCCAAACCCAAGATAACTAAGTTCAAAGGGGGCCACTATGAACAAATGGAATTTCATAGGTAAGGTAAGCCTCTAAATTCCTTACTTATTTATTTTACTTACCTATAAATAAAAATCTACTAATGCGATATTAGCGATGAGTAGTGCAAGGTACC
The DNA here is from genome assembly GCA_943735995.1 of Sesia bembeciformis. Taxonomy (NCBI): domain Eukaryota; kingdom Metazoa; phylum Arthropoda; class Insecta; order Lepidoptera; family Sesiidae; genus Sesia; species Sesia bembeciformis. The sequence goes on from OX031042.1 coordinate 1,470,112, forward strand.
AGGAGCGCATGCATGTCACGGCAGTGGTCGGAAGTCTTCGTCGCATCGCGTGCTGCTTATTTGTGAATAATTTAGCCAAGTCGGCAATCATTCGATATTTGAAGTTCGTTTAATGTCTGTGTGCGTGGGTCCTGGTAATGCATGCATGGGTGTGGCTATCAAAGACTTCTTAATACTCTAGTATACTCTAGTGTGTATTAAGAAGTCTTTGGTAGGAATTGAAGAAGAAAAAGAATAATGCATTTTAAGCTGTTAAACTATTATTCTTTCCTTTTTAAACTTCTTAATTAACTACAGTGTTTAACCATTTTTTTTTTCAAAAATCGTATCACTTACCAATCATTATGCTAAGTGCTTTTTATCCATCAGTGGAGCGACATAGGTTGATGTTGTGCCATCAATAAGTTTGTGACACATTCAAATTGGCAATATATTTTTTTTAAATATAAATTATCTCGATATGTGCAATGAAAGTTAGGCCACGAATAGTGTGGGCGGTCCGCGAGTAATCTTCGAGTAATGAGTACGATGAATAGTGTGGTAATCGCAAGCAGCTACAAGTGAAAATCAGCGCTGCAGTTTTTGCTGCAGCACATGCTGAGTTGTGGCCCGTTAGACTGGTGGCCAATACACACCTTTGCGTTAAGTAAGCCTATATAACATATTTTATGTTTTATGTTAATAATGTGTATGTAGTGTTTGTTATCCGGTACCAATAGATTTCTTTCTTTCTTTCCTTTCTACTCAAAGATCCCGAATGCCGTGAGTCCAGAGACATATAAAGTCAAACTTCCAAACTAAGACATCTATACTAATATAATAAAGAGGTAAAATTGTGTATTTGTAGGTACATATGTTGGGGGTAATCTCTGGAACTACTGAACCGATTTCAAAATTTCTTTCACAAATAGGAAGCTACATTATCCGTGTCTAATATAGGCTATATTTTATTTTGAAATTTTGAAAAGAAAAACTTATAAACCGAAGCGAGGGCGGGTCGCTAGTATTTAATAATAACTGCAAAAATATCAATTTTATTAATATCGAGAATCAGTAGCTAGAGGATGTCGGTTTTTTCTTTCCTTAAGCATTTGTACCACTCAACAGTGTAGTTCTTCATTGCAAAGTTCTTCTCTCTAGTGATTGGTTCCAGCATTGAATATAACTTACCTACTATCACAGACTTACTCGGTTGGGGGTTTTCTACAGTTGTAAAATGTTCTTTGACCCTTTCAACGACAGTAAATTTTGTTTGAGTAAAACATGTAAACATACGGTTTAATTAAGATCAATTTATAATATATCCATCTTCAGAAACACTGCAGACAGACAAATGCAGTGACATAAACAATATTAAACAGATATCATCAAAAGTGTCATATGCAGGTGCCAATACGCAAGATCCAGTTTTACGAGTATTAACACTCAGATAACGACACTAGACGTGCAAAATTACCACTTGTCTGTGTCATTACCAGTCATTATAGTTAAGTACTGGCAGCTTTTTATAATGCCAAGTTTTTGAAATACCATTGAATGGATAAATGAGAAATATCAATTTTACGGGGAGTACGATGCTGTATTTCACAGTCACCGGGCATGTCCGACTGAGTAGCCGAGTGACCCCAACTGAAAACTGAACCGCTTCAACGTGCCGGAGCCCATACCGACCTCATGCATCCTATCCCATCCTACATCATCGGATAGTGAGTACTTACAATGGGATGACGAAATCTCCTATTCAACCTTGTCAATCTTTTTTTTAAACGTCACCTCACTAATATTGTAAATGCGAATATTTTTCTGAGTTCGTCATTTAATCACGTTGAAACGGCTGGAACGATTCGTTGAAACTTAGCAAATAGGTTGCTTGTAATCGAGATCAACACATAGGCTACTTACTATTCATGTAGACCAAGCAAGTTTCCTATAAACATTTAGGGATTGACAGTACCTTTCTAACAGTACAAACTCTAGAGATATAAAGATATATGTTAACTATCCTTGGGATTTTTAGAAAGTCAATCCCATCTATCCATTTGTTGGATGCATTACTGTATCAGTAATAGATATAGGACCCACAATAGGCAGAGCTTGTGTCGTGGGACCTAATTCATGATTTACAAAATGAAAAAGCGAAGATACAGTCCCTCCTATTGACACATGCTACTTATATACGAATATAATTATAATCTGTTTATTATAAATATTAATTGCGTTCATATGTAGAATTTGCGTTTTATACACTCTTTTTTGGACTAGCTCGTCATAACCGGGAGAAGCAAGCGTTGATTTATGATCAGTGACTACTAGAAAGAAAAATATTTATTTGTACCCACAAAACACCATACCTAATACATAAAATTTAACATACAGCACGGGTAAGAGATAGTGCGGTGTAATTGTATGTCGACATTTTGTCAAATATAATATATATACATACAGTATAATATTTCGGTCTGTAGCTCTGCATATGCTGCAACACCAAAGACGGTTACAGCTACATTCTGGACTTACGGACCATTTGAAGCGCGTAAAATATCTAACCGCTAAAAAAGAGAATATGATAAAAATTAGTACTGTAAGATCAGTAAATAAATTGCAGCAGATAACAGAAAAAGTTTCCGAACTGATAGAAGTCTGGCTTCCTTGTAAAGCAATTTAGTGTAGTAACGGGAAGGTTTGCTATAGATAACCTTTAAGACGGAGCGCTAAATCCTCTCAATTGTTATCATGTGAGTATTGGCAGCTCCACCCCAATCCGATGCACATTGCTTTAAAATGGACTGACGAACCAGGTATATACAAATTCCAACAAGTATGAACTTGTTGATAGGTATTGAGCTGCTTCCAGCAGCTCTTCGGTGCAGACTTATCAAACCAATCAGACTCTGAAGCGTCCAGTCAGTACCTATATATATTTTTCAAAGGTTAGTTTCTGATCTACTGTAATGCGAAGATATTTTATTTCTGATCCTCTACATTTTAATGCGAGTCGATTGTAATTCTCAATTTTGAAACAAAACGAAAGTTAATAATATCTTTACATATCCTGCTTTAATTGATCAGAGATATGTGGAAAACGGAGTTGGTTTATGTTCAATTACCAAGAAAATATTCCCAGATAAAAGGCCAAAAATATGAACTTGTTTTATTTATTTCCCCAACACCTTTCTGTCCAATTTCGAGAAGGCGCGCTGTTACATTCGGTAACAAACAACGCGGAGAAACTGCGAGATTATTGTCAAGATACCGGGGTAAGACCGAATATCGCCGATTGATACTCGAAGATGGGCTCTCAGGGGACTTGAGAAAAAAAAAATATCAACCAAACTACCCGCACCTATACATATTTAATGGTGCGGGGCGTGGCCACAATATCTCCGAGTACCAGACCAACAGAAATTGAGAGGCGTTATCGTATCGAAATCCGCCGTATCTGGGCCGGCGGTCTCGGAGGAAATCATTGGGAAGGCATCCGGAAAATTTACCGCACATTCCGGCTCATGTGGCGTAACACACCTGCCTCTTGCTTATGCCAACCTAGTACGTGATCTATTTTTGTTAGAATATTGTTTTGTAAAAACAAGAAAATTGTTGTAGCCATTACTGAAAAGCTATTAAGCGTCCCATCGATTGAAAATTGAAATTCTAAATATTCATAAAGCAAAAGGGTTATTTACTGAAGTATGTCTAGCAATTTCAGGCAGGGCGCCATAATGGAAAGTCTGGTTAATTATTCAACATGTCGACACTATAATGGGACGCGCGTTTATAAATATTCAATAGTCGATCGGTCGAACGGTTCTGTAACGCTACTATGCTATGTCCAATAATATTGGGTGAAACAAATTTATGTGCTTGAAACTGAAAAATAAAATATTTAAATACAACTGACGAATCTTCAAAGTGGTTCGTAAATAGCTGTTGTGGTTACCATTGGCTCAGCGAGGAAACTACTCACGGTGATATTATACTCGTATTAGGAACTAGCTTTTGCCCGTGACTTCGTTCGCATGGTCTACGTGGCTACTGGCCTATGTTTTAATCTGGATTACAATCTACCTATTTGCCAAGTTTCAACGGAATCGATTCAACAGTTTCGACGTGATTGGGTAACAAACAACCCTTCAAATTTTACGTATTTATAACTAGCGACCCGCCCTCACTTCGCTTCGGTTTATTAAATTTAAAACAATCGGAATAAGATATTTTCTTGCGGTAAAATGGAACCTATATTTTAAGTTAGACCTCTAGAAATACATCGGTGAAAACTGCATTCAATTCCATGCAGTAGTTTTTGCGTGATGCGTGTACAAACATACATAAAGACAGACAGACAGACAGACAAAATTTCTAAAAACTGTTGTTTTGACTTCTGTTGCTCGAATAAAGATCAATAATGTACAGACATCGGCCTGTTACAACTTTGTTATATGTACCTATAGATAATAGTGGGATAACTCTTAGCAGTGATCTACGTAAGTTTATGAAGCTTCCAAAGTACTGACACGATATTGACGAGTGAAGGTTACGGTAATTACGAGTTCCGATACAAGTTCATTAAAACCCCTTTCATTATCAGTATACGACTCTTATTGTTTTTTTATAAAGTCAATTATAAAATATTTTTTTATAATTAACGAGCATCGTTGAAAGACACTAAATAATAAAACGTTATGAGAAGAAATTAACAATTAGTATTGATAGCTATTTGCAAATACATATTTATCTAGTCATTAATATATGCCATTATATTAAGGAGCGAAGGTTACGGTAAAGACACTTTCTGATACATAGTCATAAAACGTTTGTCATTACCAGTTTAAGGACTTTTATTGCTCACTCTATTAAGTGCAAAATATTTTTATGAGTAAAAAAGGTAAAAAAGGTAAAAAAGGTAAGAGTAAATAATAATTTCACAAGAAAAAATATTTAGAATTATCGCAATAGCTAAAATAATAATTGTTAAAATATTTGGAATATCGCAATAGCTTTTGGGAGGGGGAGAGTGCACGCTGCAATCCAACAGCTGCTGGGCGCGTTCGACTGGCCACGTTACCCCTCTCTCACAAAAGACTACCTTGAAATGTACTGCATTTCCCACTTTGTCTTATTTCCCCAATGTACGTACGTGTTTCGGTAGTGAGTGAGATGTGCCAGAGCTCATTCCTATCCTATCCCTTCCCATTTTCCCAACCCTTTTTTCTAAATCCATTCCTATATCGACAAAGTTAGGCAGCGCATCCGGGGTCGTGCCAACGTTTGTCATTTTGGACTAATGTTGGCATGTATCGCGGATGTCTATGGGCGACAGTATCCATTTACCATCAGGTGGACTGTATGCTCGTCTGCCGTCTTCGTCCATAAAAAATATTTAGAATTATGGCAAATAAATCTGGTCATGAATTTGTGCATAATTATGTAGAAATATCCAAATTTATTAATAGACCATTTCCTTTTTGATAATCGGTGTTATAAATGATAAATATGTATTCTATAATATTAGATAAATAATATGTTAGATTAACATTCGATCGAAATTGCTTTCGAAATGTATTTACTGCAGTTATGAGTATTTTTTTAACCTCCACGCATAATGAATTGCACTAGAGAGAGTAAAATCGATATTGTAAATAGGATACAACCTGAAATCATTATGAAAAAACGAATTTCTTATAAAACTCCCAACCGCCTATTAAGTTGTTTTTGCGTTGTAAATACGGAAATTTTGTTTAATTATATTACTGAAAATTAAACATGTCGACTCACTTGCCTATGGAGGAGGTAAATTACACGTAATTATGTGCGTGCGACGGGACGGGGCTAACAAAACGCGTGCGCAATCAAAACCAATTTGCGCATTCGGCGGGCGAACAGCGCAGATCCTGCGTTAATGTCACGACGTTCGGACTCATTCACTACAACCACAAATTGGCCCGTTTTGACCCAAACCGGGACCACAACGATTATTGTCCGGTGTACAGCCAAATGTCAAGTAGTTTGAATTTTTGTGTCGTCACGCGCGACGGTTCTCTGTTGATTGTTGCGGTCGCGGTTGACGTGATTACAAACAGTTTTCGGTTTTGACAATCTGTTCTAATTGGTTGTAACCGCTCTGTGGTAGAGAACCACCATGGGACTTAAGCTGCAAACGCTGGATTACGTATACGTATGACGCTACGTATACGTTACATGACGACGATGAGATATTAGTTCATATTGTTGTGTAATGTAAGCCATGTTTCTAATTCTAAACAGCGTCTTTGCATATAAAATACATTTATATATCTACTAGCAGTGCCAGCGATTTCGGTCGCGTGAACTTTCGTGTGATTCCTGTTGGAACTCTATAGAGGATCTGGTTAAATTAAAATGTTAGCCCGGCACATAAGCTATGTCTTTGTCAAGTTTCATTAAAATCCGCCCGGTTGTTTTTACGTGTTCAGAGAGACAGACAAAAATTTTAGTAATTATTGTTTTGGGCTCTATATAATTCGTAGGTACTTTATATTGCAATCACTTTTCGTTTTAATATTTCATGTACAGCCCCGACTCTGATATAATTTTGTTATATGTATAGATTAATTACAGTGAAGTAGGAAGCCCAAATGACGATAACAGACTTCGACAATGCAACCCTCTAACGTCTTAGCAAAAATCTACAGAATATTATGAATAACTAAGTATGTAGCAAGCTCCAAATTTGATTGTTTTTTTTCCATTCGACTCAATTTAGCGTAATCTACAAGTTTTAAAAGATTTTGAATTTTTATTCATATTTTACACGATAGTTGAGTAGGTCCAAGCGACTTGTAAAATAAGCCTTGGAAGCGTTTTAATACAAAATTATTGTCACATTTCACTTTTATCGCTTGGATCAAAATGGTGTTCATTAATGTTCTTATTTTGTTAAATAACGACGAAAATGCTTTTTTAACAGTTAATTTTTGTAACGGAACGCCTTGCTGTCATATCACTACGTGTCGACAAAAATAACAGTTTTTCTCGTGTAAATTATCGGTTTCAGTGCGATCTCAGTTCGTAGCAACTATAAACGGTATAATCGTGTAATCGGGTGGTAATCGGGTAGTATTTGGCTTAATTCTTGCAATCGGACCAATCGGGTCAGCCAATGACGAGATAATGATTGGGTTCAGAACTGGGTGTGATCGGGAAGGTTCGAGAGAAAATTTCTTAAACATGTTACTTTTAAGTTTAAAAACAAATTATGACTGTTAAGGTACTTTTTTTCTTTTCTTAAAGGGCCTTAGCGTAAGTGGCACATTGTGCTAGTGTACCGAGTTTTCGTCGTGTTTAACAATTTTAAAGTTAAAACAATTCAAAACGCATCTCGTCAATGTCTAGTCCCGTCGAAGTAAGTTTGGAGTCGTTCAGTACCGTGATAGTAGGTTTACTGAGGACAGAAGAGTTGGACTCCTTGGAAACACGAAAAATGCAGTCTTATTTGTTATCACAAACATTACGCACAATAAGCACTTACAATAAACTATTAATAAATCACAAATCACAAAACCCACAATATAAAAATTTATAATATAATAATAAAATCAAAAACTCGAATTCATTTCTCGAGTTCCTAATTATAGTTAGTTCTTCATTCATATTATGCGTTGAGAAATGTTAGCTACATGAGATGCCAACTGATGCATTTGGGATGTGCCAATTTCATTATAAACATCAACTATTTAATTTAATTTTGGTTTTTATGTCATCAATTGTCTTACTGCACGCTATTTATCCTGATGCCAACGAAGACCTGCTTGACAGATGTAAACACAATTTTACAAGAACTTTTTCACTTATCTAAAACAAATACGCCATTACGTCGGTGTCACATGCCGGTGGGAGGTGGGGGTGAGTAGTGTAATCAGCGTAATTGGTGTAATATATCCAACGGTGCGTCACTACGAGGTAAATATATCTAGGTATAGTATGTACATAGCCAGTAACTAGTTTTAAGTGTGAAAATAAAGGCTAAACTTCCTGGACTGGGATATATATCTATTTAAACTGGTCTCAACGACTATGTTTACCGTATTTATTTTATTCGATGTTTCGGTTGTAGTACTCAAACCCTAATTCAATCACTGGATATAACTCGTTTAAATAGATAAACAATTTGTTTTAGCTAAAATACCGTTAAACATATATCCAGCCAGGCATACAGTGCTACAGAGTAATTCTGGGTTATACACCAAAGGTATACCATACCGTAACCAGTCACTTTATTGTCCACTGCTGGACACGGGCTTCCTCGTGCACATTGACTTGTGCGGGAGGGATGTTATCCAAGAGAGATGGCGAGTCCATTCCTTAGAGGTGATGTAATTTCTCAGGACTATTTTGTTATCCCTTAGTTGTCTTTTAATGCACCCACGGAAAGAGATGGGTTGGTGCTATTTTAAAATCGGCCGACACTTCACACCACACCAAAAGTAAATGAAGTATTCATGAATAAATATCTCTCGTTTCATTTTAATATTTTTCAAAATAGCTGTTTGTAGTAGAGAACGAAATTTTAATCTAGAAAATCTGAACCATGAATAAGTCCACTGTACTACATTGGACATGATGCTTCTAGGATTCTGTTCTACGTACTCGTATTTCTTCAAGTAACTTGGTAAATCAGTCTTTGTAATAGTTTTTTTGTATTTGTACAAATGGTTTTTGTACAACCATTTAGTGTCTTAAAATTAATAAAATAAAATATAAATAACAAACCGTATTTAATTATATCTTGCAATAAAATACCGTTAAAAACGCAGACATTTCAAAAATGCCATCCTAGCATTTCGCGATAAGACGCTTATAACAAACAATTAACAAGACAAATGGGGCTTGCGGTGTAATTTTTATTTACGTTGTAATTTCTATTTGCCGTGAATAGATTAATGTAAATAGTATGTAAAATGATCGTACCCGTGCGGGCATATAGGGTTGCTACGAGCTAGTATCCTGTCGGATTGCCATAAATGGTAAGCCTACTGCGTTTGCAAATTGCGACAACTCATTGTTCGCCAAATACATACGAACTGGTATTCTATACAGAGTATAGAAAGAACCAGTGCAGAATCTACACGTAGTTGTGTAAAGATGCAATAGAAATGCGGTACATACACAGATACAACGTCAGCGTTGTATCTGTGTGTGTACCGCAGAAGTGTATTAAATACACGCGGTCCGCCCTATCTTCGTTTAAGTGGAATGACGATTTCCTAAGGAACCGAAACGTAACCTAGGATCTGCATTAATTTAGTTTTATAAATGCGACAGAATTTTCAAAGTTGGTCCAGTAGTTTTTGAATTTATCTATTACATAAACAAAGAAAAATAACTCACTTGAACACCTTCTTTCAGAAAAAAGTGTATAATATGTATAGATTTTCTTATTATAGACTTACTTTTCAAAGAAACACACGCCTCCATACCTCAAATACAGATCCGCTTTAAAACTAATGTTTTAAGTAGCGTCTATCTGATTGGTCGAGAACATTTTAGAGCAGCGCTGAAAGATGGTTTTGTTTCATGCAATAGTGGGAAGGATGTACGAAATCTAACCAACATTGCATTTTTTAATAATAAGTTTTATATTACAGTTTAGAATCAACAAATAGCACCTATTTTTTTATTATACGGCATTTCGAAAAATATATCTAGGTAGGTACTAGTATCACCATGTGTTGTCTCCTAAGGAAACAAATAATTCTGCGTTAATGTTGCATCATTCCTATGATAGATGTCGTAAGTAACGATTTCAATTTCATTTGTCACTTATTTTCCAAATCACATAATAAAATAATGTTTGCCAATATTTGTAAACTCTACCCTGATATCTCGAATATCTCGAACTTTTTAAACTGTCTACACTGGTTACTTCAGTTTACTGTGTGCCCTTCCAGCTTAGCAATACAAGACACCGAAGTTGAATACCAAGATAAGTATCACTGGTTATCAAGATCGCAGTTAGAAATTATTCAGCTGTTTTATTGATAACGATTGCGTTTATGACGTTCATTTGCTCTTTAACTGCTTTATTTAGATGTAATTATGCGGTAGGTCTTTTTAATGCTGAAAATATTGATATAATTGTTGTTGATATTTTCCGAAACATTACTATATATCTAGGTAATAAATATATTATCTTGAGTCATTCGCCTATAGAGATAGAGAGGCAAAGACATATGAGAAAACATAACTTCGCCGCATCTAGCATATCTCACTTACTTCCGAAATCTGTACGTACATTAAGAAAATAGGATAAAGTGCGAAATGCAGTAACATTTTACGGTAATCTTCCGTGAGAGAGGGGTAACGTGTCCAGTCGAGTGCACCCAGCGGCTGTGAGATTGCAGCGTGCACTCTCCCTCTCCGACCGTCTATAAGTATGTAAAATTTTAAATCTAAAATGTAATATTGAGTTATAACTGTTCCTTATGTTTTATGCTCATTTTCGCGTAATATCTTACGTTGAATTGTGAATCTGGTCGGCCTAAATATAAGGGAAATATTTCCATATCATAATCACTTATTTTCAAAAATCATCAAACGCGTAAAAGCGTTTAACCCTAAACATAAAGATTCCAGAATCAAAGCGTTTAACCCTTAAATCACGAAGCCCGGTAGTGAACAAATATTTTAACAACTGTATCTGTCAAACGGAACGGACGCGTCAATCTATTATATTTTAATTCGAATTTAACGCACTTTTTAACAGTCGCCATAAATCAGACGGGTTAAGAAAACAATGATTCCTTTGTAATAGTATAGGCTATTAAATTTGAGAATATAAAAACGTCTGGACGTTTCCATTTCGACGTGTGACGTGTTTTATTTGGCTGTCCATTTTTGGCGGGTGACTAGGCGCCGGTTTGGAAATAATTTTGAATGATTTACTGCGATCTCTGTTAATTCGTAATTAGGTTTAAAATGTTAAATAAATTCTCGTCGTTCATTTTATTCTAAAAAACATTTTTATGAAAACAACGATAAGCGTTATCATATCAGCTTTTTAAATAGTTGTTAATTAATTACAACACTTGAATAATCAAATAATGTCGTTTCTTAAATTTTAAAAATATTTTTCATTCCCAATTGCTAATTTAAATAATTTTAGAGAGAGGCAGTTAATTTTCGCGACTGCCATAACCACTAACTACATAACAAACAAACAAACACACAATTAAGCAAAAGTTGGAATAGTGAAAGATCACGCGTAAATTACCAGGGCAACCAGGCGAACATAAATGCGACGTGTTTTACCGTAGTTTCGGATCCCATGTGGGGCATTACGCTCAAGACGAGTATGGTCATTAGGCAGCGATATTAGCTATTAACCGGCGCCCCGGCGAGCATAAGTTACCTAGAGGTGTCTCTATGTACATACCTAGTGGTACCGAGCACGTTTTGCCGGTCATTTGTCTTTCAATGAGAAGATGCTTGTAATTATTGTAAGTAAGCAACAATTAAAAATTTAGAATTCCGTACCTATGTAAGCGGCCAATGAAATTAGTCTATTTGAATAATTACACACTTGCGTTCGATTTTAGAATCACGTAATGCACCGGCATCACGTACTTACTATACGTTGCAATACAATGCAATGCAACCAGCCCCGTTGGAGATGGATCTCCTGATATATATTGTCTTGTGAGTGAGAGATGGATGACTTTAAAACGCCACGCTTGACAAGCGGGTTGGCGAATCCGCTCTTTTAGAGGTGATGGAGTTTTTCTGGGCTTGTGGTAGCCGGGTGCAATAGGTTATATTAATAAAATGTTAGCGAGGCATTATGACATAGATGTTTCCTTCTCAAATGAGTGGGTTCTGAACGGGTATGCTGTGGAATAATTTAGAGAAATCGTTATAAAATAGGTATCTACATTTTATAACGATTTTATAAACTGTAATGTAGCTTCGGGTATGTTTAATTAAGTAAATAAATCTGTTCCATTAGCAAATGAACTTCGCACTCTTTATTGATACTGGAGCGTTGTTATCTTTATTCCATAGGTATTAAGGGTGTTCCAATGTCGGTTATATAAATTTGTCGTGGCCGTAAACTCAACAAGTGAACAGAGGTCGGTTTACGATGCCATAAACGTCTGTCGTCTGACGTCTCACTAATACGTCATAAAGTGAAATTGTTGGGGTGAATCTTTTCCTAGAGCACATCTCTACTGACAACTTGTTATGGTGCCGTTTACATCTCACTTTATGGTACACCTTATGATACACTTAAAAATAATATTCTTTGTTGGGTTAATATTCGGCGGGATATTTGGCAGACTCATAAACGTTTTACGCAACATCGACATAAGATTTTCATTGATTTGTTTCTTGTTATTTTTTTTTTTTTAATATTTTGAAAGTACTTGAGTGCTTTGACGACCGTGTATATATCAAATTTTAAAACTTGAATTTTTAGATTAATAATTGCAACTGCAATAGGTTAGCAAAAACAGAATGAAAAATCGAAGTAATTAATCTATTGGTTGCCTCGAGGAATATGCATGTGGGAGAAACTTCAGATTGACCTATCTTAGATGTATCTAGTAAAGATTTGTAAAGTTTACATTATTTTTCATACAATCATTTGCTTTACTCCATTACTTGAATTCTTCCAATAATTCAATCGGTTAGGTAAAACAGTAGATAACGTTAATAAACATTTTAAGTTGACAACCGGATTAAAATGTTACAAGAATAACAGTTACCTATCGCTTTACGTTATTTTAGCCACGTCACTACGGTGAACCCCTCAGGCTATGATCAAGCCAAAACCGTGCCGGTGTGCTAGATAACGGGTATCGTTGTAAATTGCGGAACTGTACCTAATTCGTCGAAATCTTTCTAAAAGGAATGAAATTTGTGGAGAATCTGTAATTTTATAAAACACCCAAAATGAAATAAAGTCAATGTTTACTAAAAACGTATTGTTGGACAGAGCTCGTGAAATTAAAAATTATTTTGTCCACAAAGTATTATATTTTGTCTAAATTTTTTTTTATTTTTATTTATACCAATCAAAACATCAAACGCCCTTTACAGTATCCATATTGTCTTGTGTATGAGGAATGGGTGTGGCCTTAAAACGCCACGCTGCCCAAGTGGGTTGGCGAGTCCATTCTTTTAGAGGTGGTGTAGTTCCTCGGGGCTTGTGGCAGCCGCTTTCTTATTGCTTCGTCGCCTTTTACGACACCCACGGGAAGAAATGGGTTGGTACCCAAGAAATGATTGGTACCCGACACCACACGGCATTATTTAAATATCCGAATTTAATTATTTATACATTTTTGTGTGTTTGGATAGGTGAATGAATATTTAAAAGTCAAATAATTCAAATAAATTCAATTATCGCCGTTGAATGAACAGCAGATATTTTACTTGGTTGGAAGAGCATATTGTCACCCATGGACTTCTCCGTGAAATGCTTACTTCAGTCCAATAATGACAAATGCCACGTAACTTAATTGTAGATCTTTTTCCGTGACAAGTTTGCCGAACTAGTGATAGATGGACAGTTAGACATTTCATATACACAAGGGATCTGTACATAATCATTTCTATGTCTAAAATAAATAGAAAACAAAAAACAAACAGCAAACAAATAAAAAAACATTTGTCTTAAATATATAATATTATACAAAGAGGTAAAGTTGTGTGTTCGTAGGTATGTTGGCAGTAATCTCTGGAACTACTGAACCGATTTCAAAAATTCTTTCACAAATTGGAAGTTACATTATCCGTGTCTAATATAAGGTATATTTTATTTTGAAATTGTTAAAAAATTAAAATTTGAAAAAAAAAAACTTATAAACCGAAGCGAAGCGAGGGCGGGTCGCTAATCTTAAATAAATTTGTGATCAGGCCTGACTTTGCTCAGGTGGCATAATGATTTCTTACGGAAATTCAAATACAGCTTCGGTCCATTAGCAGTAGGTAAATACTTTGGCTTTCTAAAATTTAAAGAATTTATAAAAAGGTCCAGTAGTTTTTGAGTTAACCTTGTACACACAAAAAACAAACAATATCTCTCTTTATAACCATATATAACCATCGATATGGGAATAGACTCGATGACACATCTTTCAATGAAACCTGGTTGGCAACTTCTAGGGGGGGGGGGGGGGGGTGAAGCAGATGAGGAGGGCTTCATTAAAAAGTCAAATTTGAAACTTAGGTTCCATTTTCAAAATGCATATGTATTAAAGAATTCGAGAGCTACCGAACGTAGAACACTATTAAACTCTAACGTGCCTGCCCTAGAGTGATTGTATAACATATCTAGTACATTTTCTGTTTTCTCAAATCGATGATTATTTATTCAATACGTCTACGAATCGTGTTTGAAACCGAAATAGACAATCGCAAGTATCAAACGAGCTGAGTCGCGGTAAACTCCCTCCCCCCGCTAGACAATTAATCATTCCCCCTCACCCCCAGCATTGTCACAGAAAAGGCGGTCAAAATTCAGCGCTTCTGTTTCATTGGAAACGGTGTAGTGAGGCTGCTTCAAAATGAACACTACGTGTGATTTAAAAAAAAATCCTAACTGATATAATTTCGGATAATATATGCAATATTGGAAAACCGATATTGAAGTTGAATAATACGGGTATTTCGATATTAGGTTTTCCGATCGCGGGTGAAGCAAAACGGCGGCGGCCAGCGCGTTGGCGGTTGACGGCGTGCAGCGAAATGGCGTGAAAATGAAATGGTGGTAATCGAGGCCTTCATTTAGAGCCTATGGATATTTATTGATAATACCACCCACGAGTGTAGAATCAGATAGAGCCTTTTCTTCCGCGGTCTATACGTGTAATAAGATTAGATCGTCTCCTAAAGATGACACTTTCGATGTCCTCTGCTTTTTGCGATCATTGTTTCAACAAGTTCGACCTGGTCATTTATCGTCGTAAACTTCATCATCGTCAAAGTTGCAAGGAGAAGTGATGAACGAACGAGGCCTGATTACTTTTTTGAAGATTTTCTAATATTTATTAATTTGTTCCTATCCTGTTTGATTATAATAAGATTATAGATTTAGTTTAAAATATACTTTTATTTCTAAAACATCCATCTTTCTCAAAGTACAAGAATATCGAAACATCGGAAAACCGGTATTTGAAGTTTTGATATCGAAATAATACCGGTATTATGAAAATCCGCCCATAGTCCATGATCTCAGTTGTACTGTCTGTTGGTCTGTTATCTTCATTCTATAAAAAAGCAAATATGTAGGAAAAAATTAGCAAAAATACACAAAAATAAAGTACGTAGAATTCTTACACGTTCCGTTTGTTTGTTACTCATGTCAGAAAGGAGGGGATTTATTTATTTATTTTTGTACGTAATTAATCTCGGTGTGTCAATTTTTGAGTTGTCGCGTTACACTTTACAATCGTCGCACAAATCCACTGCCTATAATTTCATGTTGTCCTGGTATCTAGCAGTAATTATAGCGAAGTGAAACACATGGGGCCTGACTTACTTATTAAAATGTTGATAAATGGACCCACTTGTTTGGTAGGCTCGCCGTTTTTGGACAGTGGGTTTATACGAGTACTTAGCTAAAAAGTTAAGTATATTTTTTCTGGTAAATAACATAAACCACTAATGAGGTTTTCTTTTAAAGGTAACGTGCAATTGATAGCTCAAATGTTTCCTTTGCAATGTAAATTATGAAATCTCATGGAGTTTACTTTAAATTAATTCTTAATAGTTAGTTATTTTTCAAGAATATACAACTAACTTAATAGGATTGTAACTAGGTTTTAAACAATTCCTTACATGTCAAAATACATCTATGTTAATGCTATATTTTTTAGTAAATAACAATAATAACTAATATATTAATTATTACTTATGCAATACTAGCTGAAATCTGCGGCTTCGCACATATGAATTTAGAATTCACAACTGTACTGAATGGTTAATTAGTTCTATTCCACGCACATTGGTAAATATGGTAGTGATTCGTTGAAGAAACCAACCTTTGAATTTATAACATTAGTAGAATAAATACTAATAAAAGGGAATATAAAACTTTTTATTTCATTTATAAAAATCCCCCTCATAACGACATAAGATGCAAAGAATAGTTTCCGGGAAGACAAAAAAAAAATATTAAAAACAAATTATCTCATGAGTATCAAAAATAGTAAACATGGAAGAAGAAAGTCCATGAAGCAAAAAGAACGCAAATAATAAGAAAACTAAAAAGATTCTCGAAAAACAAAATTACGAAAACGGATAACTCAAAAATGCAATATAGCACAATGAGCGGCGGAAGTCGCCGAGTGCGCCCGAGCGACCCCGAAGTCACCCGAAATTGGGGGGCGACCCAGGAAGATGTAATGATGTTTGTCAAATGGAAAATGAGATAGGGAAATGTGGACTAGCTGAATTTGCGACCTTTTTGCTGATGCCGACTTATGCGCCCCGCGGTTTGCGAACGTTTAACGAATCAACATAGACGATTTTTGTCAAAATTTAATAGACAGCATTTAATTTAATAGATAGAAAGAAAAGAAAACCATAGTCACAGAAGCGGTTATATTATTATGCTTAATAACGCCATAGACAAAGTTGTGTAGTATTTAGTTGCCTTTGACTCGTGATTTTGAAAAGTAGTATTTTTTCCGTTTTTTATATTTAATTCTGAGCACACATCCTATTAGATATTAATATCATAGGTACTTTACTTTTTTAGATAGATTAATCTATAGTACAGATTAATTTAATTACATCACATTTTAAGAGATTATTTCCTGCGTTATATAACGCCAAGGCAAATACAGGTATGTTTTGTTTATATAAAGATGAATGAAAGAACAGAAACCGGTTTACTTATTAAAAACTTATTACTTATCACATCTTAATAAGGGTTTACAATAGAATTTATGTTCGAAACAAAACTATTTATCGAAGAAGTTATAAATCATTAATCGGTAATTCCTAGAGACGTTGACAGTGCGTTGCATGTGACGCCCGTGTTAACAGAAAAACAATTTTTTGACAGAAGCGAAAACAAAGCGTTTATATAATTTTAAACGAAAATCCTTTCGGAACTTTGACCGCTTTTCAAGCCTTGAAACACAGGGATTTTATATTTATAAGGTCGACTATTTTCCCTTTTTAAGGATTGTCAAAAGAAACTAACTATATTGTGTTGCTTTGGTATACAAAGAAACGACATATAAAGTTTATTCTTCAATACTTTCTACAATCTATTATCTATCCTTACAATACTCTTATTTATCTTGACCTAGAATTTGACAGTCCGTACGATTCTCTTCACCTGACGCCATATTCCCATATCCTACACTGTTTTACCGACACTATGGTAGTTTTACCGACTCAAACTCAGTGAAATGAACAAACGACTCAAAAAACTCAAATGAAAGAAATATATTTTCTTTACATATTTATCTATAGACTATCTGTAAAATTGAGGAATATCTTAATTGCTGAACACCTCTTCCAAAAGAATCTTTATGGACGTTTCCCTTCGCATATTGCTTTCATAAAGATATCGCCTCATTAAAGACTACGACGGAATAGGCACTAGTTAACTACTTTGCAACGACCTGATTAATTATTCCGATTACTTTAATGGCGATTAAATTTTACTTACAACTTGCTTACTAAAGTAGCCATATAGGTATTAATTAAATGTCTTTCTGGCATTGCCCTTTTCGATACAGGAATGTTGACATTTGCATTTAATTAATTTGATTGCGACCGTTTACAGTACCGATTGTTACGGGTAAGATAAAATGTTTGATAAAATTATAATATTTTCCACGTTCCTTCACGAGACCACCTGGATGTTTAATAAAAATATCGTTAAAAATTTTCGTAGGTAGGTATTAATTTTTAATTAGGTATTACAAAGGTACTGTCTACCATTCTAGAAATAATAAAATAAGTAAACCTATTTTCTCTAAAATACTGGAATTCAAAAGCGGCCAGTATATTCAGTTTTTAAACGAACGTTCCAAGTTCAAACAGTCGGATTCTAGCTGAATGGGTTCGCCCATAAATCTCGCCTTCTCAGCAGCTGATGTTCGTTCGAAATTCGAAACAGCGGTGCCGCTATCGTCTCCCGTCGGACAGAGCGTGTGGTGCTCAGATAAAATAAATGGAGAAACGTGAAAAATGATGACGCGCCGGCGGTGCGGAAAGACATCGCTCTCTGAAAGGGGTCGGGTTTTCCACTGGGTCAAATGCTTTTTGTATTTTTGAATACACATTTTTTGTTGAACGGATTTGTGTGAGCGGAGTTTTGTGAGTGGTTTTCTAAGAAAATGCAGTTTGTAATTTTCATTGATTCGACATTGTTGGTAAAATGTATTTATAATAAATTTTCCCGCCAGAAATCAGGTTTCAAGGCTTTTAAGTGTGGGTGGGAAAATCACGACAGATTTTTCCAAGCGTTTCCTTTATATTTCGGCAAGTCCTCGTGGGGCGTTGGGCTGACATTACGCGGCTCGTAAACACCGCGAAGACGTCCGTTAATACGCCGTTAAGTGGGCCGGATCGCAACTCCTCGCTGCTTCACGGGCCTTAGTCCTAACATCATAGACAGTTTTAGATGTTATTTATTTTTCATCCATTTAATTAATATTAAAGTAACTTTTATTTGTCATTTGATATCCTAAGGACGATTCGGGAGTTTTAGTTCGTTCAGTGTGAAAAAAATATTTCTATAACCACATATTTTTTAATAAGAACCGTGGCAGATGAGCAGACAATTTAGTTGACGATAAATGCATACTTACTTTTGGACATCAACGATATGTTAACATCTTCTTACCCCGTAGGGCAAAAATACATTTTCAACATCACTTGAATATCATTCCATTTTTCATCTAACCACTGGCGACAAATTAATTCTAGACACTTGACCTGGCCCAATAAGACACTCGTATATCTACGTTTCTTAGTAGGTACCGACGCATAAATTCTTTCTATTAAATTAAAAAGGATTGTGTGTATCTAATTTAATTCGTAAATGAAATTAATTGTCAATACTTACCAGTAGCGGCACAGTAAATCTTTTAGAAAATACAGTAAAAGCCACTTACCTGTAACAAAGAGTGAAAAATTAATTAACATCACAGGTTTAATCATACTTTATTTACACAAAAAGGCGCATTTAATTATAATTAACATTTGCCTACAAGTCGGGAGAAATTACGAAGACTGCAGGAATTTTTGAGATCTGTATACTCGGGCCTTCTACCGAGAAACATCTTTGATTCTGAATTTACGCTCGGTGAGTTTATGTCTTTGTTTAATTCTGTATGTGAGACAAAGATGCGAGATGGATTTCTAGCGTTCGGAAGGTTTTCGGGCTAGGAGCCGGTGGTAGTAGAATGGAGTAAAAATAAGAGCCTTTAAGGGAGTCCCCGAGTTATCTCGGGTACTAGCCTCGTAAAATAAAGGTTTACTAGCGCGTAAAGAAAATTAAAATGAATTATTTTGACGAGTGTAAGAGTTTTTTGAGGCTTAGCCCCCCTTTATGGCTACGAGGTGAATTGTTATGATGCTATAAGACGTAATTGTTTTTCTTCTTTAATTCAAAGCTTGTTTTGGCCGTAATTATTTCGTTGAATGCGCTATTGGATGTTGTTAACGGGGATTTAGGGAGGTAGATTGCGTTTATGAACGCGCAATAGGTGGAAATCCGTGTAATGGTTGGTTTAGTTTGATGTTTCATAGAGTAATTGAATATTAGAGGTAGTTGATTCTGTTTTGTTGGTTTCTATTATAGTAAGCGAGAAGTTTATATTTCTAGCGTTAGTTAAATAACTATTTTTACCAATTAGTCCAGTTGGTTAGTATGATGGGCAATAGCTCTCGGGTTCGATTCCCGGTCGGACAATCATTTGTTTAAAGACAGATGTATGTTCAGGTCTAGACGTTGCATGTGTTGTGTTCGTATGTGCCTCTGAACCCAATCCTAATATGGGAATCCTAATGTGGGCCTTTGGGGGACTATTTTATCATAACAAAGTTTATTATATTCATTTATGTTTGAAACATTTATATAAAACACATCTACCTTCTAAGGAGTCGATATTGTACGTTTTATATATTTCGAAATCCAGTTTAAAAACAGAGTGTAAACAACACCTACATTAATTACTAAAACGAATCCAAAAGGGACTTAACCCTTAAAAACTCACCGGAAAAGTTAAAAAAAATCAACTACGACGAAACGGTAAGAAAACTGACGAGGCATTGAACGGGTCGTTCCGACCCCCGATACGCATCTCAGCTAAAAATTCAGCCGGCGATTACATCGCGGAAATGGTTGTTTTATCACAGACACCTATACTGAACGAGCTATAACGTGAGAACATACGGGTGGGTATCGCGGACGCAGACGGCGCGATTTGGTTCCGATTCATTTCAACTGGGTAACTGTTGCTACGTCTATTTTTCACTTATCTACCTCTTACATCTATAATATTATCTTCCGTACAAAGGTACTTTGCAGTTTGACATATTTTCTTCGCCCGACGCTACTATGACAGAGTCCCGACCATCACAACCCCCCTAGTAGTTGACAGCCTAACCTATGTCCCCGATAGGAATGACTCTCCCCGTTGCCGTCGTCGTCCTCGGCACGTATTAGATGACCCCCAATACATGTCCGGTGACTCTTGAAAGGCCATTAGGTCCACAAGAATTTAGACAATCCGAAAAAAAAAGAAAGAAGAAATTTTCTGTGTGAAGTGTACAAATTATGTGTACAAGATGTTGAAAACAAATAAGTAATCACTTTTAAAAATCTTATACCTATGGCTGTTTCATAAAAACTTATATCTGTTTAACAAAAATATGAAGCTACTATATGTTTCATCCATGAGTTTAATTGGTATTTGTTTAATAAGTATAGATTAGATGGAGACCCAAGGACACTACATTAAAAGCGTTTTACAACAGAGTTTGTTGAAGAAAAAAGTAATATTGGTACACACAAATTGATTCTATTATTAATTAAAGATAACAACTACGCCCACATAATAAAACACATTAAATCAATATACCTATCCACTTATATCGTATGGAAAAATCTACTTAATATAAAAGTGCGTATTGCCACATGACTAACGGGCTACAACTTGCCATGTACCTACTATGAAAGAAATTGCAGTGATGATGTTTAGTTGTAGCCGGTAGCGGTTAGTAAGTACAGGCAAGTACTTTTGTCACTACTAGTGTTGGTTGACTATAAGTCTCTCCTAAGGCACGCCACAGCACTCGGTCTTCCGTTCTTCTCATCCAGCCATTACTAGCGACCTTCTTTAAACGCCGGAGAACGTCTCACGCTAAATGTCCCGGGAAATGTTCCGGTATGCGATCTACAATCGAGGACTTGTTTAAATGTGACCTACCTATTGCCACTTCAGCTAACTGGATCTTTAGAGCTATGTCGTGTTGGTAAAAAGATTTTGATATGCGGTAACGACGACAAGGGACAGAAAACGCAACGATTATTAATTCAGCACAGCACCGTATGTTTTAAATTCGCGCATACATTTCTCCGTAGGGGAGCATCTCCACTCATGACTGCCACTGAACGTTCACCAGAGGTGCTGTAAACTGGAAAGTAAAATGCGAAGTAGTGCGTTTCCCTTTACGTTATGGAGATTTTGTAGCCCTATAGGGTGATTCCGTGATTTGATTGTTGTTTCGGTGAGAGAATGGTTTCCAATGGATTCCAATGCGCCGATGAATACTTATCGGTTGTAATGGGTTTGGAATGGGATTGACATGTGTACCTACCTCCATACGGGTGGGTATTTGTTTCGTACGGAAAATACAGATTTTCTTAAAATAATTTAAATAAATAAATAACGCTACACTCAATAGCCCATACTGGGATTGCCTGTGACCTGTATTTCTACACACACAAAGACTGGGCTTAAACAAACATTTGTCTTTAAATAAATAAATGTCCGACCGGGAATCGAGCCTGAGAAGTTTGCACAGCACTTTTACTTTTGCGCAGTTGGTAGTGACACACTACCAACTGCGCCAATCGGTCGTCAAATATTCGTCCTATATACCGCATGGGTGAAATCACCGAGAATCTAGTCTTTTATATACGACCTCTTAATTAATGTCAGGGCGACCTCTAGATTATTTTTTACTTCTTTGTGTTCTTAGCAGTTATTAATGTAGTTCTAATTATCATTTTTTTTATTACAAATCTGTGTCAGAAGAGTTTAGGTTCATAATTCTTTCGAGAAGTTCTTGAACTTATTCCTTCTAAATTTCTAAGAAATTGTACTGGCAATTAAATTAATATCGTTTTTAGAAATTTACGTGGTGTTTCAGAAACTGCTGGCAATTTGTATCCGCAACATTGTTTACTAGTGAATATATGGCTTAACCCTTTAGGACTAAATTTTGAATTTCCGAACTACTTACTTACACATAATTGACGCGAACAGAGTCGCTAGCTTGACTTCATAAAATAACTAAGCCATAAGTATAAAATAACTTATGACTGATGTCCGCTTATGACTGAAGAATAGCCAGCTGATTAGATATTGTTAAAATTCTGACTATTTCTATAAGAGGCTGGTTAAGTAATGCTTCCGTGGAGCTGTAAAGCTGCAACAAACTTGAGACGAGCAATACTCGCGAAGCTTCTACGTCATAGTAATCTAATGTAGCTTGTGCTGTAATGTACCTAAGTGAATAATGAAAAATGCATTACATTCTCATGGTTCATAAATTGATTTCTAAAATGTTATCAAAGATCGTGAGTACACAAAAATCCAGGGGTATTAAACCTAAGTGTCGTTCGCAAGTTGTTTTACGGGCGGTGGGGATCGTAAACCGCCGGACTGACAGTGATTCTTGATGGACAATTTGAGAGTTTTCAGTGTAGTCGGGGGTTGAGAACCCCTGGGGATCGCTATTGGGCTTTAGCGTTGTTTTACTTTGCAGGTTTTAAAAGAAACTTTTGTTGTTTCGTGGCGAATGTAAGTTGTGGGAATTTGTGTTAAGTACCGTAGTACCTACTGTTACAAGAAGTACTTTGACTCGGAAATTATGAAAATTTCATGATTGTTAGACACCAACGCTGTAATAAGAAGTTTCATATGACGAATTAACTTATCCAGGTATGACTTTTGACCTTCACTTTGTTATTACCTTTGACCTTTAATTGTTTTATTTTGTATTAGTGACCTTGTTAAAGTAAGCCACGTTTGATTGGTCAATAATATTTAATTAAAAACCGTTAATGTCCTGCATTTTTTTAATAAGTTTTATGTATATAATTATTTATTTATATAAACTTCATTGCACAATTTATACATATTACAAATGGCGGATTTAATGTCATATGGGATTTTCTACCAATCAACCACCAGATCAATCAGAAATAAGAACGCTGGTGCAATGTAATTATTTAAATTATATACAACTAGCGTCCCGCCCTCACTTCGCTTCGGTATATGAGATTTTGTTTTCTTAAATTTTTTTTTCAGTATTTCAAAGTAAAATATAGCCTATATTAGACACGGATAATGTAGCTTCCTATTTGTGAAAGAATTATTGAAATCGGCTCGAGTAATTACCCCCAACATACCTACAAACAAACACACAATTTTACCTCTTTACTTTATTAGTATAGATGTAATTATAACGCTTTTAGTTTTTAATCTAGCTTTCTATTTACCTATTTCTATTTTTGTAACCTTTTTATACGTCCCATTGCAGGGCACAGGCCTTCTTTGGTATATTTACTCGCACTAGGGTGTTTTACCGCGCGGGCCGAGTACCTACGGATACTACATGCTCCCGATTTCCTTTTAATTTTGGAGCATGGGAGCTAGTGATACTTTACAAAAATCCATGATACGGGTCTCACGAATAAGAGTCGAAAATACACACCTCTAAGCTAATTCACGATCTATATAAGTATAATGAGTTAAAATATAAGTAAGCTATATTGATAAGCTCTTTAGCAGTAAGTCGTTATCAAATATATCATTAAAATCTTTGCTTAGTTTTAAATATATTATAGTTTACAAGAAACAACAACTAATACAGCTAACAAAAACAGCTAATATATCTATTTTATAAGAGCTTAAATAGCATCTATCGTAGGCTTCTATTCGTCGAAAACCTATCCGGTCTAATCTGGTTATAGCCGCCATTATCACATCCGCAATCTATTGACTACTAATCAACACTAAGCCTATGTGATCCTGGTAATCTGAACTGTCGCGTTTGTGCTATACGACCTAGGTAAGCTAGGCAAGTTAGATCTAGGATATATAGATGGGTTTTATACTGTTTAATATATGATCTGTTCCACGTTTGCCGACTTTCGTATTTACTATAAAAAAAAATATGTACTCAAAGACTAAATTTTATGATAGTATTTAAGTGATATTTGAATTTGAGAATTTTAACGTCATTTATTATTGAATTTATAAAGAATAGAATAGAAACAAAATGGCGGACTTTATGACAATTTTCAGTACTAAATGAATTTAATGATGAAACGTAATCAGTAAATTTTTCAAAAATGTTCATTATAAAGGCGGCAGACGAGTAGAAAGTCCACCTGTCGATGTCGATGTAGAAAGTAAGTCGATGTGGTCGCCTGCGACATTTACGATACATGCCAACATCAGTTCCCCGGATGCACTGACACTCAAAAGCGAATTTGGAGTAATGATTGGGAAGATAGGGAATTAAGAAGTATAAGCCGACGAAAAGTTTTCCTCATCCCATTATACTTCCCATTCGTTCTTGGAAGGGTTGGGATGGAATAGCTACTAAAGAATATAATTTAATAAATAGTATATTTATTCCATTAACTTGCCATTTGATGCGATAGCATCGGATGGTATAGGAAATGGGCTCAGGCATAACTCACTAGCATTCTTTAGAAAAGCACCACACCATTTCTTCCCGTGGGTATCGTAAAAAGCGACTAAGGGATAACAAAGCCGCTGCCGCAAGCCCTCTGGAACTGCATCACCTCTACCTCGCTAACCCCCGCTTGGGCAGCGTGGCATTTTGAGGCCATACATTCTCATGCATGCATACTCAGCAGCACTCATGCCATACGGCTGAACACAGATCTTCTCATGCACAATGGGGCAATGAAAGGGTTGGTGACTGATATCTCATTCCCTACCGAAACACGTATGTACCTAACTATGTAGTAATGAAACTAGACTGGCGCGCCCAGCGGCTATAGGATTACACTCGCAATGTACACCCTCTCCCCTCAAATACCGCAATAAGTTCTAAAAGTGATAAAACCGTGATAAGCTGATAACTTATTTATTTAACTTTGCTTCGTATTAGTAATAAAACATTTATTCATCACGGCCTCATACGGTATTCTAGAATTCCTCCCGGCATTACCTTACGTGTGTTTGCCTCAACTTTCATGTATTATTCCTTTAGACGTGTGCTCGTCATGAGATGTTTTGTACGGTTCTCGTCTTGTTGGTTTTATTTTAATAAACCAAACACAAATAAATTGAAACGGTTCAGATCTAGTGAAAATAATGCTGAAATATCTGGAACTACTAAAATCTTTTTGTATAATATACGAAGATGATTTTCACAATTTTTTTTGTCAAAATTTCACATCAGTGTGGTGTCTCTATTCTATTGATGTATTTTTTTTGCGAATTACCAAAAACACAGCAACACAGCGTATGAACTATAATTCAGATCATAACACTTAAGCATTAACTAAAGTTTTCAATTAAATGTGTGTTCGTACGTATATAATTGCAAATTGACTTAAAAGATATTGTTGCGTTATGCCAAATTTGACATTATAACGTCTTCTGTGCATACGCTGTTGCCGGTGTCAGGGGTTCGTGGTGAAATAAAATATCCCGGGATGTGTTAATTTTGGTAATTTTGGCTGACGTTGGTATGTATCGCATATTTACGTGAGCGGATAGTATCTACTTATCACCGGGTGGAACTCAAACCATTATTATTCTATAACCTTTTATATAAAAACATAAAAAGTATCAAACAATGTTGGTCGGTCGCCTCAAACAAAAAATTTAAAATTCAAATTCCCTTACATCTACGCCTTATCAATTACAAGTACCAGGAGCGTAGCAATAAGAGCCGGCGACACTTCCTTATTCCCATTCTTTACCAAATTTGCATGTCCATACAATCGCAATTAGGGGACGCGCTCATTAATTCGACAAGGTCCCAGAGGCGCGACGCCTCCGCAGTCGTTTCAATTTGATAGAGCCCGGATATAGAACCTTGTTGGTGTGAGGTAATGTAATTACAAGACATTTGCATCAATGTTATGTGCGCCTGATAGCTAAGTAACCGTTACATTCAATATAGGATTAGAACCCGGCAATAAATAAATTGGGCATCAGAGTGAAACGTTTGTCGGACTTATTTTACTTGTATTTTACTGACTTTTATGAACATCATTATCATCATTCATCATGGCCATCATTTCAGCTCCCTTCCATCCCGGTCTATTAGCTACTGGGTCTGTTTAGGGGTCAAGCACACGAACCAGTTCGAAAAAAGTAGTGTATTCGCTTAAAACTGTTCTCATGTCATAGTGTAGGTAGTTTCACGACTAGCTATCAAGTTGACTTACCTACAGACGTCTCTTTGTTTTCACACAAAGAGCTTGGTCTTTTTCCACGCTTAAGCGAGGATTTCCTGCTATCTGGTGACATCTTCAGACCATTAATGTCCTTGGTCTACTCATTGTTTTACGTTTACCACAGTTATTGCTTACGACACTACCTTCGAACATTGCGTTTTATTTCAAAATAGGATTACAATGAAGTAGATCATTTTATATAATTCATATTTGATAACTAAATGCTTCTTCCTCCGATCGCCCATCTCGTCATAGTCATAGCCCTTTGTAAGTGTCGTATGAAACATACGTTAATGATTAGTAGTGACTTACCCTCTAGGCTACGTTTTCCTAGAAAACCTAAACTTATATCGTAACGACAAAATTTTTCAAAATCGGTTCAGTAGTGTTGAATTTAATTCTTACATAAAAATAAACAAAAAATAAAGCAACATACTCAGTGTCGTTTTATAATATTAGTGTAGATTAACAGTTCAAAAGGCAATATAAAACTTTAATTCTTGCTTTAATAGTCTTTGTATTACTTTCTTTTTGCTTTAAAAAAAACTTCGTTTGTCTAAATCATGATAAAAAAAATAAAAAATGTTTATCTAGGAAGACAATAAACAAATCAACCAATTAGACTCCTAAACCCCGATTAAACCTGCTCAAATTAAAAATTCATACGGAATTGTTCCGTTCAAACACTCGTATTAGAAGCTAAACCATTTTTACGTACCTTAAAACCATTAGAAGGGTTAAAGTTAGGGTTGTCAATATTTTTCAAAATGAAATTATGTAAGAGAATTATAAAAGATCCTAGCATTCATAATAAACAAAGTTTTTAATAGAAATTAGAGACTTTGATAAAGGTTTGGTGCTCATAAAGCACGTTGCGTGAACATCAAGGATATTTTATAGTTTACTAGCTGTGCCCGGCCACGCGTTGCTGTGGCTGCCCAACAGATGGCGCTAAGGGTGGACAACCCTTATCACTAAGGGGTATGAAAAATAGATGTTGGCCGATTCTCAGACCTACTCAATATGCTCACAAAATTTCATGAGAATCGGTCAAGCCGTTTCGGAGGAGTACGGGAACGAACATTGTGACACGAGAATTTTATATATATAGAGATGTTTTATATGTAATGATATTGCCAAGTATATAATTAAGAAAAAGTATTTTTGCGTATGTTTTTAAAGATATAAATATTCGATACTGCAAATTTCGTTATTAGCCTATAACTGCCCACTGCAGGGCACTGGCGATCTTTGCAAACATTTCACGAGGTTGTAGTTTTCGACGAGGAAACCAGAGAATTAAAATAAACACGCGCAATATCCAGTCAATCCGCGCTTGGTTTGCACGGTGGATTATGACAGGAAACTCTACAATACTGTATAATTATCGTACGGTTGCAAACCCTAGTTAAAGTTAACCCTTTGTTTAAACAGGTGGTGCTTCCCTGATTGCTAACTACGCGTTAGTCTCTTGAGAGTAATAACATAGAGTAAATATTTTATTAGTATTCTGGCACGATTTATGCCAGTTTTGAATGAACTATTTGCATGATAAGCAATTACATCAGCCCTTTAGGGTTGATCTTCTTGTTTGATTGGCTCTACTGAACTTATACGAACCTGTTTTTTGAAACCAAATATTGTTTTACAAAATTTTT
This sequence comes from Sesia bembeciformis, assembly GCA_943735995.1. NCBI lineage: Eukaryota > Metazoa > Arthropoda > Insecta > Lepidoptera > Sesiidae > Sesia > Sesia bembeciformis. Next base: position 1,498,447 of record OX031042.1, read on the forward strand.
CTTTAAATTTCAAGTATTACCTTTTGACCTTCGTAAAAATATTCGAAAATGTTCTATTCAATTTTATTATGGGCCTTTGATAGACCTATTTATTGGGCCAAGTCGCGATTAACTGGTCTGTACAATTTATTATAACTTTTATTAAGATTTTTCTTTTTCGTTTTTTCTTTTTTTTTGTCTTATAATAAAAAAAAAAAAAAACGAAAAAGAAAAATCTTAATAAAAGTTATGTATTTTTATGACTGACGGACGGAAAACGGACAACATAAAAACAGTAATTACAACCTTAAATTGTATAACGGTACCAGGCGGGCAGAGAAAGAAGCGAGGATCTCAAATAGACAAAGGCATCTCTCAGCCGACCTCCGACCTCGTCAGTCAGAGACCCGTTTCTAAGGTGTTGTACCAGGAATGCAGTTAAGTGAGAGGTGTAGATATGGCATTATTGAATGACGTGTGCTTTCATGTAGATATTCCTTTTAGAAGGTTTGTGGCATGCCGACCCTTGATATGGAAAAATAGAAACACATGCTATAACAGTTCATCTCTACTGCAAGCCACACGTATCTTGCAATAAGGAAAGGGTTTCGACTTTTCGCGTAATATTCTAACATTACCATCACAACCTAATTCGAACTGGAATGAATTAAGGATTTTATTTAACAGCTGGATATGCGAGTTTCTCATGATGTAATGTTTTCATTCATTGTGGCAATAAAAAACTAAATCTACTAGTTATTAAGGTGGCTTGTATTTAACCTATTACCAGAATAATTCGTTATAATTACAAAAGGTTTCCTTATTGTATTGTCTGTGGTTTTGTCAAGCTGGAGTTCTTGCCACCCTATGGCCATAGACTATAGAACGCTCACTTGTCAGGTGACTAGTAAGACACACGGTTGTAGGTAACACATCTAATATTAATAAATATAGTTATTTTTTCTGGTTATCGAATCTTTTAATACACACCACATACTAAATAATAAACTTATGACTCGCCAAAATGGATAAAGGTCACTAAATTGTGATCACCGATCAGTTGATCACTAATACCTATAATGTTTGTGTTAATTATATGTTACAAAAATAATTATATGTTACAAACACTTTAGTATTTGTATTAAATAATTTTTAAATTTTTATAATTTTCCGCCAAAAAAATGTTTTCTTTATTACAAGTACAATACAAAAGATACAAAACGTCAATATTACAGAAGATAATTTTATTTGGGGATTATTTAATTTTGAGCGGGGTGAAATACCAATACCTGGGATATTTTTAAAACTTATGCAGTCTGCGACCAAAATCGATACAGTTGTTTTGAAAATATGTCGAGTTTTATAAGAGAAGGCGAGTAAAACGATATCTCCGCGCGAAACCGCCGTTAAAAACTAATTAAAAGACTTCTAACTTGTCCCACGAATTACACCTAATGCCTAATACGGTAGAAATTTTTGGACATTTACTCAATAACAACCAAATAAGGCAACTTTCGCAGACAACGTATTAATAAGGAAGGAAGGATTGTGACATTTAAATAAGCCACATCTGTTTCAACATATATGTAATTCTAACCTCCTAGATTGAATATGATTCCATTATTCAATAGTCTTTGCCCCGGGCGATGTCTGCGCTAAATTATAATAACACTATATGAATACTGATCGATCTTTTATAGCAATTCTAACAATGCGCGTATTCATTAGCAGTATAATACTCAAGTGTACTTGAGTGCTTATTAAATTTAATTATAAATGGAGTGTGAAAAGAAAACATTTGGTGTTAAGAATTTCATCACACTTATTATTAAACTAGCGACCCGACCTCACTTCGCTTCGGTTTATTAAATTTAAAACAATCGGAATAAGATATTTTCCTGCGGTAAAATGGAGCCTACATTTTAAGTTAGACCTCTAGCAATTCATCGGTGAAAACTGCATTCAATTCCATGCAGTAATTTTTGCGTGATGCGTGTACAAACATACAGACAGACAGACAAACAGACAGACAAAAATTCTAAAAACTGTTGTTTTGGCTTCTGTTGCTCTAATAAAGACCCCTCATATTAGTTTTTTTTTTCAATATCTATAATGTACAGACATCGGCCTGTTACAATTTTATTATATGTACCTCTAGATAGTCACTATTTTTTTCATTAGAGAATTGAACTACGTAATTTCTAAGAAACGGACGAAATGAAAAGATTCGTTATAGAACTAGTCACCAAAATAGCTCGTAGAATCAACATGCTGGAGTGGCAATGGATAGATCATATTTGCCGCAGGACCGATAACCGATGGGGTAGCCGGAGTCTTCGAATGGACCCCACGTACCGGGAAGCGCAGTGAGAAGTCGCACTCCGGCCACGTGAACTGACGTCTTGACAAAGTTCGTCGGTGGTGGCTGGAAGAGCGGAAGACTGTGCGTGGTGGCGAGCCTTGAGAGAAGCCCATAACCAGCAGTGAAGAGACACAGGCTGAAGTTTCCATTCAAGGACTCTACTCATCGGTTTTCGACCCTGCATTAACATAGATATGACCGACTTTGTCATTCCACCATTCCTTGGCGAATCTTGTCAAATGAATGAAACTAAGAGATAGTTATTTTTATACAAAAAATAAACTATGGCAACCGGTGTTTTAATAACAAGAGAAAATATTTTCAAAAGAAACGAAATCACTGTATGGTATTCGCTATTTTTGGTTGAGCGTCAAGGAGGTCGCTACATTGCAATACACACAGCATTTTACGACAATATGCGTTGTATAATGCGTGCCGAACACCCACGGACGGGACCACTTTTCATGCATACTTTTACATGTAAACAATTGGATTTTCTATATGTTTGTCAGTTTGTGTGAGGTGAACATGCGTTCTCACAGATACACAGTTGAAATTGAACTGAACAGCGCAAGCGAATATTCATTTCATCTTCTAACGAATTTAAAAGATTCTATTAGTTACGCTTCTAATGGAGAAATTCACAAGTTTTTTATTTCTTACCTAAAAAAAGTTTTAATTTATGAAAAATCTCGTGAAACAATTTCTATGGTATCTTTAAAAATGACGTATTTATAGACAGCCTTTCAAAATTGGATCTTGACCGAGCAGCGAGTGACGTCACGATACATTTACAGACAAACTTACATACAAACGATATCGTTGAATAGTGTTCACGAGACTCTACAAAGGTTGTCTAAACATTTTTTTTCTAAAATATACATTTTTATATGCTGAATCTCCGTACTAAAAGTTGTATAGTTGATAAGACCTTTTAAGGATTGCATATATTGTGACGTCATCGCGAGTAGAACGTTTGAATCTTTGAATCTCGATGATTTTCCAACGGATTTAAACATAAACACGTCATAATTTAGCGTATATTTTGTATTTCAATGCGGAAAAATCCGCTACGTAATTTAGTGAACTCCATTGTTAAATATGCCACAAAACATGTCAAGTTCAGGAACAGTCAACCACGCTATTCCTTTGAATATATTCAAGCAAAGCCGCCGTCATAAGTCAGTTCAATGCATTATATTGTCTCGAACTCATTACCATATCCATTTAAACCTAAAGCTAGGATGCAGCGCCGTAAAATACCTATTTTATGTCATCAGTTCAAAGGATAATCATGTTATTAACCGTCCGATTCGAATAGACACCTGCGGATGACGAAACATAAGAGCATTCCATTAAAATATGTGTTTAAAGATATCTACTTAAAATGGTCGTATAAATGCAAGTGCGTTTTGCGTTGGTTTTATTATGCGTTTTGCGTGTTTGTTATGTAATGTTATTTGTTTCAGTTGAAATAAATTTATTTTAATATTTCTAGTTAAAATTAAAGTTTTGCTTTGTAAGAATTACACAGCAAATATTTTAATTTCAAATACGAGTAATATGGAAAGTGTATTTATTGTGTTTCACGGCAAATGAAAACTCTTTTCGTTTGTAATTATGTTATAATATAAAACTTCCAATGTTAAAACGTTGAAACGTGCAATAAACGTATAAATATTCCAATAAATGACATTTAAAACATTTTTTGACGTTTTTGAGGGGGAGAGTGCACGTTACCTCTCACAGAAGACTATCGCATTCTCACTTTATCCTATTTTCCCAATGTATATGCCACAGCTCATTCCCATCCCATCCTGTCCCTCCCTTTTTCCCAAACCCTTTCTTACAAATCCATTCCAATACTTCCATAGGTAGGCAGCAGCACATTCGGAGACGTGCCAACGTTTGTCATTATGGACTAATGTTCGCATGTATCGCAGATGTCCATGGGCTACAGTATCTACTCACCATCAAGGACTGTAAGCTCGTCTGCCACCTCCGTCCATAAAAAAAGGTATTGTCCATAAAGAATTATTTATTGGCTGTGGGTTAAGATTGTCCAGAATTTTTCATCCAGCTACTATTGGAGGAGTCCCTTAATTTCAAAATAGTGTGAAAAAATGAACACTCATTTGGCCATAAGAACCTTAATCGTTTTACACTCGAGCATAAGGGTCTTAAACCATTAAACACTTATACTATATCGCTCACGAGCGCTCAATGCTCGAGTCTGAGTGGTACATTAGCGCTCACGCAACGCTCGAGTGGCGGGCGCTCATCGCTTATTTTTACAATCACATCATCCACTTTATCGTCCTCTGCTGGGATGCACCTCGCGCATCCACAGCGAATGTTTGACCTCAAATGCTACGCTGGTCACGAGAGTATCTGGTATCTCAAAGTCGCTTTTTACGAGAAGAGATAGAGTGGTGCTATTCCAAAGTCGCGCGACATAGTCTAAAGTGTTTTACAATATTATTCCAAAATGTGTAAAGGAATATGGTACTTACCAATTATTTACTTGTAATATCGTTAACCCTGTATCCTGTGCTAATTGCTTCTTCTGGTCTTCTGAGGGGTACGGATGCTGCAACAAAGGAAAAACTGAGTTAGACACAATCTAATTTGTAAACAGATTCGATTCAATTACCATCTAAATAGGACTAATTAGATTGGACTTGAGTGTTTGGATTGTAAGTAAAATGGCGATGTGAATGGGGTGGAATCGGGATTTTTAGAAATGAATGTTGAATTTAAACAAGAACTTTATATTTCGATGGCTAGTTTAACTGACAGTTCCTAACCTGACAACCTTCATAGCAGACTTAGATATCTATGCTAATACAAAGTGAGCATTGCGAGCGATAAATCAAACCATAGTATGTACGTTCAGAATAAATAAACAAACCATCGAAAAAAATTCAGAATCACCTGTCAAATGATCTATGTTTTTCAGCTAGTTTTCGGCCCGGAGTCCTACGAAGTGGGTTATAACTTATAAGCTAAACGCCGCGAGAAAATCCGCATGTTCGAGAATTAAAAAAAACCTGGGGTATTTGTAAAATATCCACCAATTAACAGTGGCCCCGCGGGATGGATTGTGGCCTGTAAAAACTCCTTAGCGGTCCACAGCGGAAATTCGACCTTACTGGAATGTTAAGAGCTGATTATTGACCCCAGAGTTAAGATGACACACGTCATGATTTTCTTTTAAACGTTTATCAATATCGAGTCTTATCGTGTTTTTTAAACTCAAAATGTATACATACATACTACTCTTGTTATGTAAATATTCTAATTAGTATGTTGTACCCGGCATGTTGTCAACATTATTACGTTGAACACTAGTAGATATTTACTTACTCGTATGTACTGAGCTAAGATCGGCATTAATTACCGTATTTCCTATTTTATTATTTATTTATTATTAAAATGCCACGTTTTTTATACACACAGGTTTTATTAGTTTTTTCTCTATTTAGCCAAATGTGAACGGCGGGCACAGGGCGACAGAACCACGCAGCACGTACGTTCTACCTAATGTTATTGGTTTTTGCCGTGCAATGGAGGGAACCGCTCGCCCCCGGGAGACCTCCTCTATTTTATGCGGTGCCGGTACCACGGCCGCAGGTAGCCCGTACGTGTGTGTAAATTATTAACTCGCTCCGGTTCGATTCCCCGGTCGATACCCCACTGTTTAGAAGCCCTAAGGTAGATAACTGTTACGGTAGATACGAGTAAGTCTGTTATCCGTTAACAGTTACGTGCTAGTTACTTTACACTTAATTGCATTTTTTTTTATTTATTCAAATAATTATTTATCCCTCAGGTTACAAATTAAAAAAACAATAATAAAAGAGTTTCCTATTCTATACTATATACCATCGGCCAATGTCTCTCCACTGCTGGATATAGATAGGCCTTTCCCTAACTCGCCACCATACACGATCCTCGGCTCTTCTCATCCAACCACCACCGGCGAACTTCTTCAAGTTATCGGTCTACCTGGCCGAAGGGCGCCCCGCATGCGCGTTTTCAGATACGTGGCCTCCACTCAAAGACTCGTCTAAAATAACCCCTAAAAAGCGTAGACTCGCCAACTCACAATGGTCAGCGTGGCGTTTTAAGGCTTTTGAATACCAGTTGGACCCATCTTGCACCATCCCACGGCGCGCTGTCCGTATTAGCGATGGTTCCATTCTTACAGACCATTCTTCTTCTTACAGTCATTTGGAGAGATACTGTATCAATTATCGCGTTTTCTATCGTCTGTATGAATATTCTGAACATCTGTTCGTGTGATCCTAGTATCGAGTTTTTACCATCGCACCTTTCGTCGCCGAAACGCATCCGCACTTCCTTGACAAAAAGCTGACGCATGAGTGCGGTCTTCAACACACATATATCACGAACCCGAAAGCTTTCCACTGAGACGGAGGTTCTTTAAAATAACTATAAATGGGCAGCGCTGGGTCAATAATCATGGTGTTGCAGTTGTGCATAGGCGGCGGTGACCACCAGCCACTAGAAAAAGTTTGTAAGGTATATCTTCAATGTGTGGAGGCAGAATTTTCTTAGAATTATGAATATCAGTTGATCGATAGATTTCAGTTGAACGTCTCATATGTAATCTTCTGATCATCAACGAAGTTTCAGTTAAAACGTGTTCAGGAGTAGATACGCATGTAAAAATAAACAAGCAGATATCCGTAGTCGTATCACGTACGCCTCAATATCCAGTTGCGGTGTAAGAGAATATGTTTTAAAAAATGAAAAGAAGCAACAACAAGATGAGAGATAAGGCTTACGCAGGCGCACAGCGAAATTGATACGTCATACATTACCGGCCAAAATAAATGTAATATTGTTGTACCTCACGACAGAGCATTTGTGTTTTACGTAACAGAAGACGGACAAATAACACCAGCTGGCAAGTCGTTTGCTCATGAGATGTGATAGCCGTATAAGTTACCAATTTAGAAAAAGCTTCTACAAAGTAAGTACTTCGAACTACAGGGTATTTTAAATCGAGGAACAATTTTCCTCAGATAAATGATAGACGGAAAGGCCAAAAGTCCAGGAAAATCTGGTTAAACCACAGAATACCCAATAGCGTTTTGATAAAGAAGGTGCTCACTAAACATTGCAAATATTTACGTAAGTACCATAATGACTAAGCATCACTTGTTTCACTTAGATCCCATTCCACCCCATCCCACTGCGATTTCATGAGAAACAGGCAACGAGTGATGTAGCGTAACCTTTTTGATGATGACACGTTTTTATAATTAAATCATTATTATTTATACTAAACTGTTTTAAAAAATTACAGCCCGTAGTAAAAATTACAGCCAGTAGTAACAAGCTCCATATATTTATTAAAACCCTGATCTCGTATTTCGCCAGATTTAATTTAAAAAAAAAAAATATTTAAAAAACTAGTTCAAAGATATCATCGTTTAAACATCTGTCTCACAGTGTCCATCGTCGACGACCGATACATCAAAGTTGGAATAGTAAAAGCAAACAATTCAAAATAAACAATGAAATGTTAAGGTGTAATACGTTTATGCAGAAATGCATACGAAGTAAACCAGCCGTTGTTGACGCGTGCGCAGGTTAGGCTGTGTTTAAACAGGTGAAAGAGGACAGGAGTTATTTCATCAGTTTACGATGTTATCCATTAGGGGATCACTCACAAATACCAGAACGGTCTTCAAGACATTTTATAATGCGGACCTGAAAGTTGTGGGCACGAACTCCCAATTTCTCTATACGAGCTTACGACAAGAAGCGATTTAGGACAGCTATGAATATATTCTGCAAGGTTCGGGATCACATTGCTGTCCCAATGGCAACGTATACCACTTACAATCAAGTGTGCCACCGGCCCGTTTGCTATTTCTTCCATAGAAAATATGTATACTTTTTTGTGTGAAAGAGATAATGTAGAGCAGGGGTGGCCAACAAGTCGATCGCGATCGACCGGTCGATCTGCAAAGACAGACCGGTCGATCGCGTAAGGAAATTTTCTGTTATCTATTGTTATTAATTGTACTATCATATTATTGATATTCATAGCTATCTAATTATTGTTTTATTCGTCCCAATAAAGCACAATTAAGTGGATAGTAAGATGTCAGATTTTTTTAAAGTAGAACACAACAAGTTGGCCACCCCTGATGTAGAGAATACTCTATTTATGAAGTATAATAATCTGTCGTGTAGTAAAGTGTCTAGAGTACTTAGTGTTTGGACGAAATTTCGTCAGACTCAGTTATTGTATAAAAATATTTTAAAAAGATTCGTGTCATTTATTTTATTATTTTGATTTCAACTCAGACATTTCTTAAAGAAAGAATGTGGACAGATGAACAGACAAAAGTCACCAAGTCGACATAATTAATACAGGTAACTGCTCTGCCACGTTTAATGTAAACTCGTCCTTACTGGCAGCTGAGAATAGAAGCGCGGGAGGTCTCAAACTCCTGCGTCTTGTTTGTTATTACAATTACAGTATTTGGCTATTGTTGCATTGGACTAATGCATTATGATGGCTGCTCAGGATGCTGTGTTTATATTACGCGTTATAATAAGACCGAGGTGAATCAGGCGTGCCACAGATCGAACATTTGCGTGACATTTAATAATAATAGAATGCTAAAAACACGCATGCGTATAAAGGTGTCTATTATTTATTTAGCTTTACGGCACTAAAGTTGTACAAGAAGCGGACTTAATGGCTTGAGGCATTCTCTACCTGTCAAACTTTAGTTAAACAGAAATGCAATATGGTAGGTGCCAAGTAATGACCTTGTAACCCGCATAGTAAGACTAAATACAAATTAATTACACATACATAAAATATAATAATAATCATACATACATAAAATATTTGTAACTTATATATGTATTTTGTCACACACGTGTAACCTGGCTTAGCGGTATACACGAGGTTTTTACGACTTAGCTATGATATGGGGCTCTTCAAGAAGACTGTGAATAGGATTTAGCGAGGTCGGTTGTGCGCCTACATCACCCCTGGTGTTGCAGGTGTCCATGGGCGGCGATGACCACTTACCATCTCGTGGTCCGCCCGACCGTCTGCTACCTCTTGTACAAAAGATCAGTCGATGTGTCGAGCGACTGAAATCACCCGTAAATAGATTGATTACAAATAAAATAATATACAGTTATTTTTTATAAAAAATTTATAAAAAATAATTGCTACTCTCTATATTTGCTATTCGTTAAATTGTGTTCAGAGCTTCCTCTTGGTATTGAAATAAGCCACTTCTTACGTACTTTTCTCTATTTTAATCATACTTCTTAACTTCACTGTATTGTTTGTATTCGATATGTTGTACCGTCTCGCTTGTTGTTTTTGTATTGACGTATCCGTTTTTCGGCGTCAGCGAACAGTCGCTTCGATGAAAATCGAAAAAACGATATCAAAAATTTATGGTTGCCTATTACGGTGAGCACAAAAACCGAAAAATGATAAACTCGCGCGGCCCGGCTAACGGGATTTGTCAAATTTATACCGATCGACTCGGACTTTTTTACAATTTTAACCTTACAAATCAAAGAAATGTGTTTTTTTTACCTAGTTGTTTTTCTTATATATTTGTTACATTTATTTACTCTCCTACCACTTCATGATTTGCATAGCCCAAAGGTTGACTGGGAGATAATGCTGCTATAAGATATTAAGTTCGCCTTTTGTAATTATTTACAAAAAAGAGTAAATAAATAAATATAAGAGTTTGACAAATTCTCTGAAGACTGCAAATGTTTTAGTGCGTGCACCAGGGCGTCATAAACACTATTGAGATATCAAATTTCGAAAAGCAATCCCGTTCCGCTCTCATCCGTTCGTTCGACCGTTATAAATCATTCGTGAGTATTAAAATCACGATTATACCGGGCATAAGTTAGCAATAAATCGAAAATCGAGAGAAAAAACGCAATGCGCCCCCACGAAAAGAGGCCCGAAGCGAAAAATTCGCGTTGGAGACTATAAATTTTGTTTCGCTATGTGGAGGAGAAACAATCCATTTGTTTACACCTAAATCTATGGGGTGGCGCGATGAGAATATGTAAATACGCGGTTTGGGAGCGGCGGCAGCGCGAGACGAATGAACAGCGCAAAATTTATATCTAAACGTCATCGGGTTTTGGGTGACACTTTTTAATTGAATCCGGTCCATGTTAGGTTCATCAATAGTATAGGCGATAGCTAATCTCGGCTCACAGCTTCGAGAGATTCACGGTACGAACGTACCATGAGTTTCTTTCTATATTAATGGTTTTTCAATCATCACTAGCTCGGTGTTAAAAAAGTTATTATCTCACACTGGTACATAGGCTGATATTAAGTATTTCAGTTAAAAGGTAGTGATTCCACATTTTTCATACAATGAAATTATGAGTCTATCCCCCTAGTTCCATTGAGAACTCCCATGATGGGACTAATGAGACTTTTTCATCCCAGTTGTCCCATGGGACAAGTGAGACTAATATGTGTATCCCATAAGTCCCATCGCCGTAAACACCGCATGAAGTATATGACGAAATAGTGGCTTGATAAGCAGCAAATATGATGCGTGTGCGCAGGGAGACATCGTACCAGCGATTCAATAGAAAGTTTGGCATCGGAAAATAAATAAGAAGGTTAAAAGGTCGCAGTATTTTTTTTAAATTAATAGACGACATTCTTAATGCAGTGCAATGCAATCAGCCCACTGCAATCCACTGCAGGATATGAGCCTATTCGTGCACATTGTCTATGCCTAAGGGATATATGGTCTTAAAGGGCCACGCTGCCCAAACGGGTTGGCGAGTAGTGTGCTATTTTATAATTAACTTTTTCATGTGCATGCATTCCAGTAAAAATGTTTGATATTCTGGTTCATATTTGGGTAACAGTTACTTACTTAGTACTTCTATGAAAAGTATATTTAAAAGTAGCAACACCACAGATAATTATGAATTGGATGAAATTAAAAAACATATTTTAAGTATGTATTTATAAATAAATAGGTATTCAATTTTTTGCTAAAATTGCATTTATTGTAGTACAGTTTTATTTTAAGTACAAGGAGAATGCTCACGGTCCATGGGACAAGTGGGGGTAAATTGAAATAAACTTGTGTCACTTGTGCCATGGGACAACTGGGTCTAAATGGTTCCATTAGTCCCATCATGGGACTTTTCAATGCGACTAGTGGGATAGACGGGAAATTGAGTAATTGGGCTCTATGCCGTTTTGAAATTTATGGGTTTATAGAATAAATAGTTTTTTGGATTTCTCCTTAAAGGTCATGGTTCCTCCAGTTTTTCATCAAATTCTCAACATCTAGTTTTGCCCGTTGTAAAGTAACATTTGAAGTTATTGTAACGTTTCACTGCAGGACAGGGGTTTTCTATTGTAATTACGAACGGGTTTTGGGGAAATAAATCCGTCATATCGGTCATAATCATAATTTACCACGCGGATTATGATGGGTATTTTTATTTAATTGCTTTAATAAGACACAAAACATTAAAATAAATAAATACAGTCTAGATCAGCCGTGAAATACAGCGGTCATTCACTGATTTCGCTGGAGGCGTACGTGAGGTACAAACATAGGCCCGGGCTGGAAATCAGCGTTTTAGTCTGCTGTAAGCGGGTATAATATTATGATCAGGGACCTTTTTTGTTGCCTCTGCACTATACCTATTTAGTTGTGGATTATGTTATTAATTTTGAGCTATTGTGCCATGTATTATGTTTTGGAAACGAAATAAATTATATTCTATTCTGTTTGATGAAATTTATTAGAGGTCAGCAAGAGCTGATCTTATTCATGAAATTTCTAGAAATCTGCGTTTAAATTGTAATGATTAAATTAATATACAAAGTTAGTGACTCACTGACAGATTTATGGCGTCATGGAAGGTGATAGACCAACCATTAAAGGGTTTGACAGTCTGTCTACCTATCTCTTTATCTTTATTGTTATCGAACCAGTTTGCTGGCATTTTATAATTACCAAACATAAAAACAGGTGATGTACCCAAGAACCTATGTAATTTTATTTATTTAACACAACTGTTGATAAAATAGGAGGACACGCAATAACTCAAGAAATAAGGGGTGAAAAATTCATTCGGTGTCGCGATTCGAAAGCGAAATTCCCTAATGATATGCGTCTAGGAGTAAAACTCACACCAGAAGAAAAGTGTATGGCGTATTTTACAATTTTCCCAGCGTTCGGTGTTGCCATAACAATAATAATATATTCAGGAGCCCCGGTGATTTCCGGACGTGTCGTAAAAATCATAGCGTCTCGGAGGAGCAACGCGTTATCTAAGCAGAAAGGGCGGGAATTTTAGTTTCTGAACGAAATATGTGTTTCGCGGTAAAAGAAGTGCTTGTATGTGATGGATTAAATTTTTCGCTAGTGCGACGTGACGTCTCGGATTGAGCGCTAAATAATGCACACTCTTTGCTCGGAAATGCGCGCGAGTAAACTTATTCTTTTGTAATATCCTCAGACAGCATTTTGGGAAGTTTTAAATAAATAAAGTCTTATTTACAAGTGAAGTTACTGGGACAGTCGTTAGAGAGCCGGGCCGACCACAAATAGACGTCAAAAAACTAGGGTCACCTATATGGGGCCTTTATTTCCCACCAGGGACGCATAAAGGTGCGGAGGTGGCCCTAACCCTATCGAAGAGATGTGACCGCCTGATGGATGGCACTATCACAACCCTCCGTGAGTGTATCCTTCTGTTCTTTGCTCGCCGCCTTTTGTTTATTTATTCTATGCTTTGTTTATGTGAGAACGTCGACAACCCTTTTTATATGCAAACTGGAAATCTTGTTGATGTTTGAAAGTGCATATGTATAGATTAAAATATTTTCAATATTTTCAACTCCATTTTGAAGTGAAATAAAAATATCTCTAGGCAGCTGTAAAACGGCACGGCCTAGGTTAATTGAACGACACCTGCCAATTTATGTCGACAGTAGGTACTTACTACATTTTTACCAGGCGCGCAGAATTCAACGCGGATAAAGAATTCAGAGGTCCAATTCGGAAGTTACCGCGACAGGATAGCTTTTAAATTATGCAGATCTGTAATAGACAGCGAACGGTTCTGCATTTATACCGATCGAAAATAGTTTTGCACGCGACACGCCGCTTTTTAAAATAATCTCGCTTTTCAATATGAATATGATTTTAAGTCGTTACTAAAAGGCATAAATTACTAAAAATGGTAGATTCAAAACGCAAACGTACGGTTGCGGTCGTTGACATTAGTATTTGAAAATGGAATTGAATTTCGAATTTCGAACGCTCGGACCCTATGACGATTCTCGGCCAGTGTTGGTAATGAATCGACCAATGGAAACAATGGTGGCGGTGAGACGGTAAATGGCGTCGATACTAATCTGTGGAGCCGGAAGAGGCCGCGCTGACGGCCATTCGGAAACCACAACTGGGCTAGGAAATGAGATAGGTGCGTTCACAACTAGTGTTGTATGCTCGCCTGGTAGCAGCTGCGTGCGATTGTAAGGCTTTGATGGAATTGGGACGGTATTGTGATGACATGTGGTAATTGTGTCATTTGCTTTAGAATTGTTTGCATGACAGGCCACCCCATACTGATTTAATAAACAGTCTTGAAGATCAAAGAAATACCGTGTCATTACGCGGTTATATGTGCCAGTACGAAATAATAGTGAAGCGACGTGGGCGCTGGCGGCGATCTCAAACGGTTGCAAATAATGTGAAATAAGCGCAAAAAACGGACAATATTCATGAGGAACAAGTCCGTCTCCCAGGTTGCTGAATGGAAACAGGGTTGGCACATTTAAAAAAGTTAAAAATAAATATTTTATATCAAGCTCGCGACAAGCGAGCCTGTGCGACATAACTTCGTTACATAATTGAATGTACCATTATATTAATGACCAAAAGATCAAAGCAGTATTATTATACCAAACTTATCAGCCTGTGTCTCTTCACTACTAGATATAAGCCTCTCCAGGACTGCCATCACACACGGTCTTTTGCATTTTTGTGTTTTGTAACAAGGACTTGTTAACGACACGGGACCTAGCCGAAGAGCGTCCGACGCTATGTAGCCAACTACTGACGATTTGGTGATTCTGATGACATTCTTGCAATGCAATGCAATAAGTCCATTCAGTATCCACTGCAGGACATGGGCCTCTTCATGCACATTGTCCTGTGCATGAGGTATGTATGGCCTTAAAACGCCACGCTCGCCAAACAGGTTGGCGAGTCCACTCTTTCAGAGGTGGTGTAGTTGCTTGCTTGTTCACCATTAGTCGCGTCATAGTCTTAGTCGAATGGTGCTATTCTATAGTCTGCCGACATCACACGGCACATTCTTAGCCACTAAAAAATTATTTATTTGAATTATTCGGAAATACGTTGTTTTATTGATTGTGATTAGTTATTCATTAGTATTCTTTCCTGGTAGTTTAAATACAAGCCAAAGGCAACGCTCGAGAAAGTATTGTTACAATAATTGCAAAAAAGGTAACTTATAATTGCCGAAGTATAAATTTAAATATTCATAATTCAGCACCAGCCCTACCTCGCTTGTCAATTTAGCCCGTTTTGCATACAACTCTGGCAATAAATAAATTGCGGATTATTTTTAGATTAGTCTCCAGTTTGGCACAACCGGGCCATTGTGCCTCCGTCAACTGGCTATACCGAATTTAGAATAAGCGAATATTGTCAATTTTCTCTTAACACCGAATAAGGCAATGTACTGAAGGGAAATTGATCGATATCAGCTTTTAAAGTCCCACTGTGCCTTTCCCTTAGAAAAACAAGGGGGCTTCGGGCTATAATCCACCACGCAGGCTCAGTGCGGAATGGTGGTGACACATGCTTAAGATTTTTGCTTTAAGTGTTGAGTACGAGCGCTTCCTCTCGATGTTTTTCTTTAATACGTATTAGAGAAGAAACTCGGTAGGGCCAAGGAGGTGAACACACGACCTTACGATTGACAGAAAGAAGTTCGCCGTTGGTGGCTAGATGAGAAGAGCCTAAGACCGTGTGTGGTGGCGATCCGTGGGAGAGGCCTACATCCAGGAATAGTGACATATTTTTTTTTATAGACAAGTGGGCGGACGAGCAAGCGGTCCCACGTGATGGTAAGTGTTACCGCCGCCCATAGATAATAGCAATAGTATGTGTGATATGCCAGAGCCCATTCCCATCCCATCGTATACCTCTCCATTTTCCCCACCCGTCCGCTAAATGCATTCCTACATCTTCAATGGCAGGCAACGCATCCGGGGTCGTGCCAACGTTTGTTATTTATTTATTTAATTTGAATAACAACAGTATAGATATAAAAAGTAGTGGTTACATTATAATTGTTGCCCTACTTACAGGTTATCACTTCATGCGATTCCATTTACATTCACAGTAGACCAAAACAAAAGACCAATTAGTACATACCTATGTACATACCTATGCTACCTATGCTATTTGAAAAGAATGAGTTAATTTAGAAAAAATAAAAATTGTAATTATATTTAAAAAAAAAGGCTACTGAAAGGAAAAGTCATAAGACGTCAGCAATTTGAAAAAGCTGTTTAAATTTATACAATTTATCATGAAATTTATCAAGGTTAGCGGGGTTGATCGAAAATTTATTAAAGGTCCGTGATATCCGAGATACAGGGAATGTTTTCCTAGATTAATTCTGTTTGCACGTCTGAAACAGTCCGATTGAGTAGCGGGGTGTGCTGGTAAGGTACTCTTAGAGTAAATTTACTCAACAGATTCGGGCGTTTTTTCTGAACAAAGTTTTCTCAACAGCGTCATTGTGGACTGAAGTTGGCATGTACTGTGGATGTCCAGTCATCACATACCACCAGATGGACTGTATGCTCGTTTGCCGCCTTCTTCCTATAAAAGACCAACTGCAAACAAGCCTCAAAAGTTTACCTGACTTTGCTGAACCATCACAAAAATGAAGGGATTCTGTATCGTATTGTCGCTTGTGGTGAGAAGTGGATCCTGTATGATAATCGTAAACGTTCGTTACAATGGTTGAACTCAGGATACTAGTCGTGGGTATTCACGACTCCTCGGAGTGTTTCGGCTCACTTAATCCGGTTCCGGTAGCGGATCCGACTCCTCTTAACAATTCCTTGACTCATTTGATTCACCTACTTATATTTTATAAGAGCCCGAGAGCGATTCATTCGCTTTGCATCATGTTCGTTCATGTAACTCAACGACCCAAAAATTAAAGGAATAAATAACTCCTCGGAGTTGGATACAGTTAGCCGGAATCATTTAGAGTTTCGGCTCCGCTCGCGGTTTCCGATCTTTTGATTCATTGAATCCGGAGTTACCCATCGCTACAGGAGACATAGTCAAACAATGTCCCAAACGTCTCCATGATAACGTTCGCCCACACACTGCAGAACAGACAGTCTGAAAGTTACATAAGCTTCGACTGGAAGCTCTCCGTCAACCACCGTATTCACCAGACCTTGCCCCTACTGATCAGACCTTGCAACTACTGATTTCCATTTCTTTCGGAATGTGGATAACTTTTTACAGGGGAAAAAATTCAATTCCGATGAGGCAGTTAAGCCTTCGGAGAATTCATCGATTCCCGTACCCAGTAGTTCTATAGCAGAGGCATCAATCAACTTCCATTAAAATGGCAAAAGTTGATAATAATGGACAATAAGTACTTCGATTAATTAAATGTATAATTTTCATACAAGAAAAAATATTTATTTTTTTCCATAACGGCAATTTCATAGGTAAAGACCAAATAGTAGATAGATATTTAACGACACTTGTTACAAAAATATGGCACCGACAATTAAAAAGGGAAAATTTTACGCGAACCGAAACTAAATAAATTTTATCGCGCATTGATTAGCGCCGCGAGCGAATAAATAATAACCCTTGAATCGAGTCGGATGAATCGAATGATCGAACAAATCGAATGATCGAATGGAAAATAAACCAAGCGTGGTCATTGCATTTACACGGTTGACAGAACGTTATGAGAGATAAAACATAACACTGAATATAATTAATAACTCAATAACTATTATATAACATACAGTTTACAGTATTAATAGGTATTGTGTTATCGAATCGTTGTTATGAAATATAATGTGTATACTCGATTGTGGAGCTCTATTCGAAGCTTCTGTTAACTCTGTGTAATTCTTAGCGATTCACACAAGTCATTAGGTACATTACAGGCTCGCTGTATGTAGTGGCGAGCCTTGGGACAGGCCTATATCCGGCAACGTTCACTGAATACAGGCTGTAACTATACTTTTAATAAAGTCTGAAATCATTAATTCCGTTCACAATTGACATATGAAACTTTCTAGCATTTATTTTTCAATTTTACCTACCATGTTTTCTATACTTTGCTAAATATAGGTAAAGCAGAATATTTTAATATTTTTACAAAGAAAAGAATGTCAATGAATAAATCACGTCTTCCCGTGGATCCTCGTAAAAGGCGTCTAACTCCTCGAGTTTCTACAACCGTATCTCTCGTCACAGAAATGCGGGTGCATTCACATTTCCTCGATACAGAGGTGTCGCGCACTGTACAGTCCAAAATACGGTGTTCGTCGCAAATACACGCAATAACACGTCATAAAATACGTCGCAAACTAACTGTTTCACTTTTCATATTATTATTATTTATCCGAATAAAAAATGTCACGAGTGTCCATTAGTGATCGCTGTCGGTTCGAGCGCGTTAGCGTAAGTTAAGCTTAGATTAATAGTATATAGTTAAACGGTAAGCTGTTATTTTCTTATAATAATTGCACGCCAGTGGAGTAATGCACAGAGATGTCCAGCTTTAGATATGTTTTATTAGAAATCAATGCTTAATAGACATCATGACAGATCAAATTAGTAATTGTATTTTCATCGCAGACGAGGGATGAACCTACGGCCTTAAATCAGCACGCTGGCCAAGCGGGTTGGCGAGTCCAATCTTTTAGAGGTGGTGTAGTTCCTCTGAGCTTGTGCTATCGGTTTTGTTATTTCTTAATAGTCTTTTACGACACCCACGAGAAGAGATGTGGTGGTGTTATTCGAAAGTCAGCCGACACCAAACAGCCGTACTTAAGATTATGTGTCAATTAATTCTAAGGTTTCAGTGACTAGGAAAAGTTCAATTATACTTTCCCAACTGGTTGTATGGTATGGGCCGGTTTTAGAATCGTCTGCCTCGTCTCTTCCCTTGAGTGCCTAAAAGGCAATTAAGAGATAACAAAAGGGCCACCATAGGTCCTGAGGAATTACACCATCCCTAAAAGAGTGGTCTCGTTAACCCACTTAGCCAGCGTAGCGTTTTAAGGCTATGACATTCCTCAAACACAAGACAATGTTCACGAGAAGGCCTGTGTCCAGTGAAACTCCCAACTAGACAATACCAGATTCCCATCACTTCCAACAGGATAAATCCATCTATTTCAATACAAAAAGCGCGCCAAACATTGCACCCTTCACACTTCATAAAATAAAGCCGCTTCCACACAAATAATTCACCTCGCGAAGTAAAGGCGGACGCAGACCGCGCGATGATTTACGCGACATCGATATCTGTTAGATACGAAATTTGTCAAGCGCGGCCGCGATACCGACTGTTTATGCGAGCTCGTGTTTCGAACGCACACGGAATCTGCGATGCGGTTTCTGAACGGTGTGCGTGCGGAAACGATATTGTTTTGAAAAGGTTTTCGACGCAGAGGAAAGCGTTACCGTTCAGATTCAGATTCCTTTATGAGTCAGGGTTATAAATTTACACTAGACTTTTTTCTTATTTGTAAATTAAGTGTAACCGAACATTTTCCCTAGTCTCATACCGTTGATTCTGCTAATTATTCTGTGTAACCAACCCGTTATCTGTCTTACACATACATTGTCGTATACATTATCTTATTCGTGAGGGATGGCCTTAAAACGGCACGCTGTTCAAGCGGCTTGACGAGTCCACTCTTTCAGAAATGGTGTAGTTCCCCAGGGCTTGTGGTAGAGACTTTGTTATTCCTTAGTTTTTTATATATTAAAGGAGGCAGACGAGTAAGCGACCCACATGATGGTGAGTGTTACCGCCGCGCATGGACACTTATCATAACACCATTTGCTGTTATATGTCAGAAATTGTATTATTTTCGTTATATTCATATTTAAAATGAGGTAATTTTTTCCCAACCAGTCCATAACATCTTTAAAAAAAAAAACAATTTATACCAAAATAATTTATATTAAATTTTGAAAGAACTTATACCAATTTTTTCATCCAATTTCTAAACCAATGCACGCCACTGCTTCAGTCAGGTGGGTATAACATTAACATAGCACATAATCATTTGCATTAGTCTAATTTCCTAAGTGAAAACGTATTCAGTATTTTTTTATCTATTTCCTAAAATAGTTATGTGGGCCCTTCTTGTACCCTAATTTAGTTTCTACAACATCACCTTGTCACAAGTGTTAAACTGTTCATGTTAATGGCGTCACTGTTACAATACCGGGACGCCTCAACAAATCGATGGCCACGCCAAAGCTGTGTCAGCGGAGCCCGAGGACAGGGGCGGAGCGCCCGCCCCCGCGCGCGACCTGTCGCCAATTTGGGGACCTGCTTTAATGATGACTTGCTGTTAGGTTGTTATGTGGACGTTTTTTAAGCATAGACAAAACTGTCTATGGTTCATAGTTCATAGATTTTTGTTTATAAAAGACAAATAAAATATATTAGATTACAAATTCAGTGAAATTTCTAAATCATCAAAATATTTTTTATAATTGTTAATGCGTAGGTACCTACTGTATTATACAGAGGTACATACAAAGTAATTATTATCAGAAACCTCCTAATGAAGTGACGGTCCTTAGGAGAAGCTGACGAGTATAAAGTGGAGAGACAGCCTGACGGTATGATACCTTTCGTTTTTTTTTTTTTGTAACACGAAAATTTTGACAATTTAAAATTTGCATGTGCTGCTCTTACATATAAATTAAATAATTTCATATGCTGCGTTGTGTATTTGCTACCTACTCGTAAAATAGAAGATTCGTATTATTACAAGTTTTTTTAGTTTTATCGAAAGAGTTTCTACTTTATATAATTATAGGCGATTTAAATATGTACTCTACTGCTAGAATTTTGAAAATCTGATTTTCATTTACCCCAATTCAGTATATTCCCAATTTCAGTAGGTATAGATTGGACGGACTTATACAACATTATAGACTATGGACTATCTTTAACTTTTATTTCAATCCCAGTAAGTCACAAGTCTGGGCCTTCACCGCTATAAAAGCCCCTTTTGTCGTAGCGCCTCGCTTTCAGAGCACACTCTTAAGATCTCGGAGAGTATCAGGATTCTTGGTGTCGACATTTCCAACAGAGTCGAATTTAACGAAGTCGAACAGTTCGAAGTCGAACAGAGTAGAGTCATCTGGAAAACAAGGCCAAAATACCTCCAAAAAGCTCTGTGTGCTGAACAGAGCAAAGCGGTATTTCACACCGGGGCCATGTCTGACGCTCTACAAAGCTCATGTCCGACCCCATATGAAGTACTGTTCATAACTCTGATTCATTATCCGCTACAATTCATAATCCAACGTCGCGCTGTACGAATTGTCGACGATCCCACTCTCAAAGGCGGTTTGTCACCACTCAGCGTCCGCGAGAGGGACATTTCGTCTCTCTGCGTGTTCTACCGCCTGTATAACTGGGAATGCTCCAAAGAATCGTTCGATATGACTCCTACCTCGGGTTTCTACAATCGCACCTCCTGTCACAGAAGTGCGGTGCATCCGCTTTTCCTCAATACGGAGGTGTCGTGCACTGTAAGGTTTAAAAATCGATTTTTGCTGAGAACCCGAATCTGTGGAACGAACTGCCTCGTGAGATCCCCTTATGCTACGACATGGGGTCCTTCAAGAAAGCCGTGAATAGGATTCTGCAAAGCCGGCAGCGCACCCGTATACCCGCTGGTGTTGCAGGTGTCCATGGGCTGCGGTAGCCAGTTACCTCTGACTATATTAGATCCGGAATAAGTCAAGGAAGTAATCGTAGCGTAAAAACGTGTAAAAAAGCTAGGCAAAGTTTGGGTTGGGTGCTTAGACAGGCTAACCAATCGAGGGATCCGCGAACGGTTGCATTACTGTATAATGCGTATGTCAAAAGTAGTAGTAGGAGTTTAACGCAACTCACATGTTGGAGAAAGTTTTCTGAGATGTATATATCAAAAAATGTACGGATATTATCTATATTTATATGTTTGTTCTGGAAATGGTTGGATAAAACACTATAACTTTTAAGGAGTAAAATTTCGCTGTCATCATTATTGAGTAATGTATTTGGTGTATTATACTGTACGTTCCGGGCAAGTACACGCGCGGGCGCACTCACCGCTTGCTGGCGGAGGTTCCGTCTGGCACCAACCTCCAGCGCAATGCGCTAGTACCGCGGACTATAAAATATAATATAATTTTGAAATTAAAAAAAAAATGATGGTATGGATGTATTTTGTTGCTGTGAACAAAATGTAAAAAAGACTGTTATGAATTGTAAAAAAAAATTCCTGGAAAAAAGACCTGATTGGTTGTAAAACTTTAAATATATATTCCTGTAAATAAATAATTCTTTGTTCATTGACATGAAAGTTACACTAATAAGCAAAAAAAATTGTTTAAATATTACCAAATCCTTCAAATTCAAAGGCCTATAAATTGATATTTTTACAAAAACTATATATTATTTGTATACCAATTTACTCAGAATCACAAGCAGAATCCATGGTCTCATATGGTTCGGGGAAGATTCAGACAGACTATATAGTGTGTAGTATGTAACATCCATAGGTATGACATCAAGTTTTAAGCTTACTATCTAAATTAACCAATATAATCCATGTTCCAAGACGCCGTCAATCTCTAACCAACCTCTGATCCGCAACATGCAAGGTATAAAGTGAGTTACGGTTTGACACCCGATAAATCAGACCGACAGATCGGTTTGTGTCCGGCACGGACGGGGGAACTGTTTAGATGTGAATAAATTACAGTTACAGGATAAAATGACGATTTTAACATTAGTTGCGAGAAGAAAATTCAAATGAAGAGTATAAAACGTCGTGACTTATCAAGTGAACTAAAAAGTTTAGCAAAAAAGGTTGATTGTGCAAAAAATAACAATCACCTAATTCGTAAATCAAAACAACTCCCATGAATGGGTGGCCTCAACATACCAATTACAAAGCACGAGCTAAATCGCGTTTGAAAACTCAAAACGTATTTTTTCTAATACCTTCCCACGCGCGAAGCTCAAGCGTAATTATAGGCTCCGCCAGTAATAACATATCACTTCAATAAAATTGTATATCATTCGTTACGTTTTTCCCGCGAACGCGCCGGGTGATTAGGGCAGCCATCTTGGGGGCGTGGACACCCGAAGGCGACACGATCTCTGATACCATTCTCAAAAATAACACTAATCGGCAAATCGAGCACGCGCGGGAACTCAGAACGTGTGTTTTTCAAATTGAGAACGCTCCTTTACCGTTATTACGGGGCGGGGATTTGACTACTGTCACTTTTGACAGTTGTGATTGACGTTTATAAATACCGCGAGTCAAGTGCGAGCTTGTTATATTTCGTTCGGAAATACACGAAACGTTTTTTTTTATTAAGACGAAGAGCTTTTGATGTCATTGCTGTATTTGTGAAACTGCTTAAGGGAATTATAATCTCAGATCGGGTTCGTTTTAGGTGCTATTTTGAATGGAACGTGTTTCTATAAGCTATCTTCAGTCAGTCTAAGTACAATGTTAATTAAAATGCCGTTTCAGCGCAGATGAGTGTATATTGAAACGTCAAAAAACAGAGTTTTCTTTTACCTCTCATTTTCGGCCAGTTCCAATATCCTTCATGTCAAGAGTGAGACAGACAGCATTCAGTAGCCGAACGTATCGCCGGTTTTGAAGGATGAAATAGAAAATCGCCTGTTTTACCAGGAAATGGACGCGAAATTGGAATTTTCAATTTCATTTTCAGTGTTTGCTTTGTGTTGAAAATAAGCCAGGATTCATACCATTTTAAAATTGAAATGCCTGTCGCATTCTGTTTATGTTATTGCGCATTTTCGTGCACGCACGTCTGTTTAAATAAATAAATATAAAGGTCATAAAGTTAATACCCAACTGAAGACGCTAGGCACAACAATGATTATGCAAAAAGCATATTTGAAAGCATGAGTGCATCTAAAAAGTTTAATCTAAGGAAACGAACAGAAAATCATTCATTCATATTCATAGTGGCGCAACGGGTGAGGCTTTCACGAAAATGGCTCCCAGTTACTAGGAAGACTCGGATGAGTTGCATGAATATTAATACGGTAGGGAACCAGGGCGCCATAACTATATTAGAGATAGTAACGTACCGTACACTGCATGCCAACGGTAGGGGCACGTTTGAAGTTGCTGCGCCGAGCTACGTTCTGAAATTTGACATTTTGACAGCTCTCCGACGTCGGTTGCCTTGTCTCCTCCCCCTCGCTCGCAGGGTGGGTGGATCTTGCATCCCGCTCGCATAATAATAACATTACGTATATGAGATTCCTGTTTCTGCTACGTCTGACTTCTGATATGAATTGTTAATGCATCGGTAATTGATAATATAGTTTTGATAGTCCATTTTGTTCATAATAGAGGTTGCTTTTAGTCCAAAGAGCTTCGATCTTTGTTGTTAGACGATAAATACGTCACGTGATATGGCTTTTACTTCTAACTGTTGTTAGGGTTGTGTTACAAACTATTGTAATGTGTGGGTAGTTATTTTATAATTTTGTTTATCAATTCCTCCGTGACTTGAAACGTGAAAACAGGTCAACTATCAATGTTAGAAGGTTTTAAATTGATAGAAAAGAGAAAGTCGTTAAAAGAAACTACAATGTAAATCGAAAGAACAGTATTTCACTTTAAAAGAAATAATAGAACCCGGAAAAGATGAAAACGACTTGTAAAAATGTTGCTCGACGACACTGAACACGTGCTGACTAATCACTGTCTAGTCTAGACCCGAAAATAAAAGCCTCTACAGACAAAAAGCGACGTGACAGAGCTGTCAATCGCGTATATGCCGCGCGACGCTCGCGCCGTTGGAAAATAAAATAAAAAATCTTACTAAAAAGTGTATTTAAAGCTTAAAATAGCACGTCAATCAACCGCTGCTGCTTCCTGTAAGCTAGCTAAATGCGAACTATTCGGAAAAAGCTACGGAAATTCGAAAAAAAAAAACAATCGTCAGGATGGTGATGTTGTGAAAAGATATCGCTGCGAGTTGGTTAAATTTTAAAACGGATAAAGCATTTGATACTTGGAATAGCAGACAGCCGCGGTCCGTGATGATGCCTGATATGTCTTCATATTTTTATTACTAAAATATGTACCACTAATATACTAAATTGGTGGAATAAATAAATATTTTTTTTATAGAAGAGGTGACAGACGGGCGGCCGGTCCACACAGTGATAAGTTGTCACCGTGATAACAGTAGTGTCCTGCAACACCAGGGGCGGTTGCAGTTGCACCGCCGACCTTGTAGATCCCATTCACAGGTCTCTCGAAGAACCCCATGTCGTAGCACAGTGGAAAAACCTCAGTAGTCAGTTCATTTCACAACTTTCGCGGTATAGAGTCTCGAAGACCGCACTGTGTCTTTTGATGTGTCATTTCGTCATTGAAAGACGCAGAAGTTTCACTTCTAAGCATATTGAAATATATTACGTTAATATATTATAATAACATAATATATTATGGTATAATTATGTTATAATATAATACCTATATGGTATATATAGGTATACCAGAGATATTTCTTATCAGCGATACTGTTTTCAGATTTTTTAAATACAAATACATGCTCCCAATTTTCAAAATTTTAATATACGATTACCTAATAAAAATAATTTTTATTATATAGTTTTATATAGTATAAAAATAAAATATTCAGTTAGTCAGGAAACAAGCCAAAATTTATTGTAAGTATTAGCGGACAAAAACCGAACCGAATCGCGGTTTTTTCGTTACCGCCTATCGCGGTAACATGGCGCGTAAACATCAAATTTTATTTCGTGGCGCGTCAGGTCATTTTTTTGTACTGAACTGTTGTATATTTTCACTTTTATAAAATCCTTTAAATTTTAATTAGACCCATTCTTGACTCTTTCCTTAAACGTCTTATCAATGTTTGTTAATATCATCAGATTGATTGTAATTTTGAACTGAAAGTTTGTCAGAGCCATCAAAGATTGAGAAAGGACTACAGAAGAAAAGTTACCAGGCTGGCAGCAATCGACAAGAACGTAGGTATATTAAACGATATCAAAGCATTTGATCGCGTTTGTAACAAAGGTATGGAAACAAAGCGTGCCTCGAGGGCGGGGCATGTTAAGAACGCGCCTAGTCAAACGTACCCGAGTTCTGTTTGTAGTTTCTTTGAAGTTTCCACGTTGATATGATGCTCTGGTACTTACTTGTCAGAAATACCTATGTTACAAGGAATTCTTGACTGCTAAGGATTGTTTTCTGGACTGTGGTTATCTTGAATCCTTGTTAAAAATAAAAATGAGAAAGACGGTTTGTTTGTTTGCTATCTAAATAACTCCTTAAAAAAATAACGAATTGCTATCAAATTTGGGGTACCTACATATAATTTGTGAAAAGGATTAACACACATAGGATATATCATAATTCCATTTCCACGCGGGCAAAACCGTAGACAACACCTAGTTCAAAATAAATGTATTTCAATTTGAGTTAATAATTGAATTAAACTGAATTAATGGTAATCTAAGGTCGACAAAAACGTTTCCAAGTCCGTAGACGGAATGGTTCGAAGTTAACCTCTAAGCAGACTGCATAAGGTGCAAAATACGACACTGACTAATTTTAATACCGAGAAATTTCTATACGGCTCTAACTTGACCGCTTACCATCATGTGACCCGCCTGTTCTTCTGCAAAAAAGCTATTAAACGGTTACGGAAACTTAGGGTGAATAAACAATAGTTATTACTCAGAACTCGCAAACTCGTTTCCAGTTCTCTCTTGTCTTCTGTCTTCTTCCAGAACTCGAAAGTTACTAGCTTGATTTTAAATTAATGAAAATTATATTAACATTTTTTTCATTAATAGCCTTTTGTACAGCGTTTGTGTGCAATAAAGTATAAATTAATAAATAGCGATCACTTATTATCAATACATCAGTACATACTCGTCAATTAGGATGTTGTAGCGCAATATGAACCAATATGGAGTCCGGGAATCGGAGGCGAGACACCGCAACAATGAACCAAGCCCGAGACAAAGCATAAAGAGGCGTACTCATGGCCCGAAATTCACGATCACGTTAACAATACTCTATGTATTTTCCGTGATATAAGTTATGAGAGTCAGCGGATGATCCTCTTCTAAAAACCTTTCAAATTTCCGATTTTGTGTTCATAACTAGCAACATTGCAGTGAAATAAGTAGGTACAATGAGAAACTACTGTGTGGATTCTGAGATCAATAAACCAAGAAAAGTACCAAGATTATCGAATTTGAAACGAAACAGAATTATTTATTTACTTTATTTCGGAAACTTATAGTCAGATAGTTATTATAAAAAAAAAATAGAATGTATGAACAGGTAATATGACCTACATGTTCCAATACACGACAAATCAAATTTTATCAGTAAGTACAGCAGGATTAATATAAGACATGTACCTATAAGGATGTATAAGACAGTTATTAATATTAATGCCCAGAGTACACGGTAGAACAGAGTACAGTACACGGCCCAAAAGTCAATATTATCCTAAAACTGTTGAAAGTCGTATAAAATTTCAGAAATTTTTCACGGCATCTCGATTAATAGTGAAAAACAGACTCCCTTAGTTTATACTCACTTATAAAACTCTGTTTAAATATGAGGCCAGGTCCTTTTTGAGCCGAAATTTACCAATATGTAGATAGTATTTATATGGATATGATAGATCATTTACTTTCCTCAGTTCTGCGTATATAGTTTTCTATTATTTCTATACTAATTTGATCGTAAATAAAACCAAAACCCTACAAGGCACCTTCACCAAATTCTTTATTTGGTGAACACTTCTTCAGATAATTCAGAGGCAGAAAATGTACTTGGATGGATGTCTCAAATATCTGCACTGCAATTATTTACACATGTCAATGTCATCGCGTTCTAACTACGACAGAATTTTCATCACCGCATCTGCTCAATACTAGGAACACAGATATAATCGCTGGTCTCATTGTCCAGCGATAACGGAGAAACGCAGTTATCTCGGACAGTATGTGGACCGTAATGTATTGTTTGACAATTTTTGACAATAGTAGTATAATGTTCTAGTTAACCAACCATGTGGGGACCTTACAGAGTTCCTTAGTACCGCGTCCGCTTGAGACTAGGAACACAGAAACACACCCTCGGTCTCATTGTACGCCGTCCGATAACCCTGTCAGCCGCGTGACGGAGTGCCGCGGTTATCTCGGACGGCATTGTCCGCGCCCATTGTTGCGAGCATCGACGTCTTCATGCTGCCCTGGTAGCCGCTAGCCTTTATCGCTTGTTTTATGAGAGCCTAGTAGTGTTTGCTCTTTTTAATTGACTTAGCCCACGTAATTTTTTAACAGCTTTAAAAAAGCTTTTAAATATAAGCAATTTCCTGGATCCGCGTCATTTATGACATAAAACAGGTTCGCCATTAAAATGGGAGCAAGTGGGGACGTTTATATGTTGACTAAGACTGTCTTCGCTCAGGTGATTCGGGGTCTTTCTCACTATCACCCGATAGGTACTTCATCAGAAGGTATCAGAAAGTCAGTTGTACTTTATGAGAAAGTCAGTATCAGATAGATTTAATTGGCAGATAATTTGTCCATCACATTTTTAACAGGTACTTTTATCGGGAGGGTGGGGAGAAAGGCCATTAGTTATTTGAAAAAATTGCGATTACTGATTTATAATTTATATTTCCTAGGGAAAACAGCCCATGGCTATGGGCTATCTGTATAATTGATAAGAATTACATCTGCACTTTCGCATGTTGCAAGTTTTACATTCAACAAATGACAGTAAAATTCTGATACATAAAACTTTGTGAACAAAAAGACTACAATTGAATTAATTAGTGTAGGTATTATAGGAAATGATCACCTCCGAAGGCTCCGATCGTGGCTCCAGTGCAATGTGGGCCGTGTAGCAAAGTGTCATATCTAAATATATGCGTTTTTCCTAGAACACAGCCTCGGCGGTACCTCGTGATTGGCGGATCGCCGGACAGCTGTCTTAGTTTTGATTGGTTCTCAGGAATCGAGTAGGTACAGGGCGTTTTATTTGTGCCCTAAGTGATTTAGCATACAAAGATGATAATATTATGTTCATTGTTTCTGGAGACAAGTTTTATTTTTCCAGTTTGAGAATATTTTAATTACCACGAACGCTTTCAGAGTAATTATTTCGCATTATGACTAATTAGTAATTAGCGACCGTTCGCGACTTCGCGTGCCATTGTAATAAATTTATTCGAAAATCCATTTCTTAGAGGGCCAAGGTTGACCTTGGCCCTCTAAGATATTACGGTATCAGTATATATTATACCTAAGATAATCTCGAACAAACAATATTTTCTTTTCTTTTCTTCAGTATTTCTACTACGTGATACCTGTAATTGAAATCCGAAAGTCAGCTTAAGACAAAGCATTTAGGTACCCAATCTCTAAATTATGGCCCTTCCGTACTTAAGATGTTGGAGCAGTGTAAAAGGACTTAAGACGCCTTAGACCCCCTGAAGTCCCTCAGAAAGTTCTAACTATCAGAAAGTATCAATACCAAAAAGTTCGCCTCCGAACCTGATTGCAAGAGCCATATGAACTTGATCTAACAATTGTCAAGTGTTAGTTTAAAAAAAATGTTCTTGTCTAAATGTTGTCAATCACTTTTATCGGTAAAACCGATTTTTGTGTACCTACTGTGTTTACCCGACTGCGGTACGCGAGGAGGGATGTGTGATTACAATATAAATAAATTTTACTCCGATTCCTATAAGTCTGTTACGGAACTGTCAAAAAAGTGGAGTAATTCGTAAAACGACAAACCAGTAAGCGTATGCAGTAAATATGCAAACCTGTTTCATTACGAATTGAACACAGGTGGGATTTTTTGTCTTTGAAACAATTGACTTATTATCTATCTTATTGTGGTTACCTAAGGTATTTGTTTTATGTAGGTAGGTATTATAGCTGTAAGTTCTCGTGTCGATGGCAATAATTGTCTTAATGAGAATAAAGAAATTTAAATCTATCTCTATCTGTGATCTATAATGAAGACCGCATTTTAAAAATAACTATAATATAAAAAATACATTAACATTAAAAAAATAGCGTTTCCATTTGGCGTATCTCCAAATAATCTCTTCATTATTAAGTTTTTTTTTTATAGAATAAGGCGGCAGTCGGGCGAGCATACAGTCCACCTGATTGTAAGTGGATAATGTCGTCCATAGACATCCGCGATACGTGCCAACATCAGTCCAGAATGGGAAACGTTGACACGCCCCCGGATGCGCTGCTTGCCTTTGCAGATTATTGGAGCAGAATGGATTGGAGAAAGGGTTGGGAAAATGGGGAGGGATAGAAAGGGATGGGAATGTACTCTGGCATACCTCACTCACTACCGAAACACGTACGTACATTCGGGAAATACGATAAAGTAGGAAATGCAGTCCTACATTTCAATTCATTTCATTTTAAGGTAGTCTTCTGTGAGAGAGGGGTAACGTGGCCAGTCGAGTGCTCTCAGCGGTTGTGGAAATGCAGCGTGCACTCTTCCCTTACAAATAATATCAAAATAATCATAAAGCTTCAAAGGTTTGATAGGCACCTATAGGGATCAAGGGTCATCAGGAGACCACAGAGTCCCAAAAAGGTAAATCCACAATACAGCACATGTAGTAATTATTAATTCACGGTATTTTTTAAAAGGCAGAAAATGCCCGCGGGTATTCAATTACTTCAATTATGAAAATTGTTTTACTATCAGCGTCTACGATCAAAACAATTAAATGCTTCAAAAAATTTCAACTCATACATTTTTCATGTTAAAAATTCCCGCGGAAACAGCTTAATTCGCGTACAAAGGTGCATGCAGACGAAAAGCGAAAAGCCGAATGCGGTGGCCGGTATCGTGATGACTTAATCGAGATCGTATCGCAACTCGTGAGCTATGGCGGCCGAATGCCAACGGATTCGCGAACACCAACGTTGTGTATAGGGGGTTATAACTATTAAGTATATTCGTCAGTACCTATAGCACTTAGCACAACCCCATCTCTTCCAGTGGGTGTCGTAAAAGGCGACTGGATAACAAAGGGGCTACCATAAGCCCTGAGGAACTACATCACCTCTAAAACGAGTGGAGTCACCAACCCGCTGGACCTGCGTGGCATTTTGAGCCCATACATCCCCCTTACACAAAGCAATGCGCATGAGGGGCCCGTGTCCAGCAGTGGATATTGAAAGGACTGGTTGCATGTTTCATGGGTTGGACAACACTATGCAATAATGAACAATTCAGAGTCCGAACGAATATTAACTCCTGTAAAATATTAAGCTTATTAATAACTACTCGTAAGACAGCATTAAAAAGAGAGACTCTGAGGTTGTCTTTATGCTTGTTGATTTAGATGAATAACCTTTAACATAAGTCGATGTGGGTGCACGCTGCAATCCCACTTCCGCTGCCACGTTACCCCTCTCTCACTGATGACTTAACTATAAATTGTGTATATTTTATAGTTGGTAAAGCGGAAATGCATAAAGTGGGAATGTAGTAGCATTTCCCACTTTTACCTATTCCCTCAATGTACGTACGTGCTTCAGTAGTGAGTGAGATATGCCAGGCGGAGCCCATTCCCGTCCTACCTTATCTTTCCCCACTTTCTCCAGAATCCATTCTCTAAAGGTAGGTAACATATCCGGGATCTACAACATTTGTCATTCTGGACTGATGTTGGCATGTATCGCGTACGTCTATGGGCGACAGTATCCGCTTACCATCAGATGGACTACATGCTCGTCTACCGCCTTGTTCCTATAATAAAACAAATATACAGGAGGTACTGCAGCATGATCTTCATGATTTTTAGCATGATAATCATGTTACATAGGTAATTTTAATTAGTATAAGAATGGCAATCTGAAAATATTTTATATTCATTTTTAAAATAATATTCAGTGAAATTAAATTGATCTCTAAAGAGTAATCTTTAGTTAATAGTTTTAAAAATAAGTAAATAAAAAGATCAAAACACTTCACGACGTTTTTAGAAACGCGCTGTATATACACGAAAGGTAAAATAACGCGCAAAAACATGCAACCCTCGGCAACATAGCAAAACAATACAAGTCAGTTTTTACTGTTTCTGTGCACCTAGAGAATTATATTCATCGAATTATTACTTATTATGATTACTAAACGCTATTAACTATTTTACATTATTTTTCGTCCAAAAAGGTGTTTTAAATAAATTTTCATTTTTTTCTCTTAACTGTTGAAATCTAATCAGACAGCTGCCGACTTAGTCGAATTACTCCGCACTACAGAAGACTATCGTAACTTCTACATTCAATGTACTACATTTCCCATCCCTATCCTATTTCCTCCGATGTACGTACGTGTTTCAATAGTAAGAGCCAATTTTACATACAATCCTATTCGCACCTATCCCATCGAATGGAGAATACAATGAAATAAAAGAAAATGCCTTATTCCCCAAGAATGTAGCATAAGAATAACTTGTACGTCTTTCTACTTTTTACTTTCTACTCCCCATTTTACCAAAAAGGTTTCCAAGTCCATTCCTAAAATTCCAAAGACAGGCAGCGCATCAGGGGGTGGAGAGCGTGAATCGTTTGTTATTCTGGACTTGGCATGTATCGCGGATATCCATGACCAACCACATACAACCAGGCGATCTATATGCTTGTCTGCGAACTATAAAAAAGAGCGATATATCTTTAAAAATAATTAAGATATCCATATGCTTTAAATTTCTCGCAGTTCAAATTCAATTACGGCACTCGCTTCAATCCACCTAACAGTAAGATTCAACAGGTTAACAATACACCGTCAATACTTAATCATTTACCATCTGCTTCGGCATCTAGCCACGCGGCTCCCTGATGTCAAAAGATTATAAATCATTGCTTTCGACGCGTTGTAAATTGCCAATAGCCTTTGGGGCTTTCTCTAAGTAGATTTTAAATTATTTCCAGACATTTGGGAGACAGGTGAACGGTCCTGATGGTAAGTGGTTGTCGATAGACGGCACAACTTGGGAGAGTCTTGGCTAAGATCGGTCATGTGTAACTAACTGTTCTTTTATGGGCTTGGGATATTGATGGATGACTTTGCGAAGTGTCATATAAATGACTTCGGATTATGACAGGTTCATTTTGAAGAATATGTTAAAGGTTTGGCCGTGTGGTATAGGCCGGCTTTGGAACAGCATCAAATCAACTCTTGCCGTAGGTAGCGTAAAAGGCTGAGGAACTACACAGCTTCTAGAAGAGTAGGTCTAGGCCATGCTGGCCAAGCGGGCTGGCGAGTCTACTCTTTCAAAGGTGGTATAGTTCTACAGGTCTTATGGTAGCCGCTTTGTTATCCCTTAGTCGCCTTCTACGACACCCACGGTAAGAGATGGGGTGTTTAGGTACACGTCCAAATACCGTAATTACTAGCTATCATAGACAAAATTTGTTATGTTTTTTGTTTATGGAAAGAATGCGGCAGAAGAGCTGACAGACCACATTATGGTACGTGGATACTTTCGATCATAAACATCAGCGATACACGCCGACTTCAGTCCAGACAAATAATGACAATGGAAAGACTGACAATGGATTTGGAGAAAGGGTTGGGAAAATGGGATCGAATAGGATGGGATGGGAATGGGTTCTGACATATTTCACTCACTACCGAAACACGTACTTACATTGGGGAAGTTGGTGAAAGTGGGTAATGTAGTACATTTCAAGGTTATTCTGTGAGAGGGGGTTAACGAGGCCAGTCGAGTGCTCCCAAGGGTTCAAACTAAAGTAAGTAGAAATAATAATCGAAACTTTCTTAGTCGTATCGTAGTAAACCCAGAGAGTTATTATTGCTACATTCTACAATTTTAATAACTAAAGAGGCACTTTAAACACAAGGCATCAAACAAAAATAATGTAAGTCAAAAAAACTACATTTTTAATGTAACTAAGTGAGCTCCTTAGAGACGACGGAGGTGAAATTTAGTGCGCTGTAGCTTGAGTCTAGACTGCAGTCAGAATTTCAGCTAGAGTTACGTAGGTACGTGAAATGCGCTGGCGAGGTATGGGGGCATTACTGTAATTCAAATGTTGAGACATTTTCTTAAAAGTTTTAGCAATGCATCTTTGCAAACTTTCTGGGTAACAAACACATGATTGCTTAGCCATATATCATACTCATAGGAACAGACGATGTGACATGCCGGCGCCTATTCCCATCCCATCCTATCCCTCCCAATTTTCCCAACCCTGTCTCCAAATAAATTTCTAAATCTCCAAATTTAAACAGCGCTTCCGGGGGCGTGCCCACGTTTCTCAATCTGTACTGAAATATTGACATGTATCACAGATGTAACCGCTTATAACCAGGTGGATTGTATGCTCATCTGCCGCTTTCTGTCTATAAAAAAAATGTTTCTTAGCCGTTTCCTATCTTAGTCTCAGACGGGAGGATTGTAAAGTAACCTCTATACAAACCGCATTGAACCGCATTTAGAATAGCACCACATTATAGCATCCGTGGGTATTGTAAAAGGTGACTAAGGAATAACAAAGTCGCTACCACAAACCATGAGGAATTACACCACCTAAGATTGAGATTGCCAATCCGCTTGGTCAGCGTAGGGTTTTAAGGTCACAAGACGATGTACGATGTCCACGTCCAGCAGTGGAAGGAAATGAAATTGGTTACGGTTAATAAACTATTACACCAATTCTGCTCATTATTCACTGCCGATATTAAAATTGACGTAATTACTTCAATATCAAAAGCCTTCCTTACCCCCCCCCCCCTACATTCCAACACCTGAGCGTCTCCAGCATCCTACCAAAGGCAATTATTTAAAGTGTGAAGTTTAGACGCAAGAAGAAGTGAACTCGCGGTGCATTATGAAAATGGCTTCAGCCCCCTTCCCCGCTCTCCATCCCCTGACCGGAAGACACCCCCTTTCAGACTAAGTAATTGTTTCATAGACGTCTAGAGGAGTTTTCTAAAATTACTCTCTTATTTCGATCGATGGCTTTTAAATGTTTATTTATATTTTGGAGTTACTATGTTTAGCGTTACGGCCTCGTCTTGCACATTACATAATCCTTATATATATAAAAATCTCATGTCACGATGTTTGTTTACGCTAAGCTCCGAAACCACTCAACCGATTTCAATAAAATTGTGTAGATGTGTATTTTTTGGTCCAACTTAAAAGATAGGATAGTATTTATCTCGATTAGTGAACGTCAATTTTTTATATTGCGAATTTAAGGTTTTTTTATAGAGAAAGGATTTAATTCACTTCTAAGTTCTATAAATTTTCAATAGATGGGGGTGAGAGTTAACAATTTCCCTCAAACAATCTTATTTTTAGGTTGTATAAGTAATCAATAGATGGCGCTGTGTTTCAATTTCAGATATTTTTTTAATGCTCCAATTTAGTCCATGTGCCTCACATAAATGCAATATAAACAACGGGCGTGTTCAGTTTATTGTGTAAAAATATTTTATTTTCTTGAATAATTTAGTATGATATTAATTGATTGTATTATAACTGAGCCACAGCAACGCTATAGGCTGTGGCCGGGTCTGCTAGTTTATTATATAATTTAACGTGCTATAGGAATATTAATTACAATATACGTGTAAATTATGGTTGAATTCTAAAATGTGAGAAAATCATTCTTTAACATTCAAATTCATAGTATTTCTATATCGTGAAGTCAAAGACCGGTTTTCGCATGTTTAAGAACATAGCACAGACTTGGAAAATAAGCTCAGACTCACATTAGATTTTGTTGCTAACAGTTAAGATCCACACAGCATTTAAGCGAAAATTTAATTCGTAGCCATGTTCATGTGAATTTAATTATTATTATTTGTATTGCTTATTCATTATTTTACTTACTGGCGGTTAATTAACTATTTACTTCGTTACTACTAACTTATTAACAATTTATCAACTGTATTAAGTTACCTAATTTTATAAAGTACCTACACACACACACACATTATATTTTGTTTATTATGAACAAAAAGAAGTACGTTATGTAATAATATCTAAAATATTTTTAGTTATATTATCTAAAGGTGTCCCGCCTTTAGATAATATAACTAAAAATACAAGCGTCTGTAGACAGGTGTTTGTTCGGGTCTAGGTGTTGCATGTGTTGTGTTCGTCTTTGTATGAGTTTCTGGACTCACCACAGGGAGTCATAGTGTGGGCCATTGAGTGTGGCGTTAGTTATTATCTATACTAATATATTAAAGAGGTAAAATTGTGTGTTTGTATGTTGGGGGTAATCTCTGGAACTACTGAACCGATTTCAAAAATACTTTCACTAATAGGAAGCTACATTATTCGTGTCTAATATAAGCTATATATTATTTTGAAATTTTGAAAAATAAATTTGAAAAAAAAACAACAATCCGTAGCGAAGCGAGGGCGGGTCGCTAGTATTATATAAAGTGCTGTGTGACTTACATATTAAAAATAAAAATATATATATATAAAAATGAATGTTTCTTTGTTTGTTCGTATGCGTTCCTATACCATTCATCCGATTGCGATGAAACTTTGGTGAGTTGTTGTGCGCACATCCGCGAAGGTTTCTATATTATCACATTAAATTGAAGACCACGCGAACGAAGTCGCGGGCAACAGCTAGTAATATATAAATATAGCTACTGAGTCCGTGTCCCGTCCACTCGCGTCGCGCAGTACAAATCCGTTCTGACACGAACTCCAATCGCGCTAATGGTAAACTTTATTTTGAGTTATGAACGCTTAAAAAAGGATACAGAAAAAAGTATTTACTTTACTGCCTCATATTTAGCGGAAGTTTAAATAAAATATAACTGAAATTCAAGTTAACTGAAATGACACGCGCCAGTTGGAGGTAGATTGCGTTATTTAATTTTAAAAATTGTTTAAACAACCAATATTCAAATATGTATGTAATCTACCGCCTTTGTAAATTATTTAACAAATATATTGCTAGTGTCAAATACAGATTATACTGACATTTAAATACAGTATTTAATAGATTGTCGGCAAGTCGTGTTTTCTTATTAATAATTCATGTTGATTTGTGTTTGCATTGGTGTGTCCGTGTGCGTGTGTTCTGTGTGTGTGTGTGTGTGTGTGTGTGTGAGCTGCATGTTCTTCAACAACACATCGTTGTGTAAAATGTTACATACATACAATACCATTAGCGTATGCCTCTCCACTGCTGGATATAGGCCTCTCCCAAGACTCGCCACCACACACGATCTTCGGCTCTTCACGTCTAGCCATCATCGGCGAATTTGTTCAAGTCGTCGCTTCTACTGGCCGGAGAGTGTCCCACACTACGCTTTCCGGTACGTGGTCTCCATTCCAGGACTCGTCTACCCCATCGGTTATCCGGTTATCGGTCCTGCGGCAGGTTTGTTTTGCCCATCGTCACTGCAGCAAGCTGATTCTATGAGCTATATCGGTAACTTGCGGTAATTTTGAAATTACTGAACCGATTTGTCCCATCTACGAACTTAACAGAGCTATAAACTTAAACTACGTAAGTAATTAACACTTAAAAAAGCAAACAAATGACTTTCATTTCCTGCTTCATTTTTAACGATTTAACCAGAATCGTGTTTACTCATGTCGCACAGCACGCATCGTTCCTAACGTGACCTCCGGCGATGCTAATGTTAGTAAAATTTGTCGTGAGATATTGAAAAATTAGAAAATACATTTCTTTCCTCCTTCATTTTTAGCGGTTTAATCAGAAATTTTATTGGTTTTATGCGGTACGAATTCATCCATTCGTTTGTTGACGCCCGATTGGCGCAGTTGGTAGTTGGACCGTCTGCTGTGTCAAAGATTCCGAGTTCGATCCTTAGTCAGACATTCGTTTCATTAAAGACAAATGTTTATTCGCGATCGGGGTGTGTCTTTTTGTGTGTCTCTGGACCTACGATACAGGGAATCCTAGTGTGGACCATTGAGTGTCGGGTTATTAAATTTATTTATTCTGGCTACTTCATTTATTTAATGTCAGTAAACTTATCGTGAGTTAGGAACGTGAGGTTGAAAAACTTTTTTAACAATTTTATGAGATACAATAAACTATAAAAACTTCCTGCGAGATTCCATACAGATGATTTTCATATGCAGAGATAGAGAATAGCAAAAACATACCATTACATTATGATATTGTCGTTGTAATTTAATAAAATACTCGTACATACCTGGAACAAGACAAGAAGAGACATTTAAAATTAGCTACTTTCCTTTGCCAATCGATGGCATTTGGAAAACTATTTGACATAAAGAGAAAAGGTATATATACAATTTGAACAAAGAAATACAGGAATAAATCTGGTCACGTGACCGCCAGTTCATCAGATCAGAACACAGAGAGTCTGTCTTACAGCCGGTTCGACAGGGACATGGGATTTATTTTTCATAAAAAGGGCGGTCGAGCATAGTCCATCTGGTGGTAAGTGGACTGTCGGCCAGCGACATACACGTAAAACGTTGGCACGTGCACGCATGCTTCGCTTATTTAGAAAGAATGGATTTAGAAAAAGGACATTAATGTTTGAAGTTTAATGGAATTCTCGTTCCATTACACTTCCCGTTATATTTTTGTTTTTTCATTCCACCCCATCCCCCCAGGAAGAATTGGGAGCTGTGATGGGATGAGGAAAACTCGTCGTCCCTTTATTTACTTCAGGCAACTAAAGCCCATATAATATATATCTTAACCTAGAATACATATAATATAATAAACTTGAAGACTAACAGGAAGCATTCTTACTCGGTCTCGCTTCCCTAAAGCGTCGGAACAGTACCCCTTCTGGCCATAAGTCAGGACTGAGGAACAGCTTCTGATGAAATGTCGCAACAAGGAACTTACAGCTCTTAACATTCCTACACCTATGATTGAACACTAACTGCTGCAGCTCCACCTTCAGCGGCTCGTCCTTATGCTTCCTAATCCCCATTTCCCCCAACCCTTTTTCCTAATCCATTTCCAAAGTCTCCAAAAGTAGGCGGCACAATCGGAAGCGTGCCACCGTTTGTCATTTTGAACTGATGTCGACATGTATCGCGGATGTTGGCGATAGCATCCACTTCTGCTCGGCCGCCATCTTCATTCAATAAAAGAAATCTACAGTTTATTTTCGATTCGAAACATGCAGTAGATTCGAACATACCGTCTGATGGTAATTTGTGGTTTATTTTAATGTAGGTATCTTCTTACACAAAACCTAAGATCAGATAATTGAAATGCGGATCCTATGAACATTTACAACCGCAGTAAACATAAAATACAGACGTACAGATTTTATTGATCGACATTGGTCTGCGATCAATTCAGTTGGCATTTATTTAACCTCCAAGGTAGGCGAATTGGCGGAAAACGCGGAAAGATCAAGTATTTCACATGTAGCAACGACGTTATGTGTGAACAGTTCGAGCAACGAATATAGTAAAATGTAGTACTCGAGCACAGATATCAAAATAAATCAAAATCAATTTTTTAGTAACGCAATATTTCAAAATCAGCAGATTGTGTTCTGAGCAGGGTGAAACACCAATGCGCCTGCTTTGTGAATGTGGCCCTTTGATGTACAAAATATATATACGTATATATCATCTACTAAAACTTGAAGAAGTCCAACAGCAATCATACAACACTAAAAAGTATGAATATAGTAATGTTTTTGCTTTTGTGTATAATATAGACTTTGTCTAATCCATAAATTATACATATATAATTTTTACTTCTACGATGTTAGTTATAATTCAGACAGGATGTCTTTAAAAGAAATACTATAATATATGAATATTATAGAAGTAGTCACGTTACGCAAGCGAATTTCATTTTATTAAAATAAACAGGCAACGACCCTCAAAATATATTTATGGACTCAAACACAGGTATTTGATAACGATTTAATTCGGTTATGATTTAATTTTTGTGTTACGTTGATGTAATTAGTTTATTCGTATATACCTACCCGTATGTTACCGTGAATGATTGAAGTGCAGTACATACCGACACTTCCCGGTGAATGTTGACATTGACCAAGCGGGAGAGTAAATGACTAAATTCGTTTTTTATGAAGATTTCATTTGTAATCCGATGGTGATTTTTACTTATAATGACGTTTTAATGATGAGATGAGTGGTTGATAATCAGCTAAAGATTATCAACTAAAGAATAATCTTTAGAAACATAAGTTGATAATTAAGATTATCAACTTATGTTTCTAAAGAGGTTTAATCAGCGAATGACTGCGTCTTGTGTGCAGACCCAAAAATTAAATACTTATTTTTATTAGGATTTAATGTGCACTGACATTTTCAACAAATAAAACGCCCACAATGCATACATGCACAATGTGACATGCAATTCAGCAAAAGTAATTAGTAACATTTATCACTTTTGTGGTTTAAGCGTTTAGTTATGAAACTTACGAGTATCTCCTAATTTAAATTTAACGAAATATGTATTTGGATTGTTAACCACTTGAACATATCGGTGAATGTCGCCAGTTACCAACTGAATATTTACAGTAACATATCCACCACGCGACATTTGCGAAACTCATTTTCTTATCACACCAGATTTAATACCCATTAATATCACCTTGACAAAATACATTTGCATATAATTTCCATATATTTTTGACTGGGAAATAGGCAAACAAAATCCGGGGGATTAAACAAAGCTCCTCGAGGGTGGGCAAACAGATACAGGCGGGTAGAAGTCTCGGGGCGGTCAGCGTGTCTAATCGCGCGAGAGGCATTATCGCGCGGCCAGTCCTGAATTAATCGTCCGCCGGCTTCTGATTAGCTAAGCTCCCTGGGCCCCTGGTAACTGGGAATTATGCAGGCACGACTTACAGTGTACTTTGACCCCTAGGCAAAGAAGATTATAAAAATAAGGTAAGTCGATTATTCGATTGTAATGATAGCGAGCGTTTTGTCTTTTAATTGGACACATACTAAAGTTACGTGGACAACCTAAACTATTTTGAAAATATGGCAATCACAATCAATCACAGGTATGAATTTTATGTTTTCATTGCTACCAATGGGAAATGAATTATTGTTAATGTTTAAACATATATGAGTTACGTTTATATATTTTAATTATCAAAATATGAACTTTATCAAACCCTCACATTTCTCTTTTCTACATTATGTCAGGGTAATGAAGGTTTTTTTTTTTAAAATCGACTGGAGCATTAAACTTGCTTTCCATCTGAGGTCTGCAAATGCAGTCATCATTATCATAATGATGCAAATATTTGTATTATCTTTATGCATATTTTCCTTCAAATGAAAAATTGAACGTCAAATGATACCAGGATCGCAAACACCAGCAGAGCTGTCGTGCAGCCACCTGACCGATAATTCATCGACACGAAGCGGGATGCAAATGTGCATTATCAGCGAACCACACCCGACCGCCGTTTGTGTATGCAAATGCGTTGTTTATTAAAATTAAATAAATACGACCCTGTCCCCAATGTGCCGCATGAATACCAAAACTCATTGTTTCACGTACAAACTTAGTTTTTCCAGGCAATCATTTAGCTCCCACTCTTATTGGATTACTCGTTCTAGCGATACGACGTCCACACTTGCAATTTTGTTTTTCGAAAAGGAAAAAGCGAATATCCAGCGGGAAACACTTTCAGAGTTACCCGAGCTCCTCTAGCGAAGTTCGCGCACAATCTAGATATATGGCCGAGTTAAGATGTGCATCTAAATAGCCTCTGCCGCCTTGGTACCTAACTTTAGATTACTTGCACCAAGTTTACCGACTTTCCGGAGTAATGGTGAGTTTTCTTCTTGGAAAAATTCCCGCGTGTGTGTAAACCCATTCTGTGTGCCCCGAATTTAGTACCCAAGTTTGATGTTATGCTCATGCAGAGCAAAATTATTCAGTTACATCGTGAAGTTACTTAAAACTGTAAACTAAGTCTTCTTTTTCATACGATGCTCGCAAACAGTAAATAACTACAAGGAATTTCTACTGATTGTATGCGAAAATTAAGATCTCTTTGTTGAAATAATGCATACTCAACGCTATGTGCGTAATTCTCAGACCAAATCAAGTGTGGCAAGCTTGAGAATAAACGACAATAAACCACAAAGGTCATTATTCAATTTGGAACAAAAACTGAAACTGCCGGCCAACCAAAGGTAATGCTCGTACAAATGACCAATGAGGTTCGAACTAAAATAACAACACAGGGAATTACCTCAGCTTTGGTGTCATCGTAATAAATGCTTAGACCAATAAGTTCTAACGGAATTTAAGATTACTTTAGTTTAGCCGACGCTTTCGACTTTTAATTTATTTATTCTTTATTGCACATAGTGAGAAAAGGCGGACTTAATGCTTAGAAGCATTATCTCCCAGTCAACCTTTAGGCTATGCAAAGATGGCGCTGTCGGTGCAATGTATGATAGGTAATATAAATAATTATAGTTATAATAAAACTATAGTGAATATGAATAATAATATAAATAAACATATACATACATACAGCTTTTGGTCCAAAAATGTATGAAAACTGAATGATATCCTTTGTGTATTTCTTTAGTTGTTAAATTTATTTTCGCTTCATATTCATTTGCACCTTCCAAATGAATTTCTAATAATTTGTTAAGGAAAATGCACTTGCAAAATACCCTAGCTTACAAACGGCATACACCAGACGACCGTAAGTTGAAGGGTTCATTTCCTTATTATAAATTCATCGTGGAAAACACTTTGACCGGCCGTCTATTAGACTGCCATCGTTCCCAATGGACTGCGGAATTGTACATTTTTAAAAAGGTTATTTCAGATGTGCAAAAAAATGTAAAACGTACCTAGGATTAGGTACAAGCTACTTTTGTCATCTGACTTTTGATTGTTCACCGATCGCGCTCGCTAATCGGAAACAAATCTAAATTTATGAACTTTCAAAAATATGTTTATTTATTGGAGAAAAAACGGATAACAACTTAACAGTATACAATTAAGTAAGAACTTAACGACAGCCAAACCGAATCCTTAAAAAAATCCTCACTAACAATTATATACCTATTAACATTTATTTATTTAACATTATAACAACAGACGGTGCTTGAGATACAGTAATGAATGAATCTACAGACCTTTTCTACATGAAATATCTTAAAAACTCCTTTTTGTTAATACAATACTCGGTGGTACCTTTTGGTATCTTACGCCCATATAATCAGAACAACGTCCTTGACATAATGAAAAGAAAAAAAATCTGGGAATAGTTTTCCAAACGACTGCGCCTGTTTGCCCGCCCAGGCTCTAATTCTTAAGATCGCCAAGATTACGTGTATATCTTTTGAGAGTTTAAATTTCGAATGTTTTTCTTTTTTATCGAGGAATATGAACCAAAAATAAAGGGAGAAGAAAATACTATAAGGTCTTTTCATATTTTCGAATTAAAAACTAAAATAGTACGGAATATAAAAATAATTTGGATTTACTAAAACTTAGTTGAAATTAGTTGGAAGATCGATATGAACGGCTTTAAATACTGCTGCTATATAGACGTAGCCACATATGGTCAACGTCAAGATATAAAAAAAATACTGCAAGTGGTT
Organism: Sesia bembeciformis; assembly: GCA_943735995.1. NCBI lineage: Eukaryota > Metazoa > Arthropoda > Insecta > Lepidoptera > Sesiidae > Sesia > Sesia bembeciformis. The sequence continues at coordinate 1,541,851 of OX031042.1, forward strand.
TTCCCAGTTGCATACTTATCATTATAATTGGATTATTATAATTTTATTGCATATTATAATTGCATGAACCTCATTAATTAATAATATTACACTATTGAATCGAATATGATCACGCATTGGGCAAAGGTCAAGCAAAAAATATGTCTTTCAATAAGTAGTATCTAATCTTTACAAGTCTTTAGTAATGCAAAAATGTGCAGTGCAAAGGGGTTTTTGTTCGCGGTTACTAAACACCTTTTTTGCTTTAAATGTTACCAAAGGTTATTTATGTCTGTTAACTGTTATACTTCATATGCTATTGCCATTGTTAAGGATAGTTATTTGTTACGTTTTAAATCTGTAGCTTCATTTCTGTATAGTAAGTATATTTTACTTCAATAGTTCTAGATATGAGTAACTTTGAGCTGTCCTGTGTTTAGTTTTGTACTTGTTTTTATATTAAATACTCGCACAAGCTAATGGGGTTATATTATATATTTTATGGAAACAATCAGACAAACCAACACAAGCTTGTCTATAGCAGAAGCAGAAATAGCAAACTAACGTGTCCTAAGGTAAGAACCTTTAATCATTAAGAAAAACTTTTTGAAAATATCATAGAGAAATATTTTTTAAATCGGTTGCCGAATTTATTTCTCATTCGAAATTCAAATCTTCAGAATTCACATATTTTTATCACATCTCCACCGCGGCACCAAGGCAGCAGACACGAAAGAAGACAATATATCTTCCGAAAAGCCGTGGCTATATCTCCGTGGTGCGTCCCATCCTGAGCCAACGCAGGTGTACCTCCCGTCACATAAATAGGAATACCTCCGCCCTTTTTAATATACCCTAGATTTGCAATAACACCTCTCTGATATAGGGGCTTTCTAGGGCAAAGAATATAAGGGGCTCTCTCGCAATATAACTGTGACATCGGAATACATTAATCAAATGAAAGCTACGGGTTTGCGTGGGGATTTTTCGGCGCTCGGATATTGCGCGTCGCTAACTTATGGTACCCCGGTGTTGCGCTTAATAACTCAATCCTGGATTGTAGATTATATTCTTCTTACGTATGTCGTAACTTCATCCGTACATGTATCAAGAAAAGATGTGGAAGTGCTAGGCGCCAAACCCTATTGGTTCTACATATTATACTGGTTATTTGCTTATAATAACAAGCTAAGCTTGTAACCGATAAGTCGGAAAAACATGTTGAAACCTATTTACAAAAGCTTCATATAATCTAAAAATTTTGAAAAAACAATAGATAATACTTTTTATTTGATTTCAATGTGTGACCAATATTCGTCGACTTTTTATCAGACGCAACTTTAAGTAAGACTAGCCGTGCCGGCGACTTCGCTCGCGTGAACTTTAGGGTGATTCCCGTGGGAACTATATGACGGATCGGGATAAAATGTACCCCAAATGTTAACCAAAGTCATAAGCTATAACTATGCCAAATTTAATTAAAATCCGTCCAGCGGTTTCTGCGTGATGCGCGTTCAGACCGACGGATAGACAGACAGACAGACAAAAATTCTAAAAATTGTTGGTCAGGTGAGCATAAACCTGAATAACACTGCAACCATACACGATCGTCTAATCTTGCTATACAACCGGTACAACAGTAATACTTGCTATTATTTCGAAGTATTTTGACCTTTACAACAAAATGCAGGATCTATGGTGTCTTGAAAATTTCTGTGTAATATAGTACACCAGCGAATGATACATTGCAACTTAATACTGAGAATGACCGTGTAAGGTCCAGCGAATAATACGTTACAAGTAAATGCTAGATATATGTGTCCCTTGTACGAGCTACTGATAGATATGCTTCAATGTTACAAGTAAATGCTTGCGCCGAGCAGTGCGACCTGAACATGGGACAATGGGTAGGAGATACATGGAAGGAAGTGCGTAGGTTTTGAATGTCACAAGTAAATGATACATTGATCACAGCATTTTTGATAACGTTTCAGCAAACACAAATATCGAAAAAAGTACGTTAAGTTAAGTGTTCGAATTGACGACAATTCGAACACATTTTACCCCAAGTTCTTGAAGTTTAATTCGATAACTATAGAGCGGTGATTTTTTACTGGATGGTCCGTGAACCGCTGGTGGTTCGTCAGGACTCTAGGAGTAGTCCGCGAAGTGAACAGTCGCTTAACTAAAAATAAATATATCTAGAAAATTATTTAATAAATGACATGTCTGAAGTTCGTTGTCGAACTAAGTACCTAACAGCTAACCTTGAAATGTCCTACATTTCCCATTATATCTTATTTCCCTAATGTACGTACGTGTTTCGGTAGGGAGTGAGATATGGCAGAGCTCTTTCCTATCCTATCCTGCTTTCTCAACCCTTTCTTCAAATCTATTCTTATATTTTCTCATTCTGGACTGATGTTGGCATGTATCGCGCATGTCTATGGACGACAGTATCCACTTACCATCAGATGGACTGTGTGTGTCAAATGGATCTCTCATCTGTAAAAAGTTAAGAACCTGCACTTGCACGATGTTCTATTATAAATGAAAACTCTAACTTGAGGGTACTTTAACGTGTAGGTACGTACTCGTAACGTTCTGTGAATAGTCTGTATTTGAAAGCAATAAAATTCTTCGATTTAGAATTTCGTAGAACAATGCCCAATTCTTATTTTATATATCATCTCAAAGAAAAATCGTTTTTCGCATATATGCAAATAGCTTGCACCCACCGTGCACGTTGTAATCCCACAGCTGCGTGGCGCACCTGATTGGCCAACTTACCCCGCACTCACTTTACCGTAAAATGTACAACATTTCCCACTTTATTCTATTCCCTTAATTTTACGTACGTGTTTCGGTTGTGAGTGAAATATGCCAGAGCCCCTTCCCATCCCATCCTATCCTATCTCTCCCCATAGCATCAAATCTGTCTTCGGGTCTTCTCATCAAGCCATTACAGGCGATATTTTGAAGACATCGGTACACCTGGCCGGAAGAAATCCCAAACTAAAGCTGTTGTAACCTTCTGGTTTTAAACTAACATTTACTTTTTTGCAATTAAACATAATAATATCCTATTAGTATTGTATTATATCTACTCATCGGTGAATGTCGACATTCGCCGCACTGCAAATATTCATCAATTTCGACATAACAACATATACATATAACGGTATTTATTAAAAACATCCCCTTCTAGCCACCATATCCGTAACCTGAGACGGTCCAGTGTCCACTCCGGGAGATATCTTATCTTAACTGCTCCTGACCCCCCCCTCGGCGGGAGACAACCCCCGATACACCGGGCAGATATGAAATGGGCAATTTTGGTCAACTCCCTTAACTACACGTTGGCTTTTACGGCTGTTGTTGTTTGTAATTGTTATATTGTTGTATTTTGTTTAATGTTGTGATCTGAACTTGACTTTGATGTGTTAGTACGTACTCATTAGGTAAAGTATAGATTAAGAAAAATTACAGTAAAAGTTATTAAAACAAATATACGTTTAAAAAAATTCCACTTTTATGAATCGTTTTCCAACGACATGTGTCGTGTGGTGTCGTCCTGACCAAAGCCTGAGCATTAGATAATACCTATCGGAAATGTCTACTCTTCGTCAATAATGTCAACATTTTCAATTGCCTCCTGGGCGGTGTTATTATTATCCCGAATAAGGTCTTCAATTGATCTCATTTCGCAAGTAGGAATGTCATCGGCTATAGAAGAATATCCAGGAAAATTCTGCAAGACTTCCGGATCTGCTTTTTCTATGATGCTGTCTTGAAACAGCTCTGTGCGGTTTAAAACCTGATTTTTTGAAGCAGTTCCTTATGGTTTCTGTGTGGCGTCTTACGCGAGAAGACGGGTCGGGTCGTATTAAGCGTGACGAAATGTACGAAAAAATGCCTTCAATTGCAGGGACAATCATAAAAGGGCGTATTATGCGGAAAATCGTATTAAACGTCTTAAGCGGGTTCTACTGTATTATATTATTGTTATTTATCTTATTATTCTACTTGCAACCAGATTTATTTACAGGAGTATTCCCAAATATTTTCTCAATGCAACCCCTTGTGTCAAGGATCCTAAACAAACGGGGAATACGATAACTCGCGTAATCTATACGAAGACTCGAACCCGGTACCCTAGCAAACACGGATACCCTTTTGGCAAACTCTTTGCCTATCGAATGACAGTGTATTAATTAACTGAATAAACAGTGTTCACCATTTTGAAAAATTGCCAGTATTCACGTGCATATTAATATAAATAGATTTCTCAAAAATCTAACAGATTAGGTACTAATATCTTATTAGAAGACTAACTTGAAATGTACTGCATTTCCCACTTCATCTAATTTCCCCAATGTATATACGTGTTTCGGTAGTGAGTGAGATATGCCAGAGCCCATTCACATTCCATCCTATCGTATCCCTCCCCATTTTCTCAACCCTTCCTCCAAATTAATTCCTATATCTCCAAAGGCGTGCCAATGTTTGTCTTTGGCATCTGAACTGATGTTGCCATGTATCTGATGTTCCATATTTTTTTTTTTATAGACATATATCAGCATATAACGTTCCTCCCCAGGCCTCCCCTAGTAAATCACCAGGAGGTGCCACCATCTAGGTCCAGTATTGAATACTCATTTTCTAAACTCTAGCATGAGGTTTTCCTTTCAGAAAAATAAAATGTAGAAGAATGACGACTTTGATCTACATTACAGTTCTTAACTTGTAACTTGTAGTCTTTCTCTCAGCAATTTTTTCAAGATATTGGGATTAAATTAAATCAATTAACTTTAAATCATTTAATCATATATTTCTTTCAAAAATATTGAATGTTGTGTTAGCGATATTATCAATTTTTACAAATATAAACCGATTGAGTTATGAGTTTGACCATATGCGCCATCTGCAGTACTTGCCACCACGAAATTCGTTTAAAAATGGAATTGCAAAGGCCATCAATCGCGCGAATGGCGGGGCCATTTTAAGCAGACATTCCACATTCAAATTTCTATTTTGCGGTCTTCGAAGACGCATTCACATCGTATAACCATCCTTTTCTAATGTGTAGTGCATCGGCATACCGTCGTCTCACCTACACACTCTATTTCCTGCAGATTTCCTGTCCGCCCGGAAGTCGGGCCCGGCTTTAAACGTCGCCGACTTAAAAAGTGGGTAGTTTTCGGAAATCTGCTCGCCGGATGGGAGGAAATGATTTCTGTCGTCCTTTAGGGGACGCCTGTGGATGGATTTCGCTAAATGTCGCCATGTCAGATTTAATGCCATGCATGTATTGGAAAAATAAACTATAACGAACGGCATTTTGTGTAGGTACTACTTACAAGTATTTCTAGCTGACAGTTAAGCTATTAAATAAGAGTCTGACTTATTAGAATAGCTCCATCCGACCTCTTCCCGTGCGTGTCGGTTAGGTGATAACAAATCGGCTACCACAAGCCCTGAGGAACTACACCACCTCTAAAACAAGTCGCTTTGGTCTTTAAGGTCATTTATCCCACATGTACTAGACAATTCCGAAAATGTGTAAACATTGTACGTCCTCGTGCGAGGTTGCAAAAAGCCATGTTTCATGACAACTTCTTGCCGATGTCTAATTGGAAAACCTTATTTTAATCTTCAACAGAAGTAATCAATTAGAAAACAGCAGCTGATGGCAAGTAATAATTAAAAAAATAAGTGCCTTCTATTTTTTAGATTAAAACTGCACCTGCGGTCCTTTTCCTGTATAATCTGGCGGTTGGCTGGTAGATAATGCCTTATGGCATTAAGTCCGCTTGTCCTACGTATCATTGCGCAATGAAGTTTAAATAAATAAAGGAAATAGCAACGCCTTTCGGTAGCACTTCGATAAAATAAAACCTAAACGGTGTAGTCGGTCAGCACCCCAATTTATACATCAGCGCAAAATAAAACCGTTAATTCGCATAAAATGGCCCCAGTCTCACGGAATTCCAATATTAATAAATTCTCATTCCCCCGGATTCGCCTGCAATTTGCCGGTGCCGGCGCAAGTAAAACTTACGACGTGCCCTTTACCTAAATAAGGCCAAGTTTCTCGGGATTTTTAACGGGAAAAACAGACGAAAATTGAGCCATATTTTCGAGGGAGTTTAGTTATTGGATTAAAGGTTACGAGTGGTGGCAAATAAGAGAAGAAATAATGTTTTTTTTTTAATTTTATTTATAAAACAACTTCTCGGCACATGTATGCATATATTATTTTTATATGTATATATTTTTATATTTATTGTATATCGTAGTGTCTGTTATTTTGTGCTACGGCCACACTTTCGCGCTTCGGCAAAGGTTAGCGCTGCTATCGCGATAGGTATGCCCAAAACATTCGTCACATTTTCCGACGAAATATGAATACATCGTAATGTCGCGACATCACTCCACGAATGTTCATCCGACAGTGTGGCCGAAGCATTATTCTATAACCTTAATATTCCTAACGGGCCCTAACTAACGAAGCCCTTAACTTAGGGAAAGTTGACTAGTAAAAAATGCTGCCTAGCATTTATCAATTCTGGCATTTTAAAACATACAATGAAGTGTATTTTTTTCATAGAAAGAAGGCTGCTGACGAGCAGATAGTCCACCTGGTGGGTAACTAGATTCTGTCACCCATGGATATCCACGATACATGCCAACATCAGTTCAGAATGACAAATGTTGGCACGCTCTCGGATGCGCTGTCTACCTTTCAAGATAAAGAAAGGAGAACAGAAAGGATTTGGATCTTTCAATGGGTTTTACTTTCGCTGTTTATTTAATAATTTATCTATTAGACTCTGTCTCACAAAGTAAATTTTAACTACATTTTCACTCGGCGACAAATAAATAAAACTTTTTAGAAAATATAATCGGATATGTGTCATGATAAAATACCAGGATCACATAATATAGGAGACAGTGTAACTCCTCCAAAGGTGCATAAATAACGAACTCTTTCGCCAGGAACACCGAAGCATAGCAAAAGAAGGAAAGTAAGTTATCTTTACGGGAACGGACGAGTCATGTAACTACACACAGGTGTTTCTCACTGCATGGTTAAATGAAGTTCCGTTTCGGAACTTCGTTTGCTACAATAATTGTTGGCAGGTCAAAAAGAAATTAAATTTATGAAAGTTTAAAAGTAATGTAACTTTTGGAAAACTACTGAATGTTATTGATTTTATTAATGAACTAGCTATTCGTCCGCGGCTTCGCCCGCGTGGATTTTGTTTTAAAAGTGTTCATGTCCTTACTCTGCCCCTTTTATGGCCTCAAATATCAGTCAAATATCAAAAACTCCGATACCCGTGTTTAAAATGAGAAACCTATATGCTAAATTTCACGTTTCTAACTTAAATAGTTCTTAATTACACTTACACGTATTGCATAAAAAAAATCGCCTCTTTCTTCCCGTCTTCCCAGTAACATTTCTAAAAATCCTTTCTTAATGGATATGTTTCATGTTTCAGCGGTTTCGGTTCGGCAATGATGTATCAGTCAGTCGAGACATCTCTTTTTATGTGTATAGATGATTTAATAAAAGTAGAAATATTATTCAATATTTGGTTAAATAAAATTACAAACTATTGGTTATAGTTTTTATCAAAAATTTTATAATGTCAAAGTACGTTGTGTATTATTTTTACCATAATATATTACTCGTTTTTATTATCGATCACTATCAGCCTATAACATCTTACTGCAGGACACAATGCAATCGGGGGATTTAATCAAAGGATTTCAAGTCATAATCCACCAAAATCGAGTGCGGATTGGCGATTGATCACTGATTATACAAAATGTATTTTTAATTCTTGGTTATACGGATTTCATCACGATGTCTTGTAACACCGTAACTCTAGGTTATCACCACTCTAAATGAATGAATGAATGATTAACAATTGGTTTGAAGTAGCAGAAAAAAAAAATTAAGTGCTCACATAAAATGACAATATAAACAACATAATAATATGTAAGAAATTATGTGAATCGCAATAATAAAATGGTGACGTAGCTCAGGATATTGTTGCGACGACATAATTTTTTTTTTTCGTTATAGAATAAACAAATTGCAGCAGCGCTGCGCACTGTGAACGTCCTGTGCAGATGTGCGTACAAAAAAACACTTGTGTGCGTCTATGAAGATAACCTACTTATCTTTTTTTACTATGACACTAGCTCCCATCCCGCCGCGGCGCTGCACAAAGAGAACTCGATACAGACGTAACTCAACACCGCACGCCAAGGAATCCACCGTTTCGTAATATCTCCTCCACTATTTGATGTTCTGATACTTGTATTAATTTTGCATTTGGACATTTTCTGACTCGTTTTATGAAACAGGATTTCGCTGGCAATTTATAGTAAGTTGTACTTATGTGACAGACATGGAACTTAATACAAGGAATTTTATTGTTTACTAAAATGCGCGCCACGAGCGTGAAGAATTTTGGTCACTGACATGAGGTCAGCCCTCATATTACTGAACCTTAAATGAGGGGTCAAGTAAGGTGGTCGGTGGTCAGCGATTTCATACAAATCTCTTTACCGTCCACTCTTGTGCGATCTCATGTCTATGACTGTAATTCTTCCTGCTCGTAGTGCGCGCTTTAGCTGTGACAGTAACCTCCTTTACATGGACTTTTGGATAAAATATTTTATTTTTTATTTTTTTCCGGGGAATAGGATAAAGTAGGAAATAAATAAATTAATAAAGTTGTTCTTGATACCAAAAATATTGTCACCCAAAACCGGGCGAAAGTGTATAACACCCAAAGACAATATTATGAAAATTTCCTTGCGGCAACTGTCGCGGGATTACAACAGACTTATAATTATTTTTAGCCCCGGGAAGGGCTTAAGGTGGCAAGGCGGGATTTGTCCTAAGGCGACGTTATTCAATAATATTTCTTGGGAAATTTTGGGAGGGCGCTGCTGTACACGTCCCAGGTACGTATTAAGTGAGATTTAGCGCGTCTGGGAAAGAATTAATCATTACTGTTACTTAGAGAGTTGATAACCTAGCTAGTGTATCCCCGGAAAGACAAATGAAGATGATTTATTTATGTAATCAATAGCCTTATGTAACTTATTTAACAAATATATTTGCTAATTTTAAGGTCAAATACAGATTACAGTGACATTTAAATATATTATAGTATTTAATAGATTGTCGGCAATTAATAGGTGAACTTTTAATTAATAATACATTTTGATTTGTGTTTGCATTGGTGTGTCCGGGTGAGTGTGCTCGTGCGTAAGGGTGTGTGCGCGAATGCAAGGGTATGTATGTGTGTGCGTGTGTATTTATTTAAGGTGAGCTTTAAAATATTTGTGGGGGAAATGGGTTTCAGGAGATATTATATTGATTTTGATGCACTTTTATAATTTCCGTTTTTAATTTTGTCTTACTTTTATCGAGGTCTGCATAGGTTTTTATTGGAATTTTGCAGAATGCGAGATAAGACTGAATGTTGGGTTCATTAGGTAAATACGTGGCGTACAACTGGGTCGGGAAATAGACTTGTAAAGTGGTCGTCAAGTGGAATAAGACCCTAACTTAAAACGTGAATTTATTAAAGTATTGTAATTACTGGTTTTTCAAACATTACTGGCTTTATAATAACGAAAAATATCGTCGGAGAGCTGATGATAGAGTTAGAGGCATGTACAAAAAATACCACCAATATCTTCGTGGTTATAAGGGAAAGACCAAATTTGCAATTGGACGAGGCTTTTTCATGCCTTCTTTTAAATCCTGATTCCTGAATGACCTGAATCCCAAAGGCAGACGTAAGCATATCCCAAAACACATCTGCAGATGTATTTCTCATTTGCCATTTTTGACTGATGTTGGAATGTATTATAGATGTCCATGGATGATATCAACCCCTTACAATAAGGTTTACCTACTGTCTGTCTGCTCGTTCGTCAGATTCTTTAAAAACTATGTAGGATCGAGATTCTTTGAACGCATAATGTCTCAAAATGTAAAAGATCGAATAGCAATGGGTCAATGATATTCAAAAGGTTTATCGCATCACGTAGATCAGTTTTAAAATTCAAATCGTATGCACATGCAGATCGTTACCAATATTGCGTAGCTGCGCTGAATTTAAATTCCGCAATCATGTACGTTTTCCAGAGCGAGATCACTTCCCTTTTTAGTGAATGACGATGACCACTCGACGTCGCGCTGTGACCCACAAATCACTGTTCCATATTTTATCGATATCCGTGGTAAAGGATTGGAATGTTCAACCGCGTTCAAAACTGCATTCATTTGTTTCAGCGCCGATTTGAAATACGCTGACCGACCAATCAGCGCTGTGATTTCGAACGTGGCGGGCGCAGGTGGCGCGCTGTCACCGCGTGGCGTTCCATTTCCCGCAGCACGTAATCGAATGAATATTACAAACGTCACGGTGACAGCTATGCAGTTTCATGCTCGGTATGTGGGTCGGATGCTCTTTTTGACGCCAATTTAAAGCATTGTCAATACTCGACCGCATTTCACGCCGGCATCAGATTACGTAAATAGCAAAACTATTTAGACGGCGTGCGAACAACATACAAAGGCAACAGTTAGAAAAATGTTTAAGTTGTTTAAAAATGGATTAGACAGAACTCGCGTCATTAGCAGAGTTAACATTGACATGTCCCGACCTATACCGGAACTGTTTTACAGGGAGACGGTAATGAAAGCACTTAGCGTTAAGCGAAGCAATTATAATTTGGAGCGCGGTAATGGGCGAGGACAGGGCCGCGCAAAAACGCGCCAAACGGAACGCTAAAAGCTCCCTAATTCGATTGTCACTGTTACTTTTTTAAAGTTCCAGCTCTGAAAATAGTACACATAAATCCTGCAGTTTTAAAGTTCTTGAGTTGTTTCGTGTTTGACAGTTACACCTCCTTAAAAGCTGTTATTTTAACAATAACGCTGGCGATTAAAGGTGGCTTTTCGTAACTGTAATTAAAACAGAAATAACTCTCGCCAATTCACGGACATACAAGCCATAAAGAAAGTAGGATTCGCGTCGCGGTCGTAGCGAATGAAACACAAATACCGGGCTCAAAGGAGCGAAGAGGAGTCTTTGCGTCACCTGAACTGCGCTGAGCGAACGAAGCGCCTTCTTCGGCCCTGGTGATTTATGGGCGCGGATCCGGACCGGTAATGAAATTGCACCCCCGCCCCGCCCCGCGCGGAAAGCCATTCTAGAAATTACTACGCAACACTGACTCGTGCTGCTCGTGCACTCGAGACCGTCGCAGCTCGCTGATACCCCGGTAACTTCTTATGCTAATGTTTAAATTTTTGCTCCTTTAAAATTCATCAATCACATTGATCCTGGGAAACGTATTGGAAATAAGAGTTTCGTATTCGTTTTGCGGTGTCTTTAGGGGCTCTGTTTGAAAGGGCTTTGTCTAACGTAATGAAAAATTTATTGCCGTAGCGGGGAAATTTAATTGAAAAGTGCGACAACGGTTCGGCTCACGAAGCAATTGTTACCCGGAACAATTCTAGTTGCCTTTCATTTTTTACTCGTTTTCTGTAGTTACGCTTCTGGTAATGACATAATTGAACTTGTGGCGAGCTCTGTAACAATATATCTTCGTAGATTGGTGGAAATGATTTCTTCTTCTAGGGTAGGCCTAGGATTATTACCAGTAGGATTACCAGAAGCTAATCCAGAAAGTGTAAACAAGAATGTGTATTCTAATTTTCCTAGTAGGAGTAGTATGAAGTTTTTAAGCATTAATGGCATCTTAAGGAAATCTCTTGTATGAAAGTATTCTCCCCAATAGTGGCCACTTTTGCTGACGTAAAAGTAATAGATAAGCCTTTCTTGGTAGAAGAAATAATGTCTCCATGACGTAATGAGAAGCCATTATAAAGTTATCAAGCATAGTAAGTACATGTTCAACCATCATCAGCGTATGTCTCTCAATTGCTAGAGGACTTTCTCAAGACACAGTACCACAGACGTTTTCCAGATCTTCTCATCCAGCTTTTACTGGCTTCTACCCCCAGAAAAATTAAATACTGTACTCGCTCAGTAAAATTTAACAGGTTTAAAATTTTTAATATTTAAAAGATAGTTAATTTGTCCTTACCGTTAAGTGCTGAAAAAGCCACGCCCGTAGGATGTTGGTGGCCACTTTTGGAAAGATGCCCCTCTTCTTTTGGTTCTTCTTACCATTTGACTCATCGTCTTCCTCCCCCGTGCCCTCCCCGGACCCAATACTCGCGTTACTCGCGTCGCCTGAGGACAAAGAGTGAGTTAGTGTATCATTAAAGCGAGTCGAGTTATTCGAGTTGCGATAGTAGGCGATTTTACAATGTACAGGTGTTCAGGAGGAAACCGAAGGACCTTCTTTGTTTATAGACACGGAGCTTTCAAATCTTTGTGTGTAAACATGTTCTAATATTATATTCTATATTTTAAAAAGAAACACGTATCGTTTCTCGAAATACAAGGTTTTTTTAAAACTATTACGTAGTATCTTAACTGCCTTTGCACGAGCTGCGAGATACATGGTGCAGTGTAGTTAAATTTTCCTCGGAACCAGATTACACCAAATGAATTTTCGAGAATTTTGTTGTCGAGTTCCTGAGACCAGATATTAAAACACTACCTGGATAATTAGACGATTCTCGATCTTAGAATTAGTCACAGTCGTGTTTATGCAGTCTACAAAACGGTCTTAAAAATAAATAAGGCATTGTAATAATCATGTGACAAATAAATAATAAATGATAGGTAAATAATAACCAATAAGTAATCGATGGACGTTTGCCATTCTGCACACAGACAAGACAAATTCCATATAATTATAATAATGTGTTAATAGTCATGTACCAGGCAATCATGGAGCGCAGGAGTTCCGTCGCCTAACGTTACCTTATCAACCATGCGCCTGGCATACTAATTAAGAACGCCAACTTGTATACGTTTAATCACCTGTCACACCACTGATTCGTATCTTACACTTAATTAATTCTTAGTGTTATGTCTCGGGTTATTAGTGTTATTACTAACTTGGTACAGGTTTAAAATTTGCACATTTTGCTAAACTTGTCGATGCTGCTATGTACTTACAAAGGTGATTCTCAAGAAATATGCATAAGCAAGTGGGCATGACTTATTTCGATACAAATTTTAATTAAGTGTCTTTGCTCGTTACCTTTAAAATATTTAGCAATTAAATAAAAATGTAATAACAACACAAGTTCAGAGCTCATCATGATATTTTATTTTTTAAGTATAAGTACATGTTAATATTCTCTACTGGGCCTATGAAATTGACTAAATGGCATATCAAAAGAGCATTTTCAGTATAAAAAAACATACTTTCAGTGATGATAAGTGATTTTGAGGAAATCAACATGTTCACTCAATGTAATATTTAACTGTGGAAACATTTTGTATGACTGCTTCTAATTTCTATGTATAACACATTAAGGTATGGTCGCCAAAGATTGTCCCCGAGTCTAATTTCGACTCTTAGACTATATCCAGATACAACTAATACCACCTAAAATTGGTTTGCGGAATTAAAAGTTTGCTTGTTTCCCGAATATAATAAAGAATAATCTGTCCCCAAACAAAATTAAATTAAATAAACATCTGCTGTTCTTTCTTCTATGAATATTTTACTAAAATTGTGTCTCAAGTGTTATATTTAGAAGCAAAGTGGGAACACATATTGAGTTTTAAGAACACTAAAAAGTAACTTCTATATTTTGTCTTCTTAATTAAATAATTATTTATCATCAAATCTATTTAAAAAAAAGTCTCATGTGGTAGCTGCTATGTTTTATCCATAAAAGTCCGATAGCTATCTATCTACATTATTTACTTCATACTTCTTTTTGTACTCTCGAACTTTTCTTTGAACAATACTCGGAAAATGTTCCATTGTTTTCACAAGTGTTTGTTTGTTTTTCCTTGAATAATTAAATCGAATTTCACTTGGCAGACACTAGGAAAGCAGAAACGTGGAACACGATAAACAAATTAGGCATCGTGCAGTGAGAAGCATAAAATATTCATCGGAACAGGAACAAATCGAATCAGTACGTAGCAGGGTGTGTGCTCCGTCTTTTTCTGCTTTCCTTGTAACTGGTACATAATTAATAGTAAAAAGAAATAATAAAAAGAAGTGTAATTAAAAATAGTTTTCTTTTTTAAATTAAGAGACACAAAATGGATAAATTTGACTAGGTACAGCAAATTTCTTCAGTGTCATAATGTGCGTGATAGCGTCACATACACATATGGCATTTGTCCAAGACTCCGGGCCTCTCGCCGACTAGTTAAAAACAAACGTCATTTGATATTTACTTGCTTCTAATTTTTTTTCGCTCATGGAACGTGCTATATTTTAATTTCTTAATGTTGATCTTTGCGGTTAGTAAAATAATTCTACATCTATGTATTATACGTATATCGAAAAATGTCAAAACAACAGTATTTTTGTGCAGCAAAAACAGTGTCGCCCTGAGATGATATCGATAAAATTGCTGACATTGATGAAACGGGACGCGAGGTATCGAGTATCCGCGTATCGTATTCGACCGGTGGCATGCACATTGTGATGGTAATAGGGGCAAAGTAATAAAATTACTCGTAGGCCATTACCCGCCGCCCCTCGATGCAGCGAGCTACCCTACAGCTATACAGGGTGTACAAGACACAATAAAACGGTTTGAATTTGACAAAAACAACGGGATTATTGTCTGTGTAATTGTTTTATTCGTGTACTGAGATTTATTTGGCCGGATTTGTTTTGTTTTAAACTTCGGAGGCTATGTGAAACTTTTGCGAGCAACAACCCAATTTCCAATTTAGAATTCCAAATTTTAATTTTATTTATTTAGCTGCCATTGTTTTCTATTGTGTCAGTTTCATACGTTTCTCTATACTTTTTAAAAATATTATCTTAAATTAATCATCCTGTTTATGCATTGGCGTGCAAAATCAGAGTGCAGTTGCATGATGCAGTCGGTGTAATCCCCTAATTCATCTCAGGGCCGCGCACACATGCGCATCCCCCTTAATGTTCACTAATACACCCCCAAATGGATGTGTACAAACATAAACAGTAGTGCGTGTGAAAAGTCAAGAGAATGTTTAAATTAACTTAATGTAATAGAATTGTTTAATGTTGTTCTTGTTAATGTTTAATTTAATGTTTAATTTAATGTTTAATTTTGTGCAATATTCTCTTCTGTCTCTCCTGAGATCTTTATATTTTTCTGAAGACTGTACCCTTCCTAATTCCTGACGAAAGAGAAATGTATTATAGTGAAGTCCTAAATACAATCCATGACATGACATCGCTCCCCATGTAAATACTGGTCAAGTTTCTTCTATGTTCCTATCTATAAATTGCATGTTTCTGGTTTTAGATCTATGCTCGGAGTTTATTTGCGGGATAGGACACGAAATGAAGAGATTCGCCAAAGAACCAAAGTCACCAACATAGCTGGTAGAATCAGTATGCTAAAGACCACTTTACCAAATGGGTAGGTTATATTTGCTGCAGGACCGATAACCGATGGGGTAGACGTGTCCTCCAATGGAGGCTACGTACCTATAAGCGTAGTGTGGAACGTCTCCCGGCCAGATGGATCGAACGACATGAAGATGTGTATATGCTAGTAAATTTTTTTTATACGTATATTCATTTTACTCCTCATTGCACAATAGTGTATAAAAGGCGAGCTTAATGCTTTATTAAGGCAATCTCTAGCAGACAACTTTTGGGTTGATCAGAGAAGCTCAATTAGGAGGTGCGTGAAAGACACAATTTAGATATTGTGGTAAAATAAATATAATACATTATAACATATATATACCTACAAACTTACACACATACATTTATACATAAGAATAAATATAATACATACAAGGCATATATAATCAATTAATACAATATATAAATAAAATATCTACATAAGTTATATTAAGAGAAAAAATTGAAAAAATAAAAGAAAAGATGAGCCACTAGCGATGAGAAATGGAGAGCTACCTGAATCATCTTTTTAAAAGAGATTTTGTTAGGAGTTTTCCTAATATCAGTGGGGATGGTGTTCCAGAGTTTAGCTGCCCGTTATTAAACACTAATTATTTATTTTAAATGTAATAAAAAAATGAAATACATGTTAATAGTTTTGGTCTTACTGATTGAAATATTATTATTATTAAAATATTTACTTACACTAATTTTGTAGAAACCTATACAAGCGAAACAGTAAGCCCAATTAAAAACATCATAGTTATAGAATATTTCCCATACAAAGTGCTCATTACACATAATCCCATGGTCCCATGGTGTTTGTAAGCCGATTGGCTGTAACCGGAACCTGAACCCGCGACCCCTGCGAGGGCACGCGTGCTCGCTACCGAGCTAAAGGGATCATGAGAATTGAGGTTTGCTGTTTTTGAGGGTTAAAACTATAGATTTTGCTCTCTATGGCACTCTCTCTCTCTATGTGTTGCCAAATAATAATTGATGCTCAGAAAATGTTTCATGTTTAAATCTTACCTAAAATTGGTAAATGCTATGTGTGTAAAAATATACAACACAATTCTTAATGATAGTAAAGAGGCAACATTAAAATAATTTAAAACAAAATTAGGTAATTATATACGAGTACCTAATTTACCTTTTAATCAATACTAATATTATAAAGAGGTAAAGTTTGTAAGTTTGGATGTAGGAGGTAATCTCCGAAACTACTAATCCGATTTCAAAAATTCTTTCACCATTTGAAAGGTACATTATTCCACATGGACATAGGCTATATATTATGTGAAAAAAAATTGACGGGCATGTAACGCGTGCCGGCCATAGCTAGTCTATACATATAATAAAACTAGAACCAGCGTGTCTGTACATTGAATATATTTACCAAAACCGATTGGGGGCGATGAAGGAAGAGGTATCGGAATACAAAAAGAGGATTTTGAAAATTTTTGTCTGTCTGTTTGTCTGTTCGAACACGCTAATCGATTTAAGATTTAAAGAGATTTAAGATTTTGAACATACGAACGTTTACATTTTTATTTATATAGATAGATTACTAATTAGGGTATAAAGCAGGGATGTTCAAACTTATCGTATCGCCGATCTATAGCATCAATATTGGACGGCTTGCGACCGACTAGAAAAGGTAGAACCGGTAGAAAAGACGACAACTTTTAAAATACAAATAATCCCATGGTACTATGAACTGTCGTAGGTAAATTTTATCGATGGCGTTCGCGGTGCTGCGCCGGACGGAGATGAAGGGCGCTAAAGTTATTTTTTCTAGTGAAAAATAGTTGTAGGTAATGTAGAATTATTACCGCGATCGACCGTTTGAGCACCCCTAGTCTTGAGTCAGTTTAGAGTCAAATATGATAGAGATCCAACTGGACAACAGTCTTTCCATAAAAACATATAGGAATCGACGCAGCTTTTGGATCGTCATCACGTTATGTACATAGTACCACGTCAGCTCAGTGTACCTAGCAGCATTACCCGTATTTATATCGGAGTAGGTACCCGTTATTTCCATTGTTAACAAAAGTTTTAAGAAGCGACGCGATCGACAGGCCCTCTCGTGAGATTTATGGTACTTCCCTAACATTAGTGCAGGGCGCAAATGAGTGCAGGGCATATCGAGTTACGCCAATCAGCTGAAAGCACGCGCCTGGTAGTGTTGGGTAAGGTACGAGTGAGAAGTGTCGATAAAATTAGTTACGGGAAAATATTTTTTATTTATTCTTTTTAAAATACTTTGAAATTATTCAATTAGGATGTAGATTAATGATTACGTAACGTTGCATGGGGAACAGGCCAGCTGAACTAATGACTTGAAGAAAGTCGCCAGAAGTGACTGGATAGGAAGAATAGAGGAAAGTGTGTAATGGCGAGCGTTGGGAGAGACCAATATCCAACAATGAAGAGATACAGGCTGTTACTATACCTATAACATATTAGCCATTTCAATTATTACATGATACCTTCATGAATAATGTAATTACAACTCAGTAAATAAATTTATTAACATTTAACTCACCGTGAGTTAACACTGAACCACTAGATGCCGACTGAACTCACTAAGATGGCATTGTTTTTACCGCCTTCGAAATGTTCGAGAACTGTCAAGAGCTACACGTATTTACTTATAGAGTATATAATAATATGGTATTTGATATAAACTAGACTAGTCGAGAAATCTCATGTATACTCTAACAATAAACATTATCGATAATTTTCATCTCCGACATTTTCAATCTCTACACGGCGACAACGGTGGTGTCGTAATGCGTTAACCGATTTGATGGATTGGCTTCTTTGCCGTCCCTCCTATTTGCAAACACCCTTATCTGGGCGTCGGAGGGGAGAGGAGGAGGGTTGGGGGGAGGAGAGGGGGCTAATTAAAATTGGCACCCAGAACGGGAGCTATCGATGGCCAATTTACATTGCACTGTTATTAGACCGTATTACGTAGGCAATAAAGAGTAATTTTACGAGTAGGTGAGTAAAGGTAAGTTTGTGTTAGTGGAATATTAGGTTACTTAGAAGAATATTGGTGACGCAATTACGATTGCGTGGGAATGCATTCAGAGTCGGTGGAACGGAACGTTCTCTTTTCTAAAGTTGTAAAATAAATATTGCACTTTATGTTTCTCAGATTACACATTTAGATATAAAAATTGTCACTTATTAGGTATTATTGCCATTGGATTCATTAAGATAATAATGCCACATCATAAAATTCACTTTTATGTGCGACAAACCTCCAGTAATCTGGGGTGTTTTCTTAGAGAATGTCAGATTGGCTGTTTTTGCCCCAAAAAGTCTTGTTATGCAATACTTGTCTTACAAAGCCAATATATTTATTTATATATACTTTATTGCACACATACACTGTAGCTACAACAGGCGACCTTATGGCATTCTCTACAAGTGAACCTTTGAGTAAACGTTCAAATTTGGGTATACATATATCTATTATTCACATTGGTGTTTGATAAACAATTAATAATTGTAAGACGTCGGCGTATTATTTTTTCAATTTGTGCTAATTCGAACCAAATTTTAAATAATTGTTTGGTCGTTTTATAACAAACTAGCGGCCCGCCCGCGCTTCGCTTCGGATTATAAGTTTTTTTTTAGTTTTTTTTAAATTTCAAAATAAAATATTAGACACGGATAATGTAGCTTCCTATTTGTGAAATAATTTATGAAATCGGTTCAGTAGTTTCAGAGATTACCCCCAACATACAAACACACAACTTTACCTCTTTATTATATTAGTATAGATAAACTTCCCATTCATTCATGCTAATCGATTCCTCGTAAGGTCACGTGGATGTTTCTCATTGTACTAATGTCTGTACAAAATCTTGCTACCTTTGGTAAAGATTTTCTAACTTAAAATTTCGTTGTATCAAGTTTCTGTTTACAAAATCGTGCTATCTTTATGGGACAAAATATGTATTACTTTTTAATTTCCACTAGAATCTCAATATCTAGGAAACTATTGTAGAACTGAAAATAAATACCCTTTTCTCAGACAATGTGACATCATATTCAATATAAAAATGTCACTTTAGCAACTAATTATAACTCGGTGTAAGTATATTAAACGAACTGAATTAAGTAAAATAATAATATCACATCATTAAATCTACCTTCAAGTACGAGTTAACCCTCGACCGTCGGGGCGTTTCCTTAGAAAACGCCACGTGGGCTTAATGATACCAAAAACGCTTGCGAACCGTCTACCGCTCTGATGACTTGACACTCCTATTGTGCTCTTCGCGTTCATTTAAAATGTCGAGTTTCTAAATTTGCACCGAAGTTATTTAAACAAAAATTGCGAGTCCGTTATTTTAGTCAAGCATTTTTCACACGTGTATATTATTAATTAATAATAAACATTGCCATACTCAATAATACATACTAGAATTCTCTATGTTGTGAGTCCAAAAACATACATAAATACATAATGTATGTATATAAATGTATTGCATGTATCTATAAATATAATAAAATTGTAACAGGCCGATGTCTGTACATTATAGATATTGAAAAAAAACTACTATGGGGGGGTCTTTATTAGAGCAACAGAAGCCAAAACAACAGTTTTTAGAAATTTTGTCTGTCTGTCTGTATGTTTGTACACGCATCACGCAAAACTACTGCATGGAATTGAATGCAGTTTTCACCGATGTATTGCTAGAGGTCTAACTTAAAATATAGGCTCCATTTTACCGCAGTAAAATATCTTATTCCGATTGTTTTAAATTTAATAAACCGAAGCGAAATGAGGGCGGGTCGCTAGTATATAATATATATATTATGGTCTTTAATTTAATATGCGTCACCTATCATTGCACCCACCGCGCCTTCTCTGCGTAGCCCAAAGGCCGAATGGGAGATAATGCTTCTAAGCATTAAGTCCGCCTATTCTCCGTTAGTGGAATAAAGCATAAATAAAACCAAAACATCATAACCAGATATTTATCTATTAAAGAGGTGTTAAACGCGTATGTTTATCCATTTTATTTTACTCAACCAACCTTAATGTCATATCATAATTAGATATCGCACGCACACTAAAATAAACGTTCGTTCTAATAGAACAAATATTCGGAAATCAAGAGAATCGAAATGGGAACTTCTCAAATAACTGGGTGAAACCGCCCTCAAATCGCAATCGACTTTATTTGGGTTTTAGAACAAAATTTAATTTGAATGAAAAAAGAAAATACTATTTTAACGTGATCGATGCTTCTTATCATTATAATCGTAACAAACGTTCAAAGAGAGAGTTAACAAAATTTGCGTTTTACATGCTAATGGCTAGAGTTAAATTTTTAAGAAAAATTAAGTTCGCGACTTTTATTTCTCAGATTGTAACACCTCATTTTTTGAATTTTTTATAATAATAAATGTTAAAGGTGTGTAAGTACTTAAACGTAATTACTGTATTCACTGCACTTATATTACATACGCGTGTGATATTTAATGAGACAATTATACCATATGTAAGTTTAATAAATAATTAAACTATGGCAAGTTTATAACAATACGTTTATAAAATATAAGTTAATTGGGGTGTAAAGCTCCCAAAAATTACACATTAAAACCGGGAGCGACAACGTTGTTCTTTTACGACGACGTAACCCTTACAGTGGTGCGGATCACGTCGCCACGATTACGCGGCATTGAAAATTAGTTTAATATCTCAAATTGACGATTCCGCTCGGAACGGCCAATTAAGTGGGAATAACACTCGGAACGATCCTCCAGATATCCAAGTTATGGGGTGACTTTATGGACCATTAAGTGTGCTGTAACTCCCGAGTACGATTCACGAATATTTTGTACACACTAAACGTTTGAGTTTACTGTCTAACGTTTAAAGTGCCTTCCAAATCAAGCCGCATAATGGGGTTATTAGATAGTTTTAATGTTAGTTTTGATGAACTAATAAAAGTGTTATCTGCTTTGAATGGTCGCATGTGATCTCGCGTTATCTGTGTTACCTGTCATAATTAAAGAATGGGAGGAATTTTATGCAGGCAAATATAAGAGTACTGGATATTAGACATTCAAAGTTGCTGAGCTAGCGATGTAAGCATGCTGAAAATTTCTCTGTTGAATAGGATTCGAAATGAACAAATTGGTAAACGATCAATGTTATCGATATAGCATAAAGAAGTAATAAGCCACTTCAATAGGCAGATCAACAATTGATTAGCTAGATAATCTCTCGAGTAGAAACTGTATAATGGTTAACAGAGCGTAGGATGCCCTCCGGCCAGGTGAACTGATGTCTTGAAGAATGTTATTAGTAGCAACTGGAAAGGAGCAAAATACTGAATGTGGTGGCAGTATAGAGGAGAGGAATATGAAAATAAAGAAACACAGCCTGAGGTTTGGTATGCACATAAAAATAACTTACATCGATTATTAATTAGAAAATAGCCAGGGAAGGTCTAGTAAATAAGAAAAAGAAATGAAAATTACCGTGAAATCATTTGGTTTACTACAAAGGGACAGCAGAATGCCTAACAGTATATAAAGCGTTGTTACCTATAATCTCATTAACATACCTCTAACACCAGATTAACAAGGACATTGCGCAAATCCTACCCCTTATAAAGCCCATACGTGCCAGAATTAAAAACAGTCGCACCAAAGTCCATCAAAAGTCAAAATCCCAGCGCAGAACCCCAACGTAGCACGGAATGGCCATTCATCCGCGCATTGATTTCAATTTGAATTTTAATTGCGGAATATTATACAAAATTATATTGCTTAATATTCACCCCGGGCGCTGATTTTTGCATATTTTTAACCCTACGCCCGTTTTGGGGCCGGGTGGGACTGATAAAAATCGCATATATTAACTAAGAGGGCCGGATTTGGCGAGGAGATAGTCGGGCGGTTTTCATTAAAGCCGATACGGCTGAGATAGGTGACGTATTTTATTGCACACCCTCCGAGTCTGAGGAGTCTTAAAATCTCTGAATATATAATTACTCTACGCGAAATTCATATATTTAACGCTTAAATTGGGTAACCCATAAACATATACACCTATATTTAACTATTTTATGTTATTCGATTCTTCGGCTGTGTAGCACCAACAATCGTCAAAGGCGAAATGCGTCCTTGACCATTATTGGTGACTGAGAAGGCCCAATTACCTATGTTAAAGTATGTTAAAATACTTACATCTTGTATCTTGTGTAAGTTTAATAGACGATATATTAACTTTTATATTAAGTAAGTGCTGTTTTCCAAATACAATAAGAAAATATGTGCACATTCTTAAGCATCTAGTATACTAGTGCGCATTTTTTCACAAATAGAAACCAATGCATGATATTGATAAGGTCAAACAAATAAGCCGCTGAAGTGATATTATAACAATTTTCCAGTAAAAAACATAAATTTCCCTCCCCATTAGTTTAGTTTGATAAAAGTGAAAAAAATTCAAAATCGGTCCAGTAGTATCGAAGTTTTTATACATTTTTATAGGTGGAAAAAGAAATTCTATATTAATATTAGAATTAATTTCTAGTTGTAACAAAATCAGATTTTCATTGTATCAACTGCTGAATTAAGAAAACAATATAAGTCTAAACGACAAAATATGCATTAGGTTTTAAAGACCAGCAACTTAAATAGGGTTAAACTGCACACTGCAAGGGGTGACGTGACAGTTATAATTATGACAGTTACGACAATCTGGCGATGGACTCGACGTGACTCGATTTTGATTTACAATGTAATTAAAATGCAAATAAAATTATGTTGGGGTTCTGCTACTAAATATAGTAAAAATTAAGTCTATGTTCGCAAGTAAAATTGTACTGTATGAGGTAAATATATAGGTATTATAACTTATAATCAATTCTTTGATCTTTTTCCGTTTTATAGTTGACAGTTTCACCGGGATATTTTGAACCAGATCGAGCATAAAATGTCTAATTGATTTGACCATTGAAAACCATCGATTTTTTTATCTATATAAATAAAAATTTAATGCTGTTCATTGGTAAGCGCATCAGTTGCGAACGGCGGGACCGATTTAGCTAATTTTTTTTTAAATGTTCTTAATAGTAGGTTTTACGGAAAGAAAAATTGGAAAAGATGACTGATTTATTTGTTTGATATTGGTATCTGTTTTCTCCTTGCCGCTTGTTATACTTTCGTGTTACTTATTTAAATTATCTTTTTGCAACATGTGTCGGTGTACAATAAAGAATATATCTATCTGTCTATCTATCAATTTATTTACCTTTCAATTAAGTTCTAGTTATTTATCATATAAACATATTTTAGAATTAAAATAAATAAATAATTTCTATTCAAAATACTTAATAGCCCTTAATTCACCCATTATAAAATTTTATTGTAATCCCAAATGTTTTCCAATCAAAATCAAGCCAATAAGTCCCGTCGACCTAAAACTGACAATAAAGCCTGACGCGCCGCGCGGGGGGTTAAATACCTCTCGGTCGGAATCCGCGTGATTGTGTCGCACTCTTTACGCACGTTTTAGGGTTATTGCCATTATAAAGATAGAGAAAAAGCTCGATATATGTTATAATAAAAATGTTAGGTCATTTGTGGTTAAATGTGGTAGAAAGTTAACCTTTTAATAAGTGATTTAGTTTTTCTATTTATTTGTTGCAGATAAGGTCCATTAATTTCTTTTTGTGTTGGTAAAATTTTGCTATGAACTAAGTTAAAAAACTTTTTAATTATTTAATTCACAATTCTTTTATTAATAATAATTAATAATAATAATCGGATAATTACGAAATCTAGACAGATCGATGTAGAAAGAAGTGATATTATAACTCAATAACCTTTCCACTAACGATATGTTTCAGCCTTTGTCTAAATGAATGACACGTAACAGTGGTCAGTAAATTAAACAATTAAGAATAAACAGCTACGGTATCAACTACAGTCAGTTGGACCTCTGACCTTCAAACTAAGTGCAATCCTATGTCGTAAGGGCCAGCGTAAACATATTTAAGCAGGCTTTCCATTCCTAGCAATGAACAGTGCCTAATGACATCCCGAGGAGATACTCCGATATTCTCTGTTTTATCCCTGATAAATGACATCAAATTTTACAAAAAAGGGTCCCGTAAAAGGTCTAGCGTCGCCTACGCGGTAAAACCAACCGGTCACTACCAGAATTGCATTAATCCTAACCATAGCAAACTTTTACGGCAGTATGGTATGTGGTAAAAACGCTTGGGGGAAAAGTACTCATTCGCAATCGCTTTATACCTTCTTTAGACTATTGAGATGTTAATTCATGTTGCGATTATACAGGATGTCCCAAGAAATAGTGTCAAGCGGAAGTACAAAGGTAGAGCACCCCCAGGGGGGTACTCGAATCACCGTCATGTATGTTCCGCGATGTTTTGTAGTTTTTCGTGATTATTCACCAAACTACTAGCTTGAAGATATTTTTGGTCATAGTGACTGTAATAATTGAGATAAGAGAGTGATTTTTTTCTTCAG
Organism: Sesia bembeciformis; assembly: GCA_943735995.1. Classification (NCBI taxonomy): domain Eukaryota; kingdom Metazoa; phylum Arthropoda; class Insecta; order Lepidoptera; family Sesiidae; genus Sesia; species Sesia bembeciformis. The sequence continues at coordinate 1,566,925 of OX031042.1, forward strand.
ATTTAGCTGAATGTTAGGCCTATCAAACACAAAAATATTTAATTCCATAACCCACACCATTACGATAAAATAAATATTCATCTTTAAAAAAAAAACAACTTGTATCACTGCGTTTTGATTTAAAGGAATTAACATTTCCGGATAATTAAAAGAAATAATGGTATGTGTAATATGAGTGATATCCACCATCTGCATATGGCCAGCCTGGTGGACTGGGTTCATTTCAGCTTGCTAATTCTTTATGCTGGTTACCAAGTAGTCACTGGTTCTTTATCTAATCTTCGGATTTTTCGCTATTGTTAAATAGATGTTAGTTTAAAAAACTCAATGGTCCGATTAAGGGAGAAGGTAAAAATTACCTATGAAGCTATTTAAATAAATGTTAGTGTAAAAAACTGAATGGTCGGATCAAGATCAGGAGGAGGTCAAAACTAGTGAGCTTTGTGTTATTTCACAAATAGCGCTATTTCACCCACCGTTCGTTTCGATACCGTGTCCGAACGCCGTGTGCGGCCGTTCGTTCATATTGCGTATTTATGAACGCCAGCCGTCTCATGATCGCCTGTGACGGTAACATCATACATACTGATTAATACGATGTACATTCTTGGTATTCCTTGAAAAATACGTTTGACATTTGATTTTAGTCACTGTCAAACGTACACCATGCTAATTTGTTCTACATATACAGAATGTCCAAACTTATCGAGAAGCCTGAAACCAGGGACTCTGGTCATGATTCTGACCTATTGACAAATAGAGTATTTTTGTATAAATATAAATGTCTTGTATAATTCATTCCCTAAAGTGGTTCATATAAACGGGTGTCAAAGTTTGTATGAAAAAAAGTGAGCGAAGTCGCGTGCAAGGCCCATAGCTAGTTTTTATATAAGAATTAGATAATAACTTTTCCTTTTTTATTGTCCGTTATTGATAGAATGCGAAGACACAGTGTAACACAGTGATGACACAGTGACTTATTTGATAAGCTTTTGTACAGTAAGACGTCTCACCACATATACCTATACAAATAAATTGAATAACTGATTTACACTACATTTACTTGGGAACATAAAACGCCAAAATCGCTTCAAACGTGGAATCAGCCCTTTCAGTACCCACTGTTGGACATGGTCATCCTCATGCGTATTGTCTTGTGCACGAGGGACGGAAAGCCTGAAAACGCCACGCTGGCTTAGCGGGTTGGCGAGTCCATTCTTTTAGAGGTGGTGTACTTCCTCAGGGCTTGTGGCAGTCGCTTTGTTATCTCTTAGTCGCCTTTTACGACACCTACGGGAGGAGATGGGGTGATGGTATTCTATAGCCAGCACCACACTACTTTAATTTTATTATTTCAATATACTTCATTGTACACTATTTTATTATATACCATAAACAGCTGACAATTTTGTTAGGTCCATGTTTGGAGCTACGTACACGTCGCTAATTCTCAGATGATACGATTACAGGCGAGACTAACCCGCGGTATCATAAATATCTCAACACGTAAATTAATACCGAAACAAAACGAAAACCAACTGGGCATATTATCGAAAACCGCAGGATGTCATCGTCCGAACACTGATCACTCGATACCGAGCGAGTCGCGCCCGCGCACCACTCGATACAATCGCATACTCGAAAAACCCACACGATTTGTTTGCGACGCAAATTAATGTCGCCCCTATCATATTAACTTAAAAGCGAAGATGGGGCGACATTTTTATAGATAAAAAGGAGGAAATTAATTATGTAAAATTTGATTGGTCACTGATCAGTCAGTCTTACTACAAGACGCATAATCTCCATTGGATACCATTCTGCATAACTGATCCAAGCGACAAAAATGAAATTTTAAAGGAAAGAAGATTTTGTATTTGTGTTTTTACTAGACTACGTTACTACTAAATCGAGTCGAATGGTGCAAAAAAACTAAAATATCATGGATGCTTGGACTTGTATCAGCCTTCAACGTCCCACTGCAGAGCACAGGCCTCCCCTAGTAAATCACTGGGAGGTTTCGGACCGTAGTCCACCACGCGGGTCCGGTATGGATTGGTGGTAACACATATACCAGATTTTTTTAAATTTCAGGAGAATGCGGATTTCCTCGCGATGTTTCCCTCTCACCACCGAAACAGTGACATCTTTTAAAAATCCGTACTTAAATAGAAACTCAGTGGTACGGGCCAATGATTTGAACTCACGATCACACGAATGTGAGTCGAATGCCCCAAGCAATCACCGCTTAATGCTTGACTAATTATGCGTAATTGTATCCAATTGACGTGGTTCAAATCAGAGAGTCGTGATTTGACATGTGCGCGAGAAAGTGTTGCCCGCTACCGTTATAACGGGACGTGCCGATTTTCAGTAGTCAGATGACCCGTTCCGGGCAACACCCGGGTGGGACGTCAAAATTCCGTTTAAATACGCAAGCAATATGCAACTTTTGAGCGATCGAAGAACTGGACGAATAAATGAAATGCACCTGTTTTTCACATATTCTTCATTCCGTAACAAGCCTTTTTGATTAACCACTGCCAGACATGAAGCTCCTAATGTACATTGTCTTGTACATGTATGGCCTTAAAACGACACGCTGGACGATCCGGGTGAAGAGTCAACTTTTTAGAGGTGGTGTAGTTCCTCGTGACTTATGATAGCGGCTTTGTTATTCCTTAGTCGATTTTTTCAACACCCACGGGAAAAGATGCGATAGTGCTATTCTAAACCCAGTTGACACCACACTATTCTGCGTTTAAGAGAATGAATAACATCATTCTCTGGATTCAGTCATTCAGGATCATTCAGTGGATCAAATAATTGCCACCTGTCTATTTATCATTCAGTGTCGTCACTGCGAGGAATGGGGAATGAAATTGTTCGACTTCTATGTCCATACTTACTATATTGTTGTTTCTACTATATTTTAGTCGCTTTTTTTAATGGTTGCCGTGTTTTTCACATTTAATTGATATCTGGCAACATTAGTGATAGTGTCAATTCATACTTACCGGTATTTGTAGGGACTCAGGTCCTCTGTGTCTAGTTGAAAACGTGTGTTATTTGACAGTTCGTTCTGGCTCTTTCTCGCTTATGGTGAACGTACTATAGTTTGCATTCTCGCTCACTCGCTGTATCAATCTCTGCGTTTAACAAAAAATACCACATCTATGGTCAGCTCTAAGACTGCTACGGACTCCAAATGAGGTTTATTTAAAAGGTATTGTAATAAAAGTGAGCCAAACAGTTCCGGCTCCCTGATGGTTTAGCATTGAATGCTAACAAGTTCGCTACTAATTGTTAGTATACAGACGTGACCGATTTCTATTTGGAAGAAAACTTACATCAGGCGAATGCTAAAAAACCAGCACTAAAAGATAACTGTGTCGGGTCTGCAGTTAAAGTATTTACCTACTTATTTAAAAGGGTACACAGGTAAAATCGCGTACGTATAAAGCGTTTTTTGTATACAATTTTTAGTTTGCCATGGTCCAAATACACTCAAGCTGGGCAGCGCATGACAAACGGCACGCCCCCGTGGCGTTTGTCATTCTGGACTGAAATTGGAATGTGTCGCGCATGTCGCAGGGCGACAGTATCCATTTGCCACCAGGTGGACTGTATGCTCGTCTGCCGACGATGCCATGGTATATTAAAACTTTGAATATGTATAATTTTTAATAGTTAAATTCTTTATTATTAGTATATACTTAGTTTTAGTATGTGTCAAAGTAAAAAGTTATCTCTTAATGTAGGGCTTTGTCAGTTTTTGGGGCGTAATGAATATGTCTACATCTGATGTCGTGTCGTTAGTTACCATAGAATTTAAAAAGTAAGCACTATAGATATACCATACCAAACTAAATGATATACGATAGAATTTAAAAGATCATATTATTATGTATTGGCGTTCCGTATTATTGTCTCGTAATAGTTTTATTAATTCATTTAAATTTCATACAACCGTAACACACTGATATCAACAGAATAAAGAATTTGGCACGTCAAAAGAGAAGGGAAATTGTAACGCCCGCCAAAAAATTAAGGGTGTCCGCGGTTGCCAAGATTTTTGCGCGTTGGCAACACCGTGCATGTCACAGTTGGGGCAGATTTTATTTACTAGCGTCTCGGGTAGCGTCGTCAGCAATTAGATTTGAAGCTCTTTCTAATTGAGTAGTCGCCGCGCCATTACAGGCCGGTAGTAAAATGCGCTGTTTACGATAGAGTCGCGCTACCCGTAGGTGCGAAATAAATCAGGTACAACACCAAGTATTACTGTCAGTGATGCGGGAGTCATAAACGGGTGAGGTATTCGGTATTCGCAATAATTTATTTTGACTAAAATAAACGCGGGCGGCGTGCGCGCAGCGTCGCATCGTTAAATGCAATTTTGCTCATTTCGTAAATAATCCCGGGGATTAGCGCGGGATTGATGCCGGCGTGCGTTTTTGGTGCTTCTTGCGGCCGCATAAATAAGAGAATATATTTGCCGCGTGCTAACCCCGCGGACACACGCCAAATAGACGCTCCAGCTACGGTTATGAGTTCCTGGTACTCGTTTGTGGGAACTTAATTAACACTGTCTTATTTATCGTTAGTACCTACTTGTTATAAATAAAATAAATTAATACATTTCAAGTGCTCTTTAAGACGATACACTCGCTTGTGGGCGTAAACTGTAATCGGAGAGTTACAAATGAATATGCCCACCTACCTCAGGAGCGCGAGGACAAAAAAGCGGGCCAAAACAAACATTGCTGGCCCAACGGCCGCCCACCTTGTTACGCGCGTAATGTATAGTGTTAGCGACTGGGACGCGAAATTAAATATAGACCGACGAACACGGGCGCACAACGACGCGGTCGGACACATCTATCTATGGAATATAATTCAAAACACATGTCTTAAACAGACACTTCTAATTTAAAGAGCTCTTTCATTATTAAAAAATACTTATTTTGTTCTCTTCGTGGGTTTTTCTTTGCCACTTCCACGAAATCTTATCTAAATCTTAACGCTGTAAAAATAATATTTACCAAACTACTCAACGTGGAGTCTCTAATTATAATTTACGCCCAACTGGAATGTGTTCTCATCTCCATCAATCTGGTGATCTAGTCGTCAACAGAGCGATGTCGCCCGCGTCGAGGTGACGTCACTATGCGACAACGCTTTCAATAGGTAAATATATTGGGTACTCAGTACTCACTCACTGACGCAAACGCAAAATCTGTCCACGACGCGACGCATAGGGTTGCTCGCTGCACATGCCTATCGTATTTTAAAACAAATTCCAATCCCTTTTCACAAAGAAAAAAGAAAAAAATCGTATTCCATTTTTTTTTTAAATTAGTTTTTAAATTATAATAATCTAGGACGTTCAAAGTTAGCGCGCGTCGATAACGTTCGTTAAGTTGTTAAAACCGATATTAATTATTCAATGTATTGACATTCAACCTGAAATAATGTCAGTGTAATTATCTGTAATTAGAGTATTATGATCGATTATATTCAGTCGATGCATAATTCATAATAATGGCAGTATCAATGTTGTCACACTACAAGTTTAGTAGCCACGATTTATATGAAAGATAAGATTTTAAAAATAGAATGGGGAAAATAACTATGTGGTATCCATCACGTGAAAACCCTAGACAGACGCGTTCAAAAATGTAAACACCGAACGCCACGCCCGTTTATTTTTAATTACAACGATAGCGTTTCTGAACGTTGCGGCTCTTCGACGCGTCTTCTACCACGCTCTAGCTAATTGAACGTCACCATGTATTGCGCTTCGCAGACCGTAACATTTCTGAACGTTATTAAAAAAAAAAATAGTCCGAGCGGTCTTAGTAATTTATTTAATTCCATCGGTTTCGACGGGTGTACGTCATTTATTTTAAACGAACGGCCCCAGGCGCTGTGGTCATCCACTGATTGGGACTCTTTTGTTCTAATTTTATGGAGTGCTAAATGTTTTCGAGCGAATGTCGCGACGGTGACGGCACCCGTTAAAATGTAAATTTATGCGGAATCATAGAGATTTATGAGATGCGTCTAATGATGTACAAACGCTTCGGGGAAACGCTAAAACTTGAACGACAATGTTGTGAGTGGATTAAGATAATCGCTGTCTCTGGTTAAACGTCGTTTATATAAAATATTTTGAATTCCGAGTTTCATGTTGCATTCCCTAGACAATTCCGCATCACAGAGTGAGTACATAGGTTTTGAATATTTTAGGCGTTTCTTTTTTAGTTTCCTCGTGAAATAATAAATAAGTCGAATAAGAACGAATAAAGCGGGTAACAAGATGTAAACAATAACATAAATAGGGCAGGTCCCGCTCCACCTGCTCTATATGAAAGTACTAGGGCAGTATAAATATTAAAGAGATGGCGAGCGCGCGCCGCATTTGCATACGATGTTCAATTACGATCCGGGAATATGGAATGTATTATACCTACCTGCTATATTGTTATGCTTTTCGGGTAAACCGCCTCCGCATGATTGTTTCCTTGGTAGAAAGATGGTTCATGTTTTTTGCATGGCACACCCGTTCGTTGTATGCTAAAATTATATCACTTTGCGTCGGCCCGTCGTCCGTGGCTTTTTTATTATTCTTGTGAATGTATAATAGGAATCATAAGTAGGACCTAGTACTTTTATCATTCCAATCTCTGAATAAAATACTAATCATGTAACGTTTACCCGTTTTAATTTATTCACCATAATTAAAGGTTGGGCGTAGCGCCCTCTGTCGGTGAGTAGCTGAACTTCAGAGAAATCGATTCTGAAATTAATGTGCTACAACAATAACATTTAGGTAGGTTTTATTGTGCTCTTACGATAGGACATGTAGGAAGTTGACAGCGGCCTCTACTAAGTGCTAATGTAATAGTGATAAAATACAGTCATACATTTACAGATCACGCTGAATTCTACAGTCACTGCGTACGTTCAGATCAAATTCACCCACTCTCATAGAAGACTACCGTTAAATGTATCGTCAGCGAGAATTGCCAAAGCTTATCCTGTATACCATCTTCCATTCTCTCATCTGCTTCTATTTCCTCATCTTACCCAAGGCGGAATGTGTTGATTCACATTCCGCCAAGTATAATATAATTTTTTCTTCTGTGGCTGTACGAAAATCTGCGGTTGCGTACAACCGCAATAGCTGTCTTCGTTTATGTCTGTCTGGTACATAATACGGTTTTCTAGCTCTTGTTAGTACTTGTTTTATTGTCTGTCCGTTTGTCAGTTTCATTTTTTATGTTTCCTGACCTAACGAGTTTAAATTACCGCAAGTTATTGTGCGGTTAAAACACGCCATAACAAAATATTTGTATGTGTTAGCCTGAGTTAAACCCATAGAACAGATACACTAATGGTAAGTGCCTATTGGTTATGTAAATGAATAGGATTAGGTACGTTCATATAGGTATAATCTGCATGATTATTTCAAATCACCCACACATTAAAGAGATCCCTAGTAATAGCGGTCATCGACAGCCTCTTATGGCACGTTTGGACTGTGTTGCATTCTCTGTCAGCTTAACCTAAACGATGGGAAATTACCTCCCAAAATGGTGTCACTTGATAATTTATATAACTCACCGTTAGAAATATAAGCAGCGATAAAAATAAACTTTGATTAAGCTAGTTAAGATGACGGCGTCAAACTGTCAGAAAGAAGTAAGCAAATAATAAAGAAAATACCTATCAATGGAACTCGTGTGAATATGACATTATTCACACATTACACAATTATTTACTCAACTCTCTCGCATTTTTATCAAAGTTACGGTCGCGGCAAACGGAATGGATATTGACAGCGAGGCGGGAAAGCGCGAAGGCTGCCATGACACTTTTTTCTTTTTAATTCGAAGTGTCACAGCGGACGGCGGAGCGAGCTTTATGCCAGTGTCAATATTTTATTTTTTAACTGTACTCGAATTACTCACTCGGCAGGCGCATAGTGTCGCAATTATAAGTACCTACTGTTCTTTTTATTAAACGTCGAGTGATGAACATGTAGAATCCCTTCACACCTGAATTGCCCTATCAGTTACGCTTTTGGCATGCAACTTAAAACTACACTCGTGTTTCAGTCGCCTCTTGTTGCCAGGCCATCGTGCATCGTCTTGATCTTCGGATTACGGCGCATCACCAATGAAGTTTATTTGCAATTTTTTACTGCAAAAGAAATAAACAGGACCGTAGCGAAAAAGCAATAAGATGCATGTCAAAAATAACTTGAATTACAATTTTAATCTTGTCAAATCCCCGTTTTTATTGCGATCTGGCGGTCTGCGTATGGGGGACATAATTTTCGTTTTCAAAGTTTATTTAATAAGGAGTTCTCGCTATAAGAAATCATATTAAAGTCGCCAGAGCCCCGTCGAGGGTTGAGGCCTCGTATAAATTCGCGATTTTTACAACCGACTCATTATTATTTTTGAACGCTTGAAATGGCCGCTTATGAATAAAAAGTTGTCTTTATTTTGATGCAAAAATATTGTTAGCCAGCAAAAAGTTATCGGTGAGAGTCCGACAAGCGGTGTGTAGGTGAACAAGGGTACAAGCCTTTTTTATCGACCACGTAAAATCATGTAATAAGCAAAAACTGCCACTACGGTGTATATCATTTGCGCAAACCTTTACAAGAATCTTGTTAATGTCTATCAACTTTTATTGGAATTAAATACGGCATATAAAATCACAATAAACCGTTTTTGCTACTGGTTACAGGTTACATGGCATAAAGACTACTGAAGATTAACAAAATGTACTTAATCTTCCGCTCTATGATATTATTATCAACAAATTCTTGGCATACTCCATCTATTATGAAATGTTTTTCATCATACAATATTTTTTATTCTACCGTTTATTTTAAGTAGATGGGTATTTTGTCAAATTACTATAATTTTGGTCAAACAAAACTACGACCTGTCAAAATTGAGGTCCGTAAATCATCGGCTTGACCCTTTTTTGTTGCCTACTTTAATAATTTCGTTAAGGCCTTTTTAAACGAGGCACATATTTGAAATAGCTGCTGGTACTTTATGGTCTCGATCGTTTGTACAGGAATTTAAATAGGCCATTTTCAAAATTAGATTAGAAACGAATAGAGAAATCCCGTGAGGATATTTCAAGAATTTAGCATCTGTTCACCTTGAGGCTTCTCTATATCAAGGATAATCATAAACTTCTCTAGCGAAACTAGTTGATCTGAACCCTTTTTTTATTAAAAACAAGAGAACCAAATATAATTACATCGAGATAGAGTCAATAATAAAGCGGAAACTATTAAAGCAAACGTCGAGATCCGACATTTGAAAGCACAAGTCGCCGATAGCAAACGAAAGATTTATCCTTCCCTCTCATTATTCATATCTCAACAAAGAGGGGCATAAATTACGCGCCCCGAAAATATCTAAATCCTAATCCATTCGCCTCGCTTGTCCCCGACTGAATCCGATTTTAAAATATTTATGAAAAGGCAACAAAAAGAAAAAATACACGTCCAGAGACAGAATTAAAAAATAATAATAAAAAATACGCCTCGAGAGCGAACGCGGGAAAAAAGTTAAAATGATTGTAGGGCATCTCGATGTAGCGTTGTTTTTTTCTAAACGTATCCCCGTTTCATTAGATTCGTTTCAATTCTGTCGGGATTAGTCGGAGAAAGGTCTCTTAAGGATAAAATGCGATGTCCGTTGATTTATAAGGATCCTTCTCGTCGGACGATTAGACGTAATTAATTGTTTGCCGTGATCTATATCTGTTTTTGTAGCAGGTGACTTGGGTAAAAATTGAACGCGGCTAAATTGGCGGGCATGACGCGGTTAACGAGTCAATTGTCCCTTTTGAGTCGAAACGTTTAGTCATATGCGTATTTACGTCGGAGTTAGGCCGGGAACAGACGCGCGGCCGCGGACAAACAGCGCGGACGCCACGTGCGCCGGGCGCTGTCAGTGACAGCTCCCGAAATTAGTCACGTGGCCGTTAATAGCCCCACGGGGGTGGCGTGTACTCGGCGTTTTTTTCCGGCTCTCCCGTACGGTTGTTTACAACAGTTGGTGGCTATCGATCCGCCCGGATATAGACGTAAATACGGCGTTATTCATCGAATGAAAGCCCGTTTTGTTTGCACACCGCCCTCGGTTTTGTTGTCGAGGCTGTTTTTCATCGATTTTCCACAGGACCCAGCGGATATAACTATATGATTCTTACAGTGCTCGGAGCCAGGGTATTATAGGTACATAATATCTCCGAAAACGCTCTCGATGCATTTTTACGTGTAATCGGTGGTGCTATCGGCGGGGCCTCATCTCGCAAGCCTGCAGGCTGCGGCGCGTGTGTGTGCTGCTCGCGCCTGTGTGCGTCCGGCTCTCGGGGCGCACTGCTCGATTAGCGCGGCCGGCACCGCCACGCCGCCTGATTGGGCCATCCATCACCGCCGCCGCCCGCACACCCCCTGCCCTCCACCCTCTGGCCCTCCGCTGTGAGGACTCCTCTTAGACGGAACTGGCAACTCTGAACCTTCCCACCGCAAGCTATGGGTCCTGTTTCCATCGCGGAATAAAAGCCTCCGTTGTACCGACGCGTTAATGCCGCGACGCGCGCAACAGAGATCGAGACGTATTTTTAAGACGGATACTTAGTACGTTACATTATTACTTTTGTTTTTTTTTCGTCGCGGGCGTGTAACCCACACGGTTCGTGTTTTCATATGGCGGCCGGGTCGACGCACCGCTCCGGTTATGATACCGAATGCCTTTAGATTTTTGATTGAGGTTTTATTTTATTTGGCGCGACGTTCACCCCGATTACGTTTCTCGTATTCGTTTACCGCTCGGCCGGTTTTTGTTTCGATGCGTTTCATTGTTCGTAACGAGATCGATTTTAACGATAAGCCAATGCTTTTAATGAAGATGTGGGTGTGCCGTTTTAGTAGCGAGCTTTTAGTGTTCACGGTCAAACTTGCAACGTTTGACACCTCCTACACTTTTATTAAGGTTATGAAATTATAATGCAGGTGCTAAAGACTTTAAGTACCGAAAGCAAATACGCCATAAATCAGTTTAGTTAAACGAACAAATCACTGCGTAGAGTGGTAAATATGAATGTGTCGCTCGTTAGCATGAATGGAAGTTTTATATCGTATTAGCATATAATCGGAGCTCGCACCAGGTCGCATGCCCGCACAGGGTTACAGGTCATGGTAGCGCAAGCCGAGTGAAACGTACAAATTGCATTCTCACGCAACGGACCACCACAAGCCGGGACCGCATTAAAAAGTTAAGATAACCCGACAAATTCATACGGCACGCCAATTAATAGCGCGAGTGACAAAATGAAGTCGGACATTATGCGTAATCGAACGACAATTTTTCAATGCCTCATAAGGAGATATCACCGAAATGGATACTCATTATTAATATTGCCAGTTTTACGATGTTTTTATGTGCGCACGACATTCTTGCTTACTTTATTTCCGTGAAACGTCGCGTTTATTGAGTTGCCGTTGGTTAGGTCCTACGACACGCGTTTTACGAGCGGGTGAACAGGATAGTTTATTGAAAAAATACAGGCAAGAAACAATGTTATTCATCCAAAGTTATCGATAACTCAGACTTTAAGCACGTTATTTCTTTGCATTGCATTTTTTTTTATATTTACATTCACACGAAGTTCAGTAACAATGAAGTCTTGACGGTCTCCTGCTGTAACAAGATCTTAGATCAGATTACTGTTAGGAATAAATTTATGATCGTACACATAAAAGCACAGTAACAAAACCTATTGTCTTAGCAAACAAATGGAATGATAATGAAATTTAATCGATCTAAGCTGATATCGGTACCGAATCGATAGTCGTTACAATGCAACGTTTTAACGCTCGTACAGACGCCACAACGAATCACGGGCTGTTATTTAAATTGCTCAACAGCCGAGAGTAATTTAACTCGAGAAAAACCAGTTTTAGAGTGAAATTCGCGCGCTATCTCATCTCTTGTATCTTTTGCCGTCGCCATGTTACCCGACGAATAGATATACTCGAGTTAATAGCGCCATTTGCGAACATAATAAAGTATATAACCGCTTGGTCATTGTACGGGGCGTAATGAAGCCACGAGTGCAATTTTCGAGCGAGCATGACCCCGGCGAGAACGATCGCCTCATCGACAACGCGATGCGGTAACAACTTTAACGCTGGGCCTTAAAAGGTTCTGGCGAAATAATCGCCCCATACCACTAGTAATGCTAAAATGCATTTCTGCGCGCTCGGCGGTGCGCTTTGACTTTCTCGAAACGTAGATTAAGATTAAAACACGTACGAGACTGTGGTCTAGAGCGCAATTGAAATAAAAACTAATTTGGAATCGATGCCGATTGGCGGTTGAGCCGTTCCGATGCGAGTCGTGCGCTAACGAACAACGATTCCCGCTCTAATTTGCGGACATGGCGAGCGATCGATCTCATTGGATTTTTGAAAAAGGAACCCGAAGGCACCTTATGAGCCGTGGCACAAATTGAGCAATTTAGTGCTCGCTCGCTCGCGCTCTCATATCGTCCGCAAGCTATCTCTCTCCGCTTCTAATTTCCAATCTCAAACGTGAATTCCTAATGAGAATATTAAAAATTAGTTCGTTTTTCATGTTTAGGCGCAAGCCGTGTAATTACGTGGCGGGATCACTTGACAAATGAGCCAGTGTCCGGGCCATCGGAGACAAATCCGTACTTTACGGTAACAAAAAGGATAACAACAGTAAATAAATTACCTACCTACATGTAAAATAATAATCTCCTTTTGTCGAGAAACAACATTATCTTCAACTATGAGGCTACCTATCCATCTAACAACATCTTGTTAAATTTTCTTGGAATACCCTTTACAAAAGGTAATATAACGCTACCTATGTACATATTATATATCAACAAATTTTTGGTACGGGGAGAGTGCATGCTCCATTCCCACAGCCGCTGGGCGCACTCGACTGGCCACGTTACCCCTCTCTCACAGAAGACTATCTTGAAATGGACTGCATTTCCTACTATATCGTACCAATTCATCCTATGTACGTACGTGCTTCGGTAGTGAGTGAGATATGCCAGATCCTATTCCCATTCGATTCTATCCTCCCCATTTTCCCAACCCTTTCTCCCAATCCATTCCTTAATCAGCAAAGGTAGGCAGCGCATCCGGGGGCGTGTCAACGTTTGTCATTCTGGACTTATGTTGGCATGTATCGCGGATGTCTATGAATGACAGTATCCACTTACCATCAGGTGGACTGTATGTTTGTCTGCCGACTTTTCTATAAAAAATGTAATAATTTAAAGGCATTAGCGTATTAGAAAACTTTAAAAATTACATAAACGATTAACTGAAGCAAAACAAACAGCCGGTTATAGTACCGCACCTATCTTTAAGTTGTTATTCTAAGCATTATTACTAATTTGGGCAAAAACGTAGTTCGAGCGGGCAACCCCGAGCTCCCGTCGCTCGCCTATCCTATATGGGCATTCCAACGCGGACCGTTACCATAGCAACCGACGCGCCAAGACAAACCCTTCATCCACCTCCCACTACACAAACAACTAACGACCTTATTTTTTACTGAACAAGGATCTAATCTCAAATACCGCCAAATGAAGTTGTAACATTCTTTTACGATACGCCACAATCGGCGATACGCAATCGTTTTAATGAAACTGCGACCTTAATATCTGCAAGTAAAGTGCCATTTCGAACGCGCAAACGACTTAAGAATAGCGACATAAGGAATTGTTTTATCTCCTTCACACGTCGTAAAGACGAGATCGCGCGCACTCTCTCACGATGGAGTCCTTTCTTATTGAGGACGTAATCGATTTCCTTTATATCGTCTCTTTCTGGCGGAGTTTTTGTTGGCGTACCGTTCGTTGCGATCCACGGTTATCCGTCTTCGGCGGCATTCATTCGAGACGTTAGATAAAAATCGGAATTGTAACGAAGCTTCGAATAAATTGACTGCGCTTCTTCCGATTCCCTTTGCGATTTTACTACTTTATTAAATTTTATCTGACGACTTATTTTTCTTAAAAATATCTAACTGAATTGAGGGGAATATTCGAAGTTTGCGATCGGAAAAGGTATTGATAGTCGGCGTATGTAATCGGGATGACCGTAAAGCGAGCAATGGTAATTGATACAGTGTAATGGAAACGGGCAAAGTAGGCGACGTATTTAGACAAGAGGGAGACAGATGACTGCCAATCACGCCCGATAGAGCGAAATAGGTATTGTTCATGCGCGGGAAACTAACGATGCAAGTGCACAATGTAATTGTAACTTTATTTGTAGTTTAGTAAAGTTTGATTTCGGTTTCGTGGCATAGAAAGTAGTTTCTTTGAATTACGATAGATGGTGCTATCGTGTTGTAATTATTTGAGAATCGAAGAACAGTATTTGTTTTTAGATTGTTTTGGCAATAGAAAGGGTTTCTGTGTAAGTTGGTCGCTTATGATCGCCAGTAAGTAATGGTGGGCGATTAACAAGATGGATTATTATTATTTTAGTAGCGCAGTTATTAGGATGTGTTTTGTTTCATCTGTCGTTAATTCAAGTGTCTTTAGCCACGTGATTAATGGTGTTCACATTTTCAAATGGTGTCTTCGAAGTTTGGTACCCATTTTCGTAAACACTGAATCACAAACAATGCCCAGAATAATCGACATAAACTGTAATTATTTAATTACTGATTACTCAACTGATATTTTACAATCTTGTAGGTATGTATTTATTACCAGCTTCACACATCCTCCACTTTCACCATTTCACACACAACATTCTCTCTTTAACTATTAAGAGCCGTATTGTAAGTATCCTACTGCACCTATTGATAAAATTTGATTTATTTTTTATGGGAATTGAAACATCTAGGTCATATAACCTGTTCATTCTTTCTATTATAGGTATATCTAATAACACGGTGACTGTATGTTTCCAAAACAAAGTGAAATAAAAATAAGGTAAAATTTAATGTAAATGTGTAAGTTTACTACACTCAATTTTACCTTCCGTACAAAATTATTTTATGATGTATTTAACATGTTATTACTAATTATATTCATTAAATAATTTGTAACATGTTGCAATTGGGTATGTTATTTTGTAATCTTTTGTGAAATGTCAGAATTTCTAACTCATATTCTGTGTAAAGAGATTTAACATACAGATTTGTAATCAATTTGAGACTCAGAGCACACACAAAAATTGGAACGTAGCAAAAATTTAAAGAAATAAAGTCAATTTAAAATTTCGGTTTTTATTTGTACTCAATAAAATAATCATTTATAAAATATCGAACATTTTTTTTTCCAATTTAAAGTGTTCGATTTATGAACCGCGACCTTGCAACACCGAGATGACATAAAGATCGTACACACGATAAGCGAGATGATCGATGCGCTGTCATTTACAATGCACGCGCGCTCTAACATTGAGTTCTCGATACAATCGAATATCAATACTATCGATTTTTTCCAATAATTTTTCCGTATTCCGTGACGCATAGGGTTTGAAATGTCGTGTGTAGTCGTTACTTTTCGTGAGCTCATTATGGGGGCATCGATGTGGCTGTCAACGCACGAATTTTGTTTGTTGAGTAAATGTAGTTTGGAGAAATGCTTTTGTTAGTATTCTGGTGTTAAGTATTTATAGTTTTCTAAGACTTCGACATGGCAATACAATTTTTTTCATATCCACTTAGATACCTACCTACTAAAAGAAATAACAGTTGTTGACATTTAACTAAGGCGTAGGGACTTATTCAAGTTACATTCAAGCAAATAGAGCTATTTTTTTTTTAGAATTCTCTATATGTAGGTATCTCGTATGACCATAATACGAGTGTGGTTTAATAATATACCGAATTACGTAATTATTTATTTGATAGTGTAAGGTTTCTTATTTAAATTAAGAACTCAAAACTTTGATTATAAAAAAATCGAATCTAATTTTAGTGTTCAAATTAAATTTATACCAATTACTTAGCTCTAAAACAAGTAGGTATAATAATTGTAATGAAATAAACTAAAATTTAGGACATTAAAATCGAAATTCAAGTGTTTTGCTATACCTACCTACCCACATAAACACCTAAACCCGTGACCTTGTGTTAAGATTTTCAATGTGAACACGTCACAAACGCTCGTGATGGATGGGGGGGCAGCCATTTCTTATGGTGACGTCGCGGCAAGCAGGTTACCTCTGTCTTTCAACATTTACCGATACGGATCCGACCCGACACTATTACACATCGTTACAATCCAATTTGGTTAAAATGTAACTGATACGGCCTGAAATTAAATAGTGAGGTGATAATTATCTATGAATCCTAAGCATTTGTGGTCATCTCACACCCACCTCACGAGGGGTGGAGTTCGGGCAGGTCACTGGAGTGACTCCCCGGTTGGGTTGCCGTTGGTCAGTCCTGATTCTTCACGCCGCCCGCGAGATCAAGCCCGCCGGTTGAATTCCGCTTGTGGAAAGCCCATTGAGCGACCCGGCGCGGGCGGCGACCTTGTATCCATGTACGAGTATGTACCTACCTATCCATAATTAGATCCATCGAGACTACAAATTTAAATCTAAATGTTGAGATGTTTCATTGACTTGTAATGCATAATGCATTTGTAATTGATATTTACGCATTATATTTGAAATAAATTTTACTCTTCACTGCTCGTGTCGTGCTGGTATAGTGGCGGTATCGTGCCGGTGTCGTATCCATTAATGTAAAAGTACCCCGCAGCTCGTTCATATGTCAATGCACAATCTTATAAACTAACTAATGAATACTAATGAAGTAAGTAAGTAAAAATAAGTACGGGCGGTGATAGTTTAAAATTCGTGAAGTAACTACTCACAATAGAGTAGAGATGAAGAGATCTATAGCCAGAGTGAGGATACGAGGTTTAACCAAAAAAGAAAAATCTCCCAAAATTACATTATTCAAATGAAAAAGCGAATAATATAAAAAATGCAATCAATAATATTCCCGGAACGTTAATGTAGTGACTATATCAATATCATCATTTTATATAAATCTTCCCCGTGCGTGTATGTCCTCGCCATCCCTGACCTGGCTGCAGATCTGAACACAATTCACGAAGGCTCACCATCATACCTTCTTCTTGTACAGTCCATATTGAACAGTGGATAGGCACAGGCTTGATGACTGTGGCAGTGGGTAGGTACTTCTGTAAAACCCAAATGCCCGGCTACATATTTCAAAAGCCCGGCTACATATTTCAAAAGCCCGGCTATATATTTCAAAAGCCCGGCTACATATTTCAAAAGCCCGGCTACATATTTCAAAAGCCCGGCTACATATTTCAAAAGCCCGGCTACATATTTCAAACCAATACCTAATATTGTTGAGCAATAATTTAAAGAAGGTGCTGAGAGATTCAAGTTGGCTTCTGGACTTCTATGGAAGTACTGCCGCTGGCCGATGGTATGATGGTGCCGAAGGTTCATCACTACGTCTTCCCCCCGTTTCCTATTTAAACCCCCGCCCGTACCCTGATGAAGTTGCATATTTACCTGGGTACTCACCCGGGCTGCCTAGGAACACGGAGGAGTATACCCGCCGCGCCACGTCCGGTGGTGACGACCATTCTCGCCGCGACGGGCACCATTTGCCTAAAACAAAAGAAAATATTTCTAATATCAACTGCTAGCCTTTATAAACTTTATAATCGATCTGGATATAAATACTTTATATCCAGATCGATTATAAAGTTTGTTGTCCATTGTGGTCATCTCACCGTAAATATAAATCCGACACATAAGCTTTTTGCGTTATGCGCGTTCAGAGACAGACAAAATGCCAAGAATTGTTGTTTTGTGCTCTGTACCATCACATTATTAATATTATAAACGCGAAAGTTTGTGAGGGTGGATGTATGGATGTTTGTTACTCTTTCACGCAAAAACTACGCAATGGAATTTAATGAAACTTTACAATAATATAGCTCATACATCAGAATAACACATAGGCTATAATTTATAAAGATATTGTGTAAATTGGCCAAAATATAACGACAAGTGACAAGTAAGTCGGAAAAAACTCTGCCATCGCGAGCTATTTTGACGTGCGCTGCAAAAAGATTTACACGAATATAATGTATGGTGGAAATGTTACTGAAATTTTGAAAAAAAAAAATTGTAAAAAAAAACTTATAAACGGAAGCGAAGCGAGGGCGGGTCGCTAGTTATTCATAGTTAAATCCTGCATTAATCGTATAGGTTTCACTAAAATCCTACACTTTCTATATTAATTTATCGGAAAACAGGACTCGGTAAGAAAAAACTCCTACAATACTTATATACTTAGATACCTAATTTTACTATCAATAATGCTGTCTATATCGCACAGGCTATATGCATTATGTTAAAAATCATTTTTCAGCTGAAACAAGATGAAACTACATTTACTTGTTTGAACTATCACAGACTCAATCATGACCCTCCTTCGCAATAGTCGAGCAAACCCATTACAATTCGTACCTACTAATGTCCTCGGGGCGACACATGCGACAGCTTTTTCGAGCGATTTCAAAAAAAAAATGTTACATTAAGCACTTCCCGCCTATCTAATGGATACGTCCAACTCTCCCAGGACCTCGACGTCATTACGCGAAAAAAAAACAAGAAAAAAATATTCGACTCAAAAAAAACACCTCCTGGGAGCGCGAAGGTGTTGCCACCCTATTCTTTTCTTACCCCAAAATGAGGGGAGGCAATATCATACACCATTAGCAATTCTCGTACTTTTTTAACGGTGTCGCACTTCAACATTTTGTTTATTGGAGGCGTGCGTCATTGTACACAGGGAAGACATATCGTGCAGTCTATCTAAAAATCATTTGACTTCAACTATAATATACATTTATTTAATAATTTGATTTATTTAAACTTTATATGCTTTATACTTTATTTATGCACAAAGAAACTTTATACATAAGACGGACTTATTACCTAGTGGCATTTTCTAGCAGTCAGTTTGGTTAAACTGGAATAAGAAGGGCGGTAGGTACATATAAGTATTGATAATAATTATATACTCATATAAATACATACAACTCTATGCTCGTCTGCCGCCTTTATAAAAAAAATCACAATAATTTACATCTATTTAAATTGAAATAATAATAATAATAATCGAATTATTAAATAGAATGAATTTTTCATCAATACGTACAATGACAATAATAATCGTTTCGAAAATACAACGTGTGTTGCTAACTTGCGTTTTTGAAGTCTAAAAATAAAAGGAAAATTTATACTAATACTCTACACCAATAATTTTCTAGACGTTTAATGATGATGACCTTTAATTTCTAGATTATATGATAGTATATGAAAGTACTCCATAGTATATGATGTAAATATTGCTATAAATATAAATAACATTGACTACATGCAAAAATTGTCACAGGCGAAAGTTGCGAATGCTGTAGGTAATACAAGTTATGTGCCCTCATCATGAGACTACACTTGTATACCTACATACCTCGTTACTGTAATCACTAGTCCAAGTGTCACTACTGCATGCATTCATTGTACTTGTATGTATGGGTATGCGTGCGTAAAAAATGCACATCAACCGTGGTCCGTGGGTAAACACGATGCTTATTTTAATTCTTTAATTGAAGAATAATTATGCCATGGTGCAATGTGCTCGGAGTGCAGCACAGCGGGGGGGAGGGTATAAACCGAGTTCGGATTTCGAAAAGAACACAACCGCCATAATTTTCTCCCGCCATATCTACCTTTTTCCAAATTCGTAATTCGAACAAAAGCGCGCGGAACGCAATGGTGCATGTATGATTGATAGCGGACCAATGACGTGGCGCGGCGCGTCGGAATGAACATTCGATTTTTAAAAAATAAAGTCCTTGACCTCTGCTTTGCCATTTTTAAGCACCAATTGTGTAATGCCGGTACTAAAACAGCTTGTTATATCAGTTTATTTTCGCCACCCCGAGAATGGCTCCAAACAAAATTACATCGTTGAAAAAGCGAAAATTACCCCATCACCGCCGCGAAACAAGTTCGAAGCCATAAACAAATACTAAAAAATCTTGTAACCGAAATAAGGGGGCACTCTAAATAAGAATTAAAGTAAAATTGCTGAGGTGTGACTCCCCCGGTATGGGGGATATTAAGGCTCTACGACGACGATATTCATAACGCGAAAAATTGTAATAACCTGGCGAATTTTCGTAGGGCGAGGTGGCAATGCTATAATATTTATATGAGGGCGAGACCCTTGCAGGGGGTTGTTAAGGAAATTGTCTAAATATGCGATTCGGCCGTGTGTGACACACTACACAATGTGTACTAAACAAATCGATGATTTGGGAAAACTGACATAAGGGACAAAGAATTACAAATACTTTTCAGGATGAGCTAGGGTGGTTCGAGCTATCATTTTAATCAACTGACCTTGACGGTTTAAACAATAGCTCTAATACTGACAATGTTACAAAAGATAAGGAATCGTTTCCACTGGTCCTGTGAACCTTGAAATGTACTGCATTTCCCACTTTATCGTATTTCCCCAATGTACGTACGTGTTTGGGTAGTGAGTGAGATATACCAGAGCCCATTCACATCCCATCCTCTTCGTCCCCGTTTTCCCAATCCATTCCATAATCTGCAAAGGTAGGCAGCGCATCCGGGGCCGTGTCAACGTTTGTCATTCTGGATTGATGTTGGCATGTATCGCGGATGTCTATGGACGACGGTATCCACTTACCATCAGGTGAACTGTATGCTCGTCTGCCGCCTTTTTTTCTATATAAATAAAATAAGTAAGGTATGGTGTGTAGTAAACATTTACGTCCAATTTTATCCACCACATCGGCTTGGTGTGATTTGCCAGTCAACTGAGCACAGTAACTTAATCATACTCTTCAATTTCGACGATTCTACTATTGGATACTAGCTGTTACTGCTTTTTAAAATAACTCTAATTAAAAACGGTAATGGAGATCCAATTTTATACCCGGAGAAGATTAGCTTGGTAATTGTATTATGCGCTAGAAGTCTAAGTTGATTACATTACGATAATGTATTTCATTACGATCAATAACTTCGTTTTAGATAAGTCTGCAAAGAGCAAAAATATAAACTGAAAAGTTCAGTTACTGACTTTCCAAGCGTACAAAAGCAAGCAATCATAAAAAGAAACGCGCAAAGGAAAAAAACTATCATACTTCAACCGTTTTACAACGCAAATTACTGTAAAAACGTAAAGAAAAACAACCAAACATAGCAATTACAGATACATAATTCTTTTTAGTATTAAAACAATTAAAACGTAAGCTGTTTTGATTCTATCATTGTTAAAAACAGCGGATTTTCTGTGTTAATAACAGTTATTGTGTGAATCAAAAATTAGATATTCGAAACGGGGCATAGTTTTGTGGAAACCAGCAATTATTTGTACGCAATAATTGGTATTAATTATTGTTTTAGAGATACCCCGTTCCATTGTAGTTGTTTCTGACTAAAATTGGGATCTCTTTCGAGGAAACAGGTCGTTTGTTTTTTGATAGTTTTGTTTCATTGTTGCGTCTTTTGTTCCTTATTTTTATTTTCTTCTTTTATTTAACACATGAGTGTGTTGAAAGAGAAAACAAGAATTTTGAAGACTAACAATAGACTGAGTAAGTTAGTAAAATAATACAGCTTTGATTTTATTTTTTTCACTTGTTTTGCGTACCTCGTTACTAGCTTAGAATCCAACTTCGACTAAAAATTGTTTTAATTGCCTGCAGTTTTTAAATTACTGGACTGATTTTGATGAAATTACTTTAAAACCATCTGCAATAACAGCCCTACATAACAATGATACCTGCGTCATAATCCGTTATGTAGTTTTGGCGTTTATAAAGTCTCAGGACTTTAGTGAAATAATGTGTAATGAAATATTTATATTAATTGCGACGATTTTACAGTTAATATTAAGTCTTATAGTTCATATAAAAAGGACAATGTCCATAAGTACAGTTATCGTCAATTTGATATTTACAATTCTTAAATTTCAGTAATCATTGATATTAAAAAAGTAACAGTTTTTTTTATTATGTTCAATTGCCTTTCAATGCAATAGTTATTTCAATAGTTTAAGGGTTCGATATTAGCAATATTTATACCTATTAAATACTCACTCATATTCTCACATACGAAGAATTATGTGTAAGGCCGCTATATAAATGGATAATGGTAGTAATAAAAAAGGCAAAATGGATCAAAGGAAAAAAAAAAACAAAAAGAAAGGAAATAAATAATCGTTGCCAGGTCGCGGGCACCAGGCGAGCAGCACCTGCCAGAGGTATATGCACCCGAAATAACAAAAGGCAGAGAAGATGTCCTTCTTCTCACGATAAATCACTCCGAGTTTTTCTGCTCCGTAGAGACGCCTCGTGTTTTATGCGGGCCTGGTGCCGACTCGGAAGGTATACCTACCTAAGTATGTTTTTTTATTTTTCCAAACCGGTTTCTGATTAACCTCGCGTAACTTTAGTATTTATTTATCTTGCGGTTAATCTAAGATTTATTTATAAATTCAACAGAGATATTTTTGGCAGAATTTAAATTTGTTATTTGCCAGATAGAGAGGGTAACGGTTAGCCTAATTATTATTATAAGCTAAGTTTATGTTTAATAATAATTAATAAATAACGCGAAACTCAATGGCCCACACTTGAATTCCTCATAGGTTCCAGAGATACGAGTAACATAACAAATATAAAAAACAAAGTACTCGATTAATTTTAAGCAAATGTTTGTTGGAAGGGGAATCGTACCCGGAATCATTCGCACAGCAGACCTACTGCGCTAATTGACCGAGTTGTATTTTTTCAAAATCAATAAATTGCTCAGAAGAGATAAATTGACGTTCAAAGGTAATATATACTCGTATTAATATAAATTCTCCGATTGTATTATTTATTAAAATCTTGGACATCATAGACAACGCAAATTAGTAAAAATGTATGGAAACCAAGCGCGTCGCGTCACGAGTAAATTTTAGTAAAACTCACCGATGAAACGAAACATGTAAAAATTTGTCGAAACTGGAGATTTTTTTTATGAATTTTTACAATTGATTATAGTGCAATTAGGCATTTTTGGGTTTTGCTAGGGACACGGCTGGAAACAGACAAACGAAAAGTGCGAGAGTAGAAAGCTTTGCGCCAATTTCGGACACGCTACGACGAACAGCGTTATCAATCCACCTAAGTATATCATGTGAATTAACTTAGAACGGAATCAATGAATGCAATCTTCAGAAATATGATTGCAACCGGTCCTTTCACTATCCACTGCTGGACATAGGACAGTATGCACAATTACTCGTGCATGAGGGATGTAAAGCCTGAAAACGCCACGCTGGCCAAGCGGGTTGGCTAGTCCACTCTTTTAGAGGTGGTGTAGTTCCACAGACTTTGTGTTAGCTGCTTTGTTATCCTTTAGTCGCCTTTTACGACACCCATGGGAAGAGATGGAGTATATGATATATACCCACGTGATATAGATGCACGGAAATACGATTAATTTAACAATTGTAAAGAAACTTTCAGATTAGAATAAAATTTCCTAAGGTGGGTACCCCAAAGAAATTCACACAAGGCCCATATTCCCGGGTCTGGTATAAAGCAATTTCCTTAATAGCGCTCCGATAGCTGGCGTTCTAACTACGTTTGATCCCTGGCGACCCTCCATACACATACACGCATCTATATATGCATCTATCCATATGTCCATAACGACAGGTACATACATTCTTATGTACCACTCTCGGTATCTCTACATATGAATGGAAGGACATTATCTTTCCGTATGCTTGTTCGCGATTATCTCAGGAACTATAAGTCTGGTTTTGTTACGGGTTTTACTGTTGTATACGGCTTTACTGTTGTATACGGGTTTTACTGTTGTATTTATTCTAGAAGCGTATGTAGTGTTTTTTATCAAAATTGATCCAGTAGTATTGGAAATAAGTATAACATAATGTTTTGTGGTACAAGATGATTTTCAGCAATCACTCGGATCAATCACATAAATATGTTTGAATCGGGCGAAGAGATAGACAAATACTAATCTACAATTCAATTCAATATACTAATAGAGTTCAATTATACTAATATTATATACTAACGGTGCCCGTGACTTCGTTAGCGTGAACTTGCCATTCCCATGGGAACTCTCTATCTGGATACCCTAAATCTTAACCCGGCACATAAGCTATAAAATTATGCCAAGTTTCATTTAAATACGTTCCGTAGTTTTTGCGTCACGCGCGTTCAGACAGACAGACAAAAATTGCAATGTTTTGGGTTCTGAATCGTTTGTAGAGTACACCGCAACGATTTTTTCAAAAAATATTTCATGTACAGACACGGCCCTGTTGAGATTTAATTATTTAACTTAAAAACTATCAGATCGATTTTCAAAATTCTTAAATTTTTAGGAAACTTAATCAACTACGAGCTAAGCTAAACTATAATACCTTATGATGGACATAAACTATATTTGGCTTCTCTAGGAAATAGTAAAATGTTATTTTTTACCTCGTTATTGTCATTTTATTTATTTGAAAATCAGTTGCAGCATTTTTTCTAAAAAAAAAAGATCGTGGCTCAAATCCATTATGCCATCTGAGCAAAGCCAGGACGGGCCACCAGTAATTTATGAAATTAGGCGTTACTTTAAATTCATCTGGGTGACCTAGCGAAAGACATTACTATACAGAGCCTTGCTGCCATACTAAGTGAGCACCAAAACACGTAAACTTACCCAAAAACAAATACGTTTCTAAAAGCACTCCTATTAGGTGTACGTTATTGATCTGCCGTACCTACGAATGAGTTATACGTCAGAACCCTCCCCCTCAGCCAACGACCCCTAACGGCAACCCATAACCGCCTACTTTACCCCCTAAAAAACAAGACACAATTTCCTTTGAGAAGTTCTCCTATACTTATGACATTCTTGCGTCTGTTCAATGTTTACAAGCTTCAATAAGACAGTAAAAGACATTTCTGTTTGACCGACAATGGCTTTTACTGCTGTTGCAATAGGATCATGGGCGGGCGGCCCGCCCTACCTTGGGCGGGGGCAATTAGGCAGTTGCGATATCAAAAATGCAATTTCTCTATAGATTATTATTGTTTTTTTTTGGAACTGAATTTGCGGAAAGGAAATTGGAGGCATAGATAAATGCAGTTGGAAATTGCAGTTGGTTTCAAATCAATCTCAAATCGATAAACTATTATATATTAGAAAAGGCATTTAGCAGAGCAGCGATCTATGATTACCTTTCCTGGCTCTGTGAGTTCGTATTCCGTCCCGTACCACTGAATTTCTATTTAAGAACGGATTTATACAATTAGTTATATCACTATTTTTTAGAATATTATCTAATTAAATAATTTAAGATACCAAAAAACAATGTTTGAAAATATCTCTACAAATGACTGAACACGGTACAGAATTATGACGTCAATCTTCATAGTGCTATTATTACTACGCACGACAGAGACAGCAATACCTCTCCTCCACGTATCCATCGCAAATAAATCACGAATACATATTAAATTTGATATTTTTTAAAAATATTTTATAGTTTTAATCTCTATACCTATATGTTTATATCTATAGCTATCCATTAATTCATAAAATATGTCGGTGGGTACCAGGGGAGGTCCAAAAGTCTCCGGCCTGACAAAGAAAAAGGATACTCAAGTTCTTGAAACTATTTTCATTTTTCAATATAGTCTCCGTCTATTTGAACACACTTTTAGTATCGTTTAATTAACATTTCCATCCCAGTATAAAAGTAGTCACAAGTTTTCTCTTCAAAATGGGTGAAAACCGCAGCGGTCACTTCCATCATCGGCGGAAAATCTTCTACCCCTTAAGTCCGCCTTGGGTTTTGATCACCAAGAGCCAAGAGGACAATAGCGTGGGTAGAGAATTTCCGTGGAGTCACACTATGAAACAGCAGCTTTCGCAACTGCGGCAGCGTGGACAGCTGCATTGTCATGGAGAAGCCACGACCACGACGTTTTCCACGACGTTACTGCTTGATTGCTTCTCGTAATTCCTCTATAAGGTTAGCATAATAGCTTTTAGTTGTTTTATGTCGATAAGCAATATTCCTTGACAATCTTAGAATATCGAAGCCATAATCTTTTTGGTGGACTGAGTCACCTTTGCTTTTCTAGGCGGTGCTTCATCGGAACGACGCCACTCCATCGACTTCGTCGACTTGGAAAGGGGATTATAGAGTAAAGAACCATAGTTTCATGTTTAGTAAAAATTGACTCGAAAAAATCGTTTCAGTTTCACTGAAAGATGAAATAATAAAGATAAAAAAAATAGATAAAATTTAAAAGTAAAAATCCAAGGTCGTCGTCGACAATTATTATGAATGCAATTCGTTAACAATCGGAACAATTAATAGAGAAAACATTTCTTTAAGCAACATTTCGACTGCAAATACTTTTCATAATCTCTTCTCGGTATTGAACAGCACAGGTATATTTAAAACAAAAACCCAGCTAAGTTCAACAACCCCAAACAAATTCAGCCGTCATAGGCCCGGCTATCCATTACGCAGTGCCGCGTTTTTCAGGCATCTGACAGCCGCTGTCAGCTGTCAAATCCGACCTTGACACCGTGCTGACAGTCATCGATCATTGGCGTCTTGTGACGTAGCAATCTGTGATTGGCGTAATGCTTTCGCGATCTACGAGTAGTTTGAATTATTTTATTCTATTCTTCAGAAGTTACTTGTTATCGGGTTACTGGTGATTTTTAGGTTATTTGACAGCCGCTGTCAGCTGTGAAATCCGACCTTGACACCGTGCTGAGAGTCATCGGTCATTAGCATCATCATCACGGTTACTTCGAAATATTTATGTTACGAGTATGTTTGTTCCCGTGTTCCCGTGGTGGGAAAGGAAAGGAACCTTTCAAGGGGAGGGTCGGATCTTTCGAAGCCTAAAACCCTAGGTTTTGTTCATTATTCCGAGTTCAATGACATAAACATTTCTCGAATCTCTTTTTATGGAATAAATTTAGGTATTTCTTTATTTTGACCACACCATAACACACCATCAGCCTGTGTCTCACCAGTGCTGGATAGAGGTTTCTCCCAAAGATCGCTTCCGCACTCGGTCTTCTGCTGTGCGGCATATATGGCCTCTTCAGTTTGTTGATCCTTTGCTAGCGACAAGATATAACAAAGCCGCTACCACAAGCCCTGAGGAACTACACCACCTACCTGTAAAAGAGTGAACTCGACAACCAGCCTGGCCAGCGTGCCGTTTTCCATGGTTATTGGGTTCTATTTCCAGTTCGATTATAAGTGTTACTCAAGTCGTATACTCGTATTTACAAAGAACTTTAGGATATGTCCATGTACGAGTATATCAAAGCACCTAAATGTCACACTCAGTAGACCATACCCGTGTCGTGGATCCAGAGCCACACACTAACCACACAGACCTGAACAAATCCGTGCCTCAAAACAAATGAGTACCCAACCGGGAATAGAATTTGGGACCTAACGCGCAGCAAGCAGAAACATAATCAACTAAACTAATCAGTAGTCCTATGGGTGGTAAAAATATAAGTTCCCGTCGCGGGAGTCGAACCCGGAACCCGTGGGAGGTCGTAATGCTTCGATGATGTCATGACTACGCCTACAAGTAAACGTTTTACGGAGACTATAAATGTCGAAATGGTTTTTACAATCACACCGTTAAATTGACCATCTGTTCGATTGTTACAAGTTATACAAAAGACCACCAGCACTTCTCAAAGACCCACAGAACTATGACTAGCCCTTTTATCGGCCCCTGCTGGACATGGGCTTTCTCATGCAGATTGTCTTCTACATTAGAGATGCATTATGGTCTTTAAATGCCATTCTGGGCAAGCGAGTTGGTGAGTCCACTGTTTTAGAGGTGGTGTAATTCCTCATGCGTTATCTCTTTGTCGCCGTTGTGATGATATTCTAAATGTGATATTCTATATCGTTGTGATGATGATATATCGTTACGGGTGGTGATATTCTAAAGGCGGCCAACATCACACGACCAATCTCACAGAACACTTTAGGATGTTTAGGAGCTGCTAAAGCTACAATGGTGAAAATCGCATTAAAATACGACGTTGTTCTTTTACATGCAGGAGTAGGTCCCTACGTTCGCGGTCAAAAATGACAATCATGGTGCACTTCATGAAACGTTAAGAGATGAATAAAAAGTGAGGGCGCAATAATGCCCTTTTGATGGTGAGTGTACCAGTACAGTCGAGTAAATAGGACAACAGCTGTGTATAAGTTGAAAAAAATAGGTGTAAGGGCGTCTACTAAATTTATGTCTGGTGGTTGAAAAATGACACGAGAACCTATATACCACACTATATTTTAAATTTTTTTAGTTAAGATTTAGTTTTTTCAAGATTCTGTTTAAATAAAAACATAATCTTTAAGATACAGCAATAACAAAAAAAACTTTTTTTTAAAGATTTCAGTAGACTCAATATCTGCATAACTATCTAAGATATTGTCATATTATATGGATTGTACCAGAATATTCACTATAAGTTAAATCTTTAGTATAAATTCGGCGATAAAGTCGACAAATCAAATGCATTGATTACTTAGGTAATAATAATAAAGGTTTTGTCGTAGATATGGGAATAAATTGTAATTCCATTCCATTGGACTGAAATCGACTTGGAAAAAAAAATCAAATTTATTTACAAACCGCGAGTAGCAATATTCAAGTTCAATATTTTATTGAACTGTTATTTTATTGACAGAATATAACTGTAAATCATGATTAAGGAAGAGTACGTTAACAGAAATATCACTCAAATCAATTAAAATCTCTATGTCGCACGGAACAACACTTGACATTAATAGACTATTATAGGCTGCCAGACCCAGAATGCTTATTTACCTAGTGTATTTTTAAATGGGCGTTTTGTGCTACCTGCAATTTTCTTGTTGCGACTATAGTAAGGTATAGTCGCGTACAAGTGACGTTACAGCTGTAATGTGATTGACGATGAGCTTGCGAAATTTGACGCGCCCAACGCGTTAGGGTTGCCACACTTTTACATTCTTTTTCGGTTTGGAATGTCATTCTCGTTTTTTTTTTATTGTTAGGAACAACGAATATACAAGTACAAAAGATTTTCCGTTATGTTGTGGTATTTTAGACATTTGCTCTTACTGCTTGCGTAAAACTAAAAATAAAAAAATAATACGTCGATACTTTCTACACAAAATGTGGTCAATATTTTTATTTTCGATTGATATCATTATTCTTTTTTCTTGGTTTTCCAAGTCTTCGTAATGTTAGTACGTAAATTCTCTGTACATTTTTATTCCTCACGACCAAAACAATGTTAAAGAACACCACAGCACAACCGAATGTAATAAAAAAGTAAAAATACACTCCCGATACAAAAATTGTGCCAGTCACGAGGGTCGGACACATACGTACCATTTTCATAAATTTCACAACCCTAGCGGCCACCATTTAAATATAAACTCTATGTTTCTAAACTTTAAGTGTAATTTTGCATAATAACAAATGGTTTTTCTTTCTTTTTTAATGTTGAGCAAGCATGCCCGAATAAATGCGGAACGCATAGAAAAATGTGTTTATTCATGCCGACTTTGATAAAAAAAAAATTCAAGCCGGTATGACACGGGGTCTTGCGAGCCATCATTTTTATTATTCAGAGAGGTTAGGTTCAACTTTCTAGGTCATTGATCTTTCATTAAAATTGAAGCTTATTTTATTATTGAATTTTGATACTAGAGATGCTCAGGTTGTATGCAGATCCCGATAAATAAAAAGAATCAAACATACGTTTTATAAATGTACTAATTAACAATTGTGTTAACCTAATTTGTTAAACTATATATTCTATAAATAAATAAATAAGTAAGTACTGGAAATACAACCAGACACACTAACACACATAACCATAAAGACGCTATACACAATTACCAGGCTGGCATAGATACGCGGTTGATATGGAAGTAATTAGCGCAGTAACTATAGAACGTAGCGAGTCGCGAGCGTCTGGCGCTGGCAGGCGCGGCGGGGCGTCTTCAGGACACCCCGAGGTTGTATTGAACATATTGAAACTGGTAGTCTGTCCTGTTGCACTGGTATATGAAATCGATGCGATTCTTGTACATAATATACATAAATATTTTGATGTAAATAAATGCGTAAATATTTTTTTTGAAGTAACAAAGAGGATATTCATTTGAGACCGAAATGAATTATCAAAGATAGGTAGATAGATATATATATCTGGAAGGCGTTAAGATTTAAAAAAATATAACTTATGAACTAAGACGGCAGCTTCCAAATATTTGTAATACGAACTTATTTAGTCGTTCGTAAATCTTTTCGCTTTATTTCTTTCCTATCCAGCAATGGAGAGTCTAAACAGTGGAGAAACATAGGCCGATGATATGGTACGTTTCTTTCATTTTACATTTGCTCTTATGACCTTTTCATAATAAACTCTATAGTTGTAATATTAATTAAAAATTAAGGCACACACGGGCATATTTCAAAGCGGAACCTCAACGAAACTAAATATTCATAGTTTCAAACTGAAACCCTATCTAGGTATCCCTCAAAAACTTGCTACATTTGAGTGGCGGGCGCGGGAAGGGTGCGGAGCGGGGCGCGCGGGCGGGGAGACCCTCTGTAACTAAATTTTGAACTGTCACGTAGATTAATGATGCCAGCCCGTACGATACGCGCTAATGCTTGCAGGTTAATGTGGATAAGACGGAGCGCGACGCTCCTGTGCCAACAACCGTGCCCCCCGGGCGAAATGCTGTCTGATTTGTTGATTAAAATCGTTTTATCTCTACTTGCTGTAAAAGTATATAGTATAATTTGTACATAAGGTTAGCTGGTAGAAAATTCTTTAAGGCATTAAGCTCGCCTTATTATGTACTATAATATGCAATAAAGTATGTTAAATAAATTAGGTAATTAATAATAAGTAATTATTGCAAAATTATTGCAATCAACCTATCCGTTGGTTATGTTATTTCATTGTTATTTTCTATACACGGTAAATCGGGGCCTGTATATTATAAGAATATATATATGTATATGAATGTTTAAGTTACATTACTCGGTATAAGTTTCTCGAATATGAGCGTTTATTTTTTAAAATCCCGATTTTCCAAGCATGTTTTAAGGGTGCTTTAAGATTATATCTGGTCTAACCATAAATATTGTAACCATTATGGTCTAACCATATAACCATATTGTAATATTGTAAGGTCTAACCATTATAGTCTAACCATAAGAAAACATTGATATTTTTATTTTTACATTATCATTTTATTAGAAGAATTTGTGTCATTTTAGAAATAAATAGGTGAGCATTTTGAAAATATAACGTTTATTCGAAATGGTCATCATTTGCTTTTATACAATCTTTCAAACATTGTGGCGAGTTTTCGATTGAAACACGCATTCTTTACTTGGGATAATTGGCAACTGTCACATCTATAGAATGTTTTAGGGATTCAATATTATCATGGCGTTTATAGAGCATGGCATGCTTTCTAAATAATCGAGCGGACTAAGATCGGGACTAAATGACAGTCAGTCTTCAGCTCTCATGAAGTCGGGAATATTCCTTTCTAGCCACGCCTGTTTTGAGCGAGCCTTATGATGACCTGGTGGTGAGTCTTGCTGAAATAACCATTCTTGGTTATGGAACAGGGTATTGTTAAGAGGCTTTATGACCTTTTCAAAAATCGTATCTTGATAGACTTGAGCCGACGTTTTAAAATCTTTTTCACAAAAATATGGTTCATTCACTCTTTGATAGCTAACAATCCACCAAACCAATTGGTCAATTGCTGTTCAATTAAGCAGCTTCTCTAGAGTTATGAGCATAAATTCGATCATCTGATTGTTAAAAAGTTCCTCAATGGAGAACATTTCTCGTCCGTAAATAAGATTTGTCTGTGAGCTCTCTTTGCTTACCGCTGACAAAGTTGTTTTGATTTGTCAACCCCATTTTTCTTAAAATTATGAGTTAAGCAATGACCAGTACGTGTGTATTAAGCAGCAACTTTATGTCATCTTTTAAAATACGTGACATGATTTTGGGTGCTATATTCATCTCTCTGGATAAAAACCTTTTGCTTCCGGACGGAATTTCTTAGGATTTTCTCCTTCACATCTTTAATCGTCTGTTTAGTACAAATAGTGTCTGGACGGCCTCTGGACGACTTTTCTGTCGCAAACAGAGGACATTTCAGTGTACCTACCAATAGCCCAGTACACAAACATTAGTCTAATACCAAGCGGATGGAGTTTTAAAATTGCATTTGGCTCCTTTCCTACTTTGTGTAATGCAATTACAGCAATGCGATTTTCGTTATTACCCCACTCTATTTTAATATTAATACAATATTTTGTAATGATTGGCGCCAAAATGAGAAAAAACATTTATTTTTCCCGTCAGAATAACAGATTCCAAATTCAAATGTAATTTCTTTTTTTTTTGTCTTTATTGTAACGGTATTTATGGCCAGACTAAGTATACAATATATTCATATAATTCGAATTTTTATTCATAGCAATGTGCTGTACACCGGTAACCGATTAATTACCGAATTCTGAAAGCAGGGATTCTGTTTTGACCCGGGTATAAATATGGACAGAATTTGTTGCTTTGTATAAATAAAAAAGGAAAATCTAAGGAGGTTCGTTAAATATGAATGACATGACACACAGAATTCTGTTTTGCCACCTAGCACATGTATTAATTGCGATGCTACTATAATAATATAAATTAGTTACATAAAAATAGAATTTCAATTACGTTTTTTGGTTAAATGATAAATTATGTTGCAGTTTTTTAATGCCAAATTAAATTTAAATTTAATAAGATTTCATTGTTTGGGTAGACTTGAGTAACAGATTTATAATTTTGCAATTTATTTTAATTTAATTATCACCCGTCACGATAATTCAAGAATATATTATAATATTTTTTATTGTCGCTCATATAAATGTAGCAGTTACAAAAAAGATGATACAAAACTGAATTTTTTACTTTTTATCGTCAGTATATAATTTATAAAAAAATTGTTTTCAAAAGCGGTATCAATATTTCATTTTTAGAAGTGTTCATTTTTAGGGATACCACAAGACTCAAGGAGCTCTAAACGAGTGGAGTCGCCAACCCGCTTGGCCAGCGTGGCGTTTTAAGGCCATACATCCCTCGTGCACGACACAATGTGCATGAAAACGTCCCCGTCTAAAACTACATAATATGTATGAATAATTATTATCAACAAGTCATGTCCACATTTCTTCAACGTACACCGGCGCAGCAATGCGGCGCGAGGGTACAGAATGGATTTCGGAAATCGATTGCCTCCAAAAATATTTACAGGACCACGTGCGCCCTCCGTCACACAAACACTGTACACATGTATTACCCATCTTTATATCTAACTATACTATGTAAGGACAGTAATAAAATTAAATAACGATTGGAAACCAATAGTTTTAAAAAGTTTTTTAAGTCTGGGTTTCCGCTCATTTATACTAATAATTTTGAAATAGTCCCTAAGGTCCGGGTTTCTGCGCTTTAAGTCCTTCCAAGCATACAGTTAAAGTTGAAGCACCGAATGGAAGTTGCACGTCCATTCGGTGTAATAGTGACACAATGATAAAATTACAGCAACACCACTGATACTCAGTATTGTATAAGTACTGTCAGTGATACTTTGTGATTGCCGAATAAATGTTCTTTCTTCTTACGTCCATTGTGCTAAATGAGATAATCTCCAACCTCACCGCGCCATACCATCAGCCTATGACTTTTCACTGCTAGATATAGGCCTCTCCCAACTATATAGGTTTCTCCCAACTACACAGGCTCTACTTATCCAGTCACCACCAGCGAACTTCTTCAAGTCATCATTCATCTGGTCGGGGCCGTCACACAACTCGCACACTGCGTTTCCCGGCTCGTGGACTCATCTAACCCATCGGTTGTCGCTCCTGCGGCAAATATGACCTGTCCATTGCCACTTCAGCATGCTGACTCTATGAGCTATGTATGTCCTGTGACTTTAGTTATAATTATTGACTACATGCTTCTAACATATGCACTGCTCTCATAACAAAAACATAATGTTAAATATTTATTAACTATAAAGTTGTCTGGTAAAAGCTTAAACGCTTTATTCAAGTAACGCGTTATTTCAATAACGACTGTTTTAGTGAAAGGAGAAAATACAAATATCGAATGCACAAATTTATAGTCCAATACTAGCCGCACGGTAGCAAATATTAACATAAGATAAATATTAAAACATTATAAATAATCCCCGACCTAGCCCAATACGAATAAAAACACAACAAGTATATATAAATTACGAAAAACATTACCCACTGCCACACGAGCACTAAACGTCATGACGATCAGCTGATCAAATATATTGCTACTATAAAAAGTGAAAACGCAAACTACTCAGCCCCTATAGTGTCGTTTCTTTCCCACTTACATACGCCTAACTGGAGTAAAAGGGACAGACAGACGTAAGGCCGCCGCGTAAAATGATATATTAATGTCAGCTGCGTTTAGGACCTCGTGAGTCTACAAAATAATAGATGGTCACAAATAAATTACACAGCGAGTGCATTTCTGAACGAAATTCGGGCGGTCGTCGACCTCGACCGTGGCGCGTAAATCACGATTGATATACGGCTTGCGAAGGTCGCCATCTTGGATGTTGTGTTCGAAATTTGAATCTTTGCTCGATTGGGTTGTTTCTGTACGTGTCGATTGTTTCACAGGCGTTTTTTTTTTTAGTTTTTCGACTTGTAATCGTGACTTTGACATCTTGTTGTGTGTGACATAAAGCTTTTTAGAGCTTGTAAGCTATAGCTATTAAATGGGAGTGGTAAGGCTTTGTGTGACTTGATCTTTAATACATTTTTCGTCCATTAAAGGCTACATTATTATATGTATTTCAATAATTTTCCATCGCTATCATGAACGTCGTCAGGCGTAATCAAGTATAAATCACATTTTGTATTCTACTACAAACGTATTTCTTGCTAGCCCGAAAACTATAAAAGGTCAAAGTTTAAGAACGATACGAGTAAGCTTAGCGACAAATGGCTAGTTTCAGCTAATTATTCAATTTGTTTGAGGTTAAAATAACAACATTAACTGTCCGGTAATCGCACGTCAATCTGACAGCGGTACGTTATCAAACCGCATCTAGTGTAATTACAATTTGCAACAATTCATTGTTATAACTGCGATCAGTTTACCATTCCATTAATAAAAGTGTAATTTATTCATTGACATTTATTATTTTCTCATCATTGATATTCCATTAATCATGTATATGTTTCAGAACTAATATTTCACTAAGTACATATTAAATACAGTTTTCCAAATCCCCCCCCCCCCTCCCATTATAACAGCAAAATAACGCTTTAAGTTAATTTTTTTCAGGGACATTCTGAAGACATATTTAATCTGAAACCAACTTCAGGTTTTCATAACCACACCTCATCACCGAAGAATGGATCATCTGTAATTCCTTGACAAAGAGTGGAATGATCTGCCAATTAAGGTTTTTCCACTGAAGTACGACATCATCGGGAATACCTGCAGCGCGTTAGGCGTGGGCCTCGTCATGCACAATATATTGTGAATGAGAAACGTATGGCTTTAAAACGGCACGCTGGCCAAACGAATTGGCGAGTTCTGTAACGGTGTAGTTCCTCAGGACTTGTGGTAACAGCTTTATTATCCATAGAGAAGAAATAGGTTGATACTTTTCTATAGCCGGTCGACACCACACGGCCAAAGTTTATATTGTTTTTCGTTTTCAAACTACTTATAACAATTTTATTCTCTAATAGATCTGTACACACTCGACAAAACCCTAAGATTAAACCTTCAACATCTCAATTTGAACATTAGAAAAAAACCTAACGACTAATTTTCGTAATTCAATTCGCCCAGCTTGGTTAAATGCAACCTTAGTTAATTTAAATTGCAGTCTCTCACTGTCATTTATTAAACAATTTGAATTTAGCAATCTTGTAGACAATAGCGCAAATTGCCCAACATTTGTCTGCAGTACAATTAACAGCTAATATCGTATTTATCGTATATTACTGTCTTGTTCCACGGAATCATTAATCAAATTCGGTGTTCCGTGGGCAGTTTACGAAACAATGGTTCAACATTAGGAGTTATCTACGACATTTCTTTTTAAGGATTTGACGATAGCGGTTTTAGAAACTTAATGTAATGGCTGAATAAAACAATGTACTTTTTGGTTTATAGTAATTTATGGATACATTAAAATTATGTGAACTCGTCCACAGAGAAGTAGGCGTTAAGATTATTCTTATAAGCGATCCACCTAATGAGACCTATTCATTATTGGGTTTTAATACAACAATTTGGAGAATCATAATCACCATTCTCATCTAAATTAAAATGTGGCCTACACTACGACGTTATTCACTATTTTCACAAGAAATAAACAAAACTTAGAAAAATTACGTAGCAACATTTTAGTTCTATCGGTCACGAACGACGTGAACTTTTTAAATTAGTTACTAAAAATATAAAGAAAGAAATTAAAAGAATGCGGGCTCATTACAAGAGTAATATTACTCCCAGTCTATATCGACACGAACAAATCAACACAGCGACTAGTGAGGCGACCATAGCCTCATTGGAGTTGAATAAAGAGATATATCATGAAGTTAAAAAAGAGTACTTAATTTGTGTAAATATATATAGATCTAATTACATTTTGTCATGGCAAGGACACTGTTTTTTTTCATTATGACAATGTCAAGTAAGACATTTTTTGTTATAAACATATGTAACAAGAAATTGTGAATGAACTCTCACCTCTATGTCGGAATCCAAATTCTCTGAAGACTGATGCTGTTCTGCTAAATAGTCTATAATTGTTTTAATTAAAATAGTTCTTAGTTTGTCTCAATAAAATCCGTTTTGGAAAGACGGCAGAGTCATACTATTATACACCTAACGATTAAGGAATTATTTTATTTAAAGAACTTTATTGCACATTATGGTACAAAAGGCGAGCTTAATGCCTAAAGACATTCTCTACCTGCTAACTACCTTGATTATGATTATTTAGTGATTTATTAACCGTAGAATATTTTTTTTATCAAAATAATTATTAAATATTTTCGAGTATAAGCACGTATTTATGTCGCCACGACCACGGTTCATGTAACTGGAGCGAAGTATGAGCTATAATAAATAAATAATAAATCGTGAGTTACATACATAACAATTATTATGTTCAACCACGATAACCAAAGTTTAAAATCACTAAATCTATTTGTATTTCAGTCTAGTTTTAAGAGTATTGCTCGTGAGGCACTCTACTCCCTCGTGTTCCTTTTAAACCGATACTTTCCAGCACTGGTCGATAACAACGGCTTAAAACAAAGAAACAACCAAATACATCTCTCCCTGTCCCACAAACGTGATTAAAGAGGGACACGCGCCGTTCAATTTCAGCGCCGCGTCCGTATTTTATGATAAATAGCAAAACGAAAACCAACTGAGTGTGTTCCCATGTCCGATTGATATTGTTTGTATTTAATTTATTATATGCATCGCGCCAGTTTCGCGCCAAATGAATATCCTGTTTCCGAACGAAATTTTACAAAAATACAGAAAAATGAAACTTATTTAAACATTCGAAATTCGAATGTTTTATTCGACGAATACGATCGTCATTTTGGCAGCGAATGTGCATTTTAAATGAAAGCAATTCGAAATTGGAATTTCATTATTTTCTTTTTTATATTGTGATATATTGACAAGAATAGCTTTTGAAGCGTTACATCAGTCATGAAATATCTAGAGGTGGCCATAACGGCTAGTTTTCTGTAACGTGTTAGTTGAATACTAAAGTGTTATTATTTCGATCTTATTTTATTATTTATAACCATTTGTAGTACTAGAACTTTTACGTAAGATGGCGCTAGTAGCAGCATTAAGAAGCGTCTAAAAAAATTTGAGAAACCACAGGATTAAGAAATTTTTGTCATGCATCCTATGCTGTATATGCTTTATTATTATTTTATCAAAATATTTTCGTAACTACCCCAAATAGATATTAACGGTTCAACTATATTTTTAATATCAAAGTGATTTTTAGGAAGGCAGAGGTTCTGTATGTTTAGGTACCTACATACTGTGTAACCAAATCTGATCACATCTACCAATCTGACATTATGAGGACAATTTTTAACTCAGATATTTTAACGGAGGAGTATCAATTTTATTGTATTATCAATAAGATACAATATATCAATGCCAGTGGACTAACTGAATTAAGCGTGCAAACTGTAACTACCTAATATGACACTACCTTTCCTACACTCGTTTGTCGCAATTCACAGTTGTACGTCGCAGGCTTAATTACACCAAAGGCGATTTTCGATTACACGCGAAACTTTACGCTTTTAAAACGTCGTAAAAGACGATCGTCTCCGCCTTTTATAATGAACTGTAGAAATAATGCTTTACGGTTGATTTTCGTAATTTCACGGCAAATGAGAGTTGTTCGAACGCTAATAAATTAACATGCTTTAATGACCCAATCAAAGTTTATGACGCGAGGCGAATCCCAGCAGACTCCTAGTGTTCCCGATTGACTTGTTTTTCGTTAAAAAAATGTAAGCGCGAGCATAATGATTTTTATGTTTTATGAAGATTGGAATTTTTGTTAACATGATCTTTTTACGGCATAATGATTTATGACTTATGACGCTTCCGCTTGAACTGCGCATGCGCGGCACTCACCCATTGCATCTGGAACAAAAGAAAGGTTATTTTTAGTTTCACTGACCATTTGCGTCGTCTAGAAATCTCATTTGAAAGTAATTTAGAAAATGGATTCAAGTTTCTGTGGGTATTGTTGTGGGAATGGGAAGGTGGGAATACTTTAAACAGAACCTCCAGCACTGTCAGGTACCATTTGAACCGCCAAGCAGCCTGCTGTGTTTCTTTTTGTAATGAAAATAAGTGCAGCAATTCGACTGCGTAAATTAAAAACGTAGCATTTAATACTTTTGTGAAGTGTCTTATATAAATACGTAAGATATATTTAACATGGAATAGGGGTTTATATTTAGAGAAGGGAAGAGTACACACTGCAATCCCACAGCCGTTGAGCCCACTCGACTGGTTACCCATGTCTCATAGAAGTTTGTAAAATTACACTACAGTAAAATGTACGACGTTTGTAAAGTTTGAAAAAGTTTGTAGTTTGAAGTTTGTAAAGTTTCAAATTTTACTATAATATATTCCGTAATTAATATAATTTTAATACGTACTTATTTTTCCGTTTTTCAACATTGTATCAGGAAGTTAAATACTTATAGGCTGTAAAATTTTGTATGAAATCAATTAAATCGCGAATATTTCGGTAGGTGTAATATGTATCGGTTGTATAGAATTACAATTAAACCCACGCGAGCGTAACCGCGAGCAACAACTAGTCTTTCATACAGCATATTTATTTTATAACTAAAATACATGTTAAGTATCCTACGTAGTTTATCAATTTTTGATAATGTTGAAAATAGTAATGATAAAGACTACATCTTAGCTCTTATCAATTTACTATCACTTGTTATCACGGGCTATAAGAAACTGTTATCATTATCACACCTTGACGAATTTGACATTTTGACAGTACACTTGACAGATATGAGCTGTTTGACAGATGAGTGGCGGGCACTGTTTGTAATTTTTAATAATCACTGGCGATATCAGCCTACAACATCCCATTGTAGGGCACGGGCCTACCTTTTAATATGTGAGGTGACAGAAGAAAGCAAGGAATAGAGGTAGTCGGAAGAAAATAGTGAAGAAGGTCTGGTCCACGAAGGGTTGTAGCGTCAAATGAAGTAAGTAAGTATTTAGTGGCTAGCATTTAAATACTGCAAATTTATTTCGAGCAGGATTAAAAATACTAATGCACTTTTTTTATAGTGAAGTAGGCGGACGAGCATGCGGTCCCACCTGGTGGTAAGTGTTACGGCCGCCAATGGACACCTGTAACATCAGGGGCTATGCGGGCGCACCGCCGACCTTGCAAAATCCTATACACAGCTTTCTTGGAGAATCCCATATCGTAGCTTAATGGAAATACCTCTTGAGGCAGTTTCGTTCCACAGCCTACGGGTTCGCGATATAAAATGATTTTTGGACCGAACAGTGCGCGACACCTCCGTATCGAGGAAAAGGAAATGCGGATGGACCCCATTTCTGTGAATTATATTGAACAGTTCTTCAGAGCATTCCTCATTGTATAGGCGGTAAACCACACAGACAGACGCAACGTCTCTCCGAATGCTGAGGGGTTCTAAAACGGCCGCGAGAGTGGGATCGTCGACAATTCGAACAGCAGGCCGTTGGATGGAGTCAAATGGGTCCAAATGATATTTCAGTGCGTCGGCCCAGAGATGTGAGCAGTACGCCATATGGGGCCTGATCTGAGCTTTGTAGAGCATTAGGCGTTGCCCCGAGGTTGTAGTACCGCTTCGCTCTGTTCAGCACACCGAACTTTTTGGGGGTCGTTTTGGCTTTATTTTCCAGATGATTCCTAAATTCGACTTTGCTGGAAATGTCGACACCAAGGATCCCGATACTTTCCGAGATTATAAGAGGTGTACTCTGAAAGCGAATTGCTACGACAAAAGAGGCTTTTTTAGCGGTGAATGCACAGACTTGCGTCTTACTGGGTTTGAAATCCACTAGGTTTAGAAAACCCCAAATCGAGACAATATCGAAAGCGTCTTCGATTTCAGACACAAGCCTGGCGCGACTCTCTTCCACTTCGACCCGAGGGATGTTGGCGCGGCCCCTGTACAAGGCGTCTCCAGTGCTGTCATCTGCATAACAACGTATGTCACCAATTTGCAACAAATCGTTGATATGCAGAACTGTTGTAACACTGTTGTTGTTTTGTGAATGTGGCCCTTTGATGTGCAGAAGATATATTTATGTGGTCGCTAAAGCCACCAGCTAAAGCCGGAAGAGTTCCAACAATTCGCTGCTAAATTTAACCTGCGATAACTGCAGGCAGGCCATACACATTGACAGCAAACTATAAGGTTCCATACGTAAGAACTATAAGGTATAAACTATAAGGGATAAATTATAAGGTATAAACTATAAGGTATACCTATCACAGTAGATCAGCAAAATAATTAATTAGAGGACTCCCTCTCCTGAATCATATGCCACTTAACAGATGGCCCTAACCCTTGCTTGCTTATACGAGTATTAAGCGTGTCACAATTAAAAAAGTCGCTCGCACATTTTGTCGAATCGGTTAGCAGAAAATACTAAATCTATGGAATCGCCTCAATTACTCAAACACTTGAGTAATGGAGGTAGGGTAAATATAGATAGTGGTATTATAGTTCAAGGTCTTGAGTATTTATAACTTACCGTTCGAAATATCTAGATTATCCCAGATAAACAATAGATCGTGACTAAGAAAATTCTCGGCTAACCGTGTAAACACTCTGTCGGGCTGTTAAGAATTAAATCAGTTTGAGTTTAGACCAAAGTCGAGATTCAAAATAATACAAAGTCAAATCGGTTTAATACTAGAAAAGTACTAATTAAGTTTCATTTTATTCGTGTCATTTTATTTTAATTTTATTCATTTGGATGTTTGTTATTGAAAGAGAACGACGCGTTTTAAATATTATAAAATAGGCTCCTGTACGTATCCTGTAATGTGACTCGTTAAACGCCCCTTGGTCCATTGGGGCCTCAAATGTTAATAGGAATTTAAGGCCGAAGGTCATATACAAAGCTTGATTAAATAAACATAATAAATGCATGTAACATTAATTTATTGTACAGTAACCTGGTTCTTTTTATTTTCATTTGTGGTAAGACAACCTTTTCAAAGTATGTACGGACTCTTCACCGGAAACCTTTTTTTATATAGAAAAAAGGCGGCAGAAAAGCATACAGTCCACCTGATCGTAAATGGATACCGTTGTCCATGGACGTCCGCGATACATGCCAACGTCACTCCAAAATGACAAAGGTGGCACGCCTCCGGATGCGCTGCCTACCTTTGCAGATTATGGATTATGCAGAATGGATTGGGAAAATGGGGAGGGATAGGATGGGATGGGAATGGACTCTGGCATATCTCACTCGCTACACGTAAGTAGGTACATTGGGGAAATACGATAAAGTAGGAAATACAGTACATTTCAAGGTAGTCTTCTGTGACAGAGGGGTAACGTGGCCAGTCGAGTGCGCCCAGTGGCTGTGGAAATGCAGCATGTACTCTCCCCCTAGAACTTTTTAAAGTGATGTTATTATATATGAGCAAAGGGACCGTCGATATAAACTTATTAATATTTGTTAAGATGTTTTTAACTTAAAACTTTGTTATTTAAAGATTTTTTAAAAATAGAAACATGCTCTGACATCTGATTTTTAAAGGTAATAAATATTAATAACAGTTAAGTGTGAGTACAAAACAGTTGTTTTAAAAATAATGTTATGTTTTTAAAATAATCACTAGTCACTATCCGTTAAATGGGAACAGAAAATAATAAGACAGATAATTCCTTTTCTCAGACAATATTTTTTTTTTAATAAATATACGAACTATCTTACTATATAGCCCTAAGAAAATCTTTCTTAATACGTCCAATTACACCTTGCGCACTGTCTGTAATAGACGTAAAGGTTTACGAACTCTGGTAAGAAGGGCCTAGTAAATAAATAATTAAAAGTGAATTTTCTGAGCGCACCAAGGGTTAGACGGGCGTGCGGCCGCGCTCGTTTCAATTCTATTTACATTCCAAACGGAGTAGTCTGCACGACCGGCCGGTGGCAACAACTGCAGTTGCAGGATTAAACTGCACTGTTCTTAAACGGTTAAACGGGTAACATGTTGGTTAAATGTAGTCCACAAGACCCCAAGTTGTTCCCTTTGGTATTTTTTCCCTGTGGTACTTAACAGTTTACTATGGGGAAATGTATATCTATGCCCATTAGTACAACTAATGCTTAGTTGTGAGGTTTAATTCGTCAAAAAGGCCCTCCGCCTGCTACGACAGAGTTCCTTACCATCCCAACCCCCTAACCTATATCACCGATAGGAAAGACCATCCCCGTTGCCGTTGTCGTCGTCGTACTCGGCATGTCTTGGACGACCCCGACGACCCAATTACTGCTGCCAATGCGGTTCTTACACTACACTCACAGACTACACATATACACCGTCCCCGCTGGCGGAGACGAGGACGTCACCCTCGCTACACCGTGAACACACACCGGCCTTCAGCCAACACTTTTACTAGGTATGCACGTGCCTGGGCGCTTCTCACCGACTCGCGATCCTGCGGTACCCTCCCAAAGCAACGCCCTAAGCCGAGGTCCGTTCCTTCCGCCGGTCTACCGGCGGGGGAGCCCTTAGGCTCATTGCTACACACACTCTTTGCTCCTGGCTGAGCGCCTTCTGTACCTTCTATAAATTCACTCAGTTACCCCGCGGGGAACTCGTTAAAATATATTTTCGTTCTTTTTCTTACTTTACTCTGCTCTCTGTTCAAATTCTAATTTTGTTCTAATATTTATAATATGTGTAACTTATGTATGCATATATTTATTTCAAAGTACATATATATTATTGTACATTAGTGGTATCAATGATCCTCGGCTCTTCTCATCTAATCATCGCCGGCAAACCTCCTCAAGTCGGGCGTCCCCGCACTGTGCTCCACGGTACGTGGCCCCCACTCGAGGACTCGTCTACTCCATTGCTTATAAATTATCGGATCGAGAATCGTGTGTGTTGGCGAGTTTTAGGAGAGACCTATATCCAGCTGATGGTATAGGCTGATGGTATAGTGTAATATTAATGATATATATGTATCATCAGCCTATGTCTCTCCACTGCTGAATACAGGCCTCTCCAAAGGCTCGCCACCACATACGATCTTCGACTGTTCTCACCCAGCCACCACCGGCGAACTTCTTCAAATCGTCGGTCCGCGTGTCCGGAGCGCGTCCTACAGTCGTATACTGTCATATAGTCTCGGTATGTATATCTATAGTCGGCTCTCCATTCGAGAATCGTTCTCTTTTTTTATTATTTATTTTTAAT
The DNA here is from genome assembly GCA_943735995.1 of Sesia bembeciformis. Classification (NCBI taxonomy): domain Eukaryota; kingdom Metazoa; phylum Arthropoda; class Insecta; order Lepidoptera; family Sesiidae; genus Sesia; species Sesia bembeciformis. Next base: position 1,611,279 of record OX031042.1, read on the forward strand.
TATACTCTCTATTGTCCTTTATTGTTTTTCTATTGTTCTTTATTGTTCTGTGTCAGTGGGCGAACCGTTACACTTTTTTATTATAGTCCACGGGTGGGCGAGCCACGCTCGAGTGTTGAAACTTTCAAAACCAAATTCACCTTTTTATTGCATAATCGGTAAAAAGTAAGAAGGAGTTCTAAAAAGTATAATAAGTAGGAGTTTAACCGAAAACTGTACAGCCGGCCGCGGTTCTGTGACGCAGCCGTACTTGGAAATGTACGTATGATTCCACTTACTGGATACTGCGGAGTTCACATGACGGCCGGTTGTCGGTAACATATTTATACTGAATCCGTAGTAGACCAGCATGTTACGTGCCCAATCAAGCGTAGCTTGGTTTAATAAGGTCACTAATACGAAAGAGAACAATGGTCAAAAGGTTATAAAGTCAGATTTCATAACATCCGATTTTGAATTACTTTAAACCTTGTCTTTGACAATGAGAAAATTCAAAAAATAAAAGTGAAAATACAGTTTTGTTTTTACTCCAGATGTGTATAACTATAACACGAACGAAAATGGCCGAGAATTGCAATTGCAAGGAAATATTTTTAATAAAATATGCAATAATTTAAAAAAAACATCTCCAAATTTATAGGTAGATAGCTAGCGGCCTAGTCTTAGCTCAGTTGGGATAATAGAGTCCACTATCACCACAGTTTTTAATTATTTTTTTTCAAAAACGACGTATATTTATTTACATAAATTGCAACTAGAAAACCCAAAAATATCCATTATTAGTCCAGTAGTTTTGAGTTCCTCACTTATATGGTTAAAAACAACAAACCCAGCCTCTCTTTGTAATATTAGTAAATATAAAAAAACGACGTTCAAGTATACTAAATATATAAATTATTTATTAACTGTAACTCTAAATAACGAGCAAAAAGCATAGTTTCCAGGCCAGCATTCATATTAAAAATTTGATTGTCGATGTCATCCCCTTGTCTTCTATCGAATTCACATAGATATTTGTAGAGGAAATTTAAATCCATTATCTATATCGCACACTAGCTCTAAATACTGAGATTTAACAGTAAAATAAAGATTTCTATAAAAATCTCAGTCCACCCCATGTGTTCCCGCGCTAATTTAATTGCGTGCCTCGCCAGCGAGTGGGAGTCAGTGTTAATAAGCGGCTTATATATAATAATAGCGGTGCATACGTACCGGCACTGCCGGTTTGACGCACACCGACTATTTATACAACACGTGACCTACGTACAACTTTGACATATCCACGTTCACGCGAACTTCTAATCGTAACGGGAGACAGGAGACATTGGATGGACAAATCCAATCACTACGACTCAAGTTATAACTGGTTATTTTTTAGCAAATAATAACGTATTAAGCTTATTGAATAAATATGTTTAATGTTGTTAGCTCCCATCTCTAGTGAAATTAGGTTGAATCGAGACAGATTTTTACATTAGAAAGACTATTCTTTAAAGTATAGGCGACCTCTTCGCTACTGTAAAAAGCCTTTTTATTATTGCTTCTTCTTTAGAACTCTGACCAAAGTTAGACCTACTTTAGACTTAAGTTCATAGTGCACAACTATGTAGTAGGCATGTTCTGAATATTCGTATTAGTATTTGGCGAATGCTCACAAATTTATTTGTATCCCATAGCTAGTGCACGCTGCAATCCAACAGCCGCTGGGCGCGCTCGACTGGCCACGTTACCCCTCTCTCACAGAATACTACCTTGAAATGTACTGCAATTCCCATTTTATCGTGTTTCCCCAATGTACGCACGTGTTTCGGTAGTGAGTGTGATGTGCCAGAGTCCATTCCAATCCCATCCTATGCCTCCCCATTTTCTCAACCCTTTCTCCAAATCCATTCCTATATCTCCAAAGGTAGGCAGCGCATCCGGGGGCGTGCCAACGTTTCTCATTTTGGACTAATGTTGGCATGTATCGCGGATGTCTATGGGCGACAATATCCACTTACCATCAGGTGGACTGTATGCTCGTCTGCCGCCTTCGTACATAAGAAAAAAATTGTATTCATAGGTACTTGTATTCGCTATTTTATAAACGGATACAAATCGAATAGTAATAACCGCGAGTAATAGGTAAACGGGGATTTCTATAAGAAAAATACTTGACTCAAAGATTATTCTAAAATCAGTACCTTACATTAAAATTAACTAGAAAATAACTTACTAAGTGAACTAAATTCGTAATGGCGATAGTGAGGCAAAGTATTCGTAGTTGCAATGGCGAAGAATGTTTTTTTGCTATTTGATACATATTTAAGTAGTTAATTTTCAATATATAGTTATTTAATTATTTAAAGTTCGTTGCACTAGTATGTGACTGTGCAAATGACGGTTATCTGCCAGTCAACCACCAACCAGATCAAACAGAAAATAAAACTAAACCTACTGAAATAAATAAAAAATACCATGCAGTTGAAGATCAAAACTCATCAAGAAACGTTTTCAATTGAAACGTAATGCCTTTTAGTAATCTGTGCCTAAATCTTAACCGTTTAATTCGTTTTAGTAAATGGCTGCCCTTAGTTTATATCTTGGACATAAATAAAGGATAGATGTGACAGTTCATTGAAAGTGCAGCAATCTAACAAAGAGTTCATTGCGCTCGGAAAGTAAGACAATGAATGCAGACAGTTTAATTCAACTGTCTCTATTATGAAATGGAAAGGGAGATAGCATTTTATTTAAAAAAAATGCATTTTATATATTTGTTCTAATTTGAATAATGATTTTATATTGATACATGTTTCTTAGTATTAATCCAGCCGAGTGACCAAGCTGGCAGCAACGTGCGGAGATGTCTTCCTATAATTTATTGACGCGGCGACAGCGCTAATGCAGCGCGCGACGCTGACTGATAGCGCTGCAGCGCGATATGATACGAGTGACGCCGTTAAGTGCGATCGCTTGTACCGCTGATACCGCATGGGATTCGCCCGGCCTACACACTGTGTGACACATCTAGCGTTCATACAAGCCTAGTACCTCGAGCTGGGAGTACACGAGTTGTTCATTACTTTTTTTTCTCCTTTAGGAATTTGACGCATCATCCTGCGCCCCTCGAGAATATACCGATGCATTAAGAAAAAATACATAGGTAAGCGAAAAAGCGTTACCGTGCACATATCTTTTATCATTTCCACCGGTCCCGGATCTCGAAGCAAATCCCTGTATCCGGGGATCGGGATAGGGATCCGGTAATCCCGGTTAATAACGCCTAGCGCGATCCCGGCGTGCCGGGTGCGCTCGCCGCAGACGTCTGATAATGGAGTATTAGTGAGAGTTATAATTGCTCGGTTATTATTAACATTGATTATGTTAGGAAATTGTTAATTTTGATTTTCAGCGGAATCGCTTGATATCACTACACGCCATTACTGCTATTACGTTATACCTATGCGAGAGAAGTAAACGCTATAAAGGAACCTAGAAAGAGCATTTAGAGAGACATTTTCTTCAGGTGTTACGGGCGGATACAAATATCGTCTTAACAAAACAAACAAGCGAAATAAGGGGGAAATAAAAATAAGGAGAAAATCCCGGAAAATTCGGCAATAGTTCCCTCAACGGTACATGGCCCTCATACAGCTATAGAGGATTCCGCGGCTAATGATTCCATGCCGACGGCGGGGCTTCGAACAAATCCTACCAATATGGAGTGCGGAAAATACCTGGAAAATGGGAATGTTATTCCCTTTCCGTAACACGTTGCGTTAACGCAAAATATATGGAGTGTAACGAGAAAAATACAAGAATTTAGTGTACAAATGATCTAATACTAAGTTGTTACTACTAATTCACATTAACTTTTTTTATCGCCGCCAACTCTATTGATCTCGGCCCATCTGTTCAGATTTCGTCGTAAGGGCTGACCACACACGACCGTTTACGATTCGTAACAGTTTTACAACCCGACAAACAAACACGCGGTTCCCGGCATAGCTGTAACCCGCTAAACGCTTTCGTATCAAAGGCGATGCCGAATTTCTGGATTCCTAGTAACAAGTAACGTATAACTGTAACGGCGTTTTACGAAATAAACAACGCTATTTTCTCATTTCACATCACTAGTTCCTTCCATTAATAAATTATAATTCATGATAAAAAAAAGTCCTATTCAATACACCACGTCTTCTGGTGACGGAAAAAAATAAGGATGCTCATTTAAAATAGAATGAAAATTTAAATTAAAACATAGCTATTAGAAGACGCAATTTACAAACGCAGCTTATAATAACTTAACGCGTTGTCTTAATACAAAGCTCAGTGATTTACATTTAAAACTCTCGCGCAATAAAACGGGAATGCTGCCATTTCGGCTGGCGGTAGAACATGAAATTTTCTATTCGAGCGGACAAAGGGCACAAATTAACGCGTCCATTGTTCGAAGGGCGGCCGCACTCCGGGCGCGATTAGTTCATTATTATTTAATTTTATGTGAACCGACGCCTGTCTTTGCTCTACTGGTACAATGCTTGTCAAAGTTAGAATAATTTTCAGTACATGACCGGACGGAAAGTTGGAAACAACTTCAATTATTAGCTATTTATTTTAGTTATTAACGTAATGTGTATAAATATTGAAATTTTAATAATTCATAAATATAAACAACACTAATAATAATGATAATAATGACAAAATAAAGACGCTCGTATTTCAATATTGTAATTATGTACAGAAATGTGGCATATAAATTACATATTGTTAACAAATACATAGTACCTAGTAAGTCAATGAAGTGTGACACTTAAATTTAATTATTTCCGAAGTTATAAAAAGAACATAAATTATACAAACTGCATTAAACTGTTATAAAACAGCATAAAAATACACTGTAATAACGTGATAATGACAACAAAAAATCACAACACTATTTACCTCAAAGTGTGATCTTAAATTTAATTGCTTAAAATTGAAAGTCTGTGTCGACCACAAAGAGCTTATTTGCGGTTAAAATTGCAATTAACAATAAAAAGCGTATAACAATAACAGTTAACAGAGTTAATAAAAGGCATCATACGTTTTATACTTATTTGTGATTGTAACTTGCTTCGAAAATGGATTACACAAATAGTAACAGTTAATGTATCTGTGAAAGTAACGACAAAGGAACAGGTTCCAAACGGAATCACTGTTCTCGGAACCGTTCCCCGGTTCAGTTACGTCCTTTGATATCTCGTTGGAATAATAAATAGAACTCTGTTAGATGCTTCCGCCTCAGTACTTGGTTCTTTCAAACAATGCAGTTATGCAAGAAAAAGACTAATCGTGGCGGTATCGTTTCTTTAATATAACTTTTATCTTTTCTTCTAATGTTTTTCACGTTAATTGTTTTATGGCCAATTATACACCGCGTAGGCATACACGGTGTGATAGTTAAGACCTAACAAATGAATGGTATTGGAACCAATTATGTTTAGCCGGTTATGGGAATGAGCGCTGCAAATCTTACTGAAGCAATGCTATTAGATTTTATAATTATTACTAGAATTAGTGATGTATTTTTAAATATTTTCCGTGAGTTACGTTATGAATATGGTAACTGAATGTATTTTTTTATTCCATAAATTGATTTTATTGCTCGAAGATTTGATTGTTTTGTAAAAAACAATACTTATTGGACGTATTGTATTGGAATTCGGGAGGATGGGGATAGTATGGAATGGGCGCGTTACACTGCACATAAACGGAAGTATAGTGCAGTGTGGAAAGCAAGCTCAGTGTAGAACCCGATGCTTTCAGCCTGGTGGACTGACGGCTTGAAGAAGTTGACCGGTAGTGGCTGGATGAGAATAGCAAAGGGTCGAGCCCTATATCCAGCAGGGGAGAGACATAAGCTGGTGGAGTTATTTGCTCAATTTTAAAAAGGCCGCCGTTAAGAGTGACGTCACACGATTTAACGCGGAAACTACGCTATTTTTATTTTTGAGCAGCTGGTTTTCTATATTTGTGCAATTTAGTAATGTGCCCAAAGCTATAAACATATTAATTAACGAAATAAATACTCTATAACCACAAACTTGTTTCATGGCAAATTACTAGTGACGTGATCGCGTCTAACGGCTTTCGAATTTGTGTTTCATTGGTTTATGCAAAAAATTGGTAAAAAAATATTTATAGAAATAGCTTATACAGCATGCTGTAGCGACACACTGACTTATCCACGCCTACTAAACTATATATTTCTCAATTACTACGGGCGCACTCATAGATACTTTCCCATTTTTTCCCGGAAACTTTTAAGTATTTGTGTCTAATCTTATCGTGATCAACAAAGACTTCCGGGATTGAAGACTAAGCATTTAGGATAGCATATAATTACTAAGTCGCACTTATTTATCCTTAGGCTCATGCGTTTTATCAGTTATAAATAAAATATGTTTCTTGATCACAAAACAATCGTAACTATCCTAGCATCACAGATAATCTCGAACATGTGCCATATCCACCAATATGCACTGCGTCCGCGTAAATGAATGAATATACGAATGAAAATTCTTTATTGCGTTCTTGTTTTAACTACTAATTAAATGTAATTAGTATAAAATGTATTAATAATAAACTTAAGATATACAGAAGCAATAGGGGCGGCCTTATACCTAAAAGATATTTTCCAGTCAACCAACGAACAGCGGCATTATTTGTTTCGGTAGTGAGTGAGATATGCCAGAACCCGTTCCCATCCCATCCTATCCTATCCCCGCCCTATTTCCCCAACTCATTCTACAAATGAATTTCTATATCTCCAAAGGTAGGCAGGGCATCCGGGAGCATGCAACATTTGCCATTCTGGACTGATGTTGGCATGTATTGCGGATGTCCATGGACGGCAGTATCCACTTACCACCAGGTGGACTGTGTGCTCGTCTCTAACAGTTAGTGAGAGAGGAGTAACAAGGCTGGTCAAGTGCGCCTAGTGAAGGCGAATTGGAAGCCACTCGAGATGAGTTGATTATAAAATGATATCAGAGTATCTGACCTATAGCTTAATAAAAGTTATTTCTCGATAAAATTCGTAAGAAAAAAAATTGGCTAAATACTAAAGTTGCAAGAAAAATGTATGTAAGCAATTAACACAAACATAATGACGTGTCTAGGGTGTTGACATCTTTGCATCGTTATACCGCCGACATTTCACAACCTTAATTACTTTACGGCGAATAAACCAATGTTTACAAAGAATATTATCATCTGGATTAAACCACTATATAGATAACTAATCAGTATGCAATCTTAGTAAAGAATACTTAAATAATATGAACTGGAATGGGCTGATTAGACGCGTTATCGTGGGAAGTAGCGAAAGACTAAATTTGACAGACGCCAACACAGTCAGGTGCCCATTTCTCATTCCTTACAATTCCATAGAGTAAAGAATCATCTCAGTCACTTTTTCATTCAATCCCATCGAGTTATCTCAGTCAACCATAACGCGGGCTCGTTCTTCTCATCTGCCACCTTCTTGCAATTATAATAAAACTTTCTAAAACTAAATAAATGCTTTATTTATATATAAGAGGAAGGTATGGTACGTGGTGCGCTGCCTACAGAAATTCATTCACAACTTTATTGAAGAACGCAATGTCGTAGCTTAAAAAGATTGCAGAAAACAGATAAAAAAAAACCTTAGATGGCAGGTCATTCCACAATTTTGACAGTTCTGAGGTCGAATTAATTTATTTTAAGACAACTCCAGAGTTCACACACTGTTTATTCTACATCTACCATATTTAAACTTAGTGTTTTACGTCGTAAAGATAGAGGCGCTCGCAGCGCTCCTTGTTTTTGTTTCGTAAATGTTTGACAATCGTAATACAGATTTAGGTACATGTAGATAAGCTTGCCGGCTTCTCTTCTTTCATAGATTAACTGCAAGAAAGAATTTGAAGATAATTTAAATCATGATTAAAGTAAGACACAATTTTCGGCAATTTAATTTGGAACGAATTAAAGTTAATATGTATTTACGTCCCAGCCAAAGTTCTCTCTCCGACAGTATGCGCGGCAAAGGAATGGCCCATCAAAAAGCCAAGCTGTCCACACAATTACCAGAGAAGCATACCGGCGAGGTGTTTGTTTACAGTACTCTTTGATCTGAACACTAATTATTACATCAGCTGCTGCACGCTCATGGCGCTCTGGTATGCGTCGTTCGTGTCGCACTTTGTATTTTTTTGTTTATGTGCCTACAAACAAAGTCGTTCAATGGTTGACGTAGGTAACTCGATTCATGCCAAACAGCCATTATCTAACATTTCCTGTGCTGTGAGTACAGCACAACGAAAAGCATTCGTGTCTAAATCGCGATTCAAACCTATCTTCCAAATGTCAGTCACTCTTTGGTTTAAATATCGAAATGTCGATTTTTTGGTGCACATCAAAAAACACACACCACACATCACGGAAGGTGTGTAGGCAGAAGGTTTTTGTAGAATATGCAAAAATCTTTATAAATATTGAAGTGACTAGCATTAAACTATATTGTCACTATTGTCATATTCAATCTACCACTTTAAAATTACATTGTATTATATTTAATCTTTGTAGTCTCTTGAGCCGTATTATTTATCTCTGAAATTTTTCACTAACTCAATTGAAGTCGCGTTTAACTGTGAAACCAATTGAATCACTGTGAACAGTGAGCACATCTCTCATCTAGCAGACGAAATAGTTCTCATCATGTATGAGTCGCTAGAAGATTTGAGCTGGAGAATAAACGACCCTAATTACGACCTCACGACTCGTTGATCTCATGAACTTACAAGATGAAAAGTCATGTTCAAAGAGCATATAGTTACGGAACCGGTAAACATTGAAATAAATTACTTCTAAAACCCCAAAAAAGACAATATGTCCTACATCATACTATTTATTTATTTAAACTTCATTGGACAAGTATTTGACATGTACAAAAGGCGGACTTAATGCCTAGCAGCATTCTCTAGCAGTCAACCAGATCAAACAGAAAACAGAACGCGGGTGCAGTTAAAACTGCATACATAAATAAATATACGTACATGCACAGGATACACTGGATACATGACAAGCTTAAATAAAAATAATAACATATTTAGTAAACACAGACATATACTATATACACACAATCAGTATAGGTCACTGCCGAATATAAGTTCGCCCAAGGCTCGCCGCCACACACCATCTTCCGCTCTTCACATCCAGCTGCCGCTGGCAAATTACGAACCTATAACCTCAAGCTAATTTAGAATAAACGTTATAAACGTCTGGACAGGAAATCGGAAATTTTCAATTAGAGCCTAGTACATCGCAATGGAGGCGTCGTCGTATTGATTAATTAGCAATACTGGCGAAACGAAAAAGCCGGGGGGGCGTTAATGGCAATTACATAGATGCACGCGAAGCCGAAGTCTGGGGGCTGCTGGCTCGATTTGATATTGAAGTACAAGCTATAGTTATAGTTGAAATCAGGAATGTTGGCTAAGTTAAATGCTATGCTAGTCGCCATATCAGGCGGATACAAAGTAGTTTTAGAATTAGAATTTATTAAAATAATTTTAAAAGTTCTTTGATAGTCTAGACTTGTAGAGGTATATATTCTCGACTCTTATTCCAGAATTCACCTTATTTCTTATTCCTCTAACCGCACCACCGAGTTTCAAATTAAGTACGGATTGATAAAATATCATTAACACAGTGGTGATAGAAGATATCTTGAAAAACTTAAAGAATGTCCGAGAATTAAAAAATCTGATGCATATTTGTGCATGTGCGTGTATGCATGTGGTCCCTATCTGTGGTCCCATTGTGGCCCGATATCCCTCATGATTGCTAGGGCTCTGCAGTGGGATATTACTGGCTATTAATGACAATCAGTTTAAATCCAAGTTAATTAATCAAAAGTAATTTTTGGACCGAACAGTGCGCGACACCTCCGTATCGAGGAAATGCGGATGGACCGCACTTCTGTGACGGGAGGTGCGGTTGTAGAAACCCGAGGTGGGAATTATATTGAACAATTCATCAGAGCATTCCCCATTGTACAGGCAGTAGAACACACAGAGAGACGCAACGTCTCTCCGACTGCTGAAAGATTCTAAACCGCCCGTGAGAGTGGGATCGTCGACAATACGAACAACACGTCGTTGGATGGAGTCAAATGGGTCCAGTTGGTATTTCGGTGCGCCGGCTCAGAGATGAGAGCAATACTCCATATGGGGCCTCACCTGAGCTTTGTAAAGCATAAGGAGTTGCCCAGGGGTGAAGTACCGCTTCGCTCTGTTCAGCACACCGAGCTTTTGGAAGCCATTTTTGGAAGCAAGAATTACAGGCCAATAGCGATAATTTCCCTCCTCTCCAAGGTGATGGAATGTGTCATTAACCCAGAACTCCCTGGGTACCTAGAGGATTGCCAGCTGAATAGCGATCGTCAGTACGGATTCCGTCATAATCGCTCAGCTGGCGATCTTTTAGTGTACTTTACACACCGATTGGCTGACGCCATTGAGATTAGAGCTGAAACTATAGCTTAGACATCACAAAGGCTTTTGACCGGGTCTGGCACAAAGCATTGCTTTCCAAGTTACCGTCATTCGGGTTACCTGAGGGATTATGCGAATGGGTTTCCAGTTTCTTAGCTAGACGGAACATCAAAGTCGTTGCTGACGGTAGCTGCTCCGACACTATGTCAAATAATGCTAGTGTCTCGCAAGGTTCTATGCTTTCTCCTACACTGTTTTTTTATGAATATCAATGACCTGTTACAAGTCAGTAACATGTGTTATTAGGCAGACGACAGTATCGGGGAGCTTTGTATAAGGGCCGTGCGAATATCCCTCGGGGCGAGGTGGAATAGAGTCGCGTGAGGCTTGTGTGCGAAATCGAGAATTCCTCAGATCTCGACTTGGGGTAAATTTTATTTGGTCAAGTTAAACCCGAGCATGACACAAGTCTATACATTTACCGATAAGAAGACTCCATTTGTCGTGGCATATTGATTTCAGAATATTCCTCTTAAGATCTACGAGAGTTCTCAAGATCTGGGATCCTGGGCGTCGATATTTGGAGCAAATTCGAGATTCGGCGTCATTTGGTGTGCAAGATATTCTGCCAGCACCTATACGCTCACTGACAGCTAGAAAAGTAAGCCACCGTTATACAAAATAAAAGTAAACTTATGTATGTGATTTTTAAAAGCAAGAAATGGATGTAATATGGAAAAAAAGAGAATTAATCGTTGATAATTCAAAAAATGTTACAGTTCAAAAATAAAACTAAGCAGAAAACAATAACTTAGTTTTTGAAGGCAAATTAATTATATTAATTATATATATTTGCACTCGATCATCGCCTTATGTGAAGGGTGATATTAAAGTTCGCATAGGACATATTAACCTATACCTTACCTTTAAAACCGATTCCAATCCATGGTCATATCTCACTCATCTTTAGCTAGTCTTAGTATAATGTAGTCACAAAGTAACGTTTTATTTCTATGGCAGAAGCAGAAGTGAACGGCAGAAGGCGCGATGTTAATAAAGACGCTCGCATCGCATGTCCGCGCGGGTAAAACGCGGGGCGTAGCCACCACGCCCAGAGCCTTTTACACGGCGCGAACTCGGACTTTACAGCTTTTTAGGTTTACGACCACATCTTCAATGTTATGTTGCGTTTAAAATTAGTTTCCTTCCCTATCCGCAGAAATAGGTGTTAAAATGCGCCTAAACTACTCGCATGAGTACCGTTCATTGACAAAAATAGACAACGCAAGTTCGTGAAATTGTATGGAAACCAAACCAGTCACGTCACGAGTGAATTTTAGTGACGCAAAACCATTCACCGATGAAACGAAACATCTCCCTTGACATGGTTCACCACTTTTGACGAGTTTTTACAATCGATTATGGTGCAATTAGGTATTTTTGCGTTTTCAACTACAAGCTAGTGACACAGATCGGAACAGACTGAACGAGCAGCGTCAGAAACAGGAGCTTAGCTCCAATTTCGGACACGGCATAGCTTGCGTTATCTATCTCTCTATATCTGTGGTACCGTTTCAGAACGATTCCGCTGCGTCGAATGCTAAGATAAATTATCGCCTGAGTGGAGTTAATAGAAGAATAATGAAACAATTATCCGTATTGACGGGGCTTGCGTGTAGGTGCGAGAGAATCCCACGGCACCCCACGTTACCAAGGGTGCATAAGAAAAAAAGACCCCATACGAAAATAATTTTGATAGACACTTCGCGTGCGACCAGCAATTACGTTATGCCTGCCTGGTAATTCGAATTTGGCACATTATCGGTGCGTTACGATTATTGTCGAATAACAATGGGAGGATCGATTCGTTCGCACCTTTTTTGTTATTTTTGTCTCATTAAAATGTGCTTGGTGCCATATGTTTAAATAACGAACGAATAATGAAATTAGTGCTGGGCAACATCATATCGATAAACGTTCTTTTTTAATTTTTATTCTTATAAGCAAGTTAGTCAATCTGAATAAAATTAGGTTCAGCACAGCAAGCCTTATCACGACGGTAGCTGTGTAAATGTTTTCTTTCCATTGCGCAGACGTCCGTGATCTCAGCACATCCGGCGTTATCTAATCTACGGTCAGTGTTTGAAGATGAAATTCACCGAGATACGCCTAGGCTTGTGTATCAAGTGTGTCGCGGTACGTCACTGCTCTCTCGGTCCGTATTTCACAAATATTGGTGCTAGATAGTCATATTCATGGCGCCAAGTCGCTACGAAAATATATTGGACGCGATCTGCAAAATATCTGAAAATGTTTACCTAGTTCTATTTCAAGTATTGCGTATGTTACATACCTATAAGGTTACTTATGCGTAGCCTAGGGGTATATGTGTTTTCAAATCATATTCATGACGTCATGAGTTTAACAAACCTACTTACAATTTTGTCATCTTTATTACTAGCAGTATATAGGTTGTGAGAGGACCCTGAAAATTTCAAAATATATATAGTATAGGTATGTGGTGTAAGTCCACCTTAGAATAGCACCATCCCATCTCTTCCCACGAGTGTCGTAAAAGGTGACTAAGGGATAAAAAAGCGGCTACTACAAGCCCTGATGAATTACACATCTAAAAGACTGGACTCACCAACCCACTCGGTTAGCGTGGCATTTTAGTCATTTTTTTTTTTTATAGATTAGAGGGCGGACGAGCAAGCGGTCCCACGTGATGGTAAGTGTTACCGCCGCCCATGGACACCTGCAACACCAGGGGGCATGCGGGCGCGCCGCCGACCTTGCAAAATCCTATTCACAGCTCTCTTGAAGAACCCCATATCGTAGCTTAATGGAAAGTTGAAGAACATAGATCCAAAGTGCTCTTAACCCCTGGATGCTAATAAATCACCAAGTCGTTAAAATAGTGATGTGTTAAATAAACGGAGAAAATTCCGAACTGGAAATGACGTGCATTGCTTGCATATTTATTTAACTGTCGAGTATTGTCGCTAAAGATTACTGTAGTTACGTATTTGTCGAGACTATTGAGTTTTTAAGTGGTTTTAAACAAACACCATTGAGTTGAACAGGGGGGGGCTCTTGTTCACCCACACTGCCTTGGTAAATAACACCCACCGGTATTTATTTTGAAAAATCTAATCTTGACGTCGAGTGTTTTATCTCCGTATCCGGTAAGATCTCGAGATGTCTTCAGTTCTAAACACTTGGATATTTTTATTTTACTCAAACATACGCGTGACAAATATACACTGTTAGTGTTTCTCACGCTCGTTCCTAGCTTTTCAAAGATACTGACGCGCCAGAAATATTAATGAAAAATGTATTAATAAGAAACGCGGTGAAACGTCGTCGGCATATCATTTATTACACAAACAAACATGACAACGAATCTTTTGAAATGTAAACGTCAAAGCATTTTTCGTGAATCTCAGACGATGGAAATAATGAAATACAAATGTCTACCGTGTCTTTTCTATTACGAAACATAAGTGTGTGTTAGCTGAAAGGCCCTATGGCAACAGCGACAATATTAATTAACTCCAGTGACATACACAGCGTTCATTATGTATACCTTGTCATTAGTCATTTCTATTTCCGATACTTGAAGTTTTTCGTTCAGAGGCGATGCCAAAATATCTCCCACGTTACCATTTGACTGTTAATTAATATTATGTGACGCAAGCGGTGAAAGTTGGTACAGAATCCATAAGAACGAATAGGGCCGAATGTAAGATATGTTCAACAGTACAAGCTCTGTCATCAACTCATACAGTTAAAAACTTTCCAGTGGAACCCCGGCAGTTGATTACGAATTCAGCAACGATCTGTACTCGTGAAACTGTAGGTAATTGGTTTCACATCACTTGTCGAATTTCGAGTGCCTGAAATTTAACGTATCGCTTCGACGCTCCGACACAAATTAAATTTACAATCGTATGTATCATAAATAAAACATAAAACTCCGCTCTAGTGGCTATTAATAAGATACAATTTGCTAAACTGTATCCTCTATTAGTTCGCGGAGCACGTCGGAAATATTCAAATTGTATTTGTGATCCGTCATCGGAATACGAAATGTTGTACAGAATCAATTAGTTAACAAGGTGTTACGAATCGAGCGGTCGTTTTTGGAATCGATTATACTGTATTGTTTGTGGCATGTTAGCGTATTGTACGACGTTTTTTACGAGTTACTTTACTACTGGTTATGACGGTATGAATGTTAATCGATGCAGACGTTTTAAATCGGCTAGTCGGTAGTGTGTTTGGTTGATATAAATCTTGAGAAACTACGACGACATCGCTGGCAGCACGTTCATCACGACATATAACAAGCTAAGCCAAAATAATTTATATCCATTAGTAATGTATGTTCTGTGTTAAATGATACAGATCATTTTTTTAAAGTCAGCGATATCCACCTGTTCAATTAATAATAAGATTCTCAATTAGTTGCCAACAATTTTAGAAATCTATATATGTCTTCATTTATGATAATGTGATAACGATCTTCGTTTTCATGGTTGCAGTTTTATATAATGTTTATTACATCATCAAGTTGAACCTAGTGGCATCCTCAAAATCCAATTTGTTTACTTACGGTTTAAACGCTATCACAGCGTTTAAACGCTGTAAGCGCTACTTATTTTAAACGCTATCACAGTCTGAAGCGGATCATAAATCTCTGAAGTACGATTCCTATTTCAAACGATAAAATATAGAATTGTAACCATACTGTCACTAACATCTTCAATTTCACTTAACCCTTTACAAGTATTTCAAGTAAGATTGTGTAAGGTTGTGTTCTGCATTGTTTCCTCTCTAAACCATTGTTTTCTGTTGTCAAACAATTTTGAGTCACAATAAACCCGTCGCCGGTGAGATTCGCGGGATATTTTTGCATAATCTTGTAGCACCCTCGAGGCGACTGTAGCCCTCGCAAAAATCGGCTAACAAGTAACACTCCGCTCAAGTGTCTGCAAGTGGCGGTCTCCGATTCGATTACACACTAGTGCCGGGGGGCTCGATTCTAAATAACTTTACTCGGTTTTCTCGAGTGCCCGATTATTCGATTTAGCGGCGATTACAATGCGTAAGTGCTGTTTAGAAATGTGGTTTGAGGGATTTTTTGTCAGTTTTTTTTGATGATAGTTGTGGAATTTAAAGTGTACTTGGGAGAATATATGTTAAGAATGTGGAGCAGAAGAAAGAAGCATTGTCCTAATGAGTCAACCAATATATTTGAAAAGAGAGTAAAATTGTATCGACGGTAAAGTGAATAAAATCAACGTATTATATTTTAGCTTGAATTACAATATGAAAACTTCTCATAAACTTGATAAAACCTTTTTAGCGGGAATTCGAAAAGATTGAATTTTTGTTTGATTAATTTTAAAATCCTGTACCTACAGTAGGTTTTGTGGTGTAATAGTGATAGTTTTTTAAACTTCAAAATGCCTTATAGTGTGTGTGCATAATGTTTGTGATAATAATCAAATAAAAGCATGAGACTGCATTTTTCGTGTGCTTCCAAGGAGTCCAACTCTGTCCTCAGTAAATCTACTATCACCTTACTAAGCGACTCTTGACTAGGTACGACCTGACTGGACATTGAGGAAATGTTTTGAATTGTTTTCATTTAAGAAGAAAACTTGACGCAGGTAGAATGTGGTAATTGCATCAATGCCATCCATATATGAAAAAAAAACTGGATAAGCTTCACCGTGTTAGTTTACTTTGAGGCTAGAGATTTAAAAAAGGTCTTAAACATGATTATGTATAATACGATTGATATTAAGTCTCGTCTCCTATATTAATACTAATCTAATATACGCAAGTCAAATGATTTTATCAAACAAAACTTAAACTTCATTCGTAACGCTTTACAACCGATTTTACACCAACATCAACCTGCCAACGTCCCATCAAACGTCGAAGCAGCCATCTCCAGTAAATACCCGTTCCACACACCCTTTTCCATCTGATACGCGCGATACAACGGCTTAAGAGGCCATGATGCTCGGGACCGAGACGCAGAGACGCCGATGTATAAAATCTGTATGGGAGAACGTTAAATAAAGCCCGAACGACCCATAAAACACCCGAGCTTCCTTTACAGCCCTACACTCTTTGTTTAGGGCCAACTAGCGAGCTATCTCGATTAGGGTTATCTTTGCGTGCTGCAACATTTTTGTTTGATGGTTACGTCGAGTTTGTGGAGTTATCAAGATTTCGAGCATTGTTTTTGGTCGAGCATTTGATTTAGATTATTATGCCAGTAAATTTTGGGCAACTTTGGACATTAAAAAACGTAGGTACATGGAATTTGTATTTCATATTGTTTACTATCTTGTTGGATTTACCCAGTTACTTGATAACAGACTGTTGGCTCGGTTCAGTATGTATTGTACAACTACATTTCCTTATAATTGCTTTTTATAAAAAAGTAACTGTGGAACACACAGTTCCAATCTTCTAGCGACCAGGTACATTTTGTAGGTTCTAGGTACATTGGGTATGTTGGAGTTGTCAAATGGAGACTACGTACCGGTATATGTGGTACGGTCTTCGACCAAATGGACTGACTACTTGAAAAAGTTTTTAATAGCAGCTAAATGAGAAAAAAGATCAGAAAATTGTGTGTAGTTTGGTGCGGTGTAGAAGTCTAAGAGTGTATCAGTAATTGAAAGTTTAATGGTAAGTGATTCATTTCTGTACATCTATAATACATGCCAACATCAAATAATGATGAGTGTTGCCATATGTGCTGGAGCGTTGCCTATCATTGGCGAAACAAGTTTTGAAAAAGGATTGAAAAGAATTGGAACCAGGGTATAGTCCCTGTATGCTGTATGCCTGTATGCAAAATAACTTGAATGTGTAAAAAATTGGTAAAAAAGGCTCTAAACGATATTTGAAATAATGAAACATCCGCATCCTAACACCAATTACAAATTCCATTACAAATCCCTCAAACAATACCCGAAACTGCCGACAATGGGCCCACAAGAGATCTCTTGTCTTTATTTAATCATCGTACAATTGAATCGTCACAGTCTATGGTCTGACAAATTCGCACGCCCTCGACATTGCCTTAAACGCGCACTTAAGCCGTACCCTTTTCGTCTTTCACCCTCGGACGCCTTCATTCTTTTTATATCGCAACTTTATTAACGCATAAAGGTCTGGTGATGGCCCTTTAAGAATTAGGATGCGTCCCGTGGTCGGGCGTTAGGCTCAGTCGAGCCGAACAAATGGAGTGTCGGTACTGTGCCGGACTGACGGGAAGGCGAAATGGTGTCCCATCCCTATGCGCAATTAAAGGAACAGTTATCGCGTCGTTACGCATTTGAATTTGGAATTTCCCTGAACTGATTTTTTAGAATCTCATGTCAAATTTGAAAATTTTCTTTTTAAATTCATAACATTGCTTTCCAATATGCCGAAGTCGTAACGTTAGAATACAAGAGAAATAAATGATTTTCTTATTACGAATGTAATACAGCGGGTAATGGGGAAAATGACGAGCTCAATACGAGTATCGACGTTGTAAAAGCAATCGGATTTACATGTCTACCGTCGCTGTACTAAAACGAAATCATGAATGAAGCGAAGTATAGGAAACCCAAAACATTATCCTTATGCTCCCATTTTACGACCTTTACCCCCATCGAGTCGAAAGGGTCACATCGCTACGACACGCTGTAAAACATCCCTGTCTCGCTTCAGCTCGTAGAATACTCGTAAAACCGAGCGAGATAATCACGAAGATGAGTCGAAAATTATTTTTTTTTATTATCACCATCAGCGGTGCTCTTTTATTTCCTTTTTACGGTCCGAGTACCTCATAAAAAGACAATAAACTTACTATTTACAGACCATCAGGAAATTGTTAGCCGAAGAGGTCTCTTTACGACACATGTTCGCCTGGTGGTGGCCGACTCCAAGTGATGCACTCTTTACGATTGGCGTAAAACGAACGAAATGATACTTTTATAGTAACGTATCACGTTTGTGAGCTGCGCAAATCAACCACAAGGTTTACAGGTCCATGAATCCCTCCCTAATTTAATGGCAACACAACTCAAAACGTTTCAGATAGTTTAGATAAATATTAAAAAAAAATAAAAACACATAAGAAGTCACATTCCATTTCCAAATGCATTGACTTTTTAAAACAATGTGTAAGAAGCAAACAGAAGCTGCCAAACACTTCAAATTTTATAAAGGAATTTCGTTAAGGGTTTTAATAATAGTTATTAAAGGGCTGCCTATGTTAGCTAATACACGCGTTAAGTGCTCTTTTTATGATTTAACACTGATTCTCGCTCGATATTACTGGCCATAAATTACAAGCGGGATTACCGGTTAAATTGTTTTATGATATGCTTCCATATTTACGATTCAATGAGGTTTTTAAGCGTGACGTCACGTGAATTAAAAAATTTGGAATTCCTACGAAAGGACTTTTTGGCGGGTATTCGAGAAGTGTAGTTATTGTTTGAGTATAAAAATTGTGTTAATTTTGTTATATAATGATAGTTACTTAACCTCAAAACGTTTCTTATACATAATGTTATTGATAATCAAATAAAAAAAGCGACTGCGTTTTTCGTGTGCTTCCAAGGAGTCCTCTTCTGATCTCGGTATACATATTATCACTTTGCTGAGCGACCCCTAACTTTTTTTTTATAGTGAAGTGAGGTACGCGCAAACGGTCCCAAGTGATGGTAAGTGTTACCGCCGCCCATGGACACCTGCAACACGAGGGGCTATGCGGGTGCGCCGCCGATCTTGCAAAATCCTATTTACAGTTTTCTTGAAGAACCCCATATCGTAGCTTAATGGAAAGACCTCTTAAGGCAGTTCGTTCGACAGCCTACGGGTTCGCGGTATAAAATGATTTTTTGACCGAACTGTATGTGACACCACCGCATCGCGGAAATGCGGATGGACCCCACTTCTGTGACGGGAGAGTGCGGTTGTAGAAACCCGAGGTGGAAATTATATTGTACAATTCTTCAGAGCATTCGCAATTGTACAGGTGGTAGAACACAGAGAGACGCAATGTTACTCCGAATGCTTACGGGTTCTAAACCGTCCGTGAGAGTGGGATCGTCGACAATTCAAACAGCACGTTGTTGGATGGAGTCAAATGGGTCTAATTGATATTTCGGTGCGCCAGCCCAGAGATGTGAGTTGTACTCCATATGGGGCCTCACCTGAGCTTTGTAGAGCGTTAGGAGTTGCCCAGGGGTGAAGTATCGCTTCGCTCTGTTCAGCAAATCGGCCGTTCAGCACACTTTTAGGGGGCCATTTTGGCTTTATTTTCCAGATGACCCCTAAATTCAACTTGCTGGAATGCTGGAAATGTCGACACCACGGATCCCAATACTCTCTGAGATCTTAAGAGGCGCTACGAGGCGCTGAGATCTGAAAGCGAGGTGCTACGACGAAGGGGTCTTTAGTGCTGAATGCATAGACTTGCATCTTACTGGGGTTGAAATTCACTAATTGTAAGTTCTGAAAACCCCAAATCAAGACTAGATCTAAAGCGTCTTCGATTTCAGACACAAGCCTGACGCGACTCTCTTCCACTTCGACCCGAGGGATGTTGGCGCGGCCCCTGTACAAGGCGTCTCCAGTGCTGTCATTTGCATAGCAACGTATGTCACCAATTTGCAACAGATCGTTTATATGCAAAAGGAACAGGGTTGGGATAGCACGGAGCCTTGAGGGACGCCAATAGACATGATGTCGGAGCAGCTACCATCGATAGCTATTCTGATGCTCCATCCAGTCACCAAGCTGGCAACCCATTCGCATAATCCCTCAGTTATCCCGAAAGATGGTATCTTGGAAAGCAGCGATTTGTGCAAAACTACCATCCAACGAAGTGACATGGGGAGCATCGGATTCTCATTATGTTTAGCGATTTACTTATTCGTGTTAGTTTGCAGAAGCGACATTTACATTCGGGTTTTGCAATATCTTAGAACGGCGGGCACCAGGGCGTCAGGGGGCGCGGGGGATTTCAATATTGTGAATTCCGAGGATGCTCTCGTAGCGCGCGTAATGAATTTCTGGATTGTCTTGTGGTTTTTCGGTTTCAACCCCTCGGTCCCTCGGGGAGCTCTTAGTTTCGCTCTATTGGTTGAACCCGTACATAGACGTTATGTAAAACGCGAGTAATTTCGCTTTCAAGAAACGATCCCAAATTCTTTGTCGAATTTTTCGTGAGCGAAAGACATCGCTTAGAAAGGTACGCGGCGCAGCATGGCACGGTAGTTATGCCCAAATATATGGAAATAAGGGTGGTTATTTAGGTCCGGCCATTCGTATGGTAAAACAGAACCACTGATATTTGCCGGCGGACAATTTCTATGGAGATTTCGATCTTGTTTTGAGGGTTAAATCTGTGTATGGGAATGATATATGGGGCGCGGACCGAGGTTTTCCTTTTTACGAAAATAATCGCAAAGAAGACAAACTGCGAAGCAAAAAAAATACTTGAAGCGTGATTGTCTTAATTATGGATACAGCAGGGCATTAGATACGGTCGGAGTTAAAGTTAAAGGATGAATATTTAAAATAAGCAGGAGAGTTAATTTTTTAATGTTTCTGAGGTCGCTGTTCGCCTGGTAGTTTCGAGTTTACGGCCTGTTGCGGTCGCGCCTGAGGCGGGGACCGTTCTAATTAAAATCGCCCCGTTTCTGTGGTATTCATTTTAGTCCTTTAAAATGTTTTTTGTTGCTGTTCTCCTGGTAAGGTTACGTTATTGTTCTAACTAATTTACATGTTAATGAGAATGTTTATTAACAACGTACCTATTCGATTACCTGACTAACCATAAGAATCGTGATCGATCATTCATGATGATTAATTTTTATTTTTTTATGTACTGTTTAGCTCTAAATAACCTAAACCAAAATATTTAAGCCTTTCTAGACTTTGATTGAACTTCATAAATAATTACCAAATTACATAATTTAATTTTATACACATCGAAAAACCAAATTAGGTACATTAAATAACTACGACAGATAGTATGACTTAAGAGCATTGTTTTAAAAGTATTCCTAATATTCATTAACATTAACAATGCACGCGGCAGAAGCGCGGCTACCGACGCATAGGCAGAGCGCGCCTTTGTCTCCATTACGTATGCAAATGCTCCGTCCACCTGTGCCTACCTATGAGCTCCTGGCTAACAATTGCCAGATGGAAATAGACCCCTTTTCTTTGTTCTCCTGGTTGCTACTGTTTTTTGACCTAGCAGATGGTTTCTGGCTTTGTCTGCTCTTTGTTTCTTGATTATGCTTTTCAGTAGATTATGGTGTAATTTTTTTAATGTCTTTTATTGTTGAGTAAAGTTTAGTAAAGAAGTAAAGTTGAGTAAAGTTAGTTGAGTAAAGAACTTGCTTTCTCCTGTGGTTTGGTTTGTGTTTGTTTGTTTTTATAAATAAAACTATATTCTACTGGATAGACAAAAGCAGAGGCTTTTAGACGTAGATAGACGAATTTTCTACTAAATTAGAGACTAGTAGAAAATACTTCTTTCTGCTTCTTGTTGCTACTAGAAGAATTAGGTAGTAATTTTAGTTCCCATTAAATGGGAAATGCAATGAGACGAGGAAAACTCCTCTTCTTCCCATTCTTCCAATCTAAATCTGCATAGATGGACAGCGTATATGCGAACGTTATTACTGACCCACCAATTCGCCTGACTGATACCTTTTTCTGTAAAAAAAGAAATATATGATCGCGTCATATTTCAGCTGCGCGTATATAAATCTAAAAGTAATCATTTATCAGAACTTTATTCAGTTGATGCATAAAATACCATCTATCTACTTCTGGATATAAGGCTGTGCCAAAACCCACCACTACACATTTTCAGCTCTTTTCATAAAGCCACTACTAGCTACTTCCGCTCCATCTAACATAAAGTTAAAATTTCTTTCGCATTTTCGTAAAAATACGAAATTTGTGAAATCGTACGAACATGTTTGTGTATTTTTTCTTTATAAACCATCTAAATGATTTTTTATAAAATCATAATATATAATAAAACAGTCTAATTTTTCACAAAACAACGACATCCTGCCTGTCTAAGGCATGTGTTCAACAACGAGCGATAATATGGAACTATCTTTAACGATACATTCTTAAAGACAAGACCTATCCATTTGTGCGTATATAATTGATAACGTTTCTACGTGGGACTTGCAGGCAGATAACGTAAAAGATTGCATTTCATTCGTACTTACGAGTATTTACTATTTCAATGTGTATGATCTCGAAACCAAAGAATGTTCTTTTTTTATTATTATTTATTTACCTACTGTAACAATTATAAAATTGTGTTCGAATATCTGTCACATTTTCTTGTTAGTAAAGTTTTTTTTTATTTATTAGTAGGTCTTCGAGAGAGTAAAAGTAACCTGCCTAAAGAAATTTTTAATTTGCCTATATTTTTTTATTGGTAACCCAACAGCGATACTTAAGTATAGGTATATAGGCAAAAATTTAAGTTAATAACCACGGTCAATACAAGATTACCCTAAATGATTATTAAATATGTACCTATATCTATTACTAAACATATTGAGATGTTCATTACAAAACCATGATACATAATGCCTACGATACCTACTATAATATCTTATATGTATGTAAATACGTGTGCATTTGTGCGTTTGGACATGTGTGTGTGTGTGTGTGTGTGTGTATGTATGATCGTTTTTAATAGTTTGTTGTTATGTTTAGATTAATGTTTAGATTTAAGTATTTCCTAACTGTATTTCTTTACCCGTCCAAAAAATAATTTGCGTTTACATTCATTATTATAAAGACAGACTCTTATATCGACCATCAGCTTATGTAGCTACTAATGTCTGTTTGTACATACAAAAAGTTATTTTTTTTTATAGAGACTTGACAGACGAGCATACAATCCACCTGTGTACAAACCCTTGTGTAGAAAACCGGAGGTGGAAAGTGGATACTGAATATCCGCGATACATATTAACATCAGTCTTTTAGAGAGCATAATGGTATATCTTTATTACAATACTAGCTTCTGCCCGCGGCTTCGCCCGCGTGTAATTATCGCAGTAAATACCCTAAGTCCGTTCCTGGAAAGTACCCTATGTCGGTCCCTGGGTTTCGATCTATCTCCGTACCTAATTTCATCAAAATCGGTTCAGTTGTTAAGCCGTGAAAAGGTAACAGACAGAGTTACTTTTTCGCATTTATAATATTAATAAAGTATAGATGATTCTCTCTACTCAAAGAAATAAGTAAGAATGGGACGAGATAGTAGGAAATATAATAATATGAGAGACTTCTCTTATACTATAATACTAGATAAAATGGGTTGGGAAATGGGCTTTGGCATATCTCACTCACTGCCAAAACTCATACAAAAGTACCTACATTTTACGACAATCTTGAGTGGCAAGAGTCAAGACGACAACCTGTACCTGCGATGGGATAGATAGGATTATATAAAATGAGATGAAATAAGATGGAAATGGACTTTGCCATATCTCAGTCACTACCGAAACACGTACGTACGAGTAAATTGTAGGGAATGGGATAGAGTGGGAACTGTAGTACATTTTACGGTCAGTTATAGGAATGCAGCATGCACTTTTTCGCCATCCGAAATTCATTCTAACAACAAATAAATTTATCTTTTTTTATTTCTAACTATCAGTCGTACTTGTATTAAATGAACATTAGATCCACTAACTATAGTTCCGCGATCACGCTGATTGCACTAACTAACTATTTTATACGTTTTTAACCATTCTCACAACTCTATTTAAAAATTTCACCTCTTCTCATCCACAGTTCATAAATTTCAAATCGCAACCGCACATTACACGGTTAAAAGGGAATAACGTGTTTCAACGTTTTTATCGCGAATGTCCATGGGTGACAGTATCCACTTACCACCAGGTGAATTATCTCGTCTGCCACCTTCTTTCTGTTAAAAAAATACATTCTTAACATGAGTTTAAATACTTAATAATTATTTGTTTGTCATATTACCTCATGCTACTTGTATCAAACACTAAGTAATACATACGAGTATATCATGCACATGTTATTTCATCCCACGACAAAATATTCAATATATTTTAAAAAATATTGTTGACTATACTCTCTATGTCGTTTCTTTACTGTGACAGGAGCATGCGGAGCCATCGTAGCGAGCGAAGCAAGCGAAGTAATAGAAGTAGCGATTTTAAGCCTCGCGGAAGAGGTAAGCCGCTTACTTTAAAAGCAAGTGTACAAAGTTTGTTATCTCGGCAACAGCGGAACTTGGTGGAATTCCGACATCCCGCGCTCTGTCGAGCGGCTAATTCTGTTCGGTTTTAGCGTAATTAAATTTATATTTTTAACTCTACTTGCAGTGTTGACTTATAGTCGAGACAAAGTTGCAAAAGATGTAACGCAATTTGCTAGGGTTTATTGAAAATTCATGTATGACAACAACTTAGGAAACTTAATAGGCTGCGTATTGAAAGTGAGATTTTCGCGTTTTGACAATTTAAGTCATGTTGCATCTCTTTTTTTTATGTTAATGGAGGCAGACGGGCAAGCGGTCCACATGAAGGCAAGTGCGTACTGTCCGTCGATGGTTTGAACGCTTCCGTTCTGAAAATTTCGACCTTAAGGATGAATCCCACGGACAGCCCCGGCTCTAGCCCATGTAGCGCTCGGGTGCAATCAATACCCTGGCGCCCCCTAGTGGCTCTTTGGAGGCGACGCGATCGGCACTCGGCGCCCCCGAAAATCCTGCGCCCTAGGTAAAGCCGGCACTGCCCACGAATGACCTACGACCAAGGTTATTAACAATGAATTACAGGCAGATCCATCTCAAAGTACAGCTGAGTTATCAGCAGAGTTTGATGTTAGTGATAAAACAGTATTGGTTCATCTATGTCAAATCGGCAAAATAAATAAGCTCGAAAAATGAACTGAACGAACGTCACCGACAACAACGCGTCGAGGTGTGTTATTGAACCGTAACAAAAACGAAGGAATTTTGAATCGCATCGTGACTTGACATGATGCTACAAAGAAATGGATCCTGTACAATAACCGCAAACTTTTGTATCAGTGGCTGGATCCAGGAGTTGCAGCCCAACAACGTCCAAAACGCAAGATAACTAAGAAAAAGCTACTGGTATCAGTTTGGTGATCCGGCAGCGGTAAGTATTGTCCACTACAGTTTCATGCGAGCCGGTGAAACGATTGATGCAGATGTGTACTGTAAGGAGTTGCAGACGATGATGGAAAACTGGCAACAAAGCAACACGAGTTTGGTCAATCACTCATCTCCACTTCTTCATCATGACAATGCCCGCCCTCACAATTCTCATACGACAGTTTTAAAACTTCAAGAGCTAGACCTAGAGACTCTCCCTCACCCACCATACTCACCGGACCTTGCTCCGACAGATTTTCATTTCTTTCGAAATTCGGACAACTTTTTGCAAGAAAAAAAAATTGATTCTGAAGTAGCTGTGATTAGGTCTTTTGAAGTCTGTCATTGATCGAGACTTTTACAGGAGTGGCATCAATCAAGTGCCCGTGAGGTGGCGAAAGTGTAGATAATATGGGTTAATATTTCGACTAACATATTTGTTTTATCAGCGATACGCGGAGTCAAAATTAAGGAAGAAAACAAAAGTCCTGACCTTGTAACCGTCTGCTCACCCACCCTCGATCTTCTTGGGGGGGGGCCCGGAACTGCTGAACAGGGAGGCGCTTAATGGCGCCTTTGCAAGGTCTTCTGCTACACTACTTCTGTCCAAGGTCTCCAAAAATGTGCAGCCTACTTGCACAACAAACAAATTAGTATCGTACCGCACAAGGATCGATGGCCGACTCACGGGCGACCCGCGCCCGCGCAGCACGTGAACTCACCCCTCAACCCCCGAACAATTAACGAAAAAAAAAATTCTCAGACAAATCGGTCATTTCATAGGTTTTGCTACTCCTAACTACTCTTTCTCTCTGCTGCATCTCTAGGTAATGTTATTTTAATTACATAAATTATTTATTATGATGTAAACAGATAAACAACAACAACATTTATTAAAGTAGGTACCGGGGCAATATAGAAACAAGTAACCGAGACCACCAACAGCCACGATTAGTAAGTTTGAATATAGAACTCGATTAAAAAAAATGCTAATCTCAACAATGGCGCTTCCCGCCTTGATTTGCAAACAGTGAGATGAGGTGACGATTGTATGTTGATCGCGCAACGTGTGACATTTTAGATCTGCCCACTTAATAATACTACTTGTACTTATGAATGCCTGGTATATGCCGTCAAATGAACCGCTCGTGAGGTGATGATGATTTGATTATTCTAATTAATCTATTATTTGAAATTAGACCAAAACGACTTTGGTGGCTCATCTCAAAGCGACACCTATCTACAATACTTACTTGACTTGTTAGACTTATTCTAGCAGAGAAGAGAACAAATATCCATATTAAAAAAATTCAAATTCAAATGGAAATCGTGGATTATTTATTTAGAAAAATTATTAAATGTGTAACAGAAAATACTGATTGAGCAGCAAATCGATAGCAGCAGATTTAAACCTTTATAACATATTTTTTGCTGTCCGTCATTTATTTACAGTGCATAAGATTAAGATGGGGAGCTATCGCTGTCTTTGTCACCAATGCGTCGAGTTATAACGAAACTACTGAAGAATGACGTCGTTGTTCTATATTGCAGTTCTTTTTGTTTTTTTCTAACGCTACTTAGTTTCTAACGCAAATGCATTGTTCTTGATATTTTTAAACGGTTTTATTTAGCTCGACCCGTACGGAATTTATTTGTTTATTTATTTGGGTCAAAATTAGAAATTGAAATTTAAGCACCTTCCCGTTGTCAGATTGATCTGAAATTTGGTACACACATTTAATTTAGATGACAATACAATATAATAAAATCAATAACATTATAAATCTAAGATGGCCGCCGATACAAAATGGCGGATTACATATTTTTCCTTAACCCCCTCAATATGGGTATCAAATGAAAGGGCTACACGTAGTTTTCAGTGCACATAAAATATAAAACCGTTTAACTTAAAAGTTTTTTAAGATTGTTATTTTAAATTTTTATTTCATAAGTTGATCCACCGGAAAATCTTTGATAATTAGTTATCAAAGATTTGCTATTAATATTTGTTCATTACTAACTATTATTCTATCGGAAACTCTACGTAATGACATCTTTACTGTTAGTGACAAAGTTGCCTGTAATAGTATGAGATGAAATTAATAAAAATCACTTCAAGGATCTTGTTTTATAAAAAAAACTTTACAGATAAGTTTAACAGCACTCATATTTTTTCGCGTAATAAAACACAAACCATTACTAATTATGATTCTATCGGTAAGTAATGTCATCTTTACTGTTAGTGACAAAGTTGCCTTTAATAGTATGAGATGAAATTAATAAAAAGTACTTCTAGGATTTTGTTTTATAAAAAAAAACTTTACCTACAGATAAGTTTGTTCACGTAACAGCTCTCATATTTGTTCACGTAATCAAACACAAACAAACATAAGTTGCATATTTTAAAAATGTGGCAGTCCAATAATATTCATAACAACGTAACATCACCCGCAAAGGCATTCCAAAATGTTTTCTTAGTTCAAAAACAGAGACGTTCGTTCTATATTCGTAGGCGTCGCGGGGGACGCGCTCCCCTCGCGCCCAAAAAATAAAAATATCGATTTTACGAACATGTTCCAATGTTCCTACCGAGAGAACATCCAGTGATAAATCACCTTCGGGAAATTAAAACTGTCTTTAAAACAATACTTTCTTTGCATCCGAGTCCGCTCCCTACTTTATACCCGTCTCATTCGACATTTATCTTCCTTATATTTGCATCTCGTTCTAGGAAACGGGCGAGGCAGGGGCCGGAATAGCAACGTTAGATTGACGATAAAAGTCTTTTGTTTAGATATTTGCAGACGATTTCGTATCCATTTTAATTATTACGATACTTTATTACGAATAAATCAAGTTTAGGGCGCAAGAAGGATCTTTTTGATGTTGATTTAAACTGTGGTCTTGACTGTTAAAAATTTAATAGTCATCGCGATAAAGATAAGAATGTTTATTAAAAATAACTACATATTTAAATTAGAACAAAATATTTGACCAAACGTGTTGTATTTAGTGTCTAATTAAATACGTTAATTACTGTAATGTAATTTCAGTTTTATTACCATTTTTATTGGACTCGGCCAAATTAATAACTGCCGGTTATACAAGTACATACAACAATGTCATTGTAAAAAAATATATCTGAATGTTTGTCCCATTAACTAGCAGCTGTTTGCACTATATCTGTATCTAAATTAAATTATATTATTATTTTATAATAGGGGCCGTTCAAGTATTACGTTATTTTAGTCATTTTTACCCCCCCCCCCCCTTGTCAGCGAAAGTAAGTAAAACTCTTACCCCCCCCCCCCCCATGCTAACGTAAGCATTGGTATAATTGTTACAAAATTTTTCAAAGCAAAGCAAAGACCTCCCCTTTTGGTGCTTACTTGAACGGCCCCATACCCGATCTGATAGAAAATTATTTACAAGTAACGGAAATAAATATCTACATAAATAAGTTTACATAGTCCTAAAATAACATTGCAAAGCATCCTAGTTTGAATACACTTAACTAAATATCATTAGGCATTTTATTCCTCACTTATTCACATCTCTACAGAATAGTACTTTGGGTGGAATAAAAACAACTTGGCATTGTCTCTTACACTCAAAATAAAAAAAAATATAAATTCGCCACACTGCACTCCCTATGCACAAATCTATTAATTAAAAACACAACAAAAACATTAAAAGAACGCTCCGTTTCTAATCTAATTTCATTCTTTTGTCAAAACAAAAACTTAATTACTTTTTCTGGCTATCACAAGAGGGAGATAAGAAGTTCTATTTGAATCCTCGTTATCACCGCCTTCGTTCCATGCCACCCTGATGCTTTCACCCTTCAATCTTCAAGTTTTTTTCTTCTCTTTTTGGCCCCTAAAGTGTACCTATCGCGCGTAATTTAAAGATAACTAATGCTCACAGTCATTAAGCGAACGTTCGAAGGAAAAGCGAGAAAAATAAGAGAAAATGCAGGCAAATGCATTTTTAATATAGCTTGGTATCGACACGTAGGTCCGGGCTGGACAGATTTTTTTTGCTTTAAGAATGGTTTACATTTTTCTTTCAATCTTATGGTAGGTTTTGGGTAGATTGCAAAATGGCTTTTTAAATAGATTTAAAAGAAAACTACCCAGACTACTTAGATTTTGCAAAAAAGACGACTAGAATTTAGAAAAAAACTACTAACAATTATTAACAAACTGGGTTTATTAACAAAATATATAATGTATGCATAAATAATATAGATATATAATAATATAAATATTTAGGACAATGAAATTTTGTAAACAATGACGCATTTCTTAACCGATCAAAATTAAATTGGTTAAGTTCGTAGATAGGTTTTGCATGCCCACTATGTGTCGGAAAATCGTACCTACCTTTTATAGTTATGTAACAACCTATTGACATGTTAACACTACGCTAACATAATAAATTACCTATCTTAAATCCATTCAGTAGTTCTAAAATTATTAGTTTAAATCTTTCGAAATTATCCAAAAAACATGAACCGTATTTACCGTCAAGCTAGCTTAGCTACATAGTAAAGTTTAATGGCGGAAAATATAAAAGATTTCGGGATAAAATAAACTGAAACAATTAAAGTTTTTATTTCTAACCATATTTAACTATGGCCAGTTGGATTTTTATTTCCACATACATTTTACGATGTCGCCGTCTCATCATAACTAGGGACATAAACCTTTAAAAATATTTATTACAATTAAAAATTTTACTGCTCTATAAAACTGTGATTGAAAAAATCCTTCGGCCATTGTCAAAATAGGTCTAATTGACCCGACGATGATACCAAAGTTGATACTAAACCGTCGACTTTTAACGATTGAAAATAGCTATAAAATTTTGAAATTAAAAAGCTCCCTTTTTGTTGCGACAAGGTGTTTATTTTTTTTTTAAGAAAAAATATACAATGTTACGGCAGTAAAGTACCATTGGACGTTTACGACAAATTCACACAAGGCCTACTTAATAAATCTGACAAAATCTTAAATTTATGCTCACGATGGTAAAAATGTTAGGACAGTGTACGAAAAAAAAGTAAAGATTATTTTATGACGCCGTAAACCGCTTAGAATGCGGCCCTGGACTCGGGATAATTCAGGAAAATCCATCTTTAATTAACATATTTTTCTTGGTGAAATATGTGTGCGGGGAAAATTTAAAAAAATACATTTAATATACTTTGAGGTTTTTTTTTCAGATTGTTCTGTTTACATGTAGGTATATATTTTTTGTGGCAACGGCACGTCTTCGTGCATATGTAATTAAAATTAAAATAATTTTGACGTTACAATTTTTAGTCCTACGACTTATTGTGGATAGAATATGATATAACAAAATATCAGAAACCAGTATTCATAATTTCGTGCAAAATCCATATAATGACACCGAAAACATGAAGTACCTACAATAAATAAAATATGCTCATATAAACCTTCGCATATAC
Organism: Sesia bembeciformis; assembly: GCA_943735995.1. NCBI lineage: Eukaryota > Metazoa > Arthropoda > Insecta > Lepidoptera > Sesiidae > Sesia > Sesia bembeciformis. The sequence goes on from OX031042.1 coordinate 1,642,495, forward strand.
ATTATTCTGCATACCCACACACTCATAAAAACAAAACACAAACTTATACACACACACTCACTCACACACTCATACATATACGCTATAATTCTCTTACATAAAATGTAGTACATTTTTGAGTGGAAAATTCTATTTAATATTAGTTAATTTTCATTTTGTAAATATACTTACATAATGTCAAATTTGTTAACAGTGGAATGAACTACGACACGGGGAATCCTGATGTGGAGGACTAGGTGTGAAGGTGTGAAGGTGCGTTTACCTTATTTTTCTATAACTGGAACTTATGTAATGTTTACATAAATTCCATTCTGTTCTATATTTTTTTTAAATATGACCAACAATAAAAATGTGAAAAATATTATCACTTGTTTCGATTATAATTTTTTCTCCCTCACGTTTAGGAAATATTATGACGACGCTGTAAGAATGTTAAAAAGTGGACTTGATTAAATAAAATGTCGCTAGGGCCTCGGGGGGTGAAGGGACAAGGTGTGTGGGGGGGGGGGTGCACGTGATAAGAATTAGGTACCAAGGGTCCGTGAACTCAGGCGATATGGCTCGCTTTGAGATTTAATGGCGAAAAACTGGTGGCTGATAGGTGTTATACGAGTAAGTAGCTTTCGTCAATATTTTTTTATTGTTAAAGCAGCTCGTTATGGCATTACAAAAGACTGACGTCACTTTTAAGGTTCTTTTGTTCATAATTGTCACTGTTGTTGACTTAAGACTGTTGTTGTTAAGGACCTAAGGTTCTTTTGTAATTTATGCCAGTTTTTATTTTAAATAATTTTTCGAGATATTTCTGATTACGATTTCACGAATTGATTTCTAGTACCTATCTAATAATTATTTGTTCATAATCTGTTTCAAATACTTATTTTAACAATGAAATCCTTATGCGACCTTATTTTTGAAACTTCTTTTCCAAACAATTAAAATTAAAATCGGAAATTAAAATGTGAAACGATAAGAGAAAGTGGTATAAAAATCATGTGTGTATGTATTGATATGTATGTATTGTACGTAATTTATATATACTGTACACCATCTACCTGTGATTATTTCCTCTCAACCCAAAGGTTTGACGGGCAGTGATCGCTCATAGCGACAGCTAATAGCGCTAATTTCATGTTACAATATCTGTTACTGTCTTGTTATGTTTTAGTGTGCAATAAAGAGATTTATCTATCTATCTATAAAAATCCTAATCCACAGAAACACATTTACTGGATATGTCATAAAGTTTATAAATAAAAATAAATACGTCATTATTTTGTAGAATGAATAAAAAAGATTGGTCAACAACAATACCAAAGAACTTACAACTTAACTCCTCACATCCAAACTTTGCTTGCTTACCTGTAACAAAGAAATAAAAAATAAGCAAAATAAATAATGAATACCGGGACAGCAGAATATGCAAAGAGGTAGCAAAGATCTCTAATACGAATTTCCGTATATATTATTGCAATATATTGCTTCTAACAATAGTTGACCGTACGCAAATTGCATATTTTTTTATATAACAAATTACGGGGCGTATAATGAAAGGTCGAGACGCTTATATGTATGTTGTGGTTATAGCATGGACACAATAGAAGGGAAACTATTGCCCTATATATTATCCGCAGAATGACCGCGAGTTTTGCCAAATAAATACTTGTGTTACCTTGGGAGTGATAGCAAAAACGTAATATTAAAAAATAAAAGTTCATTTATGACAACACGTGTGATAAAAAGTAAAATGGTAATGTATAAAATGTTTTCAATATTTTTATTACTAATCAATAACAATCTTATTAGAATATGTTAAGGTAAGATCTTATTACAACATTAGGAGAATTTTCTTATTAGACTTCGATTGACATGAGCCTATAACGTCCCACTGCAGAGCCGACTTCCCTTTGCAATCACGAGGGGTTTTGGGCCATAATCCACGACGCGGACCTAATGTCAATTGGAAGGATATTATAGGTATATGTCCCAAATATGCGGACATAGTGTAGATACCTCTTCTTAGACTTCTAATTAGTATTGTTTCAAACTGTATATTTGAAATAATTTAGTTTTTTGATTCAATAGGACATTTTTTAACTTTGTTACTTTTGATAAAAAAAAAACTAGTAAATAGAAAGATAATTACAGACGGACAGTGTCAGCTACAACAGTTGTTGACTAGCATGATGAAGCACCTCCATTTCTCTTCAGCATAAATGACTTCACAAAAATCTTTGAATTTGTCAACCCTTCTTCATATCTACAAGGTTAAATAAAAGGATACTGCATCCGCTCTACAATTAATTTCTATCATTTAAAACTAACAAATTTCGACTTGACATTTTTCTGAACTTGATGTTTCCCAAAAAAAAAATTATTTAAATGAAGTATGACTTTGTTACTCTGTACTACTATGTGTCTTTGTACGCTGCTACGAACGGCAACGACTTACTATCAGCCAGTAATTCTTTTACGCAATTAATTGATTGCAAAGTGGCTTTTGGTGTTTCAGTAGGTGTTGTCAGTTGTCACGCACATTATGACAAATAACGCGCAAATGAGATTTTTTGTGCAAATTTGACTCCAAGTTGAAATCATGCATCACGTAGTTTGTCTAGGGCTTTACTCGTTTATAGACAAGCAGCACTTCTAGCAGACATATTGAGAAACCTAAAATTTTCGTACAGAAATAGATTTGATTTTTTTCATTTGCAGACGCAAAAAGGTTTTTTTTTATTTCTCGAGCATGCGGGTTTCCTCGCGATGTTTTTCCTCACTGCCGAGCTAGTGACAATTTTTATAAATCCGTAATTACTCAGTACGTAATTACGATAAAACTACTTGTAAATAATAATACATTGAAATATTTAGAATATGAATCCATTTTTTCTACTATCTCTACAGGATACCCATATCAGAAGCTATTGCTAATAAGAGTAGGAAACGTCGGAGGGCCGAATCTCAACAAATACCTCCAAATACCTCTCTACCCCCCCCCACCTACATGTCCTCATCCCCTCTATCATCCTACAGCCGTGACGTTTTTGGGAAAATTTATTGTTTGTTTTTCTATTAGTCTGACTATAAACAACCTTGATAAGACGAGAAGCTGTTGTGATGCCGACCTAAATAAAAATAAATATGCATACCTATATATTTCCGCCCACAGATCAAACAAACTACATAGATAGATAACTCCTTGTCGCAAAACTGTGTACATGAGTGATGCCGTAATTATGTACAGTTTTTTAATTTACACATTATATTACATATACCTTATACATATATTGTATACGGCAAAGAATGTCACTATAACGGATAACAGGACCTATCTATAGACAGTTGATTGATTGAATTGCTTGAATAACATAGAAGTAAATTATTTGGTTATAATGGTTTTAATTACTTGTTCAATAAATACGTTTCGACTAATTACCAGCGATCATACGTACACTGTGGGTTATTAAACAAATATCTGTCAATTAAGAAAAATCTTCTTAATAAAAATCTAACATTGACTGACAGACAGACAACGCATAGCCTAAACCGGTCGGTCTAGAAGCATGAAATTTTGCACAGTAGTTCCTTATACAACGTAGGTAAGCACTAAGAAAGGATTTTTAAAAATTCATCCCCTAAGGGTGTTAAACAAGGGACGAAAGTTTGTATGGGAGAAAAGTCCGATGGTTCCTGAGATATTGCCGATGAGATATCTCACCGGGCACACGGCTAGTACTAAATATAAGACAAATAACACATGCTCTATTTTATAAAATTTATTTCTATTTCATATCAATCAATACCAACCTATAAATTTCCTTAAATCACCCAATGACTACACGGGAATACCTATTCCCGTGTAGTCATTGGGGATTATAAGGCCATTGCAAATTGGAGAGTCTACTCTTTTTTTGTGGTTATTTAAGGCCCCATGCTTGTGATCAGACGAAGGTACACGCCAAAGAACGAAAGTCACCGACATACTTCATAGAATCAGTAAGCTGAAGTAGTAGTAGGCAAGGCATATCTGCCGCAGGACCGACAAACGATCGGGTGAACGCAGCCTTGAACGGAGACCACTTACCGGGAAACGTAGCATTGGTCGCGCTTCGATCAGATGAACTGCCATCTTGAAAAAATTACCGCTAGGTAACAGAATTTTCAAAATCTGGCCACTAGTTTAACTCTTCCATAAAAACAAATAAAATCGTCGTTTGTCGTAACACCGTATACCTACAATACTACCTAACAAAGCCCTTGCCCAGGGCACAAATATTTTAAAGCCCACGCGAGCGAAGTCAAAGCTAGTAATAACATAATAATTATGATTCTTTATCCACTTAACTGTGAATAACACTACGAAACATTCGTAGCAAAATAACTATAATACAATACTTGTCATTTCTGATGACCATAGATGCGTTATGGATTGTACCTTTGCAATGTCGTTGTAGGGTGACAATGCGATATGAAAGTGGGGTATTATTATTAATATTATTATGTTTATATGCGTTTGTTAGTTAGTACTTCGTATTGATAAAGCTATTGTAACGTAAAATCATTTGTATGTATGTGTCCACTATTGTGTTAAAAATTGATGCATGCGAAGGCACGGTTAAAAGCTTGTTGTTTATTAAAATAATAGGTAAATACATAATTAACAAATGTAAAATTTTATAACAGTGTAAAATTTTATTACATATACTAAATGTATTGACCGACCGACTAAAAACTATTATCGTTCCGGTGAACAAGACGCTCCAAAACCCTAAGGAATTACAAGGAAGACAATGGAAGACGGTCGTTGCCGCGTTGACAAGTTTCGTCGGAAGAAAGCAACGACTATAAAGAGAGGGAATTTTTATACAACCATTTTCTTTAAGAATGTAACAACACACGAAGTAACTTAAAAAATAAAGAAAAACATTCGTTGAAACATCCACAAACACGCACATAATAAATTCATGCGCACTTTAGAACACTTCAGAGATAACCAACAAAAGGTATCTACCTCTCGATAAAAAAACCAGCATCCCTTATTGCATTCACACCCGTCTGACTGACATCTGTCACGCGGGGGGTCGCACAGACCCGACCGGGTCTTTCTGACCCCATTCCGTGCTGGTGGAATAAATTTTTAATCAAAATATTTTCGCATCCCCCTCTAAGCGCTGTTAATTTTTTTTTGTCAATGTGTGACATCGGTTAACTTGTGATGGGTGTGGTTTGATCCATATATTATTAAATTATCTACGAAGGTACACTAAGATCTTTGTAGCAAATTCATAATATAAAAACAGTTCCTCGTGAAGCCGAAAATTCACAAGAACGTGACCAAACCAACAACCCACTTTAGCCAATTTGACCCCCCTTTAATTTCGCTCTCAATAACGACAGACCATAAAATTAAGGTATGCCACTAGAGAACGAGTACTAAATTTGTAAGCTCTAGCTTTATTAGTTGCGAAGATATAGCTACTCAAATATGTACACTTAAGACATGTAGCCAGATGTGGTGATAGCAGATGGAGTTAAACCTAAACTGAGTGGTGGCACAGAGCTGGAAAAAAGTGTAAGCCATCCAGCAGCCAGGTGGGTCAATGGTTGTCAATGTCTCTTTCTCAAGGCTGTTTGGAAGAAATAACTATAAATCAATAAGATCGGCTGGTTGTATTCTCTACTTATGACATATTCTCCATATTTTTGGCATAACGTAACAATTATACAATTATCTATCTATGACATAAACAGAGTCGCAATGCGACTAGAACAAGACAGAGGCGACTAGCGTGAAAGTGAGGAGGCTTATACCGTACATTGAGCTGAATAAAAAAGCTGATAATGAATGAGTGAAATGATGTATGCCAAAATAAACAATTTATGAACATATGTGTTTAAAAGTAATCTATCATAGACAGAATTATTGGGAAAATACCAGCTGAGGCTCCTTTTGTCACAGCGAGAATGGCACACAGCAGCATACAGTTAATATTTATGGTATGTCGATTTGTCCTCACGCCGTCCAACTTAGGAGATAGACATAATATAAGACATTCGTCAAAAACATAATATAACAGCCAATAGATATAATACCATAAATAAGACATAATATAATAGGTACGAGCTGTACAAAAATACCTTTGCTATATGAAATTCACCGATATAGCTCATAAAATGGCCATGTTGTACTGGCAATGGGCAGGCCATATATACCGCAGTACCGACAACCGATGGAGTAGGCGGACTTCCCCTTGCAAAACAAAGAAAAAACTAACCCAATAACTTCAAAAGCAACAATAGAAAAAGGAGCAATTAATTCTGAATCGAAAACAATAGAAAATAACAAGCAGTGGAAACGACAGAGAAATACAACATGATATATACTTGAGTAAAACCCGTGAAATATATGTAAATAAAATCATATGTATTTAAATATGGCATAGTCAGAAACAATAGGTAATTGGCACGATTCGACACGGTTATCGAAATTTCTAGAAAAAATTGTCAGGAAAGTTTTTGTGACGAATATTCATAGGTTTGTAATGGAGTTCAAAATTTCAATACGAAGTGAGATTTTTTTTGGAAACTATAACGGAACGTTTTGTTTCGATTTCTGATATTCAAGCTGTTCAAGCCTGTTTCATATTTTTAATGATCATAATCGCCAGTGAATTCTATGATTTCCTGATTAGGTGATAAGCGGTAATACTTTTGATATCAACCAATAACGCCCGTCTACTGGGCACAGAGCCTGCACAGAGGCGTTTACAATATCATAATTTACAATATTCCCTGACTTTGCGTGTTTCAATTATTACTCAGCACCCTAAAGTTACAGCGCAATTTTGTATGTACAAGAACATTCCCAGAAAAATACTCTTTCTAACAAATACAATTGCATGGGATTCCGTCCGTTAAATAGACCACAGACACAAACAAGGTTACAGACAAGCAGGCAGGCAAGAAGACAAACATACGCGTCAACGCTTATAACAACGATATTTTTAAACCCTCGACACAAAAGGGTCCTTTTTATGTCGGGGGTTAAACAATGTCGCTAGTTCACTGCAGTATTTCTTAACAAATTCTTCCTCAGATTTCGCTTCTAAAAATATCTAGGACGATACAACATTCCAGTTACAACAATATAAAGTTAACCATTTTAATAGCTCGCCAGGAATCTAATTTTCCGTGAACCGAAAGCTAGTGACATTCCTCTCCCATACTTGCGCAGTGCAACGCGTTACGAAATGCAAGTGCAATTATAGTAGGTATAACATTTATATGCGGGACCTTCTAATGAATTCACTCACACAGCCTATAATATGTGTCCAAGTGTTGAGAATGTTATTCGATGACAGTATGTGAGAACTTTCATAATGATCTCAATAAATTTCGATGATTCATAATTTATAAGGCGTTTATGGTTAGTTACGCTTTACCAGAATTAAGTTTAATAAGGTAGACTTCTGCTGACTTCTCCTTACCACCCAAAGTTGCCTGGAAGAAATCGCTTTAGCGATGAGGCAGCTAAAGCGACATCTTTAGTTTGCTTTATGAATGGTTTGGATGTAAAAATGTTATAATATATTATTGATCTTTTCGTCCTAACATGTTGCTGTATTTTTGTGTCGGTTGTTACTATATGATGTTTTTTCAATTGTTGAAGCATTGTAGGCGTACCTATGTGTCAAATTTTAATTTCCTATTTAAAATTATATTAACTGTTGTCTTTAAAAATGTTTCTAAATGTGTTCTTTAAAAAAAAAGATTTTCAGTTTTAATTTTCTATTTTATTTTCATTTTCATTTTTAATTTTTTTTTCGCTGTTTACTTTTAAATCATGTTGTCTTCGCCTGTACATAGAGTGGCATTTATATAAGTAACATTCTTGCATGTAACCCTTTCATTTATATGACCTTTAACAAATAAATAATAAATACAACGATGAAGCGCGTACAGCTGGTATTTCGGAGTACAACTTGTATTGTAATACTTTAACTCAACTAATATCGCCGCAGTAGGTTAAAACAGTAGTCTTAGAAACAAGAACGTAACAACAATTATGTAAATCACCAATTCAAACTAAACTACTCAGTAGTTTCAATTGTCAGCTATTGATTTATTGCCTCAAGTTTCGGCCCTTTAACCGAACAGACAAACAATCACAAATAGACTACTTAAATAAATTTTTCAAGTTAAAAAAATGCTAATTAGACTGACAAAAGTATTAGACCCCTCGTAACTCATCCGCTACAGAAAAAACGTATGGAATTTACAGTTAGCTTGGAATGTGAGGGACCATGTGTAACTGGATATTTAAAGACGCCTATTGTATAGAAAAAACAGTAGCGTTTCGGGGTAATAAGAGAAATTCCTCGTTTTGTATGTATGTTGATGAGAGGCTTTGTTTCATACAAAATTTAAAATACACAAGACATTCAAACAATTGTTAATTTCCTCTGTCATTTCACTGCCCTTTGGTTGCCTGGAACTCCTGCAAGAGATAGCTTTTAGCCATAAAGCGCCTATTGCTTCTGTATTCTGTATGTTAACCTATGCTTTTTTTTTGTAATTAATAGCAAACTTAAACTACAAATGCAATAATGACATTTCATTCTTTCATGAATTTTCCAAGAACACAATAAATATTCCTCGAAAGTATAAACAAATTAAAAAAAAAATCAAGAAATCAGAATTATAGTTACCAATTCACATTCTACAACCCCTACAGAGCCCGCACCTTGCAAAATATACCAAAATTAACAATAATCAACACAAATGCATTTCCAACCCGTTGAGCGCCGTATCTGTCTAATTGTCAATTTGTTCTTTTCTAGTTTCCATTTTTTGTCCCGCTCGCACGTGCAGCTGTCAGCCGTATGACGAATCACTTTGTCATTCTGACAGCTTTTTGTTCGTCAATTGTAATTCTCACCCCAGATCGGTACAGTCGGCATAATAACGCGCGGAGCGTTATGATTGTTTGACGGATTTAATTTTGTGCCATACTTATTACATAAGCAGGACTGGTATTTTCCGCACATTAGAAACAAAGATCAATAAAGAAAGAGTAAGGCTACCATTAAACAAATATCTTATTATTATAGGAACAGTCTTTTATGCAGAGTAGTCAGGGATCAGCATCCACCGGCTGATGTACTGCAGAAATGCAGGAATTGCAGCGCGTCGGACAAACATCATCGGCATCCTAAATACACTCAGAGATGCTTTCAGAAAGCCACAAACACTCCTGCTTTTCTTGACCAAACTGGCTATAATAGCTGGAAATAAGGAAATACTGGGAGCGATGGGCACACACCGGTTACGAAGCTCGGCTAGATAACAAATGAGTCAAAGTGCAGACTTTTCAGGTTTGGAGCGAATTTGAAATCAGAAAGAAAGTACTAAAAGAAGGGAATCCCAGAATCCTTTTGAGAGGGTTTGCATTGGCGACCAGCCCTTCTTAGGAATTTAGAAGAGAGAAGACCTGTAAACAATAATGCTAAAAAGAGTATTGTTACAATACGTCTTGGTTTGCAAGACTGTACCCTAATACCACATCTTTTAAAATCACTTGCTAATAAATATTTTAAAATTAATCGCTTGTATGCTCTTCAACTACTATTAAATTACTCGTAACATCAACAATTCAAATAGCATCCGCCATATTTGTTACAAATGTTACCTTAAAGGAATAAAAGTATTAGGTGGCATCCAAGCGAATACACAATAGAATTATAATGCTGTATGATTGTATGGAACAACCCTTTTTTGCTGTGGTAATTGTCAGGATAACAGTAAAGGGTGTTCGCGAAGGGAGAGAGGGATAGTGATGGTATTTTGACTTCCAATGTTGTAGAAAGTTTGTTACTATAGCCAATACAGTATACAAGAAATACAAACTCATTTGCATCTTATCTATACTAATATAATAAAGAGGTAAAATTGTGTGTTTGTTTGTAGGTATGTTGGGGGTAATCTCTGGAACTACTGAACCGATCTCAAAAATTCCTTCACAAATAGTAAGCTACATTATCGGTGTCTAATATAGGCTAATTTTATTTTGAAATTTTGAAAAAAAGAACTTATAAACCGAAGCGAAGCGAGGGCGGGTCGCTAGTTATCAATATATATATCAATACTTTCAGTTAGAACTAAGAATATAAATTTTAAAGTAACTAATAATTTGGTTACGAAACGCGAGGACAGTTTGTAATGCGAACGGTCGGTTGGTCAGTGCTATTCTCATTCACGTAATAGAATTTTTCATAAATTTCATTATTTTTCTCCACTGTGAAAAAATTAAAATCAATTTCTCTGAAGCTATGAAGTATTGAAAGATACTTTTATTGTAAAACCAAAATGATACGTATGTGTTAGAGCTTCTTATTTAAAATTTTATATATCTCGAGTTATCTACTGCCATGCAAAGTTTTAAGAAAACTATCAGGTCCCACTTTGAACTTAATTGAACGCAAGATGCGTTTGGCTTTGAATTACAAATTCGAATTATTTTCAAATTAAAGCAATGATATTCTATTTCAAAATCAGTTATTGATTTGTTTTCCCGTCAAACGACCTTTTGATATCGTTGTTTGCGACCATGGAAAAGTTAAAAATTCGCGTTTTAAATATGAGTTCCATCGCGGCAGCAACGCAGCACAGTCGGCACGCAATATCAACGATGTGTACGGACCGGAGACTAAAGTCAATAATGACGAATTGAAAGCAATAGTGGAAGCGGATTCAACTGAAACCACGTCTGCGTTAGCAGCAGCAGCCTTAGGCATGAGTGACAGAACGATATTAATTCATTTGCGTCAAATCGGGAAAGTAATGAAGCTCGGAAAGTGAGTACCGTATGAGCTTGATGAAAGTCAGCTGCAATCACGCGTCGAAGCTTGCCTTTCTTTCGTGAACCGGCACAAAAATGAAGGGATTCTGAATCGTAATGTCACTTGTGATGAGAAGTGGATCCTGTATGTTAATCGTATACGTTCGTCACAATGGTTGAACCCAGGAGACACAGCCAAACAATGTCACAAACGTAAATTAAGTTAAAAGAATCTCATGGTGACTGTATGGTGGTCCTGTGCCGGTATTATCTATTACAGCTTCTTGAGATCTGGCACAACAATTAATGCGGATGTGTACTGTGAAGAACTGCAAACGATGATGGTCAAGCTCGCTATCAAACAACCGAGTCTGGTCAATCGCTCTAATTCCACTGCTTCTCCATGACAACGCTCGCCCACACCCTGCATGACAGATAGTATCACAGGAGTTTCGACTGGAAATTCTCTGTAACCCACTGTAATTGCCAGACCTTGCACCTACTGATTTCAATATTTTTCGGAATTTGGATAACTTTTTACAGCATAAAAATTCAACTCAACAGGATCTAATTCTATTCTACAGGTTACAATCTAATTCTACAGGTTACAACTCCAATGATCCAGTGAAAAACGCCTTCAGAGGCAAAAGTGCATTGATAATAATGGACAATACTTCGATTATTTAAGTATATAATTTTTATAGAAAACGAAATATTTGTATTTTTCTATAATATATAAATCGGCAATTTCATAGGTACAGACCTAATATTTATCGTGACGTTACGAACGTAACCTACATTCTAAATCTACATTATCCTTTTAACCTTTAAACCTTTTAAAATTTATTTTTAACTATCCAATCTGTAGTCATATCTAGCTAGTTATAGTAACTACAATGTAGTCACAAAGTAATCTTTTATTTCTATGGCAGACGTATACCTACTGTCGGCACGATGTTAATATGCATGTTAATACAATTATAACCCACAGAAGCGTTATAATTGTTATAACCATTCTACAGGATACTTTTATTCTAATTGTCAATTGGAAAAGATATTTAAAAGTCAAAATTAAACGCGACGTATCCATAATTTAACATAAACCAAAAACCACGAACGGTCGGTATTCCGCAGTCAGTCGGTGTAATCCACACGGGAAGCCACGATACCCACTCAAATATCACGTTACAATATTTTATGTAAGGTCTGATTTAAAATTTCGTCAATTTAAAACATAGAGATTTACGTAAGTAGAGTGGCTAAATGTCTTTGACAATACCACTGTCGAAAAAGATACGTACACGTATCTGTTACACATATACAACTGTATTATTTTTATAAAAAGAAGGAGGCAGAACAGCAAACAGTTTACAGCATGATGGTAAATGATCATTATCGCGATATATTTTTATGAAGAAGGAAGATAGATAAACTCTTTATTGTACACCAATGCATGTTACAAAATACAATTTAAATATGTACAACAGGCGGCCTCATCGCTAAAGTCATCTCATCCAGACAGCCTTTGGGTCGTAAGGCGAAAACAGATAACGATATCAATAGAATATATCAATAGAAGCAGAAGAGCATACAGTCCACCTGGCTGTATGTGGATATTGTCGCCTGCGATTATGACCACATCAAGTCAGACTGACAAACGTTGGCTCGCCCCCGGATGCGATTCCTACCTTTGAAGATTAAGGAAAAAATTTGGAGAAAGCATTGGAAAAATAGGAAGGAATTCCTATCTCTCCCCTTCCTATCCTAATATGGGATGGGAATGGGCTCTGGCATATCTAACTCACTATGGAAACACATACTGATATTGTGACACATACATACGATAAAGTGGGAAATGTAGTATATGTCACAGTAGTGCAGTGCAGGGTAGCATAGCATGGCCAGTCGAGTGCGCCGATCGGCTGTGGGATTGCCCCCTTCAGTCAAAATACCAATATTGGTCATAATTGACTAAGGTTGGCTCGGCTGCAGACACACTGCCTTCCTTTAGAGATTTGGGAATATGGATATCAGTCTCGACTAGGGTTTGATTTGCGCGTTGTTTTAATCTTTGCAATTAGCAAAAAACCCCACATCTATTATGTGTGTAAGTACTTACAACACAATAACTGATGGATTCTTGTCCACGAATCATTAATTTATGGCGGAAAGGAGCTGGGAATTAATGATATTAGTGAAACAAGTTGATGGAAGAGACGAGGGTTGAATCACGATTACCACGCGAATAGTTGTGCATGAGAAAAGCAGAAATACCAAACTAATATGCTAGTACTAGCTTAGTTTTGTACCAGCTACCTTTGATCTACTACTAGAAAAGGCTTTTCTATATTCTAAGGAGATTTCCAAGAAAATTTTAATCTAATCTCAACTGAACGTGACCGGCTAACCCCTAAACGCCAATTCCAAATTTATGAACGAACTGCAGAGCGCATTGCTCAATATAAAAGAATAGTTAACGGTTAACTCTCGATTTTAACTTAACCACGGTTAAGTTCGTATATTATTGGCCAATCAACCGCTCGTACAACTTTATTTTGCATTCGTAAATGAGTTATTTTCATTGTTTTAAAGTGCATTTTCGTTGCTCTAACTGTATAAATAGGTTTGTTCTACAACATTATATTTGCGGTTGACGCTACCTAACTGTTTACTGAATAGGATGATAATGAGCCGCAAAGGACTTTGTATTTGTGCAAAGGCTCTATTGGTTGACACTTTAGATGGATTAAATCGGTTATAATTATCTATCTATACCTATATGACTCTACAAACTCGGGCGGGCCTTGGTCTGATCGAGTATCCTCTGTCATTCTGACCTCTCATTCCGGATGCCTTTTTTTTCCCGTTGCCTATGCATTGGCGATTTGGCATGTTGGTTTATGCCATCTCCGGTTTAATATATTAAATCGGTTCAAAAGTTCCAAAATTATGTGTAAACAATAAATCACAAAAAAAATCATCGCCAATACTTTTTTTATATAGAAAACAGGCGACAGACGAGCATACAGTCCACCTGATGGTGAGTGGATACTGTCGTCCTTGGACATACGCGATATATGCGAACATCATCAGTCAGGAATGAGAAACGATGGCACGCCGCCGGATGCCTACCTTTGCTGATTAAGGAATGGGTGGGGAGAAAGGGTTAGGAAAATGGGAAGGGATAAAATGGGATAGGAATGCGTTCTGTCATATGTCACTCTCCACCAAAACACGTACGTACATTGAGGAAATACGATTAAGTAGAAAACGCAGTACATTTCAAGGTAGTCTTCTGTGATAGAGAGATAACGTGACCAGTCAAGTGCGCCCATCGGGTGTGGAAATGCAGCGTTACAAATATATGTCGTTGGAAAGGGTTAATGAAGCTCTACAAATTGTATCCAAATATTTTTTTCTATGATGTTACAAACATTTTCAACTGTCACCTGTCGTCAACGTTGTAGTAAACCGTACCCAGCAGCCCTTCTATCGTCCACTACTGGACACGGGCTTCCTCGTGCACATTGTCTTGTGTATGAGGGATGTATGGCCTTAAAACGGCACGCTATCCAAGCGGATTGGTGAGTCCACTCTTTAAGAGATGGTGTAGTTCCTCAGGGCTCGAAGGAGCGGTTTCGTTATCCAATAGTCGCCTTTTATAACACCACACAACCGAATGGAGATTTAGTAACGTTTTAATACTTTTGCAAAGATCTGCAGAAAAAAAATCTATCAGTGATATTTTGATTGTTCAATTGCAATACCTACAGGTACAGTTTTCCATTTCCAAATGAACTGGACCCATCAACCAATCATAATTCGAGGAAAACTCCGTAACGGGAATCTATCACGAAGTAAAACCACGCCCAAGGGGAGCGCGGGGCAAACCGGCGCCCCCTGAGTAATCTAATATTAAACACATTCGGATATTAGATACAAAGTGAGCATTCACAGAATTTAATAATCCCGCTCCCACACCTATACGTCCCTCTCTGTCTAACCCCCATCACCTTCTCGCTCCAACATGAATTATTAACAACAATTTTATGATTACATTTAGCATTGAGAGTAAGTGCGGGCGCGACGTGATACGAAAGCCGAATGGCCAGTGAAAAACGGTGGGAAATCGTTGCCAGTTAATATTTTATTGGTTACGATAGGTTTGAGTTATGTTAGTTTGGTGGGGCATCGGTAATTTTCAATTTGTGCCTGAAATATTGATAAGGCAGGCCCCCAGAGGTTTATTGGGCGACTTCAAATTTGGAAGGTATTCGCAACGAACTATTTCAATGGCATGGACTGCCTTGTGAAAGTGCCCCTCTTCGTTTTACATTCCTTAATGCAATAGCCTGTACAGGCTAATGCATACCATTAGCCTGTGTCTCTCCACTGCTCGTCACCACACACCATATTCTGTAAACATCCAATGGTAAACTTCTTCAAGTCGACGGTCCAATTAGATGCAAGTCATTCCACAGTACGCTTCCCGATAAGTGATCTCCGATCAAGGACTCGTCTTCCCCATCGATTGTCAATCCTGCGGCAAACATCATGACCTATCCATTGCCACTTCAGCTTATTAATTTTGTGAGCTATGTCAGCGAGTTATGAAAAAAGTTTCTTTGCGGAATGAAATCCGAAACAAAGACATTCGATTCGACAAAACGTTATGTCAGCCTTAATACACAAATATGAAATTGTCTTGTACTTCGACAACGGCCTCTAACGTCCCACTGCATAGACCTTCTCTTGCGATTTTATGTCATAATCCACGACACGAATTCATTGCGAATTGTTAAATAACAGTATATTTTTTAATTGGACACCCAGGCTTCGTGGCGTATTTTCACGTTTATATTCACGTTTTAAAAATAATTTGTTACCTAATAAATGGCTATATAATTAAATACAAATAAACTTCATTTAATTATATAGCCATTTATTAGGTAACAAATTATTTTTAAAAATACCTGTAATTTAGACAAATATAAAATTAAATAGGTAACAAATCGGTTGGTTTATTTATTTCATTTAGATTACTTTTATGCCCATGTTAAACGTTTTCACATAAAAAGTAAACTTATCCCCATGTTCCTCTATTATAAAACCTCAGACACACCCAAACAATGGTAGTGGCTATGTTTTGACAACACCTGAAGTACGTACCTAGAGATTTCTATTCACATGAATTCTTTAAAACATTCCCCAAAAAATCTACTTGAATAAATAGGTTTGTGCTACAACGTTATATTTGCAGTTGGCGCTAACAAACCGTATATTGAATGAGTTGTTAATGAGTTGCATAGAAGTTTGTATTTGTGCAAACGCTCGATTGGCGTATACTGTATATGATTCCCTGATTCCCTTGGCTCCTTTTCAATCTCTCTATTCAGCCCAAAAGTTCGCGACATTAATTAGATAACACAGATTGATCTGTAATGGCCGTTTCATGTTACTTTAGACGCCAACTTTTCTCATTTTGTTGTAATCGAAATGTAAAGATGGACACTGGACCTGAGCATCCGCGTGCCTAACAATTCTAGTTTTACTTCTTACCGCGTATTTTCGGCCCCGCCTTTACACATACTGTAGTGTCGTGTGGTGTTGTCGGTGGGATATAGAATAGCACTACCCCATTTCTTCCCGTGGGTGTCGACTAGGGATAACAAAGCGGTACCACAAGCCCCGAAGAACTAACTACACCACATCTAAAAGAGTGGACTCGCCAATCCGTTTGGCCAGCTTTGCGTTTTAAGGCCATACATTCCTCATGCACAAGACAATATGCAGTTTTGTTTTAACAATTATACAATTGCTGCCGTGTTTATGCGCTCCTGGTACTTTGATTGTAGAAAGAGGGCGGAGGACGAACGGACAAGCTAAGTAATATAGCGCACTCCTGCACATTGATTGACAGTTAGTTTGGTAAGTTCAATTTCAATTTATTATTTTATTCAAGTTAATTAATTTTATTCTATGTAGACTAAATATTGTTAGTAAAAATTTATTCTAAGTGTTATGACACTTATATAAATACTTTACGGTTTATTGACTTGACTGCTGGGGACTTGTAGTCCACAGTATTGAAGCATAAAGGCTCACGCAGATCGGCAGCCGCGTCGCGCAGCATTGCAAAACTACGATAACGCATGTTACAGACGCGGCGGGTTCAAGTCGGTTAACTGTGGACATTCAATTCTTCACGCCATCGCACAGCGAATAACTCTCGAATTACGTTCGTTAACTGCGCCCGTTCAATGCATATTGAGGCGGGTCGCGTCGCAGTGCATAATAACATCGGCGCATAAATACGGCTGGCAAGCGATCCGGCAGTACGCTGCGATGCGGCCCGTATGTGTGCGAAGGTTTATACAAAATATATGAAATTCATTCAGGAGGATTTTTGCAATGCCCATGCGATGCGATGCGGCCAGGTGTAATATGAGGGTATAATGGATTGGCGTCATTGGAGAGATAACGTCCTCCGCCATCATTCCACAATGAAAGTACCAGGAGTGCAAAAACTCGACAGGAGTTGTATAGTCGCCTGTAGCGAAATACTACTTACTTAGATTGACTATCTATCTATCAGCAAACTGACCATTCGTCCTCCGCCCTCTTTCCGCAGTGAAAGCACCAGGAGCGCATAAACTCAACGGCAGTAGTACAATCGTTAAAACAAAACTAGTTACACATTAAATAACTGCGTGGTCCATCCACTATTCGAATCACACTCTTGACCACTTCGAGCATTTCGTTCGTGAGCCGACTACAACCAGAGTTGCTCTAGGGGAGTTATGACGAAAATGGAACCGTACAAGTACGGGGCGCAATAATTTTATTTAGAATTCCCACCCCGGGAGGCGTTGGGGTGTAATACAATAATCGTTATATTTTGTAGGAATTACACTTAACGTTTTAGGTTTCGAATTAATGGCGTAATTAAGTTTGCATTTCTGGCATATTCTTTTGCTTTTTTTGGTTAACTGTAAAATCATTTAGACCATTATTCTTGGATCAATAGTTAGGGCAATCACTCACAACTGTTCAGTTTGGCGGAACATTTATCTAAAATAATTATGGACCAAATTATGTTTTTAGAAATAAATTTCACCAGAATCAATGGCCTACAATTGGATTCCCTGTGTTATGGGTCCAGAGACACATACAAAGACGAACACCACCCAGACTTGAACAAACATGTCTTTAAACAAATTAATGTAGGACCGGGAATTGAACCCGGAAAAAATAAAGGTGGGTTAGGTTGAGGCTCTCTGATCATAGTTAAGAAACAGGAGTCCCGCGCATAATTTAAAATTATTTATTTCAGTTAATCAAAAATAGTTTGTTTTGTTGACGGTTTAAATAAGTACAGGCCATTTTTAATATATGGGTAAATATAGAATAATACAAATAATAATATGGCTGATATTGACTTTTGAACTTAAGCTTGTGGGCTTAGGATACTCAAATAGAACTAGTAAAAGGAGACAAATGCCTGTTGGGTACTTCTTAAAAAAATTAAATGAAACTAATTTGTTCTAGACTTGATTTATTTTGAAATTACAGTATGTGTATCTTAATAATGAATTTTTGGTCAGTTTAGAGGTCTAAAAAATCCATTTCGTATAGTCAGTCTCAATGCAGGATTAAATAAAGTGGATATAGAAGTGTATAAAAGTCCACCAATCGATCTTTGCAATGGAATTTAGTGGACAGAGGGACACTTATCACTTCTTATAGACACCACAACTAATTGCGCATGCGTGACCAGACCCCCGGTCCACTTGATTGGTTATTCATCTACCCGATAATTATCCGAGTTTTTAATGGCTGGAAAATAATCACGAATGAAGTCCTCGATCGACAATTACCTGACACTTACCTCATCCCAATTCCCATTCCAAAATTTCCCGCAATTGCCAGATGTAATTGAAAAACGCAATTACAGCTACGAACGCGTCAGTTAATTAATATTAAATTCGCAAATAATCCTCACACCCCTCCCCTCCCCTGGGAGGGGGACGTGGCATGATTGAATTATAGGAAAATTTTGAATTTTGAATAATTTACGAGTTAGCCCTTTTGGTAAGGGCCGCGCGACACTTTTGTTTCGGAGTTCTGGAATTTGAATTCCATTATGATAATTGGGTATGGAATTTTGTTTAATTTATTTATTTATTAAATTTTAAATACGAACTGATGAATACTTCGCTTGCTTTTTTCAATACAAACGGACCTTTAGGATCTTGAGAAAAAGCTTTAAAAATTTATGATTAATTGATCATAAATTTTTTAAAAAGATTTAAAAAGCAAGTAACTCAAGTGAATACCTACATAAAGTACTTTTATTCAATGCTACCAATCAGTTTGAATAAAAATTTAATAAAATTATTACCGCTAAGAAAAAAAAATTAATAAAATCTGGAGAATGATTTAATCGTTTTTTTCTCCAATATCTTCCAAACGTCAAAGACTTTGACACTTTGACAGTAGAAAGAACTCGAAAGCTGAATCTTAAGGTATAAAATTAACTCATGTTTGAGAAAATTCTGTATTAATTGGTTTTGCCCCTAATACACAAGCCCGTGCCTAGTGAAAGATGGAACAAAATAATGCATCTTTCATTAAAGTGTGTGTGATAAATTATATTAGTTAGGACATAATTTTAAATACACAATGAAGAGTAATAAAATGGAGGGGGAGAGTGCACGCTGCAATCCAACAGCCGCTGGGCGCGCTCGACTGGCCACGTTACCCCTCTCTCACAGAAGACTACCTTGAAATGTACTGCATTTCCCACTTTATCGTATTTCCCCAATGTACGTATGTGTTTCGGTAGTGAGTGAGATGTGCCAGAGCCCATTCCCATCCCATCCTATCCCTGCCCATTTTCACAACCCTTTCTCCAAATCCATTCCTATATCTCCAAAGGTAGGCAGCGCATCCGGGGCGTGCCAACATTTGTCATTTTGGACTAATGTTGGCATGTATCGCGGATGTCTATGGGCGACAGTATCCACTTACCATCAGGTGGACTGTATGCTCGTCTGCCGCCTTAGTACATGTACATGGTACATGGTCAGCTCATGTACATGGTTACGGAGTCAGCTCGTGACCATGGTTGATGCAACCCAACCGAAACAACGAGTAAATTAAATAAGGTATACTTTCGAGATAGTTAAAATACAGTTGACAATGGTTTACATAGATAAATAAAGGTAATAATTCAAAAGTACTAAGGAGCAGTTTATCAATCGCCTGTTAAAAGGACAGTAACTGAACTTATAACCTCAGTGGCAATATAAAATGTTTTTTATCTGAGTCGCCGACGTCTCCGGGCGACACCGGTTCATAAACAATAGGAAACTTCCATGTTACACAATTTTTTAACGTAGTTAAGTAAGCATAGTTCATTCGGGAACCGGGAATCTGTGTGGACGGCGCGGCGTCTCATACTGCGCTTCCCGGTACGTGGTCTCCACTCAAAGACTCGTCCACCCCATCGGCTGTCGGTTCTACTTTATTTATGATCTGCCTATCCAGTATGCTGATTCTTTAAGCTATATCGGTGACTTTCATCCTTTATTTATCTTTACGGGTCTTGACGCGTATGTTTACCTTATTTATTTTACTCGCCGCTTCGGTTGGGTTGCACCAACTATGGTCAACAGCTGACTGAAAAGGCGAGTAGTCTATGTCGAGAGTTGCGAGCAGTTTCATCTACTACCCGCATTTGTCTTAGCAAGTTTCGTTTAGAAAATTAGCAATACGTTTAGAAAAGCGTTTAGCAATTCTTTCTTCAGCGAATCACTTCGTTTCGGGTTTCCGGAAAGAAATTCCGAGTATCCATAAATAATTGGGCGTCTTTGGAATCAGATCCACCGTTGAAATACATGTTTCAGCACGTACATAAACTGCTTCCTGACAATTACGACATAAATGGACATATAAATACCAGTTAAAGACAGCTTATAAGAAAAGGTATGTTCGAGAAGAAACCGGTTTATTTCAGTCAAGAGGGTGGTATAAGCTTCACGTTACTGCTGCCCTAATATTTATTAAAATTTGCAAAACTGTGTATATATAATAAACGAATCTGAATCAGCTGAATCAAAACGTACAACACTTACTTCTATCGAAACCGCTTTGAACAAAATAGGTATATCCGGTTTCCAGGCAACTGTATTTCTGTAGCAGTAATACGATTACTTCACTTATATTGTATATTCCGGATATATTATACTTATATTCCTGGATTACTTATAGCGGTAATACATCTGAATCAAGTCTTGTTGATTTCGATAGACAACATACAGACAAAGACAACATGACTGCCAAATGCCATCCACTTAAAAACGTACTTTTAAAACCAGAACACATTATACGAAGGCGATCATTTATTACGATATCGCTTGTCTAGAACGGTTGTCATAAGGAAAAAAGAGCATCAAAAACGTATTTTCAGTTTCAGATCAGTAACGCGGCTCACCAAAATTCAATTTCGTCAGCATATTCCATTCACGCCCACAAAACCATACGAAAAACCAAAACAATTATACTACAGACGTGTGTCGAAAGCATAATTTTTCTACGAAAACTATGTGGAAATGTGCAAAAACGCTCCCGATGACGCTTTGTTAGTTTTCGCGCCAACGCGCCCGCCATTTTTGACAGCTGTCAAAAGCCCAACGCGTGATTGCGTCTTTTGTAAGTCACACCTCTATTTGCAGGACACTTTTTTCTATTTAAAATCAAACCACAAAGACGAAATGTAAATTTGAATAACACAACATAATCCCACACAAATTACCAGGCGAATAGGAATATGAAAGCGATAATCGCCGAGATTCGTCGCTGATACATGCATCACAAGTCTGTCGTCCGCCTCATTTCAATACCTATTGTATCCCCTAGCACCCGATAACGAAACGTCGTAAGTCCGGTCCCGATACACACTCATCCGTCATTTACTTACGAAAGGTACATGACAATCGATCGAGATTCAGAACGTAACATGTCACTGTGATGTGACGAGTGATTCAGACGGTCGCGACTGATGTCCGAACGTTGACAAACGCGTGTCCAACCCGAGGGAGACGCGCCTTTTTTTAAATTCATGACGTTTCTTTTGTAGGAGAAGAACGTGACATGTGATAGTGTTGTGACGATGTATACCTGTCATTTTTGAATCGGTTCTCGAGGAGGTGTTGACGCTTCATGTCAGATCTAGATAGATGTGTGGACATGTTAATTGTTAGGTACGGAACCGCGCGTAGGAGGCGCTTGTCTAATGAAACCTCTATGATATGGCGTTGAATAAAGCGACCTTTAACCTTACGTTGGACACGTTGTACACTTTGCTGTACGTGTTTTTATTTTTAAAGGGGCTTATTATAATACTACGGTACTAATAAATAATGCACTCCATGTTTAATGCATTTTTGTTTTGCTAAATACAGGACGTAGTTAACACATCTATGACTTATTGCATTATTCAAGGTAGATACGAGTATGTGACCGGCGATGCGTAAAAACTGAATAAAAATATACCGAACAAGAAATTAGAGACACGGAAATATTTAGCTACGTTAATACGAGAGTAAGAAAAAGTAAACATGTCTGGCCATCAACCTTCTACGATGGGGTATATTCATCGATTAGAGAATACATACTAGATATGTTATACAAGCACTTTAGGGCAGGCACGTTAGACCAATAGTATGCTATATTCAGTAGCTATCGAATTATTTAATTCATGTGTTTTGAAAATGGAACATTCTTATTCTTATTAAGTTTCAAATTTGATTCGATAATGAACCTCTCCCCATCTCGCGTACCTACTGTTCGGTCCAAAAAACATTTTATAGCGCGAAACCATAGGCTGTCGAACAAAATGCCTCAAGAGGTCTTTCCATTAAGCTACGATATGGGGTTCTTCAAGAAAGCTGTGAATAGGATTTTGCAAGGTCGGCGGCGCACCCGTATGCCCCCTGGTGTTGCAGTTGTCCATGGGCGGTGGTAACACTTACCATCACGTGACACCACTTGCTCGTCTGCCCACTTGTTTATAAAAAGAAAATCTAATACCCCCCCCCCCCCCCCTCCCTCAGAAGTTGCCAACCAGATTTCTTTGATAATACTGGATGATAAGTGTCATCTAGTCTATTCCCGTATCGATGGGGTTGTTCAATCAAATTAAGTTTCTTAAGATTCAGTATCGGTCTCTAATTTTTTTATTCAAACATCATACAGATATTTTTTATCCTCATCAAGTTTTGAAAAACGTTGCTTTAATCCTTGTTTCATATTCAAAATCATAAGCGTTAACTTTGGGGTAAGATCGTACATGGGGTTTTTCGTACATAAAAAAAAAAAAAGTTTGTGTTCAGGAACACCCAATTCTTGCTGTATATTTTAAAGTTTTTAAAGTTTAAAGCAACGCGATTACGGCGGAATGAAGGGAGCGCGAGCCAATCAAAGGACAGTGTGAGCTGTACCTCTCTGCGCCTAGACAAATTGGCGCGAAATATGGCCGAATAGTTTGACCGAATATTCGGCTATTCGGCCGAGGGCCCCACCGAATATTCGGTATTCGGCGGAAGGCCGAATGTACTATTCGTTGCAACACTAGTATACATATTTTATATAATAGAATATAAAAAAAAATTACAAATTTGACACAATAATAATTTTTATTTCATGTTTATAGGGAAATTTGTATAAATAATAATAATAATTTAAAAATAATATCATAGTCCCATAGTGAGACACTGAGTACATGTTCCCAACGCAATGCTTCAAATATAGGACAGTGTAACTATCCGCTAACTAAGGTGTACAGAATGCCGTTGGTGCTGCCCCGCACGCGGCGCATACTTTTGCGTACAACTGCACGGATACAGTCCGTGCGAGCCTCGGCAAACATACCTGATGCGCTACAGAAACTCGACAACCTCAACAGCACCCTGAAACCACTATTATACTGGACACGCAGGGCATTGAACGATTTCTGCGTATATCTAAAGTATAAAACGATTGGCAGAACGTCTTAAACAACGTTATTTTAACTTTTTTAGTACAACGTGCAAACCTACGAGGCAATATGTTACATCGGACCGCCAATGCCCCGCGTTACCTCTCTATGTCAGCGTCATCAGTGAGGTCCTCGATGACGACGATATGTCGCAGCTATTTGAACTGCGACACTCTGTTCAACAGTTGACCGTTTACAACTCGTGCTTACAACTCGTCCAAAATACCAATATTTCACTTGTTTTAAAATTATATAGTAGGTAGTCGGAAAAGTTCGCGGCCGTTTTGAACGTATGAGTTTAGCGTGCTGTTTCTGACAACACTGGTCGCTGGCGGGAAAGTGATATACCGTTTGACAGCTGACTTTTTTGTAATGGCGGCAAATTGAAATTACAAGTTAAAGGTTTAATCTTTTTATATTTTTTATCAATTTTAAAATGGAAGTTAGTGAGGAGAAAATTAGATAAGTTTTACAATTTTTTTTCGACAAGGGTATGAATGCTTCTAGTGCTCGCAAAGGTATTTGTGATGTTCACAGAAAAGATGCTTTATCTAAAACTACTGCAAAAAAATGGTTCAGTCGATTCAGGTCTGGTAATTTTGATGTGAATGATTTTCCTCGCTTTAGATTATTTTTCTGATTAGGGTCTAATGATAATTCGGCCTAGGATTCAACTTATTGGTGTATTTCCAGAACTTAACATTTTAATAAGCTAATTCTTTTCTTTGCGATGTGAAGCCAGAATGTCTATTTTTATTTGTTCACTGTGATCTGACATAATTTCAATTTACTTTTAACTTTCGACTTTCGACATCTCGTCATATACCGAGCCGAGCCAGATATATATTTCCATATATATTTGGCACCTACACCAAGCTTCCAGGTGCGCCTTACTGACGTATCTGTTCCATACAGTCACATATACGCCTTTCCTTTCCTTCTTTACAACTCGCAACCGCCGCACCAGTCAATGCTTACTATCAATCATCGATGTGTGGGCTACATTATTACACATTTTATCACTGCAATCGTTATTATCACTTAGCACAGCACACTTAGTACATATGGAAATTTATTTCTCTTAATTTTGTATTATATAGGTCGCTATATTAACATATTTGGTCTTTAGTTCAATTCCCTCTAATCTTATTACATTTTTATTTAACACTATCTGTACCCAACCACGCGGTGCTGCGGCTGCCCAACAGATGGCGTTCACCCTGTTTTTGGGTAAAAAGCATGTTTTTACCCTGTAATAGGTATATAAAAACGCGCGTATTCGAATGCAACGTTGTGTCAAAATTTCAAAGCAATCGGTGCAGAACTTTCGGAGATTTAAGATTTTGAACAAACGAAAGTACATTTTTTTTTATTTTTATTTATATAGATTTTAAACTTAGACCTAACAACAAAAAAATTAAATCGCACTTCAAGCGGGGGTCCGAACTCAATAATCACTTTATATAATAGGATATATACTAAATTAATTTCATTTTTAGTGACATATACTTGTGCACGTCCTATTCTCGTAAGTAATTTATTTTCACTGATCAACAATAAACCCTCAACGTATAGAACGTATAGAACAGAGTGGTAAACGCTCATGATGGTAGATAAATACACTGACCTATGATAATACGCTTTTACATTAGTGACCTTTTTATAGAAGCATAATAATAGACGAGCAAACAATCTATCTGGTGCTAAGTGCATACTGTTGCCCGTGGATATCCATGATGTCGATATTTGTCGATATTATTTAACAAATAACAAAAGTCTTGACGTTCGCAGATGCAGTGCCTACTTTTGGACTACTTTACGTCTGGGGCTCAGAATTTGTAAAAAAAGATTGGGTAGACGATAGAAAAATAGGGAGTAAACTAATAACAGAATGCGAAGATTCGCATTTTATATTACATTATTACGCTTGCCGTTCGACTGGAACAGATGCGAAATACGTCCATAGTATGACTGGACTGAAGCATTGTCCATTATTTTCATAATAGTGAATGAAACTTAGATTTTTTTTAAATATTTA
This sequence comes from Sesia bembeciformis, assembly GCA_943735995.1. Classification (NCBI taxonomy): domain Eukaryota; kingdom Metazoa; phylum Arthropoda; class Insecta; order Lepidoptera; family Sesiidae; genus Sesia; species Sesia bembeciformis. The sequence continues at coordinate 1,668,409 of OX031042.1, forward strand.
ATTCCGTAGGGCATAATTCCTTGCATTCTGTGCTAAAAAATATCAGGGTAACATAACAACAAGAAGTTGAAAGAGCATGCAGTGCGATCATCAAGACTCTTTAAATCACGAACGCGAATGTTGTATAATGAACCGCTTTGCTACGCTACGACATAGGGCTCTTCAGGAGAACTAACAGGATTCCTCAAGGTCGGTAGCCCGTTTGCATGCCCCGTGGTGTTGCAGGTGTCTATGGGCGGCGGTGACCAGTTACTATCATGTGGTGCGCCCGCTCGTCTGCTATCCCTTCTATAAAAAAAATTCAAGCATTCTATGCTAAAATATACCGGGGTAACGTAGCGTCAAGATGTTGAAAGAGTATTCAGACTCACCTGGATCTGTCGCGTCGAGGGTCTGCGGCGGTGGCTGACTGAGGGGGCCGGGCGTGCCGCCGGAGCCGGGGGAGCGCACGTCGTCATTCACCGCGCCGCCGTACGAGAGCGACGATGACGGTGGTCTCTATTGACAAAGATTAGAGACGGTTATTATGTGACAGTTGAAAACAAACTCTATATTAAACTAAAAGGAAAAAGTAAATTATTATTTTATTTAATCAGTCCTAAGAATTTACGGGATAATAAAATGGCTACCATAAGCCCTTAGGAACTACAACATCTCTAAACGAGTGAACTCGCCAACCCACTCGGTCAGCGTGGGTTTTTAAGGCCGTACATTTCTCATGCACATTGCATTGGAAATGTACGGAGACTAACCAGCAGTATAAGCACTAACCAGATTTACATGTAGTTTTACATATACTCGATCGAATTTCAAACAAGTCGTTTAATATTTTGATTAAGTGACATAATAATTATTAATAACTTAGCGGACTACTCGTACAATCCTGACGGACCACTAAGTAAAAATCACTGGTTTACGCGGACATCGTGGCCAATGTCACTAGAAACGGAGTTGACCTGATGGTTACAATATGGCCCGATGTTATAATACTATCTATACTATAATCCGAACGCCTGATTTAGTCAAAATAATTTACAGAGCATTAGACATTAATCACGCCTTTCCCCAACAGTTCTGGGGACCATTATAATTTCATTTCGTTGTTTCACTAAATGAATCAATTAACCAACAAATGAAACATTTTTAATAATGTTAACCCCAAAAAATCCATCGTTTAGCTAGAGGTAAAACAACGTTGGGTAATCACGCGTAACGCAGGCCACAACAGCTGTGTGAAATGACCTGTGACGGCACAAAACTGTCTACTAGTACTACAAGTTGAACATTAAATAGTTCTTGAACATGCATTTAGTTTAATCTGGAATTTTACGATACGATATCAGTCCATGATATCGCACTGCAAGGCTCAGGCTTCCTTTAGTAGACACGCTGCATTTCCACAGCCGCTGAGCGCGCTCGACTGGTCACGTTACCCCTCTATCACAAAAGATTACCTTGAAATGTACTATATTTATTATTTCATTGTTTTTCCCCAATGTACGTACGTATTTCGGTAGTGAGTGAGATATGCCAGAGCCTATTCCCATTCCATCCTATCCCTCCCCATTTTCCGAACCCTTTCTCCCAATCCATTCCTTAATCTGCAAAGGTAGGCAGCGCATTCGGGGGCATGTCAACGTTGGTCATTCTGGACTGATGTTGGCATGTATCGCGGATATCTATGTACGATAGTATTCACTTACCATCAGATGGACTGTATGATCGTCTGAAGCCTTTTTTCTATGAAAAAAAAACTACAATGCGAACCCAGTTCGGATATGTCCTGGAGTTTTTTAATTCTCGGACATGCAGGACATACATACTTAAGTAGAAATCCTATCCTGTACTTATAAAGAAGGTCCAAAAACTTCCCGTCTTCAAACGTCACGATAACTGATTTCTAACTGATTGCAGCTAAAAAGGTTGCATGGATGAAATCGATTCAGCGTGGAAGCGATAAGGCCGCCAGTTGTACTTTTAGTTTCTTTTTTGCTTTGATGTTACAGTATAGCTCTCTCCTTAAACCTATGGCATTCTCTGCCAATCAGCCCCTGGGCAACCAGGGAATCATAAGAGCGGTGCATCTTAAAGTACCTACGAGTATTAAGATTGGGAACTAGAAATCATAACTATGGCCGTGTGATGTCAGGCGGCTTTAGAATAGCGCCATCTGTTGTAAATCTACAGGATAACAAAGCTGCCACCACAAGCAATGAAGAACTACACCACCTCTAAAGGAAACCTGCCAAACCGTTTGGTCAACGTGGCGTTTTCTGATCATTCATCCTAGTGAGTAGACAGTCCAGTAATTATATACATGAGTATAAAGCGTATACATGTATATAATATATATTTTAAAGGTATGACTAAAATCCTCACCAAAACCCGTATTGAAAGTGGTTCGTTGCCGTAATATTTCGGAAGTGAGGTAATGAGCCGGCGCACACGCCAATGTGCCATTACGCTTACGCGCTGTACCACCTGCCTTATGGTCCTTGTCATACTTAGCGAAACTAGGAAATCTATACTCGCTTCACTTGTCATAGCAGTAATATATACCGGGAAATGAAGTTATGTAGATTTCGAAGATATACGACCCATTGTAAGATGTACGACCCACGGCGAATTTGGAAAAATTTTGACCAGATCCCCACTAACGGTGACCAAACTTGAATTACCAAAAATTTATGCATGGATTCTGCTCAACTCACTCACTTAAGTTTGATCGGCGAAATCTGTAGATTACCTCAAGTACCTAGTTCAAAAATTATGATATTTTGAAGTCTTTAAAAGTATCTGCATTTGGCATTTTATACTATTTCCCCAATGTACGTAAGTGCTTCGGTAGGATGCGAGAAATGCCAGAGTCCATTCCCATCCCATCCTATCCCTCCTCAATTTTCCAAACCTTTCTCCAAATATATTCCTATATCTCCAAAGGTAGGCAGCTTATCAGGGGGCGTGCCAATGTTTGTCAGGCTGGACTGATGTTGGCATGTATCGCGGATTTATATGGGCGACAGTATCCGCTTACCATAATGTGGAGTGACTGCCGCCTTTTTCCATAAAAAAAAGAAAACCAAATAAGCCAAAGGTAAAATGGTCAAAGTAAGTTGTTATATAGGACTTATAAACCGCTTGTTTTTTTTTTTTAATTTTACGACAATTAGCGATATGATATACCATTCCGATTCATGCTTGCTTTGGGTTTTTTTATTTAACAGAATGTAAGCACAGTAAAATCATTTTTATGGAATAAACTGACTAAATAGTAATTATCTAAATATAAATAGTAATAATGCTAAACAGCCCTGTAATGGTCAGTGCCATGCTAAGCTAAAAGCGTCTTATTTTCAAAAAATAGACTTGCAATTCGTATGTTCCGATCAGCAAATGTGTAAAAATTTAATAACTCTACAACAGCCAGGTACTGACCAATTAACTTCTTTCATAAAATTTGAACAAATACCTCATCGCCCAATTTTAAACGCATTTATACCGAAAACCTCGCGTGACCCCAACACTTACTTGCGAACACCGGAAAATATTGACAAATAATTACTTGGAAAGGTGTTACTATTCGACACGTCGATCGTTAACGTAGGTACACCGACAGATATTCGCTAACGATATAAAATTACGCCCTCAACCCCACGGGCGTGAACAAACAAAATTATAACAATAAAACGCGCCTATAATGATGAACTCGCGAAACGAACTCAATTTTGTTTCTCGCACATGGTGTGAACGGAACGCATTAGCGGCCACGCTTCCTGCCACAAAAAAGGACCTTTTAAAAAAAACAAACGTCAAACTATTCTTAATTCGATTGAGTTAAATTTACTAACTAGAATTGAGCTTTATTTTCTTAGCAATATGTTTTATTCCGTTTATTGTATAGAGAAAGGGACATTGAAGCCTTGAAAACATATGCCAGATATTCAAATAAGGGAATACAAGATGTATTTAACAGCGTCGAAAGACTTATTTGGCCATTTACCTATTTCAAATAGTATTATAAGATCAGCATTGTGGTTTTCATAACAAACGTAGTCGTATGTATCTGCCGTTGCATTTACAGATTTCTATGCATGATTTATCTGTAAATAATCTTGATGAGAATAAAATAAATTTACTGAATTCTTTAAGACTTAAATTCGAACATAAACGCATTCTAGGTATTACAATACTGAAGAAACAGATCTTCCAAGTCTATTTTATTCATGTTGATAAATAATAATTACTTCAGATAACATTATTAACATTAACGTTGTTAGTCAGTACACATTCTATAGAAAGGGATTCAAACAAGTCCTTGAAAGCGTGTGTCCGATATTCAAATTAGGCAATACGTGTATCCGAACATCGTCAGCTCGTGATTGGTGTAATTGAAAGTGGCGCGCGTCGGCGGACATCTGTTCTAAATTCAAATTCGCCGTCTGTTCCGTTTCTTTAATGATTATTGAAATTGCCAGTTGGGTTATGCCTGTTCTATTTTTGAGATGGAATTTCTTAAGCCCCCACAGACGTTCGATAGCAAATCCACAGATTACCGTAGATCTTTTCGTCAATCACTTATCATTATATTTTCGTTCCTATGCATTATGAAGTATAATTTTATTTTGTTTAGTACCACATATCCAATAAGCTATAATGGTGACAGAATATGATTATTCTGTGCTATAATATATTGAGGAAAACTTTCCGTCCCGTTATACTTCCTATATCCTTCTAAAGGGCAGTATCCCTTTACCATCAGATGGGACTACCTGCTCATCTGACACCTTGGCATACGGAAATCTTCAGATGTTGACCATATATAATGCGATTAATCTGATTATTCTGAATATCATCAGGTAAATTCGCGAGAAATGTAAAACATAAGTTGCTTATTATTTAAAATAATAATCTATTATCCATCTACGAGACATTGACAACAAAATGCAGCAATACACGTCTGCGGTGTGCACTTCTGAATCATAGACAACAAAGGTTTTGTTTTCTGACTAAGGTCGAGCGTTATTATTATGCCTTGGTTAACCTCTGTGGCAGTGCTTTCTTAATCTTTATGGCATTCAATTAAGCGAAGCTGAGGTCTATTATTTTAAATTAAAACAATCCGTGGTGAGGTAATAAGACACCTAACGATCGTTAGTGCTCACAATCAATTTAACGTACATGAACAGCAATTAGTGGAGTTTTTTCGGTGATTACGAGGTGGATTGTGTGGCAAATGACCACTATCAATCACACTGGTATTACATACATTTGTATGATAATGTACGGAATTCTAAATGGATCTATTCAAAGTTCCCGAAGCTTTTGGTGAACCTGAAAACTCTTGGTTCGTATCTGTACCTTATCATACCATCCCATCGGCATGTATTCCTGCACTGCTGGATGTAGACCACATTATCTTCCGCTCCTCTCATTCAATTACTACCAATGACTTATAATCACAGTGACACCAGACTATTGAGCAGAGCTCAATAATAATGCAATACAATGCAATCAGCCCTTTCAGTATCCATTGCTAGACATGGGCTTCCATGTGCACAGTGCTTCGTGCATGAAGGATGTCAGGCCTTAAAATGCCGCGCTGGCTAAGCGGTTGGTGAGTCCACTATTTTAGAGGTGGTATAGTTCTTCAGGGTACGTGGTGGCTGCTTTGTTAACCCGTAGTCGAGACCTACGGTAAGAGACAGAGTAGTGCTATTCTAATTGCTATTCCACACGGCACTAATAATAATATTGACGAACTTTTTAGGTCATCATTCCACTGTAGATTTCTCTACTTCGAAATCTACTGAAGATTTCTTTAGAGTAAATATTAAATAAAATTTAAGACCGCCAATAATCGTAGTCTCTTTTAATTTGGTGCTCTTTAATTCCTCACTTGGACTTATTTTTTGTTTGAATTTTAATTCCTCGGACACTAAGGCGTGGTTTTGTTTCGAACTGGTAATTTGGCATTGTGACCACATTGTCGGTCCCAAGTTCGATTCCTGGAATGGGCGTGCACCGTTTGTGATTCTGGTGAAAGTTTTTTGTGGTTTCTGAGACGGTGCGTGTGGGAAAAAATATCAGAAACCGTTTGTTTTGTAACACGTGTACAAATTTTATGCCAAAAATGTCGTGCATTATCAATTTTATCTTATTCCACTTTGTCCGTTTCTGTTTCGGTAGTGAGTGTGTAGTGAGTATGCCGGAGCCCATTCTTATCCTATCACTTCCCTATTTCCTAACCCTTTCTCTAGATCCATTCCTCAATCTTCAAAAGCAGTTCGTCATTCTAATAACTGGTTTGTGGTCAAGGTTTATTTGATACGCGCGCATATTGTTAAAACACTAAAAACATTATTTCTTTTTACATAAATAATTTTAAAAAAATATATTGAATATATAAATTACGGTACTGGTAAGGTAGCAAATAGACCAACCACAGCGTGGGTGGGAAAGGAATAAATATAAATCACACACAAAACCGCAAAGTATTTATATGATTTAAGATTAAGAACTGTATCTATTGTACTTCTTATTAATAAATTAAAAAGTAAGTAAAAGTAGTGGTGATTCATAAATCGTAGGTTTGAGGAATTGATTCATGAATTATCATGAGAAGCCTGTGTATCCACCAATCACTGAAGCCCGATGGCCCGAAGACTACACTGAGATATTAACGGTTTCATTTCTCTGGTTTGCTTATTTTGCTACAAGACGAAAATTAAACCGGAATAAAAACTATAACCATGACTTCAACGTTATTAAACCTCTCCCCTCTGAAGGGATCTTCACACAAACAGTCGCAATTACGTCGGTGTCGCAAAAACACAATGCGTTCACACGGGTGACGCGGCGGCACGCGACTTGTATCACATTACGTGGGAATATTGCGATGACGCCAAGCAAACACTTTTGAGAAAAAAAAATATTTATATGTAACAAGAAATTACTGTTTTCTAAAAAGCTAGTAGTGGATATGGTCGGTTTACAATTCTACCCTCATAAGTAAATAACATTATTTTATTTATTTTTATTGATTTTAACTTCATTGCACAAAAATATTTGAGGTGTACAAAAGGCGAGCTTTTGTACACCTCCAGATCAGAACCTCCAGATCAAACAGAAAACAGAACGCGGCTGCAGTTAGTTTAAATAGGTAGATAAATATATACACGCACATAATAAATTATAATAAATGTACATACATAATAAACTTAAATAAAAATATTAAAAAATACATTGTAATAAAAAATATATATTATCTACTTATAAAAATTATTGTGCACGACAAAGACCCGATGGCCTGAAGCCCATTCCGAATTACATTCCGAACTACATATAAGAAACTATCCGAATTAACTCATATCATATAAGTAAAGCTAAAATAAAATTGTATTCCGAAATTAAAAATAAACAAAGAGCATACATACACTATGGTTATTATTTTTGTTTCACCAAAAACTTAAGTTTCTAGCTTAATTTAAAATGAATGTCATCAAAATGCACTTTTGCCTTTTTTCTAACGAAGACAAAGTTACATCGATCGATTTTTCTAGTCCGACTTTAATCTAGGTATTTATTTATGGACGAAGGCTGCAGACGAGCATACAGTCCATCTTTTTTACTGATGGTAAGTGTATACTGTAGTAGCCTATGGACATCCGCGATACATGCCAACATTAGTCCAAAATTACAAACATTGGCACGCCCCCGGATGCGCTGCCTACCTTTGCAGATATAAGAATGGATTTGAAGAAAGGGCTGGGAAAATGGGGAGCGAAAGAATGGGATGGAAATGGACTTTGGCCAATATCACTTACTACCGAAACACTTAAGTGCATTGTGGAAATAGGATAAAGTGGGAAATGCGGTACATTTATAGGTTGGAATCTGTGAGAGAGTTAGTTATAACTGCTATCTATCTCGCTATGTAGCAAGTTGCTTACGAAATGATTTTAATTAAAAAAAAAAAATAGTTACACCCAATCGAATCTTACATATTCTAAGTCCCCCCACTTGTCCGGCCCCCGGGGACTGGAGGGGCGGAGCGGAGGGGACTGGAACTAACCCGACTTTTCCATTACCATTAATTTGCCCCAATGAGACTTTACTGTGTCATCTTGAAAGAGGTCATACGTCTTAATATTGGCTTTATTTTTTTTTTGTTCTACGTTTGTTTTTGACCACTTAGACGAAAGTTGGTATGTTTTCATTTACAAATCTCTCAGTTAAATAACATGAATGTAATGTAGGTAAATTGTGTAAGTTGTGTAGGACAATTGTGTAAATTGTCACCTAATTACTATTTTATTTTATCTAAATATTTTATATATCGTTAAGGAAAGATAAATTGCCAGTATAGATTTACTGCCTTTGGTTAAGGTTTTTAATTAAAATTTCGTTGTATCAAGATGTTTAAAAAGAATCATGGTCTAACTAACGTCTGACCTATAAAAATGTTTTTTTAACATTTCACTAAAATCTCAATATCAGGGATAATTTCTCAAATAATGTAACGATTTTATAGGATATGGTAAAATGACAATCTTAGTTTTTGTCTTTTTATATATATGGCAATGGTACAACTAGCACATTCTGCACTGTCAAATTTTCTTTGTAATAAACAATTTCGAGGTCTAAAACTTATCCTGTCAATGTCCAGTCCCTTCGAAGTAAGTCAGGTGTCGCTCAGTAAAGTGATTACTCAGTAAACCTACTGGTTTACTGACGTTTAGTTTACTTACAGTTTTATTTACAAAAACACTTTGAAGTTTAGTAAACTATTACTATTATTAGACAAAATGCACAATACCTACACATTTTTTTATAATAAATCAAACAAAAACTCAATTTCACTTCTCTTCGCCAAAAAGTCCAACGACCTTAGTTGTAAACTATCTTTAAATTTGCGTGTAAGTAACGCAAGTCAGTGTCACTACAATGTTCAATTATATGTGTGTATTAAGTAAAAAACACATTTCTCAAAATCCAAAATAATAAAATATTTATTAAATAGGATATTTATTCAGTTTCTTTTAGAATTTTAAATATGAGATGTGCCTACTGAAATAACTTTTTGCGGAGGTGAAATAAGAATAATACTGGAAGTAAAACAATAGCGCTTCAAACAAATCTAACGTCCGCTAAGGACGTCCCACCTGGCGTTCGGAAACCCGATCTTGCGCACGCGTCGTTCCAATACGAAATTCAAATTTAAATTCAAATTTCGAACGAACGCTCCAATTCCCGACCCTCGAAGCATTGTCCTTTTTATGAATTGTTTTGAATTTAATTCGAGTGAAGCGTGCGTTTGACGGTCGGTTCATTCTTTGTTTTATTTATATTTTAATGTTTTTGTTTTGTTTTCGAAACGAACTAACCGCTAAGGTTTATTTTCAATGATAAAAAAGTATAAAAATAACAAAATTGTAAGAAATTTCATAAAGTAACGAACTAATTTTACAAGAAAAGTATTGGAACCCTTTACGAAGGTATTTTAAGAATTTTTAAATGGAGTCCATGTATATGGAGTCTTTATGAATAGTTTTGATTTGAAAGAAAGAAAATATATTCATTCATTGTCACGCTACAATTACCTACCCAAAAGTATAAAGTAGCTTTTAAATATAATATATCTCAGTACTTAATATTAATGATCATGGCTCAGTAAAAGTTAGAGAATATCCGCAGACATATTCTGCCAGCACCAATACGCTCAGAGACAGCGAAAGGAGCAAGCCACTCTTACCCAAAATAAAAGATGTACTGAAGAGTAACTGAAAGAAACTGAACTGAAAGAAATGGATGAAATATAGCTAAAAATGAGATTACAAATATACAACAAAATTACGTGTAAAACTATTAAAATATCCCGTTTTAACGATTTTTTTTTAAATAAGGGCTCCGTGATTCCTTGAAATTTAACCTGATGTCGACAAATCTTTGTTATGTTCCCAAATATACAAAAGCAGCGCATTCGGAGGCTTGCCAACGTTTATTATTCTGGACTGATGTTGGGGTGTATTGCGGATATTCATGGGCCACATTACCATCAGGTGAACTGTCTCATTTTCCATGTTATTTCTAATAAAATAATAACTGTAACTATAAATTAGTAAACCAATCACGACTGTCCAGTTTCATATCCCGACTTTATTGCTCCATCAAACGTCGAAACTTGTATCAAATTAGGTGCAGCATAATTATATACATAATACAAGTCACGGTTTCCGTCTTTACGCGCCAAGGTCGGAGTTTATGGCCTTTTAACTGATTCTTGTGGTGTCACACCGCTCCCTGTCACGTGACCATAATGATTAAACACCTAAGGCGGTTCTACACAAGCGATTGTGGTTAGAAAACCTTATCCAAAATGAAAACTTGACTTGTGTAAGTGTCGCCTTAGAATCTGACCACTTGATAAATTCCTGTTCTGCCCAAATTTAATCTCTTAATCTGTTAATAGAATATTTATTTCTTTAAACTAGTAAAGTAACTGGCCTCTAGCGGTAGGCACTTAGTTCAAAGTCACTATATAGATATAGCTCGGAGTTTCTTTGCGGGATAGGATCCGAAACGAAGACACTCACCAAATAACTAATGTCACCGACATAGCTCGTAGAATAGGCATGTTGAAGTGGCAATGGGCCGGTCATATTGGCCGTAGGACGGACAACCGATGAGGGAGACGAGTCCTCGAGTGCACGGGGAAGTGCACTGCGGGACACCAGGTGAACCGACGACTTATAGAAATTCACCAGTGGTGGTTGGATGAGAAGTGCCGAGGATCGTGTGTGGTGGCGAGCCTTGAAAGAGGCCTATATCCAGCAGTGAAGATACATAGGCTGATGGTATGGTAAATAACTTCGAGGAAGAGGGTCGGCCCCGGTAAGATGGTCCCATGATGTAAAGGCCATAGATTATAAAGACCTACTATCGTTCGAAATAGAGATATTTGGAGGAGGCCTACTTCGAGAGAGAGAGAGAACAGAGAAAGAAAGAGAGAGAGAAAGAGACGAACATATGTGGAAAGTAAAGGTCGGAGAACATGGATTGTAATAACTAGTATCCGAATGACATATTTGACAATATCTGAACAAAAAAGATCTACAGTGTACAGTGAATACGCTACTTTCTTTCAATAAAAAACTAAAAATGTCATCTTTGATTTCTTCATAATACCTAAAACTAATTAGATATCATCTACAAGTTGAGAAACGTCTATTTTAAAAACGTCCCGTGTATCAACACCTTAAAAGCAATGGCGCCTATTCTATGAGTTCAAGGACCGGCATGGGAAAGCCACTCTAGCGCACGTGATATCATGTCACCTACAAATTCACATGGACCACGCCTTATTACAACGCCTCAAGGTTTAAAATAGCATCAAATTTATTTGCCTTTATCAGTATTTCGCGTATCAGTGTTTGTGATATTTTTTCGATCTGCCCCAGTTCTCATCGCGATACGGTTTTTGTGGAATTGGATAGAATAGGATAGAATTAATCGCTAAAATCCAGTTCACGTTACGTGGAACATGTCTCGAACATGAGACAATATAATAAAGTGGTTTTTGTATTGTTTTTATTGAAACTTTGACATACACTTTATTGAAATTAAAACTTTTGAAAGATGGTGACGTGGCGTGGGTCGGCTTTACATTAGCAGCATTGAATCTCTTTCCGTGAGTGTCATAAAGGGATAACAAAGATGCTACTACGAGTCCTGAGGAACACCACCACCTAAAAAAATGGACTCGCCAACCCACTTGGCTAGTAAATTGGCGTTTCAAGGCTTTACATGCCTTAAGCGCAAGACAATGTGCATAAGGGGGCCCATGTACAGCAGTGTATGCTAAAAGAGCTGGTTACGGTTAAGAAAGATGAAATCCAGAAAATCTAAGAGAATAACGCAAAGAGTAAATAATATAGAATTCTGGCTTGAAATTGCGAGAACCTTTGAACATAATATTAGAACTTGTTATATACCTATCGGAAAAAGTGTAAGAGACGAAATAGGAAAAAAAGTTCGATGTAGCTGCAAAGGAGAAGTAGACGGTATTAAAGCAAAAACTAGCAAACGAAAAACATCGACAGTTGGTTTATACAACACCCTGACCCAAATGCATAATACCGTTCTCATATCATTTGTTTGAATCATTATTTATTTGTAAGATCGATTTCTTAATTAAAATAATACGCAAATTAACACTAAATGAGAACAATTATGTTAAAATATTCGTTAAACACGGGAATAGCATTTTAGAATGTGGAATAAGACTCGCAGAAACCGGTTCATGCATGGTTCGACAATTTATAGAATTATTAGCAAATTTAAATAGAAAACGCAAATAAGTTTTTTGGCTTGTTCAAACGAATTAAGACATTACATATTTTTAATATATATATATTTTTATTTAATATTGTATTATAAGTCACGATGAAATCTGTTGAATAAATTGATTTAGGTAAATACTCGAATAATTTACATAGTTTCAGTTCTAGAAGATCACAATATGTGATCCTAATGGAGCTAAAAAATACATATATATCAAAATATCAAGGCTTAAATATATATCGATTGATTCATTGATTAACCTCGTCACAAAATGGTTGTCTTCTTGAAGTTGTTCAATTGTTCTGTGTCACCGGTTAAAATAACACCTGTGAGGTCAGCAGATCAGTTTATTTATTTATAGCTGTACTTATATACAGTTATAAAAATAAATTCGTTGGATTCGAAAAAGTCTCAAAATAAAATAAGAAAAAGTCGCTCGTTTAATTCCAATTTACGACGGCCTCTAGCCTCAGCCGTTCCAGCATTAAAGGACCTATTGAATTCACTTTTGCATCTAGACAAGCCTCGGCAAAATTAATATATTCTCATTTAATATGCAAATAGTGTAGCCGGTCCCTTATCTCACTTGTCCGCTCCGTTCAATCAATGTGTCCTTTACTTGGGCTATCTTTCTGCGATCTCGCCTCCTTCGCTCTCATGCCGCCCTGGTACATAGATTTATTACCGCTAGCTATCATTAAAATTAACTCCGTCTATTTTTAAACGACTAGCGGAATTAAAAGGTTTTAGGACAAATCAGAATGACTATCCCCGTTTCTAATTTTATGTACTACCTAAAGGTCAACATTTTGCTTCCTATCCCATCGCCCTCAATGAAGAATGTTGAAACTAATGGGATAACGAAAATTTCTCATTCCATTTTACTCTTTAATCTACGGGGATTAGGGATTATATATTAAATAAATAAGGGGATGGCCCTTCCAATGTGTTTTCCCTAATTTACTCCTAAAATTCCAAAGATAGGCTATACATTCCAAAGATGCCTATCTTTGGAAGGTATAGCCTATATAGGGGTCTCTGGTCTGAATAAACATGTATCGCAGATGTCAATAGATGACAGTATCCACTTATCTCCAGTTGAACTGTTTGCTCGTGTGCCATCTTCTTTCTATAAAGAAAAGAAAATCTGCAGTAAATCGAATTATCTGCAAAAAATCTGTTGATCACTGCAGTAATCTACAGTACGTCACCTAACATTGATGTGAGGCCGTTTGTTATTCTCACATTGAAAATTGTTAGCGACTCGCTGATTTGACTTGAATTCCACCGATCAAATTGTCAGACAGGTAAATCGTTTTTAGCTAATTTGTTACATTAGAGTATCGTTTTATTTCACTGTCTATTCACACAGCATTTGTCCGTTTGTTAAAATTTTAGATCAATTTAAGGTTAACGAAGCGACCTGCCTGACTGACAGTCACTGGACACTAGATGTGGAACATGATAGAGCAACAATGTTGCTTACTCGTAGATAATGACGCAACTATAAGCGGTCAAACGACTTTGGTTGGCAACCATTTTTCGAGTTAGAAATGTATACAGGCTGTATCAGAAGTATTCCCGACTGAACCCATAGAGTTTGCTTATGATTTAGAGTTAATTCACGCGAAATATTAGCATTATTTTGAAAAACTAAAGAAATTAAAATTTTGTGCGTCATATTTAGCATCTATGTATGTTTGCAAAAAAATATGCGTATGTGCATAAACCCGTACCTAGCGAAAGATAAGGGAGAATCACACATTTTTCATTTTTGCGTAACATAATAGATTTCCGTAAATAAAAGTGTGATTCAATAAATTATACAAAGCCCGAGCGGTGAACTCAATTGAAACTTTTCCGTACCTACAAACAAGCAAAAGGATGGCCAAACCTATCTTTGCGAAATCCAAAAATTTTCAAAAGTAGGCAAATGCATTTGCAAGCGAGCAGAACGTTTGATATTTTTGACAAAAGTTGACATGTATCGCGGACAGTATCCACTATCATCAGGCGGACTGCGAGTTTGTTTGCCACATTAGTTCTATAAACAAAAAGTATTCCCAAAATGTATCAATATGTTACAATTGAAGTTTCAAATATTACAGAACAGAATTTATCGGTTCGAAAAATAGTAGCATGACGAAAGTGTTCATGCGAATGCTGCAGTAGTTAGAATTTCGATTGTAAATTACAACTATACAGCAACCAGATACAAACGTTACACTACATACAAGAAAATTAGGTCAAATTATCAATAGCTAATCAAGAGTAATTGTATTATAACAATAGTTAGGGGAGCACAATTATTCGTGCATCATTGTTGGCGGTGGAACAGGAGCTGGAATACTCGGTAAAGGGTCGAAGGGAGAGAGGGCTGTTAAAGACAGATCAACAATATGAATAAGTGTGATTATAAAAATTCACATCAATCATATAAATATCAGACAAAGACGAAGGCGAAGAATCTCGATGGTTAGTAAAGAGTTTATCGACTTTAAGTATATCGAAGACTTTCTGTAAAAGGTGCCAAGACTAGTTTAATAGTTCGCTAAAGAAGCAATGAACATTTACAACAAATTCAATGGAATTTTAAATTCGACTTGAGCGATTTTTTTATGATTTTGATTGTTGTATGGGGTATTTACTCTGGGAGGTTTCAGTGTATTGTTTGTCCAAATTGCTCAAGTAGTTTCGGTAATGACGCGGGTTTTTTAAAACAAGGAGGTCAAATTTCCAATTTCATATTTTATCTGCCTGTTCCCTAGCGGGCAAAGTCGCGGGTAAATACTTTAATATACCCAAGAATCTAAAAGAATATAGATGGGGTTTATTATAAAGAATCAGTATCCACTTACCATGAAATTGGCAATCAATTTATTTATTTTTTCATTTCACGTTCATTTCATCTCTTTCTACAAGTCTGGTTGATCTAGAATCTGAGTTTAATACATTCTTTATTTAAGTACTAAAATTTGTCGGCGGCATCGCGCGTTTGGTACCCGATTTTCAATCACTCGTCATATATCTATTCCTATATATTAATGACTTCATTATCGTTCCTACGATATCAGTCGTCCTCTAGACAGATCACCGTGATCACTCCTTCCCGTTGATTTCAAAACTACTTGACCAATTTCGATAAAAAAAAACCTATAATCTTTTGGAATTAATTAATACGCTACGCAACAGTGAAAATCGCAATAAAATCGGCTCAGTAGATCTCGACATAAACGCTCAGACAGACATACAGACGAACAGATATGCGAGTACATACAGACAGGCGTAGTGCTTCATATTTATATTCTATTCATAGTCGCATGAGACAAAAGTTTAATAGTAATCAGTTTGTTTATTTTAAACTAGCGACCCGTCCTCGCTTCGCTTCGGTTTATAAGTATTTTTTTTTCAAAATTTCTAAATAAAATATAGCCTATATTAGGCACGAATAATGTAGCTTCCTATTTGTAAAAGAATTTTTGAAATCGGTTCAGTAGTTCCAGAGATTACCCCCAACATACCCACAAACAAACACACAATTTTACCTCTTTATTATAAATATTAGTATAGATTAGAGACTAGACTGAGTTTTTAATTCGTGTTTACGTTCTACCTAATACGGAGGCAAGCTTAACCCCAGGAAAATGTTAGTGATAGGAATTAAATTTTAAAACTCTGCCTTTTTGTTTACCTTTCGTCTCACGCTATAATGAATATGGTATAGGGTTTACTAAGCCACTTACCATCAGTTTATGTGTCACCTATACCGGTACGCCAGTAAATGTCGGGATGTAGTTATAGTTAGTATGGGTAGTTATTATGCTGCGGTATCCCGCTGAGAGTTATTGTACGCTTCCCGGTGTTCTGTGCACGCTACACGCTTGCTCTTTTTAATCCTTTTCCTACATAATTTAAGGGAACAGAATAGGTACTGCAAAAAGACTGCTCAATCCCTCCTTTGAAGGACTAATGAAGTTACTATCAAAGGCGTAGGTTTCATGAGCGCAGCGATGTTTATACATAGCTTCAAATTTTAAGTCTTGCAACAGTCAATATCTCACACTACAATCGGCCAATCGAGCGTTCGCACAAATACAATCGCTTTTGCAGCTCATTATAATCTAATTAAAAAAACGATTAGATAGCGCGAACTGCAAATATAACGATGTAGAACAAACATATTAATTCAGTTAACGCCACGAATACGAACTTTATAGTCAAGGTAATGAATCGATTACGAACGCAAATAACAAGTTTGTAATGCTTTAAGAGTTCATTTATCGAGGGTTCAGAGAACACATGCTACTCAAATCCTGAACTGGATTAGATTACCAGTCGGGTAATTTACAACCTTTTGCTCTACCAACTATTTATAGGACGTTTCTGGATTATTATTTTTATATATATTACTAAACAATACTATCAAAAAAAATAGAATAAGTATATGCCAAAGCAAAATAATGTTCAATAATAATTATTGCAAATAGTGCTGTAGGTACCTACAGATAAATTAAAATTTGACATTCTGATTAATTTTCGACGTTTCTTATAAACGAGTGATCGCAATGAACTCACGAGTGAATAAGTTTGTGAGACTATCTATGTGAGACTATAAAAACGTGTTTATTAAAACATATAGTTATTTAATAATATTCCTTATTTCTCCCGATATTTTTTCCCAATCCTGATTTCTAGATATCCAAAAATAGTAAGCGTATCTGCGAACATGGCAACAAAGTTCGTTGTCCTTGACCCCGAAGTTAGCATGTACTGTAGACGTTAGTATAATGAACGATTGTACCTCCTTAACACCAACTAAACCATAGAGAATAATAATAATTATTCTCGATAGAGAGATAGAGAATAAATTGATAGATCCTAAAACGTATCAAATAGAGATTAGACCGCCAATGATGTAGTTACATCAGCCTTTTTATCGTCCCGCTGTAGGGCATAAACTTCCCCTAGTAAATAACTTGAAGGTTTCGAACCATCCACCAATCCGCACTGGGCCTGCTTGGGGGATTACGGTTCGAAGTTGCCTAGACCGCCAATAGATAAAGACAATATTATCACACAATGTACAAGATGTTTATAGAGGTTTCCAAACTAAATACAATGTAGGTGACAGAATTCTAACTAACTAACATTGATCATGGATCGAGTCATACGGCTTCAGAAACGTGTTTTTATTGACCCTGGATATTGCTTGATGTCATTTAATTATTAATTGATAGTCTAGTCCCTGTTAACGAATTCTATAGAGGTTTTGTTATATTATAATCCAAGAGTTAATTGTATACCCTGGATAGGGAGTTATGTTGAAGAACGTGGATCAGAAGTAGAACTATCCATAATAAGTGCTAATGCGACACTGGTTTATTCTCGACATTAAGTCTAAAATACAATTAGCACGCGTTGCAAATCAATACGCGGCGACAAACTTAGGCTAAGTGCACACTTTTTATTTAGGCTATGAACACATGTGCGGTCTAACTCTGTATTACTCTGTAACATACTCTTTCTAATGTTGTCCTTTATCGAACTTCTTGCTACTAAATCCCTATAAACTGTCCGCCAATAAAAATCTAAATTCAAATTTGCTCCAAACTCTTTTGATTCGGTTGTTATTTCATTCTGTTATCTAGTTTTCGATCCGTAACGATTTAGTAGCAAGAAGTTCGATAAGGGACAATACTCTAAAGAGTATGTTACAGAGTAGGACCGCACATGGACGTGCCTATTATGGTCCATTAAAACATTCTGTATCAGTGTTGCTCATGTTTGCGCATGTGACGCACCTTTTTCTCTATAACTATAAATAAATATAAATATAAAAACACGGTGTAAGTGTTTTTTTATAATAGTTTGCCCTTTTTATAATTAGTTTCATGATTACAAATCATTGTTTTAGTGTTTTATTAAATTTACTTAAATAAATTGCTGAAGTGAGTACCGGTTGTTATTCATTCCTTCAAGAACCCTTACCAACTGAGCGAACGTCGAAACCCGCATAAATTCATTATACTGTTTCGCAGCTAGACTCAAAGAACCTTAATCAACGCACTATAATAGACTTAAAGACGGACAGACGCGGCGCAGACGCTCCTCGCCAGTCCGGCCACGCAACGGCTGCCATTAATATTTAAGAAGTAAACATCCAGGCCCAGTACACCTCATTAGCTATTCAATGTAACGGAACGAGCGCATATAAATTATTCAAGTCGGTGTAGTCAGCGATTACCACGTATTTCTAGGCTTCCTCCACTACTTCCGCCGTGTAATTATTTAATATCTTTTATTGTGGTTATTTTAATGCGATTGAGTCCAATCGAAGTTAATTTCAAGTAGAAGTCAATCAAAGTATGGTTTCTTTATTCTCATGTCCTTATTCCCCATCATTCTCAGATTGCTTAAACCCTAAAAGTGTGTAGCATATCTATGGATGTGTCATATCGTCAGGTCTGCATCTGAAGCAGATGTCAACAAGCTATACTGCCGCCATAAGGAAAAAGGTCCAAAACTAGTAGAAAACACATTTCGAGGAAAGCAGCTTTATAGATTTTTTAACGTTTTTTTTTTTAAAAAAAAACAATGTATTTTACCATGTTTAATGAATTGGGACACTTAGATATACAAATGGCATATATAATATTATAACAAAAATAAATTAATGTAATTATTATGAATAAATAAGTAAAAAGGCATTTTATTATTTTATTTTAGCGAAAATGTTCACAAATATTAATTCTATGTTTAAAAGGTATAATTAGGCAATGTCTTAGAATTTTTGGAATATTTGGAATTTTTTTGCTAATTAGGATTTTTACAATTTTTGCTAATAATGGTGTAATTGTATCTTTTCTTTATTATAGTATTTAATAAATAAAAAAATATGTTTGTTTCTAAAAATATTAATTCTTTCTTCGGACTTTTTTTCTGTTTTTTTTTTATAAATCTGTTTACTTATATACGGGCTTTTACTATACATCTCTAAATTGTTTTTTAATGCTACAAGTCTGTCTATAACGGATATTAATGTTACATGTATCTATCTATATGGTTTGTTTGTTATCTATGTATGTATTATATATCTGTTGTATGTATATCTTTAACCTGTTTAAATAAGGGAAGATTTTTTTTACGAACAGTCCTACCTCTAATATATAGATTGAAGGGAGCGTCAATAAATTGTGATTTATGAAAACTGGTCTACAATTCATTCTGCTACTCAAATTAACAAGTACATAATCTAATGCATTTTTTCTGCATTATGAAAATTTGACGAGCGTTCATGCTGTCGCTGTTCGTGTAGCCAGGCATGGGCGTAGCAGTAATGTGTTGAGAGAGCGGTCTCAAAATTTGAGGTTAATTTTATTTTGCATATGTAGCTACATATAATATTTTAAGTTACACCAAAATAATATGGTACTTATGTGAAATTAAAAATGAAATAAACACTTGTGAAAAACCAGAGAGACGTGGTGACATTAAGAGAGGAAGTAGTTTACAAGAAATTCAATAACGGAAACCATAATAATATACGAAAATCAAAACACTATTAAAAATTTCGTAGCAAACAAAAAATTGTATATTAAAAAGCTTTCGAGTCCGTCAATAGGAGTGAAACCGCTGTTTTCAATAGGCTTTTTAACAGAAAGCTCTCATTGTGGGCGGCTTAAAGGGTTTCACGGCGACAATACGGCCTGAGTTTAATTAACCGGAGCTTAAAGCTTAATTGTAAGTGCAGTTAAGCCTACAACACGTGTCGGAGTCTCTCAGGGTACGGTGCTGGGGCCGTTGCTTTACAACTGATGTTATAATGAAATCATTTTGACGCGTTTTGAATTGTAGGATTAATGTGTTGGTTGATATTATATTTTAATATCGTATTTAAAAACATTCACGGGATTCATTTTAGCGCATGTAATTATGTCTCAAATTCATTCCAATCAAAAGGGTCGTATTGATTAGTTAAAGAAATTATAATCATGTGTTTATTTAAATTTCCATTAAACTTTATCTGATTTAGATAAACCTATTTACTAACAACCGATCGCGTCATAACATATCATTTGATTATAATAGATCGCTGATGGATATCGATTGCAAAAGTTGATAAAGCTATTTTAATTTTAAACACCAACCTTAGTTCTATCAATTCCATTAATTCGAGAGTTTCTACAAGAAAACTCTCGCTCGGATTATTTATACAACCTCCATCTTTATTAGAAGTTATTTGCCCGCAAGCAATTTACAGGGAAACCAAACAACAATTACCGCACAAAAACAAACAAGAGGAAAAATCATTAGGGTAGCGCGTTGAGGGGGTGAGCACAATGGAAAACACTGGCGTTCGAGTGGTGCAGTCATTGTGTGGAGATTGTACGTTTGGCCACAAACGTGAGGGTAGTCGACAATGGGAACGTGAGATTAGTGTTGTCGCGGGAGGCTTCGGAATGGGGTTAAAGCATAGCTTAATAAATATTGGGATAAATATTAAAATTTGGCGATACATTTGACTTTTCGCTTGACCAACTATTCCCACGCCAGGAAACTCTTCAATCCCTTTCATTTTTTCTGTTGAACTGCTGCTCATATTCGAAGACAACAGTCAGAACTTAATTTGGGAAAACAACGTAACACGTGCGACAAAATATCTCCATCAGAGCGCAAATTACTGCCATTGAACTACCGATCACAGTCAGCTGAACATCATCATGCAAAGGACAACAACTCTTGCAAGTATATGTATACTAGCAACCCGCCCTCGCTCCGCTTCGGTTTATATATATTTTTTTACCTTTTTTTTTTCAAAATTTTAGAAACATTTCCACCATACATTATATTCGTGTAACTCTTACGGTTTTTGCGATGGCAGAGTTTTTTCCGACTTACTTGACACTTGTCGTTATATTTTGACCAATTTACACAATATCTTTATAAATTATAGCCTATGTGTTATTCTGATGTATGAGCTATATTATTGTAAAGTTTCATTAAAATCCATTTAGTAGTTTTTGCGTGAAAGAGTAACAAACATACATACATCCATCCTCACAAACTTTCGCGTTTATAATATTAATAGGATCTACGAGCATAATCTTTAACAATGATTTTATAGAAAAAATTTCAAATGGACCAAACCAAGTCATCGCCGCTTATGGACACCTACAGTAGAATGAGAGAGAGAGAGAGAGAGAGAGAGAGAGAGAAAATACTAACAACTTTAAGCCTGAGAACAATAGAATAAATGTACAGGAAACTGAATTTCAAATATTCGTACGTCATACAATTCTAACCAAATCATCATCACCTCCAGCCTGATTCCACTGCTGAGTCTCCTTGCGTTTGTGCCTGCCTTTTCGATCGATCTCTGTTCTTCTCCACCATATCATTCCCGCATTTTTTAAACGTCAATGACTCAACTTGCCGCCAGACGACCAACGCTTCGTTTACCATTCATCACCACCATAACATAATGGCAAGAGTCAATGGAAAGGTATTTCCGTATATTTAAGAAGAAATATTGAAATAAAACTTACAGAACTTCACGAAACGTATATTGTAATTAAATAAATTAATATATCTACAGGATAAATGTTACCACCACATTGGATATATCCACATATATGGATACCACATTTTGATAACTTATGTTTTGACAAAATAAATGATTTGATTTGATTTAACATTTGAATCATGATTTTTTTTTGAAATTATTATAAGTTTCAGTCGTAGCGTCTCCCGCGCCACTTCTTTTTGCGATCTTTGTTGTTTATTTCCATTAGGTAATGGAAATGTAGTGAATTTTCTTCGAATTTGAAAAATATAACCTGTGCTATTGGTAGTATTTCTACTTAATACAGTACTGGCGTATATAGTCATATTTATACGTACGCTACTTCGTGCATATCTCGCGGGTTCAATATCAGCGTTCGCCTGTATGTTTGTTGTTCGTAACCCGACACCTCGATAGATTTCTCCCGCCCTTTGTCTTGCCCTCCGCCCTCCGTGCCATTTGTATTCTCAGCATAACTGTTAAACGCATAACCATTCAGGTTTCAATGCGGTTTCCTATTCAAGATTTTAGTCCATTGTTTCGTATTTAATTTTATTTTTAGCTATGAAATCCGAATTGTTTAAAATAGTTTATTGTTTTCATTTCTTGTAGACTAACGTATTTTTGTTACCTCAAGCTTGAAATAAAGAAGTCTTTATTGAAACGTGTAACACAACATAAATTAGGTACCTACATGAACCTGTATACTCAAATACTCATACATATATGACATTAGAGTCGATGATCTGTGGCGAGCCTTTGGAAAGGCCTATATTCAGTAGGCTAATGGAATGATACATATCACACTCATATAATAATATGATATTGATACAAATGGGATCCCAGTAGCATACATTGTGTGCGGTTTAACATAAAACTGCCAGTATGTATGTATGTACACTGAATGTAGTTCGGTTGTCGCTGGATGAGACGAGAAGATCGGATGTGGTGGTGAGTCTTGGGAGACGCCTATATACAGTATCTAGTGGAGACACTGAGTTGTATGGTATGTATTATCTTATAATTATTTTAATAAGAGTGATGCAAAGCGTAGAATATTGTGCTTCATAGTAAACCTTAACGGTATTTTGTGATGTGTATTATGAGATTGTAATTTGAGATCTCATTATGTAGTTCACCAATCTCAGTGTAAATGAAAAAGAATAGATATTAGACCAGTTGAACATCCTGTATCAATGGGAGCTAGAAATGACACTTATCAAATAATATACAGAAACTTATAAAGACATACTTTATCCACAGTAACGGCTGAATATTATTAAAACATTTTACATATACAACAACTTGGATATGAAATGAACAAACATCGTCGCCTAAAAGGGAAGCCCTTTGCCACATAAAAACAGAAACTTCTCACAACATTAGGAGGAAACTTAACAAAAAGTGATGATTGAAACAAACCCGGTACAAGTTCGGAAACACGTCCCACCCTAAGTGTATTAAATCGTCTAAACTTTGGTAAAAAGTGAAAGGAGACAAAGTGAAATAATATAAATACTTTCAATAATAAAAAGTTGATATTGGTAGAACTTTTTGGTTTGTGGCGCAAGCAGTAAGCGGAAAGCGATTAACAGGGTCAAATGTCGATAGAATTGTAGTTAGACGACAATTCAAAGGGGGGGGGGTAGTTATGGCGGGGGGGGGTACACGCTGCAATTTAAAGGCCGCTGGGCGCACTCGACTGGCCTCGTTACCACTCCCTCACTAAAAACCCCCATCCTATCTACTTACGATCGGGGGGACTGTATGCTCGTATGGAGATTTTTTCCATAAAAAAATTCAAAAACAGCTCAGTTCATTGTTTAAATAGCTAACTGTGGATTTTTAAAAAAACGGAGCTAAAACTAGAACATAAAAACTATTGATTCAGATTCTCCACATGGCAGACAATTTTTCAACATACCTACTTGAAATTTATGCAATCACGCATGGTTTCTCCAGAATTAGACATAACTTAATGATCTGAGTTGCATGAAAATAATTTGATCCGTTAGTCGTTTCGTGGCCACCGCTAATTTTTGAACAAGGAAACAATAACAGGTCAAAGATCAATTGTCTGAATCAATTGTTTTTCAAGACGTTATTGTTATTTTGATACTGAATACACATAAATAGTTGTGAGACTCAAGTCATTAATTTGCTTTAATATCATAACAATTGGATTTAAAAACACGATTTTTGAAAACGCTACTTTCAGTACAAAGGCCATCCGCTACCGAATATGAACTTGGAACATAGATATGTCGAAGTTGGACAGAGGGGCAAAGCTGACAGTCGGAATTTTTTTAGGATACATTATCATAAGCACCCCGGCATGGGAATAGAAAATGGAAAAGTGGAGTGTCGGGAGAAACTTTGTGAAACTGTCGCCGACTGATATAAACGAACGGGTCCACGCTTTTAATACAAATAAAAATATGTTTATTGAATTTGCGGCAAAAGTTGTCCAACAATGGTAGTAACTTGGAAAGCGCTATCAGAAACTCTTTCGGTTTCAACAGAATTTATATTCGATATAATTATATGCTTAAATAAGAGTACCTACATGAACGTATGCTCCTCGTTAAGGTGAGTCATTCTGGGGTTTCTGATCTGATACAAGAACGGCGTAATGATCTGTTGAATGATCTGAGTAATCTGGGACGATGATTTTTGATTTTTTTTTATATCTCCAAAGGTCATTCTGAAGTGATGTTAGGATGTTAAATGTCACAGGACGACAGTGACCACTTTCCACCAGGTGAACTGTTTGCTCGTCTGCCGCCTTATTTCTATAAAAAAAAATACTAAGCAAAAACGACTACTGCAGAACTTTTTGCCAAAATGTTGAAATGTAAATTTGAGTATGAAGTAACAAATGTGTTTAAAAACACATTATGCCGATCAAATGATATCAGTGATATCGAAGAAAATTTCAATTTAATATTTAACGATACAATAAAAATTGCTGTCAATAACTTTTCAGAAATTTTCCACCGGAGGCGCAAAAGGCGAGGGAAAAATCATGCCGAAATCAAAAAGTAATAAGAAAGGACAGATTTGTCAGCGTTCAGAACATTCCTAAAAGAGAGGAGATCCAAATTTTATTGTGCTTCTGTAGAAGTTACTTTCGATTTACCCATAAAAGAAATATAGCAGAACATCATCGTGTTAAAACTATTCATTTTGATCTTAATATTTTAGTCGTTTATGAAATAAAACTGTTTTTATAACTTAGGCACTAACAATAAAGATGGTTCATAACAATTCCATATTATCTTCTATATGTTCTTATCAGTCACTATTCCAACATGATCGTTTATCAATCGCTATCTCCAACGATAACTACAAAACATTCCCATGTTGAAAGGAACTTGTCGCGAACGTATTACTTCTATCAAATTTTGGACGTTTATGAGTGTATAAACAAATATTTGAGAGATTGATTACAAATTATTATCTGCTTTATCATTTTATACGATAATTTCAGCCACTTGTGAAATACCTTTTTGATTTCAGCTCTACTCAGTTCTTATTTCAAAATTTAGGTTCTTTTCCTTTGATCACTGCGAAATAGATATTAACCTCCTTGGATTACTTATTTGAAAGTGAAACGAAACACTTATTTATAGTAAATCTTACATGACAATATAATACTTAATGGAATCCGTTGAGAGCAGAATTAATGAATGGGCATATCACTTCCAAAGCCAACATTGGTGGTTGCTAATAATAACAACCACCCCAAGAAGCACCCTTTAAGAATTCCCGACTAATAGAAAGCGTACAGACAGACAGACAATCCATCACTAGCCCCCTACCAATGTATTATTTATGGGGACAACCCCGAATGGAATGCTAATCTCTCGATATCTTGAGAATTTTGGGGACATCTATTGGGGATTGGCTATAGCTATTGATGACAACCTTAATGCTATAGCTATAAATTCTACTTTAGAACAAATCACTCATATATTTGATAATGCTGAGGAGAATTCCGGTGCTAGACTATTTGCAATTGTCGCAAATCTTAAAATAGGAGCCGTAAAGGTTATTTTTGATTAATAAGAATCAAAACATGTTGCTGATGTAGCAGGACTTGTATAATTGTCGTATTTGTTTGTTTGTGAAGAATGATAGCAGGGCACAGGATGAGGAGTGAAGTTAATGGCGCTTCCTTAATGAATTTTCTGAGTGACGATGCTGGTAATGGGATTGTTCTATTCCTAATGGTATGTATGTAATTGGAGTTTGAGTTTCCCGATTTTGCCAAATGTAATCCTTGAGGAACTGTGTTACGCAGACAGCGTATGTTTCCTTAAATCAGGATTCAGACCTAGGATTTTATAATTTTCAATTAGTCTAATGATTAATGATAGTATGTTACAAGTGTTTATCAATTTTGGCAAGTATACAAGTATACTGTTCTCGGCTCTTAGTGTTTCAAGTTATTTCATTATAGCGACTGTATTTTTAGTTTTCTCATAAATAACAAAATAACACTTAAAAAAAACAACAAGTTTAGAACGGTGCGACATCAAAACAAGTTCCTTTAGCTAAAAAATATTCCTCGCTGTATTTACTTCGGAGATAAAACCAAAAAATAGCTCACCGTCCGCCGTCTATTTCTATAAATACATCACTTAGTCGTAGGAGAGTAGAAAAAAAAGTATTTTGGTGTGATCCGAAGAAGGGGCACACAATAAATCCCTGTGGGACTCTTTATATTGTAACTGGAAACGGCTTGTTTTACTCGCTCCTGCTCATTCCCCGGTGGCGTATTGGTTGTAGTTTCATTTTGAGTCGGTTTCGAAGTTACCCACGAGGTCATGACGATACTATGGTTGTTTTGCTTGAAGTCGACAAGATCGGAGGCCACATTATTTCAGTAAAGTTCAGAAAATAAAGGCTCGTTCAGATGTTATGACATTCGTATTCGAGATTCGTATATTTTTGTCGCAGTGACGTATGTGAATTCTTTACATTTTTAGGTCAGATATTTAATATTTTTCCATATATTGTAGACAAAAAATTTGTCTAAAGCCAATATCTAAAAAACGTGCTTAAACTCTGACTCAGCACATAGAATTCAAAATCGTGGCCGCAATGCAAACTTAGCAAGTCCTTAGCAGAATTTACTAAATGGACTTGCGAAATAATTTGATAGCAACTAGTTCCATTCGTTGTTACACGATGGCGCTACTGAGCGCTTGACACAAATCAAATATTAACATTTTATAGGTGTAATGTAAAAAAAATTATATTTGCCTTATTGTTCAACATTATATACCATACCATCAGCCAATGTCTCTCCACTATACCTATAGGATTATCCAAAGGTTCGTCACCACAAACGATCCTCCGCCCTTCGCATACTAGCACTGCTGGCAAACTGCTATGATTAGCTTTGTTACTATAAATTTGAATCATGTGTTGTTCAAGATTATGCTTAGGAAAATTCGAGCTTAATAAAGAGTATTAAGAATGCTTTACAGATGTCAGTCTTACAGTCTAAACAAATCTTTTTAGAACCTAGCCAAGAAAATGAAAATTTCGTCAGTTCGCGGAAATACTTTAAATTATATCACATCTGACATAGCCGCTTGTTCAGAAATATTTTTTGTATTTTTCTGGCTGGGTTTAAATGAAAAATAATTATGAAAACTTCATTTTTACCAAATAATGAATGAAGGAAATGAACGAACTTTTAGACTTACCTGAAACAAATTAAAAACCTTAATTAGAAACAAGTGGCAAAAAGATAAAAATAGCACAAAATAATATTAACTTAACTATCCATCATTAAATGTTTTAATTTAAATAATGTTGAGTTATAATCCGATTTAATGAACTTTTAGGCTTATTCTGTAACAGTGAGGTAAACGTTCAAAAACTTGAAGTCAATATTTTTCTTACAAATAATATGATTATAATGAATGAAAAAGTCACAATGTTCATATTGACTTAAATCTCATATATGTAGTCAATAGACTGCATTAAAAATGAATTAGACATACACAGTTGTAATTTCAATTTTTGAGCAATACGAAATTAGGGCCCGCATAAATGAACGATTCTCAGTTTTAGAATTAGTCCGAGTCGTATCTCATAGCACCTTATGTCGTCTGCATAGAGGATAATTTCCAACTGATCCGTTAGAGGGCGAAGCATGAAACTGAGCTATGCTGTGCCGAGCTCTGACTAGATCCGCAAGTGATGCTTTCCTCTGTTTCGTATGCTATGAAATAGATGTGTCGATGCTGTGCTATGTGCATCACGGCGGAACTTGATTTCATATTGTTCCGTTCGGTGTTTTGTTCAGGTGGGCTACGTGGCATGTCAATATACCACATCGCTCGACTATGCTGTGTTTACGACAGAGCATAGCTTGCATTAATGCAGCGCAGCAAGTTTCATGGCATGGTGTATATAAATATACGGTAAGCGAGTCATGCTACACACACGATCGGAGCAGAACACAGCACAACTCAATTTCTTAGTCTAATCCTAAATCTAAACCAAGAACTGTATAAGGAACGTCTCTTTATCTCTTCAGAGTAACAAGTACTTCTTACCCCAGAGTACTGCTGTCACAATAATTCTGCCGCATATGTAAATAAAATACACGATAACATTTTGAAATATACCTATATTAATTTCTGAAATTCACGACGTTTATCCCCTGAACAAAAAATGTACAAAATAGCTATTAGTCTCAAATGCGAGCACAGGCATCATTCATTTGAATTAAACGTACTAACATAAATTATGGACCAGGCCAAGCGTCAGAGACCACGTTTAGGCACCGTACGTCACAACTAGTAGGACGCTCTGATTCAAGGCAAATTTCCGTCTTCAAACATTGTGGTATAGGCGACGAGAAGAGCCGACGCATTTTCCTAAATGCTGCCCCAACCGAGCTGAATGCGTCTATCGACCTCCTTGTTGAAGTTGGACTTGCCTAGTTTGATGGTCTGCCTGAGACAGACATAATGGTCGACAACTTCGAGTGTCACGCCTTCGACTTGTACCGGTCCCGGAAGAACATGTTCATTGAACATGATTTTTGTTTTAAGTAAATTATTTATTTATTACGGGAATCATAGTTCGTCGCAAGACTGCTTGACTATAATGCGCACACAGTCTGAGTATAGTTGATCTTATTGTGTGTAAAGTATTTATTTGTAGCCCTGTACTAACGGTATACTAAAATGAATACTGACGTAACTAAAATTATTTCAGAATACCCCAACTGCGTCTGCGCAACTCATTATCGTACTCATAACGAGTGTTCGTAAATCATGTGAACACCCAAAGGCATTGTCTCGCTCATACAGATGGGATCGTGAACATCGATACTACACGATTTGAAATCTCGATTGTTGTAATCGATAACGTTAGATTCTTTATTTACTTATAATATAATTGTAGTCATAGACAACACTATCTATTATTAACTTATTATCAACACTTCGCATTTAATTTAGTATTAAATGCGATTTAATATTTAATTTAATATTTATGACATTGGAATTTTTACGTAATTGTTAGTATTTTTATGTAACTTACACACCTTTTTAGAAATTATACACACCATTATGGTTCGTGCCGTGTGGTGTTGGCCGGCTTTAGAATTGCACTTTTCCAGTGGGTGTCAAGCCCATACCACAAGCCCTGAAAAACTACACCACGTCCAAAAGAATGGACTCGCAAACCCGCTTGTCAAGACAATGTCCATGAGGAGACCCGTGGCTAGCAACGAGTGGTCAAGGAGTGGTCACCGTTAACGTAAACTACTAAATTCGAAAAATAAAGTGTGTTCAAGCAAGTTGAAGCTAAATATTATAACAATTTATATTATTATTATACTGGCTTTGCTTTTTTAGAATTAATCCAAATATAGACAGCTCTTTGGTTGACTGTCACCAACCAAATTGTAAATTTCTTTGAAATCATCTTACTTCAAGTAGGTGTTCATAAAAATACAACTAAGTAAGTGATGATATTTATCATCATCATACTTTGATTCCCGTCGATTTTCTAGAAGCAGTAGATATAATATTTGTAACAAACGCAATAAAAAACCCGGCGTGTGAAACAGATTTTAGTGCACATAGACAATGTCTTGTGACTACGTCAAATTAATAGCTGTAATTTGAATCTTATTGTATTAAATAAACGACATAAAATTCAATCAACAATGTGTCAGACAGAGGCAAAGGTGATCTTGGGCATCGTGGCCTAGAATGCGTCCGCTCGCTGCCAAAATAATTGACAAACCTATGTCATCGACACTCACCCGTGTTGCCAACGAGAATATTTCGCAATTATAAAACTAATTTTAGAAGTTACGCGTTCATTCTAAAGCTAAAATAACAATGCTAAATTTGAATGCTTAATATTATTTTTTGGTCTATTTATCTATAAATTAGAAGTTTCTGAACGCAAGCCAATGCTTATCTATGGCATGTTTCAGTTCTCAATTCCAAATAAAAATGCTCGCCAATTGCGTAATTAAAAGGTCGGATACAAATCGAAATTCAAACCCGCATGTTCGGATTAATGTCCGCCCGTTTAAGAAAACAATTGACACACACGTTCGGATAGTTCGTTCAACTCGTTCGTGAATCATCGGCCGCGTTCGGATTGGCATCAGGCCTAATCGTCGGGTGTCGAGCTCGCATATATCTCCGCCGCCGTCATCGGGGCTCATTCTTCGGCTGGTTGGGAACGCTCGTTGACTGACGGGGTGGTGGCGGGGTTTTGTTGCAAAGTGACAAATTGACGCCTCGCACTCGGGGAGCGATCACCTGCGTCCGTTCTTTCATTCACGTGTCCGGTCTTTCATTCACTTGTCCGCTCGCGCGTTACAATTTTTCACTAGCACATGGCGATCTGGAAGCTCGTACCAGGAAGACCGACGTGTAGGTCAGTTCTTAACGCTCCTCCCTTCTAATTTATATTTTCCAAGAACCTAAATATTGTATTAGAAAATGGAGCAATATATTTAAACAGCGACAATTTCTTCGCCATTTTCTTTGTTATAATTAGCAACAGCATGTCTAATTGCAATGAGAGTATAGCCGACATTTGCAATGAGAGTTTTTTCTGTTTCTGAACCAAATTCAATATCGTCAATATCCTTTCTCAAGTCCCTGTCATCATTAGTTAAGATTTTTATAAATAAAGCCACTAAGTTATTTGAGTACCCAACTACCAGGAGACAATAAGCGAGAGGAGCCGTCCCGACATCAGTCCCGCTAACGAGTGGTAACTCGACTCCGTAACCGATACGCTCATTAGAGCTCCACGTCTATTCTGCCAGTCTGGTACCGCTGAAGGTATTCCTTTACAAATTACGCTACATATTTTCGATACAAAGTCCGAACCCATGGGTAAATAAAATTACAACGTCTACACAGTTTACAACAGTTAGCTATTTTTGTAAAGATGAACTGTAACCCTATTTCAAATTCATGAACTATTTGTAGAGCATTTTAACACGCCCTTAAGCTACCCAAAGAATAATATAAAAACTTGAGTAACTTTACTTTATGATCCATTAAACTAAACCTAATGAAAACTAACCTAACCCAACTTCGTTTTCGGAGTCAACGACACAAAATGGGGTGTTAAAATGAGCGGCATCAGAACTGACGTCATCTGATTTATCAAACGTATTTATCATGTAAGGTGGAGGACAAAAACTTGTAAAGCTTAGCACTCAGACACGTCGCTGGGCGAAAGGAGCCTTTTTACGAGAAACTAACGCTTGAAAGAAGCCATAAAATGTCGCCAAACTGCGCCCTTGATGCTTCCAATTGCCGAAAAATTTAAAGGGTGCGACTACGTTTCAAATTCAGTTGGTTGCGTAGTTTATTAAATACGGGTACATAATTGTTAATTGAAAATAAACTTCGGCACATTTTTTTAAAATTTAATGCACGGTTCAAGGTGTAACGTACTGTATCTTTCTATTTGGTTGATATGCTTGAGGGAGATGATTAATGTAGTTTAATAACAATAGTAAAGATTACATCTTTACACAAAAAATGTTTGGAACAAAGTTTCATGTACTTTGTAATAAAGAATGTACGTCGCACTTAATTCCCTAGGTCGTAGATATATACAAAGACGAATACATAACATCATTGTAACAAGGTTCATTTAAAGTTCCTAAAAGGAACCCAAGCAACTAATTAGCTACGCTAACAATTAAAAGGCAAGCTAATATTATTCTGGCGGTGCTCGCAAAAAGCTATCTGGCGTTCGGATTTCGCTCGTCGTATTTTCAAAATCGTCGCGCGGTCATCTTTAAACTTGAATTCTTTATTCTAAAATCATCTAAAAGATCACGCATCACTGCTCTATGCAAGCTAAAATACTCTTTATATGGTTGATAAATAAGTTCAGAATTATTTTAATATATTTGGCAGTTGTGACGTTACGGAATACTTCATTGATGTGTGATTGTACGCCGCGAGACGCAAGCGCATCGAGTTGCGAGAGTGAAATATTCCTGAGATAGTTTCGGAGATATCTCCGCTGTGTGTCCGCAACAAAACGATATGGAACGAAGCAAATTGAGCTTTAGACTGGATTTGAATCTTATTTGCGTTGTTTTATTTAGCGTGAGACACAACAAAGTCATAAATACCACGGTTATACCAGGACACGCCAGAGATTACGCCCGAAGCGCGCAAAAGCAAAATGACGGTCGTTTATGGGTTGCCAGTATTATGATGACAAAGATGAAAATGGTAGAAAATTTATTTAAATCTGAAACTAAACTAAAAGTGATAGACAATTTTACGAGTAAATAAAGTTATTAACATAAAATTAAATATTGTACTTTCACTTTATTTCTTCATGTTCGTGATGAAAATGTTTAATTTTTATCAAAGATAACCAGTTCCATTACAAGTATCATAGAGAAACCGGGGGTTGTCGCGTGCACACTCCGAAGGTCCATTCTCATAAAATCGATTTATTGGAATAAGAACACACAAAGGCGACCGTAGATTTGTTTTTATAAGACTTTACGACGCAATTAAGATGTTTAATTATAATTATTCATTGCTTATTCAGTTCCAGTCACGAGCTCAGTAAAAACTATTGGAATCCGAAGAACAAATTTATTTCTTTATTTCAACCCGAACGAACGCCAAGTGCCGGAGAATTTTAAAATTTTAAATTTTAAAAGACGATCTCATTGTACAGCTTTCTTTTGTGTTAAAAGCAATATCAAAGATTATATTTCAATAAATATTCTTATATATTGGATAAAATTTAAAAGTAGAAGCGGTTTAACTATCGATTTAAAAATCACTAAGCTCAAAACTACTGTTGCCATTTTGACGGATAAGAACTTTATAATCCCTAGAAAGTATTTTGATTGTGTCAACTCGAAATCAAAAGTGGAGGCACTCCGCGTTCCAAATTTGAAATTGTAATAACGGCCAGCGCTATAATATTTGAAATTTAATAAATCGAACCCGTTCGTGGCCACTTATACTTTTTAATTTTTACCATTATCTCGATTGACCTTCGATACAATGCTCGGATGAATACATCGCGAGGTTTTTTTTAATGTCCGCTATTGGACGTCTTTTTGTGCTGATATAAAATCGTTCTTAATTATTTCACGTAACATATTTGGAGGCATAATGTTATATTCATTCGTCTACAAAAAAAAATTCGTCAGAATGCTAAAACATTCTCAAATGTTAAAAACGTTCGAAACGAAAATCACAATAGTTCTACGCAACAAAAACTGTAGTCTCTTTAAGGAAACTTTATTTAAGTTGGTGTGCTAAGTGAACACACGTGCACTGTCCCGGGTTCGTTTCCCGGGTAAATTTAGAACGTCCGCGGGTGGAGGGAGGGAGGACAAGTTGGAGGGAATTAGTACCGCAGCACCTTTTTATAGAAGCGGCGCTGGAGCATCGTCGCACTACTATCTCGTAAAAACACTTCGTCGTGGCCAAATGATAAATTACCACTAACGAGGAATACGTAAACTGTTTTTAAAAAATAAATTTAAACTAACGCGGATGTGAGCCGCTAAACGGCTGGTGTACGCAAGCGTTCTTCTTTAGCAAATAAATGGAGTGGGCAGTCTTTAGAATGATAACGACTATGTAGATTTGGCTCAAAGATAACCTGACTGATTTCAGTGAATGATTCCGTAGCAAAACGAAGCAAATTAATTTTGAAATTGAGAGCAATAAAGTTACTCGTTAATTTTCTCAGCTCATCTTCTGCATTAACACCAGTTTTCTGTTCCATTTTAGTGTAGCTATGTTGATACATAGCTACACTAAAATGGAATAGAAAAGAGACTTATATACATACATAATGTGATTATTATGTATGTATATATGTATTTTTGCATTTATTAATGTGTTTATTTATTTATGTATATTTATTTCAATATGTATGTAGGTATTATTGTTAATTTTTTTGCATTTTCCATTTTCTAATTTAAAACTGCATCTGCGATCATTTTTCGGTATATCTGATGCTAAAATGGTAGAGCTAAAATGGTAAAAGACCTTGTGGCAGGTTCCTTAGTAAGTCCGCCTGTTGTACATATAATTGTGTAATGAAGTTTAAATAAATAAATAAAATTACGAAATAAGAAGAAGCAACCTACATTTTTGAACGAAGTCGCTAGAAAAGAATGCAAAAAACTGAATAAAATGAATGATTGTGTAAGAGAAATTCGAATCAGGAACGCGGATATTTGGCAGGCACAGGACATCGAGCGTACAGCCTCGTTCGTCAAGACCATAGACAAATAAGTAGCATTATGAGAGACCGCGAAAATTAAAGTCATGGGAACCGCCAATCAGGTACGCGCGTTCAGAATAAAAATGGCCTATTTTTACATGATTTTCCAGTAAAACTGGCGAGAGACGTAGCCGGCCAGCTGCCCCGGTGCGTTTTGAATACAAATACAATATAAGTGCACAATATTTGCATTTTGAATTACGCGATCGAGAATCGTCGCCGTCTTAACGCGACAATTGTAAAATGAAGGCTAAAGATACTAATATATTAGTGATAAATAATGTACATTCGAAACTCCGTCACGGAACGTACAAAATAAACAGCGCAGAAAAATATTCAGAGATCTTATTTTAATTATTTATTCATTTATATACCTACTTTACTGTACACACAAAAGATACAAATGTTTACAAAAGTTACATACAAAAGGTTTGCTTTATCCCTTAAAATATTTATAATAGTGTTGTAATATTAGTATTAATAATGAACATTATTTAATAAGGTAATTTTTTAAAGATAATAGGATCGTGTTCATCTGCGTTGCTCACAATCACACAATCCCCAAAACGTACTTTTAAAAGACCTACCTATTCATTTAAATTGTTTAATAATTAAATATAAGGGAAACAATAAATAACTGATAAAATATCCTCACTTTTTCAATTGGCTTTCAATTGGCATATATGGGTGAAACTATTCGAATTCTTAAACATTGATATACATTAGATCTCGTGAGCCGTGACAGAAGCATCTATTTAATAAATTATTAAAAAACAAAAGAAAATACAGAGTAAAAAATATACCATTTTTTTTTTTTGCAATAACGAAAGGCCAAAAAATATAGTCAGAACACTTTCTTAAAGAAAAGATCTCCCAGTTTTTTTTTCTTGTAAATAGAACGTAAGATTTTATAGATAATGTAAAGCCAAGGCACCGAGACACTGCAACATAGACATCGGTAGCTGATTATAAAAAAAGCGCACGTGATTGATTGTATCTATGGCTAACATTGTATTGGGTAGGCGTGTACGTATTCGATACGAAATACTCGATACTCGTTACATCTTTCTTGATAAATATTGTTATAATAAAACTAGGCCGATATTGCTGTGCGGAAGTATTTCTTGTTCAACTTTCGACGTGGTTTGACTATTATGAAAGTAGAGTACAATATTTTTTTGACGACGCTAAGCCTGTATTTACTTCGCATCAGCTAAGTCCTCCAATCCGTACTGGGCCATCGTGGTAGATTTCAAAGGGAGATTTGTTCTCTGCAGTGATAGATATACTTTATTGTACACCAAAAGGAGCAAAAAAAAGCAAAATACAAGTAATTAGATGTACAACCGGCGGCCTTATCGCTAAAGCGATTTCGTACATGCAATGCAACCTTCATGTAGTTAGAAGTCTGTAGACGAAATAAAGGTAGATGGTTCAATAAAGAAATAATTACTCTATAACATATATAGACGGATACATAAATACAGACATAGTACATACATACAAAAAAAAAACTAAGGAACTAGAAATATAAAAAAAAAGATAATTGGCGTAAGAGAACTATCATTGCTATAGTACTCGTATAATCTAACTTTCGAATACTATTTTTCTTTTAGTAGAGATAGTATCGGCAAGTTTTTAATTTAATAGTTTTTAATCAAAGGTAAAAAAATAACTAAGAAATAAGGAATAAATTTAAAGATTGTCGGAATTCGATTACTCCGAAAATAACCGTATACCTATATAGACAAAACAGCATTTTTGATATTTTCTTCTAACACCTGGTCCATCAGTGCTGGTGACACAAAGATTTTGTTAAACTTACTTCACTTGTAACATGTAATGATTAATAATAAAAGCCGTATCTGTGAGTGCAGTATATATATCTGTTATTGATACATTCACGTGGTCTAATGCATATGTAGGTTAGTCTATTGAATCTGTATTTATATCACGATCATATT
Source organism: Sesia bembeciformis (assembly GCA_943735995.1). NCBI lineage: Eukaryota > Metazoa > Arthropoda > Insecta > Lepidoptera > Sesiidae > Sesia > Sesia bembeciformis. Next base: position 1,705,066 of record OX031042.1, read on the forward strand.
TTTGGTCAATCCCATTCAAATATGTATGTTCGTTTTGTATACATATTTCTATTACGCCTGCTTTCCCATCTTCCGTGATACTTTATCTTTTTACTATAATATAGTAGGTAACCAAGGCAGACATTGTCGTAGATTCTGTTTAACATTATTTCCATTTACATTTAATATCACCAACGCTGCATCCATACAATTGCGTTGATATTGCCATACCATGAGACTGGTGTCTTTCCACTGCTAGATAATAAAGGTTTCTCTCTCAAGGCTCACCAGACTCACCACTACACATAATCTTACAGTTACTTTTCTAAATACACGTCTTAAATCACTCCTCCTTAACATTAAATATAATTAAAACTACATCGTAATACAATACATAATGTATCTAGTATAGTGTCGCGTACGCAGCGCGATGCGACTCACGAATCGATCGCAATCTCGCGCGATGCGCTCGCGAATAGAATGTAAATACTAGCGGAGTTTACCTGCGTTGCATGCTTCCTAGATTCGCAACCGTGTTACACGTGTAGACAGATTGCTATGTTTTTTAGGCTAAAAAACATAGCAATCGCATTTTCTTATTATAATTATAAAGAGAAAGCGCAAGTTTGTTTTTATTTATTATTTAAAAAAAACCTTTATTGCATAACAGGCGAGTTTTGGGTTGATCAGAAAGGCACTTTGAGAAGTACGATGAAACGTATAGGTACATATGGTACAACTAAAGTCATGATCAGTAAATATTTTACACAAATACTTGTAACAAATATAGTTTTTTTTAACAAATATCCATTGAAAAGGCCGCTTTCTCTAATTGGAAGAGTTGCATATAGCTTCATAAGTAATCCTGTTAATTCTTGATAATCCTTCATTCTGGCTAAAGAAATTACGCCAGTGATGCAAATAGTCATGATGATTGCCAAACTTCGTTAAAAGATCGCACTGCAAGAAGGTAGGTATATATCTGATTATTTCCTACACAAGTTCACATACTCCTTCACATAATAACCGACAATTTTCATACTGATTCGCTACATAATTATATAGGCATTAAATAAAACAATAAGTGCAAAACGAGAAAAAACTGGATGTATCCGCCTCTAACCAGTTACACCCATCTATTTGCAAAAAAAACTTTTTTCTGCAAGATGTAGCCATCTTTGTAAAACAGTCCATAGAAAGAAGCTTGACATTGAACGGTTTCTGAAAGTGTTATAACAGAGGGACAACACAGAATTATAGCATTATTAAAATTAAGAAACTATTGTGAATTTACAGATCTGGAAGATGTGTCGTTGGAACTGACGCTTAGAAGTTTTCACAGGACCACAGTTGTATATTATTCTAAAGGAGATAGAATCAGGACAGTGGAAGAATATTGCAGTGGAGAAATCATTAAAGAATTCCATCTGTAACAGGATATGTACGCATAGCGTCGTTGTATTATTAAACTAGCGACCCGCCCTCACTTCGCTTCGGTTTATTAAATTTAAAACAATCGGAATAAGATATTTTCCTGCGGTAAAATGGGGCCTATATTTTAAGTTAGACCTCTAGCAATACATCGGTGAAAACTGCATTCAATTCCATGCAGTAGTTTTTACGTGATGCGTGTACAAACATACAGACAGACAGACAGACAAAATTTCTAAAAACTGTTGCTCTAATAAAGACCCCCCTATATTAGTTTTTTTTTCAATATCTATAATGTACAGACATCGGCCTGTTACAATTTTATTATATGTATATAGTTAAGACTGTTATTAAATAAGGCTGATTTGTGCAATGCGATTACTTCTGTTTTTTTAGTATATTCACTTTCTTTTTACGTCCACCAGATGGTCCGTAAGTCACCCCAAATCACAGGATGTAGCTGAAAACCAGCGCTATAACCCTCTTTGGTGTTGCAGCATATACCTACGGAACTACAGCAAATTTTCTCCACGTACAGTTAGTAATTACACCGCACTATCTCTTATCCGTGCTGTATGTTAAATTTTATGTATTATGGTGTTTTGTGGGTACAAATAAATAGTTTTCTTTCTTTCTTGAATAGCACGAATAGGTTGTGTGTTAACTAGAAAAATCGCACTTATGAGTGGCAGATACCTAGCTCTGGCCAAAAAATCCATACAAATTTTACTTCTAATTAGGTCCGTATAGTTCAAAGAAGCTCAGCGAGTGCGCCAGCGCCGTGTAGCGCATCTGTCACTTGTCACGGCGACACCACTAAGCGATCCTGCTCGCCTGGTACCTCTATATATAGAACCATGCTAATTTAATTTAATTTAGTTTATATACGAATGTGGAGTGCCTTCTAAGTTTACGGGAAAAAAGTAGGCAACACAAATGTTATTTGTATTTGGTATATTTAAATAACCAACGAAAAAAGAAACTTGATTTAAAACATAGGACCACATATTTAAAACATTTTAACTGTTTCATAAATTTAAAAAAGAATGTATTTTTCCATCACTACCTTATAATTATTTGAAGTCTTACAGGTCTAAACGACTTGTATAATAATGTACCAAGTTGGACCGTCATACTTGCTTCATGTGTTCTTATTTGTGTGATTTGCCCTAAAATCCTTCAGATAAAATGACTGCTTGTCATTAACACGTTAAACGCCAAAAGAAAAGAACAGTAAGTGCCTTTTCGTTCAGGCTATGAGCATGGCGGACATGTTTCTAGAGAGTCGACGGACACTAAACCAAAGGTTTAGACTACGAGACGTGACCCGCGCGGCTCCCTAGAACAACCTGTCTAACTCAATGTAAGTCTAACGAAAATATATAACTCGAAAATAACGCTAAAATAATAGTTTTATATATTACGTGTGTAAACCAATAAAGGCGAGGAACAGCGTATTCGCTCCACTTGCCAATCATGTGCCATTATAACTGATCTAACGTAACGAGGGCGCGGAAGAATAATGCGTCTAGGATGCACCGAAGAGTATATCCGACAGCGTGACCCCGCGGCCGCAGCAGTTGGAACTACTAAAGAAGTGACGGACACAGTGACAGCAGTTTCCTTCACAAATATGCATTATTAGGTATATTAAAATATTGATATTCCATTATTATAATGTACATATTTATTAATTTACATCATAAAATCACAGTGACGAAAATGAAGTTTTGCAATTTTTCATAAGGCCCCAACGGAAAATACACTGTCTGACACCGTGTGTCGGTCACGGCGCTCAACGTGTTAAGCAGGCAGAATATAATAAACTACGAAAGTCTTGGTGACATCACAGAATGAACGAAACAAAAATATGACACATTTATAAGTGGGAACAGGACAGACAGTTCGCGACGTATAAAAACAGAGCCCGTTGATTTAATAATTTATTTGTTACACATTTGTCGTTGCGTGAAGATCGAGTAAGATACATGAGCTTTTTATAAACGCCTTGAACGCATCAGATGGGATTTGAGTCATTATTTATGGTGTTTAAGACGAAAATTGCAAACTTTTTCATAAATATCTCCAGTTTAAAAAAAAAATATAAAAATAGCAAAACGTAACGTGCATATAATACTGTGCATTGAAAAGAACCTAAATGTATGTCACTTGAATTTGCGTGAGTTCGAAATTCAAATGTGAACTTTTCTTCCCACATAATAATCTCAAAGTGAGATCACTGTAGCTGCAGGTCTCTGTTTTGAATCGCAAAACGTCTAGTATCGTTCAGAAATCAATCATGCACGTATTAACCGAGTTTTCATACGCGCCAAACGGCTGTCCGTCGCGACATGTCCGCCATATTTCAAACGAGTTTGAGATATATACCACGTTTTATCAATGTATCGTCGCACTGATCTTGATGATGTATACCCAATTATTTGCCGCTAATGCACTCTTCACGCCACACTTCTTAACGTCACTTGACTATGTTTTCTTTTTTTCATCGCAGGTCATTTATATGAATGACATCGCGTTAACGTGAATGTTTTTTCTTCAGTGACACCGACCTCCCATTTTTCACAACTATTTTAACTGACGACTCGGAAGATTAATCACAAGGAAGGCATGAACATTTTTTTATATGGCCAGGTCTAAAATTTACACAGTATACTTCGATAGCAATACCTACTCCAATATCTAAACATTTATGTAACTTTTGCCTGCATATTTTTTTTTCTATCTACTTTTATTGTATATACAGAGTACCTACTTTTATTGGAACTACGTTTGCAATAGGTATATTTACTTTGACATTAATAAACTATATATGAATATGTCCATAACATAGCCGGTAGTGGCTAGATGAGAAGAGCAGACGACGGTGTGTAAATGGGTCTTTGGGAGAGACTTGAAATTAGTTGTCAGATATAAAATTACTTTTTCCAGAATATTTCTAGTGCATTTCGAGTTTGCTACGAAAAATAAAACATCATTTAAGTAACATTGGTTTTTACTTTTTATTCAAATTCAACTCCCACCGACCACAACCACAAGGACCAAAGTATTAACTACATTTTAGGATTATAACTTGTGATTCACAGGCATTTCTGTTGATTTGAGCTGTCAATAACGTGTGATTGCAATAAAAATTGAGTATCACAATATTTTCCATCGTGGTTCATCGAATTAGGTATATCAGTATAGCCTGTATTTATATTGAGCAAATGTCAGATTATTGTTAAAGGGTTCTTCTATGTGAGCCTATTTAGAACGCACTCTATTGAGTTGACTTAATAATTCCAAGTTATGACGAACAGGTGTCACTGCAGCATACAATTTTCCACTTTATTTATTAGTCATTTCTAAATAAGAAGATGAATCTACTAAAGCAAAAGAAATGAAAGTTGAATGTCCTACACGTTCACCCGAGCCGACTCCAACAGTTTACGCTGGGACCAACTTAGTATAAATTATATAGATCATGTGAACTGTTACCGTAGCGTACGGGGAAGGGGAGGGTGCGTGCGGGTGGTGGGCAAAGGGGGGTAAGACGTCCGTAAATAGCGAGCATCTCTGCTGAGCAAAACAATATCAGTATAATATTTGTAGGTAGAAAGGCGAGTTGATGTTCAAAAGGTTTTTGAGCCATTGAGATTGCCGAAGAAAATGCTATTTGAAATTATTTGACAACAATTATGAATTTTCAGTACAGTCAAAATCAACACTTCAATTCCAATGTCTGACTTACTTCACCATCTATAATTATTAAAACTATTAATTAACAAATTGCTTGCAGTACATTTATTGATTTCATTCTTCTTTCTATCCTGCTATAATCTTCTGCTACAATAAAGAGTATTATTATTACTGTTAAAACTTCATAATGACACATGACAGTTCCAAGTGACCTCCATGTAGGTATTTAGTTTCAACGATTTATTAGTATAGCACAAATAACTAAACTTTACTCACCAAAGACATGAACTAAACACGTAATACAGTATAGTTGTATGAATTGAGTATTGATTAAAAAAAACAGTAAGAAATTCAAAGATTTTAATGTAAACTGTAACGAAGTAGTAAACAGTAAAATCCATAATAAAAAGAAAGGCTTAGAAGTATATTTAAAAGCGAATCTCATTTTTAATTTAAACGCACAGAAGACTGATTATGTTCCATATGAAAACAAGAAACGTCATTCCAAAGACGCACAGTTACATTTTTAACCCAAAAACGAAAAAAGACCTTAACAAGGCAATGAGACATCGTCCTCTGTCTCGCGCCAAAGACTTAAATATATATAATAACAAGTAAACACGGACAGACGGACGGACGACAGCCGCGAGACACACTATAAATAAGCCATGCGCCAAGATTTTATTATTATCATAGTGTCGGCACGTGTGGAACATTCCTCACTGAAAACTGGCCGGCCATGCTAAACTGAAATAAACTGGGAACTCGTAACAATGGGGGTTTCATGGTTCATCACTGCTCAAATGACGCGTAGAAAGACAGCTCTGGTTGTAACAATACTCTTTCGACTATTGTCCTTTACTGAACTTCGTGCTACTCCCTAAGAACGGCCCGATCTAATTTAGATCTTTTTTTCAAATTCGCTTCCAAAATATCAAATGCTATCTATTTTTTTATCCGTAAAGACCTGCCTGTAACACGCCAGTAAAACCTTATGTATCAATACTGCATTTGTGACTGCTCAACTTCTTCTGTATATCCATTAATAATATATATAAAAAACACCTTATTAGGTTTTTTATTCGTATTACGTTCAGAAATAAATGAATTGCAGAGTGAGGAGTGGCTGTTATTCATTTCTGAGGAACCCCAACTGAGCAAACGTTCCATGATATTCAAAATAAAGAAGCGTAGTAAACAAAAAAGTCTTGACGTTCAAACTGTCTAAAATTCGTACAGTTTTAGATTTAAATTCCGACAGAAAAATCCTGCAAAAGAGCACGCGAAACACAATATAAAAGTAATTTTCACCTAAAAATACTAAAAACAGTCCTAACATTATTATTAATAAACTAAAAATTTCGCTATAATATATTATAGTTATGCTGTGTTAAAGAAATTTTACAGAATGTTCCTTAGATTAAAATGTTCCACCTCTTCGTGTATCTTATTATATAACAATCCCGAAAATACTTATTAGTCTTTTAAAAATCTTGAATGTTCTTTGCTACTTATTTTACAGTACATATCTTATTCTTCGTCTAAGGCTAATTAGAGCTGAATTTGAAATTTTGTTTTGCCAATTTTATTTGCTTCTATGTACACTCATGTCTTCCACAGGTGAGTTCAATCGTTTCATTGTAGTAAGGACAGCTGATAATGTTAAGCGATTCGCATTTTTAATTTGTCAAATTATATTTGGAATTCAAAAAATAATGAAGAAAACTTCAATTTTTAGACAGCTTTCTATTGAAACATGCTCTAAAGTCTATTAAATACAAAACAAACTTTAAATTCATCAGATTAATTTGGATCTATCGACAAAAGCAAACATATTAATCATAATAGTGATTATTGATAACGGAACGCAATTCACAATCCCAATTAACGAGAATAAAGAACCTGCTGTTCGAAATTTGAATAGCCGTTTCATTTAGAAACGTTGGCGATATTAGTTCTATTTGCGCGAGCGAATGGCCCGCTAGCGGTAGTCGCCTCATTGATTATTATTTTAACGCACAATTAAAATTTGATGGCCTCTTCTACTTCGTTCATCTCTGACTTGCTTCGTATTAGTGTGTACCACAGGGTTTCCGAACAATTTCTCGGAGCATTCAGAAATTCAATCACGACTTTACTGTTTTCAGAAATAGAGTTTGATTTTCAACGAATGTCCATGTTTTATGGTCTCCGTTGGATGTAAGTGCTACACACGGAGTGTCGGAGCTAAGCGTCAATAAAAATACTCGTAAAATTTCCAACTTACTCTCTAAACTGCACTTTAATTGTTCATTTTAAGGTTGAATTTTTGAAGCAGTTTTTTTACGCTGAGTACTATAGCGAGGAACGTGTGAAATAAAAATCATCCGTATGCACACATTCGTTAAGAATTGACACTTATTTAAGGGGATAATTTTTTTAATTGGTATGACGACACCACTTTATTTAGTGCTGTTGACCACTTAAGTGTGGCGTGACATGTTTGATTTATAAATTAAACCCTTTCGTTTGCTTGATGATATGATTGACATCTAACATTAACAGCAAACACTCGATAAATATAAATACAACAAATGTTATTTTTAAGTTGTATAAGTAAATGAAAATATTTGTATAATAGTCACTTATAGTAAAAAAACGATGTCCGCGTTCGGAAACCTATAAGAAACAACTGGCCAGTACACTACCGTTTCAAATTCAAATTGCTCGATTCTAATAACCGCCGCGCGTGACCAATCGCTAATTAGGGAATGTGTTCGAACTTCCACGGAAGCCATGTTGTTTTTTAATTACGTCTAGTTTCATAATAAAAAAAATAATTCGGATTTTTGATTCGTAACACGTTATTCCCACTTCTGGTGTTACTGTGTCGGTGTTTATAGCTAGATTACATTTTGTTTTGTGGAGAAATGCCTGACGATCTGGTGAGATTTAATTTTTGTTTCATTTCATTTTATGATGAGGTTGATTTCTAGTCAAGTAAACGTCGTGACTACAGCAGCAATAGAGGACACCGGGAAAAGGTAATGAAAGTCGAAATGGCTTTAGGCAATCTTTAATCTATTGCCGGTTCGTGGTAATCAGTGAGTCAGCCGACATATAATATTTTACTAAGATCCGTTTCTACTTCGTTTTAGTAACAGGGTGACACAATATCCTATGCCACTCGTTATGAGTTTTAAGGTTTTATCTGAATCAGGTCATTGGTTTCTTGGACACAATATTACAAAGAAATCATTATATTTCCTGTTCATTAACGACTTTCAATAATTTCAATTTTCATTTGAACAACTACTCTAGTGCCAATCATTATAATATTCACGAGTCATCTTCTTCGGTGTCATTTTGGTTATCAAAAGTGGCGATCATTTTAGCAATTCAGCAGCTCTAAATGAACGAGTGGTTTCCCCAAACTATTGGCGAAGTTATATCAGCCAAGATGTTAGTCTTTTCGCTAGTGAAATATCAAAATACTTTCAACAATACTGCAGTTATAAGCTGACAAAGAGGCGAGACGCTGTATTTCAAAAGTAGAGAAATGATGGTTACTGCGCAACATACAATTACTTACTTATTTTACAATTACTATGTTGTTTATTTAATTATAGTAGATTGATTTAATTTTATGAAATTATTAATAATTAATTATTTATCGATATAGGCAGCCGCGTGGCAAGACTGAAATGGCAATGGGCGGGGTACTTATATCGCCGACGCGACGGTAGATGGAGCAAGATTGTATTTATTAGGATTGTATTAGTCTAAAGATCCAGTACAAAAGCGAAGTGTGAGCAGACCACCGACTTAACCTAGACAGAACATGTGAACTGTGGGCAGACCACAGGTTGAATCTAGACCAGAGGCCACAGTTTGTTCCGGGTGGAGAAATCGTGGAGACGCAGGCATACGTCCAGCAATGGAAGCAAACATGTTAAGAAGATTGATTTACTGACAGTGATATGATAGATTCGTATATTCACATTTATACCTACTTATTTATTATTAAGCAAGGTTGTAAAGAATGACACGGCGCGACGTCTGATGTGGGCACTCCGTGGTCACCGATGAGTCTCCAACTAAAAAGTTAAGCCTGCGATATATCTATACGAGTCGACATCGATTGGCACAATAATCGATGCTTTTTATATGTTTCCTGTGTTATTTTTGCAGTACAATATGTTGTTATCAAAGCACCTGGCCGGCAGCCAGCATACCTGGCCGTTATCTCGCGCAAGCGCAACGTACCTATCAGCCTCGCGATCCAGCGCCAGCACGTTGGGTATCTTGTCACAGAAACCAAAATACAACGTGTTCAATATATGAGACAATATCTGAGAGATCATAGTATTTTTTTAAAAACTTCATGCTTTACTTAAAAATCAGATAGTTAGTGCATGTTTCTATTAAATTAGTATCTTGAAACAACAAAATTTTAAGTAAGAAATTTAATTCATACCATACCGACAGTAACGTTCCTTTCTTCAGATAACGTCACTTAAAGTTTCGGCGCCTTGAAGCATTTTGACCGGTAAACATTTATTTTGTGCGATAAACTTTAATCGCGCCGTGTAGTGTCGGCTTTACAATAGTACCACCGCATTTCTTCCTGTGGTTGTTGTAAAAAATGTCTAAGGGATAACAAAGCCACTACCACAAGTAATAATGAACTACACCGCCTCTAAAAGAGTGGACTCGCCAATTCGCTTGGCCAGCTTGCCGTTTTAAGGCCATAAATTCCTCTCATGCACAAGACAATGTGCACAAGACAAGGCCCATGGCCAGCAGTGGACGATAAGAGGGTTTGTTACGGTACTAAAAACTTAATAATAGTGATAAATATAATTCTATCCATTATTAAAATATTATTATACAAAGTATTATATATATACAAACCCATATACTGAACATGTATAAATTTGGTCTCTGTGATGCCAACACCTTATGCCTAAACGTTAATTGTATTTTATTGTCATTCTATATTTTAAATGACAGTGTAAAAAAATGTATATTTTTTTAAACTGTCATTTAAAATAGGTATCACTTTACATTAATGAGATTTGGATTAATTTGATAAAAAAAATCTTTCTTACAATCTACAATACTGGACAGTACTACTCGTAAGTACCTAAAATTATATTTACTAATAAAAAAATAAATAAAAGGAATAAACAAATGCACGAAAAATTTTTTTTTTTTAATTCGTTCGTCCAAAAGCAATTGCGCCTTTTTTACTAAGGAAGGCGGAATAAGCTTAGGTCACCCTCACAAAAGAAATGTATACATGTGTATCTGGAGTGGCATCTCGGAAATCACTCAAGCCTACACACGGAGGGGCAGCGGAAATCTTCCTGGTTTTCCAACAAATAGCTCCGCGGGGCGCCCCTGCCCTGCGCGCCCTGGTGTTACGCCGCGGTGGTCACGAAATACAAGGAAATATACGGTCTTTTTACGCGGTTCCCTGGATTTCAATTTCCGTATTATGTTACTGTGGGCAGGTTTCCAACTGCAATACTACTTAAACTCATAACTAAACGTTCTTTTATAAGACCTTTGAATCAGTCAACGTTGACACCAGTTGATATCGACATTGAGCGCAGAAGCGTTACCTATGTTTAGGGTTTACTAGAAACTGGGACGTCAGGGACACATTCGCAAACTGAGGTTGTGGATGGCATAGTAGGTAAGCGTTAGACGACCGATTACCCGAGTTGGTAGATTCCCTGCCTGCTGTGTAAAAGGTTCCGGGTACATGAATTTGTTGAAAAAGAGATACTTGTTGGAGTATGGGTGTTGTGTTCGTCTTTGTATATGTCGCTGGACCCTGGACAAGTGGCAACAATCATGAACCTTGCACTTTCAGTCAAAGATGATCTTATAATTATCTGTAAGAAGTTGCATTTAGTTGGAAGATTTGCTCCTGTCCTTCCAGAGTTATGCTTGACAACTACCCCCTCACTACAAAAGAAGAGTCTACGAATATTTTTGGTCTAGAATCTGTTAGACTAGCGTTGAACACTGTTTTAATCCGTAGAAGTACAAAAACGCATCGTGGCATCTAATGGATTGCTTGTTTTTGTGGTATAGGAGCTGATGTTAAAATAAGTGGTATGGTCTTCTAGATGGATTTGAATCTTCAGGGATTCTTGAAGTTGAGCATCTCATTAAAAACCCCTCGGTCTCATTGGCACAGCAAACAGTCCTGACCTAAAAACTGAGTTAGACTTAAAGCTGTCAATTTTGGCGCCAAAACAGCAAAAGATGCCGCCCGACGGTCGTAAACCGTCGCTTTCAAATCTGGAACGCTCGTCCATTGGCTGGAAGCTGACCAATCGTCCGACGCAGACAAATTTTATTGCTAACCATTGGCCAGTACGCGGTTTCTTATTTACGACAGTCCTAAGGTTCGCTGGCGAATATTCTATTAATAAATTAGTCGTAAACGACGAGTAAATTTATTATCATACCGATGAAGGTAATTATTTCCTTTACAGGAATAACGTCATTATTCGCGGAACGGGCAATGAAACATCTTCGAGTAATAACTATGAATTTTGATGTTTATTTTCTAGTCTACCAGGGTCCACTTGGAAGTGGACAATGGAGTTAATTTTCATTGACAATTTTAACTACAACACTTCGGTGTCTTTGTCGTAACTTAAAAAATATGCAAACGGGCGTTCGCAAGATTACAAACGTAAACGTTACAACGTATTTCCACAAAGATGTGCGTTTGTAACTTACAAACGTAACATCCTTTCGTACACGAGTTACGAGTAATGCGGCGATTTTAAAGTTCATTTTCGTTGTTCTAACTGAATGAATAGGTTTGTTCTACAACGTTATATTTGCGGTCGACACTACCTAACCGCTTGAAAAGGTGAGATGAAAAGGAGTTTGTACTTGCGCGAACTCATTATCTTTAATCATCTATAACATGTCATCTAGGTAACTATTACCCTAATAAAAAGTCTCAGCATCTTTAGTCCATATCGGTCAAGATTTAGACTTTAGGCATTAATACTTCCTATATCTATCGTTTTTATATATACTTTTTTTATAGTGATGTAGGCGGACCAGCAAGCGGTCCCATGTGATGGTAAGTGTTACCGCCGCCCAATGGTAACCACCTGCAACACCAGAGGCTATGCGGGTGCTCCGCTAACCTTGCAAAATCCTATTAACAGCTTTCTTGAAGACCCCATATCGTAGCTTAATGGAAAGATCTCCTGACAAAATGATTTTTTGTCCGAACAGTACGCGAAACCTCCGTATCGAGGAAATGCGGATGGACCGCACTTCTGTGTCGGGAGCTGCGGTTGAGGAAACCCGAGGTGGGAATTATAATAAACAATTCTTCAGAGCATTCCCATATGCATTGATTCTATGTAATGCCCATACCTTCACCAGCCCTTCTTTTTCGACCACTATTGGACATGGGCTTCCTCGGGCACAATGTGTTATGCCTCCGTTTGGTGTCGACCGGCCTAATTCCATCTCTTCCTATGGGTGTCGTAAAAGACGACTCAGTGTTTATCTCCATCCTCCACGACGTTTTAAGGCCATACATCCCTCATGCACGCTCCCACTGAATATGAATTAAAGGGTTAATGAAAATTATTAATGTATGCTAAAACCTATAAATTTAGGTAAATTTAAATCTCTGTTCTAAGAAAATTTGCAACAAAAGGCAATTAACCAAAGATACTGTAGAAGGTGCTGTATCCTATATACCTAAGGTGGTTTATCCCATTATTTTCAACCCATAATATTTTTTTTTAATTCGCATAGTACGAAAAGAGCAAGGGCTTTTTTGGTGCAGCAATAATAGGTCGGTGCCCGCTGCGCGTACCGCGTACCATTTACGAACCAGCGGGACGCTGATGTCTTTATCCAGCTTTGTGGAAATAAATTGATTATATCCTTATTAATGGCTTCGTTTTTTTGAGATGAGAATTTCATATTCCCAAAACAAAATTGGAAAATAGGCACCGCCTTTATTCTATATATTATGTTTGTGTCACATTCTAGCTAATGTTCATTTATGACTCAATGTGTGTCAAAATAGAATCGAAAATTCTCTTCTCAATTAACGTCACATTTGACTACTTATTATGTATAAGACTATTTTTAGAAAATTAAATACCTAAATGTACCCTCCTTCATATTCCCAAGTTCATACTACTGGAGATCGGCCGTAATCTGTGCAAAGGTCTTTTTATCTCTCACCAAGTGATAAGGTTGTGTTCTGCTCTAACGATACCTTCCCGTTCTCTAAGGCTTGTATTGAACGAGCAACAAAAGATAAATAAATAATAATGGGGGAGAGTGCACGCTGCAATCCAACAGCAGCTGGGCGCGCTCAACTGGCCACGTTACCCCTCTCTCACAGAAGACTACCTTGAAATGTACTGCATTTCTCACTGTATCTTATTTCCCTAATGTACCTATTGTACGTGTTTCGGTAGTGAGTGAGTGTTTCGGTAGTCCTATCACTCATTTTCCCAACCCTTTCTCCAAATCCATTCCTATATCTTCAAAGGTAGGCAGCGCATCCGGGGGCGTGCCAACGTTTGTCTGTTTTGACTAATGTTGGCATGTATCGCGGATGTCTATGGGCGACAGTATCCACTTACCAACAGGTAGACTATATGCTCGTCTGCCGCCTTCGTCCGTAAATAAAAAAAAGTAAATAATTTAAATTACTATGAATGTAATCAATGACGTAGTCCTGGTTGGCGGTATTCCTGTCATCAGAGTACCCACCTAAACCCAATGCTGCCATCAATTTGCTGTTTCAATATTATCTGTTGCTCAATTATTTTTTTCTCATTGTATAAGAACACGGTGTAGTATACAACTGATTAAATCAAAAATTCTGTTCTAATTTGTCAAGTGAGTGAATACCGTTTTAAAGCCATAAGACCCTCACGCATTAGACAATGTGCCCATGTACAGTAGGGAACGACAAAGGGGGTAGTTACGACACAAACCACGTATTTTTAAGACTGTTTAGCAATTTTTAACGTTAACTTTTGTGAATTACGATATCGATTTTATATCGATACCCTTATCGATCTCTCGTTTAAAACATTTGAAAAGAAGACATGGATTAACTCAGATTAGCCCGACCCATTAGCCCAGTTAATAGGGTCCCTGCTGTGGAAATGATGCCGTGTTTGGTTTCCGGTTGGACACTCGAAGCGTGTCTTCGGGTTTGGATGGTTTGAGATCGTCTATCTGTGCGTTTCTGGACTCCACGCCACAATGCCAGTTTTAAATAAATAAAAAAGAATGGATGAACAAACAAAAATTAATGAGATTTGAGCACATATTAATATAGATTTCTGGATAACACTATGCAGTATACTAATTTATTTATTATATACACTACGTATTATTTTTATATGATATTTATGTTATTTTTATATTGTTATGTTTATTTAAGCACATATATGCATTATATGTGTAAGATGTGTTTGTGCACAGATACGGTTTTCTTTTATGTAGCTTGATGATGCAACGTCGACTTTTAATAAATAATCACATTTCCCTGTCGCAGGTTGTCTGGAAGAGATTGTATAATTACAATATGGTGTTCTTTTTTCATAGCTATGTGTCTATACAATAAAGATAATTATTGTTATTATTGTTGATTTAGAAATGTACAGAACGTCTGGTCTTCTAAGAGAAATAATGTAATCCGGACTGAAATCTCAAAATAGACAGAATACCGCGAAAACAATTTCGCTAAACATTTAAATTGCAATGCCATTTTGAACCTGAATTAATTAGAGTGATTTACTGGACCTAGAATTTAAACAGTATATGTAAAATGGACAGGGTTTACGATTTACAATGTAATAAAGCAGTCAGGACAAACAGACTGACAGACGACTGAACGGCTAATGAGCATGCGTGCGCGCACGCTAAATGCTTGGAAGAGCCACTTTTGAGCACAACAGTACATATTAATGTAGGTTTCTGGATAACACTACCCAGTATACTAAATAATCATTAATATTGTATTAGTTTGTTGAATTCACTTATGTTAATAACTGTACCTCTAATTGCGCAGAAATGTGCCCGTCGCGTGGGTTCAGATCCTGAATTGCTCTTAGGTAGGACGTGCTATATAATATAGCAGCGATACCAATTTGTGCTAATTTATAAAAAAAAAACGATTTCTAGATCAAATTAAATCCTACTAATAAGCTTTTAAGAATTAATGTCCAGCGGCGAATCACAGTAATTACGGGCTCATTAATAATAATTATTATTTTAAGAAAAGTCCAAATATTGGAATCCGGAACAGTTCGAGAAGATTGGTGAACCAGTTCGAAAAATCAGAAATTCCTTTGCAGCAACTTACAAATTATTAACTGTTGTAATAATTAATAATTGTAATAATTAACAATTATTACAAATGATTAATTAGGGCATTCCTATAGTACGCGATAGCGCGGGAGTGCAGTTTCAGGGAATCTTTTAGCGATGTAAAAACAACGTTAGGTTGATGGATACTTATTGGCAATTTTAATTCATGTTTATTATTGTAAACTGATGTAGTTTTATCTATACTAATATTATAAAGAGGTGAAGTTTGTAAGTTTGGATGTAGGAGGTAATCTCCGAAACTACTAAACCGATTTCAAAAATTCTTTCACCATTTGAAAGGTACATTATTCCAGATGGGTGGAGATAGGCTATATATTATGTGCAAAAAAATTGACGGGCATACAACGCTTGGCGGGCACAGCTAGTATAAAATAATTTAAAAAAAAAACAACGAAATTAAAGCGCTTAAACTAAACTCATATCTTAACCGCGCTGGGGCGTAGGTACCTACTGTACAATATCTATTTGTGTTGTAAAATTGTGATGATTTTTATTATCTTTATCACTTTTCATAATGACAAACGTCCCCATAGCTATACATTACATGGGTGGTTATTAATAAGCGGACACGGAGGATTTGTGTTTTATTTTATTTATTTATAATGAATAATTAATGCTCTACCAGTCTCTACCATCTCTACTCACTACCAGTCTACCTTTGGACGTTTGTCTCCTATTCTTCCACTAACCGTATAACCTATATCCATAAATAAATTAATAATTGAATCTATCATTGATAAGTCAACCTTTTCATTTTCAGAAATCAACTCTCCTAAACTGTTTTGATTTCACTTACTATAGTAAGGATAATCAATTAATTATAGCGTTAATTGTATTTTATATTTCATCTCACATTTTATATTTCTTATAGGCGACAATAATTTATAAACGACAATAAAAAAAAACAATATTTCTTCTTTGAATATTTTCGTTATTCCTATTGGCTATTCCATACGTCCTTCTGGTTTTAACAATCGTATTGTGGCAGTCACATGTACCGGGACGAATCCGTGACGAATTGCCGCGGATCCCGGCCAAATCCAGCTCCATCCCTTATTTTATTATTTTTATTATTGCTGACCCCCTCCTCAATTCTGTGTGTTCCTGCATTATTCATTGCAGCTAGTAGCTATGCCGTCAATCTGGTGTATAATGTACGTGTGGGGAGTATTTTAGACGACAATTTGGCGGTAAATTCAGATATAGTTTTGTATCCTAGACAAAATTAATCTAGAAACCACCGGAATGCCTAATGTAATAATACCCAACCTAACACTTTAGAAATGATTTAAACTTCAGTATAAAAAATAAATTATTTGTTTTAGAACGCAAGTATTTTTAATCATAAACATGGAACTGATCAGAATTTATAATTTGCAAACCCAACCCATGGCTCAAATTAAAGGTTTATCAAGATGAATTTAGCGGCAATTATTCTAACTCCGGTCTCGTTTTCCCACTCACCCCACAAATCGGCATCCATCAAACGTCAATGGCAGACTATAAAAAATAAATAAAATATCAGATTGTCGACTAAAGACTCTGTGAAAAGATTCCACCAAGTTTTTTTTTTTATATTGAGTTTCCGAACGTGGCGCAAAAGATTAGCGCGCGGGGTGCCGTAAAGAAACAATTTTCCGGCTTTCCCGCGCACCGGGGGAGCCCCACCGGTTTATGGAATACGGCGACATGATAAAAATACAATATTAAGTTTAGAAATTTCCCCGCTCATCTAGACGACCTCTTTATACTTGCAAAAATCTGTCTCAATTCAATTTTCCTTTGCGTGATATTTGGTGTAGAAAGCAAACTACGTTTATAATTTCAAACAGAACATTTTATTGTTTAATCCGTTCAGAAAATAAAATTATTAAAATTAATCACATTGACATACATGATGGACGTACACCAAATAGCATTATTAATATACATTTACGAGTTAGTTTAAGTGAAATAAGTTTCAAACATGAGAAACCTACCGCTTTGTTTATTCTAAAACCTAACTTAGACAACCAACTACACAAATTTATGTTAAAAACTCATATACAGACAAAATAACTAATAATAATCAATAAAATTAATCGTCCCCTAGTTAACATATTTTAAAACGAGAATCCCATGATCTTAAATTAGTGAAATATGGCTTCAAATGTTAACAATGTGGGGGATAATAATATAATAATATTAACAAAACAATTCAGTCTCAACGTCCAAAAAATATCCCTCTTACCAATAACTAAACAAGGATTCAAAAGAGAATACGTTTTTCTGCCAATTCATACGATAGACTCTAAAACTATGGCGAGAGTGAACTTATGATGGTATCGACGAAAACGTTAAACATATAAAAATAAAAAGGAACGGTGACCATACAATTACAGGTTTCGTTATGAACCTTATGCAGTGTACAAAAATACAGCAATCAAAGTAATTATTTTACATATTCCTAACATTACTGCTTTAATTAATATCGAGAGAAACGTTTCAAATGTAGTGTTATCGGAACAAAAACGCCACTACTATTTTATTATTTTAACCTGTCGAAGCAACTAGAATATCTATTTAACGCACATTTATAATTATTACATCCGTGTTTGATGGCGTCACATATCTTTAATCTTTTTGCAAATGAGAGTAATGTCTCATTACAAAAAAAATAAAGAACGGACGCACCTCATCACGAATTAGAATTACAACTAGCGTATACTGTATACGTATGTACCTTTTATCTAACTAAACCTTAATTTGTGCTTCTATCCCAATATTAAACGTAATAAAAACGGCATAAAATTACCTATTTACGTATAAGTTTGTATTTACTAGCCAAAAACGATAACACTAGCATCTACCACCTTTAAATCAATTACAATAATTTAAAATTCTTAAGTAATCCTTATTATCTCACTTAGGCAAGTTAAAGTTGTATTTTTTACGTATACTTCGTTTTCGAATAGGGTTTTTTTTTTACATCTAATTACGTATTTTGTTTACACTAAGCTCAGAAACGCGCAACTATCTCTGTGGCATTGGGATGAGTACCTCCCGGTTAAGGAAAACGGTTTCTGTCGAAACTCCCATCATGTTCATTTACTTAAAAGTAATTATTAGTATACACATATTACAATCAACGTTATACGTATGTTTTTTTTATTCGTATACATAATTCCGGTGCAAAGGAATTGAAAACGTTGGCGCTTGCTTTAGAACGTTCGAGAAAAAGAATTAATTCAAATTCAACGTACTCGTTCAACGGCATGAACCGCCATTTTGTTCCGGTATTGCACCCATTTTAACACCCCTTCACTGTAACGTTTGTTGTTTAAAATTTTGGAAATTGAAAATTCAATTTAATTTCTTTAAATCGTACAGTGTTAAGAGGTTGGCCAATTGCAAAAACGAAGATTTGTTCTAAGGAAGTTAAACTAGCGCACTTTCCTCGGGATTTGAGGTCAAATCCCTCAGATAGTCCGGAGGCGACCGTATTCCGTCAACTATAAACAATTACAATATCTGGACGGAATACGGGTAAAAAAGCGAGGGAGGCGGGAACTAAGAACTAGATTGCGAGCACCCCCTTATGTACTTCGTTTTTGCAATGGCCAAACTAAGAGCAGGGGTGCACGAGGTAGCTCGTGGTAGAGTTGGGTGCTAGCTGGGGATCGCGCCTTTGAATGAGATGGGGTTTGGTATAGGGGGTACTCACGACATCTGGGGTTGAGGTGCCGTCGTGACTGCTATCTGGTGCTGAACGCGGCTCGCCGTTGGCGTCGGGCGGGCGCGCGGACTCCCGCTCGTCGATCACTAGGTCGATTGGCATTTTGCCCTTCAGGCAGCTGATGTAGCGGTGGCAGAAGTTATCGCACAGCTCGTGTACCTGTGCACGGAAATATCGCATTAGCTACGACTCACTTTTATTGGATAACATTGGAAGATGCATCTCGAAGAAATAAGTACTTTAATGGTCTCTAAAGCAGCCGTACTCAACTTGTTTCTTTCGTGGTCATATACGTTTCTTTCGTGGTCATATACAAGTATAAATATTTGCAAAGCTATACCAGTCGCGACAGTGTAAAATAGTATCTATAAATGAAATAAATGACCGACTTATATTCATATACAGCCGGAACCACTGCTCCTAGAAGCATAAATTTGAAAGGTACGAGGTACATCCACCAAATAAGGATTTTTTGAATTTCCACTCCCTTTGTCAATTATAAGTTCTAGATATGTTGCTTTGGACTGCATTTAAGTACTCGGTGGGTTACTTACGGTCTGCAAACCACAGGTTAAGTATGGCGGCTGTAAAGATCACATTAACAATACAAAGAAAAACAAAGGAAGTACGAAAATGCCTACTCGATCCTCCCCTCCTCAACTGCTTCATAACATCCCCCCCCCCAGAAGTTGCCAACCAGGTTTCTCTGCTAAGTACGTATGATGTGTCATCTAGTCTGTTCCCATATCGATGCCAAAAGATGTTGCGTTGCAGATATCAAACAGAATATAATAAGAACTGTATAAAGATGAAAATGGTTACTTAGCCCTATCGTTGCCATTACACCTTGGAGTTCCCTAAACATTCTGGGTCCTCTATTCTGGTACAACATTTAATACCACATATACCATCTTTAGTAAAATGTAGAAATTTCTTAGGTGTTTTTTTGATCCAATAGGCTCTTTCATAACACTGAACACTAAAATAAATTATTTCAAAGTAAATAATTTATTTGTGTAAGAGACTGGCTTTGTGGTTTCTAAATATAGGTATTTATTTATTTATTCAAATTTTATGACAGACGTTAAATATTTTATCTAAAAACATTAACAATATAATTGCCAATGCACAGTTACAATCCATGACACCAGTGGCTCCAACACAAACAAGTATGACAAGAACAAAATTCGACCTTTAAACTAATATCAGCATACAAAGCTCACGGAAAAAATACACAATAGAAACAAAGGGAATACATTTGGACTGAAGTCGCAAGCCAACTGTCGCGTTTTACTCGCTCTTGTAAAAACTCAAAATGAATCGTAAAAAAGGCACGGAATTCATTTTTTCCATTCACCCGATCGGACAGCCCCCGGCGGGCGCGTATTAATTTCGTGCCACGGGCCTTATAAATTTTCATAGGCATAATTAGCTTAGAAATTAACATAAGGCAATAAAAAGACTAACGAAATTCTTAGATAGCATTTACACGGTGAAAAGTAATAAAACACTGGCAGGTGGACGGAGGGCTGCACGAAAAAAATAAAAAAATCCAACACTTTAAAAACGAACGAGCAGAGCTTGGCGTCTTGGCGGATTTGAAAATAGAACGCGCCGGAAACGGAAACAAGTCCCGCCGTTGACAGCTAATTATGTCTTCGGGATACTAATTTCCTAATCGACAGCTTTTTCTAAATTATCTATACATTCGGATGTAACGCGGCCGCGAACTCAAATGTTGTAGTTTGTTT
Organism: Sesia bembeciformis; assembly: GCA_943735995.1. Classification (NCBI taxonomy): domain Eukaryota; kingdom Metazoa; phylum Arthropoda; class Insecta; order Lepidoptera; family Sesiidae; genus Sesia; species Sesia bembeciformis. The sequence goes on from OX031042.1 coordinate 1,726,036, forward strand.
ATCATAATTTGAATTTTACAACCACCGTTGAAATTCATATTTACGACTGTGAATTTTATTGATGCTAGAGCGGATAAGCGCCACCAAGTTTTACATACGCGAGCGGTTTCCGAGCAGTGCGCTGTCAATGTCAAAATCTTGATTGAGAGCGATTTTATATGCTTACGAATGACAAAGTAAACATACCGTTTGAAATAAAAGCAAACATTTTCGAGTCTAATCCCGCGTTTGTGAGCGCCGATACTATTTTCGATTTAAGTGACATACACTAAGATTTGACATCGTAACTCTTCGGGGATTCAAATTTGGGACTGGTACTTCATAACATAAGAAACGAAGCAACGCTGTCCTGATGCGCGATAACATAAACTTAACGGTCTTAGCTTGAAGACTTATAATCGTTTGTGGACGTTTGTCCGATACGCTGTTATTTGTTAAGGTGTAATGCCTTTAATGAGATATTACGGCATTCCGAGAGCCCCGGCTTTAGGCGATTATCGTCTCAAACATCAAACTCTTTCCAGAAATTTAAATTTGAAGACGGCCTACGGATTGAGATATGGAGTGTTTCTAAACAGATACCTTTTTATTTAAAGGAGGAATGAAATGTTATATAATGGCCGCCCGTTGACGTATAGACGTTCCGTATTCGAACTTGGAATGTCTGTTGTATTTCGCTTTTTAAATAGAATGACAATTCTTTTGAATTTTCAGCCAGTATATCAGTAAAGTTTTTTGGTTCATTGGCGCGTGAATTTTACTGGCAGGCTTGTATGAAAGTGCTTTTATTAAATCACACTGATATTTAGTCTAAGGAACTATTTCTTAAAAATGTACATTAATTTTGTATTAATTTTTACATTTTACTCTGTGTGTAGCAAAAATATCCGTTAATTCAAATTTTATGACCATGCTACTAATGTGAGCATTTTTTTATTTTTCTTCGAAACGTTTTAATGACGTCACTTCCCCAATTATACAGGTAAATGTGGCATCTGAAAAATGTTTTCAGAATTTCCTAGCGTTGTTTTTCTCAAGTGTTGCCAGGTGCGTGGGCCGCATCAGATCTAGCACGATGTGTGCCACGGTCGATTCGTTACTAAAAGGGTTTTTACTAATGCTCACTTCCTTTGAGCTAGTGCAGCGTGTGGGTGATGAAGAAATTGAAACATTTTAAGTCTATTACTCGAGTTCTGCTGTAACTTCGCACGGACTATTATTGAGAATCACATAAATTCATAATGATTTATTAAGGCTGAGTTTCAAAACGTACGAATATCGCGTATTCATCTATTTTTGTGTTATGAAGTAAAAAAAAGGATGCACTATATTTAAATTATCAAAGAGCATTATTTGCACATTTTAGAACGCAGCCCAAAGAGAGTCATTTATTTAGAGAGGAGTTGTTAATTTGATAATTAGCCCTTCTTAAGTATTTATAATTATATATATATATATATATATACATATTCATACACAAAAACAAACATATATACATATAAAAGTATACAGGAGAATTACTACAAAGCATAAATGTTATCAATATTGTAACAATTACTCATTAAATTATTATGTTATAAATAGGAAACTCGACATTACAGATACATCTTGAAAGTTTTTGTGGCCTATATAGTTAATTAAAAGGTATATAAAAAAGCGGCAATCAAAAACGGACGAATATATTTTTAGTGATTATCAAAAATGATAAAAATATATATTTTTAATGTCAATTTCAGATATTACTGATAAACCTTTGAAAGAGTTTAAAAATATGCAATTCAAAATCTCTTCTAATATCTTGTCATCAATATTTTTAGTAAAATATTTTCATCATAGTAAGGCAAGTACCTACATGGTTTGTAATTATATTTGCAATGCAGTGCAAGCAGCCCTTTCAGTATCCACTGCTGGGCTTGGGCCTCCACGTGCACATTGGCTCGTGTATGAGCGATGTAAGGCCTGAAACCGCCACGCTGGTCAAGCGGATGGGCGAGTCCACTCTTTCAGAGGCGGTGTAGTTCTTCAGGGCTTGTGGTAGCCACTCCGTTATCCCTTAGTCGCCCTTTACGACACCCACGGGGTAAGATGGGGTGCAACTGTTCTATAGCCACACGACACAATAATCATGTGATCGTGAGTACAAATCCTCGGCCCAAATCACTGAGTTACTACTTTCTACTTAAATGTTGTGAGGGAAAACATGGTGAGGAAACCCATGTGCTCGAGAAATTAAATTCTGCAAACCAGCTATGAATTGTCGTCTTGCTTAGTGTTTCATCGCCAAAAGGCCTAGGGAGGCTCTGCTGAGCTGTCAAATTACACTTAAAATCGTAGAAAATCATACAGCGAAAATTTTCACGAGTTAAATCCACCGTGATGCAGACACGGAATTTTTAAAATGACGCCACAATGAAAAATCAAATGACTGTTAGATGAAACAAACATTATTCTACAGCCAAAGCGTTCCATTTTCAAATATTGTAATTACTTTTTAAATATTGTTTATGTAAGTGGCCAGTTCCGGAAAGTTTCGGTGTGACCTATGTAATAGTAAGTACATAGTTTATGTGTTAAATACATAAAACCAGTATTTAAATTACGACATACTTCTTATCCAAGTCCTTAATGGCAGAGACATAATATTTATTTCGAACTTAAGTGATAATGTCGCCTGCCTCGTTTGTTTGTAATAGACAAGCAATAACTTAATGAACTTAACATAAATTCATATTTAGAACGAGTAATTTGAATCAACCAGTACATGGGTAATATTATTTGAGTTTATTATTAAATTTTGGTCTTATTTAGAAATAATTAAACGAGCAACAGAAAATCTATACTAATATAATAAAGAGGTAAAATTGTGTGTTTGTTGGGGGTAATCTCTGGAACTACTGAACCGATTTCAAAAATTCTTTCATAAATAGGAAGCTACATTATCCATGTGTAATATAGGCTATATTTTATTTTGAAATTTTGAAAGAAAACCTTACAAACCGAAGCGAAGCGAGGGCGGGTCGCTAGTATTGAAGTAGCAAATTTAAAGTTGAATTAGGTTTAGGTTCTCCTAACAACAATAAAGAAACAGAGGCGCCACGAACGTCAACTTGATGATGACAATCTTATTAATTTTAAATCATTTAATTCAGTCATTCGATGATTCTTATTTATATACGACACGTACATCGTACGTACGTGTTTCGGTAGCGAGTGAGATACGCTAAAGCCCATTCCCATCCCATCCCTCCCCATTCTCCAGCCCTATCTCCCAATCCATTCCTTAATCTGCAAAGATGGGCAGCGCGACCGAGGACGTGCCAATGTTTGACATTCTGGACATTTTTCTATAAATAAATATATTAAAAAAAATATTTTTTGATACTCTTTTATTATTATTAACTAAATGCAATCACAGTGAAATAACATATATTTCAAAATTATTACGTGTAGGTATATTTTAATACCGATTAATATTTTAATATTTTTGTGAGGTCTTTTTTCTATCTTCTGTATATTTTGTTACATTTGTTTACTTCATGTCCTGCATAGCCCAAAAGTCGACAGGGAGATAACGCCGTAAGGCATTAAGTCCGCCTTCAGTCCTACGGATTAGAATACGAAGTAACGACCCCACAAACGTAAATTGAGAATAGGCATCCACGGGCTTTCATCGCTCAATAACAATAAAATGTAGCATTCATAATGAGCATAATATTTTATAGTAAGTATAGAAATATATTTTTTTGGGTATCCGAGTGTACACAATGCAAAACTGGTATCGTTCGGCCGACATTACAGTCCGGAGCGGACAGGATCGGATTCTTTTCATATTTTTCTTTTTATTTTTTAAATTAAAATCAACCGGTCCTGGCCGCATTCAAATGAGAGCCCGATTGGTTCGCGCCTCACTTCATTATCCGTACAGTTGACCATCTACACTAGTATCGTAAAGACTGTGAGTTTGTCTTTCTGTTGGTTTTTATGTAAGAGATAATCACAAAAATGACTGGATCGATTTTGAAAATTCTTTCACTATTGGGAAGCTTAAGTATTTTAGATGGTTTATTTAAGCTTATTTATTTAAAAGGCGGACTTAATTCTTTGAATCATTATCTCCCAGTAAACCTTTGGGCTATGCGGAGCTATGCAGGCTTTAGTTCTGATTCAGGGGATGTCCATCAGGTGTTGGCCAGCTTTGGAATAGCAGCACATCCCATCTCATCTCTAAAGCCGCTACCACAAGCCCTGAGCAAACTACACCACCACTAAGAGTGGACTCGTCAACAATGCACAAGACAATGTGCATGGGGAAGCCCAGCAGTGGGCTATAAAAGTGCTGGTTACGTTTACAGTACGTTAAGTTAAGTTTAAGTTGTTTACGAAATAACATAATAAATTTACGAAATAACGTCCGCTGGGCGCACTCGACTGGCCACGTTACCCCTCTCTCACAGAATACTACTACCTTGAAATGTACTGCATTTCCTACTTTATCGTATTTCCCAATGTACGTACGTGTTACGGTAGTGAGTGAGATATGCCAGAGCCCATTCCCATCCCATCCTCTCTCTCGCCATTTCCCCAATCCATTCCTTAATCTGCAAAGGTAGGCAGCGCATCCGGGGGCGTGCCAACGTTTGTCATTCTGGACTGATGTTGCGACATACATCGCGGATGTCTATGGACGACAGTATCCACTTACCATCAGGTGGACTGTGTGCTCGTCTGCCGCCTTTAAAAAAACGAAATAGTTACGTTACCTGAGCGAAGTCAGGGTAGAGCTGTAGTATGTGAATATATTAATAATCAAGATTAATACTAAAAGAAAATGTACAATAATAACGTAAAAATATTTAAATAAACTTTTCACCGTTACAATAGATACCCATCAACGATGATCAGAATTTTGCTAGTTAACTTAATATGGACATAACCGTCAACCAACTCTTTTATCGTCCACTGTTGGACACGGGCCACATGCATATTGTCTTCTGCACGAGGGATGTATGGCCTTAAAATGCCACGCTGGCCAAGCGCGTTAGCGAGTGCAGTCCTTTAGAGGTATAGCGAGTGCATCAGGGCTTGTGGTAGCGGCGTTGTTATATACCTTAGTCGTTTTTTACCACACTTGCGGGAAGAAATGGAGTGCTGGTATTCTGAAGCTGACCAACACCAGATGGACATACCTTGAATTAGAACAATATGGACATACTCTGGGATAAAAAATCTGGAATTTTAAAGATCTACTTAATAAAAATCTAACAATGACTAATTGACAGGCAACGCAAAGCCTAAACCGGTGGGTCTAGAAGCATGAAATTTTACATACAAGTTCCTTATATAATGAAGGTGAGTACTAAGAAAAGATTTTTGAAAATTCCTCCCCTAAGGGTGTGAAATAAGGGACGAAAGTTTATATGGGAGGAAAGAAATAGTTGAAAATTCGGGTTCCGCGTAAAATAGCTTTTAAGCGAAATACATGAATCATTTGTCAATTAATACAATAGATGAAATAAAGATAAGTATCTAATTCATAATTTCGGTATCCAGGAGGTATATCCACTTTAGCATGTACATTTGAATTCATTGACCCAAAATTATAATACCTACTGCGATCATTGCTCGTCAGCATCGCTAAAGATCCATTCTAGACATGATAATACTCGTATAATCAGCTGTCGCCGATTTTACATAGCTTCTTCCAAAAATTCAACAGTATGTATTTTTTGATAGCCTAGGAGTATCTATACTCGACTCACATTCGTGTGATCGTGAGTTCAAATCCTACTGAGATTCTACTTAAATACGGATTTCTTTTTAAAAAATACCATAATCTCAGCGGTTAAAGGAAAACATCGTGAGTTAACCTGTATGCTCAAGAAATAAAAAAAGGGGTATGTCTATCCACCGATCCGCTCCGGGCCTGCGTAGTGCATTACGGCCCGAAACACCCTGTAATACCAGTAATTTACTATGGGAGGCCTGTGCCCCACAGTGAGACATTAAAAGCTGATACAAGTATTTTTTTTTTTTGCATTTTTGTCTATTATTATAAGTAAACTATCTGCTGTACTACCATCTTAACAACATATATATTTTTTTACTACTTATGCAAAGAAACTACTTATACTTCAGTAAAAAAGAAAACAAAATAAAAATGGAAACAGCCACAGTCTCGTAGAAACATAAAGTCAATTTTGACAATGAATTAAAGTGTGTTGTATAAAAGTTATAAAACGGCAGTTGAGGCGTCGTAAACACGAGGTCCCAGGTTCGAGGCCCGGCCCGTAAACCAACAAATCTGACCTACATCGTAAATCACTTAGCCACGTTGTTACAGATAACGTTTTACGATTTAGTCACTGTATGAAAAAAGCTGTTCGCGTTTATGGTTTAGGTTAGTTTTCTAGTAATGGCTGTTTGTAAAATTAGAAACACGCCAAAGACTTGAAAATGGACACTTCTATATTTTACTAAGATAATATTAAATTATAAGCACAGAATTTCCACAGAAGCACAGAAGCCACAAATGCCTTTTAAAAAACCTAGGTAGGTGGGTATTTGAAATTCAAATAAAGCTTTCTAGTAATGTTTTTTTTTCTTATATATGTATATATGGCAATGATGCAATAAGTGCATTCTGCCAGTGTCAAGTTTTCTTCGTAATAAACAATATCAAAGTCTACAACGTATCCTTATCAGTGTCCAGGTGTCCAGTCTCGTCGAAGTATGTCAGGAGTCGATCGGCAAAGCGATAGGTTCACTGACGACAGAAGAGGAGGTTTCCAGTAATGTAATGTACGGCTACGAAAAATAAAATCCTAAAAATAGAATCTAATAAAACCCCGACATTACCCCGGGAATGCGTCTGTACGGCCACATAACGTAATTAGGGAACATTCAGTCGGTGACTAAATAAAAAACCTACTAACCGACCAATCACAAAGCCGATCTCGCCGAGAAGGACCCGTGATATGGAAGGCAGAGGCAATATCGCCGCCGCTGGCCATATTTAAATTATGAAAAGCATAAATCAAAAAACGTTATTGGATACTTTAATGTAAATATCCTGGCTTCGTTAAGGCTCGTTGGTAGGTAGGTATATGAATTTTAATTTTTCTATTACAATGTCATTATCTAAAAAACATCTTAAAAAACCAACGTTCATTGCTTGGACTAAAGAAGGTATTATTATCTACTTTTTATGATAAAACCGAGTAATTATAGTAAAAGGTAGAAAAAGTGCACTTAACGAGATCTCATTGTAAGCGCGAGTTGCGCCGGGACCTCTTTTTTATTTTTAATTATTATTTTAAGCTCAAAAAACATCACCTGTGGACGGTGTGTAGTGAAGCGGAAATGGATCGAGCTAACGGAATACTTTTATCTTTTTTCATTTGACAAAAACCGTGGACAAGATAGAAGCCGACATGTATAGGATATGAGCACGGAGCAAAAAAAGGCTTTTCGATAGTGTAGAGATAGGTAGAGAATGTAAATCTAGGTCTGAAAGATGAAATGGTTATAAGAATTTTGGTCAGTCGTGATTTCAATTACAGAAAACATCAATAAGTTTTTAAACCGTTGAAGCGATTTTCTTCAATCGAGTTCGCGGTCAACGGGCTGATATTTTGAATTTCGAACCGCATATCATTATTATTTTTTAAATGGCCTTTATCTCGCCCTCCGGCCAAAGATTCGTACAGAGGTATCGCATTACAGGTTATCTCGTTAAAGAGGTCTTTTTGTGTTTCTCAGTTTTTTTTACGAATTTACCGGTTCCTAACATAGTTCGATCAATGCCGGCGCCGGATATTTCTGGAATCCGCTGTTGGAGCCCGTTGGAAGAGGTATCTCGTTTCTCGAGATCATTCGTCTTGATATAGACGTTAGTGAAACTAGTTTTGTTGAAACGTGACCACAATATTGACAAGTTAAATTAATTTCTGGCGACACGGCTTAGCAATGTACGGGCCACTTTTTTAACTAATTAATGCTATTACAGATTGTCCGATCGGGTCGCGAATAGCAAAAAGCTGTACCGTTACGATTCAGACGTTTCATTTGCCAGTATAATATAATGGAGCGAAGGCGATGCGACACACGTAAGAAACCGGACCGGTCCGCCAACGGCGAATTGGGAGATAACAAAACAAACATGATGTGAACTCGGACCCATTCACGACCCCAGAACACCTGAACGAGGAACCGCATCAAGAAATAGTTTTGAAAATTTCGAAATTCGATCGTCACGACGCTTTGGAACCGGTCCCACGTGCGCCGGTGTGCGTGCACCGATCGCGTGTGTCCGCGAGATCGATACCCATATCTCGATTCGGAATCGAGCCCTCGGATAATCGAAACGATATTCAGACGTCAGGTGATATTTTCGAACGGGTTTCGACGGGCTTCAGTCCAAAATATACCCTAATAACAGTTGTAATACTTACTTTTTCTAATTCTAATAAGTGAAACCGTAGCACTTGTATCGCTTGCACCATCTGTAAAGAAATAAGGCGTACGTTAGTATGGCAATAAGAGAATATGGAGTTCCGTAGATGGGCATGTCTCGAATTCCGAGTGGATTCAATCTGACAAAGCCAAGTGAGCAACAATAGGTTGGACAAAGTACAACGGGCCCTGCGGTGCCTAGTGATGTGGATATTCAATATCGATACTGCTTTAAACGACGGTAAATTTAAATTATGCAATCAAATCTTAGTTTTCTTGAGTTTAAAATTAGTAGTAGAGTGCGAATATAGCCTATGCTAGCAAGGATCTTTCATAGGCAAGCCAGTCGACCTTATCTAAAGCTCATTGTTTGAATCTGCTAGATCTAATCGTAGCTTTTTTCCAAATCGATATGTATCTCAAAACGGTCGGTTAATGCCGTTTTAATAGCGAGTTGATTTGTTTCTGATTGCCACTCGAAGACGAATCAAGAAATGTTTCGAACTTAGTTTTTGATTGATGATTAACAAGTTGCTCGTGCCTAGGTACTTAAATTTGATTTATTTTGATGATACACTAGTATCTGTTTCACACTCAACTAACCACTAAGAAAGATTGCACTCATGCTAAGTACTGTTCATAGGAGTTAAGTTCATATTTCGTTTTTAATATATAATCTAATCGAGTTTTAACCAAACCTACTCCTACTGTAAAGCTCCTACGTATTGGTGACCAGTTGTATATTTTTTATTTTCTTTATTAATAGGTCAACGGCATTAATATATAGATTGCATAATCTATTTTTAGTAGTTTAATTCAAGATATAAATTATTCTTTTGATCATTTCCAAAAAGAAACAACTAAAATCTCTCAGCAAAAGCAAAAAACGCAAAACCGTCAGTCATAGTTACCCAAAAAAAGATCACAAAATTTGTTATCCCTTCCCAACACTGGTTAATAAGTACCAGGAGCGCATAACATCTGCAGAGCTGCAGTGTCAATTATTATAGCATCCAACAACACCCTCCGGTGTTTGTTCAGACGTGCCTCCGTTGACACAGGCGTTGGAACCAGATAAAAATATGTTTGACTCTGTGTACACTTGCCACCGAGCTGTTTGGCGAGGGTAACTGACTTTTGAATGTAATTACGGATACTTAAGTGTTTTGAGCGTGAATTATAGATATTGTTTGAGTTTAGTTTGTATAAATTGAAATAATAATTGTTTCATTTTTCTTGATTGTCTAAAATATAAATGCCCAGAAACATACATCGGGATTGGTATTAAAAAATACAGATATCTTTAATTGTCATGCTCAACCTGTATTACTATTTAATCAATCAAATAAAACGAAACTAAGACTTATTTTAAATCTTTCATTAGGATCGTTTCAGACTTTAGATCAATTAGATCAACTTTGATTAGGATTTTGCAAGGTCGGCGGCGCGCCCGCATGCCTCCTAGTGTTGCAGGTGTCCATGGGCGGCGGTAACACTTACCATCACGTGGGACCGCTTGCTCGTCCGCCCTCTAGTCTATAAAAAAAAAAAAAAAAACTAATGCAGTAATAGCAGTATCTGCTGATATTACTAGATCAATTGAGGAAGCACTAACGACTCTGTAAAGAAACAGCCTTTGAATACTTCACCAATCTGTCACTTTTACAAATTGTTTTTTAACCGTCCTAAATCCACAAGCTATCATATCCTAATGACTTGTAAAACGTGGTTTATTTGTCGACTACCAGGCTTCGACAATGTTTGAGGTAGTTTAATGCCTCAAAGGCTGTGACAGACAAACACAGATGTGACATGGGTAAATAGTGAATGTAGGCGCGAGGAGCAACCGAAACGTGACGTAAAAGTTGGTTTTTGAGATCCTGCGTTTTATTTGAGACATTGTTACTTAATTTTATTGAATTCATTTACTGCTAAGATTAAACTAAATGCCTAGATTTTCTATGAATGCATGTGTGAATTAATTTTGTTTTAAAAAAAAACGTCATTCTATGTAAAAGTATGAAAGTCCAATCAGCTTCAATAAGTTGACAGTTCTTTCTTTACAATATCTTTCTTTTTTAGACAATATTTCCACTACATCCTTGAAAGAGACTCATGAGTCTCAGGACTGCATAGGACTCATAATAGGACTGCAGATCGCATCATGATACGATCTGCAGTCAGTAGAGCATATGCGACCTCTCATACAAAATATTTTTAAACGCAGTGAACAAAAGCGTTTTGTGTTTGAACACTTCCCTCATAATTGCTGGCAATTATTGATTTCGAAAATTCATTTTGTTTACAAAAACCGCTCTCAAACATTACATTTAAACAAGGCATTTAACGAAATGCCCGCCAAATTACCCCAATTGAGTTTTCAATAAGTCATTTAGGCCCCCACATATAATTTCTTCCAATTAGATCGAAATTGCGTACTTCTTTAACTCTTTAGTTTCTTTGAGGGCTTGTGTAGGTAGCCACATGTTACGTTGATTCTCAAAAGCCATCTCAATTTTAACCGTATGTCTGTAAGGGGAAATACACACTGGAAAAAACATCATTCAGCATGGATTGAATTTACGTTAACTTTGCTTCCAATTTTCAAATCTTTAGCTTCTTCCCATAAAAATATTAATTGCAGTTTCAATACTTATTGTTACCTTCTTTTAACAATTCTTTCTTTACAGGTTTCTTAAGGTAAGCCTTAAGCGGACAACACTTAAGCAGTAAGGTGGCTCGACCAGGAACAGAATCTTACAAATTATATACTTGTAGCAAGTTCACCATCAGGCGTGATTAACCATTTGCAAGGTTGCTTTACAATCAGCTTAGCAAAGAACGTTTGGCATTATAGCCGTTAAACAATATCCACTGATCCTGTAACCGTCGCGGCAAAGTGGACTTCCTATTATCCGCACCCAGGCATATTCTTTATCCGTCAAACTGTCGTCTCATATATTTGCACATTCGGTTGTTGAGGACAATGCAGTCCAGGGCATTCGTGTTAACAAGAGGCACAGTAAGAACAACTGGTATTAAATTTCTATATAAACGTCTGAAGTACAACTCACACAAATGCGGTGTTGACGCGGTGTCCAAACAAAGACTATGAAATGACAGATTTGATAATGATTGAATGCATAAAGGATGGTGACTTTATCGTTTATTTCATCAAAAATAAAGAATTGTTTATATTATGATTCAATTAGAACCACAAACCTCTTAACATGGAAGTAAGTGAATACACTTTATTACACACCAAAAAATATAGTGAAAGTGACACAAGAGTTAAAATAACTAGGTCTACAAAAGTTGTCCAAACTGATTCTATTCAGTTTCTTTGGGTATTCTTATTAAAAAGTTGGTACAGAATTAGTTACGTTAAATGTTATGTCTGCTAGTGCCTCTGCCTGTCTTCATCGATGAGACGTAATACGGAAAAAAGATGTGGGTAAAAGTAAAGATTTCAGTGGATAGACGGAAATCAGCTCTGGCATCCGTCATTGCATCCTGTTATTTATATCCATTTAATCCTTTAATTTCATGTCCGTACTTTTGTGTTTCGCTTTTCAAACAGTTTGCAAAGATTCCACACTGTTAGATGTCGGTATTATGTCATCGGCCGCAATGATGCCTCGCCTGCAATGTGGCCAGTTGCGTCATCCTTTGACTCTCACTTACAGAAATACCAACGCCAATTTAGGCTCTTTTCAACTTGTAATTGGCGTGCCTCATTATTTACGTTATTGTTGAGTGTAGGTCATAATAATTCTACATTAATTTCGTTAAATATGTATAAACGGGTCCTTTAAAATATACTTCACGGTCGGTCATCTGTCACTTTTAAGGAATTGATGACAAACGACCGATAGTGAGTTCTTTATCGGCGACTATATCGACGCTTTCGATGTTTCAATCTAGATCTGTCATACAGATATGCTATATAGGTCGTCAACATAAAATTTTAGTCCAGCATCGTAGGTGACGCTGCTCCTAAAAATTAGAAAACCATCCGATTCATCAACTGCTCTCTCATTCCCCGGTCGGAATTACTTGATGTTTGTCAGAAACCTGTTGACCCTAGTCAAAGGATTTATGTTGCTGTCCTTTCATCTGACATATACTTTAACTAAGAACTTAAGTTGTAAACGTAAAAAACAGTGGCAGCCATGCCACTGCCACATAGATAATTCACCTATTCCTCCAGTGTACTCAAGGCCCGGATATTTGGTTTGTTTACCCCTTATCTGGGGACTGGGGTATGCATGAATGACGCTTATCAGCTATGTACGAAGCCTGACATCTTTATAGCTTGGAGCTACTGTTCCCAACCAGTATAGAAGTCATGATTTATTTTGATTGACTACCTCTTACTTGACAGTTTGTATCTTCGGATAACTTTCAAATTAAACGCAATAACAATTGAGTAAAAAGGATTTTATTTTGAAACATACTATATATCAACATTATTTTTAGATGTTTATTTAAACATACACCCTTAAGAGAAAGTTGCTTGGGTCCTCAAGGCTCACAAGTAGTGATCAAGCGTGAGGGATGGAGGTCTGCTTGCTATCCGGTGATAACCTAGGGGTGTCATCGGATAATAACCCCAAGTCATACTTAGATCCTACATATGATTTTTAGCAATTACCACTTACATGACGAAAAAACTAAAAAATCGGAGGCATGTGTAATATTTGCCGATCTGGATCCCCACGATGTGTGACCCGAAACCTTTTGCAAGGGAAGATTGCCTTGCAGTGGGATGTTATTAATAAATTGTTATCGGAATAGGTAAACACAATTACACGCTCGACAGAGCCGAGAGAATCCGGTGACAATCCCAAACATTGGTCGCACAGATTGGTCGCATCACCCGCTGACCGTCGATTCGTAATGCCTTAGCTTTTATTTGTTAAAAATCGGTTAAGTATCCGTGTCGAAATGCTGCGGTGGGTGGGCCGAGTACTTTTTAACTTTTGTTATTTCACTTTTTGTCCACCAGCGGGAGGCGCTCCGATACAGCTTTTTATGACAATATTTTTTATAAATTCTGAGAATTATTTTACCTGTTCTTAATTTCAGTTCGGATAATCACGTCGTAAATCCCGTTTACTATTTTATTAGTTCGACTGATGCCGTGGGTCTGTCCCCGTGGTCATTTTATATGGAGGACACGAGTTTTATTTCTTTTGACTATACGCAATAGTATGCGGTTATGTTTGGTTCGAATTGTCGGAGTTGGCACACAAGCTGTTATAAACTTAGAATAACAAGAGACGATACTATTGAATAAGGGAGATATCAATTGATCACTTAAGTTTTTTATATTAAAGTTGGCAGGCTGATACACAGCCCGCCTCTAATTAAGTGATTACCGTCGCCCATGGACGCCTGCATTACCAGGAGGATCACAGACCTTGAAGTACAGCGTTCTCTTGAAAAACGTTATGGTGCGTTTTTTTGTTTGTTTATACAAAAAGCTCTTTTCTAGCTCTAACTCAAACTCTAACTCTACTCTGTATTTGACAGAACTCCGGTTCTCCCGTGGACTAGTGGACCACGTGTGCAACTTAATACCTGATTCTCTTCCTCGATTGCTATGGTCGACTTCTTGCTCGCACGCTGTGTTGATCGTTGCGGTTAGCAAAAAATCACAATTCTATGGTGTTATTTGATCCATAAGAAAAAACAATTTTTTTAATTTCTTCTCGCACAAAATGGAAATATTCCTCAAGTAATTTACCAGTACTTAACTAAAACATTGGCCAACCGAGCGTTGGCGCAATTATGAACTTTTTTGTATTCATAAACGAGTTTCTACAGTGATTGTGAAGTTCATATTCATTGCTCTAACTCAAGTGTTTCCCAAAGTATGGGTCGCGACCCACTGGTGGGTCGCGAGCGAATATTGGGTGGGCCCCGAAAAAAATTTAATCGAATTTTAAGTAGGTATAGTGTTCTGATTTATTTTATTTTTACTTATAAAAAATTTCGATCATCACTGGATACTAGATTTTGTCTTATTTTCTTAATAGTACAACCCTTCACATAACTACGCTACGTAAACGAGATATGCTGCAGCAGCGACACGGTGCTATTTTCATGTAAGGCGTAGGGTGGGTCCCAAACTTTGTCATTCTTTTTAGGTGAGTCGCGGTTCATATAACTTTGGGAATCACTGCTCTAACTCATCGATATAGCTTTCAAATTCTTTAATTCATATCTGTTTTGAAAATGTTACAAACTTATTACGCAGTACCTACTTAAGTTGCAAATTTGTCTTTTTAATGAACCCCCCATCATCTCCTTCACCCCCCCCCCCCACATAAGTAACCACTTAGATTTCTTTGATAACAACGTACCTATGATCTAGTCAATTCCCATATCGATGCTCTAACTGAATTACAACTTGATATTTGCGGTCGGCGCTACTTAACTGCTTATTAAATAAAGTTGATAATGAGATGCCAAGGAGTTTGTATTCGAGCAAACGCTCGATTGGCCGATACTGTACTAATTAGTTACAAAATAATCTACTTACTAATGAATCCACTTCGGGGTCCGCTATATAGTAAGGTTTTTCTTGGCGTATCTGTGGACAGAGAAATTAATATTAGAACACTTACTTATGACACATTTAGAATGCATTGTTTTGTGCAATGTTCATAGCCTCACACTGTAACTGATTTTAGGAAGAAAAACAACAGCGTGAATATGGCGATGCTGCATCTATTGCATCCTTCAGCCACTGTAAACGTTCAAACTTAGTTCATTCGATGGAGTACATCGTTATTCGACTGGCCAAATTACCCCGCTCTCACAGAAAGTTGTGAAGTGTACCAACGTGATAAGAGAGTGAGTGAGAGTTGCCAGAGACCGCCCATTCATCCCAATATGCTTCCTGTTCCCCATACTTAACAATAATCTCAAGCCTTATTCCAAATCCTAGTTAATAAATCTAAGAAAGTTGCGTATTCGAAGATATGCTAACGTATCACATGTATTAGGCTAAGAACGCACTGCGGTTTTTATCCGCCGCGGAAACCGCTTTAGAACACGCATTGCGAATTTTAATCCATCCATTTCTATCGTTACCATAAGAAAATTCTGAGAAACAGTTTGTGACATTAATTCTGGATACATCCCTTAACTGACCAAAGCTATATCAAAGAATATTTTGTAAAACTAGATAACTATACTTGAGATATACCTAAACTAGGTACCAATACCTATACTTGATACTTGAGAGATCATTGTATCCTGACAAGTTTTTAATTACAGACTGTCTATTTCTATATGCATTTGATAATCTTTAGCGAGAAGTGGGTCTGCTCGCGGATTTGCGCAGTTGAATCACAGAACTGTTGAGGTTTTAAATCCGCGAAAAAATACAGTGAATTAAACTAATTACCATCATATAGGCCTTCTGCCTCTCCACCATCACCGCAACCAACTCTCTTGTCGTCCACTTCTGGACATGGGCGTCCTAACGCGCATTGTCTTGTGCATGGGGCATATATGAAATTAAAACGCCACGCTGGTCAAGCGGGGTGCCGAGTTCACCCTATTAGAGGCACTGTAGTTCCTTAGAGATTGTGGTAGCGGCTTTGTTAATCCCTTCGTCATCTTTTATCACACCCACGGGAAGAAATGGGTTGGTGGTGTTCTAAAGACAGCCGACGAAACACGGCCAAGAGACACACGGTCACTTAGAAACGCAATATATATCGAATGTATTTATATAAACATTGTTTGGATATATAATGAGACAAGGCACTTCGCTTCGGTAGATTAATGCCGAGCGCTCTGTACGTACTCGCTTAATAAAATGCTCGTTCGCTTGGCTGCGCGTGAGCAAGCGTTATAGAATAGACGCGCAGACGCGACATGTAATTTAGAAGCAAATTTATCGATTCGAAGCGACGATTTGAATAATAAAGTATGATAATACGCTCCCATTATTATTAATATTAAAACGTGTTGATACTATTAGCTTCCATTTCTTAATGATAGGAATGGAAACAATATGTTGTGTCATAAAATTGTTGCTTTATTATAAAAGCTTTTAAAGCTGGGAAACACTTTAAAAGCATGACTCTATGAGATGACTCTATAATAATCAAAAATCCGTTTGATGTTGTATTGGCCGTGTGGTATTAACCGGCTTCAGAATAACATCAGCACATCTCTTCCTGTGGGTATCGCAACTACAACCAAAACCGCTACCACAAGCCGAGAGGAACTACACCATCACTAAAAGAGTGAACTCGCCAGCCCGCTTGGCCAGCGTGGCGTTTTAAGGTCAGCTGGTTACAGTTTGTATTGACATCATAAACCAAATGTATTCAACAGAAATAATAGGGTTTGTCAACCTTTATATGTATGTCTATATAATATATACATAAGTTTTAAGATACTCGAAATTAAAAAATGGAACACATTTGCAATTTTAAAAGTAAATTTATTTAAAATTGGAACACTCATTTCAATTGATATTGTTTGGGGATGGACAGTTACTGACAAAATTGCAAAGACCTCGAAACGTTGTCAAGAAAATGGTGGCTAGTTTTTCATCGGAGCGGACATCTCGCAACATCTATGCTGGAAAATTGTAGCCCAGTCAATTCAGGGTGGTATACAACGATTACACAGGAAAAAGTTTTTCGAACTGTTCAGCAGAGGAGACTAAAGACAAGGACATGAACATGGACGTTTATATTCACCTCACATTCCTAACTTAGCTCCCCGTGATTTCTTTTTGTTCCCTGTAGTCAAGTAAAAAATAGAAGGAATTATTTGTCGAGCCCCGAAGAAGCGGTAGCAGCCTATGAAGCAACGATTTTTGACCTCTCAGTGGAAGACTGGCATAAAGGTTTTCAAAGTTGTTTTAAGCGAATGGAAGTGTGTATAGAGAATGATGGAGAGTATTTTGAAAAAATGAAATATTAATAGTAAAATTCTATAGCTTAATTTTTGTTTGTCTCAAAACGTAGGTATACAAGTCACGTACGTATATAGACTTATAAATACTCGTATATTTATACATAGTATTGTAATGCTATTATTGTATTATATTGGTAAATATTTAGGTATTTTTGTATTTTAGCTGGTATAAACATTTGTAATATTGGTATTTAAGCATTATATTGCTATAATTCTTTCATCTGATGAAGGCGGGTTACGCTTACGAGAGGTTGTGCTCGTACATGTACATGGTTTTAGTGTGCATCGCAGCGAAGGGAACCCAACTGAGCATTTTCAACTTCACGCACACTAAAACAATGGAAGTACATGTACTGTCACAACCACTACTAAGCGTAACCTGCCTTCGTGAGATGAAAGTACTATACCGATATCAAGTTTTCATATATTTGATTTTCATTTTGAAAGAAAGTAGAGCATTCTCAGAAATTCCAGAAGCGAGTGGCAGCACACAGTTGGCAGGCAAACCTTTCAATGGTTAAAGGTTAACAAGACAATTGGTTTCATATTGCACTTCTGTTTTTATAATCTTTGCCCTCGCCAGAGAATCGCTTTTTTCCACATTTAAACCCAACTTGAACCGGAAACACGATACTATCGCACACACGCGGTCGGATTTCTTTAAAATTTACACTTTTTATTGACACTCGCGTTCGTAGACACCTAATTCAGGATACTCCTATGCCACATGTTTTATACAATAGATAATAAAATTCATAATCTCTTGTAATACCTATGTAGAAGTTAAGCATAATTTAAAAAAAAATATTTTTAATACAACGCTATTAAGAAACAATTTTTTTGATATTGTTTGATTTTTGACAGTAATATAAATTAATTAGGTACTGATCCCACCGGTGGCCTTAATCATTATTGAAGGCAGTTTCAACCTACTCAGGCGGCCCCTGGACTCGCAATAATGTCATTGTACAATATTGTCTTGCATACAAACGAGTTTCAATACACTCTCCAATACATCAGAAACATTGCGCAATCAGTAAAATTTGCACAATATAATATATTGTCTAGCGGACCTCTAACGATTATTTCAGATAGGATGATAATAAGATAATGGAAATACCTGGTACCGTGATATTCTTTACTTCCCTTTATATCTCATCCCCTCCCAAAAAAAAATGTGGAAAGTGTAATGAGATGAGGAAAACAATTCTATTACCTTTCCTATTCCCCAACTTTCTCAATCGTTTTTAATCATCTAAATCTTAAAAGGAAGGCGCATCGGTTGTTCCTCTATCAGTCAAAAATGACAACGTTTGTTAAGTGTTGACTGATCTTGTACTGTGTACTAGTCTGCCACCGTTTTTCTATATAAAAAAGGATACATTAGTTTCTTGAGTTTGTTATTCATAACAAACTCAAGAAACTAATGTATCCTAAGCATAAAAAAAATACAAAAAAAAACTATTGGTTGGTTTTATAAATCGTTAAAAGCACACGGTCAGAAATACTAAAAAACAAGAAAAATCAGTTATTGTTATGTGAGAAGCGCTCCGGCCTCGCGGACCGACCACTTGAAGAAGTTCGCCGGTAATGTCTGGGTGAGAAAAGCGGTATATTGTAAGTAGCATCGACCCTTGGAAGAGGCCTTTATACAGCCGAGTAGAGGCGTAGTGTGATGATATGGTACTGTATGATAAAATTAATAAATACATTGATATATAGTTTAATTGGTACGCACTATGTCTGCCCATTTCATTGCTCACCTGTCGCTCTCCCAGGTTTGCTGGTATTTTTATAATTTGTATGTACAATAAAGTATATATGTATACCTACACCAATAATTTAATTTATTACATAAATAGGACATAAATAATTACCCCTTCTAATAGAAATGGAAGGTACCTATGATAATTACAATTAACTTCTTCATCCAATGATTCAGTTAAAAGATTAAGAAAGAGTCTTAAAAAGAGTCCCCTTATCTTTTCCCACATTAGCGTTATCTAGTTGATTTTTTTATTTGGCACAGTGAGCTCACCACAAGGTGTGAACGGACAAAATATTCAAATTAAATTAACAGCAAGCGTGAACGAAACAATCCACCATTACGAGAAACTAACCATAACTCGTCGTGCTATTTACATAAAAGTCTGTTTAACTTTTTAATATAATATATTGTATATCTCTTAGACTACATGGTTTCATAGTGTAGATAAAAATATGAAATATAAACGTTTTCTCATTTGATGGCCCCATATTCCTACATGTTTTTTTATTTATTTGGACACTGGGATGGCCATTAGTCCACAAAGATAATAACATAGGAAATAGAATACAGAACCACTATCATTTGCAAAAAAAATACTAATAATGATAATGATAAACTCAAACGCAAAATGTTAATTGCAATCATATGAATTGTATGAAGATCTTAACACAATTAGGGTATAGTTAAACTTATGACCCCGGTGGGGCATGAACATCTACTGTCAATCAATCAAATCATTTAGTTGCTAGAACATAGTAAAGTTAAATACAATACTCAATGTCAAAGGCATATATAAATAGTATTTTTTTACTAAAATCCCACTTTCTGTGCCTGTATCTGTACAGACGACGCTCTACAAAACCGAAGTTGGCCGATCAAAGCCGATGTGTATTACTTTCGGCCGGGATATGTAATATCATTATGTATATTGAAAACAGAAAATTTCACAAAAAGTACTTGCTTTCAAGACCATAACAAATGCAATATAATATTCTGTTAAATCTGTATCTTAAATGCTTCTCTATACAGTGCACATGCAATTTTTAACAAACGGATATGAAATACGTATTGTAATAAATCATTTCAGGTATTGTTTTCATGAATTATATTTTTAAGGCAATTTTATGGCAAGTAGTGAGAGAAATATTAAATAATTATATTATGACGATACTTTTTGTAGAAAATTATAAATATACTTATATTTATACGCCAGTTTAATGTCTCTCCATTAAAGACATTACTTATTATTTTCGAGTAATGTGTAGGGTCCAATTTAAAATAAAAGACAAAATGGAGTCGGCCAGTAATAATGACTGTTGTGACGCTAATATGGCGTACGACACTGAGGAAGCGGGTTCGATCCCGCCCACAAAGTAATGGCTATCATTCTAGCCGGAGTGTATCATTATTTGATGTTACAAATTGTTATTTATGTGGAGATGTTACATTGAAGCATTGACTTAAAGTCGCACACTGGGATTAATGAGCAAACAATTTGGTAAAAATATTTATCAAAATAAGAAATAAATAGCTTAATTGAAAAATATATGTAGATTAACAATATTTACATAAACGAATTTGAAATATATTGATCAAGCATTGCTCCGGAAATCTACTACGTAGGTATAAGACATGCAAATTCATTCCATTCTGTCATCAATGTTTTTTTTCGACGCGTGGGTATTAGATGATAATTCGGAAATGATTGGGTCAATAATCTCATGATTCATCCACTCAGATAAATATTTGTCTGTCTTTTCAAGAAAGTATTTGATCAATTATACATTATTGTCGTATTCTAAGTAAGTTATGCTTTTCTAAGTGATTTTTTTCAGTATGTTACAATTGATGACGAGTATAATGTAACCAATATTTTAGGGTTTATTTGACGTTTTTAGTTAGAGTAACAAATCTACAAAACTGTTTGACATTGAAAATGTTAATTTCAACATTACGAATCAGCCACCTTAGTTAATCACTGCAAAAATCTGATTGTGTAATATAATACATTGTAACTTACAACGTTTTTCCTAACGAGACTCGAGTGATGACTATATACGATACAAGGTAGAAAATTGTTAGTTGATTACAGAGGATTTAGGCATATCATTGTCAGTCACAAAAACGGTTTCCCAAAAATCACCCATACACACACGCTGTCCAATGAAAATGCGAGTAAAATCAAAAATACAACAAACACATAAATATCAACGACCCTCCCCCACCCTCGGGCGAGGAAGTCCCTCATTTGGAGGGGCAGCGACCCGTGAAGCCCCCACTTTTGGACACCACGAATTATATGCTAATAAGCAATGCGATCCAAGATACCACGTCTTGGATGGTAACGACCAATTTTTATATTTTGGGGAGATTAGACTTGTTTCATTGGAACTTTAATGGGTTAATGCTGTGTATTTTTATCTGTGTATTTTTATTGCGGCCTTCTTAAACTTAGTGATAGTTGATAACGGCTGTCTTGATAGTCGTATTTTGAGATGTCATTTTAAAAACTAATGTTTTAAGCATGAGTAAAACTTGATGGACTAAAACATAAGGAATGTTGATGTGACTCAATGTCCCCATTATATTATTATAACAAAGCAAAAACCAGACGGACAAAATTGGTAGGTGTTGACGATCGACACAAAATTTTAGCTTCATGAACCGCCAGCTATCCCGGTTTTTATTGTTATTTTAATCGATTCATCGACGCACTCGGATGCCACGCCAAGTATACTGTCGATTTAACACTAAAAACACTACAATAAACAAGTTTTTCTTTCTATGTGTACCTTTAACTGTGACTGCATAACTTTTGACTTTGAAAAAGCTTTGTTCTGTTACAATTGTCGTATTCTCTATTCATTGCGCTTACCTGGGTTTTTGTATCCTTTGTGCACTTTCAGGCAAAACGATGTATTGTATGTATAATTGAATAAATACCTTCTTGTAAGCCCTTTTGTAAATCCCAAGGGTGTAAGACGCGTGTGGACACAGTCGTCATATACGCGAGGGATAGGAAATTCAATTATTACTCCAAATCGTGAGAATATCAGTCAAATTCACAATTCCACTAAACTTGTAGTTTGTGACTACAAGTTGAGGCTACCTGAGACTTAAAAAAAAAATACGGAACCCGTTATTAAATTGGTCGAATCCTGATCGATCAACGTGTCTTGCCACGTCCCCAATGAAGATTAAACTCTATTTATCACAAATTAAAGTGCATAATGTAATAACAATTTAAGTGATGGTTATTACCACTAGTGGCAGTTGAAGCGACGGCATCAAAATCGCTACCAAACGTGGTACCCTGTAATTTGTAATAAAAAATCTATTTATAAGATAAAATAAAGCACCGGGACGCTACCTAAGATGCCCGCCGATCGATCTCCTCCAAGTTTTATAATAAACAGGACAGTATCGAGCAATTTTGACGCTTGTCACACACAAATATATGATTTACAATCGCACGACGACGCTAGAGTGTTTAATGGTAAATTATTCTATAATGTGCAAAGGTCGAGTTTTGTAATTTAGTTAAGTCGCCTCCTATTTAATAACTTTTTATACGATCGACGGCAGGCAGGTGAAGTTTTTTTTTAATTCTTTTTACCGAAAAAATGTTGGAGTTGGCCGCTACTGAAGTAGTTCGAGATTTTAAAATTATAGTGTATTAATATGGCGCGTTCCTGTTACGAAATTTTTATTTATAGTGTGCGCGTGCGACGGTGCGCTCGGGTCACGTGACGCGCGGCGCATTGGCGTCACGGCGCGATTGTTTTGACGCAGCGCGGTTTAATCACCTGTTTGGACAGAACGACGTGCGAATATATTTATTATGTCGCTCTGTTTACAGCCAACCATAAAGAGACGTAATGAACAAATGTCTTTATGGTATACTTGTAAACGTCAAATATCAGTCATTTCTTCTTGGGGTCAACAAAAAACGCCATAAATATTCTTAACAAAACGGCTCCTACTGAATATTATGGCCATAAACGAAGATCCATAAAATGAGGTTTCGTTGTTTACCTTTTGTTTGGCTCTATGGTGGAATTAAAAGAACTTTAGACGTGGGACGCTCCTTTTGTTTGCTTGGTGTGTCCTGGGGCCCACAGTAAATATGTAAATGATTGAAAATTATTCATAACTAACAGGAATTTATAAATGCTTTTAATGTTTGTGTACCTACCAAAAATTATGCAAGGGGTGACAACGAGGTGGAACAGTCCTGATGTTTGCACCATTCGTCATCAAGCGTCATATCATCATATGGTAGCGGCGGAGTCCGTGTGTAGAAGTAAAATTTTGGAAATGACTTCAGTGTTGAGCTGCGTCCCCTATAGAGAGAGACAGCAAACGCTAAGTGGAAGCAAGACGAGAGATCGAAGGGAGCGTTTTTCGTGCGTTTTTTGCCCCGAAATCCGTGCGTTCAAAAATTTTATTTTAATACAAGAAAAGTATTCAAAAGATACGCGAGCAGGTAGACGGGCCGGGTCGGGGTATTTGCTTAGTTTTTTTTATCTCGCAAAGAATTCCAGTTGATTTATGGCCGTGTTGTGTGACGATTTGTGACCCGTAATTTTTGATTTGAGTTTTGTCACTATCTGGTGTATGGCCACATGATTTATTAATTTTCAAAATGACGGGGGTGTGATTTGCTTTTGACAGTTCATCCGTAACGTGTAATTTTTGTTTTAGAGAATCCGAAATAGATTTAATGAAGACCTTATTTAGATTACTAAATGGTATATTTTTTACTGTTTCTTGAACTTTAATGTAATTTATCATTGGCGTTGTAAGATATGAGAGTTTTTCAATGATTTATTGAGGGATATTAGATTTGTCAATTGTCACATTATTTGTATACGACTGGTTTGTCCGCGGTAATAGATGAATGATTACTACTGATACGTCATTTTCACAGTCTTTCTAAGATAACAACATCAGAAATGTTCACAAACAATTTTTTCCATAAAACGGTCGATTTCAGCCCATTGTCCTAATCACAAGCAAACACTGCGCATCATAGTTGCCTACTTAACTGGTCCCGTGGGGATCATTGCGACCCTGCAGGTCAGTTTTTCGACCATTACCGCCATCAGGGGTTGTGAGGGAATTAGTGGAGGTAATAAACGCAGAGGATAATGACTCACTTCGGAGTAGTCGGTTAAATACAGTCTCAATAATTGGCTAACATGTATATAACGGCAATTTTCTAACTAACTCATGTTATGACCAGTGATGTGCATTTATTTTATTTGGACTGCATTACACAAGTAATTGCACAAATGACGGACTTAATGCCATATGACCTTCTCTACCAGTCAACCACTAGATCAAACAGATATAGGAACGCGGGCGCAACTTTGTTTAATATATATATTGTATTATAGATACAAATAAGAGGTAATATACACATATAAAATAATATTTTATATTTGCATATATAATATCTTTACATATAATAAAACTGTAACCAGCATGTCTGTACATTGAATATGTTTACCAAAAACTGATTGGGGCCGATGAGGGAAGACTATTAGAATACAAGAAGACGATTTTGAAAATTTTTGTCTGTGAGTCTGTTTGTCGGTTCGAACACGCTAATCTCCAAAACTACATAACGGATTTTCATGGGTTTCCACAGGTTAATTAAGGTTAGCTTGGCGCTTCGAATAGGCTTCGTTTCATCGAAATCGGCTGACTTTAGAGTTTAAAAACTAAAATTCCTCGCGTACGAAGTCACGGGCACGGCTAGTTATACTATAAATCATAATAAATGGAGAAAACCTAATGGAGAGGTGAAACGTAGGAGTAGTTAGTGATCTGCAAGTTTGAGAAGTTTCAGTTAAATGACAAGCTCTGCATATTTGCTTATAAAATATGAGATAGGTATAGTAATGTACAATTTAGTTAGACTAAATAAACATATTACCCATGTCGCTAACAAGTCGTTGTTACAAAACACAAAAATACCTAGTCGCGCTATTATCAATTGTAAAATTTCGTCAAAAGTTATAAATGGAATCAAGAGAGATGTTTCATTTAATCGGTGCGGTCTTCCCATCACTACAATTTACACGCCACGTGACACGTTTTGTTTTCATACAATTTCACGATCTTGCGTTGTCTATCTGTCTGTGTTAATATAATACTTTGCGGTTCACACCACCTAGGCCTCTTGGATAGGCGGTTTTATGTGGTATGAGTAGTGACTTTTATAAAGAATCCTTTTATTACAAAATTGCAATTTTTTACTTAGATCACTTCGTTATTATACCTACGTATGTGCGTAGGTTATATATGTATGTATGTCCGCTAAAGGTCTCCAATGCCTGAAGGCGATTTTAATTACGATCTTAATATAATGCAACTTCTGCAATTTATATGCAAAATATACGCGCATAAACAAAGAAAATACAATATAAGAACTCAAACCGGTCAATTTATTCAACTTTATCAACTAACAAATAAAGAGTACTTAAATACATAAAGACTGGGCACACAAGCACTAAATTTTTACGGCCCAGATGTCCTAGACGTCTCACGTTACCTCGTTAGATAATTGAACGGTTGTAACTACTAGGGATGTACCGAATATTCGTATTCGTTTTGGTGAATACTCGTCAATTCTCAATACGTATTTGTAGTCGTACTCGAATTCACAATTTTCTAAAGGAATACCCGAATACTAATCGAACAGTAAAAACCCAACGTAAGTAGCTAAAGAGGTTTTGCAATGATAAGAAAAAAATACTTTTAAGAATGAAAGTTTTCTTGAAACTGGTACCTCCGCCGTACCAAACTTTAAATCGAACTGAAAATTACTTAGGTACTAATTGAACTAAAACTTGTTTACTAACTTATACTAAAGTAATAATTACTCGGCTACTGATTATAAACTTTAGTTTTTAATTTAATTCTAAAGGCTCGCCATTATACAAAGTATTCTTGTTCTTTTCAACCAACCACCTATTTAGATGTAATTGCATCAGCCAATAACGCCAATAATCAGCACAGGTCTATAACAAATAAAGAATAGAATCTTGAAAAAAAATCTTAATGCTTAGTCACTTTTTACAGGTATTGCAAATTAAGAACAGCTTAAGTATCTACCACAGATCGTAGAAACATGTTTCTATGATCTGTGGTATTTAAGCTATCTGTGGTACATAAGATTTTATATAACAAACAAAACTATAGGTATCTGTGAAATTATTTTAGTAATTTAATTATATATGTGATAGAAAATAATCATTGAGTGGAAACATTTTTGAACTAAGTAGGTATGTTTTAGTATTTTGTTGAATAACGTTAGTCATAAACTCATAAACCAGAGTATCATACCGACAATAAGGTCCTTGTGTTCAGATAACATTACCTTTAAGTACCTACTTACTTAATTCTTGTGTTAAGTCAATGAACAAATTATTTCCTTTTTTCTTTCACTCTTTATCGTAAAACTTCTCAAATAAATGTCAAACAATAATCTGGCCGTTTGTTATGACTACAACATTGGTATTAGCAAAAAAAAACATAATTTCCGACTTACATCTATTGCGTCAACGGCGACAAATTTTAACATCAAAAAGAAATATCTTTCTGCGAGTCAAGAAAAGAGATTAAACATTTTTTTTTGTATAATAAAACAGCTGTCTTTTTATTATTTATAATCCGAGGTCATCCCAAAACGGATCGCGAGTTCACAATAGGAAAAAAAAAAGTAATCCCATCATTTTGATTCATGGATGTGTCTTCTGTATTGAAGCTTTTGAAAATTAATACGTGATTTTAAAACGGTATGTGGAGCGTAGATTACTTGTACTATATACTATGTATTTATATTAAATTCAAAATGCAATAGTTTAGAGTCATATGTCGGATGCATCTGCATCGCATGTGGTTATGGTTCAATCTTCATACAATGCCATAGAATATTTACTAGCTTTTGCCCGCGGCTTCGCCTGCGTGCTCACTATCCGACCTAAGGTTTGTAGCCGATGTCCTATGGTCCCCAAAAAGACCCATGCAAAATTCTAGACCAATTAGTCAATTTTGCAAACAAACAGACATCTTTTACCTTTTTTATATTAGTTTCACACTTAATTCATTCTTGCGCACATATTCGTACATATTTTTGTAATTGCTTTTATATACACATCTAATGTAATCAGTTCGCATTTAATTTGTAGATTGCACTTTTTTATATTGGATACCTATTACATATTTATAAAAAGCCATACGTCCATATTTTTTGGAGAGTGTGGATACAATTTCCAAACTGTAGAATGCCGATATTTTTGTAGGTATTTCCAAAAATGTAAAAAAAATACTGTAATGAGTGCCGGCGTACTTATTTGAAACGTACCTACATACGTTTCAAATAAGTGGTTAGAAGGTAGCGTGCTCACAAGTTTATGCTCACAAATTCATATTTTTTTAACTGGGTGTTTTCCTAACGAAACTGTTTCTAAATCTGTTATTCTGCATGGAAGAAAATTTCAACAGAAAATCACTAATATAAAATATTTGGTATATCACTGTATTGGGCGATCGAGCGTTCAAATAGATACAAAGTCCTTTGCAGCTAATTGTCGACATATTAAATACACGGCTATGTAGCGCCGATCGCAAATGCGACATGGTAGAACAAAACTGTTCATTCAGTTACAACAATGGTCACTATGAAACACGTTGATGAACGCAAAAAAAGAGTTTGTAATTGTACTATCGCTCTGTTCGTCAGTCAGTTACGCCTACTGCCACAATTCATTTTTGACGGAAGCACTCACGAAGCACTTGTATGTCCAAATCAATTACTTGTTGCAACGAGTGGGAAGCATAATACAATCAAATTCTTAGCTCGTTTCTCGACCGTATATTAACCCTCAGCTCCCAAGCTCCCACTCAGCGATAAACAAACAAACACACATTCATAACGGTGTTTACGAAACCTCGAGTGCACTCACACACGCACCATTTGAAAATAAACAAGTCAAAAGTTTAAAAAACAAATTTTAAACAACAGTTTAAACAAACATAGCGGCCCCAATTCGGATAGGCCACAAAGAATGCGCACATAATGGAATAATAGTTCTCTATTCGCGAGTTAACCCTGCGCGGACGCCCGGTCTCTCAGGCCTCACGGCACCACGCGTGTGTTTGATCGAAAATAAACGCGCTTAGACGGCACATTATGAATAAGTAAGCAAATTCGGCACCCTTATTTTGCCTTTTTTAATTCCTCCCTTCCCAAATCCCAGCGGGCCAGAAATTAAAGTGTAATGGTGCGATGTTTAATAACTTATCTGCGGGTTGCGATGTGTTTGGCTTTTGTTAATGTAATTTTTTCAAGTTAATTCTCGAAGGGTTGTGAGAGCGATCAATATTGTGTGGTTACAATAAGAGGATGCCCTTTATACTTTACTTCGACAGACTGAAGTGTAAAGTTATATCTCTGTAATTCTAAGAAATAAGTGAAATAACTTACACATGTCAGACAAAGAAGTAAAATAATGTTTTTTTTGTACTGAAATTTACACTTAAATGTAATGCAATCAGCCTTTTTTTCTATGGCCTTAAAACGCCACGGTGACCAAGCGATTTGGCAAGTCTACTCTTTTTAAGGTGGTGTAGTTTCTCAGCGCTGTAGAAGCGACTTTGTTATCCCTTAGTTGCCTTTTACGACACCTTCGGGAAGAGATGGGATGGTGTTAATCTATAGCCGGCCGACAGCAATGACATAAAGACATATGCAATGATATTATTAAAGGCACGCACTATTTTCTCACTTAATTTCAGAAATAAATTTATTCGCAGTGCATAATAATAATAAAATAACCGGGCAATTTCAAAAACAGTTCAACCTATCATTACACTTACAGCAATGAATCATTTAACCGTCCCGTCATTGGCCGTCGGCCATCTTTAATTCAAACGGGACGTAATTACAGAGCTAGAAACTAATTTCTTATCGCCATTTTCCTTTTAACCCTTAATCATTGACACATTGATGAAACAATCACGGGGTTGCCCCGGGGGTCTAGCAGGCCGAAGGGT
The DNA here is from genome assembly GCA_943735995.1 of Sesia bembeciformis. Taxonomy (NCBI): domain Eukaryota; kingdom Metazoa; phylum Arthropoda; class Insecta; order Lepidoptera; family Sesiidae; genus Sesia; species Sesia bembeciformis. The sequence goes on from OX031042.1 coordinate 1,755,269, forward strand.
TACTCGCATTACTGGACATAATCTTGATTGATTTGGTACAAATAACGTTGGTTTTGCGCTGCGTGACGGATTGTACCCCGGATGTTTTCTTTGTTTGCCAGCGGTCGCGGCTGGGGGGTTGACTGCACTTTTCACGCCTTGCACACATACATATACATGAATAACTACTTTAGAACATTAAGCTATAGTTTTACTATAGCCTTGGACATTATTATCTACATTGAATTTAGTAATTATTTCAAATTCAAAACCTAAGAAATGCTTTATTTCAAACATATTTTAAGTTATTAGGTACTTCAGAAACATAATTTTTTGTCACGGAACTGAAATTATTAAACGAATTCTTCGTGTCAAGTTTAGCTGGTTAGTGATGAATGATGGATGATGTCTAATGCGATGACCACTTAAAAAATTATAAACATTCCCGGATCATCGATAAAGAGTAAAAACTAAGTCTGCAGTCAGCCCTCTCAGTATCTACTGCTGGACCTGAGCCTCCTCAAGTACAATGTCTTGTGCATGCGGGGTACTTGGCCTTAAAACGCCACGCTGGTCAAGCAGGTTGGCGAGTCCACTCTTCTAAGAGTTGGAGTAGTTATCGGGGCTTGTGGTAGCCGTTTGTGTGGTGTTACCCCTTAATCGCCTTTTACGACACTCACGGGAAGAGATGGGGTGATGCTCTATAGCCTATGGGAGTTCTATAGCCGGCCGACAACACACGGCACCGGTACTATGCAAAAAAAACTATGTGAATCGAAAATATTATTGATTACGTGAAACCCTTATTATTTGACAGAACATTGAAAATAGTGAATTAAACTAGATTTCTTGCGGCTGTTGAAGTTAACATTTAGATGCAAAACATTTAGGTTCCATTCCATGAAGACAGAAGTGGAGAATGACACCAACCATCATTATTCATTTGAAAAAAATGTGATATTTGACATAAAAACTGACACTGAACTAGTTCTGAACAGGGATCTATTTTGACCTTTGAAGTGAAGAATAGGTTCGCACAGGAAAATATCAACAATATGTTATCGTATTGCACAAGTAAATCTCTTTTTACCAAGGAATTCACATATTATACCTACATATGTTTATTATATTCAACTAATCAAAAACAATTTTAATTATAATTGTTTATACAGCAAATTATGACAATAATTTACATGCAAATCGACACCCAGCATTTTTGTCATCCTTATTTCCTGTATTTGTAACATTTTAATAGACACATATGAAGAGAATTACAAGCACCTTGTAATGGACTATCATTATTTAGATTACACTGAATACCTAAATGACCTAAGGAAATAACAGGGCAGCTAAACGTTCTCCGTCTGATCGTGGCGAATAAAGGCGAGATGGTAAAATATTCAGGCGGGAGGGTTTGGCGACCCCTGGTTTCTCTAATAGCTCGATAATGTGGGGAAAGTTGACACGTGAAAAGTTTTTATGTGTTAAATCATGATTACTAGCAGTAAATGCCAGATTATGAATCTAATGCAATAGTGATAGAAGCTAGAATGATAATTAAGTTGATATACTGTAATATCTATCATATTTTTAAAATATAAAATGCTAAAATCTTTCATATATATTGCTTTATATTGCAACGGTGTCGGTCGGGTACAGCCACCACTCCATCTCCTCCCGTGGGTGTAGCAAAAGACGACTAAGTGATATACAAAGCGGCTGCCACAAGCCCTGAGAAACTACACCACCTCTAAAAGAATGGACTCGCCAACCCGCTTGACCAGCGTGGCGTTTCGAGGCTTTACATCCATCATGCACGAGACACTGTACATCAGGAGACCCATGTCCAGCAGTGGATTGAAAAGGGGCCGGTTGCCCTTCTCAATCCACATTTTTAATAGATATATTTGGTATGACATATGATTATTAATGTAGTTTACATTTTTTCTTATGGACATAGGAGGCAGTCCACCTGATGGTAAGTAGATACTGTCGCTCATGGACATCCGCGATACATGCCAACATTAGTCCAAAATGACAAACGTTGGCACGCCCCCGGATGCGCTGCCTACTTTTGGAGATATAGGATTGGATTTGGAGAAAGGGTTGGGAAAATGGGGAGAGATAGGATGGGATGGGAATGGGCTCTGGCTGATATCTCACTCACTACCACGTATGAAATACGATAAAGTGGGAAATATAGTACATTACGAGCGCGCCCAGTGGCTGTTGTTCTCTTGGTTTGCTGAGAAACACTTTCTCTCCACTGCTGGATATAGGCCTCTCCCAAGGCTCTTCTCCTCCAGTCACATATTAAGATGTAAATACTATTTATTGTTGGATACTGGAAATTACCACTGGTAATTACTGGAAAAATAAGTACCACTGGATAATCGACAGTAAAGCTCCTTCTGGTCGTAAAGTGGTTCTAGGCTGTATCTATCTATGTATCTATGCATATAGAAATAGTACATTTAGGTTAATTTTCCCTTCAAAATGCGTGTGTTTAAAATCGCAAAACATTCCTGGTAGGTAGGTAGGTAGGTAGCCAAATACACATTTTACCCTATGTTTGTAGGTAAAACACCCTCTAATCCACGTCAGCTGCTTCTGACTGGTCGCCCCCTCCCCCTGCCCTTTGCGACCCTTACCTACCTACGTTTAACTCGAAAAACTCATAGAGCTTCCTAAACGTACTAAATATATCGCACGAGAGCTCAAGTTATATTGGTAAATCAATATATGTCCAAATAACATTGAGCTCGAGGATTGCATGACGTCACTTCGTCGGATTCCATTTTGTTACTTCCAAAGGAGGGTGGAAAGGTCAAGTTTAACTGGTATGGGTTATCCTTGCTGTCAAATACATAATGAGAGCTTTTTTTTCAGTTTTAGCAGTTTATTCGTTTAAACGATCGATGGGGCGCGGGTGGCGGATTTAATGATTTTAGCTGAATTTACGTATTATCGAGGGTGGGTAATTAATAACATAATTAAGGTAATTTTTGGTACGAAAATGTGGTGTTAATTTTGCTTTGTAAAAATAAATAAAGTTAATTATAGAACCGAAAATTGATATAAGAAGTAGGTAATAATTAAAATTGTAAAAAAAAACGTATACGGTGCAATACATAGGTACACGTATTTCACGTAGGTATACCTTTCAGGCGCCTCCCAATTGAACATCTCTGATCAATCCAAAAGATTGCCAAATCCACTAGAGATTGCCTTAATAAGGCATTCAGCTCGCCTTTTGTACGATAATGTGCAATGTAGTGTATAAATTAATAAATACAGGTTGCAACGATGTATCCTAAAAACTGAAACCGTGTATTCAGTTCATGATTCTGAATTAACGGACAATTTTTTTTTTCAATTTCACAATATTTTCATACATTTGCTAAAAACAAAGCATATTTAAAAAAAAAAGAAATAAAAACGTAACATTCCGTATTTCTGTCTACGGGAATCTAAAGGCCCGGGCACATTACAGCCGCGTCGCGCCGCAGCGCGTCGCACTGCAAAACTGCGACAACGCACATTACAACGCGGCGGGCTGCAGTTCAACGCTAAGATGTATATCAGTTCGACATTCAATTCTTAACGTCGTCGTACAGCGAATAACTCTCGAATTACGTACGTTAACTGCGCCCGTTCATCACACATTGAGGTGAACCGCGTCGCAGTGCATGACATCGGCGCATAAATACGATTGGCGAGTGATCCGTAGTGCGCTGCGGCGCGATGTGGCCCGCCTCAAGTGTGTGTTGGTTTATACAAAATGTATGAAAATCAGGAGGATTTTTCCAATGTTATGCGTTGCGGTGCTGCCCGCCGGAATATGCGCGAGCCTAAACGCACCATAAAGCATTAGCTAACCGAGCGTTCACACGACTACAATCTTTTTATTGCGTTTATAAACAGGTTTTCACACTGACTTTAAAGTTCATTTTCGTAGCTCTAACTGAATTAATAGATTTGTTCCACAACGTTATATTTGTAGTCGGTGCTGTCTCACCGACTCGCAAAGCAACGCCCTAAGCTGAGGTACGTTCCTTCCGCCGGTCTACCGCCTTAGGCTCGTTGCTGCACACACTCTTTGCTCCTAGCTGAGCGCCTTCTGCGCTCGCCCTAAACCACAATGTCCGGTGGCTCTTGAAAGGTCATTAGAGCCACCACCAATTTAGCCATTCCGGAAAAAAACAGGCAAGAATACTTTAACTGGTGACTTATAAGATTTTAAACAAGAAGCTCTAAACACGGTGCACCATTACAATGAATTTACAATAGAAATTTAAATCTTTCAATACTCGATAGCTTAAAAGAAATTGATTTCAGCTTTAAAGTAATATCTTTATATTTAAAGCGAAAACATTAAACTTTTAAACTGTGCCCTTGAACAACAGTTGATTTTGACTTATCAACGTATTCCCGCCATGGATATGTTCGGTGCTACTACAGTGGAGATACCTCTGAATCCTAACTGCGTTATTAAAAAAGAACAACAAAATGATAAATGGTTCGAGTTGCAGGCGACGGGATCGGCCAACAGTCGCGACGTGTCGCCCGGTATGCGTATACGGCCTTAACAATTACGCAGTTCTATACACAGGCGGATTCGATTTTTTTAGCAAAATTTTTAATCAACAGCGGTCCACAGACGGACGTTAGATCTGCTTATACGGGGTAAACAATTATGAAATTATTCATTGAATTATATTAAACAATACATTATTTTTATTATCTTTAGAAATCAGATGTTCAGCTGATACTTTTAAATCAGATTTAACTGACAAGAATACTTTTAAATGAATGCTCCGGACACATCAACAATCTTTCGTCGGCATAGACTTAGTGTTTCTGTTTGTATGTATATATATGTACCTAGGTACCTATATTGTACGTAGGTAAGAATATTATTTAAACTGCTTGTTTGTAGTTTAAGTTATAAATATATGTATACCTCTCATACCACCTCGCAATGTATCTCTCTGTTTACCCCAAAGGTTAGCTGGTATAGAATGTCTTAAGCACTAACCTCGCCTTTTATACGATAAATGTTCATTAGTTTTTTAAAAAAAATTAAAATAAAATTTTTAATGTTTCATTAAATCTGTGAAATAGTAAGTACGAACATCTTAACCAAAGTCAATAAGTAAATACCGACAATAACGTCCCTTTGCTAAGATAACGTAACACAAATTGATTAATTCACAAGAATAATTAACAAAATCGTTCACATAATTTGCAAACCGAACAATACAAACTCCTGTTGCGGTTCTTAATTATCAGTTTACTCAATAAGCAAATATAACTTTGTAGAACAAATTAGTTCTTTCTGTTAGAACAACGAAAAGTTTAAAATCTCTAGTTTTAAATAACTAGTTGTCAAACGCATTGTAATCTTGCGAACACTCGCTAGATATCTGCTCTCCAAAGTGCTCTACCTGTTTACATTGTAAAAAAAACCTTGGCCAATATATTTAAAATTAAGAAATTGCAACAGATAAACGCCCAGCGAATCAATTTATAATGGTTATAAAATACGGAAACACTAAATAGAATTAATTTTAATTAATTACATTTACCCACAAAACTCGACATTGAACTAAATGTGACACAGAAATAAGTTCTAACATTTATTAGGTACTCTCAAAAATGGGACCTTATTATCGGTTTGTGGCTAAGAGTGGGGACGGGGGTGGTTGTACGCTGCAATCCCACAGCACATCAACGGATCAAGTTACCCGTCACTCACAAAAGACTACATTAAAATGAATTGCATTTCCCACTTTATCCTATTTCTACGTTATTTATACTCCTACTTGTTTCGGAAGTGAGGGAGATTTGCCAGAACCCGTTAACATCCCATTCTATCCTATCAAAGCCCTTTCTCCAAATGCCCTTCTAGATCTCCAAAGATAGGCGGTGCCATCCGAGGGCGTGCCTGTGTTTGTCATTCTGGACTGATGTTGGCGTGTACCGGCGTGGGAAGGAGGTGGTTACGACCAGGTGGACTGTCCGCTCGTCTGGAACGTTCTTTCTATAATAAAGAGGTACAACTTAAATTTCAATTGTTTCAAAAAGCTGTACCTACATAGAGTAAGATAAAGTAATGAATAAAATTTAAATTCTGACATCACCCTGTTTTCCTCTGGCGCGCACCTAGTGTATTTATGTCATTATTAACCGGTGCGAATTAATACTCATTTGGTGTTCATTTTTATCACAAGTTTTCTGATGCAAGGGCAAAAACCGCCATACCACTAGCGGCGGCGAAGTCCTCTCCGCTTTTTACCGACACTCCGGATCGCGGCGACAGCCCGTTCTGCCAAAAACGGACTGCTAATTGTTTGCTTCGTGTGACATTTTATATTTATAACGGAGAAATATCTAAAAAAAGATATCTCTACATTTATTTTAAAAAGTATATAAGAACACCCTCAACTGAACACATCCAAAACTCTGGCCAATCAGATCGAAGGGCGCCACTATTGGCGCATTTAAATCAAACCTAATTTGAATTTCGTACGACCCTTCGCAATTCGCGTTCGAAATTTTCAATGATTTCATTCGGTTACACCGATTTTGTAATTACAGTTTAATTAGTGGCGTCGTAACCGCAGTTTAAGTGGAGAATACTGCTAATGTTATAATTATCTATGTTGTAGGTACACTGGCACCGTGAACAAGCGATGAAAGAGTTTAATGTTTAGTTCATCGGCATGCCGTTTAAGCGGACAAAAACGCAACGCGAGTTGGTCGGTGTGTCAAATACTAATTGAGTGGCGCACGCTATTGCATGATGAAACCAAGAGTCAGTAAGCAAAGGTTAGAATGAAATCCCTTATAGATGCAATCTGAAAAGAGTATTACAATACAAAATTAATTTTGACACAGCAGGGAACAATTTTTTCCAATAGAGGTAACCTTGCATAGGCGACATTACAATTAATGACATATCTGTAATTTAACCACCGACTGAACGGATTGACATTTACTGTTTGTAACTAATTGCAGAAATGTAATACGTACGCGACTGTTCGTGTCATTATCCAACCAATAATAGTCCATTTCTTTATTCAACCAATAAAAAATGCCGCATCACGAATATACGGTTAGAGAGTTCTAATGTTAATTACCTAAACAGTTTTTATCGAGTTATTCAACAGACAGCTTCACTTAGTACCCTATTAAAGAGAATAGATGATTTATAGAACAAGTTGTTACTTAGAAGTATCAAACAAATATGGTTCGGTATTAGACAATGAGTGGTACACCACTATGGCATAACTAAGTCAACGTTGAAGTTCTTAGAATCAGTGTTCCTTATTTGGCTTTCCGATTAAAAGATTATAATCGTACTCTGCAACTGGATTAAATATATATTTTTTTTTTATTATTTTTCACACAATAAATTTTAAAAAGAAACCAAGAGTACAATTTTTATTCATCGGCAAACGAACACGAAACAAGATGCGTAAGGAATTCCGAACGGCAAAAACCACTCGATGGGGACGATAAAACGAAATCGCCGATGCGTTGTCGAAAAAAAAATGCTAGTGCTGCGTGCGAGTGAGAGACAAAAAACGTATCGTATCGCCGTTCCACTCTAGCGCGCGCGGCTAATGAATATAGTGCGCGGTGCGCTGGCGCAGCTGCGCGAAACATCCCGAGATCGATCCGCCATTATTTATTTTATTTCGGCGCGAAACGCTGAATTGGATCATGGCGACAAAGAGGTTAATTGTGCGTCCAAATCCCGTGACAATTGACAATTATATGTTAAACGAAACGTGGACAGATGTAAACAACTGTACAATGTCAAACGCTTTTGAGGCATCCACATAAAACGCAGCAAAAGAGCAGTGTGTCTATGGCCGATTGTCAGTTGTCGTTTTTTGTCACCAGTTTGTTATTGTAAATCCACATCTTTTTACCGCTATCTCAGATAGAACGTGGATATTTCGCGTGAAGAGATATTCGTAATGTGACTCATAGGATTACAATGGTGTTTGCGTTATTTTCCTCCTTTTTGGGAGAATACTTTATTTTTGCAACCATTGATAACCACGTGTAATATGATAGCAAAGATAAACTCTGGCGCTTTAAAAAGGATTTCCAAATATAATTAAAATTGGTTACTAACCCGCAATATTTGTTCATTTTAAGTTTAGAAGAATATAGACTGATTAAATTAAATTAATAGCTACGTACAAGAAAAGCTAAATCCTTTTGCTGCCAAGTAAGATGTACCTAAAATACGAAAATGAGTAAAAGCAAAACAATAATTTAAGATATATTATAAATCAGGATATAGATCTAGACTAGTAGATAAAACATAAAGACTAAATCACGCGCAACGAGCAGGAAGAATTTCGGTCATTGGCATGAGATCAGCCAGACTGGAAAGAAAAAATAGATCTGTATGAAATCGTCGATTACCGAACACTTTATTAGACCCCTCACATTATTGAACCTTAATATGAGAAGTCTGGTAAAGTTGGCATGTGATCGACGATTTCGTACAAATCTCGTTATCGTCCAGTCTTGGCTGACCTCATGTCAATGCCCGAAATTTTCCCTGCTCATGGGGCGCGCTTTGGTAATAAAATATAGTTCGCGTTTTATGATGAGGAAGAACAACTATAGCGGTAAATCATGTTGAAAAACATTGACAAGAGACAAAGAAAACTATTATAAACATATTCTTCGCAATTAATTTATCCAATGTAACTTCTAATGCTATTAATGGACCAGAAGAAATCTGCACAACAGTGCGCGTCTAAGAAATTGTATCCTAAGCCGCACAATAGATTTCCATCAAGTATATAACGATGTATCAAGTATATAACGATGTAAATCATGCGATATCTGCAAATTCATTGTCGATGCGTGCGTTCATTCGACCAGCTCACTAGAGTTTTTTCATGGCGCTACTCGTACTATGCAATTATAAATCCACTTTTATGTTGAAACGACTTATTTTCTAACTTACTGGTTCTAATTATTCGATATTTATTCAAACGGAACAGTGAATACAATAATATATTATATAAAAAAATCTTCCCATCGCACATTCCGTTTGTAACTGGTAATGTGTACAACGTGTTTGTTTGCTCCCATCTGTACGGATTATTTTTTGTGTTGAATAGTAGTCCCGCGATTGACACTTGCTACATACATTCTCACAGTCGAGATGTGTTTAAATACTTTGTTGTATCAATTTTCTAGTATCAAACACAATATTCCAATGTGAGTACTATCATTAATAAACGTTTCTAGTCATTAGTACGATAGCTTATGTGATCTTACTCCAACATGGTTACTGAACTATTCAGTAAACATTGAAAGTCAACTCTCGCATCGATATTATCATTTCACCGAACATTGACAATTAACATTCCAGTAATTTACACGTTAATTACTTCTTATTATACGCCGGCGTTAATAATATATCTTGTTAATCAATCTAATAATTTATGGAGCGATGTTGCAATTCGCCTTTTAGCGTGCTATAAATTAACACACATGTAACTGTGAGGTTAAGTGCTCCCTCTATGAAAAAACCTGAAGTCGTCATACAGTTGTACAAATACTTCATAAAAAATGGCAGTTGCGAACTAGAATGTGTGAAAGAGTATTAATGACAACAAAAAGAGCGGACTAATTTATAGCGATTCGCGTGTCAACGTACTCGAATTCTTGAACGAGCGGTCACTCGATCGCATCACTATTCAATACACTAGTGATGCGCCGTGGCAAGCGCGTATCGATGACAATATCGCAGCTGAACCGATCACTCGGCACAGAGAGCACTATATCAATCACACACACCACAATCGCACCGCTTGCCACTTAAATAAATTTATAACATATTAAGTACGTTCAAAATAAACACTTTAACCCGTTTATGATTTATTTCGTGTGGCGATGAGTTATGGACGTCACATAGAGTGTTAGAGCGAGAGATCCGAATTTTATCTCTTTTTGTTGTGATTTCACATGCCACCGCTACCGATAAACGTTTTATTGGAGTAATTAAAACCCGCGATTAGTAGTTTGTACGCGTTACGTGTCTAAAAACATGATAAATTGTTACTTTTTACAACAGTAATCGGTGAGCGATAATACGTTTATAACACTATCAGTAACGTGTCAGCAGCATTGTGATTTCATAATTTATTATGACAAGATGACACGTAAAACTACGAGTTCATATTATGTCACCAAACCTAAGTCAATGTAGAAGTACATAAATAACAGTAGAGTGGTCAGTTCCCTGACACAGACAAGTTATATCGCGGTTATCTCAAGACGGAGAACAAAGGTCACGACTGTTTACAATATTACAGCTATAAATACAATTTACTTCAAATAATTACCATACAATGAAGTCTTTGACTGATAACAATTCAATAATATTGTGACGGTTAAAAAGTGAAATTTAATACAGCCGAACGCCAATACAAAGTCATTTCCGGCGGCGAAATTGATATAAAACCTTTTTACTGACAGTGAAGACGTCGAGTGTTATTTTTTAAAATTGCATTCCACCACAACATGTCAACGCCTATATTCAGCCTATTATAAAAAAGAAAAACCCACAAAGAAATTGCGGTATTATAAATTTATGAAATTACACGGCCCTTGATTGTCGGGTTTGTGTCCAGATTACCTGTTTTAGAGCCGAATTGCTACAAAATGGCTCTATTTATGAGGTTTTTGTTGTTCAAATAATAGGTGTTACTTGTCGATTTGCTGCGTCATGTTATTACAGGGAACACAATAATAAATAAAATACATGTTAATGGGCCGTTGGAAAACACTTTCTACAATATTATACATTAACCAAAATATTGCTTTCGTAATGTCATGTCGTTAGTGTCTATTTTTGTTTTATTTTTCATTTGACCTTCCAAGAAGATGGGCACGAAGTTTTCGTTCAAGGGACACTTTTTGCTGAACCGGACTTTGAACATTATGGTTGTTTTTGGAAAGTTTTTTGTTTAACCTTACAAAGATGTTGCATGAAATTCACGATTGAGTCAGTCACGAGTTTTTGAAAGAGATGTTACTTTGAACTTGTAAATAGAAAAAAAAACTCAGACATTCTTCAAACTATTAAAGATATTGATTGTACTAAAAACTTTGTTGTGAAATAAAGAAATACGTGACTTCTCTATTGGCAATCGTTAGATATGAATATTCAGCCAATGTCACTTCAATATTTTCGTCGTTTTTCTGATTATCTTTTTATTACTACACCGCGTCCTTGCGTCTCTAAATTAAAACAAAAGCATCACAAATTGATTACAATCGTTTGATAACAAGTTAATTTACTCAATACTAAAATTTGCGTACAATTCAAACTGTTGAACGGATAGCATGTTTTTAAACGCGTAAACAAATCGAATTGTTACAGACGCGTTCACAATCAGATTTGACCAGATTTACAGTTACTAATAACACTTTAAAGTTTATTAAAAGGAATTGGCGGCAATGATTTACGACCCGCCATTTTGTATGCGACATTTTATTATGCGAATGTGTTGGAGCGTTATTTTTTTAAATTCTGGAAGCAGGTGCGTTGGGTACGGAGTTATTCAGCCAGTATTCCGTTCGGCGAGTAATTTTCGTCGGATGCTTCAGAATGGGCTCTGTGAATGGTATGGAAATTGGGGATACGTGTATTTTTATTACGGCGGACGTTTTGGGTGTTTTTTTGGTTTATTCTGGTTTTTTTAGTGATATACCATCGAAAATTATATTATCGTAAGAGAGACAAAAATGAAGTCGGAAGACAGGTCTTACCTTTAATGTTTTATATCTTTATATATGAATAATAATAATCATTAGTTATATACCTACCCATCTAGACGTAAAATAAGTCTCCTACAGATAAACTTAAAAATATGTAGTTCAAAAAACTAGAATTTTTAATAATACAGTTTTAAAGACTTTTCTGTATTTAAACCTGGCTTTATAACCTCCATTGTTCAAACATACGGTTTATATAACCTTACTATATCTAGAAACATATTATTATTACCATCAACATAGTTAGGTACATGTTAATATAAAAACTGTTTACTGGAGTCATTTTTAACGCTAGCGTTCCCAGCTCACCTGTTTACTGAAGACAGCGATGTCCTCGTTGAAGGACTCTGAGGAGCAAACGTCTCCCCCCGCTACTCCAGGGTCACGTGGGGTGCACGTCGCCAGCTCGCATTTCTCAAAGATTAGCGCCAGCAGGGGGAAGAGGGGGTGCCTGGGGACATGACATCAGAATATTTTAATTTATTTTTTTAAATGACTAATCGTAGCTGGTTTTATTTACTGGGATGTAATAAGACTTGTACAAATAGTATTGAAGTAGTAATACATATATATAGTAAGTATAACATTTCAGTATGCATCTCCGTAGGTAGCATGTATCCCATCTCACAATTTTTAATTTTTTTGTCACTTAAATCATATTTTTTCCTGTGTCTAATTAGATAACATTTTAGATAATACTTTCAACATTCAGTTTGGACAGTTTACCTAAACCCGTCTTATTTTTGTTACAACATTTAGATACAAGACAGATTTGAATCTAACTTAGGAAAATAAATATATGTCGAAATACGTAATAAAAACTTCTCTTTAACACTATTCAATATATTACGCCATCTTATTATCTTTAAAGACTCTTACCCTTTCCAATTGAGAATTAAAAAAACATTAATTGAGTGACTGAGATCCTGTATGGAAGACTGAGATTAGATGGCAGATTGCGCAGACGTGACGCTGATATCATCTGCGCTTTATAATTTTGTCATAACTACGAGATGTAGGGTTTCTTTATCAGCGGATAACGTGGCAATAGATATCGTCTGAGTGTGATCCACAAAATTATTATGTCCATTAAATCTAAAGTTACGACATTTTAGATTTAAGAATATCTTAATTTATATAAGACGTTTCTCGTTGGTTGTCGGGCGTACTACCTAAAGCATTCTCCCTGTTCTTAATAATTTTAACTCTCTTTCACTTCAGACCTCTGCCCACGTATACTGCCCTCTTAAAAGCAAAAGGGCTTTAGTAACATTTGTAACGAAAGCATAAGTAACATTATATTAGGAAATTCAAAATAAACAAAGGGATTATAAATTAAAGAAAATTTTTCCAAAATTTTTGCCTTTTTTTCTAATATCCTCAAAATGCATTGCCTTTTTTCTAAGGGCAGTATAAAAAGAGACTGTAGGTATGTTTGTTTTTCTATTTAAGACGTGAACTTAGTAACGTGGACTATTGATTAGTAGTATGAATATGATTACATCCGCGTCCCTATTTCTATTTGATCTGATGGTTGACTGGCAGAAAATGCCACATGGCATTAAGTCCGCCATTTGTACAATTACTTATGCAATGAAGTTTATATAAAATAAGGTGAACTATTTAAGTGATGAACTTATATTGTAAGAGGTCCACTTCAAAAATTACTGGACACTTTTCAAGTGTTTTAGGTAGTTCTCGTCGGTTAATCAAATTAGATCTGACCTGAGTTACATCAGACTGTTTAGTTATATTGGACCTATTTTTATTACACAATGATAGGCAGAAAGAGTATAGAATATTTAAAAACAAGACTCTTAAATTAATTAATCTTAATTAATTAAATAACTGTAAATTATAAGAATGGAATTACAGACATCTAATAAAGGTCTCCCGCCATTAGGATAATTATATTCTTGCTATCGTCGCTGTAGGTACCACACGTTACCTTTAATTACATTTGTCCATTTCACGCAAGCCAATCATTCAGACTAATCGAAGGTTTTTCTACCCCTAATAACACCTATAGATACTTCCTATGCCATAAACAAGGAAGATGAGCAAAAACTCCCCACCACTTTATAAAACTAACGCAACGTAGAGAGAAACCTATAAATTGCTTTTTAATTGCAATATGTTACTGCACTGCAATGTTAACCGCTGTAAAAAGTACAGTGAGGAAAAAATATGAGTCACTTGACCTTTGCAACTTAACAGCTCCCTGGGGATACACATAAGCTATTGTCTAATTGACAGAGATGCGTTTTACCTTATTATTGATGATTTTAGACCTTGACTCAGACCCAAAGATAGACAGAAGCAATGACTAGATACTTTAAGAGATTTAAGACACAGGTCCAAGAAAAGGAAATTTTTGGAATTTATCGTTAATTTTCTGCTACAGATTATGTAGACACGTACTACTTTTCTCCAAACAGAATTATAGATAAAAATGGCTCCGGAGTCGTATGGAGCTACTGATATTTGGTGCTGCGGCCCTATGTGACTAATCAGAAGAGTCGTTGGACATTAATGAAAAACTTCACAAGCCCAGCTGCGCTGCCTAACTATGATACAGAGTAGGCAATAGGAAGGGTAATGGAATGAGAGACGGGAAACGGTTGCAACAGAGGGTGAGATCAGAGATGAGTCCTGATAATTCTCATTCGTTCTCCGAGAGAGTCCAGTCTCCTGTGAAAGTGGGGTTGGATGTGATGCAATATCGTCCTCCACCCTTACTGTACCTGTTATTAGGCCTCAAACCATTTTTTTGTGTAATGATGTACATTCTTTTAACCATTCAAGCAACGTCCTTTGACCTTAATTGTTTGTCTATTGTTTGCGGGATGCAGAAATCCCAACGCCACCATAACGGTTAATAATAATCATTCACTTTACTTCGTAGAAAGATCGTAGAAAGAATGTTTTACTAAATGTATTGTTCTCAATTTCACTCTTTCACTTTTTTTATAGACAGTAGACGAGCGGACGGCTTATCGGATGATAAATGGCCACCGTCGCCCATAGGCACCTGCAACATAAAGGGTGATGCGGGTGCGCTGCCGGCCTTGCAGAATCTTATTTGCAATTGTTTTAAAGAGACCCATGTCGTAACTCAGTGGGAAAGCAGCAGTAGGCAGTTCATTCTACAACTTGTGTGCCTTGAAGACCGCATTGTACCTACCACTCAGTAACCCTCTGTCACAGAATTGAGGATGAATGAAATGACTGGATGAAGCGCATTGCGGACTCAGAAGAATTTCGCTCATGACTTTATGGAAGAACCCCATGTTATAGCTAACTTCTAACATGGAGCTTTTCGTCTTTAGCTACGTTACATTCCCCGCTGACAATTTGACCACGCCTCAACAGAAGCTCCTTCAACTCTCTTTGACAAGTTTTGATCTGATAACCGCGAGGTTGTGGTAAATGGCCGCTTAAGTGGCAAAGGTCGCGCCATTATGCCGTAATCTTTAAATCTCCTAAGATTTAACAATGAAAGAGTTTGTGGTAGCAAAATATAAGGAAAAAAAACATCAAATTCTAAAACAGTGATATCATTGAATGCTTTCGGCTATTGGTTAAAAATATATAAGTAGTTAACGGTTTTTAGCAACTGAGAGTTCATCTTCAGTACCTATCAGTCAGTAAGAGTAGTGTGGTTCTGCTTTTATCTCATAAAATATTGAATAAAGAGCAATTTATATTAAAACGCCACGCTGACCAATGCTCCTATGATTCGCATTACGCACCCATTTTTTTTTAAATTCTCGAGTTTAGTCTTTTGACACCATTATATTACTGATATTTGAAACTTGATGTATATTTGAGAAAAAACTTGTATTCACCACCTCACAAATGTGAATCCTAGACTATCACCGTTCAAGACTGAATGATCATTCACCGTGAGTAAATGTCAGCTTAAATCACACTGCAAAATACTCTGCAGCTTTGAATCGTCGTCGACATACGTATAACGGTTCAGTTTCAAGTTTTAATTCAGCTTAATTTGATGTAATTCGCATTTGTATTAAATTATTCCTTTCAATTCAATTTTCTGCCTTAATAGACTTTCTACGGGCTATTAAGTCAATAGTTGTGGATGTACGTACTTTATGTAACTGATGCCCATATACACCTGAAGATAAAGGATTACGAGTGACACTGCTGTGTCCGTAAGAGTTCGCGCCCGGTGGTAGAGAACACACGAGTGCAATTTAATCACTCTCTTTGACATGTAGAAAGAGACATCCACATCCGTAGCCTATATATAAAATAGGAAAGATTTCAATGAACTTCAAGCAACCGCCTTGCATCTCATGCAAGGCTCATCTCATGCAAACGCAAACATGCTTTCGCATGTTTGCGTGGAGATGCAAGGCGCTTTTAAAGTACACACATTACATTGTCTCTTCTGTTCTTTCGTATTCCGTGTGATTACTTCAAGTTGTTATGCAGTATTAGGTAAAAGTTGCAACCGATGCAATGCAACCAGCCCTTTCAGTGTCCACTCCATTCCATTGAGTGCGGTGTGCTGTCTCTTGACATAAGTATGACTATTCTATTAGGTTTACACAGTGAAATTACGTCCCAGACTTTTCTGTCAACCTTTTATTACATGCCATCTTGTCTCGATAAAGCACAAAGGGAGGAGGCGGACAAAAACACGGTCATTCATAAACAATATAGGTACATATCGCTACACATTGTCTAACATTACCCTTGTAAACCCCTAAAGGGCCAAGTCTCGGAACATGTTACAGTAAAAAGTGCAACGTTGATATTCAGTTGCAGCCGCTTGCAGCCTCCCGGAATAAATACAATTAATAAATAATAATCAATTAATAATAATAATTTTGACATTTACTTTCTTCTACAATTTTGTCTTTTCACATTCATTTATAAATACGTGTAGGTATACATAAATCATACATTGACTTCTATAAACATTTGATCATAATTTCATCCATTGACATTAATTGGAATATATTTGACATTAATTGGATTGATAATGTTACTTGTTATAATTACATATGTATGTATATACATATTAGACATCATAGATTTAATGAATCCTTTGTAATGTATACATTGTATGTGGTTGTGACTTTGTAGAGACCATAGTTATGTACCTATACCTATAGAGGCAAGTACCTATCACATTTATTTGTCAATTATTGTAAGATTGTGTAGTATAAGAATTTACAAGCCGTCGTTGAGGCAGAGTATGTAAGGATTGAACTAATTATAACATCTATTCCATAGACGTACATAGACCACGCAAGTCCTTGAAATTGCTAGGAAAACAAGCGTATCACGTCACGTTTAACGGGATTAATCTCGATTTTAGTGATGGAGAACTACTCACCAAAAACATCTCCCTTGACTCAGTTCACCAACTTGACGAATTTTTATAATTGATTTATAGCACAATTGATCATTTTTGTGTTATTTAACAACGAGCTGCTAGCGACGCGGCTCGGAACGAACTGAACGAGCAGCGGGAGAAGTAGGGGCTTAGTGCCAACTTCAGGCACGCAGCAACGGACAGATATGCGTTATGTATTTCTATATATATATATCCTGTGATCTATTGTAACCCGTACTCTGGTAATTAAAGAATCTGAATCTGCATCGGACAATGCAATAGACGCTCTCGACCAGGAGCTTCTACTGTACTAGTACCTAATCAGTAGTAGTCAAGTATCATAACCGTGGGAACTATATCACCCCTAAAAGAGTAGACTCGCCACCCCGCTTGGCCAGCGTGACATTTTCATGCCATATATCACAAGGCAATGTCCACGAGGAAGCCCGTGTTCAGCACTGGATACTGAAAGGGCTGGTTATTGTAATCAATTGTCACGTTACCACTCACCCGTATATCGCGTCCTTGTCGCGCTTGTGGATGAGCGGCTCGCCGGGCAACGCGTGCGCCGGCGCAGCGGGCGGCGGGTAGTGCACCGGCGGCAGGTGCGGGTGTGTCAGCCTGTGCTCGTGGTACATTGCGCCGCCCTCCATGTAGCCCCCGCCGTGGAGGCTCTCGTCGTACTGCAATTGAGAATACAGATATATTAGGGTAAGGTAAAAATATATTGCGTAGATCACAACATTCAAATTTAGAAAACACTACATCTTGGCTAATGGCCGCCCACACACGATCAGTTAAAACTGTCAATGTTGTCTAAACAGTTTAAACTGACAGTGTGTAGACTGTCAGTTTTCATACTATGTACCTATACTTCACTATGTATATGTATTATTATGTCTAGGTATATTATAATTTATATGTATCTTTTCACACTATGGATATTACATACTGACACTGGCAGTTTTAACTGATCATGTGTGGCTCCCATAAAGGTGACCAACTTATGTATTATTTGTCGGTCGTGTGAAAATTATGAAATATTCGATATGAAGCCGGTTAAATACATAATATGTTGGTATGTGTATGAAGTGACGTATAAAATGGCCTACATTCTAAATTCAAAATTGTATCACACGCTACCTGTAATACCTATATTTAGGACTTTTTGGCGAGTACTCAAGAAGTGGTCGAGTTTTTGTTTGATTAAAAAATAAATAAATTGTGTATTAGGCGTTTTGTGGTTTAATAGTGATAGTTTATTAAACTTCAAAGTATATTTTGTGCGTAATGTTTGTGTAATGAAATAGAAGCATAGGTCTGCGTTTTTCGTGTGCTTCCAAGGAATCCTCTTCAGTCCTCAGTGAACCTACTATCTATCACTTTACTAAGAGACTCCTGACTTTCTTTCTACGGGACTTGACATTGAGATGATACGTTTTAGACTTTGAACTTGTTTATTTAATTACGATGAAAATTTGACACTGGCAGAATGTGCTAATTTCACCATTGCCATAGATGGTAAGAAAAAAAACCTATTTACTTTTTATTACGCGACAAAATGATGTAAAACTAAACAGCCTTGTTAAGGACTACTGAGATTATTTATTTATACGTTTTACTGTACCTACTAGTAAAGTTGAAGATGTGTAGTTTATAAGAGAAACATAAGTGTGAAAAAACTATTACGATCAGCGTCTTACCAATACACAGTATTCCTTTTTTCAATAAGAGCGTAAGGTTTTAACTTTTTATACCCACGCGTACACCTTACGCCACTCTAAAGGAACAATTAAAAGGTTTTCTTTTTAAAAAAAGCTCGCTAAGGCTTGCCCACTTGAATATTCATTAAAAATAGTTAACTCATCGTCCGATGGCTATCTGCCATCAATTAAAGTTAAGCTTTTAAAATATATTCCTTAGCTTTTAAGGAGATTATAGGGTTAAAAAAATGACAGGACCGAAGTGATGCGTTTTGTTTTCGAAGCAATTACGTATCTATTTTATATATATATTTTAATAATCTCACAACCCCATATAGAACCGCCCATTTATCGAATAAATACAAACTCGTTTGCAGCTTGTATCAACTGCAAATACAACGTTGTAAACCAATCCTGTTCATTCAGTTACAACAAAGAATAAGAACGTTAAATAGACGTTATAAGACCGTTCTTAGCGACTTAGAACGGGGCATTCGTATTCCTTTCCAATGCTACGGGGCATTGGAAACTAACCTCTAGGTATGCGGACTAAGTACATAAGGTGCTCTAAATCACGACTGTGACCACTTCTAAGACTTGGAATGGTCTATTTATCCGGGCCTAAGTCTGCAGTATTTCGTTCCCGAATGCAAAACAATTTGCAATCTCGGTTGCTCTAGCTCGTTGCTCGTTGATATTCCATAGATTCCGCGGTTTGTCCAGGTGGTGCCAATGATTCAAAATATATATTAAAACTTAACCAAAGCCATAATTCTACATTGACATTTTTTAAAACATGTTAATATTTCAATAAAAATGTAGAATAGGTACTTACTAATATTATGAAGACAGTTTTTTTTTTTGGTTTTTTTTATGTAAGTGCTATTAAACTCCTACTGGACCGATTCTGAAAATTGTTTCACTTTTAGGAAGCTACCCTAATGCAGTTGAACATAGGCTATGTTTGGGTTAAACATCAATAATAAAAAATATTAAGTACTGTACACTGCTATACACGAGTACAATCCTGCACAAAATTGTTCTAAAAAATAAGAAATACAATTTTTAAATAGGTAGGTACGTATTTTTCTGGAAATCTCAAGGCGTGTAAAATTTTAAATTAACCTTTCGACCCCAAAATATTTCCTTTAGCAACAACCTACTATACATACTTAGTCCCAAAAGTGAAAATCGTTTGACATACTTCTAAGTTAAAACAATGAGCGGTAGGTTAATGTATATTCATAGATTCGTTTACAATGTCTATATTAGATAACACGCATATTTAACTATGGTACAGTCATTAACACAAGTTAATGCATACTTGGTAACAAGACAACTATATGTTCGTAAAATGTGACTATTAAACGATGCAGTTTTGTTTTTTAAATATGTTGATGCCTACTTATTACAGCACGTCATATGCAATATCATACCATCAGGCTGTGTCTGTCCACTACTGAATATAACGCTACACTCAATGACCCACACTAGGATTCCCTGTGTCGTGAATCTAGAAACACACACGAAGGCAAAGGTAAATACACACCCATACCCGAACAAACGTTTGCCTTTAAACAAATGAATGTCCGACAGACAATCGAATTTGGGATCTTGTGGACAGCAGGTAATGTCACTACAAACTGCGGCAATCATTCTCAATCCCCGTCACTAAACCACCACCATTTACGACCAACCAACCATTTCGACAAGTTCGACGGTAGTGGGTGAATGTGCGGAAGAGCGGGTGTGGTGGTGGTCCTTGGGACAGGCCTATATCCAGTAGTGGATAGACATAGGCTGATGGTGTGGAAATATATATAGCTACCTTCATAGCTTCCGAAATAAATATAATCACTTATGTCGACGAGTGTACCCAAACTCAACTTGATTAGCATTTTACACGATTATAAAGTTTTACTCTTGAACGTAATTATTACTTATAGTTATTTAGTTTTCGAGTGCCAACCTATTTACTGATTACTACCCACCCGCCCCGGGTTTGCTCAGATGACAACACAAACATAGCCTATGTCGATTAGCATTAGTTTACGCTTCGAATAAGTCAAAGAATTTTCATACATATAAACAAACTGTGCGATGTCGGCTGGCTTTAAAATAGCACCATCCCACCTCTTCCCGTGTGTGTCGTAAAAGGAGACTAGGGGATAACAGAGCGGCTACCACAAGCCCTGAAGGACTACACCACTTCTAAAAGAATTTCCTCGACAACTCGCTTGGCCAAAGTGCGGTTTTAAGGCCATAAATCCCCCATGGACAAGACAATGTGCATAAGGAGACCCATGTCTCACAGTGAATGTTAAAAGGGCTGGTTACAGAGTATCCTTGAAAGTATAGTCCGCCAATGATAACGTTGAGCACTACAAAGTTGAATTTCAATTTGACATTTCTAAAACATAAGAGCGATTTTCGCTTGCAAATCTAACTTGTCAAGGTGTGGAACTATATCATTTTTTGTTCTTTCAAACGAAATAAACGCTACATTGCTCAACGATTTTTTGAGGGCGGCATGGGCCCACAGCGCAGAGATGGAAATTTTTGTTGGGATGTTTTTGAAATGTTTGCACCATTATAATTCTGAAACTCCTGATTTGTGTCATTTTCGAACTTAACCGAGATATAGACCTAGTCTATTTTTCTGCGAAATTTCGTTACAATCCGTGAAGAAACGCAACCGAAATTTATGTACCTACACGAGTACAAATTACTTCATATCTTATATGAAAATGTTTGGTGTTTTCAGATCAGTGTCCATTACATTTATAATTTTACAGTCTTAGTTTATAATATTAATAGAGACTAGCTATTTCCCTTGCTTGGCCCGCGTGGAATTAGAATTAAAAAAATTAGAACTGATTAAATTGTCTTAATCAGTTCCGTGAACTACACGTATGCGAAATTTGACAGCGATAAGATTTATTGGAGAGTTAGCTGAGTCGCGATAGTTCATTGTCGCCTACAATCGCCAAGCCCATCGCCTACAATAATTATATATTTTGCATAATCCGTTTTTACATACATTTCATGTCTTTACATGTACACATTCCTGCTTTGCAGTGTATTTTTAATCATAATTAAATAGAGTTATTAAGTAACAAACAAACAGACACACTTTTCATTTAGAATACTGGTAACATATCAGTCGTCGTCAATTTGCATCACCACAGATATTAAAATACACAAATATAATGAACTTATCAGCACAATCACTTAATATCTAGTATGTATTCTCAAATCGATGCTGGCCCCCAAACTATGATAGCCTTGTACTACGGGTGGCCAAAGGGAAACTCCTTTGCAGGTCATTATTAACTTATTGAAATGGTTGCTAGGTGGCGCTAACTGTAAAAAACTTTGTACGAAAAACCTATTCTTCAGTTAGAACAACGAATGTGAACGCTCGATTGAATAATGTTTTAGAGACTTACTTCGTAGTTTCACAGCATTACACTGAGGAATGCACAGTGTAACACCGTGTAACACAGTGTCCTAACAGCCCTTACTTTTAATAATAGTATTCGAAGCCCTCGGCACCACCATCAAATACCGTGACTCAGCTTTACGCTCCGATCGATACTAAGCTTGTCATAAAGGTGTACCTTGTGACTAAAAAAACCTAATGGCTATGAAGTAGTTAACTGGCTGAAGAGATTCGTATTCGTTTTTTTAAAGATTACGAGTATGTGCATGCTGTCAATATATGTCAATATGTTTATGACTTATTGTTTAACTTGACACTGGCACAATATGCTAATTGTGTTCTTGCCATATACGAATATATAAAAAAAAAAACCTTGTCACCTGCAAAAATGATTTTTTGGCAGAATCTCGAGAAGGGAAATTAAGTTATTGGTTAATTGTAAAAAATATGTATTTTACGGTTTATAGTTTATTAAACTTCAGTGATTTTTTTGTGCGTAATGGTTATGATAATCAAATAAAAGCATAGGATTGCGATTTTCGTGTGCTTCCAAGGAGTCCTCTTTTGTCCTCAGTAAACCTACTATCACTTTACTGCGCGACTCCTAATTTTCTTTGACGGGACTAGACATTGACAGGATACGTTTTAGTCTTTGAAATTGTTGACGATGAAAATTTTACACTTTGCAGATTAATGTGCTAAGTACACCATTGACACATATGAAAAAAAAAATTATGACTTTTTGGCTGGAACTCGAGTTTAATAAAAAAAATAAGCAAAATTTTCAAGATTTCAAATAATCTCAATATATAGGAAGATAAGAGCCGGCAATTTCACTCATTTCACATGTACCAGTAGGTAGTTACAACATACATTCGTGTGCAATAAATATGTTTGCGTGTTTAATGGTCTATATACAAGCTTGCGTTACTCGGGTTCTCTTGCTATTTAGTGCCGCGCAAACCTTATACCAGGTAAACAATACGCAAAGGCACCGACAGCAGCGTCATTGCAAGTTTTATTAAATGAAAATTTAGAGATCTTATAGATTCGCCAAAGAAATCATAGTGCTGAAGTCTTGAAAACGGAACGCTGGTTAGCGAACTCATACTTTTAGTGGTGGTGCAGTTTCTCAGGGCTTGTGGTAGTCGCTTTGATATCCCTTAGTCTCCTTTTACGACACCCACGGGAAGAGATGAGTTGGTGCTACTCTAGAGCCGGCATTTTTGAGGTCGTGTAGTTTTATTAGGTGCTTACCTATAAAATGACAGGTTTGTATGAGTAACTGATTTTTTTTTGTGTTATAAAAATATTTATTATGTTAGTCGAAATATTGACCCATATTATCTACACACTTTCGCCACCTCACGGGCAGTTGATTGATGCCGCTCCTGTAAAAGTCTTGTGGACGGGTATCAATGAGTTCTTAAAAAGCCCTAATCACAGCTACTTCAGAATCAGTTTGTTTTCCTTGCAAAAAGTTGTCCAAATTTCGAAAGAAATGGAAATCTGTCGGGGCAAGGTCCGGTGAGTATGGTGGGTGAGTGCGAGTCTCCAGGTCCAACTCTTGAAGTTTTAAAACTGTCGTAGGAGGAGAAGAAGAGGAGAACGGCGGGCATTGTCATGAAGAAGTGAGGATGGGCGATTGAACAAACATGGTTGCTTACAGAACACATCTGCATCAATCGTTTGACCGGCTCACAAGAAACTGTAGTGGACAATACCGGTACAGGACCACCAAACTGATACCAGTAGCTTTTTCTTAGTTATCTTGCATTTTGGACATTGTTAGGCTGCAACTTCTGGATCCAGCCACTGATACGAAGTTTGCGGTAATCGTACAGGATCCATTTCTCTGTAGCATCAAGTCAAGTTATGATGCGACAACATAGTGCACACTTCAGCGCGTTGTTGTCGCTGACGTTCTTCCAATTCATAAAGTACCTACCCACTTTTCGAGCTTTTTTATTTTACCGATTTGACGTAGATGAACCAACATTGTTTTATTACTAACATCAAACCCTGCTGATAACTCAGCTGTACTTTGAGATGGATCTGCTTACAACTATATTCATCGTTATTAGTCTTGGTCGTAAGTCGTCCGTGGGGCTCATCCTTAAGATCGAAATTTCCAGAACGGAAACGTTCAAACCATCGACGCACGGTGCGATCGTTTGTGGTGTTTGGTCCATACATACTATTCATATTGTGAGCTGTCTGACTTGCGTTGGTGCAGCGACGAAACACATATTCAAAAATAGCACGATTTTTCAATTTATAACGAAATTCGAATTATAACAGAAGATATCGAAACTCAAAATGGCCAGTAATAAAATCGATCATTTCATAGGTAAGCACCTAATATTTTAAGCCAATACATCACTCGTGCACAAAGGTAATGTTAATGGCCAGGTCCATGACCAGTAGTGAACGAGAAAGGGCTGGTTACTGTTTAATATTAATTACACAATTTTTTAATTCAGAAAATTGACTATAATTGTTGTGTTATTAATAAACCAATAATTATCCAAGTATTGTTAGTTATACGTCTGAATAAAGAGTTTGACCTATTATAATTTATCGTGACCATTTTTTGCTAACCGTACATCGGTTAGGTTTATAGCGCATTGAATGCGTCACTTTACGGCTATAATAACGTTACTAAGCTATTGTAAATGTTTTTAAGACCTTATCGTTGCGGAAATAAATCGCTGATTTTGTTGACCTTACTTAGAGAATAAGTTGAAAATGTATGGAAACAAAAAATAATAATTCCAAGTTTCCTTTAAAAATTAAATTAGGCACAAATCGAATAGACTGACTGTGTATGGAGTTTTGGATTTTAATGTGTGATTCTGATTACTTAGTTTATTATTATTAGATCAATAAACCTATGTAAGCTAGTCGGCGAATGAATACGAGAGAAAATAGGATCATGGTAAGAAACACGATACTCACATCTGATAGACGGATGTCCACAGTCCTTGGATTCTTAAGCAATCACAGATGATATGACAATTTACTAAAATACAGCCGGTAGGCAAAGTTTGGTATGTAACTTTAATAAGTTTCATGCTAGACTGACATCAATGACTCACACGTACATCAAAGTAACAAATAACGTTGGTAGGGTAGAAACGTTATTTAGGATAAAAGTACTACTTACTACCCTCGTAATTGTATTTTTTTATATTCTGCTGTGTAGAGTCGCAGCTGCTTAATTGCTTAATTATCCAGTTGCTTAATTCACCGGGATCCTCTGGCCACTGTATTCAAATACTAATGATCTAAAATTAAAACCCCAACAACGCCTGCTATGTTTACAATTCCTCCTTGTAGCAACATATTGCTATTAGATTGTATCAGGCGCGGACCACGACAATGTTACCCAAGATAAGTTATAAATGTTATAATAGATGGGGATAAAAAGTATCCTATGCGTTGAACTGGGACATAAACTATCACTGTAGTTAGTGTCAATAAAATCCATTCAGAGTTTTTATGTAACAGCTGATATTGTACATGCGTACTTATTGATAATTCCTTCAGGAACTTTGTAATGAATCGAGATAAAATGTACTCTAAATGTTAACCCAGGTAATACTCTATAATTATGCCAAGTTTCATTCAATTCTGTCCATTGTTTTTTGCGTGATGCACGTTCAGACAGACAGACGGCAGACAAAAATTCGTATAGTTCGTAGAATAAGTATACTGCAGCGATTTTTTTATCAAAACATATTTCATGCACAAACACGGCTGTGTTACGATTTTATTATTATTTATATGTATATATAGATAGATATCTTCATTGTGATATTTATCTTGTCTAATCTAGGAAAATATCTATCATAACTAAAGTATAAATGCCACACCATACCAACAGTCTATATCTCTCCAATGCTGGATATACTCCCAAGGATCACCACCACACACGGTCGTTTGCTTTTCTCAACCAGTCACTACCGGTAATCTAATGTTGAGACCTAATATCAAAACCTTCTTCTACGAGAAAATTTTAGTCTTTATTTCCCTCCACTTAATTCTGTCTTAGGTATAACTTTTTAGTTTTAAAAAAGCGGCAGACGAACATACAGTCCGCCTGATGGTGAGTGGATACTGTGGTCTACAGACATCTGCGGTACATGCTAACTTCAGACCAGAATGACAAACGTTGGCACGTCCCGGGATGCGCCGCGCCGACTACCTTTACGTTTGTAGATTTAGGAATGGATTGGGAAAATGGGAAGAGATAGGATAGGATGAGAATGGGCTCTGGCATGTCTCACTCACTACCGAAACACGTACGTACCTACATTGGTGAAATACGATAAAGTAGGAAATGTACTACATTTCAAGGTCTGTGAGAGAGGGGAAACGTAACCAGTTAAGATGCGTATTTGATTCAATCGCCATCCATATCGCCGACATTTCTTCAATGCAGTTATTTTCTAGTCTGGCTTTGTGGCCAAAATAGAATTCCTTGTAAACAGATGGTTAACAATACAAAAAATTGTTTGTAAACAATACAAATAGCTACCTAAACAAATCTTCAAGACAGCCTGTATGTCACAAAGACATGATTGAGATTATCAACATTTTCCCATATAAGCATCAGACAAAACATCGACCTAATAATTCACGTGTTTACGTAATAATCTCATATACTTGT
The DNA here is from genome assembly GCA_943735995.1 of Sesia bembeciformis. NCBI lineage: Eukaryota > Metazoa > Arthropoda > Insecta > Lepidoptera > Sesiidae > Sesia > Sesia bembeciformis. The sequence goes on from OX031042.1 coordinate 1,782,253, forward strand.
ACTAACAATAATAATGTGATAGAATGTCTGGGATTTTTACTGCAAATTATATTATCGTTGCATATAGATTGTAAGCAGTTTTTACTCACGTGCAATGATCGCAATAAGTAGTCAGTCCTATTTTAGAGGAATCAAAATGTTATGTGATGTTGTACCGATATTATGTTGAATTTAATATCTAATAATAATTCAGGGTAAACAATATACGGTTTACAGTTTCAGTTTACGATTTATCGTGATTTTTTTTACTTTTTTAAATATTTAAAAAATATTATTTGAGGGGGAGAGTGCACGCTGCAATCCAACAGCCACTGGGCGCGCTCGACTGGCCACGTTACCCCTCCTTCACAGAAGACTACCTTGAAATGTACTGCATTTTCGACTTTATCTTATTTCCCTAATGTACGTACGTGTTTCGACAGTGAGTAAGATGTGCCAGAGCCCATTCCCAACCTATCCTATCCCTCCCCATTTTAACAATTCTTTCTCTAAATCCATTTCTATCTCCAAAGGTAGGCAGCGCATCCGGAGGTGTGCCGACGTTTGTCATTTTGGACTAATGTTGGCATGTATCGCGGGTCTATGGGCGACAGTATCCACTCACCATCAGGTGGACTGTATGCTCGTCTGCCGCTTTCTTACATAAAAAAAAAATATATCATAAATTTCCTGAATCACAGGAGCAAGTCTTTCACAATAATTATGAACTAATGACTTGTTTGTTAAAAGGAATTAAAGGAACACAAACTGATTTTTTTCAAAATAAGAAGTAATTTGCTGTTATGCATATGTGCAATATCAAAAAAAAGAAACAATTACACAATAAGACCTTTAAAAAAGGACCTAAAAAATTCACCTGTTTCACAGAGCAACCACCCTATAAATTACTAATTAAGTTTCTAACTATTACCTATACCAGTTAATATGTGTCTTTATCGGGTACCTGCCAATTCGTACCCTACCGTTTGCTCCCTTCCTACATATGTATTAGGTATTTACACACTAAATGTTTAGGTTAACTATAGTGTGTGCTGGGGTTTAATGCGGCAGTTAAAAAATTATATATACTGTAATAATGGGTTGCTTTACAAGTACAATTTTCAATCAGTATTTTTCTATTAAAGACCACTTTACCATAGAATGAAACCGGCATAGCAAATTATTTGCGGACATTTAATTTTTTATAATTCTCAAACGTTACTAGGGGTTCCTTATTATAATTACCACAGTTGTAAATTTGCCATCAAATATATATTTTTTTTATGTCACTGAATTTGAAAAGTAAGTATTGTCCGAAAGAAAAGTAAAATACTGTTTTAAACACATTTTTTCTGCTTATTGTACAAATTAGAGTTGTGGTAGGTGTATTATACTTAATTATACTTGTGACTTATTAATTACTTAATTAATTAACTTGTGGTGAATATACACATATATATATTAATAAACAATCAAACTTCTGGCAAATATACAATCAATGTGGCAAGTGTTCGACTCCCGCTCGGATATTCATTTGTTTAAACACAAATGTTTGTTTGTGTGTGTGTCTCTCTCTGGACCCACGACTAAGGGAATCCCAGTATGGGCCATTGAGTGTGGCGCTAATTAGTAATTTATTACATGGACCTTTAAAACCGTGGTGGTGATAATATAACCCGTAAATAACTTGCCAATTTAACAATGATTAAAACTTGTAAATTGAACCGATGCAGAAAGTCAATACGGCAATTAATTTATTCATTTTTTTTAATAAAACGTTTCTCATGTCATGTGTAATGCAAGTCTATTATTAGAAGACCAGTTTTATTGAAGTTTAGTTATAGTTATGTAAACTAGCATCTTGTCACTTGCTTCACTTGATCTACTGTAGGTGGCGAGGGTACGCTGCGTTCCCACAGCCGCTGGGCGCACTCGACTGGCCACGTTACCCCTCTCTAACAGAAGACTACCTTGAATTGTACTGCATTTCCTACTTTATGGTATTTCCCCAATGTACGTACGTGTTTCGGTAGTGAGTGATATATGCCAGAGTCCATTCCCACCCCATTCTATTCCTCCCCATTTTTCCAACCCGTTCTCCCAATCCATTCCTTAATCTGCAAAGGTGGGCAGCGCATCCGGGGACGTACCAACGTTTGTCATTCTAGACTGATCCAATAAAAAAACCTATTTATGTATACCATACCATAATATCAGCTCCACTGATGCTTGAAGACCAACTAGCCCAGTTGGTAGTGACCCTACCTGCTGTGCAATAGGTCCCGGGTTCGATTCCCGGTCGGACAAACATTTGTTTAAATAGAGACAGGTATTTGTTTGGGCCTTGGTGTTGCACGTGTTGTGTTCGTCTTTGTATGTATCTCTGGACCCACGACAGGGAATCCTAGTGTGCGGCCAAGATCTTCTCATTAAGCCACTACCTGTGCCACTAGCCACTACTCTTCATCACAAGACGTAATCCGACGTGGATTCACATTTAACCTGATCCACAAATTTAAAGTCCAGAATTCAGAACGAAGAAAGAATCAGAAAAAGAAATCTCAAAGAATCAGCATTGGGAGTGAAAATAGGTAGGTCGCAGAATCTGTTATTATCTGTCACAGGATATATATCCTCTTTATACCTACAGCATACAGAATAAGTAGTCTGTGTTACAAACAAACAAATTGCAATCACTTTTGCTAGTTTCTCGTGAAATAATCAAAATAATTCAAGCTATTATGTTGTTAGCCTATATAGCATTAGGTTTAATCAAAGTCCAATTAAGACATTATAGCGGGGTACAGTTGTCTGCGAAATCTAATAAAATTAAATCAGTTTTCTAGAATTTGAATTCTAAATATTTATTGTCGATCTTCAAATTTTCCAATCGAACACTTAGGAAATACTTATCGATCATCGAATCACATGTGGCAACTCTATAATTAATATCTAAAATTCGTAATTCTTGATAATACTTCAATGCCAAATGCCTAGTGAGTATTTCATGTATATAAAAATTACAAAAAAAATACTCTAATTAACGTTAAAAAAGACTTCAATGAGTACACCGAAGGGATATCGAAACGATAATAGTTGAGAGTGAGATGAAACGCAAGTAATGGATGTGACGACGATCTAGAGAAACATATTGGATCAGGTACACCTCGAGCTGTAGCTGATGATTTTGTGCATGATCGACAGAAATCGGTTTAAAAATTTAAACTTGCCACATCCGAACAAAAACTGTCATTTGTTTTATAGAAAGCATGCCAACATCAGTCCAAAATGACAAGCGTTGATACGTCCCTGGATGCGCCGCCTTAGAAATGGACTTGACGAAAGTATTGGAAAATGGGAAGGGACGGGGTGGGAATGGGCTCTGGCATATCTCACTCGCCACCGAAAACACACGCGAGGTGCATTAAATATATTTTGAAATTTAAATTTTAAAACAAATAATCAAGCAAAGTTATACTTTATATTCCATTGTACAGTACGTGCTAAGTGTTTATACCTAAGTACATATAACTTAGGACCTTCGCACAATGTGTTTTAATAATTAATAAGCAATCACTATGACCGTTGTGGTACGTGTCTATTAAATGATTCATTCTTACATGAATAATATTTATTTACTAGCTGTACCCGCGACTTCGTACGCGTGGAATTTTCGTTTGTAAACTCTTAATTGGGATTTCTTCCCGTTAGCCGATTTCGATGAAACGAAGCCTATTCGAAGCGCCAAGCTAAGCTTAATTAACCTGTGGAACCCCATGAAAATCCGTTCCGTAGTTTTGGAGATTAGCGTGTTCGAACAGACAGATAGAGCAAAAATTTTCAAAATCGTCTTTTTGTATTCTGATTCTTCATTGCCCCCAGTCAGTTTTTGGTAAATAAATATATTCAATGTTTCTATTTCTAGTTTTATTATATGTATAGATTGAGGCATACCTCAATTATAATTATTTATTGAGGCATTTATTGAGGATTTTGCCATTATTTAAAGAGTACTTTAATAAATGGGCGATAGCGGACCGTTTACTCAACGCTGAAATCAATCATTGGATAGAACTCCATAGTCCAAAAATCCTCTCCACCGATCGCCACTATTTCTCCAGGATTGTGCGTGAAGCAATTGAAATGAAGAAATATAAACATTTAAATCGAAAAAGTGGATACAAATTGTCCTCGACCTGGAATCCAGTGATTATAATAATTGTACAAATTTAATTAAATTAAACCTTGCGATTTTTCGTCTGACGCTACTGCAGATATTGTGAGTACGTGCCGGCTGTTGATGGAACTGCTCGCAATCCTCGACGTGGACTATCCGCCTCTTCAGTCAGCTCGTGACCATGGTTGGTGCAACTCAACCGAAACGTCGAGTATAATAAATAATGTAAACATACGCGTTGAGACCCGTTTTAATAAATAAATATGTAGTACCTATATATAGTATGTAGGTACTTTAAACTACACATACCTACCCAATTCATCATCAAACTTGAGAAAAGTATGGTCAAAAAATGGTTTTTTTTTTCAATTTCTTCTTACAAAATAAACAAAACTTTTTTGAAATGAATTCTGTAAAAAATAATAAGCAGGAAAATATCACTTCACAGAAAGTAAGATCAATAATAGACAGTCATTGAACATTTTACAGTTTTATTGCTGTACTGATAAGTTATCAATTTCGGATTATGTCTTTATTCCACTGAGGCTACGATATAGATACAACATCAAATTAAAAATCAATAACAAGAAAAGTTTAACCCTCTATATGGTCTACATACCTAAAGGATGCATCAAACTAATGTCCATTTGTACAATACAGGGATATTTTATCGCATTTCTGTCGGTTCGCTTCCCGGCTCAGACAAGCGAATTTTCAAAAATCAATTAATGCTGTTTATTTATCTTTAAAAATATAACACATTTTAGTACTTTGAGTGAAATTTGCTATCTTTAATATTCAGGATAATTTCCATTTGTTTGATTCACTGTATACTTTAGTTAAGATTTTCTGTACAAGCCTTGATTTGTACGACTATGAAGATAACCCGCTTGTCTAAATTTACTATGCTATAGACGTGTATTACTATATGCAATAGCAGTTTTGTTTATTTAGCATCTCTGTATGATTGGCTACACTTCACAGTTCACATTATTCTGGACCTTGTTATAAGCGAACAAAATTCACTTTGAATTGTATACACTCTCTACCTATTCCTATCGCGTATGGGTAGGTATATATCTACATTATTTATTTTAATTTGATATCTTAGAATTAACTTTCATACATATACGTTATATGTATTCTTAGAAAGCTAATGATATCATCTAGCTTTAATGAAATAAACAAGTCTTCATATACATACCAACATAACATACATATATTTGACTTGACTTGACTAATTTAAGTACATAAACGTAATTTAAAATTATATACCTACCTACCTAGATATTTTTAATAATTCTCATGGCACCTCTCAATCTACCTCTCTGTTTAACCCAAAGGCAAGCTGGTAGGCATTAAGGTCGCTTTTACGATAATGCGCAATCTATATATAATAAAGAAGTAAACTTGTGTGTTTGTTTGTAGGTATGTTGGCGGTAATCTCTGTAACTACCGAACCAATTTCAAAAATTATTTCACAAATAGGAAGCTACATTATCCGTGTCTAATAAGTATAGAATATATTTTATTTTGAAAAATTTTGAAAAAAAAAATCTCTTATAAACCAAAGCGAAGCGAGGGCGGGTCGCTAGTTAAAAAATAAATGTTTAATTTGATACATTGATTTATCAACTGTATTAATATTTTTCGAGATTGACGAACCTCAAATATTGGTTAGGTATATATTTTTATTTCACTTATTTAAACTTCATTGCCCAATGATATGTACAAAGGGCGAACATAATGCCGGCGTTCTCTACCTGTCAGCCACTGGATTATAAAGAAAATAATACATATAGATATACATATCGCATATTATATTAACATACCTATGATTGAATTTAAAAAAAAATCTTAGCGTGACACAAGGATTAACAAGAGAGGTTCATGTACGGATTAGTTCACGATATATTTAGTTTTGTCTTGCAATTTATCTTTGAATTATACCACTAGGCTCAAGTTAGTAAGTGATATCAAGTCTCCGATAATTTTATCGATAAGTAAATAATTAGTCGTTACGTAATGATTACTGATTTTTAATAAAAGTACCAAATTAGATTGTTTGATGAATTCTAGTTTAGGAGTATGTAGTCCAAAAGTAGAGGATTCCAACGAATATCACATCAGAATGGATCACGAACTGGTTGCCTTCAGAATGAGACGATAGTTAGGTACTGTGGCTTTGATGGGCTGGACCACAGATATTAAGGGATAAATATTCCAAGCTGTCCGTCGCTGCGTGCCCGTGCTAACCTCCTACTGCTAGACTCATAGAAGTTCTTCTACTTCTGCTTATCCTACTAACTCCTACCTAAAATATTAAAATGCCTAATTACGCTATAATCAATTGTAAAGATTCGTCAAAATTGGTAAACAGAGCCTTAACATTAATTATTATATATTAAACATTAATTTATTAATTATAACATTAATTTAATTAATATTACATTAATATATTAACACGAGTTTGTGAGTTGCCGTAAACTATAATAGTATTTTAATGTAATATTATTTAAGGATTTATGCAAAAATGTAAAAATTACATTATGCAATTAAAAGATTTAGCGGCCGACGTTGATTCATGGGGTTGCAAGTTGCAACTACATTTCCCCGATTGGTTAATTAACACAATGATTGTACCTATACGACTTTAAAATCGCACAATTTTAACGCACATTAATCCACGTCGTAAAAGTCGCTTTAAATCATAATTATGAATTTAATATGAAACCTCTTAACTTTGTAAACATGTTATTTTCAACTTTATTCCCTTGCACGAGACGAGTGAATAATGTCGAGAAACCAATGTTTGTATTAAACATTACAGAGTGAAATTGCATTAATAAATGGACCGAAATCAATCTTTATTGTAATGTAAATAAGATGCAAGTTCGAAGGTGTAATAAAAGCGAAATGTTTTTTTGTAAATTGATAAGAAAATGGCGTCCAAGGAGTTTTTATTGGAGCAGATTGAAACAATAGGCTTTCGTACGCTTTTGTGCAAAGCTATGAATGTTTTCGCCTGAAAAAATAATGTCATTAGTGTAGTTTACAGTTGTCATAAATACTATACAAACAAAGCATGATAATTTATAGACGTGTTTTAACAAGTATCTACTCCTGAAATATCTAGGTAGATATTTAAAATTTAACTATGAAGTAATACATATATTTTATGAATACTTGTACGGACAAAATTAAGCGTGTTGCTTTATATTCTAGCCACTTGTGTTTGAACGTTTGGTACAGAAATAATTATTAAAGGTAGGGGTGCAGTAGGTATCTAAAATATAGCAAGTTGGTTAAAGCGTCCGTGAGAAAAGTACAAGGATTACGTCATAGACTTATATGTGTATTATTGACATTCATTTGTTTATTTAAACAGTGTACATTTCCTACATCCGATTTTTTTGTAGCTAGGCTCGCGTATGGATTAAGCAATACGCTATGTTTGACTTTGTACAGATATATATACCAAAATAAAGTAAACACATAGGTACATTGTGATAGAGTGATGACCAAAATAAAGTGAACGCGCTATAACATGCATAACCAAGGAATAAATATGAGAAACTCAAAATGAAAGAATTGTCTATTCCATATTACTAATTGTCATAAAGATGGCGCGCGCAATTAAACGGCCATATTTTCCAAAATGGCGTCCAGGAAAAGCGCGCGACGCATTTGTTTTATTTCGTTTAATAGTGGCACGCACGCCATCTGATGGTGGAGCGATAAGCCTAAACTAAGTACTATACGAATGTTTTAGGGTGATAGGAAGAATTAGCGTTTAATAGACAAAGTTTCTTTAACTAGGAAGTTTTCGAATGCATTCGCTGTATACAATTAAATATTGTAATTTTATTGCTACTTACAATGTTCTATATATACCTACCTACTAGGTACTGAACATTGAACTAGAAAGGGGTTTGAAAAAAATGATATTTGAAAAGCTTTTATGACCGAATGTTATAGGCAGTGAAAAGAATGATCTATTGCTTTGATAATTCCTATATTTTTGTTTCTATACGACGAACTATTTAGTATCAACAATTTTATTGTAAACATACCGTATCTTATAGTACCGTACAATCTTTAGAACGATAAATAAGGTACCTAATATGCCTTTGTTTCACGGGACACAATAAACGAAAATATCTAAGTTATTGTTATTCCATTTTAAAGAACAGGTTAAGGTATAAAATGTTTTGAAGACGTCACGATCAATCAAAGCCTGTGCGTGTTGGTCACACGCGGCCGCCATGACACAGTTTGGGAACGTGCTTACGTCATTTGTAGGCGTTTGTCACATTACATGTGGTGTAGAGCTTTACAAACTTACATCTGCGGCGATCCACATCACTTTCACGTTTATTTTAAATCGTATGTCAAGGACCATAGGATAAAAAATATAAGAGATAACTGCCAAAATACACATAAGCCGAATAAAATGTTTCCCATAAATTATTATTAGATCATTGCTGGTTCGCATTTCGCCACGTATAAAGGGATCTAACACTTCAGTCACGATAAAAATCTGGGCCGTTTCATACGTAATGTTTCATTTAATAATTCTTATATTTACCTACACAGAAGCAAGAACCCTATAAATAAAATTACAAGAACCGAATGACTTCAATAAAGAACCCTTTGTCTATGGGAGGTGGTAATTCAAAAACAGAAATGTAATCTATCGGAGCACATCGGGCGCTAAGCGATCCCGGCCACAAATATGTAATGACTACCTTTTGACGTCTTGAGAGCCGGTTCCAAAATTAAATGATACGTTTTAAAAATGGAATCGCTCTGTCCCGCCTTTTTTCCTTCGAGATAACCTTTAGTCCATTTGGTTTGCCATAATAAAAAAGAGCATCGTACGTTTTAATTTTTTTAAATGGCATTCTTGTGGTTTTTTCTCTCGCTGTGAATCTTTGCTGAGTAATAAGTTTCGAACGGTCTGTTTTTGCGGGCCGTATGGTTTTCGAGTGTTTCATTTCATTATTAACATCTATAGTATAATTTAAAAAAAATTGACGGTCGGTTACGCATTGTCGTGGGTATTAGACATATGTCATGCCGTCAAAAGTTGATGAGTTCAGAGCCGTGCTGCGTTAATTAAAGCTCAAGAATATTAATCGCTTCAGTTATTTAAATTTTGCTTGAAATACGCCCGTGGGTTGTCGTTTTTTTACGACTTGCGGTTTCAAGATTAGCGTAGGTCGATTCTTAGAAGTAAGAAATTAACTCTTTTGCGGTAACAAAATATGAGTAAGACTTACAAAATCTTTACAGTGTGAGAAACTTCTAAAGCTACAGACATAAGGAATTCTATTCTTGAAAAAAGAACGATCTAAAACGGGACGAGGTTTTCGAACGCAGACGGTTGGGGAAGACAGAACCGTCACTTGTTCCCGACACGGGGTGGGACATGATGAATGCCACCCTTAACATTCTGCATCTCTTTCCAACACTCCTTCGCGTATCGTCTATCCCTTTCTCGAGTGTCATCTGGCAACGCATTCACATGTCTGGGGGACTACCAGAAACCATTCGTAACAGTGTATAATGTATTTGAATGGCTCACTATACCTAATATTATAATAATAATAGGTATATAAATTGCTCTGGAAATAACTGAAGAGCGAAAAATAAAAATTATATTTAGAAAGGTAATAATTTAAGTATAAATTTACTACTAGGTATAGAGGATAGCAATCGAAGTAGCAGGCAATCATTTAGGTGGGTTTTTATGTATTTTTTAAACTGATAGCTTTAAATCAGGCGTCGTTAGTTAGACCGCGACGCTCGTATCGAATTTTACTGCTCTTCATTCGATCCATGCGTAATACGACCGTAAAACTTAGAAAAATCTTTATATATTACCCACAACCCGGCTAAATTGAGATGTACTAACTTCACTGTACAACTGACACGTTGACACACCACTTTAACCTAACAGCTGTATATTATAGCGGGCGCTAGCCATAAATTCTGTTTCATTCATGATACACGGAGCGTAAGAGCCTAAAGAATGTTCATAGCGTTTGTTTCACGACCATAAATACTAATAAAACGGCCTCGTTACGGGGACAGTTCGAAAATCGGGCACACGACTTCTTAACGACACCTATTAGGGATCTTCTGTCTGGTCGATTTAATTGAAAAATTGTATCCAGAGCGTTGCAAGAGTTGTATCCGACTCCCGCGCCGGATGCGGGCCCAGACGTCCATTATTCCATTTGCTCATCCGCATGGGGACACAACGCGACACTGACGCGACAACACTAACACGTGTCAATAAACCAATAGCGCAGGCGATTTTGAACCCACCTACATTAATTACTAGCAGCACTCCACTGTTCTATATTTGAAATTGAATCTCGTAGGGCCACGTTTTATATTTTTCGAAGGTTAAACCGGCCAGCTGCATAGTCATGTGCTCCGAACCCCGAAACATTTCTGTTCACCATTCTGTAGGCTAGAGTGTTTTTCTTGGTGTGTTAAAAATAGTACGCGTGAGCGATGTTCAGCGCACGGATTCGGTCGATTCGCAAGCAGATTTATCGTTCACAAAGTACTGTGAGGGGAGTTTTAACACTTGTTTTAAGACCGCGGATGAAAGTTTTACTTCCCAATCCATTTTTAATTTGATATCTTTAAAGAATCAAACTCTATATAAAGTAGCTATAAATACCAACGTATCTTGAATCAGCTGATTCTAACAGTTTGGATAGTATTGAGAGATATTCATACCATTATAAATATATTATTAAGTGTTTTAACTAATTTGATAAACGTCTTAAAATTAATATTAAATGACCATTAACCCTACGAACCTGTGATTAAGTTTACTAATTGAAACTAGTCTAGCATTATCGCAATTTCTGCGTATTTGTGGTATTTATCTTTCCTATAATGTAAACAGTGGGGTCAATAGCTGGCACATGAACCCCAGTCAGATAGTGGATGCCCCCTTATCGTCTCCTGCACTCCAAGGGACATTTCCAGACTCTCTCTTAGTTAGATTTTACGTAAATATGCAGTCGTTAAGATAACGATTTCCTTTCGACGCGACGGACGCTGTTCTTTTGCTCTTATTAAAGTATCAAAATAAGTGCTTGAAGGATTTTCATGTCACTAATAAAATTCGAGACTAACTTTTTCCTTTTGTTATTTCAAAGAGAGATGAAATAGTTGAGCATTTTTAATTTTCGAATTGGATTTAAAACGAAAACCCAGCGCTATTCGTTCAGTGTTGCCAAAGCAAAAAAAATAAAAAGGTATCTCTTCATAAATAACGTTGACATAAAGCCGCCCACGCGCGTCTTATTAACGCGTCTGTCCGTTTGTCCGTTCGTTACCTCTATTGTGGCTGTGAATGCGAGATTAGCCACACCGACACTCGTGATTGACTATTTAAAGTTTCGAATTCTGTGAGTGACGCATTTCTGAACGGATCGCCTGGAATTTTGTATCTTTTGTTTGACCGAGGTGGGACTACGCTCATATTGAGACCAGTAAATTTTAAAAATTGTAAAGTTGCATTTGTTTAAGCGAAAACTGTATTTAATTAAAATTTGAAAGATAAATCTTTTCTAAATTTATGTGCTTTTCATATTACAAAAACGAACATTTTTCTTAAAATTCTGTAAGTCGTATTTTGTCGGAGACTTCGCACGACGCGAAATCAAGTGAATTGGGCGCAATCGGTGGGCAGCCGGCGGGACTCGTTCTTGGCAATAATTTGGTCATCGCCCCGGCCGCTGTGTGGCCGACTGAAGTGACTTCGATGCACCGTATTGAAAACACACAAAATAAAACCGAATCGACCGATGTAATTCAAACTCGGCGCCAGAGCAACGCTAATCTAACAGATAAGCAACACTAATTACCCGTAACGGTTTACTATTCATCTCGCTGCGGCCATAACTCTAAAGTGTCACCGACGAAAAAGCCCGCGCTAAATAGCCTAGTAACGGCCCGGCGGCGTGATTCCAATTTCAGACCTCGTTATCGTATCGTACTCCAGAAAAAAGAAGAAGAAAACGTAAGTAACCCGAAAACGTTAAAAAGCAACTTTCGGTATTCGTATGTTCGGCAAACACCGGACAAGCAGTGCTCGATGTCGGCGCATTGTTCCAACCCTTCAATCGTAACAGCTGACTCATCCAACTTCAATTAATATTGGTTAATGTGTATCTAGATACAGGCTCCGTATTAGAGGAATTACAACGCCACAGACGCGAGACGCGACGGTGGATTCGAATAAACAAAGTGGCTAAGTGTTTTATACATTGAAAGAAATGCCGTGACATGAATTAGCGAGTATCTACGTATTTCGATATATGTTTAAAAAAGTGTTGCCGTGAAAGATTACACTGATTTATCGCAATGTTACCTATTTAGAATTCAATGGGAGCTTATTTTAAAAGGTTGTCGTATAATAAACCCTCAAATTAGCGACGATGCAAATTGGAATTGAATCTAAACTGCGCAATTTACCAGCTACAAGGAGTCGATTCGAAAATGAACAACGATATTCAAATTGAAAATGAGACGCCTCTTGAATAAGACAATCAGTAGGTACCTATAGCAATTCGGATAGTCTGTCGGTTCGGTATGCGAGGCAATGCATCCAGCTAGAGCCGAGTTGTTTGGTCCGACGCGAATCCGAACATAAAAATTAAATTAAATTAACAAATCAGTGTGTGCGTTTATTATTAAGGCGCGCCGGCCATCGCACTGTTGGTTTCGATGGTGAAAAAAATATTGTATTTAGTAGTGTCATATTGAAAGTACTATAATCTTAGAAAGAAATACAATTCAGCAGTTTTAAATGCGGACTGGATAAAATATTACGTATATTCACAGGTAAAATGTTGGTTATGATTGTTTTGCCATCTACCTTCGTAAAATAGGAACGTCCAGATCAACGTGAGATTGACATAAATTATTTTCGTTATCAATACAACTCAGTCTACATTCCAATGCATATTCATTTTCATAAATAAATACCTATGTAATAAAGGCTGTCCCAGATTGAGCGCCGGATTTAATTTATAAAAAAATAAAGTCATTGTTTCTCCGGCTGTGTGACATGTGCCACCGTCCTGTTAGAACCACAGTTAATCGAGGTCCATATCTTCCAATTGGTGCCAATAGAACTCCTGTAGCACGTTCCGATACCTCTCTATGCCTACCTAAATACCGATACCTAAAAAAAGGCACTATGATCCCGCCGAACCAAAAGCCGCATCAAATTGTAACTCTTTGAGGAAGCATCATTTTTCATGAATCTCATGAGGATTTTCCAAGCTCCAGATACGACAATTTTGCTTATTGACGTATCCGTCAAAGTGGAAATGGGATGTGTCACTAAAGATGATTTTTTCGCCAAAATGATGGTCCACTTCATACTGCTCTAAAATTCATACTGCGTTGCTCTTTCGTGTAGCGTTCCATACTGACTAATTGCAACTGTCACATCTGACATCTATAAACAAACCAGAGTTGTAAACGGGGAAACAAAAAAATGGCGAGAAATTTAAATCCATCGCTCAATCTGGGACACCTATAGAAATATTTAATTTATTTATGGATTGAAAAATATTTTCAATAAGAAGCTAAAACGTATCCTATCCTACCTATCTAGTTGCTTTTTTATTGCAAAACAACAACATACGACTAATCAAATACGCGATATATCAACATTAAAGAATTTTCGGCCATTAAACTTTTCCTTGTACAGCCATTAGATAAACAAAAACTGGCCGTACAAATTCAAATCCAAGAACTAATCTACACCCACTGTGAAAAAAAAAATAAAAAGCCGGTGACGTACCGGACGCCCATTTTAAACTTGGAATCATCATGAAAAATGGCTATTTCTAATCACCATATCGCATTAAAACGTTGATGTCTTTAGACCGGTCTTACCGGTCGCGTTTTATTATAATAATATATCATTTTGTCGTATATACACTGTTATATAATACATCAAGCCTAATTTATCTGGTCACCGACGCCGAGCCGATGACCGTTCTTAAGTGCCATTTATCTGTTACCGAAATGGAGTTGAAATTAGAAAAGAGATAGGGCTGATTTGAATGACTTTAGATTTGTACTCTTTGACCAGAGTTGTAGTATTTATTCTATGGATATAGGATATTATTAAAACTAATAATATCGTAACTACCTACTCCTATATAATAATAGGTAGTCGGAAAAGTTCGCGGCCTTTTTAAACGTATCAATTTAGCGTGCTATATTTCTGGCAACACTGATCACGGGCGGGAAAGTGATATGACTTTTTTTGTAATTTTTTAACAATTTTAAAATGGAAATTAAAAGGGAGAAAATTAGGTTTTTTTTTTCGACAAAGGTAAAATGCTACTAGTGCTCGAAAAGAGGTTTGTGGTGTTTACGGAAAAGATGCTTTATCTAAAACTACGGCAAAAAAATGGCGACTGAACCATTTTTTTCTGGTCAGGTCTGGTAATTTTGATGTGAATGATATTTCTCGCCGTGGTCGTCCTATTAAGGTAAATATTGATGTTATCATTGAGAAAAAATTAAGCAGATCGAGACAAGCAGTCATCAAATTGCGGAAGAGCTTAGCATTCACCACTCAACAGTTTTGGATCACCTGCATATACTGCATTTTGTAAAAAAGCTAGATGTTTGGGTGCCACGTGATTTTAATGACAGAAACTTGATGAATAGAATTTCCATATGGGAGATGTTGCTAAAACGAAATGAAATCGATCCATTTCTGAAGAGATTGGTAACAGGCGATGAGAAGTGGATCACCTACGATAACAATGTTCGAAAAGGATCTTGGTCGAAACGAGATGAGCCATCATGAATAGTCCCAACATGAACAAAGTCATGTTAGGTGTATGGTGGGACTGGAAAGGCATTGTATGTTACGAGCTGTTGCCACATGGCCCAACGTTTAATTCTGATGTCTACTGTCAGCAGTTAGTAAAATTGAAACAAGCACTTGAAGAAAAACGCCCAGAATTAATGAAAAGAAAAGGTGTAGTTTTCCATCACGACAATGCTCGACCGCATACAACTTTGATAACTAAACAAAAATTGATGGAGCGGAAAGTTTCAATGGATTCTCCATAGAGTCCAGACATATAGCACCTTCGGATTATCTTTTATACCGGTCGTTACAAAATTCTCTAAATGGAGTAAAATTACTATCAAGAGAAGCCTGTATAAACCATTTAAATCAGGTTTTTGTTCAGAAACCCCAAAAAAATTATAGCGATTGGATAGTGGCTCTGCCAGAAAAATGGCGAAAGATAAACGAATGAAATGGAGAATATTCCGTTCATTAAATATTTATAATAATACAAAAAAGTCTTTATTATTTTCACTATAAAAAGGCCGCGAACGTATCGGACCTAATATTACGAATGCGAAAGGTGGATTCATTGTATGTCAAATCGCCACCAAATTTGGCATACGTCTAGCATACGGGAAGTGGGGGGATCCCGGTCAATACGGGCGAAATCGCGGGCCAGAACTAGTAAAGATATATATATATATATATATATATATCACATACGTACCAATTTTAGATTAACTATGAAAGTGGAAGCACTTAATTATGTTTACTATCTACGGAACTTCCTGAACAAGTCGTAACTTAGCACCTAGAGCCACAAACGGCGGTTCCACAAGCATGTGTCTTAAAAATTAAAAAAAAATACCCAACAATGTTGCCTTGTTATCTTTTCGTAGCGACGGTGCTAATGGCGGGGCATTTTCCAACACTTTAAACATAAAATCGAGCTGTTTTATCACGAAATGTGAACAAAATTGCTTATACAATACTGGTATTATCTTTACTGTTCAAAGTAAGTGCCAATAATAAGTTTAATGCTCGAGGAACGGTCACAGCGCCCGCAGATTGGCGCCATCTTAGAAAAAACATAATAAACGTCAAACGCGTAATGGCAAACCGAAATTGTCACTGAATGCAAAAGTTTTATATTAAAAAGCTGTTTAAAGCGTTGGAGACACATTAAGACAATTAGGTATATTCCGACCATTAACATGTGTGTAACATTTGACGTCGCGTGGGTGTTTATTAAATTTGAAATTTTTCAACTTTTCGTTGTACGGTAATTATTTTATTTTCTTTTTGTATGTTTTCGCTTCAAAATAATGAGCTGCACAATTTTTTAACCATTAACCAAAAAAAATTCATTAAACGAATTATTAAATAAGCATGGTAGTTGTTGTTTTTTATAAATTTATAGCGGTATGTAAAGATTTAATTAGAAAATGTACTGTAAATTTTGTTATTGCGTATTGGAAAACGTAGGTGTTATTTAAAAAAAAAATCTCATATCCTTAAACATATCATGTCCTGATCCTGTAGTTTCATCGCGGGCACATTCTATTAATATGGCGGAATTAATATTTCTGTGTTTAGTGCACAACTAAAAATAAACATAAATATGAAAATACGTGTAATAAATAGATATCTATCTAAAAATAATAAAATAAACTTACTTTGTTTTATCCTTTTATTTCTACTTTTCAGAATACTATAGGTACACGACAACTGCTTACAATATGTTGATAATGGCAAATGGCTATGGGAAGAGTACGCTATAATAATTTTAATACAAATAACTATCTAGGCACTTTTTTTTCTTTTTATATATGGCAATGGTACAATTAACACATTCTGCCAGTGTTAAGTTTTTCTTCGTAATAAACAATTTCACAGTCAAAACGTATCATGGCGTCGGTCGCTCAATAAAGTGATAGGTGGTAGGTTTACTAAAGGACAGAACATACGTCCTCCTTAACAGGAGGACTCCTTGGAAACACACGAAGAACGCAATGCTACGGTTTTGTTTAATTATCACAAACAACACTTTGAAGTTTAATAAACTATCACTATTAAACCAAAAAACGTAGAATAGACATTTTTTTATAATAATCAAACGAAAACTTCACTTCCTCGAGTTCCCGCCTAGAAGCCTCACCTAGGCACTTGAGAAGTACCTAAAGCTATGATCGTGATTATTTTTTTTACAAATAGAGTTAATTATTTATCAAAATAGGTTTTAATAAATTTTAAAAGTAATTCTAATAGGTGTCCAAATTATTTTGTCGAATAAAACCGTAAGATAGATGTCTAACGCTAATATAAATTGTATCTATACAGCTGATTCCTCTAAGTATAGGTACCTTACAGTGTTTCCATACGCACCAAAAGTAATTGTTTTCAAAAATATTCAAAGTATAGGCTCCATTTTCCTAATAGAAAATATCAAATCGACTAAACGAAAACTATTCTGCATTATAACTTAGTAAAAACAATAACAAATACATAGATACTACTAATCTACGTACCAACGTAAAGTTTAGATACCTACGTAGATACACACATCCTTGTAATTATTAATCAACGTATACAAGTATATATATATTATTGGGTTGCCATACAAGTTTTTGAAAATATTAACAAGAAAAAATTCTTTAAAAATGAGTAGGTATTAAATATGAACAGGGCGACATATTAACGCCATACCAAGTACTAGACACTACGAGTAGGTATAACTTCTTATTTAGGTATTTATACTGTTTATTTTATTATAACCAGTATAAAACATAAGGACGACGAACAAAACAATACCATAAGAATAGTAAATAATACAAATTATGTAGGTATTATTATTTATGACAATATATAATAAATCATTTAACAAAAATGCCAGTTGACCCCTCTTTAAATACGTAGGTACTGACATCAAGCCCGGATAACAATTGTACCTGTCATAGCCTAAAAACGAAATAATCTAGGAAACAATACGTATAAAATACACAATGTATGTAGGTATATATAATATTTATATATAATTATGTAGATAAATTTAAGTATTTATAGATTCGCCATTTTATTTATATTTGTAATACAAGTATATACTCGTATGTATATTATTGTACGTATGTATATGAACATCAACAGAAAATTTTCCAATAATTACCTATGTATTTCTATAATTGCACCCCTTTTGTGTTTCTCTGTTTGTCCAAAGGTTGACTGGTACAGAACGCCATAAGGCATTGAGTCCAGCTTTTGTACAATATTTCTGTGCTTTAAAGTACCTACCTATTAATAGATAATCAAATAAAAAATATATATTTCTTAAAATTTTGAACGATTTCGAAAATTAAACACCACAGATGTTCGTCTAACTCTAGATACTTATCTCTGGTATTCAGCATATACCATCGAGAGGATTTTTTGTCAATTTTAGTCTCAACGAATATGTAGTGTTGTAAAAATGAGTTGTGCGCGTTCTAGCGCTAAGTCAGCGCCAATAAAGCTTAAGAACTTTCAATTTAAACCGTTTAAACTCGAGCTTTTCATCTCAGGGGTGGAATACCATGTAAAGTTATAAAATAGAATTAAGTATAATGCTTCTGGCTACTAGCACTTGACAATATTACAAATATTTTATATTTGAAAACGGGTCTGAAAGGTTTTTGTTCACCGTTAATTTTACGCGTTTAGACCCGATCTACTCGTAGGTACAATGTAAAATGTGTAGGTACCTACAAAACGCGAATGTTTAAAAAGTAACATTACAAATGGTAGGCGATAAAGTAGGTAGATTAGTCCTTTTGGTAGTTTTCTTAATACTTTTACCTAGACGGCCATTCCTATTGGATCTAACAGCGTCGTAATTTTTTCAAAATTATAATTTTAAACCAAATCTTACGTACAATTCCATGTCCATAACACGTGTTATACATTTCACATTTAGTGGGCCAACGAAACTCTGTTATCAATGATTATAACACACTATTAGTAGATAAATTGATATCTTTATCGCTATATCATAAAATTTATGATAGGCACAATGTTAACAACACTCGGACAAGTTTTGTGCAAACATAATTTAGTCTAATAATTTATTTTGGTACCAATTTGGAGGTTGGGTTGTAAAAATGTTTAGTGCACCTGGCTTTGTGTTGGGAATTATTAAAATAGCTCGTCTTCGCGTCGTGTTTAAAACTAACGCAAATTTACTAGTTTAAAGTTTTGTCAAAATTTAAAATATCTGATAATGTTTTTGAACATAATTGATATGTAGGTATATTGGCTACGATTATAATTTTATATAGTCTATATTTTAATCCAGATATAGGTATAAACTGTGGACGCGGCGAATTTCATATACCTAACTGAACTGAAATATCCGCTATAGACTATAGGTATAAAATTTTAATATAATAAGACATATAATAGACATCTAAGAATCATTATTCAAAATTTCTTAAAATCCTTTGGGCAATACGTCATATGAGAAGTAATGAATAAGTATTTAAATTTAAATTACGCATTTACAATCTAATCTATTTTATTAATTAATATGATTTTTTTTTTCAAAATTAATAAGATGTAATAGTACCTACGCAAAAGTGTAGGTATACCTACAACAGTGTAGGTATACGTACATTTCTGCAACAAAGCGCCCGTAGCGGCAACAGTGGATATCTATGTTGCATCCGTTGCGGCAATAACGGCAATAGGGTTAATTAATAATATATGAACTTTCTAAATTGTTTTATGATTCAAATTTTAAAGCAGATTCAATTAAATAATTTATTACCAAAGCAAAATTACAAATTAATAATCTAGTGATTAAATTAAAAAAAAAAACAATTTATTCCTACTTATTCTTATCAGTTCTAGTATTGCAATTTGTATTTATTTCAAAAAAATAATAACATTGTAGGAAACTTTTAAATCGCACTATTTTTCTAAAGATAGGTCGGTAGGTAGGTATAATAATTATTGATATAGGTATTCCAAAATCGTTCCGTGTTTAATTTTATTAATTAATCTAAAATTTCATTAATTAATCTAAAATTTCATTAATTATTCTAAAATTTCATTAATTAATCTAAAATTTCATTAATTATTCTAAAATTTCATTAATTAATCTAAATCTTTTCATCTAGAAATAGCAGGCGCCTACCTAACTTCGTTAAATGTCACGTACATCAAAATACCCATACCTATACTTAGATAGGTTATTAGCGGCCGTCGGTGTATGGTATTTCAAAAACTGTTTCCTATCAAAATTCTCATGTAATTTCAGCGTTTCATATAACAGAAGTTTAATATATTTTGTTGCCATTATTTAAATTAATTAAAAAAAATGCAAAATCTTTTGTTTTCCCTATCAACGAGACAAGACCCATCTAATGCCTACAAGTCACTCCCTTACGCCATCAAATGTCAATTGGTGTTTGATGTAGGCGTCGTGGCTATAAGTGTTGATTGTTATCTGTATTTAGGCAAATTTTTAATTTGAACCTTCCTATAAATCATCTCGGCAATACTTCATCTAACCATAGACATCCTCGTGTACCTAAATTACCGATAGATGCCATCTGTTAAATGTTACTAAGTTGACAATGCTGTTCATTTAGTTCAGAATCATATACAATACAGATACCACCACCAACCTATATCTCTCCATTGCTGGATATAGGGCTTGCCATCACATACAATTTTCTGTTCGTCTCATCCAGCCACTACCAGTTAGTAAAGATGTTCTAACATTATCGTAAATATTGACTGGTTAAGATTTTCTAATATAAAACTTCATCTAATATAAATAAACGAAAAACTGACTTTTGTAGTTATTGATTCGGGTGAAGAGGTCCGACTTATAATCCCGTTGTTTCAGTTTAAACAGAAACAAATTCGAAAATCTAATTTTTAAGATAAAGGAAGCAAAACAAATTGCGTTATTTTTTTAAGACCGCTAGAATCGAGGATAAGGTCCCTTTTCTAATAACAAAATATCGACAAATTCAATTTTGATTTTTTTTTTTATTTAAGTAAGTATTCATTATTTATAGCTAACGATTGGATTAAACAGAGAAATACATAGAGAGGTACGACGGGAGATATAAGTATTAGAACTCAAACAACAAAATTATAAATACAAATAGATAGGGTAGGTATATTCTTCATATAGTATTTGATAGGTATTTCATAGGTATCATTCTGTATTTGCCCTTTCTTCTGTGCACACTAAACTCGTAGATTTTTTGATATTTCGATTAATATCTAAAAACATACCTAGTAACTAACTAGATAAACCTACTCTACGTCAGAAAGAACGTCACTAATAAATTTGTACTCGTTTT
Source organism: Sesia bembeciformis (assembly GCA_943735995.1). Lineage (NCBI taxonomy): Eukaryota > Metazoa > Arthropoda > Insecta > Lepidoptera > Sesiidae > Sesia > Sesia bembeciformis. Next base: position 1,803,614 of record OX031042.1, read on the forward strand.
TAATTAGACTGATTAAAATGGTTTATTTTGATGATAATGTTATTGAGATTAGATTGATAATTATGTTTTAATCCAGTTTAGTAAATTATCAAAGTAAATCTCATTTTATCTACCTTACTATAGTATATCTGCATTACTGATAGTAGTAAATACGTAAATAATACTTATATAAGTGTAAGGACGATATAAATAAGTACTACTTAAATTTAAAATATTTTATCAAGCAGATAAATAAACTAAATTTTACGGCATAGGTACTTGAAAAATGATTAGGTATTATTAAAAATTTAGTGTCCTAAAGTGACTATTGTTTCAAATTAAATTTTCTGATTATAAGATTTATTTAGCTTATTTACTAAAATAATTTTGTCTGGTATTAGATAAGTAATAAAATCAACTTTAACTACCAAAATCATAAACTCCAAGGATTTGATCATTGCGTGTCCTTGAATCTTAAAAACAATGGGGTTGTATCTTTAGAAAGCTGTCCCAATGGATTCCGTTAAGATATTGTTAGACACAAAAAGAGTTTTTTCGTATTGTCAATTGAATTTTATTGTTGGTTTCCGAGATATTTCCTTTTGTGTTCAACCGTGCGTTCTAAATATAAGTAACGCGGCTGGTAAAGATTTTAGCGTCCCATAAGAGAGCAAGCGACATATAACAATAGCCCCAGCGGGACGCTGTGTTACCTTGGTCCGTCACAAAAATTTAAAATGTAAACCCATTACGATTTCAAAGACTAAGTTTATTTACTGATATATATATATATATATACATATGTATATACTTCAATATAATAATATTTTAGTGATAACAATAACACTATATTGTAGAGCAAAAGGTTTATTTTGTTCTTTTTAACAGGCAACGGTACAAAAAATATACTGCCTTGTTTTGTTATTTTTAATCACATCAGTTGAATTAAAATTTATATCTTATTAGAGATGCCCCACATTGTCTATAAAAAATATAAACAATATAACTTCACTGACCAACATTTTAAAGTTTAATTAGCTGCATCAACGTATCTTAACTGCTCTCTATTGCCTAATGCACGTGTTTATTACCCTTTATTACTTACAAGATACTTTATAGTGTCGAGATTACGGCGTCAACACGGTTTTTTGTTTACGATGCATTCATTTCGTTTTCGACGAGCCCGGTTTCTTACCGACGGATTATTAGATATTCAAAAGGCGTGCTACTTGTTAAAACAGTTCACAGTTGTTGAGACACGACTAATATGTTACTTTGAATGTCTTCATAGGTTTCAACGCGTCTCAATCTTTATTCCGTTTTGATTTTTCAACGATGCTCACTTCGCACTGAACTCTAAACGTGTCCGTTACTTGCAACCACGATAAGAGGCGAGTAGGCTACTTGTAACTCCTAAAGTAACGAATATTATGTACAGTATGACCATGTGGGTGTGCGATGTATGTTTGTGTGTGTGTTAACAGTGTACATACCCTAGGCTGAGCCATGAAAGCTCGCCCCGAGCCCGGGTGCAAAGCTCCGCTGGCCACAACGAACGTTTTTCGTCACGGGCCCAACCTAACACAACACTATAGCACGTGAACACATACACAATAATTTGATTGACACCGTCACAGCGGCCCGCTAGCTCACTAGTCTCATTGTGCACTCGCGACCGTCTTAAACTTGAGCGTATTGTAAAAGGTTCGAACACGGGACGCGGCGTTGCCGAGCGAGGCGCGGGGAAGCGGGAGGCCCGACGCGCTCGGCAGTCTGACGGACACTGCCGCGGGACAAGCGAGCAGGGACGACGCCGGGGCGTGGCGTCCCGCCCCTACGTAAATCCACCAATCGGGTAACGGGACAACCTCGCGCACCGAGTCGTAGTTTGCGCAGAATGTGCGTGTGTGCGCCTCTCCCGCCCGCCACTCCGCGCAGACGCGTCGAGAGAGACGAACGCGTGTGTTTTTACAAACTGGCCTTTTTTGCGGCAATTACATGAGAGTTTTCCTCTGTACGGATTTTCTGTTCTGTACCTAATCAAAATTGCTAAGTTCCTCTCAAACGGAACGCGATGTGACTTAGGTATCGGCTGGAGATGCGCCATTTTTCTTTCGTGCAATATTCTTTCTGAGTCCAATGCAATGATGGACTGTGAACACGGTTTTCCGTTCTTGTATGAATTTGAAAACAACTTTAATTAATTAAACTAAAATCCATTATTTAGTATTGAAAAGTGTGTCATTGGTCTACTGCGCATGCGTAGCTCGTGAACAGATGTAGGTAAAGTGCTTTAATGTGAAAACTTTGTGTTTACAATCGACGAAGGTTACCTAGCTCATTTATAACTACCATTTGGACAATATAATAAAAAGTGAATTCTTTCTTATCCACTAGAAGATAGATTAGATATATAGGTAGGTAGGTACAATAGTAAATAATAAATGAGATAATTGAAAACGATTGCTTTTATAAATAAAAAGCAAATTAAATTATTCGGACTCTCAAAAAAGATCACGTCACCACACTTTTTATAAACTCAAAAACACGTCAATAATGTCTTCCGTAGCTGCCGTATTAAATAACTGAATTACAATAACAATATACAATAATTACCTACAATATAATAATAAACGAGACAAAAGAATTCACTAATTTCAATTTTTTTTCTGTAAAACAATATTTTCAACCCACCGTGCGCACTTTACCTACCTGTTTTCATTGCGGCCTTATAAAATCTTTCATAAATTGATGCGTTTAAGATGTACTTATATGTCGATTATAATTTTAGAACTAATCTAAGCCTCAATAATTGCTAAATATTAAAATTAAAAATCTTGTAACTTTCTTATTGAGTAGGTATTAGTTGTAGCGCAACCGTAATCGCGCAACTAAGTAGGTAAGTAATTACCTACTTATGGGTAAGGGGGTAACCCAGTATAAATAGTTCTTACCATGAGGTAAGATAGCTATTATGTATTAAAATATTATAGGTAAGTACTGGGTATTAAATATAGGTACAACTTATATTTAAAAATAAAATCAGTGTTATAAACAATGAGCGCTCGAGCGCCAGGTCAGCGCTAAATGGGCCTTAACCTTAGCCGTTCTAAACTCGAGCATTTAAGACCACCAAAAGTTTATAGTTTAAGTATTGTTACTGTTCTGATTAAACTAGAAAAAAACTATATTGATCGTGGAAATTTCAATTGAGGTACCTAAAGGAAAAACCGTTAGATAATTTTTAAGAAGAGAAGAGAGTTCGATCTTTTTATAAAAGAAAATGAAGAGTTTGGAAAGTTCTCGGTAGCTTTATCGGTGTTTGATCTTTAGAGCTTTCACATCAAATTAATATTTTAATACCGACATATTTATAAAGAATATTCTACAACAGAAATAGTTACTCCTAAAAATATCGGTTTTTCAAACTAATTAAATCTAAATTATAATTGGTATAAGCAATAAATAACATTGAAATATCCCTCCCCATTTTCCCAATCCTTTGTCCAAATCCATTCCTATAATTGTCTCCAAAGGTAGACAGCACATGCGGGGTCGTGCCAGCGTCGTCATTTTGGACTAATGTCGGCATGTATCGCGGATGTCTATGGGCGACAGTATCCACTTACCATCAGGTGGACTGTATGCTCGTCTGCCGCCTTCGTCCATACAAAAAAAAACAAAAGTATGTATTATGGTCATGTTCTCCGGACAGACGGAGTGACCCGAGGACGCGCCAACTTGATATGGCTGATGGTGGCGAGCCTTGGCGCCTATATCCACCAGTGGAGAGACATGTGTCCTGATGGTACCTATGGTAATAACGTTATTTGTTATATTATAACAAAATGTAACATGACGCTTCTAGAAAATAATGACCGTGCGTTGAAAGAGAAGAAAACAATAATTTCTTCTCAAAAAACATTTTTTTTGGCTATTGGCCATGTATAGTGAAATGCACAATTCAATTAAAGGCGTACAATTAAAAGGCTTTGCCTTTTACTTCTGTTCAAAGTTTCGGCGAGGCTTAAAAGCTTTTAATGTACCTACCTATGTATTGATATTAAATGTGTTCGCAGCATTAAGTATGTACGTACCTATTTTGATTTTATATTAAGTAATTTTAACTGTAGCACCTACCACACCATCTTTGTATTGCCCAAATTTTAACTTGAAGCAATAAGTCCGCCTTGTTACTCTTTACAATAAATAACAAATATATTGTATATACTCGTTTGGAACCGATTTTCGCAATAAAATTTACACGGAGCTATGATTGTACTAAGAATAATACCAAGGGAAATTAAATATGGGAAAGTCTTTGTTCAGCAGTGGGACGGTAATTATAAGCCAACAATAATGGAAACCACAAACCAATAAATATATCTTTATATCTGATGTCGCCCATAGAATGTTCATGCTGAAGTGGCAATAGGCAGGTCATAGCTACCTATAGGCAGGCAGGACCGACGACCGATAGGATAGCAGACTCCTCGAATGAAGACCAGGGAAAGCGCAACGTGGGACGCGCTCCGGTCACGTCGAGCGACGATTTGATGAATAAGAAGACTTTAAGAAGAATAACACCGGCGGTGATTGGCTGAGAATAGAGCCGAAGCCCGTGTGTGGTGGCGGGCTTTGGGAGATGCTTATATCCAGGAGTGGAGAGAGTGAAAATACAATTGACATTAAAGTACAAATCAATACTTCTCAAGAGAAACTGTTTATTTTAATTCTCTGTAACATTACCGCTGTTATACTGTTACGCTATTGTTTTGACATTAAGAGCTATATAATAAACACAATTTTATATAGGTATATAATAAAAAAATTTTTTATAAACAATCGCTTTTACTCGTCCTCCGTGAAAACTATTGGTTTGTCTCTTACGCAAATTCAATAGTAATTTGAACATGCAATGGTAAGTAAGTACTGGCCATGCGATACATAAGTATAAATACCTATGCAACTAGCCCTTCTAGTATCCATTACTGGATATGGGCCTCCTTGTGAGGAATCTTGTACATGAGGAATGTATGGCCTTAAAACGCGACGCTGGCCAAACGGATAGGCGAGTCCACTCTCTCGGAGGTGGTGTAGTTCCTCAGGGCTTGTGGAAGAAGCTTTGTTATTCCTTAGTCGCCGCAACACGACACCCACGGGAGGAGATGGGGTGGTGGTATTCTATACCCAGCACCACACCTCAAAACCTATCAATATGGTTATCTACGAAAATATCTTTTGATTGATAAATGTAGAAGTGATAATAGACTCGGTACGATTCCCTTACTGATATCCTGACTTCGGCCTATACCGCATGCTTTTTTGAACCATGAATTTTTCAATAGTTAATCTAGTGATTACCTTGTCGAGCTAGTGCTTGACGGTGAACAAAAACATTGAGAGGTAACCGATATACCAAAGAATTAAAAAAAATACTTAGGGGTATATTAAGTATCTACTAAGTAATCCGCAAATGCATTGTGACATCAAGCAACTGAAGTACGTAACCTACACCGGACGAGCGAAGCCACTAGCAAGCGCTCTACCTAAAAAGGAAGGTCTTTTCAAGGAGTTTTTCTCCACAACGGATAACAACCAACGGATGCATTCTCTTGTAAGATTTCATTAACATATCCTACCTAAATAGCATCTAAGTATTTGTAAACAATTAAATGCTTAATGTTTTTGTAGAAAAAATCTTCATGTGCTTGAGTACTGGAATAAAGAAAAACCTCTTATACTTATCCTTGTTACTACTCTCCACTTCATTGTATATTATTTTTTTATAGACAAGTAGGCAAGCGGTTCCACGTGATGGTAAGTGTTGCCGCCGCCCATAGATATCTACACCAGGTGGTATGCGGGCGCGCCGCCGACCTTGCAAAATCCTACTCACAGCTTTCTTGAAGAACCCCATATCGTATCTTAATGGAAAAACCTCTTGAGGCAGTTCGTTCCACGGCCTACGGGTTCGCGGTATAAAATTATTTTTGGACCGAACAGTATGTACAGACACGGCTTTGTTGCGGTTTTATTATATGTATGGGTTTCGTAGTTACCATGAAAACCAACCGATTAACCAAGTAATTATGGGAAAAAAAATTAAAATGACAGACGGGCACATAATGTACAGTTTGATTATGTGTTGGCAACTTCTTTCACTGCATACCTATACTTTAACGTCTGTGTAAAATTCCTTATAAATAAGATGGTTCTAGATCTGTTAGGTAGGTAGGTACTATGTTTTGTTTGCTATTCCAATAACAATGAAGAAGAGAATTGGCGAACGCCCGGTCAGTCACCTATGAGATGCTGCGTCACCATCTACCAACAAATTTTTATTCTTAACATATTTGTACGCAAGGACAAATTTTGGCTCTGAAATGGAACACGGAGACATGTAATTCTAGTGCTGACTTAAGGTTGCGGTAGTTGTTTTAACATCAGCACCCTAACCAAGATTATTGTTTAGTAGTTTTAAAAATAAAAAAGAAAGGATCTATTTTAGGTCTTAGGTAGGTATGTAATTTTTAATGAGAAATAATTAAATAAACAACATAAAATACTGAGGAAGCTGAAAAGCGCTGGTAGCAAATTTAATAGTGGGTCATTTAAGTTCTTTAGCAACAATAAAGATATAGAAGTCTCGCTTCGACTTGGTGATGACCTGATGACATTCTCAGTAATTTAGTTCTCACAGAAGACTACCTTGAAATGCAGGTACCTACTGCATTTCCCACTATATCCTGTTCCCCAATTAACGTACTGGTTTCGCTAGTGAGTGAGATATGCCAGAGCCCATTTCCATCCAATCCTATCTCTCCCCATTTTCCCAAACCTTTCTCCAAATCAATTCCTACATATCAAACGGTAGGCAACGCATCCTGGGGCATGACAGCGTTTGTCATTATATCTACACTATAAAAAAAATATGGCCATTTAATTCAGTTATTCAAAAATATATTGTTTTGATTAGCTGATCATGATTGATTGATCATGATTTGTTGCTCATTTAGTATTTTATGGCCCTTTTAAATACCTACAATCCATTTCTACGGCAGATAAAAATCGATTTTCAGCCTTGCCTAAATACTAAATCAAAGATATTACAAAATATGAAAATTACAAATGGACGGATGGTTTCCTGATGTTTTTTTTTTAAATTTTATTAACCATGATCAGATTTTTTACAGAATTCTTTTTCAATCTATATAGATAGGCACCTACTACAAAAACCTTCAGGGTACCTACCTACAACCTAGAGATTCGGTACCGAAGCAGTTCCTTAAATATAACTTTCTGTTCCAATTGTTGTTAAAAATGTCTTTTTTTTAAAGTAAAACTTTTATTTTGACGTCAATCGTATATTTCTCCTGTAGCCTGATAGACAGTTCATGGACCAAACCAATTAAAATAAAATTTGGCAAAAGAAAACTCCATCAAAACGATTCAGTAGTTGTCATAGTGATATTTTTATTAAAATACGCAAAAAAAAATTATCACGCCAATATAAACATAATTTTATTAGATAGAGCTCGTAGAGATTTAAATTATTTAAATATTTTTTTCTAAAACTTCTTTTCTTAATATTTTTATATTTTTTTCTCCCTTTTAACTGGCGCGTATCTTAAGTATTTCTTACTATAAGCTCAACTACTTCCACTACAAAATTACGCAAAAAATTACTTCTATTTAAAAAAAATTACCTATTTGACAGTGATTTACCCGCCACGACGACCATAAACAATATTTTTTTTAACTCCACGGAGTTTAATTACAATTGCATAGCGGTTGCATGTCGGCCGGGAATCGAAGGCGTTCCCTCACCGCCGGCCACGCCTTGGTTTATTTAGGTACGCTAGGTTCTTAATGGGAATTGGTTAACCCCATGGTACGATGGTTTAGCAAGTTTTCGAAAACAAAATTTTCAGTTTTAGATAAAGTGGCAATCAGTCTATTTGTTTTCAAAACGTTTTTCAAAGCTGCTGCAACTGCAATTATGCCAGAGGCCCATTCCCATTCCACCCTGTCCATCCTCATTATCCAAACCTATTCCTATATCTCCGAAGGTAGGCAATCATTTTTTTGACTTTTGACAACCTAGACATGTTTTACAACCAATATAAAATGGAGCACTATCTCATTTACCACACCATCATATGTTTTAAATGAATTATTTACGTTTATTGGTCAACTCATTAGATCTGCAGTGATCGAACAAAATAAATTGAATGTACAATAACTATAACTACAAAATTATCACAATGCTAACCTCATTAGCATAGGTACCTACAAAGTAGGGATGTTCCGAATATTCATATTGGTTTTGGCGAATTACAAGTAGGTACTTATTCGTGTTTGTACTCATATTCGCCATTTTCTAAAAGAATAAGTACCTACTCGAAAACTAATCGAATAGTAAAAGCCCTGTGTGAACAGTAGGTGAAATAGGTTTTCTACAAAAAGAAATACTTTTAAGAGTATAGGGTACCTACATTCATTTGAAAGTCACATAAGTGTCTGATTTTTTAGTTCTTAGCTAAACCAAAAAGGTACTTTATACTGGTTGAACTAAAAAACGTGTATAGCACGAACTACAAATTACCTACTTACAAATTTTACCAAGTAGGTACGTGCGTAGTAGGTATTCATATTCGCGAATAGTGGGTCAAATTATTCGTATTTCCATTCACGAATAGTAATTTAATCGAATCCAATCGATACATCCCCAGTACATATGTGCTAGACTATAGTTTTGAAAATGTAATGTGACAAGGAGATTCCTCAATCACATTTTACCCTCTATTTATGCTCAATAGTAGGTAAAGGAGGGGAAAGGAAGGGTTAGGGATGAAATACCTACCTTATACCATTATATTACTATATTGTCTTATACGACAATAAATAATTTTAACTCCATGCCGTTTAATTACAATTGCATACCGGTTGCATGTCGGCTGAGAATCAAAAACCCTTAAAAACCCGTTTGGTATCCTTAGGTATCCAATTGCAATGTGACTTACTACAAACTCACTCATTAAATAATAAGCCCCCATATTGAGCAATTTTTTACCAATAAAAATTAAATTATTAATTCTTCCATACATTTTTCTTATCTCCCAAACTTTACAAGCGCTTAGTACAAATATTACCAGTAATTAAATAATAATTATGACAACTGACAACGTAAGACGTTTGTAGTGATAATTATTCTGCAATTAAACGTTTTATTGTGCATTAAAATAAACCATAACTTGTGTTTTAATTTATTTTATTACACTTCAACTGAATGGAGTTTACTTTAAAGTTACAATGAAGTCTCTAAAGTCTTAGAGTTACAATCAAAGAAGGCCTCCACGCATTGCTCGTGACGAACTCTACACAAGCTAGTTTTGTGAAGATACTGCTAGCGCCATCTGTTGCCGAGTAGCAAAACTATCTTTACATATTTTTTTATCTATTATAGATAATAAATAGCTCGCTCCGAGTATAATTAATTCACATTGTTTTCTTTTAATACCTAGGTATAGACTTTCTACAAAAATAGAGCGCAGTTGAGCAGTTTGTGTAAACATACCACATACTTACAGTTTTGTGGAATACCCATGTAATTCCACAATTACCACGAATATTAAAGCAATAATTTAGTTCTTTTCCTGAATCTGTCCTCATAAAATCTCAAAATTCAGTACAAGTCATCTTATAATTAAAATGTTTTTCATTTAAAATTTAATTAAAATGCTGGAAATAGGTATGTTGAGCAAAAACACATTTGCGACTGAAACAGCTTAGGTATAGGTAAGAGTACGCGTTATAGGTAAACCTACCTACAATTTTTAATAAAATGTGTTTAAAATTTATAAATAAACCCTTAGATCAAACTCCATTGCTTTGATCTAAGAAACACGTATTACATTGGGGAAATAGGATAAGGTTAGAATTGCAGTACACTTTACGGTAATTTTACCTTCCCCCCTCCCAAATTAAATTAGGAAGCTTAATCATTTTTCGTATTTGCTCCAGGAATCAAATTTGTTGACTGGCAGTGCCGAGCCTCGGGCTCGGAAACATCTACAGATACCTCCTCACCCCACGTAGAAATACTAGTGCCATGTGTTTATGAACATGTGGTTGATTGGCTCGACTAGTGTGGAGAGGGATTCTGTATGATTTTACAAAACCCAAAAAGCTATAAATAAACGATGCTAATAATGGAAATGAAGAATATCCTATAAAAACCTTACATATTTATATTGTAATAGCAAGGGACACACACCGCAGCCCTGCATACTATCGATTAGTCTGAGGGTACGGCCGTGACTAAAAAACAACACTATGTCTTAGCTGCTGCAAGAATGCTGCAACAGTCTTCCTTGCTGCTGTTCTTGGGCTTGGGGAAGGGGGGGGGGGGTTCACGTTTCATTCTCACAGCCGCTGGATGCACTCGACTGGCCACGTCACCCCTCTCTCACAACGTAGATTGTACTGCATTTCCCACTTCATCATATTCCTCCAACGTAGAGCTTTGTTTCGATAGCGATTGAGAGATGCCAGAGCCCATTCTGGCCTAGCATGTACTTGTTGTGTTTGCCTTACTAATTGTAAAAATTAACTTATTAGACTGCCTCTTTTTGTTATCGTATGAATAATCAATTCTTTCTTTTTCTTCTCCTTCTTTCTTCATTACCATCCCAACCGTTTCACGAGTCCCAAATCCTGAATCTGCAAAGGCAGGCAGAGCATCCAGGGGGCGTGACAAAGTTTGTCACGCCTTGTCGTTTGTAATGTTAGTTTGTATCGCGGATGTCTATGTGCGAAGGTATCCACTCATCATCAGGTAGACTGTCCTCTTGATGCCACCTTCTTAATATAACAAAAAAAAAAATGGAAGAGAGTGCACGCTGCAATCCCACAGCCGCTGGGCGCTGTGTCCCACACGGCTAGCCGGACGACTAGCCGAAATACTCCGTAATCCGTTATACTCTTTACTCCCCATCCTACTGCATATTTCCTGATATTTAGATGTAGGTATCACGAAGGTCCGTTGGCGACAAATGCAATTACCACCAGGTGGACTGGTTTCTTATCTATGCAATGCAATGCAACCAGCCCTTTCAGTATCCACCGCTGGACATGGGTTTCCTCATACACATTATCTTGTGCATAAGGGTTGTATGGCCTTAAAACGCGACTCTGGCCAAGCGGGTTGGCGAGTTCGTTCTTTTAGATATGGTGTAGTGGTATCTGGTATCGGGTGGTATCTGGTGTAGTGGTATCTGGTATCGGGTGGTATCTGGTGTAGTGGTATCTGGCAGCTACTTTCTAAAAGAAAATGTTTTTAAAACAAAAGATTATAAAGAATCCAAATATATATACTTTATTTACCAAAATCTTTACATACTAGGTACACAGAGTTGCTATTGGGCTCCGCACTATGATAACTAGGTTAGGCATAGGATAGGCACTATGCTAGGATAGGCATAGGCTAGGATAGGATAGCCACTATGCCTATACGTACTAGGATAGGCGTCCAGCTTGGGATTACTTATAGTTACAATCTTTCTTACTTATACTACAATACAATGTAGGTTGGTCGCAGGAATACAAATGTCTCCACACTAAGCTAACATTTTAAAATCTCAACATAACTAATCTATACGCGGAAAGGCCTACAGCCAGATAATTATCGTTTTTTGTCCTGCTCTAATTCGTTGCACCAAACGATCAAAACTAATGACAAGGATTTCGTTCGCGTCCTTAGTTTAATTAAAATTTGTTAATTTTGAAAAAAAATCTAATCTATTTAGTTTTTAGGCAAATCCTTTTTCCTAATCGTAATTCCTAGAACTACAAAGGTAGGCAGAGGATCTATCTATATACGTATGTTTCAACAGTAATCATTTTAGACTGATGTTTGCATGTACTTAGGTAGATAAAGATCGCAGATTTCGGTGGTGACAGTGGGGTATCAGGCTGACTATCTGTTGATCTATATTTTTTATGGAATAGATGGCAGGCGATGGCAAGGCAAGGCGAAGACAAGTGGCGAAATGGCAAGTGGTCATCGCCGCTCATGGACACCTGCAACACCAGGGAGATGCGAGTACGCTGCCGACCTTGCAGAATTCTATTTAAAGCCCTTTTAAAGAGTCCCATATCGTAACTAAGTGGAAAAACCTCAGTAGGCAGCCAGTTCCACATCTTTCGGGTTCGCGGAATAAAGTGTCTTGAAGACCGCACTCTAAGAGCAGAACTCTTTGTCAAGGAAGTGCAGATGGACCGCCATTCGATGACGAGAGGTGGGATGATGAAATATCTGTAGACAATAAAAACATGAAAAATGAAAATTTTACTATTTAAACACGAATTACTCTTAGAGATAAAAACATCTAGCCTATTGTTTAGGTAGGTACAGTATTTATTTCTATTCACCACGTCTATACATATAATAAAAATGTAACTGATCGCTGTCTGGAAGATATATGAGAAAAATATTATTGGGGGCCTTTATCAACGCAATAGAACCCAAAACAATGATTTTTAGGATTTTTTGTCTGTTTATCTGTTTGTCTGTGCGTTTGTGGGCGCTAATCTTAGAAACGGCTTAACCGATTTGGGTGCGGTTTTCACTAATGTATTTGGTAAGCTTCACTTAAAATTTGGTGTTTGTTTTATTTCAAACAGTTCATAAATAAAAAAATTATATCAATTTAAAGAATCACGTCGAACATTTGTTCGATAAAAAATAAGCTATAAGAAATAATGTGTGTGATCGTTTTTGAAAATACCAAATACCCCTAAAGAAGGTAAAGACGGTGTTTATAAACTAAAGTCCACGCGGACGAATTCGCGGGCAATAGGTAATAAAGGGCATGTGTTTAAATGAGCGGGAAATATATAGCAATTTGGTCAGCTATAAAATATACATATGGTAGCAAAAATAATAAGTTGGTAGCAAAAAGAATAAGTTGGTAGCAAATCGTTTATCAGGATAACATGTTTATATTACCAGCACAATTTCACTATTTTAAGAGAATAATTAATTAGGGATGTCAGCTAAAAAATAAAAATCATGTAGGAATTGACAACGTGGCATCAGATTAAGACGATCAATTTTACTAAAAATAGGAATATATAATGTTAATGTTTAAATATATAATGTTAATGTTTGAGGGGGAGAGTGCACGCTGCAATATAACAGCCGCGGGGCGCGCTCGACTGGCAACGTTACTCCTCTCTCACAGAAGACTACATTGAAATGTACCTACTGCATTTCCCACTTTATCTTATTTCCCTACTGTACCTACGTGTTTCGGTAGTGAGAGTGATGTGCCAGAGCCCATTCCCATCTAATCCCTCCCCATTTACCGAAGCCTTTCTCCAAATCTATTCCTATATCTCCAAAGGTAGGCAGCGCATCCGGCGGGCGCGCCAACGTTTGTCATTTTGGACTAATATTTGCATGTATCGCGGATGTCTATTGGTGACAGTATCCACTTAACATTAGGTGGACTGTATATTCGTCTGCCGCCTTCGTACATAAAAAAAAGATATCGTTTAATTTGTCCAGCAAATAATTGAGTTAGTAAATGCATATTATTACCTAATCAGCATCAACCGCACTTTTTAAAATCAATTAAATTATCTCAAAACATACTAAATGAGCACCAAATTACGATCAACAGAACAACCTATTTTTGCATAACTTAAACACATTACTCTACTTCACTCCTCTCCACTCCACTCTACTCTACGAAATCGAGAAGAGAAGCGGGACTCCCATTTCTGCATTGTCACAAGGAAATCTAAACCTAACCCATCTTTTTTGCTATTGTACATTTGCTGCTAATTTTGTATACCTATTCTGTTGATTATTTAATCCGTATATTCTGTTTATCCGTATATCCGTACCTATCACCCGAGGACTCGTCTATCGCATCAGTTAGGTACCGGTCCTGCGGAAAATATGACCTGTCCACTGCCACGTCACCATGCTGATTCTGAGCTATATCGGTGACATTAGTTCTTTGGCGAATCTCTTCGTTTCGTATCTTATCCCAAAGAAACTCCGAGTATATCTCTTAGTTATTAGTTAGTACCAGGTCTTATTAGCTATGGTTAATACATAAGTATAAAAGTCTACGCTGATGATCGGGCCCAATGTACATAGCTTAGGTATATCTAACTATTCAATTTGAAGAAGAAAGCATTCGTAAAGTTCACCACCATCAAGTTCATGCAAGTTCATCGCCAGAATGATAATGAAGTTGAAGATTCTATCATCACTTAAAAACAAATTGTTTCAAAACATCAGCAGTGTTATTTATTACCCACATCTTCATAAATAGAAACATTGACAAATGATTTGTAAAATCTTCATTGATTGTGGTTAATGATCAAGTCAATTTGCCACCAATATATAGCAGACACATACCGTTCGTGACAATTCAATAATATTTAATTAATGAATTCAATCGTGTTGCGCAAAACGCGATCGCAAATGAACTGGACCCTACAGGTCAAAGCGCACAGCTCGATAATGATAAAAAAGAATATGGATAATCCGTCCTATTTTCGTTCACTGCCTGGACATGGGCCCCTTCATATAGGTACGAGTACTGAGTAGATACATTGTCTTCTGCATAAAGGATATGTGCCTGTAAATCGCCACGCTGGCCACTATTTTCGTATGTCTTAGAACACTTTTAATATTGTAAATCGGATCTAAACGCGTAAATTAAAAGATTTTGTTCACCTTTTATTTCTACTCGACGCCTCGAAACACAGCCTAGATAGGCGCTAATCGGAATCGCTGAACTTTACATTATGCCAACCCACAGGCAAGACCAATCGTCCTTTACAGTTCATTATCAACATATTCGTAGGCGGTTAGATAGCGCCAACCGTAATTACAACATTGTAGAATAAACCCGTTCTTTCAGTTAAATCAATCAGTAAGCTATTGACTATATTAGATCACTCTTATAGAATATAATATATATATATAATATAGTTTCGTAAATAGAATAAAATATGAAATAATTAGTACACGAACCTCCACGACCGTTTATAATGGGGAGTGTTCTGAAGAGCTGTTCAATTTGATGCCAATTTCGGGTTTTTGCCAACTTCGTCATAGCCATGCTGTTCATCCGCACTTCCTTGACTTCGAGTGGCTGCGCACAGTGCGGTCAAAACGACACTTTATACCGTGAACCCGAAAGTTGTGGAATGAACTGCCAACTAAGGTATCTCCGTTACGTAACGATGAGGGGCTCTTCAAGAGAGTTGTGAACGGGAGTCTGCATGGTCGGCGCGCACTCGCAAGCCTCCCATGCGTCCCTGGGAGGTTGTGACCACTTACCATCATGTAGCCCGCCTGCTCGTCTGCGCACAGTGCGGTCAAAACGACACTTTATACCGTGAACCCGAAAGTTGTGGAATGAACTGCCAACTGAGGTATTTCCGTTACGTAACGATGAGGGGCTCTTCAAGAGAGCTGTCTGCATGGTCGGCGCGCACTCGCAAGCCTCCCATGTGTCCCTGGGAGGTTGTGACCACTTACCATCATGTAGCCCGCCTGCTCGTCTGCCATCTATTATATAAAAGAAAACGAACTTACAAAGGTTCGTAATCATATGAAACAAGGTTGACCAATCAGAAATTTTTTTGTGCCGTGCTGAATTTCACTTTGGTGATTGTGATTTGGTGGTTTACTCTAAAGTTTTTGTGCCACTTTTTGTCGCCGATCCGCAGTTCCTTGTAAAATATTATGAAAGTCTTGTAAATTTATGGACTGCTAAACGCGACGCCAACGATTGACATCTCCAATTCCAACCACTTGAATGCGTTCACGTGTTTGTTATTTAATTATTCACTTAGTAAAATATAATCTGTGTTTACGCTTTCTTTTAAATTTTAACGGTATTATTTATTATTATTTATTATTTATTATTTATTAATGGAAAACAAAATTACACTAACTAACACAAGAAAAAAGTGTAAAAGAAAACCCTAGAATTTAAAACAAGAAATATTTATTGTACATCTTGTTCAAAGTATAGATCCATATTATTGGGTTTTTTTTTATTGAAAAAAGGCGGCAGACGAGCATACAGTCCACCTGATGGTAAATGGAAGCTGTCGTCCACAGACATCGGCGATACATGCCAAGATCAGTCCAGAATAACGAACGTTGGACGCCCACTAATTCATATATGTACTAATACTAATAGAAAATACTAATTCATGCTAAATTGAATTAATTATGTGTAATTTTACATGTTATACTTCGCAGTAATTTAATCGAAGTATAAAATTTCATGTATTTCGGTGGCATAATCCTATTAGGTAATATTTTAGACGCAATAGTTTGTGAGGATGGATGTATGGATGTTTGTTACTCTTTCACGCCAAAACTACTCAATGGATTTTAATGAAACTTTACAATAACATAGCTATAACATCAGAATAACACATAGGCTATAATTTATAAAGATATTGTGTAAATTGGCCAAAATATAACGATAAGTGTCAAGTAAGTCGGAAAAAACTCTGCCATCTGCGAGCATTTTGGCGTGCGCTGCAAAAACCTTAAAAGTTACACGAATATAATGTATGGTGGAACTTTTTCTGAAATTTTGAAAAAAAAAATTGTAAAAAAAACTTATAAACCGAAGCGAAGCGAGGGCGGGTCGCTAGTTATTAATATATATAATGTTAAGTACTTAATTTGAACAGTGATGCCGAAAATGAACATTGAACTGCATTCCACTCCAATCTAAATTAGTCCATACATGGCGTTCAAAGGGAAATGACATGGCTTTACACTAAATAGTAAGGTGATAATTGTTTACATATCCACCCATAATTTGATTTATCAAGGCTGCAAGTTTGCTCTAGTTTTAAAGTTAAACGTTGAGATATTCCATCGATTTGGTTTTGTTTTCGGCAAACTGAATTTAGACAAACTATAAGTACGACCTTTTCGCTAGTAATTGGTGTTAATTAATGTTAATTAGAGTGTTAATTAGAGTAACCAACAATTAATTTCAACAGATGCCAAAAATGTCGATGAGAAAACACCCAGTCAAACTTCATTCTAAGATGGTAAGTAACTGGAGGTTCCGTACACCCCTTAGTACTTATGTAACATGTATTTGAGCTGAGGATCACATGACCACAGTTTATGGAACCCTAAAACAGGTACGGCGAGTATACTGGTAATTACCCACGTGTGGAGCCATGTTGCCAGCATGCCCCGCCCACTTTTATTGCTTACGGTAACCGCAATTTGCATACAAAATTAGGGTTACCATAAATGTTTTTTTTAGCTTTGGATAATAAATAATTTGTCGTTATATTCCATAAACTTCGTTGGCGAATCACCTTGGTTTGTGCGGGACGGTGGGGGGGGGGGGGGGGGGCTACAAGGACGGGTTGACAGTTGTGAACGTTAAACGTAACCAGCCCTTTTAACATCCACTGCTGAACACGGACCTCCTCGTGGACATTGTCTTGAGCATGAGGGTTGCATGGCCTTATGGTCTTAAAGCGTCCAGCAGGTTGGCGAGCCCACTCGTTTACTGGTGTAGTTCATCAGGGCTTGTGGTCACTACCACCTTTTAAGAATGGATTTGATGAAAGGATTGGGGAAATGGGAAGGTCTATCCTATGGTAGGATGCGATGGGAATGGACTCTGGCATATCTCACTCACTACCGAAACACGTAGATACGTACCTACATTGCGTAATATGATAAAGTGGGAAATGCAGTATCTACATTTCAAGGTGAGATAGGGGTAACGAGGCCAGTCGGGTGTGCTCAGCGGCTGTTGAATTTCACCGTGCACCCACCGTCTCCCTTGTTATCCCTTAGACGCCTACCGCAAAATTCTTCTTCATCGCCCACTGTCAAACGCGAATTCGTGGAACAGACTAATTAAAGTATTTGCTAAATATTTACAAAGCCCATATAATATTTAGTAAAAACTCTTACCATTGTGTCAAATAACTCAGTTTCCATGGTTGCAGAAAGGTTAGGTTACACCATCGAGTGAGTTAAACGCTGTACCTACTTCTCCCGCGCAATAGGTGACAAATGGTGTCACTAGCGCTTTTTAAATGACTTGTAGGTAACGATTTAATTCAATTAACAGCGACCTTAACAGATAATTAAGCTGGGTTGGTGCCTGTTTTTATGATCTGTGATGTTACCTTTACCAACCTATGTGACTTTGGGAAATTCAATGCGTCTTCATAGAGAAGATACGAAGTTTTAAAAATATATCTATAAGTACGCTGCAGTGATAAGTGATAGGTAGGTACTTTGGAACACATTTAATATGAGCGATGATAGCCTAGGGATACCTCTTCTCGATTCACGTCGTGAGTTCGAATCCCGCTCCGTACTACTCAGTTTCTACTTATATACAGAATTCTCAGTTGGTACTCAACATCAAAAGAAAAATCACGTTCATATGTAATATCCACCAATCTGCACTTGGCCTGTGTGGTGGTTTATAGTCCAAAAGCCGCTTGTGATTACATAATTACTCGTAGGTACCTACCTAATCTATACTAATATAATAAAGAGGTAAAATTGTGTGTTTCTATGTTCGGGGTAATCTGTGGAACTACTGAATCGATTTCAAAAAATCTTTCACAAATAGGAAGTTACATTATCCGTGTCTAATATAGGCTATATTTTATTTCGATACTTTGAAAAAACAAACTTATAAACCGAAGCGAAGCGAGGGCGGGTCGCTAGTTAATAAATAAAACCACACTCAATGCCCCACACTAGGTTTCCCTGTGTCGTGGGTCCAGCATCACACACAAAGATGAATCACCGCCTAGATCAGAACAAACATTTGTCTTTACACAAATGAATGTCCGGCCGGGAATCGAAGCTGGGATCTTTTTCACACCAGGCAGGGTCACTACCAACATGGACTACCGTCGTCAAATTACAAGAGGACTCCTGTGGCAAGATGAGAGACAGGATGGGAGAAATATGAATTGTAGGTACAAATACAATTTTTTCGAATCTCTAGAGGGTGGCAACTGCCCTCCCCTGCCCCCCCTTGGTGACGCCCTTGATTACACTAACACTAAATCGTATGGCACCCTAGCTTGACCTGAAGATAGTTTGGCTAAGATGCTTTGAAAAATTAAAGTAATTGCTTGTACGGTGATAGCCTCGGGGTGTCTAGGGTATAGGTACCTACTCGACTCACATTCGTGTGATCGTGAGTTTAAATCCTCGGCCTCCTGCCATTAAGGTAACTAAGGATTTTTTTTTAAATTGTCGCTAGCTCGGCGTTGAGGGTGACATCGCGAAGAAACCCGCGTGCTCCGGAAATAAAAAAAATTGAAGTATGTGATCCACCAAGCGGGACCGGTGTGGATTGGTGGATCACATACTTCAATTTTTTTACGGGCCGAAATCCCCAGTGATTGACTAGGTGAGGCCTGTGCCCTGCAGTGGGACGTTATAGGCTGATAGAAGGACCTACAAGTGACTGCAAAACAACGCGTAAGCTACGAAAATTCGTAATCTTTTTTTTTTAAATAATTACAGTCCTTTAAACCACTAAACCGCAGGCTCCGATCCGTCTACGATACTATAAAAGATCCACCGTCCGACAATTGATGGTATTATAATTGACATGTCATCCTCCGCCATACAGCCACTTTTTATTTTCTTTTTTTACCATTCTCTCTAGCTTTCCAGAGCACTCATTTCGGCCATTGTTATGGGGCTTAGTCAAATAATGCTCCAGGAATTAATATAATAATTTTCGATATTTTAAATGGTGATTGATTATGATGACGTGGCGATTTCGCTTTGTGAAACACAACACTTGTGAGCCAGTCCGTGACGCGCCTTTGCCTTTAAAAAGTAACCTATATTGTCTATGCTAAGGTCTTTTATTGTGGTCAGTTCGGTTAAGTTTTTAGTAGGCTGTTTAACATTGCAGCCACAAATCGTAGCGACGAGACGTATGTTTTGGGGATCATTATTCTTTTTCCTTTTGATGTATTGGTGTTGTTTCGTTTTTTTAGGTGTACATGTGTCATCAGACTGCCGCGTCGTGTCTCTTCTGGAATGTATGGACATTCTTTTGATCCTCACGTCTTAATAAAATGTAACACAGATTGGTTGATTGATTTCAAAGCGAAATGATTTGACTGTTCTCAAATTGCCTCAGCAAAGTCATTTATTTAATTGTAGCTTCTATTTTCTACCTGGCGATATCGAAAGCTGACCGTATTGCCCTCAGTCGTTGATCTCTACATTGCGTACCTAAATGACGAAGTCATTTTTACCACACAAGTACAGACTACTACTTTCTGTGTGTTTCAGTTATTTTGTTAAAATAACTGAGCTTTATTTCTGTCCCCAGTTTAATTTATGAAAGAAAATTCTACAGATTTAAACGAAGATTATGTGCAGTATAATAAACTTAAATCTATCCTAGACTTATCCTTCATCTATCCTAGTACCTTCTTATCTGTTTTGTTCTCCTACCTATCTGGTAGGTGTAGTATAATATAGGTAAGGTATAGGATATAGATACATCACTACAGGTTAATTACTTAAATGTTCAATGCCAAGCAATTTCTGTAAATTAATATTTACAGCTAAATATTTTTAAATGTATTCAAATTCAAATATTTCTGACGGTGGATGTCCGTCACTAGCCTTTTATTATCCACTCCTTCAGGTGGTTTAGTTCCTCATGGCCTGTGGTAGTCGCTTTATTGTCCCTTAGTCGCCCTTTACGACACCCATGGGAAGAGATGGGGTGGGATGATGCTATTAGATATAATGCCTAAAAAGGTGATTATATTGCCTTATATGTTTCTTATGTTGATTGTCATATATAAAAAGAAGAAGCCTACGAATAACAGAGGTAGGTATGTTATAGGTACATATGTTACCATTAAATGTTACTTGTGGTAATGTTAAATAATTGAAATAAATATTGCGTTTTAATACAATTAAACTGAGCCTACAACTTGGCCCGTTATCACGGGTCTATGCAATCGCAGTCCGCCATATTGTCTATGGGCGCGACACAGACGCATGATCGTGACATGCGGAAGATACTGTTAGGAAGGTTTACAGTTGGAGGCTTCCACGGTGAGCTAAAACACGTCAAAGTGGACATTGTTTTGTTTTTATTACGTCAATCGACGGATTTTACTTTTTCAAATGCTATAGTAAAACTCCGTGTCCAATTATAAAAGGTCGTTTTCCCAAAGTGGTAAATGACATGATATTGACGACAGAAGGTTACGGTAATTAAGTTTTTTGATGCTAACTCGTGAAATTGTTGTCGTGGCCCGTTTTAGGATTATTATTGTTATTTTTAAAAACTTAATCTATAGGTAGGTAGATACCTACATATAATTAAATCGTAACAGAGCGGTGTAAGTACTCGTAAACGAGAGATTTCTCCAAAAAAGTGATTACAGTATAAAGAATGAATGATATGGAGCCCATCGCATCAATTTTTGGGCATTTTTGTCTGTCTGTCTGAACACGCATCATGCAAAATCTACTGGACGGATTTTAATTAAACTTGGCATAGTTTTAGCTTATGGTGCCAGGTTAACACTTAGAGTACTTTTTAACCAGATCAAGTATAGAGTTCCCACGGGAATCACAGGTTCACGCGAACGTAGTCACAGGCACCGCTAGTAGGGGAGACCGGGGACAATAGTACCAATCCGCATTTCAAACTCGATTGCGGAAAAGTCATAACTATTTAGTAAAAAAATCCTTAACTCACAAATACCTAATCTATTTACGTATAAAATTAGCATACGTACGTTTCTATATATGTCATAGAACAGAAGTTATCCGCATTTAAGTAGAACGGGGGAGAGTGTTACAACTGACCCTTGGCAAGGGTCAGTTGTAACAAGATCTTTAAGCCAGTGAAACACATGAACGGAATTTTAAAACTTTAATGTGTTTATTACTAATACATAAAACAGTCAGTCTAGTATTGTTACAAAATAAAAAACTAGGAACTTTCTCGTAAAATTACCAAAGAATCAAACTTAAACCTTTTTTATTATAACTTAAAAAAATATTCATTTTATGAAATGTATTCTTTTAAAATCTGTTTCCATTATTAGTAATTTGTTCATAAAATATTTGCCAATTAGCAAAGATCTAACAATAACAGAAAAAAGTAATAATCTTAGTAGTATGGCACGACATGCGGTACAATTGTCCCAATGGTACAATTGACCCAGTTAATAATCTATGTAATATATTTTTAGTAGCAAAAAAGGTAACATTTAAATAGTTAACAATGAAATTTGGCATACACATATCTTATGACATAGGGAAGGACATGGAATACTTTTATCCCGCGCAATATTTTTCCTTACAGGGAATATACTTTTCCGTGCGAGCGAAGCCGCTGCCAGTAGCTAGTTGAGAATATTTTAGGTAATGAATTTTATTATTAAAACAAACAACTGTTGTTCGGGCACTTGAATTGACCGAAAAAAATTTGGTAGGTAGGAAAAAAAATTCATACAAAGTGCATCAATTAGCTGATCAATTTATAAGGGAAGATATTTTTTTTCACGAATTTCGAAAATCACCCAACAAAAGTCATTTGTTTTCGTTAGTAGATTAAAACATTTAGTTGTTTTGTTTCAAGTTACAAATCAGAAGTTGCTGTATTTTATGTACGTTGTACCCGAGATGATAATTTAAACTACAAAGATAGTTCAATCAGCCTTTCATTGTTGTGTCACAATATAATCTTCTTACTCGGATTCGCAATTATGGCACTTATAAGTAGCTTCTTGTGGTGTGCACTCTTCATGTGCCCAAAAGCCACATTTGCTGCATTGTATCCAGCTCTCATTTGCCCGACTAGCACTGTAAGATTCTGTACAAACAAGGCAAAAGTATTCATCTTCTTCATCGCTCTCAGATACACTTTTAGAATGTTTCTTCTGTTTTTTCGAAACATTGAAATTCTTTTTTACTATTTTTGCTTTTTTTCTTCGTTCTGATTTTTCAGATTCCTTGCGTATTTCTTCTTTCTCAGGGGTATCCGTATAGATGGCTGTTTTTCTTTTCTTCCGTCCTCTATTAGTATTTTTGCGGGGTGGTGCTTTCGGAAGTGGGCGCACACTTTCAGGTGAAAACGTGTCTGCTAAGATTTTTAACGTTGATGGACCAGGAATTGCTGCAATGGTGTTATCTACAGATACATTATTACAATTCAAATCTTGTGTCTCCGCTAAGGGGTCTGTGGGAGAAGTAATGATTGGTGCGTTTTCCTCTGTAGAAGGACCAAATATATCTGAAATCGGGCTAGCCGCAGGAAAACCCTTTAAATTTTCCATGTTTCCTAATGAATCTGTGGTACACGTTAATTTTTTAGTGAGTGGTTGATTAGTTTCTTCATCTGTATTCGAGCAAACATTATCGTCTGGAACTGTGCTAAGGGTTGGCTGAACTTCTGTGACGCTATTATTAGAATCGATAGGTGGTGGCCTGTCTGTCACGTACGAAGGTCCAAAGTCTAACTCCGTAAAGATTTGCCTATTAAATGGGTATATTCCCGTACATTTGAACCCGGCTTGAATGTTGTTACAAGTAAGCGCCAGTGGATATGCTGTCGCTACAATAGCTGGAATATGGTAAATAGTCATCGTAGAGCCAGGGTTATTGCGCATCCACGCATCACACGCTGTATTAACAACTTTTTTCAGTGGTCCGTTAACAGACCGATCAACCGGCTGTAGTTTATGAGAGGTGTGAGGGGGGAATGATAGCACAACGATTCCATTGGTTTTACAAAAGTCTAATGCGGAGATGGTGATGTGGGAAGGATGGTTATCTAAAAGGAGTAGAACTTTATTGTTTGGGGATGATTTTACGTGACTTTGAAAGTGCTCCAAAAACATTAAAAATTGTTTCTGCTCCATCCAACCCGATGCATTTCCAGTTCCAATGCACCCTGTCGGGCCATCTCTAACAAAGTTAGGGCTGTATTTGAGACGTGGGAATACAAACATAGCATGAAACATAATTTCCGAGCGCATTTACAGCAACTGTAACCGTTACCAGTGTACCGCGTTCTGCAGCACCAACCTGGCGCATACCCTTTCTAGTAACAATTTTGTCAGGTTTCTGAACGGTCGTGATTCCAGTTTCGTCCATGTTGTAAATGTCCTTGGGAGCGAAATTATCTCGATCCAAGACTTTCGACAAGTTATCATAAAAGGCGTTAACGTTCGTTTCGTTAAAACTGGTCGCTCTTGCGAGACTGGTGGCTTGAGCGCATCTAATCGACAAACCTGGATTTCTTGTCATGAAGGCAGAAAACCAATCCGCCCCTGCCAAACCATCTCGATCCCATGATGAAGGTCTATCAAGATTATATTTTATGGCCAAATCGTATGCTAGTCTTCTTACTTCTTTGGGTGATAACCCAAAGTATATATCTGCAGTTCTGATTAAATAATTAGCTATGGTTATTTCCTGGTCGTCGGAAAACACTTTGTTTTTAGGTCTGTACCCCATCGTGACGGTATCTGGAGAATTCTCTGCATTTTCTCTTTTCTTTTTGTACCTTATTAAAGAAACGTGACATAACCCAAACATCTCTGCTGCTGCGCGAATAGATTTTCCATTCACAACTTCCACAAATGCTTGTTCGTAAAGCAGAAGGTCTTTTGAACCTCTATCAGTTTTTCTTTTTCTGTTTCTTGGCATCTGTAAAAAATTATAATCAGTTTGTCAGGTAATTCCTTTCTATTTCTTATACTATATTCCCGATTCCTACAGCAACAAGGAACTATGTGTACCTACTATCTCTAAGTATGTTTGTTTCTGTCTTGGCGGAACCAATCAACACTATATACATATGCCGTATTGAGAACCTCCTTTTCTGAAGTCTGTTATTTGGAAGAAGGAGTTCATGCTAAATTCCACAGCCAAAAATTGACCACATACGACTGGCCGTGTTACCTTCACGCCGGTCCCACAGATAATCGACGTGAAGCGCTCTGCGTGTTTCGACGGTAAGACGGGAGATACCGAGTCCATTTCCTTTCCCCATTCTTCTCCCTCCCCTATCCCAAACACCCGTTGCATACGCTGTATTTTCAGGCGGGCGTTTAGCTAATGCGTGTTTGGAATCGCTGTGTATGTACTAGGTGTTGTCCTTCCCATTCAATTCTCCAAATCTCTTTCCCTTAAAAGAAATAAAGGCGATGGCGCATCTGATAATTATAATATCATGGGATCATGGGATCGAGATGTTAACAGGGGCGGATTGGTTTTCTGCCTTCATGACAAGAAATCCAGGTTTGTCGATTAGATGCCCTCAAGCCACCAGTCTCGCAAGAGCGACCAGTTTTAACGAAACGAACGTTAACGCCTTTTATGATAACTTGTCGACAGTCTTGGATCGATTATAATGTGTGTCTGTAGTTTCTACTCATATTGGCATTGGGATGTCTATGGGCGGCATTTATTACCACTTATCATTAAGGTAAGTGGTCTCACCGCTGCCTGCCCGTTCGCTACCTATGCCATAAAAATGTATTTTTAAGGTAAAAAAGGTTTTTTAATGTAAAAAAATAAGGGTCAGTTGAACCACGGGGACAATTGCACCGCTACAATCGTCCCGCTAAAATTGGTACAATTGCCCCCAAGCGGCCATTTTGCTTTTATATATTATTTTCTCTAAGTATTCGATTCAAAACACTTCAAACTGAATAATCATGCAAACATAAACATGTGACAGTGTGGCTATAAAATTATTAAAATATAAGTATTGCATTTACAATCTAAAAATAGTAAATTAAGTCAAGCGAAAATTTTTACCTCGATGACGCGAAAAATTCTCCTTAGTTTTGTCGACGACCGGTTCACACTACGCCCGTGGCTGACTGGGGCATAGTTCGTACACACTTCACGATGCTTCCAGCGCACATACACATTCATATCTAGCGTGATTACAAGAATATTCGACATGGTACTATTGCCCCGTGGTACAACCGTACCCGGTCTCCCCTAGGTACCTACCTACCTACATAGATAAAATTAACATGCATTATTTATTACAATGCAGTAACTCGCACCCATTTCAAAGTAACTATGTATACTGTGAAGGTAAAATAGATCATGCTGTATCCATCTACCTATACATGTATCCATTCTATTTACGTCCTCAATAACATCATACACTAGCCTTTGAACGCGGCTCCGCTCGCTTGGACAACATATTATTATTACCGTAACAAAATATATACTACAACCTGACCAAAGAACATATCTACATAAAAAAACATAAATCGAATCAGTGATCCTCGAGTTATAAGCGCACTAACGGACAGAGAGACGTCGTTATAATATGTAGGGATATTATATCTATGTATTGTGACTTTGTGACACTAATACTTACAGTAGTCTGTTATGTATGGAATAAGACAAGATGAATCATAAAAAAAAAAATTATGCCATCATCATTTTTATGTCAGAGTAACAATCATGCGCATCGGGATGCGGCAGCCTCTCCCCACCCCGCGAATCCGCACCTCACTCGATGTTACGGAGAGCAATTAAAGTTATTAGAAATAAAAATGCTATATTCCCGATTGCCACCACTCTGCTTAACTCTGCCACCACGAGGCAGCGCTGGACGCACTCCAATGGCCACGTTAACCCTATCTCACAGAAGGCTATCCCAAAATGTACATACATATTTCGGTAACTAGTGAGATATACTAGAGCCCATTCCCACAATATCCTATCCCATCCCTCCCTATTTTCCCAAACCCATTCCTAAATATTTAAAGATAGCCAGCGATCCGAGAGCGTTGATATTTATCGCCAAAACTAGAATTTCGGCAGATCCCACACTTTTAAATTGATATACTGACATAAATAAAAATATGATCAGTGCCCCTGCCGATGATCCAACACTAAAGATTACAATTATAACTTAGTTGAATGTTGATTAAGTAGACTGATTATTTAATATCAAAGACTAATATTTTGTTTCTCTAATTTTACTCTTATTTTTTATTTTGTTTTACCATAATAAATAAGTCTATAAATTAAATTCAGTTTCATTTAACAATTTTGACACATTAAAACCACAGAATGAAATTAGCGTCTTTATTATATAAGTACCTATATCCGATATATATCGGATATACATATATCAAATATCGGATATTTTGATATTTATTATAAACTAGCGACCCGCCTTTGCTTCGCTTCGGTTTGTAAGTTTTGTTTTTCAAAATTTCAAAATAAAATATAGCCTATATTAGACACGGATAATATAGCTTCCTATTGGTGAAAGAATTTTTGAAATCGGTTCAGTAGTTCCAGAGATTACCCCCAACATACCTACAAACACACAATTTTACCTCTTTATTATATTAGTATAGATAGATATCGGATTTTTACGAACCCTGATTTTATGTTTTTAGTAAAAAAAAAAATATTACGCGTTCTGAGCAAGACTTAGTAGCTAGTCGATATCTATCCGATAACGTCGGTATACTACTCGTATATCTAACAAGTTTCACAAACCAATCGATGGAACATTAAAATCCTCGACATCTAAACAAACCAGTTTTGTATCTACAATCGTGTGTCTGTCCGTCCTTACCTATCTACATCTCAGCTACCAGCGCCGTGATGATGATCGATGGTGTGGTGTGGCACGTGGTGGTAACCAGTTTCGACCTCGAGGCCGTGGGATATGGGCATTCCGAGTTTTGATAGATTTGACTATCGTTTAATATACCTACGTGTAGAAAATTTAATATATACATGTAATGCATATTTATGTAAAGAGAATGAAATATTCTGCTTACAATTCTGAATTAATCGTCCAATGCTGAGTATGGACACGTCACTACCGCAAGTCCTTAGGAGGAGAGCGGACTCATCAACCCGCTTAGTCAGCGGAACGTTTCAAGGCCATACATACGTCCCTCACCCACAAGACAATGTACATGAGGAGACCCATGTCCAAAAGTGGACGATAAAAGGACTGGTTACGGTTTCGACAATACGTTCGTGCCGACATTAAGGTCCAAAGGTACCTTATCTTTATCTTAATGTCGGATCTTTATCTGAGCACAGGCCCGAATAAAGTCACAAATATACCGAATAAATATCCTTTAACATCTACATACGTCATAATTATAGGAACATCACTAACGAAGTCAGAATGTACGTGAAAAACTGTTCTTTGATTAGGCTGGAGTGGGTAAATTAATCAACGTAATCGTAAGTAAAAGCAAACGAATATTATACTCGTATTATTTATTATTCTTATGTTAAAAGGTGTATATTCTTATGTTATATTTGTTTGTCACGTGACTCCTCTTTTTTACTGTAACTACCTACATATAGGAATAAATACGTAAGACATCTATTATTTATTTTTTTTGCTATAACAACTATATTACTCTCTTATTATATTAGATAAACTTATCTCTTTAACTGTATTGCTATTTGACTCACGTTGATAAACGTGATTAGCGTGCTAACAACCTATGATTAGCGCATTATAAAACCATCAAAGAGAGCCTTTTACTAGATAAGTGAAGAGAGAAAATACCTATTAGTAGAATGCCGTAAAAGTTGTAACTTTTACACTACACCTTTAATCCATCTTCCCATCCAAAAATGTTCAAATAAATAACTTTCACAATGCCCACTTATGAACCTAAGATGTTCGGATATAACGCCCATTTAACTGATTTCGTAATAACTACGGTTCAATTGGCATAATAATAATTTTTTGACAGGCGAAAGCAGCCGCCCGCTGGCCCATGTGGCTATAGACAAAATTAAAAAAAAAATACCTATCCGCACATGACGCCTGTTCTAAATCCGAAATTCCCTCCAAAGCGATCTCACGCTGCGCGCGGATAGAAAAAAATATTCTCTCTGCCCTGTTTCTTTTTTTCTTACCAGCCTTTGTGAAGACGCATCCAAGCCGGACCCTAGACTCTTTATTAACAAGATTTTGAATATTCCATTGTCGCTAACACTTTCTATGTTCGGTTTAAATTCCTTTTTTCAGTACAGTTTGGACATTTCGCTTGAAATATCGCCGGCCAGTTTGAAAAGGTTTAAGACGCCGATTGCTCTTTTTTTTTCAATAAATGTCAGTGAATGGGTAGTTTTTGACGTGGGTGAGCGCGTTTATAATTGCTATCAGGTAGTTTGGTGCCTCGGATTTTGTAATATATGGATAATTAAAGGACGGTTTAAAGTGGAATTTTTGTCACAGTTTATCGGCGTTTTGATTGAGGTTATGACTTTTGGTGTTGTTATGTCTCTGGTAACGTTCTGAATATGTTATTTAGAAGCCACAGGGCGGTAGCTTTATGATTTGGTATTTATATATTCAACGGGTATCTAGTTTCATTGCCCAATCTGGCCACAATTTGTCTCGCTAGATTATAAAACTATAACAGTTCGTTAATGTGCTACAATCGTAAAAATGTAATAGGACCTCCTTTGATTTGGTTCCAGTAAATACCGAATGCATAGTTTTTTAATTATGTCTAGATACGAAGTAGGTACGTGACTAACTTCTTAAGAAGTAAGTAATAAAAACATTACCGTTTATTAACTGCGCGATATAATCTGTTCTGACAGTTGGATTGATGTTGATACCTTCTCTATTTATTGAAATCATTTAACTATATCTACCTACATTAGGTAAGTAAGTACCTATACCTATCTATTATTTTAATCTAGACGCAGATACGGCGAATTTTACTTATAAGATCTTATATTATTGTAGGTACCTACCTATTTGTAAACTGGCATGAGACGAATGAGAAAACGTCCAAAGGCAAACTTCAAAACATGTGAAAACCTCGACTTATTTGATTAAGTATCAATCTAGCAAATTCATTATGTATGTATTCATTTGCAGTGCCCATTGTTTTTATTAAAATTTATCAAGAAAAATGTGTTACAGATTAGATAATAAAGTTACTTTGGAAATATTCTCTTAGTCAGTCAAATCAACATACTCGCACCTACCTCTAATTACAATAGTTCGTTTTATCGCCTTAGATTCTTAAAATTTAGCTAATTTCGGTTTAAAATGGAATTCCAATTTCAAGTAGGTACCTATATTTTACGAGTATTTCAAAATCATGTTATTCCTTTTTCAAAATCCGTCATCGATTTGTTTTTCTGTCTTTTATTACTGTTTGAATTATCTCTCATTGGTGAATATGAAGAAGTTCATTCGTGTATTGAATTCCGTCATGAGAGTAAAGCGGTCCAAACCGAACACAATATCAACGAAATGCAGTAATAATTTTGTAAATTGTAACCCAATTTTGTCTAATACTTATGTACCTAACAAAAATAAATGTCTACTACATAACTCAGTATTTATCAGTAGGAAAACTTTTTGTGTGTACATACGTAACAAATCAGTTTGGTAACCTATTCAAAATTAACGAAGTGCTTTATTAATAAGTTTAGTACAACCTTTTATTAATTTGCGCAACCTATAGTTACACTCTAAAGACCATTCCTATAGTTACAATACTATTTTTTAGAATGTAGGTACAGACCTAACTTAAGGCGCTTACGACAGACAGCCATAGGGCCGTGTCATGTCGGCCGTCTTTAGAATGTCACCACCACATTTGTTCCCGCGGGTGTCATAAAAGGAGACTACGGGATAACAGGTGGGGGGGAAGTGCACGTTACAATTCAACAGCCGCTGGGCGCACTCGACTAACCTCGTAATGTACTGCATGTACCTACCTGTTTCGATTTGGATTTGGCAATTTGCGATTTGGCACAACGGTTACTGCAGTTACCTAAGAAGCCTACTTCAAGAGCTGTAAACATTGATGAGGAAACTTGTTATTATTATTTTTTTTACATACTAGTGGGCGGATGAGCAAGCGGTCCCACGTGATGGTAAGTGTTACCGCCGCCCATGGACCTTGCAAAATCCTATTCACAGCTCTCTTGAAGAACCTCATATCGTAGCTTAATGGAAAGACCTCTTGAGGCAGTTCGTTCCACAGCCTACGGGTTCGCGATATAAAGTAATTTTTGGAGCGAACAGTGCGCGACACCTCCGTATCGAGGAAATGCGGATGGACCGCACTTCTGTGACGGGAGGTGGGAATTATATTGAACAATTCTTCAGAGCATTCCCCATGTCTATTCAATCATTCTTAGCAGTGGCTAAGACTAAGCAGTGGCAGTGCAAAGCAGTAGCAGACAACAATGCACAGCCGCTCATTGCAGAATGGACAGTTTAAAGTTACAAGAGCTCTTTAGAGTTGACTTCAATTATTTCAGAATTTCACAACTTTTTACACCGCAAGAAATTCAGTTCTTAAGTTGCAATGATGAACGCTTTTTAGGAATATTTTGACTCCTATTGCAGCAGTGAAATTAATCAAATTAATATGTCAAAACTATTTTTAATAAGCTACCATTATAAGGCAAGGTGCGATTATGAATTAAATTAGATAAGGAGCATCAGTTGTCTTTTGAATGCCCATATAAGTAGGACATGTGATCTTACGACGATAATTTTCATAGGTAATGAGTAAGGTTTTTTATTTTAGCAGTTTTCGTTTAAAAATAAATGTTTTTCAGTGTATATAACATAACATATTTATTATAAGTGCATACGTTGTCCGTTTTTGATAATAAACTGAGTAAAGTCATCGATAATCTAACGTTTGTGAAGTTGTTGCCGTCGGTTAGATAGATAGATAGCTAACATCGTAAGGGTGTGAGATTCTTGTGGACACTGCGTACTCTGGTGAACAGTTTTAATATTATAAGTAAGTTTCAGAAGTTGTGCTCTTATAGGAATATACTAAATATAGGTAAGTCCATTTGAATCATCCGAAGAATTCTCAAGCATATATATATATATATATATATATATACCTATGAAGAAGAATCAAACACTAAACAAGGTTGCTAGCTCTTGTGTAGATACTCATTTCGCCAGTTCTGTAATCTTTAATTTTAAGCAAAGAATCCGACCGAAGAAGTAAGAAATCATAAATCATTAGTTACCTGCTCATCATACAAGACACAATTAGAGGAAGAAATAGAGAGGAGAATTAAGAAGAAAGCCAAAGTAACCACTCGAGAATAAGAAGAAAATGTCGTAACCTCCGGGGTGCAAAGAAAATTATAGGGAGCCCATAACAGAAGATGGGATCCAATACGAGATTTGTACAGGATGGTGGTATTATAAGACGTACAATGTAAGACGTAGGTAAATATATTTGCATAGGTAGGTACTCTTAGCGAACCGTGGGACTGTTGTGCATATCTACTCTTGCAGAAAATACTTAGCAATGGTAATATAATATAACTGTAATTAATCATTAATCGTAAATAAAAAACGTGTACCTATGACTTTGTAGATTTTAGATATAGGTACGAATAGGTAGGTACTTTATGGAAGTTTAATAACGTGTCTTTAAAACGTAGGTAATGTTTTACAAAACATGTAGCCTTCATTATTTGATATATACAACATTATTAAAAATCGCGGACACTTGGAGCACCTTACCCTATAGGTAGAAAAAGTACAAAACGAATGCAAAACAAAATATTTTACAAACCAGGAGTTTATAGAATGAATGAGAAAGAAGATGCTAAAAATCACGCGGATCTCCTTCTGTAAATAGGATGTTAGTTCATTAGGAAATTTTGAAAGAAATCTTAATAAATAAATAAAACCTTAAGTTTATAGATAAAAAGACGTATTGGTACTACAGAACTTAAACAGTGTAAAGAAGACAGTTAATTTCCGTCGTAAGATTAGGTAGGTACTTATTCAAGCATGAGATTGCAAAAGACGTAAAATTTAAATAGAATACGACACGTTAATCAGCGACCTATCGTTTGGAAAGTTGGTACACCGGCTTATTTAACAACAAACTGAGATTGGAGGAGGCACATTACTTTGGACGCAACGTTTAGAAAACTTTCTAAATAAAATACAGACATTTGTTACTCCTACGTCCGCGTCCGAAACAAAGCAACCAATCCCACGCGGGAAAAACAATAATACACGTAACAATGCACGTTAATTAACTTACCTCGTGTCCATCTTAATGGCGGCCATCTTGTGAAAATATGGCGTCATAAATTAATATTCAAATTGCTCTTTCAAACGTCGAACACTAATCGAACGTCAACTGCCCTCTTGTTCCCTGTGCAAATAAAAGCCATACCTAACCATCTTTTCTTTTTTTAAGGCAGATACATCAAAATTTAACAACATTGTTTTTACAAAACCGCAGGATTTAAAATAGGGCGCTACCGAGGACATTTAACTGTCAAATTTGAAATTGAAATGTGGCAGATTGATCTGGTTTTTCCCCGGTGCATTTGACGAACGGTTGTCATCGCATTAACATAATGACCGTCGGCTAATGATTACGACGTTCACAAGTTAGATATCTATTCTCATCGGTTTGTCTTATATTTATTCAGATCGAAAGAATATTGTGTAGGCCGATGATGTACGTATCCCTATATTCATTAATTAGTTTACAAAGCATTTTTTTTTTCAATCGAGTTCATTGTTGGGGCCTCTCCGGCGCAGCGTGTCCGAACGTTCGCCTCAAAAAGGCCTTCGCACAAATGTCTTCATTTACCCATAACAATGCGCTATAAACTTTAACATACTTGCTTATTGCTAATTGTTTGCAAAACTTTAATGACTTAATGACTTTAATGACTTAAACATGTAAAGAAACGTGCCGGCCGTTACGAGGTCTGGGAGAAAATGAGCTATTATACCAGTGAGTTACATTCCATTTGAATAACATATTGGTACTTACCTTTGCCTGAGTCCATCCACTTACAATAATTGTGAATAACTTTTTTATTGTTATCTCATGAATCAGTTTGGCAATGTCGACATCCTCTTAAGTGCGACTTATTATTGAGCACATTGAGTGCTAGATTTCCAAAAGTAAGGCATAAAATGTATCAATGTAGTAGGTAGGTACCGAAACGAGCAGTGAAAACAAATCACAAAGACTCGATAGAATTATTAGTCAACGCAGTACCTAAATATCAATTTTTATGCCCTTTCAAATTAAGTTTTCATGCGTATATTTATGGCGGCATATTATTTTAATGTTACGTAAAGAAAACAATCAGCTTTTGTCTTTGGTTTATAAATTTGAATTTAGAATTCTGTCCGTTGACCGCGGCGCGCTCGGCGGGGCGAGCGCGCACTCGCCCCGAGATAATGTCTCCCGACGACCTGCGACGCATGCTAAGCTGCTCACGCGCTATCTTCAATCTCTTGTGCCGTTGTCTTACTGTTGTTCTACATCTTTATCATACCAACTTTTAGCTTTAATAACAAAATACACACAATGTTTGCCCAGTAATCCCCACATCCTCGGTTTGTTGGCGGATGCCAAACGGTAGGTAGCGCTGAAATTTATGACATACGGCTCTATCTTATCTGTGGCCACTCGGCGACATATGTTGCCCGACGGCGCCTAATGGAGTATCCGAATGGAAATTGTTAAAACGGTAAACACTCATGTCCTAAAATGCTGTTCATTTGCGCGAGAGGGCCGGTGGATTCGCGAACACAGCGTGCGCTATTTTTAAAGCTCGATTTATTTTAAATTGCGACAACACCGCCGGACATTAATGAACGAACACAATGGGAGTGTGCCTTTGGATAGCACTTGGTTCCTGAACGAACGGCTCACTAATTTCGCGCCCTTTCACCTGTCAATCACACGTCACGGGCCGCGTAAACGCTGTGCGAAAGTAGAATTAGCAACGTTGCGAAAACGTTTGCGGTACATTCCTAAATTGCATTGCAGTTAACAAAGCGCTTGATAATAACAAATAAAACCTATGATTTTGTCGGTATGAGAGAAGAATTAATGGAAATTACCTGTGAAAATATGCGCTGCCATCAAAATTTTCACGCTGCGATACGTCAACATGTCGTTGCGCTTCGTGCGAATTATACACCGGTGAAATTAACGCTTTAGTTTGTTATATCGCTGATGTCGGTAATGAAATAATTATGTATACAAGAGTTGGTTTCAATTCTATAGTTAGATATTAATTTATTTTAAATATTATTTTAATTAGCGTTGAAAAAATATATATATGAAATTGACTTAACCATCTTCTTATTAATTTATCTTAAATGACAACATAAAAGAGATTAATACAGTTTTATTATAAATATAGATACTTATAAGCAATAAATTGGCCAGGGTAGGCAATAGGCATACATACCTACTCGCTTACTCAAAGATTTACCTATAGTTTATGTAAAATAATTGTAAGGATATTCACAAATTTATTTATTCAATCTTGATAGCAAATAAAAACAATGTCACTTAACTTATGTCATCATCAACGGTAAGTGACCTATCTTAAGTATCGACGCATTAAAGTAAGTAGATATTAATTAGGTTCCTCGAGTAAACAGGTAAGGTGTTTATTACTTATACATTATTTTGACTTAGTAGGTACCATGTCACATTTCTTACAATGCTCGGTAACCTATCTTTTGGATAATATTGTGTAAGGTTAATAGTTATAATATCTACTTAGATAAATGCAATGGATGCACCTTGCACTGTGTGGCAGGTGCATGTGCCATCTGTAAAGATAATGTTTTTTTTTTTAATCATGTAGGTACATATATCAATTAATATATCTGGTAGTAAGTGGATGCTGTCGCCCGGCGACATTCGCGAGTCCAAATGTTGTCATGTTGTCATGATAAATGTTGTCATGCTCCCGGATGCGCTGGCTACCTTTGGAGATTTAGGAGTGGATTTGGGGAAAAGGTTGCAAAAATGCAGTGACACAGAATAGGCATATCTCACTCACTTCCGAAACACGTACCTACGTACATTAGGGAAATAAGATGAAGTGGGAAGTTCATTACATTTTACGGTAGTGTTCTGAGTAACATATAGATAATAGTAACGCGGTCAGTCGCGTTCAGCAGCTGTGGGACTGTAGCGTGCACCCTCCCACAACGGGACAACTGAAATATGAATGGGAGATAATACTTCTTGGGTGACAGTACTTTTACGATGAAACTTGCGAAAATTTTCGCCGAGTAACCAACGCTCCATTTTTATACGCTAAAGTAACTGTCTAGTGCATATTATCCTTCTAGTGCATATTTTGCATCCTTTGAGGGGCAGAATGCACGCTGCAATCCAACAGCCCCTGGGCGCGCTCGACTGGCCACGTTACCCCTCTCTCACAGAAGACTACCTTGAAATGTACTGCATTTCCCACTTTATCTTATTTCCGCAATGTAAGTACGTGTTTCGGTAGTGAGTGAGATGTGCCAGAACCCATTCCAATCCCATCCTATCCCAAGAGTTGAAAAAATGGGTTTTTCAACTCTTTCTCCAAATCCATTCCTATATCTCCAAAGGTAGGCAGCGCATCCGGGGGCATGCCAACGTTTCTCATTTTGGACTAATGTTGGCATGTATCGCGGATATCTATGGGCGACAGTATCCACTTACCATCAGGAGGACTGTATGCTCGTTTGCCGCCTTAGAACATAAAAAAAAATATTATCCTTCTAGTGCATATTATCCTTCCCTAAAGTGACACATAAGATCTGTTTGTTTTATAAATAATACACATGCAATATGGTTGATCAGCGGTCATGTTTTATATCAGCTTATAACGTCCCACTGCGGACCATAGGTCTCTCTAGTAAATCACTAGTGAGTTTTGGGCCATAATCCACGCGGGCCCAGTAGATACACATACTCCAAATATATTTTTTATTATCGAACATGCTGCGGGTTTCCTCACGTTTTCCTTCACCGGCGGGCTAGTGATAACTTTAAAATTCATAGGTAAGTACTTACTTAAGTAAAGACTCAGTGGTAGGTAGGTATACTGGCCTTTTAGCACCACGGGCCTCCTTGAGCACATTGATTTGTGCATGAGGAATGCGTGATCATAAGGCCTTAAAACGCTGACCAAACAGGTTGGTGGGTTCACTCTTTTAGACGTGGTGTAGTTTCTCGGGGCTGGTGGTACCTGAGTCGCCTTTTACGACACCCACGGGGGGAGATGGGGGTGTAGTGTCGTTCTAAAATCAGCTAACATCGCACTATATGCTACCATAGAACACATATCTAAATATATAGGTAGGTATATACATACTTAATTGACTATAAGAATTTCGATCTAAGGAAAACTTAGGACAACTATTTAGAAGATATAACATCAATTGTAATAAAGTAACCAGTCCAGTCGCTGGGCGCAGTCAATTGGCGAAGTTACTTGTGTCTCACAGAATACTGACGTAAAATGTACTGCATTTCATACTTAATCCCATTCCCCCAATGTTTCAGTAGT
The DNA here is from genome assembly GCA_943735995.1 of Sesia bembeciformis. NCBI lineage: Eukaryota > Metazoa > Arthropoda > Insecta > Lepidoptera > Sesiidae > Sesia > Sesia bembeciformis. Next base: position 1,841,028 of record OX031042.1, read on the forward strand.
GAGTAAGATATACCAGAGCTCATTAACATTCCACCCTATCGCTCCGTAATTTTCCGATCATTTCTTCAAATCCATTCTTAAATCTCCCAAAGGCAGGCAGCGTGACATGCCAAAGTTCGTCATTCTTGACTGATGTTGGCATGTACCTCGGACGTTAACGACCCTATCCACTTGCCAATAGGTGAACTGTCTGCTGACACCTTCTTCCTATAAAAAAAATTGCGTTACTTTATGATGAGATATGTCAGTAACATTTAAGCACAAAAACATCAATCACCCTGTGAAGGACTAAAAGCTACTGTCCTCTTTATCCATTAAACCGAACTTCAGTTGGTTGGTCATGTTCGATTAAATCTACACTATGTAAATACCTATCGGTGCCAGTGAGTTTTTTTGAGTAGGTAGATTAGGTCGGTAGAGTAGGTAGGTACTTTTTTGGAATTTATTTTTGCATCGGTGCTACCGCTCGCATTCATTTGATAACATATACCATATCATACCATCGGCTTACGTCCCTCCACTGCTAGATATAGACCTTTCCCAAAGCCACCAGCACACACGGTTTTCAGCTGTTGACATCCATCCACTACCGGCGAACTTGTTCAAGAAGTCACATTGCGTTTCCAGGTAAGTGGGCACCATTCGAGGACCGGTCTATACCATCGGTTATCGGTCTTACAGACCGCATCGGTCAACGAGCTATGTCGTTGATTTTAGTTTTTTGGCGAATCTTTTCGTTTCGAATTTTATCTCGCAAAGGAACTCCGAGTATAACTCTCTCAATAGCTAGTTCAGATCACATTATGTTCAATAAAATCCATTGCTTGATCAACTCTTTAGACTTTAGGGAGATTTCAAAGAAATCTACATATTGCGGAGATCACGACTTTTGAATTTCGGACAAAAATAACTTCATTTCCATTAAAAGCTCTCCCAAACAGAGCCTTTACCCAAACAGCGATATTGCGACTTTCTACTTTTGAATGCAATGCCACCGGCCTTTTAAATATCCACTGCTGGACATGGGCTTCCTCGTGTACATTGTTTTCCGCATGACGGAGGTAAGGGCTTAAAACGCAAAACTGGCCAAGCGAGTTGGCGAGTCCACTCTTTTAGAGGTGGTGTAGTTCCTCGGGGCTCATGATAGCGGTTGTGTTATTTCTTAGTCGCCTTTTGCGACACTCATGGGAAGAGATGGAGTGATGATATTTTACATTCGGCCGACACATACTCGAACAAAATCTACCATTCCATCAGCCTATGTACCTCAACTGCTGGATATAGGTTTCTCCAAAAGCTCCCCACCACACACAACCACCACCTCGGCTCTTCTCATCCAACCACCACCGGCGAAACTCTTCAAGTCGTCGGTCTACCTGGCCGGAGCGCGTCCCACACTGCGCATTGCGGACATACGATAAAGTAGGAAACGCAGTACATTTCAAGATAGTCTTCTGGGAGGAAGGGGTAACGTGGCCAGTGGAGTGCGCCCAGCGGCTGTGGGAATGCGGCGTGCACTCTCCCCCTAATAAATGTACGGTCTCAACCCTTTTACTGTTTTATTATATGTATAGATTTGCAAAAATTTTAAAAATAAGACAAAAGTAAGTGGATATGTACCTATGTAGGGGAATTGTGCTTAAGATGACATACTCAGGTAAGATGACATAGTGCCTATATCCGTTCAAATATACGCGCCAGAAACGCCTAAACGACGATCACACATCGGCTCACAGATAGCGTCACCACTCAAAACTTTTGTGAGCGACCGCTTGCGTTGTTTGGATGTGGTGTGGATTGTTTTGATTTCGACACTCGAAAATATTATTTTGTTGAAAGTGTTTGTGCCAATAAATATGTTCAGGTAAGATTTTAGTTGTGTTTGACTACTTTGATATGAACTGTGGTTAATATGGGTTATGAATATTGAAGAATAATTAAAGTAACTTTAAAGTTTTTAAGTCGCAGAAGGTGGCAAATATTTTTTACCTCGTAGGGTAAGATGACATAGCAACAGTCGGCTTAAGATGACATAGTATGTCATCTTACCCTGAAGTTCTTGCGTTTATGAATACTTTAAAATCCTGTTTTATTTTTGTTCGGGACGACCGATGCGACAATAGTTTTAAGTCTTTGTTTGAGTAGATTTTATTATTTAAGTTTTCTTATAGTATTTATTTGATAGTTAACATTGTTATTGTTTGATTGATACGATAGATCCTGCAACAGTCGATCTAGTTCAGCGTGCTAGCCAAATCGTTGGTGGACCTTCTTTCTCAAAGAGCACTAAAAATCCTACATCAGTCGGTCCAGTTCAGCGTGATTGCCAAGTCATTGCTGGATAGTCTACCACCCAGGAGATACCAAATAGAAATTTCTCCATTTCCGAAATCAATGTCTACGGGGCAAGCAAGAAGCACGAAGAGGAAAATCACTGGCTCTCGGGTTCTGACAGGCACTCCTTTTATGGACGAAGTTAAAGCCCAAGTCCAAAATAAAAAAGAGAAGGAAAATCGCAAGAGCGTTAGAGCTCGAAAGCAGGTGAAGCGTACTATCCTTCAGGATGACTCAGATGGCCGGATCTATGGAAGATTTTAATCAGGACGCTGATGATGTTGATGACTCCGATGCTGCATGCCTTTATTGTAACGAATTATATAGCAAATGGAAGCCAGGAGAGCATTGGGTATGCTGCCAATTATGTAAGCGATGGTGTTACACTATGTGCTGGCGTTGCACCAAGAACTAAGGTTTTCAAAAGTGAAATGTACACCGATAATTAGGTATGTCAACTTAGACTGACGTGTGTCATCTTACCCACATGGACATGATTGGTGTTTTTTTATTTTATATCAATTATTAAGTTTTCTATAGCGTCAAGATTAATTTTCGTGCGTCGTAAATAAACGTTTTAAATGTGTAGCCTTACATTTATTTTTTATAACCTTTGAATTTTCAAATATTTGCCTCAAAACAAAAAGTATGTCATCTTAAGCACAATTCCCCTACGTATCTTAACTCTATGTTACTTTTGAACATACCTACCTAGTGGATATGTTGTTCTTAACTATTACACAAACTGCTTGTTAACATTTTTAACATTCCGATTAAATTTAACAATTTGTGAGTCTGTTTTATTTTTATTTTTCATTACATACTAGCGACCCGCCCTCGCTTCGCTTCGGTTTATAAGTTTTCTTTTTTTTTCGAAATTTCAAAATAAAATATAGCTTATATTAGACACGGATAATGTAGCTTCCTATTTGTGAAAGAATTTTATTTTGAAAGACCACGAACCACGAATCACGTAACGTAGATCCAAGTAATTGTACTCAATAATGGAGCTCTTTCTGCTGAATAAAATCACAGAGCATTTCTTAACATTAAGCCAACCAACAAATAGAGATCTGACTGAAAGTTGACACAGTCTCTGGTTCAATGAATACCTGCAAAGATTTTTGAATCGTCAATGTAGGTATAAGAGACAGCGGTGACCTGCACACAAGATAATTTATAAACACTATAAAGAATAATTATATATCCAGCTCATCTCCATTTCTGTCATTGTATAAACTGGAAGCATTCTATTATTTTATTTCTAGTGTGACTACATTTTATTTTGTCCAGTAATTTTATATTTAGTAAGTTTCTCTCAATAGATCTTTGCCTACCCTTAATTTCTGAACGTGGGGTCGCGTTGAGAGATCATGTTTGGCATCAGTACGTCAGACGAAGAAGGACGGAATCCACGATTATAGTTTTTAAATCTATTTGCATATTTTTATTTAACAATGTTTCTTTTAAACTTCAGTATGTAGGTACTTATTCCGCGTCCTTGTGTTTCTTCTTTCATATAATGAAGTTGAAAGACAACAAGTGGACAAAAAGAACAACTGAGTGGTATCCTAGAGAGAATAAAAGATCAGGAGGCAGACCAAGGAAGAGATGGGTGGATGATATAAAGAAAACAGATGGTGACACGTGGCGAAGAAAAACAGAAAATAAAAACGGAATGAGAAAATTTGAGGAGGTCTTTGCTCAATACTGGCCTACCGAAAAATAAAAAAAATTATAATATTTTTGTTGTCCGTAGATCTATTACTATGTGGGTAAAATAATGGCTATTTTTATTTTATTTTATAACGTATAATGGACCTAAATGAGATCCATGCGATACACCAGACGGCACGGGAGTAGGTTTGGATACCAAGCCACCCAATCAACGAGCTTCGATTAGACATACTTATATAAGATTTTACCCAAAGCAACAACGTGTCATGTATTCCAAAAGATTTAAGCTTAATACATAGTAAGTTATGATTGAACTTGTCAAATGCCTTCTAAATGTCAGTGTACAATTAACTTGACAATGGCATTGTAAGCAGAACAAATAAAATCACTGTATTCCAGAAGATATACTTGTAGTCTACTTACCCCTGACAAAGCCATGCCGTTCAAGAACGATATAACTCTACGTGGGTGTAGATTCACTCATATATAATAGATTTAAACACATTTGCAAAACAAGACAGAATACTAACGGGTCTGTAATTATTACATTTGTTTTGTCACCTGACTTAAAGACAAGTTTGATAAAAGCCTGTTTCCAAACACTCGGGAACACTCCTGCAGCCAGAGACTTATTAAAAATAATCAACAATGGTTCAACTAAAGACCAGCACAAGCTTTGGCAAAGTTGGAAGGAATGCCATCTGGTCCGACACCTTTATTGGAATCCAATGAGCTGAGCTTCTTGAGAATATCCTCTTTAGTAATAGAAATTTTGGATAAAAGATTATGACCCTCACACTCTTCAAAGTTAACATTCAAGGCAGCAGCCGTATGTCGTTCATAAACAGAAGAGAAGATACTCAGAAAAAAGATGGCATGCTGTTTGGCCACCTTTGCCAGTTTTCCTTTCAAACGATAAAATAAAAACAAAATTTGGGAAGGGCTGATACTTTCCAGTGCGAAAATACCAAGTTAAATCAATCTAATCCATCAGCCTATGTGTCTCCACGGTTAAATACAAACCATTCTTACCTAAGACTATATTTAACACCTCACGCGATGCTCAGTTGTTGTCATCATATACCGCGAGCTTCTGCAAGTCATCAGAACACCGGAGGGCGTCCCATATTGAGCATTCCGGTACTGGTCTCCATTTGAGGACTTGTCTAGCCCATAGGATTACGGTCGTTTCTTTACGAAATAAAATCCGAAACGAAGGGATTCGTTACAAAACGATGCGCTGGCAACGGTCCAGACCGAAAATACCAAAACCTCCAAATAAAATATTGTAAAATTTTTGAACTTTGTCACGCCATTGAATGTTTTTGACCTTATAGTTACTTGACTTATCTACCTTTTTACCTTTCACTGCTGGACGTAGGATATATATTTGTGAAGCCCCCTCATTCTCATCACTTTGTGCATGAGGGATGTAAATATGGTCTTAAAACGGCACACTGACCAAGTGGGTTGGCGAGTCCACTTTTTAGAAATGGTGTAGTTCCTCAGGACTTGTGGAAGCTTTGTTACCTTAGTCACCTTTTGTGACAGTCGCGGGAATAGATGGGGAAGTTGACTTACAATTTAATAATTAGTAGATATTTGTACTTACAATTTGAAGAAATAAACAGATTCATTTTTGGCGGTAGGTACATTCGGAAATATCAATGAGAGTAAAGCCCCCTTTTCCAGTCGTTCAGGCAAACCAATAACCATGTTTTCCGTGTATTTGGAAACTGTAATTTCTCTATTAATATTTAGTGCTTATCCAATTTGAAATAAAAGACTTATAATACAATAAATACATTGATTTACAACATAGTAGTAAATACAGGTCGGCTTTAGTTTAGTTTAGCACCTCTCCGTCTCTTCTCGTGTGTGTCATAAAAGGCGACTAAGGGATAAAGCTTCCACAAATCCTGAAGAGCCACGCCACCTCTAAACGAATCCTGAACTTCCCTTCTTTCATTTGCTCATAAGTACCTAGGTATGTAGACACTCTTACATCTATGATACCATGACACTGAACATTTTTATATAATGAATAATTAAGTGAAGTAATTCATTCATCACTAAGTAACTTTATAGCTAAATTAAGTCAATAATGGCGCTATAAAAATTTCATCAATGCCCAAGTTTAGCGCGACCGCTACGCATCAGTAGCGAACTCACGCCCACCTGCAAACTTACTGACATTTATATACTAATTTAATACTTATTCACAAATTTACTGCCCGATTAATCTCCACACAACCAATAAATCGCTCAAACATTCGCATCTCGCAACGTGTTAATTCCCCGCCGTAAATCTTTTACAGATTTACGTTAGATGTCACGTGAAATACGCCATCTTATTACCCTACCAAATCAAAAAGTTACATCACTACATGACGTTCAGAAACCGACGACCGGCGACCTAAACTAACCGAACCATAAACAAGTGCTGAAAAAAAAATTACTTCGAAAATAGAATTTGAATTCCCGCGCTTTAATTGCGCGGCGGCCAATGATCGAACCGCCTGGAGAAGCGGGATGACTAGATTTTTGAGTGAGAGAGACTGAGAATAGCGGCGTAGTACCGCCCCTTTAACAACATGGCGTATTTGTTGATTGGCGGGCTTGCAGCAGTCACCTCCCAGTGCGCGCGGGGTGACGTATCGAAAACGCGGGAAAGCGCAAGGCTGGCGGAAAATGTCAGTGTACAGTAGGCCAGCATTAACTATATATCTTTGTATTATATAATTGTTCAAAACAATTTCGTGCTTAACTTCATTTTAGTGCCGATATAAGGAATTTATTTGGACTTACCTACATTTTCGTTGTGATCTAGTGAGTTTTTCACAGAAGTCTCTCATATCTGTTTTTACTAAAACAAAAATGAAAACGATATTAAATATCTGATATTTCTCCATTTCAATAAGTGATTTAGTACCTATTTTACTAGAAAAACATCAAATGAAAAAAAAATGTGATTTGGACAATAATGCGTCTTAAAAATAAATTATAGATATGCAGGTTGAAAATGAAAATGAAAAGAACTCCGCGATCACCAATTTCCGTTCAAATTTTGAATTAGAAATATAAATAATCTGCAATTTTAATATTTTTTGAGTGTATTTACTCCAATTGTTTATGTTACTATTACAAAGTATCCAATTAGATAGGTACCTAACTTATAATAATAGTGCAAATTGTCCTGTTTGTAATTTAATTATACAGTTAATACATAGTAGAAATACCTACCTAATGAACAGTAGGTACCTAGGTACCTACCTAACATAAATTATCTCACCAGAGGACTTTTCTTAATCGTTATACATTTGTGCTCAATTTCTATTATTATTCTCCAAAATGAAGTGAAAAAAGCAGAAGTGTGAACGCAAACATTTTCGTACAATGGAGGCGTTGTTTCTATAAATTGTAAGAAAATAAGAGTAGGTATATACCGATGTATATACGGTGGAAAGTGTTATGGAAGATATTATTTTCCAAGCGTTGACTAGATAGATACAATAGGTATGTATGCATTCCTTTTTTGTTTTTATTTCAAAATATTTTAAACAAAGTTAAACAAGCGAACTTAGTTAAACAATTAAACCTTACAGATGGAGCTGGCCCTAATGGATGTTATACAAAACGGGTTACTCACGAGTCCGCTCGCCTGCCATCATGATGGTAAATGGTCACCTCCGCCCAAGGACACCTGCGTCATCAGAAAGCTTGCGGATGCGCTGATGGCAGCGCAGAATCTTGTTCACAGCTCTCTCGAAGAGCCCCATTTTGTAGCATAATGGAAAAACCTCGGCTGGCAATTCAGTCCACAACTTTGGGATTCACGGTATAAAGTGCCTTTTTGACCGCACTGTACCCAGCGACTCTGTTAAGGAAGTGCGGTTGAACCGCACGACCATGTCGAGCGATGCGATGGTAGAAACCCGAAGCTGGCACCAAATTGAATAGTTCTTCAGAACATTCCCCATTATAAAGGCGGAAAACATAGAGAGATGCAACATCTCTTCGGATGCTGAGCGATTCTAGTGAAGTTTTGAGTGACTTATATAGTCAATGTATTTTATCAGTTTACATGATAAGTAGGTATATTTTTATGTACAATCACAATAACTTAAGTATAAAAGGTAAAAATAAATTAAGCCCTTGAATTTTAATAACTTAATATGAAAAATCATATTTTTAACTTTACAAATCAATACTTTCTTATAATTTTATACCTATTTTACTTGAGAGAATTTGAGAGAATTTTAATTTTTTTTTATTATAACATTTCTTTATTTCATGAAAACAATTACAAATAGGTAAGTATTGTAAATTTAAAACAAATATTAAAAATATAATAGGCGTTTATTGTACAAAACACTCAGCAAGGTACCCGCCATAATCAATAATTGAATTAATAATTATTCTTCATTAAATAACTGAAAGCAAGTAAACAGCTACACACTGTGTGTAACGCACACGCACTGTACCGTTTCTGTATGTGATCTGATGACGGACAATTGGCGGCAGCGGGGTGAGGGGAGAGAAGACAAGCATTGCGTGACATGCGTCTTGCAGCATTTCTGTTTAAAAAGCATGTCCTGGGTGTAAAATCCGTGTTGCTGTCCATCCGAAACGCAAGTTGTAAACTGGATGCGCTTGGCTTAATACTTAGTAGTTTTACTCGTAGCTGTTAGCGGTTTTAATTCGCTGTATCTTATTAGGTGCTTTGAGTAGATATCTTCATGTTTTAGGTGACAAGTACCCAGTCTCAGGATTTTTTTTTTATGAACGAAGCCGGCAGACGAACATACAGTCCACCTGATGGTAGGTAAGTGGATTCTGTCGCCCATGGACATCCGCGATACATGCTAACATTAGTCCAAAATTACAAACGTTGGCACGTCCCGAGATGCGCTACCTTTGGAGATAGGTAATAGGAACGGATTTGGAGAAAGGGTTGGGAAAATATGGAGGGATAGGATGGGAATGGGCTCTGGCACATCTCACTCACTACCGAAACACGTACCTACGTACATAAGAGAAATAAGATAAAGTGGGAAATGCAGTACATTTCGAGGCAGTCTTCTGTGAGAGAGGGGTAACGTGGCCAGTTGAGCGCGTCCAGCGGCTGTTGGATTGCAGCGTGCACTTTCCCCCTCATAGATAAATTCCAGATGAATCTATAGGTAGGTATATCTAATTTGTTTAAGTAAGTAAATATGTTCCATATGTATACCGACAGTTGTGGGAATCGGAGTTTTAAACTCTTTTACAGAAGGTGAGTTTCTCGAACATCCAACAAAAACTAGTATAAACAACTGTTATCATCATCTGATCACTGTTATCATCGAGTTTTTATCATCATGTGAACAGTTGTAGGTGAGAATTGTATTTAATTTGGTCGCATACGGTAGAATCGTATACAATATTCTAAGACGAATCGATCGAAAAACTCGAGCCTTAACACTAGAATTCAGATTGCAATTAAAATGCGATCTTTCAGTGAGTACTGGGCTATTCTTAATTTATTCTTTCTTCACTTTTAAATCACTGAAAAGTGTTATAATCGTCTGCACAGCCGGTTGACGGCAAAGACTACAGAGTCATGTCTATAATTGTCACAATTAACCATAGCCAGACCTTTTTTCATCCACTGTTTGTACATGGGCCTCCTCAAGTACATCGTCTCGTGCATCGGGGACGTAAGTATGGTCTTTAAACGTCACGCTGGCCAAGAAGGTTGGCGAGCCCACTCTGTATCCCTTAGTCGCCTTTTACGATATCCACAGGAAGAAGTAGGGTACGTAGTGATATTATAAAGCCGGCCGATGAATTATTAATCAAATTAATAATTGTACCAAGAAATAATATCTAAATGTTAAGCTGCCTACCTATGTAGGTACCTATGTTACCAAATTTCATCAGAAGTCAGTAGTTCTTTTTACGCTGATTATATTTATGCATAGATAATGTTTGGGAACGTATTATCGCGTAAAATGAGATTCGGGTGTACTATGAATCTTCGGCTGTTACATTTATGAATAACGCCTGCAAATTTTATCATAGCAAATACTTGCTGTCTATTAGGTTGTCACGGGTAGACGACAGTCGTGTTATCAGTATTAGTTACTGTCTTACAACAAGACTGATCTTTGTACACCTATATAGAACTGTGACTTGATGACGGGCTTGAGGTCCTCAGTTATGCCCCAAAATACTACTTACCTAGATATAGACTGACCTTTTGCGAGATTAAAATCTTTTTGCGTTTCGTAAAATACCTATTTATAACGCTAACTTTACAATTAATATTCGATGCTCTAATTAAAGTCTAACTGAATGATTAGACTTATGACTTATGATTAGATATCCTACAACGTTATAATTGCAGTTGGTAAACATACATACCTGGCTGTATAATGTATATTGAAGACGTCGGTAATGAGCTGTATAGACGTTTGTTCTATGACATGATTGGTCATGCAATAATTATTTTCTACCTTTTAACATATCTTAGGTACCTACCTATATACTTTTTATCGGCCACGGCTCGCGGCCACAATGTGCACCAGCCGCCTATTCTATGGAAAAAAAATTGTTAGTCAATTAATTAATTAATTTACTCTTTTTGCACTATATTGTACGGAGGCGGACTTAATGCCTTAATTAACGCATTCTCTATCAGTCGACCGTTTGGTAAAATGAAAAAAATGTAAGCGGGTGCAGATGAAATTAAACAGTAGGTATCTATCTACAGCTTAATTCATCTGTATAAATAATATAATAATACATTGAAGATTTACTTATAAGTAGGTACGATAAAATATATAAATACATAGGTAGGTATACTAAAAATAGATATGAATAAAATATAATAGATACTTAATTATAAGTATTACATTTGTCTATAGTGGGTATTATATGGTATTTTTCTGCTATTTTCTCTATATTTATATTACTGTACATATATGTATTATATGTACATATACATACTTATATGTAATATAAATATAGAGAAAAAAGGAGAAAAATATCATTAGCTCTGTGAATTTCGGAGGTAATCTTCCCAAAGCGTCTTCATCAGCCGAACTTAATCTATTACGCTTAAATCCATCGTACCAACGACACACGGAGTTACCTTAGAAGACACTTGTCAGCAAACGCCATTCGAAGTCTATTTAAAGAATCTTAATGTTTATGGAACATTAAAAAATCATACAAAATCATAACGTGGAAATGTTCCCGTCGAATATCCATTTTTTAATGAGACACGATAATTTGATTCAGCTCGTTATAAATATGGACGGAAATTTGAATTTGGAATGTTTTGTTTTTATGTTATAGATTGTCATAGTTTTAATTGACATCAAAAGCAGACAGGGTTCCATAGAAAAAACTTTTTGTCGCAAATCTTTCTAAGTTTTCTTGTTTCTTGTTTGTTTCTCCTTGTTTTTGAGTTCTTAGTCGCTGGAAGACGCGTTGGCTACGTTGAAATAGGCTGTGAAAGAGGTACCTGAGGAAGAGTGGAAAAAATGTTTTCAAAATTGGTTCAGACGCATGAAACTTTGTATAGATGCAAGAGGAGAGTAGGGACTTTGCAAAATGCAATAAAAAAATTAGAACCTGTAGAACATTTTTTTTCTTCTTCGCATAACTTTTTGGGTTTCCCACGTTACATACGCGGGGAACCCAGAAATTAAAAGTAAAAAAAATACTCGGAATCCTCTCGGCAAATACAGTAGAAAAGCTACTTCCAAAATCAAAAAACACATGTGCACACACACAACCACCTGCGGCGTGTAACAGAAACATAACGCCGCGATAAATCAATCGAACTTTCCCTTATTTTGACAGATGCAAGACGCCATCTTGAATCAGCAGGAGGTGGTCTTGTGTGGTCTAACACTCAGAAATTGCTAAACATATGACAGATGGACATACAGCCATATGTAATATTATTGTTCTCATACGAAGTTACCGATACGCAAATCGATAAAAAAAAATAACGTGGCAAGAAAAATTGACAAATATACTAAGGCCTATATCTAACAGAAGAGAAGCTGATAATATGGTAGTATAATTTTAGATATTAATGCCTCCATAATTAAATTAAATATGTAATTTAAAAAAAATGTGAGTATTATTTATTAACAAAAAAATCAACAGAAAAGCAGTGATGTGAAGTTATTATAGGTACATAGAAATTAAACTGATTGCGCAAAACGTATTTTATTATGTAGTATATACCTATATACGAGGGAAGGTCCACATGTTTCCGGCCTGCCAGAGGAAAAGGACACTAAAGTTCATGAAACTATTTTTATTTTTCAATATAGTCTCCGACTCTTTGAACACACCGATTGAAGAATTTCGTCTTCAAGCATTGTGGTATAGGCGAACAGCTACCGCATTTTTCCAAAACCTGCCCAGCCTAGATGAATGCGTCTATTGACTTCCTTGCTAAAGCTGGACTTGCTTAGGTGGATGGTTTGCCCAAGGCAACTTCCTGAACAGGTACCTACATTGAACATTATTTTTGTCTCAATTAGCATTATCAAAATTTATTGTTAAGTGGTTTTAGCAGCAGAGACATCAGACGTTACCCACTCCCGATATCTCTTTTCGGTGAAACTATCCCTTGGGCTAGGAAGACCAAATATCTTGGAGTCACCCTAAACCATCGGTTGACCTTCCGAGAACACATAAAAACTGTCCGCCTTTGTACTCGGTCGCCTCAACCATCTCATAGGCGGGAAAAGTAAAATGTCGCTTAGAAATTAGCTGATATTGTACAAAACCTGCGTACGTTCCATAGTGACCTTCGCTAGCGTTGTTTTTGCACACGCAGCCCCTTCCAACATTAAAATTCTCCAAACCCTCCAAAATAGATTCGTGCCATAGAGACTTGCAATGTCGATCTCCACAAGAATTTAGAACTTCCCTCGATCATCAAATACGTGAAAGACCCCGCCCGACGCTACTACGACAGAGTACCTCACCATTTCAACCCCCTACTAGTTGACAGCCTCACCTATGTCCCCGATACTGGACGACTGGGGACGACCCCGACGACCCAATTACTGCTGCCAATGCGGTTCTTACACTACACTCACAGACTACATATATACATACACACCGTCATCGCCGGCGGAGACAAGGACGTCACCCTCGCTACACCGTGAACACACACCGGCCTTCAGCCAACACTTTTACCAGGTATCGGCACGTGCCTGGGCGCTTCTCACTGACTTGCGATCCCGCGATACTCTCCCAAAGCAGCCGAGGTCATTTCCTTCCGCCGAACTACCGGCGGGGGAGCCCTTAGGCTCATTGCTTCACACACTCTTTGCTTCTGCGCTCGCCCTAAACTATACATGTCCGGTGACTCTTGAAAGGCCATTAGGGCCACAAGAATTTAGCCATTCCGAAAAGAAATCACATCAGACGTTAGACATGAGACGGCTGGCTATTACTTAGACAGAAGAGGAAAGCTATGAAAAAAAAAAAACAATTAAAAAAACTGTTAAATTCTAAATGGCCAGTTACTTAATTAAATATGGTGTTAATATTCTAACAGTACCATACTACCAGCCTATGTCTCTCCACTGCAGCATATCGGCCTTTCCAAAGCTCACCACCATACACTATCTTTGGCTCTTCTCATCCAGCAACCACCGGTGAACTTCTTTCAGTCGTCGGGTCACCAGCGCTTAACACTTAACAGTGGTAAAACACAGATAGGCAATACTATTAATTGTCCTTTGCTAAATAATAAGTAAGTATTAAAAGTGACAGGCGTCCGTACAGTCATTGTACAAGATACTAATCACAGTTAATAAATATTAAACCGTTTCCCTAATTTATCACGACGGTGAAGTATCAACTTCCCTCAAACACCTACCCAAGCAAAATGCATTAAGTGTAATGTTTAAATAAATCAATTTGTCGCTTTTTAATCAAATACAATGGTGCTGTGTAACGAATGTCTACTTTTTACATTTCAATTAATAGGTAAACTGTGGACGCGTACGCACTATGATGATAGTAGGTACGCTCGATGACAGCTGCGATTCCAAAATCGCATTAAAAATTGCAATTAATTTACACTCGTATTTATAAAATTATTTTATGATTTGTTGCAATAGAATGCGTGTAAAAATTTGCACCGCTGGTTATTTCACTCACAACAATATGAGACTAAAGGTCAAAAGGTCAATGAGAATAATCTTGTCAAATAGTATAAAACAAAGTCGCTTCCCGCCGTCTGTCCCTCTGTATGTACCCTTAGATCTTTTAAACTACGCAACGGATTTTAATGCGGTTTTCATGAATAGATAGAGTGAATCAAGAGGAAGGTTTATACGTATAGTTTAATATTGTTTTAACGAAACCGACGCGAAGCGAGGGCGGTTCGCTAGTAATATAATAAAAAGGTAAAATTGTGTGTTTGTATGTTAGGGGTAATCTGTAGAACTACTGAACCGATTTCAAAAATTCTTTCACTAATAGGGAGCTACATTATCCGTGACTAATATAGGCTATATTTTATTTTAAGATTTTGAAGAAGAAAAAAACTTTTATTATATAAACCGAAGCGAAGCGAGGGCGGGTCGCTATAATTTATAAATATTGCCACTTATAAAGAACACACAGACAATAATTACAAAAAGTATTGTTTTGTGCCCCATATCATTCATAATAGGAGAATGTCCACATAGTAATGACTCTTTTGAAAAAAAATATTACACATGTAATGCAAAATAATTTTACATTATGTGTCTCTATAGTAAGACTTAAAAAAATGAAATATCTTTTAATCACATAATTCAGGTAACATAGGTAAGTACTTAAATTACTAACATTATAAATATTTTTACTAGTTAAACTAATATTTACCTAGATAAGAATTATAAATAATCAGCAGTTTTTAACCGCTACTGCAGGCCATCGTGTAAGAAAGATGGCGATCAGCAAAGTTGATACGAGACTTTATTGAATCGCAGAGCCCCTAATCCAATAATAATAACAACCGCTACGGTTACTTTTTCTAGTGGGTAGACCATGATTAGTGTTCAAACGTATTCATATATTCGTTTTGAGGTGTCGCCGGCCCAATTATACACTTTTTACCTTATTATCATAGCAGCTGCGTTTTTACAAATTTATTATACAGCGTAATGTCGTTTATTGGACGTCTTTAATTCATCACCGGCGTTTTTCCAGCGGCTGCGAACTTCTCGATGTGTTTCTAGGGTTCTGCCAAAATGAATGTGTAGATACGTACTCGTATATCTATTGAGTTTTATAAATATTGAAGAAATACTTCTGACTTTAAAATTTCGAATACTTTTCGCTAATATGACAACGAATGGCCAGTAGTTTATGAACAAACAGCAAACCGTATTTCTAAACTGATTTTTATGAAATTTTGGCTTAAAAATAGTTCAGGGGCATATCTCGTTTAACTTCATCGGTTCGGTAATTCCAAAATTACAACGGTGTAGCTTTCAAATTTCCTTAAAAATTTCAAAGTCAATACACATATAAACGTATTGTTGGATAGAGCACGTGAAACTCGATTTTTTTTACTAGAACGTACAGAATAAATTCGGAGCAATAACTTTTTATAAAACACCTTTTTGTTTCTAAAACTTAAAACATTATGACGTATTTTCTTCTAAAATATTGTTTCAATTTTTTTTAAAGAGAATCGCGAAATTTACCTTTTCGGCGGGCGCTTTAGATTGGGGGTTTTCCTTATCTCCACAGATTTAATTACTGACAGAACCCGCAATATGTGTAGATACGATTCACACTTTGCAGCATTTTTGTTCATAATGCAGGTATTCACTTATTCAATACCGTCATGTATAAACAAATTATTGGAGATAGCTATCTAACTAATTGACGACCGCACAATATTGAAATTTTAGTTTCACGGTAGTAAGCAGATATGAATGTATAATTGGAAGTCGCGTGTTACTAATTTTGTACGGATACCTGGAGTCGCCACACTCACACACTCACACATCAATAAGCCAATAAACCTTTAAAACATGATGCTTAACATTTAAAACCTACTTTATTGTGACAACAATAAGCTTTACTTTTTTTTGTAATATTTAATACCTTTTGGCGAGCATTGGATGTTGTGTCAAAAGTACATGAATACATACAATCAATTTAATATTTTATGTTATGTGATATACGATACCTTATTTACTGCCACTGTCGGACTTGCCACTGTCCAGTCACGTAGAAGCAAGTTAGGAGTCGCTCAGTAAAGATATGTGTATGGTGGGACTGGAAAAGCATTGTGTATTACGAGCTGTTGCCTCATGGCCAAACGATTAATTCTGATGTCTACTGTCAGCAATTAGTAAAATTGAAACAAGCATGTGAAGAAAATCGCCAAGAATTAATGAATAGAAACGACAATCACGACAATCACGATCCATCACGACAATGCTCGATCGCATACATGTTTGATGACTAAATAAAAATTGAGGGACCTTGGGTGGAAAGTTTTAATGCATCCTCCATACAGTCCAGACATAGCACCTTTAAATTATCATATATTCCGCTCTTTACAAAAATCTCTAAATGGAGTAAAATTACATTCAAGGGAAGCCTGTATAAACCTTTAGGTATATCTTATATTTCAACAGAGTCCAGATGGCTACAACATCGAAGAGACAAAACCTGAGACCACTAGTCTATAAAAGCATATAATGTGGTCAAAAATGAAGAAATGGGGTTTCATAAAGCTGTCAAATCGTATGGAGTACCCAAATCGATATAAGAAGACTTCGTTAAACGTACAAACAGTATATATGAGGTACTTGAAACCAGACTTGGTAGAAAAGCAACATTTGATGAAGAGATAGAAAAAAAAATACTAAACTTTTGTCTTTAAAAGCATAGCATTTCAACTTGCTGTGAAAAATAACATTCCTCATAGATTTTCTCTCAACGAATATGCTGGGAAAAAATTAAGATCGACCGTGAAAAGGGATTTGGAGATGGTGCCCCATCAGGCTCGAAGTTTGCTGTGCATAAATCAGCACCTCAAACTTTGCGGTGCATAGGTTAGATTCAGCTACATATCTCCACAAAATGGTTTAAGCATTTTATTGAAAATGTTAAGCCAAGCAAAAATAAGTCGGTAATTCTTTGCTCATACGAGAAATATGGAAGTTATAGACTTAGCGAGAGAAAATGGAAAATGGAGTTATTCTTATAATTGACCATTTTTCCCATTTTCTCTTGAAACCGACAAAATTTTAAAAATCAAATGGTATTCGTGAAGTTTGTTTGCAGAATCTTAAAGTAAATTAATCGCAGAACATATGTAAGGAAATATTGATAGTGGGCTTAATTAAAATATTTTTCTTTATTTTTCCAAAATCTGTATCCGATATTCGGTTCCTCTCCCCTATAATAAAGCTATGAGACTCATGTTAACCGAAAAACGGTGTGAAAATGTTATTATTTAAAAGATTATAAATCTAATTAATCAAACAATTAAGAAGTTTCATTCATTATTCATTATCAAACAATTATTCATAGGTTCCTATGGTTTTTTTTTATGGACGAAGGCGGCAGACGAGCATACAGTCCACCTGATGGTAAGTGGATACTGTCGTCCATAGACTTCCGCGATACATGCCAACATTAGTCCAAAATGACAAACGTTGGCATGCCCCCGGATGTGCTGTTTACCTATATATAAATATAGAAATGGATTTGGAGAACGGGTTGGGAAAATGGGGAGGGATAGGATGGGAATGGGCTCTTTCACATCACACTTACTACCGAAACACGTACGTACATTAGGGAAATAAGATAAAGTGGGAAATGCAGTACATTTCAAGGTAGTCTTCTGTGAGAGAGGGATAACGTGGCCAGTCGAGCGCGCCCAACAGCCGTTGGATTGCAGCGTGCACTCTCCCCCTCAATATATTCATTGGTAGATGTCAATTACATTTCGTTGGTGGATATTCCTATTTGTTACACCGAAAGTACAGTTTATTCTACATCATTGTATTTGCGGTTGCCGCCATCTAGCTGCGATTTGAATAAACTTGATAATAAAATCAATAAATAACTCTTAGAACGCTCGGTTGACTATATTGAATACTAGAATACTACGCTTGTGCACAAGCTGTCACTTGTTTATGATAACCTAATTGTCTTATC
Organism: Sesia bembeciformis; assembly: GCA_943735995.1. NCBI lineage: Eukaryota > Metazoa > Arthropoda > Insecta > Lepidoptera > Sesiidae > Sesia > Sesia bembeciformis. The sequence continues at coordinate 1,859,235 of OX031042.1, forward strand.
TTTCTATGGACGTAGCAGTACCTATATGTCGTAGGCATAGATTTTTTTACTAAATGGAAAGATCAACACAGCGTGTGAGCGAGAATTCAAACCGTAACACATTCACACATGAGCGAGAAAGAAACTCTCTTATCTACTTAGTGCCGCTATAGAGGTACCTACATAGCTATACTGATTTATTTTTAACTAGCGACCCGCCCTCACTTCGCTTCGGTTTATTAAATTTAAAACAATCTGAATAAGATATTTTCCTGCGGTAAAATGGAGCCTATATTTTAAGTTAGACCTCTAGCAATACATCGGTGAAAACTGCATTCAATTCCATCCAGTAGTTTTTGCGTGATGCGTGTACAAACATACAGACAGACAGACAGACAAAATGTCTAAAAACTGTTGTTTTAGGCTTCTGTTGCTCTAATAAAGACCCCCCCCCCATGCTAGTTTTTTTTAAATATCTATAATGTACAGACATCGGCCTGTTACAATTTTATTATATGTATATAGATTCTTAATTTGAATATTTTAGTTTACTGAGCTTGTGGTAATCAAAAGCCTGGGATTTATCAACAACTATGAAGATATACTCAAATAAGACATTTTTGGGCCACGTCGAATTTGATATTACCATGCGCATTATAGTTATCCAACGAGTCACTAAAATAACACAAAAGCTGGAAATGGGTTATTAAGTATAGGGAGTAGAATCGATTTTACCAGTTTTTACAATAGGTTTTTTTTTCATAGTACATTTCTAGTATACCTTTTATTCTACGCGCAGTTGCATTCTACGCGCGTCGGCGTGAGTAATTAGCGCTACAATTAGATAGAACAATAATTTATGTTTGTAACTTTTATTCCCTAAAATAATTTTATTTTTCTCTTGAACAGTTTCTTATCTATATACATAAAAGAGAATGTTGGTGTATTGATAATCTATTAGACTTCGTCACCGTTTGACCGATCACTATGAAAGTTGGCCCATATATGTATCTTTTCATGGAGAAGGTTTCTGTGTTATCGACTTTGTTGTAACTCGCCACTAGATGGCGCTGCAGCACATCGACTTCTATACCGTTCAACCGATCGCTATGAAAGTTAGTAAACATAGGTATTTGACCACGGAGAATATTCTCGATCTACTTTGTTGTAACTCGCCACTAGATGGCGCTGCAGTACATCAACTTTATGGCAGGACAACGTCTGCCGGGTTTTACTAGTATTATAATAAATTAGGTGACGTGTCTCAGGTTTAGAGTTACGTCAGTGACACGTTGCTTATTATGTCTATGGTATGTGATGTCGGCATCGGCAAAAAAAAAACAAGAGCAAAACAATGTAGGCGTAAGACCTTCACCGGAAGGCGAGCTGTCTTCGGCGGCGTCGTGTGTTGTGGATGTATGGCCCAAGTTAATGGATGCGAGAGTGCTGAAAAATAATAAAACCATTTCGACAGCGTCAAGGCATTCTGACAGTGCAGTTTACTTCGTAATAAATAATTTCAATGTCTAAAACGTATCCTGTCAATGTCCTGTACCGTAGGAGTAAGTCAAGTGTCGCTCAGTAAAGTAGGTTTATTGAAGACAGAAGAGGACTCCTTGGAACCATACGAAAACGCAATCACACGCTTTTATTTGATTATCACAAACACCACGCAATCTATTATAAATACACACCGATCTATTACAAATTGTAACCGCCAAACTGCAGTACAGTTGGACGGCAGTGTGGAAATCGTAGCTTTATGGAAAGTCATTCAAATTTATGGGCAACGGGTACTTTCTTTTTCTTTTCTCAAATGAATTGCCAAATTTTTGAACGACCGGGACCATATTTTCTCTTTGCCTTATCGAATGCGAGTGAGAGATAGCTACTTTAAACTCCTCGCTCTCGAACTGCTCCACAGCGAGCAGATGATTCTGTCTATTTTATTTTATTTTTAACTTTCTTCAAGCCTGAAACTGCATTGTTTTAGACTTCATATTCTACTTATAATTCTGAGTTAATTGACACATTACGTATTTTTAGAGAAAAAATATTAATTTACGAGTTTTGTATTTTTTAAAATTGTCAATTGTCCACACTAGGATTCCTTGTGCCGTGGGTCCAGAGACACACAAACACAAAGACACACCCAGATTCGAACACACATTTGTCTTTAAACAAATGAACGTCGAACCCGTGATCTTTTGAACTGTAGACAGGGTCACTATCAACTGCGCTGTCACAAATATAAAAAAAGTAAGTCACTAATTAAACTAATTTAAATGAAAATGATTAATTATACTAAATTAATAATTAATGAAAACTATAAACGAGATTTTAAACTCATTTAGAAACCCAAAAACAGGTTTAATACACTAATTAGTTACAATGAATCGTGTTCTACTTTTTAACAGACGTATTTTTACCGCCTTTTCAGTCTTGTAGCAATCGCATCCACATTCACACTCGACTTAACCGCTACCGTTTTTAACTTGTGCCACGGGGACTATTGGTGTTTTTATGCTATCACATTACATCACACGACATTCTGCTCTCATTCGACACACACACAAACATACATTTATAATTTTAATTATACACATTTGTGTCGCTATGCGACTAATGAGAACGTTTACATAATAATCGATGCGACTAGACGAATGTCGACGAACGTTCGAAATGGCATATCAGGCTGATAATTGCCGTCGGTAATGTAAATTATATATATGCGTCAAAGTAATCGCTTGAAATACAGCGAAACGGAAGTTTATATTTAATTCTGCAGTTATTAAGAAAATATGATTGTATAAAAGAATTTGCACATCGACGAGACTGTGTTGTGTACCTACATATATATATCAACTAATTATACCTACATATACCATCAATTGTAACCTGTACTCTGGCAAATAAGGAATCCGAATCGGAATTTGAATATGTATTAGCAACTTGATTTCTTGATTTTTTTTTAATGTCAATACAATGTTTGGTAGTGCGACCGGTCAGATGTACTTTATTACGACATTTTATAATCCAGCCTTTTTTTATTTCATACAATAATATTTCAATACACTAACCCCAAGGCTTCCGCCTTAGTTTTGTGACCTTCCATATGTAGATAGTCCATGGAATTCTATTTTAAATTCTACTCGTTTATCAGTATCTAACGACCTTGCCTTGCACGCAGGCTTGCCAACTTTCCAGTTTCCCACGACCGGACAGATGGCCAGATGCAGAGGAGCGTAGACAGAGAAACCTACGCTGAGAAGCCGGTGGGGGGGGGGGGGGGGGTTAAAGTCAAATATAAAGAGCAATAAGACCATTATTGTTATTATTTTTACCATTTTACTATAATTTGTTTTAATTTTTTTTTATTTTATGGACTAAGGCGGCAGACGAGCACACAGTCCACCTGATACCCACCTGATATATTTAAAGGAATAGACTGAAAGACAAAGATTGAAAGACTCAAAAGACTACATTTTTCAAAAGTATGCGTGTGCTGCTAATGCTAAAATTTGTGAATGAACCGTTCAATTTGAGTCTGCTGGTCAAACTGGTCTAACCCGGACATCCAAACGAAAGCCGGACCGCATGTCTAACTGCACAGCATAGATCTCCCCTTGCAATCAATAACGAGGGATTCAGGGCCAAAACCCACCACGTGATAATTTAAGGCTTTGTAAAAAATATGTAAATACGTATGTACAATATTTATTTTATTTTATTTCAAAGTATTTACAAATGGAACATACACAAAAAAACAAAAAAAAATAATAGTAGCCATGCAGCATATACAATACTCAAGAACCACCTCATCTCAAGCCACCTTGAGATGAGATGAGACATCGGTCTCTTGTTTATTCACGGACGTATACTAAATGAATGAAAAATCTTAAAAACTCTATTTTGTTGATTTTGAAAAGTAAAGTTTTTAAAAGTTCGTACAACATTATTTGAATCGATATTCTAAATTCAAACTAAACATGAATTTGCGTTGATTTATAGCAATTACATGTGTGGTTTTAATCAAGTAAGTGTGACAATAAAATAAGAGTACCTACTTAGTTAATCGTAAATCATTTGTAGCATGAATCTCCAATCTATACGTGCTTGTGAAGGATATATAGACGAATTTCGCGTATATTACGTACTGGCATAAGGTTCACAATAAACTTTTGGAAGCATCGATTTATTAAAATGATATATTTTTAATTTGAAGAAAATATTTTCTTCAATTAAATGATTTGCCGAGCTTGAGAATGAATATTTATCCGTCTTTTAAAATCTGGTTGTGATGGCACCACCAGATTATGGTTAAATAAATGGTTACCGTAAATTACAAACAATTATGGTTGTATTGTAATTTACGCTAAAACGGCTATATATAAATATTCGTAATTGAACGCGACCTACTCGTACCTATACCATCTCAAAAGCAACTAATTACGATTCCTGTAATTGCGAAAAAGGGACTTTGTAACGAAAGTAGACGATGATATACGATGGCTGTTTCATGTTCTCGAATACTGTACATATTATCGTTACTAGTAAACACAGCTGCACTATATTTACAACAAGATAAACAAATGATGAAATGTAAGAATTATGAAGGCAATCGAAGATGGCTACGGCCCATGGCCTGTATAGTTGTAAGGTTAACATTGTTTTTTTTTTATTGAAGCCAAAAGAATCATGGCAAATGGCAAATTTATCATGATAACGTGTCCCAGATTGGTGAGAGTTGCTTGTACGTAAATGGGAGCAAATTGAGTGTTTCTACTGTGTAATCGAGGCACCTGGAATGTAACGAGAGACAGCAGGTCCTCACAGTCTATCTTGTTTCTTATGAGTCTAGCCAGGAATACATCTGTACAGGGGCATTTTGTCTGTAGACTATTAAAACGGTAACCTTCGAGGCATTAACAAAGAATCATGAACAGATTGCATGGCTATATGTGTAAGTACAGTCAGCAATACGCTATTGTACCCAAAACCATTTGATTGCTAGCGTTTTAAAGTACCGATGGATGTTGGTTAACCTGATGCAAAAGTACAAATAAGTTATATAAGTACTACATACAAATTCGCTTGCCTACTCGAATATGGTTATAATATTATAACTTGATCTTATATGACAAGCTTCATTGCACTGGGTGAAAGTGATTTGATTACATTTCTACATTACATTTTCCTGTCCCTACATTTGGACGAGATACTTTGGAGGACAGATACATTTTTCGTCGTCTATACAACTGTGCTTGAAGACGAAAGTCTTTAATCAGTGCATCCCGTTCTGCCAGTTATGATGAATGGTACCGAAACGTGGTTCCTAATGTAAGGCCTGATCCATAAGTCCAATATATCCAGCAGTGGACCTCGATCCTTTACCAGCAGGAAGTTCCACCTCCCATGGTTCTTCCATCCTTGCTGTTATTCGGACCAAATCGTGGGAGTAGCGCATCGTACTTGCGAAGGCTCTATCCGACTCGCTCGTTCTTGACTCCCTTCAAATTCTTAAACTATCCTCCTTTTATTCTCTCTCCTAACCACGGTAGCGAACTCTCTTTGCAACATGTCGTCTTTGGAAATTTTGTAGCCAAGGAAATTCACTTCCTTAATACCAAAACCACAACTTAGACGCGTTCACCACACACCCGTATACAGAAAAACGCTGGAAAATGATGCGAAGGTGCTTAGCATGTTCCTCATTATTGCGAGAGAACAGCAGAACATAATCCACCTAAGGGAAGCAAAAGTCGAGCACCTTTACGACTTTGTCAATAAAGCGCTGGAAGCCATACCTTTATGCCTACGGTGTGTGGACTCTTAGCCGTCTGAAGTTCGCCGCCGAGTTGATGAGATCCTGTTAATGTACCGGACCTTCCTTGCGTTCTAACCCCTTCAACACCTATTCTCGCACATTGTCATAGAGAGGACAAACGCATAAAATATGATGTAGGTCCTCATCTTCCATACGGCAACTCACACATGCTACAGTGGTTCAATCCTAGATAGGAGTGACCCTCCCCGCTGCCGTCATCGTGGTCCTTGGCACGTCCTAGACGACCCCGACGACCCAATTACTGCTGCCAATAACTACACTACACTTACACTACACTCACAGACTACACATTACACCATTCCCACCAGCGATGATAAGAACGTCACCCTCGCTACACCGTGTACACACACCAGCCTTCAGCCAACACTTTTACCAGGTATCGGAACGTGCCTAGGCGCTTCTCACCGACTCGTAATCCGCGGTACCCTACCAAAGCAATGTCCTAAAGCGAGGTCCGTGCTTTCCGCCAGTCTACCGGCGGGGGAACCCTTGGGCTCGTTGCTACATACGTTTTGTGCTCCTGGCTGAGCGCCTTCTGCTCTCGCCCTAAACTATACATGTCCGGTGACTCTTGAAAGGCCATTAGGGCCACAAGAATTTAGCCATTTCGAAAAAAAAAACAGTCGTTCAATTGGGTTGTTGAAAAAAAAAAAAACTTTGATTTTTATTTTTTTTTATGAAGCTTTTATCGCATTAGAGCCCAAAACAGAAAAAAGTATTGATTTTGTATAAGCCTGTAAATAGATATTAATAATTAAAACGTCTGAAAAATTCAAATTTTTCATATGATCGTGAAACGCTACGTGATTGGTCCAAGCGTTTGTGACGTCACGATGTTATACGGACGCCACGCGAGTGCTCCAGACTGTAGGCAAACTGTGTGACTAACCTCTTAAACGTTCGGAAATTTTTCGATAAATTCTAATATTTTGTGAAGTACAAAAGCAGTGAGTGATGTGCGAAAATGGATTTGTGAAAGCAAACGCTAATAATTTGCCACAAATAAATATGTTCATGGTGTTAGAATTTCTGAAAGACGACGATCGTTTCAATGCTCCGGAGATGCGTTGTGCGAAAGCTTCATTGTGAGTAAAATTCTTGCCTTTGCATAAATAAATTGCAGTTGACAAGAAAATTTGCTGCAAAGTGATACTGGTTATATTATTTTTTTCTAAATTTCATTATTCGAAGGGCTGGTCGTGAGAGCTACGGAGATGCAGCAATAGGTTATGTTCAATTGAAACGTGAAGGAGACATCTGCATCGTGAAATGTCGAGTATGTCCTGAACATAAAGTGCGAAGCAAGACATATTCAGCGTTAAACCATTTTTTACGGAGTTTCACATCCTGTGGCACCGTCACAAAAACTTTGTTCGGTGCACTTTTCGTCGTATTTTTACACAAAGGCACGAAACACGTCCTGTATGTTTTAATTGTTGTCATTTTCAATTAAAATCCGTACTTGCAATATAATTCGTTGATCCCGTATAACATCGTGACGTCACAGACCATTCGGGTAACTTCGGGCGTAATCGGAGCGTCGTCGGCTATGAATTTATTATTCAATTTTCCAAACGCTATATCTTCGTTAATATTGACTTAAAAAAAAAAAAAAAATTACTTCTCAATAAAAAACGTATATAAACTTTCGAAAAAAAAAATAAAAAAAATACGTTCAACAACCCAATTCCATGTCCAATATAAATGAAACCTGGTAAACAAGAAATTCATCACAGCTTTCTCATAAGCATGAAAATAGGATGTTTATGAGACTGCATCGCTGGTTGGTCGCCGCGCCCCGTGTGAAAACTTTCAAACGACAACCGCATCCGGGGGCCTGTCAACGTTTGTGGACTGATGTTGGCATGCATCGCGAATGTCCATGGGCGTTTAGACCAAAGGTTCCCAAAGTTTTATGGCCACGGAACCCCTACGAAATTACTTTTAATGTATGGAACCCCAACACCTTTAAAAATAAACAAGTAATTGTTGACATGTAAACCATTACCTAACGTTTTTCCTCTTAATTGTAAATTTTACCACGATTACGGACGGCGCGTGAGGAAGGGGATGTGTCATGTCGCGATGCTATGCTTATAGTAATGGGTCATTTACACTTAGCTAGTTGTTGAGTTACTAGTTATTATTTATTACAAAATTTTGAATTTTTATTTCTTGTGGAATTATTGACCAATGACAAATGAAACTAATTCGCGGAACCCTGGTGAGCCGTCCTGGTAACCAATTACCAAGGGTTCCCCGGAATCCACTTTAGGAATCGCTGGTTTAGACGGTAGACATTTCTAAGAGCTACATAATTTGTTATTACTGGAATGATGCGTAATAATTTCATTTTTTGCTTTCAATTTTTGACATAAAAAGCCTGTCACGAACGTCTCAATTCCGCATGATTAGTACGTCTTTGTTCGACAATGATTGTTATTTGGAGACAGTCATTTAAGCAGAGTTTATACGACGTTTTATACAGTAGGCTGAAACTGTATGTTATAAAAAAGCCTATGACGGAGGGAAGATTACCGTAAGTGGCGGTCTGGTGTCAAGTGGTTCTAGAACACCATCACCTCATCACTCCCCGTGGCTGTCAAAAACGGAGACCAAGGGATAACAAACTTCGTACCTACTTGAATAATTCAGGCCGGAGTTTGAATTCACGAAATTTCGTATGTGAGTTGTAAATAGAGACTAGTCTAGTCAGCGCTCTTATTTATCACTTTATTGCACAAACTACGTACAATGGGCGGGCCATTGTATTCCAGCCAATCTTCAGGAGAGGAAAGATATAACGACGGGACGGTGCAATCAAGGAGGTAGAAAAGCAAACAAAAAAAATAAAATTAATCAAAAGAATAATATTAAAAAAATATATATAGTGTATTTAGTGTCAAAAAATTCTTAAAATTCCAAAGATATTGACTTTTATCTTTTTTTTGGCCTTTCAAGAGTCACCGGACATGTATGGTATAGGGCAAGCGCAGAAGGCGCTCAGTCGTTATATCTTTCCTCTGAGCGAAAGAGTGTGTGCAGCAACGAACCTAAGGGCTCCCCCGCCGGTAGACCGGAAGAAGGAACGGACCTCAGCTCAGGGCGTTGCTTTGGAAGGGTACCGCGGGATCGCGGGTCGGTGGAAGCTCAACATTGACGTTGGCATGAATCCCAAATGATCATGGGCGACAGTATTCAGAAATTTGGCTAATTGTAACTTGACTAAATAGTAATTTGACATCTTATAGTTATAGAACCTATTCACTTACCATCAGACAAACTATCTTGAGCTTGCCATAAATAAAAATCCAACACAATAAAATAAAATAGTAGAGAACACCTGAATACACTTACGCAGGATAACGAGATGAATAAGTGAATTTGCTGCTGCTAATAAAATTAAAAATTACGAACTTTATCAAGTCCATTATTAATAAACCTTTGTTAAAAACTAAACTTACACCTACTTCAAAGTAGTTAGAGCAAGCAGGAAAAAAAAAATTATTCAAAGACTTCATCTATCTATGTATCTATGTTACAGCTAAAACTTTTTATCTTTGATCTAAATATTATCAAAAAAAGAAATAAATTATTGTCTGCATTGATCGTTCCAAATTTAAATATTGCTTTGCTTAGATTGTCACACAACTTTCCTCTAGCCTGAGTTCTAGCCATAAAATATTATAAAAAAACAAATCCCGCATATATCGTTCCAAAAACAAAGAAAAAAGCGGTTAGAACCTCCTTACTAAACCCAAGTAGTACAATTGGTGCCTGTACCAAGGAACTATACACTATCACTCTTTAATCATAATACTACGTAACTCGCTACATTCATTACTGTTTAGCTTTAACTATCATGTAGAAATTCAGAGCGAAAAGCAGTAATGTATTAATTGAAATTTAATAATGACAGCATATCAGAGGAAATAATGAGTTACGTAGTACAAAGATCCTATCACTGAATGGAAAGGCAATGAGTACATTTCACCAAGTATAAAACGGTCGTGGGGATCACAAACTACATCAGTTCACATTTAGAAGTCGACAACAGCATCCAAATCTAACAACATGATCGCTTTCGTAAGTGTTTTAAAGTTTTTTAAAAGTGTTTAAAAAGGAGCGCCATAAAGTGACATTTCTAGTGATGTAACTCGGACATCCTAATCGATATAACTAGTTACTTAAAAAATATTATTATTATTATCATATTGTTATGTAATTGTTCTATTTTTTATGTGAATGTTAATAAGTTACTCATATTATCTGATGTAATAATGCAGAATACAATGCATACTTATGCACTTTAATATTTTTTATCTGCAATTATATTTTGAAATTTAATATTAAAGGATATTGACATAAAAATGTACAATTGATACAATTCTTCTGTCATATATGTATGAGAACCATTTGTTGTATAACAAATCATCTATTACGCAACAACTGTGACGGGACATTCTCTTCCATGTTCCGGTTTCAGATATGCTTACTTTTACTTACCATTTATGGGCATCTTACCTCCTCCAAAGTAGTCAATGAGGTTACCACCAATGACCTCCTTTAAACTTTTACCGTTCAAACTTTCTAGATATTTCTCAAATTTCACTATTCATAAACGGCATATTGTGAGGATTTTTAATCAGTCGTGTCTGTTTAAATAAATTTTCCAAAAAATAAATAAATAAATATATTCATTGCCCATATAATGCTTAGTCTGGAATAGCTGCAAGAAGAATATCGCTCCATTCCACTTGCAGAGTTTTACCACGTGGCTACAAAATATTTATCTGCAAAGACGCCTTATCTAAATTACTTACTAATCAAAAATGGTCTAAATATTCCTAAACATTTATCTAATCTATTTATTTCTCCTTAAAATTACAGAAAACAGCAGCCATCCTCCTCCTAGCCGCATTAGCCAGCGCTCGTCCTTCAGAGGAATGGGAGCCTGAAGGCCACTCGCACACGGAGCACACCAAACCGTACCACGTGACCGTGGTGAAAAAGATCGGCGTTCCGATTCCACACCCGGTCGCTGTGTCCGTGCCCCAGTACGTCAAAATACCGATCCCCCAACCGTACCCAGTCCATGTGACTGTGGAACAACCGATCCATGTGCCTGTTTATAAGGTAAGAACAAACTACATCAATCTTGTCAACTTCTAAGGCTTAACCAGAATCATACAATTAATTTCGCCCCTTCAACGTTTTCAACTTCACTTATAAATTTGTTAATAGTATTGTTCCGCGTGGCTTACCGCTGTGCACATCATGATCACTTTCGACATCTCATTCCATATATTGTTACCTTTCTTGTTATCAAACATTTCTTTAAGCTTCAATTTAACCGATATCAATGTAGTTACAGCAAAGCTCCAGTTTTTTCGTTGTTACAAAGTTTTGACGCTTCGTCAAATTGCTCTTTTTAATGATCTTACTATAATACCTCACACTTTTTTGTTTTGATTATCATGACAGTGTCACCAATATTAACATAAAATAGAATCAAGCTCATAATTTATAGCTAAATTTTCTAAAAGAGAAAATGACTCATTTTAGTGAATCAATTATGTTAATCTGTAAAATCGATTCAAATGCACCTTTTACACAAAAACAGAAGAGTATCGCATTATTAAATCCTCGACAGATTTTTAATTACTTCTCAAATGCACGTCACATGTTTTAAATGATCTAAACGAATAAGTAAAAAATGTAAATAATTGTGGCTCCTTTCTCTCCTTCTCCAATTGCTCCAGTTTAAAAAAATATATAATAAAAGACAGGAATAAAATAATGTTGGGTTGTTCGGGAAATAATCTCGTTTTTTTTTGTGGAAATGAAAGAAAATTTTCTTATAATATAAAAATATTTTATTGAGTTATATATTGACCGTTTCGGTCCAGTACCGTTTGCCATCCTTCTGGTAGTACTGGTGGAATTATTTCCACGCTCATAAAACTTCTGATCTTTGCTTTCAAAAAATTGATTGATTTTTGACATCCTCAATTGAAGTAAATGTTTTGGCATTTAATTTTTTTTTTGTAAAGACCTGATCAGGTAACCATCCGAGGGTGCCAGATCTGGCGAATATGGTGGGTATGGTAGCACGTCACATCCAAGCTGTAACAGTTGTTGACGAGTTACCAAACTTGTGTGAGGTCTGGCATTCCAGAACGTGGTGCATCTTCAATATCGAAATTGCCGAAATAAAAGTTTGCGAACCAGTTTTGGCACTGGTGTTCTGTCAACACATCTTCTCCATATACGTCTCATAATTTGTTTCTTGCTTTACCTGCATTCTTACCTTTTCGGTAATAAAAAAGCAAAATATAATAAAACCCAAAAAAATGCTACGAATCATACAATTATTTTTTAATACAAATATACCTTGATAGGTCAGCTGTCGAAATATATAAAGACAATCATATATTTAGAATGAAGATGACTGGTTAAAAATACAACTAATTACTCTCTTGAGAAAAAAACGAAATTACTTTCCGAACCACCCCAATAAATTAACCATTAGAGTTTTTCTCGGTAAACAATCTTAAAGTTAAAGGAGAAACTTCGCATTGTCTGACGATTTTATTGTGGGAAAGTTTGTATCACTTGTATTGTCATAAAATTACTTATATTTTTTCCTTTTCAACGGTTAATGCATCCACTCTAGTAATCAGTGACATAATACGCCACTCACAGCACTGATTATTACGTAACTGGCCCCGACGAAAGTAAAAGTGACAATCACCCAAGCGTGAGTTCGTTTTTTAAAAACAGTACAACATTCCCGCGCACGCGTGACGTTTACTAGTTCGTTCGGAAATTTGAAATGTCTTTTGATAACAAGTGCTAAATTATTTTTGTGCGATAACTTTTACTTTTCTATTTTTACAGGTTGTACCCCAAATTGTAGAGAAGCCCGTACCGTACACCGTTGAGAAGCCCATCCCTTATGATGTCGAGAAACCCTACCCCGTTGAAGTAGAAAAGAAGGTTGAGGTCCCCATCCCCAAGCCTTACCCCGTACACGTACCCGTTTACAAACACATCTACCACCACAAGGGGGGCAAACACTAAATGGAAATTAGTTTTTAGGTACTTTAACTGGGGCATTATGAAAAAAAAAGCTTGCAATGTGAGCGTAGCAATGTTTCATCGATACTTAAATTTCGAGTGGCCAGCCCTATTTGTAAATACAATTTTTTAAGGTTAAATGTAGATCTGATGGAGATGTATTTTCATCAGCATTGACTACCGTTTGTTGAAATGTGATATTTATTGTGTGTTTTTATACAATTGTTGTGTTATTGCTGTTGTTTGCAATCGTTGTTGACTATTGTGTAATGTTGTTGATTATTAATAGGATTTTAATACAATCTTTATACAAAATATTGGTATTTTTTCTCCACCTCTATTAAGTCCAATAGAAAGAAAATTTAAGTTAAATCAGTTTTTTTCTTAAATCATTCGGCCCATTTTTTATTACTTAAGAATATTGGCATCATTGTCAATCATTTAAAAGTTATTTCGAGTTAAAAGCTGCATGTTTACAATCTACAATACGTACAATGTCTCCAACTTTCACTGTCATGGTCAAGGCAGTTCAATGAGTGGAGTATAATTAAGATCGCAGATCGCTGCGATCTTAATAGTTATGTTAATTTACTATCGTCCACTGTCTCCTTTGTATGAAGAGATTTTTTGTTGTATAATAATAAAACAGCAATGTATTTTATACCCTTCCTTAAAGTAGTTATAATAGTAAAAATTTGAACATATCGTTAAAATAGTCTTTCCACTTACTATTCGAATCCTCTATATTACTCTATAAGATGAAAATGACTTTGTTCCTTGCAAATATTTTATGAATGACTTTTATATGGTATTTGAGTCTACAAATAATTACTTAAATAAATAGCGGGAGATACTAGAAATCGATCCACGTAATCAATATCAGAATATCTAGAATAATGACTGTTATAGATTTTAGAAATCGAAGTTAGTAAAGAACGGCGCTACTGTGTAATGATGGCATTCACACAGTAGTCTCATATCCCACGCTATCTCGGCCACTCCCGCGCTAAACCCCCACCTCAATTATTCGTATTTCGTATCCACCCAATTTTCTAATCACTAAATAAATATTTTCATTAAGGGTTTAATTTTTTTTTCTTAATTAGCTTAATAAGCCACAAAACATCAGTTTCAGTTACAAGAGGCTCGGTCAATAATGTCAATAATAACGTTATAGCCCTATCAGACTATAACGTTCCATTGCAGGTCATAGGCCTCGCCCTAGTAAATCACTCAGAAATTTCGGGCCATTATCCACCAAGCGTAGCCGGTGCGGGTTGGGGGATACAAAAAATCTGAGATGGCCACATATTTTTTTAATTCGGGAACAAGTGGGCTTCTTCACGACGTTTATCTTCACCTCTGAGCTAGATATTTTTTTTAAATGGATACATAAGTTAAAACTCAGCGGTAGGTATTGGCAGATTTGAACTCATGGCCTCCCCAATGGGTCCAGAATAGCCCCTAGACTATCGTCGTGTCACACTGCCTAATCTTATTTATATTTTCTAGAAACAGGTTAAGGATTCAGTTTAGAGACAAGTTACCTATTTCCTTAATTAATATTTCTCCGTACCCATAAGTAGATACAATGTTATCTAACCTAAATTGATACTGAATGATACAGGAAATTATTAAAGATTTATATCATTGTGCAATAAATGTTTACACCACAGCAGAGAGAAAGTGAATGATTATAATCTATACATATAATAAAATTGTAACAGGCCGATGTCTGTACATTATAGATATTGGAAAAAAAAACTAATATAGGGGGGTCTTTATTAGAGCAACAGAAGCCAAAACAACAGTTTTTAGAAATTTTGTCTGTCTGTATGTGTATGTTTGTACACGCATCACGCAAAAACTACTGCATGGAATTGAAAACAGTTTTCACCGATGTATTGCTAGAGGTCTAACTTAAAATATAGGCTCCATTTTACCGCAGGAAAATTCCTTATTCCGATTGTTTTAAATTTAATAAACCGAAGCGAAGTGAGGGCGGGTCGCTAGTAAATATATATATAAAAATGGATATTGGTATATCTGATGTTAATACACTTCGACAGCGACTGACCGATCACCATGAAAGTTGGCATATATATGTATTTTTTCATGGGGAAGGTTTTTATGATATCCACTTTATTGTAACTCGCCACTAGATGGCGCTGCAGCACATCAACTTCTATACCGTTCAACTGATCGCCATGAAAATTGGTATACATAGGTATTTGAGCACGGAGAATATTTTCAAGCTATCGACTTTGTTATAACTCGCCACTAGATGGCGCTGCAGCACATCAACTTCTATGGCAGGTCTGCGGGGTTTTGCTAGTAAGTTATAAAGTATACCTATACAAATGGGTCAATTATTTTTTTCACAGAGAGTAACTATTTTCGATAGCGAACGACAGAGACTGATAGCCCTTTTGATGAATCGTAACTTTTATTTCCTCACTCCTCCCGTCGAATAGTAAAGGGATTCAGGAATAGTGTGGGAGAGAGTCCGGACTCGAGTGCCGGGATGACGCCACTCCCCGTCCTTCTCTATCCAGTCGAACACACAGCAGACGTAATTTTTATTTCTTCACAGACTATTCTTAAGACCTGACTTATAACTAGAGATCAGGTATTCGGGTGCATATTTGCTTAAAAGGTATAAAGTATGGAAGCGGCTTCTTAAAATAATTTATTTGTAAACCGAAATCCCGGGATTTCACAACTAATAGGATGCTTATTTATGAAACTCCTCAGCAGTTTTGAAGGTCTGGTGGTAACCAGGCCAGAGTTGATAGGATCTAAGGCACTATTGAAGATATAGACTTCGGATTTGGACTCAAATTCTTAGTTCTAATGACAATTTGTAGGGATACAGTTCTGAGGGTCTTGGGGATTAACTTTACAACTTTAGGTATATGCATCGTATTCTATAGTTGGAACATAAAATTTGTCGATCCCGGGATTGTGGCATTCGCCCGATACATAAGTGCACTCCATACTTATGTAGCCATCTCAACTTTAGGTAAATATGCACCCGAATATGCGATCTCTAGTTATAACTACTCTATATAAATATTCGTAATTGAATGCGACCTACTTCTATACTGTCCCAAAGGCAAAGTAATTACGATTCGTGTACCTGATTGCGAGAAAGATACCAAGAAACGAAAGTAGACGACGATGACCGGTGGCTTTTTCGTGTTCTCAAGTACCTACTGTATGTATGCAATATATATATATATATTATATATTCGGATACGCCCGAACGCTTCAGCCACGTCTATTACATATGTACTTTATTACGAGATACTTTATTTGCATAGACTTGAATGACGCGTTCTGGTGTTTCCGGATTAGCCGATGGCCAATGTTTTCGTAATGTATCTGTACCTTAGGATGTTTTCCTTCATCGCCGGACTAGTGATGACCTGATGCCGGAATAAATATTAAACAAATTTAATAAACACACCTAACCCTACAATATTGAAGTACCTATATTCCGTAATGACTATAAAATGTAGGATAAAATACATTTTTAGTCTTTCACGCAACCGTTATTTCGAAGACAGCAATAGATTTTCCTTATCTAAGCACGAAACTATACGCCATCCATACATGACGAAATGATAAGGTTTCTAGTTGGCTACGGAATCCTAAAGATGGCGTAGGTATTCCAACACGACACCAATGTCCGCCTCGAAACGAGTACACGCAGCGGGACACCAGACGAGGAGGGCCCACCTGGGCCCCGCAAAGATCAAATATAAAATGCATGTAAAAGTAAGGGTCTAACTTAGAATCTAGGTCCCATATGTCGCAGAGAAATTACGAAATCGGGGATATCCCGGAATCCATAGGGATATCGCATTTAAATCGATAACCTAATCATACTGAAAAAATGTATCTAGTACAAAACAAAATAATTTGGTTCAGTGATATTATGTCGTTATACCAGACCGATTCTAGCAAGTTGATAAACTAAGCATTCCCTGGATATGCAATTATGAAATACGAGATATAACCCGCCCTCGCTTCATTTCGGTTTATAGGTAAGTTTCTTTTTTCAAAATAAAATATAGCCACGTATTAGACACGATTAGTGTAGCTTGCTGTTTGTGAAAGATTTTTTGAAATCGCATCAGTAGTTCCAGAGATTACCGCCAACATACCTTTTACACAATTTTACCTCTTTATTATATTAGTATAGAAGTATAGATTTATATTATTATATAGATAGATATTCATCATCCGTTCTGATCTGAGAAAAATAAAACAAAATGGGCAAATATGTTTTCTGGGTAGGCAGGATTTTCGCGTTGTTTAAAAACGAAAGAACCAAGAATAATGCTATTTTTGAAAGAGAACTGCTAGTTAAATTATTCTCTAGAGTGAAACATACCAATTAGCAAAGTATGCAAAGTCATCGTACTGTTATTTGCAATGGTTAAAAACATGTGTAAAGAGCATCAATATACGTATTCTTTATCGATAATGCCGAAAGAATTAAGCTTGGGGACCTCTGATCCAGAAGATGGTACTTTTTAAGCATACTTTACAACGAATGAATGAATGAAAATTATTTATCGCATTCCTGTTTAACTTAATTAAGTACATTAAACATGACATATACAGTAGCAAAAGGCGCTCTTATCGCTAAAAACGATCTCTTTCAGGCAACCAACGGGTAGTGAAATTAATTGTAGGAAGAAATTAATTCGATAATAGTAATATAAGTACAAAATAATTCTAAAAAACAATATTTGGTATCAAAATCAGTCTGTGACGTTCCTCTGCAGGGCACAGGTGGATTAGGACTTGACACAAGAATATTTCAAGCCATAATCCAATCTCATGTTTGAAAAGAGAAACGACGGTCATAAGAAGTTGTCAGGATATATCTACCGCAGTACCGATGGGGTAGACGAGTCCGTGAATGGAGACCACGTCTTGGGAAACGCAGCGTCGGATGTCATACCAGACGTTTGATATTGTAAATCGGGTCTGAACGCGTAAAATTAAAGGTTCTGTTTACCTTTTATTTCGAATCGACGTTTCAGCGCGGGTTCCACCAACCGTGGTCACGAGTGTACTGAATAGGCGAGTAGTCCAGAATGGGAGCTGTGAGCAGCTTTAGCAACTACCCACATTTGATCTTAACATTCGGAAAGGCTGCGTCGGTAAATCGCAAGGTTTAAATTTGTTAATCACCGAATTCCACGTCGACGACAGTTTATATACATCTTCCCTATTCAGCAGTGGAGAGCCATAGGCTAAAAATCCGTAGTGTTCTGGAATTAAATTGTCGTGCAAATGCTTATTTTGTTATAGGAAGGAAGGATGTTTGTCTTTTATGGATGGTAACTGGATACTGTTATCCATGGACATTCGTTATACATGTCAACATTAGTCAAGATAGTACTGCAAAAACTACTGGACGGATTTTAATGAAACTTGGAATAATTATAGCTTACCTACCTATCTATGTGCCTAGTTAAGAATTAGGGTACTTTTTATCCAGATCCATTATAGAGTTCCCACGGGAATCATTCCAAAGTTTAAGAGAACGAAGTCGCGGGTTTCTATTTTAATATTTTAAATACTTTCTTTTAACATATTTGTGTACGCCACTATAGTAACTATCAATTATTTAAATATTTATTTTAAAACATCCTCAATGACTCCTCTAACACTTGAAAAAGGACATCACCCTTCAATCCTGCTACACCTTTTTTGAAAAAATTAAAAATAATTGTATTTCCATAACTGACCGATTGGTTCCGCCCGTCCGCCCGGGGGGACGGGGGGGGGCGCTGCGGGCGATTACGTTTTATTTTTACACTTTTTTGGAGTTCCGCAGACAGGATGAAATAAAAAAATCCTAAGTGGTGTTTGGGTTCTTGATTTCAACTTCTACACTAATTGTTGGTTATTTTCACATACAGGATCAGAAAACAAAAATCCTAATTAGACATAGACATTAGTTTATGCGGACACAACAACACACAACCAAAGGAGGAATAGACAATTTACACATTAGAAGTTTAAACATAAAAAATAAGAAACATAATAAAAATATTCAATCAGGAAATAACACTGGTAGTATGTAGTACAGGTAGATACCTATCGTACGGTATCCTGTTTAAAAAAGAACCATTCACCCTTGACCGATTTTTTTACTTCTTTTCTGGCATCAGTGAGATGCGCACACGCACCTGCCAGCCCCCCACCGGGCCCTCTGCTTTCATACCGACAGATTAATGCCAGCTTTTCATAATGCTTTTTGTGAAAAAAATCATAGACATAAGCCGCAGTTCACGTAAGGCTTTAAGAGGTCATTATGACTTTTTTCGTCCAGTTATAAATTACACAATTGACATGTGAAAAACGTGTCATGAATTAATTTCAAACACAAAAGTTACAAAATCTTTTAATGAAGCAGTCTTAAGACTGAAATAAAAATAAAAATTAAAGAATAAAAATATTGATATCAACAATGTAATGGAAAAACTAACCAACCAATCGGTACCAACTCGTGTCGCTGCGTGAACTGCGAGTAGTACCTACACTTCCCGGCCGAAAGTAATACACATCGGCTTTTAGAAAGAGACTATCGGCTAACTTTGGTTTTGTCGTCTCTGTCGTGTGCCTGTACTACAGAGACGACGTTTAAAAACCGAACGTAGTCGATCATAGTTGATGTGTATTAGGTACTTTCGGCCGAAATGTGTAGGTAGTACCTACTAGGTACCTATTGCGAAGCTGATTTTCAGTTGGGGCCGTACCGTACCGGTGACCTCGGACTGCCCACAGTAAAGGCCATGCCATTTTTAAACTAAACCTTAAAGCAACTATAGGTATATTTGAAAACACTGAATAATATATGTATTAGAGTATAGTATCCGGAAACTTAAACTAAATCAACTAAAAAATGAAAATTCTGATATAAAGAACCCACGTAACTTGCCAAATACTGCTTTAAATACATACTAATACTCGTATGTTAAACCTTAAAATATCTTATAATTATTATTTCCATACACAAAGTTTGTTTGTGAAACCATAAACAAAGAGGCGGGAAACTGCGAAATCTGGATAATTTCGCGCGTTCTATCAACAAACATGGCGGATGACGTTTCATGAAAACACGTGTTGGAACCAAATAATAACTGTGTTAAACTGTTTTATATTATAACATTGCTAGTGTAAATATTGGGTATTACGTGTATTAATTTGTAGGAATACACACAATTCATTACTCATTATTCATTCATTACACACAATTATTTTCAGAAAATAATACGTAGGTAGGCAATAAAACAATTAAGCAAAATAATGTTGACAGCCAATGAAAAACTCAAATTGTAAGGATTATTGAATCATTTAGGAAATTCAGGACAATTACCTACTAGATAATGCAAAACACCAAACTGAGAAGTTACTGCCAGAAGACTAAGAAAAGCAAAGAAAAGTGTTTATATCTAATGTCATCTGTATTATTTTTCACATTTTCAAAATATTATTTAATCTGTCCGTTCATTAAACGGGTACTAAGTAATGACTTAGGTATATACTACTTTATACAGAACTTTATACAGTTCTGTATAAAGTATACTACTATAAGTATAAAGTATACTAGTAACGGTATTACTACTTTATACAGAATGCTGTATAAACTGACATATTGTCTAGATCTTCTTTATCAGTGTCTCTGTCTACTGCTAGGCATAAATCCCTCTCAAATGACCCATAATGCTTTCTCCATCCAGCCCCCACCCGTAGCCCCATTTCGGTCTTTAGTCTTTAGCTGGCAGCATGTCTAGATATCCGATATAAAATTTAGTATTTATTAAAAACACGATTAATATAAAAACAATTATTACAAAAGATAGTTGTTTGTCTCTGCTATTTTCCAAGCGCTTTACTTTAAAGCGAGTCTATGGTTAAAATTCACCACAAATTTCCAACCTACAACAATTATTAACAGCCTACCTAAAAGCCAGTATTAATTACATATTAACACCCTCCGACTAGACCGCACGATCGCGTGTGTTAGCATGTTATAAGGTAGTCGGTTGCATGCAGGATGCAAATTGCATGCGACCGCCGCGCCCGCTGCCACGCCCTCCATCTGGGTTGGTCTACTACTGGTAATTAGAAGTAAAAAATAAACAGTCTTACATGCAAATTTACTGAGAACTCGTATAGCTGTGCTACACGAAGCAGTTCTGTATGACGTGTATAATTTCTATATGTAGGTACCTAACGTGTAGCATCGAGTTCCTTACAAAAAGTCATCATAAAATCATTCTTGACGAAGATTTTTAACTAGCCACTAAAATACGTAGAAGATGTAGCAGTACGGCCCTAAAATTGATAGTTTTCCTTTTTTGCGATAACAGCATTCCCATAGCCGCTGGGCGCACTCGACAGGCCACGTCGGCGTGACCCTCTCTCATCTGCCTTGAAATGTACTGCATTTCCCACTTTATTCTATTTTCCCAATGTACGTACGTGTTTCTGTAGTGAGTGAGCCCATATTATGCCAGAGCCTCTCCTCATCCCACCCTATCCTATCCCTCACCATTTTACCAACCCATTCTCAAAATCTATTCATATATTTCCAAAGGTAGGCAAGCGCATGATAAATCATCATTTGTCATCGCAATGACAAAATATATGAAATAATCGAAAAAGCAAACAATTCTATATACCTACACCGAATACCTACTATCTTTTATTTAGCGGGACAAGCGTAATTGATTTTAATTTAAGTGAACAAATAAAGTAAAGACTCTAAAAAGTAATTATTACTACTCATTTATAGTGACATTATATTTATACTTACCCCTGGGCTGGCATCACTCAAGTACACAGTTTTATCACAAAGAATTATCCATCTATAATCTATGTACACTTCCCGCCCGAAAGTAATACACATCGTCCTTTATAAAGAAACTATCGGCGAGCTTCGGTTTTGTAGAGGGTCGTCTCTGTCGTGTGCCCATACGTCACTGACTTGTCAGTCTTCGTACAGGGTCACGATACTACAAAACGCTCTACAAAACCGAAACTAGCCGATCATAGCCGATGTGTATTACTTTCGGCCGGGGTGGTGTATTTTGGTTGATCGACGGACCAAATCACTTTTATTAAATACCTACCTGTACCTAAGCTTTTATCAATATAACATAAGTCTCAAAAAATACTCGCGTTTCATAAGCCCATATAATATATGTCGGAATTGAAGCATTTCAAACATGTTTGTTTAAAAATAATACAGTATTGTTTAAAATAGATAGATATATAGTGTGATTTAAAAAATGTATCTCTTTTCAGTGTTGTTGTAACTTTCGAGTATGACTCGAATATCAAACAGGGGCCCTACCACCATTCCTTATAGCAGTATTATTTTAACCTTACTTCTCAATTTCGCACCACGGCGGCCTTGATGTAAGCTTATTTTATTAATGTTTTAATAGAAAGTTTTGGTGACGTCAAAATGACTCGATAGCTTACTGTAATGCAAATAGGATCGTTGTATGAAAGAAATGGCGTTATACAGTTCATGTAGCGTTATCTCGTTTTGTTTTTTTTAGCAGGGAATAGACAAATAATTAAAATCATTCGTTCTTTCGCAGCACTAAGCATTAATACTTTGATGGAGGTCATGGTACGAATATGAGTAATGTTGTTTTAAGCCTGAAACAAAACGTTCCTGCAACAATATTGTTTTTTAAAAGATGGTGGTAGGGCCCCAGCAGGTTGTGACACTGTTGCTTAGAGGTACCTAACGGAAAATCTCAGTTATGTTTGACGTTAATTAATCAACGTTATCGCCTAACAAACCAATGCTATTTAATGTATACAGTCTAAATGATAGCTTGCGGACAAACAAAGCAAGGTGGTTGACATTCCAACCTCTGAATATTTCCAATCCGATAACACATCTCTCCTCTAATCGAGCGAACCGATCGAGACATCACAATACCAACACCCCCTTATTATTAAAAAAACATTGCTGATCCAAATCCACTCATATTACTCTTACAATAAAACTTTGATGATATTTCGTCAAGTGCACAATTAAAAAAGTATAGTTACAGCACTACAATCTTATTACTTGGGCCTGAAAAATCGTTTTCAACGAGATATCACACTTTGTTCTTCAGTTATAAGAGTTATTTAGGAAATGGGTGAAGATAATTTCTGTTGGTGAAGTAGGACCACTCAGCATTCCTCGGTGTCGATGCAAGACGTCTCAATCCGAACGTATTTATCTCTCATAACTTGATTGGATCTTTCTCATGCAAATGTTTGTTAATTTTTAATGTTGTCTCTGGCAGCGAACTTGTTCAACGTTACCTGGTTTGGTATTGAGTTTTTTCAATTCTAGAAGGTACTCCCATCTTGATTCCAAAGAGTTTTTATTCAATGACACCCGAGTTTGTAGCTTATGCCGGATGAAATAACGCGAACTCTGCAATACGCTAATTAATTTAAAATATAGAAAGCCGTTCCAGTGTAAAGTAAAATTGTTTTAGTAAATAAAACAATTTTTTTATCGTCCTATCTAAAATATTCGTAGCACTCGTTACTCAGTACAGGATAGTAACCGGGCGCCTAACACTGAGCATACATGGGGTAAGTATACGCACGCGTACACTTTTCCCGGGAAGATAAATCACAAATGTACGCTCACAAACCCACAGATAATGAGTACGTCTATCCTCAATTTGTTTCTTAATATGACGCTTAGATATATAATATGTTCTAAATTCATATATAAAATGATAAAACTATTTATGATAAAACTTGGTGTAGTTATAGATTTATCTGCTGGGTTAACATTTAGGGTATTTTTATCCAGATAAATTATAATGTTCTCACTGGAATCAAGCTACCCACATAATCTATTGTCTACGGGCACAAAGTCGCGAGCACTGCTAGCCTGGAATAAAACTGTCATCAATAATCAATCACGGACATAATTAAAGCCAGACAAAACAGTAGCTTAAAACCACATTAATGATACAAACACTTAAACTTCAGGATCTATCCTCAACTCTTCATTTACCGTAAAAAGTGACGTTAATTTAATGCATCACAAAACATCTATTAATTTTAATTCAAACGGTTCTTTCCCCGCTCACGTCCCCTTCGTTGACACCCAATTCAAACCTTTACAAAGGCCCAGCGTTCTCGGCATAGACAAACATTAGTCAATCTGTCAAACAGGCACACTCGACTGTCAATGAGTCATCGATAAAACCGTCAGTTTACAGTAGCCAAAGAATTAAAAAACTTCGAAAAACTCGACAAGGACAATGGCCTTCCTTGATGTATTTTGACATCAACGTCGGCCGCCTGATTTTGATTAACTACGCCCCTAGTGACGTTCCGTCAAAATCGATAATCGCCTTGGTTATTTGTTCTCCATTTGAAAGATAATTAATCGGTGCCCGAATTAAGGTATTAAGTTAGTTCTGGACGTGGAAGCCGTTTATCTCTGTTGATAAGTTTGCGCGGGGAAAAAATGAGAAAATAAAGTGGTTGGCAGACAACAATGGCGGGACATTTGAATTGAATCCTTAAAGCTGTTTGTTTTGTATAGAGACAAACATCTAACGTTTTTCAAGCGTTCATTCATTGGAGTAATAAAAATAAGTCTATTTGCATGTCAGTTTCCTTCTAATTTAAATACTATTGATGCATCCGTATTAAGAAGTACCTACATAAGTAAGGTTACCAAGCTTTATATGTAAATTGCATTATAAACTGTATCCAATATCCTAAATTTTAGAAATGCTGCATTCAGAATGTAATACGGTCTTTGAGACACTATACCGCGAACCTGAAAGTCGTGGAATGAACCGCCAAATGCAGCTTTTTCCATTGAATTACGACATGGGGTTTTTCAAGAAAGTTGTGGATAAGATCCTGCAAGGTTGACGCGCACCCACAACCTACCCTGATGTTGAAGGTGTCCATGATCGGTGACGGTCTACTATCGTTTGTGATCAACTATTCCCAAATGTGAAGATCAAATGTGGGTAGTTGATAGTTGATAATGTGGTAGTTGCTCGCAGCTCCCATCCTGGATAACCTGCCTCTTCAGTCTACTCGTGACCACCACTGGTGTAACCCGTGCCAAAGAGTCGAGTAGGAATAAAAGGTAAACATAACTTTACTATACGCGTTCAAACCCGATTTATAATATAAAATGTGTACAAAACCCGAATGTTTAAAAGTTAAACTTGGCTTTACATACTCTATGCGCATTAAGAAAAGGATGACATTATCCGTTCAATTTAGCACAACACCGTGTTAAATTGATTAATCGAGGAACGCTTCCTCTCGTAATTGGTCAATAGGTGAAATCACGTGACGGACAGTGATGACTTCTTTCTTAACTTGAACAGAGTACAGGTACTAACTAACGTTTACAGTGCATTTTATTTCAGTTCGACCTATACTTTCTTCGTTTCAATCAATGCGCTAGACTTCGGACGGCTATACCTGCATAGGAACAGATATCATAGACAATTATCACCATAGACCTCCAACGAGTGCAAGCGACCCAATTTACATTCAGTATAATTGACCATGCGCTTGCGCAGCTTGCGTCGCACCTGCGATTTCCCTGTTTGCCGCTATAATTCTTATTAATTGCTTCTGCTTCACGACAGGCGCGTGCCGATACAATATTATATTTTAATACACGGGAGTTTATGGCATAGCTTTTTATTCCTTTGCAAATTCGGTTCATATGATCGTAAAGGATTAACGTAGGCTACAAATACTTACTTAAAAGTATTGGAGACTTTTGGGCGGGAACTCGACGAATGAAGTTGTTTTTGTTTGATTATTGTAAAAATTGCCCATTAGGCGTTTTATGGTTTAATAGTGATAGTTTATTAAACTTCCGAGGGTTTCTCGTGAGTGGTGTACGAGCAAAATCGTGGGTGGCTACTACGTGTTTCGTAAAAACCCACTATCGTTTCACTGAGCTACTTCTGACTTGCTTCAAAGGGACTGGACATAGACAGGACTTTAGACTTTGAAATTGTTTTGTTAACTGCAAAGAATACTTGGCACTGGCGGAATGTGCTAATTGCACCATTGCCATATATGAATAAAATCTTAAGGCTGATTCTCTAAATATCTCAAGGTTCTCGGTTCGATCACTAAATAAATGATAAAAATGATGTTCACAGAACTTTACATCTGTGGCATTCTGTAGCGTGCAATGTATGTAGGTACCTATGTGTATATATATATTTATATTTACGTTTATATTTTTGTGTAGATACATGTACTGCAATATCTGCTGTCTTTGTTTGTGTTGTATCCTGCTTTTAAGTGACATAACTCATCTCGGTTATTCCTAGGTTGACTGGAAGAGATTCTTTCTAGAAGTAAGTTCGCCTTGGTAGGTACTTAAGATAATACTGTAATGACTTATTATAACAATTCATTTTTAAATACAATAAAGAGCAACAAAATCAGCATCCTTCAAAGGCCAAGAGATATCTTTTGTAGCAATTGGAAAATACTATAATCGGAATTAATATTATTTTATTACTTATCTAATCTAGGAGCGATAAAGGAGGAGTCGGCCATCTTGCATAAAAAGGCGCGTAGGTTCGTACAGAAGTGAACATCAATTTGTCAGCGGAGGGCGTTCCGAACACTGTAATTGGCGGTCGACAACAGATAAAAAAGGGCTTTGTTTATTCGAAAAACGTATACAGCATACGCCCAACTCAATTATTTACATCTAAATAATACCCTCATGGTATTGCAAGTATAAATTATTTTGGTATGCAGTTGTTTATTAAAGGCGATATTTTAAAAGCTTAAGTGAGTTTAATTCCTTAATTCCCAAGCAAGCGGCTTGTTTTTAGCAAATAGGTAAACATAATTACGTTCTATTTGTCAACTGTCCCTCGCGGGTAATAACTATAAATTAAAAAAGACATATTTCTTCCTACAATTTAACTCTAAACATGTTTTGTTATCATCCGCTTCTAATTGAGGTTGAGACTGCAAAGGTATTTCAGTTATTTGGCATTTTGGCAGGGGGAGAGTGCACGCTGCAATCCAACAGCCACAGGCCACGTTACTCCTCTCTCACAGAAGACTACTTTGAAATGTACTGCATTTACAACGTTATCTTATTTCCCTAATGTGCGTACGTGTTTCGATATTGAGTGGGATGTGCCAGAGCCCATTCCCGTCCTATCCCTTACCATTTTCCCAACCCTTTCTCAAACTGGGCGACAGTATTCACTTTCCATCAGGTGGACTGTATGCTCGTCTGCCACAATCGTCGATAAAAAAAAATTGTTTGTTACACCTAAGCATAAGTGACACCTTGAAAGTAATTCGTTCTGGTTGTACCTAACTGATACTGCATCAGGTTTTGCTAAATCCTTGAAAAAATTGAAAATATTGCACGCTGCAGTCCAACAGTCGCTGGGCGCACTCGCCTGGCCCGGTTACCCATCTATCACAGAAAACTACCTTAAAATATATACTGCTTTTCTCACTTTATCCCATTCGCCAATGTACGTAAATGTTTCGGTATTGAGTGAGATATGCCAGAGCCCATTCCCATGCTATCCTATTCCTTTCCATTTTTCCATCCCTTTCTCCAAATCCAATCCTAAATCTCCAAAGGCAGGCAGGACATCCGGGGCTGTGTCAACATTTGTCACTCTGGACATTCAAATTAAATTTATTTGTTTAAAACAGATAGGTAACTACAAATGTCATTCAAATAATTGCACAGCTTTTGTACTCCCGAGGGCGTACACATTTGAGTAAAAGAAAAAGAAAGCTTAAAGCATGCATTACTTATCACTAATTTATTATCTCAATATTATTATTATTATTTAATATCTAATAATTTAATAATACTTATAAATAATTTATTATTTATTTATTATTATTTACTTATCTCCGCTACTTTAACTTATAAAAGCAACACGGATATTTTCTAAGAAAATCATTAATAGAGAAAACTCTCTCAAATTTGCAATCCATTGCAAGATGTCCATGGGTTACAGTATCCACTTACCACCATATGGACTGTCTGTCACCTTTTTCTTATAAATAAAAACTGTAAAAACATATTTCGCTTAAAAAAATCTGTTTTAAATTAGGTACTCGCAATCTAAGGACGACATCTAAGCGGGGAGTTCAGCAGTAAATTACATTGAAACTGGAGCGTCCGCGCATCTCATTGTATGCAGATCGGCGGACGTTTCCACCGCAGTCCGCAGTTCCACCCATCGGATTTGCATCAAGTTTCGGACTCAGAAATTTGCAAATAAGCCCCATCTAATTATATGTGCATAGTACGCGAATAATATTGAATAATTTTCGCTGCAAAATACCGTTTGAATTGACCTTTAAAACTTATTTATTTATGCAGATGATATCGCAGAAATTCCTATCGTGCGGGTAAAATTACTAGTTGTTAATAAATTGAGTACAAAGCTGCCTAGCTGGCATGTGGCCGTTAACGCCTTAAAATGGCTATGCTCTCCATATCTGCTATCATTTTCAATAATAAAAACAATGGCGATCGAAAACCACCCATTGTTCAAATCACAATAGCGTCTCTCATTACTCAGGCGCTCGTTAACGTCCCGACCGCCGCAAAACACTAACTTTATCAGTCCCTTACGTCAAATATCTACCGATCGCGAACTATATCTCTCTCGGACACAATCGAATTAAAATAAAAGCAACGCACTTTACATGACTTCTGAACGTTCCTCAGCCAGATGCGTATCGCCGTGCCAAAAAGCGAACGGCGAATCTCGGACGATGATATGACGTTTCCCGCGTTCCTTTTTCGAAAGGCCCGCGAATTGTCAACGGCGGCATAGACAACGAGCGCATTTGAATACGGTTGATTTGAATATAAAGGTCGGCATTCACGTGTCGCCGCCATACATCAAGAGCAAGGGCTTTAAGTCTTTCGAACGCTTTTCGGACACAAATAAGCGTCTGATGTTCGACAGGAGGCGCATAATGCGGTCCGATTTAATACGAGCACGATGCCATAGTACAGAGCGGCTATTTATGAGGCAGTTGTGATGAAAGCGAGTTTACCTTGGCGGTTATTCCCAGTGAGGGTGCGAATGTGTTAATGGCGCCTCAACCTCGTTCTGTCTACATTCGTATAAGTGACGACTGTAAGTGCCGCATTAAGATAAGTATTTAAAATATTTATAGCGTGTAAACTCCATTTTTAAGACTGTAGACACCCACGACAGCGGGCCTGTATCATCCGATGCCATAATTCATTTGGCCACAATTACAACCATTAAACGGGGCGCAACTCTTTGATATCCTCTTTTTATTTATTGCAGCAAACTTATTAGGATGCTGTGGCATTAATGATGACAGATGAGGCGGGGTATCTCGGTTTAATGCGTTTTATGTTAGCGTTCAGAAACGATCAGTCCTGTTATTGGAAATTAAAAAATAGGTAGGTAAGAAAATTATTTCATATCGAAACTTATTAGTATATCTACATGAATAATTTGAGCATATTATAATCTATAGAAATAGTCATTTAATGGAATTCATACTTCCTTTCGGACTATAGATGCATATCTACTATAGATGAGTACAAAAAATGTAGAAATAAGCATCCCAACAAACAAATTGGCGCCAAACGGCAACCTGTTTTAGCATTTACAAATTCAAATTAAATTTATTTGCTTAAAACTGGTAAATACAGATGATATTAAAATTAAAGCACAGCTGTTTTGCCCTCGCGGCCGTACACATTTTAAGTAAAAAGAACAAGAAGTAAACTTAAATGATGCATTACTTATCATTAACTTATTATGTATCTTATTAACTTATCTTATTAACTATTTATATATTTCAATAGTACCTCTTAATTAAACTATTTTCTAAAACGTCATAACTCAGACACTTAAATAAATTATCAATTAGAAAATAGTGTTTAATCAATAGCCAATCGTGTAATCAATTACAGTGGTATAAAAGATACCTATATAAAAGCTTCAATAACAACTTTTGACTGTATTATAGATATATAATCAATATTTAACACTTTAAGTGAGAATAAAGAGGAGTAATGGCTATAATGAAAAATATTGCAACTTAAGGAGGTATTAATAATTCTTAAGGCTTTCTTTGGCTTCAGCCTGCATGCAGCGCTGTAAGCTGTTCAAGGTGACTACTAGATAACTTGCTAACGGCTCTTGTTCTTAAATGGTGTTGGTGGAATCCCTTAGAACTCCTTAAGTTCTATATCAGTAAATATGTCACAGTCAAGAAAATTGCAGCTCGATTCATTAATTAACACCATTATTCAACTGAAACCTGTAAAGATCACTGTTTTAAAGATTTTAAAACCCCACTAGAAAATTACAAGTTGGACATTAGCGCTAACTACCGTTTTAAAGGCGCTATAGATGGAATAGGTAGAGTATTAAAGAACCTTAAGCTGTTTAGAGATGACGCCATTATATTTACAAAAATAACCTATATTATAAAATGTTCAATAAATAATAATTTATTTCATAACATTATTTCCCTGCAAATTTAGATAGATAGATAGATAAAACTCTTTATTGCACACGAAAACAAAACAAGACAGTAATGGACATTGTAACATATGAATTGCACAAAAGGCGGTCTTATTACTACATTATTAGCGATCTCTTCCAGACAACCCATGGTTAGAGGAAATAAAAAAATTAGTCACAGATAGATAGATGGTATACAATACCTATACCTACATAAATTACATATAATACGTACATATCAATACACATATACATACATACACACACACTTATGTGTTGTATGTAGGTACATACACACTATACATAATATATGTCAGTATCTGAATGAATGATTACAAAACGAAATTGTGTTTAGTAAGTTGACTTCTGAAGCTGGATAAAGATTGAGGACGTTGTCGAGGGCAAGAGAGTTCCATAAACGAACCGCTTGCACAGAATAAGAGTAAGAATATAAGAATGAAGGTGAAGTGAGTGAGAGCAGAAAAAATTACTTGTTTTATAAATAGGTAGGTATATATAAAAATACCTATTTTATTTTATTCACGAATATAATAGGTAAATGATATACCTACCATTAAACTGACACAAAATAGTGACCAGGCCATATTTCATTATTTTTGATTTAAACTAAAAAACTTTTAGTGTAGTTTACACACCGATGGGCTGACGCCATTGAGAGTAGAAGTGAGACTAGCCGTTAGCTTAAGCATAGCAAAGGTTTTTGACCGGGTCCGGCACAAAGCACTGCTTTCCAAGTTACCATCGTTCGGGTTACTCCAGGGATTATGCAAATGGGTTTTCAGTTTTTTGGCTGGACGGAACATCAAAGTCGTTGCTGACGGTTGCTACTCCCGACACCATGTCAATTAATGCTGGTGTCCTGCAAGACTGTGCTTTCTCCTACACTGTTTCTTTTGCATACCAACGATCTGTTACAAGTCCGTAACGCGTTGTTATGCAGACGACAGTACTGGGGGGTGCGAGTATCCCTCGAGCCGAGGTGGATGAGAGTCGCGTAATGCTTGTATCCGAAATCGAGAACTTAACTTTGTCCAATTTAACCCCAACAAGACAAGTCTGTGCATTCACCGCTAAGAAAGCTCAATTTCTCGCGGCATCTCGATTTCATATCGATTCTCGATCTCTGTGAGTTTTGGAATCTTTGGCGTTGATATTCTTTGGCAAGCCCCCTGGTGTTGCATCTGTCCATTGGCGGCAGTGACCACGAAACCAACTCCAATACCTAATGAAACTTTACTTACTTCGCTATATTTACAATCATTCCTTTGTTTTTCCCTTTATTAGTTAATTTAAGTCACACGCCTAACCAACAATAGTAAAACGTAGTTATAGGGGTAGGTATCCTTAAAATGCATAAGGGCTAGGTGCCAATCTATTAGCGCTATAGTATCACTTTAGACGAAACTTATTTCCAGTAAAGACCCTTCAATATGTCTTTAAGATATAACGCTCTAAGAGTTATAAGAGCAAATTCTATAACCTTTTTATCGCCTTATATTTTGACCGTAGCTTCTATACAGTTTGTACTCCGAGTGATAAGCGCCGGTTCTGTAGCGCTCTTATGCCTCCTTTATATCAATCACTATCGCTATCGTATAGTTATTAAGGAACCTCAAGCTGTATAAACGTGGGTCTCTTTCCTGGTTGTAAGCGAGTTATAGCGCGCTATATCACCAATTGTTATCGCCTTTATACGACTTCACTTCTACAAAAGAACTCTTATAACGCTTTTCTTAACGCCAGCATGTTAGTTGATAGGTATGTAGGCGCGTAAAATTAATGAGAGTGTTTGAAAGTAGCCGTCAAAGATAACATAGCAAGAGCTGTAATAGAAAACTATATTTAACACTAGATTATCGCGACACCGCAACTAAATTAATGTTAGAGCCATGCGATCTGCATAAAGAACAAAACGGAATCGTCATGCTCACAGAAAAACATCGTAAAGTATTCCTTTTTGTTAACACTAAACAAATGTCCCTCATTAACCGCCCAAAATTTAATTATCAAGTCATTTATTTGTCGAGCGCTGACCCCTTCGCAAAGTTTCTGAGAAGTTCAAGTCGCCACGATACTATTGCAGTAATTTGTTTTATTTTTTTAACCCAAATTCAGTCTACAGACGTAACCCGAAACGTGGCGTTTTTTCGTTTCGCCTCAAACGGTCCGAGAGAGTCATAGACAAATTAGCGCAGATCCAATCTATTCCAAATTTGAATAGACAACGCACACCGAACGGAAACACGTTGTTTTTACCGCATTTTAATTTAATTTGAATTCGGAATGTCGTCCAGCGCGCGCCTCCCCGCCGTGTTTACAAATGGCGTCGATACATCAAGCCGATGATATCTCTTTCAATTTTTAAAAGGAGCCCGGCATGGGCAGCGAATTAATAAATGCTAGATGTAAAAAAATAACCCCACAAGGTGAATTATTTGTAGGAACGAGTTAAAATTATTGAACGTGAAACTAGAATTTAGAATATGAGTTAAAAAATAGGAATATTACCTAGTCTACGAATATTGAGTTTACAAAAATCACTTATTATCCATAATAATTATAATCACAAAACTGTAATTAACCAATGCCTAACTAGAAAATTCAGTACTTGTCTTCTTTTATAGCACTATTCCATGCGGGTCCTACGTTTGCACGTACCTAATTACATCTATCTAAATCTAATTAAAGTGACTGCTTTTCAAGGCAGTGCCTACCACGAAAATAGGACTTTAGTACGATAATGGACTTTTATCTAAACGTTGAAGGTACCTAAATATATTAATATACATATATTCTTTAAACGTCTTTCTGCGCTATCAATGCCTCGTAGGTAAACAGCAAACGATAAAAAAACTTGGGACATAATGCCATGCGATGTATTTTAAATTTGATTTTTACTTAATTATATTATAAAAAAATGTGTAATAAAAATGTGTATGTGTAATACAAACAAACGCCAGTTTTGACCGTTATAAAAATCAAAATCTATTGAAAATCTCGTACCTACTTAGCAAATGTATTCGTGTGCACAGGAGAGAAAATGAGGCTACATCGGAGGTCGCTTGGAGGTTACACTAAACAAAATATTTAATAAAATAGTATACTTCTGAATTAAACTTTTAAACTGTAGTTGTTTCATTGAAAAGCTTTGTTCCACCGGAACAAACCTTTGAAATCTTCAAAAAATACTGGTTTTCTGAATAAGTATCACCGTAATAGAACCATTATCTACCTATAAGTATATAGGGAATTAGGTGGACGAGCTAGCGGTCCCAAATGATGGCAAATGTTACCGCCGCCCATGGACACCTACAGGAAGTATGCGAGTAAGATACGCCGCCGACCTTGCAAAATCCTATTCACAGCTTTCTTGAAGAATCCCACATCATAGCGTAATGGAAAGACCTCTTGAGGCAATTCGTTCCACACCTACGGGTTCACGGTATAAAATGATTTTTGGATCGAACAGTACCTACGCGACACCTCCGTATCGAAGAAATGCGGATGGACTGTGCTTCTGTGACGGGAGGTGTCAATAAAATAAATGCCCTTTTTTAGTCATAAAGCCCACACGAAAAGAAGAGACTTGGATTAAGGAGTTGTTGGAATTCTTATATTTTCTCTAAATAGGTATTATTTTTTAATTAATTACAGTCCTAACTGTAATTAAATGGAAATGGAATGGAAATTTTTAGTAGCCTTTTCCACAGCACAAACTGTAGCGCCTGACAAAAGTAAATTATATTTTATTATAAATCAATCAATTTCCTATAACATATTGACAGGCACAATTTATAGTTTTTGGCATTAAAAAGGAATTTCACACTTAAATACATTTAAATTGGATACAGAGCTTAAACCTATTTTATTTTACTCAATCAATACCTATTGGAATGATCATGATCATTGATAAGTTATTGATCACATGTTAGAAACTCAAATATGTTAAAGAATTCTACTTTATGCTTTATGATGACTAAGTTATGCAGTGCAGTGACTAAGTTATGAATTAGTTATGCAGTTGCGATATCGATAAAAACTAAAATGAAATAGCAACGAAAACCAATACTTTCGCTTGTCAAACCTTAAAACTTTACCTTTAACATACTCTTGGGTGTAATTTGTTGCTATACACAATGCAACAGGTAATAGGAAATCCGTAAGGCAGTACTACTGCCCTCATAGGAAGAAAAGGCATGTAATATTTTTAAACAAAGCATAATTAACATTATTTTCGGAAATTAAAAAATAAGCAAATAGAATAAATAATGGTTATTATTTTTCTTTTATCGAAAGTTCTAAGTTTAGAAACTAAGCTAGATAGAGCCAGCATTTGAATAAATGACAATTTTACGAAAATTAGTTGTTTTTGCACTTTATTCCGCACTTTGCCTTTTTTCCAGGAAGGGCAGTGTGTCCCAAAAATTCTAATAAATATTGTAATTTTTGACGTCAAACAAACGACATCAATCTTCTTTAAATTAAAATACAAAGTTGATTGAACCTTGGCCCAGTAGATTACAAGTACATATTATCCTATCCTGTCCCATCCCATCCTAACCCATCCCATCCTATCTCTCCCTGTCCTACCCCATCACATCCCACCCTATCCCATCCCATCCTGTCCCAACCCACCCTGTCCCACCCTATACTATCCCATCCCATCCTACCCTATCCCATCTCGTCCTAACCTATCCCCTATCATATCCCACCCTATCCTATCCTAACCCACGCCATCCTGTCCTATCCTATCTTCTTATCCCACCCTATCATATCCCATACTACCATCCCACCCAACCACATCCTGTCCTATCCTATCCCATCCCAACCTACCACATCCAACCCTATCCTATCCCATCCTAACCTATCCCATCCTATTCTATATTATCTCATCCCATTCATCCTATTCCTTTCTACCCTGTCCCATCCCATCCTACCCCATCCTATCCCATCACAGCCTATCCTATCCACCTATCCTATCCTACCCCATCCTAACCTATACATCCCTATCCTATACTATCACATGCCATCCCATACAATCCCACACCATCCTACCGCATCCAATCCTAACCCCTCCCACCCCTTCCTATCCTATCCCATCCCATCCTACCCCATCCCGTCCTATCATATCCCTCCCTATCTTATCCCATCCTATCCTGTCCCATACTATCCTGTCCCATCCCTTCCTACCCCATACTGTCCTACCCTATCCCATCCTATCTTATCCCAGCCCAACCTATCACATCCAACCCCATCCTACCCTACCCTATCCCATCCTATCCAATCCCATCCTAAGCTATCCCATCCTTATGTATATTCTCATCCCATTAACCCTATCCCAGCCTACCCTGTCCCATCCCATCCTACCCCATCCTACCCCATGCTATCCTACCCCATCCTAACATATCCTATCCTATCCCTCCCTATCCTATCCTATCCCCTTATCCTATCATATCCTATACCTCTACATCCCATCCTATCCTATACAATCCCATCCTATCCCACCCTACCCTATCCTATCCCATCCTATCCTACCCTATCCTATCCCATCCTATTCTATTCTATATAATATTCTATCGGATAAATCGCATAAATCTTTTTACTAAACGCTGTTGTCTAAAATCTGTCAGTTAGAAATGTCAACTATCTATATATATATAAAAATTAAATGTAAGTGCATCACTTGAGAACGGCTGCACCGATTTGGCTATTTTTTTTAAATGTTCGTAATAATAAAGAAAAATTGGAAAATTCGGGAAAAACTGAAAGGGATTTTTGTATGAACTTATTGAAATTATAGTATTATTGTTTGGACAGGACAACGTCTATTAGTTTGAGCACCAATCCGATATCTAACCGTATCGGAGCTGTCGCCCAAAGAATTATTTTATTGAAATTTGAAATTATTGAAATTTTAGATAGGACAACGTCTATCGGGTCAGCTAGTTTGTAATATAAGAATATCATAATCATCACTTTGTTTTCATTGCCTTCATTGCCCCTTATGTTCGTTTATATTTGGAGCGTATCGAATTCTATAGCAAATTCCCAGTGGTTAGATTATTTAGATTTCTATGGTGTGCCAAAATAGATTGACTTTCTCAGTTTGACGTCGAGTTATTAAAAAATACTTTTCCTTGAAGTTACATGAAACAAAGTAATGAGAATGAATGATTCACAATTGATTAGCGAGTTTAAGTACCTTTACGGGTTTGTGGCCTGATCCCAGGAAAAAGTATTTACCTACGCTTTTGCCTACCTATGTAGGTACATCATAGTACGTCAAATGAGGATAACTCAAACTAAACCCAATTCTTTGAATCTTTAACAAACGTCTAATATTTTTTTTTAGTGTCTATATTAAAAATATCTTGCTTAATTGCATTACTGTTTGATAATTTTAATAAATCCAAGTAGATAAGTAGGTAACTAAGTAGGGAGTAAAAAGGAACAGATGCGTACACATGAAATTAGGTAGGCAGATATCTACCTATTTTTATCAAAGCTAATATTGTCATCTTGTGGTATGAACATCTATAGGAATTTCCTCACCATATCTCTTTATTTATTTACGAGTATTCATTAAAGGTCACCAACAGAGCATACATCATGTAAATATTAAGCTACGATATGGGGTTCTTCAAGAGAGCTGTGAATAGGATTTTGCAAGGTCGGCGGCGCGCCCGCATACCCCCTGGTGTTGCAGGTGTCCATGGGCGGCGGTAACAATTACCATCACGTGGGACTGCTTGCTCGTCCGCCCACTAGTCTATAAAAAAAAAAAAAAATTCACTACTTAAAGGCGACGACAATATGGTTAAAGTAAACAGCCAAAAAAGAATTCAAATCGCCATAGAAAATTAAAATTAAATTATAAATCAAAATAGAAAATTAAAATTGTCTAGGTATATATCAAGTTTTAAAGAAAAGATCATAGTGCTTGCTAAAATAAATCGCCTAATTTTATTAAGACTCATCAAACAAGTCGTTGAAACTGTCCTAAGCAAACAAGTATGTACTTAAGAAGTTACCTTGTTTCATCTGGCGATTTATCGGTCAAAAGTGCCCAAGATTCGTCCCAGCTGTTTTCTCCATAAAAGGCAAATACTTGCGTGGTCTAGGAGTCCCAGTTTGTGCGGAAAGATTTAATAGTAATAAAAGCATGGGCGAATCCGTAGCACCTCTTAGCAGCTTGCAGAGAAACATTGTATCTAACAGCAGTTTACGATTCCGAAGAGAGTACATCTTATAATATTTTAACCTAATTGCGTAGCACTCCGTAGCAGGGTAGTTTCTCGGCTATATTGTAGCCATAAGATAAATGACATAGAAACCGCTTTTGTACTGATTCATTAAGTTTAATATAGATGTCGTTGCAGTGCCGGCTTTACCTATGGTGCAGGGTGTGCGGCACACACGGGCGCAGGGTCTTAAGGGGCGCCGAGCCCCGCTCGCGACGCCTCCAAAGAGCCTACTAGAAGGCGCCAGGGTATTGATTACACCCGGGCGCTACATGGCCTAGAGCCGGCT
The DNA here is from genome assembly GCA_943735995.1 of Sesia bembeciformis. NCBI lineage: Eukaryota > Metazoa > Arthropoda > Insecta > Lepidoptera > Sesiidae > Sesia > Sesia bembeciformis. The sequence continues at coordinate 1,897,269 of OX031042.1, forward strand.
CTGTATCGTAGTAAGGGTTCCATACCACATAACAATATCTACTCCAAACCAGAGGGAACAATATCATTGTATAGAATTATTTTAGCACGAAGATCCTTAAAAATTTTAGTATTTCAAGAAAGCCTAGATATTTAAAAACTTTTTGAACTATAGGTACTGTCGATTTGAACATTGAATCTAAGTTTTGAATCCAGAAGTACTCCCAGATCACGGACGCGGACTGCTTTATTGAGTGGAGAATTTTCTATATATTTAATAAGATATAAAGCAGGACACCTTTTTTAGAAAACTGCATATAGCACCTGTCAACGCGTTGAGAACGTTGCAACGTCACGACTCATGCTATTACGGTTATCAAGCAGTTAGGCGTTCGACATCGGCCTGTAGAAGTTAATTGTCGCCATGTGCATGGACACCTCTAAATATTTTAAGTCATCGGCAAATAGCAAGTATAATTTGACGCCGAAATGAGTGAATCTCGACAAGGTGACTGCGCTGTCTCTGTCACACTTGCTTGACTTGCTAATAATGTCTTGTAGCTTTCCGTAGCGCCATCATTTGCATAAATTGCTTTCCTTTACACTTTTTCGGTCTTTATAAAATTGTGTATTGTGTTTTGTGGTTTAATAGTGGTAATTTTTAACATCAAAGTGTTTTTGGTACTTAATGTTTGTGATACTCAACTAAAAGCATAGGACTGCGTTTTTCGTGAGCTTCCAAGGAGTCCTCTTCTGTCCTCAGTAAACCTACGTAGTATCACTTTACTGATCGAATTCCTACGTACTTCGACAGAACTGGACATTGAGAGTATAAGTATTATACTTAAAATTGTTTGGCAGAATCATTGAAGTCTCGATGAGGCCATATAAAATTAGATATTGCCAAGAAAAATTTGAGACTGGCAGAATGTGCTAATTGCACCATTGCCATATATAAAAAGAAAAAAAAAAAACTTAAGAAGTGACAAACTTTCATAAATGTCAAAAACAGCCGTTCTGTTCTTGAATGTGTTAATTTCTGGGCTCTTCTGAATAAATTGATCCCCACTACGGAGCCAGCAGCTTTCACCATGGTAGCTCCGTCACTCGCTCTTGTATGCGATGCCGTGAGCGCCGGCCTTACGTGTAATATAACTGTATTTTCGGCAGGCCACGGCTATGTTCGCAAGGGTCACCTTCTACCCAACTCTCTTCTACAATGTGGTTATGGAGAGGCTGACCAGTAGACGTTGGTACGACAGGATCGATGACAATGTCATCCTTGGTGCGTTACCCTTCCAAGGAATGACCAAAGAGGTAGGTTTTTAGGATACTTTGTCTAGATACAATTTGAATTTATTAGATACTAGCGACCCGCCCTCGCTTCGCTTCGGTTAATAACATTTTTTTTTTAATTTCAAAATAAAATATAGCCATTTTATTTTGAGGTATCCCTAATTTTTTCTAGTAATAAATATAGCCTATGTTACTCAGGGATAATGTAGCATTCTAATGGTGAAAGAATCTTTGAAATCGCTCCAGTAGTTTTTGAGTTTATTCGTTACAAACATACAAAAATACAAATCTTTCCTCTTTATAATTTTAGTGTAGATTTCCATTAGTTTTTCGTCTTATTAAGTAGTCTTTTATTCAGTTAGATTTCTGTTTTTTTTTTAATTTTTCGTAGTTTTATTAATTTAATTTAATTTATCTATATTTATTATATAGACTAATAAACTAATTTGCACACAACTTATTAGGTAACCTATAGCAATTTTACCTTTATAAAGTAGATTGTAATACAGTAACTCTTATATATTTTTTATATAGAAATTTTAAATGTTTATATTCTCTTTTCAGCTAATTGATGAGGAAAAGATAAAAGGTGTAGTATCAATGAATGAAGACTATGAATTGAAGATATTCTCCAACGATGCTCAGGTATATACAAGATTTTAAATAAATTATATAATTTTAAATTATTCCTTAAAAGTGAAAAATGTTAATGTCAATTCCTACTCAATATCCTCATTTAATTAATAATTATAATGAAATAAATTGAAGAATAATGGTGCAATATTGCTCTTCTACTGGACTATAGAATTTTGTTTTTTTTTTAACTATTAATTTCTCTTTTTGACATTTTATTTCTAAATATTTAGTTTCAATATTAACTTAAAATGTGTATGGTTTGTTTTAAAATGTAATTATACAATGAATAAAAACTAAAAAAATATATAAAACAAAAAATAATGTGATGATAATGTATCTATAAGTTAAAATTCCCTATGAAATACTCAAGCTTTCAAATAAGAACACTTCTGTTTTCATAAATTCTAATGAATTTTTTCCAATATAAAATCATCACTTTCTTCTGGAACGTTTTCCAAGAAATCTTTGGTAGGATTAAAAGAACTACTATTCACCATACTATTTTTATTAAGGATGTTATGGAGCTCCATTACTGTAACGAAAACTATTGAATATCTGAATTTAAAAAATATTCAAAACCGAAAACAAATCCAATATAATTTCATATTTTACCGGTCGATATGAAACATCATATCCCTAACAACCCTAATTTTATATCTATCACTTTATTTTCAGCAACAGTTCAATACACATTTTTGTTCAAAACTTTACCATACTGTTCACTTTTTATTATTTAAAATATATGACATTATTGAGAATATATCCTAAGGAAAGGAACTGTTTATTTTGTTAAAAGAATTGCCTGTTTGTTGGATTCCTATAATTTTGCCAATCCGGTTATATTTTGTTACTAGGTAACTAAACATCCTCCCAGGGCAAGGGTTAGAAAACATAATTTGTTAACCACTCTCCTAGTGATTGTCCCAGTGGCATTCCTTATATCTGCCACACGTTCACAGTTATCCAGTCCCATAATCACCTTAATGACACCCGCTAAACTTCATGGTATTGGCAAGCTGTTTTGATCCTTTGAGAGACTAAGGTTCCGACATTGGATATTTAGTAACCTAGGAACAAGAAATAACTTGATTGTAAAAACTTAGACTAAAAAATATTAGTCTTAATATTTTGGGAACTAGAATTGATATGAAGTCCCTTTTCTCAAATGTCATATATATGTTTGAAACCAGACTATCGACTAATGGGTTATAGTTAAAGACCGACCGAGGTTTCGGTTTCGGCCAAAAATTGTGCGAAACTTCGGCTCGGCCGGAACTAGCGTTCGTGAGCTGTCGGATGAAGTCGGGTCATGTACAGTCCGGCGAAAATTGTGTTTCGGTCGGAAACTATATAGTATCAGGAAACATTTTTTTCTTAATATTAATGTCAAAATTTGCTTTTGAATTGTTTTTTATTTATTCACATTTTTTAGGGTTTGAATGTCGCGAAATTCCACCCTAGTAAGGCTTTACACGTCATAAAATGAAGCTGTCCTTTATGTTTCTAGCTTCAGCAGTTTCGACTCGGCGTTGATGAATCAGTCGGTCAGTCAGTCGGGACATTCCTTATTATATGTATAAGATAGATAGCGTGGTCCCGTCCTGGATGCGGGGAAACCGCATCACCTAACAAATGTCTATTGACGTCAATGGATGTGTCAAAGAACGTACATCCATGAAGCTATAATTAGAACATCAGCAAACAATGGCTAAAACATCCATTGTACACAATATCAGTATAATACAAAGGAGAATCTGTGTATTTAATAATAATACCCAAACAGCATTTCTTTCACAAGCCATTATTATGATAATTTCAAAGGAAGTATTGTTGTTTTGATAATTTTATCTTCAAACTCAAGAGATTAGATCGTTTCTTTTTTAAGTAAAGGCTCGATGCCTTGAGATACTAGATATGTTATACAAGCACTGTAGGGCAACCCCTCCTCATCTGCCCCTAGAAGTTGTCAACCGGGTTTCTTTGATAAGAACGTATGATGTGTCATCTAGTCTGTTCCCATATAGGTGGGTAAAGGAACCATTTTCCTCGTTGTACACCATTTGTTTACCTAATAAACACGCGTCACCAATACACTACATTTCCGTGTGGTTTCAAATAAGTACATAATTTGTGAGTTTATTTGAATAACATTGTACAAAGCGGACATAAGCAAACAATTATTTTGTGAGTTCTTTAAGTCAGATGGCAGCGCCGGTCGGAAGGAAGATTTTGCTAAAACGTGTTTAAAAAAAAGAGCTTTACGAGCCCTATCCAACGACACACAGTTATAATATAGTCTATACATATAGTTCATATGTATCCAAATTCATTGGGTCTCTGCATAGTTTACAGAGTCATTTTGGAACTGCTAAACCGATTTGACTCATCTGGGAAATTAATCGAAATATAAACCCAAACTATCCGTATTTTTCTGCCGAGTTTCATTTCAACCCATTAAAAAACGTGCTGCCGTTTCTTTATTTAGTATAAAACAAAGTCGCTTCCCGCCGTCTGTCCCTCTGTATGTACGCTTAGATCTTTTAAACTGCGCAACGGATTTTAATGCGGTTTTCATCAATGGATAGAGTGATTCAAGGGGAAGGTTTATACGTATAGTTTAATATTATTAAACCGAAACGAAGCGAGGGCGGTTCGCTAGTATATAATAAATGTAAATATAAAAATCTTGAAACTGATTGGTATTTTGTATTCAGCTGTTGACCCTTAGCCCCCCTTGTTAATGTGACACGGTTTTTCCACAGTCGCGCCGTAGAGAAACCGTATATTATGCCTGTTCATGACGCGGCGAATTGCCGCTCGAGGCACGTCTAGCGTATTTCAGGCGTGGACTTCATGCGTCAGTTTTAAGCTAAGAAAATAATAATTAAAATAATACAAAACTCGAATCAGTAAGCAGTCACGAAACTGTGAAAGCGTCCGGTATCATTAAAAAAGTCTCAGACTGGCATACAACACAGCTCTGTATCTCGCCGTGCGTTTTCACGATGCATTCAGCGATCGTGGCTTCTCCGTGTGTTAACAAGCTCCCATAGTGGTCCATACAACACTGACGTCCGTAGGTTCTCACGGCGGAAAACCGTGTAGTTAACAAGCGACCTTAGTCGAGATCTACTCGTAGTATCAGTGCCAGCGTTAGCGCGGCGCGAAGTAGGGCAATCGCCCAGGGCCCCAAATTTACAGAGGCGCTGAATTTTCCGATGACCGTAAATTCAAAAAACAAATAAGGAGCTAAAAAAATTTAATAATGCTAGCTGCTAAAGGAAAGTGTCAATAAGGTTTCTAGAAATATCAAAATAAACCATTTCATTTTCATTCTTTTCTAAAAAATGTGTGCCCTTAAAAGGGGGTGCCACGACAATATTGCCCGGGGCGTCTTTAACGCTTACGCCAGCACTATGTAGTATATAGCATAAGTTAGGTATAGTTAGTTGATATGTAAATGGATAACTTATACGGTTGTTTTCTTCGTTATTGTCAATTTCACGTAATACATTTCAGAAATGGAGCGAGCACGGCGTGGAGTTTCTGCAATTAGCTACGACAGACATCTTCGAGGCACCGGATCAAGAGAAATTGTATGAAGGAGTCAAATTTATCAATAGGTAAAACGAGGTCTACCAATGTACAGGATACCTTAGCTTAAGTGATTCAAATAAACGTTTTGTAGCGATAACTCATAGCTTTCGACAGCTTACATATTACGCACGAAAATAATGTTTCTAAAAAGATACATAGAGGGGTTGTTAATGATCGTAATTATCAATTTACTGTCAATTGATGATTATTCATTAATTATTAGACGTTATTCATTCAATTCTTCAATAATGAATAACAACCCTGTCACATCCCTGACACGTCACTGATGTGTGTGAATAGACCTTTACTCAGCTTTTTTTTTAATGTCTTTGAAGCACAATACTGATAGCTATTGTGTAAGCGATTATTAATCTCAGCGGGCACGAGCACACAGTTATCTCACCGACATGCTAACACACTGTACCTCTGCATTATTAGCTGTACACATATGCCAATACCATCAGCTTATGCCCATTGGTATTTGCGACTGGACTACTCATTTGTTTACATATCCGAATTCTGAGAGGAATTTTAATGGCTTCCTATTCGCCTTTGCTGAAATATTCACATAATTTCCCTGCCATACCGTACTATCAGCCTGTCTCCCCATTGTTGCAAGATATAGCCCTCTCCCAAGACTGACTCCGTGCCATTTAGCATGGCAATAGCGGTCATTGCCTCGACTTTCACCCCGTACTAAAGTATTTGTGTTGTAATTACAAGCTAATATGTGTAGCTATGGCCTACCCATTGCCACTTCAGCTTACTAATTGTATGAGATATGTCGGTGACTTACGTTCTTTGGCGAATTTATTTATTTTTAGACTTCATTGTACAATCTATACTAATATAATAAAGAGGCAAAATTGTGTGTTTGTTTGTGAGTATGTTGGGGGTAATCTCTGGAACTACTGAACCGATGTCAAAAATGCTTTCACAAATAGAAAGCTACATTATCCGTGTCTAATATAGGCTATATTTTATTTTGAAATTTTGAAAAAAAAAACTTATAAACCGACGCGAAGCGAGGGCGGGTGTCGCTAGTATCGTATAAAAGGCGAGCTTAATGCCTTGAGGCTTTATTCTGGATCTTATCCCACAAAGAAACTCCGAGCATAGCTCTCTCCATTGCTAATACATAGATGCTATTAAAACTAAAGTAATTTTAACACATAGAAAACCTCAATCTAATAACGACCCTTCGAGTTCCAAGACATTTTTTTATCTCCCTAACACAAAAAAAGGGTCGCTTTATGATTTAGATTGTCGTAAAACGAGTGTACCGTGTGTTGTCGGCCGGCAATAGATTATCACCACCCCATTTCTTCCCGTGGGTGTAGTAAAAGGCGACTAAAGGATAACAAAGCAACTATCACAAGCCCTGAGGAACTGCACCACCTCTAAAAGAGTGGACTCGCCAACCCGCTTTGGCCAGCGTGGCGTTTTAAGGTCTTACATTCCTCATGCACGAGACAATGTGCACAATGATATTTTGGAACGCAGTCTTGATACACAAAACTTTTGTCCACCAGGTACTTGAAAGGCTCTCTTTCGTACAGGTTCCTCCCGCAAGCCGGCAAGCTGTCGGGTGTACCGACGGACGGCGAGCAGCTACACGGCACCGTGTACGTACACTGCAAGGCCGGCCGCACGCGCAGCGCCACACTCGTCGGATGCTATCTCATGATGGTGAGATTTTTATTTATTTACTTGCGGCGCCAGCGACTTCGTTCGTGTGAACTTGTGATTCCCGGAACTTTATAATTAATCTGGATAAAAAGTATCCTAAATGATAACATAGTATATATAAGTTATAATTGCTAAGTTTCATTGAAACCCCCCCAGTAGCATGGACTTCAGCCTATGTTCCTATGATTTTTTTTTATGTACGAAGACGGCAGTCGAGCATACTGTCCACCTGATGGTAAGTGGATACTGTCGCCCATAGACATGCCAACATTAGTCCAAAATGACAAACTTTGGCATGCCTCCGGATGCGCTGCCTACCTTTGGAAATATAGGAATGGGGAGGGATAGGATGGGATTGGAATGGGCTCTGGCACATCTCACTCACTACCGAAACACGTACGTACATTAGGGAAATACGATAAAATGGGAAATGCAGTACATTTCAAGGTAGTCTTCTGTGAGAGAGGGGTAACGTGGCCAGTCGAGCGCGCCCAGCGGCTGTTGGATTGCAGCGTGCACTCTCCCCCTCAACCGTAGTTGGTCGAATTGGGTACCGTAGGTACCCACAGAGTCACCTCTGGTGTGTTTAATGTAATTTCTCTTGCAATTTAAATTTATCAAAAGGTCATTGATTCTAGCGTATGTTCCAAAATACCTTAGCTCTCTACCCAAAGCTGGTGTGGAAGAGATCGCATTTCGAGCATCTATTACGGTTTTGGTTTTATTTTTAGTGCGCAATAAAGAGTTCTAACTACCTATCTATACTTTCTCTTGCAATTAAAGGGAGATTTCTGATCACAATATACTTTTCTCCTACTTGCTCGGAAATGCCTTCATTATTTTAAAAAAGGAATACGTCAATCGGCTCTTTTCTGTACGCACGCCAGCAATTTCCAACACGACAATAATAGAGATTGCTGGACAGTAGCGAGGTTATTTTTAGTGCACACTAACATAAATTAGGTTTTTTTTAGATACACAATATTTATTATTATAAAGGCTGAATGTGCATTGAGCACTGAAGCTTCCACACTCAACTCAAGCCAAAGCATTCAACACGTTAATTTACCTGGCAAAAGTGTTCAGTTGTCATTGTCCAACTGTACAAACTGCAATGTAACTTTTAATATGAATTAAACTTCTGTTTCTTGAATTAATTTGTTTATTGTTTCCTTGCAAATTAGAGAAAAATACCATAAAGTCTCGGCCGAAATAGCAATTAACGGCCTCCCGAAATAGCAATTAACGGCCTCCCGAAATAGCAATTAACGGCCTCGTTAATTTATTCCAATATTACTCGGCCGTCAATTGCTTTATTTCGGGCCTGGACAGTAATGTACTATTAAAAGCCCTGTGCAGGTAGGTGGATATTACACATGCCATATTTTTAAATCTAAAACACGAGATTAGGTATGGCTATGGACGACAGCATCCACTTACCATCAAGTGGACTGTATGCTCTAATCAGTCGCCTTTTTTCTATAAATAAAAATGTACAGTATCGACCAATCAAGCGTTTGCACAAACACAAATCTTTTTGCAGCTCCTTTTCAAATTATTCAATAAGTGGTTAGATAGCAGATATTATATCTATGGACTAGCGGCCCCCGTGACTTTCTTCGCGTGAACTTTAAGGAATGATTTCCCCCGTGAATCCCGTGGTAACTCTGTAACAGATCGGGATAAAATGTACCTTAAATTTTAACCCAAGTCATAAGCTGTAAATAACTATGCCAAGTTTAATTAAATCCAGTGCCGTGGTTATTGGCGTGATGTGCACGTTCAGACAGACAGACAGGCATTGTTGTTTCGGGCTCTATATCACATGTACAATGCAATCACTTTTGCAAAAAAATATTAAATGTATTAAATTTGATATAATTTTGTTTTCAGAAAAACGGTTGGTCACCGCACGAGGCGGTGGAGTACATGCGCACGCGTCGCCCCCACATACTGTTGCACACGAAACAGTGGCAGGCGCTCGATATATTCCACAGTAGACATGTTACAATAAAATAACGTAGTGTAATATTTATTAGCTGTTATATTATCAAAACTACCTAATTCCGACCTTCCAATTTAATGCGAGGACTGATTTTTTTTTGTTTTTGTAGACCTTATAGCTTGATTCACGTGGAATCTTTGTAATGGATCTGGATAAAAAAGTACGCGAATGTTTACCCGCCACTATAAGCTATAAACATGCCAAGTTTCATTAAAATCCGTCCGGTGGTTTCTGTGTGATGTGCGTTCAAACAGACAGACAAAAATTCCAAAAATAATTAAAAAAATAAATGTATTTTTTTTTAATACATTTATGCAACTGTTGCTGCAACGCCGCACCCGCATGCCCCTCGGTGTTGCAGGTGTCCACGGGCGGCGGTAACACTTACCATCACGTGGGACCGCTTGATCGTCCCCCCCACTTCTATATACAATATATATATATATATATATATATATATATATATATATATATATATATATATATATATATAAAAAACACTTTCTTATGTAACTGAATATAATTCCTATGAAAAATAATTTGTTCCGAGTCAGACAATTAAATATTGTGAATGTACAAAACGCGCACACATAGATAGATTCGGTTAACACATTTGTTTAAATGTGTAACAACATCTTGCTGACGGCTCTCATAGCTTTCATAGCTCTATTGGTTGAGCGTCCAGTCTGTGAACAAAGTCTATGGTAGCGATGTGTAACTCCGGCTTCGATGAATCAAAAGATCCGAAACCGCCAGCGGAGCCGAAACTCTTAATGACTCCGAGGACTTATTTATTCCTTTCATTTTTGGATCGCTGAGTTACATGAACGAACATGATGCATAGCGAATGAGTCGCTCTCGGGCTCTTATAAAATACTAGCGATCCAATTCCTTAATATAGGCTATATTTTATTTTGAATAAAAAACATTAAGTCGAAGCGAAGCGAAGACGGGTCACTAGTTTTTTATATATTAGATTAAAAGACATTGCTTTTAACTGTTCAATTTGATATTGAAACGCCGCCATTGAAATATTGACTAAACTAACGACTTCTCTGTAACGAGTTCATGATTCTCTATTTTGATCCTTTATTACCACCAAACGATTACTGTTGTTACAAAATAAATAGTAAGGTCTGGCCAACGAAACGTGACACTACGATATATTCGGCTACATTTTTCAAATGGCAAGTTGTATTTGTAGTGTGCCAAAAATATCTTGATACTTTGAATAGAGTTTGTTTTGTAAATGTACAGATGACATAATAGATTTATGATTAGGTATAATATAACCAAAAACTGAATTGGATATAGTTGTAGAAAATATCAAATTCATGTTGTCCCGACTGCAACGACGGTTAACAGCTCGGGGTAGTTCAAATTAGTCGCCTCTTGTGATCATTGGTCGTTTCGTTGACCAATGTAAGAGTACATCGTGTCAATACATTGGCACATATGGAAATGCTGGTCAATGGATAAATTTAAGGTTTTTGAAACGAATCTTTATACTTTTCTGAAAACTATTGAATAAATGTTTTTTTTTTATTTTTATTTGTTCTTTAGTATACGGAGTGTACATAATTATACCGTTTAACATTCATCTGTTGTATTATTTGAATAAACTAGGCATAAGTTTGTTTTAGTGTCTCCTGTAACTCAAATTACAACACTTATGAGAACCGCAACAACCACTGACACATAGTACGTAACATTGGTTCGAATAAACAGACAAATTGACCGTTTTACGAGAAGAGGACCAAAGTTTTTTATTTTCTTATTCATGGTGAAGGTGGCCTGCCATGCGTGGCATGCGGTCCACGTGATGATAATTGGCTCCCGCCGCTCATGGACACCTGCAACAGCAGCGGGTGCGCTGCCGCCCTTGTAAAATCATATTTATAGCTTTCTAAAGTTTATGCTATTTATGAAGAAGCCCTTGTCGTAGAGTAGCGCGAAAACCTCAACAGGCAGTTCAGTCCACAACTTTCGGTTTCGCGGTATGAAGTGTTCTGACGACACCCTGTGCGTGGCGACTATATCGAGGAAGTGTGGATTAACCACACGACGATGACGGCAGGTGCGATAGCGAAAACCCGAAATTGGCATTAAATTTAACAATTCTCCCGAACATTCCCCGTTATACAGGCGGTTGAACACGCAGAGAGACGCAACGTCTCCGTACCATGAGAGGTTCAAGATTGCCCGGGAAAAGTCGCCAGTTCGAACAGCTCGTCGTTTCGGTGCGCCGGCCCAGAGATGTTAGTACCTAGTAATCCATATGAGGCCTAACCTAAGCATTAGGCGTTGCCCCGAGGTAAAGTAGCGCTTTGTTCTATTCAACACACCGAGCTTTTTGGACGCCAATTTCTCCCTGTTTTCCAAATGACTCCTAAATTCCACTGCTAGAAATGTCGACACCGAGGATCTCGATACTCTACATGATCTTATGATCGGGTATGCTCTGAAAGCGAGGTGCTACGACAAAAGGGGCTTTTTAGCGGTCAAAACACACTTTTGTTTTACTGGGGTTGAATTCAAATAGGTTCAGAAAACCCCAAATCGAGACTGGATCTAATGTGTTTTCGATTTCACACATAAGTCTGACGCGACGCCAATTGGATCGCCATTTAGTAAAGTTTTCATCGAAATCTTTTCAATAATTTAAAGTGGTTTGGAATATGGATGTATTGTACAGTACAATACAATCGATTTCGCAGCACGTGAAAGGTTCGCACAACACAACTAAAAGTAAAAGTAGGTACACACAGAGTCATTGGCATTCCATATCATTATGAAATCAGTGATTATTTACATGTGTAATTTCATAGCCGATGTGCATAAATATATAGGTATATTCTTCGGTTTCTCATTTACAATAGACATATATGTAAAATCTATGGTTTCTTCTAACGGTACATTCATAGTTTGGAATCGGCAACGGAACATAGTTGTTGGAAACAAGGGAATTATAAAAAAACAGCAATCATACAAATTAGTTCAACCCTTTTATTGCTTATTTATTTATGTAACTCACAATCCAATCTATAAATGGACTGACAGGTGTAAAGTAGCCGGAATCCGGAGGTTTGTATGTCTCATCAAGATTCCTTGGCCCAATCCCGTTTTCACCTCCGTGGACGATTCCGATCACGCCAGAGCCATGTATAGCTGGACCACCGGAATCTCCGTATATTGTGTAACTGTAGTAACTACAAGGGGAAGACATGCATAATTCCGGATATATTTTATAATTCAAATTGGTGCATGTTTTTATAAGAAAGTTAACAATCTGCAACGGTTTTTTTAATACCAATGTCGAATTATAATCACCAGAGGTAGTATTAGTTAGGCCGTGACCGGCCGCGACAACTTCGAGTCCCTTCAGCGCACTATAAGAAATCGTACTGAGTTTTCCGTATTCTGGCAGTGATATAGGGTCTGTTTTGAATAAACCAATGTCATTACGCATATAATGACGTCTAAGGAGAAGCTGCAATGAATCATGCGTCATAACAGACGAGTAATGAAAACTCGGATGTTTAAAACCTGCGATGATATTACTAAATGTGTTTTCTGATCCTGGAGGTTCCAGTACGCTACCGTATCTTACGACATATTTGTAGTTTAACTTTTCATTTTTGACATTGTCATGGTAATTACCCATGCAATGTGCAGCAGTGAGAGTCCATGCCGGCTTTATAACGGACCCTGTGCAAAAGTCGTGCATTTCACCTTTTATTTCAATCTCTAATCTCACAACGTAGGGAAATTCTCCAGGTTTTGCGTCTCGTCCTCCTAAAATACGTAGCGAAGTCTTCGCGCTGTATCTCTTCGAAATATAAAAAATCAATGCAATTGTTACAATTCTCATTGTGCAGCGCACAATAGATGCTAAGTGCTAAATTCAAATATAGAAATATTTAATGGTCACGGTTTTCCAATTTAAACGTTTCACATTTATTTTCTACTATTTTATTTTCAGATAAGAATGTTTGCAATAAATCTAATTTTCATTCATAGTAAAACGGAAATTGTAAAATTTATAACGGTAAGTTGGTAATTTTCAATTCCCAAAGGCTAAAACCATGAATTCAGTACATGATTGATACCTACATTTTACCATAGGTAAAGTACATTTTACCTTTCTTTTTACTGCAATTTTATTCTTTTTTTTTTTTTGTTAAAAATATTTTCTATAGTGTTAAATAAAAATTAGGTATACCTATGTAAAGAAAATATATTTCTTTCATTTGAGTTTTGCCGCGCTCCGCGCTGTCAGTAGAACTATCATAGTGTCGGTAAAACAGTGATATGGGATGGCGTGAGGTGAAGACAATCGTGCGAACTGTCAAATTGTAGGTCAAGATCAGTAAGACTATTGTAAATAATAGGATTGAAGAATAAACATTATATGTCGTTTCTTTGTATACCGAAGCAACACAATATAGTTAGTTTCATTTGACAATCCTTAAAGAGTGAAAATAATCGACCTTATACCTATCTGCACCCTCTTAACACTATTATTTCTTTTGTGAAAAGTAACGACTTTTGTCTAAGGCTTTAAAATTCAAGACTTCATCCAGAAATACGTTTTTATGTTACCTACCTAACAATGTAATCTACGTTGTCAAACTGTTGAGAAAGAAAAATTGTAAGCGAATTGTAAACAAGAGCAAAATCTTTAGTCGTGAAAGAATCATTTGACCCATTCACCATGGACCCATTTGACTCTATCCAACGACGTGCTGTTCGTATTGTCGACGATCCCACTCTCACGGGCGGTTTAGAACCCCTCAGCATTCGGAGAGACGTTGCGTCTCTCTGTGTGTTCTACCGCCTGTACAATGGGGAATGCTCTGAAGAACTGTTTAATATAATTCCCACCTCGGGTTTCTACAACCCGAGGTGTAGAAACCCGGTGTGGAGGTGAGTTACAGCTGTAAACATATGAAAAAAAATTCTACGTTGTAAAACGCTGATGTTTTATAGTAATATGCTTTGACTTCTATATAGTCTACTAGACAAGCAGTTCTAAAGAAAAACTTAGTCGCAGCGCGGGTAAGGTGTGAGGAGTGGGAGGGGAGAATTTAATGCAGTGATTAACCGAGCGCTCACGCAGATGCAACACGAAACAATCTTTGCCTATTTACACTTTGTCTCTGAGAGTAAACTATTAAAATCTTTTTAACTCTGAAGTTCGCGCATTTGTATTGCAATGTGTATTTAACCTATACCTACCTACATAATAGAGTGGGTTCAAGTAAAATACTAATGTAATATAATTTTACGTATAGCTATATATACGTACATACTTAAATACATATCACTATTGTTTTTATATTACATACGTACATACATATTGAAATGATAGTTAAAAAGAGCAAGTAAATTACATACGTACGTATGAACTTATGAAGTGATATGGCCTCGGAAGACTTCCTTGTCCTTTCATATTAGCTACTCAAATATACCCAACCGAACCACCGGTGGTTTGGTTGGCGGTACGGTGGGTACGCAGCGCAAATAAGTAGGGTGTAGGGTGTGCTAAGTAGCGCAAATGTGCGGTCCAAATATTATTTCTTATGGCGCGCACTCATACGCTGTGGAACGAACTGCCTGAACGGGTCTTCCATTGCCCTACGTGGAAGTTTTTTAGAAAGCTGTGACCAGGATTTTCCAAGGTCGACAGCGCGCCAGCATACGTCTATGGGAGTTTGCTGAGGTGTTTTGAAGGAAATCACTTCACAGAGTTTAAAATTATGTTTAATTATCACATATTACACATTATACAATCCACGGACGGTTTGTTATCTATTTAATATATAACCACGAGGGAAACTTGTATTGAAGTATCAATAATGTCGCAGAGCGTAAGTATGCACAACCGTTAGGTAGGAGACTCGACTGCTGCGGTGGCGCGGCGCATGCGCAGAACTCCTGCGCATCGAGCCGGCCGGCGGACACGCAGCGGTTTAACCATAAGCGCCGAGCGATTCTACCTTGTAAGGTAATCCTATTATGTGCTACTGAAAGTTGGTGATGATGGATGTATGGATGTTTGTTACTCTTTCACGCAAAAACTACATAATGGATTTTAATGAAACTACAATAATATAGCTCATACATCAGAATAACACATAGGCTATAATTTATAAAGATATTGTGTAAATTGGCCAAAATATAACGATAAGTGTCAAGTAAGTCGGAAAAAAACTCTGCCATCTGCGAGGTATTTTGGCGTACGCTGCAAAAACCGTAAGTTACACGAATATAATGTATGGTGGAAATGTTTCTGAAATTTTGAAAAAAAGGAATTTTAAAAAAAAACTTCTAAACCGAAGCGAAGCGAGGGCGGGTCGCTAGTTATTTTATATATTACTCCACCACACCTTGTATTGCAAATATCTATGGATGACTGTAGCCACTTACCATCAATAACGAGTTGTAAAGGAGTTTGTATTTGTTCGAACTCTAATACAAATAGGTATGAATAAAGAAAAATAAATATCGTTTAACTTCATCATTTATTTCATTATTACTCTAAAAATAAATTAAGAGTCAAAGGACACATCACATAATTTAAAATACAGAAACCGTCTTCATAACTAAAATATATTCTTGATACTTTACATATAACTAACAAATGTATGTATGAAAACAAATTGTGCCTTTGCGAGTATGTAAGTACTTTAGTATTGTCTCGAAAATTTTCTTATTATAAACGAATTCTGATTGTTTGTCGATTAGATAAATATGCATTTCTGCCGAGCATACAGGGTGTGTCCGAAGTCTAAAAGCATGGGGTTCCGTCCAAGAATCTGAGTACATTGATGGACACGCAAATTTCAACGAACTGTTTTTATGCAAAAAAAAATTTTTTTTTTGTTGAGTTCTTACATCGAAATTATTCATATAAATTAGCTGAACGCTAAGCTCAAAATAAATATATTTGTTCAAAAAACAGAACTTTATATTTTAATTAGCTCAAAATCATGAGCAGAATCCATGTTTTGAGTCTTCGGGAAAGGAAAGTTTAGGAAACAGTCTGTATTTTTTTACAAAAAGCAATCAGGGGTAAACTCTCCTCTCACTCACCAATGTATCAAAAACTATTTTTTTAAAAACCAAACATTTTTTTCAACTTCACACACCAAATTTTTAACTAAGACAACGTTAGTATGTTTGTAAGGGTTTATAATTTTTTTTTTTTTATAAATTATTTTGGAACAGCGCATAACTCTAGAAAGTGATAATACAGTATCAATAAGCAAGTACTAGAAATTCATCCGTGAAACTTAAAACATCTAGAAAAACAAAATCTCCCAGGGCATACAAGTAAACAAAAAGAACTACGCATCTGTTAATGATATCACTAACACAGTGGTGCAATCGCAACCACACGTGGACTACAGAAACGGCGACAGGTGGCCACATCAAATATTCGCAATTTCATATCTTTCCAAATTTATAATGAATTTCAAAAATGCATTTTGTATGATTTTATTATCTTCTCTAGTTGTCAAATAAACCGTAAAACCAATTTCAAATGCGGGTCAAATACCGTACCGTACATTACTTCGATCGGAGTCCGTCAACAATCGGCCTTACAGTGCGACCCACAAAAAATAATTGTAGAGCCACAATCCTTTACTCTTGATTTTGGTGTGTTAAGGCTCGCGCATGTTAAGACGGGCCGCGTCGGAGCGCATTGCAAAAATCCCCCTGAATAAATTTTATACATTTAGTATAAACCATCACGCAGCACTGGCGGGCCGCATCGCATCGCAGTGCTGGATTGCTCGCCAGCCGTATTTATGCGCTACGACGCGGGCCGCCTCTCAATGCAATGTGCGCTGGACGGGCGCAGTTAACAGAGTTATTCGCTGTGCGATGACGTGAAGGAAACAGCTAACTGGCTTAAATTATTGCATCGAGCTGCGGCCCGCCGCGTCTCTAATGTGGGTTGTCGCAGTTTTGCAGTGCGAAGCAGCTGTAATGTGCGCGAACCTTTATAATACTGTCGTGTTCGATACGTACGACTTTGATATATCATTGAATTATGTTGTAGATGTTTAATTCTGCCAAATTAAGAATAGTGACTCAACAATTAAATATTGTGACTGCACCAGCCCTTCATTAAAAACCAGAAACACTATTTATTCACACATCGACAAACAACCAGCGATCGATGAGTAACCTAAGCCTGTTGGCTACCAGACTTGATGGCCCAGATGTTCCTAATGGTGTTGGCGAGCCCCACATCGTGGCTGATGATGTAGAACAGGCCCCCGAGGGTGGCGATGGAAATGAGGTACACTAAACCGATGGCAATCTTCGGGATGACTGGGCCAACAATACTAGCCCGGACGTAATCAACAGCTATTGCCTCCAGGCCCCTAAAATAAGATTTGATGTTGTTACTCTTTGGCAGTGTGGTGTCGGCCTGGGTTAGAATAGCACCGCATCATCTCTTCCCGCGGGTATAATAAAAGGAAACTAAGGGAACAACAAAACCGGCTACCATGACTTCTGAGCAATGTATTGTTCATCGAAGCTGAGGGCACAACCTCTAAAAGAGTAGACGCCCCAACCCGCTCGGTCTACATGCAGCTTCAGCGCCATACATCCCGTGCATGCAGCAGTGGACGATAAAAGGGCTGGTTCCGGCTACAGTTACCCTTTATTGTACACTAGCTTTCGCCTGCGTATAATCGGCCAAAATAATTGTAAGCTGGGAGAACTAATCAATTTTTCGGGATAGAAAATACCCTATGAATTTTCTATAAATTCAGGGTTGAATAAGTATAGTCGTAAAGACTTAATAAACAAAGAGAAATGGGTGGCGCATCCGGTACCGTGCCAACGTCTGTCATTATTGACTGATGTGTTGCCACCAGGTGAACCGTCTGCTCATCTGCCAACTTTATATAAAAGAAAAATACTCTTTATTACATGGAAATGGATGGGATATGAGTTAAGTATAATTAGGTAATAATGGTGTGTATACAATTATAAGTATAGTCGTTCGACATCATTTACAGCGAAGAACAACAAATGTGGCGAAATTAACGATACGTGACACCTTGATAACAGAGCACAACGCAATGACTAAAATTTACAATCATTTAAAAAATGGAGGCAATTTTAAATTTAAATAATGGTATAAAATGGAGGCCCAATGTTGGTGAAGCCACGCCCCGTACCACGAGAAGCTTGTGCTTAACATCGTATTGTATCGTGTTCAACAAATGTACGCAGCAGTTCGATAGTTACGACGGAACATGTAATTACTTGGTACAAGTGACTGCGTTTAGTTTTTATCACTACTCGATGACCATACTATATAGTGGCATAACTATCGTAGTACACTTCACGGCCGAAAGTAATACCCATCGGCTTTTAGAAAGAGACTATCGACTAGCTTTGATTTTGTAGAGCGTCGTCTCTGTCGTGTGCGGTTACGACAGAGACGACACTACAAAACCGAGCTAGCCGATCATAATCGATGTACAAACAGTTATAGTGAACCGGGGCCCCTAGGACCAGGTAGCCCTTAGTCAACCCTGAAACTCCTCCCATGCAATATTAGTGCAGTCACTAATATTCCTAATAAAAGATCACGTTTTAATGAGAAATTATTAAACGAGGAGCAAAAACTGAATGAATGAATGAGCACCAAATTGATGGTAGCAAATTATGAATGAGCACCAAATTGGTGGTAGCGAATTATGAATGAGCACCAAATTGGTGGTAGCGAATTATGAATGAGCACCAAATTGGTGGTAGCGAATTATGAATGAGCACCAAATTGGTGGTAGCGAATTATGAATGAGCACCAAATCGGTGGTAGCAAATTATGAATGAGCACCAAATTGGTGGTAGCGAATTATGAATGAGCACCAAATTGGTGGTAGCGAATTATGAATGAGCACCAAATCGGTGGTAGCAAATTATGAATGAGCACCAAATCGGTGGTAGCAAATTTAAACGTGGGTTAGGTTTAGGTTTTTTGATGGATGACAATAAAGAAATATTAATCCCGCGTCGACTTAATGTACTCCTAGTGTTATCCCTATCCTATAGACTTACCAGGGCCGTCTTTACCAGGGGGTGCAAGGGGTGCGGTGCACCCCGGGCGCCCCGCGCCCGGGGGCGCCTGTCGAGCGCTGAATTCAGTGCCGGCTTTACCTATGGTGCAGGGGGTGCGGTGCACACGGGCGCAGGGTCTTAGGGGGCGCCGAGCGCCGCTCGCGACACCTCCAAAGAGTTCAAAACGCCTACTAGAGGGCGCCCTGCACCCGGGCGCTACATGAGCTAGAGCCGGCGCTGAGACTTACTATAGGGAACCTAACTTTTTAGCTTGGGTGCAATTTTCGTACATTTTTATTAACTAGCTACGCCACTGGTAGTATATCAATCTACTTATGAAGTTGATGATGAAGTATGATGTTAAGGAGAGGAAAACCTTAGGACTGGATGACGAAGACGGGGGCAGAGCAGCTGATTGGGACTTCTTCATGTTTTTCCAAATCTTCCAAAACGCCCTACTCAGTCCTATATCGTTCAGGTTCAAGTAGAACAGCCCTCCCAAGTTGACGGCCGTTATTATATAGACTATTATCATCGCAATCTTAGGAATAACCGGTCCGACTACGAGGACTCTGGCGTATTCCACCACAATGGCCTCTAGTCCCCTGAGAAATTAGGGTTTGATCAATGGACAGGAAAGGATATTTACAAAGAGCCGGATGGTGTTCTATGCAGTTCTAAGGGATGCTGTTATGGTATAGATGATCGAACAGTTCGTTCAAAAGTGAGCACAAATATTTGTACACCTGAGGTGGATTTCAATTTATGTTGGCAATATGACCATGTATGACGCACATAAAGTCTTATTATTATTAAAGAGATAAGTAGAGACCGCTGTGGTATGAGAGACATCTCTTATACCAATATACATTCACTAATACCTATTAAAGTAATTGTTTTAATTTTAAATTATATTTATTACCTTTCAAGAATAATAAAAAAATACGTAATGAAGTATAAGGTCCTTACATATGAAATTGGCGTTTAGTCGAACTGGCCACTTTGATCACAAATATCTGGCGTTTGGTTAGGAATTCCGAATTCAAATTTATTTCAAATTTAGGCTTGTGTATTTGTGTTTCGAATTTAATGATTCATTTGTTTTCGCGCCATTTGATTTTTCTTTGACATCGTTCTGTTCACAATATGGAAAAATTAAAATATCGCGTTATTTACGAATACGAGTTCCACCGTGGCACCAGCGCTACAGAAACAGCTCGAAGGATTAATGGTGTGTATGGGGAAGCTATTGTAAAAGAAAACACGGTACATTTTTGGTTCCAACGTTTTCGTTCTGGAAATTTTGACCTACAGAACAAACCTCGTGAACGGCCGGAGATCCCAGTTGCCAATGAAGAATTAAAAGTGACCGTGGAAGCGGATCCATCGCAAACCACGTCAGAGTTAGCGGCAGGCTTCGGTGTGAGTGATAAAACAATTTTAATTCACTTGAAACAAATTGGAAAAGTGAAAAAGCTCGAACATGGGTACCGCATGAATTGAGTGAAGCAAACCAACAAACACGCGTCGAGTGCTGCGTTACATTACTCAAGCGTCACAATAACGAGGGGATTTTGAATCGTATCGTTACTTGTGATGAAAAATGGATCCTGTACGATAATCGGAAACGCTCATCACAATGGTTGAACCCAGGAGAACCGGAACCGGTTGAACCGGCCAAATCCTGCCGCAAGCGAAAGTTGACTCAGAAAAAGGTACTGGTGAGTGTCTGGTGGACCAGTGCTGGTGTCATCCACTACAGCTTCCTGAGATCTGGCCAGACGATTGCGGCAGATCTGTATTGTCAACAATTGCAAACCATGATGGAAAAGCTAGCCGTTAAACAACCGAGACTGATCAATTGCTCTAGTCCACTGCTGCTCGAGGACAACGCTGGACCACACACTGCACAACAGATGGTCACTAAATTAGAGGAGCTGCGATTGGAATGTCTCCGACACCCACCATGCTCCCCGGACCTTGCTCCAACAGATTACCACTTTTTCCGGAATTTGGACAATTTCTTGCAAGGAAAAAAATTCAATACCGAAGTGGCAGTCCAAACCGCCTTCAAAGATTTTATTGATTCTCGCTCCCACAATTTTTTCAGCAAAGGAATCAGTGAACTATCTATAAAATGGCGAAAGTGCATAGATAACAATGGTACATACTTTGATTGATTAAATATATAATTTCATTTTTTTTTTCGTTTTGCTTTTTCCATATAAAACACCAATTTCATATGTAAGGACCTAATATTAACACAGTATAAACACACACACATAGAATACTTTTAGCCGCATTCAGTTTGTTCTTTGCTTGTCCCGATTTTTATAATAATTATTAACTTAGATCAAATCAAAAGAAGAAAGATACGAAGACACTTACCGCGCGTGGTCCTATAAAAGCCGAGTTCAATGGACCTGCTTCGTTTAGTAACCAATATAACAGCGACTTCCTTGCATGTCATACGCTCAAACGGTAAACACACATTTAAAATACATTTAAAAATGCCTTCCTGTTCATTTATTCAGTGCACAAATCACTTAAGGAGCAAAAACAAGATATATGGAATCACTTTTCAAGTTTTCACGCGTAAGTACTCAAGTTTTCACGCGTAAGTACATCAAAAAGTAGTAATTTGTAGAAGTTTTTTAAAATTATTAGTTTACATTCGGCCGTTAATGAGTGAGCGAGATAAAACAATACAACTGAAAAGTAGTGCTTGTCTCGCTCGTGCTGCTGTCCAAGCTCATCGCTCTATCTCCGTCTTTCGGTGTCGTACAACGTGATTTGAATTATAGCTGTATTGTTTGTGTGCATGTAGTTGTGCATTCGAGCCTATTTTCAGATGACGCAATGTAAGAACGTGTCGCATCTTCACCTTTTGCTTTAATCTAAGCTAATTAAACAGGAAAATTTTATTGCAATGTTGGCAACCCCAATTCTACTCGTGGTATTTTTTTAAGGGTGACATGCGAACATACCGTGTATACCTAATGGTGAGTGTATACCGCCCATGAACTTTTGTAATGAAAACTTTTTAGACTTCTCCATTTTGTATCTTATACCTTCATATTGTACCTTTTAGAGAAATTAAAGGTAAACAAAAGCCTTTTGTAAGCATTTAGACAAGATTTATAATATAAAGATTCTGTCATGAATGTCAGAATCACAGATAAACTATGGCACATCCTTAGATAACCTGCTTACTACTTTTAGGGACTTGATGATTAGATTTTGAAAAAGTATAAAAACGGACCTATACCTCGATATATACCTTATTCCAATCCAATTTGTCCAAAATGTAAACGAACATGTTAGCCTGAGGTAACTAACAGGGCCTTAAATTAAATAGTGAAGTGATAATTTTTAGATAATTTCATTCATCAAGACTGCAAGTTTGCCCTAGATTTAAAGTTAAATGTTGACATATTTCATTGATTTGGTTTTGTTTTGACTATACATACCAGAAGCTATGAGCCACTATGAGAACTGCGAGTACTGAGTCAAACATCTTATTGGGTATTAATAAAGCAAGTGGGATGAGTGGGACCATAAGGGCAGAGGTCATTTTCTCCACCACCCACAACTTCGCGTGGTCGTGCGGTTTCTCATCCGAAAGGCGAACTGTGGACGTGCGGAACGTGCGGATCTGAAAATAAATATCAAAAAGTTATATCTGGTGACCTAGTATCTGTATTGGTATACCATACAATCAGCCTCCCCAAGGATGTAGGCCTCGTGAGTACTTTTTGGTGGAAACTCAAGAAGTCGAGTATTTCCTTCGTTATTATTTATTTATTTATTTATTTATTTATTTATACGGGATATACCCTTTTTACATAACAGATTAAAGAAAGGAAAATAGAAAGTACAACTCAAAGCAACATAAGATCAGAACTTCGAAGTTGGCGCGAAAATTCAACAATATCGTTACCATAAAAATTAACAGTATCACCAAGAGCGTTAGCCTTGCGCATCAGTCGTATCAAAGTTTCATTCTTGCTAACGTCAGTTCTTCTATAGGGGACATAAAACACATCAGAGTTCCTCGTGCCAGCAGCACTTATTCTATAATTTATGTGCGATGTTAGGAAAGAGCAATCTAAAAAGTTGTTAATAATTTTGAATAAAAAAGTGAGATCAAAAATTACTCTTCTCTCCTGCAAAGATTGCAAACCCAGTTTACTAAGAATGTAAGAATAATCATGATTATCGCGTGACATTCCGTGACCATCGCGATAGGCCGCGTGTCGCAGAAAATTATGCTGAGGTTTTTCAATGAGTTTAATTTGTTCGTTTGTAAAAGGAGACCAGACAATTGAGCAATATTCCACCAAAGGGCGAACGAGAGACTTATATAGTAAAAGTAGTGTACTAACGCGCGAAAACTCCGACGTGTTTCTATAAACAAATCCCCACATTCGCATTGCCTTAGAAGAAATAGTTTTGATATGATCATTAAAATAAAGCCTCGCATCAAGCAAGACACCGAGATCTTTAACAGTTTCCACCCGTTGCAATTGATCGTTACCCATAACATAATTATTGTAAACTATACCAGTCTTCTTTCTTGTGAATGAAATAATTGAACATTTTTTAACGTTGAGTTTCAATAAGTTTAGATTGCACCATTCCATTACACTATCAATGTCGATTTGCAGAAGTTCTGCATCAACAGAGTTTTCAATATTCTTATAAATTTTAGCATCATCAGCGTATAAAAGTATCGAAGAAAATTTTAAACATGAAGGTAAATCATTTATAAAAAAGTTAAACAAAAGAGGGCCCAAGTGGGAGCCTTGCGGGACTCCAGAAGGAACTTTTATAACTTTAGATTTACAATTTTTTATCTCGACAAATTGAGATCTATCAGTCAAATAACTTTTCAGCCAACTTAACAACGGATTTCCAATACCCATGTTATTCAACTTTGAGACCAGTATATCGTGATTTACACTATCAAATGCCTTTGAGAAATCTGTGTAAATCGCATCGATCTGTCCATACTTCTCAAAGGCATCGGTTATATGTTTTTTAATAATTACTAAGTTAGTGCACGCAGACCTTTTGTCGATAAAACCATGTTGTTGTTCACATATAATATTCCTGAAATTGCTATAAACGCAACTAGTGACCATTTTTTCAAAAAGTTTCGGTATAGAGATTGGCCTATAGTTTGATACATCTGATTTATTTGTATCATATATAAGAACATATATCATATATATATTTGTATTATAATATGTTATATATGATATATATCATATATCATATATAACATATTATAAGAATTGTATATTGTGGTTTAATAGGTTGTTTATTAAACTTCAGTTCTTTTGTGCGTAATACTTGCGGTAATCAAATAAAAGCATGGGACTGTGTCTATTGTGTGTTTCGAATGAGTCCAACTCTTCTGTCCTCAGTAATCCTATTATTACTTTACTGAGTGACTCTCTAACTTACTTAGATTGGACTGGACATTGATGAGATGTGTTTTGAATTGTTTACACTTGAAAATTGATAATTAACAATTTTAAATTAATTAATTAACAATATTGACTTCCTTGTTAATTGTGTTCATAATTAAGAAAAAAAACTTGACTGGCAAAATGTGCTAATTACATTACTGCCATATTACAACCAGCCCTATCAGTATCCATTGCTGGACTGGGCCACAAGGTGCACATTGTCTCATTTATGAGGGATGTAAGGCCTTGGAACACCATGCTGGCCAAGCAGGTTGGCGAGCCCACTCTTTTAGAGGTGGTGTAGTTCCTCAGGGGTTGTGGTAGCCACTTAGTTATCCCTTAGTCCCTTTTACAACACCCACGGGAAGAGATGGATGGGGTGGTCCTATTCTATAGCCGGCAGACATCACACGGCACCATTGCAATATAAGAAAAGAAAAAAATATAGGCATCTCGCAAAGCTCACTACCATCAATCCTTTATATATAAATTGGCAACTTGGCTTCACTCAGGTAGGGTATCAATTTTATAGGGCATCCAACATGGCCTATGTTCAATCGTGTTACTTGAGTTGCCTAAAAGTGACATTATTTTAAAAATTGATCCTCTGTATTATATTAGTGTAATAGATATATAGAAAGTTCTTTGTACAGAGATACTTACAGTATTTATTAAAGGTGTGCATTTAATCTCTTTTATTGTTACACTGATGGGAAGTGAACCAGAGACAGTACGCTGGGTCAATGCTGGCTGTGTTGCCAGCCTCATTACCTGTTGGTTGAAAATACGGCTTGTGCATGCTGCAAAAAATATATAAGACTTTAATTTTCAAATTATAGTTAAATTAATGAATCAATCAATTACTCAAGCTATATAACATGCTATAATAATGAACAACCATTATCGGCACTCAAGAGACATTCAAGATGCCTTCAAAAAGCTAAAAAGCTCCTGCATTTCTGAAGAGATCATGATGAAAACAACTAAAGGGAATAGGTGTGGAAACACAATCAAGGTGAAGATGAAGAGCTATATGACCTTTGACTTTCAATTATTCTCTTTTGCATCAGTAGTCTCAGTGGCGACTTAGGGGTTTGTGCGTCGTGTGGCGGCACAGGGCGCGTGGGCTCGGGAGACGCCTTGAATTGGAGGCGCTCTACACAGCCAAAGTAGAGTACAGAGGAGGCACTAAGGACACGGAAAAGTGTCAGCACTTCTCAGTACAGAGTAATTTTCTGTGATATATTAATATTTTGGTTTATATTTTTTTTCTGTACAAAAAAAAATTAGAAAACAAAAAGATATAAATATTTAGGATAGGGCACTGAGGCATCTAGAACGCTTGGATCGGAGGTGCTATTCACAGAAAAGGGGCGCAGACACAAGGAGGAAGTGCAATCGAATATCTAGCACAGGGTGGTGATACAGCTAAGGCTGACACTGAGTAGCCTTATTGAATCAAGTTACGCCTGACTGGTCAAATATATAATTAAAACATATTTTTAAAAGCCTCATCAAATGGATCCACCACAGCTATTTAAAGTCACAACTTCTTCAAATGAATGAATTTTAAGCCCATATTTCAAATTTATATTGAGTAGCTATTTATTGTTTGACATAAATGATAAAATTGATAATATAATGAATACAAACTTTATACAAAACATGTTTCTAAGTTACAAATTACAATATCTTACAAATACAAGATATCGTGTATAGTGCCGGTCTTTGCGAGAGGCCTATATCCAGCAGTGGAGAGATACGAGTCAGCTGATGGTATGGTATGAACAGATGAAAACACACTAACATTATTATAAATAGAATTTCGGTACAATAATAAAACAAATTCTTGCTGATATTAATAATTATATTATGATTTGAGGGATGGTTATTATAAACAACACTAAACTGTATGGTTTCTTCCATGATTTTGTAAATACAACCAAAACATCAGCTGTTATGTAATTGTAAATATTGAAAATTTATTCACTTACCGGTATTGCGAAGAAACATTGAGAATGCCATTGTTTATGAATATAAATAAATTATAGGTCGTAATAATAACTAAAATAGGGGAATCTGTTTTTATAAATAGTACGTATATTGGTATTCGAAAATCGAATTTGTAACGGGATGATTCTACCAATCAAACATCAATGTCAAATGAAATGTTGCCATTTTTATTCCAAATATTATTATTAAGATATAATAGGCGAGCAACTAAATCTAGCAATATATAGCTAGCAATCTGATGGGCCAATATATTTTATGTTGGTGTATGCATTAATCTTGTTCCGAGATCCATTTGTCTAGCCTTCATTTGAAAATCCGAACCATTGAGGAATCTATTCTTGTGCCTGTTGTTCAGTGCGTTATATACGACTTAAACCAAACAAGTATTATTCCAAGGCTAACTTGCCCCTTATTCCAAGATGTTTCAGTTTCAACAGTAACCGTATGTACGGGACCCTATCAAAGACGTTCTAATGTAAGATAAAAGACGTCCACCGGCTGTCCATGATCTACTTCTAGAGCCCAGATGTGAAAGCAGCTTATAAGTTTTGGTACGGTGGAGCGTACCTATCTCTAAAAATCAATGTAGTGCTTTTGAGATTAATCTTTTCTCAAAAGATTGGAGTCTGAAATTTTTGCTGATAATACATTCCATACATTTACACGTGATATTTATCAAGCTGATTGGTCTGTAGTTCACTGGCTCGAATTCGTCACCTTTTTTGTACTCGTATATATGAGTGGCCAGTTTCCAATGTTGTGTCCTTTTGTCATATAATTTTATATGCTAAAAATTGCATTAAAATTGATTAAATATCTTTTGTATCTGTATCACGGATTAGATTATACAAGTATCAAAAGATAACTATAATTATCCTAAATTAAGGTATACAGTTTTAATTGGTAACCCTCTACTATTGGTAATACCAGTTAGAAGAATTACATTTAAAATAGAAATTAATCATAGAATTTTTCCCAATTTTATACCCCAAAATACCTTTATAATTTAAAATATTATGATTTATAAAAAAAGAATCCTGTCTTTTATCAATAGTGTGTAAGTAAAATATCTTTTTCATTTTACATTTTTCAATTCTTTAGTAGAAAAGCTGAGGTTCTGGGGGTCACCCTACCTACGACACAATGACAATTCATTTTGGTTAAACCCAAATTGTGGATTTGTTTTATTGCTGGTTTTTGGTGACAAAGAAATAAACTTATTAGTAAAATAAATTGAGCTCCATCATGGCCACAACACTTGAAGATAAATCAATCTGGGAGGACGGCGAGGAGGCCCTCAGCGAAGAAGTACTGCGAATGCCAACAGACGAGATCATCAGCCGCACCAGACTTCTCGACAATGAAATAAAGATCATGAAGAGCGAAGTCATGAGGATCTCTCACGAGCTGCAGGCCCAGAACGAGAAAATCAAAGAAAATACCGAGAAAATTAAAGTCAACAAAACTCTTCCATATTTAGTGTCTAATGTCATTGAACTACTTGACGTAGACCCACAGGAAGAGGAAGAAGATGGTGCTGTGGTGGACTTAGATTCACAGCGAAAAGGGAAATGTGCTGTAATCAAAACTTCAACGCGTCAAACCTACTTTTTACCTGTTATTGGTCTAGTAGATGCTGAAAAACTAAAACCAGGTGACTTGGTTGGGGTAAACAAGGACTCGTACTTGATTCTGGAGACGTTGCCAGCTGAGTACGATGCTAGGGTCAAGGCCATGGAGGTAGATGAGAGACCCACAGAACAATACTCTGATATTGGTGGGCTGGATAAACAAATTCAGGTTAGTTTTTCTAATGTTTTTATTTTTTGTCAATTATGTCTTCTGAATAATTTGATGTTCTGATTTTTACAAGAAGAAGATGGAAAATAAATTGATATTTCCTCCATTGTTAGCTATCATTATTGCCCATATGCCAATCTCTAATAACAATGATTGATGTTGGCATATTCATTGAGCCCAATGTCTTCTACATTTGGATACAGAACTTGGAAAGCTGTCTGGAGTGAAGCACAGAAGGGACGGAGGGGCCTTTACCCTCTTAGGCTTACTTCACATGGGCACAAATTCTTGTTCATTGATATGGTAGAATATATATGCACAAATATGGTTAGAATTGTTTGTTAGTGGTTTAATTTATTGTATTATACAATATTAAGGAAGAAGCATTCAGATACCACTGCAAATTAGTGGATACACACACTTAGAATAGATTGCATATTTATTTTTTAATTCTTTAGCATGTGGGTTACTTTGTGAATTTATCCTTCTCCTTTTCTTCTCTTCTTTGATATTTCCTTCATTCAGTACATACTCAGAGGTTAAGCAGAGGATATGAACTCACAACTTCATGAATAATATTTGAAAATAGGTGCCCATAAAGTATTTTCCAATTGAGCGTTTGCACAAATGCAACCTTCTTTACAGCTCAATTAACTTATTCAATAAGCGACTAAGTAGCGCCGCCCCAACCGCAAATACAAATATGAACACAATTTTTTTTGTAATTGTGCTAATGCCCAGTTGGCCAATTCTCAATTTTACACAGAAGATATACAATCACCACTATTTTCTTCCAGGAATTAATAGAGGCAGTAGTCCTCCCAATGACCCACAAGGAAAAATTTGTCAACCTTGGCATACACCCACCTAAGGGGGTGCTTCTCTATGGCCCCCCTGGTACTGGCAAGACGTTATTAGCAAGGGCCTGTGCTGCACAAACTAAGTCCACTTTCCTGAAGCTGGCTGGACCACAGCTCGTACAGATGTTTATTGGTAAGTAGATTACTATTGAAAAGGTGAATTCTAGTCATATTGTAACACCAGGAAAAGACACCACAGTTGTTTGTAGATTGCATTATCCACAAATATAATTAATTCAGTATATTTTTTTTACACAAATGAATCACTCCCACTGCCAGCTACACTCCCTCTAACTTACATAGATGTAGAGGTATTTACTGGTAGCTGTTTGATTATCAGCTGTCCAAGAATGAAATGTGTGGCGTGAGTAATACAGAGTAACAAAGTAAGGACTTCATTTGGAAAAAAACTATTTGTGCAAAATAAATTTTACATTTTTTTTGTGATTTAATTTTTATTATTTATTCTATTTGTTCTGTTTTTGTTCTCTATTTTGACTTATAGAGAATGCTTAAGGCAGTTATGTCCACCATTTGTACACTTCAAATATTTGTGCAATGAAGTTTAAATAAATAAAAATACAATACCATTCTGAAAAAAGTCATAAAACAAAAGTTGTTAATTTTAATGATAGAAATATTAGAAATTCAGTGTTGTTGTTTTTATTTAATCCTATATATAGATTCTATATTACAGAAATTACAGAACACAGGCCTTAAAACTAGAAATTACTATCTTATAGGTGATGGTGCAAAATTGGTCCGTGATGCCTTCGCCTTGGCCAAAGAGAAGGCCCCTGCTATAATTTTCATTGATGAGTTGGATGCTATCGGCACCAAGCGGTTTGATTCAGAGAAGGCCGGAGACAGGGAGGTGCAGCGCACCATGTTGGAGTTGCTCAATCAGCTCGATGGGTTCAGTTCTACTGCTGATATTAAGGTATTTATTAGTTTTTCTATGTTTTTTATTTGATTTTGAATGGAAAGCTATTGGAAACTTTCAAGTTATGATAAAGCAGAAATTAGGATGCATTAGCCATTTACTTTTCATAAATACCAATAAACTTTGGATACTATTACTATTATTATGGCTATAAGCAGCAGGAACAAGCAGCATATGCTGTTGCGCCCAATCTGATTTTGTCTCTTATGCATCTATTTAGCATAGCTCCTGCCGAGCCGGTTCTTGAACTGGATCACACACTAAATTTCCCACTTTATCCTATTTCCCCAATGTGTTTCATTAGTGAATGAGATATACCAGAGCCCATTCCCATCCTATCCTGTCCCTCCTTATCTTCCCAATACTTTTCTGCAAATCCATTCCTAAATTTCGAATGTATTGTATTCAGTGCATCCAGGGGAGTGACAACATTTATTATTCTGGATATTTGGTGAAATGTATCGCGAATGACGCAGGACGTCGCAGAGCGACCGTATCCACTTACCCCTAGGTGGACTGTCTGCATGTCTGCCACCCTTTTTCTATAAAAAAAAACTGGTTTTTGTTCATCTGCCTCTATTTTCTCAATGATAATATCAACATTTAATAGAACGACAGAGAAGCTGTGGGCAAAAGCTAGTGTCGCATATATCCTGTAAAAGTACCCTGAAATGAAATATTTTTTTAATGCCACATATTGAAAAAAACATTGTTATAGGTAATAGCAGCCACAAACAGGGTAGATATTCTGGACCCTGCGTTGCTACGATCTGGTCGTCTTGACAGGAAGATTGAGTTCCCTCACCCAAACGAGGAAGCCAGAGCCAGGATTATGCAGATCCATTCACGGTATACATTTAAATCGTAATATTTAATTGAAATAGAGATAGATGGCTGAGTGGTTTTAAAATAGCACCACCCCCATCTATTTCTGCAGGTGCCGTAAAAGGTGGCTAAGGTATACTACCACCAAACCCGCTACCACAAGCACTGAAGAACTACACCATCTGTAAAATAGTGAGCACGGCTATCCACTTGACCATCTTGCCATTTAAGACCATATATCCCCCATGCACGAGACAATGTGCTTGAAGAGGTCCAACTGTGGATATTAAATGGCTGGTTATTTAACCATAAAGTAACCTTTTACTGTTAGAGATTTATTTCTTTAATAATTGTATGAAAGGCAAACCAAGCGGTCTCTGCTTTAAAATAATAATTATTAGTATGTAATGTATGTATGATAAAAGTAATGTTTATAATATTTTATTTAGGTATAAACTATGTCTGCCCATTTCATCGCTCTCCCAGGTTTTCTGGTAGAATATGTATTTATTTTTGTATGTATTTTCTTTACAATTATTTTTATCATTTTTATATACAATAAAGTACATATTCAAATGAATAAAAGAACTAATAAAGATGGTAGACGTGCAGATTAACGGTCGCCGCATTGTTATTCTACCTTTTTTTGACGTGTTAGTCTTACGCAGGAATTTCAGTCATTGATAAAAAGTAGATAAAAATTAACTAGAATCTGTTAAATGAAAGTTGAAACAGGAAAAGAGCGGCAAATTAAAAAAAAAACTAGATTATCAGCATCACTTTAAAGTTCGAAAAATAAGTTTGATACTTTCAATTCAATAGTGTCTTTTTTCCACAGAAAAATGAATGTAAGCCCAGACGTGAACTTCGAAGAGTTATCACGTTCTACTGATGATTTTAATGGCGCCCAGTGTAAAGCCGTGTGTGTAGAAGCTGGTATGATCGCTCTCCGCCGGTCCGCCACCGCAGTAACGCACGAAGACTTCATGGACGCCATATTGGAGGTCCAAGCTAAGAAGAAAGCTAACCTTAGCTATTACGCTTAGATTTATTGTACTTCCTTAAACGCCTAACATCCCAAGCTCCCTAAAACTGTTGAAAAAAACATTGTTGCTTTTCAAAACAGAATAATCCTTTCGTCTCGGACGTTTATGTTCTGTAGCGCTAACGGCAATTTACCGTTGAATAAAAATGTAATATTTAATTTTAGGAATCTATGTAATTAAATGTATAATCAATATTACGTTTTTAATTTTGAATCACATCTGGGATTTTTAACATGTCGAGACTGGAAAACTCGACTGGAATAAGATTGGAAAAATCATTTTGATACTTGAATGCATCATTCAAGTGCAAATTAGTCTAATTTTATTGTGTTGCAAGTATCAAAATTATTTTTCCAATTACATTATTTTTAGTGACAACCTATTATTATTTTTGAATTTTCCTCGTTTTTTGAGTCTCCACTTTCATTTGTCAGAAAGTGGTAAATATTACTATATTCCAGTTTATATTGGACAAAATAATAAATCTGGTCAAAAACAGGATGGGATCCAAGCTTTTAGGAAAACAGTCTGACCAACAATATGTGGTCAAACAATATAAGTAGTCAAATTTAATAAATCCTAATTCACACAAAATCAATGGCCCGGCCAGATGGTAAGTGGTCACCGCCGCCCATGGACACCTGCAACACCAGGGGGCCTACGAGTACGGATACGGTGCCGACCTTGGAGAATCCTGTTCACAGCTCTCTTGAAGAACCTCATATCTTAGCGTTATGGAAAAGCCTTTCCGGTTCGCGGTATAAAGTGTCTTTTTGAATACACTACGCAGCGACTCCGCGTCAAGGAAGTGCGGATGAACCGCACGACGATGACGAGCGGTGTGATGGTGAAAACCCAAAGTTGATATCAAATTCACTTCTTCTTCAGTAGGTACATTCGCCATTTGTATATGCGGTAGAAAACGCAAAGTCGCAACATCTCTTCGGACGTTGAACGATTCTAGACCATCCGTGAAACTTGAAAGTGGGATCGTCGACCATTCGTACCTACAGCATGTCGTTGAGCGGAGTCAAAAGAGTCCACAGTGCCGGCTTTGCCTATGGTGCAA
Organism: Sesia bembeciformis; assembly: GCA_943735995.1. Taxonomy (NCBI): domain Eukaryota; kingdom Metazoa; phylum Arthropoda; class Insecta; order Lepidoptera; family Sesiidae; genus Sesia; species Sesia bembeciformis. The sequence goes on from OX031042.1 coordinate 1,930,589, forward strand.
GGTGTGCGGTGCACACGGGCGCAGGGTCTTAGGGGGAGCCGAGTGCCGCTCGCGACGCCTCTAAAGAGCCTACTAGAGGGCGCCAGGGTATTGATTGCACCCGGGCGCTACATGGGCTAGAGCCGGCGTTGAGAGTCCAGCTGATATTTCGGTGCACAGGCCCAGAGGTGTGAGCGATATTTCATATTTCAAGAGCTTTATAAAGCGACAAGCATTACCCTGGAGTGAAGTACTGCTTCGCTCTGTTCAGCTACACCGAGCTGTACACTGACAGCAGTACACAGTACAGCACAGCAGTACACTGATAAGTTTTATCTTGTTCTCCAGATGACTCCGAAACTCGACTTTGCTCGAAATATCGACGCCAAGGATCCCAAAACTCTCGGAGATCCGAAGAGAAATGTTCTAAAATCGAGGTGCCACGACAAATGGAGCTTTCTTAACAGTGTATGCACAGATTTTTGTCTTACTGGGATTAAATTGGACCTTTTTTTTACTTATGTTTTTTGACATCTGTGGTACGATCAGTCTTAAATATTTTATACAAAGTATATTAATTGTAAATACTCTTTAAGTTTTATACCAATTTCCAGAATGAATATAATATATATTCAAATATAAATAAAAATATATTAAAATTTATCTTAAATTGAACGCACACAAAATATCGCGCGTGTGCTAAATTTGAAACATAGACCTATCAAAATTTTAGTGATTCCTGCATAGAATAAGATTATAAATAACAAGAAAATAGAAATGTAAAATTATTCGTGCAAAGATATTCTTCGTCCGCTATCATCGGCGAAGATTCTACCTTATAGTCGTAAGTAACCTAAACATTTTTATTTTGCGAATGAATGACATTGATTCCTTAGGGCGGTTTTGCAATAATTATTGTGAGTAATGCGGCATAATAATATCGATTTGTGAATGTTTATTATTACAGTTTGCGGTGTATTTGTGTTACTGCTTTCCGCTTTAAATATCCAACGCTTTTGGGATTTTGACCTCTTGCCTTTTATCTATTCCATAGGCTCTACTTATTTCGATATAAATATGTTTTTCAAAAATGCATTTATTTAAGGAAACCTAAATTTTTTACTAAAAAACTATTCAGTATTTACCTATTTATCTATTTTAAAACATCCCCTTTTATATTAGGTATAACTGGCCTAACATATGTTAAATAAATAAATACCTACTTTTTTATTAAAAGTTTTGTATTGAAAAAAACCCAAAGTAGTTAATGAAAAATCTATAATCTATCTAACATAAAAATATATTACATATTCATAATTTAATTTAATTCATAATATACCTAAAAATATGAGAATCAACTAAGATCAAATGAGAATCTTTACTTTGAAAACTATTAATTTCATAATATATTTTTATAATATTTGTTAATAAACAATTTGTCTCTGATTTCTCCACAAGAGCTATGGATGAGGCGGAAGACAGACAACTTCGTAATAGGATAGCATCAGATGATATACCTAAAGTACATACAAAATGCAACCACAACCGTCCACACACCAGGTTGACTATAGATTGCAAATAGATTTACACTTATTATAGTTTTGAAATCTTCATCACTATTGAAATCAAAATATTTTATATAGACAAAGCTACCCAATTCTTCATCCGATCACTGAGTTTTTAACTAACATCTATTTAAATGGGGCTTGTATTTAAATCAGCAGCGAAATAACATTAAAATGAGCAGCAAATTATGATTAACAAAACAACCTATGCTTGAATAACTGAAGTAAATAACTTTAAACTATGTACTAAGAAGGTAATCATCAGAGACCATCAATATGGGAATGGCTAGATGACACATCAGATTCTTATCAAAGAAACCCTAAAAGTTGCCAATAACTTCTAGGAGTGGTGAAACAAATGATGATTCATTGGTGGTTCATTGAAAGTCAAATTTAAAACTTAGGTACTACATAATAAGAACATTTTCAAAATTTGAATTAATGAATTCGAGAGCTACTGAATATGGAACACTTAGAATCTAATGTGCCTGCACTCTAGTGCTTGTATAACATATCTAGTATCAATGCCAGAGATGGAGACTCCTATTGCCTTAATGTCTCAAGAGAACCTGAACTGATCTATTTGTTGGCATCGATTCACTGCTTATTTAATTACTTCTCTTTAAATAGGCACTTTTATGAATACAAAGCATTGTATAATTGCAACATTGTTCAATTTCAAAAAGTGCCCATTTTAGAGATTTTTGTTAAAAACAAGTGGTCTAAATTAGGGTTATGTTATGAAAATATTTGTGACATTATCTGTGAAAAGGGACCTTATTGTAGTTCTATTTACCCAGATATTGAGACATTGTGCCTGTAGCTGGTTGACACTTGCCCCAAAGATGAAATATACTGTGGAGCAGGGTTTATGGGTATGAAGGACTCTGTCGTTGAGATGAGGTAAAAGAATATGTACACAGTTCTGTAGGTTGACAGGCAGAGATATTGCTATGATGTGAGATTGCAGAGGTAAAGTTCCAATCCACTAATTGTTGAATAATATGCCAATTTAGGCTCATAAAAATAAAATTATGTCTAATAAGACAATAGACAAGATAAATCAATAGCTTAATTCAGATGTTAGATCATGTTCATATTTAAATGAAATCTTGAAGAAATTTTAACTAAGAAAATTTTAACCAAAGTTCATAATGTATAACCAACGATGACAATAAGGTCCCTTTGCTTTTTATTTTAATGGTATGGATTTCAAAACAAATTCTACATCTTTTTCAATATATTTATCACAATATTATGATTATGTAGAACTTTTAAAATCTTACTGTATGTAGATCATTAATATGTACCTACTTAACGTCTGATTCTCTACACATATATTTTCTGCTATGCTTTTCATGTTTCATATAAATTATTTATAAATGAAACCATTGAAAATGTACGTTTTATTCATAACATAGTATAAATTTTATTTCAATATTTATTTTTTAAATCAACTTTTTGCACTTTATCTTACAAAAACGAGGCTTAATGCTTGGCAACATTCTGTGCCAGCCAACCTTACGGTTGATTAGAGTGGTTCATTGGCAGGTATGATGGAAGGCAGTGTTGGGCAAAATTAAATTGTTGGACAATTAACAATTAATTGTTAATCACGCCTATTCCAATTAAAAAATAATTAATTGTTAGTCGTTAGTTTCCACAATTAACGATTAATCAATTGTCAATCTTTTTAATGTATTTGATTAAAAACTAACAATTAAATTGTAATAGGCGTGATTAACAATTAATTAATTGTTAATTGTCCAACAATTTAATTTTGCCCAACACTGATGGAAGGTATAAATATAACTTAAACAACCATAAACCGCAACCAATCCTTGTTTTGGCAATTGCTGACATGGGCCTCATCTTACACATTTTTTCGTGCAAAAGGGATGTATGGGATTAAAACGCCACACTGGCGCGGCGCGGCGGGTTGACTACTGTCGGGTACCCTCGTGTAGATATGCTGTAGATCCTCAGCGCTTGTGGTAGTGGCTTTATTATCCCTTAGTCGTCTTTTACGACAGCCACGGCACGTGATGGAGTAATGCTGAAACCGGCCGACATAGCACGGACGTAATATATAAAGGATAAATAGAATATTACAACTACATACGTACGAGTATAACTATACATACATAGCTGCACACATACATATATACATACATACATACATGAATATATATCATAATAATATAAATATTATTTAGTGTACCTATTCTAAGTTTATCTTCTGACTATCCATAAATTTATCTCAGATTGATATCTGACTACATATATAGTTATCATTTTGTTCCATAATTCATTTACGTGATTATCTAATGTAATTTCTGAAATAATATGTAGTATTGCTTCATCATTTCAACATAATTTGACAAAAACTATGAAAAAGGAAAAACCTGACAAAAATAACAAAGTTAAACTATGTTACCTAGTAATACCTAGTAATGGCTACCTAGTAAACATCTATTGACTTTTTATGAAATAATGAAACCAATCAAACCACTTCACATCTCTATAGGGGATGCTTAGACATCTCTATATAGTACATATAGGGGACAAACAAATAGATAGACAGCCTGTCTATCTATTTGTTTGTTCATATTAATCTCGTAATCTACTGAGCCTATTTTTTTACAGTTTTCACTGTTATTTAGTGTGTTGACCCCCGAAGGTTATAGGATACGTTTTATCATAATTGGTTCTGTAATTTTGAAAGTAAAACACACAGGCCATCGTGATTTTGAAGTTGGATTACGGTATAATACGGTAAGCGTGAATAATTAAGCTATCTAAATATACCTACCTAGAGGTACAGTTAACTGCAAATAATATATTTGTACACTAATAAACTGATTTTAAAATAGATTTTCAAGCAACCAAAGTCGTAAATATACGCTAATTTTATTATAAAGGGTGTTTTTTTTAGAGGTATAGAACTTTAAGTTGGCAACACTGTTTTAACTGGCGGCCATTTTGTCAGCTGTCAAGTGATTTGTGTTTAATTTGGTTTGGCATTTCAACATGAATAGACTGACGCCTGAACAACGCTTCCAAATTGTGCAAATTTATTTAGAAAATAATGGTTCTGTTCGAAATACGTATCGCGCACTACGTCCACTTTACGGTCAACATAATCGTCCATCAGAGCAATTAATTCGACTAACTATGGACCGTTTTCGCACCACGTTTACTCTAAATGATAATACGCATCTACAGAGACGTCGTACAGTGCATACAGAAGAAGCCATTGCTGCTGTAGAGCGTAGCGTAGAGGAAGACCGGAATCAGTCTATCCGCCATCGTGCACAGGAATTGGATATGTGTCCACCACTTTATGGAAGATTTTGCGGAAAGATCTTGGTTTGCGTGCTTACAAAATCCAACTCGTGCAAGAATTGAAGCCACGCGATCACCTAGCAAGGCGTAGATTCGGTGAATGGGCCCAAAACAAGATTGCCGTTGATCCCGATTTTCATAAGAGAATTTTGTTTAGCGATGAAGCTCACTTTTGGTTGAATGGCTACGTCAGTAAACAAAACTGCCGTATTTGGAGTGAAGATAATCCTCAAGTGTATGTTGAGACACCGTTACATCCAGAAAAACTGACTGTTTGGTGTGCTTTATGGGCTGGTGGAATCATTGGTCCGTACTTCTTTAAAAGCGATGCTGGCCAGAACGTTACAGTCAATGGTGACCGCTATAGAGCCATGATTACTGACTTTTTCGTTCCTCAATTGAACAACCATGATGTGCAGGAGCTGTGGTTTCAACAAGACGGCGCAACATGTCACACAGCTCGTGCCACAATTGATTTACTGAAGGAAACGTTTGGTAACCGCATAATTTCACGTTCCGGACCCGTGAATTGGCCTCCAAGATCGTGCGATTTATAAAATAAAACAACGTATTCGCATTGGCGAGTGGCACACACTCTATTTTATTTAATACCATAGAACAAACAAACATGTCTACCGACAATGCACGACAGATGGCAGCACTAGTAACATATTGTGTAGATATTAGACCTTTAACACCCCCACTATATCTAACAATATGGATATACAAAAATATTACAATCTTTGAATACCTATTACATCCAAAAACTTATAATGTTTCACAACACATAAAGCCTTCGTGAATACATCAGCTGGCATCTCAGCTGTAGGCAAATACTTCACATTTACAATTTTATTTACTACACATTCTCTACAAAAGTGAAACTTAATGTCTATGTGTTTTGTACGCTTGTGAAACATTGGATTCATAGTTAGCTTTTGTGCACTCTGATTATCGTTGAACAAATCAATGGTATACAAATTTTGTGTAATTTCATATAGTAAGTTTCTCAAATAAACAGCTTCTTTACATGCTTCTGTAATAGCTATATATTCGGCCTCACTACTAGACAAGGCTACAGTAGTTTGTTTTTTAGTTTCCCAAGAAATTACACAACCAGATAAAGTGAAACAATATCCTGTATATGACTTCCTATCTATAACATTTGCACCCCAATCTGCATCTACATATCCTTCTAATATTGAATTTCCATCATGCAGTGTCAAACCTGCCCCATCATCATAGGTTTCAGCGCTTGTACAAAGATTTGACATACCATATCTCTCTGGTGGTTTCCGTGTTCGTCTGGGTCTGTCCATGAAATCTTCATTTTTACACTGAAGTGTACTCTGAGTCTTCATAATCACTTGGAACATATGTTTTATCATTGTCATCATCATAGGAATAATCATTTTCACTGTTGGAGTTATCTTCAGGACTAGATGTTGATTCAAAACTTGTTACCTTCTGGCCTTGTTGTTCTGGTTTAACCTCATCCCCCACTGAAGCAACATTCTGGTCTTGCACTTGAATCATACATTCAGAATTGATTTCTGGCTCAATAATGACCACATCTCTACTTGTAAACACAGTCCTTGTTTCTGGATTATAGACTCTGTATCCCTTTATGTTATCCGGGTATCCTGTAAGAATACATTTCACAGATTTCTTATCCCATTTCTTACGCTTTTGTTTAGCAACATGTACCATGACAGTGCTACCAAATATCCTAATATGACTGATATCTGGTTTTGTGCCAGTCCATAGTTCATATGGCGTTCTATTATCCAACGCAGCAGCCACAGTTCGATTCTGCAGGTACACTGCCGTATTGGTGGCCTCACCCCAAAACTCTTTGCCCAGGTTTGCATCAAACAGTAGACATCTCGCTTTTTCTACGACTGTGCGATTGAATCTTTCACATAAACCATTTTGTTCTGGGGTGTATGGGTTGCTTTTCTGGTGGATAATACCAGCACCGTTTAGGTAATCTTCAAATTCCTTATTGCAATACTCTAAACCGTTATCGCTTCTTATCACTTTTATTGTTCTTTTTGTTTGATTTTCCACCTGTGCTTTGAATATCTTGAAATACTTCAGAGCCTCATTTTTGTGCTTCAGAAAATAAACAAATGTTATGCGACTGTAATCATCGACAAATAACAAGAAATACCTTGCTCCTCCTATCGATGTAGTCTCCATAGGGCCACAAATGTCTGTGTGCACTAAATCTAGCAAGTTACTGCTTCTCTAACCACTGCCTTTAAATGGTAAGCGACACTGTTTACCTTCACAACATGTTGTACAAGAAGCCTTGCTTATTTCTACTTTTTCATCAAATGACATTCCCAAGACAGCATTTTTCATTTTATTTAAGTATTCCTTGTTGACATGTCCTAATCTGCGATGCCATGTTACTCCTGACACAGCTGATGCAGCCAAATACTCCTGGGATACCAAGTTTACTTTGTATACCCCATTGACCAATACTGCTGTAGCGACTAACTGTTGCTTTTTATTGTAAACACAACAGCCTTTATCTGTGAAAGACACACTGTTTCCTTTTTTAATTAGTTGATTGACTGATAGTAGGTTAGTAGTCAGAGATGGTATACAGCATACGTCTTCTATCACGATGTCATACTCGCAATCATCAGTTGAAGTCGTTATTTTAACATTGCCAGAACATAATACTGTCATCTTCTCACTATTAGCTACGACAATTCCTTTATTTTGTTCATATCTGGCATTCATAACCCAACTTTCGTTTGCTGTTAGGTGTACACTTGCCCCGGAGTCGATATACCAATCATTTTTGTTGAAATTCGCACTTAAAAATACTGCACTAAATGCGTTTGATTGCATTCTTTCTTTATTTTTCTTATTTGCTGAATTATTTTCGTTATTCATGCACTGATTTTTGTAATGGCCGACTTGTTTACACCGGTAGCATTTCACCGCCTTGGTGTTTGACTTCGACGGAACAGTAGTACTACCAACATCACAATTTTTCTTGGCCATAGTCAAATTATTCTTATTTTGCTTTGCATGATTTGAATGACTGACGAAAGCACCGTTCATTTCACTCTCGTTGTTATCTACCGACTCCATGTCTAATAATTTTGTCTTGATATTGTCTGCCGTAATGGAAATGCCCGAATGTTCGATTGCCATGATCATTGGAGCAAAACGATCAGGCAATCCAGCCAACAACAATGACCCTGTCCATTGATCATTTATTTCAAATCCCGTTCCACTTAATTTCTGCGCTGTATCGATAATCTGCGTCACATATGACGTCATCGAACTGCAATTATCTCGCCGGATTGAAATCAAATTTCTCAACAGACTTATTCTCCGTGAAAAGCCACTATCATCAAATAATTGCTGTAGTTTATTCCACAATTCTTTCGACGATTTAACGGTTTTGACGTGGACATAAAACGACGGGTCGATGGTCATAATCAATTTGGCTTTAGTTTTTTCGTCATCCGCGCTTGCTATTTCTTTTCCCGGTTCTGGCTTGATGCCTGACTGATGCTTCATGCCTTCGAGAACTAAGAAATTTTCTGCAGCGAAACACCACTCCGAATAATTATCGCGTCCCTTTAGTTTCGGCACATTGATAAGGTAGTTGGTAGCCATTTTGACGAACAGTTTCTACACTTATACACTGCGATAATTAATACGATCAGTCAGTTCACAGCTAAATCGCACTGAATACTGTCTTTTAACACTTGCTTTACTGCAATATCCTTGTTAAAACGACTCAATACCGCGATTTTATGAGCGTATAGCCCTAACCTAAAATAAAACAACGTATTCGCATTGGCGAGTGGCACACACTATTTTATTTAATACCATAGAACAAACAAACATGTCTACCGACAATGCACGACAGATGGCAGCACTAGTAACATATTGTGTAGATATTAGACCTTTAACAATTTAACGCCGCTAGACTATTTTCTGTGGGGATATGTGAAGTCGCTAGTCTACGCCGATAAGCCCGAAACGATCGACCACTTGGAAACGATCGGCAAATGTTGTCCGCGTTATTGCCGATATACGGCCACTAACGTTGGAAAAAGTTATTGAAAATTGGACCTCCAGATTGGATTACGTCCGAGCCAGCCGTGGCGGTCATATGCCAGAAATCATATTTAAATTAGAATGCCAAAAGATTATCTTTTGAATAAAGTCAATTTCATGTCAATTTTAAAAATTCATCCTTGTTTTATTCCATTTCAAAGTTCTATACCTCTAAAAAAAACACCCTTTACAATACAATAACGACTCGCCCCGTCTTCGCTTAGGTGTCATAAGCATTTCCTAGAGGACATGACATAGCCTATCTCCATTTGCATTAATTTCTTACTAAATTTGTTTTTTTTTAAATTGGAGTTTTGAGTTTTTTAAAAACCCACTGGGGGTTTTGTTTACCTCTTATAACTCAGTCTCTTTTCTGTAAATGCAGTGGGGCGGTATGAACAAATTTTCATTTAATATATTTTCTGCCCCACTGGTGGTACGGTCTTGGTGGGGCAGACCTCTTAATAAACACTCAATATATACTAGATATGTATGGTACTTATATACATGTATTATAAAACATGCTTATAGCAAAAAGTGCTATGGTAATGGTAATATCCAACCAGTTTGACTTAACCCAACAAAAGGAACAATTCATGGTAATTATATTGATGTGCAAAAAAGCTCATTGCCGAACCCATAGCGTGTACCCGAGTACCAGTTGATTGGATATACTATAAGATGCCATTCTTACGCGCGTGACTGGAGCTGCGATTTATCACCGCGCATACACGCGATATCATAATGAGGCAATTGTATTTTATGTCATTTGCTTGTAAGTAAGTTTTTTATGGGAGAAATAGAACGATAGATGGTCAACCCATTCAAGAGCATATAAGGCCATAGGGCATCGTGTCATATTACGTTGCCAAAAAAAAAAAAATTCGACGACGCGTTTATGACATCATGATCGGTCATTGAGTAAACTACAACACGATTTTTTCTTATATTGAATTGTTTAAAAAAAAAATCAATACTTTTGCAGCACTGTTGTTATGTATATTCCACGGTGCTTTGCATAAGTTCATGTAATACTTACCCATGCCACGAATTTAATTTCTTATCTTTTAAATTTTTCCAGAAAGTACGAACAAACTCCCTCTTGTTACTGGGAAACTGAATATACCAACATATTTTTTTCTTGCGTACCCGCCGCACGGGTATCGAATTTATTACTTGGCGCCAAATTCATTACTTGTCGAATTCAATACTCTGCAAACACGCTATTATTACATTCAAAAAACTTCAAATTAATATCTATACGGAGATTAATCCCACCCATTGTCTTTACCCACATTTATTGACTTAAAACGGATATTGTTGACTGTATAAACTTTAGACGAGTTCAAATTTAAATGAATAACGAATTCGGCGAGTCCCGAAATTAGATGAGTAACGAGTTTGACTAGTTACAAATTTGACGATCAACTAAATAATCACGTTGCGTATGCCTGGCACGTGTAGACGCTCCCTAACACCGCCAGTACACTAACTCGGTACTCTGAAGTACGCTCAGTCACCTGGTGCCGCTCAACCGTGACTGACCAGTGAAATTGTTGTTCAATCACTACGGGGACACTCGGCCACATTTAAAGTAACTCCACTCCAGACATTCATAAAGAAAATTAATTTAGTGATTTTATAACGTAATAACTTTGGACTAACTCTCACACCAGTTAATTAGTAACTACTTTTAGAAATTGTTGCAATACGTTTATTATCATATGATTCGTCCACTCGTCTGCCCATCTCTTATATAAAACTAGCTTTTTTCCGCGACTTCATAAGCGTAGTCTACACCAATAAGTAGCATATGTGTTAAACCTCATTACAATTTACCTATCTATTTGCCAAGTTTCAATGAAACCAGTTCAGCCGTTTCGACGTGTTTTTGGGTAAGAATATTGGCGTTATTTAAAAAAAAAATAACCACGAAGTCTGTGGCGATCGCTCCCCTACGCTTAGCGATCACCTCAGACTTTCAACCCCGAACTGGGTAGGAAAGACTATTCAACGCAAAATGACGTCCGATATTTACCGAACGCCGAGAACTGGCAAATTATTTATCTAACTACCCAATCAATTAATAATAATATCTTTGATGAAGACACGGAAGTACATACTGAATGAAATATGGCATTTGTGGATATGATGGATACCGTGAACACATATCGAGCGTGGCCATCCCGGAGAGTCACTCAGGCATGTCACCTCCGGTTGCTCGGCTCTTTCTAATATGTATTTGCACAAGTATTTACTATTTTTTAAAAGTATTTTTGCACTTAGTATTTATAACCAATCGGCCAGAATTCTCCACCAAGAGCTCGTCCTGAATATGGTCTCTTAGAACAGAAATTGGCTTATTACAACTACACACCGGAGCCGGTGCTCGAAAACCACCGAGCAAAGCTCTACTGGGATCGGTCTGTCATCACGGACAGGACTATTCTTGCAAATAAGCCTGACATTGTGTTGAAAAACCGGTCACAGTCTCGGATGTTCTTAGTGGACCGCACTGTCCCACATAACGAGGGCAGCGTGAAAACCGAAACCAAGAAAGAAGAAAGTATCTCGACCTCGACACGAGATCACCGATATGTTTGGCGTAACGTAGACTGAAATAACGTCAGTTTTGTCCGTAAACGGATTAATTCCTACCACCCTCCGAAGATGCAGAAGGCAGCCCTACTCGATCCTGCACGTGTCGTACGCCGGTTTCTTTCCCTCATTTTGGCTCATCGGATGAGAGAGGAGATGGTTTAGAACCATATTTTGAATTAATAAATTATTAATAAAATTATTGTTAATATGTGGTAGACGAGCATACAGTCTACCTGATGGTAAGTGGATACTGTCGCCCATGGACATCCGCGATGTGTACCTATTGACATGTGGTCGACTGTCCCGTTAGTGTTTATTTACAAGTGTGTAATCGTTCAGTGATACAGCGACCCTCGCGTAAACGCGCGACTTTTTCGACGATCGTGTGTCGTGTGAGTGAGAAAAATACGTTTTGTGTTAGATAAATATATATGATAAACTATGGGAAAGGTTTTCGTGTAAGTTGTGGCTTTTATCTTTTAAAAATATATTTAAAAATCTAAAAATGTGTTATTTTCTCCTTTAATTAAATATAAGTGATTGTTAAGTTTCATTTTTATAATATCATAACAGGAAATTCTCCGTTTAGAAACTGATTTATACACATTGTCTTAAACATTTATGTTTTCAAAAATTTTCAATATTAGCAACTAAATTATTTTGGTTTAAATACAACCTATTACCATACCTATGAAGACTGGAAAATAAAAATCAAATTGATCATTAAATCCCGAGGCTAGCGCGAAAAAACGACGACATGAGCCCTTTATTATGAAGAAATAATATTTTTATATGCTTGCATTGAATTAATAAACCATAAACCAATCAATATATTTAAGTATTCACATGTGTAATTTCATAATCTATGACGGATTCGCCCCATACTGTCCTTGCTTGCTGTGCAAAAGGTTCCGGGTTTGATTCTCGGTCGGCAATGTTTGTTCGGATCTGGGTGGTGTGTTCGTCTTTGTATTTGTCTCTGAATCCACGATACAGGACATGGACCGGGCTAAAAGAATGCTAAATGAAAATCTGCAGTTGCAATCTACAATGTGATATACTACAAAAAACATTTTCTGGTTTTGTCAATATTTCTTGAGTTATTTATTATAACATAAGTTATTTTATTTATAACTAGCGACCCGCCCTCGCTTCGCTTCCGTTTATAAATATTTTATTTCAAAATTTCAAGATAAAATATAGCCTATATTAGTCACGGATAATGTAGCTTCCTATTTGTGAAAGAATTTTTGAAATCGGTTCAGTAGTTCCAGAGATTACCCCCAACATACAAACACACAATTTTACCTCTTTATTATATTATATAGTATAGATGAATATTTTAGATCACTTTTCTTTTCATTGATCGAGTGCAAATATAAAATGCATACAATCCACGTGCAGGCTTATAGCACGCGAACGCATAAATTATTCTATAACAGACTCTAATTAATCTTCCGCCATAACCATTGACGTCAAAGTACTAAGTACTGACCAGTTTTTACTGGTTTTACTTCTTATCCCTTTATTATCTCATTGGTTTCACAATACCACGCCGAAATAGCGAAAATGAGAAAAAATATTTCAATAAAAAAGTATACAGCACGTTTATACGTAGGTGACACTCAAAGTTTTTAGAATCTCAAAAATGGAATCTGATATAAAGATGGAAGTTGTTTTATTGTTTTTCGAAGTATTCTCTGCGACAATCAATACACTTTTTCATGCGATGAAACCATTGTGTGAAGCATTCAGCCCACCTCTTTTTAGGAACCTCTTCAACAGCCGTTTGGAAGGCCGTTACTGCCTCTTCTGCATTCATAAAACGTATTCCTCTGAGTTTATCCTTAATTTTAGGGAATAAATAAAAATCACAGGGCATAAAGGTCGGGACTGTATGGCGGATAACCCATTAACTCTACATTTACAGTATTCAAAAATTGCTTCGATTGTCTTGCGTTGTCGTGGTGGAGGATCATTCCGCTTAGTGGGTGTCGTTCTTTGACTTTTTCCAAAACAGAAGGCAAGTAGCTGTTCACATACCAGTACGCAGTTACTGTTCTTTTATTTTCTAAAGCTATAGTAGCAAAGTGGCCCGATCTGCCAAAGAAGGAGGCAATCATCTTCTTTTTAGCAATCCTTCCTTTCTTCACTTTCGTCGGCAACTCTTTGAAAGGAAAGACCCACTGCACAGATTGCCTCTTAGTTTCAGGCTCATAGCAGTAGATGCAGCTTTCATCACCTGTCAAAACAACGCTGCCATCAAAAACAGCAATTGATTGACCATTGTCGAATGTTTCAAGCAGTTGGAGACACCATTCCACGCGGCAGTTTTTGAACTTCGCTCAAATTGTGAGGAATCAATCTAGCACGAAGCTCGATATTGTCTAAATGATGTCATATTTCAATCACGATATTGAGCCTGCAAATGATGTCATATTTCATTGTAATAAATAACGATCAGAATGCCGTTGTTACAAACGAATGCAGTTCTCCATCAGTAACTTGCATACAAAAGATTTGCCGGGCACGTCATATAAAGGTTATGACACACTTCAACTGCTACCTCACCACTGGGTATCAATTGAGTGTATAAAGAGTAACGTGGAACATAAGGGGTGTCGTAAAAGCCGGCTAAGGGTAAAGAAGACGCTACAATAAGCCCCGAAGAACTATACTACTTCTAAAAGAGTGGACTCGCAGACCCGTTTGGCTAGTGTTTTAAGGCCACACATCTCTCGTGCATAAGACATTGTGCGTGAGGATGCCTATGTCCAGCAGTTGACAATAAAAGAGCTGGTTACGATTACCGAAAGATGCTAGGAGCTAGAGGAAACTCTTTATTTAATTTACTTCCTTATTTTACTCTTCACTTTTTTATGGAAAGACGTTGGCAGAAAAGCAAACAGTTTACCTGGTGGTAAGTGGATACTGTCGCCCAGCGAAATCCATGATACATGTCGATATAAGTCCAAAATGACAAACATGGCACGTCCCCGAATGCACACCCTACTTTTGGCGATTTAGGAATTGAAGAAAGAGTTGGGAAGGACGGGGAATGGAAAGTATAATGAAACAATGTGCTTTCCTCATCTCATTAAATTTTCCATTCCTCCTTGAGGACAGTCTTCTTGTCCGCCACCATGGACGTAGATAGATAACGCAATTACGTGAAATTGTATAGACACCAAGCGTGTCACATTATGAGTAAACTTTAGTGATGGCAAACCACTCGCCGATTAAACGAAACCCCCTTGAAGCTGTTAACCACTTCCGACGAATTTTTAAAATTGATTATAGCGCAATTAGGCATTTTTGTTTTTTTAACAATCTATCGACACGGTTTGGACAGACTAAACAAGCTTAGCTTAGTAGGGGCTTAGCGCCAACTTCCGGCACGCGGCGACTGGCAGCTTGCGTTATCTATCCCTGTATATGCCACCTTCTTTATGCATATAAAGTTTGATAGTAATCCTCCGGTGATGACCGATACTACTTGTAGCTATGTGATTTTTGCAACCCTACTGGGCTGTACTCTTGTAGATACCATGTTCATATATATCCATACGGCGTATCTAATCAAAGTAAATTAGAATGAAACCCCATATCGTGTTGCCCTACCTTTATCCCATGGGGTTCCAAACCCCAAACACGTGCTTGTAAACCAGCGCTGATCAATACGTTGTCTGAACACGCACGTCGTCATGGCAACACTCTTGGAGGTCTATTCTGCACAAAGTCAGTGATCCAATTTTTTTTTATATAAACACTCATAATCAGTATTGCTTTGATTAAAGATAATTCAAAAATTATCTTTCTGTTTCTGTGTTTCAAGAAAATCCGGAAAGAGATGATACCCAACTAACTTCGGCTTCTTAATTTGTGTTCCGCTTCCCGTCACCAGAATACACACAGGCTCTATTAGCAAATAATTTAATTCCCGATGCACACAATATTAATTATTTGAACTTATTTTTATTTAAATGAATTGTTATTAAATTGTTATTTTTTTTTCCATTTCTCTGCCTATCTAGCCCTTTCTTTATACCTATATCCCATTTCTTTATACTCCCAATATCCTGTGGTTTCCAATCCTTTTTCAAAACTTAAATTTCCAAAGTTAGGCTAGAAACATTCAGAATCTCATCATTGTTGACCGTTTAAGTAAAATTGAAGATGTTAACGTGCCACAGTACCTACCCTCCTACAATCAAGCGGACGGACAGTCCATATAAGAGGATATATAACAATTATAAGAGGATAATAAGTATTGTAATAATTATAATATATTGTAAATTATAATTTACAATATATAAGAGGATTATTTTCTATAAAAATATGTATCTGAATATCAGCTGCCATTTCATCACGCAAATCAAACCAATCGGGAGTTTACTTTGTTCTGGCATGAGACTATAAGAACTGCCAGCTTATATTGAATCTTTAGTGGGTATACAGTAACGTACAGTAGTGTAATAAGGAGTAATGTATTACGAACTACTTCGATGTATTATTGCATGTTCTTCATAGAACTACTGATGACGCATTTACAATAAATCTGTTCTTCCTTCCGCTGCCTATCTGCACCATTATTAATCTACAAAAGATATGAAATTTACCGATTAGTTCAGTTGTTTAGAGAAACATTTGATCAAAAACAACAATTTGTTTGATTATGTGTTTTTGTTCTATGTTTGTTTGTTCTATGGGACCATTGACTGTAGTGTTATTTGCAATGCAATCAACCAGTATCCACTGCTGGACATGGGCCTCGTCATGCATGAGGGATGCATGGCCTTAAAACGCCAAGCGGGTTGGCGAGTCCACTCTTTTAAAGGTGGTGCAGTTCCTCGGGTATTGTGGTAGCCGCTTTGTTATCCCTTAGTCGCCTTTTACGACACTCGCGTGAAGAGATGGGGTTATTTATATAAAAATAAATAAAAATATCTGGAAGTCCAGAATAACCAACACGACTTTTAGCTTGAATAAGAATGATAGTGTGCCGTAACTTAGTAGGTACTTGTAATTTGGCAGCCGTTTGAAGTGGTAAGCTTTTTATCTAAGTTTATAAGTACATTCTTTTTTGTGGATTTATAGTTTTTGCAATATTACAGAACATTGTCGTAACTTCCTACGTGTTTCGGTAGTAAATTAGAATTACCCGAGATCCTCCCTTATCCATTCATTTTTCATCCCACTACCTATTAGTGTAGTGAAAATAAGCGCTGAACGCTCGACGCTAAAGGGCTGAATGAACGCTAATGAACCTTTAAGGATTGAACGTTAAACACTCGTAAATGTTCAAGTTTGACGTGTGATTGTCTTAAACCTTTGAGGTTAAAAACTTGAGTCGAAACGGATAAAGTTACTGTTCAGGACTTACTTTAAAGTACTTACTTACTTACGGATAAAGTACTTACTTTCAGGTCTGACTTAGCGTTCGAGGGCTAAACGCTCATTTGTACAACTCTACCCTTTCCAACCTCTAAGCAGTCTGCAGACGTGTCAACTACTATAGACTTTGGAATCGCCATTTTCACAGCGTGTAAATTGCGTGACCATGTTGTCATTATTTATAGCCCAACCTACGTCTGTTTACATTCATTCCTCAAAATTCACACTGTTTATCTTTTGTTAGCTTATGACAATGTACCCCTTCTATTCTTAGACCTTTCCCTTCAGCAATAGGTGCCTAATACGCCGCATGCCACTATGTGTACCGCAACGCCCATCTCGTCCACACAGTGCTGTCTTGGCGTGTATTTATAAATCTCCCGCGCCTACTCCTTCGTCTTCTCCCGGTCGGGTTTCCGCACCTAGACGAACTCGGCTATATAATTATTATTAATTCCAGCCTACGCTACCACCTCAGTTCCCTTCAGAATTCAGTTTTTAGGCTTCTTGAAGGCATCGGTGAATGCTTTTAAGAGTGCCAATGATGTTCTATCTATGGAAAAGCATCTAAGCATGTTTTTTTTTATTATTTAAACTTCATTGCA
This sequence comes from Sesia bembeciformis, assembly GCA_943735995.1. Classification (NCBI taxonomy): domain Eukaryota; kingdom Metazoa; phylum Arthropoda; class Insecta; order Lepidoptera; family Sesiidae; genus Sesia; species Sesia bembeciformis. The sequence goes on from OX031042.1 coordinate 1,948,170, forward strand.
TATGTAGTTTGTACAAATGGTGGACTTAATGTCATTTCTGCATAGAGAACCGTTTTCTTCCTGTAATATAACGATATTTGTCTAATGGATGGACAGTGTCCAGTCTCTATTGCAATTAGTATACGCAAGCACTTACTTTTGCCCTCTTCCTTCTCTTCTCTGTCCTCTTCTCTCTTCTATTAATTCCCCGTTTCTTACCATTTAAAAAGTCTAGTATGTATTAATTAAATTACGCACTAATCAGATAATTTTTCTCTCACGAATCTTATTAAACTTTGTACTAGTGTTAAATCACGTTGACAATTCACTGACGAGATTGAAATTGACATCCGCATGAATCACAGTCCACCCTATTCAAATTTTCTCCATTTGGGCCTGTTTCTATTTCGGTGTCATTGTCAATTACTGGGCAATGACTTCATTGCTTTTTTGGTTCGGTTTTAGCAAAAAAATTATATTGAATTTCAGTTTATAAGTAATTCAACAATAATATGACTGACCACCATTGAGAAAACAACTACATTTTGTCCTTCGTGGACACTGTGAGTATTATTATTCTTTCCTTCTACCTACAAAGCCACGAAAACATTAAAATTTCTAAATCCTCGTGTTTCAAGCGTTGATTTCTTTTATGGTGAAAAATTCGCTATCCTATCGCTACTAGGGCTGCCACCTTCAGAATACTTCAGAATACCCGGAGATTAAAAAAATGGGACAAAAACGAAACAGGTAATAGTAGTAAATTTAATTTAAAGTTAGTACTTTAGTTAGTAGTAACAAATAGTTAGTAGTAACGAATAAAATTACCACAAGATGAACCTATACTGTCTTTGACACACGCAGCGACTCTTTAAATTGTATCTTTGCATTTGTCACAACAATAATCTTTAAAGTAATCTATCTTAGTGGATATTAGGTAATGTTTACTAGAGCCGGTTTAAAAATCATATTTCTATTTTGTCTGAGATTTTTTGATGTTCAACGTCACAGCCCGGAGATTTACGATGTTAACCCGCAGCCCGGACAAGCGTTTACTTCAAAACAAATACGTATCATGAAATTAGTTACCATATTAGGTAAGTCTGTAGTTGAGCATTATTTAGATAACTGAAGCTTATAATAATAAGTTATCAATAGAAGTTAAAATAATCAGAGGGGCAACAATACGCGTGGTAAAGTGACCTCACATAGTCGTTACGTTGTCATGCTGCCATCACACCCCATCGTTGCGTTATTAAATCGGTTAAATGGAAATTACATTGACAGTTGTAAACTCGTGATTCATTAGGCAAACAAGAGAAAAGAAATAAACCCATTTATTATCAATAACAATCGTTTGCTCATTGATCCAATCGGCACCAACATACCTTTGAAAGGAATAAGATAAAAAACCACATACGATTATCTACGCATACACCACCTATGTAATATTTATTACCTAATATTGACATAAATGGCATTGCCAAATCCGACGCGCATACCAATGTGAAATTTTGATTACGCAACCACCCACACGGCTTGAAGTTCATTAAACTCGTACGTTTTGTACTCCATATCCTCCCACATATTAAAATTAGGATACCCGACCGATTGTGCGGAATATTTAATTAGATTTTAGAAAGGTTACGTAGCTCTTGAACTGACAACTCGTAAGAATACACGATGGCACCGCAATGGGCGTGACAACTCTTTATTCATAATCTTTCTCTAAACGCGCGCGAATCTACTAAACGAATCTACTCCACGGTACCAACATGCTATGAAGTCAATCGAACGAACTCGCGGTGTCTAGCTGGGATTCAAGGGGTAAGAGGATGTTGTATCTCAAAGCTTAAGAGCACGTCTTGCAGCTGACTGAGCTGATACTCACAGAAATTGATATCAGCCCATAACGGCCGAAGCCCTCTGGCTGGCCTATTCTTGCAATCACGAGGAGTTTCGGGTAATTTATCCAGGGGTATTTATTTATTTCGAGTAGATATTGTATCTATTGCGGAGATTTCCAATTTCGGAAAAAAATCACTACTACTCGACTACGGTTCACCAGCTGACCTCTGTTAAGTTCGAAGATGAGCCAAGTTAGTTCACTGAATCCAACTTCTGAACCCTAAATCCCTACTGTATCTGCCAACGTGCTAAGTTTTATTTTGTTGACTGATTTTGGCCTGTATCGTAGATATCCATTGGCGACAAGTCACCGATCGACAGATAGATAGCCTGCCCGTCCAGCACCGCTTCTATAAAACAAAAAATATCTAAAAGCAGTCGCTTCGATCCTATCGTTTATCAACGGAAATGTTCTGAATAGAGACGAAATCAAATTATGCAATTGTAGACAACCGCTTGTCCCGTGGCTGTCTAAAATGCAAAATGTTTACAGCTAAGTCATGGCTAAATATAAAACTGACATAAAACTTAATAAATATCGTCCATTAACTTCGCGCGAACGTAAGAACATCAATCTTGTATGAAAACCGTGGAAACTCGCATTTTTCATAACTGTACACTTGTGCTATTTTATATTGTACAAAATTTACATCATACATACACACATAAATTATAATGCAGATTACAACGTCAGCTTTTAACTAACATTAACAATGTTGCTATCGACACATGACTCTTTAAAATGCCATTCAAAATAACTACTTTTATTTAGAATTCAAGATGCCATTCAAGTGTTGTGATTTTGGGAAATACGTACGAGGGGTGATCCAAAAATAATGATAATAATTAATATGTAAAACAACGGTTATGGTTTAAAATTAAATTTATTTTTCTACAGTCTCCTAACAAGCCTATAAATTTAGTCCCTCTTTTTTCTAAACTCTGAATACCCTTAGAAAAAATCTTTATCTTGACCCTCCCAAAAGGCCTCTACAGCGGCCATCGCTTCGCTTTTGTCTTCAAATTCCTTGCCCCTGAGCTGTTCCTTCAGTCGAAGACAGAGGTAAAAGTCGCTGGGGGCCAGATCTGGAGAACAGGCTGTTCGAGTAGTTCGAAACCTGCCTCTCGAATGGCAGCCATCGCAACTTCGGCTTTGTGTGCGGGTGCGTTCTTGGTGGAACAGGACTCCTACTCACAGTTCGCCTCGTCGTTTTCTTTAATAGCCTACAATCTTCTTATTTGGTCTGTGTAGTTGCCCGTAAGAAGTCCTACGCGATGTTCATCTTCTGTGGATATTCTGCCCAGCTTAAACTCCTCGCAACTTTGGAACAGCGTGCAACTTTGGAATATGGAGGAGGAGAGTCCCCCAGTGTTTCCACCAAGTCGGCATGTATCTCTTTGGTGGACATTCAAACAGGAGTAATTAATTACAGCTCTCATTTCGTTTTTCTTCATTTTCGTGTTGTCACTTCGACTGCTCGTATTCAAATGATTGTATCTCCCAGAAATTATGACCTATTTATATATATTTTTTTACTCTTATCTAGTGTTTTTGTATGCTTTAAGGAAGCAAAATCATTGTTTTTTCGATTTTTTTGTATATTACAAATACCCGCTTATCATTGCTTTTGGATCACCCCTCGTATCTACCAATGAGATGGGTTTAATCCCTTAATAAATCTTGTCTTGCAAAAGCTTTTACTTCGTTACGTTGCAACTTATTTATATTAATAAATAATTTTATGCAAGTAAACATGTGGTCACCTTCATAATACCATCTAAAAGTAAAATAGAACTAGACCAGGCCGATCTCACACTGTTGAACCTTACACAGTGCAGCAAACACTCCACCCGTGAGTAAACGGTTACTGTTCCTTATGCCCATTTATGTTTACATGCCAACATTACTTAAAACTGATGAACGTTGGCAGATCCGCAAATACGCTGCCCTTCTTTTGCAATTTAAGGATTTACATTTGAATAAAAAATTGGAAAGAACGAAGAGTAGATGGGATAATAGGTATCAGGTCATTCATTACTGTAACTTAGGACAAGAACAGGACGTCGTAATATTGGCAGACGATCCGATACATGGACGTACGACATCGTTCTTGCAACGATAAAGTAATGGGTAAACTGGCTTGAAATAGAGAAAAAAGGCGCCAGCATTCGAAGACCTACATCCATTACTGAATAGCTGCAGGCTGCGAACAGGACAAGATTCTCTTATTATGTTTAAAATTGAACTATTCTCTATGCCATTTTCTCCGTAGTTGTCTTTTCGGAGCACCAGTTGCCTTGTTCTAGCTATGGTACTGACGAAGGCAGTTTTTGTGCGATCATTCCATAAGGTCACGGCCGGCCATAACGAAATTCATTGGCAAAGTAAGAACTGTTCATTTAGCTGTACTTCTGATGGTACTTACATGTTTAGGAATACTATTATTAGTACTTACATCCACACTCCTTGAGTGTTATATGTAATTTAGACAATGACAATAGGCTACCATCAGATCAGGCGTCTCCATTACGCCGGTGGGATTATACCTACGGAAATATCTATACTAATTTATTGAAGTGGTAAAATTGTGTGTTTGTGTGTTGAGGGTAATCTCCGGAACTACTGAACCGATTTCAAAAATTCTTTCACAAATAGGAAGCTACATTATCCGTGTCTAATATAGGCTATATTTTATTTTGAAATTTGTAAAAAAAAAAACACTTATAAATCGCTAGTTTTCTATAAAAATAAACAAACGTTTTCTTCTTGTTATTATGTTATCTCTTTTTTCCTAAAGCAGGTAACGAAACTGCTTAATATGTCACTTTTATTAATTTCTTAGACAAACTAGCAAGCAGTAGGTACTACGATTTCATTCGGTGTGATAAACAGATATTAAAATTTGTGTACTTGTATGATTGAATGACTCTTGCGCTTGAACCGCTACCATATACGGCGTTTCACAATTGTGTGCATTGACCATATGTTACCATGTTTGCCACTTGCCAGCATGCGCCTCTATTTGCATAGTGTAGACACGACATGCATGATGTCACAAACAGCTGTTAACTAATTTGTAATTTGGTCACTTCGTTTAGAGGTATTTTTTACTGTTTTAAATATACCTACGTAGTAGATTTTTGCAGATGAAATAACAATTCTATATGTGTATATCCTAAAAATGAAGACATATCTTTTTAGGTCATTAAAAGTCAGACATGCTTTAGGTATATGCCGAACAACAGTAGTCATTAAAACCTACTATCACAAGCTTTTACTTTTACAATGCTATCGGTAGTTATACTTCTCCATTCACATAATTACTTAATAACATCCTTTTCATAACTTCCAGTCCACATGTATCATCAGAAACCTCAAATCCGTCTACATCAGGCCTTCAGACAACCGACGAGAGAAACAGTATGAGAAAAAATGACGACAACACAGCAGGCAAAGACGAAAAGGAGAATGAGGGGTCCGTTTCCGACTGGGTATCAGGGGGCCCTCTGGGCTCCAAGGGTGCGGTACTCGTCTTCCGATCATGTGTCCTAGCATCACGGACTCCTTCGATGGAGTCCACGACGAAAACTGTAGGGAACAATACAGGTAAAACGATCCTACTAAACAAAGCGAAGAATATGGCGAGAAGATTAGTTGCAGAGCCGCATTCCTTCAGTGTGAGACCAAAGAATGTAATGCACGAAGTCATGGAAACTTTTGGAAACAGCACCAAATTTGCTAGTCAAGCGTATGTTGTAAGACATGAGAGTGAGACCGGAATCGCTGAAACGATTTCTGTGGAGGAACAGGGCCACGAGGCGGTAGCGTCGCCGGAACATAAGAGGGATATCGAAGACGTGCTCAACGACCTTAGCAAGATAACGCTGAAGAAACATTTGAATATAGAGAATACTACAGCTAATATTAAACTGCCCGAAGAGCCGCCGCCTTCACAATCTGCTAAAGGTAGGTATGTCTTTAGACTATTTTGTAACACATTAACTTTTGATTAACATAGGTTTAAAATATTTATCATAATTGTTTTTTTTTAAATCGACGATTGTTGGCCGCATAAAATAAAGTTCGTCTTTAGTATTGGACATAACGCAGTGCAGTGTGGAAGGCCTTCCGACCAGGTGGACCGGCAACTTGAAGAAGTTTGCCGCTGGTGGTTGAATAAGAAGAGCCGAAGATTGTGTGTGGAGGCGAGCTTTGCGAGAGATCTATAATATATTCAGCAGTGGAGCGACATAGGCATCGGGTAAGTAACAACGCTTCACTACAGAACTTCGAAAATTCAAATTGTTTGCAATATTAGCACAATAAAGTTGTCATCTTGTAAGACGTCAAGCCACAGTATGATTAAAGAAACTGTGTAGATATTTTTATATAGAATGAAGACGTCAAAGGAGCACAGAGTCCACTTGCTGGTAAGCATTGCGATACTTGCCATCTTTAGTCCAGAATAACTGAAAACGTTGACACTCCCATGCCGCTTACTTTTGGAGATTTAGTAAGGATTCGTATTCCTAACAGAATGGAGAGTTTTTTTCATCTCATTACACTACCCATATTTCCCCGGGTGGATGGAATGGGAAGAGATTTCTTTTATTCCATTATATTCTCTACTCGATGAGATGAAATGTGATGGGATTGGGGATAGGTAATAGGATAGGAGTCATGCGATAAGATTTGAGACTGCATCCCACATAAATCCCATAAAAATATCATCACACAATAATAACTCCCTGCAGAATGGATTAGTTGGGATGGAAGTAGGGAATATAATGGCGTGCAAAAATATACGCATAGTAACAAAGCTTCGAAACCCTTAATGCCAGTGTTTCACACTTGATTTGTTTCATTAGATTTTATAAATCGGGTCCAACCCTTAGGTATCTATTATAGTGCCACAAAAATTTTATCTGACCCGGTGGCCAGAACTGGAACTAACGTCGCCATTTTGAAATGTCAGTTTGCTGTCATGTCATCTGATGTGGTTTGTGTGTTTTTGTGACTTTAGTTGCATAAATAAAGCGTTAAAAATTGATGCGCAAAATATTATTTTACAAGTGTTATCTTTTATGAAGGAAGAAAAACTACAGGTTGGTGTTACCAGTTGCTGGCAATATAAATTACCCCAAACATTTTTATTATATGGACTTATTTTTCTTAATAATGGTAATATTCAACTTGAAACATAACTTTAACTCAGGGATTCATTTAATATTTTGATTTAATCAATCAATAAGATTTATCATTGAGTGTTATAACAATATTATAAAAGATTGTATTTAATTTTATAGTCAGTACAGAGTATTTTTTTTATTCCAAAAATTTCTACTACTGAAAAAAAGAACAAGAACAAAATGGAAGATAGAAGTTGATGACTTTGACCTTATAACTTTGTCATAAGAAGAAAAATTCACGAATTTTCCTCTATGAAGAAGGAAATCGCCACTATACCAAATTTACGTATTTAATGTACTCTAAGAAGAATTCAATTTTAAAGGGAGCCGCGGAACTCAACTTAAACTATTGCGTAAAATTGGATTTCGGTACAAGAGGACAATGTAACAGAAAAGTTCTTATTGAACGTACACTTTCCGGCCGAAAGTAATACACATCGGCCTTTAGAAAGAGACTATCGGCTAGCTTTGGTATTGTAGAGTGTCGTCTCTGTCGTGTGCCGTTATGTCATAATGAATGTGTATTATTTTCGGCCGGGATGTGTTAAATGATATATCTGCATGAAGAGCAACTTATTTGCAAAAAAATAAGGAAAGTGAACGCGGTGAATAGAGACCTGTTGTATATTTAGACGAAACCTACATCCACTCGTCGAACACAGCTGGACGTTGTTGGCGAAGTAACGAGGTTGACGGTGTTCTGAATCCTGTTTCAAAAGGAAACAGATGGAGGGGAGGACTATCGGGTTTTGTGGAGAATGCATTATTTTTTTTTAAAAATCAAACACAAAAAGCGGTGATTATCAGGAGGAAATGAATAATACCAACTTTAGAAATGAGTAACCGATAAATTGCTTCCTAATTTACATCAGAAGACCTTAATTGTTGTGGATAACGCACTCATTTACACATACAAGTATCCTAATTTAAATTACAATAAAACTGATATGCAGAAATGGCTTTCAGAAAATAATGTGTAATACGGTACAAACTATACAAAACGTCAATTAAAAGCCACAAATCGCCACTTGAATACGAAATTGATAAATTGTTAAAAGATAATGGACACATAGTGTTACGACTGCCGCCTCACCATTGTGATCTCAACGCAATCGAAATAATTTGGAGTTCCATGAAACGAAAGGTAGCAGAGCAAACCATTGCCAAATCAAATGCTGAAATGTCTTAGTTGATTGCACATGCCTTTGATAAAATAACAGTAGATGAATGGCAAAAGTATTGCGATCATGTCAACATTGAAAATGTATACGGAAAAAATATACCTATTTAGATGAACCTTTCATCATCAATTATGGGAGTGATAGTGAAAGCGAAAGTAGCGACTCTGACTATGAACTGAATGAGTTCGACGGCCCTGGCAGTACAGGAATTCCTGGAGTGCGTCCTCTAAGCAGCATATACGATCACTTAGGCAAACATAATTATTGTAAAATAATATAATTAATTCCACTAATTTACTTGTGTCTGTTTTTTGTTACTCATCTACTTCATCTATTTAGCTGCAACGGCCAAGTATGAACTAACGAATGATGCATTATCCCAGTGTTTTCATCTAAACTTTCACTTCAATATTACTATAACCTATAAATAGACCAGATTGTCTACATACAAAATAAAATAACGTATTTTGTTTACCCCCAATATTGGTAATGTTTATTTAATGGCAATACTAAATTCGATAGCAGTGACGCTGTCCCCGGGTCGGATAACTTTGTGGCACTATATTGCAAGATATTTATAAAACCATTTTTTTTTATTCCAGAAAGAGAAGAGAAAAAGGCCAAGAAATGTAAAGGCAAGAAAAAGCAGAAAAACACACAAATTGGGCGCTCATTGTCCCCGGCGTTTGACAGCGACGACTCCGACCACCTGCTAGTCAAAGAAGTCGATAACGTCAAGGTAAAGTGGGCCTTATTAATTATTTAATAAAGAATATGAGTTAGAACTTGGCACACAAATACACAAAACGATACTGTTACAGTGTTTGTGCTCAATATCTATTTTTCGTGTTATATCCATATGTTCAAACAGTGAAATTTGAACCTTGCGTACTCTATACTAAGGAACCATAGTTAATATATTTCTGTCAAGATTTTTTATCATCATTACTCAGCCTTAACTTTGTGCTCTAATGAAGTTTTTTCTCTTGATCTAAGTCTCTCCGTTCGTGGTTTCACCTGAGAAAACTGCTATACAAAACGGACCATATTTTACTAACTAATTAATTAACACGAATATACCGACAGATTCATATACCTACTCTTCTACAGATTCTGTACAGAAATCATTGTTGTTCACGTTGAGAAAAAAATGATTTCATCTGTCAAATCTACCAGTGTTATTTAAACTGTGAAGCGAACGCAAATTTACCTAATTCTGACCCCCTTCCTTAATTCGACCACTGAATTTTTTTAACTAAATTTACTCAATTGAAAACGAAGAAGGTGGTCGAAATTAGGTGGCTTTGTATAATGTGACTATGTCCTTTAATTGTTCTGTTTTGTATAATGGCTCTTTTGGACCTAAGCGCGTTTGACTGGTCAAGAAACACCCCTTCATGTAATTTCTCAGTCAAGGAATGCCATCTTGAATAATTGTTCAGTCAAGAAATGTGGCCCGCTTCATGTAATTGACCATATACAGTTAACTAGGACATTAAGAAGAAAATAGCCCTTTTTTATAACTTGAACAGAATCGTTTACGCTGTACATTTTAGTATCTCGCAGGTACTAGAGAGCAGTAACATGCCAGCCCGCATCCTCAAGATCACGTACAAGTTAGTGAACACCGAGACGAAACTCCTTCATCGATTGTTGCAAGCTCATGGTCTTCAGGAGACAGTGCCCGATTCGAAAGACTTCAACCTGCTTTGGTCAGGTCTACACCCCAAGCCTGACGTATTACGGGGAATGTCGCCTTATCAACGAGTTAATCATTTCCCGAGGTAAGTGCACATATTGTAACATCTCGTTTCTATTATGTAGGACGTGAGACTGATTTTAATTTGGCATTAGAAGCCTCTATTGACACTATGCACTAAAATGTCGGTTAGCTATGGATATTAAAACGAGCTATTGGTGCTATTGATCCTTTACCTTAACCATTTTAGACTCGAGCTTTTAACTACAAGGGTTTAAGACCACCAAACATTAAAAATTTGAGCTATAACCGTCACCAGCCTTTAGCGATAGTCTTAAACGTTTATTAGCTCTCAATCAGCGCTCGAGCGTCGAGCGTTCAACACCCGTTTTTACAACATTACGGTTAGCCTCATAAATAAGCTGTCCGTTGCTGCGTACCCGAACTTACCGCTTAGCTCCTAATTCTCGCTCTGTTCGGTTAGTCTATACCGACCCGTATCGCTAGCAAGTCGTTACGAAACACAGAAATTGCGCTATAATCAATTGTATTTAAGAATATGTCTTTAATCTTAAAGAACTACATAATATGATAGAAAGAAGGATAAACATTTATTGCCAATTCATAGACAAATAAAAGCCAATTCACACAAAGAAAAAACTTAATTAATCTCAATAGGAAGAGTTCACGCTAGCCACAAGTGCTAGCGCTAAGTTTTAGACCTCCCTATGAGGGTGTGCGCGCGAGGGTGTGTATGCGTGTTCGTTTGTGCTGTAAGCGCGGGGGGGGGGGGAGGTTATGGCCTCTCACGAACACTTTTCCCTTCGAAGGTCTACGCGATCTGAAAAGAATCGCCAAGCAAATTAATGAACCATAGATGTAGTTATGTAATTAATCTAACAGTTAGATAATCTTTAAATTCTCCTCTTATATTTAGAGAAAAATTTAGATAGTTTGCGGAAAGTTTACATTACTGGTATATGACAGTGATGACCAAATAATCTAGGCCCCTTACAAAATAAAATATATGACCCACATGTGATACATTGGATTAAGAACTTATTAAAACAGACCACGTTGTTCTATGGAGATGTGTGGCCTTTTACCCACAGATCGTACGAACTCACTCGCAAGGACAAACTGTTCAAGAATATAGAAAAGATGCAATACTTTCGAGGTCTTAAACATTTCGACTTCATCCCGACTACCTTCCTAATGCCGGTGGAGTACAAAGAACTGTGTTCAACGCATTATAGGACTAAGGGACCATGGATTGTTAAGCCGGCCGCTTCGAGTAGGGGACGAGGGATTTATATTGTTAACACGGTATGTTTTATCGCCTGCTTTTTTATTATAAAAAAAGGGCGGCAGACGAGCATACAGTCCACCTGATTTACATAATGTAAATGGGCTTTCTCATTTACTTTGTCTCATGCACGATGGATATATGGCCTTAAAACGTCACACTGGCCAAGCGAGTTGGCAAGTCCACTCTTTTAGAGGTGGTATAGTTCATCCGGGCTTATGGTAACCACTTTGTTATCCCGCCTGTCACGAAAGCCACGAGAAGAGATGGGGTGATATCCTATAGCCTACACCATACGGCAGGCAATAAATACATTTCTTCGAAATCTACCTAATCTAATATTTTAAATTTTAGCCAGAACAAATCCCAAAAGGCGAAAATGTGGTGGTAGCAAAATATATTGACAGACCACTTCTCATCGGTGGACACAAATGTGACTTGCGTCTATACGTGTGTGTCACGTCCATAGACCCACTACTGATATACCTTTACGAGGAGGGATTGGTCAGATTTGCCACAGTCAAGTACGATAAGACCAACAAGAATTTGTGGAATCCATGCATGCATCTGTGCAACTACAGCATTAATAAGCACCATACGGATTATATCAAGTGAGTGTTTGTTGAACTGTTGTTTCCTTTAACGTTTTACTATATATTTTTTAACATATCGGTATTACATAGAAGAAAACAGTTTCAAACAAATCGCAGGTGTGTGTGTGTGTGTGTGTGTGTGTGTGTGTGTGTGTGTGTGTGTGTGTGTGTGTGTGTGCGTGCGCGCGCGCTAAATGTAGCCGAGACGCTGACAACTTACAGATAAAACTTGCTTGACATCTTTTTAAAGAATTTTGAATAACAAAAGTTTGTAACTAATAACAGGCACACATTCAGAATTTCCTTTCACAGAAAGGGTTAAAATCAAGAATTTAGTTTTGAGATTTCCATATGAAAGCTCCATACCTGTAGGTGATCGTGTATAGTTTAAACTTGACTCATACCAATACCCAATGATGCCTGTATCTACTGATATGTCGTTCGTTTGTCTGCTTCAATCGTGAGCCGCTCAGATTTGATGTGTTCCTCCGTCACCGCTGTCGCAGGACGGCCTTCTCTAACATCGTCACATCTTCAAACACATCGTATCGTCTAACATCTTCTCCAACTGGGGTGGGTACAATCACGTTTAAATTCACTGAAGCAGTTATAAACAGTGGCATTGAGTGGGGCATCATCACTAAAAGCTAAATGAAATCTTTCATAAATTTGTTTCTGGTTTAGACCGCAACGAATGTCGTAAAAAATCGTTGAACGAAAATGTTCTCTTGTTATATTAATTTTTCCGCAAACACTTACTTTTCAAATTGCCGCCAGAAATAAAAAACAAATGACAGTTTAATGGCGTTTGACAAGCAAAAGATCCATTTTCAAAAGTCGAATTTCTATAGTGTTGTACAGTAGCCAGTTCTCGGAACTTTTAGTTTGACCTATCGTTATTTTCTCTTTAAACTTGCCAGTACGATTTTCCTTACTTGTATATCTATACTTGTATATTTGTATATACACATAAAAATAATTTATTGTATTACATAAAAATGGATTAAAAATACGGTGTACAATAGTCGCTTATCTCCTTAGGAGATTTCTTCCAGCAATCCTGGCGACAGTGATCACGTATTTACGAGATGGGTAGACAATGTACAGAAATTTTATATTTACTTATATTATAATATCTGTCAATTATAACTATATTTATAGTATCGATATAAATAAAGATTAAATGCTGTTCGTTAGTAAGCGCATCACTTGAGAACGACTCGACCGATTTGGCTATCTTCATAATAGTCTGAGTAAGGTTTTAAGGGAAAGAAAAATTGAAAAATTCGGGAAAAACTGAAAGTGCTTTTTTCTATGGGATTTTTGTATGAACTAATTGAAATTTGGACAGGACAACGTCTGTCGGGTCAGCTAGTACAAAATATAACATACATATATAAATACATACATGAATTAGTATATATTTATACATATTATAAATAAATACATATTAGAGAAAGACGTATTCGTTGTTTCATTCTGATTGTTTTAGGTTGTTCGTTGTTTTATATAAATTTCACTAATTTCGCGATCAATTTTATCGTCAGATGCGACGACCCAAATGCTGGCAATATCGGTCACAAGTGGACCCTATCAGCCCTGTTGCGCCACCTGCGGAAACAAGGGCGGGACACGACGGCCCTCATGGCCAGCATTGAAGACCTGGTGGTAAAGTCCATCCTGTCCTCAGCTCAGACCATCACAGCCGCCGCGAGGGTGTTCGTGCCTAACTTCTTCAATTGCTTCGGTGAGTATTGCAGACATTGACGGACAGACAGACAGTTTCTATAGTCAGCATCAATGCTGGGTGTTCGTGACCAGTTTCTTCAACTGCTTCTGTGAGTATTACAGACAAGCTGTTTCTTATATAAATGTAACATGACAGCTTGTGAACAGTTCTGGATGCACATTTTTTTCTATAATGAACAATGTGAATGTTCTGTACATTATCCTGCGCATTATTTAATCCTTAAATATTATCACAAATTATGGAACATTATCCTTTAAAAAAAAATCATTCAAAATCAAAAAAGTTTTAGAATGTATTAAGAGTATTAAAATGTGCGAAATGCCACATGGACCACATTCAACGGTCAACTGGCAATCACTGTACTCACAATTACAATTTTTTTTTTCTTATACTGTTATAAAATGTCGTTGGAATAAATATGTGAGGCTAATTGATTTAAGTATTTAATTAAGGATTCCTTTTATTCTCTTGGACAGAACTTTTTGGCTACGACATACTAATAGACGACATGTTGAAGCCGTGGCTTCTGGAAATCAATTTATCTCCCAGGTAACATATTCTTGTGATTCTCTTACATTCTTAATTTTTATGCCGTCAATGTTAAAATTAATTATGTAAACACACACGCACACACACACACATGCGGTGTGTTTCTCGCGATCACGTGTTATATATTTTTTTGCGAATTTTTAAGTTTTTTTTAGTGAGTAAAGAAAGACAAGCATGTTGAGTTAGTTTATAACTACCTATGCTATGTGCAAATTTAAATCAATGTATTTTGTAGTATTTATATTCGTATAAAAAGTATATATCATGTTCCGTTACGCTACGATATGGGGTGCTGTGAACAGTTCGGTAGCGCACGCGCAAGCCCCCTGGCGTTGCAGATGTCCCTGGGCGGCAGTGACTACTTACCATCGTGTGGTCCGACCGCTCGTCTGCCATCTATTCTGTGTAAAAAAAAATCACAAAGACCACGCTAACGATATCGTGGGCACCGCTAGTAATATATATAGATTTATAAAAGTAGCTCAAATTCGCACCCTCGGTTTTGGAGGCACGCAGTACAAGCAAGAACAACTCATAAAGTAGTAGACATAAGGTGTCGTTTTTTAGAGCAGCTCAACAACTGTTGAATGAGTACATACAATAAGTACCTTAACGGTCTTGTTTTTACAGTAAGTTAGAGAAACATAAAGAAGTTTATTTTAGTATCAAAATTTTTTATAATTACATCTTTAATAATTTATAATTACATCGACTAATATGTTCGTTTGAGTTACACAGTCAATAGATTATACTTTTTTCTATCAAATTACATATTTTTTACGTCGATAACACTACAACTTCCAAAGATATTGCAGTTTGGACACTCACCTGTGATACGCGGTTTTAAAAATGGTTGCCATTCAGAGGGCTTGACTTGGCGCACGTATAACTATTGAGGTATCGGTTCGTCAGTACACATACAAATTATGTAACTCCACAAAGGATACAATTGTATAGCTACAATGCATGCTGTATGGCTATTAAAATATATAATGAGTTGCCTGACGTCTTTAAAGGAATTAATACCAATTTATTAAAATACTTTCAATTTTTGATTGATAAATGTTATTACAATATTGGAGACTATTTGAATGAGAATGAAATATAAACATTCTTTTTTTTTCCCCTTTATTTTTATTTAGGGGCTTTTACACTGTGCTTTTAGCCCCATCGTACCCTAAAAGTTACAATTTCACTATCTATCTATACTATAAATACGTTCATCTGTCTATCTTACTTATCTATCTTAATTTATCTATGACTCTGGTAGCGACTTACAAATTCGTACAGTGTTTGCAGCTTTTGATGTTGGCTCGGACAGAATTCTATGGAGCTGTCCAGATAAACATTCTTGAAATAATAATTTTGTGACATTTGTTTTTTTTAAAATATTTTACATATAATATATGACATTCAATTTTGAATTGCATTGTTATAACTGATTGAATTGAATTGAATTGATGAATGTTATCATGAATTAATCTTAAATGGTGTAATCTTTATACATTTGCACGCCATCGCCAGTCATATGGCAGAATGTTAACGTGCAGAATGAATGTTAATGTTAAGGCTTGTTCAAAGTAGTATAAAACCAGTATATGTACCCGCATTCTAAAGCAAATAAATTATTATACCGTACCGTTTAATAACGACAGACAGTGACAGTAGTGAATTCTCGCTCCATACTTATCCTATCCCTCCCCCACATTCTCAACCCTTTCTCAAATCCATTCTTAAATCTCTAAACGTAGATAGCGCACCTGGGGGCGTGTTAACGTTTTTCAATCTGCATTGATCTTGACATGTATCGTGGGTGTCGCGGGCCGACAGTATCGATTTACCATCAGATGGGCTGTCTACTAGTCTGTTGCCTTCTTTCTATCTATACCATACCATCACTCTGTGTCTCCACTGCTGGATATAGGCCTCTCCCAAGGCTCGCCACCACACACGGTCTTCAGCTCTTCTTATCCAGCCACTACCGGCGACTTTCTTCAAGTCGTCAGTCCAGCTGGTCGGCAGGCGTCCCACGCTACGTTTTCCGACACACGTTTTGTTTCCGATATATATATGTCGGGGAGAACACATAAGCGTCGTGGGCACATAAGGTGGATTTCCTCATCTCACCTTATAGCCAACCAACCTCGACTCCACTCAAACCAATAGGTTAACCAAACTATTCACAAGAATCTTTCAAGTAACTGCGTCATTTAGTAAAGGGACCTTCATATTATTGCTTGAAGAGCATACTAAATTCGGAATATATCCCACTTTCGGAAGATAATAGTGACCACTCACCTTTGGTTTGCTCGTTTATCTTAGTGCAATCACAATGACAGACCACCACATCACCGACTTCATACCGTTGACTGGACCACTGCTCAGTCCGAGACTGGCCGCTCGTGATGTTATAGCTCAGAATTAACGTTGACACTATAGACAATACCCATTAAACGGTGAGAATAAACCGCACTACTCATTGGATCTTGACTCGATGCTGGTTACTCCAGAGCGTGTCTGCTTACCCATCACGGATGTTTATAATCACTCTACCCACTGCCAATGAGCGGGAACTAGGTGCGATTGACGATTTGCGCCATTTTTATCAACTCAGTGCCACCTATCTTTCCTTCGATACTAGCGCCCTCTATAGTATCCGACAAATACGTGTTTTCTAATTTTAACATTAATTATAATCGGAAAACATTTACTACCGACCTTTCAACTATGGTTTTAAAAGAAAGTAAAATAATGAAACCATACGGTCGATTAGCACCATCTTTCAGTCGCTACTATAGAGCGACATATAAATTAATGATATATATGTGTACAGTTTAGCGTGTGAAAGTCCACTGGACGCTCGCGTGAAGTCCGCTCTGTTGGCGGACACGTTGACACTAGTGGGACTACCGGCGGTGCCTTGCAAAGTGGAAATGACTGCGCAGTCCAACTCGCTCAAGATGAGGATCGGAGCTGTGAGTACTGCTGTTTACCATATCATCACACTGTCTGGCGGTGCGACTTTAGAATAGCACCATCTCATCTCTTCCCATGGGTATTGTAAAAGGCGACTAAGGAATAACAAGGCCGCTACCACAAGCCCTGAGGAACTGCACCACCTCTACAAGAGTGGACTGGTCAACCACGTCAAACCGCATCACATTTTAATGCCATACATACCTCATACACAAGGCGATGGTCCATGTTGTATGAGAAGGTCCATGTCCAGTAGGGGTAGGGTATAGGCATGACCGGCTGTGACTGCGGGCGGCTAGGCGGTCGGATACGCAACCAGGCAACTAATTCCAAAACTTGAGTGTTGATAATGTTTCGTTAAAGCCCTGACGCTGTTCCTATTTCCAACTATTCCATAGCATACCATCAATTTGTGTCTCTCCACTGTTGTATAATAGAACTATCTCAAGGACCGCCACCACACGGCCTTCTGCTGTTCTCATCCAACCACTCCGGCCACTTTCTTCAAATCATTCCCACCCACCATACCATCAGCCTATGTCTCTTTACTGTTGGATTGTGTGTGCCACCACACACGTTCTTCGGGTCTTTGTTGCTCGCCATTGGGCCTAAATAGCCCCTAAAAAGAGTGGTTCGCCAACTCACAAGACGGCGTGGCGTTTTAAGGCCTTCAAACCTGTTGTAGAGGATGTTGTTTTATTGTATTTATATGTTGGAGTTACAAGTATATCGGGAGGTTGATTAATTAAACGAAATATAGCCTTTAACATCAATAAGTTAAAGGATTAATCAATATAACGAAATGTCACGGGTCACCATCGATCGCATGCTCCCTAAAAATTATACAGTCAAAAGTAAAAAAAAAAACTGTTTTTGCGAATATCTTTTAAATGGTTAGTCCGGTATATTTCCCGTTCAATTAATCATCTTTCTGATTTAACTCCAACATACCATAGTAAATACCTACACAATATTATGCTTATTCACTATACAGGTTTCCAACTATTGTAATTTAATTTCAGTGCCGTCGCGTCCACTCAGCAGAAAACGTTTGCCTTCGAAAGGCCAATGGCCAACCCGGTACTGCGCCCCCAGTGGGCGCCCTTACCGGGGAGGAACTGCGGCTTGTGAGGGCCGTGAGGGCCCAGTACGCCAGGAGGGGCGGCTACGTCAGGATATTCCCCAGTCAGAATTCCTGGCAGAAGTACTCGCAGTATCTTGGTGAGATAGATATATAGATAAAGCTCTTTATTGCACACCAGAAACAAAACAATAAAGGCTCGCGCATATTACGGCGGACACCACCGCATCGCATATCATAAAAAAATATCCTGAATCATTTTCATACATTTATATGTGCTTAAATTACACATAGGCCAACGTCCAATACCAATAGTGTACATTGATAAGGACGAACACAAAAAAGCAGGAACAAAATTTGCCTACTTTTACAACACGACAGAAGAAAAGATTAAAAGTTACTAAACTTAAACACAGTACCTAACAGAATAATCTAAAAGAGATTTGGTCCATTTAAATTTAAAAAATGTGATAATGGTCAAACAGCCTACTTAAATTGTGATACTACGGCCCCAGTGGGCCGTGGCGTTTAGTGTTGTTAAAACGAGCGCTGATCGCTTGAGCGCTCGACTGCCGGCGCGCTGTGTTAATGCTATTGAACCTTAACTGTTTTAGACTGGAGGGGTTTAAAACCATTACATATTAAAAAAATGTACTATAACGTTCACTGCATTATTGCTAGTCTTGAAAGCTCATTAGCGGTTCCTCGGCGCTTTAGCGTCAAGCCCTTAACGCTTGTTTTTACAACACTATTCTTACTTGTACTCTATATATATATATATTAATTATATAAATGGATATTGGTATATCTGATGTTAATAGACTTAGACACCGTTTGACCGATCACCATGAAAGTTGGCACATATTGTATCTTTTCATGAAGAAGGTTTCTATGCTATCGATTTTGTTGTAACTCGCCACTAGATGGCGCTGCAGCACATCAACTTCTATGGCAGGACAACGTCTGCGGGGTTTTGCTAGTATATTATATATCACATTGGATATGATATATATTATACATGTTTGGGTTAATTATGACAATTTTCTTTTCTTATTGTCTATGTACATTATAATGTATGGGATCTATGAGTGATTCTGATTAATATTTTATTTTACTATAACTATGCAATCGAGCAGTTACTGTAGAGATATATAGCTACAATTATGCTTAGATGTAGCGACAGCAGTATAATTCTTATGTGACTATGTTGTCGGTACAAAGGAATTATACAGTCAGTCACCAGCAGTCCTCTACCGAAGTGGACGCATTAATAAACTGCCACTAGTCTGTACACATATTTGGTTTCCTTTACACTTTCTTATATATATATCTTTTTTCACTGTCTCAAAAATTTAGAAAGGACATTTATGAGTAGGTACACAGCTCATACTTGACCGTTGTTTTTTATCGATAAATTTTAACTGTTTCCAACCACTATTGTCAACTGTCATAAGTGCCATGGTAAATTAGCTGTAGTCTACCCTAGCCTCTAGGATCAGCAGCCTTACTTATCTATCTGTTCCCCTGACAGACCCTGTGAGCGGCGTGCCCGTGTGCTCGACGTCGCTGAACAACACGAACGCATACCCCGTGGTGCCGCACAACTACAACCTGCTCGTGCACTCACACGTGCTGCCGCACTTCCGGCACGCGGACGCCGCGGGCAGCCTCACCGACACGCCCGAGAGGTACCACACACGATGCACTCTTGTAACACACGTGTTTACAGCTTTATTTACATACATGTAGCGTCACTGGCAGACCCACCAAATGTATACTTTTAATTAATTCTTGTGATCATTCAATAAAATAGTATGGAAGACAATGTTATTTACCTTCTGAAGCTATATCGTACACCATACACCGAAAATGCTACACCTCCAAATATTATTTACCCATCGATCAACCAAAATGTAGAGACCCTAAAAGCGGGGCGAAAAATTACCAAGAACGTGTTATTGATAGCTCAACATTTTACATAACGTCGCCAATAGTCTATAGACAGTCTAAGTGGTACAGTAGTCTAAGTGGTACACACGTTGCTCTGTTGTGTCACTTGATACTTTGTCGTTTTCAGCTTGACACTTTAATGTCTATAGTAAAGCCAACGAGCCATGATAAAGAATGTAAACAAACATGCGTTCATAACATAAACATGGGTCACTTATGTGACTTTTCGCTCTACGGGGTCGATTTTTAACTTCGTTACACTTCTCGGCTTCTCACTTCTCACTTCGTTACACAATCTCGTTACACTTCGGGGTCGTTACACTTCTCGGCCGAAAGTAATACACATCGACCTTCAGAAAGAGACTATCGGCTAGCTTCGGTTTTGTAGAGCGTCGTTTATATCGTGTGCCTGTACGACAGAGACGACGTTCTACAAAACCGAAGCTTGCCGATCATAGTCGATGTGTATTACTTTCGGCTGGGATGTGTACATAGCTTTAACCTTATGAAAAATTGTAGTCAATGGAATTAATCCCTTTGGACAAATAAACGATTCAATTAATAGACGTGCACAACATGGATAAAAACTTATTTAGGGTAGATTATGATACAAAAAAGAATCTAATTACGAAAATAAAGAAATTACAATTGTAATTTAGAGTTTTAAAAGTCGTTTAGGTAAACCTGGTTTAGGTACATCTTGTGGATAAACCGTGTACCGTGTGGTTAGGTTGAAGCGGTACGAGGCGGTGAGCATCACGTCGACAGCGCCGGCGGTGAGCCTGGGCGAGCCGGCCGCGCCGCCGCATCGGGACACGCGCCGCGCCAAGGAGCTCGTCAAGCAGCAGATCAGCGACGGGATGACACTCACGTGAGACACGATCCACTTAATTAGCTCACCGCCGATCTAGTGTTCATTTTTTTAAATCCGTGCGTGAAAAACTCAGTGGTACGGGAGGTTTTGAACTCTCACACGAATGTGAATCGAGTATAGATATCTCTAAACTATCACTGCCCTAAAAAATAAAAAAAATCGCCCAGAAAAGAAACTAGGGTATCTGTACCTATTCATCTATTGTATTCTATAAAAAAAATGTGAAGAAAGGTTTTGTATTGTGGTGTGTATAGTAACGGTGAGGCGCGTCGCGCGTTCGGACTGTACCTGACGCACGTGCTGAAGCGCATCTCATCGTGCGGGTCGGAGCTAGCGGCGCACCACGCGGCGCTCGTGCTGCGGTTCCTGCGGCGCGCCTCCGCCGCGCTGCGCATGCCGCACCACGTGCAGGTACTGCTGCATCCTTAGCCCCCTTGCTAACGACACGGTTTTCCGCCGTGAAAACCTACGGATGTCAGTGTTGTATGGGCCGCTATGGGAGCTTGTTAACACACATGGCGATGCCACGACGCTGCAGAAAACCGTGCAAGCTGACGTCGAGATATCGAGCAGTGTTGTATGACAGTCAGGAAACCCTGGAAACATTCGGTGTCGTTAACAAACTCCCATAGACTGTTTTCCAAAACAGACAAAAGTTGGAAAGCAAACGCTGGGCGCACTCGACTGCGTTACCCTTTCTTACAGAAGACTACCTTGAAATGTAGGTACCTACTGCATTTCCCACTTTATCCTATTTCCCCAATGTATGTATGTGTTTTGGTAGTGAGTGACATATGCCCGAGCCCATTCCTGTCCCATCTATCCCTTCCCATTTTCCCAACCATTTCTCCAAATCCATTCCTTACTCTCGAAAGGTAGGCAACGCCATGGACGTAGGCACGGTGGGGCAGGTTCGGGTGCCTGCCCCCCTCCCCCTGGCATAGGGAAGAACAAGTAACAGATTTTCTGCATTACACCGTTCCTATTTAAATTATAAGAATTTTATCCAGGGTGGACCCTGGATAAAATTGTTTGCTTTGCCTTTGCCCCATTCTAGATAAAATTATTTGCTTTGCTCCATCCTGGATAAAATTGTTTGCTTTGCTCCATCCTGGATAAAATTGTTTGCTTTGCTCCATCCTGGATAAAATTGTTTGCTTTGCTCCATCCTGGATAAAATTGTTTGCTTTGCTCCATCCTGGATAAAATTGTTTGCTTTGGCCCACCCTGGATTAAATTCTGCCTACGCCCTTGGGTAGTGCATCGGGTGCCGTGCCAACGTTTGTCATTCTGGACAGATGTTGGCACGAATCGCGAATGTCGCAGGACGACAGTATATAATCAGATGGACTGTCTGCTCGTCTGCCTCCTTTTCTGCCATCCCACTCCCAGAATGCCACAGAATGTACCGTTCTCATAATTATAACGTACAATTATGTGAACATGATTTTTGCTACGAGTGGCACGTACTGCGTCACATGTTAGCCATTTAGAATTCACAGGTGTTATATTTGCGCTACGTTCTTATCAACAGTATATATCCAACGTAAATTGAAGACACTTTGAGTTAAATACCATACTATTGCCATCAGTAATTGCTTCTTTGCTTGTATGTGTGCATTCATTATAATGCATGCAATGCATTTTCACTCGCGCATATTGCACATACTCGATTTGCACGGATCATATCGGATTCATTTATTTTGTATAATTACATTGTTTGTTCGACATTATGGGTGGGGGGGGGGGGGCAAAGGCAAGAATAAAGACATTACCATAAGTAAATATTAATCATTTCTTATTTTCTAGCGGTGACAGCGACTTCGTTCGCGTGAACTTTAGAGTGATGCCCGTGAAAACTCTGTAACGGATCGGCATAAAATGTACTCTACATGTTAACCCTATAATTATGCCAAGCCATAAGCTATAATTATGCCAAGTTTTATTAAATTATGTCTAGTGGTGTTTGCGTTCAGATAGACAGATAAAATTCCAAAAAATGATGTTTTTATATACCTACAGACACTGCACTGTTACGATATTATTATATGTATAGATTTAATAAATGTTGCATGTGTGCACAGACGTCACAACATACAACAATAGCTAAGTTTGTTTTGTGTTCAGGGTCCTCCACAGAAGATGTGCGACAAGGACCGCTGCGCGGTTATAGCCAAACAACTGAACGACTTCCTGTACATGTACTACCGCGAGACGGACCTGTGCACCGACAGCCAGGACAGGGACGGGTGCGTCTCCAACATACACTTCGCGCACTTCCTCTACTCCGCCAGGTCAGTACATACTCTTATGCATTTTACGGATCATTCACATAACGAGAATCTATCCTTATGCGAAAGATCCGTTTTTACAGGATTCGAAGTTATCCAGATAAAATTATTCTTAATCATGATCATGATAATTATTGGATCAATAGGTACCATCCGATCTATACTCGTATTTCTGTCAACTTGCACGCTAGAGCAGGCAAATACTGATCTATATATATATATATATTATATAATGTTTCTTTGTTTGTCCCGTATGCGTTCCTATACCATTCATCCGATTGTGATGAAACTTTTGGTGAGTTGTTGTGCGCACGCCCGCCGAGGTTTCTGAATTAGTACTTGAAGATCACGCGAACGAAGTCGCGGGCAACAGCTAGTAATATAAAAAATAATCTGTCACATGTTATAATATCCCGAAAAAGTCAAAGACAGTTTGTATTTATATATATACTAGCGACCCGCCCTCACTTCGCTTCGGTTTATTAAATTTAAAACAATCCGAATAAGATATTTCCCTGCGGTAAAATGGAGCCTATATTTTAAGTTAGACCTCTAGCAATGCATCGGTGAAAACTGCATTCAATTCCATGCAATAGTTTTTGCGTGATGCGTGTACAAACATACAGATTGACAGACAGACAAAATTTCTAAAAACTGTTGTTTTGGCTTCTGTTGCTCTAATAAAGACCCCCTATATTAGTTTTTTTTTCAATATCTATAATGTACAGACATCGGCCTGTTACCATTTTATTATATGTATAGATATCAAACGTGTGATTATTCAATAAACAACCGTACTTATTTTGATTACTGATATAGTAGTTTGTTTTGGGGTAATATTGTTACTCACAATGTGATGTTTTTCTATTGAATACCCATCGTGGACACGTGGACACGGGCCTCCCCATGCACATTGCCGTGTGCATGAGGGATGTATAGCCTTAAAACGTCACGCTGGTCAAGAGAGTTGGCGAGTCAGAGGTGGAGTAGTTTCTCGGGGCTCGTTGTAGCGACTTTGTTATCCATTAATCGTCTTTTACGTACACCCACGGGAAGAGATAGGATAGTGCTGACAACTGCTTGCCTGAACTTATACCTAGGTATATTAAGTATGCTCTTCACTTCGTTCGATTCAACATTACTTCGCGACGTAGTTTATCTTTGCTGATTTAGGTTTATCTAATATCTATTGTCCTCTCTGTATAACTGTAATACGGAAGTGAAAATTTGATATTGATATCAATTAAAAACTTAATCGATTGTGTTATTAAACTTATGTACCCCAGATAAAAATATCACCATAGAAATTAACGGTTTTGTTTTCATAACTTTTAATCTCCAAAAAACTATCAATAAAATAAGAATATCAAACAACAAAGCAAATTAATTAAAACGACGCAACGTGCAGCACGAGTGTCCACAACGCGTACAAACATTTAACTCGGAGCCGGACTCACTCGGAGTGATCATTCTAGAAGCTTTGACTCTTGACTTACGAGTGTTTGAATAATTTGCGCCACGGATTTTGCGGACAGATCGCTTCGGTCGACGATTCCTTTGACCCATGACAACCACCGGGTTCGACACAAATGTGCCAGCAGCTATAATCTTTATAAGTTGCTTGGCTTTGTTCTTGGAAACCCGTTGAGTGTTGACTCTTAGAATACTTCGTTTACTCCTTCTTGTCAATTGACTGGATCGGCTAGTGCCAACGCGCAATGAAGGTGTAGCACTGGGGATAGATGTCGTGGATTTGAGAACTGGTGTACTTGCTTTGGTGCTGGAAGTAAAAAGTATTCTTTTAAGCAATATATCACTTTATCGTAGTCTAATAGTAAAAAAATCTAGGGCGGATAAAAATCGACCGTCAGTAGTAATCATTTTTGTAAGCATGTGTTATTTAAAGAAATAACGTGCTCCTTCTTACCATTCCTGTGCAGCCGACTATCAAGTTATTCAACAGGCTTCTAGATTAAATCAACTGCAAACATAATATTGTAGAAAAAAAAGGTTCATAATCTTAAAACCTCGATAATGGCTCGTTCACTAATGCATATAAATTAGTAATCCTGCGTGGGCTCGGTTGGCCAATGCCACATAAGCTGGACTAATGCTACACAGAAGTGGACTGATGTGGTTTTATACACTACTAGCGACCCGCCCTCGCTTCGCTTCGGTTTTTAAGTATATATTTTTTCAAAATTTCAAAATAAAGTATAGCCTATATTAGACACGGACAATGTAGCTTCCTATTTGTGAAAAAAATTTTGAATTCGGTCCAGTAGTTCCAGAGATTATCCGCAATATACAAACACAATTTTACCTCTTTATTATATTAGTATAGATCACTATAGTACTTGCTTACTTCGTTTCCATTGCAAATTCAGTTTTTGCCGTAGAACTCCGGGAAGTTTTCCTCGTTTTTGGCAAGGATTTCGTTTCGTTATTATCATTTCTATCAGTTACTTCGACCTCATCAGCCATTTGTATGACATCGTTATTAGAGGGCGTACGATTATTCACACCCGTCGGATTAATACCAAAATGAAATACTGCTGGATCTGTATCATCCATTTTTATGAAATTGCAAGGTTTTAGTTATTATTTTAATCTAATAAAACGCTTAAGGAATGCTTGTAAATAATAATCTAAAGGGCGAACTGTTGTCAGTAGAGATTGTCAAACCTGATTCAAAAAATGTTCCACAAAATTCAAAATTATTCTGTTTTACTCTTTTATCTTTCGATTAATCTGTCTATAGTTACACATATTTCAAACCTCTTTGTATTTAATGGTAGCTAGATGGCAGCTCAGGAATGATTTTGAATCTATCAAAGTATCATCAAATGCCATAAAACTTTTACGAGTGTAGTCTAAAAATATTTTATGGTATTTAGTATAAGGAAGTCAAGTATTTAATTTGTAATTACGAACTTAAATGTTACAATTCTAAGTCGTTGCTAAGTTAAAAACGCTCTTTTTAACATCAAATACACTGCCGTTTGTCCATGACGGGCGGTAAGATGCGTGGGACGCTTGAGACAGTCAGATAGTTGAGGTTCTTCTATAATTTTAAATCTACAATGACACATATGAACTATTATTAAGAGGGGAAGAGTGCACGCTGCAATCCAACAGCCGCTGGGTGCACTCGACTGGCCACGTTACCCCTCTCTCACAGAAGACTACCTTGAAATGTACTGCATTTCCCACTTTATCTATTTCCTTAATGTACGTACGTGTTTCGGTAGTGAGTGAGATTTGCCAGAGCCCATTCCCATCCTATCCTATCTCTCCCCATTTTCCCAACCCTTTCTCCAAATCCATTCCTATATTTCCAAAAGTCCATTCCATTCCATTCCAACGATTGTCATTTTGGACTGATGTTGGCATATATCGCGGATTTCTATGGGCGACAGTATCCACTTACCATCGGGTGGACCGTAAGCTCGTCTGTCGCCTACATCCATAAAATTTTAAAAAAATCTCCAATTTCATAAGCGTACCTCGCGTCACTGCAGTATGATGCATCCGCACTTTCTCTAAAAGAAACTGTCACGCACTGCCCGGTTCATAAATACTGCCTAATGGGCTCTTATTGCTTCTAGTCTGTTGGCCACTTACCACCATGTGAGACGTGAATCTAACTGCCTGCCAACCTCCTTTCTACCTCCTTTTAGCGAGGCAGACCTAGAAGACGTCCTTCTGCTCCTACTGAAAATGGAGAGGTACTGCGCGTCGTTTCTCGGGGACAGCCGCACGCAGTTCTGCGTAGATTTGCCCGCGTCGCGACTCGCTGAACCACCCACAAGACACACCCTGCTGAAGCACCTCGCATGTCTACAGCCCACCAACACCAGAAGATACAGGTGACTATACCGATAGGGATAATTCTATTGTATACAATATAATGGATATCCATAGGTATTCACCGAGTACCTATTCCCCACTCACATTCATGTGTTCGTGTGTTTGAACTTATACCATACCATGAAAAATTAATTTATTTCCAAATAAGAATTAACAAATTCGTTACCAATTGTTCCCGTGCTAGGTGTACAAGTTAAAAGTGAACATTTAACATATTTTCTGTAACAGCCATAACATGTATAGTTTTAAATTGTAATGCTTATGACTATTAAACCTTTATTGCTATTTATAAATATTTATACGCGTAGTATTATATATTTATTTGAATATATGAATGTACAGTGAGCAATATGCAAATGTACCCAAAACCGTTCGATTTTAGTCCTTATTACAAGTGCATTAACACCGATGGGTATACAACGCCTTCTTGCCGTATCGGCAAATATGCCTTTACGTTGACTTCTTAAAATGTTGTATTCCCAAAATGTGGAAATTTTATTTCCCAAAATGTTGAAATCCTAAAATGTGCATTCCCAAAATGTGATTTGTTAAATTCGAATTTTGAATTTCCAAAAAAATCGAGCATGTATAAGAAACTTCTTTTGGGAAAAAAGCGTCTAGAAAAAATAATGATATCTGAAAAACACGATAAGGAAATAACAATTTCGAAAACTTATCGAACAAATGACAGGAGTCCAAGTAATCGACAACAATCAACAGAGAAATATAAGGACAGATTTCTATTTATCAATAGCTGGACGGTGACGGAGGAAATCGTGACGAAATCCGTATGTTCAAAAATCTGAATGAAGCACGAATTATAATATCCACCAATGCGCATTGCAGTTGTTTGAACGCAGTGGCACAACTAGGGCCTTGTTCACAACCTCCCGATAAAATAACTGTTAACAATCCGATAGATACTGATAAATTAAATCTAGCTGATACTGACTTTTTGATTAAGTATAACTGAATTTCCAATACTTCCTGATACCTTATCAGAAGGTGGTGAGAAAGGTCCCGAGTGTTGTAAAAACGAGCGTTGAACGCTGAAGCGCTGCGTGAGCGCTAATACAAGCGCTGTGGTACAAATGTTTAATGTTTGATGGTCTTAAACCGTTGTAGTTAAAACCTTGAGTATAAAACGGTAAAGGTTTTATAGTTCTAACATAGCGGTCAAGCATTCGGCGCCAGGCAACACTAGTCACTATTCACACACACGCACACACACGAACATGCACAAACACGCACATTTACAGGCACTAATATCTTTACATATTATAATTAGTAACCTGTGTTCATAAGCTATGAACCACTTTTTTACAGATAGTTTAATAAAAGTGTAGCATAATATAAGCAATTAAAGGGTGTTTTTTTAGAGGTATAGGACTTTGAAATGGAATAAAACAAGGATGAATTTTTAAAATTGACATGAAATTGACTTTATTCAAAAGATAATCTTTTGGCATTATAATTTAAATATGATTTCTGGCATATGACCGCCACGGCTGGCTCGGACGTAATCCAATCTGGAGGTCCAATTTTCAATAACTTTTTCCAACGTTTGTGGCCGTATATCGGCAATAACGCGGCAAATGTTGTCCTCCAAGTGGTCGATCGTTTCGGGCTTATCGGCGTAGACTAGCGACTTCACATATCCCCACAGAAAATAGTCTAGCGGCATTAAATCGCACGATCTTGGAGGCCAATTCACGGGTCCGGAACGTGAAATTATGCAATTTGCCAAACGTTTCCTTCAGTAAATCAATTGTGGCACGAGCTGTGTGACATGTTGCGCCGTCTTGTTGAAACCACAGCTCCTACACATCATGGTTGTTCAACTGAGGAACGAAAAAGTCAGTAATCATGGCTCTATAGCGGTCACCATTGACTGTAACGTTCTGGCCAGCATCGTTTTTAAAGAAGTACGGACCAATGATTCCACCAGCCCATAAAGCACACCAAACAGTCAGTTTTTCTGGATGTAACGGTGTCTCAACATACACTTGAGAATTATCTTCACTCCAAATACGGCAGTTTTGTTTATTGATGTAGCCATTCAACCAAAAGGGAGCTTCATCGCTAAACAAAATTCTCTTATGAAAATCGGGATCAACGGCAATCTTGTTTTGGGCCCATTCACCGAATCTACGCCTTGCTAGGTGATCGCGTGGCTTCAATTCTTGCACGAGTTGGATTTTGTAAGCACGCAAACCAAGATCTTTCCGCAAAATCTTCCATAAAGTGGATGGACACATATCCAATTCCTGTGCACGATGGCGGATAGACTGATTCCGGTCTTCCTCTACGCTACGCTCTACAGCAGCAATGGCTTCTTCTGTACGCACTGTACGACGTCTCTGTAGATGCGTATTATCATTTAGAGTAAACGTGGTGCGAAAACGGTCCATAGTTAGTCGAATTAATTGCTCTGATGGACGATTATGTTGACCGTAAAATGGACGTAGTGCGCGATACGTATTTCGAACAGAACCATTATTTTCTAAATAAATTTGCACAATTTGGAAGCGTTGTTCAGGCGTCAGTCTATTCATGTTGAAATGCCAAACCAAACTAAACACAAATCACTTGACAGCTGACAAAATGGCCGCCAGTTAAAACAGTGTTGCCAACTTAAAGTTCTATACCTCTAAAAAAACACCCTTTACTTAACATCTGTTGAAACATTAATAAGCGTGTGTTTAGAGATTTTTATAATGTAATTTATATATACATAAAAAAATAACATTGTCACCATTACTATTGGCTATATAACCACCCCCAGGCCCCCGGAAGTAGAAGAGCCGTCAGTGTCAGATGAGGTTCCGCCCCCGTTCACCAACTCCGAGGTGGTGCTGAAGGAGTCGCTCAAGGAGGAGAAGCCCCTCACGCAGGCCCTCAAGTACGCACGCTCCTAGCTAGGTAACCGTTCTCACCTACACATACGACTTACATTAACATTTTTTGTCCATTTCCATACATCCCAATTCTTTTGTCCTAATTAGATTAATCTGTGCAAAAGGTCCAAGTTTGTGTTCTAAGTCAAAGAAACATTTATTTAGGTTTTTTTGTATATTATACTGACTTTACTGGAAAATAAATATTGCCTCTATTTAAAACGAATATCAACATATAGAAACAATTAAATATTAACTGTATTTGGAAATAAACGTTGTCTTTATTTAGATATCAATATTAACTTATAGAAACAAATAAATATTGTTTTTATATAGATATTAATATTAATTTTTCGAATCCAATAAATATGGACTTAATTAAGTTCCTTCGGACTTATAACAAAGTCAATCCTAAGAAAATTAAATTGCTGTATGATAGGGTCAGTTCTTAGCCACAGACAGTACATCTCGGCCGAAAGTGAAATATACGCGTTGAAGCAATGTTTTAGGATTAAATAAGAAAATATTTGCACTCTCTTAACACTAAATTTTTCATATTTAACCAACAACGGTCGACTGGGAGAGAACGCTTTAAGTCATCACGTCCGCCTCTCTACAATATAGTGCGTAAAAGAGTAAATAAATAAATTTCTTTCATTTAAATTTGGAACTTTTGTTCTGCGATTTATATTTCCCCCGTTTATTTTTTAATGCACTCTGACTTTGTTACTCTGTACGCTCATAAACAGCTACTAATTGAACCGCTACCTACTATTAGATACAGTCCAATGCAGTATCCACTGCTGGATATTATTTTTTTTATATACGATGGCGGCATACGAGCATACAGTCCACCTGATGGTAAGTGGATACTGTCGCCCATAGACACCCGCGATACATACCCAACATTAGACCAAAATGATAAAACTTGGCAAGCCCCCGGATACGCTGCCTACTTTTGGAGATATATAAATAGATTTGGAGAAAGGGTTGGGAAAATGGGGAGGGATAGGATGGGAATGGGCTCTAGCACATCTCACTCACTACCGAAACGCGTACATTGGGGAAATAAGATAAAGTAGGATATGCAGTACATTTCAAGTCTGTAAGAGAGGGGTAACGTGGCCAGTCGAACTCGCCCAGCGGCTCTTGGATTGCAACGTGCACTCTCCCCCTCAAAATGGGCACATGGACCTCCTCAAGCAAATTGTCTCGTGCATGAGGGAGGGATATATGGCCTTGTAAACGTCACGTTGGTCAAGCGGGTTGGCAAGCTCACTCTTTTGGAGGTGGTGCAGCTCCTCACGACTTGTGGTAGCCACTTTGTTATCCCTTAGTCGCCTTTTACGACATCCACTGGACGAGATGGGGTAGTGCGTGCTATTCTATATTCAGCCGACACCACACGGTTAACTATTGATACCTGTATGTAAACTGTAAGGATACTGTATGGAACTATGGATACCTGTGAAATAGTTTCTGAACTTTAAAATATAGAATAAAATTTGTTAGTTTTCACGAAAGAAAGTCAATGTTAACAGAGTGCTGATATTTTTTATTTAACCCTGTATATTTAGTCTGAACATAAATATTGTTACAATACGGAAAAATAAATAAATTACATACATTTTAAATTTAGAATCTGTCAATCTGCGGTGAAAAATTTTTTTCTCCTAAATATTTTTTCTCATTTTGGCACCAACGATTACTAAATATTGTAATAATATTAAAAGGGAGTAGTGATAACGAAAACCGTATTACTGCAATTCCATTACACAAAGTAGGCATGGATCCAAATGAAATTTTTAAAACTCTCCATCCGCTTGATATTAGCCGAATATTTGTGTACCGGTCTGTTGGTACATTGAAATGTCCTCTGTTTGTGACAGAAAAAAACAGAACTCTGTTTGTGCCGTACACGCACTATTCGTACTAAACAGACGATAACACAAATTCTTCTAATAAAATGATAATGTAAAAATAAAAATATTTATGGCTAGACTAGGTAGAAAAGTGCTTTTCAATTTAAAGGTTTTTTTAAAGGCTTAAGTATATGAAAATTTATTCGTTGCAGACTCAGCATTATAAATGTCGGCTTGTTAGCTCCACAAAGCTATAAAGCCTACGAAGAAAAATAGAATAAGCTAATTTAAAAGTCGTCATGTGACTAAAGTATAAAAGTGGATTTATAATGTTGTTCTGTGTTGTGTCGTGTTTCGTTCTAACGATATCTATCCTTTACTATACAGGATGTGTCCTAACATTTCCCAAAGTGCCATGAGTTCCGTTTATGATTCATTGGAATTTTAGAAATCTTTTTTTGCGTAAAATAATTATTTCTTATCAAAATCGTCACACTGCTAAATATAAATCTAAAAACTAGATCTTTTTTACAAACATAACAGAATAACTTAATTTACAGAACATGGACATGTTGTGGCATGTCCCGTATATCGACGCGACACTACACACCACAACACAATAACTTACATTTAACATAATAAACTATTGCAATATAAATATGTAATAAAAGTGCTTGTGATTTAAATTTTATGAAAATATAGCCGTGTAGATTTCGACTGTGCAAGTTAGCAACCTAGTAAATACACTAAAAACAATACGGGAACAGCAAAAATATATTTTGCCATATGATTAAAAATCTCAATTTAAAAAATTCCGTTTCAAAAAAAATGTCACTTACTAGGTTTTTAACTTGCACAGTCAAATTGGTGAATATAAATGTCTTTTCAAAAATTAATGCAAATATTTAAGATTTCTGCACTATAATGTCTACTTGAAATAAATAATAAGTTGCCAAAAGCATCGTCAAGTTGATTACGAAGTGACTAAATCGTCAAGTGACCGATGAATGACTAAATTATAGTCAATGTTGACTAAAGTAGGTGTAGGCAATGACGATGCAATCTAATATTTATCAAATGTGTTCTCTTATTGATGCAAAAAATCCTGGATACACAATTGCTTGTAAAAGTGTTCGGTAACAATTAAAAAAGAAAAAGGCGTGAGTTATGTTATGAGCTTATAAGTGAGACGTTAGGAAGGAGTGAGAATTGCCAAAACCCATTTCCCATCCCATCCCATCCCATTGAATACTCGTACTAACGTAGTATAATGTGATAATTGAAGTTTCTCGACTCAACTTCCCATTCCATCGAATAGGGAGTTTGATGGGATAGGGAAACTTCATCCCACTAAAATAAATCTATAAAGTATCCATCTATTATCATAAACCATAATTATTATTATTCCATTAAAAATTATCCTTAAACCGTAATAAATCCATAAACTTATGTTCCCCATCTTTCTCAATCTTTTATCTTTTTATAACATTAGCTGTCGTGTCAACTTGCGGCTATTATTGACCGATGGTGGCATACAACGCGTATGCCCATAGACAACACTGTTCTATCCGCTGTTTCTATAAAAAAAATATCTAATAATGCCATTGAACTGTCTACCTCAAAGACCCCACATTAAGTTTCAAACTTAAGTGAAATTGCATGCCGGACGTGCCTTTCCCCGAACGACACATTTAACATTCATTTTTGACCAGTCAAGCGCGGCTTGCCCCAGTAGGACCACTAATACAAAACAGAACAGTTGTAGGTCACAGGTTATACACGTTATTTTTGAGCGGCACATTGTGGATCTTGAATTTTTTAAATCAATGTCTATAAATAATTCATGTGTACTTATTGAATCGAATTGAGTGAGATCGAGTATTATTGAATCGAGTGAGAGTATAGTCGCGATCCAAATAACATTTTAATACGCGTAATCAAAATAAAGTTTGTACTTAAACAAACTTAAATATCATGACAACCAAAACCATTTTTGGAGAAATGATGGAAATAATTGTAAATCAGTAAGAATGTCATTACCAAGTCGACTGACTCAGGGTCGGATTAAAGGGAGGGCTGGACGGGGCCCAAGGCCCCGCGGTCTAGAGAAACTACATAGTAGTAAAAATTGTGGCACTCGCTTTCCTCCGCTTATGTGGCTTTGAGAGCTTGCAATGCAATGCAACCAGTCCACTGCTGGACATGTGCCTCCTCATGCACATTGTCTCGTGCATGAGGGATTAAGGCCTTAAAACTGGCCAAGTTTTAGAGGTGGTGTAGTTCCTCAGGGCTTGTGGCTTTGTTATCCCTTAGTTCCCTTTTACCACACCCACGGCAAGAGATGGAGTATTCTATAGCCGGCCGATACCACGCGGCACTGTTTTGTGGTTTTGGAGGGCGTCGATAAAGATTTTCCTTCTTAAAAGGGTCCCGACCCAAACCATAGTTTTCGATACATCCTTCCGGGGGGCGGACGAAACAGTGCCGGGATTGGATTATTTCTGCAATTGCACCGCTGTCCGCTAATACGGACAGGTCCTTGGAGTGGCCCGTTTATGTCGTGGCATCGCCTCAGAATTATTCACGCCGCCCTCGCGGTACTAGCCCATCGCGGGTATTCCGCTTGTGGAAAGCCCAGTGAACAGCGTAGGCGGAGACTTACGAAGCCCAAATCATAGCCCAGGCTTCATGAGCCTTTAGTCCGCCCCTGGACTGACTCCTATTTCTTTATTTATCACCAGAGAACCTAAACTCACCTTTAAATTTGCCGCCATCGATTTGCTGCGAATTCAGTATTTTCTGCTGCTCATCTAATTATTTCTCAAATAATAATATAGTTATGTCTAATACATTGACGAACCGAGCGTTTGCAAGGTCACAAACTATTTTTGCGATAGCAAACAGGTTATTACAGTGACCTTAACCTTAGTATTTGAAAATTCAGATGTTTTATCTTTTGATTACAACTATGTTTATATATATTATATATATATATATCTTTCTTCATTTCGTAAGAAACCAACATGAATCACTGTAAATTCTTTATCATGAAAGTATAGTTTAATTTTCTTTTGGAACCATGGTAGTGAATCGTTAAAAATATCTATGTAAATATGTTTACTGATCTTATCTGTAGGATTTAGACATTCTGTTAATGGGAGCGGACAAATTAAGGTTAGTTTTTGAGAGCCCATCTGTAAATAAATTGTATTTTTTTTAGCCGGGCGTTCAGCCTTGGAACCGTTTAACAGTGATGGGCGAGTTAATTTTATTATTTATAATTTTGTATACTAAACAAAGAGCTAACGAGGTCATTCGATCGGTTAATAATGTGCTGTATTTATTTAATTTATACATGGTTTTTGGACCGCGACAATACTAGTCGCAGAAGTATTGCGATTACTTATAAAAAAAAGCTGAAGGTTGCGTGTGAGAATGCGTGTAACTAGTACAGATTACAAGTGGCATGTTACTAACAGTCATCGGAATGGGTGGTCATATTTTACGGGATTTGGTGATGGTTGTCTTAATATGATATTATACTAAAATCCCAGTGGGTAATTGAAAACCTCAGGATTACTTTCAACACATAAATATAATATAATAATAAAACCGTGACTAGCCCCTTGTGTCGTCCACCCATGGATATGGACCTCCTCATGCACATTGTTCGTGTACGGTGATCAATCGAGTTGGCGACCACTTTTTTAGAGGTGGTGTAATTCAGGCCCTTATGGTAGCAGCTTTATTATGCCTTAGTCGCCTTTTACGACACTCGGGAAGAGATAGGGTGGTGCTATACTAATGTCGGCCGACAGCACGCGGTTAATTTTCATACCATACTATAATAAAATTGGAGTGTACTTATGATATATTTCATTGAGAAAGTAACGTATATCATAAATAGAAAAACATCAAAATCCCGAAAACATATCCATATTTACACATACATTTGAGTTCGTTGACCCAAATGGTACTACCTGTTCCGGTTACTAGTTATTACGTACAAACATAACCATATAAGTGGGTATGTAACATTGATACAATGCGGTCATATCTCTTGGCAACGATTCGTCATGTTTACCCAGCTACGGCGAAACCAAGGCATACAAGGTAACCAATGTTACAAGGCACAGGTTTAATCTTACTTTTTAATGATGTACGGTCGGCAACAACTAACTCAGTAGGTACATTTTTATAGTACCCATCGGTACCTTTAGCACGCCAGTCACAAGGACTGAAATTAAAAGATTTGACGACTGTACTTAAGCCCAGAAGGTTCATTCCGGCGCCCCGATAAATCTGGCCCTCGCGATCTGGCTTTATCCCTAAATCCGGCCCTGTCGATATTATGACGAATATATATGAGCGCATTGTTTCACAAGTAATCTGAACTACTCACTAGATAGTTACTAATTTTTGCCTATATTTCTAGCAATAAATAGTTGTCATGTTCCATTTTAACCAAAGAACTATTTACAAGTGAGTAAATTAAAAAATGCGGTCCATATTTGAAGGTGTGCCAGAGACGGGGCACAGTTTACAGTTAAACTTCTGTTTTTTTGTCCATTTCCAATGAATTTGACATCGTTTGCCAGCACATACAATTTTGATCGTCCTTTGATAATTCATTTTTGTTAGTTCACACTTTTCATTGAAAATGTATACAAATATAGACATTTCCAACTCAAATAATAACACATAGAGTTACCCTACAACTTTTTAGTCGTTGTAATAAATGTTTAGTCTAATAAGTTCTAACAGAATTATTACTTACTTTTGTTTCTCCAGCAGTTTCGGTCTTCGGTGCAAACTAAATGATGTCCTTTGGCTTACTTGTAAATAAAGACGGATTTAATCTTAGGATTGGAACCGCTCTTTTAGGATTGTCCTATTGGGATATTATTTTTATCTTAATCATAATACGAAGCCTAAACCCATAATATCGAATTAACAGAACTCAAAGAAAATGTGCTCCTATGGTAGAACCTCAAGTATGGACCCTAAACGCGGCACTAGAGGGTTAATAATTATTAAGGTGCTATAAGAACAATGAAGGTAGATAGATGCTAGAGCATAGACTGAGCTAGCGATAGTGTACTTACTCTACCACACGTCATGCCTGACATGTTTCTCTGCACAATATTTCTCCCACGTTGGTATACCATCTACCATAAGATACTGGGAGATCCGATTTGAACCATAGCAATAATAATTAATAATAATAATAATTATTGTTCTTATAATTCGTACACACACACACGCATACTTGGCAAAAAGTACAAAAAAAATCAACTGCAAAAAACATATTAATTTTGTTTTCTTTTAATTCCGGATACATACATCTACATATATTATTTTTATTTTAGTTATCTTGTTGAGGATAATCTTTGCACTATATGTTGTCAAAGAAGGATTTTCCCACATTTTGGAACGCAGCCCAAATTTCCGTTCATTTCGATCCGACTCGTGAGTTTATAAAAAAATCCGTATGTGTGATATATGATCAGGTTCAGGATATCTCAGTTTTAGAGACCTACTCTTTGAAAATATCTTGTCGTAGAAACCTATATTCTAATGTAGGTAGGTAGGTGGTATACAGATGTGGAATCAAATACTATGCCATAGATGAAGTTACCCATTTTAACGTGTGTATTATTAAGGCATCAAAATTTTAGAATTATAACTAAACTTTCGAAGCTTTGATCATTGTGTAAAATTTTAATCGTCATAAAATTTTTCATAGGTGCATTTGTATCGGATAAGATTATGAGAAAGTATAAATGATGCAGGTAGAATTAAAATTAAAAGGACATATTTCTTCTGTGTTATGAATACTTCAAGGAAACGCTTAATGTTTCTTTACAAAATCATCTCGTGAAAATTAACGTTATTGGTTATTAATTATATCATGTAAAATCAGAAATAATCACTATAGGTCGCATTATTCGCTCGTGGAAGTTAGAATTGACGTAAGGGACAAACTTTTCAATTGTAGGTATATAAAAAATCCTGTGTAATTTCATTATTGTTACAGCTTTTTTTTGTGCAGTAGCTGTAAATACTGATTTAATTACAGAGAATTTTGTATAAAAAATGTTTTCTGTTCCTTCTGGAAAAATATAATTTATTCCTTACATCAATTGAAATTTCTACAGTCGAATTAGGCGATACTCTACGTTAGATAATTGAATCGTGTTTTAGGAACCTTATGCAATCTCAGGTTGGTTCCCGACCACTTACATTCTAAAAATACATTTATTCAATCGTAACAAAGTCACTAGTAAGTAATCTTATTCAATACTAAATGCGTCACTCTACTGCTAGGCTCGTGACCAGCCGCGCACTCCATACAATCTTATGTACTTAAACTTATGTGCTTGTACTGTGTAAATTGTTTTATGTAAAGGGTGGTAAGGAACGTTCCCGAAGAGTAGAACAACTGACTACATACATTTTTAATAAATACGTATAATTAACGTGACACTCAATGCTCGCGCCGGGTGCCACTCAGTATAATTATACTGATATTATATAATTATACTGAGTGGCACACTTAATGCTCGCGAAAAGTGTCACTCCGTGTATGTTAATTATCATTAGACTCAATGCTCACGCCGAGTGCCTTTTCGTGTAATTATCATTTAAAGAATTTTAATTTATGTTAAAGAAATTGAAGGTGAGTTTAAATTGTCATCGAGGTGGTCACTTCAGGGCGGTTTGATACCCTTGTGCCCGCTAGTGGGAACAACGGGAATTGTAGACAGAATTATTGTTGTCTCCACTGAGCTCAGTGGAGACCACGATAATAAGTTTTGTGTTCGAATTTCCGCTGTTCCGACTGTAGTTGTTACGAATTATCCTAAGTAAGGCCAGAATAAAACAACATTAAAACTAGTCTAAATTTAATTGCTTTTTTTATAGCCGCCTTAATTAGGCTATTTCGTAACAACTGTAGTGGAGACGACGAAAATTCAAACACAAAACTAATTTACGTTGTCGCACTGATGTCGGTGGGGTGGGGAAATATTTTGTCTACAATTCCCTTTGTCCCCACTAGTGGGGGATTGCCAGCGGGGACAACGGTACCAAACCTTCAGGGCCACTATAGTTGGGAACTGATCCGTACTCAATGTCCGACTCTTCGGGAACGTTTCACGCCTGTATAATTTGTGATAGTCGATAGTCACACGTGCTGCTGTTACCACCGTCAAAGGGTTGTTTCAGGGTGTTTCATTTACATTGTTTTTAATATTTATTTTCAATCGATTGACATATTTTTAGTATTATGATTGGTTGAGCGCATAAGAGCTAATGAACCTCACTCGAGCTTTTAATTACAAGGTTTTAAGACCATCAAACGGAAACGCTTGGACAATAACGGTCACTACCGTTTAACGCTCGAGTTTTAAAGGTTTCTTAACGCTTACTCAGCGCTCAAGCGTCGAGCGCACATTATTACAACACCGGTGCCTTTCTTGCCCCCTCCTGATAAAATAACTTAACAATCTGATACATAAATTATCTGCCAATTAAATCTAGCTAATTTAATAACTTTCCGATCGAGTATAACTGATTTACTGATACTTTCTGATGAAATATCAGGAAGTGGTGAAAAAGGCCCCTATTGTGTAAGTATTTTTTATGAAAGACAAAAATGAGACCAACATTTAATACTCATATAGACTTGTAATAAACGAAGACCTGAGTGAATGTAAGTGATATGTAGCATTTTTTTAAATAAATACTCTTTAAAATTTTATTACGGAATGGTGGTGGAAATCTTGCACCAAGAGAAAACGTTTTGTAAATTATTATAATCTCCTGATATGTTTATTACTTTAGCTCGCCTATTAGGTAGATCGTTAATGCCATGCGACCAGAATTCAGAAAACTGCGATGCAAAGAAGTCCATCCACTGCCATTTTGAGGTCTTCGTACTTCTGGAACTTTTCCCCGCGTAAATGAAGTCGGATGGCGTGTTGTGCGGCGCGCCATCCAAGCTCGGCGATTTTTTTGTAGTGTCCTAATCGATATGATACGCGCATTGTCATGATGTAGGTGAACAGCTATGCGTCTCGAACGGTTTTGTCGAAATTCATCGGTCAGTTTCTGAAGCTGCTGCAGCTTGCAGCTTACAGGGAGTAACTCGCAGTAGAATGGGCCCTTTGCATCCTGCCAAACGGAAAAAAGGTGCTTATGTAAGCAGATGTTCGACTTTGGTTACGTTGGCGGCTCTGAATCGCAAGGAAGCCAGACGACATGCCGTGTGTCGTTGTCGTAGAAAATCCAGCTCTCATCACCGGTTACCAGATCCTCAATAAACTTTTTTTGATGCGGCTAAAAGAGCGATTCTCAAATGCTGACTGTGTCCTGATGTTGGCTGACTGTCGGCTGAT
Source organism: Sesia bembeciformis (assembly GCA_943735995.1). Taxonomy (NCBI): domain Eukaryota; kingdom Metazoa; phylum Arthropoda; class Insecta; order Lepidoptera; family Sesiidae; genus Sesia; species Sesia bembeciformis. The sequence goes on from OX031042.1 coordinate 1,988,525, forward strand.
GCGGTATCCACCGTGCCCATCTTATGACAGCCAATATTGTGAAGATGAGTCGCGATAACAGCCAAGTGTCTCCGCCAAATCACGCGTAGTTGCTTCTGGATTGGCATCCAGCAGGGATGCAGCGGAGTAATTAATCATCGTTGAAAGTGGTTGGTCGCCCAGACCGTTCGTGATCATGGAGTCTCGTATCTCCGAACGAACGGTTTACCTTCCATCGGAATACGGTGTTGTCGCCGAACGCGTTGTTGATCGCGAAGCGAATGCTTCGCGTTGTGTCCGAAGTTGATGTCATAGCTTCGAGAACCTTCTACAAGATTATCATGTACCTCAGACCAACTTAGAAGTTTTTGGGAAATCCTAGAAATGTCAAAAGTTCATCGTGCAATTTCTCCGCCAGCCGTGTAAATACATTTTGTTACTTTGAAATTTATCTTTTTATCCAAAAGCTGATGTTACACCGACTGCACCATTGAACTTAAAAGCACACCGCCGCGAATTATCCAACTTCAAACAAACTGTATTATGAATAATAAATAGGTACAACTATGACCTAATATTTCTATGGAATTTGGAAAAATTCAGCATCTTTTTTGAATATTTAAGTAGAACGTTATTTAGTATTGCGATCTTACTTAAAACATTTAATTTTATCATCAGTATAAAAATAATGATATCGTTTTACATATCTATACTAATATTATAAAGAGGAAATATTTGTATTTTTGTATGCTTGTAACGAATAAACTCAAAAACTACTGGACCGATTTCAAAAATTCTTTCACAAATAGGAAGCTACATTATCCGTGTCTAATATAGGCTATATTTTAGATTGATTTCTTGAAAAAAAAAAAACTTATAAACCGAAGCGAAGCGAGGGCGGGTCGCTAGTATTAAGTATAACTACTTAATCAGTGATTAACAAAACATTAATCATCGAAGTTCATTCGAATTGGAATCCTCGCATTAATGTGGTTCTAAGTTTCTTGGTATAGTTTTTTACAACCGTAATTTATTTTATTATTTAACTAGCTATGCCCGCGACCTCGTACGCATGGAAGTTTGATTTATAAAGCTTTGTATACAGCGTCTTTTCTTCCCGTCAGCCGATTTCGATGAAACAAAGCCTATTCGAAGCGCCAAGCTAAGCTGAATTAACCCGTGGAAACCCCATGAAAATCCATTCAGTAGTTCTGAAGATCTTCGACACCGTTTTATTTAAAATTATAATCATATTATCACATTCATCCACTCGTCTCTTCAAATCTATTGTCACAAAATTCTAGATATAGTCATCAAAAAGGGAATGATTTATTAAAGAATTATTTTAAACGACACTGGCGTCCGATCGATGCAAATGTCAGCCATATTTGATTTGCAGCATTGACATTTTTTTTTTTTTATTAAATATACCTTTGTTGCTTTGTTTGAAATTTATTTAAAGTATTATTAGTTTTTAAGTGAGAAATGTTTAAGATTCAGCCAATGATGCGTGAATCGGACTGTAGTTGCGAGTAGGGCTGCCACCTCTCCGGGGTTAACCCAGTCTGCGACTTTTGAAGCATGCTTGTCCGGCCTACATGGGTTAACATCGCAAATCTCCGAGTGACGCGGCTGTGACATCATTACAAGCTGACTCTAGTAAACGTCGCGGTCCAGCGCGCTGCGCCTACGTCCGCTTTAACCCGCTCGAAGACTGGTAGATGCGTCGGTGAATTTTTGATCCAATGTTCCAATCCAATTATTCTAATGTCGACAAAGTTGATTATTGGTTGTTAAGGAAACCCGCGCTACACATCGTCAGGTTTGCACCGGCTCTTGAGACATTGCTGTGTGGTGTGCACCGTGTGTAGCAAAGCCAGTATGACTTTATTTCGTGTAAATTATTATTGATAATTTAACATTACCCTCGTTGAGAACATTAATATGTTATACATAGACTTAAAATTTACTACTAAATGTTTTTGTCCCATTTTTTTAAATGTTCGGGTTTAGGGTATTCCGAAGGTGGCAGCCCTAGTTGCGGGAGTTTTGGCAGAAATATTGTTGTTACAATTTACTCTATGAAGTTAGTAAAATGTACTATAAAATTGTCTGTCACAAATATTAGTTTATGGTTTTTGTTGTCTGGAAGAAGTTTTATCAAATACCTTAGATACTCTACATACTCACAGGTGCAGCGCTCGATAGTTCTCATACATTGTGAGGACAAAAAAATAGTGGCATCTAGCGATTGCTATCTAACCGAGATTATGTTAATAAATTTATTGCGATCTTTGATATGTGAAGGAAAGTAATATATGAAATTTTCCTTAATTCACAACGGCGCGTCGCTAGCGTCACTTGTTGACAATTTTTTTAAGCCTGACCCGCGCGCTGTTAATTCGTGGCGTATTTAATTGTATGGTATTTTGTTCTAGTTTAAAAAAAATGCACAATTCCTTGTATTAGTCAAAATTTTATGAATGCTAAAAAGATACTTTGGCATAACAATCGGACTTGTTGATCTAATTAATAAAATGCAAATGAAATTTGAAATAATTTTATATTGTTTTTATTAAAAGTGTGTACCAAAGCTTTATTTGTTAAAAGCCTAGCTGATTTTTTTAATATTATTTTTATTAAATATTTATAATTTAGATTACTCAATAATTCAGGTTTACAGCCGAATGTAATTTTATTATCAATAGTGCCACAATAAGTTTTATAAATCGCAGTGTGCATTGTATTATGCTCTTTATGCAATTTGTGATTATAAAAGGTATCATCGTGAAGCTTCGCATAAGTGGAGTATAAAGTGTGATAAATTAGTGGATTCCCTTCAGCAGTTTTAATCTCATACTGTCAAATATACTATTTTTTGAATACATACGCTAAATAAAAGTTAATTATGTATTGGAACTGTATTTTTATTTAATTATCCAGATTCTCGGCACAGAACCGATAAAAGCCTGTTATACCCGTCCGTGGTCCTGATGGAACAGAGTAAAGAGTAAATGTCTTAAAAAGTGTTTGTATATAGATAGGTAGGAATGTAGATTATTTTAGAAAATTGGAAGACTTTGTAATACTTTTCTTAACTCTTCCATACCAAGAAAACTTAACGATTAAACAGAAAAACTTTCGAAGCTAATTGGAACTAATCTTAGTCAAGTCCTAGATTCGGTACGGAAATGTTAAAATGACACCCGAGAATATGATTCCTGGAAAGGGGGAATGTCCATACTACCTTTTCTCACCGAGATATGCTAGAGCCCATTTCCCATCCTATCCCTCCCCATTTTCCCAAGCCTTTCTCCAAATACATTCCTTAATAATGAAGCACGGGTAAGCTGTGACTAATGTGCCTTATATCTCAAATAAAATTAATACATTTATTTTAATATATAAGTTAAAAACTATAGAATGGACCTTTTACCAGTTGGTGTTTGAAGGTAGGTTAATTAAAATTACATGCTTTTATACAAATATTTATTTCTTCATTCTCTAATTACATTAATACCCTATGCCCTATATCTTAAACTCACAAGTTACATCGAGTAGGCCAGGGATGGCCTCCACTTACAAAAGAATTTTCAAAATCCAATGTCTTCGTGTCGTAGGCCTCATCCGGGTGCCCAATCCCTGTTAAACATAAATAAATGTTAGTATAAATTAACACAATATACTTTAAGAAACATGGGAGCTTTCCGCCTTTGATTCTTGTAATTGTTTCGTTGATTATTACGCACTGACGTGTTGAGTTATACGTTATTTTTACCGCAAAGATTTAAGCATGTGTTATTTACTTGTAAATATTTTGATTACTCCGCTTAGAAACGTCATACCTGAAACATATTTGCGTACATTTCAAATGATTTAAAGTACTTTATCTGAATTTAGTTTCGTCCAAGTAACGTTATATTGTACGCTTCTGTGGTTAATTTAATTATATATGAAATGTTTTAACGATCGCATGTCGAACGTTTTGCGTCTCATAGGCCGTACTTACGATTGAAACGTTTCACATTCCTGTGTCTTCTGTCGTTGTCGCCTAACCCTCATACTATGCATCGCCGCCGGGTACGCCCGTGGTACGTCACGTCATGCCGCTACTAACTATCTGAAAGGACTCGCACGCACTTCTTTGTGACAGTGGACGCTCGAGACGTCTATACATGGTACAACAGAGTTCACAGATTACAGAGCAGGCCGTGGCGACTAGCGCGACTTGCGATCGCCTCGCGCAACACACTGTTCTACCTAACAGTCGTTTTGTGCATTTTCTTTTCGTTTGAATCGCTTACAATACGTATGCTCTGTAATCTACGTGTTCAATCAGATATTTTACTAAGTGGCACAACAGGACATTAAGACGCGTATCGGTCGGTGAGACCGCGCATTCTTAGCAAATCCTGTAATAAAACCACAACTCATTACAAGTACCGCAACCAGGAGACACAGTATTAAGCTAGAGAAGGAACACTCGAAGATGGCATGCAAATAATAGGTCCGATGACTAAATCAAAAAGTGTTTCTATAAGGAGAGTTTAATCGAAAAGAAAATATACAGCATAAATAAAGGATCCTTAACAATAAACTTAATTTAGCCTTATGAATTAGCGATATCGATCATTTAATTCTAATTCTAATTAGAGGTCAGTTTAGAATAACAATCGTCGGGCTGCGGGTGAAATAAAAACGTACCGTTACAATGTTTATGATCTTATTACTTTATTAAATTAAAAATTCCACATAATTTTAGTCTTAATTTCTACGACCGCGTTACGGTACAATCTCACGTTGGCTAGGGTCTAGCGGTGCTTACGGGAGCACGTCGCGTCTACAGTCCGGTGACGACTGCGCATAGCGCTCCGTGCGGAAGACGGTACATATTTGTTCGTGTTGTGTAATGAATGTATCGGTATCGGTAGGAGGCCGCGCCGCTAGTACCGGCGCGGGCCCATGCCGCCGGCCAGCTCCCTACCGCCGCGGGCCGCGCCGCCGCCGCCGCTACATACAAACAATGACACCTCAGAACGGGCTCCGCGCGCTGCCCGCGTCCCGTAGGCAACCAGTGGCGACCAGGGTCCACATTATACAGAATACATCATGGATAGATACACCAACCGATTACTACTCATTTCATTTTCTATCAAGTTCCACATTAGCGTGGATAAATGCTAGTCTATTCTAATATTAAAGAAACATTTGTTTTTTTTTGTTTGTTTGTAGGAGGTAATGTCAGAAACTACGGAACCGATTCCAAGAATTATTTCACTGTTGGACAGCTATAATCTTACTATAAAAATAGGCTATATATTATAATGTCCCGAGAAAGTCAATACATTGATAAACATATAAGGAATGAAATATTTTCGATTTAAATTATCTAGATAATTATGGTTTGGGACCCTGGTGCAGACACCCTGCTTAGCTCATAGTGAACCCACGCCCCACTCGCACGCACTGCTCTACGCAACCTACATATCGAGGCAGTGCAAACGCGTGCCGCTCAATACGATCCTGCTTACGATTACGTCACTATAACCTAAGAGGCGTCCCACAGTTACCTATGCAACGGGCAGCAGTATATAGAAACATATAAAATTAAGTAAATTAATCACCTTTTCTCTAATATTCCATTCATAAGCTGCATTGCAAAAGCGTTTTGTAGTTTTAATTGTAATATATCGTTCGTGTCATTTTCCAATTCGTTTTAGCAGGTGTTTTGATGACTAGTGTGAAATGAGTCAGTTTTCATTGTAAATATTTATATACTCGACTAAGGGGTAAACAGAATTATGCAGTAATTAAAATAGAATTAAGATAATGTGGTTTTCCTTTTAGAGCAAACTACACTTGAGACATATTAATCTGATTGTAGGGAGACAAATGTTTAATTTTATAAATCAAGTTTAGTATTGTTATCATAATTAAAAAGGTATTTATTTTCATACTATAATAGCATGAGACGTCATTCCAGTGCTAGCTGACTCAACTACTAGTTATACTAGACTCCGCTCACAAATACTCAATCACTGATGTCATACTTTGACATGATTCACACTCATTTGTATAAATACGAAGCACAGGCTTCACTTAATAGACCCCATTTGTATCGGCGAATTATGACGAATTATATAAAAGCTTCGGTTATTTTATTCATAACCGAAGCTTCCTGAAAAAGCCTGAAACCATAGATTTCATTCATGTTTCGGAGTTTCTTGTCATAAAAATTTTACAAATTTGTTTCTATTAATTTACAAATTAATTTACATTGAATCAGAATCAAAATGAATACTTTTAGGCTTTGTATATAAGTAAATACAGAGTGTAATTAAAAAATAATTTACTTTAGTTTCATACAGTAGTAATAACTGTAACTAATGAATGACCAATGCATTTTTACATTACAAGTGCAAAAGCTACCTTTACACTGTGTTATGTTTCTATGTCAATAATATTAGCTATTAGTACTTCTAAACAAGTTTTATTATAAAAAAAAGTACCTAGGACTAAATTTCATAGAAACTAACAAGGAACTAACAAGGAACTAACAAGGAAAACCACAAGATTTAGATCAAACTATGATAAAGTTTACTAAAACAGTATATTCATTAATATAATCACAAGGTGCTTCTATGGTCTGTTTACTCGATGTCCACCAATAATTAAATGTGAATGTGAATGCACTCACCGTGGTGCCATGGGTGGGTACTGCTGGGCGTACGGGTCTCTGTCGTAGCCGCCCGCTCCGCCGCGCCTGAAACGTCCAGTTTATAAGTTAGTAAGAGTCACCGGACATGTATGGTATAGGACGAGCACAGAAGGCGCTCAGTCTGGAGCAAAGAATGTATGCAGCAACGAAGCTAATGGCTCCCGCGAGACCAGCGGAGGGGACGGACTGTATGCCGTGTTCAGTGTAGCGTCCTTGTCTCTGCCGGCGGGGACAGTGTATATGTGTAGTGTAAGAACTACATTGGCAGCAGTTTGGTTGTCTAGGACGTGTCGAAGACAATGACGCTAACAGGGGAGGTCATTGCTTCGGGGACAGGTTAGGCTGTTAACTACTACAGGGTTGGGGTGGTGAGGGACTCTGTCGTAGTAGCGTAGGGCAGTCTTTCACGTATTTGATGATGGAGGGAAGTTCCAAGAACTTGTGGAGGTTGACATTGTGAGTACCATGGATATAATATCGGGAGTGGGATTAATTTGATGTAAAAACGCCCTTTTTATAGAAAGGTGGCAGATGAGCAGACTTTTCTATTCCTTTTATTAATGCTTCTTTAGTAAATTGTAATTTGAAAGTGTAGTTTTGTGAAAATGAATGCAGTGCTCAAGAAGTCAGTGCTAATAATGAAAAATTTGTATGCATTTAAAATTTTGATAATCATTACAAATATTTAATGTAGAGTATTATAGGTTCATTAGCACTGTGTTCATTTCGACATTCTCAATCTACAATGAAAATAGTAGAAATAAGGAATATTAATATGATTAAACACAAGTATTGTAAAAATATAGAAATACTTACATAGGTGACCTTCTGCTGTACATATCCCCATTGCCCATGGGTGATTGTCTAGGAGCCCCTCGGTCATACCCAGATGACATCTGCATTGGTGCATTTCTCATTGGCGCTCTTCTGTCCATCATGTCCCGCTCATCGGGGTACATGGGTGCTCTTCTGTCATCCGCATACATGGCGGCCATGTCATCGACACCCGCGTTACCGTAACCGCGTCTATCGTCGCCGTACATAGGAGCTGGGGTCGAGTAAGGGTCGCGGGAGGCGCGACCGTCCATGAGGGCGAAACCTCGTCTATCCTCGCCACCGTAAGTGTTGTAGCGGTCGTCAGCGTAACCGCCGCCCATGGATCGATCCATGCTGCGGTCGTAGGACGCTGCACCACCCATGCCGTTCCTCATGCCCATTCCGCCGCCCATGGGAGGACCGCGCATATCCCCTCCGCGCATGTGACCCATAGGGCGTGAGTCGCGCATGTACGGAGCGTCACGACCCATCCCCGGGCCACCTCGCATTGGACCACCACCCCCGCGTCGGTCCATCCCATTCCTCATTCCCCCGCGCATTCCACCGCGCTGGCCGCCGCCCCCTCGCTGTCCACGCTCCTTTATGCGACCTCGCTCCACTGTTATCACGCCACCATTGAACGTAGAGTTGTTCAGCGCTCGGATGGCGGCCGCAGCCTGGTCCTCTGTCTGCATGTGAACGAAGCCGCATCTGTTCATTATGTCACATTCCGTGACGGCGCCAAAGCGCTCGAATAATTTCCGAAGCTCCTCCGGTTTGGAGCCCTGCGGCAGGCTGCCGACAAAGACTTTCGTTTGCTAAAACAATTAATACGCAATATGAGAAACACTATTATTGAATAATCCTGATTTATAACTGTGGAAATTACACTCACCGGTACCATTGTATCCAATTATGTGTTTTTATTCAATTTTACCACAAAATTCAGTACTATTGGTAAATAAATTTATCGCGAGAAACAGACCTACAATATTGGAGCTCTTTGTAAAACAAAATGGCGGAGAGACGCCGGTCGGTCGCCGTCGGCGTACGTTCGCTTTGATTATTCACGGAATATTTTCTTCAATTGGTACATTATAACGCATTCCAAGGCGTTCTTTGACACAGGTTGATTTCTATTGGTTGTAATTTATACGTCTATACATATTAGCCAATACGAGCTTAGGTTGCGTTCCAAAACGTTCGAAGATCGCTCTCATAGGTAAATGTACGAAATTGTTTTTTCTTTCACTTTATAAGTACCTACAACATTTTTTTTGGAAATGTTTCAGTGGTATTTATAAAGCCATCTTTTTTTAATATTAATTTTCTATAAAATGGTTTATTTGTTCATGTGACAGGAAACATCAGTTTCTAAACGAAATAGTGCGGGAAATTTAATAATGGAAGGTGGGTTATATTAATGTTATTATATTATTCTTTATAATTACTTTATATTTCTACGTAATATAATAAAAGTAAAAACTTATTAGTCCAGCCAAATTATATGATTTTTTGGTATGTTGTACCATACCGGGAATCTATTTAAAAAATCAAGTTTTCGACCGCGGACACTGCCTTCGGAAAGAAAATCGCAAAATTTTAGACGTTTCGGTTTTCGCGAAATATCTAAGACGTTTGGTGGAAATATCATATTTTCATAAATTAATCTAGAGTAAATATAAAGTCAAAATAAAATTCGCTATAAAAACAAGCACAGTGTGATTTCCGTACCTATTATAGTTCGCATGATACGAATTTTTGAAAATCTGAATTTGTTGGCATGAAATTCTAAAATTTATATTTTTCATTTGAAGTTTTTGCAAAATTACTTTCATATGGTCGGTTTCACGGCAAAAGCGTCATAAATGACTAAATAATTATATTACTTAGGGGTATCATTTACGAAACAAAAATCATATGTAATATGGTTAAACTAGAAATTATGTACACAGCCTATAGTCGTATGTAGTAATTAAACAAATTTATCACTATTTACAGCTTACTAATTAACTTCAAATGAAGTTTTTATTAAAATGAAAAGCTACGTTTTTCCACATCATTAACAACTGTTTCTTCAAAGGTTTCAAAAATGAACGGTATACCGTTTCCTTCTGTGTCACTGTTTAAAAAAGACATCCTGGGCATTTTCACATGACTGCCCTATATAATTCGTGCGTTTAAAGGAACGGTTGAGGGCTGCTTTTTGCATCCACATGCATTGGCCACATCCTGTTTTGCAGCTACGGGCAATCGGCAATACAGACTTTGGAGTTAAATCTCTTTCAGTTCTGTGGGGTGAGAGACTAGGTGGTACATACCCATCGGCTGTCCGGCGTATTTATCTTATTACGTAACTATATAATTCGTGCGTTTAAAGGAACGATTGAGGGCTGCTTTTTGCATCCACATGCATTGGCCACATCCTGTTTTGCAGCTACGGGCAATCGGCAATACAGACTTTGGAGCTAAATCTCTTTCAGTTCTGTGGGGTGAGAGACTAGGTGGTAGATTCCTTTTCATGAAAGAAGTCCCGCGGTGATTTTTGGAACTAAATTTGACAGGTCGGCCATGTTGTCGTTCGTCGATGTTATCAAGTTCGTTTGTTGTGGTAGATTTTTGTGAGTTTGTAACTAGCTTAGTGCATTTTAAAGATTGTTTACAATGCCAAAAGTTGTAAAAAGTTCGGCTCGAGAAATGATATTGAAGGTGAAAGAGTTCTGTGAAGCGGAACAAAAGAATCAAGGTGTTTTAATACCACTAAACAATGTTCGGAAGAGAGTCGCCGCCATAACAGGTACTTTTTAGAGTTGCCATATAATAATTTTTTGCTGTATTGATGGGACTTTTAGGATATAAATTCATTTTTGCGATAAAATTGAACAAATACCAAACGTGATGAAACTAGGTAACTGAAATTAAAACATATATTACATAGTACATAAGCATTATAAACTTAAAGTTACTATTATTTTTAATTGTTCATTATTTAATTGCAGGTGTGTCAGAGAAAACTGTAACAAGAATTACAAAAGAAGGTATAACAGCGGCGAGTACTTCGAAAAAAATTGTCACCCCGGGGAAGAGTCGCCCGCATCCGAAAAAGGTCGACTTAGACGGGTTCGATTTGTGCGCTATCCGGCAAAAAATTCACAGTTTTTACGTTGTGCATAAAGAATTACCAACATTGGCTAAATTACGGGCAGCTCTGAGAGAAGACATCAATTTTCAGGGAAGCATCACAACATTGCACAGGATATTAAATAGGATTGGTTTCAAGTACAAGCGATGTCAATCCAGACGCAAACTACTTATGGAACGTCACGACATTACCGCATGGCGTGCAAAATATTTGGATAAAATACGAATAAATCGCACTGTGGAAAAACGACCCGTTGTATACTTAGATGAGACCTATATACACAATACTTATCATACAAAAAGTTGTTGGCAGAGTGAGGAGGAACCAGGAATGTTCGTCTCAGAGTCATCGGGGAGTCGCTGGATAATCGCTCATGCGGGAACAAAAGATGGATTCATAAATGGTGCATTATTAATGTTCAAATCCCAATCAAAGTCCTCAGATTACCACGATGACATGAACTCTGCAAATTTCTTAAAATGGGTGACGGAAAAACTAATACCTAATCTATCTGAAAGGTCGCTTGTGGTAATGGACAACGCTCCTTACCATTGCACTCAATTAAACAAAGCCCCTACAATGTCAAATATAAAAAGTAGTATGCAGGAATGGCTCCGGCAAAAGGGTATATATTTTGAAGACACCTGGAGAAAAGCTGTGCTGTTTGAGCTAATCAAACAAAATAAAGGTCCACCGACATTTGCATTGAATGAATTATTAACAGCTCACGGACACGAAGTATTAAGGTTGCCGCCTTACCATTGCGACCTCAACCCGATTGAGAAAATCTGGAGCCTTGTAAAAAGAAAGGTGGCGGATAAGAACGTGGCACAAGATCCAAAAGAAATTGTAAAATTAACTGAAGAGGCCTTTGAGTCTATTACGGCGGAAGATTGGACAGCTCAGTGCACGCATGTCGAACATTTAGAGGAGGAATATTTAAAAAATGACGGCCTTATGGATGAAGAGATGGACCGAATAATTATATCTACGGCTAGTGATACTGAAACAGAATTTGATTCTGATTCCATCCACTCTTCAGACAGTGATGTTCCTATGGCCGCTGATCACAATTATTCAATAAAACTCTGAATAAAAAATTGTAATGCTTTTCTTTACCCTATTTTCTCATCTTTTACATGTAAGTAGGTAGAACACCGCTTATATAAGTAAATAAAAATATACTTTTTACATAACAGAAATATAGGTAAATGGGCATTTTTATCAAAATGTCTACCAACCCACTCATGGGATGACCCATGCAATAAGTCCAAATAACTAACGTTATTATGACTGTAAGTGTCGTGTTATTATTAAATAGTTTCAAATGACTAAAGTTTCCTTTTTTACTATGTTGTTAGGTGCGAAAATTTAAAACAAAGTAATAAAAGCCTACGATTTTTGGTCATGACCGTTACCGAAAACAGGGGACAGTACTGGGAAACGTAGGATGCCACATTTCTGAGTTTAATTTTATTACTTTGTTTTAAGTTTCGCACCTAACAACATAGTAAAAAACGAAACTTTAGTCATTTGAAACTATTTAATAATAACACGACACTTACAGAGTCATAATAACGTTAGTTATTTGGACTTATTACATGGGTCATCCCATGAGTGGGTTGGTAGACATTTTGATAAAAATGCCCAAATATACTTTTGACTTATCAGAAATATACATGATTCACTAATCTGAACTATTGTTATAGTATGGGCTTGAGTAATGAAATTACAGCCCATCTAAAATGTATTTATTTCTTAATACAATTTAAGAGCTTATATTGTTTCATCGAAGTATGCAGGAAATAGTATTATTTGATAAATTACATATGCTAAATGTAAAATAGGTAAATTTTTTACTCATAAATGGCAACATTATGTCACGCGAGTACAGCGCTGCGTCTGGGGGACTTCTTTCATGAAAAGGACTCTACATACCCATCGGCTGTCCGGCGTATTTATCTTATTACGTAACTGCGTATTACGTATGTCTGTACCTATCTGATAGTAACTTGCGTAGGGCATGAAGGCGAGAATCATCCTGATTATTTTCTGAGAAGAAAAATGAATCTTTATCTCGACGATTACGTTCAGCACTTTTTGAAAAAGTTCCGATTTTTGAAAAGCCATTTCACACGCGAACTATAAATGGTGAAATCGCTTTATACCTACTGACTTTTTAGTTTACTCCAGTTTAATTTATGAAGGTATATTTTTTTCCACCGAACGCATGGATTAAAAAGACTCGCAAAAAATAAAAAAATCATCGAAAATTTGACGGTTCATTGCCCGCGGCTGTCTGCAGAGGTAGGAAACTTGTATTTCTAAATAGGGTCTCGGTAGAAATGACACACCCAAAAATGAAAACTTCCCGACCTTTTGCATGGAGTCCCCTTTTTATCTGACTGAACTATACATCAGCCTGTCTCTCTTACCACTGCTATAATTAATGACTTCTAGTAGATTGGCTATAATCCTCTCCCAAGCTCTGCTAATCTACATAAGAGAAGTACAAACATACAGGTATTATAATAACGATTACGAATTAAACAAGACAAGAATATGTAATAAATACCTACAGCTACCTACGTTATCAAAATCATTAAAAAAAATAAACAAGTTCTTAAATACCTTATATCATATTATTTATTCTGCATATGTACAAATATAGGAACCTAACTATATACATATTTATTATATATCACCTCAATGAATCCAAATATAATGATGAGTTATAGATCGATTTAATCAATTTATTTACTTGAAACCTTATAGAATTTTTTATAAATTCTGCAACGTCGTTATTGCTGATTTGTCCGCAATCACTTGGAATACACTGGAATATATCCAATAGTCTCGTCGTAATTTTCCCGGGATCACTATGATGGACAGCCTTTGGCGGTATTCTTTTCGCTTTTTTGTACAAATTCTCTGCATTGATTGTTAAATTGATGGATACAATGTCTTTGCTCTTCCGCGATTCATCCTGAGTCATACGTCCCAATAAATAACCTAGAAACATAAAAAATAATTTCTTTGTAATCATGTGGGTAGTGCAGTGCCTACCTAGTCAGTAGTCACCTATGTAGTGCCTACCTAGTCAGTAGTCACCTATGTAGTGCCTACCTAGACAGTAGTCACCTATATAGTGCCTACCTAGTCAGTAGTCACCTATGTAGTGCCTACTTAGTCAGTAGTCACCTATGTAAGCGGGACCCTATTATAGAAGCAGGGGGCCCTGTCATGAGCTCTTATTACCAGTCATCAAAGGGCGTGAAGTAAACTGTTTAGCGGTTTAATATTATGATAATTCCTTCAGTCGATTGTTGTAAGCCATTCTAGGTTCATAAACTCCCGCCATTTACAAATTATGACAGATCGTGAAATCAAACAGAAACCGGTTATTATATCATCTCAAAACGGAATAAAAAAAGGATTTTCTCCATCTAAGAAACGCTAAAATAGCAGTCCTTTTTTCTTAATTGCTAGGTGGAATAAGCTGTTGTGGTATAGGTTAAGATAGTGGGTAGATGTTTTTTTTTTCGGAATAGCTAATTACTTGTGGCCCTAGTGGTCTTTCAAGAGTCACCAGTCGAGTGGGTAGATGAGTCTTCGAATGAAGACCACGTACTGGGAAACGCACTGCCCTCCGGCCACGAGGACCGAGCGATTTGAAGAAATTCGCCGGTAGTGACTGGATGTGAAGAGCGAACTTTGGGAGAGGCCTATATCCAGCAATGGAGAGACATAGTCTGATGATATAAACCTAACTGTACTAGTGCTACTCATCCCAATCTACATTCCCCATGCGATAGAATAAGAAATAAATAATAAGATAATTGTCTTCAATTGTTTGCTTTCGTAACAATAATTTGCGGTGCTATCTTTATTTCCATTTCTTGAAATCGTTCATTAACCTATATAAAAACAGTATTTTTAATTTAAACACCTTATTTCGGCGTGAAAATGCTTGCCGCCGTGGTGCATTGGTTATGAAGTGATTCCTATACGTAACTGGAATGGTAACAAACTGTGGTAACAATCGTCAAACCTATGCACAGGCTCTCGTCTATAAAAACGACTGCTATATGGATGACGTCACACCCAACAACACTATGTTGACTGATGTTGGCATGCATTGCAGATGTCATGGACAATATCCTCTTGCTGTCAAGTAGGCTGTCTGCTGGTCTGCCACCATTCTGTAAAAAAGGTTACTATTTTCTTTATTAACGACGAGTAAATATTATTACAATCAGTGTAATAGTAAATAGTAAATAATAGTAAATAGTAAAAGTCGAAAGCAGAAAATCTTTTAGGTACCTACTTTAGAAGTAGGCATTATCTGTTTTTTGCGAGTACTGTTTATTGTATTAAAATAACTAAACTGGTACCCACCTAAATACACATCATCTTAAAGAATCTAAATAAATGGATGCGTTGTAAATAGCTTTCATCAATTTAATTACTTGGTATCTTATGGAATGTTTAATAAATTCCGGGATAAAATCGTTTTCTTCCTCGCATTGTGCCAGTAATGTACTAACGAACAATGTTTGCCCATAGTCGTTTGGACTAAAATTAAATTTGTCCAAAAGTATTGCTATCACCTTCTCAGGGTCAGTATTGTGGATCGCCTTCGGCGATATTCTTTTTGCTTTTTTGTACAAATTTTCGGCATTGATCGTTAAGTTGTGGGACACAATGTCATTATTTCTTCCCAGTTCCCCTTCGGTCATATGGGCAAATACAAAGCCTAGAAGCATAACACTTTAGTCAAACGAGGCAAAGTTACTATTTTTCACAATCACAATGACTTAGCTCAAGCTACATTTTATTGAGGTAGGTAAAGAACTTATTGACCCATTCCAGGTCACTGAAATTATTCAAATATGAAGCAAACTTGTTCAAATATTTATTGGCACAGACTAGAAACAATATATTTTGTCGTGTCAATACCTGGCTCTCGATTTAAAAACACAAATTGATCTTCACAATAGACGTGTCACGTCGGAGTCGGCCGGAGACAGTTTGTTAGTAAATAAATAAAAACGCGCCTACCTCCAACTATACAAAGGCTGCCGATGAAAAGCATAACAACCACCATCAGCTTCTTGGTGACAGGAGGCGACATGCCTGCCCAGCCCGGTCGCTCAACACTCATGTTAAAAATTTAATTTATACCGCCAATGTTTTCTGTCACTCGGACCGAGTGCAATGTATTATTTTCGTGAAACTTGGGCGTTCCCCGCAGTGGCCGTGAAGATGAACTATTCTAATTTTAGATAACCCGACGGTCGACTTGTCTGTTCGTCCCTACTTTTTGTCGGGAAATTGTACATTCAATGGGTAAGAATGATGCGTACGGCGCGAGTAGTTCCGACTTCAACCAACGAAACGTGACAAAAAGGAGCGTATAAAATTTAAAATTCTTGGGCTGATTATACTGAGGACAAAATAAGGTTGTTATCTTATAATTTTTTACCCAGGTATTTACGTGTCATTACTAAAATCGGTTCGGAGCACGACGACGGTAATCAGCCCTTTTATCGTCCACTGCTGGACATGACCACTTCATGCAAATTATTTTGGGCAGTTTTAGGCGCCAACTACATGAGGGAGTTTCTCGCCGCGGAGATATACTCGCCCGAGCCATTCGTTCAATAGTACCTAGTTGGCGCTGTAAAGCCCAGTCCAGACGACGCGATGTCGATGGCCAACTGAATTGGGTGTTTGATTCATCGAGTTAGGCTCGATTTGATCGGGCGGTACCGACCACCCGATGATCTTCAATTTGAATTTATCGCCAACTGCGCTCACTACCCAATTTGATTCACAATTCGGCTAAATTCCAAAAAAGATAAACTACAGCAGAAATCCCACGTACAATTTTGAATTTGATTAAATATGAATTTTATACCTATTTCATATTATTTACCGCAACCAGCCCTTTCAGTATCCACCGCTGGACATGGGCCTCATCGTGCACATTGTCTTGTGCATGATGGATGGATGGCCTCAAAACGACACGCTGCGCGATGGCCAAGCGAGTTGGCGAGTTCACTCTTGTAGAGGTGTAGTTCCTCAAGGGTTGTGGTAGCGGCTTTGTTAAGCTTTAGCCACCAAGAAATAAAATTTCACATTAGAAAAATAGTCGTTTATTAAAACTAGAATAAAAAATTTGTGAGATAACAGTATAGTAATTATTTAACATTATTTATCAATTACGTAAAAATGACATTTTCAGTTTAGAAACCAACCGGTAATCAATTTTTATTTCGTTGTGCAATTTGTCCTCATACTTGTTTGAAACGGAGGGAAAAGCTTGTTTTGACGTGAGGAATTTGAATTACAGCTCTTGGCTCTAATAAAATAATGAATTTTCCTAAACTAAGCTTATGAGTTTAAAACCCGATTTATTAAATTTATCAAAATTATAACTCAAACATTACGAACAAAATATTGTGCCCTTAGCCGACATATTCCTAAAAATTAGTTAAATTTAACAAAAAAATCCATTTATTGTGCTTTTACTACGGATAATATTTGGTTTTCTGCTCAGAATAAAATTTCTAATTTCTATTTTTTTCATTTTAGATAACCTGACGGTCGTATTTGCTCGTTACTATTTTTTTCGGGATTACATACAATAGGAAATACAATAATACACATACAATAGGATTATAAATACAATAGGAAAAAAAGAAAGAAAAAAAAAACAATAATTTTCAATATTTTCATGATACAGCTATATCGGCATGTTCACGTGACATTTCAGGATACTGTTTTATATTTTCATACTCTCAGTCCTATTTCAATAAAACACAATGCAACTATTTCATTCGATTCAATAAAATAAATTCAATTATGAACAGAAAGACAAAATACAATTCAATTTCACAATACAAAAGATACGCCCGGGAGTTATACTTTTTAGTTTTCATTATGGCACTATACCCACGACTAGAATTTAAAATGAGAAAAAACAATTTTACTAAAATTTAAATGGTCTTTAAATTGACAATGTTAAAGACCTAGTTTTAAAACATACAAAAATACAATGCTACAACATAATCTGTCGATTAACATTGCAAATAAAATTTATATTTCACTTCGTATTTGTAAAACTACAGAAAATTATGAAAATCCCAATTGACAAATATAGTTGATATCTATGATATAGTCACGTCGCGATCACGACGGTGATATATTTCTGTTATGTTAATTAGCTATGTTCTTCAAGGCAAACATTACGAAGAAATAACTTTTATTATTTCCAAATTATTAAGCCACGCTGGACGTAAGTTTTACTCCGCGTTTCGGCTGGATTGCAACGACCGTGGTCACACAGACCACGGTCATGAAGACATGACCAGTACATAATGTTTATGATTACGTTATCCCATGATTTTAGTGTGATCATAAAGCCATTATTCTTAGATTATGGTAATATCTTAAAGCTGTCATAATATATTCTGTGACAATATTCGGTCTATACTTATATATATATACTTTTATTTACTTTTACTGTCTATACTTTTTCATTATATTTTGTCATAAAATTCTGGTTTTGTCATAATCCTCATATTCTGTTTAGTGTCGTGTTCAATGGATTTGTTATTGTGTTCAAAAAGTTTTTACTACATTTTAGATTAGGCTTCGGCTAGGATGCACCAACCGTGGTCACACTGACGTGACCGCGGTCAGTGCAACTTGGTTGATATTTTTTTAATTATTTATTTATATAAATATTTTATACATGATATTTACTGGCCTTAAATCTGTCTAGAACCTATAGCTATCTAGAACCAGACATATAACTAATGATAATTCAAATTTATACAAAAATTACATTGCACCGTAATGTCACGTTGCACAGCTGTTCACTTAAATTACATGGTGTGATTTACATTATTTGTATTTTATTTATTGTGTGGCACTTCATAGTAATTTTGCGCCACGACACAACAATAGATATATACATGTATTTCAGCTTAAGCCGAAATTACATTGGGTCTTGCATACCCAATCTGTGTAATTGTATTCTATGTAATGTGGTCAGTCTACACATTTTTGTGTAAACTGATTATTATTAAGTGTGATGGGTTTACAGCAATCCACGACACAATAAGATATTTCTGTTTAAACCAAATTTCTGTAATTGTGTTCTACGTCTGTTACATTTTTAGTTGTGTAATGGCACTTCATAGTGACTGTGCGCCACGACACAACATTATATTTCAACTTAAGCTGAAATTACATTAAAACATACGCATTCTATGTAAATTTCTAGAGATTCATAGTAATATAGTTCTATAGGAGACATAAAAACAATAATAATTCCGGATTAATCGAAATCTTTGATTATATTTTTAATTAAATCTAAATGGAAACAAGTACTGTGGCTTCGAGGTCCCCTAGACGATCAATTGTATTGTGCAATTTGTTCCATGTGCTGAACATGGAGACTCGTTTGGGCGCAAGACGCGATACAATAATATTGTACAATGACATCATTGTACAATATTATTGCAGGTCGTGACACCGCCTTAAGTCTGTCCCATGTTGAAAAGCATCTTGAGGTCCTCGATGGTAAGTTTGGAGGCGTTTGTGTTCCGAGCGCCCGTGAGCACGTTCTCGGCCAACTCGAGCTTAGCTTGTTGCAGTTTGCGGATAGTCTGCTCCACTGTGTCCACGCACATGAACCTAAGGAACGAAATAAACCTTTCACCCTTTTAATCCTAAATAATTACTGCCAGCCAATTAATAAGCCTTTTCTTCTTAAGAAAAGGCATTAATAACATTTTTAACGAGAGTAACATAATATTCACAAATTAAAAATAAATCAAAGGTTATTCTTTTTGTTCTATCCAAAACTCCAAGTTTCTGGCTTGATTTTAAATTAATCCGTCCGTTGTTTTGCAACAATCGCTGAAATTGTAAGCAAGAGAACAGAATAAAAGGTCTGTTAGTTATGAGAAAATCTTTAACAAGATTTTTGCATTTTTCTCGAGTGTCATCAAAATGCTCCTGTACCCCTTTTCCTGAAGGCAGAATTTCTCTAAGCGCGCAATATTAAATACTTGTTTATTGCACATAAAATGTAGATCGTTGATAAAACTGCTGGCAGCGCCCAATCCTGCATTACTTTATATTGGAGAAATTTTAGGAAGAGGAAAAATTATAATTTTACGCCAGAGAGGCTAATTCCCTAGCGAATATGTGAGTCATCAGGGGAAGCACGCCCAGTGTTAGAACTATCATAAATCCACTCACATCATCACAAGATATCGCCTTAGACTTGAGGGATGTAATTATCAAAAGAACACGTAGAACTATTAGCTTGTGGCATGGGAGATATATAAAAGATGGTTTTGATTTTAAGTTTAAAATAAGACGACGCTATAAAAGAAATACTCCTAAGGTAGCAGGCAATTTAAATGTCAATTAATGACTTGTATAAAAATGGGCACCTGAACGAGGGTCAGCCGGAAACGATTAATTATCATAATTAATTAATGAACAATTATTAATTATTTAACGAAACGATTAACCACGTCATTTTTCACTTGTTTACTTCTGCCACAATATTAGTATTAGATATTTAGAATAAAGCCTCGATCTCAGCAAGTAAAGAGCAATTTATATTTACGCTACACTTTTTGAGGGGGAGAGTGCCACTTTATCTTATTTCCCTAATGTACGTACGTGTTACGGTAGTGAGTGAGATTTGCCAGAGCTCATTCCTATCCCATCCTATTCTATCCCTTACCCCTTTTGAGAATGTAGGAACTGCAGTACATTTCACGATAGTGAGTGCAAATCGTGGCCATTGGAGTGCGCCTAGGGGCTGTGGAATTGCAGCGTGCACCCCCCTAGACGTTATTCGGCACTAATTCCCTTACTTCATTTTCCTTTCGATTGTTTCTAATAATAAAAATATCAAATGAAGCTTTTGATTTAAATTCACAGCATTATCAAGTAGCGAGAGAATCAATAATAAAAAGATAGCATCTGACCTCTGGTGTGACTACAGCACAACCGACGCGTAATTTCTTACATTACACGTCGTTTATTTTAAAAGTCATTGACAAATGTACTCTGCGACGCGTTGCCAAGTATTTCTATGTGAGATTATTCTAGGAATTTGGCCAACAGTTTTATAGCTCGGTCGGCAGTCAGGTATTCCATAAACACTAACATATTTCTTATTGACCACGCAATAAAAGTCAGAATGACTTGGAGTTTTTAGGCATGTCGTAATAAAATAGAATGCAATGCTAATTTGGGAAGAAGCGGCACACATATTAAATTTTCTGCATTCATATAATATTATGTAATTAGCGTATATTATTAGAGTATATTAGCGTTGAAATCAGTCTTTTGGAATTCATGAAATGCGTCCTATAGATTGTTCACAAATTTCGTGTGTATTGAAATTGCATATGCAAGCGGCACATGCCAACATCAGTCAAGAATGACAACGTTGAAAATAATGATAAGAATGACACGTCTCCGAATGTTACTCGTAAAAGAAAGTGCCATTTTGAAGTAGACTTGGAAAAGGATTTAGGGAGGATGAAGAATAGAAAGAATAATGAAGTAGTTTTTGTCTTGCCATTGATCCTCTTGAGAACGCCACCAGTCGACTGATTGATACAGCATCTTCTTCCTGTAAAGTATATAGCATGGTAGTTATCACTGACCTGTATATGTTCACGGGCTTGTTCTGTCCCACGCGGTAGATGCGGTCCTGCGCTTGTTCTTCCAGCTGTGGGTTCCAGTGAGGGTCGAGGAGTAGAAGGTGGTTGGCACCGCACAGATTAAGGCCTACTCCACCCGCGCACAGAGACAGTAGCATTACCTGTAGAGATGTACGTTTTATCATACAGTAACAAAACTCTATTCGAGCATTTTTCGAGGTATGTTTTAGTGTAACAATACCCTTTCGAGCAATTTTGTGGGGATTTATTGCTTTTAAATTCCTAAGATCGCTATTACAAGTCTTCAAAAAAGCACTATGTACAAAGAATCGAGGAATAGAGTAACGTATTTTTACATCACATGAGATGGGAGTGTAAAATCAAAGCTTTACAAGATAATTTGAAAATCACCTACCTACCTACTTTTATTTTTCCATATGGCTTCAGGCAGTAAAATTTTAAAATATTTCCGTTTTTTACACGTATTTATCTTTTAAACGCATTTACCTATTTTATTTTACTCGACGCTTCGATTCTGGGTCACACTTACTTACCATGGTCACCAATCAGCTCATGACCACGGTCGGTGTAACATAACGGAAATGTTGAGTAAAAATAAAATAGGCAAACAAATAATTTCATTGTAAATTACAACAATTAAGTATACGGAAACTTAATAACATATTTAAGTGTCACTCACCTGGACGTCAGACTGTGGGTCGTTGAGTGCGTCTATGAGTGGCGCGCGCGCAGGCACCGGCACGGACCCGTTCAAGGTCACGCTGCGAATGCGAGCCTTGTCTAGTTCCTTCTCCACGAGACGAAGCACCGACGTCCACTGAGACACCACCACTGCTTTATCACCTGGAAACAATAATATCAAGTTTTGAGAAATGAACTCTTATAGATAATATTTATTTCAATTTTTTTTTTTATGTACGAAAGCGGCAGACGAGCATACAGTCCACCTGATGGTAAGTGGATACCGTCGCCCATAGACATCCGGAACACATGCCAACATTAGTCCAAAATGACAAATGTTGGCATGCCCCCGGATGCGCTGCCTACCTTTGGAGATATAGGAATGGATTTGGAGAAAGGGTTGGGAAAATGGGGAGGGATAGGATGGGATGGGAATGGGCTCTGGCACATCTCACTCACTACCGAAACACGTACGTAAATTGGGGAAATACGATAAAGTGGGAACTGCAGTACATTTCAAGGTAGTCTTCTGTGAGAGAGGGTGCACGCTGTTGGATTGCAGCGTGCAATCTCCCCCTTTAAAATTAGGTTGCACCACCACAATTCTTTCCGTGTGGAACTACACAACCTCTAAATGAGTGGGCTCGCCAACCCGTTTGTCCAGCGTGGCGTTTTAAGGCCATTCAACCCTCATGCACAAGACAGTGTGCTTGAGGAGGGCCCATGTCTGGGAGTGGATGCTGAAAGCGCTAGTTACACGTACTCGTATATGTTAAATTGTAACTAAAAAGAAAAATAGCAATTCTTATTTTTTCGTGATTTAACAATCAATTGGTCAATAAGGTGCAACGTGGTCATTATCCGACTTCAGTGATGGTTTGGTGGGGTGTTAGATATCAAGGAGTGACTGAACCATATTTTTGTAAAAAAGTATTAAAAGGACGTAAAGCCTCTTAACAACATGACCAAGAATGGTCCTTTCAGCAAGATTCGGCACCTAGGTCATAGACTCACTCAACACAGGACACGAAAGGAATATTCCCAACTTCATTAGAGCTGAAGACTGGCCATCATTTAGTCGCGATCTTAATCCGCTCGATTATTTAGAGAGCATGGCATGCTCTAAACACCATGATAATTGCCAATTTTCCCATGGAAAGGGTGCATGTTTCAATCGAAAACAGGCCACAACGTTTGAAAGATTGTATAAAAGCAAATGGTGACTATATCGAATAAACGTTATAATTTTAAAATGATAATGTAAAAATAAAAATATTAATGTCTTCCCAGCGAAGCAAAGCGGCGTCACAGTAGTGCTGAACGTTACCTAATAGAAGGTAGAGACAGTCACATCGCATCACTGGCGATGTTGCTCGCTAAGACATGCAACAACAGAACCTACCGGAATCGATTAATAAAACGACAGACGGATCAGTCGTATTTTTCATTATAGAAATAGGATGTTAGGCGTGCAGAATTTCCACCAGGTGGTAAGTGGATATTGTCGAAGAGGGGGAGGCACGCTGTAATTCCACAGCCGCTGGGCGCAATCGACTGGCCATGTTACCTCTCTTACAGAATACTACCGTCAGACATACTGCACTTTATTATATATTGCCCCAATGTATGCGTGTTTCGGGTACGACGAGTTTCACCAGCTTTCAGGGCATACATCCATTGTGGAAGAGGAGGCCAGTATCCGGCAGTGGATGATACAAGGGCTGGTTACTGTTTCATTAAGTTTGTATCCATAGCCATAGTAAACGCGAGTTCGTAAAATTGTATGGAAACCAAGCGTTTCTCGTCACAAGTAAATTTTGTGATGGGAAACCATTCAGCAATGAAATGAAACATCTCCCTTGACACTATTCACTAATTTCGACGAATTATTACAATTGAATATAACGAAATTAGGTATTTTTGTGTTTTTCTACAATGTTTCGCGAGCGACACGGCTCGGAACAGATTGAACGAACAGCGCGAGAATAGGGAGTTTAGCGCTAATTTGGGGCACGTAGCGAAGGACAGTTTGCGTTATCTATATATGTGTGTGTATCAGGCTGACCTTTGTTGTTGAGCACATCATGGTGCAGACAGTGCATGACGGCTTGTATCTTGGAGGAGAGCCGCTCCAGTCGGAACACGGGGTTTTTCAGCGACAGCACCGACCTGATCGCCTCCGCCGCCGTGGTGCCTTTTTCCGCTATCTCATCCTCACTACCATCATCCTTATCACGTTTACCATCACTCTGTAACAACAATGTATCTGTAACAATTAAATTATTAGACCTCAACTGCATTATATAGGTCCCATACCACCCCTCTGTGTCTCTCCACTGCTGGACATGTGCCGCTCCTAAGAACCGCCACCACACACTGAAGACAGTGTGTGGACTGAAGACTGAAGACTCTTCTCATCCACTCACTACCGGCGACTTTCTTCAATCACTACGTTGAAGCAGAAGGCTGAAGAGATAAAAGACGTGTAAATACTTCGGTATAAGTGCTACGAACCTCGATAGGCATTTGGATTCGGGTATCATATATACACATTGTAAGGGTAAACTGTTAAATAAAACACAGATATCAAAATATATATACTAGTGCTGCCATCTATGTGACATGTAGTATGTAATGATAAATCTTTAGTCTGTGATGTGCCCGGAATTGCGTTTCATTTGACCGTTTCATAAACCCTACACGTGTTCTTAAACAAATCGAGAACATTTACTAAGTCTTAAGTTGGCCGCCGCGTTTCGCACTACGCGTGTTTGTATTTGAATGTCGATAATAACAAAGTCGCTATCACAGGCGCTGGGGAACAACACCACCTCTAAAAGAGTAGACTCGTCAATCCGCTTGGCCAGCATGGCGTTTTAAGGCCATAGATCCTCCATGCAAAGACAATGTGCATGAGAAGGCTCGTGTCCAGTATTTCCGTGGATACTGAAAGGGCTGGTTGCATTGCATTGGTTGGAATAAACCAGCGTTGCACTAGCACTCAACATGAGCGGTTTTACTTAACATACACGCTCCTCCACACCACACTGGTCCCCGAAATTACAACAAACATAACATCTCAATATAGGGTTCAACCCCTACATTTAATGGTCTTTCGAGCCAAATTTATTATTTATATATCTACATTTTTAGGCGATAAATGTAGTCAGCGTAAGGAGTGAAACAAACGACTATAACAGTACCTTAACATGAATAACGGTATTGTGTACACGAGGAGAGGTCCAAGTTTCCGCCTTGACAAAGAAATAGACACTCAAGTTCATGAAACTATTTTTATTTTTCAATATAGTCTCTCTGTTTGAACACACTTTTCGAATCCATTAATTAGCATTTCTATCCCAGTATAAAAAGTAGTCAGTTGTCCTTAAAATGGGTGAAAACCGCAGCGGTCACTTCATTATCAGAGGAAAAACTTCTAGCCCTCAAGTCCGCCTTGAGTTTTGAGAACAAATAGTAATCACTGGGAGCCAAGTAAAAAATGTAAAAATATAACATCTAAAAATATTTCAGCCCAGAATCTTTTGGACCTTAGTGGTACCCCGTTACTAATTACTAACAATAATTAGTAACTAACTAACTAATTACTAACTAATACTAATTACTAACAGTAAGGGCTCCTCACGGTCCTGTTGGAGCGCGAGTCCTTGAGTGAAATCTTCCTGAGCTTCATATACGAATATACTGTATTATTATGAGTACATACACGCAGACCTACACACAACATATACATATACATAAGAATAAGTACCTATATTACCTACATTGTTAGGCGATAAATTTAATCAACGTTGCTAGGAAAACAAATAAGTATAGCATAAGTAAGAACTCGCCTTCCTGTTGGAGCGCGACTCCTCAAGCGACATCTTCTTAAGCTCCGCGAGCAGGTCCTTGCTGCCTTGATCCTCTTCCACTGGGCCGGAGTTATCCCCGTCCAGCATGGCGGCGATCAGCCCGCAGTGGCAGCACACCTGCCGCAATCGCAGCAGGAGCACCAGGATCTCGTGGGACTTTACAGGCTTTGCTCCTGAAAACGTATTTGTTTATTTCTTTACCTGAGTAGGCTTTACGGTGTTCCCACGAATTCTAATTACTGAGAGCCCGTTACAATTTTTCCTACTAACAAGAAAGAGTGTACCGGAAAAAAGCTCACCCAAGATCACTGCACATCTCCTACGATTCGGTCCTTACGAGTGATGGGCGGTTTTAAGAAAAGGAATTGATTATATCAACGCCTTAAGTGAAAGAACATAATGACACTAAGATGGATTCCAGGCCGCTCAGGCTTCGTTGGCAATGTGGTTGGTGACGAATTTACAAGGGTTGGGACATTAAAGCATCAGATTGGACCAGAACTTTTCTGTCACATATCTATGCGCCAGGCTTTCTTACCGATTGGATTCAACGCGTAGAGTCCAATGCAAAGCATGGCGTAAACGGCAAAATGGCGGTCTATCTATGGCGGTCTCGAATCTATGTTGTGTGTCGACCACGCCCCAGAAAGGAGAGAAGTTTTAAATGGAGTGAAATGAAAGAAATTTATAGGGAGTTAAGAAAGTGCGTGCCGGACAAAGCCCACGCACGTACGGCGCGTATCTCCTACGATTTGATCCTTATAACCGTGCGGTTAGCAGGGCCATGGGTGGTGGAGAGTTAAAAAAAAGGCCTTCTTACCATGCAATGTGTGCATGAATCTAAAATTCACTGAACGAACACGCTAGGAAACAAACACTCCAAAATCCTTATAAATAAATAAATAATGCCACACTCAATGACCCATTACTTGAGTATAGCGTTAACTTGTTTTATCTATTTATCAAGATTTTGCTTGGTCCCTGGCATGTTTATCCAGTAAATTTTAAATTCATATGCTTGTGGGTCTATAGACACACACAACAACGAACAGACCACTCAAACAGACGCAAAAAAATATTTCATTTTAAAGAAATAAATGTTGATCGGGAGTTGAATTAGAAACCTTCTGTAGTCCTACAAGCTGGGCTAGTCAGTCGTCAAATAAAGGGACACAGGCGGAAGTCATGTAACCCTAGATTAAAGTGTCGTCATATAGATTCAAATCATGTTCGTTAGACAAAGTTAAAATAAACAACTTAGTTGAGTCACCGCGTCGCTGCTGTTATGTGCGGGTCGATTGGAATAGGGCAATATCTGTATAATTTATATGTAACGTATATTTAATGGCAATAAAGAATTTAAAAGTTTAATCTATGGTAAAATACAAAAATTTATTAATACCGTAACCAACCCTTATACCATCCACTGCTGGTCACTTGTGGTGCCTCTATGTACATTATTTATTGATTTATTAATAAAATAGAAGGTACATTACAGTTTATACACACCAATGTTTGTATTCTTTATAACAATTTCTCTAAGAATTCCACAGCATGCCTGCTCAGAATCCGCTCATTTGAGAAGAAAACATCAAATAACAGATTATCTCGTATGGGGTCAAATGTCACGTTGTGTGTAGGCGGCAGGTTGACGAGTACACTCTTGAAGAGATAGTGTAGTTCCTCAGGGGCTGTGCCGTGTGGTGTCATGCGGTCTTAAAAAAGCATCAACCCCATTATTTAAATGGGTGTAGTGAAATGTGACTAAGAACTAACAAAGCCGCTACCACAAATTGATTAATACATGTTGCCCTATTGATCATAAGTTCAAGTAAAGAACGAAAATTATTGGCAACACTACACACTATTAACATTAGGTATAATCCCTTCCATCAAGAAATCACAAATTAATTCCGCTCACCTTGCAGCGCGATCATTTTCTTGTGCATCTTCGCGTAAGCGCCATCTTTGCCGGCGGCGAGCAGCCCTTCCACATCAGCTTGTTTCTCCGCGCGCTGGTGAAGGAATTGAGCGAACAGGGTTTTGGAGAACACGAGCACCTGCAAACAAAATATATAAATTATGCAGCGCAGCAATTTACAAGATCTTTTACATGGTACGATGTGTAATTTGACTGGATCGTTTCTAGTTTAGGTTAAACTAAATCTAAAAATGGCAAGGCCTCTGCGGACACCGGTACGACTCCAACTGAAAATGGTATCGCTCGCTAGGAAAAACACGAGAGATGTCCATTCTGTTGCAATTGTTGTTTCGTTCTACGCAGTGCGTTATAGTTCCGAAACGATTATATACAGGAATATTACCTCCTTTTGATAAACATACGTATCCTCCCTACTAAGTGTGACGCTTCTCTCGTGGATTGCTCCTTTTGGAAGACACGCGAGATGCCCCATCTGTTGCAACTGTTGTTTCGTTTTACGCAGTATATTACAGTGCTGAAACGATTACATATACAGAATCTTACCTTTTGATAAACATTCATCTCCTCCTTGCTAAGCGTGACATTCTTCTCGTGTGCCGCTCGTTTGGGAAGACACCCGAGTTGCCCCTTCTGTTGCAACTGTTGTTTCGTTCTACGCAACAATATGCAGCGCATTATGGTGCTCATGCGCTCTTGACCGCCGGAACTTTTATTGTCGATCCACTTTTTCCACATCTGTTGAAACAAAAACGAAAATCGTTACGAAGAAATACAATAAAATAATACAAAAAATAAACAAAATAATATTCGAAAAATGTAAATATTGGGAGATTACGACATACAAATTACGGAATAATTATTACGTATACCAGGTTAAATAAAATATACCCCGCATCCCACGTTTCCCCACTCCAATCTTCAAAAAAAATATCTTTTCTCTAAGCAATATCAATTAGAAAAGGAACTAGAATAAACCCTAATAAGCTAAACTTGTAAACAAAACCGGCCGGCATTCACCTGAAGAGCGGCCTAAATTAGGGAAATCTAAGCCTAAATCTAAACTAGGGAAGTGACCATGTCGGTTTTTTATCGATAATTAAGTCTTGTTGTCACAACGAACCTTCTATGTGTGGAACACTTATGCTAACAGTAACCTTTTGTCGAAATTTATCAATACCGGGACCGCTCATTGACGACAAGTAAACAAAACAGGAACAATAACAACCAACACCATTTCCGTGGTGCTGTAGTGTAGGGGCCCGCCGGCCGAAGCCAACTAGATCGACATCTAGTTGGTCATGACGTCTTACGTCGGATCATTCCTGTCATCTGTCCACCTGGTGGTAAGTGGATACTGTCGCCCATAGACATCCACGATACATGCCAACATTAGTCCAAAAAGACAAACTTTTGCACGCCCCCGGATACGCTGTCTACCTTTGTTGATGAAAGAATGAATTTGGAGAAAGGATTGGGGACGTGGGAAGGGATAGGATGGGAATGGGCTCTGGCATACTTCACTCACTACCGAAACACGTACATACATTGGGGAATATGATAAAGTGGGAAATGCAGTACATTTCAAGGTGGTATTCTGTGAGAGAGGGATAACGAGGCCAGTCGAGTGCGCCCAGCGGCTGTTGGATTGCAGCGTGCACTCTCCCCCTCCTGTGTGTGGTATGGTATATTATTATTTATATTTTTATATATGTCATTAAATGGGTACACTGAATTGATATTAGTACACATACATTGTCCTTTAACGGCTTAATGAATGCACAACGCTCACTTAATTTACTTTGTTTAAAATTATGTGCAGTATGGTGTCAACCGGCTTTAGAACAGCACCCACTCATCTCTTCTTGTGGGTGTCGTAAATAACGGTTCCACGAGGCCTGGGGAACTACAGTAGTGCAGTTCTGTAGTGCAACTTATAATTAAGAAAAATATCAACAGTATATATGGAAATCGGCTAAACTTACAGCGGCATCGACAATGACAGGTGTAGCTGTTTATATGTCGCAAGTAGAAATATTTAAATAATACAAAGCTGCTCACGGTGAGATCGTCGAAGGGCGTGCACTTGAGGAACTTGAGCAGCGCAAACAGGTCGAGATCCTTATTGTGCACCGGTGTGCCGGTGAGACACCAGCGTCGTTTCCCGCGGAGCGCGCTCACCGCCACCGACGTGGCCGACTTGTGGTTGCGTACAATGTGCGCCTCGTCCAGGATTATGCGCCGCCATTTCACGCGCATCAATACGCCGTTCTGGACACACCACACGCATATGAGTCGTATAGAATCAAAGACGGCAAAATAGGTTAGTAAGCAAAAATGAGGTAAATATATGGCAACGTAGAAAACTTAAAACTAAACTGATTTGATTAACTGTTCACCATCAAGGATGTTAATACATACTATGTATTAACATCCTTGATGGTGAACAGTTAATCAAATCAGTTTAGTTTTACTATGTATTAACATCCTTGATGGTGAACAGTTAATCAAATCAGTTTAGTTTTACTATGTATTAACATCCTTGATGGTGAACAGTTAATCAAATCAGTTTAGTTTTAAATTAAACTAACTAACCTATTGCTTAACCAACTTGCTTACTAACCTATTTTGCCGTCTTTGATTCTATACGACTCATATGTATTATACACTGGTATAGAACATATTCCTAGCTATATTTACACGCACTTCCTGTAACTACTCGAAACCCTTTGCGGTTCACACTGTAAAGCTGTGGAACAAGCTTCCTGTACAAATTAGAAAATCCTTCTCTCAAGTCTAATCTGTATAAAGCTTTATACTCCAAACCTGCCGGTTAACTACCTAAGTATTTACGTATACGTATAAAGAAAATCATTTATTTTTCACGTGAGAATGACAGATTGGAAAATTAAGTGTAATTTATTTTTATATTTTTTGTAACTGTATTTATGGCTAGACTAGGTATATACTCAGTGCCGGCTTTACCTATTTGTGCAGGGTGTGCGGCGCACACGGCCGCAGGGTGTTAGGGGGCGCCGAGCGCCGCTCGCGACGCCACGAAAGAGCCCACAAGGGGGCGCCAGGGTATTGATTGCACCCGGGCGCTATATGGGCTAGAGCCGGCGCTATATATACTAGGGTTGATCAAAAAGTTTCTAGCTATGATATATTAATAGTTATATTTTTATTTTAACGTCAAACTCACTGTTATATATCCACGTGAATTACAGCATTATACCTTTCATCTACAAATTGTAATATTTTTTTCAAATTTATGACGATACGTTGAGAGAAAAATGTATATGAAGTTCGCTCCACAACTAAATAATTTATTGTGAAAAAAAAATGTACTAAAGAAATTTTTTTCCAGAGCAACTGCCTATTTTAGGAGTTGATGCTTCATCATATTCCACAGTTGCATTCTGGTGTTCGGAATTTAATAGTCAAAGGACCACCTGCAAAGATAAAGACCGCTACGGGAGGCCCCCCTCGCCTGCCACTGATGAAAATGTTAAAAAAGTTGAAGAAATTGTAGTTAAAGATTGCCGTGTGAAATCATATCTAAATATTATCACATAAGCAACATATAATTCAATATCTACAAAAGGAGTAACGTTTCTATTCAACATTGTAAAATAACACATATTTGTCAAAATACAAGTACAATAATTTCAAACAACATTGGTAAATGCCACTTTAGTCACAGTAACAAGTCTTTATAATGTGACAATACAATTATTCACATTATTAATGAAATATTAATTTGACCAATTTGCGTAAAGATAATAAAAATAGGGCCAATAAAAGAATTCTTTAATTAAACAATTGATAAGAATGTTAACAAGAGCACGTAGGATGCACGAGTGTCTGCGAACGTGTGAAGGGTGCGGATGTGTGTGTTTATGAGTGTGTTTGTATGTAAAGTTTTATGTGTAACCCGTAGGCTGTGGAACGAACTGCCTCAGAAGGTGTTTCCATTAGGCTACGATATGGTGTTCTTCAAGAGAGCTGTGAAATAGGATTTTGCAAGGTCGGCGGCGCGCCCGCATGCCCCCTGGTGTTTCAGGTGATCATGGGCGGCGGTAACACTTACCATCACGTGGGACCGCTTGCTTGTCCGCCCACTAGTATATAAAAAAAAATATTACGTGCGCGCCTGTGTGTCTATGTCTCTCTCTGTGTGTGTGTGTAAAGGTGCATAATGCGTATGTTATTGCGTGTGCATGACCATGCGCACTCACCTTCTCGCTGTCGCGCTGCAGCAAGTTGTACGTGGTGAGCACGAGGTGGTGGTGCACGAGCCGGCGCGGGTGGTCGGCGCGCGCGGCGCCATGGTGCTGGCACACGAGCAGGCGCCCTGAGGCGCAGTGCCGCGTCACCTCGCCCGCCCACTGCTGCAGCAGCGATGCGGGGCACACCACTAGCGTGCCACCGTTCACCACTGACATACACACAATACACGTTGTAATGCAAATTAAACGTGCATTGTGGAGCTCACGTGGCCACTCGAGTGTGCTACTATACACTCCTGTCCCAAAAGGAGTTATTTATTTATTAAGACAAACACTTCACTTGTTAACAATATGCACATACTTAAAAAAAAAATTTTTTTTGGTTCATATAAGTTCAAAAAATCCTATATATATATATATATATATGGGTATAATAAAATCTAATAAATTTATTCCATTTGATTTGTTTTTTGCTATGAAATAACAAATTATTTTAATTCAAAATTTCGATTACTGAACGAAACCAGCAAAACGAAGGCGAAGCGATCTTATTGGGCAAAACCTTGTCGTGACGTCGGGCGATATAAACAAGAATGTGTCACAGTAGTTGTTTGTATTATAATTATTATTTGTGATTGTGATACTAGTTTCCTCATTTATTTCTCAAGATTTCCCTAAATCGGAAATAATAGTTACAAAATAACGTCTATAACAATGACCGAGACAGGTTTTGTCCAAGGCCAATCGGATATTCTACCGAAAATAGGGTCATTTGTGACGATTCATTATTTAATAAAATAAAATCGTTACTACAGTGCAGAAATCAGGAGTAAAAGCTTCAAGGTAAAGGAATTGATATCGTTATAGTAAGCTTCATCTGACAGTAGGGTAAGATGGTACAAGTGTACGCGGTGCGTAAGAGGATGCTGTGCCATGGCCAGCGCCTGTGTGCGAAACCTAATGTGTCTCGATTTTGATATTTAGAACATTAGTAAAAATTAAGATTAAAAAAAGTCATGCTGTTTAAAATCTGGAGGATGTATGCGGGGAAGCAGGATTTGCCGAAGACGGTTTATTAATATTCGAGGCTAAAAAAGTTAAAAAAGATTACCATCAAGAGATGAACGCCGAGTGTTTCGAAGAATGGCTTTCAGTTTGCCGAAACTGAAACCCAGTTGGCACGTTAAAAATAATTTATCTGAGGTCCTCATAGTGGTATTTTTATACAATGGCACAATACAATACTTACGACTGCATTTTTAAATCATTTGCGCAGTTTAATACCACGTACATATAAACTGCACCAAACAATTCATTATCAAATTAAACGAGAAAAAAAAAACAAGTGCAAAAGCGAACATGGCGATTGATCTTTTATATATTGTTACGTCACGCTAAGGAACGCGCGAAAATGGCGGCTGTTTGAATTTCAATTGATGATACTGATTATTAAAACGTATATTTTTTTGTTTTTATAGTGACATATAATATATATATTGTGTATATAATGACTTACTTGAATTATTTAATAAATAAAAAAATACATGCATAATCCCTATTGTTAAAGGCATTATTTAAAGAACTAATATAACAAGTGTCACAGTAATAGGGTATTTACAACCTTTAAAGAAAAGAAAAAAAAACGGTCATTAAGGAAAAAAGATAGGATGAATGAAGCTAAGCAAAGCTAAGCTAAGCTGATACTAGAAGGGTTTATTTGTGATATACTGGAATCCTAGAAAATATCAACGTCAAAATCACTTTAATTGAAAGATTTTATTTAAAAGCCAATAATAACAAGAAATTTACCTGTATTAGAATGCGAGTACAAAATCGCATAGTACATTCAGATAGACCCAACAAATTCTGCATATCAAAGGTATATATTTTATTTAAAGGTATAACAGCAAGTTGAAGGGGTAGTGGACAGACCATATATATGCCGCGGGACCGACAACCGGTGGGGGAGACGAGTCCTCGAGTGGAGACCACGTGCCGGGGAACGTAGCGTGGAACGCGCGATGTGGACACGTGGACTGACGATTTGTAAAAAATCGCGGGTAGTGAGGGGATGAGAGGATATCGAGACCGTGTGTGCGGTGGTCCGCGGAAGAGGCCTATATCCAGCAATGGAGAGACACGGGCCAACGGTTGTTGTATAGTATTGTATGGGTTTTGTATAGTGCATTGCCAATATAAAAAGGACAAATGTTGTTCCCTTGATGTATCACACACTATTTACTTCCAGCACCAAAGGCGCTTCTTGCACTCCTGAAAACTTTGATCAGATAAAACCGATTATCCAATCAGAAGACTTTAATTATCCTCCAGTATTAGCGTGATATTAATTGTGTTGGCCTTTGTCTGTTTACAAATATAGGCTGTAAATCGTTACTACCAAATATTTAATATGCGAGGTATATAAAAATGGACTTACATTTGGACCTGTTGCCGTCTTCTTCCTCATCATTATCGCTGTCATGGTCCGACGGGTCGCCCAGCACTAGCGAAATCATAGTAATGGTCTTCCCTAGACCCATGTCGTCCGCTGAAACAAACGAGGCTTTGGACTGAGGCATAGAATTAAGGTGGATTGAAACGTATGTCAGAATATGTCTTGTCAACTTCCACCAGCAGCGTGTTGTGTGTACGAGAGAGCAGCGTTTTAGATAGATATGTATTGTAAACTTTTTATTGTACACCAAAACATGTTGCAAAAATACAAGTAACACGAAAAGTACAACAGGCGTCCTTATCACCGAAGCGATCTCTTCCAGCCAACCTTTGGGTGATAAGGAGAAAACAGATAACAATATTATTATGTCCGGTAGTTAATTAAAACACATTGTAAGTTGAGATCTTGTATTCAGCTCGGTAGCCATTGCAATGTCGTCATCGTCATCGTCAAAACACCTGTCATCGTTTTATACATCTACCCCTCAATCCACATTGTTTATTAACAAAGCAGAAAAGTGTACTAAACTACCCACATTACCATATATGACAAATATCAAATCAACAAAATATCAAAGCGATTTAGTACATTTAGATATTTTTTATATCTGATTCAAAGAACTTATAAATGTCATAAACTTAAAAATATTCGATATATAATAAATAAACAAAAAAAATAACGCCACTCTCAATGGCCCACACTAGGATTCCCTGTGTCGTGGGTCCAGAGACACATACAAAGATAAACACAAACTCACACCCATTTGTCTTTAAACAAATGTATATGTCCGACCGGGAATCGAACCCGGGACCTTTTGCACAGCAAGCAGGGTCACTACCGACTGCGCCAATCGGTAGGTCAATACAATAAATAACTATATTATACTATAATTATTATCGTTACGTAACACGAGTATGTACACTAGCCGCGTTATTACTTGAGTCACAAACTTCCTTTCTCAAGGTTGTCTGGAAGAATTTCTATAAAGCAATAAGTCCGCCTGGTTGTCTCTTCTTATAGCATTGTCCCATATTTATGTCTTATGTCACAATGTAATTATACAATTACCTATCTATGTAATTATTATCAATGTAAGAGTTTTATCTATCTATGACAACTAATACAGTGCCCGACATAACTATTTTCCGGGGGGGGGGGGGGGGGGATAGTCTACGATAGAAATTGGCCTAAAGGTAAATACGTAGAAAGCAAGGCTGATGGCTAATAGTATAAAAACCTCAGTTATTGTGAATGAAACAGAAGAAAGAAAGAAAATAAATTTATTTGTCACCACATATACATATACCTTGGTAAATGGATTTTTTACCTAGAGGAATTTATTTAAACGATGTAAAAAGGCGAATTTTACTGACATGGAAGAAATTTTGGGCCTACAAAGAGATTTTGATATCGAAATTAATACTATTTGAACGAAAAATTCTATATTCCTGTCTTCAAACCTATGCTTGGCTTGGCTACCAAAGGCTATCTTTACCAAAGATGGTAGCATACAATGTGTCAAAGGTTCATTGAGAGAAATATTTTAAACATACGAGTAAGTTGAAAGATAGAATAATTATATAGGGTACACGCGAAGCCTCAAGCCTTGTTTTGAGCTGATTGTGATATTCACTTACCCAATATGCTACAGGCCACGCGATGCATCGCTCTCTAGACCAGTGAGGCATTATTATAGGTGCAGCGGGGGTCGAGGTGATAATAAATATGTACTTTGTATTTCAGAAAACATTCCATTTGAAAAAGTTATATCAAAATAGTGTAGAAAAAATAAGCGATTATAAATAAAGAAAAATGGATTTTTACATATACATACTTATCAATTAAATTAAATCAAATTAAAGTTGAATTAAATCAAATTATAAAAACATATTTACCGAGTATGCCTCCGGCGGGGCGCTGCGTCTCCCTCCAGCGCAGCCAGGCGAGTGCGTGCAGCTGGTGAGGCATAAGGGTGGAGGTGAGGCCAGGAGGAGAACTCCCCAGCTTCGATTCCGGAGGCCGGGACGCTAAAGATGCATGTAAATCACGCAGTCTATCCAAAATGTGGTTTCGCTCCGCCATATGAGTGGCCATTGCTGGAAAATCCACAACAAATGTTTTATTCATAACCATATTTACACTAGGGTTTTTTTTTTAAATTGTCAACAATAAGCGGGTGAAGGAAAACATCGCGAGGAAACCTGCATGCTCCAAAAATTTCAAAAAACTGGGGCCGCGTAGTGGATTACGGCCCGAAACCCCCCAGTGATTTACTGGGAGGCCTATGGCCTGCAGTGAGATGTAATAGGCTGATACAAGTACGTATATCTACACTATGTTGTTATATAAATCCATGTATGGTGGGATAAGTCAAAATCAAGTGTATTTCAAGGGCACAATTTAAAAGTTTATGTTTTCACTTTAAATATAATATGTTTCATAAAATTTTGTCCAAGCCAACATCGAAAGCTGCAAACATTCTGTGGGAATTTGCCAATCCCTATTCTGGTTATAGATAACAGAGTTAAGTACGTATTTAAGAAAAATTGTAACCTTTATGGTATGGTGGGGCTGACATACATAAGTGTCAAAGTCTCTAAATAAAATAAATAGACAAAAAGAAAATATACAATTCAAATAATGCTATTAAGGATATCGAGAGTTAAAATGACACTGGCAATTATATGCAAAATCAAACAATTTAAGGATATACATTACCCTGTCTGCCGAACATCCTGGGTTGAACCCGGTTGCTGGACATCTGTATGTCATCCCAGGACAAACCCTTTTCGACATTGCCATCCTCTATGTTCGTCTCTTCGTCTTCGTATGAAAATTAATTTAACAATTCAGTCACACAAGATTAGCAAGCACAAAATCACGATTTCGCTATAATTAGAAATTCTTTGTTTTAAGCAATCGAAATTGAACAATAAAATCGCAAATTATGATATACAATAGTAAGATAGGATAAGATTAGATATATTGTATAGGCGTTAGTTGCCAGAAATAAATAAATGACATAAAAATTTAAAAAAAATTCAGCTGAATAATTTTGAATATAAATTCATTTTGAAATTCCTTAAAAATCCTATGACACTCAAGTAACCAAGGGCACACCCACACTTATAATTTTTACATTAATATACAGGGTGTGTCGTAAATAGTGGTCCAACGTTAAAGGTTCGATACACCATATATTCAGCTATCACATACCAGAATTTGAAATTTTTTTTTTTCACGGGTCTGTTTTATTCATTATTATTATTATTTTGAAAAATCGATACCTTGCGTTACTAATTTGGCTGTTATTTCAACAAATAACATTATTTTTTTATTTTGTTTCTTGTTTATTATTGATAAATACATGTGCTATCACATGCAATCATTTTTTTAATGGAAACTTAAAAGATATTAAAGAAAAAATGTGTTTATTTCAAATTTTAACTCTAATCTGTCGCAAATCATGTGAATTCGGAGGCGAATGGTGTAAAAAAAATGTACTACACTATCTGTGCCCATTATTTTAAAAACTTGTCCAATAAATGCAGATTCTAAAATGGTATTAATAATAACTGATTTCGTAATGAAAAAAAAGTTATTGCCATTTCAACGGAGAAGGAGCCGAATTCAAAAAATATACTTGTTCATTTTAATTAACTCACCGGTATTGCAAAATGTTTTGAACCCAATTAGAAGTAAATTTTAACTTAACTATTAACAGCTGAGTGTTATTTGAGTCATGCACAAACATATCACCGGTAAAGAAATGTGTCCTAGGTAATAAAAGGGTAGGTACTTGGCCAGATAACAAAAGATTCATTGAAACGTTTCGGTGTAGCGCGCTACTCTACTCATGTAGTGAAAAAAATGACTAGGTTTTTTTTTATTGCTATTCTCTTAAGTATAAATGAGACAGACTATGCCAAGTAGAAATTCGTAATAATCTTATCAGTTAAAATGCTTCAGTGTGATCCCGTATGTCGCATGCGCTTCTAGTTTCTGTGTGTATCTCCTCCGTTGAATTGCTTGTTTTATTCCAGGACTCTGATTTGCTTCTGTTTGGACTTGTAGGTTTTTGTAATCCCTACGACATCGGCTACGTTATCTGGACTTTGATTTGCTCAACGATTTCGACAAACGTGCAGTGAAGTGAAGATTAGGCGATGTCTCAGTACACACCGCGTGAATATGCTGACATGCATTTTATTTATGGCGAATGCAGAGGCATCGGTAGAAAAGCAGCCCGACTTTATCGGGAAAGATATCCAGATCGAAGACATCCAGATCATCGAGTATTTGGTAGAGTGCATACCGCATATTCCGAAGGGAGAATACTAGGCAGATGCGTAGGCGGTGCAAGTGAGGGACGATCAAGGGTCTACAATGACGACGAAGTGTTGCAATTAGTCAACGAAGATCCAACTACATCGGTTCGTATCATAGCACGCAGGACAGGCATTTCTACATAACTGTACAACGCATTTTAGAAAGAGACGAACGCCACCCTTATCACTTTCAACGGGTACAAACTTTACTGCCTCGAGATTATCCACTTCACTGCACGTTTGTCGTAGTACATTTTTTTTACACCATTCGCCTCCGAATTCACATGATTTGCGACAGATTAGAGTTAAAATTTGAAATAAACACATTTTTTCTTTAATATCTTTTAAGTTTCCATTAAAAAAATGATTGCATGTGATAGCACATGTATTTATCAATAATAAACAAGAAACAAAATAAAAAAATAATGTTATTTGTTGAAATAACAGCCAAATTAGTAACGCAAGGTATCGATTTTTCAAAATAATAATAATAATGAATAAAACAGAGACCCGTGGAAAAAAAAAAATTCAAATTCTGGTATGTGATAGCTGAATATATGGTGTATCGACCCTTTAACGTTGGACCACTATTTACGACACACCCTGTATATGATACTTGATACTTGGTACATACTTGATACAATTCAAGTATGTACATCACA
This sequence comes from Sesia bembeciformis, assembly GCA_943735995.1. NCBI lineage: Eukaryota > Metazoa > Arthropoda > Insecta > Lepidoptera > Sesiidae > Sesia > Sesia bembeciformis. The sequence continues at coordinate 2,028,073 of OX031042.1, forward strand.
TTAAAATCTTATTCACATTCTGCATCTAACCCGTTGAAATCAGCCGAGTAATTTAAGCGCCGCAGTGGATCATTCACACATACATACAATCGGGCTAAATTCATAACCCTTCCTTTTTGATTTAGTCGTAGTCAGACAAAAAAGCACGTACCTGGCTGCACCACCATGGTGGCAACTTCATCCATGTGACGGCGCAACTCTTCCTTCAGTTTATTCAAACGTTTAATTATACTTTGCCCGCCATCCGGTAAGGTGTGTACGTCGATAGTTTTCAGCAGAACCTGTATCGTTTGGTTTTCCATTAGGAAGTTGATACAATTGTATATGGAAAGAAGACGACACACGAGCATACGGTCCAACTGGTGGTAAGTCGATAATGTGGGGACGTTATCGACTTGAGACATGCGTGGTACATGACAACATCAGTCCAGAATGACAAACATGGCAGTCCCCCGAATGCACCTTTCAAGATTTAGAAATGTATTTGGGGAAAGAGTTGCGAAAATAGGGAAGGATGGAATGGGGTGGGAATGGGCTCTGACATATTTCACTCTACCGAAACACGTACATACATTGGGGAAATAGGATAAAGTAAGAAATGTGGTACATTTCATGGAAATCTTTTATGAGAGATGGGTAACGTGGCCAGGATCTGTATAATTGCTGCATGCACCGACACCCTCCTAGTATCTAGGCTAGTCTTAAATAATGATGCAATAACTGTATGGTAACTCACTTGAACATTGTGTACTTCCATCTGAAGCTCCTCTACTTTTCTCATCTCAATTTCTTTCTCCTGTCTTTTGACATATTTTATTGGGTTAGGATAGCTGGGCGGCACCAAATTCTGATTATTGGTGTCATCCCGTCGCTTCTGTGATGTCGACGTTTCGCCATTTTTCGGAGACTTCCCAGACGGTAACTTTTTTTGTTTTGGCGACTTTTCATTAATTTTCAACTGCAATTATTCAACAAATAATTGCATTTAGTGATGTTATTATATATTATTAGGTGTAAAAACATTATAAAAAATAAAATTATAATAAATAAAATATACACATTGTAATAATACTAAAAATATTTAATATAAATATATACATATCAAATAAAATTAAATATATTCAAATGGTACACACGACACAATGGTCGTAATACAATCAGCCCCGGATCTAGGGGGGGCAAACCGGGGTACATGTCCCGGGCGGCAATTTAAAGGGGCGCCAAATTCATATATTTAAAATAAAAAACTTGTTTCACTGAAGCGCCTAGCATCCAGGGCGCGTCGTAATATCAATTGTTCATTTGATTTTGGAACGCATCCTAAGATGATTTTTGAACGCGTGTATAATGTGTGATGTCTCTGCCAGGGGAATTCCCGTCGCATCTAGAAAAATCCCTCCCCGCAGACAGAATCCCTTCTACCCGGGGCTACACGAGCGAAGCCGGTTTTTATTCTCCCGGTCACAAAAATCCCACCCCGTATATTTGTTTTGAGTTTTTTGAAATCATTAATCTCAAACGCGCCAATGTCAAATTTTTTCCCAGGTTCGGAAAAATCGTAGATCCGGAGCTGAATACTATATGTAAATAATTAAACAGTGTCTATTGTACCGTTTTTAATTAATTATATAGCTTATATATATTATTAACTTTGCTAAAAACCCATAGTTATAGATACGACATCGTCGCGTAGTATTACATTTCAAAGAAATATACCTAAAGATACCTAAAAAAAGATTTAACGAATGTTTAGGCAAACTGCAGGACGCAATCTGAAGACTAAACGCAGGACTGAAGGGCGTTCTCAATCGATTGAAATTAAATTTTGCTTAAAAAAAACAGTTTGCGTCTAAATCTCGATTAAGTTCGAATACGAGCTAAATCGGTTGAATAGTTCCAAAATTACAATGTAAACTTTTTGTGAGAGTATAATTACTTTTTGTAAAAAACGTACGGAAAACCATACGCAATAGCAAAATCTACCTTTCGAAATGGTGCCTGCCGCCGGCGTTTTTTTTTACTATGGACGGGAGTTTATGTAGGGCAGAGCTACCGTAGGGCTTCTTACAAAGAAGGTACATTTATTCCATTTGCATTACCTTGTCAATGATGGAGATCCGCCTTAAGAATTATACTGACTTCTACAAATACCCCACGTTTATTGAACCCGATAAATTTTAATAACCGCCACTTTTAACTTCATACACAAAATAATTTAATCACAAAGATTTTATTGCCCATATTTAATATTCACTATTTCTTTACACGATTTCTCGACAATTTTGGCTGCGGTACCGTTGCCCTCACTGACAATCCCCACTGGTGGGGACAACGGACATTGTAGAGAAAATTTATTGATTTTTATTCTGGCCTTAAGGTATTTTGTAACAACTACAGTGGGGACAACGGAAATTCAAACACAAAACTTTTGCACAATACACAAAAGAATACTTTTGTCTACAATTCCCGTTGGACACACCAGTGGGGATTGCCAGTGGGGACAACGGTATCAAACCTCAAAATGGTTAAAGTCCTGATTGCGAAGGTGCCGCCAGTTCGAAAGCACCAAGTGTTAGTATTACTAATAAAATTCTTAAAATGGTATTTGTTTAATAATAATAATTACTGCAAGGTCATAACTTTGAAATGATTCAATCATCCAATGGCACTGAATTTTAATTCGGTACATACAAGTGACACAAAATAGGCGTTACTGAAAAGCATAATGGCGAAAAACAAAAGGAAACTTACTGTTTTAGGCATGATTTCACATAACACAATAATTATCGATAATCGGCAATAATAGGTTAATAATAATTACAACAAATAAGAATCAAGTCAGGATTAATTCAAATGTAACATTAAGATAATCATTACTACGGTCACTTGCTTTTAATGATTCTAGTTCACTATCTACCCGCGTTTCTCTTCATAGCGTTCCATTCTGATACTAGAATTAATTTTGAGCTATCGAAAAGTCAAAATCGTGGCCACATAAATGTTTTTTTTTTGTAATGAAATATTTAAAAAACCACAATTTAGCAAAGCAATCTATAAAATGAACTTATGGTGACTAATAGTTGTGATAGTATAGGTATCGGATTCGTTCAATGATCTGTGTTACTAAAAGGTATATACCTGGTAATGTATCACAGTGTAACTAGTTAATAATTATAAAATTATTTATTAGTGTAGGTATAATAATAGTTATAAATATATTATTATAATAATAATATATTTACTATAATAATATAATGACTATGATGAGTTAAAAACAGATTGAGATGATAAGGTTTATTAAACACATTTAAATATTTCCACACGTTTTGTAACGCAGCCTAATATTATTTCTTGGGGTAGCTGTGAAACATTTTAGCATTCCAATAATTTTATCACGCAACAAGATTAAAGTACATTGGTCCTTATTAAATTAATAATTAATGCATCTCCAATAAAGATTCAATGAACTTTAATCCTGTTCGACGCGATCCTGTTGTTGCAATAAGTTTAGGGCTGATTTTTCGTATTGAAATAAAAATATACGCTAATATTTATATTACGTATGATATTTTTTTTAAATACGTCTGAGATATAACTATTCAGTTACACACGCTACTCGCGATGATGACGTCACAATATACACAATTATTAAAAGACTTTCCTTACTTACAATCTTTAAAAGCGAGATTCAGCTATTTTCTATTTTAGGAAATAATGTTTAGACATTTTTATTTTGTTATGATCATTTTTCAAAGATATATCGTTTGTTTTTTTATATGTATGATATGTAAATATATCGTGACATCACACAGCACCGACCGAGCACAACATCCAACTTTGAAAGACTATAACTTCGTCATCTTTGAAGATATCCTAAAAATCTTTAAAATCTTTTTGAGGTAAAATATTAAAAAAATGGGAACTACTCCATTGTAAGATGCTGTCAATTTGATAATTTGTGCCCATAATAGATATTGGTTTAAAAAATAAATATTTATGTATGTAAGTGTCAAAGATGTTTTTAAGTTTCGTATTTAAACCTAGCGACCCGCCCTCGCTTCGGTTCGGTTTATAAGATTTTTTTTTCCAAAATTAAATATGGCCTATATTAGACACGGATAATGTAGCTTCCTATTTGTGAAAGAATTTTTGAAATCGGTTGAGAAGTTCCAGAGATCACCCCCAATATACAAACACACAATTTTATCTCTTTATTATATTAGTTTTCATTATATTCCTTAGTTTATTATATTACTTTCTTATATAATATTAGTTTTATTATATAAAAAAAGATAAAGATTTGTAGATTGAAATCATAAAGATCATAAATCAATAGACAATTTACCCATCATTAGAACCCGTAAAGTCAACATTCGACTTCGGCGTTGTATGAAGAGATTTTACGATGTCTTAAAGTCGAGTGCTATCGTGAGATTATTAGCCAAATTAATTTTGCTTTCAATAACGAAAAAATGTATTCCATCCGTAAGAATATATTCTCAAATGTCACGTCATTAACACTTCAAAACAATCAAAAATGTATAAGTAATTAATTACCTATTAGCAATTCGCCCAGTTGGTAGGTTCGATTTCCGGTCGGACAATCTTTTGTTTATATAGAATAGATGGCAGACGAGCGGGCGGGCCACATGGTAGTGAGTGGTCACCACCGCCCATGGATACCTGCAACACCAGGGGGATTGCAGGTGCGCTGCCTACCTTGCATAATCCTGTTCACAACTTGAAGAGCCCTGTATCGTAATTTGTAAACCATTTATTTAAAGACAGGTATATGTTTGGGTCTGGGTGTTGCACGTGTTGTGTTCGTCTTTGTGCGTGTCTCTGGACCCACGACACAAGGAATCCTAGTGTGTCATTGAGTGTGGCGTTATTTATAAAGAAAAAAATAGTAAAATAGCGATGTTTTAAAATAAATAAAAAAAAATCACATTCTAAATAAAGTGAATGTAAGAAAAACACGTGAGAACCGATGTAGGTTCCTCAAAAATCGTGATATTACGGTGGTGGCGGTTACAGGGTTGATAATTCTAATGGATAATGATTAGTAAATATTCTTACCTCATAGTCGTCATCGCTGCTCAGTGCGATTATTTCTGGATTGCTATCTATAATAGCGACATCCTCGTCAACTTCTACTTCTAATCTACCATCATGGGTAATCAAATCATCATCAATTGTTATAACATCTTCATTTTCTGATTTTACATCAATAGCTTTTAAATTTTTGAGGATTCTACTGCTCAATGACTTTTCATTTTTAGGTTTCTCTACTTCAGCAGGCTGGTCTATTTCCTTTTCAGGGCTCGAGAAAGGCGAACATGTGATTAGTGAATTGCCACCATGGTTAGGTTCTATATTTTTTTCAGGAGATTTATGTACTGATATACCTGCATCTGGTAATTCTGAGATACTATTTGAACTGGCTGTGTTGAAGCTGCTGCCTATAGATTTTAGGTTACTCTGCAAAACGAGATGAACACACATTTTTACCAACAGTTTTGTTTATTGAAGTTCCCTGGCTACATGATGAGGGGATTTTTGCTGCGTGGTGTCGGCCGGCTTTAGGGTAACACCACCTCATCTCTTCCCGCGGGCCTCGTAAAAGGTGACTGAGGAATAAGAAAGGCGCCACTACAAGCCCTGAGTAACTACACCACCTCTAAAAGAGTGGACTCGCCAACTTTCTTGGCCAGCTTGCCATTTTAAGACCATACATCTCTCTTGGACGAGAAAATGTGCATAAGGAAACCCGTGTGAAGCAGTGGACGATAAAAGGACTAGTTGCGGTAAGATTCTTAATGAGCTGATGATTATAATAATGATAATGATGTAAAGCACCTAGGCAACGTAACAATAGCTTTACTTACTTCATCAGATTGAATGAAATCTGAATCATCACTATCATTTTCCTTTGGTACAAAGCCCATGATACTCATCCTGGTAGTCCGAGACATCACCATTTGATCCTCATCGGGGCCTTCACTTGTATCAGTTTCATGATCATCATGATTAGATTCATCAACACTTGATGAATCTCTTTCTTCAGATCTATGATCATCATTATCAGATCTATCATCACCATTATCAGATATATCATCATCATTATCAGATCTATCATCATCTTTTTCGGGTGCATCACCACTTCCTTCACATCTATCATTAAATTCTTCAGCGCGTTCTGATCCATTATCATCAGACTCTGCTGACTTCTTATCATTATCGCTGTCACTTATAATATTGTTCGTATTAATATTATTTTCCTTCCCGCTAATTTTTAGCGGTGTATCTTTCATACAAGTCATTTTTCTGTTGCTTTCGTGTTCTATAAGGATAGAATTGTCAGTGTCAGAGTCTAAGATCATACGTTTTTTAACTTTTCGGCCTGTGAATGGTGTTTTGTTGGAGCCGTTTGATGGTGTTGGTTGCGGACGACGTTTTGGGACCATTTCTGGAGACCATTGGTCTAAAAACACATTTTAATTATTATGACGTAGGACATGGCACTTTAATAAAATACTATGACAAGTGGCCAGGTCAAATTTTCCGCAGGACCCGTAACTGGTGGGGTAGACGAGTCCTCGAGTAGAGACCACGTATCGGGAAGCGTACTGTGCGACACCCTCCAACCAGGTGGACCGACGACTTGAAGAGGTACGCCGGTGGTGGTTGGATGAGAAGAGCCGAGGATCGTGTGTGGTGGTGAGCTTTGGGCCGGCCTATATCCAGCAGTGGAGACATAGGTTGATTGTAAGTAACAGTTAAACATTTATAGACAAATATCTGTTAGGTAATTAGATTTCAAAGAAATCTATTTCGGATATACAGAAAAATATCCGACTTAGTACTAAATGAGTTAGTATTTTTTTGCTGCCTATTTAAACACAAGCACACAGGGGTTTGAAGAAAACGCCACAAAAATTTACTCATCTATATATGAAAACTAAGCACACCATGTCATTGGATAGGGGCCCTTAAGCTTCTATAACTTTTGAATAGATATTTTTTTTAAAACGTACAGAATATACGGAAATCTCCCTTCAGATTGGCGACGCTATTATAATTGGGCCGTTCTAATCGGTCGGATTTGACCTATGTCAAATCCTAATGTGTATTAGGAAGCATTGCATCTATGACGATTAATATTTCACATCGGTGGATATAGTTCGGATATAGTACGAACCATATAGTTCGTCATATGTCAAATCCGACCTATTAGAACGGGCCAATTATAGTCTTTTTTAATATCTGAGGAAAACTTATGGATAACTTAAGTTTAACGTACCTTCATCTGAAGAACTTACAGCAACACTGTTGAAAGACATTTTTGATTGTCTTCTGAGGTTGTCTTGTATGCTTGGATCTATGACAAAATTTTACGTTGGTACTAATACTTTTCAGTTTATGTGATTTTACACTATAATGTTATTGCAAATGACATAGATATTATATAGAATAGGCTATAGAATGGTACCACCCCATCTCCTCCTGTAGGTGTCGTAAAAGGCGACTAAGGGATAACAAAGTGGCTACCACAAGTGGTGAGGAACTACACCACTTCTAAAAGAGTGGACTTGCCAATCTGCTTGGCCCGTTTGGTGTCTTAAGAGCGTACATCGTTCATGCACAAGACAATGTGCTTGAGGAGGCCCATGTCCAGCAGTGGATACTCAAAGGGCTGGTTGCATTACATGTTCCCTACTACCAGTGGCCGCGTATTTGCTCACATAAACTTTACACTGATTCCCATGGGCTATCATTCCCATCTAAATATTAACCTGGCACCGGTCCAAATAACAAACTGTTTTGTATGATTTTGACATATAAAACCCGTTAATGGCTTTTGAAACCGTTTTTATTATCTATAGTTTCATGACAGATGTTATTATTTGAAAATTTAAAGGGTTAGTTGGTGTTTTCTGACAATAAAATATAAAACTTATTATTAAACAATAATTTATTAAACCTTCTAAGTAACTCCTGACCAGAATGTATGAGTATGTACAAATATATAGGTACTCATTACTAACACATTTAACATTTCTGTTAACACTAATCATACAGTATCCCAAAATGCAACACAGATTATTTAACAATCAATGGTATCAGTAAAAACAAATACAATTCTACATTAATCAGTTAAGTTTTTTTATGGACGATGGCGGCAGACGTGCATACAGTCCACTTGATGGTAAGTGGATACTGTCGCCCATAGACATACGCGATACATGCCAACATTAGTCCAGAATGATAAATGTTGGCACGCCCCCGGATGCGCTGCCTACCTTTGGAGATATAAGAATGAATTTAGAGAAAGGGCTGGGAAAATGGGGAGGGATAGGATGGGAATGGGCTCTGGCACATGTCATTCATTACCAAAACACGTATGTACATTAGGAAATAAGATAAAGTGGGAAATTCAGTACATAAGAAGGTAGTCTTCTGTGAGAGAGGAGAGGGGTGACGTGGCCAATCGAGCGTGCCCAGCAGCTGTAGGATTGCAGTATGCACTCTCCCTCCCTCAAAAAGTTTCAAATACTATAAAAGTATCATAAGCAACTCATTTTTTTAAAGGCTGTCATGTGACACTACCTGTAAATGATTTTACTATGCTAATTGAGCCCCCCACTACATAAGACATCAATTTATGTTGTAAAAAATTTAAAAATCAACAAATTTTAAATTTAATAAACAAATATTAAATATTTCGACTATTTGCAGAAAAAACAGTAGTAATAAATGAAGTTATAAAACTTTTTGGAAATATGTAATGTAATCTACTACAATAATCAATCTTAGGATTAGTCACTTAACTTAATGTATTTGGAGATTTCTACTATGCTGTATTAATAATAAAGGCTTTTGCAATCAAGTGTGACCACACCAACTCCTCTCTTTTTTTAACTCAAGATATAGATCAATTTAAACATAATTCCTATTTTATATTAAGTAGAAAGAAGAGCCATTGTACCTTTAGATAATGGCAGGTATTTTTTAACTTAACCAAATTTAAAAAATTTAAAGGCCCAGTTTTAATTTTTTAACTAAAAACCGATTTTTATTAAGTTTTCCCAGTTTCGGTTAAAACCAGTTTGCATTCCCTATCCGGTACTTGAGCTACATAAAGTTCCCGCTGGAAAAAAGTTGACCACAATGGCAGGGAATATTAGTGCTACTAATAAATAAATAAATAACTATTATTTTAATAATAATTTACCCCCATCACCACTGGAAATGATATGTGTATCCAAAATATTGCTCCTTTTATGTATAGCTTTCTCATTTTGTTGCTTATCCTCTTCAAATTCATCTACAAGAAAAACCTTTTTTATAAATATACATTATTATTTTATTAATTGATTATTTATTATTTAGCTTCTCATGCTGCCCTATTTACACTCCAAAATATATCTGCAGAAGCATTGTAGTGAGTGTTCATGTTGACAAGCAATACTTCTTGCCTTTTCAACCTCTGGCAATGGAAAACAGAAATTGTTGCAGCGACAGAGGTCTGTCTTTTAAGTTTATACATCTACTAGCGGTGCCTGGCATGCGTTGCTTGCCCGTTAATTTTTTGCATATAATATATAGCCTATGTCCATCTGGAATAGTGTACCTTTCAAATGGTGTAAGAACTTTTGAAATCGGATTAGTAGTTTCGGTAATTACCGCCTACATCCAAACTTACAAAATTTACCTCTTTATAATATTAGTATAGATGTGAATGTTTTAAAAACTAATAAAATAGAAAAAAGATGTCATCGCAAAAGGTGATGGTGGATGATAGTAATTCATCACAATAGAATATTTTTAAGTACTTATCAATGGGCGGCAAGTGAGGGAGGACGCAGTATTTAAACACTTCCTGTCGCTCGCGCTGCCCTACCTTTCAAGTCTGTGCAAAAAACCGGCAAGTGCGGGATCGCAGGGCAGCGGCAATAGTAGGAACAGTGTCAGAGCGAGCGAGTTGTTTACATACTCGGGCTGCCCAATTCCTTGTCGACTGCCGTGCGTCGGGTGCGTGTAAACCTGGCTTTATACTCGTTTCTCCTCATGCCATGCCCAAGGGCGTCATTGATTGTTGCCTACCATCTGTCGACGACTCTTCTGATTCTGCTACAAATACAGTCTTGTTCTTGCCTGGTGTTTTTTTTAAAAAACTAAATGACTGATCAGCTACCACACTGTTGTCAATAACTTCGTCGCTAGAGTCACTCTCGACTTCAGTCTTATCACGGTATTCAACGAATGACCTATCCATTTTATGGTTAAAGAGAATAAATACTTTATTGTTTAATTCACAATCAGATAAACACAAAATCAGATAAGTATGTGTAATGAAAACGCGAACTCAGTAAGAAGAAAACAAATTGAAGAGAAACGATTTTAAAATCGTTGTATTCGTTTCGTTACTGGACTTAGCAGTTCTTTTTTTCGTCTTATATGGCAATGGTGCAATTAGTACACTGTGCCAGTTTTATGTTTCCTTCATAGTAAACAATTTGAAAAGACATTTTGGCGGGAATTCAAGTATCATTGTTATCATTTTATTATTTTAAAAATTGAGTATTGTGGGATTTGTGGTTATAATAATGATAGTTTATTAATCTTCAGTGTTAATGCACAATATTTGTGATTATTAAATATATACAAGCGTTAGAATACAATTTTCGTGTTCTTCCAAAGAGTCCAACTCTGCCCTTTTTACACCTGCTAGCACATTACAGATTGTCTCCTATTTCGATGGGACTGGTCATCACGTGTTAAAAACAATTATTCTGTGTTATTATTTTCTGTGTGTGGACCAATAACTATTCTGGTGACCAATTTAATTATTTAAAAAATAACTGTCAAACAAATGTCAATTTGACGCAGTCAGATTGACTCTGAACAGAAAGTAGAGAAACTTCAAAACATCTCTTAGAAAGTGCTGTCAAGTTCTCTTTCCTTGACCCGTATAATTAGTTGTAAACAATTTCTTGTTGTTCTTTTAATACTCAATTTATTAGATTTAAATTTACTTTTTTCGTTACACGTCATTATTAATTAGTTACAGATATGACTGAAGTACAGCTACAGGAGTTCAAACTTGAACCAGATTCAGAACTTCGTTTCGAAGTTGAATCTAAGAACGAAAAAGTCGTTTTGGAGGTAAAATACATACACTACACTACTATATATTGGCTTTGGTGACGTGTTAATACATATAAATTGTTGTTACTTAAAGAAATTGACTATTAGTTGGTGTTTATAGGTTAAGAGCGGTTACGCCGAGTTGTTTGGTACAGAATTAGTGAAGGGAAAGCCTTATGAGTTCCACGCAGGTGCTAAGGTGGCTGTGTTCACTTGGCACGGATGCACAGTCGAGCTCCGTGGACGGACGGAAGTTAGTTATGTGGCCAAAGAAACACCAATGGTAAGGACATTTAATTTTTTTTTTTAATTTTAGCTTCAATAAGCCCTTTATCAAAACTTATATACTTTGTTCCATTTCCTGTAAGCTGTAATTGAAAAAAAAAACTGATTTGTTGACACATTTTAGAGCATGCCAACAAGCATCATTCTGAACTGATGTTGGCATGTATCGCGGATGTCGTAGGGCCACAGCACCAACTTACCGCCAGGTGCTTGCCTGCTACATTCCTGCTAGAAAGTTGCAATTTTGTATTTTTGACCTGCATTTCAAAATGTGAGATCATTGCTCTTGGTCAATCTAAATCATACTATCTCTTTTTATGTAATGAAGATAAAAAAGAATGAATCATATTTGTATTGTCAGAGCCACAATCAAATCTTAACAAAGCCAGCCTATTTTGATTCTACCATAGTTATTTATGAAATTTATAAAGATAACTTCATTATTCCATTTCTTAATTATTGTGTATATGTAAATGTGTAATTATTAGTGTTGCAACAAATAGTATATTCGGCCTGCCGAATACCGAATATTCGGTCGGGTCCTTGGCCGAATATTTGGCCAAATTATTCTGCCAAATTTGGGCCAATTCGTCTAGGCGCAGAGAGGCACAGCTCACACTGTCCTTTGATTGGCTCGCGCTCCTTCATTCCGCCGCAATCGCATTGCTTTAAACTTTAAAAAAATGCAGTCAGAGTTGGGTTTGCCTGAACACAAAGTTTGTGTTCCAAGACATCAGCACTAGATGGAGTTCTACGTACTATATGCTGGACAGACTTCTAGGACAAAAACGCGCCATTTTCCTTTACCCCTTACCGATTCATCAAATATTTCGAATCTGACTGCTGTTCAGTGGGAGTTTATAGAAAAACTTCTTAAAGAGAAATTCCTGGACAAACATACATACATATAATATGTATCAAATTGACAAAGCAGACAGTACAGTAATATTTTAATCTTGGACCTCAAATGAGACAGAAATTGGGAGCAATGGACAATGAATATACAGTCTACAAATTATAAATTTATTAGTAATATTAAATATTAAACCACATCCTGAATACCTGAACACTCCTTAATGTAAACCTTTTCCAGGTAATATATCTAAATGTCCATGCAGCATTAGAGCAGCAAAGAGTGGCAGCAGAGCAGGAGAACACGCGGGGTCCGGTTACTATGGTGGTTGGCCCGGGAGATGTTGGCAAGTCTACCCTGACAAGGATACTGCTGAACTACGCGGTGAGGATGGGCAGAAGGCCCATATTTGTGGACTTGGATGTTGGACAGGGACATGTCAGTGTGCCTGGGACTGTTGGTTAGTTTCATAAATTTTCCAAGATTTTCTTTTCTTATTTGGCAATAGCGCAATTAGCGCACTGTGCCATTATCAAGTTGGAGAGTATCAAATATCAAATATTATCACTGAGAACAGAACAGTTGGACTCCTGCTTCCATACATGAAAAACGCAGTCTTATGCTTTTTAATTGATTATACAGACATAAGGACATTAACTAGAACTTTTAAAACACAAAATCCACAAAAGAAAAAAATTTTAATAATAATATCAAAGAGAAACTCTACTTCACTTCTTGAGTTTCTGCCATAAAGACTCATCATGTTATTATATAATTATTTTTCCATTTTATTGTGAACCTGATAAACTATTTATTTTTCTATTATATAATATATTGTGTACTCATAATTTTTCTACTTAATTTTTAACTTTTCATTCCACTGTTAAAATTCTAAATTTTCTTTCCAATATGTGTGTATTTGTAGTGTGAATGAATGATGCTTGTATCGTAAGATATAGGTTTGAAAGAGATAGGACAATAGTGAGAGAGGGAATGTATTATGACATACAATAAGGAAAACATGCATGGGTTGTGTTTTTATTTGTAATATGCTATAAAAAAAATCAAGGCTTAATTTCCTCATAATCCCACATTTTTTTACACATATTGTATCTACTTGTATTTCAAGTAAGTGTGTATGTACCTATAGTTTATTTTAGATATATCATTGTTATGGAAAATTTTTACTTTATTTTCTACATAATTCGCGGCACACTTTTTTCTTTATAATTCTGGCTCTATTGCGGCGTTGCCGTTCCATTACCGTATAATCTCAGTAACAGCTACGCTCTCACAGTGAGTAACCGGACGACGTGCTGCAACCAATACTGTCGGAGGTGAGTACGTGTTGAGATTATTGGGATAATGTTAGTAAATTATAAGCAAAGTCTACCCCCAGTCACAAAGCCATTTACGTTATCTTTATCCACTTTCGTGTCTTTATTGTTTTTAATTTTTTTTTAGACATAATGCAACATTATTTGATTGAGAACCAATATGCCAATTTTTTGGAAAAGAGAAAGAGCCTGATCATCCAGACATTCAAGATTTCTTTGAAGATGATGAAGATGAGCACGATATTGAGAGCGAAATTGAAGAGGACGGATAAGAGGAGAATGAGGAGGAGAACACAGATGGAGGAAAACAGAAAGGAGTACGAGAGTCTGGCTACTTTTATGGAAAAAAACGTTATAAATGGTCTAAAGTTTCACCTGCACCTTCTAGAACTAGGTCACACAATATTATTTTACACTTACCTGACATCCTAACTGGACCTAAAAACCTAATTGGACACCTTTACTCATCACAGATGAAATGATATGCTACATTACAAGACACGAAAAATAACACAACTTCTAGAGAAGAGTATGCTTTCCTGGCTACACTAACCACGTCAGTGAAATTGAAATTAAGGCTTTTCTTGGTGTTTTCTAACTCACTGGTATATTCAAGTCCAATCATGAAAATGTATGTACCTTATGGTCTACTGATGGATAATAATTTTGATCAAGTTCTTGGAGGAAACACTGAGATCAACATTGAAGTGTCGGCTGGACATAGTCCACCAAAGAAGCCAATGATTTCTCATTGCTACTTATGTATTTACAATAAATCGTGTTTACAATGTAAAAAAAATATTTGTAAGACTCATTCTATAGAAATAAAAAGTATGTTTGAAAATATGTGCCTTCCTTTACATATACATTTATTCTTGTTGATTAGCGGCTTCTAATGATGGGAGCCAGAGACCCTTTGTCAATTTTTTTTTGAGAAAGTAACAAGATTTCTTTTTTATTTCTTTTTTGTTTGTTCCTTTGTTTTGTCTCAGATTGGATTTTATATTGATATAAAAATAGATTTTAGTACTCTAAACACTTACAAGAAAACTAGTTTTTAACTTTAAATGAAGACTGATAAAGAAGTGTCATTTTTGTTAATACGATATATATTTTTGTTTATAATAAAATCCATTTTCATTTAGTACATGTCTCGTTTATTTCTTACTAAAAACTCTAATTTAAAAATCTGATACTTAAAAATCAGATTTGCTGTTTAGTTCTTTATTGGGGTAGAAATTTACCGTCTAAATAGCGAAGGTAGTCTAGGGTTAAAATGGTATATGCTGGCCAAATTGAGCGACTTCGAACTGAAACGTGAACTCTGACTGTGGCCCTGATTCATAAATGACTCATTAGAAAATTGTTTTATTTGAAATCAGTCTTATCTATCGCTAGATAAGCACACACGTCTTTTTTTCTCATTTGGGGTTAAAAATCTGTAATCATTGCAGGTGCTCTGCTAGTGGAAAGACCGGCTTCAATAGAAGAAGGCTTCAGTCAGCAAGCACCCCTCGTGTACCATTTCGGCCACAAAGCGCCTGTAGAAAACCTTGAATTATACAACACCATTGTATCAAAACTGGCAGAGGTCATTGCCGAGAGATGCGAGAATAATAAAAAAGGTATTTTTGTATACAGTACAAACTCGTGAAATGTACATTTTTGTAAATTCTAGATACAAGGTTCCTTAGCAAGATCAATTCCTTACATACACTATCAATTATCGATAGAGAGCTATAGAGGCCTTAAAACGGCCAAGCTGTCGACGGGCGGCGGGTTGGCGAATCAACTCTTCTAGTGGTAGTTTAGTTCCTCAGGGCTTGTGGTAGCGGCTTTGTTGTCTCTTAGTCCCCTTTTACGACACCTTCGGGAAGCGATATACTAAAGCCAACCGACAGCACGCGGCACACGTTTTAACATCGTGTAATAATACTCTTTTGAGCAATGTTCTTTTATAGAAAGTATACTGTAGTCGAGTATACAGTCCACCTGGTGGTAAGTGGACACTGTCGTCCAACGCCATCCATTACTTGTAATTAATGCCTGGAGGCATTCTCTACCAGCCAACCTTTTGGTTGAACAGAGAGGCACGTTAAGAGGCCCTCGAATAGTAGAAATACAATAGTTTTATTACGATTATATTAATTATTACAGCATCTACCTCAGGCGTGATAATAAATACGTGTGGGTGGATAAAAGATGCCGGATACAAAGTGCTCACACATGCCGCACAAGCGTTTGAGGTAAGTTATACTATGTACAATATATACTGACCAGCTATACTGGCGTACAAAGAATAAAGGTCCAAATCTGATTCTAATCTAGAAGAAATCGCATTTTTCTAAAGTCAGGTAAAAAAATGACTTGTGTAACATGAAGCTTATGTAAAATGTTTGTTCCTTCAATCCACACAGTCGCTGGGGGCACTCGACTGGCCACGTTACCACTTTCTCAAGGATAAACTGCATGTACCTTGAAATGTACTGCATTTCCTAATTAATCGTATTTTCCCGATGTACGTACGTGTTTAGGTAGTGAGTGAGATATACCAGAGCCCATTCCCATCCTATCCCTCCCCATTTTCCCAATCCATTCCTTAATCTGCAAAGATAGGCAACGCATCCGGGGGCGTGCCAACGTTTGTCATTCTGGACTAATGTTGTCATGTATCGCGGATGTCTTTGGACGACAATGTCCACTGGTGGACTGTATACTCGTCTGTCGCCTTTTTTCTATAAATAAAAAAATATCAAGAGATGGCGCTGTACCGTGATGTACGCACGGACATGACCCTCGTGTAGTAATTTTGATTTGTAATCCCTAATCCTCGATCACAATAGGGCCAATGTGTTTGTGTACGTTTGCATCCACATTATCTGGATCTTGCCGGAGTGACACCTTGCGCGATAGCTTTGGGAGGATTAATAAGGTAGGCAGCGCATCCGGGGTCGTGCCAACGTTTCTCATTTTGGACTAATGTTGGCATGTATCGCGGATGTCTATGGGCGACAGTATCCACTTACCATCAGGTGGACTGTATGCTCGTCTGCGGCCTTTCCACATAAAAAAAAAAAAAAAAAAAACGTGAGTGCGTACGACTGTAGCGTGGCATACGCTACTAACGGACCGCTTAGTTAATACCATAGTCAGGGCCGTCTTTACCAGGGGGTGCAAGGGGTGCGGTGCACCCCGGGCGCCCCGCGCCCGGGGGCGCCTGTCGAGCGCTGAATTCAGTGCCGGCTTTACCTATGGTGCAGGGGGTGCGGTGCACACGGGCGCAGGGTCTTAGGGGGCGCCGAGCGCCGCTCGCGACACCTCCAAAGAGTTCAAAACGCCTACTAGAGGGCGCCCTGCACCCGGGCGCTACATGAGCTAGAGCCGGCGCTGACCATAGTGATATATATTGTATTGTACAGTTCCAAATAAACTCTTCTGTCTGTTTGCTGACTTTCTTCTTTTATTGACATCGAGGAACTCACCGTTATAATTGTAATTTAAAAAAAAAATAGTAAAATACTCTAATATTTTTTCTCATTTTTCAATATACATATGTATTTTGTAGACCATTCCAAAAATATTCATTTGATTGTCTTTTTTGTTTTTATTTACAGGTAGATGTGATATTAGTATTAGATAATGAGCGACTATACAATGAACTGAAAAGGGACATGCCAAAGTTTGTCAAAATCGTTTATCTACCTAAAAGTGGAGGGGTGAGTATTTATATAATATTTTAGCAAAAAGTCAGTGATTTGTCTTCTTCGAAACGAGATAAAAGATTTACTATTTGTCATAATATGTAGTTTGTCATTTTTGACCGATGTAGACAAATGTTGCAAGGCGACAGTATTCACTTTACACCACCAGGTGGACTGTCCGCTTGTATTCCACCTTCATGTAAAAGAATACTATTTAGTAAATCGACTTGATATATTCTAGGTTCTAGGTTCTAGAAATGGCGTAATAATATTATTGTGGCGTTTTCATATTTAAGTGATCTCTACAATTCTCGTTGTGGACAACAACAGAAATTTTAACAACAGTAGCTGTTTATAGTACAACTTTTTTTAGAACCGTACTGTCTACTATTTCAATCTTATAATTCAACGGTACGGTATTTGACACCATGAAAATATGCAAACATGGTTTGTGCAAAAATAAACTCAAAATGTTTTTTTTATTTGATATAATTTTATATTTAAGTTTTAATCAATTTGTCACGTGAAATAATACACCGGTCGCCATGTTGTCGTGTGTGACGTCATCCGTATAGCAATCGTTGTCTATGGACAACGCGTCAGTGCATAGGTTTGACGTTTGTTAATAATTAGTATTATCACACTTGCATTATGGCGGCTAGCGTTTTCATGCACAAATAAGGAAAGTAGGCTACTTTACGATTTGATGAGATGGAAATAAAGGTTAACCGTTGCTTTGTACATTAAAGTACAAATGGATTTATTAATTATAAAAATAAAATGAATAAATACTCATAGGTAGTGGCGCGTTCGTCGACGCAGCGCACGGAGGCGCGCGACGCCCGTATACGCGAGTACTTCTACGGGAAGAGGACGCCCTACTACCCACACTCTTTCGACGTCAAGTTCTCAGACCTTAAGATCTTCAAGGTGAGATCATAGATGTAACGTAACATTCATTACTATATTCGCATCTGTCAATAAACGACATGAAAGTAATTACGGTGACATCTCTAATAATAATTAATTTCATTAGGCTTTGATATAAACGACTACCACACCCCCTCTAAAAGAGTGGACTCGCCAACCCGCTTGACCAGCGTGGCGTTTTATAACCCCCCACATCCCTGATGCACGGGACAATGTACATGTTTTTGATGGTACTTGTAATTTAATAAACTATGCATTTTAAAAAAAATATGAAGAAAATTTGGCACTGGCAGAACGTGCTAATAGCACCATTGCCATATATGAAAAAAAAATGAAATAGAAGCGTACAGTCACAAAACAAATGTGTCTGCATGTCAGGTGGGTGCGCCGTCTCTCCCCGACTCGTGCATGCCTCTGGGCATGCGCGCGGAGGACGCGCTCACCAAGCTGGTGGGCGTGTGCCCCGCGGCTGCGCTGCGGCACCGGCTGCTCGCCGTCTCCTTCGCAGCGGGGCCCGACGACGACGTGCTGCACACCAACCTCGCCGGGTTCGTCTGCGTGTGAGTATACACACACGGGCACACGGTCCTGCACCCACACCGCCTCGTGCATGTAGCACACATACGGTCCAGCACTCACACTCAGTGTTGGAAGTTATTGGAAGTCCGGGGCTATTTGAGAGCAAAGGCCCTCTTAATGCGAGCAATTTTATAAATTTTAAATACAAGTTTTTAAATGGTTAGGCATGGGGTCACGGGCTATAGTCTCCCCCATAATCGCACACTGTTCACCGACTCGTGCGCCGCTTCATATTTGAACGTTTAGTTTTAAATTACTTGTTGTCTATACATTTTGAGTCTTACAATTTTAATGTCCCGTTCATTCTTTTAGTAATATAATACAAACATATAATGGATAAATTACTAGTGAATTACTGTTATTTGGGATATGTAATAATTATTTGTACAACTGTTTGGTTTCTGAGAAAAAACTTTATAATAAAAATCGGGCTCTAATAAGATCCGTGCGTATAACCGCTGGGGTATGCCCGCTCTCATGTACACCTTTGACGTGCTCAGATAGTCGCAGACCAAAGAAATTGCCAAAGAATTGCATAGAAAACTACCCTGTCCTTCAACTGACTGCTTCCGCTGGTGGTTATGTCGTCTCTCCCATAGACTATTTGTAAGGCAGATATCTCATTTCCCCGATACTTCAGGATTTTGTCGGAATACAAATTAAAGCTTATGTTAAAAACATTCATTTGGTATTCATGCGGCTTTTATTGGATACGTCACCGAAAATGACGTATCATTCTTTACCGCTATTTTCTTGTGTCACGTTTGTGAGACTTTACCACCGAGTAGACTGGTAGTTTGTCTGCCACCTTCTATATAAAACCGTATTATGTATTCAGAACTGCAGTGGACATGGATCGACAGACGCTCACGATTCTGTCACCACAACCGCGACCGTTGCCCAACACGGTGTTGCTGCTGTCCGAGATGCAGTACATGGACAATCATTGAGTCATCGTCACACGCCCGAAATGTGTGAGACTTTTAAAGTGGATTGTTGACAAGTTTGTGAATAGTTAGTTTCTTTTTACGGAGTGCCGGAGAAGCATTCAATTCAACGAGAATTTATACTGATATATATATATATATATTTACGGTTTAAAGGGGCCGATAAATGTGCGCTCCAAACGTTGCTTCGTGTTTCACGATTTATAACCGTATGTTAAATAATTTCAAATTGGTTGCTTCATCGCCACGACATAAGTGGAAATTAATCATAAGTGAGTTTTAATGGAAACGAGGGACTATATAAGATGCAGCATTCTATGTGATCTTGTGTGATTAATATTGTAAATAGTTAATAAAATTATGATTTTTGTACAAATATCTTGTTTCTTTGTTGTATGCTTCTGTGGTCTATTCATCTACACTGAAGATGAATAGACTATAGAAGCGTGTTAGATTGGCTATACTGTAGATGCTACAGTATAGCCAATCTAACTCCTGTGTTGCCGCGAGTAAACTCAGCGGGAGAATAGCCCGGATGTACAATTATACATACGAAATAAAATCCTCTTTGGTCCTAATTATCCTTTATTCCCCAACTAGAAGTCCTGAGGGGGTGTTGAAATACGAAGTTGTCTCGTATAGCCTGTAGCTACGCTATTCTTAGGCTTCTGATGAGTTTAACCAGCAGGAACGGAAAGTATAAAAATGTCTCTTAGAGCGGGGCCGCCTTTAAGATTCTCCTGTGAGTGACGACCTGACTTCACTCACGTGGCGATGTCGGTTTTGCGCATGCGCCGCACATCGTTCACGCCTACAATTGATGTAGGGCAATGCGACTTATAGCGTTGCAATAAATGGCAATTTTTTTGGATTTTCAAATGGATTTGTCAAATTTTTGTATCTTCAACATCTGAAGATGTGACGTCCAGTTTTATAGCTATCTTTTCCGTAGGAAGAGCCTTAAAATCAGTAGACAACAAACAATAAATACATACATATTATATTTATGTTTTTATTTACATTCCCTATCTAGCCTATAGGTAGGGTAGGGTAGGTAGGGTTACCTATACCTAGTCTTTCCATAAATACGGTTACATTTGAATTTGGAATCTGTCATTATCACGTATTAAATATTGTACTAAAAATGGGGTGGGGTGATAACGAAAACCGTATTGCTGTAATTGCATTACACATAGTAGGCATATTGTCAAATTTGCATATACAAATTCAATTTTTAAAACTCCCAATCCGCTTGTTATTACCCAAATGTTTGTGTACCGGCCTATTGGTAGGTACATTGAAACGTCCTCTGTGACAGAAAAAGGTTTGGCCGTCCACGCACTATTCGTACCAAACAGACGATTAAAACTGAAGGAGAGAATCCGAAGAAATACCACCCGGAAGCAAAAGATTTTATCCAGAGAGATGAATATAGCAAGCACCCACAACTATGTCACGTATTTTAAAAGATTATTAACTGATAATCTTTAACTAAAGAAAAATAGGGTTGACAAATTAAAACTTCTTCGGCGGTACGCAAAGGGAGTTAGTTCATAGATAAATCTTATCTTCTCACAGACTCGCGATCCCGCGGTACCCTCCTTTAGCAACGCCCAAATACGACGTCCGTTCCTACCGCAGGGCTCCCCTTAGGCTCGATGCTGCATACACTCATTGCTCCTGGTTGAGCGCCTTATGCACTCGCCCTAAACCATACATTGTCGGCGACTCTTGAAAGGCCATTAGGGCCGCAAGAATTTAGCCATTCCGAAAAAAAAAGACATTTACCATACAGATGAGAAACTGTTAACCATCGAGGAACATTTTAAAAAGCAGAATGAACGAGTTTATGCTCATAACTTTAGAGCAGCTGCTCAATTTGTCAAACCAGTTGATTTTGACTTGTCAACTTATTCCCGCCATGCACGGATTTAATATGTACGGAATGCTTGACAATTATAATGTGACCATAGGCTTTCCAAATTCCAAACTCGAAAGCACATGCAGATAATGCAAGATAAGTTCAGATATTATTCGGGAGGGGGAGAGGACACGCTGCAATCCAACAGCCGCTGAGCGCGCTCAACTGACCACGTTACCCCTCTCTCACAGAAGACTACCTTGAAATGCACTGCATTTCCCACTTTCATTTGTCATTTTGCAAACACTCGTACATTGGTCATTTTGCGTATATGTCGTGTGTAAAAGTCAGGAAATTTACGAATTAAAACAAAATACATAATATAATCATTTATTTAAAAGTGTTTAATTATGACAAAATTGAAAATTATTTGTTACAATATTAAGAAAGACTATAGGCGTTAAACAACCATAGCACGACTAGACATCTCAATACTGTTTTACAGTACCTAAGTAATTCTTACACACCAATCAGATAAAAAAAATCTCATTTTTTATTCCCTCTGTCTCACTCTCAATGTGGAGGGGAGAGTTCTCTTTTCAAACGAAGCACCCACGACCCTAACATAATTTATTAAGCACAAAATGCACCAGCCAGGGTTATTTTTCTGGGAGCATTCGTACACCAATCTGAAAAACTTCTTCGAAGTTCCCTGCAGGGCTTTAAAATGGGTTTCAAATTTGATCTTTTTACATTTTTTTTATACTTTATTATGGCGATGTAACTATTTCGGTTACGTTCAAACAAATGAATGGCACTGCTTTTAGTGGGTAAAATCCCGTGTTCCCGTGAACATCGGAGTGATTGAAAGAATTGCGAATTTGACACGAATTTGGACCATTGATTAAAGAAAACTCGAATTTTGCAGGAATTTGGAACTTTGATTGAGAGAATCTCTAATTCAGCAGAAATTTGGAATGAACAAATCTCACATTTAGCAAACGTAGGGACGTGAACAAAGGGGCATTCAGATCATGTTCAAAGTCCCCCAAGTCGCTGCTAATATAACCAATACTTGGATTTCGAACTTTAGGTGAATGTAACCGTTACAATTAAAAAAACGAATAAACCGATTCATAAAATAAGCCGGTTTTCAAGTCCTCGTTCAAAAGCCCCTGTAACCAATATTTAGATTTCAAACTTTTGAAGTAATGTAACCGTTATTATGAATTTACTCTGAAAAAATGAAAAAAGGTATTCACAAAGTAAGTTTAAATCCTGGTCATATCCAGTCATGTCATATCCAGGAATTTCATTTGGTGTCACTTCCAAACAGAAAAAATCACTTGCTTCAAATTCAATGCAACCCCAACGACTACATCTCCTATCCGGACTTGGTTTCCCTGTGTCCACTCTCCGTGTGTAGCACCTCCTTGACGTGAGACTGCGCGAATTTAATGGCCACGCGCATCGCGTCTTGGACTAGTTGCTCGCAGGTTATTAGACTCACCTGAAATATATACGGTACTTTTTACATAAGATTATATTTATTTATTTATAAATATATTTATTACTAGCGACCCGCCCTCACTTCGCTTCGGTTTATTAAATTTAAAACAATCAGAATAAGATATTTTCCTGCTGTAAAATGGAGCCTATATTTTAAGTTAGACTTCTAGCAATACATCGGTGAAAACTGCATTCAATTCCATGCAGTAGTTTTTGCGTGATGCGTGTACAAACATACAGACAGACAGACAAAATTTCTAAAAACTGTTGTTTTGGCTTCTGTTGCTCTAATAAAGACTGTTTTTTTTCAATATCTATAATGTACAGACATCGGCCTGTTACAATTTTATTATATGTATAGATTTATAGAAGTAGCGTCAGACGAAAAATCGCGAGGTTTAATTTTAGTATTTGTTTTTTTATTACCGTGTAGTAAAATAAATAAGGTAAACATTCGCGTTAAGACCCGTATAAATAGATAAAAAAAACCATTATATTTATACCACGGACATCACTCATGTACAGTTACGTTACAAGGAATTGTCCATCTATGTATTCTATTTTGGTTGATCGGTAGTGTACAGTCGAGTTCATTGTTGCTTCAATGTGACGTATACCTTGGTGGCAGTCATTTGCGCATGCGTGAGGGGGGAGTAGCCCTCTTCGACAGGTGTTAGCTGAGCATTGAACACCGGTAGGATGCACCTCATCCAACGTTCAGCTGTGAACGTCTCTGTTACCAGCTCCTAGCGTATTCACAAAATAGATTTGGTACCGTTGTCCCTACTGGCAATCCCCACCGGTGGGGACAACAGTAATTAGTTTTGTGTTTGAATTATCGTTGTCCCCACTATAATTGTTAAGAAGATATTTCTTAATATTGTTACTTATGATAATAAAGTAAGGTCAGAATAAAAAAAAATCACTCGAATTATGGACTAGTTGTAATGTTAGTAAATATTTGACATTCTTTTACGCTCGTTTGCCGATTTTTATTCTGACCTTACTTAGGGTTCTAAACAACTACAGTTGGAAATTAGAACACATAACATTATCGTTGCCCCCACTCATGTCGGTGAGGACAACGGTAATAATTTTGTCTACAACTCCTATTGTCCCCACCAGTGGGGATTGCCAATAGGACAATGGTACCAAACTACAAAATATATTCACAAACAATATAAATAAACATTTCAAAGAACTATCGGAGACATCCGTCAAATGGCTCAAGTTTTAAACTAGTTTAAGAGGGCCCAAGACACGTTCAAACATGACAAGGATAGCATGGCTGGCAAACGGCAAACGGCATTACAGATACATTACGAAAACACTGGGCATCGGCTAATCCGGAAACACCCGAACGCGTAAGTAATAAAGAATCTCGTAACTAAAGTATGCAATTATAGGTACGTTAATTCATAGGCGTGGACAACACGTTCGGGTGTTTCCAGGTTAGCCGATGGACAATGTTTTCGTAATGTATATGTACATATTTCTAGACTTGACAAACTGCTATTTCTCTCATTACTTGCTTCAAGGCCTAACAAATGTAACTATGTTAATTCAATGCCTGACAAAAGTTATTTATTACTTATTTTCAAGGGCCGACAAAGTCGTTACACAGGTGTTATAGCCAATTCGATATAAAATATTTGTCATGTTTCACTGGTACTTCGACTTCATTATACCATAATACCAAGATACGATAGATACGCACACATACGCACGTTACACACACACACATACACACACACACGCCCCGCACACGACAGTTACCCACAGGTGGTAGTGAGCACGCGGCGCTCACGAACCCGCCGCCGCAGCCGACCAGCATGACGGGCACGCGCTCCCTCACCGCGGCGCACTCCCGCAGGACGCGCGCTACGGACGAGCCCGGCAACAGGTACGAGCACCGCACGAAGTGTACCAGGAAACGTCGACCTTCAGTTATCGCTTGGAGCGTCTCCGACACCTCCCTTTGCGCTATTGAGCTGAGACAAAATTGAAAACAATTTTGATATTAATGAATTGTCTGGGATTGGGAAAACACCGAGCAATACACCATTCCAATGACAAATTGTCCAACTGACGCAACCTTAAAAAGTGAGATGATAATCGTTTGTATCATAGATAAAGGAACAATATGAGTAGTATTGATTCAAGTGGGGGAAGGGGTAAATCACCCCCTCAAAAGTACCCGCTTTTATTATCTTTATTTAGGTGCGACAAATCGCCTTGAAAATGAGTTCTAGCAGGTTTTTTGGGTCGCTGAACTCGAATCCAAATTAAGCTGTACCTTCTTTTTACGGGTTTTACAGTACTTGCAGCTGGTTTTACGCGGGGAATGAATTGCATTAAAAATGTTAATTAGGGATCTTCATTACGAGAAGTTTAAAAAAAATATTTTCTAGATAATTCGGGGTTGTTTAAAAAAATATGAAGCCTTATTTGACAATTTAATGTGGATCGTGTGTGGTCGCGAGCCGCGGGAGATCGCCATATCCAGCAGTGGAGAGACATAGGCTGACAGTATGGTATGGTTATAACTAGAGATAGATGCGTATGCAAAATGCATATTTTTATGATTTTTCGTTTATAATGCATAATTCGATATAAAAACTAATTTTCAGAAAAGATCCGAAACAAGTCAGACGCCGTTCTTGTTAAAAATCCAGGTCTTGACGTAATTAAACAAATAAATGCGTAAATTAATGCCACAGGTCAAAGCTTTCCTGACTTTATTCCTGCGGACATGGCACCACATTTCAGTGTGACCTGTCACGTCGGTGGACGTGGAGCGGTCATTTTCGGCCTACAAATTAATCCTAACTGACAAACGTCACAAGTTTGAAATTCATAATTTAGAGAAGTATGATGTCATAAAAACTATAATTGTTTGTGTAACTTTATGTCGAGAGCTTTTATTCTGTGCAATCAAAAAATGATGTCACATAAAGTTGTTTCTTTTCTGATAGTGCATATATAATGCATATTTAGACCTTTTTTTCGTGCATATTTGGACATTTTGATAGTGCATATAATCCTATGTCTAGTTATAACGTTAATAAAACATCAATCAGTCGTACTGTAAAATAAAGAATTTCAAATTATGCCCTATGTAAGACACATTGATTTATTAAAAAACTTACCGTAACTCGATCTGATTGTCACCGTCAGTCCTCTTCTGCAATTTGTCCAACAACGCCAGACAATCTGCGTATTCCCCGTAGGGGGCGCCACTGCTGCCGCACAGTGTTGCCAACTGCGACTTTATGTTGGTGATCTCGCTCATACGTCGATCCGAGTCCGCAAGATCGATAACCGCTTGCAGTTTTTCGGCTCGACAGAATAATTCACGGGCCTAGAAAAGAAAATTCTGTGTAGGCTAATCGAGCAATCGGATGAATTCCTCCACACCTTATCTAATATGCGATTTTAGTTAGCATTGTTTCCCAACCTTTTTTACTTTTTTTTTATAGGGAAGTTGGCGGACGAGCTAGCGTTCCCACGTGATGGTAAGTGTTACCACCGCCCATAGACACCTGCAACACCAGAGGGTATACAGGCGTGCGCGCGGAACTTGAAAAATCCTATTCACAGCTTTCTTGAAGAACCCCATATTGTAGCTTAATGGAAAGATCTCTTCAGGCAGTTTGTTCCACAGCCAACGGGTTCGCGGTATAAAATGATTTTTGAACCGAACAGTACGCGACAATGCGAGGAATACACTTCTGTGACGGGAGGTGCGGTTGTAGAAATCCGAGGTGGGAATTATATTGAACAACTCTTCAGAGCATTCTCCATTGTATTGGCGGTAGAACACAAAGAGAAACGCAACGTGTCTCCCAACGCCAAGGGGTTCTCGTCGACAATGACACACTCCCAAAGTTAATGAGATGATTGCGACAAATCGGAAATTTCAGGCCAAAAAACAACAATTTTGACATATATTTTATATAATATTGTAATCAGTACTGAACGGAAAATAGTATAAAAGCAAAGAAATGTGATAACGCGACGGAAAGCTTTCAAGACGTCACCAGCAAAACAAATGTCACAATGACAACGCGGACGCCTTGGCATGGTGCACTTACTGCTTTGCTACCGAAGCAGTAAGTGCACCATTGTAAAGGACGATATTAAAAGGAAATTATTAACATGGTGAGAAAGTAATTGCATCGATACTCGTATAAAGAATAAGCTAAGCTTACCTGTTCAGCGTAGTGACCGGTAAGTGCATGTATGACGGGGGTGTTGCTTCCAGCACCTTTCACAAGCGTTACACAGATCTCTTCAATTAATCCTGTGGACGGTACGTGTGTGCCGCAACATAACTCTCTAAAACACATATTTATCTAAATAAATATACATAGAAGACCTAATATCATGCATAGCAAAGTGCAAGGGTAGCATATTTCAGAAAATATTTTTTCCTCATGTGCCGACCAAGCTCCCAACATAATTGAAGAGACATATTCCGTATAAACGCTAGCCGTGATGCTCCTACAATAGTCTCATTAAGATGAGTCTCTATATAAGGTCCTACAAAATAGTCGTGGGTATTCACAACTCCTCGGAGTGTTTCGGCTCCGCTCGCGGATCCGACTCCTCTTAATGATTCCTTGACTCCTTTGATTCATCTACTTATATTTTATAAGAGCCTGAGAGTGACTCAATCGCTTTGCATCATGTTCGTTCATGTAACTCAGCAATCCAAAAATGAAAGGACTAAATGACTCCTCGGAGTCGATAACAGTTCGCCGGAATCATTAAGAGTTTCGGCTTCGGTCGCGGTTTCGGATCTTTTCATTCACTAAATCCGGAGTTACCCATCGCTACTATAAAACTTATTTTGGTGTCATAAATAAAAGAAAAAAAAGTATTACTAAGTAAAAAGTTACTTTTTAGTTGTAACTAATAGAGAACTGCGCGGTACTAGCGCGCGAGCGCCACAAGTGGAGAAGCAAGGGAGTGCGGGGGTGTCCGCCGCGCGCGACTTCATTCCCTGACCGCCACGAACGCAGGTATCAACTACGCAACGTGTTACATGCGAGTAAGTTAATCTCCAATTATTTATTTTTTATGTAATAAATAAATCATGAAGTACGTGTTAATTTTTAGTTAGATATAATTAGTGTTTTAGTGTACTGATTGATGTATTAAAATATTTGACATTATTTTTGTAGGACCTTGTATAGAAGACTTCACACAACATAGACATACTACAATTCCGCCGATGTTGAATTTAACGAGATACAAAAAGCCTTTAAATATGTATCAATTGTTATAACAGGACACATATGTTATGTTGACAGCGCCGACTATAACTCTATGGTTATGTTCATTTAAGTAGAATGTTGTTAAACAAAGTGGTAGTAGCTAATAGAAAAACATTACTTACTTGGTCAATACAGGCGTTTGTGCTTGGACCAGTCTCAATCCAGTTTCAGGGTAGGTTTCCCCTGGCACTGTCAATACTGATGACTCCCCAGATAATTGTATGCTGTCTATGACACGAGTCTCTATTTGTGCGTTTGATTTTATTGACTTTCTGTAAAGAGGCATGATGAAATAATAGTAGAAAGAACATCAATTACAGTATAATAACAATAAATGTGCCATCGGGCTCTAGTAGATCTTAAAGATAAGAAAGAATTAGTAGACCTCAGAAAGTAACTAATGGCGGCCATCTTCAAATGTCCAGTCTATTGACATAATATTATAGGGTTAAATAAAAAAGTACCAAATAAATGACGTACTCGTATTTCTGTACTTGATATATTATCCAAAAAAGTTTTAAAGATTTTTTTTAATGATGTCTATCTTTGTTACTCTGCACTATGCTACAAACAGCCTTTTTTGGAATGGCTAAATTCTTGTGGCCCTAATGGCTTTTCAAGAGTTACTGGACATGTATGGATTAAAGCTAGTGCAGACGCTCAGCCAGGAGCAGTGTGCAGCAACGAGCCGAAGGGTTCCCCCGCCGGTAGACCGGCGGAACGAAGGGACCTCGGCTTAGGGCGTTACTTTGGGAGGGTACCGCGGGATCGCGAGGCGGTGAGAATAAAAAAGAAAAGAATCCAAAAACATTTGATGTACAAAAAAAGTCTTTAGATAAAGCTTCATACATTCTTTTTGACATTTAAATTAATATTTTACATTCCCCAACACAGATTTCATTCTTCCTCTGAGGTAATTATGTATCTGTTATTTTGGAGGATGGTATAAGGAGAAAGAATTGAATTTGAATTTAGAATCTGACATGCTCATGTGAAAAGTAAATGTGCTTTCTTATTTTGGGTCAATCATTATTAAATATTGTACATTAAAATGGAGTAGGGTGAAAACGAAAATGTATTCCTGTAATTGCATTCCACAAAGTAGGCATGGAGCCAAATGAAATTTAACGAAAATGTATTCCTGTAATTGCATTCCACAAAGTAGGCATGGAGCCAAATGCAATTTTTAAGACTCAATCCGCTATCAGCTATCAATGAGTGACTAAACCATATTTTTGTGAAAAGGTATTAAGTCGTAAAGCCTCTTAACAACACCCTGTTCCATAACCAAGAATAGTCCTTACAGCACCAGGTCATAAGGCTCGCTCAACACAGATGTGGCCAGAAAGGAATATTTCCAATGTCATTAGAGCTGAAGACTGGCCGTCATCTAGTTCCGATCTTAATCCGCTCGATTATTTAGATAGCATGGCATGCTCTCAACGCCATGATAATACTGAATCCATAAATCATTCCATAAGGGTGACAGTTGCCAATTTTCCCATGGAAAGGGTGCGAGTTCCAATCAAAAAGTAGCCACATTTGAAAGATTGTATAAAAGTAAAAGGTGACCATTTCAAATAAACGTTATATTTTTAAAATGCTTACCTATTTATTTCTAAAATAACAAATTCTTTGAAAATGATAATTTAAAAGAAAAAAAATGTCTAGACAATTGCAACATGGCTAGACTAGGTTTACTAGCTATAATCATTTGACAAATATATAATACTAGCGAACCGCCCTCGCTTCGCTTCGGTTTCGTTAAAACAATATTAAACTATACGTATAAACCTTCCTCTTGAATCACTCTATCTATTGATGAAAACCGCATTAAAATCCGTTGCGTAGTTTAAAAGATCTAAGCGTACATACAGAGGGACAGACGGCGGGAAGCGACTTTGTTTTATACTATGTAAAGATTAACATTATACGATTTTATAGTAGGTCTACTTAACATTCTTAACATGTTACTCACCTAATTAATTCTTGAGCTTCTAACAGAACTTTGTGCGACAACTTCTCGCCATAAACTGACAGATTTAAGGACAATCCCATGTCAGTAACACTTGATCCAATTTGACACACAACACTATTTGGCAAAACTTGTCTTATCGTTGCGTTCAGTAAATGCACTGCTGTATGATTCTTCATTATTTTAAGTCTTCTATCACTATCTATCTCTAATTTAACTTCACTTTCACAATTCACATATTCACATTCATCATTATTCACCGTAAAAGTACCTTTATGGAAGACGAAATTGCGAATTTTAAAAACACTGTCCACTTTTAAAGTTATGTCTTTACTAATTTCTATTTTACCGGTATCGGCTACTTGACCACCCTCTTCACAGTAAAAATTAGTCTCTTTTGTGACTAGATAATAGTTCTTTATCACAGAAGGTTCTAGAAAGTCTATCCATTCTCCATCTTCATTCAAAATGGCGACTAATTTAGTTTTTAAAGGTTTAAATGCTATCTTATTGTCTACGATTTCATAATTGTATTTAGGCTGATCGTTTGTCGATGACACACCATTTTTTGTTAATTTTTCTATAACTTTTTCAAACATTATTCCTTTATTATTAATTTGTTCTTTGAAAGCAGTCTTGTGTCTGGACTTATGTTGGGACAGAAGCGTCCAGAAACCTTCTATGTCTATCTCTAAATTGTTTAGTTGGGCTATTCTTTCTATAGTGTCTTCTTGGAAGCCATGCGTGTCGTATAATTTGAAAACCAATTCTCCTGGTATTACAGTTGATTTTTGTTTAGACATTGCCTGTAAAATACAAAATATTTTACTACAGACCTGCTAGCTTCGCTGTGGTGGTATAACAATTTTCTAAGGAATGCAAATGTAGGTTCTTATGACTATTATTTTCAAAATTGGTCAAAATGGCTCAGTAGTCATTTAACTTTTACATATGAAAAAACAAAAAGGAACAAAAGCCATTGTCGTTTGTATTAAAGTTCACTTTTGCTTGACTGGATTTAAAATGTTAGCTGTATAAATACTTACTTTTTTTTAAGATCATGGACTAAGTTGACGAGCGTTTAGTTATGTTTGTTCATATCTGTATGTATTGATTTATTTCTTTAAAAAAACTAATTCAAATAAATTCAAATCAAATCATTTGTTTTCAGGAATATGGGTATGGTATAGATGATAATTAGAAAAAAAATAAGTACATTCTATATTCTACCTAACACACAGGCAAAGTAAAAATAATAATAACAATACCAGTAAGAAATCATCAAGTAAATAAAATCATTAATTTAATGTCATATAAACAATATATACAAATTGAAACACTTACAATCTTTTTTTTTATGGACGCAGGCGGCAGACGAACATACAGTCCATCTGATGGTAAGATGGTACTGTCGCCCATAGACATCAGCGATACATGCCAACAGGAGTCCAAAATGACAAACGTTGGCACGCCTCCAGATGCGCTGCCTACCTTTGGAGATTAGGAATGGATTTGGAGAGAGGGTTGGGAAAATGGGGAGGGATAGGATGGGAATGGGGTCTGGCACATCTCACTACCGAAACACGTACGTACATTAGGGTAACAAGATAAAGTGAGAAATGCAGTACATTTCAAGGTAATCTTCTGTGAGAGAGGGGTAACGTGGTCAGTCGAGCGCGCCCAGCAGCTGTTGGATTGCATCGTGCACTATCCCCCTCAAAACATAACATCTATAATGATAACTAATTTGGAAATCAGAAACTAAGTCCCAAGTACAGCCTAGTTAAAAATAAATAACATACCTCTTTAAATTCCTTATACCCTTGAGCAAAGCCAGCCGTCTCCACATCTCGCAAACCCTCCACTTCAGGGTGCTGCTTCGCTAAATCCTTCCATTTCCTCATTAAACTACTCCTCAACTTCTTATAAGCCTCCATTTCTTGCTCTATGATCAATTTTGCTTCTTTCTCTTTGTGGATTAGTTCAGGGTATGTGGATCCTAAACTGATGACTACTTCGTCGTAAAGGTGGGATAGCAGGTTAGGATTTTGGAATATTTCCGTGGATATCTTGAACGATTTGCGCATTATTTGTTTTAGGTTGACGCTGGAATCAGATAAAAGAGTACTCGTCAACCCACCAAAAAGATCAAAAATACATAATGTTCAAAAGATGTCATGTCATAATGGACATGAATAATGTCGTAAAACCAAAAAATAATCTATAGCGAGGACGCTCAAACTTATAGATACTGTAGGCCAGGGGTCACCAAATGGCGGACCGCCGACGTATTTTGTGAGGACAGATTTCTTTTCGTTTTATTTGTTAATTGACATTTTAAATCTTGGTTGGACATTTTAAATCATCTACCGCATCTAAACGGACCGCGACAGTCTTATAATTTTGAAAAACGGACCTCCAATGAAACTAATTGCTGTAGGCAAGATGATCCTTGCTGTAGGCGATCTACAGCAAGAAAATAGGGCGGCAAACGATCGACTAGATTAGTTAAAAAAAAAACAACTTTTGTAAGAGTATTTATTGCATATACGAGTTATACAGTAATGTTATACAGTATAAGTGGGTTCAAAATCGCATGTCCGGTGAAATAGAAAAAAATTAAGAGGTCTTGTGAAATAGTAATATATACTAATATAATAATAATATAATAGAGGTAAAACTGTGTGTTTGTTTGTGGGTATGTTGGGGGTAATGTCTGGAACTACTGAATCGATTTCAAAAATTCTTTCACAGAAATTTAAAAATAAAATAAAAATACTTATAAACCGAAGCGAAACGAGGTCGCTGGTAGGTGGATAAATTTATTATTTATTTATACTTTATTGCACACAAACACTTTAAAGAAGGCGGACTATTAAGTCCGACTATTAATTCTCTACCAGTCAACCTTTGGGAAAACGGAGAAACAATTGGGGGTGCATTACCGGTGCGGTGTCGCGCCGGACGGAGGTGGACGGCGGTAAATTTATTTTTTAGTGAATGTAGTCTACTTTATTGGTAATTGAGAACTATTATATTTCCGCGATGGACCGTTTGAGCACCACTGGTTTAGAGCAACAAATATCAAATTTAATGTCACAATAATAACTTTTATGAAAGCAAATAGTTTGTGATCGTACAAAGAATGCTTATATGACATTATGAGGTCTCTCCTTTTTTATAGAAGCGGACGGGCCACAAGATGGTAAGTGATCACTGCCGCCTCTTGCACATCTGTAACTCCAGGGTATGCTGCCGACCGCGCAGAATCCCGTTCACAGCTCTCTTGGAGAGCCCCATGCCTTAACATAACGGAAAAATCCCATCCTGTTCTTCCACAACTTTCGGGTTTGGCGGTATAAAGTGAGTCACCTAGTAGCGGGGAACACGCCGTCAGCCAGACAGACGCTGACCATCCTCGCGTGGTCGGCGAGCCGTCTGTAAGCGCAGTCCAGTGATGCATCGTTGCCAAAGCGCCCGCCGTAACCCGGCACGCCTTTGCTGTTCTGTTTAAAATGGTTTTATGTAACAATTAGAAATGACTAGGTACAGATTTTGATAGGTAATATTTTTTATCTATTTTTATAGGAATGTAGGCAGTCGAGCAAGTGGTCCATGTGATGGCGATTACCGCCGCCACCCATGGATACTTGCGACACCGGGTGCGCCGCCGATCTTGCAAAATCCTATTCACAGCTTTCTTGAACAAACCCATATCGTACCATAATGGAAATATCTCTTTAAGCAGCTCGTTATACAGACTACGGTTTCGCAGTATAAAATGTTTTGTAGACCGCACATTGCACGAGAACTTCGTTATCAAGGAAATACGGATGCACAAAACTTATATGACGGGAGGTGCGGTTGTAGAAACCCAAGGAATTATATTGAAAACGTTTATCAACGACACAGTGCTTTTATAAGACATCAATACAAAATAAGTAAGCGAAAAAACAATTCAGATAACAGGTTTAAGGGCCTACATTTTCAATAGCCTTTATGATTGGTTGGAACAAGTCCGTGTCATAGTTAGTGGGTACTCCCTGCAGTAGCGCCGCCATGCGCTCTAAACCCATCCCGGTGTCAACGTGGTGATGACGGAGTGCTTTTACTTTGCCATCCACTTGTCTGAAATAGAAATAATTTCATTCAACTTTTTATTAAGGTTCTGTTCTGCACTCAAAAACAAACGCATCAGTCTATATATCAGCGAAACAAACCAGTCGACTGATCGTCCCGCGAACAATATGCAAAGTCTGTCTAATAATTTATTGTACTTACTCGGGGAAATTTTTAGGATGCTGTAAATTGTATGTGAGCAACATTGTCTGATTGTGCAATAAGTTTTCTTATTTGAATTTTGAAATTGTCTAAGTCATATATGGTAATGTGGGTAGTTCAGTACACTTTTCTGCTTTGTTAATAAACAATGTGGATTAAGGGGTAGATTCATAAAACGATGACAGGTGTGTGATTTTACAATGGCTACCGAGCTGAATACAAGATCTCGACTTACGATGTGTTTTAATTAACTACTGGACATAATAGTCTATCAAATACCTAAGTCTTTATAATTATAACATTTTTTGTAAGTTTTTTTTATAGAAGTGGTGGCAGATAAGTGTGCTGCGATGACCACGGTTGCTATCAAGTGATTACCGCCTCCCGAGAGTACCTGCAATACCAGGAGGAACGCGGGTGCACTGCCGACCGTGGAGAATTCTATTCACAGGCCTTTTGAAGAGCGCCATATCGTAATTGAGTGGAAAAACCAGTTAGATTTTTTTTTATCTACATTGAGCAGTGAAACAGCACAAGCTAAATAGCATGGTGTGGAATAAAATAAAGTTGCATAAAAACCTGTTACACTGTATGAAGACGATGTTCCATATCTCAGTGAGGGTCCCATCGGGGTTCACGTGATGTATCTCGGTGCATGGTCCGCATGGTCCAGCCGCAGCCATCTCCCAGAAGTTGTCCGCAGCGCCCATCTCTTTGAGACGACTTGATGGCACTCTGATTTTATACAAGTTGTCAATGAAGTAACATACAAGCTGGAAATCGGTTGTTCAATATCGAGAGTACAATTGATTCTACCAGTTTCTCTTTCAATAGGTTTCTCTTTCATAAGTTATTGT
The DNA here is from genome assembly GCA_943735995.1 of Sesia bembeciformis. Classification (NCBI taxonomy): domain Eukaryota; kingdom Metazoa; phylum Arthropoda; class Insecta; order Lepidoptera; family Sesiidae; genus Sesia; species Sesia bembeciformis. The sequence continues at coordinate 2,063,618 of OX031042.1, forward strand.
TAATTTTTATTATATCTTTTATTCTAAGCGTAGTTACGCCAAATAATTAAACTTATTGCAAATACCGGCATGGCGGTCACTACTTTATAGTGAGTAATGGTAGAACAATCGCGTTTTTTACACATACACATTTATCTATTTAAACGGGTCTCAACGCAAATGTTTACTTTATTTATTTTACTCGACATTTCGGTTGGGATGCACCAACCATGGTCTTTAGATGTTTGTAATTTTTGATTAATTCCGTATTTATATATTTAGAGAAAAAATTGGTCAGGGAAAAAATTTCGGCATTAAATATTCGTTAACATTACATCCATGAGCTATCACTCCAAAACACTCGAACGTACCCAATTTGTTTCCAAATATCCCTGCATTCCCGGTCCTCAAGCAGACCAAGTATAATGTCTCCCGAGAAGTATGTCACCACCAGGTTTTCAGGTTTAAGCCGGTAAGGACCCAGTAACAGATCCCATGCCATTTGACAGGCTTCTTTCTGAAAAAAATAATGACATTTATTTAGATATGAATAAACCTACAAAAAGAATAACTTCTGTGAATTTGTTTCATTATATATAACCCTTTAATAACAAAAATATACTTATTACTACAATATTAAATTATACTATCAATCGACCAATTGGCGCAGTTGGTAGTGACCCTACTTGCTGTGCAAATGGTCCCGGGTTCAATCCCCTCAATCCCCGGTCCGACATACATTTGTTTAATAACAAACAAAAATGTATGTTCAGGCCCTGGGTGTGTGTTTGCCTTTGTCTTTATATGTGTCTCTGGATCCATGACACAAGAAACCCTAGTGTGGGCCACTGAGTGTGGCGTTATTTATTTATTTATAATAATTTTACAGCACAAGTATATTGTTATATCCATAAGAACTTCGACTCGAAAAATTCCTTCTTACTGTCGCTGTGTCATTAATAGAAAATGTTGTTAACATTTCACAATTTCACATTTCTCGCTTCACCAATTTCACTTTGTTGTTGATGAGTCAATCAGTCACTCTAGACATCTCTGTTTATATGTATAGATATATAAACTTCTAAATCCCTGTATTTTAAGATGATGCAGTATAATTTGTGTACATTGTAATTTAGATAACAAAAGTAATGAAAGTAAATAAAGTAATAAATAATAAAGTAACAAAAGTAAGTTATGAAAAGTAAATAATCAGAGATTACAAAGTCCATTTCATTCTATACTCACTTTATAATAATCTCCAAAAGACCAATTTCCAAGCATCTCAAAGAATGTGTGATGATGCCCATCTGCCCCGACCATCTCCAAATCATTGTGTTTACCACCAACTCGGACACATTTCTGGGAGTTCACTGCGCGGGGACAGGGTGCATCAACATTTCCAAGGAACACACCTTTGAACTGAAATTGTCAAATATTCATAGTGTAGAACTGAAATTGGTCATGTGGTGTCAGTCGGCTTTTGAATAGAACCATTCCATCTCTTCCTATGGGTGTCATAAAAGACAACTAAGGGATAACAAAATTACTACCACGAGCCCTGAGGAACTACACTACTTTTAAAAGAGTGGACTCGCCAAGCCACTTGACCAGTGGGGCAGCATGGCGTTTTAAGGTCATACATCCTTCATGTACAAGACAATGTGAATGATGATGCATGTCCAACACTGGACAAAAAGGGGTTGGTTACAGGTTGGTTGGTTGGTCATATTTTCAAGATATACAAGATTCTTTAAATATATTCCTGGAAATGCATGAAATAAAAAAAATTGGAGAAATTGATTACAGCATTAAAGTAATATCTCAATATTCAAAGTGAAAACACAAACATTCAACTTTAAAACTGTGCCCTCGGAAATCATTTGATATATCAACTTAATCCACAGATATAATAAAATGCATCATCATATATCATGCTCTTGGCTTGATTGCCCGAACCACGAGGAAGACAACCTCAATAAAAAAATAACCCCAATCTTAAGGTGGGACCGTGCCGAGAAGATGGATGGCTGTGGGAACTCAGTCGTGAACGCCAACCTCGACGAAACTGGCTGACGTCGTTGAATAGTGCCTTCCTACAGGAAAGGGCGTAACCCTGTAGGCGACCTTTTAAATCGACCCTGCTCGTGGGAATAAAAATGAATATGAACAATAATTTACAAAATAAACCACAAAAAGAAACACCAGCTATACAAGCAAAAAAATTAGTGCAGCAAGCCTTTCACCCAGGCCTCTTTGAAGCAAGACGTAGGAGTGCCTCCGTCGGAAGCATCTCTAGAACCGACAAGGAAAATTATACTCAGGACCCTCAAGAGAAAATAGACAAAACAGATCCTGAGCTACCTAACTGGCAAAAAGTGCCAACCAACAGAAATAAAAAAAGGAAAATGTCGAACCCTCCATCACCCGATGGAGTTCCAATATCAAATAGCTTCTCTGAACTACCCATATCTGACAACGCACAAGAAAAATACCAACCAAAAGAAAAGAAACCAAGTAAACCTCCTCCAATTATACTGTATGGGGTAGAGGACGTTAATAAACTTACAGAATTCTTAGAAACAACAGCAGAGAGATCAACATTTAACTACAAAATAATTAATAAAAATCAAATTAGAATCATTACAAAAGATGTTAATATCTACAAAAATATAATTTCAAGAATTCGAGAGAAAGGGCTTATCGGGCATACATTTAATAGAAAAGAAGAAAGAAGCTATAGACTCGTCATTAAAAATCTGCATCATACAACCCCTCACAATTTTATCATAGATGCATTTGGAGAAACAGGTAACACAGTAGTTGGGGAGATTATAAATGCACGATATGGACCAGAAAAAAAACCTACCTCGACCTTCTTTGTTAACCTCCAACCTGGCCCCAATAACAAAGCCGCAAAAAACATAAGAAATATTTTCCACCAATTTGTCACGATAGAAGACCCAAGAAAAAGAACATCCATAGTACAGTGTCAAAGATGCCAGCAGTATGGACACACAAAAAATTACTGTATGAGGCCCTATCGCTGTCTTAAATGCGCTGAATCTCATCCAACCAAGAATTGCCCAAAGGTTGGTCGCACAACCCCAGCAACGTGCGCCCTTTGTCTAGGACCGCACCCATCAAACTACAAAGGTTGCGAAGTATATAAAGAAATATTGGCTAGAAAAACCCAAAAACGCACCACTTCAAGACCTCAGACAAACCTTAATGCGATCACACAATTACAAGATCAAACAAAGAACGCAACCAAAACTGACACTGAAAAACCAAAATACTACAGTGATGTCGTGAAAGGCACACTACCAGATAAATCTTTGAACCTTCCACCACAAAAAGAAAATTATCAGCAAATAACCCACAACAGAATAGAAGAGATTTTCATAAAACAATCAGAAAAAATTGACATGATCCTACAACAAATGAGCAACATGATGGGGCTCTTGACAACTCTAGTCAACAAACTGACAAAATGATGAAACTAAAAATCGCCACTTGGAACATAAATGGTCTCTCGCCAAATAAAAGCGAAGTAGACACTCTACTAAAAATACATGACCTAGATATCCTACTCATATCAGAAACTCACTTTACAAATAGCAGCCATGTAAATATCAGTAACTACAACATATACACAACAAACCATCCCGACGGTACTGCTCACGGGGGAGTGGCCGTCGTAATAAGATCTTCCATAGAGCACTATGAACTTCCCCAGCTCAAAACTGAACATATACAAGCGACCTCAGTTTCAGTCCAAGATAAAAATGGGAATTTTATTGTATCCTCAGTGTACTGCCCTCCAAAGCATAAAATCACAGAACATCAATTCAAAGGTTATATCGACACTCTTGGCCCACGTTTTATAGCAGGAGGAGACTGGAATGCTAAGCACGTGCATTGGGGGTCCAGGCTAATTACCACCAGAGGTAGAGAACTTAAAAAAGCTGTTGATAAGAACTACCTAACAACTATATCTACATCGGAGCCAACACACTGGCCAACAGATCCGAATAAGTTGCCTGATGTACTGGACTTCTTTATAATGAAAGGTCTTCCACGACTGTTCTATGAAATCGAAAGTTGTCTGGATGGTTCCTCAAATCATATTCCAGTCATACTGTGCATAAGTGCTAAAGTATTGAACTCCCAAAAAAATCCGAGAATGTATAATCGCCAAACAAACTGGGAGAACTTTAGATCACTACTAACGGACTCATTAGAACTAAACTTGACCCTAAAAACCGAAGATGAAATTGACAACGCAACCTTTAGCTTCACAAGTGCGGTCCAGGACGCATGTTGGAAGAGCACAGAAGAACAAACACACAAAAATTCAAGACACAATCAAGTTCCTCAGGAGATAAGGGAAATGATATTGGAGAAGAGAAGGTTGCGCAGAGTATGGCATACTAGTCGAAACTCGGATGACAAAAGAGCATATAACAGCTACATGAAATTACTCAAACAAACTATAAAGGAAACTGAAAATGCTACAATTGAAGCAAACCTTCTGTCGCTCACTGCCACAGCCTCAACGGACTATGCGCTGTGGAAAGCCTGCAAAAATATGAACCCTATAAGAAATCCAAAACCGCCTCTTCGACTTCATGGAAATATCTGGGCTAGGTCCAAACAAGAAAAAGCTGACGCATTTGCGCTACACTTATCCAAGGTTTTTCTCCCAAATGAACCAAAACCTGATTCCGAAGAGGCAGATATAGCAGAAATCCTCCAACGTGACCACCAACTTGAATTACCACTGAAAACTGTAACGCCAAGAGAAGTGATCAGGACTGTCAAACAATTTGACAACAACAAGGCACCAGGGTTCGATTTGATTGACAAGAAAGTCCTCATGGAATTACCACAAAAGGCTATCACATACCTGACAACACTATTCAATTGCATTATCAGAAGAGGTTATTTCCCGGCATTGTGGAAAGTGTCGCAGGTTATTATGATCCATAAACCTGGAAAACCACCACACGAGGTGACATCATACAGACCAATAAGCCTGCTCCCAGTGCTCTCAAAACTGCTGGAGAAAATACTCCTACGACGACTATCACTAGCCATGCATGAAAATTCTGTAACACCAAACCATCAATTTGGATTTAGACCTGAACATGCCACGATAGAACAGATACACAGAGTGTGCAAATACATTAGCAATAGTCTAGAGCAGAAAGAGTACTGCTCTTCTGCGTTCTTGGACGTGCAACAAGCCTTCGATCGAGTGTGGCATAAGGGGCTCCTGTGCAAAATCAAATTACTACTGCCCCACAATTTCTACCCTATCATAGAATCTTACCTCAAGGATAGAATATTCCAAGTAAAAGAATCAGATTGCACATCTGGGTTCTACGACATCCTTGCTGGCGTACCACAGGGTTCAGTGCTTGGCCCGGTCTTGTACACCATATTTACAGCAGACTTACCAAAAACACCAGGAGTAACTATCGCAACCTACGCAGATGATACTGCTATACTGACATCTAGCAAGGACCCTGTGCAAGCCTCAACTGTACTTCAAAGAAGCCTAGATGCAATCAACATATGGCTGGATAAATGGAGAATCGTAGCAAGTGCTAACAAGTCCGTCCAGGTCACATTCACATTACGGAAAGGAACCTGCCCTCCAGTAAGACTGGGTGGTAGAGAACTACCCCAGAGCAACAAGGTCAAATACCTGGGCCTGCATCTAGATCGTCGATTGACATGGAAAACCCACATCGAAGGCAAAAGAAATGTGGTCAACCTTAAATACAGAGGCCTATACTGGCTACTAGGCAGAAACTCTAAACTGTCAATAGACAATAAACTGCTTGTCTACAAGTCCAGCATAAAACCAGTTTGGACCTATGGCATACAACTATGGGGTGCTACATGTGCCTCAAATATAACAAAAATTCAAAGAACCCAGAATAACATCTTGAAACAAATAAGTAACGCCCCCTGGTTCATAAGAAACTCTGAGGTCCACGAACATCTGAACATGCCCACAGTTAAGGAGGAAATAGTAGCACATGCCAGAAGATATAGGGTTAGATTGGAAAATCACCCTAACCTGCTGGCCCAGCAGCTTACTTTGCCAGACTGCATCACTCGCCTAAGGCGACGCCGAATATTAGAACTAGGCAGAATATGAGTCAATATAGCAATATAGGTGTTATTCCTAATGGGGAATACACCTCACCGACAATGTTCACACAACCCATCTGCTCATAGTCAATAAAGACTGATTGCACGATACGCTTTTTAAAAAAAAAAAAAAAAAAAAAAAAAAAATCATATATCATGCACAGCTGTAATGTATATTTTATATCTGTGTGAACTTTGATTGATTATTGACTTAATATTGCCAAAAAATATTAAATAAATCAGGATTATTACAAAGGAATTTTTAGGAAAACACGTTCCTTACAGAGCACACACATCAATTTGTCTTCTTTAGAAGATTCTCTTAATTTTTTCTGAATGAGTTGTGCAATGACCATTATTGCTATAAACTAGCCAAAATGTCAAAAAAAAAAGTGTAAACATGAATTTCAAACATGTTTCATAGATAAATAAGCACCTATTTATTCAATTAAAATTGATATCCTGTAAGTCATAAAGTCCAAGCAGTATGTTAGTTTCGAAGACCTTATCTTAAAAAGATTATATTTTCTTAACTATTTCACCAATTCTGTTAAAAAATAAATAAAAGTCTTTAAGTATGGGCACCCTACATACTGGTAACAATATCAGACAGATGGTTCTTGAGATTAGATTGGGATTATTAAATATCAAAATAAATAGTAGGTAATAGTTTATGTTTGGACATGATACTAAGTTGTCCTTGTAATGACCCCCTTGATATATTATGAACTCTACACTAACTATGGACAATCATTTAACCAAGTTTTAGGTATACATATATTTTCTTTATTAGGCAGGTATTTTCCTTCATACTTATTTTAATAACTATATTTCTTTAAATGTGCAATAAAAGTTGAATTAACTTAACTCTTTTGCATTGGATCTGGATATAACTTTTGTATTAGTGGCCATTTAGGGCAACGGCTTAACTGATCAATGTAATCTCGAAATCTTACCTGATTCATGCCAGCATTCACAAAGGGTACAGTTGGATCACAGAGCGGCACCACGGAACTTGATTTGATGTGCTTGTGACCGTGCTTTTCGGTAAAATACTCTATAAACGTACTCCTTATGAAACTACTGGAAGATTTTAGACGAGTCCAAGCGTTTTTATGAATCATTCTGCTTTTAACTGGTAATCGAAACATTGTTGTAGGTTATATCATTTAACTGTGAATCTTTGGCTTGTAGTTGAGGATATCTTGTATTTTGAAATTAAATATGAGTGTAGTTGAAATCACGGAACACTTTTTGGTCGGATTTAGGGCAACATAAGGATTTCTTCTTATTTTTAAAAAGTATTTTTTATAACCTTGAGTATATGTCGGGAACGTCACATCAAATCCAAAACTCCTGTCAATCACAATTTCACAAATTAAATCAGTGTTCGAAAAATAATAACAAATACATACTTTTCACTCAATAAAATTATGGTGATATTCGAATAAAGCTCTCAATCACAAATTAAGCATATGGCAATCTATGCAATTGCATACTTTAAATTGAATAATATAATTTTAGAAAGAATAATTTTCTTCGACTAATGCAAAATGTTACAAAATAGGGCTTTGAAAACTTATACAGTAATGTCACAGTGGAATTTTAATATGACACCTCACTGATTAGTGATTACTCAACTGTAGAATATTTTTGTAGATTTTACGGGAAAAAGTTTTATTGAGTAATAGAAAGAAAATTGTTAATTATTTATATATCAGTTAAACAGGTTACGTATATGTTTATAAATGGTGTTATAATTTAAAAAACTTATTGGACTATTCACTTAGTACCCGGCGACAAAACGAATACAAACCCTATTGTTGCCAATAATTAGGGACACGTAAGACTTTATGCCGATTTTTAATTTCTGATGATTACAAAGTTATGGCTAGACTGGGATTTGGTTTATTGTGCTTATGTGTTGCTTTATCAACGGCCGAGTTACTCGGCCCGAAAGCTCGTAAAGAAATTGAAAAAGCCTCAAAAAAAGATGACAAGAATGAGAACTTGGAGGCTTCACCGCAGGAGTTGGAGTATATTAAAGAGCTATCCGAAGCGGTAAATAAGGAAATTACCACTCTTCAGGAATATGCGGAGGCTGTAAAGAAAGCAACTAAAGAAAAAGATGTTTTTTCAAAAGGTAATTAGCATATAGTGCATTTTACTTGAATCAGAAACATCTTATACATAATTATAATCGGTCTTAGGAGAGGCTTATATCTAGTAATGAAGAGATGCTGATAATAGTGTTATCAGAACATAGAAATAATATTGTAAATATTGCAATATAAATATTTGGAAAATGAAACTTGTTTATACCAGTTTTCTCATAACTTCAGTACTGACAATAACCAAAGGCAAAATGCAATGATAACAACAAAGCATACAGCTTAGGAACATAAAGCATTACCTATATAAATCAATAAGCAGTAATTATAGCTGCTATTTCTCTTACTCCCGAAACTTGTTGAGGTACCAAATTAAATAAAGTAAATATGTACTTAACAAATATAAATCATAATACAAAACAACATTATATTAATCTTTTGTATTGGAGAGTTACTAACTAACATTACAAGGCTTTAAAGGTCTTTAAAGAGATCAATATTATTAAAATTATCATTATATTTCTGACAACTCTGGTGAAAAAGTTAATTTAAAGAAATAACTTTTCTTACTCTGCTCCCAGATATATGTAAAAATATCTATGTAAAAAGTCACAAATTTGGGAGAATATTTGTATAGGTTTATATAACTTTTAAATAAATCTAAAAGATCCATATTGTTGGAAGGTTTGTCCATAATTTAAAATGTAAAAACCTTCATACATACATCTGGGAGCTACTTTCTAATAAATCATGATTTTTTTGTACAAAATAAGTTTTTCATCGGCTGTATCTGAATCTTACAGAAGAGCGTCTGAACCAATTGGAGTTATCCCTCAATCAGTTGCAGAAGAGTTTGTTGCAAAAAGAAGGGAACACTATTGAGAATCTGCAGATTGTAGATCTTACAGAAAATGAATCTGAGGTAAGGCATACAAACTACTTTTATACGAATGCTCCAGGCATATGCAATTAATATATTGAAAGAAAAATAGTATGTACCAACTTGGAAGATGAGTCATATTGGAGCATTCCAAAAGTAGGTTGGTGTAATCTAAAGTTTTCAAATATTGCCAAAAAAAATTTATATCAACATGTCACCGAAATAATGCAAAGCCTTAAACATGTCATCAATTTAAAATTTATAAAACCATCTTAATAAAAGATAAATTTAATTTATCTTTGTTGTCCTGTTTCAAGCATTCATAACGTTTATTACTCAGACCAGGCGATGATGGCTCACATTCACACCTTGGGCGATGTACATATAATCAATGATATAATAGAATTGTACTATAATTAATAAGAATCATAAGAAATATCTATTGTAAAAACCAGTAAAATTTATTCTACTTTCATAATTGATAACCTATTTCAGTTTTTGCATTATATATCAGTGACACATTGTATATGCAAAATCTATGTAGGTAGTTGGATAGGGCTCATCAAGCCCTATCCAACTATAAACACTAAAACTAAGTGTTTGTCTAAACACTAAAATACAGTCTAAGTCTAAACAGGTTGAATGAGAATTCTAGTCACCCCTTTGTACAATGTTACTCTGTGCATTAGTTTAAATAAATAAATAATATGGAACAGCAAAATCTCCCTTCCAACTGGTGGCGTCGTCTGACTTTTTTATTTACTATCAATGCCTTTCTACCTTACAGAAATCAGATGATAATCCACAAGACCTCTTGGATAAATTGCCTTCAATACCTGAAGAGGAGGAGCCTGAATTGACTCCTGAACTCAAAGAAGGTATTTTTTTTACGTTTTCTCTTTTTGCCAAGTTGCTAGGCTCTTAAAAACCTATGTTGATTAACTAAAATTTGACTTTTTTAATAACGAATTGACATTTTTTTCTTTAAATTATGATTATGATAAATATTCAAATACAGTTTTATATTCATTCTAATACAAATTATATTAATTCATTTTATCACAAGTAAGTAATATCTCATGATATAAGTTAGTAATTATATTATATTAATAAAATCCTTTAAATTAGTTACCATAGTGTACAGATGAGAACTTAATGGTTTTTATGTAGCACTTATTTATACTTTCTGTTTGAATTGTTTATTGCGTAAGAATAGAAAATAATGTGTAAAAAAGGTAATGTAATAATCTCTACTTTTTTTAAATTTTATTTTAGCTAAAGAAATTTTCGACGGTGCAGTGGCAAAACTCAAGCGTCGGTCTCCAGATCTTCGAACAGCCACATCTGAGATAAAACAGTCAGCAGAAAAGGGATATATCCCAGCCAAGATCAAGCTAGCTTGGTCCTTGGTGTATGGAGAAGGGACTGACATTGATATTGAGAAAGCGAGGAAAATATTTGAAGAATTGTCTGAATCTGGAAACCCTTCAGCCCATGCGGTAAGTTAGAAAAATATTATTTGGAACACTTAAAATAACTCCATAGTTGCCGTTTTTCTGTTAAATCCAGTCTCATACTCTGTTTTTGTTCTATTTTAATTTGTTTTAAGTAAGTCGATAGAACCACTAACAAGTATACTTAATAAATTGATCTAAAAAGGTTAAGTTTCTACAATGTGACTTTTGTTTGCTTATGTAATGGTAAAATAACTTATCATATTGACATTTGGAGTTATTATATGTGTCCCAAAAGCCACGGTTTTCAGATGTATAATTTATTCAAAATACCATATATGGGTATTTTAGGGGCATTGAAGAGACATAGGTTGATGGTAATTGTGTTATTGTTTTATTTAGATTTAACTATCTAGCTTTTTAGATTTCAGACCAAGTGTTTTAGAAACGCTTGCTTGTATTTAAACACGCAGCAAATCACGACCAAAAAACTATTTTTGAATAACTGTTGTAAAATACTAAGAATGTCATCACCAAGCCGACGAGTCCCTAATGCCCATTTGCGAGTCCCCAATGCCCATTTGCGGGACACATATTTCTTTATTGTCACCAGAGAGCCTAACCCTAATCCACGTTTAAATTTGCTATCATTTGCTGCTCATTCAGTATTTCTTTCTGCTCCTTTATTTATTTCTCTTACAATAAAAAAAAATGTTTTGGGAACTAAACCGAAAATAAGTATGTGCTAGAGTTGGGGAATAAAGTATTTTGGGTTGAGATGTGATTGGGAGTTATTGCTGTATTTGTCATTCGTGTTTAATAGCATTACAGAAAAATTCACCATTCTATATTGCAGTTCTTTTTCTAACTTGTGATTAAAAGTCTTTTGTCTGCGACTAACAGCTGCAATCTTAAAGTGCCTAATGGGTAAGATTTCGAAGATTTAACAGACTTTTAAAATAGTCTAGATTTTCGCTGTATCTTCTGGCCTGAATTACTTTAATATGGCTTGTGTTTAATTGGGCAGCAAAAGATACTAAATGGGCAGCAGGAAATACTAAATAGGCAAAAAATACTCTAAATCATGATTGGTTGGCATCACTGTGCGTGCATACGTGTCAAACCGGCACACAACCGGAACAGGGAAAACCTATTCAAATTACGTACCATTAAAATCTAAAAGCAAACTACGGTTTATTGTTCTCTTGTGATTTATTCATAAAATAAAAAATAATTTTTATTTTTATTTTTTAACGCCGACTACTCCCATATCTGACATTTCAGAAAAAAAAGGCAAATTTGTAGTTGTAAACAATGTTGCCAAATAAAATAATTAAATATCCTTAATATGGATGATGCTAATATTGTTGGTTATTAATAATGGATAGATAGATAGATGGATAGATGGATAGACGGATAGACGGATATACGAATTTTAATTTTAATTATACATATTTTAATACGAAACTACGAAGACATCATATAAAATAATATTTATTTGAAGAAGAACTAAAACGTGTTTATAATAGTAGTAAAATAGTAGAACAAAAGACGATCAGTGCAAAAAATTAAAAGAAGAAGTCTTATGCGTGGGAGTTAACAAAAAAAAAATACTCATTTACTTTACAAGAAATATGACACTCTATATTAGTTTGTCTTACAATCTTATAATTAAATAAAATAAATATAAGAAGAAATGGATCGATTGATTGGATAGATCTTTTTAAATTTATTCTAATCAGCTGCTTATTTATTATTTTATATCTTCTACAGCACTCGAAGAAGAATAAATAATGAATGGAAGTGAATGTAGAGCATTTAGACGTCTGTGGTATGCGCCGCTTTTTGGGGGGAAAAAAAAAGAAAAAAACAATCTTTTTTTTGTAGAAAAAAGGTGACACACGAGCATACAGTCCACCTGATGGTAAGTGGATACTGTCGTCCATAGACATCCGTGATACATGCCAACATCACTCCAGAACGACAAACATTGGCACGGTCCCGCATGCGCTGCCTACTTTTTTTAATCTATTTTTCTATGCAGATCTACATATATTGCATAACGAATAAATAATTTTGAATTACTAAGAATAACAAAACATTAATTAATAACAATAATTTACTAAGACAATGTCGACTAGAAGGACTCTCTATCTCTTTCTTGTCACCAGAGAATGTAAACCTAACCCATCTATAAATTTGCTGCCATCCAGTATTTCTACTGCTTATTTCATTGTTTCCCCTTTAATATTAAAACTGTTAGTAATAAACCACAGGACTAATACAATATTCAAGCTGATTGGCTAACATTTTCCCCCAGGGCATGGGCTTCCTATATGCGACCGGTATCGGGGTATCGGTCTCCCAAGCCAAAGCCCTCGTCCACTACACGATAGGCGCAATCGGAGGCAGTACTTACGCACAGCAGGCTTTAGCATATCGACATTGGACTGGTGTCACCGTGCCCAGTTCCTGTCCTAAAGCGTTGGATCTCTACATGAAGGTTGCTGCTAAGGGTGAGTTATTATTAGTTTTGTTATTAAGGTTTTAGTTTCATCTAGCTTTTGTTCAACTAGCTCAATATCCCACGGGAACCTTAGTTTTGTAGTCTTTGTTTTCCTTCTTGTAGTTCCCAAGAAGGCCAAGGTGCATATAAATTAGAGGTTGATTTGTCCATACCTTGTTTAAAGACAGGTGTTTGTTTCGGTCTGGATGTTGCACATGTTGTATTCACCTTTGTGGAAAATGACCCCTCTGGCCCATTGGCTAGGGCGTTATTTATTTATTGTTTCATTTAGTTTGGAACTAATTTTTGCTCATGGCTACGTCTGCCTGGATTTTATTTTAAAAGTGCCCTGACATTTAAAACATTTAAATTTTCTAGGTAAAATATTGCATGTCCTTCTTCAGATTTTAGGCTACCTTTCGTATGAAAAACTAAAAAAAAAGGGAAAACAAAATGTCCTAAAATTTTCAGGTCAATTCACGGTCTCAGGTTAAACAAAGTTTTGAATACACTGTGTATAATTTTAATTTTATTGTTGTCTAGTGGCAAGTGGGGTGACGTTTAACGGTGGCCCTGCGATACAGCGTATAAGGTTGATGGAGGAGGCTGAGGGCGGCGCGGGCGCGCTCGATACCGACCTCATCGAGTACTACCAGCTGTTGGCCGAGAAGGGGGATGTACAGGCACAGGTCAGTGGCACCCACATTCTCATCAACTTCTATGTTCATTTGACCGGTTTTAATCAGAATGGATCCAACCCACATGTAGTTTTAAGATGATGGAGCATTTTGTAAAATATGAAACAAATATAAAAACAAAAAAAGGTGATAAAGTACAATATGTGTATGATTTTCTAAGGTCTCAATTTAAATTTTAAAGGGGTTTTGATTGTAAAAATATGCACTATAGTTTAGTTTTTTTATCACAAAATTCTTTATTGTGAAATTATGATTATGGGTTGGATACATTCTGATTAGTCTGTCCTTTATCGAAGCCACAAATACATACATAGTTGATAAAATTCGAGGGGAATTTAAAAGGATTTTATTTTTTACTCCTGTTACTTTATCTCCAGATAAAGTAACTGTTAACAATTTAATAATGAAATTATCTGCCAATTGAATCTAGTGGATACTGACTTTCTGATAAAGTATATGTAATTAACTTTGTGATACCTCCTTATTAAAGGTATTAAAAGGTGGTGAGAGGCTCTTAATGTAATAAATTAGTATTTCCACTGCAATCGCTGCGGGGAGGTTTCATTTATCACCTCCGCAGATATCACCTATATATTAAAATTATCATCCTTTTGCTACAGATGATAATAAAATATTAAGTTAAAGAGTTGGACAAGTGAAAGACAAAATATTAGGAATGTAATTGAAATCATTGAGAATTAATATCATTTAAAATCATTTAAACCCACCCTCGCTTCGCTTCGGTTTATAAATTTCTTTTTCAAACTTTTTTTCAAAATTTCAAATTAAAATATAGCCTATATTAGACACATAATGTAGCTTCCTACTTGTTAAAGAATTTTTGAAATCGGTTCTGTAGTTCCAGAGATTACCCCCAACATACCTACAAACACAATTTTACCTCTTTATTATATTAGTATATATAACGATAATTTCTCTTAGTGTTACTACTGAATTTTACACATAAATTTACACGCCAGAACTGGCAAATCTGTTCAATTAGTGAACATCCTGTATTTAATTACCATCGATTATTTACTCGCATCACATATACTACATAAAATAGTGAGTAAAAAAGAGAATGTAAATACTATGCTACTAAAGTGTTTGGTTATAGTTAGTATTGACCAATTCAGTACGCCTGAATAAATATAAAATGGTTTCCTAAGGTGGGTCTTGGTCAACTGCACTTCCAAGGCGGTCGCGGCGTCACTCTGGACATCACGAAGGCTCTGCACTACTTCCAGCAGGCCGCGCGGACTGGCAATGCGGTCGCCAACGCTTTCCTTGGCAAGGTATGGCATGGTTTTTTTTTTTTTTTTTTTTTTTTTTTTTATGTACGAAGGCGGCAGAAGAGCATACAGTCCACCTGATGGTAAGTGGATACTGTCGCCCATAGACATCCGCGATACATGCCAACATTAGTCCAAAATGATAAATGTTGGCACGCCCCCGGATGCGCTGCCTACCTTTGGAGATATAGGAATGGATTTGGAGAAAGGGTTGGGAAAATGGGCAGGGATAGGATAGGATAGGATGGGAATGGGCTCTGGCACATCTCACTCACTACCGAAACACGTACGTACATTGGGGAAATACGATAAAGTGGAAAATGCAGTACATTTCAAGGTAGTCTTCTGTGAGAGAGGGGTAAAGTGGCCAGTCGAGCGCGCCCAGCGGCTGTTGGATTGCAGCGTGCACTCTCCCCCTCCTAAAATTATTATTTTTAATAACACAACATTCCATATTTAAAAAATGTAATAACATCATAATTTAAAAAATAAATAATTATAAACAAATTAAATTACATTTTTTACACAATATACATATAGCAATTAACTTAAATCTCACTTGTGATAATTAAAATTAAAATGTGATAATTACAAGTATGGTTAGCAGATTTTACAAACATTTTTTGAAATGGACACTGCAAAATGGATGTACACATTGCATATCGAACATTTAGAGAATAGTATTGGATATTGAACATTTTGGGAAATGGTCATGTTGCGTATTGAACATTTTGCGAAATGGATATTTTGACAGTTCGACATTTTTTTCAAATGAACATATTGCGTATCAAAACATATCGCTTATTGAACATTTTACGAAATGGACATATTGCATATTGAATATTTTGGGAAATGGACATATTATTATGGTGTGTTGAATATTTAGCGAATCCATCCATCCATCGAACGTTTTGCGCTTAACCTTGAGTCGGTCTAAATCATTTGGCTTTTCATTGGCTCATCAATTAATTCCAATGCCTGCAATAACATAATTTTTCTAACATGCAGATATTTCACATTTATTCTGTCTATTTCAGATATACTTGGAAGGTGGAGACGGCATCAAGGCCGACAACGAAACAGCTCTGAGGTACTTCAGGAAGGCGGCCGAGCTGAACAATCCAGTTGGACAGAGTGGACTCGGCATTATGTACTTACAGGTAATTAATTGAGCCTTGAAGACGTTTTTAGGTCCATTAGAATGTAGACTACGAAAGTTTAAATTTTAATGTTCAATAACGAACAATAACCTCGATGAAAAATAAGATTGGAGCAGTCTAATTTATGCGCCATGTTGGAAGCATGTTTCTGTGTGCGCGCGCGCACCCAGCGGCTTCGTTTGCGTTGAGTTTTATATTTGCATTTGATTATAGCAGGTTAAACCCACAAAACAAGTCGTTCATTTCTCGACATGTTGCGATGTACAATGAACATCTCTGCTTAAACACAATCAACGTGCGGACACAGAATAACTAATAGTACAAGTAGTGCGGGTGGAATATCGAGTATCTGCTGGCAGTGATGGTCGAAGAGACTTGGCGGAGAAGCATGTATCGACGTGTAGATCCACCTTAACCTCTCTCTGGCAGAGTGTTGAGCACTATCAGAAATGGCGTGCCCTTTGTATGCCAGACGATTTCGCGCGTACTCCACGCGCGAGTTTGCGCTTAATTATTTATGAAATTGAATTGTATTTATACAAAGATCGAAATAGTAGATATTACTTTTTTTTAAAAAGATAGTTATTTTTTCTTGGAAAGCTGTGCACTATAATTTTTACGTAACCGTTCAGAAATCATATAATAGGTCAATCAAACTAATCGTGTGCCAGAACACTATATAGCGCTCCGGCACACGAAGGAAGCACCAAATGAGTGTACGATAACGTGCTCCGGCGTAACGGAGGTTAATAGTAATGACATTAAATTTTTGTTCACACGGACGTCTTAGTTCGTTTTCACGTCTTATGGATCAGTGTCTGCGTATCGTAATGTCTTATTATTTCTTTTCGCTTAGGGTCGTGGTGTGCCGAAAGACTCGAGTGCGGCTTTCAAATACTTCACGATGGCCGCTAACCAAGGCTGGGTGGAGGGACAACTGCACTTAGGATTCATGTACTTCGGTGAGACACACTGTCAATTAAATTTTTTGGTCAATTAAATAATCAAATTAATTTAAAATTAAGATTAATGTTCGAATAATTATTTAACTATTGAAGGTTCTTTGTAATAACGTACCATAAATATAGTTATCATAAATAAATATTCTGTTTTCCAGATTAATAGGTAGGGTTGCCAGATATAGGTTCGTCTCTTCCGGGACATTTCTGTGGTTACAAAGGGGGTCCAAGTTCTAACTTTAACTACTGGAGGATGGACGATAAAAAATGTATTAAATTTACTAGGTAGTACAATTGCTTTTTTTTAAGATAAGAAAAAAGGAATATATAGTAAAATTAGAATATATTATCAACTCGACTGAGCGCCTCTTTATTTTTGGTAGAAAATAAGTATCAGATAGTCTAAAATTAAAACTGAAAATGCACACTTTTTGGGCTTATTAATGACACTTTGGCAGCAAATCAACATGAGATATCAACTAAACTTAAAAACAATTGAGCACCTCTTTTATATAAACTTATTATATAAACTTTTGTAAAATATCTACAACAGTCGATTTTATCGACTTTACTCAGTGCCTCTTTACAATTTTGGTGAAGAATCACCATCAAATCGCATAAACTTAAAAGATAAAATAAAAATGCACACCTTTTTAGGTTTATTAATTAAGGCTTTTTTAAATATTTAGCGCCAGATTTTACCATTTTCAAAAGTTTTTCCCCGTCACTGCTCTGCAAAACTGTTAAAATCTCCGAGCAAGATTCGTCAAAGTTAATACGAGTTTGCAGTTCAGATTTAATCAAGTCCATGGACATTCGGTTTCGTTCTTTAGTCCATAAATTATTCAACAAGCTAAAAATTCTTTCGCAAAAGGCGTTGCTTGTTGGAATAGACAAAACGAAACCAACGATTTTTTTCAGATTTACGAAATCGTTAGCCGTGTTCATTTTAAAGAAATAGGCCCAGATTTTATCGTTTGGCAAGTCTTTTGGAAGCACCTCAAAAACAGCTCTGAGACATGCAAACTCTGTATAAAGAGAATCAATGTTAACCACATTTTCAATTTTTAGAATCGCAGGAAATTCAGAGAGTACATCCCATGTCAATTTCAATTCCTTTGATTTAAGAGACAAAAGTCCAAACTTTTTGTGAATTCCATCAGGCCCGAAATCATATCTTTCGTCCAAATATTCGATTGCTCTTTGCAAGAAAGTGTGTGCCTGTGATGTAAATTTATGCCTTTGGTCTTCGGTGAGGTTCTTGAAAATGCCTCTGACTTTACTTCCAAAAAAATTATCAGTCAATCTGCTTTTTAGTTGATCAAAAAGACCCTGCATTACGCGATCAATGTCCAAAATTGTGAAGCTATCATTTTCTAATAGCGATATTACTTTCGTGAATTCAGGCAATACATTACTCAAGAAAAAAAGATAACAGTCATTCAGACTTTCTTTTTGGCACTCTTCATTGCTATTTATGTCATTATCATCGCAACCTTCGGAAATAAATTCCCACAGCACCCTGTGGCTGTTTTTTGGGCCCTTTTCCAGAAAATAATATTTAACTGCAGGCCAACTATATACTAATCGATCTATTGCTGGCAATAGTGACAACCATCTCGTGGGAACATGTTTCAGCACCTCTTTGTATTCGATTTGAGCAAACTCAAAGCATTCTTTTAATTTTTTTGTTTTTAAAGCTGACGAACTAAATTCGCTGTAAATTTTCATCACGATGCTTTCCACGTCAATATCAAGACTTTTCATTGCATATTTCACAGAATTATTAATAACGTGACAATAACAATTGGCTTTAAAAACATGCTCGTTTTCCTTTTTCAATTTTTGATATACAGAGTTATGAGCCCCGTAATTTACGGAAGCATTATCTGCACTATAAGCGCTTATTTGGTTCATGCTGAGGTCGGCATCAGCAGTAATTTTTTTAAGGCATTTATATATATCGAGCGATGTTTCATTAGCGTCTTCGTAAAAGTCTAATAATTTTTGGCATATACCTTTGTTAATATCAAAATACTGAACGGCGTATGGAAACGTTTTTATGTTTCCAACATTTGATGCGTCTGAGCCAACTGAAAAATAATGAGCTTCTTTTAAATCCGAGATTAACTTTTCCTGCGAATAAGGGCCTAAAACATTGCGCGTGATTGCTGATGCCTTAGTACGTCCACATGTCATTTTTGCAGCTATTTGACTATCTGGGATAATTCTGTGGACATTTTTGGCCAAGCAGTCCAAACTGTTATAGCTTAAACTATGTTTCACGTTATGAAAAACTAGTCCCACTTCCGCTCTGACGATCGACATTTCTTCCTTCGAATCTTTTTTCACGAAAAAGTTGTCCATGCATCTTGAAGTTTTTCTGGCTGACACCATCTTTTTGTGCTTCGTACTATTGGCGTGAACCTACAATAATGAACTACAAAGTACAATCTAAATACAGTTGTTGCGATATAAGGCTGTGCACAGAATTGGGACAGAACTCTTGATGTCGACAGACTTAAAAAGAGGAAGAAATACATGCCCTTGGATTCCTTGGAAAGAGACAAAGAGAGCGGACGTGTATCGGTGTATCTAACAACAATTCTACTCAAGTATTCGCAGGGCCGAATATTTATACAAACAATACTTATGTTTAAATGCCTACTTTTACATATATTTACACATTTCATCCATTCGTCATTCATTCTACGTACTTGAAACAACATAAATAAATACTTACTGTTAACGCGCGGCGACCTTCATATTGAATTGCAATATCTGAGATACATATTCGACAATTTGCAGTGAACTCATTTTTTTTCTCGATCCAGTCTTCAAAATCGGGATCATTTGTCCACTGGTCATTGAAACCCGTGAATCTCTTTTTGCTTGTTGATGGCAACGACGATGGTTCCATTTCGCTTGATGCATATTTTATTTCTCGCACACGTCCAGTTTCATTAAATCAAAACAAAGCACGTTATACCTTATACGAGTGAACAAGCAAGCGGGCGCCGGGTGAATGCCGCTTGCTGCTCTCCTACTCCTCAGGCAGGCGCTTACTCGTTGGATTGCGCGCGCACCGGCGCACCGCGCACCTCGTGCACTGATCCCCACCTCCCCACCACCCGTCAGACCCAAGCATGCCCCACCACTACGCTGGTGCATATTAGCATAGCTTGATAGTCGGCCGGGTGTCATAATCGTAAATTTGTATAAAAAAACCTTTTATTCGAGAATTCCGGGACAAGTAAATGTAATTACTGGACACGGGACGAGATGCTAAATTCCGGGACTTTCCCGGATTTCCCGGCCACCTGGCAACCCTATTAATAGGGTATCTATAAAAATGATGCTTGTTAAATAAAAACTTAATAGTAAAAATCAGGCCCTAATAAGATCCGAGCCTATAACGACTAGCTCATGCCCACTCTCATGGTACACCTTTGGCGTGTTCAAATGGTCACAGGCCAAATTAGACACCCTGGATAGAAAAGTCCAATCAGCCATGCCTCATCACAGAATGCACCGCTTCGTCTCCTTGTACATTTTGAGATAATTATAAGGCGGATATCTTATTTCCCCGGTAACACTAGTTTACAAGGTTTTTATACCCCAGCTGAAAGTCGTTGAATTTTATCTATCCATCTAAAGGTAGTCTAGGAAAAATATTAAAAAAATTCCATCACGTCCACATTCAGAATTATTTATTAAAGAAAAAAAAATAAGAAAATGGACTAAAACGATAAGAACTAAACTAAAAATTACTAATTTTGAACTTTTTTTTATAGGTTTCAGAATCGGTTTCTCTTAAAATAGACCAGCAGTAG
This sequence comes from Sesia bembeciformis, assembly GCA_943735995.1. Lineage (NCBI taxonomy): Eukaryota > Metazoa > Arthropoda > Insecta > Lepidoptera > Sesiidae > Sesia > Sesia bembeciformis. The sequence goes on from OX031042.1 coordinate 2,084,652, forward strand.
TCTCCCAACATATTTTCGTCCCGATATCCTTGATGGCGATCTTCAAAAGCCTTTAAATCCTGGTGAAAACGCTCTCCTTGCTCGTCGCTCATACTTCCCAAGTTTTCCGGAAAAAAATCCAAGTGGGAATGCAGGAAATGGATCTTTAATGACATATTAACACCAATCTTATGATAATTTTGTAATAAATCAGCCACTATGTCTTTATAGTTTTCACTTTTATTATTTCCTAAAAAGTCCTTAATAACAGTTTTGAATGAATTCCAAGCAGCACTTTCATTCGTAGATAAAAGGGTATCAAACTTAGAATCACTTATGATTTTGCGTATTTGTGGGCCGTCAAATATCCCCTCTTTAAGTTTGGCTTCGGTGATATAGGGAAAAAACTTTAGTAAGTAGTGGAAAGCATCACTGTTTTTGTCTAATGCCTTAACGAAATTTTTCATAAGTCCCAACTTTATGTGTAGGGGGGGGGGGGGGGCAAAATAATGTCTTCTGGACCTACCAAGGTCTTTATATGGAAGGTCTTTAGAATGCAATATTGGCTTAGTAACAGATTGTACATCGGCATACACAATACCCGACTTAGTTTTCCTACTAAAACCCGAAGTCTTCGTAACACAAAAGTAACAGTCATTTTCGTGATTACTTGGTTCCCTCCACAACATTGGTGTACCAAATGAAAGGTCTACGTTTTCGCCGGATGACCATTGCAGTAAAGTGATTCTACAGCTCTCACAAAACACATGGGGAACCCAGTTTTTTTCTTGGTTAGCCACAGGAAATCCGAAATAATGAAGATATGCACTTTTCAACGATTCTACTATATGTCTTTTCTTTTTTGTAAATATACATTGTCCACAAACATAACAAAAGCGACCACAACTTTGTTTACACTTTCTACTGGACATTTTAATTGAGTTAAACAATAAATATCTCTTAAACTAAACAAGTAATGCAGCACCAAAGCTAAGCAATTAAGTATGATTCTTTAAAAAATATATTTGAGGGTAGAAAAAAAATGTGACCTGATAGAATTTTTATGTTGATACTTTTAGAACTTATAAAGGTGGCGGGAAGTACTTATAGGTTTTGTAAGGGGTATATAAAAAAAATAAAATTTGTAAACTAGTGTAATTTAGGGCCTTGTTGCCAGAATAAAAATTAAAGCTTGTGTTAAAAGCTTTCATTTGGTATTCGTGTTGTGTGGATTGGATATACTGGCTAAAATGACGCAACAATCTTTATTGCATTTTCTTTACTCTCCTACCGATTCATGAAATAACTTAAAAGTAAATGAAATGTTACTTACTCCTTATCAGGGGGTATCGGCGTCCGTCGCGACTTCAAGCAAGCCAACAAGTACTTCTCTTTGGCATCGCAGTCGGGCCACGTGCTTGCACTCTACCACTTGGGACAAATGCACGCGCAAGGACTTGGAGTATTGCGCTCTTGTACCACTGCTGTAGAGGTGAGGGTTAAAATTAGTGTTGTAAAAATGAGGTTGAGCGCTCGAGCGCTGAGTGAGGACTAGTGAATTTTTAAGACTTAAACTAGGAGTTTTATTTATAATTCAAACTTCTATTGTTTGGTGGTTATTGTCCATGTAATTAAAAGTTTGAGTGTACAATGTTTAAGGTTTAATAGCACTAACATAGAGCGCTGAAGCGTTCAGCGTTTTTTATAGAAAAAAAGGCGACAGACGAGCCATACAGTCCACGTGATTGTAACTGGATACTGTCGTCCATAGACATCCGTGATACATGCCAACATCAGTCCATAATGACAAACGTTGGCACGTCCCCGGATCCGCTGCCCACTTTATCAGATTAAAGAATAGATTGGGAGAAAGGGTTGGGAAAATTGGGAGGGATAGGATGGGATGTACATACGAATTACATACATACATACGGGAAATACGATAAAGTAGGAAATGCAGTACATTTCAAAGTAGTCTTCTGCGAGAGAGGGGTAATGTGGCCAGTCGAGTGCGCTCAGCGGCTGTGGGAATGTAGCATACACTCTCCCCCTACAATGTTATTGTATGTTTAGGGCCTTTCTTACCACCTCCTATTAAAGTAACTACTACAAATCTGATAGATAAGTTATCTGACACTTGATAAATAGAAATATAATAACTATCGTTCGGATAAATGCTAGGTAGGCCATTAGACACTTTATCAGTAGATGGCGAGAAAGGAACTTAAATAATTAATTTAGTTACCTGTTGATTTTCTTTCATTCATTTGCTACCAACGTTGCCGTTAGTAACACAATGTGGGGCAATCAGTGTTGTCGAAAGAGCTGGAGAGGTATTTAACCTCAGAACGGGAAAAGTAAGAAGTCTTGCTTGGTTCATCCTGGGGGAATAGGTAAAGGAAGCGTGCACGCAGATGATTTGCAGAAGATGGATTGTAAAAAATACCACCACCCCATCTTTTTGGTGTCGTAAAAAGCGACTAAGGGTTAACAAAGCCGCTACCACCAGCTCTGAGGGACTGCACCGCCTCTAAAAGAGTGGACTCGTTAAATCACCGCCCGGCTACAATGTGACGTTATAAGGCCATTCACGAAATAATGTGTATGAGGAGATATATATATATATCCAGCAGTGGATGGTAAAAGGGCTGGCTACAGATTGTGTACGGATTGATCTAACTGACCGTTTTGACGGCGTGTAGATCCACGGATTTAGTTTGGTTAGTTTAGTGTTCCTAGTAGATATAGTTTCCTAGTTTAGTGTTCCCCGCAGCCGCCGGCCTCTCATGTTAATGATTTATGTATATCAGCTGTCATGGCATCAGCTGTCGTGGCATCAGCTGTCGTGGCATCAGCTGACGGACTATAAAGTTTGTTTTATATTACTAAAGTCGGTAGGACTTTTGTGTGAATGGAGTACTCTAATTCACGTTTTGTTTTTATTCAGCTATTCAAGAACGTATGCGAGCGCGGCTCGTGGGGCTCTCGCCTGATGTCCGCGCACGCTCAGTGGCGCGCCCGTGGTCACCAGTCCGCGTTCCTGCAGTACTTGCCGCTGGCTGAGCGCGGGTACGAGGTGGCGCAGACCAACGCCGCCTACCTGCTCGACAGCGGTGAGTGTAGGGACCGGCTCGTGGTCACGGAGCCTCAGTGGTCCCCCTCACCCCTCAGTGGAAAGTCTCGGGGTTGGCACGTGGTGACGGAACCCTGTAGTCCCCATCACCCCTCAGTGGGAAGGTTCGGGGTTGGTTCGTGGTTACGGATCCTCAGTGGTCCCCCTCACCCCTTAGCGGTAAGTCCCAGGAGTGGCTCGTGGTTACGGAGCAATTGCAATGAAACTCCATGGCACGTGGAAAGGGCAAAGATCTTCAAAAAATATTGTAGTTTCTTTTAAAAGGATACTCGCTCGTATATTGGCTTTTATCTATTGTGTATTGAATGAATGAAAAATGTATTGACTTAATAATAACACACTACACGTATACAAGCATTAGAATCAATAAGAATACGAATTACAAGCACTTGTTACTATGGCAAAAGGCTGCAACTCGGCATTTGCTACAACAAAAGTAGCAACGCTGATTTTCAGTTGCTGCCGCATTTAAATGTATTTTTTTTTATGGACTAAGGCGGCAGACGTGCATACAGTCCACCTGATGATAAGTGGATACTGTCGCCCATAGACATCCACGATACATGCCAACATTAGTCCAAAATTGCAAACGTTGGCACGCCCCCAGATGCGCTGCCTACCTTGGGAGATATGGGAATGAATTTGGAAAAAGGGTTGGGAAATTGGGGAGGGATAGGATGGGAATGAGCTCTGGCACCTCTCACTCACTACCGAAACACGTACGTACATTGGGGAAATAAGATAAAGGGGGAAATGCAGTACATTTCAAGGTAGTCTTCAAATTATAGTGCCTGGTAATTATAGTTAATAATTAAAAACGTTTTCAAAGTTTCATAAAAACGACTTGGCTACACTACAAAATTATCATAAGTACAAAGGCAGACTTATTTCTGAAGGTATCTCCTCCAGTCAACATTATAATAACCTTACAATAACTTGTGTTGCGCAGGCGAAGTGCGTCTATTCGACGACGCAGAACGTCACCGTCGCGCGCTCCAACTATGGAGTCGAGCAGCCGCTCAGGGCTGTTCCGCGGCTCGCGTCAAACTCGGCGACTACCACTACTACGGACTGGGCACTCCACACGACCTGGAAGCCGCCGCACACCACTACCGCATCGCCTCCGAGCAGCTGCACAATGCACAGGCGACCTTCAACCTGGGCTATATGCACGAGCGAGGCCTGGGGCTGACTAGAGACTTGCATCTAGCCAAGCGTTGTTACGACCTCGCCGCGGATACATCGCCGGATGCAAGGTTGCCCGCTGCGCTTGCACTAGCTAATTTGAATGCGCGCGCCGCGCTCGCGGATATATACCACGTGAGTATACCACCTAGTGTAGTAAGCTAGCCGAATCTAGTACTCAGCGATCTGACTGCCCACACCTCGTGTGTACAAGGTGTCGGCACAGAAGTGCGGTGCATCCGCATTCACTCGATATGTAGGTGTCGATACGGTCCAAATCAAATCATTTTATTGTGAACCATAAACGTTGTCATGTTTAAAATTTATATATTTCAGCTGGTACATAGCCCGAAGGGCATACAATAATTATATGAAAGTAAACAACAATCTTACAATATAAATAAAATTTACTGCTAAGATTAAAATCAAATATACCACGTTTTCAGTATGTACGTTTAAAAAAATCCTACATTATTATATTTTATATCTACATATGTTTATTATGTAATATTTATTATTATTCATCATTATTTAATTCAAGAAAGCTGCGAATAGGATTTTGCAAGGTCGGCGGCGTACCCGCATGCCCCCTTGTGTTGCAGGTGCCCATGGGCGGCGGTAACGCTTACGTGGGACCGCTTGATCGTCCGTCCACTTCTCTATAAAAAAGAGAATTATATCGTCACTCAAATAGTCATTTGGGGTATAAAAACATTTGTCAACAAGAAATGTGGACATTTTTTTTCATAAATACTTCTACGTTGTTAGCGTTTCGGACACATTGAGGTATTTAATTATATCTGTGTGGCGGCCTTGCAAACCCGTAGTCTGTGGAAACGAACTGCCTCAAGAGACCTTTCCTTTATACTGCCACATATGGTTCTTCAAGAAGCTGTGAATAGGCTTCTGCAAAGTATATAGCGCACCCGCATATGGTGTAGCATGTGTAGCCACTTACCACCATGTGGATCGCTTGCCTGTTCACTTCCTTTAATATGAAAAAATGTACCCTCTGCCTCTGATATATTTGGTCTATAAAACGCCCGTAACTTTTAGCTACATCTGTTGATGTATTTGACAAATGACAGCGGAAACTTAATAATTTTTTCAAACAGGACATCAGTTTTGGAATAATTATACAGTTATCTCATTATAGTATTGTCCCAAAGCTCATAGCTCTTGATAATCTACATCACGTCTCTTTCTGTATCATGAAGATAGAAAAAATACAAAAGGGCAATCAATTTTCACACGTTTTGAAACACAGTTTTTTGTCATACTCTCACGTAAACATTCAAACATGTTTTCCTAACATGGCGGAACTATCTTCACGGTATCTTGTTTGATAAACGTTAAACAAAGTTGCATTCTATCTAATGTTTGTCAAATACGTAACATTTGTCAAATGATTTGACATTTTACAGATTTGACATTCAAATGATTTGAGATATCAGAACAGTTCACACAAAAATCGTAATAAATCAGTCTCTATTCCAGAGTCCACTAGCTGTGATATTCCTGAGCGGCGACTCGTTCCTTTCCAACTGGGACTTGTACCTTATCACGGCATTACTTGGAGCACTGGGGCTCGTAGTCTACCTGCGGAGGCCTAACCTTCAACCAGCTAATTGACAGTGAAATGTGGCAGTGATTAAACCATTTGTGAGGACATTGTGAAAGTGACTTTTATTTACTGGGAGACGGGAGTTTTGTTAATAAAATGTGACGATATGAAGTTATCTTATTGAGAGCTGTTAAGTGTTATGCCACGGCCACACTATCGGAAGAACATTACTTTGTATTCGGCCTATGGCGACATTACCGTCCACATACAAAATTACAATTCGGAGTTAACGTTTGTCGCGATAATTCGGGCGAAGTATAGAAAAGTAAAATGGATGAAGCGGTTGCGTTGTAATATGTCGGTTAAATAATTAACCTAACAAAAACATGTCTGTAATATGTTGCCAATCCTCGCGACTGGTTGGCCGACAAAAAGAGGGGAGATCTAAGGGAATTTTACTTCTTGTGGCTTGGCCATTTCCATTCGTGTATTTCTACCATTGATAACCTAATGGCTTATGTGAAATGGCCAACCCACCAGAATTAAATTCGATTAAACAAGTCTTGGAGATTTTTAGATCTCACCTCTTTTTGTCGACGAAACAGTTGCGAAGATAGGCAACATTTTACAGAAATATTTTTGTTGCTATTTCTATTTTTGTGGATGAATTTTTTAACAGCTAGCTTTTTATATCTGCATCTTCCAATCCAGCATTAAATATTATTATTTAATTATTACTATTTAATTACCTATTTAAATGTGAAAAAATCGAAAGAGGAGAAAAGGGCGATTGTGGACGTTATTTTTTAAGCTCCTCTTCCATCGTGGGGCAACTAAGATTAAATATACTTTTTATTTTTGGGCACGCGTCGTAAATGAGATGTTTTTCCTTGTATGGCCCTGATCTTTAGGGTTCTATAATATAGGTTCTAATTCATAACTTTGTAAGAATTCTAAAACGTTGCTCCATACCATAGCGGCCATCAATGTGTTTTACAATTTTCCCACCAAACTAGTGGTTGGTGCGATGCGCTCTGTCTCTGCGCCAACTGATGTAGCGAAGTGTAGGCACGCGTGGCGAAGTGTATCGCGACTAAACTTTTGATTTGGGGCAAAATACAGACAGCGATTTTAACCGCATTCGACTTCACGCGAACACAACGAATCTTCAGTACACGTGACGAACGTTTTGGCCATATCTATCGTGACAGCGCGAACTTTCGCCGAAGCCCGACAGTGTGTCCGTAGCATTAGGCAAATATTTGACTTTTGTCCAAATATCTGGATAGATCAGGGAGGAAAACTGGATAAACGACTTTGGATTCCTAAAATCCTCTCAATAAATATAAATATAGAACGAGAGAAAAAATATAAATAAAAAATAACTAAATATGTGGTATTTTATTAAAGGTTTCCTTTTGAACAAAATTTGTTTTCATGTCCAGTTTTCCCCCTAAGGGGCAATCTCTAAGGGGGATATGTGGAATAAATCTTTAGTCGCGCGACAACAACGGAGGAAACAGTCGCTTTGTCATATTGTCATACTCGTTTGTGTTATCATTTAAATAAGCCTCCGTACACGCTGATTTTTTTATGATTTTAGACCCGTGACGTAATTACTCTTATTAAGGAAGTATATCAATACGCAAGGTTAAGAAAGATCTAGTACTAGGTAAAAGTAGTTTTTTTAGTGATCTAGAACATTTACTAGCTCCCAACGTACCATTTGCTAGCTCCCCATGTACCATTTACTAGCTCCCAACGTACCATTTACTACCTCCCAACGTACCATTTACTAGCTCCCAACGTACCATTTACTAGCTCCCAACGTACCATTTACTAGCTCCCAACGTACCATTTACTAGCTCCCAACGTACCATTTACTAGCTCCCAACGTACCTACCGCTGCCGGAGGTCAATTCACTCGTTTTAATTTTGCTCTTATATTTAATTTAACCTCGAGTATTGATACTATTAATGCCTAATAATAAAGGGATTGCGCTTCTAAAACCATTAAAATTTCAGCGTGTAGAAGCGCCAGTGCGGACGAGCGGTCGTATGATTGCAATACGCCGTGAACACTTAAGCGAATCCCTTTGAGCTAACGACACCGTGTGCTCAACGTCTTAAGCAAAGATTTGGCACCGTTATATTATTTAATAATATCCATTATTATTTATTACTGAAATTATTAAAATTATGAATTACATGCATAACAAAAATTGCTCGGGCCGTTACTACCACGTAAAATGTTCTGCATTTCCCACTTTATCCAATAGGATAAAGGGGAATGTACGTGTGTTTTGGTAGTGAGTGAGATATGCCAGAGCCCATCGCAATCCCTCCCCTTTTTTCCAATCCTTTCTCCAATTCTTGAAATAATAATGACCAATTTGAAGTTGTTAACTATTTATTTGCTGTTAAATTTTCTAGAGGATAACTCGTTAAGTTTACACTGCAATTTGTTCACGAATACTCCGTAACAATGAATAAATAACCTTACCCCTATAGCAATAAGCTTCAGAACTACACATTTTAATTTGTCTTCATCGGGTGGAAATACATACACTGTATATTGACATTAAATTGATACATGTTTCATACATTTTGTGAATAAAATTTATAGCTCACAAGCTTGTTTCAATTTTACTTTATATGCAAAAGGTAACTCGCGTCACTGTATTTAGAGTTCTATTGTAATGGCTGTAAGGTTTCTTTTTACGAGTACGGACATTCACCACTAGATGAAGGTTGACCACACGCTCGTGACTTGTAAAAACTATAACGTTTAATAATGATTGTTTCAATATATATTTATTCTTAATAATAGTTACCTATATTAATTTCTTCACAGTTCAGGATCTACATGGAGCTTATTTCACAGCACTGAAATAAATTTTATTTTGTTATCTTGTGGACAATTGAGCATAAAAATAAAGTCACCATGTAAATAATAAAGATTATAAGTTAAAAGATTTTTATTTGTTTTTCTAACTAGTCTACCCACCCTGGCTTCGTAACGGTTTCCTAGGAAACCTAAACACAGAATATGGCCGTCAACATTTTTTTTAAATAGTGAAGTAGGCGGTCGTGCGAGCGGTCCCACGTGATGGTAACTGTTATCGCCGCCCATGGACAGGTGCAACACCAGGTATGCGGGTGCGCCGCCGACCTTGCAAATGAGTGCTTCCTACAAGTGAAACATTTTCAAAACCGGTCCAGTAATTTTTTAGTTTACCTTGCATTTTTTTTACTCTAACAAAACTTGGTTGATTTTTATAAAGCTTCGTCAAACCCACCGAGGTTTATTTATATGATATAGCTTCAAATATTACAAAACTGACAGATTTGATCAGATAATACATTTGAACACTTATAATTATTTGTTAGTGCTCGGTGTTCGAGTGATCACTGGAACAATCCCCACGAAAGTTAATATAATAAACACAAACCTATGTTCTGTATATATTTATTACGAGAAATAGAATTAAATCAGCGGCAGAAATAATGAAAATGGCAGCAAATTTAAAGGTGGGTTAGATTTACAGTAAACGGCCGAAAGTAATACACATCGGCTAGCTTCGTTTTTGTAGAGAGTCGTCTCTGTCGTGTGCCGTTACAAAACCGAAACTAGCCGATGTGTATTACTTTCGGATGTTTACTGCAAGAGCTATGGTGACAGTAGACATAGGATTCCCGCGAAGCGAAACTCCGTCGAGTTCGTGTTGGCATTCTTATCTAGTAATTGAAAATTGTTTATTTCAATTATTTTAAAATAGTTTGTTCGTTGATCATGATTTGATGCTTGTTTCAATACAAGCTTTTATTAATAGATATGAGTACATTATATAATCAATCTTTGTAGATTAATATTGTAGACAGAATTACGTAATATTCTCATATCTCTCCAGTTGTTCTATCTTCCTCGCAATGTCGTCAGCTGAGTATGTATAGTCCATCGATAACTCTTGCTTTGTGTCTGGCGTTTTATTATTCTTCTGAAAAAATATTTCGAGTGTATAAAATAATAAAGAAAAAAAAAGGAAGAAAACACATTTGTTTTATGTCACAACACCACAATAATTAAAAAATTAAAAAAAAAGAGAGATATGTATGTGAGTAGGTATAATACTACTTGTGACAGAACGCTATCTCGCATATTAACAGTCCCCTCACAACCAGTATCTTTTCTAGTTTATTAGTTATTTCCGTATGTATGTATGTGTATTTCTCTATGCCTTTCTGAATCTGCAAAGCCGGAGGATATGCCAAGGTTGTCAGTATCGGGGATGTTCATGGACCACGGTATTCACTTACCAGTAGACTGCTCGTTTGGCACTTTAGTTACATAAAGAATGCATTATCTTTTCTAACGTAAAAATTTGATACTATCAAAGAGCGATCGATTAATATTGGTTAAAGTATGCAAGTAAGTACAGATACATAACGAAATAGACGTGGATGACGCATTCGGGTGTTTCCGGATTAGCCGATGGTCAATGTTTTCGTAACTGTATATGTTTGTATTATATAATTTCTCAGTTAATTATTTTATACAATTATTTAATACTATACCTAGTCATTTTATTTATAACTATACAACCAGTGCATACATTTCCACAATCAACAAAAAATCTTACCCAAAACTGCGCGTACTCCGGCGACAAGGCTTGCAGATATGCGATCTTATCCTCCATTCCCTTCAACCTCCGGTATATATCAGGCGACACTGGACCTACGTTCAGATACTTCTCAATAGCCAGAACCCTTTCAGCTATGGACGACGGTAGGCCGGTGGTGTCTTTTGTGTCTGGTTGGGGTTCCAATTTGGGGACAGTTTGCGGGCCCCATTCGTTGTGAACTTTCCTGACTGGAAGATGTACGATTTGTTTTTTTTTTACATATTAATCTGTGTATTTAACTAGAAATGTAAAGATTCGCTTGGATGTGTTGTCCTAAGTCGCAAATTGTCATCTTCCGCAATCGGTGATTGAATGAATATTTTTAATATAAATGACACTATATATCCACAGAGTTCTATCGCTTAGTGACTCGTATAATTATTTAAAAAATACATGATTATGAATTAAAAAATAAAACAGTAAACGAGTGTTAATTAAGTAGGTACCCATTCCATCCCCCCAGAAAAAATAGTGTAATGGAATGAGAACACCATCATAATCCTTTTTCCTTATCCACTCAATCTCCCGAAGGTAGGTGGCGATTCCGGTGTAGTGCCGACGTTTGTCATTCTCGACTAATATTGACATGTGGATGTCCATAGACAGTAATAACGATTTACTAGCAGAGGTAGTGACCTCATGTCTGCCACCTTATTTCGACTTGATCTGTGAAGCTAAAAGTATATGACCTTGAACCTTTTGGGCCTGAGTACTGGATTATGGTACGAAAATTCTTAGTGATTTACTAAGGCTCGTGCCCTGTGAGTTAGATTTACGTAAACATCGAAGATGCAGGAAGGAGTTATATTTGAAGTCAGTGGAATACTTACTTTTCAAATGTCCCTTTGAATCACTCCGCCTCACGAATTGCGTCCTCACTCTTGCACATGTCTGGGATCCTTCTGCCTCACTTTCACTCTTGGTCGGTATGAAGTCGTGTATATTGCTTATATTTACTTGTTCTCGTTTCCTCTCAATAAAGTTCTGAATACGTTGCTCTAACTCATCACTTGATACATTAATCTGTATTAAGTTCTTATCTATAGGTTCCAGGTTCGATTCTGGTAAAATATTTTCAGTTAGACCTGTAAGGAGTATGGTGTTGAGTACTTCGTCTTAATTTTGCATGCAAACTTTTGTTGTATTTATGAAAATAGATTTTGTGTAGTACATGATCCGGCTCGAAGGACCATTTATTTAATTGTTAGGCTTTTGAATAAAATACAATAATAAAATCAACAAATATTTATTGCTATAATTTCATAAACACATTGATGTACTTTTATGACTATTACTACATACCTAAAACCCTGCAAATTTTTAAAACTATTAAAAAAAAATAAAACAACTGTTATTGTAAATATTTTAAATAAAAACACAACCATATGCGAAAGTAAATAAAAGCGATTATTTGTTTCTTAGTTGAAAAAATAAATATAATTGTCCGTTTGTTGTAACAAACAAATAAAATACGAAATAATAAAGAATTAGAAGTAATAAATGTAATAATACAACCTATAATAGTATAGTGTGTATTCCCAAAAAAAACTATAGGAAACATTATGATTTCATAAAATATTTTTTTTATCTTCAAATAATATAATCAAGTCGCGCCTAAATAACATATTATGCTAATAATTCAGAAGATAAAATCAAGGACTAACATATGAAATAAGGGCTTTTATAATATCACTATAAAGTTTTATACAATTTTTTTTTCCAATTATTTGTTTGTTCTATCTTACATTCGTTAATTATCCTCCAAATACATTAATATTTAGCTAAATAAACAACAACCAAAATATGATAATTCAGAACAAAACGAAAAACCTTCGATAAACAGCAAAGGTCAACGCTTCGCGTGACCTTTTGCGATATTGTCCGTACTACGTAGGGCCTTGCATTTATGACTTTAGATAATAATCACAATTTAAATGTTTAGTGATAAAAAAGACAACGATTATTCTAGGCGTCATTTACATATGAGCCGCTATCCACAGAAAATGTTTTAATATTAATAATATACACCACATCAAAGTTTGGTAAATATGAAATTTTCAGCTACCTGCAAAACTATATTTTAACTAATAACCCGAAACACCGCTTTACAAATATTACACCTATCAAAAGAAGACTGGTTAATATAAGGTCCCACAAAAATAGTATGAAATATTTTAATGTCAATTTTTTTTTTTTTTGTTTGCAAAACTATGTTTAAATTAATTTTTAGAATAATACAATGTCACGTTATCGCGATCACTTGTGTGTATGGAATAAAAAAATCTATCTATCTATTAAATCTAACTAAAAATTAACATATATATTATAATTATTTTTAGATTAAAAATAAATTACTGGTGATAAATTTACTCGTATGTAACAATGTCAACTCGATCGCTCAAATACAGCGCGTCAAGTATAAGTTGGCGCGTGGCAAGAACTACTTTTGACAGTTCTCAGTGCTTCGTTGTTTCTTACGCGTCAGTGCTAGTGATCTTTACTTTTATCTTGAAATAATTGCTACAAAATATGCTAAAAGTGTATTTGGCTTTTGAATGTGCCACTTCTATTAGTTAGTAGGTGCATGTAAGTTATGAGTAACATATTATGCACATGCGACTAAATCAATCACTATTTATTTATTTTTAATGTAATAAAGAATACATCAAATACATGTTGATTTTTAGTTAGATATAATGAAATAACTGATTGGCATGTTAAAATATTTCACACTATTCTTGTGGGATCTTATATATAAGAAATAATGTTTGATAGACATCAAGCAAAACTATAATAAAACATTAGTCCTTCGAGCCGGATTTACAACTACTTATAGCAAAAACACTTTGCTACCGATTTTATAAAATCAGTACAAAAGAAAGTCTTTAAATTAACCTGTTTTTAATACGGCCATGTACCTATTCACTGTTAAACATTGAAACGATAAGGAAAACACTTTTCGCAATCGCCCATTACTAATTGTAACATGGTTTAAATTGAATAAAGACGACCCTGAAACCCTTTGATCCTGAAAACAACTAAAATATCAACGTGTATTAACGACTCACGTGTTGTCGACCAATAGAAACAGATTTAACAACTCTATTCATAGGGAAAAAATCTTCCAAAACAATATAGGTATTTAATGTTTACCAGTGAATCCTGACCTTAAGACCAAGTTCAAACGATAACATCCATTTCCATCGTAGATATAATCAGACCACCAAATTTTTGCATAGTAAAATCTTGTTACACAAACATTGTTAGATCCCAAAAAACATATTTTAGTCAATAAACGGAGCTGTAAATCAAATTCAGGAACTTTTGGTACAAGTAATTTCGACAGGGCTAAAAGTATCGCCATTGTAAATCATATTTTCTTATATGTATTCATTAGTGGTGCCCGTGACTGACTTTGACGTGACTTTCCCGTAGACGGAACTGTGCGATGGATCTGAATAAAAATACCTTCAACGTGAATCCGGCACATGAGCTAGAGCTATGCCAGGTATCATTAAAATCCGTCCAGTCATTTTTGGATGACGCGTTCAGGGACACAAAAATTCCAAAAAACATGTCGGGCTCATATATTTCATGTACAGACAGGGCTTAACGATTTTATTACATTATATTATGTAGGTAAATAGAAAGTCCCCCAGAACCCATTTGCCAAACTAAAAAACTTATCTGGTCTGAACTTGGCCTTAAACCTTCTGTCCATTAGCCCTCTTACAACTAGACCACGCACATTCCTTGTTCTCCTTCCACTCTGCCTCTGATCCCTCATACACCTCTTTCTTCCATATGGGCACGCTCGCCTTGAGCCTCTCAATACAGTGGGAGACCGCGTCGAGGGATTCGCGACGGTGGGGGCTGCTCACTGCGATCACGACAGAAGCCTCGCGACAAGGTACGTTGCCTAGTCTGAAAAGACGTAAGCACTGGATGAAAGAAAGGGAGGTACACACTGTACCTACATACTTCCACAGCCGCTGCCTGGGCGCGCCCATTTTGAATTTTATTTTTATTTCATTTTATTCACGAAGCACACACATTGAAAAATATTACAAAGTGAAATAATTAATACTGTGCAAAATAGACAATTGGTTTCGTTTGACTGAAAATACGGGTTATAATTTTAAAAAAAAAAAAGTTTTCAACAAATTTCCATTTTCATTGCACAGCAAATATGCTGAGCGATGAAAAGACAATCAATTAATAAGAATAAGCTAAGAGAACAATACTATAATAAATGAATATAGGGTTATAATATAACGGAGAGGTCTGAGCCTTCTCATTTTATGGCTGTGACAAGAACAGATCCTTAAATCTAGTTCTACTGAGAAATTTGAATTAAAAATTTTCAAAGTGATAAAAAACGTGCTAGAACTTTAAATGTTACATATCTGGTGTTATCAATGTATTCCTGCCTGACACGGATATAGCCTAAATCGTTAATATCATGCAACTATGTCCTTATTATTTTTTTACAACTCTGTGTACTGGTATTATTTATAAAAGAATAATGGTTACTTTCCAATGAAACTGGCCTGACCACCAATAGAACTGTAATATACGAGTATGTCAACTTATTAAATATAACCTATAGTTACCATAAATAAATATTTGTTACCCAGATTAATGGGTATCTATAAAAAAATGGTGCTTGGTAAATATTAAACATAAAACTTAAATAGTAAAAATCGGGCCCTAATAAGATCCGAGCCTATAACGGCTGAGTCGTGTCTGCTGTCATGTTTGCGCTCAGATGGTCTCAAATCAAAATAGACACCCTGGATAGAAAAGTCCACTCAACCATGTCTCTCCACAGAATGCACCACCTAGGGCTGTGTAGCTCGGCCGACTGCTTCCGCCGGTGGCCATATCGTCTCTCCTTTATACATTTTTGAGGTACTTGTAAGGCACATATCTCATTTCACCGGTACTTTACGGCTTTGTCACCATAATAAAAATTAACATTTTCTATTCATGTGGTGGTATGTATTGGATATATCGGCCAAAATGAAGCATCATTCTTTGTAGCCTGTAGCATTATGTTTCAATTCAAACAAATTGCACTGTCATTATCCTTAATTACATCGTCGAGGTCGCGAGTGAAACTCGGCAAAACATTAATAGCTCCGTAAAAATGATAACATCCGTTAAAACATGTAATGCAGTATTTATGTGTTCGAAATGTGTAGATTAAATGACAATAGGGTAGTTGTTTGCACGTGGAATTGATGTTTATGCCGTATAACACAATAACTAGATATGAGAACAAATGCACATGCAGTGATTTCTATATTCATTAAAAAATAATGTAGATATGAGTTAGATAGTTTTGTTATTTCGAGATTATTTAAAATAATAAAAACATGGTCTACTTATTTTTAAGATAAAGCAATAAAAATACGGGTATATCAATAAACGACAGTATCCACTTATATCAGTATCAGGTACGCTCGTCTGCATCCTTTCCATAAAGATTTTTTTTTAATTTCACTGAAGTTTCTATTATATATCTGGGAAACTAGAACTGATAATAAGGTCCTTTTCCTCAGATAATGTCTCAAACGTATGGGAAAATATATTTTAATATATTATATGAACCGGTAGGCTGTGGAACGAACTGCAACAAGAGGTTTTTTCGTTAAACTACGATATGGGGTTATTCAAGAAAGCTGTGAATAGGATTTTGCAAGGTCGGCGAAACACCAACATGCCCCGTGATGCTGCAGGTGTCCATGGGCGGCGGTAACACTTACCATCACGTGGGACCGCTCGCTCGACCGCCTACTTCCCTAAAAAAATGGACCTAAATGTTCGAGATGACTGACTTGCAGATATAAAATATCTTCGTGTTATCATGGCCTTATTAAAACAAACAAGTGGATAATTAATCTTTATCATCAGACATGCATGAGTCACGGCCTTGCATACAAGCTTGTTATATTAGTCGGAAGGTGTGGGTGCACGCGGAAATCCCACAGTCGCTTGGCACAATCGACTGGCTATATTTCCCCACTCTCACAGAAGACTACTGTGAAATGCACTGCATTTATCATTTTATCCTATTCCCTGATGTACGTACGTGTTTCGGTATTGAGATAGGCCAGAGCCCATTCCCATCCTATCTTATCATATCCCTCTCTCATCTCTCAAATCAATTCCTAAATCTCTAAAGGTAGGCACTTCCAGGAGCATTCCAACGTTTGTCATTCTGGACTGATATTGGCTTGAATCGTGGGTGACGATGGACGACAGTATTCTCTTACTCAGGGCCGTCTTTACCAGGGGGTGCAAGGGGTGCGGTGCACCCGGGCGCGGAGCGCCCGGGGGCGCCTGTCGAGCGCTGAATTTTTGGATATTTCATTGAACTTAACGCCATTGCACAGTTTTATATACTTGTTACTTACGACAAATATGTATGCGCAAGCAAAAAAAAAATAGTCATTAACAATAATATTTTTTTTACTTTTATTACGCTTTCGGCGCTTGTCATACCGCATTAAGTAGGTAGGTATGTTAAACTGCTAAAATCTGAGTAAACTCTATATTCACCATGACAATACGAATGGTCCGCGGAGTGAATTTGTTAAAAGCATAAATCTTAGAAATCAAGAAAATGGATCTGTCTAATTGGGAGTAGGTACCTACCTAGACAATTAATTTTGTGAGAAATTTGTATTTTGATTAAAATCTAAGAATGAAATATTTCTTTAAGTAAAATTTAATAAGTTTAATATTTAAAGTAGCGTTCGAATAATGGTGCATGGTGTGCGGCGCACACGGGCGCAGGGTGTTAGGGGGCGCCGAGCGCCGCTCGCGACGCCTCCAAAGAGCCTACTAGAGGGCGCCAGGGTATTGATTGCACCCGGGCGCTACATGGGCTAGAGCCGGCACTGCTCTTACTTAAACTTAATTACTAAAATATGACTATAGTACATTGTTGGTTTGTTATTTTAAATAATGAATACATTTCACGCAACACATCAGTCACAATAATGAAGCCACCAATCGTACAGAGAAACCGGTTCCTCACGCTCGTCGATACAGGCTGCTCCAGCGTTACATCATGATTTATTATGACTATGTATCAATTTTAGGTATTTTATTATTCTATGGAAATTCCTGTAACATTTATAAATTTGTTTGTTGTATTTATAGATATGTAATTTAAATATTATGTAGTCTTATTTCTATAATAAGATCTTATTTCTATAATATAGGTACAGTCTTCTTTCTATAAATGTACTGTACCTTATTCTATAAGGTACAGTACACCGATTCTCACCGGTTTATACACAGTGATTTGTCAGTTCTGTGTAAGGGCGTTATTACACTGGCGATTTGGGAGCGTTTCTTGCGAAGGCGATTCGTAAACGTGCTCGCTGCCAGCTCGCCGCGTGTGAGCAACTGAGTGGCACTGAGTCAACTCAGTTGCAACTGAGCAACTGAGTCGCGGTGAGTTCGTTACACACGCGGTAAAGCTCGCTGAGAGCACGTTCACGAACCGCCTCGCTGGAAACACGCTCGCAAATCGCCAGTGTGTTAACGCCCTTATTGTATGTAGAAACTCGTACGTTTTTATGCTGATAATTTACTTTTCTTATATGTTACGGCCTTGTGTCGTAAATGTGTGTATGTATTACAAACGTTGATAACTGCAGACGGAAAAATATGATGATGCAATATTACATATAATGGACATTGAGTTGTATCATTGTCATAATGTTATCACATAGTAATATGAGAAACTGAGGACAAAATTAGGGACTATTCCAATCTATGGAGTAGACTAGATAGCGGCTTTTCAAATTTAACTTTTTTTTAATAATTTGGTTTAATTTGGCCACGCCTCTGAATGTAATTTATTACAATTCTATGTTAATAAAATAGTAGGTAAATTAAATTTAGATGACTTTATTTTTTGATAAAAATTAATAGATACTCCAAAGTCCATAATAAGGATACACTCAAGTCTTTAAACATAAGTATCTTAATGGGAATCGAACCAGATCTTCTTGCGTGGCAGGCACGAGCACAACCGACCGGACTAATCAATCATTTATTCATATTAATAAACTCAGTAGTTATTATTAGTATAAATCACAGTCTCACTCACATAGCAGTATCTAGTGTTATGTTAGCATTATCATTTCTATCAACAACAGTATAATTTATTTGTAATACCTTGATGCATAGAAATGTTTTATTTGCTTATCCATAATAAAGGATTTTTAAGATCTGTTCAGTTGCTCTAGGGTTTACCAAAACAACCATTTTTTATATATACAAACTGGTAGACAGTGAATTTGATGATAAGCAGATTGTACAGACATTCAAGTGTTCATTGGCATACCGCCATGTTCTGTCATGAAGTCAAATAGAGCTAATTTTTTGTGTGGACTTTCAGACTATCCTTCTAAATGAAATGTCAAAAGCCCCCATAGATCAGCCTACTGCAGAAAATTATATAGAGGTGCAAATTTAAAAAAAAAGGTTTTCAATGAATATTTTTTAGTGAACAGTGCAAAAGACATATGTTATGCACCTATCTTAATTGTTGTAGAATGTAAGTTCAGGGTACGATGGGACTGTCATGTGCCAAGGCATGAAAGTTCCTTAAAAATAAGAATAAAAAAAGTATCTTTAATCCATCTTGATGAGTCCCAGTATAAGGTATAGAATCAATCAAGCATATTTCAGGTTCTTTTCTTCAGTGGCATCTATGTGATGTCTGTTACATACATACATAATAATATACACATTGCAGTACATGATACAAAAATAATTACCTATGGTATATAGCAATTCCATGGACAGCCGGCCAGTTGTTCCTAACTTCATCACATATGCCCTTCATAGCCTTCAACGCCATTGTTTCATAAGCCTCATACTCCAGTCTCACAACCTGTGTACATGACAAATTTTCAAAATATTTACTTCTTATTGTATCAATGTTTGTTTAGGTGTTATATCTGTAAGGTCTTACACTCCACGTGTAACAAAATTAGAAAGCCTTTAGGAAATTCTTTGAATATTTAGAAAGAAAATTATCGACTTTATCTTCATAGATATAGAGGGATGCTGATCTGAGATTGATTAATTGATGAATCTATTGTTTGTACTTTCGCATTTTGTATACACTACACTTCACATACAAGAATCAAACAAATTATATTAACGGGAATGCATATTTCATTTATGTCAGAACACATTATTATTGAAACTAAATTCATTCTGTAACAATTTTTTTTTAATCCTTGATTCAAGTCACCTTGATCTTTGAGAAATTTGTTGTCCTTACTACAATATCTAAAATACGTAACTATTTTACTACAATATCTATTAATATATAATAATATTACACAATAAAAATAATAAATAAATAAGCTTTTATTTCTCTGACCTCTAGTTTCTAGTTCTATTAGTTCTAGTTGTCAGGCTGTCGGAAGACATAGGCTTCCTCCAGATCCCGCCACCTCTGTCGGTCAAGTGCTAGGAGCCTTCGTGGGGATGAAGGCGCCTAGCACTTGAACGACAGAGGTGGGAGGATGACCCCTTGGAAGGTCACCTTTTTAACTGTCAGACTTTTTTATTTTTCCCTCTCTTGGGCACCATTTCACTATAATTATCTATCCGTTTTATAGTCATCATGCTTCTTTGCCTATAATTTTGGTATACTTACTTTTAATTTTTGTTCTAATCTTTTTGTAAGACACCATGTTTGACAAACATATGTCAGGCACGGGAGGATGCACATGTTATATAGTTTTTATTTCTGCTATATATGGTATATTTTTCATAACATTTTTAAATGACCAGTATCTTTTACAGGCATTGCTGATCCTTCATTCCACTTCTTTTCTTATTAATTCAGTTGGTGATATTAAATGTTTTTTCAGAATTTTAAGAATAATTACTTTACTTAAATTTAAATAATAATTGTTAATAAAACACTGGAAAGATCAGTTATTTGAAAAGCAATCTTGTGAATCTTGATTATTGTTGGACATTATTGTCAGTATGAAATTATTGGCTAAGTTTCTGATTTAAAATTTAATTGTTTCAGGAAATATTTAAATAGAATTAATAGTTAATTTAATAGTTTAAATAGAAATATGCACTAACATCTCCAATATAAATTAATAAAAAATATGTATAATAATTAATATCACGTGGGACCTCTTGCTCGTCCGCCCAGTATATATAAAAAAAAAAAAAAAAAAACACTGTAATCAGTAGGCATAGGATTATATGCACTATCAAAGTGCCAAAATATGCACGAAAAAAGGTCTAAATATGCATTATATATACACTATAAGAAACAACTTTGTGTGAGATCATTTTTTATTGTGCATAATGAAAGCTTTGACATAAATATACCCAATCAATTATAGTTTTTATTACAATACTCTACAATACACTTCTCTAAATTATCAATTTCAAATTTGTGACTGTCAGTTAGAATTAATTTGTAGGTTGAAATTTGTTGGTAGACGACTGACAGGGCAAAATTTTAAATTTGGTGCCATGTTCACAGAAAAAACAGTCCTGCAAGTTTTGACCTGTGGCATTAATGTATGCATTTCTTTGTTTAATTACGTCAAGACCCAGATTTTAAACAAGAACTAACTTGTTTCAGATCTTTTCCAAAAATGAGTCTGGACTAACGACCATTTTTTCTAAAATTGCGATGGAATTATACAGAGGAAGAATTATGATTTCCACCAATAAACCCCTAACATTCTATTTTAAATTGATGCATTCTTATGTCAGATTATGAACTAACTATAAATGAAAAATCATAGAAATATACAAGTGTGAAAACCGAGAAATATGAATTTTGAATATGCTAATGCATATAATCCTATGTCTAGTAATCACTAAATCTATTATATAATAAAAACAATTGTAATTGAAGAAAAACAATTTTACCTTTTTCCCTTCAAAATTATCCCGAGTGGTACCAATAAAGATTGATACAGCTCCACAGGAGTCATCCACAACTAAGTCACTTATAGTGTCCACTGACAACTTATCTACAGTTAACTTGAGATGATCCATTTACTTAGTCTTTTATATAAACGTATGCTAAAAAAAAGTTATCCACCACTCAATGGTGGTATCACAGCAATGTTATCTCTCTCCCTTATTTCGATATCCACAGATTCTAGACAGACTTCTTCATTTTTTGCCAGTAAAATATTATTTTTAATCGCTTCTAAATTATATTTCTTGATTATCAAATTTAGCAGTTGTTTGTAACTTATTTTCTTTGGTAACTGTATGGTATCCTCGCGCACGCCAGCCAGTTCTTTAGATTGAGCGAAAAATAATAATTTCACTGCCACTCCAGGCTCAATGTCCATAATTCATTCTAAAACAAGAAAAAACACATTAGAAACAACTTATGAATTCTAAAATAAATACTGAGATAATTAGGTAGATAATTATGTAAAATAAAAAGGCAGACAAACATACAGAACGTTTGTACAAAAAAAAATGACAAAATGAATTCGTTTCTTTCTGGTGCATCAAGCACAATGATTGCAATTTCATACACGTCAAGTAACTAGTAATTAACCATTTACCATAAATTAACAATTTGTAATAAAAAACTTCTAACGATTAATGGAAAAAGAGTTTCCATTCGTATCTATTCAACAAGAATTACCTTAGTTGTTTAATGATGAAATCAAAATAAAACACCGAAAAATTCCGAATTACCACTGCTGTAGACTTCAACTTTATTCTGTCAATGTTTTTTTTTAATTATTATAGAATCGATGGCAGACGAGCGGTCGGGACACATGATTGTGTCGCCCATTTATATTTTATATTTTTCAATTAAATTTTCATAAATATTATAGAAATGAAATTGTCCTTTCTTTTACTATATGCCTTTTCTTTTAATAAAATATTTAAATTTCGTTCTTATTTTTTTACTAAAGTCTGAGTGCACAAACTTTTGTGACGTTTATCAGACATTTCAAACTTTCAAAGTGACAGTTGAAATATAAAAACTTACCGGATTTCATTTAAACGGTTTCGTTCGAGGCGGTCTTCTTGTTGAGTACGCATCTATTTTTTGGCAAGATTCCCTCGGGCGCGCCAGTTACATAAAATGAACGTCGCACTGCATCTACCACAAAAAGGTTAAAAATAGATTTTCAGTGACTTGTGTGTTCCTGCACCCGACATTTTTGTTTGCATATGACATACATACCGCATCAGTGATCTTATTACGACGTACTAGAAATCTTGAGTGAAACCATCTAAAACCGTCTAACTGTAAACATTGTAGTGACTTTTTTTTTATTGCATTTAACTCCAGATTAATCCGAAGTGAAGATAAGAATATTGAGAGCAGTCGCATCGGTGGCGTTTTTTCTGCGAACTTATAGACATTGCAGAGTGATTTATAATCAAGTGGGAAGTGTATTTTGTTACTACGATGGCTCATCACGTGGAGCCGATGGATATAGACGATATGGACTGTGATTACGATAAAGAAAATGCCTACCATCACAGCAATGTGCTATCGCGGACGCCTTGTACAGAGAAAGGGTATGAAGAATTGGATGTTTCAGAATTAACCATGAAGCTAAGGTATTCCCTCACACCCACTGGGTCTCCTATGTCTAAAAGCTTTACAGCCAACTGTAATGACAATAGAAACAATGATTTCACCGATGATTTCAATAATATAGTCAACAATGAAAATAGTAATTTGACCCGTTCATTGAATTCCTCGTTGACTAAGACCGACTCAATATATAAATCGAAAGTTCCTCTTCAAGCTATTTCTACAGAGCAGTTTGGTGACAATAATAGGAATATGCCAGTGCTTCGACCATTGAATTCCACTGTCAATGTTGGTGAGAACAATATAACAGTCACTGTTAGTAGCACACATGATATTGATGAAAACTTGTCCCTACCAAGCTCTTCATCATCCACAGCACATACTCCAGAAGCAACAACACCTACCAAAGAAATTCCAAAAGACAGTGGCGGTTCTCCCATAATGAGGGGTCTCAAGAGTGTATTCAATATGTTTAGATCGTCCCAAAGCCCAATACCTCTAGCTGAAGATGTGAAATCTGCAGAACAAATGCTAAGCCCAACAGATATCACCTCATTAAATGAAACTACACAAGCTATACTACAGACTGTCATTGCATCAACTCCAAAAGCTGCCCATAAAAGTAGAAATGCACATTCATCTAAAAGAAGCAGTCCACACAAAGACAGCATAGAATTTCATGACGATTTAGAGAAAGAGTTACAATGGAAGGATGAAACAACTATAATTTTTAGCAAGGAAAAAATTCCAATTCACAAATTATTCCTTCCACAAACAAAATCTACCAAAAAGGAAAATGAATGTATTTTTGTGGAGGAAGATGGTGAAAATGTAAATGTGAATTTAGATAACACTGTTGAGTACATGGATATTTCATACAATACCACTTTAGTGGCGGACAAGACTATGATAGATGATGCAACCAGAAGTGAATATATTGCTACCGAGTCAGATAATGAATTTTTGGATTGTGAAACAACATTCACAAACAATGAATCTCAATTACCTGAGCCTGACCCACAACAAGTTGAAGACACAGAGGCACAAAACTTGCAAAACTTGAATGTAACAATTGATTCAGTTGTCTACAAAGATGTTGCAGATATGGAGGTTCCTGTAGCATTACATATCACTAAATCTTCAGATGCAGCTCCTACAATTGTAGCAGTTGAGAAACTAGAAAAAGAAACAGATTTTAAGAATGATGAAATAATAAATGTCCCAAGTACTGCAAGTGTGATCCATCAAGATGAAGAAAATGTCACTGACATGGTTAACACAGCAATGCCTGTAATTACCAACACCCTTTCTAAATCAAATCTTGATAATAACATTCTCATCCATCAAAATTCAATCCATGAAGATCAAGTAAATATAAACTTGACATCAGAAAACCATCAAATTTTATCATGTTCAGAGGCAAATAACATTACAAAAGCAAATGAGGTGCTTCATGCTACTTCGGAAACTGAATTGAATTCTGAGAATGTATTGAACTCTGATATGCATTTAAATAATAAAGTAAACAAGTCTTTTGTTAATAAATGTGACATTACCTTATCTTGTGATAATATAGACATTGATACTACACACCATGTAAATAACAATGAATCTGTAAAAGTTGCAGTACTTAATACTCATGATGTGTTGATAGCGGCTGAAGTCCCTCTGCCTGGTGAAGATGAAAAGGATTTGAGTTTAACTTATAATGTTAATTGGGAAAATACAAATGTTACCAAACATTCTCTGTCTGATATAATAAGTGATATTGAAAATTATGTTCAATTAGAAAATACACTACTATATGAACAAAAATTTAGTGAATCAACAGTTGAATCCAAAGTAGATGCTAACAATATTGCTGATAATAATACTTCATTTCAGATTACAAAATCCCAAGGTATTACAACTTTTAAAGAAGAGGTTAAAATGTCAGAAAATGTGGAATTTAATTCTTGTCAGATTTCTGATGCACAAAATTTAGTTGCTACTGTTTCGACTTCTGTTGAACTTGATAATATTGACCATAATGTATCTAATGTGCAAGATCTCAAGCCTATGGATATTATTGAAAGCAGGTCCAATGTACAAATTTTACCTAAAGACACTCAAATCCAAATTGACACAGAGCATAATAAAATTAAGGTAAATAATCTTTCTTCCATACTCAAAGCTGAAGAAGTTATTGGCAATACTTACAAAGAAGATTCTGAGCCCGAGATAACATTACAAAATGTTGTGGAAGTGAAAGATTCCAGTGAAAATAATATTTTAAGTGTGGACGATGTTATAAATTCTAGTGCTGATGTGGCTGTGCTTAATAAGAAAGAGATACAAGAAAATACCAATGAAGTTCCACATTCACTTGCTAATAAGGATTTTTCGGAAAAACTCCCTTTAGGCGAAATCGAAAAAAATATTCTAGTTACTGCAAATAATGAAAATGAAAATAAAGATAGCAATGAAACATGCAAAGTACCAATTTCAGTTACTGCAGTTGTTACACACTTAAAGAAAACAGAAGAAGTTAATAATACAGAAAGTAATAATCAAGATGTGTTATCTGCAGATGAATTACTGGGCAAAATACATCAATTATCTGACAGTGATGAAGCTACTCAAAATTCCATAAATGGTACTATGGATATTGTTCATAAAACTGTTGTTGATGATGGGGACAAGGATAAAACCGAAAATATATGTACCATTACGGATACAACAATAGTACAAGTCGAAAATACTGAGAGTAATGTCTCTGAGAACAAAATTGAGGAACTAGCTATCAATAGTAATCATGTTTCTGAACAGTTATTCCCGACAATTTCTAATAAAGATTTAGCAAACATTACTGTTTCTACTGAAGTTATCCCTATCGAAGAGAATCAAGAACCTGTTTTAGATAAAGAAAAACAAGAGGAAGTTCTTAAAATTGATGCTGATGTGAATAACTATTTAGGAGTGTTAACTTTAAATCAATCTTTAGCCATTGCTTCATGTGATCATGATAAAATTATATATACTACTCTAGAAAATGATGCTACAGAAAAGAATATAATCCAGAAAGATACAATAAATGTAACTACTGAAGTCCATGTAGTAGAACATCTTAATATTACAAATCAACTGGAAGTTATTAAGGAACCTATACAAAATACTCAAGAAAATGACGTCAATGTTGAAAATATTGCAACAGTAGATGAAGAAATTATAATATCTGAAGACAATAGTCCTTATGCATCAGTAACTAAAATAGGAATAGTTTCAGATGAAAAGCTATTAGAAAACTTTAAAAAAATACTAAATCCCTTTGCTACCCAATCTAAAGTTACAGGATCTCCTCCAATTTCTCCAAAAATCGTGTCAAAAGGCCAATACAACTTCAATTTTGATGAAATGGATAATCCATTTACTACTAAAACTAAAATCAGAGTGTCGCCTCCTCCGGGCGTTTCTTCTAACCAATCATTTCAACTCGAAGATAATAACAGGATTCCAACTAAAGCAAAAGAAAATAAAGATATTGATAAAAACAGAAGAAAGTCTCAACCAACACGAAAAAAAACAATTCGCAACAAAAAGAACTTCAATCGTACTTTTGATGCCACGTTTGCTAATACCGACGTCCAAAGTGACAAAGCCAATGAATTGCAATCTACTCTGAGTGAAGACGTCAAAAGTAATGAATCTCAAGTAGAAACTGTTGAACTTAAAGGAACTGAATGTGAAATTGTTTCACAGTCACCATCTGCTGATAAAGATGCTGCTATTAATGTGGATAACAATGTATCAATGACGGACATTTCAGGGTATGCAAATGCTACTAAAGTATGCGAAGAAAAATGCGATGATGTAGTTACTGTAGATAATACTACAGACGATACAAACAAAGAAATAGAAATAAAAGTAGATACAATAAGAGCAGACAAAAATAAAGACGAAGAGAACCTCGGAAAACACGAAAATAAGTCTTCTATTGAATCAATGAATGTTCTTTCCTATAAAACTGTTTCGTCTTTAGAACAATCTACTTATTATTCAGCAAACGCATCGTCTGCAGAAGGAGTTATGTCCAAAAATGTCTTCAATTTACCTGAAATAGATGACATGAACTTCAATCCGTTTGCAAGTAAAACAAATGCATGTCAATCTCCGCCACCAACTTCAGCTGTAGAAGATCCTTTTGCTACCAAGAGCAAAATAGCAAATTCACCTAATTCATCGCTAATCGTGACAAAGGGCTATATGACAACAAATGTGGATGCAACAGAAGATTTTTCAGTAAATAACAAAGAAAACGAGGATAAAGAGAAATCCAGCAATATTAGTGATATAACTGTTTCTTCGGAAACTTTTGATAAAAAATGTATGTTGCGTGAAGTTCACACTGAAGATGAGGATACTATTGAAGGGCCCTTCCTTGAAGTAGAAGACTTGAAGGAACTCGATAAGATGTCTGATTTTGATACTGAGAAATCTGACGTAATTCATTTCAATAATATTCCAGCTCAAGAAAACGAAACGGGCGAAATGTTCATTGATGCTGAAGCCTTCGATTTCCTCATGAGTCAGAATAATTGTAATGAAGTTGTGGACAGCGGCAAAGAGAGCCTGTTCTTGAAATTCGATCCCCTGTTCGCTAGAAGAGTGACTTCCGATGGTGTTGCTGCTGCTCTTAGTGAAATACAGAAGAAACGAAGCACTCCTAAGAAAATGTTACTTCCGCCACAAAGAGATTTGTCCTTAGAAAAGCCTGTTGAAACTACAAGAGGAAGTACAAAACACGACGTCATTGGAACTAATAATACAGTTGAAACAAATGAAGATCCCAGTGCTACTGTATCCAAACCAATGATGGCTGTACCACCGGCTGTTAATCCAATTGTTACACCAAGAAACAAGGCGACGACTCCATCTAGAATAAATAGACGCTCTATGACTTTTACATCTCCTGCCATGGCAGTTATTGATAGACTTCTTTCAATGAGTTCAAACAACTCCCCAGTAAGTCATGATTCTACTATGACACAAGTGAGAGAACGAAGTGAAGCTGACCTTGCTTTAACTCAGTTAAGAGAATTGTTAGCTGAAAAAGAAGTTCACGTTCACCAATTACGAACTGAGAGTATGGAGCTAAAGGACAGATTGGCAACATTAGAGTCTCAAATGAGGACTTTAAATACCGAAAATCAAACAAAATTGGGAAAGGTCAACAAACTAAGTGAACAACTCATCGAAAAGACGAAGATCAATAGAAGTATGGCAACAGTTGTAGAAGAATACGAAAGAACGATAGCCAGTTTGATTTCCGAAACCGAGCAAGACAAAAAACGTCACACGGAGGAACGTATGAAACTTATAAAGGAGAGAGATGAACAAACTACTCATTTGGCCAGTATGGAAGTTTCGTTCAGTGATTTACACAGCAAATACGAGAAAAGTAAACAACTAATACTTAGCTACAAAGCAAATGAAGATAAATACAAAGAGTCCATTAAAGAATTCAATGACAACCTCGTGAAAATGCAAAATAATTATGAACTACTTAAACAGCATGCGACGTCAAAGTTAAATCATGCCAATCAGGAATTAGAGAAGCTGAATCGATCACACGAAGCGGAAGTATTAAAACTGAATGCTATGATTAAAAGGAAGGACTTGCATATAACATCACTTGAGGAAACACTCGCACAGAAAACTAAAGCGAATGAGGAACTGACTGCGATATGCGATGAACTCATAAATAAAGTCGGATGAACTAATTTTAGGCACATAAACACTTACTTTGTTTAGTATTGTCTGTGATGTAGACTGTTATCTCGGGACTTGTTGCTTGTGTACTTATTTAGTTATAAGTTACATCAAGTCTATAACAATGGTCTCTCTGTCGTGTGCCAAATCATTAGTCTAATGACATTTTATTCCTCATTTATAATCCAAGACTGCTAATTGTGATATAAAATCGATCATGTATCTTCTTAGAATCACTCATTGTCGCCAGATTGGTCGTACAACTAATTCTGTTTGAATTCCTGTTTTATTAATTATTGTTATCCATTCCTATATCGCCAAAGGTAGGCAGGGCATCCGGGGGCATGCCAACATTTCTGTTGGCATTTCTGGACCGATGCTGGCATGTATTGCAGATGTCCAAGTTCGACAGCATCCACTTACCATCAGGTGGAGCATATGCTCGTCTGCTACCATAAAGAAAAAATTAAGCTGAAAGCATGTTTTGAATCATGCTGGTCATAATTTTGTTAATGTGTGGTTTCCTGACAACAGTAGTTTAAATTATATTTTTATTGCGGATTTTATATTTTTCGCATGTTTATATGTTTCATATAATGATTGTACACACACCAGTGAATATAGTAGATAGAAAAATATTTTTGAGTCTGTTTGAAAAACTTTATAATTATATTTTTGTAAAAGACGATGTGTAAGTGTCCAAAAAAATACTTCATTTATTTTATGTCAATTGAAAGCAATTGGAATAGAAATTCATGTATCTTTTAATTTAAGGAGGTCCATGTAAATAACGTGATATAAAACAAGTGTAAAGCGCTTTACCGCTATTCCATCCTTTTATCCGTTTATCCCATCACTTTATCGGTTACAATTGCATAGAGAATAAGAAAATATTATACATTTTCTAACTACATTTTCTTTCTAAGTCACTAACTTTGTTTGTCGGTGGGTCGGAACGATAATCCATACATTTTTTCTATCGTCTTTTGTTAGTAACTTACAAATCTCGTCCACTAGCGCTGTGGATTGCTTTTGTCATTGTTATTTTAGGAGTTCTCGAATCTTAATAAAATGTCTGAATAACACGATTCCTTTGGTAAATAAATAAATACAACGTAGGTATATACAAATACATACGTTTCATTTATACTCACCTAAGGAATCCTAACTTTTGTTCAGTGTCTTGAAAAGTGTTACACCGACTTATTTATGTATTTAATATTCCATTGTTTTGACCACTAGATTTTACTGTTTGACTAATATGTTTAATGTATAGTTTGACATTGTATCTCATTATTTTTCCATGTCAGATCTCTTAGGCTCAGATTACTGCAATCTTTCCTATAAAATTCATTATTTTTAAAATTTTCTTTGTAATCATATTTATTCCAGCGTTGTTGAATAATAATAACCAGTAGAAACTTTTTAACACTGCAAATAAATAACGATTTTTTCCCTTTTTTATGTAAGTTTTATAGAACAAAAAATATTTTGCGAATTAATTATAAAAGGTTCGGTAGACCTGTAGATATACAAACATTTGTATTGTGTCTGCTGTTGACTTCGTAAATTATATTCAATTAAATTATGTTCGAGTATAATCTTGATACCAATTAGAATTTGCCCCAGCACACGTTCAAAATGCACGGTAAATTAATTATTATTATTTTTGTATAATTTTAGATTACCTTAGATAATAAATTTATTGTAATTCACGAAAAATGTTTTATTTGAAACTAACAATCTTGTTTCACTCGCTTGGAATATATTTCGCAAACTTTACATGGGATAGATACACCTCTATAATAGAAAATAATTTGACTCCACTCGAAGTACACCATCTCTTATTCCCAGTAACTATCCTGCGAAATAAACTGCCTTGCATACCTAGTTGTATTATAAACACATTACAGACTATCCTGGCACAATATTTCAGAACTTTACTGATGCTATCACACAAACAGCGTTCGCTCAATTATTCATATCTCATAATCGGTGCCGGATTACCCACGTAGCAAGTGGCAAATGCTACGGGCCCCGCGAATTGGGGAACCCCGCGCACTGAGTGTAAAAAAAAAATTAAGAAAGAACTAAGAACCTAATGCAAACCAAGGGCCTCTTGATAGAATTTGCTACGGGCTCCGCGCTGGCTTAATCCGGCACTGCTCATAGTACAAAACAAAACATGGCAGTTTAGGGCTACAAACTGCTTGCTTGGAATTTCGATGGTTTTTAAAAGTTCATAATATACCCTCTTGTCTCGCAAAATCCGCTAAATTTTCGGAAGTACTTATTTTGATAAAAAATGCTCCAAATCCTTTTACAATAAATACTCTAGTCTACAGGTACAAAAAACCGTTATGAAATCTGTCTATTCTCGAGAATAACGCAAGTAAACGAGAGAGACGTTGATTTTTGTATATCTAGAGATGTTTCGTCTTAAGAAATTAGCATTATAAAATGAGACACATCCTTTATCTTTTATATTTCATACGCCTCGAAAATATTTCATATTCTGTTACGCGTATGAATCACAACCACAGTTTATGTCTCCTAAATTTAGTACCATTAAAGTACTTCAAATGAGACCTATGGATTACGCGATGACATCACTGATAAGGGGTTAAGAGTAATTTCAATCTTACAGAATACCTATGTACACACGGCAAAATAGATAAGCTTACAGACAACTGATCTTGCTCACTCCGTACACTAACACACGTACAAATAAATATATAGATATGATTTGTAATAGATTCACTGAATGTGTAACTAAAATCCTGCGGACTTCATAGCTTTCGTAGCTCGATTGAGCGTCTAGTTTGTAAACAAAGTCTATTGTATGCAAACTTATCTAATATGCCGTTTATACTACGTAGCAAAATCCTTGCTTATATAATACAAAATCGTACATATAAATCATAGTGTTCACACATATATTTCAACGTATGTTTCAACTACTGTACCACTCGGTACCATGACTGTTTTTAAGCAAAAAGAAAGCTGTCGCCCTTTTGAATGCTCATTTCCCACAAGTTATGGGGGCCCCGGCCAAAGAGGTCGGTTCGCCCGCCAGCTGTGTTGTCATGGCAACCAACGACAAACACTGCCAAACCGTCAATGCTGATATCTTTTTCCACGAGTATGCCCACGGCATGTACGACGAAAGTGTTCCCGTGCTGAATTCTAAAGAAATAGACAGTCCAACATCGAGTTCTGACGAGGAGCAAGTCGTGAGAGTTGCTATGTCGAAGTTCAACCCCCCAGTGAGGCACACGGCTCGACACGACTTTGATTCCGAGAGCGATAGCGATTCCGATGAAGACAAATTTTTGAGCGAAGACAAGTTCTTGAGCAAGTTACCTGGGAAGGATGAGGTGAGGTCAAACTATTGCTTTTACAGTAGAGGTGGCAGAAATTAAGGCGGCCCATTCAGCGCCAAGTGGCTGTCGCCCATTGAACAGCAATATCCTGTTTCTTAATGTTCTAATTGTTACCGGTAGTAGTTTGATGAGAAGAACGGAAAGTGGCCGGATATGTGGTTGTGGGCTTTGGGTGAGGCCTACAACCAGTAGTGGAGCGACACAGGCTGATTTTATGATTATTTAATTAATTTTTACCTGTTTTTTAAATACAGTGTTTTACCTGTTGTTAAT
The DNA here is from genome assembly GCA_943735995.1 of Sesia bembeciformis. NCBI lineage: Eukaryota > Metazoa > Arthropoda > Insecta > Lepidoptera > Sesiidae > Sesia > Sesia bembeciformis. Next base: position 2,117,194 of record OX031042.1, read on the forward strand.
TTTATTTAAGTGATTTATTAATAGACTGATCAGTTTGGCGCCAATAAATTTATTGATTTTTCTGCCTTCGAATTTGAATAGTCATTACGTTTAATTGCAGTAAAATATATCTTCATATAGTTATCTGATCTGAATTATGGTTTACTCCAATTTATTATATTAATGTGTAAATCAAAAGTAAATCGCGGGTAGTGTAGAATCTCTCAGCATCCGAAGAGATGTTGCGTCTGCGTTTTCTACCGCCTATATAATAGGGAATGTTCTGCAGAACTGTTCAATTTGATGCCAACTTCGGGTTTTTACTATCGCACCGCACGTCATCGTCGTGCGGTTCATCCTCACTTCCTCGACGTAGAGTCGCTGCATACAGTGCGGTCAAAAATACGCTTTGTACCGTGAACCCGAAGGTTGTGGACTGAACTGCCAGCTGAGGTATATCCGTTATGCTATGATATGGGCCTCTTTAAGAGAGCTGTGAACAGGAGTCTGCAAGGAGTCGGCAGTGCACCCGCAAGCCCCCTGGTGTTGCAGGTGTCCATGGGCGGCAGTGGCCACTTACCATCATGTGGCCCGCCCGCTCGCCTGTCATCTATTCTATATAAAAAAACTGACAGAATTACCCTTATTTTTTGCGTTTTCTATCACAAGTAACTGTTTTTGGAGACGAAAAAGTACAAAAAAATCTCTTCCTTTGAACTGTAATAACTGAATTAGTCATACCTACTGTTATACTCGCACTAGTCCACAGATATGTAATTCCAGCATTCAGATAAAGGAGTTGAACTTCAGAAGCAACCATCGAAGGAGAGCAGTGGAAGTTCTCGACCGATAGCTAAACGTGCTGATTCTTCTGAAAATTCAGGTACGTACATACCTAGTTACAACATTTACCTTAGAACAGATGCTGCTCTAGCATTTATTTTCGGAAAACTATTCCTTAGAACCTTTTTTATTACCTTACTACTTATACGGCATCCACCGGTCGTCGTTTAACATCGGGCAGATACAGATATCTATTGTTTATCATTGTATAGGTTTTAAAAAAAATTGTAAACCGTTTGAAATGTTTTTGACTATAAATCGTTTGTTTAAAAATTTAAAGCTGTTGTTTTTCAAAGCAAATAATTTATTTTGCAAGAACGGGTATCAACATTATATGTAACAATACAAGTAAATACTTCCCATTATGTTCGGCCTTAACAGGTGTGTAATGTTTCATTTATGGTTTATTTTAAATCTATAATAAGAGTATTGTCAGCGGAGTATTTGCAGTTCTTGACGGTCCTAACTTCACTCTTCTGTAGTTGTGTTACTGTGAGATCGAGGTTTCCGTCTTTCAGTCTCTGGAAAGAGGGTGGGAGCATTTCTGTTTGCGCATATATTCAAGTCAAGTCAAGTTCGAGGGCAGTCTACCTTGTCCCACTTCCGAGTGCCAATAAATTAAAATATCTTAGCTGTTCTCCTTTAAACGATTCGTCACTTAATTGACGTCACAGGTATGTATGTGTAAATGTCATAGCGTAATGATTTTTAATAATAAATGGGTGACTTACAGCATAGATCGACCAGCAGATCTTCATTAATTTTAATTAAATTAATGCAGGTCTGCTGATTAATAAGACACAGGACACACCACCACTTCTCAATAGTCCGCCTACGGTTTCGTGGTTTCGCCATCTTTCAGGCATTACCACTTTCTCACTTAATTTACCCGAAATGTAGGTGGAGTTGACATTTCTTGTATTACTTGTCTAACTCGCTCTATAAATGTTCCATTATTTTTTAATCTAAGCGAGAAATTTTTATGGTAATCAGATAGTGCGACCTCCTTTGAAGACAGCGGGTATAACTGTTCCATTATTCCTTTTGATAACGCTGTTCTTATTTATTCCATTGGTTGTCTGTCACAAATACGATGTGAAGATGTCAATACGACGTGTTCGATGTTGCTTCATTCGTTTTTTCATGTTTCAGAAACTGACAGTGGAGATATAGAAGATAGAGCGGAGCCTCTGCTAGGGAGCGGCAGGAAGAAAAGCAGCGGAGTGGTGATTCCTGCCGAAGGCGCTTACGACCCTAAGCAGTTTCAAGACCTGAAGGTGCCGTCGGATATGGAGAACATTTTCCAGTACATTATGAAGTGAGTGATATAACGGGTTTTCCAAAAAGACGCTCGATTTTTAAAAGCCTATTGCAGCCATCTTTAAAACGATGTATCTGTCATATTTGACAGTAATGTTTATTGAGATGCACCATTTAATAATTAAAAATTACACGATTTAACAACTTTACTAGATAGTAACAGTCCCTTAGATAAGTTCGTGGAATGTTACGTGTGTTACGTGGAATTTAGGGTCAGAATAATCGGCCTGTTGAGTCCTCAATTCGACGTCTTATCAACAAATTTGAAGAAACCGGGTCAGATGCCCATTTTTGTATGAATGGCTTAGTTAACGAGCAAAATTGTCGCATTTGGAGCGATGAGGATCCACGGGAAATTCAAGAGCGTCAAATGCATTCCGAAAAGGGCACTATTTGATGTAGATTTTGGTCCGGAGGCACCATCGGTCCCTTCCAAAATGGACGTTTGAAGTAGTTTTTGCGCATCATGCAAAAACTACTGCATGGAGTTGAATGCAGTTTTCACCAATGTATTGCTAGAGGTCTAACTTAAAATATAGGCTGCATTTTACAGCAGGAAAATATCTTATTCCGATTGTTTTAAATTTAATAAACCGAAGTGAAGTGAGGGCGGGTCGCTAGTTTATAATATAATCGTCGTCTCATCTGCGATACTGATTGTGTACCTACTTCTAGTCTGATGGTGCAGACTCTGAATGTGTTATGGTCACGTCAACCAGAACTGTAACAACCATGGCTCTAACTCTGTGATCTGAACAACTAAAAATAACAACACCGCGGTGAATAACAAAAGGATAAATTCGTTATTGACCTTGTCGATATTCTCAGAGAAAATGATAAGGTAAGTAACTGCCGTTATTTTATGAAATATTTTATTAGTTCACAAGTGATAGAATTATCCTATTACTAGGCCAATCAGTGCAGTAAGTGGCCTGTTTACCACCACCCACGTCATAGCCTTGCACCAATAACGTTGGTTATTCTGAACGCGATTTTAGATTTAACAATCCAGTCCTCGACATTTGATACTCATTATGTTTATTATAACAGTATGTCTATGTACCTACTTACCTAAATAATTGTCATATAAAGAGAATTTCTCGGAATATTCTTTCAGATTCATTTAGATATTCTTCAACCCTTTATGCAATTCTAACAAATGTTAAAAACTAATATCGAACTTTTTTTAGTTTATGCCGCGACTAGGGCTGCCACCTCTCCGGGTTTGACCCGGAGTCTCCGGGTTTGGTGGACGCTTGTCCGGGCTGCGGGTTAACATCGTAAATCTCCGGACTGTGACGTTGAACATCAAAAATTCTCAGACAAAATAGAAATATGATTTTTAAACTGGCTCTAGTAAACATTACCTAATATTCACTAAGATAGATTACTTTAAAGATTATTGTTGTGACAAATGCTAAGATACAATTTAAAGCGTCGCTGTGTATCAAAGACAGTATAAGTTTATCTTGTGGTAAATTTATTCGTAATTTAGTACTAATTTTAAATTAAAAATTTACTACTATTTCCTGTTTCGTTTATGTCCCATTTTTTTTAACCTCCGTGTTTAGACTATTCTGAAGGTGGCAGCCCTAGCTGCGACATATGCTGAATTGGTGCCGTTTGACACAACAATCGATGTTATCTTGTGTTTTATGTTATTCCTGCTGTATTTCTTGCTGTCAATAAAACAATGTTGTTCTTCTTTCTTTTTTACCCTACCTGCTTACTGTTTGGATAAGGTCTGTTCCTTGTACAGAACATACTTTCAAGCCATTCTCTTCAAATTTTACCACCTTGTTGAAACAATATCATCCGATTACCGGGCTGTTGGTCTGCCCACTACTCGTCTGGCCTTGAAGTCTCACTTCGTTACTACCTCTGAGCTTCTTCCCGACTGACATGTGTATTGGCCATTTCTGCATTTAATCGCGTAGTACGTTTGCTGGTATTAGTCACTGTTTCGAATCAATTGTACCTATATACCCATGTACAAATGTTTCTATCATATCGATTACGACGGCCATGTGATACTTAACAAAGAATACCGCGCTGTGGTTTTCCTTTTGCGGTCTAGAATTATAGTACCTATAGGTAAATACTATTTGACTTTGATATAGATTGGAAGTAATACAAAATACATGTATATATAGACAAATTGTAGAGTGAAATAAATAAAGATAAAGATACTTGTTTAAGACCCGTGAAATGGGTAAAAAATTATGTAAGTTTCTAGAGCTTTTTAGGTGGAATGTTGCATCACATTTCACTTTCATAAAACACCCTCCCGTTATATTTTTTATTCCCCATTTTCCTAACCCTTTCTCTTCATTCCTAAATCTCCAGCGCAAACGGGGGCCAACGCTTGTCATTCTGGACTGATGTCGTCATGTGTCGAGAATGTCAATGGCCGACAGTATCCACTTACAACCCGGGTGAACCGTCTGCTCGTCTGTCGCGTTCATTTTATAAAAAAAAAACTATTAGATACGTATTTTTTTCTTTATTTTCAAGGTGCGATAAATATATCAGCAGGTTTAGATTACTGCTACATGCCATAACTCATGCAAACTCGTTGAACAATAAAGATAAGCCGTACTGTACGGCTTATCTTCACTGTACTGTAAGATATCGCGTACTGTACGATCAAAAGACCATTTTATACCGCGAACCCGTACGCTGTATAACATGCTGCTTCAAGAGTTCTTTGCATTACGCTACGATATGGGGTTCGTTAAGGCTATGAATAGAATTTTGAAAAGTCGACAGCGTACTCGCACACCTGGTTATGCAGGAGTCCACAGGCGGCGGTAGCCACAATCATGTGGGCCACTTGCTCGTACGCTTCCATTCATCTATCTATATAAAAATGAATGTTTCTTTGTTTTTCCCGTATGCGTTCCTATACCATTCATCCGATTGTGATGAAACTTTGGTGAGTACTTGAAGACCACGCAAACGAAGTCGCGGGCAACAGCTAGAGTAATGTATAAAAAAGACAATTAATTATTTCCAGGTATACTCCCCAGAAGATCGACATAGAGTTCAAACTGCAGCCGTTCGTGCCAGATTACGTGCCAGCTGTTGGCGACATCGACGCGTTCATCAAGGTGACCATGCCGGCGAGCAACACGCGTGGGAAGCCGGTGCCCGAGCCGGTGCTCGAGCACATTGACAACTTAGGTATCACGTCCCTCAGTCATATCATATAGCAGATCTTCTCTTTCCGTCTACATTATCCTATGTACAGTCATACCACATCTCGCCTCACGACACCATGACGTCATTCATCCCTGTCTGTTCATCAGGTCATTGATGTCTCAATTGCGTGCCAATAATTAGAAATGATCTTGGAAATTAACTCCAAAATGAAAATAAAAATGACTAATTCTGATACATTAGTTAATTATATAAGGTCCTACAAAAATAGTGATAAATATTCTAGTATGCCATTCTCTGGCTATTTTTCGGGGTATTGATATATTTCTTGCAACTCACGAGCGTCTGCTTTGTTTGTAGTGGTGAGTGTCCGTACGCGTAAAAAGATATCTTATATCCTTCACAAGATGCCTTTAAATACATTGTGGAGAAAGTTAGTTTTCGCGTATTTATTACATTTATTCACACTTACATTTATAAATTTATATATTTATTTTGCAGCTACACTTCGTAGTTACGAGTACATTAATTCACAAGCAACGTTGATGCGCGCTCGCAAGTTGTAAGAACTTGTTTGATATAAATACCTAAAGTCGATTCCATCGATATGGAAATGGACTAGAAGACACATCATACGATCTTATAAAAAAAACTCGTTGGCAGCTTCTAGGAGGTGAGGAGCAGATGAGGAGATGACTCTATTTACAGTATAAAAGTGATGTCAGTCGTCTAATGTAGCATAACACACCGTTAATTGGTCAATCGAAGACCGCTCCCTTTCGTAATTGGTCAATAGGTGAAAATCACGTAACTCTGACCATGATGACATCAGTTTTTTCATAACTTGAACAGAGTATACATTAATTTGATCACGTCTGTCTATTGCGAGTCGGCAACGATAGAAAACGGTGTGAGTGAGAAGATTACAGTGACTATAGTATTTAATTGACGTTGTCACGCACACTCAAGTGCGTGATTTGTCTTTATCCTTTGTGACGTATTCAAATTTGAGTTAGGCGCTCTTGTCAATAAGTTTATATTCTAAAGTATACTTAAATTTAGAGAAATAAAACATTTCTTTGCTATTTATCTTTTTTTTTTATATAGAAAGAAGGCGGTAGATGAGAATGCAGTCCACTTTTTTATATTAAAGGAGGCAGACGGGCAAGCGGCCCACATGATGGCAAGTGGACACTATCGCCCGTGGACACGCGCGATACATGCCAACATCGGTTCAGAGTGACAAACGTTGGCACGCTCACGGATACGATGCCTGCCTTTGGAGATTTGAAGAAAGGGTTGGCAGAATGGGCAGGGATAACGTAGAACGTGACGGGAATGGCCTCTGGCATATCTCATTCACTACCGAAACACTGGAGAAATAGGATAAAGTGGGAAATGCAGTAAATTTTACGACAGTCCTTTGTGAGAGAGGTAACGTGGCCAGTCGAGTACGTCCAGTGATTGTGGGGTTGCAGGGTGCACCCCCCCCCCTCCCCTCTTATCTTATGTATTGTGGATGTTGTTCCAGGGTTATTAGTTCTGGACGAGCCGGCGGCGGAGCAGAGTGACTCGGCACTGCTGCATCTGCAGCTGAGGGCTATATCCAAGACCACCAGCGCCAAGTCCACAGTGGTAGGTAACTAATACATTTTAAGGGATGCTCAGATAGTCAATCGCGGAAATGATTCTACACAATTCTACTGCCTCAAGAGGTCTTTCCATTAAGCTACGATATGGGGTTCTTCAAGAGAGCTGTGAATAGGATTTTGCAAGGTCGGCGGCGCGCCCTCATACCCCCTGGTGTTGCAGGTGTCCATGGGCGGCGGTGACACTTACCATCACGTGGGACCGCTTGCTCGTCCACCCACTAGTATATATAAAAAAAAAAACACTTACAACGTATATAGCAGTCTAATCGCTTAATTTTTTTAAAAAATTATATAGCTTCGATTCGCGGTCGAATATTCATTTGTTGAAAGACAAAATATGTTAGTTCGGGTCTAGATGTGTTCGTCTTTATGTGTCTTTGGGACCCACGACATAAGAAATCCCTCGGCGGGCCATTTGAGTGTGGCACCACCTAATTTTTTTTTACTATTTCACAGAATGCTATTTTGAACCTTATCGCAAAAATGACTAAAAATTCTGCTTACGTAATACTTGAACGATCCCAGATCGATAGTATAGGTTTGAGCATCCCTGTTTTAAAACAATATAATAATTGAATTGAATTGAAATAATTCATTCGCAATTGCGTTATTTTAGTTTCAATCCCTAACTGGAACGATAATATCACTTTTTACATGCATACTGTAATCTCATTCAGTCCACTTCTGCACTAGTTTTTTGGTAAGACGTTTCGTAATACGCAAGGATCTGACAAAAAATCAGCGCCGCTCTGTAGTGTGCCACGTCATGCTGAGTCCGAGGACGTTTCTTGCTGCAGTCACGCAAATTACCTTTTATTTCTGCATGGTTTTTTTCTTTGTTTCACCTCGTATTTCTTCATTAAACGCTATAAAAATAAACGTTATGTTTATCACCAATCGGATTTCTTAGACGCTACATAAAACATTTATTTTAATGTGTCTAACTTTTTGTAGTAAGTGGGATGTTGAACTATACTACCCTCCTTAGAAAAAAAGGTACAGGTGCATTATGATGACTATAATGTTACATAAGCTTTCGTTAAAATGTCTGTAAATGTAAAGAAAAAGTTTATCTTAGGGCAGTATATTTACGAGCAGCGCCGGCTCTAGCCCATGTAGCGCCCGGGTGCAATCAATACCCTGGCGCCCTCTAGTAGACTCTTTGGAGGCGTCGCGAGCGGCGCTCGGCGCCCCCTAACACCCTGCGCCCCTGTGCGCCGCACACCCTGCACCATAAGTAAATACCATAAGTGCCCGCGCGCCCATTTCAAATGAACTTACACTCTATTGACTTAGAGATCATTTTGCTACCGGGCGGCAACGTGTCAAACGTACATACATACACTGTCTTTGGATTAGAGATTTTGCCGCGCGCGTGTTGTATTAAATAAAATTGTTATTTGTGTAGTGTAGTAATGCGGTATGACAAGCGCCGAAAGCGTAATAAAAGTAAAAAAAATATTATTGTTAATGACTTTTTTTTTTGCTTGCGCATACATATTTGTCGTAAGTAACAAGTATATAAAACTGTGCAATGGCGTTAAGTTCAATGAAATATCCAAATATTCAGCGCTCGACCCGCACCGATTCAGGCGCACCGCACCCCTTGCACCCCCTGGTAAAGACGGCCCTGTTTACGAGCACGGTGCAACTCGCGAGTGCAGTTGCATTCATCTTGCTTGTGGATGAAGGTAACTTTCGCGTCAATGTATTTAAAATTATAATGCATATTGTGAAGGTCATAAGGTCTTTTTATGCGCACGCACACACCACTACAAGCAAGACAGATGCGCACACGTGAATTGCAAGAACTACGAGTACATATTACCTACCAATCGACATGTTTTTATTTGAATTTCCTCAGTTAACTAAGAAAATAGAGAACGCAGAGAAGAACACGAAAGCGATTGATAGATGGATAAAAGACGTGAGTGAACTGCACCTCGCGAAACCGGCGCCCACTGTCACGTATACGAGGTAATTTGGCTTTTTGTAAATCGTTGGAGATCATGTACATATTGTAATAGGCCTTGGAACGGGCCTATCACAATACTTACTCAGCAGCGGGAAGATGCAAAACTCACCTGAATATGCCTTATAGTGATGACCGATTGCGATATATTTTTAACGATTGTTGGAATCTTTTGAAGAAAAATCTACACCATCGATAATACCTCATAAGAATACATAGACAAACAAGATAATCGTTTTCGCCTGCGCGGTTGCGGGGTGCGGGGCGGGGCAAAGTGGAGGACGGGCGGCAGGTGCAAGTGGTGCAACATATATTCTGTGTGCTCTCTCCTCAAGTGCTGTACTCTAAATAATGAATGGTTATTTTCATTATAAATTTAGTCCAGACGCACTGTCGAAATCTAATGAAATACGAATAGGAGCAGGCAAATGGCACTCATAACATAACCCATTCAATTTTTCCACTGATTCACCACATGTTATATTTTTCCAGCAAAATGCCCGACATAGACAGCCTGATGGAAGAGTGGCCAGAATCTATGGAAGAGACGCTCAACGAAGTAGGTTTCCCTTCAGCAAACTTGGACTGCTCCCTCTCCCAGTACGTGGACCTGGTGTGTGGGTTATTCGACATCCCCATAGCTGGAGATACATTGAACGATAGAATACAAGCGTTGCATTTGTTATTTAGCCTGTATTCCGCTGTGAAGAATTCACAACTCTATGTTGAAAGGCAGAAGGAAGAAAAAGGAGAAGATAGACTGTAAGAGAAATAAATGGTTTTATTGTTATTTGGAGTTTTATTCTTATTGATCCGCCCTGATTTTCGTCGAGGAAACTTTGCAATTAGGATGTAAGCAAAAAATAGTTCGAGGCATTATGTGTTCAATGTGCTGTTGATGACATGAGAATATAAGAGAAGACTTGAGCTTTGGAAGAGCTATGTCCCAGCACTGAGGTGTCTACCAGTAGGCTGGAAAAGACCTACATCGCCGAAAGGATATATTTTGGCAGTATGATAGTAAATACCATCGATATTCTAGAGTATCTAGAGTAAACGTGCAGCTCCAGCAACCGCGCGATGCGCTGGATTGTAATCTAAAAAAGAATTTCATATAATTAAATATTTATTTCTATTTCTTCCCAGATTATTTTCATTGTTTGCTAGATACAGACTCAGCGCTACATGGCACTATTGGTTCTGCTGCCTTCGAAATGTATGAGAACTGTTGAGAAGGGACTTTTAGCTGGAACTTAAGACGGGAAGGTCGGATTTTTGTTTGATTATTATTTATTATACAAATTGGGTATTGTGGATAATCTAAAATAAAATTGTGTAATGTCTATCTTCAAATAAAAACTTAAAACTTGGTGTACATCTCCGTGATAAGACTACGTTTTTCCAAAGAGTCGCAACTCTTCTGTGCTCATTAAACCTACTATTAGTTTACTGAGCGAAACTACAACCTACTGCAACGTGACTGGACATTGACGTGTGTGTCAGTTTTGAATTATTATGATTTTTAAATTGAATTATTTTGACTTTACGAAGGATACTAGACATTAGCACAATGTGCTGGGCCCTTACCACCATTCCTTATAGCAGTATTATTTTAACCTTATTTCTCAATTTCGCACCACGGCGGCCTTGATGTAAGCTTATTTTATTATGTTTTAGTAGGAAGTTTTGGTGACGTCAACATGAATCGATAGCTTACTGTAGTGCAAATCGGAACGTTGTATGAAAGAAATGGCGTTATACAGTTCATGTAGCGTTATCTCGTTTTGTTTTTTAGCAGGGAATAGACAAATAATTAAAATAATTCGTTCTATCGCAGCACTAAGCATTAATACTTTGGTTGAGGTCATGGTACGAATATGAGTAATGTTGTTTTAAGCCTGAAACAAAACGTTCCTGCAACAATATTGTTTTGTAAAAGATGGTGGTAGGGCCCCTGATGACGCTATTGCCATAATAATACAAGAAAAAAAAACTGTATACAGATATTGATGCTGTGGTAAGGTTTAAAAAATCAAACAAAAATTACTTTGGCAATAAAGTTTATTATCCATTTTCGTTACAGTATACTAGACAAAAATATACATTATATACTCTACATACATTGCTCCTTGTAATAATAGCCTCTTGAAATTAAATTATACAACATATTTATTATTACTTGTAGTCTTATGTGTGACTAAGGCCTATTTCAAGGGGTCAAAATTATAAAGGGACTGACTCATGAAGTCTCATATTGAAGCTACAGACAAACCTATTTTACATTAGGGGTCGTTCAAGTATTACTTAAGCACCAAAGGGGGTCTTTGCTTTGATTATTTTTGATGACATGGGGGACATGGGGTCCGAATGGCGATTACGTCAGCAATATTTATTTATTTACTTTTCGTATTTTTTTGGTAAAATTTAGTAGATACGATTAAATAAGAAACTTGAACAGATTTTGTCAAAATTATACCCATGCTTACGTAAGCATGAGGGGGGTAAGAGCTTTGCTTACTTTCGCTGACAGAGGGGGGGGGGGGGGGGTTGGGTTAAAAATGACTAAAAATCTGCTTACGTAATACTTGAACGGCCCCTTACGTCACTGGCTAACCGAATATTCTAATGAATACAATTTTTTCCGCGTTCGTACTATCCGTAGGTGCCGTAATAGGCGACTAAGGGATACCAAAGTCGCTGGCTACCACAAGCCCTGAGAAACTACACCACCTCTAAAAGAATGTAGTCGCCAATCCGCTTGGCCAGTGTGACGTTTTAAGGCGTTTACAATTTTAATTTTAAAACCTAAAACACGTAAAGAATGTCTGTGACATTCAGTAAGAATGAAAAAGGGAGAAAGTTTATGGTTTGTCATAAAAAAATATTTCCTTGTCAATAGGTCAATAGGTTATAAAAATGGTTGTATGAGACTTCATGAGCGGCAAATCGTTTCAGTGGACGCAGTCAATGTGACTAGATATATAAAAATTATGAACGTTTCAAAGTCATAGGAAATTACATTGTAAAATTTTATTCATAAGTCATCATTAGTTATAAATAGTTCGCCTTATTCATAAACGTTAATTAAATTCAATTACTGGTTGAACATTTTCCCCCTATTCATTTGAAGTTCTCAACTGTTAAAGAGGCCTCGAGATTTCAAGCGATCGTTGAATTTGAATAGCTTTTATGAGTAAGGCGGTGAAAAATTATCGTTAAATTACAATTATTATGCTACTGTCCTGTGATGGCGATTCTATTACTTACTATGATGAATTATAAACAATGGAGAAGTTCATTTGGTTTAGTATCAGTGGATTCCTCGTATTTCAATAAAAATATACGCTAAAATATTAGGTATGGTAAACATTTCTTTTGAAATCCGCTGGAAAAATGACAGCCATTCAAAGTTTCAATCTCGCTGCTCGCGACGATGACGTCACAACATATACAATAAGTAGATTCAGCTATTTTCTGTATGCTATAGAAAAATAAATGTTTACACAAACGTTGTAGTTTCATAAACGCTCTTCAACGATATATCGTTTGTATGAAAATGTATGGTGACGTCACACGTTGCTGGGTCAAAATTCAACTTTGAAAGGCTATAACTTCCGTTATTTCTAAACATGTGCTAACAAATGTTCACGAGATTTGTTGTAAACTTTCGACCCTTTTTTTTTAGGTAAGAAACAAAGAAGAAAATGGTGAACTTCCCCATTATGAAAACCTCATCAAATACAGGGTGCTCTCCGATTGACACGTTGATTGGACGGCACTTGGTTCACATTTATTACAATCGAGCCTTACTACGGTGCTCGTTAGATGCGGGATATACAATTATAGGTGTTATTACATCGAATGTTGATGTTTTAAGGCAATTTAAGTCTTTTGAAAATAATGTAAACTTTCCAAGGATGGATTCACCGCTATATTTTTGTAATTAAATTGCAAGTGATTAGTCCGCGTAGAAAGTCAATTAATTGTAGCAACATACTCTTGAAAATATGATTTATGGTTTAGGTCTATCGTAGACGACCCACAATAACCGGTTAAAATAGAACATAAGAGAACTTTAACGCTTTTTTTAATACTCTAAGACGGCCTCAATAAAACTTTAAACCCAAACTTTAAGACGACAATAAAAGTTAGCCACATTTGAAATCTTGATGCTTTTCAATGTGCTCACTGAATTATTGTTTCTGTTTTTTTTACAATATAACCCATACGTGAAAAACTGTGTGGATTGTAATATGTATTAATACTCATACATCTACGTGAATGTGTAACATTTTATGGGCAATTACCCTCTTCTATATTGCAATTTATTTTATGCAAAATACTCTGTGAATCCATCCTTAGAGAGATCTTATCGGCACGCCAAACTGTTTTCAGTTATTGTTACACATAGTTAATGATAACGTGACGCCTATTGATACAGTAACACAGTGAGATCTCGACTTTACATTTAGGATACATTGGAAGACTACTTGGTGTAAAATAAAAATAATTATAACTACGCAGTTAAAATATGCGGACAGAATAACCGAAATAATTAAACACACATTTTTTAAGCCTATTCTTTCTTTAGCCACGACGAAACGGAGATGCTATATGCATTTGAGGTAAGAGAATGTATGTTTGTGTACCCCTTTGTTACCACTTTTCTCTGAAACGGCTGGTCCGATTTTGAAGTGATTTATTGTAACCGTTTAAATGTATCTTGGAGCGTGTTTGAGGATGGGCGTTGTGGTTGTAACTCACCAGGGGGCGCTGCTGTACCAGGTGTGTAAATTATGCACATAACCGTCAGCGTCTGATGCTGAAGCCGGAGGTGGATAAGGGAACTCCTTGAAATTTGGTACAATGGTGTTGGAGTTGTTTGGTTCAATGATTTGTTCTAATACATGGAGGAGAATAATGTATCCCACAGCCGATTGGTCGTGTTATCTCATTCCAGCAAAAGATCGATGTGTGCAATGATTATAATTTATAAATGAATGCATTTATTCAAATGAGTCTTTCTGTAGTTAATAAAGCTTTACATATATAGCCGCCAGTCTCTGGAGCCGAAGGTGGATAAGGGAACTCCTTGAATTTTAACGGTAAAACTATCGTGTTTGGACCAATTTTCTGGTGATGTTTAGTTCGATGAACAGTTCTAATACATAGCAGAAGACGACACCGTGTCCTGCAGCCGACGGGCGTGTGGCTGACTGGGCGAGATTTCTCACTCCCGTGTTTCGGAGCCGAGTAAAAGTTATCAGAGCTCGTGTCTTTTCCTTTCCCAAAGCACTTGACAGTTAAAAATCATCTACATAATTATACTCGTATTTTAAAAGTTTTTGCTTTGCTTATTTTTGATGACACGGGGAACGGGGGACGGGGGGGTCTGAATGGCGATTACGTCAGCAATATTTATTATTTACTTTTCGTATTTGTTCTGATTAAATAAAAAACTTGATAAGATTTTGTAAAAATAATACCAATGCATATGTTGGCATGGGGGGGGGGGGGGGGGGTAAAAATAACTCAAATTCTGCTTACGTAATACTTGAACGGCCCCAAAGTAAAAGAGACAAAATTGAAATTTTTCAAAAAAACGACTACGGTTCAATTCTATAAAATAAAAACGTTAAAAGGGGAAAATAAATTCGTAAACCAGTCTTGCAAGTAATGAGGTTGCATTACTTGCCACGTGTCCTCGTGCATAATGAACGAACGCACAAATAAATTAAGACTTTTTATTTGTGCGTTGATCCTGAGCAAGCGAAAACGCACATGGTACAAAGAGCTAATTATGTTCTTAACGTACGTTATTCTACGATTGGAAAGGTTTTTGATGCGTAAAAATACAATAATGATTGTTGCGGACTGTTTTCTATACTCACACTGGCCGCTGAACGTGACTTCCTATGACTCATAAAAGACGACCTCTGACAGACGGACAATTTAATCCTATTTTCAATAAAATAGTCAGTCTAGACAAATAAAGACATCTTTCATTGCGACACGCAACAACGATAGTATGGCAAGTGAAACTTGAGATTGAAAAAGTGCGGCATTTGAGTTCCAGTATCAGAAATAATTTTGAAACCTGAACTCAATCAATGCTCGGCTAATTTTACTATTGAATTTAAGTATCAAAATTATTTTTCCAACTATCTTTGCCGCGCTTTTACAGTGTCAACTTTCGTTTGGCAGACTCTAGCAAAAGAATGTGTAGGATATTAGTTGATTAAAAATATTTATCATTCCCCGGCAAGTGTTGCCCGTATCCTCTCGGCTCCCCACACGGTTTCCCGGGTGGTGCTAATACGCCAATAAATATGCTGAGTTAGTGCCGATTGTTACAGTAATTAATATTTTTTTCCTTTTTACTTTCCGCTTAATTTATTATGTATTCCAGTTAAATATAGTGCGATACAAGTTTGACAGAATAACTACCATGAGGCCTAAATGACCCCAAAAAAGATTGGACTCACAACGACCAGCGCTGTGTTTTAAGACCGTTAAACCCCTTGTGAATATAAAGGGAGACCCGTATCTTAATGTTTTTGGTGCCATCAAAAGCATAAATAAATCTGTAACGAAATAAATTCGCACGTGTTTCCCGCACGCACTGTATTACGCATCAAAAACGTAGTTTTATTTTTAAAATTGCGTACGATGTACGCACAAAAATATGCGAGGCATTGGAACCGCGCCCAAATTGACTTTAAAGTATTGGCCAACCAGCCGTCCGAACAGTTACAAATTGTTTTGTAACGTTCTCAACTTATTCCATAGAAAATGTAGTACATACTATATTATAGTACCGGCCTCCGCACTGAGGTACTTTAGGCCCTCCGCATTGACGTACAAAAATATGCCTACAAAAATAAATCGTACTGAATAGATATAAATCACTCGGATGTCGGGAGACCAAACACGGTTGCGATTATTCGATGCATTTATCGAAATTATCACAGAAATAGGAAATGCGACGGTCCTATATCGGTACGAATTTAGCTCTGGCGATTCATTTTGGTAGGCACACATATGTACAATCTTATTTTTTCAGTTTAGAAACTCGAATAGAAACATTATCACGTCAGATGAAGTTGCTTTGCGAGCAGCAAAAACAGGTTGTAATTGTTCGAATGCTGGTTTTGCCCGTGCTTATATTAAATGGTGAGCTAATACGGTCCACGTTCTCCCACTAAGTGTTTTACACTATATTCGTTCTACATATACATTGCAGCTAATTCACAAAGCTTCAGCTATCACAGTACTTCACACCCCATCTATACAATTTTGTATGACATACATTATTATTCTCATTTTCATAACCATTTCGAGAAATGTAAGATTTTTTTAATAGAAATTAGGTGTCTGTTAGGTGGATACTATGGCATATTATGAACATTTGCGATAGTCTGTTCAATATGTCACTACATTATTTTGAATATGAAAAAACTAAAATTTAAAAAAATCCTATAAAATATTATAAATAGAGCAAAATTTAGCAAATACAGGAGTGAGTTACTCATATATTCATTCGTGCACGATAGATGTCGCCCTACGGTCATAAGAATTTTATAAAAAAAAGCAATATTAATACAATGTCAAAATTAAGTAATCAATTAATCTATATAAATAAAAATTAAATGCTGTTCGTTGGTAAGCGCATCACTTGAGAACGGCTGCACCGATATGGATATTTTTTTTTTAAATGTTCGTAATAGTCTGAATAAGGTTTTTAGGGAAAGAAAAATTGTAAAAATTCTGGAAAAACTGAAAGTGTTTCTTGTATGGGATTTTTATATGAACTTATTGAAATTATTGTATTATTGAAATTTGGACAGGACGACGTCTGTCAGGTCAGATAGTACAAAATAAAAATGAAATTATGCAATCACATGTCAATAAGGACAAGATAAGTAAGTATCAGATAATCAATCCCACAACCGTGAAACATGGTATAAGCAAATCGGACAGTCAAACCTTAAAAACTCCTCGACAATCGTTGGGGGTTGTTGCCAAAATACAATTTTAAATTGGTTTGAAAGATAATGCTTGAAAACTGACTTATTGGACAGACTATGCATGACAACATTAGTCAAAAATGACGAGCGTTGGCACGTCTGCAGATGCACTGACTATTTCTGGAGATAAATGTACCTATACCACACAGTAGTTATAAACTACTACTAATTCCAGTGCGATCGTATTAGAAGACACTTTAATATTTCTCGTAAATGACAACGCCATCCTCTACTTTCATATGAGTTCTCGCACAATGCCAATACGTTGAATGACAAATACACAAAGAAAAATTTTGAAAATCTTCACACAATTACTTTTGACCTTAGTAACAAGCAATAAGGTTTATTCTTAAGTGTCAATACTACATATACAAGTGCGCCAGATAAAGTTATATGGCGCACTTACCATATAGACACTTGAGCGGCGCATTGTGTTCTTTTTTCACCAATGATCGCGAACTATACGAGTATAAGTGAACGTAATCGCTATTTGTATTCTGCTTTAGAAAAATGAAAAAATGAAATTTTTAAAATGAACCGACTTTCAAGCCCCTGGCCTATTATCGTATGTGTTTTTGAAAATATTTTTGAGAATAAATAAATAAATAGTTTACTGCCACAGTAAGCGTGCTTACATTGCAACAATGACACATTAACTGCAGCAAAATGAATTGTGATAAGGTAAACAATTCATCTTTGATGTAAGCTTACATCAAAGATGAATTGTTGTAAGGAGTTCACCTTATCACTTGTAACTAGTTATCATTGTAACTTATCATTTGTAACTAGTTCATTACTGTAATCTATATTTATTGTCAAGTTATTAAATGAATAAATAAATAAAAAACAATTAAATCAATAAATGTATTGAGTGTTGTGTGTCAGCATAATGCTGAATGGGCACTGTTTTAGAACCAATACAGCGCTGTTTTTCAGCACAACCCCTTTACTAGAGTTTAATCTTTCTTTAATATTTGGTTACACGATCATTTGGCAAGTTATTTCAGATTGCTCATTCGTGCGAAGAAAAGTACAGTTTGACGTTTCTTTAGTTGTCAAAAGTATATATTACAATATCAATTATCTCTTTGTTATTACGCATAACGGTCTAAATATTTTACATATATATATATATATATTACTATCTGAATAACGTACACGATGACTTCCATTATTAATTTGCCGTAATGTTGATATTACAGTGGTATAGATTGAGTTTCAAAACATGCCAAAATCGTATGCCAATTTGATGTTCCAAAATGTCCAAAATTGAAAAGGTAAAAGTATTGGGCCAACCAATTTTTGCAATTGAAAAAGGAGTTGTTAAGGCGATTTTAATGTACACATTCGTCGCTCTAGGTACATAGGTTTGTTCTACAACGTTATATTTGCGGTTAGCGCTACCTAACCGCTTACTGAATAAGTTGATAATGGACTGCAAAGGAGTTTGTATTTGCGCGAACGCACGATTGGCCGATACTGTAATTCGTGTTGTCTTTTTCTGCATTATGAAGATAGAAAAAGACGGTATCGTAATTACATAATCAAAGCAGGATTTCCGCTGGTTTTGTAACTCGGAACAATTGAATGGTCACGATCGCACCACAGGAACTTTACTATGGCTAGTCGTAAGCCTAAGAGGTTGTGATTAGTTAAGATAATAAGATATCACAAACAGATTTAGAATTTCAGTTTCAAAGGATGATGGGTGAAAAGGTCCCAAAAAAAATTCACATGTACCAACAAGATTTAGATACATGTCCATTGAAAGCTTTAATTTCATAGATCTTTTAAAGTTAAGACAGTTGACGTCAAAACCGCGGGCGAACAATCATATATACAGAACAATACATCGTATATAATTAAATTCTGATTTTTTTGTATAAGTGTTACCAAAAAATATCTAGACATGCTGTGTATACACAATTATTGGTCAATATTCCAATATAGTGTCAAAAGTTATGTATTTTCTGAGACTGTGTTATGTACAATCAATAAAAATAAATCACTTCTGTTCGTTAAATGTCTCTAAATGTTAATCTAATGTCTTGTTAAAATCTTTTTTTTTTTTTTGTAAAAAATACTCCATAGTAAGTATTATAACTAATTTTATATTTGTTGGTGGGTTTGGGAAGACATCATTTTTTTCCCATCGTACTTTATTTACACTATAGAAATACAGTTTCAAGTCACAAAAATGAAGCTATGCGATAATATAGGTGCGACCGTGACCTAATTAATACAACTATTGTACATATTTTAGTAAAACATAGCAGTGTCCAAAAATAAGGTTTTTTTTGTGTTATTTTAGCATAATTAGGATTTTTTGACAAATTCGCAGGTTCCTTTCGATTTAAATGACAGCTAGAAAAAATATTTTGCCATTTAACATGTAGTTCCGAGAATTTGAAAAATCTGGTTTAATATGTTACACCGTGTGAAAATTAGTGAAAAAAACTATATACCTACGTTTTTTATTATTAGGATTTTTTTGTAAATCAGATTTTCGTTATCCATTCAAAATTCTACTGTCTTTTAAAAATCACATCAACACTTTAGTCTGCACTTGTGTTATCACTTTAAGTTCAATTCTCTCACTGCGCGTGCGCGTAATGACTTGAATTCACTAGGAGACAAATGTAATATGACATTATGTTAATATATATGTGTCTGACATAGTATAATGGATGAGATAAAATGTTTACATCAAGTCGTGATGTTCTCAACGAGGAATATTACCCGTGGTGGAAATAATTGCCGAAAAAGTAAATTTTATTTACACTGAATATGAGTGAATCTGTACCTATGTGCGTATGCGCACAGTATTAATAAGGGCCAGCATATTCAAACAAAACAAAATATTTTCGTATACCAAAGCATCTTGTTTAAACATGGTATAATTATAATGAAGTTTGTCACACTTATGCTGTGCGACACTTGGCTACATCGCATTTTGGGACACTAGTCGCCTCATTTTCTTTTAAAATATACTTTGGTTTTAAAAAAAAAAGACTGAATTATCAACAAATAAAAAAAATACGTATCAAAAACACAGTCTTATTTAAAACCAAAAAAATTCATACACTTGTATCATGTTTGTTCCCGAGTGGATTCAAGTGGCATACCTCCGGTATCATCACGTGACTACTAGTGGTAGTGGAACAGGTTAAACAGCCTCCTGTTGAAGCGGTATCTCTGTTGTTTGAGCTCCGAGAGTGGTTCATCGTCATTCCTTATGCAGAAATAGCTGGTGATCACGCTCCGGCATATTGGACATTTGTCTAGTTTAGCTGGAAGAGAGATAATGCTTTGGTAAATTTGATTGTAACTATAATACTACCGTGATCAACCCCTAATGCACCGTCAAAAGACGACCTCAATTATTCTCAAGATGAACAGTTTACTAACAAATAGTAAATCATGTCAGGGTCATCAGCTTTTCCATATTTAGATACATAAGTAAAAAAATTAGATTTACCTCATATTTCTTAACATTGCCACCTGTGTGCATGAATACTGGGTAAATCACCCGCGCATTCAAGGGGTGTTTAGTGCAATTTACAACGGATGAAGACGGTGCAGTTTAATTTTGACGCCGGATTTCAGTTCAGGAACTCAAGAAACTTAGTAGAACAGATTTACACAGAGATTTATCGCACTTAGAAAAAGAGAATAAAAGCCGTTACCCCACATGAATCGAAAAAAATCATATCGTTCCTTCATCTACGATGCAAAAGTTATTATTTCCACAAAAAAAAAAACAAGTTGCTACCTCGTCGTGGACGCCTAGTCGTCTTTTGACGGCTTTTTGGGGGTTGATTGCAGTTTATTCGTGATGGTAAAGAATATAAATGACTCACGCTGAGTAGCGTGTATTGGTTTTGAAATTAGATAAACAGTTCTTACGCGGGTTCTACATATGGTACATAAAGTGACAAAGTAACGAAGGCTTTGCCTACAGTAGAATAAGTTTTCCATTGATAACTAGTAGTTAAATGGTAAGTTTTGCTGGTCATCTTGTATGAGTTTTTTTTTTCATGGACGAGGGCGGCAGACGAGCATACAAGTCCACCTGATGATAAGTGAATACTGTCGCCTATAGACACCCGCGATACATGCCGACATTAGTTCAAAATGACGAACGTTGACACGCCCCCGGATGCGCTGCCTACCTTTGGAGATGCAGGAATGGATTTGGAGAAAGGGTTGGGAAAATGGAAATAGGATGGAATTGGGCTCTGGCACATCTCACTCACTACCGAAACACGTACGCACATTAAGGAAATAGGATGAAGTGGGAAATGCAGTAAGTACATTTCAAGCTAGTCTTCTGTGAGATGCTCTCTCTTGCTCACACTAAAATTCCTCATAACGCAGAAAACATTTAAGTGCATATTTTTAAAAATTATCTAAATCTATATTATGAAGTAGTAGTATGAAGGGAAAACGGTAAAATCAATTATGTATCTTCGTATTCTTCATTTTAATATTAATTTATGCATATAGCCGGATCAGGATGTCAGTGGATTGACTTTTTCAAACATTATCGTTAACTTTTACCAAGTACTATGTGGAAATAAATAAATGTCTATTAAATTCAATTACAAGACACTATGAAACCTTTTTATCCTGCTGAGCAGTGGCTGTCTGCCACAAAGGTCGCAGTTCGAAGTTTACAATCGTTTGGCACTGGTAAAGGCCACCATTAATATTGACACCGTTGGCTCTATCGGACGCAAAGTGCATGTACGGAATTGTAACGAGGTAAGGACGTGACCGTACAGATAGCTGCAAGAGATACTCGATACTATGTGATTTATACATCTGCGCCCGTTTAACTGTTACTGGTTTCTAAAATAAATGTTCAAAATAAATTAGCCAATGTTGGGCGATAGAGGTGCTAAGTGTTTTTTTAGTAACAAATTAAAACTAAAGTTAAAACCGTATACTGTTGTACCGTTACCGTAAAATAAGTTAATAGCAGTTTTAAACTATTTTTTTTTTGAACACCTATACGATTCTTACGCCAATACAAAAGAAAAGTCAAAAGGCTCTGTTGTTGATATAATCTTTGATATTTAATCATATTTTGTCATTTCAATCTTCTTTCACTACAAATTTCGCATAAATATGTTACCGTCATTATTCGTTTGTAACTTAGTCAATAAACAAAACATATCTTTAAACATCCTCCGATCGCTTCGCTTCGCCACTCCAACCGCAGCATAAAAGTCAATGGTCTCTAAATATAGCGCGGACAATTGAATCGATACCCGAGCCGCATTAATTACGTGTTAAGACGTGAGATGCAACACGGATAACCTTGACTATCAACACATTATGTCATGAAGGAGTCGGACTGAATACTGATAGTTGTTTTCGAGACGAGAAAACGGACTTAGGTATTACATGATTTGGTTGTGGAATAGTTTATATCCTTGTAGGTTGTCTCGGAGTTAACATTATCCTGTATACGAAGCATAGTGTTTATCCTTGGTTAGTGACGTGATGATTTTTTTTTTCTATTTCATTTTAGATCTGTCAAAACGCGATTACCCCATAGATTTTGTATGGCAATTGCTACCTGTGACCAATGTGAAGTCTTTATTTGCCAACTCAATGAATTAACTAGCTAATTTAGATAGATAAATTGCTTTATTATACACATACTCAAAAGTGCGTGCCAAGGTCATGACTTCGGGAATGAGTGTCGAGATATCCCTAGACTTAGATCGAGTTGTTGGGAACTAATTAAAAGCACACGAGTTTCAGCTATACGTGTCTACAACAATTTAACCAGGGAATAAATTTAAACACACTTTAAAGAAACGGCTAATACGTACATTTTACAATTGAAAAAAGTTTTTACAAAAATTATGATTTTCTACAAAAAGTAACGACAGTAGATTAGGTATAAGTGACATTAATATATTTTAAAAAAGGTTATTGTTAAATTTATATTTATATTATTTTATATACTGTATATTTTATTGTTGCAGTATACAATAAATATCTTCTGATTTTATGTACACTACAACGTCAATTTATATGGCTCCTAAGGATCGGATTCTTTTTGGTATTACAAATAGGACTTTGCAAGGTCCGCGGCGCACCCGCATACCCCTTGTGTTGCAGGTGTCCATGGGCGGCGGTAACACTTACCATCACGTGGGACCGCTTGCTCGTCCCCCCCCCCCCACTTGTCTATAAAAAAATAATAATAGCTCGAGCGGTTTTTTATAGGGTCTTACGTCTGGATAGGAATTAATTTCAAGTCTAAGTCTAAGACGTAGAACGATATTAAAATTGTCTATTTATCCGACTCCGTTTTAGTTATATGACAACGGTCGTTGTAACACGAAACATCAATTAAAATGTATATATTTTATAGAC
This sequence comes from Sesia bembeciformis, assembly GCA_943735995.1. NCBI lineage: Eukaryota > Metazoa > Arthropoda > Insecta > Lepidoptera > Sesiidae > Sesia > Sesia bembeciformis. The sequence continues at coordinate 2,140,539 of OX031042.1, forward strand.
GGTGGCGGCAGATGAGCATACAGTCCACGTGATGGTAAGTGGATACTGTCGTCCATAGAAATCCGCGTTACATGCCAACATTAGTCGAAAATGACAAACGTTGGCACGGATTTGGAGAAAGGATTATGAAAATGGGGAGGGATAGAATGAGAATGGGCTCGGGCACATCTTATTCACTACCGAAACACGTACGTGTACATTGGGGAAATAAGATAGTGGGAAATGCAGTACATTTCAAGGTAGTCTTCTGTGAGAGAGGGGTAACGTGGCCAGTCGAGAGCGCCCAGCGGCTGTTGGATTGCAGCGTGCACTCTCCCCCTCAAAAGTTTTGCAGGATTAAATATAAAATATCTACAACCTCGTAACACTGTATTGTTCCTACTGTATACTTATCTATACTAATATAATAAAGAGGTAAAATTGTGTGTTTGTAGGTATGTTGGGGGTAATCTCTGGAACTACTGAACCGATTTCAAAAATTCTTTCACAAATAGGAAGCCACATTATCCGCGTCTAATATAGGCTATATTATATTTTGAAATTTTGAAAAAAAAAAAGAAAACATAAACCGAAGCGAAGCGGGTCGCTAGTTGATTATATGACGCATTGCTCTTCTGATTTCTGCTTAACAAAAGTCTGACTGGTAGAGAATGCAACTAAGCATTAAGTTCGACTTTTATACAATATTTTTTGTGCATTAAATAAATTAATAAAATAAATAAAACAGTCAATTTCTAACATTATTATTTACCTGAACTTAATATTTTCGACGAAAAAAGTCATTTCTTTTTAACGACGAACGGCAACGCTGCACACACCGTTCATAAACAACTGCTAACGGTAACGGTGTGTGAAAAAATGTGCTGAATTTTAAAAAAAAAATGTACTGAAATAAAAAAAAATGTGCTGAATTTAAAATATGTTTTCTAAATCTGACACGCCTTAAATAATAATCAAGGTTGGCTGGAAGAGATCGCCTCAGCGATAAGGTCGCCTATTGTATTCTGTCATTTATTATTTATGCTATTTGTATGCAATAAAGAGTATTTATTATTATTATTATTGAAGACAGCAAATAAATAAAAATTAAACAGAGCAATGGATGCACTAGACACATGCATTTTTTCTGCATAAAAACGTGAGAAACAATTGAAAATATTAAACACATTACAGGTTTCCTTCAGTACCTATTATTCGGTTAAAATTTTTAATGAATATTTTTTTAAATATTTTTTATAGTTTTAGTACGACTACCTACTACTAGATCATCTGTCACCCCCCTCACGAGGGATGGAGTTCCGTGCCTGGGTAGTGTACCCATTGACGGAAGTTTCTTTTTCGCTGCTCGTTAATGCGGGCAGGCCCTTGGGTTGGCTTCCCAGATTGGGTTGCCGTTGGTATGTCCAGTTTCTTCATGCCACCGACTTGGACTTGGATGCCTGACGTGAAGTCCCACGTGGGGTCTCACCCTATTTGGGTGTGACTAGGTCGCACGGAAAGGCCTTGCCCACTGTTGATCGCGCCTGCAGCGGCGCCAGTCCCTTGATGTGTGGGACGCGCGACTTATATGCGCGCTCGAACCTTTTTGTTTTAGCACGAGTCCTAAAAACGGGCGTTTAGAGGACGTTAGCGTTTTTAAAACGCTATGGCGTCAATGCTCTAATAACGCGCTGACGAACACACATTTGAATACACTTCGTGTATTTAAGCGCCCGTGCGAACAAATTCTAAATCCGAAATCTACTGTCATAATGCAAATAAGTATCTATATAGAATGGTTATGGAAGCGCAGTGTGAGACGTCCTCCGACAAGGTGAAGAAGTTAAACTTGAAGAAATTCGCGGGAGAGGCTCATATCCAGGAGTGGAGACACATAGCTTGATGGTATAGTATGGTATGATGATTACTACATAACGTGAACTCTAAAAGTATGCTCGGATGATTGTTTAATTTTTTACTTAATCATGCTGTAATGATTGCAAAGTGCAACGATGACCGACGAGCATTATTTAATGCATCTATTGATAATGTACGAGGGAGTGGGTGTGTTGGGGTGTGTATGCGTAAGAGTGCGTGTGCGTATGAGGGCGTGTCTCTATGTGTGTGGTGTGTGTCAATACTCACGCAAACAGTGCGCGCACAAACACGCGTGCCGACAGGGCAGCAGTGCTCGTGATAAAGGCGCCGCAGCGCACACACAACAAAGTGCGTCACTTGTGTGCGTTTCCGCAGTCCCCGCATACCCCTCCGTTTCCGGAACCTCGCCTGTTACGTATAATTGCTGGAAAGATGTAAAGTTATATGTGATAAGATCTTCATTAATTTATAAATTGCTCGTTTGAAATGATTGGTTTATAAGATTATTGATAAAAATAAATAATGGGAAATAATTAAATTACTCATTAAAGCATCAGAAATACTGGAAGTGTCAGCAAATTGATGGTAGCAAATTTAAAAGTGACTTTGGTTGATTGGAGGGTTGAGGGTGCACGTTGCAATGCCACAGCCGCTGGGCGCACTCGACTGGCAACATTACCCCTCTCCCATAGAAGACTAACTTAAAATGTACTGCATTCCCACTTTACCATATTTCGCCACTATCCATTCCCATCTCATCTTGTTCTCTCCCTTCTCGCTTTCCTAATTCCTCAAAGGTAGGCAGCGTATCCGGAACCGTGCCAACGTTTGTCATTCGGGACTGATACTGGCATATATTACGAATGTCTATGGACGGCAGTATCCATTTACCACCAGGATTGCTCGTCTGCCGCCTTCTTTCCATAAAAAAAAGTTATTGGTGACTTTGCGTTGTCATTCTTAGTAATTAAAAATTATTTATTTTAGTTATTTAAAAGCGATTACAAGCTGTGATCAGGGCTTAGGCAACATTAAGTATTGATTAAATAAATTTTATTTGTTTTGTTGGGATTTTTTAATTTTAATTTAAAGATAAGTAACCCTAACACCTTTCCTAAATTTCCATTTTTCCCGCGCTATCATTCAGATCGCAATATTTAAAAAAGTACTGAACCAATTTTTATGATAATGATAGCATATTAAAGCTCAAGTCTTAGGTCTTTAAACGATACATGTATTTCATATATCAGTTTTGTTTTTTTTTTTCTTTCAAAAAAGCGATTCCGTTTACGGGTTTGGGGGTGAGTCGATTTGGTTGCGTAGTACAAAGGCGGACTTAATGCCTAAGACATTCTCTACCGGTTAACCGTTTGCTTAAAATGAGTTATGTTAAAGGGTGAGTTTAATTGCTTAATTCATCTGTAGTAAATAAATAATCATTAATTTCTATTTATGTTGTTTGTCATACAAAATAATTAATATTCACACTTCAACACTATCTACGTCCACTGATATTATGAATTCGAAAATGTATTTGTCTGTTTGTTGCGTTTTCACGACTAAACTACTCAATCGGTTTCAATTAAATTTGGTAGAGAGATAGCCCCAAATATGTAAAATGACATAGGATACTTTTTATCCCGAAACATAAGTCTCTTCGGTGCAATTTCGGACATAAAACGGACCGGATTTTATTGGTTTTATTTATTTAAAAAAAAATACACTTATATAATACTTTATGGTTAGAAGAGTCACGTGTGATATTTATCAATCTATATTAATATAATAAAGAGGTAAAATTGTGTGTTTGTAGGTATGTTTAGGGGTAATCTCTGGAACTACTGAACCGATTTCAAAAATTCTTTCACAAATAGGAAGCTACATTATCCGTGTCTAATATAGGCTATATTTTATTTTGATATTTTGAAAAAAAAAACTCTTAAACCGAAGCGAAGCGGGGGCGCTAGTTAAAGATATATTACATTATTACTATCAGCAACTTACCTTCAAACAGGACAGGTGTCCATTTGCTTGTTTCAGGTACTGCGCTATGATGCCGCTGGGCAGCGAACACTGATCGTCTCTTATGTGAATAACACTAACAAGCGCCACCTGTAATTGTATATAAAATTTTTTTGGATACAGATTCCCAAAGTGGAGGAAATCATTTACTGGTTTCCAACAGTGGTGAGGTAAACACGCTTTCGGTGCGGCGCTGCGACACGCGGAATTACCACACCGTACAATAAGGCTATGTCTCTCCACTGCTGGATATAGGGCTTTCCCGCGGCTCGACACCAGACAGTCCTCGGCTCTTCGCATCCATCCACCATCGGTCCACTTGGCTGGTTTGCTTTCCCCACTATTTTACTATAAGATTACTGTAAGAAAATTTGTTTTGTTATTCTCTTTGATTATTTTCTTTAAACGCTCTTCATCAAACACGGTAGCTATTGCCGGAAAACTTGTTTATGAAGCCTGTCCACTTCGCCGGAGGGCATCGCACGCTGCGCGCGGGTTCCATTCAAGAACTCGTCAACCCATCACTTGTCAGTCCTGGGGCCCATATTCAGTATTGCAGAAATATAAGTTGATGGTATGCTGATTATGTTTCCATCCTTTGGAGACAAGTCTCTCTTATTTTTCAGTCCTTAGCAACAATGATTCTTAACTTACTGGTATGTACAATGTGTTAATTAGAATGGGAGCACTGACCTTGTTAGAACTTTCGCGGCGCTGGATCAGTCCAGTCTGCTTATCCTTATTTTTCCCGACACTTACACTGCACTATTATACTTTTCCCGGATACGGAGAACGCAGCTAGCCCACGTGGAAATTTTAGCGATAATCACGGAATTTCTATTTTTATTTCATTTTCTTGCGGAGGAGGCACGGGCGCGTGACCTCAGTCTTTTGTTCGCGGTCGAGGTAAGAGCGGGGGGTAGGGAGGATTTTCGTTTGAGTATATACGCGCGTGTGCGTACGTATGGGAATGAATGTATCTGTGTGTGTGAGTGTAGTGCGATTCGCCAAACCACTTAGATATGTATATATATCTATTATTAACTTATTATTATAAGTATATATTATACTATATTTATTACTGATATAGTCGCTAAATACTAAACATAATTTTATCTGTAAATTTCAATCATTTTACACTACCTACTCGTATATCCCTCTTATTTTACTCTATCCCAAGATTGCCTGAAAGAGATCGCTTTAGTGATAAGGTCGCCTATTGTATTGTCATTTAAGGATATGTGTACATGTAATCAATATTTGTATGCAATAAAGAGTATTTATTATAATTGTATTTTTTTATGACAGATACGCAATCATGCTCTAACATCTTATTCAGAGGTATAAGGCAATAAAAAATATGTATTTTTTAGATTCCACTAAATTCACAACCATCTCGGAAACTAGAACCGACAATTTCCCTTTTCTAAGATAATGTCAAAATATTCTATCAGTTAATGTCAAATTGTAAACGTGCTTACCGTATCATCAGGCCTCAACTCCCCCGTGTCCCTCTGGTCCCTCGCCAGTATTACAACGAGTGGGTAACAGGTTCGAGGCGGGGGGCCCAATTGAAGAGGCTCGTCCGTCGATAACCTTAGTAGTTTCTCGTCGTGAGCGTTACTTCTGGAAACAAAAAAAACAGGTACGGTCGGTGACAGGTCAACTTTTTTCCATGGATATCTTAGTGTTAGTAGTAAAGCCTAGATTCGTATGATTTTTGGTAACTAGCGAGCTGATGACTGCAAATATTTTTCAGTCAAAGCTATACATTGGGCCATGTGTTGTAGTCCAGCTTAATAATAGCACCATCTCTTCCCTTCCATGGGTGACGTAAAAGGTGACTAAAGGATAATAAAGCCGCTACCACAAGCGTTACACCACTTCTAAAAAAGTGGAATCGCCAACTCGCTCGTTCAGCGTGGTCTTTTAACGCCCCTTCATGCACAAGACAATATGCATGTGGAGGCCGATTTCCAGCACAGCACGATAAAAGAGCTGGTTACGGTTATTGAATAGGTACTGCCAATTTCTTTTTCAGAATTGTTTATCTATATTGTCGGACGTTGTAAATTTACCTATCGTAAATTAAGTAATTAGAAGTGTAAAAGAGATAGGAAAATTATTTAATTTTCCCCCGAAGTAACCTATATCAGCAGTTTCGATGTTTTTCTGAACGACCGTCGGTATACAAGTACTGACGTAAATGAAACTGACGTAAATTTGAGAGTAACATGATAATAAATTTGGCATTTATAGCGGAAGATCGTGTAATGTTTACTGTTAGATTATTCTTCAATATATGTATATATCTATTTTTATCTCTCCTTGGCAATATAAATAAACAAATTAACTTTATTATTATGATATTTGTGACCTGTTTGATAACGTGTATAACGTTGTTTTTTTTATTTTCACTGCACCAGTAGTGGTTGGACGAGAAGTGAGGAAGCTCTTGTGGCGCCGAAAACTGCTAGTGGCCTGGTATGTAATGTATCATTTGCCTTCGGCTTGGTCTGATTGTCGTGTTGTGGCGTCCCCAATGGAAAGCGGTGCGAAAAATCAATGGCGTCCTTGACCTTGGAGACGCGGCTGCCCTGGCCATATTTATATAAATATAATAGTAGCGTAACGTGTCTTAGTTAGCATTTAGAGACTTTCGAAATCGCCCAAAAATGGACATTTCCCTTTTATAAAAATACATACTCGATAATTGACTTCAATTGACAATAATTTTATTATTATTATCGTTAGAATGGCGACAGATTCCCGTTGACGTTTAAAATAGATATGTACATGATTGATTTGAAAAATAACCGGTACATATATGTAGGTATATTTATTTTTATTGTTTATTTATATTTGGATGAACACATAACAAAATCGAATGTAGATTTGTTTGCGATGTAGTTAAATATATTTTATTATACTACTATTATTTGTTACCTATTTCGTATAAATAATAGTAGAAGTGATGGCATACGCTAGTAGGTACTTTCATTTTATTTAACTTTTACCGCAGTCAGTAACAATAATTTTGATCTATTAAAAACTAGCTGTGCCCGCGGCTTCGCTTGCGTGGAATTCGGTTATCGCGGTAAATACCCTAAGTCCGTCCCTGGAAAGTACCCTATGTCCGTCCCCGTGTTTCGATCTATCTCCGTACCAAATTTCATCATAATCGGCTCAGTGGTTTAGCCGTGAAAAGGTAACAGACAGTCGCTTTTTCGCATTTATAATATTAGTATAGATGGTTGAATAATAATACAATAATGGCTTATATGTATTTATTATGTTTACAGTAGCCCCTTAGAAAGTCAGGCCTTTTTACAAACTTTTATTTAATTTAATTTCACGTTTGTTTGTTTAGGTCAAATCTTGCAAGTCGATTTTAACCCACTTTCACTTGTACTACTTACTGCCTTGAAATTTTACACATGTATATAAAACCGATGACAATACAATAATTTGATGACCTTCACCCGATACTGTAGTCGAGAAGGCCAGCACACTGTGGAACTCCTCAAAGGCGAACGGTAGAAATGTCGTGTTTGGGCTCGTTTGGTTTGTAGTCTTAATGACAACACATTAGTGTTAAAACCTTGATCGGATACTGCAGCCAAGACGGCCAGCACACTGTGGAACTCCTAAACGGCGAACAGTAGACACGTCGCGTTTGGGCTCGTTTGATAGGTCCGCAATTTTGTTGACAAAAAGTTAGTGAGGTGAGCTTGATTATCTGGTTCGGCAAAATGAACGTCATTAGCGTCATTGGTCAGGGAGAACCTGTCTGGGAGAAGGAAAACTCCACAATCAAAACAATTACCTATATGTGTTATTCCAAATGCATAAGTTGAGAAGTTTCTGCAACTTAGAACACTAAAAAGGAGTAAATAAATTAAACGTAAAAAACTTTCTAAAAATGTGCTTTTATTAAAATGTACTAAAATAAAGAAAATCGAATTTTTTAAATCAGATAAAAACATTAACATAATGAGATTTAACTACATCAAATAATAGTGATGACTTTTATGTTCATTTTCGTAATTTCAGTGCATTTTAATAAAAGCTTGTTTTTAAAGTTTTTTTTTGTACCTTTAATTTATTAATTTTCCGTTGCAGGGCACAGTAAATAATTCAAGGGGTTTCGAGCCATAATCCACCACGTGGGCCCAGTGCAAATCGGTGGATGTCTAAGGTGAAATTTTAGGTGTTAAGGTGATTGTGCGATGCGGTAATAGCTAAACAGACGGTGATTCTAAAATTACTTGTTTCTTTTATATTCTGGGTGCTATTGACAAATAGGACAATACGTGTCAATCACGTAGTGGTTTCTTTAACCAATTTGAGGTTTCAAGTTAATACGAGCGAACGGTAAACACAATGGGTGGCATTATTGTAAAACAATAGCCCACGGTCGTCAGTGCGAGTGTCAGCTGCGCTGTTTCAATACGCTCAATGATTAATCTGCGCAAGAATTTACCATTTTATCGTGAGTGCGACACGTGCTTATCAGATTTCTTGAATTACCTAACCCTCAAATACAAATCTATACTAATATATAATAATAAAGAGAGAGTGCGAATTTTGTGAGTTTGTTTGTATGTATTCTGAGTTTGTATTCTGATGGGGAGAGTGCACGCTGCAATCCAACAGCCACTGGGCGCACTCGACTGGCCCCACGTTACCCCTCTCTCACAGAAGACTACCTTGAAATGTACTGCATTTCCCACTTTATCTTATTTCCCCTAATGTACGTACGTGTTTCGGTAGTGAGTGAGATGTGCCAGAGCCCATTCCCATCCTATCCCTCCCCATTTTTCCAACCCTTTCTCCAAATCCATTCCTACATCTCCAAAGATAGGCATCCAGGGGCGTGCCAACGTTTGTCATTTTGGACTAATGTTGGCATGTATCACGGATGTCTATGGGCTACAGTATCCACTTACCATCAGGTGGACTGTATGCTAGTCTGTCGCCTTCGACCATAATAAAAAAAAATGTGGAGGGTAATCTCCGGAACCACTGCACCTATTTGAAAAATTCTTTCACCATTTGAAAGTTACATTATTCCAGATGGACATAGGACATATATTATGTGCAAAAAATTGCCGGGCAAGCAACGCATGCCGGGCACAGCTAGTTATTTAAATAAACAAGTACAATTTGAATGGTAGAAATATTAATTAGAATGTCAATTTACGTACAGACCGACCTCTCAGTCCACGGAATAATAATTAAAATCTGATTAATATTATAATTTATAAGTCTCACTTGTACCTCTTTGTTCAATCCAAAGGTTGTCTGGTAAAGGATGCCTTATCATTCTTATCAATCAATCAATCACTTATTTGTATATTGTGAGTTAATATTAATTAATTAAATTATTATTATTACTTATTATTAAATTATCCATTATAAGACATTATCCATTTCTAGCGTACAAATATAATAAAGCAATCAATAATTATAAACAGTACAAAAAATATAAAATATATAAATTACCAAATTAGTTTATATTTATCTATCTTTTCTTTACATAGTATAAAACAAAGTCGCTTCCCGCCGTCTGTCCCTCTGTATGTACGCTTAGATCTTTTAAACTACGCAACGGATTTTAATGCGGTTTTCATCAATAGATAGAGTGATTCAAGAGGAAGGTTTATATGTATAGTTTAATATTGTTTTAACGAAACCGAAGCGAAGCGACGGCGGTTCGCTAGTAATATATAAAAAATAATGTTTGTTTGTTTATTTTTATTTATTAGGTATAACAACAAATTTACAAACTTATCTAGTTACAGACACATTTTATAAAACATTTGTACGTTCGTAAATTCACTTACAACTTTAACTATTAACATGCAGAATAGGTAAAATGAAACTATGTACATATATATATATAAACTATCTAAAAGGAAAAATGTCTATCTAACAGAATTTTAAAACGGGCGTTGTTTAAATAGAATATGTCAAACTCGACATCCAGGTCGTTATAATAACGACATATTCTATAAAATGGATTATTGTAAGAAACATTATTTCGAGCCCGTGGTATGTCGAACAGCTGTTCGGTACGTACAGGGCGATTCGATGCCTTCAGACTGAGATGCCGCAAGAGATCCCCATCCAAATGGTTATTCAAGATCTTATGCAATACATTTAATGAATTGATTTTACGCCTCACTTCTAAGCTTTTGAGGTTCGAAAATTTTAACTTATCCTCGTAACATTTTAGTGTTTGATTACTTCCAAATTTTAAACAATAGTAACGGACAAATTTTCTTTGCACAGTTTCTAATCTATTTATGTGTATTTGGTACATGGGTGACCATATAACCGAACAATATTCAAGAATTGACCGTACTAAAGAAACATATAGAAATTTAAATGGTAGAGCTTGTTTGTTCGTTTGTTCGGGTTTGTTCGTCTTCTATGCGTTCCTAAATCATTCATCCGATGTATGTCGATGAAACTTTGGTGAGTTGTTGTGCGCGCGCCCGCATAGGTTTCTGAATTAGTACAACCATTTTACAGTAGGTGGCGCACGAGTCGTTTCAACAAATGAGTGTATTTCATATAGTTTGGCGGCAGTTCGTGTGTTTTTGGTGTATGAGTGCGCGCTTGACAGAATTGAATCAAATGCAAACAGCGACATTTCAGTTCATGTGTGACATAACAAGTGGTGTTGATTGTGAAATTCCAAGCGAACGAAGCCGCGGGCAACAGCTAGTAATAATTAAAAATGACACAAAATAAATAAACGTATCTATAGGGTAAATACAGTGTGAAATGTCAGACAGATGAATAAATGTCAATAGAACAATAACATGGTATAAAATGTCCGACGTGGTGGATAACAATAAATGGAATTATGAATATTATTCATATAATAACACCTTTATAGACCTTATTATTGTAGTGCTAGTAATTCAATTGAGTAGAATGTTTAATCAATTAAGAATTATCTCAAAACATTACGAGATCACTTATAAGGTTGCGATTTAATATCTAAATGTAAGAGCATTCGATAGTTCAATACATATTGCGTAAAGAATATGCATATATACGAAAGAAAACAGTCTTTGGTATTTAACTTCTGGGGATTTCTTAGAGCCATAATGTGAGTTACATCAGCGGCAGTTGCAAATGTTTCAGGATTGAGTTTAAGGAAATTGACTATATCAAGTATGTTTAATTAAACTATTAAGCTCGCTTTTTGTACGACAATGTACAAAGAAGTCTATAACAAATATTTTTTTTTATGTACGAAGGCGGCAGACGAGCATACAGTCCACCTGATGGTAAGTGGATACTGTCGCCCATAAATCCATCCGCATCCGGGGGCGTGCCAACGTTTGTCATTTTGGACTAATGTTGACATGTATCGCGGATGTTTATGGGCTACAGTATCCACTTACCATCAAGTGGTCTGTATGCTCGTCTGCCACCTTCGTACATAAAAAAAATCTTTTTTATTTCTGGGGCATGAGGCTTTCCTCCTCACCATGTTTTCCTCTCACCCCGCCGAATTAGTGATAATTTTCCGTGAGTGGTACGGACGGGGGGGGGGGGGGATTATTTATTTGCACTCAATATCACACGAACGTGAGTCGACCATAGAACATTGGAATAAACACATTGATTTTTTGTTCGTTCGAACATTGAATTGAAGGTGATCGTTTCACAAACACCTCATTACCAATTCAATGTTCGAACGAGCAAGACTTAAACAAATATTTTTTTTATCGGCTGTTGCCATGCAACTTGGGACACATTGAAATTTATCTATACATAACTCCTATACAATACTACATAACATAACATAACTTTGATTTATAATTCTTGATGTTGAAGGTCTTCAATCAGTGTTTCCTGCCAGTTAAGATGTACGATGTCGAAACGTGGCCTCTGACGGTAGGTCTGAACCATAAATTCAACTTCGCTAGTTTAGGAGGTATGTACGGAACTATGCTCAAAGTTTCTTTGCGGGATAAGATTGGAAACTAAAAAAAAAATATCACTTACTACATTGTCTTTGGACAGGCGTAGTATTATTTTATATCATAGATCAATCAATATATCACTTCCATAGCATCGGAAGTAAACTCTGTTCGCGTTAAGAATGCAGTGAGTGATTGCATAAGACATTAGACGTCACATTGTTTGACCAATAGTAAAACGGAACTCAGAATCTAAAAAGACAAACAGGTGACGCCTACTGTCTTGAGAGATAACTCACTGTATTGTTAACGCGGACCGAGTTCAGACTTTTTCACCCACTCTCGGAGGCGCAATCACAGAATAGGACCACATTTTTTTTATAGGAAGTAGGCGGCAGACGAGCGTACAGGCCACTTGGTGGTTAGTGGATACTGTCGTCCATGGACACCCCCGCAGCACATGCCAACATCAGTCTAGAATGACAAACGTTGGTACGCCTACCGATGCGCTGCCTGCCGTTAGGGATGTTGGAATGGACTTGGAGTAGAGGTTGAAAAAATGGATGGGATGGGAATGGGCTCTGGCATATCTCACTCACTACCGAAATACGTACATATATTGGGGAACTGGATAAAGTGGAAAATGCAGTACACTTAAAGGTAGTAATAATTTAATTATAATTTCACAGGACTTAAATTCCTAAAGGTATAGACAGCAATGTGCAGTTACATCGTTATAAAATGGTAGATGTCAGAATCTCTCAAATAAGAGCACGGGTGACAGACAGTTTATCATAATTTGTAATGTCTGCCTGTTTTTACTAAAAAACGAAATTTTTAAAATTGTCATTTTTAATGTAGTCTTGGCAATGTTTTTATCAGTTACAAACAGATAAAATGGCCCGACAAGAACGCGTTTCAAAACGCGTGAAGTTTTCTATTAGACGCAGTTGACAGGTCTAAACTTAATAAAATAAATAAAAAAACCAATACTCGTAACTGTGGTCTTATCGTTATTGTATCGTTTCTACAATTTTATAGATTTACTGCAAGAATTGGTAATAATAAAGAGGAAATGTTTAATTTTATCGGTAGAAGACTATTATTCGGAATAGAAATCCATTTCAATTATATTATTAACGGAAATATAATATTTAATTTTATATTTCCGATTGAATTCAGCCTGCAATTCCATTACAGGAGAAAGACCGAGGGGCACTTATCCCCAAATTCAGAAGGGGATTTCCTGCCGCAATCTATCGCACGGGTCCGGTGCGGACTGGTGGATCTTAGAAATCGGCCGTCCAAAGAAGAAAAGGCATTAGTAATTTTTTTAACGAAGTTTAATTAACATATTCGGAAGTTAAAAATAAGCAAAGAGAATGAACAAGGATTATTATTTTTGTTTTATTCATAATTTCAAGTTTCTAACTTGATTTTAAAGTAATGAAAATTATTTGCATTTTTCTCGAATGTCAAGTCATGCACTTGTGGCTTCTTTTCTAAGGAGGACAGAAATACCTGCCTCGGACTTTTTAGGTAGCTTTCGATGAATTTGAATATTATTTTCGAAATTTAGAAATTCGAAAAAAAAATTAAATCACTACTAAGGGTCACCTGCTGAGACAAACTGCGGGGCGGATTGAAATGATATTTAGCAGAAAAATAGTTTGGGTCTACATCTCGGTTCGGTTCAAAGATGAGCTAAATCGGTTCCGTAAAATTATGACGGTTTAAACTTATCAAAGATTCTCAAAAAAAAAGGACATCTATACGTACAAATTGTATGTCATGGGATAGGGTTCGTAAAGCTCCTACAGCTTTAAACGAAGGTACGTGTTAATGGATAAAATGTATGTGTGAAAAAAGCGGAAATCTCAAAAGGAACTAATTTTGATAAATATTATCTTATGTAATAAATACATAACATAACCACAACGAACTCAGATCAGTAATTACCAAGCCTAGTCCAAACAAACAGTCAAAAGGCAGACGTTGAATGAATGACGTTGAATCATGACCAATTTGGGAAATACGTCGTTCAAAGCAAATTAGTCTATCCTCAGAGCAATTAACATCAAATAACGAATGTTCTTTACTTTGACATTGGTAAGTTTAAAGACATCACGTGGATAAAGATCAATACGCGAATGCCATATTAATTTTCGTTTGCATTTCATCATTTTTTCTGTGAGCTGTAATGGAATAGGATTTGTTGTTTTGTGTAGTACGAATCAATTCACCTGAGGGTTGTAAATAGGTTAACTGAATATATAGGGAATAATATAGATTATCCATTTCCTATTTATTTGACTGTATCTAAAATTGGAAAAAAATCGAACATTCATTTTTTTTTTATAGAAGAGATGGCAGACGGAATGGCGGTCCACGAGACGGTAAGTGGTCAATATCGCCCATACAATTAGTGTTGTCAAAAGCACATAATATATGTCCTATGTCCATCTGGAATAATGTAACTTTCAAATGGTGAAAGAATTTTTCATATAGGTGCAGTGGTTCCGGAGATTACCCTCCACATTTTTTTTTATTATGGTCGAAGGCATACATACAGTCCATACATACATACAGTCCACCTGATACTAAGTGGATACTGTAGCCCATAGACATCCGTGATACATGCCAACATTAGTCCAAATTGACTAACGTTGGCACGCCCCCGGATGCGCTGCCTACCTTTGGAGACATAGGAATGGATTTGGAGAAAGGGTTGAGAAAATGGGGAGGGATGGGAATGGGCTCTGGCACATCTCACTCACTACCGAAACACGTACGTACATTAGGGAAATAAGATAAAGTGGGAAATGCAGTACATTTCAAGGTAATCTTCGTATACCATTCCATCAGCCTATGTCTCTCCACTACTGAATATAGACTTCTCCAAAGACTTCTGTGAGGGAGGGGTAACGTGGCCAGTCGAGTGCGCCCAGCGGCTGTTGGGTTGCAGCATGCACTGTCCCCTCATAAAAACAACTTACAGGTGACCAACTGGCGTACTACCCACAGGTCTATCGCAATTATCTGGGTCACAATGGATCTTTTAAGTCGCAGCAAAGCAATTTGTGAGCCTTTAGAGTCCAAGCGACCTATCGCAATCAATTATATATAAATTGATGACCAGATGAGAAAACCAGAACATCGTGATATGATGCAGTAAGATTTAGCTAAATCTCTACTGATGTTGCCAAGTCACGAATGATCACGTTCCTGATAAAAGCGTAGCGTACTAACTAGCTTATCACCTGATAGTATCAGTCCGCTTATCAAGTCAAGTCCGCAAAGTGTCCAGCAGTGGACAGATAAAAGGGCTTGGCTACGGAATACTTACTGTGTGAACGCTAAGTGACTTGATGAGAGGATCTCCGGCAGCGAGCCCCATAATGTCCTGTGTAGTTCTCTGACAGGTGCGCCCCACCAACTGGCGTGCCAGTACCGAACTGTTGATGATATGCAGCAGTTTACACCTGGAACAAGTTACATATTGTAAGGAATGCAATGCAACCAGCCCTTTCAGTATTCAGTGCTGGACACGGGCGTCCTCATGCACATTGCGTTTAGAATGAGGGATGTATGAGGTTAAAACACCACGATGGCCAAGATAATCATATCTCTGGCATCTGGTCTCTGGTTCTGGCATATCTCACTCACTACCGAATCACGTACGTACATTGGGGAAATACGATAAAGTAGGAAATGCACTACATTTCAAGGTAGTCTTCTGTGTTACGTATAATGGTAGTTGAATGGAGATGGTAAGTACTATAATAAAAGACGGATTATTATCAGATGTGGAGTGCCGTTCCTCTTTGATGTCTTTAAGTATAGTTTAGCGTTAAAACTGTAGTTAAAGTGCTCATTATATTTTCAAATTACGAGGGGAGGTCCAAAAGTTTCCGACCTAACAAAGAAAAAGGACACTCAAATTCATGAATATATTTTTATTTTTCAATATGGTCTCCGTCTATTTGCACACATTTCGGATCGTTTTACGAGCATTTCTATCCCAGTATAAAAACAGTCAGAAGTCTTGTCTTTAAAATGGGAGAAAACCGCAGCGGCCACTTCATTATCAGTGGAAAATCTCCTACCCCTTAAGTCCGCCTTGAGTTTTGAGAACAAATAGTAATCACTGGGTAGCTAAGTCAGGATTATAGGTGGGTGGTCCGTGAAGCCACACTTTGAAATAGCAGCTTTCGCAACTGCGGCGACGTGGACGGGTGCATTGTCATCGAGAAGCCGCAGCACACCTTTGCTTTGTTTTCCGCGATGTCTCTGCTTGATTGGTTCTCGTAATTGCTCTATAAGCATGGCATAATAGCTATTATGTCAAGATCGAAGCTTCCAGTCACTATAGTATTGCGTTCTCTTATATATATTGCTTATGCAATATATCTTGACAATCTCAGAATATCGAAGCCATAATGTTTTTGGTGCACTGAGTCACATTACCTTTCTAGGCGGTGCTTCACATGGTCAAATGATCGCTCATCGAGCAAAGAATATATACGTTAAAGTGACGATAATAATTCGCTTACGAACGCAATACGCAATAAATAGTATGAACGCTTCATTTATCAATGATTTAGTTACGCTATAGCCTCTCTATACAAAATAAAACCAAGTAAGAATCATAGTTTACTCAACATTAGTTTTATTTTCATGAGATAAGAATCCATTTTGTTTTACTTTTCTAATTCGCGTAAATTAGTGCTCGTTTCTCTTAATTAAACACAACTAATTTGTGTGGATAATGGCTAAATGTAATAATGGATATTATCGTAGTAATTAACGTAATTAGAGGCGAAAACACGTGCGGGACATTTAGATAAATGTGTTATTTGATTACGAAACCTATACGATTAAGATTATTACGTTGCTGTGAATGCCAAAAGCATTTGAAAGTGTAAGTTTACTAATCATCGTTTAAGTAGTATGTAGGCAGGTAGGCATTCATCGCATCTCCCAACGTGCTTCATTGTTCAAAATAAAGATTGGCTAGTAGAGAATACCTCCAGGCATTAATCTCTCCTTTTGTACGATTAAGTGCAATAAGACTTCTTTAAATAAAGGTAAATAGTCGTGTCTGTACGTAATATGAAGAATTCCGGGGCCGTAAAAACAAAGGAATAAACAGTTTGCGAGACTTGTGAGTTTATAGTTAATTAGGTGATCAGGTAGTTAGGTAATTCTGGATAATCGTTAATCTACCCTTTTAGTATCCACGGCTGGACATGGGCCTCTTCATGTACCTTGTCTTTTGCATGACAGATGTAGGTATGATCTTAAAACACCACGCTGGTCAAGCGGGTTAGTGACTCCATTCTTTTAGAGGTGGTGTAGTTCCTCAGGGCTTGTGGTGGTAGCCGCTTTGTTGGCGCGTTGGCAAACTATTATTGGAGTAAGCGTGGTGGATATAATTAACACTCGTATACTAAATATGATTGGGACCAGTTTCGCACCATTTTATGGAAAAATGCACGTAAAGATGACTAAAAACGGATTAAGTTACCCCAAAATAAAAAAAATCGCTCCAGTAGTTGCTGAGATATTTAAATTAAAGATTTCAATATATGCATATACGCCTCTGCTTAGCTCCCGTTCTTCCCCCACTACTCGATTTTGGGGTAACTGAATCCCTTTTTAGTCATCTTTACGTGCATTTCCAACCTGTTTCGCAGCATTTTAGGGAAAAATGAAAATATACGTTTTGTTACACTACACTTCTACTTCTCAAATCCGTTTAAAAAAATAAAATCGGACGATTTATAACGCATCCAGACCTGGTGCAAAATAGCGCATTGAAAAATTAAAATTACGATTGTGCCAAAACTAATAGTCGGACAGCATCGGGGGTTTGCACACATAAAGTACCTATAAATTACTACTTTTTCGTGAAGTTTCAGCCTTGTAAGTTCAAAAGCGGCCGATTTGTGATTTTTTTAAAAAACGCTGAATTTTTCGTTTTCGGTCCGAATTTTCTCCGTTGCTAATTATTGGATCGAGTCGTTCGACCTCTCATTTTGTTCGTATTTTTACTCTCTACTATTTAGAGCATTAAGATTTCTTCATTAGTTTTCATTTTATAAGTAAAAAACTAAAAAAACAATTTTTTGTGTAAAAATATTTATAACAAATTAATAGACAACATTTCCGAGTGGAAAACATAACGGAATTCATCTACAGACTGTCCTTCATATGATGGCACAGTCGGTTTTTTACTAGGATTTATGCCACAATGAATTGTTCTATTGCTTGGCCTAATAGGGCAAATATCTAACAAGTGAACGATCTATTATTATTAGAGAGAACAGAAAATACAAAAGATTGTGTTGACGTTAAGATATGTGTATCATTAACTAATCGGCTTTGGGCCCACACGCATTAAAATATGGTCCGAAATCCCGTCATGATTAATTATAAAGAAGAGTCGATGCTCTGTAGTGCGCCGTTATATTCTGATATGGAAGAATCGAAAGTTATTATATAATAGTCATCAATATCGACTCTTATTACAATAGTCATTGTTTTTTTTAATAACACCTTTCCTGATTACCTTTACCTTTCATCGTCACGTATCAAGTACATTTTAAACCACTACACTTTATACCCTTAAACTACTATTTATACTCTTAAACAAGGAATTTAACGTTTTAAGTCCATACATCCCATGTCCCACGTCCATTTCCAGAAGTGGAAAGGGCTGATTGCAACTGAAAAAAAAACTTGCAGCGACAGACACTTCGTGCGCGAAAATGTTAGTGTATGTTTGGTTAGCCTGATGGAACTCTATAATTGATCTGGATAAAAAGTATCCTACATGATGACCCCCGCCATATAAGTTATAACTGTGCCAAGTTTCATAAAAATCCGTCCAGTGGTTTTTGCGTAATACGCGTTCATACAGATAGACAAAAAATTACTCTGTATCAAACGTAATAATATTAAATGTACAGACACGGCTAAGTTACCATTCTATAATACGTATAGAAGGTTGTCTCACCAGTAGTACCTACTTGCCATTGTTAATTGGATAAGTTTTCTTGCCATTAACAAGATTTTCAAGAAGTCATTTTACATTACGTCTACCGTTTTGGATGACAATCTGCAAGATTATTTTAGTATTCTATGCAACGTACAACTTCGTTCGTTCGTCTCGGTGTTGCCATTGTTCTTAAAATGTAAATGACCTCATCATATAAATTACCGAGCGACTAGCTTTTTTGTTTTCTTCTTAGGAGGGTTCAACGAAACAGGCAAGTCGTAATTGCAGCGGACTTCTCATTGTTTTATACTCTCCGTCTTTTGTTACAGGAATCATTAGTGCACAAGCTCCATCGTGAACTATACTCCGAACTTTCCATTCCGTCCCATCGCGGTAAAGAGCATACGGAGATAAAGAAAACCCACCATTCCGTTATACTCTCTACACATCAAATCATTCATCCCACAAGAAATATTGGTGAGTGTAACGGGATGAGGCAAATTTCTATTCTTGTAAATATTAAGCAGTGCATTACGGGAGTGGTATGTAACGGCTGACGTCCATGGACGACAGTATTCACTTATCACCAGGTAGACTGTCTATCTATCATTAAGGGTCGAAAATATTTTACTCGGTTGTAAAGTCTCCAGTTTTCTAGATTCTAATATGGAAACCAAATATCATCGTTTGTAGATTAGTCCAAAATCTGCTATGATGGAAGTTCTAGGGCAATTGATTATCTCTATATTCGGTGGCACGAGTGTATTGATACAGCAATAGTTTATCAAGACGAAACAATTGACTGTCCGTCCAGTCAAGTTTGATATGAGGCCAATCAAATAGTCGGGTCATTGCTCTTCTGACGTTTTTTTTTTTACTTATTTAAACTTCATTGCACAAACAATTGTACAAATGGCGGACTTAATGCTGTATGGCATTTTCTACCATCAGATCAAACAGAAAAAGGTACGCGATTGCAATTTTAGTTTAAATACAAATAATACATACTAATAATATTATAACAGTAGCCTCGTAATATTTTTACGTATGAAATTTCTCGAGTGTTAAAGGTAAGAAGCAAAAGGGTTAATTTTAAGGCTTCCTGTTCTTAGACACGTTCACGTAGACCACTGCGTTATGTTGCAATATAATGTTATTTTCATGTGTCAAACTGTATCCTTTGCGTTACAACTTGACGTTTACTTTTAGAATTGTAAATGTCCGAGTCACGTGTGAGTCTTCTCCAAGTACTTTATAATTTAAATAACGACTCTGAACATTTACAATGACATAAGGGACAAATCAATAATATTCAAGGACAAAAAAAAACGCTATTTTTTTTAATAAAAAATCCTCTGCATTTTTTATCAATTTAACATCTATTGCTTTAACCTTAACTATCTAACTATAAACTAACTAGCGGCCCGCCCTCGCTTCGCTTCGGTTAATAACATTTTATTTTCAAAATTTCAAAATAAAATATAGCCCTTTTATTTTGAGGGATCACTAATTTTTTCTAGTAGTAAATATAGCCTATGTTACTCAGGGATAATGTAGCATTCTAATGGTGAAAGAGTCTTTGAAATCGGTCCAGTAGTTTTTGAGTTTATTCGTTACAAACATACAAAAATACATACAAATCTTTCCTCTTTATAATATTAGTGTAGATAAAGTTACGGAGATTTTTTTTATAAAAAAACTTTTTTCACTTGCCCTTGAAAAGTATTATTTTGTCCTTCAACCAATCGAAATTTCCATGAGTAATATGTAACGGCGCAGTAAGTTCGTAAAAAAATATTATAAACTAGCGACCCGCCCTCGCTTCGCTTCGGATTGTTTTTTTTTCAAAATTTCAAAATAACATAGCCTATATTAGACACGGATAATATAGCTTCCATTTGCGAAAGAATTTTTGAAATCGGTTCAGTAGTTCCAGAGATTAACCCCCAACATACCCACAAAAACACAATTTTACCTCTTTATTATATTAGTATAGATAGTATAGATTACCGGTGATATTAAAAAAACCGATGAAAACAATCACAATTTCTTGAATTTCTACTTATTTAATTAGATTATTAATTAATTGAAAAATGTTATCATTACAGAAGTTACCTTAATGGCAAATTTTAGTACACGTCGGTGTGTATGTCGGTCTAAAAATTGCCACTGTCCCACTGGGGTCATAATAATATGTTTAATTGTGCCTACTATCTTAAGTGAAATCATGTATATCGTATCCATACTGTATTTCGTAGAGGTGGGTATAGCCGGGATATAGCTAAATCCCTAGTGATTTTGCTAAATCACGAAAGATGGGCGTGAGTCTTATATATAAACTGTGTCTTATTTGGTAGTCCCCAATGTATGTATACATCTTTCTGTTATAAGATAACAATGTATTTCCCCAATGTACGTACGAGTTTTGGTAGTTAGTGAGATGTGCCAGAGCCCATTCCCATCCCATCCTATCCCTTCCCATTTTCCCAACCCTTTCTCCAAATCCATTCCCATATCTCCAAAGGTAAGCAGCGCATCCGGGGGCGTGCCAACATTTGTCATTTTGGACTAATGTTGGCATGTATCCCGGATGTCTATGGGCGACAGTATCCACTTACCATCTGGTGGACTGTATGCTCGTCTGCCGCCTTCGTACATAAAAAAAAAATGAAATTGTCCTAATAGTGAAGTCATAAGAAATTGCTGAATCTTCTCATGACTATATTTTAACTGGCGCGCGAACAACGCACGCCATCTGTAGATAGATACTACAGAATAGAATCCTGTAATAAAAAAGTATAGGCTGAATAATATAAATTGGCCTTCCCGATCATCGTCACAATCTATGTTCGCCTTCCTTCCGCGTATCTATACGATCGCCAATCAAAGCATCGATTCTAGTCCCACCACACTTAGATGCTAATTTCTGAGAGACCTCCAAACTATGATGGATTACGATTACATTATAAAGCGGGGTCCACATCTGTATAATTTCACCGTTGCATATCACCGAATCGTATCTCGCGACGTCTTGCATGAACTTGCATACACAGTTACGAGATACGCCGCCTGATACAGATACGAGCTAATAAATAGCGAGTCGGTTTTTTTTGTCCCGTGGCATTTTTTTTTTCATTACTACCAAATTTACAAAGAATAAGTATAAAGCTAACATAACTGTATCTAATAAATCATACAGATTTGTCTTAAGATACAAGTACTGCTGAAACCAGTAGTGGAGACATTAAAAACGTTCCTGTGAACAGTGAACAAATTATAATTTGGGCAAGAAACATCTTCGCAATTTATCTGTTAAGTCGTGGGACATAGTCGTGTCTCCGTGCATTCATTTGGAATCGGCAATATACAGTACGAGTAGGGTAACGGGAAAGTGATCAACGAGTCAAGGAAATTCTGTGGGACTCGGATAACAAAATGTAGAATGAAATATCTGGAAATAGAATGGAGTGTCAATGAAATGGAGGCGAAATGATACGATGATACGCGGCGCTGATAAGGAAGTAAAGAATGTGTCCACGACTTTAAGACATATGTCGCGGATACGATACTCTGTGATACGCAACAAGGGCGTTGCCAAAATTGTATTTGTACCTACAATTCATATTTTTCCCATCCTCTTTCTCATCTTGCCCCCCCAGGCCCATTGGCTGGCGACGCCCTTGATACGCAACAACGGTGAAATTATACAAATGTGGACTCTGCTTAATTTATAATAAGTTGAATATACATACCACTATATCCTAATGCTGTGTTCTCCTGTAACTTGATTGTGAATGGTATGTGGATCTTCTGCATTAGGAGTCTTGGTGGGTGCATGGCTCTTCTCCATTCGTCTTCTCGACCCTCTCCCACGATGCCGATTACTTCCATGTTCCTGTGGGCAGAAACACTGAGGTATATTGGATTTAACTTTGTATAGAATACTAGCAGTACCCGGACTTCGTCAACTACACGAGTGAGGCGATATTTCAATATGGCCACCACCATATGGCTATCACCAGGCGCCTCTACACGCGGCGATACACAGATCGAGAGACTCGCTCGTGTAGTTGACGTGTTTGAACAATTACAAAAAAAAATTGTGTTCACAAACGTTATAATGACGATTTGAAAGTTATTTTCTGTTGCTCTAACTGAATGAATAGGTTTGTTCTACAACGTTATATTTGCGGTCGGTGCTACTTAACCACTTATTAAATAAGTTGATAATGAGCTGCAAATAATTAGCCAATACGTTACGTGTGGGGGCGGATAGGAGCAGTTCAGTTCATATGTAGCCTGGGAGCCCTATTTCTTAAAAACTAAGAGCGAGATAAATAGACATTACTTAGATTAATCTTGGCTTAACTTAGACAACTGGTGAAACTTCTAAGATTGAGATTCGTCTACTTATCCAGACCTATGAATCAAATGCTTATTTATGCCAGTTGTCTCTTTTTCAAGCGGTGTTTAAACATTGATAGCCATTGTATTTGCACACCTTTTTCATTTACTTATGAAGCTATAATCAACATTTTTGAATTAGAAATAGTTAAAAAAATCTCCATGTTTGGATTAAAGTAAGAGATCTGATTAATAAAAACTACACAAGTTGTATATTACTGCATCTTTGAACAGAATATTGAAACAACAAAATTTTAAAATTTTAATTTAGTAAATCTTATTCAAATCCCATAAATTTATATCGATAATAAGGTCCAACTCACCATTAAAGAAATAAGTGACAACTTCACCGAGACGGGTTCATCTCTGTTATAATTTATAATAAGCTGTACTTGATGATTTTTTTAAATTAATGAGTTCTTGCAGTAAGTCGACGATATTCGTGTTAAAAATGCAGTGACTCATCAATATATTCGGGCCGCGATCTCATGAATCCTATGACGTTTCTCTAGTGACACTAGTAGAGATGTGAAATTAATTAAATCGAAATATAACAATCGATTCTTTTCGATTATTTTCATAGAGATCTGATTTTTTTGTATATCTTCGATTTTATGGAAATTGAACAAACTAACATTTAATATTCATTTTCATTCATATAAATTAAAGGTGATGTTTCTGCGAAATCAGCGATATCAACATAAACATAAAAACTATTGGCTCATTTGAGACTTTTATTTTAGTTGTGTCACAGAGTAAAAATTCTATAGTTATGATAGTTCTATGTTATGATGATACAGCTAATATAGGCCATTAAGGCCATTTAAAACTTTAAAACTTGATTATTTGTAACAATACCAAGACATGTTTTTGATTATGATTATGTTGTTCTTTATTATGGGATGTTGCTCTGATGTTTTTCTTTATTTTTTTTGGGACTTTAACCATATTCCGACATGTCAACCCCATGATAACAACACTAATTAGACTACATTAGTTCATTTGGAAGAGCTATACAAAATCTGAAGATAGCTCTACTAAGATGCTGCAAAGCTGTGCTGTAAGAAATTTAAACTATATTAATTTTAAATTTAAACATAAAAAATAATCTTTTATCTCTGTTCTGCTCACATTCCATCAGCTGATGATAAATGCCATCTAATTTTCCACAAGTTTCACAATTTGGACATGCTACTTTTGCAATTAAAATAGAAAATGGATGGAATGTGGCAAGATCGCAACCTATGAGCAATTATGATATCAGCTCTGCTCATTTTAGCAGCTATAAACCAAGGAATATGAGGACTTTGTATTGTTTTGTATCAGATACCTTTGGTTTTGGACCTTTCATCAAAGTGAATCTTCCACTCGGTGTAACACCATTACTCATATCTAGAAAAAAAATCCAAATAATAGGGCATAATTGAAAAATATATACCGTTTTGTACAGCTGATCTGGCTAAACAGTGAGCCTCCTCATTACCTTGGAAACCGACATACGATGGTACCCACTGTAACCTTAGTAACATATTAATCCATAATAATTGTTATATAATTCTTTTAATACATTTACTATCAAACTATTTACTTCCTACGCTCTTTTAGCATTTTGAATAGTTACTTTCTAAATAAATTTTAACATCCTTAATTTTAATATTACCAGCCTATGTGTGCAAGCTAACCATTTGTAATGGATGAAAGCTGAATTAACCTTGTTGTTGCCTTTGAAATTTTTCTCTGTATTTTACATGACCAAATTATATGCTGAAAAGTATAATATTTGTAAGTTTTTTTTGTAAGATTTATTTGTAATTTGCTAACACGAAATATAAAATTTTACATTGTAATGCCTTGAAAATACAAATTAATTCAAATAAATTAATTTAATCACAGTGAACGGCCAAACACATATGATTTGCAAGATCGCAACCTGGGTATAGTGAAGATATCTTCACATTATATCCAATATGAGTATCCAATATTACAACTAAGTTTATCAGCATAAAAAACTAGACAGAAATACAAAATAAATCAAATTGCTTTGATTTATTTATTACTTCATACAATTTAAATAATTGCATTGCACCAGCTTCTGACCTGATCTGGTGATTGACTGGTAGAAAATACCATATGGCATTAAGTGCTATGAAGTTAAATAAAGGAATAAAATTAAATAAATGTTTATATAAACACTAAAATATCAGAAATTGTGGAAAGAAATTTATAAATAAATTATAATGGACAGATTTTTTTCTCCAATGTGTATTCAATAATCATTCATTTCATTAAGAAACAGAAGACTCATCTGACCTGCATTGAGTATTGGGCAAGACTGAGATGCACTGGTTACTGTGAAACAAACTTAAGAATTTCAAGAAACACTATTGGTAAACAAGGCGACACCTATTGTCTGGTTTGAGAGTTACTGCATTCTTAATAGGACACTAAAAAAAGTACTAAAAAGTAATAAAAATAAATAGAAATTGTTTATTACTATTATGTAATTCAGTCGCATACTTTTCCTAGTATAAAAAGGATATTATTTAACTGTTGGCTTTAATCAATATAATTTGGTTACATTTTGAACTTTGATAAATTAATATTAATTGTTTCGACCAAATATGTTTTCTTAGCCTAAGTTCGAAAACATGCAATTATCATTCTGACAATTAAATTATGATGCGTCCTTATCTATCTTCACAATGCAAAAAGTTGCTGAATGTTTTGTACTGTCAAAGGATTAACATATGTATTGGAACTCAGCCCGAATAGGAAATAAATTATAAGGAAAGACCATTATGTATCATTCATCCACACATTTTTCTGTAACATTGTTTTTGAAGCTACAAATACAGCCTGACTTTTAAAAATACCACTGCGAAATAAAATTTCAATTGACATAGGACAAACCAAATACTTTTCAGGATGAGTAAGACAATAACTGTTTTAAACAACTTTGTCGCTAATGTTACAGCTATTGTTCTGATCTTAAAGACCTTAACATACATTGTATGGTAGAAATAACAATGCTAAAATTATAAAATACATTTAATTTTATTTTTAAATTCTGATGAGTTGTTGTGGACTTGTGCCTTACTTCAATTGGAATTTTCACCATTGTTAACAGTATTTACCGAAATAACTCTTAAGGCACACTTGAAGCAAGATAACGGTACAAACACTTGTAAACAAAGCAGTTGATGACTTCATTGGTAGGAAAAGACAATAGACATGTCCTATGTTATAAGTATAATAATAAACAAATTAATTTTGACGGTGTTATGTTTTAAAAACTATAAAAGCTTTATATAGACTCACTATAAATATAGACTCACCTGAGGAGTATGACCAGCATCACAAATAACGCGACGAGAGCGCCTACCATGATAAAAATATTCGGCAAATCTGCCAAAGTCAACCCAGTCGACCCCATCGTCGAATTTACACAATTTTTATCACAAAACAAAAACACAATGCACAAAACAACGTAAAACAATTCGAGAACGCATCAGTTCACAAATACAGCTCCAGAATTTTGTCACGACCTTGCTAAACCTTCTATTTTGCAAAATAAGAAATGGTAATTTATCACAGCCAAATTCACATAGTTTCTGCACTGTCTTCTTGGCGTAGCACACTAAAATTTTTGGCACTTTAGTGGACCGATAATTGAATTGTTTTCATTTCAAAACAGTCATAACATAACACAACAAAAACAAATTCATTGATCGACAGAGGAAAGACGGAGCTCAGCAAATATACCGTACAGTAATATGCGACACAGTTTGACAGAATGAGCAAGTGATGGCCGCAAAACATCTGTGCGACCATGCTAGAGCGAGAGGATACATAAAGTCTACAATACAGAAAGAGATGACAGGAAATTTATGTGATAACACTGCAGATTGCAGAGGTTTTAAAGCGTCTTTTTGATATTTTTGAAATGATTGAAATAAAATATGTAATGTAATGAAAGATTACTATTTAATTAATAGTAATAATGACACTCATAAAACTATTGGTACCTATTATTAAATTTCTATTGATTAAAAAAAATATTCAATTACGGCAATCCCTTAGTCTACAATTTACGGCAACCCTTAACCCGCCTAACAAAGGCCGCGATAATTTAAACTATAAAAAAAAATATAATATATGTACCTGTATTAAGATGTCCCAAAAATTGCTGTGGCAAAATTAGATAATTCTACCTCGCCAAAGAGCATCCGCAGACTGTTTGGAATGGGATTACAGATTGGAAAAAAGGCTTGGAAAAACGTTGACAAAAGTATTTCGAAAGCAGCTCTACAGAAGTTTAGCCAGCACTTATGGTATTTAACCGATGAAGTAGCTCTATCCTGTCACTATTTGACGATAAGGTGGATCAAGCAACAAAAGTAAATATGGTGGCAAATTTAACCAAAGAAAATATATCGACCACTTGGAAAATTTCACGCTAACAATTCTTTTTTTATTTCAGATAATGATTTTATATCAGACAAGAACAAGTATTTGTTCTCTCGTATCAGAGTTGATGATAGTTTTTTCCACGAATGTTATGGGAAGCTATGGTACGGTATGGGGGACTACCGTCTTATTTTTAGAAGCCAAAAATACTGTCATGCCTTAGAGGAGTAAACGATACAGCCGAAAAAGCTGTAAAGTTGATGCAAGACTCATGGATTGATTACGGTTGAGGAGGAATAAAAACAATTTTTGTTAGGTAGGTACGTTGTGTACAAGAGTCCTGACTGTAAAAAAGAAACTGAAAAGAAAATATACTCAATACTTAGGTACTTAATTTTTTTTAATGTAAAATAGTAATAAATGTACGATTTGAACCAATTGGTGTTTCATTTTCCAGAACTATGATATTCTGAAGACTATGATATTCTAAAAGACTATGAACTATGATATTCTATAATATTTATGAATTCATGTAAATCAATCCGTACCTCAGTACAAATTCTCAAGTTGTAAGTTTGACATCAGGTCGGCACGGGTTCCCGTATCCAAAGGCAATAATATTTCAGAATCGAAGAATTAGGACCAAATGTAAAATAAATAGAGAGTATGCGTATCTGATTAATATGATAATAAAAAATTCCCCCTTATGTCATAGGACACCCTAATGTATTTATATAAATATATATGATAATTTAAAATAGGCAATGTATATTATGTTTATTTACAATAATTGTACATTAGTATTAAAATGATTGTTTTTGCAGTATTTGCTACAGCAACTTGTATTTACGGGTACCTACCTACTTCACTAATATAAACTTTCTCGATAAATTACCAAGTACTCAAAATGCAAAGCATTTATGAATAAATTTGGAATAAATATTACATATTGCAATTATTCTATCCACGACATGATTAGATATTGACTTTCTGAGCTATTTCCACTCGTACATACAAATATCAACGTCTGTTTACACGTTTGCCTGTCTACCACTTAACAGATGATATAAAGACGATAAATATTAGAGGTTTACTGGTTTATTTCTCCTATTTCTAAATACAGTGGAATAAAAAGATGAAGTATTTTTGGTGTTACAATGACGGGAATATTCGAAATTATAGGTTTCTGAAAACGGAATATTGGTGAATCTGTGAAGGTTGGAGCGGAACATTGCTGGTCACGTACTGCAAATTCAAATTCGCTTGCTTATTTTACATATTTACCTAGATTAATAATTTATTACCTAACAATAATTAACATTATATCTAGAATATCGTCATCCAGGAGTATCTATAATAGAATAAAAAAAACTAATTTCTTTTTTTATTAATAGGTAATAGGTACATCCTATTTTTTAATATTTTGTAAAATAAACATCTAATATATTTTTAATATTTATTTTATGTTATTTTATCATATGAGAGTTACTAGTTGATACCTAGTTGTTTTCATAAATAAAGATTGATTTCAATCTTCAATGCTGTTATCGATTTTTTTCGTAAGAATCTTTCTATTTACATTATTGCTATTATAATAAAGTATACAATTATGTACCGTAGATAGATATATATATTTTTCTATCTAAGATTATATGACTATGTAGGTACTTACGTACTACTCATATGATTACTGGTAAATAGTACACATATGAAAAATTTATAGAAAGAATTGTTGCGATAAAACGCAGTAGATAGGTAGATTTTTAATACTACAAATGCTTAAGGTCACGAAAGTGTTATAATCTAGGAGCTATATCACAAAAATATTCAATATTTGGTATCAATGTTATTTAAATATCTATGTTTAATAAATATAAAAATATTGTATTAATGTTACATTGTCTGTTCTGAGAAAAAGAACTTTAGGTACCTACCTAGGGGTATGGTTATTATATTATGGTTATATAATTATTATTATGGAACTAAATTTTTTATGTTCCTGACAACACTAAGAAACGTGTCGAATTCACGTAAATATTGGCCCCCGTGGTTACGTTTTGTTAAGTTTTACGCGGCTTGCGGTAGGTGTGATTCGAGAGAAAATGTAACGTCACGTAAGATTTTTACCCTCTTTATACGCTTTTCTCTTTCTCGCCTTTCTCTCGCTCGGACACGGTATGGTCGCGATTCTCGCGATCGTGTCAGTTCGTCGGCATTCGGTAAATTTAGGTATACACACAGATTTTATTTCGAATTACATTCTGGGTTTAAGAAAATACGTGATGTTATTCGTTTCTGACGGGGGTCTCCTGACCGCACACGTTTTTTTTTTGTTACGGAGTAATAATACAGTTTAATTTATTCGTCATGGATAAAACTATTCGTGGCGATCGTGCAATAATATATAAAGTCACAGTGGTAAAACTATTTCCGCGATCATCAGTTTGAGCACAATTATGTATCACTTATTTTTCTAGAAAATTCGATTACATTATATAACATCTTAAAAAAGTAGGTCGTAAAAATATTCAAGCTCCTAGCCTACGTTTTGCCTTGCCGCCGCGGTTGTCATGTATACAGCTCGGTACAAACTGTAAACAAAACATGGATCGATATTATACAAAACTATATTCAAAAGCTTCACAGCCTTCAGAAGGAACACGTCTCTTGCAAAAATTAAACAACAACTCACTTTCGCGCCGATTTTTGACATATTTTTTTAGCGGGAATGCTCGCTCAAGTGTACGTTCAAGAACGCGAATGAAGAATTCTATTGTTCTTTTGCACGGTTCAGGCTTCACACTGTGGAACAACGTGGCGTCCTGTATGGAGAAATGGTTCGGTGATAAACGGTTGTGGTTATTCGGTAACAATCTGCCGCTGCTACCGAGGAGGTACGTCTTATTTAACTATTTATTTAACTAAACAATAATACTTAGCTGTAAATATATCGATACCTAGGTACTATAAGGGTTACTTGTAAATAGAACAGTTCCTTTCAGGGGTTGATAATATGGGGTGTAACAATTATTTTTTATCCTGGACAGTTTGATAGTTTCCGAAATATTTACCTACCATCGATAAAACTCAATTGTTTTGTTTTGTTAATTGAAGGTTAAATAAAGTTAATTAAAGGTTAATTATAGGTCAATTAAAGATAATTAAAGGTTAATTAAAGTTAATTGTAGGATAATTAAAGTTAATTAAAGTAGGTACCTACCGTACCTACCGCCGAAGAATTTGTTTCGATTTTTCAACCGTATTTTCCTTTAAATTATTATCAGTTAAGAAATGATCAGCACATCTTTTGTAAGCAGCAAGCCCTAAATCATATTTTAAAATACGTGACATGGTTTTCTGGGTGCTAGGTATTATATATTCATCTCTCTGGATAAGATCTTTTGCTTCCGGAGAGGCTTTCTTCGGATTCTCTCCGTCACAGCTTTAATCGTCTGTTTAAAACGAATAGTGTGTGGACGGCCAGTCTTTTTCTGTCACAAACAGAGGACGCTTCAATGTACAATAGCACGGTAAACAAACATTCGGCAAAAGCGCATGGATTCCAAATTCAAATGTAATTGATTTTATTTTTCTTCATTGTAACGGTATTTATGCCCAGACTATGTATAGGTAGGGTAGACAATATAAACATTTGAAATAGTTATATACTAGTCATAATTATTAAATGTATTATTAAGTGACTTGTGTATATGTTACGGGAAATGAAAAATCGTGACTAATACTGGGCTTATCCAGGTTAACTTAGTAGCACCTAAGAGCTTTGGTAATTATTGCAATAAACTGTCATTCGGATCTTACTCGTACGTATAAATATTACTTTACGGTCTAACCAACGCTTTAACTAGCGCCCTAAGAAACCAAATCCAGCTTGTACGATATTACATTATTTTAAATTGTTATCATTATTGCCCGCAGGTTATAAAGATTAAGATCGTAAATTTCACAAATACTGCACTTTCAACATTCAGGTTCGTGCGATAGAGCACGCACGGAGTGCTGTAAGAAGTTGTTGAGGCATATCGTAAGATTATGATTCCCGTTCACTCACTCTTACCCAATTTAATGTGTTAAAGGAAATAATGTATAAACATTGCTGTAATTATAATTATAAATTATCGCTTATATGCTTACGAAACATCAGTAGGCCTCTAACATATCGTCGCTACGAAACTGGAGAATTAATTATTCTATATTACAAGCGTGTAACCTCTATATTACAAATTTAACATTAGCTTCTGCCCGCGGCTTCGCCCGCGTGGAATTCCGTTATCGCGGTAAATACTCTAAGTCCGTCCCTGGAAATTAGGAAACCACTTAGTAGGAAGCTTAGGAGATGACTGGCGAATGGCGATTGACGAGCTCGCGATACAAAATGCACAAAATCCATATTCAGAAAAGATTTACTATGAAAACTTACATAAATTAAACAGCGTGTCGTCTTGTCGAACACTGTGTCGCTACAATATAATTAATGTACCAGAAATATTCACCATGTGGGTCGAATGCGAATTAGTGGATATTACACAAGCTTTAGGGCCTTTCTCACCACCTTCTGATAAGGTATCAGGAGTATAACATTGAGATTTTCGAGTTTTTCACACATATTTATCTATTTAAACGGGTTTCAGAGCGTATGTTTACCTTATTTATTTTAGTCGACGTTCCGGTTGGGTTGGGTTGCACCAACCATGGTCATGAGCTGACTGATTGGTCTTCATAATCCCGAAAGTTGCGGCACATAACACTCACAATATCTGAAGTATCGTCAGTTACTTTACGTTTAATCAATTAATCACTGGATGCCACGTTGAGGACAATTTGTATCCATCTTCTCGATTGAAATTTTTGTTTCTTGATTTCAATTGCTTCACGCACAATCCTGGAGAAATAGTTGATCACGCGTTGAAACCCGTTTAAATAGATAAATAAGGTAACAGGAGGTTCTTAGAAGGCCTTCCTCATCACTTCCTAATAAAGTACCTGTTAACAAACAATCTGATAGATAAATTATCTTCCAATTAAATCTAGCTGATACTGACTTTCTGATAAAGTATAAATGACTTTCTGATACTTACTGATAAAGTATCAGGAGGTGGTGAGAAAGGCCCTTGGACTTTTTTATTCTTGGTCACGCGATATCCTCAGCTTTCCACGCATCACCATGTTTTCCTACACCGTTAAGCTAGTGATTATTGAAAACTCTATACCTTCTTAAATATAAACTCAGTGGTACGGACTAAGGTTCAATATCTATAGGTTATTACTTTTTTATTGAAATTTGGAAAATAAATGCTGAAATTGGTACCTTATTTTTTGGACTGAAAAGAAAATCCAGCAAAGAGGATTGTGATGAGAACCGATGTCAATGTTTTTTTTAAATCTTCTTGAGCATAGAGTCCGTTACAAGAAGTCAGAAAAGTCGACCAATGCTCTTGGTTACATAATATTTGGTTTACATGTTTACCTCAATTTACTGGATCTTTTAACCTGTTTTACCTAAAAGACACAATTAAAATTATGCTGGAGAGCTGACGGAGAATCTACAAATTGAAATCTAGAATTCCTCAATTTATGGATGAAACTGCAAAATTACAGTGTACATCAAAATGAGATTGAATGTTGAAATCAATAGGTCTATTGTATCGCCCTTTGTTGTTTCTGCAAAGTAAGTACATGCTAGATTATTGTGATCTCCTATCTCCTTAGACAGCAACGAAAGTTCGTAAAATTGTATGGAAACCAAACGTGTCACTTCAGTGAGTAAATTGTATTGTTAGTGATGGAATACCACTTACCGATGAAACGAAACGTCTCTCTTGATCCGGTTCACAACTTTTTTACAATTGGTTACAACGCAATTAGGCGTTTTATTTATTCATTTATTTATTTATTAAACTTTATTGCACTTAATCGTACAAAAAGGCGAGCCTAATGCCGGGAGACACTCTCTACTAGCCAACCTTTGGGTAGAACGGTAGAGGCACATTAGGTAGAGGTATCTATAGGAACGGTAGGGTAGAGGCACATTGGGAGGTGCGACGAAATGTATAAAATAATGATGTATAAAATAACGAAATGTATAAAAGATAATTAGGAAATATTTTAGACAAATACTTGCAATGACTATAAACCACTATAATGACTATATTACAACTTAAAGTTTATGTGTTCTGAGAGAACGACTGGCTAGCTAGCTACACGGGAACAGACTCAACGAGCAGCGCAAGAAGTAAGAGCTTAGCGCGAACTACGGGCACGCAGTGACGAACAGCTTGCGATATGTATTCCGTGGTTATTTTTTAAATTTGGCTCCAAAAAATGGGTGTCAACTTATAGTCCTGAGCTCCTGATGTGAAGAATACTGTCAGAATGTCAGAAATTATGTCAGAAAACATATACTGGAAGTGCATTCAAGTTTTTTTCTTTAGTTATTAGATTCTGATGTTTAGGTAAGAAGGCGGGTATTTCAATGAAAATGGATTTTAATCAAGTTAATCGAGGTAGAACAATTTATTCTTGCTGGAGTAAACCTAGATAAGAACGTTATTGGCGTAGGTCGGGTATACTGGTTGTAGCACCGCAGTGCAGTGTGATAAATCTAAAGGCACCTAAGGGCAAAGTTCATCTAACGGAACAAGTATTAGTACCGGTAGAAGTTATAGTTGAAATTACAAACAATACAATACAGTGTCACAACTTTAAAAGATTTTCGTGTTGTTCGCAAATATTTATTTATGAAATTGATACCTAAACGTTTACCTATTTTATTTTAATGTACGTTTCGGCTGGATTACACCAAACATTGTCATGGGTTGACTGGAGAAGCGGGATAGTCCACGTTGAGAGGTGTGAGCAATTTATTGAACTAAAAAATATTTGTAAAAAATGCCATCTATCTACCTATGAACTACACAACACGCTGCAATTTGACGTTGATTTACAACATATAAGTAGGTAAACGAAGAAATGGCATTGTGCGTAAAATGACGAAATACGAGTAGGTATATATGTCGTTTATTCATAGACAGCGTTGTTACCTTTCACCATTCCTTTATAAGAATATATTTTTTTTTTAATAAAAAAAAAGAAATAAAAAATAAGTCTAACTTAAATTAAAATAGACTTATAGGTAGGTATTAAAAAATAGGTAGGCAGCGCGTGCCAACGGCGATGACAAACGGCGTGCCAACGTTTGTCATTTTGGACTAATGTCGGCATGTATCGCGGATGTCTATGGGCGACAGTATCCACTTACCATCAGGTGGGCTGTATGCACGTCTGCCGCCTTTGTCAATGAAAAAAAGAAGTTAAGTAATTGACTCTTAACATTAGATTATCACGACACAGAATATCTGCTCCCACCGATCATCTAAAGTTTGTGAGTTGCGAGTGTAGTGTCTAGATTCTAAACACTACACTCACAAACACCGAACACAGTACGTACGAGTACTACACACGTTCACTCTCACACTTGAGTAATACACCCATTACCTTAAACGAAATGAAATCTATACATATAATAAAACTGTAGAACCAGCGTGTCTGTACATTGAATATATTTACCAAAAACTAATTGCGTGCGATGAAGGAAGAGTATCAGAATACAAAAAGACGATTTGAAATTTTTTGTCTATCCGTTTGTCTGTTCGAACACGTTAATCTCCAAAACTACGGAACGGATTTTCATGGGGTTTCCATAGGTTAATTAAGCTTAGCTTGGCGCGTCGAATAGGCTTTTTTCATCGAAATTGGCTTACGGGAAGAAAATATATCCCAATTTAGACTAAGAAAGCCTGAAGTCATGGTTTCTGTTTGAATTTAAGATGGAATGTTAGGTTATGTTTTTTGTAAAAATATCAAAATATCATTTAGCAATGTATGAAAAAATTAGTAAAAACTAGAAACATGAGCTTCTTTTGCAAAAAAATCCAAAACTTTTTATTGTAATTAAATCATAATCTTGAACGGAATTTATTTTTTTAAGGCGTAGGAAATTGATCAGTTATGCTCTGCATGTCTATATACAGCAATGGAGAGACAGGGGCTGATGATACGATAAATACCCGTGCATGAAATTCGAGAAAGAATCGATTATAAAAAGGTTTTTGCATGTCAGGTCGCGCGCGAGTAGCCGCGCGATGGAGCGCTACGAGAAACTGGCCAAACTGGGCGAAGGCTCATATGGCCTGGTTTACAAGTGCCGCAACCGGGACACCGGCGAGATAGTCGCCGTCAAGAAGTTCGTCGAGAACGAGGACGACCCGTTGATCAGGAAGATTGCCCTGAGGGAGATAAGGATGCTAAAGGTAAAGTTGGTTGCAAATTTCGAAATAGGGTATTTGACTCGTTTTAGATAATTTTATAAACCTATCAAGCTATCTGACATTTCAACCTTAATTGCTCTCTTTGATATGTGAGTATTAATATTTAAATAAACTATATAGGCTTTAAATAAAGCCATATGTGATTTCAATTTTAGTGCTGTGTTGGGTCAAATCAGTACATCAGCGCAAAGTAATGAGTTCGCTCCTTACTTTTTGGAGGTTTCCATGTCGTACTAACCTCCAAAGTAATAGACCGGTGTCACGTTTATAAGTTGTATTAATAAAATGTTAGCGATGCATAATGATATTCATGTTTTCTTCTCAAATGAGCGGGTTCTGAGGGTATCTATGCTTTGAAATTCCTAGTGAAATTCTTATAAAGAATGTATGTATTGATCTTTATCAACTGTAATGAACCTTCTGCTCTGTTTAAATAAGGCAGTAAGTACACAATTTTGATGATTAAATTCTGACATAATCAGTATTATTTTTGTTATGTTATGACATAATCAGTTAGCATACACATATTAATTATTGCAATTTAACAGAACTATAAAAAACCAGTGTCCAGACGATAAATTTTTTATCTAACCAAATGTTTAACAATCTAATGTTAACGAAAATTAATGTCAATAGTACTATTTCATTAGCAACTAGCAGTGTTACTGAATAGCCTAAGTCTTTAGACTACGTAGAGTTAGTTTATGGTATGCTGAAATGTTGCACCCCTGGCCACTCACAAATATCTGAATTTTGAATGTCACGTTTTTAAAAAATATATAAATTCAATTATAGAATGCAATAACTTTTGACGGGAAACCGTACGTCAATTTTTTTAATGACTAATCGAATTATACCTGTTGCACTGAAAATGGAATTAATTAAAAATAAAATATTTAGAGCGATGATTTTTTATGATTTCAAAAGTTCGCTTTCTCCCCAAGAGTGCAGTTCGACTTTAGCACTGTTAGGTGTTCGTACGTTGAATTTAATTGCGAATTTAGTTGTATTTTATTTAATAGAAACTAAGTTTGCCTAAATTTAAAGCTGATTTAATGTTGAGTGAGATATTTCATTTATTTGGTTTTGTTTTCGGCAAATTGAATTGGAACGGACTGTAGATGTACGATGGAGTACGGAACACATTACGTAAAGATTTTTTTAAAACGTAATTTTTTTTAAAAATGTAACGTTAATAATATTATTTATAGACCATTGTATACAAAACCATTGTATACAATGTGTCTCTGACATAATGCAAAAGCTGAAAATCTGTTTTCTATCAAGAGTAGAATCGATTCTAACAGTTTTTACAATAGGTTTTTTAAAATAATTTATAGTACAACTTTATCTAGCACTAGCTGTGCCCGGCGTGCGTTGCGTTCCCGTCAATTTTTTTGCACGTAGGTAATATATATTTAGTCTATGTCCATCTGGAATAATGTACCTTTCAAATGATGAAAGAATTTTTGAAATCAGATTAGTAGTTTCGAAGATTACCTCCTACATCCAAACTTACAAACTTTATCTCTTTATAATATTAGTACTAAATATCATTTATTGTACGTGCGTTGCCCGTGCCACGAGCGCGCGCCGTCTAGGCGCCCGGTGTCAATAATGAGCCCTATGAATGTTTTAGATAGGAGCACAAAACCTTACATGTTTTTTCTTTTAATTTATTCCTTAAAATACGGTTATATATTTTTTAAATTGCTTGACATGTTTCATGTTTTCCGTTATTTCGCTGACACATTGTATATTCCTATTCAGTTTTACACTTTTGCAAAACAAAAAGTTTTGTTAACAAGTACAAACAACACGTCCTATTTTTCACTTTCTTTTTTGAATCACGAAACGAGTTCAAATCAATTTCCAAAATCAAGTTTTGTCATTAACCTAATAGATGACGAAATCCTCCAAACATTTGTTGGTGTATGTTGATAAATTAGTAACATCGATTTTATATTGAATTGATTGATGGAAAAGGTAGCGATAAATGGTTTTAACAATGTTTCGTTATCATTGTCTGTTGATCGGTGAATAATTTAATCGTGTACGTTAACTGCTGTTTAGGTGCTGTTAACAATAAGTCACGTTTTAATTGTGTTGCTGTCTTGTTTCTATGAAATATTAATTTGGATTTGAATACAGCTTTTATTTGCATCTCCTTCGATTCTATACGTGTTTTTTTAATCATTTTTTATAAGACTGAAAATATACGGCTATAGTTAACAAATTACAATTTCATTCGATTACATGAATACTGGGGACATTATAAGTTTTCACTTATGTATAGAATAGTTAGTGAACGATTATTAATAAGTTGTGTGAAGAAGTAAATATTGACAGTTATTACAAGAATTGGGAAAATGTGTAGTTATACAATAACAAAAGGGATCAAAATGGATACCACGACTAATTCTATTATAACAATTAATAATCCTTGGAAAAATAGGAATTTTGTCAATATCTATTATTGGTTTATGGTACACTAAGTATTATATTGAGCAATTTCAAGGATTGCGCAATGTTTTTGATCGTTTAGGGAGTGTATTGTATCTCGTTTTGGTGCAAAACGCGATTCAATAATATAGTACAATGACATTACTGTACAATTTTATTGTAGATGGGCTGGGCTGCCTTAGCCATATTCTATCAGAATACGTCTGGTAAATTTTAATGGAAACATGGCATATTCGAAAAGCTGTTGTTGGATTGCGTAAATATTGTGTGTTGCATTTATTGACATAGGCGCGATTACTTCACCGTGAAGTGTGATCATGAAATAGTTGTAATGACTTCATGTTGCCAACATGTAAGTTATATTATATTATCATTAACAAAATGCTTTAGTTATTATGAGGATTCATAACTTACTGTGTATAATAATATGAGTCACTCAACTTCCTCCCAACTTGTTACATAAAGTGCGGACCTAATTCAATTACAACTGAATATATAATATTCAATGGTCATTTATACACATGTGGATGGTTGGCACGTTATGTTTATATAATTTATACACATGTGGATGGTTGGCACGTTATGTTTATATAATTTATACACATGTGGATGGTTGGCACATTTGTTTATATGATTTATACACATGTGGATGGTTGGCACATTTGTTTATATGATTTATACACATGTGGATGGTTGGCACGTTTTGTTTATATAATTTATATACATGTGGATGGTTGGTACGTTATGTTTATATAATTTATACACATGTAGATGGTTGGCACGTTTTGTTTATATAATTTATACACATGTGGATGGTTGGCACGTTTTGTTTATATAAATTAAAATTCAATAACACTGTCTGTGGAGGAAAGATGAAGGGCAATATTATGTGTTCCCTTCTAAATCCTTAATACGATACCTTAATTCACAAAGGCTAACTTCATTTTTACTCAACATCATTTTGTACAGAATAAAAGTACTGTGACAGTTTTGCGAAAAACGCAACTCCAATAAGTTCAATACTTTCACTTTAAATCGCTCTGCGAAAATCGAACAGCTGTACCAAAATGTCTCGATTTTGGATGGCTAACTCCACGAGCCGCCCGCTTTGTATCGCGTCACAGATGGGTGCCCATAGTGCTCTGTGTTTTCCCCACATTCATTTGAACTTGAATTTCATGAGATAACTTTGTTAAACTTGGTTATCAACAAAGTCTGATTGGAATTGAAACAATCATACAAAAACCTACTACTTACTACTTCATGCCAAGATAATAAATAGACATTAGTTGATTACAGTGACTGGCCCTAAGTCAAAAGAAAAAATGTCATCAGGTAAAAAAGGTGTAATTGGAAAAAAGAATATTGTAGCAAAAATAAGTAGATGGTAAGTAAAACTTGAATTTTGGCAGATGCCACGCTTTTAAATTATTATACTGACATAAATAATAATTATTATTTAGTTGAATGTTGATTAAGTAGACTGAATTTATTAATCTCAAAGCCTGTTGATTAAGTAGACTGACTGACTTTATTAATCTCAAAGCCTGTTGATTAAGTAGACTGACTGACTTTATTATTCTCAAAGCCTGTTGATTAAGTAGACTGACTGACTTTATTAATCTCAAAGCCTGTTGATTAAGTAGACTGACTGACTTTATTAATCTCAAAGCCTGTTGATTAAGTAGACTGACTGACTTTATTAATCTCAAAGCCTGTTGATTAAGTAGACTGACTGACTTTATTAATCTCAAAGCCTGTTGATTAAGTAGACTGACTGACTTTATTAATCTCAAAGCCTCTAATTTTTTGTTACTCAAATTTTTCTCTGATTTTTTTTTGTTTTACTATATAATAAATAAGTCTATTAATCAAACTCAAAGTTTAATTTAACAATTTTGGCTTTTTTTTTTTTTTTTGTTAGGAGAGACAATCAGGAAAAATCCTGCATAGGACACCTGGTACCATCTAGTCTGGCTGGGCCAGCCTAGGTGGTACCAGGTAGTGTCGGACTCCTACCGACTAAAAAACCTGATTGCCTCAACATCGTGTATGTCTAGTTCTTGTGGCTCTGATGGCCTTTCAAGAGTCACCGGACTTGAACAATTTTGGCATAAAACCACTTACATAACGAAATTCGCGTCTCTTTTATATACATATCAAATATAGAATATTTTGATATTTATTATTATATAAATATCGGATTTTTACGAACCCTGATTTCTAACTTTGGAAATGCAGCGTGCACTCTCCCCCCTACATAATTTATACCTTATTATACTTTTCCAAATAAAAAGACAAAAACGTCTGTATTCGACTATGCGGCGGTAATATGATGGTACAGTTGGCAAAACGCTAATGTACCCAAAACAATTTGATTTTAGCACTGATAAAAGAACAAAGTTGTACCATTCAAGTGTTGATATAGAAAGTGTCACGTGCGTTGGTCTGGCGCACTTATTATTTATTTATCAGTTATTGACACGTGTTAATATTAAATGGTGTCATTCTGAAGCGCTAATTTATTGCTGTGGTGTTACTGTTAAAAGTTTAATGGTAGGTATACAAGCGAATGGTAACACATTTTTGAACTGAAATACTGCAAGTGGCAGCAAGTTTAAACGTGCGTTAGGGTTAGATTCTCTGGCGACAATAACGATACAGGAGATTATAATCATTATATTTCAGAAAAATACATACCGTATGTATGTTCGTAGAAATCTACTTCCAAATGTAGTAGGTATTTTTTTTATGTACGAAGGCGGCAGACGAGCATAGCGTCTACCTGATGGTAAGTGGATACTGTCGCCCATAAATATCTGCGATACATCCAAACATCAGTCCAAAATGATAAACGTTGACATGCCCCCGGATGCGCTTTGCCTACCTTTAGAGATATAGGAATGGATTTGGAGAAAGGGTTGGGAAAATAGGGA
The DNA here is from genome assembly GCA_943735995.1 of Sesia bembeciformis. Taxonomy (NCBI): domain Eukaryota; kingdom Metazoa; phylum Arthropoda; class Insecta; order Lepidoptera; family Sesiidae; genus Sesia; species Sesia bembeciformis. The sequence goes on from OX031042.1 coordinate 2,181,916, forward strand.
GGGATAGGATGGGAATGGGCTCTGGCACATCTCAGTCACTACCGAAACACGTACATGCATTAGGGAAATAAGATAAAGTGGGAAATGCAGTACATTTCAAGGTAGTCTTCTGCGGGAGAGGTGTAACGTGGCCAGTCGAGCGCGCCCAGCGGCTGTTGGATAGCAGCGTGCGCTCTCCCTTTCAAAAATTTGTATTAGTATTGCTGAATCCAACAGGCCAGCATCGGCGAGACCCACCTATCTGAGATTGTGCTCAGGATGCTGTTGGTGCTGCCGCGGACACGGCTCAACATGGACGCATATCACTTCCGCATGATCCCTTGGAAATCGTCACATGCGAGAAGCACTGTAGAACCGCGGCATCCTCATCAGCACCCTGAACGCGTATAGCTTGACATGTTATCGACTGTTTATTTTTACAAGTGATAATAATTGTAGTGATTCGTTATTAAAGTAACATTGTTTCCGTGCAGAACCTAAAGCATCCCAACCTGGTGAATCTGATCGAGGTGTTCCGACGCAAACGCAAACTCCATCTCGTGTTCGAATACTGTGACCACACCGTGCTTCATGAGCTTGAGAAGCATCCAGCTGTGAGTAGTTTAAATAATATATATATAAGTAAACACCCACAAATGACGAAAACTTACAGCGTCTCCTAACACGGGCTCTTTGCCTATTTGGATAGCTATGGTTTATGCACCCTTTCCGTCTGTTCACGTGTGCTTGTCTTTAAAATTGATGTGTAAATGATCAGTAAGTTTTTTTTATAGGGAAGTAGGCGGACGAGCAAGCGGTCCCACGTGATGGTAAGTGTTACCGCCGCCCATGGACACCTGCAGCACCAGGGGGTATCCGGGCGCGCCGCCGACCTTGCAAAATCCTGTTCACAGCTCTCTTTAAGAACCCCATATCGTATAGTAGCTATGCATTGATGGTATGTGGGTGGGGTCCCGACCTTGCAAAATTCTATTGACAGCTTCCTTGAAGAACCCCATGTCGTTGTTGTTGAAATAAATAAGTGTTGTTTACATTGTTATTTGTATGTATTTAGGTATTCGTTACGTATATTTAAGGAAATTATACTGTTGCCGTATAAGTTATATATTTATAATACTTCTCATGGCACCTCCTAATGTATCTCTCAGTTTAACTCAAAGGTTAGATAGTGCACGATACTTTTACACGATAGTGTGCAATAAAGTTTATTAAATATAAATAAATAAATTCTTTGAAAGTACTGTTCCCAAAAAGTTTAGGTACCCTTTGAATCTCTATGAATTAATTAATAATAAATGAAAGGATATTATTTATTATTAAAGATTATACAGATCATTTTTGTTATCGCGGTCGAACATAATAAATTTTATGTAAACGGGTTGCTCACGATTTATTATATTTATTTATGTTTGGATCCATATACATGAACCGCGGTCGCGGCGAGACTGCGGAGGCGGGTGAAGGTGTTGTTGCTATTGGCAGACAAATCTGTCTACCCTCCGTCGTGTTCGTTTTTAATTCACCTACCCTCACTGAACTTGTTTTTGTTGATTAAGACCCCTGTACACTATACTAACAATATCACCACACACGCGCGAGTTTGTAAACGCATCTACTTTTCTGGGTTTGCAAAGTTCAATCACTGGGTCCCATGTACGTGCCAAATTAAATCTGTAGGAACCCGCCGGCCGAAGCCAACTAGATTGCCAGCCAACTAGATCGACATCTAGTTGGTCATGACGTCTGCCATTTTTGTTGTTTATTGTTTTTTATTGTTTTTTTGCTTTTACAATCCATTTATTTTAAGGTTTAATTTTTCACGCTCTTTCTATAAATCTCTTTGTCTGTTTATGTACATCTTGCCTTCACATTGAACATAAAGTGTTTTTCCTAAGTGTGGACTTTTATTGAGTGGAGGCCCGAGTGTTCACACGCAAGCAGATCAGCACTTTAAATCCATCCTCGCGATTGAAGTTTCGGCATTTTTTAATTTTTATTGCTATAATCTAGACCTAAATATCGGCTATAATAAATCATGAGTAACCTGTTTATATAACAATGATTATTCAGATCATCGCTTTGAAACCTGATTAGTTTAATTAAGTAGCTACACATATAACTACAGATGTATAATTGGTGAATGAAAAACGTATGAAAAACATCTCTCTATTTGTTCACGGCAAACTCGACATTTAATGATCCGATTTCACCCTTGTGTAGAGATATTTTCCGGAAGGTTTTGGTGTATTTATACTAAAACTTTACTACTTCGACTCGTCACTACTGGATGTAGATCTCTCCCAAGGCCCGTCACCACCCACGATCTGATCTTTACATCTAGTCCCTCCCTCCTTGACCGACTTTCTTCTAGTCGTCATTTCGCTTGTCTCTAACACATCTTTCGTTACGTTTCTCATTATATGGTCTTCATTTGAGGACACGTCTTATCAATCGGTTATCCGTGTTGTGATAGATATGGCCTGTCAATTTCCTGATTGTTCGAGCTATATGTATGTGTAAATTTCGTTTTTTGGTTGATATTTAAAGCTTCGATTTAGTTTATTTCAATACTAGCGAACCGCCCTCGCTTCGCTTCGGTTTCGTTAAAACAATATTAAACTATACGTATAAACCTTCCTCTTGAATCATTCTATCTATTGATGAAAACCGCATTAAAATCCGTTGCGTAGTTTAAAAGATCTAAGCGTACATACAGAGGGACGGACGGCGGGAAGCGACTTTGTTTTATACTATGTAAAGATAAGTTCATATGACTGTTTTGCTGTGGACTTTTGCTTTATAAATAAAAAAAAAACAAATAAAATAACCTCTTCTTAAATAAAAAATGCAATACAATAAGAAAACGTAATAATGTTTTCATTGTCTTTTGTTTGTTTCGTGGTTTCGCGTGCCACCTCGCCAAGTTTGACAAATGGTGTGTATCTACTTAGTTATGTTTCGCGCAGAGGGCTTGAGTAACCCTGGCCGTGACCTCCGCAGAGTTAACGGTGTATAGTCGGGAATAAAAGTGGTTAATAATAACGAAGCTATTTAATAATATCACGTTCGTCGGAAGAACGTCGCTGGACGTTAGATTTCATGCGTTGTGATACAACGCTCATTGATGTCGAATTTAAATATTTTTTTGGAGGGGGAGGGAACACGATGCAATCTAAAAGCCGCTGGGCGCGCTCGACTGGCCTCGTTACCCCTCTCTCACAGAAGATTACCTTGAAATGCACTTTCCCACTTTATCCTGTTCTCTAATGTACGTATGTGTTTCGATAGTGAGTGAGGTATGCCAGAGCCTATTCCCATCCCATTATGTCCTATCTCTCTCCAATTTCCCAGTCCTTTCCTCAAATCCATTCCTTCACGCTGGTAGGCAGCACATTTGGGGGCGCGCCAACGTTTGTCATTCTGGACTGATGTTGACATGTACCACGGATGTCCATGAGCGGCAGTATCCATTTACCACCGGGTGGACTGTATGCTGGTCTTTCCCCTTTGTCCTATATAAAAAAAAAACATAAATAATTTGTATATTCAATAACGCTAATAACGCTTTCGTCGATAACTATAACTATTTGGCCGCCGATAAAAAGTCATAAGTTTTTCTGTAATTTCATAATGACTTTTAAATGGGTAATGTATGGCTTTGCTGAAGATTTTTCACGAATATTCACGACGTGAATATTACGTATGACTAAAAGAGTTACTTTATTCTATGAATTTGTAAACACTGTGGACATTTGGTATGTGAATACTGTTGCCCATTGACTTCCACGACTTATGTTCATAGACGTGTTATCCATAGACTTATGCCAGCATGTGTCTGCCAAAATAAGTCAGGATTAACAAACCTCGTCACGCTGCAGCATACGCCGCGAGTGCTTGTGCATAAAACGCCAAACTGGCCAAGCGGGTTGGCGAGTCCACTCTTTTAGAGGTGGTGTAGTTTCTCAGGGTTTGTGGTAGCGACTTTGTTATCAATTAGTCGTCTTTTACGATATCCACGGGATGAGATTTGTTAATTAGGTTATGCAGTAATTATTGAGAATTTTCCACACTTCACAATTTTTAAAACAAAACAGAAATATTCGCTGGAGGCGCGGCATGCACTTGACCGTGTTTCATCTTGCATCACACATCGCAATGCAGACACACTCGGATAAAATGCAGTTACATATGTTTGTAAGCTAGTAGCCAGCTCTGGCTTTGTTCATTTACGAGTATGTAAGCCCTTTTAGAAAGTAAATAAAAACATGAATGAATGAAAATATCAGAATTTACTTTTTGTTGACGACGAAACATAAGGCTAGGGTACTTATAACAGATGTGTATATAGTTAGTTTCGCAACTAGTGTTAACGACGAAACATAAGGCTAGGGTACTTATAACACATGTGTATATAGTTAGTTTCGCAACTAGTGTTAACGACGAAACATAAGGCTAGGGTACTTATAACAGATGTGTATATAGTTAGTTTCGCAACTAGTGTTAAGTTTTTATGGGATGTTGTATATTTTAATAATGGAGTGATCCCTGGTATGTCTTTGCGTACTTATCAGGATAAATCGTTGGTGGATAGTGTAGGTGAGGACATACTAGGATCTTATTGAATCAATGTAAATACGTGTATAGCGAATAAAGAAAAGGTAAATAAATGATTCCCCGCGGGTAGCGGGAGGGGTATATACATGGACAAGTGGTGGGGGAAGCCCGTCATTGACCGGTGGTGGGGGAAGCCCGTAATTGGCCGGAGATTTGAGAAGCCAATAAATGAATAAAAGGCGGACCATTTCCGGTCAACCTCACTTCCGTAGCGGCATCCACTCCGAGAACAACAAGAAGAAAAACAAGAAGAAGAACAAGTACCTCTGTGCTACCCCGGCTCTATTGAAGAACAAAGCCTAGTTGTATTATTTAAGAACATTCACGATAAGAAAACCTATTATACAGTCCACACCCCCCAGGCGATCCAGTTGGTGCGAAGTACAAACACGAGCACTCTACGTGTAAGTGCATACGTATCCCGCACACTTTTGTTTAGTGACTTTATTGGTTATTACTGTTAGCTTTATACAAATCAAATATAAGTGATGTGATTACTGTTTTGAGAATTGGACTTACGTTGATGTTAATGGTTTCTTTCGAGTTGGGTATCAAATGAAAGGATTCGACGAGTAGAATACGATAAAAACTTGTTTTTTGTTAATTGGATAAAATAGTTAATTGGACATAGGCACTGGATTTCGGCATTTCGGGGCCCCCATCGGGCCGGGGGCCCTGGGCTCGTGCCCCACATGCCCTTAGGGTAAAGACGGAACTGGAGGCGACATAAGTAGACTATGAAAATGATAAATAAGTAATAATCGTATATGTTTCACGTTTTCCTTTAATAATTGAGTATTTAGGCGCTTGGCAAAAAAGGATTATAATTTTATAAAAAATAACAACATAAAGTCGTTGATGGGTTTATTTCTGTCCGGAAAGCTTGGGTCGTTTTTCTAATTTTTCTCATAGAAATCAAAGAATATAAAAACATGTCATGGGTTAACTTCGAAAGCTAATGGGGAAAGACAGGCCGGGTCTATCTCCTTAATCCAATTAATGTTATATCTACAATTTTTTGACAAATTTCTTGACTATATATTTGCAACAATATATGAATCTATCGAATGAAAAAATATTTGTCGTGCGTAATCTTTATATATATAAAAATCTCATGTCACGATGTTCGTTTACGCTAAGCTCCGAAACCACTCAACCGATTTCAATAAAATTGTGTAGATGTGTTTTTTGGTCCAACTTAAAAGATAGGATAGTTTCTATCTCGATTAGTGAACGTCATTTTTTTTATTGCGATTTTAAGGTTTTTTATAGAGAAAGGGTTTAATTCACTTTTAAGTTCTATAAATTTTCAATAGATGGCGGTGAGAGTTAATAATTTCCCTCAAACAATCTTATATTTAGGTTGTGTAAGTACTCAATAGATGGCGCTGTGTTTCAATTTCAGATATTTTTTTGATGCTCCAATTTAGTCCATGTGCCTCACATAAATGCAATATAAACAACGGGCGTGTTCAGTTTATTGTGTAAAAATATTTTATTTTCTTGAATAATTTAGTATGATATTAATTGATTGTATTATAACTGAGCCACAGCAACGCGTGGCCGGGTCAGCTAGTAATTAATAAAAATGTAATTTTGATATTACGGTCTTATTCCAGTTTACTATACTAGACTACTTTACTTGACAAAGATTCTCAAACAGTTATAAGACAACTAATATTCGAAATATCTAACACAAAATATAATACGATTATATTAATAATATGAATAAAACATTACAAGTAAACTTGTACTTAGAAATTAAGCCTCTGAAACAGTTATTAGGCACCATTCAAAATATATTTATCAAAAATACGTAGGTACCGATATGATACGAGAGCATCATTAATTGACATCAAATTATTAAGATTAGGAACTTTTTAAAAGTCGTACTTATAAATTAAGATCTTAGCTAAACGACCTGAATCACTAGTTTAATTGAATAACATTTGTTAATAAATTTAATGAAATTTAATCCAAAACTAGAACAATAGGTACTGTATCAAATCTATACCTACATATAATAAAACAGTAGAATAGTTTTAAGTCTGTACATTGAGATAATTTAAAATAAAAGTTTTTAGAACATTTGTCTGTATGTTTGTCTTATACGTCTGTTTATATTTATATTTATTTATTGCGGAAACTTCACAGCATTAAAAAATACACATAGTATAAAATACAACATCTAAAATTATTTTTTTACATTTACGAAATAACATCATTTTAAATGGTTCAATCAATAGGTAGATATATATAAAATAATTAGCCGAAGGAAAAATTGTTGTGTGCATGTGTAACATATGTGAGCGAGCGTACGTGTGTGTACATGTGTGTGTACATCTATGTCATAAGAAACTTGTTCCTTTTTAAGGTGTCAGTTGATCTACCCAAAGTCCTCTTTTCTTTCAAGCGGTCATGAAAAATTCTAGTTGGCATGCCATATTGCTCAGCTGCAGCTTATTTCTCTGTCGAACATTATCTAGCGCAGACCGCAAGTCCTCTAGTGTGTAATATGTTGCGCGTAGAGATTTGCGGCAATAACTGCGTGGCATGGTGAATTTAAAACCGTTAATAGAAATATATATTGAACAGATAGAAAAGAAGATTCTGTATGCGATCGTATATGTGTAGAGAACAATGTTAAAACATAATACTGACTGAGATATGTTAATCAATCAAAATATATTATTTTTATTGTCAAAGATTATTGAGGTACAAATACAATAGTAATTGTTGAAATATATTCTTGTATCCATTCCGTAATAATGGGAAAACATTCTTTAATTTCATCCAGAATAAATATTTATATCAGTTTGAGCCAAAATACACAAAAGTTTGAGAACATAATATCATTCTTATGAGTTTTATAAATGGGATAAGACCGCATGGATTATATTCCGATCCGCATGGATTGTGTTGTTTTGTAGTATAAGATCTGAATGTCTTTCCAACTGAATCGAGTTCTAAGACAAAATCGCACTAAAATATTAGTGTAGTAAAAAATCTCTCGAAGCAGCGCGCCTTTTATAAGAGGAATACAGATTTGTTTTGAATTAGAAGAGAATTTGCAGGTAAAGCCTGACCATAAAAATTAAAACCTTGCTCTGGGGGAGCCACATTTGCTTTCTTAATAGCCAGTTAGTGTCGTCAGTAGAAGATAATAGTTCTATTAGTTTTACGCATCTTGGCGAGGTTTTCTATTTTCTTGGTCAGGCTATATATTAAAGTTATTAAATTTTAATATACCTAAAATTTCTCTCTCAAAATAAGTATGAGTATTACAAGTTTAATTACCTCTCCGATATACTTAGAGAATATTTTAAGAGTCATTCTGAGTACTTACGTATAAATAGACTACCGTTAAATGACATCCGAAAAAACTGTTACAAACATCTAGCCACATTTATGTAGGGTTACCAAATTGGGAAAACTGGTTTTTAAATAAAAGAAAGGCTTATATTGAAACGAACAGCAAATCATGAGTAACAAAATAAAACTATTTTTGTACAACTGATCTATGGGCGACAGTATCCACTTACCATCAGGTGGACTGTATGCTCGGCTGCCACCTTCATCAATAAAAAAAAATTTTTTTTTACTAAGAATGTTATCACAAAGTTTCAGTTTTTTCTTCTGCTTATTTAATTATTTCTCTAAAAGAATGAATAAAAAAATGTCATGAAATGAGTTGACTAAGCTTTTTACAAAACAATGTAGCTACATTATTGGATTGACTGTTATATATATGCATATACTCGTAGGTTATGACATTATACAACGACATTAGTCAACTATATAATTAAACACAAAAAAATGATGACATATATTAACTGTCACAAAAAAATAATGTAAATAAAAGTCACTACTATTCAGTAATTGAGAGAATTAGTACTGCTAATTTAGTAGTCAGTAATTTCTCTAGATGCCGCCGGAATCCTTGACAGTTATTTATAAGTGTTATTTAAATCTACTTGACTATCTCTTAGGAAGTAACAGTAATCCTCGACCTAGCGTGATACAAATCATTTTTTGTTTAGCGCAATCGATACATGTCAAAGTAAGGAAAAATATTGTTCTGCCTTTTACAACACCAAAAATGGATGTCGTGTTAGATTAGTTTTTTATATTAAAGGTGGCAGACAGGCGGACGACTAACATGCTGTTAAGTGGTTACCGTCGTCTATGGACACCTGCAAGACCTGAAGAGGGTAGGTCGTTCTACAATCCTCGGTTTCACGGTCTAAAATATCAGGTAGCTCAAACAGTACGCGACTTTTTTAAATTTTAATTTTCTCACTTCGGATTTCTACAATCACTCTTCCCTTCAGAAAAGTGCGGTGCATCTGCATTTTCTCGATACGGAGGTCTCGCGTATTATGTGGTCCAAAAATCGTTTTATACCGCGAGCCCGTAGGCTGCGTAATGAACTGCTTCCAAAGGTCTTTTCATTATGATATAGGGTTTTTGAAGAAGGCAGTGAATAGGATTTCGCAAGGTCGGCGGCGTACCCACATACCGGCTCGGGTATGCGAGTATGCGGGTTCATGGGCGGCGGTAGCCATTCACCATCACGTGGGCAGCTTGCCCCTCCGCCTCCTTTCACAAAAAAAATTGAAAGTTTTTATTTTCTTGTGACCTAATCGTACGACAACCCTAATCGCATTTGCATGCTATCGTCTCGAAGTCAATTATGTAGATTTCGTGGTAACCCTATTGCATCTGCTTTCTTACTTTGCAATTATAAGGTCAAGATCGACTGGTATAAAAACTTGTTTGTTTCAAACTGCTTTCTTTCCTAATGTAGGTATATGTTTTAAGGCGCCAACTGTGAAGTGGATCGTCTGTCGATTTTAAACAATTCATTGTTGAAATTATGTTCTGCCGGCAGGAGAAACATTGACGGCATGTGACAACCGGGAAGACATATTTTGCTATTATCTAAATATTTTAGATAAATAGAAAGGCCTAAACGTCTTATAAGCCCCAGTGAGCGGTTTTATGCTACGTTTTTTGCGCGTATAAAAAGAGCATCGAACATTTATTATTTTGAAATTTTGCAATATAATGGTGCACATATTTATGAACAGTGATAGCTGATAACGTTACAATTAACTGCGCTTGTATCTTAAGGGGCATCACATGTGAGTTCTCAAGTAGTTACTCATAGGAGAAATGTAATAAAAAAATACCCAATTAGAAAGTAGCGTCGTAAACTTTGCATCAGGATTTAGGCAGTAGATATTACTTTGTAATTTACTTAAACATCATGAAGATAGTTTATTTGCATGTGTGTAGGAAATAACAACGTTCTCAAGCGTGGCGTGACCTTGCTATCTGTTGTTACCACCACAAATTTGCACAAGGTGCTTTGCCAACTTCCTGCCGATTGAATGTAGGTTGGTTTAGTAAGATTAATAAAGTCGGTACTTATAAGCCGGATAATACAGCTATGAATAAGTAAAAAGTTGAATTCAAATTTACATTTATTTGCAAGAATACATACATACCTACCTACTTAACAATGATAGATGTAAAATTATGGCAGTCAGGGGGAGAGTTCACGCTGCAATCCAACAACCGCTGGGCGTGCTCGACTGGCCACGTTACCCCTCTCTCACAAAAGATTACCTTATTTCTTATCTTATTTCCCTAATGTGCGAGTACGTACGTGTTTCGGTAGTGAGTGAGATGTGAGATGAGATTTCCATATTATCTCTCTCCATTTTCCCAAGCTTTTGTCCAAATCCATTCCTATATCTCCAAAGATAGGCAGCGCATCCGGGGGGCGTGCCAACGTTTGTCATTTCGGACTAATATTGGCATGTATCTAGTTACCATAAGGTGGCCTGTATGCTCGTCTGCCACCTTCGTCCATAAAAAAAAAGTATTCGATCTGCATGCAGGTGTGCAAATATATGAGAAAAGGCGCCTTTCTGTCGGTTTTAGTTTCGCAAACAATATTTTTATTGTTTTGTCTTTAATAACAAAAATGTTAAAGCATGTTTCAATAATAAGGTCCCTTTGCTCATATAACGTCAAAATTATATAGGTACTACAAAAATACTGACTACATTGTCAACGCAATAAATACATAGTACCTATCAGAGCTAATACAATATTACATCTTAATAGTAGAAAATCATATACTGACATTAAGTCTAACCGGAAACTGATACATATTCCATTCTTATTTGTGACTAGCTGACCCGACAGACGTTGTCCTGTCTTAGCTATGAATATTCAATTCGAACTGGAATAAATAATTAAAAAAAAAATCAAAAACATAGTGTTTATTGTAATGTAATGTTTATTGTAACATTGTTAGTTTAGTTTTCTGGCGCGTAAATAAATAATGTTGATGGTTTTCCGACACGGGAACAGGCGACATACAATTGGCCATGTGAAAAACATGGATTTTCAAGATTGATGCCACAAACACTTAACGACTGCCCTTGCGATTTATTTATCGACATTGCAAATGCAAGCCGCACTGGAAATTGTAAGCGTTTAAAGTCGAATGGCATGTCGTTCGGAATCATAGGGATGCGTGGTAACGTACATATCCACAGCATATTGGTGAAATAGACGCTGACATTTTAAGATGTGATTGTCCTCATTTTCCCGAACCATCAGTCTGTATGAATAATAATTCATTGAACTAACTTTTTTGTTAGTTTCGACGCCTGTAAATAAATGTTTGTGTTAATAAGATAAAGTAACGTTGTGATTAAGGTAGTAAAAGTAGATTGATTATTTACCTGTAACTGGATTTATCATCTTGATTGAAAAATGGTACCCATCTTCACCTTGCCAAAATAATTATAGGATATTGTAACGCATCATATGATCGGACATATGAGCGGTGTTTCGGACACACGCTGCAGTTGATCGTTCCGCCGATGTAAAACAATGTAATTATTACTCTAAACTATAGGTACGATGTTATACAATTTTATTTTGCTGTTACTTGCGTCTTCGCCCGTATCAAATACAATTTTGCTGGAAAAATAGTTTTATTTAAGGCTTGTATTTGAAAGAGCAGCAAACACTATATGGGCAGCAAATCATGATTAACATAACAAATATTTTTTGAATAATTATAATAAGTAATTCGATTTGAGTAGTTGCACAAATTTCTACTAAACATTGAAATGTAGACCTTTTTTTACTGTATTTAGACTGTTTTTACTTATATCAAGTTATATCTCTAGTTATATTTTATTTTATTTACTTTATTATAATGTGTGAGTCACGAGTAAAGTGAGAAACATGTTTTTTCATAATAAATCAACCCTATGTAGCAGTCAAATAGAACTGTTTTTTAGACCAAACTATAATATTCGAATTTCTGAAATATTCTATTGTGATTTTGAAATATTTTGAATAATTCTTATCTAATCTGTCCTTTTCTTTAGAATATGTGGACAGAAATCTATTTTAGTTTCCACATTTGCTCATAACTCCAATATCGCCTATCTGGACCCATTTGCTTGGTCGTCCAAATTAGCGTAATAAGTACCCAATATGTATAGGTAGACTTGCCTTCGATTCGGTACAAATCTCCTTTTCTTCAGGGCTGTCCCGAGCTCCTCGCGAAGCAAATCATCTGGCAGACGTTGCAGGGCGTGGCGTACTGTCACCGACACAACTGCATCCACCGTGACGTGAAACCAGAGAACATTCTGCTGACAAGCGAAGGTGTCGTCAAGCTGTGCGACTTCGGGTTCGCGAGGATGATCAGTGCGTATATCCACCTCTATTATACGAGTAAAAGCTAGCACACAAAGCACAAAATTTTTTAATTGAAAACTATTGGACAGATTTTGATAAAAATTGACCTAAAATATTTCCGAATTCCCTTTATAGCAAAACCGTTGACTTTATTATAATTTTGAGAAAGCTCGTTTTGAAACTTTGGCGGATCAAACAAATATATAAAATACTTTTTCTTTTAGGAATTTTTCGCATACAGAGCTAAAAATTGATAAAAAACTTTTAAGTGCTCAAAAGAGAGCTTGAAACTGACAATTTTTTGGAAAAATTTACGGCTAATTTTTAGTCGTTTTTGTCCCCAAGGGAACGAAACACCATACACAGCCCTGAAAAGCGCAATCAAATAATTTCATTTGTTCTCGAGCGGTATCAAACAAATATTGATTTTGTGCTTTGCACATGTATAGGGATGCTAGATTAAAACTAGGTACCTACTACAGGTTAACACGGTAAGAAGAGTATTCTTCTTTCTTACTCTTATACAAATACGAGAGGACGATTTTACTTTAATAAAAATGTTTAATTAGACATATTAGAATTTTGTTATATGTATAGGTACTGTTGGTGTACATTGTATGAATAAATAAATAAAAATCCTTCTATTCCTTTTTAACCCGTTTGACTCCCTTCGTAATCCCTTTTATTCCCTTCTAATTCCCCTTTTCGTATAGGTGGGAGCTGTTCTTCGGAATACTCTGTGCACACTATGATACCGTTCGGTGTGGACGTCAGGAGACGAGCTAGTAACTATTTACTTTAACTTTTACTGTAGCGTTGATATTGTTTATCCAATTCATTGTATGTACAGTTAGCAACACGCTAATGTACCCAAAATCACTCGATTCTAGCCCTAATTTGTGTAATTTTTATAGAGAAGTGGACAGACGAGCATGCGGTTCCACGTGATGGTAAGTGTTACCGCCGCCCATGGACACCTGCAACATCGAGGGGCATGCGGGTGCGCCGCCGACATTGCAAAACCCTTAATTACTAGCGTTTAAAGGTACCGATGGGTATAGGTTAATCTGTTGCTCTAGGTACCTACCTACATAGTTTTTGAGTATGTGTTTACTGTAGAACCAGGTTATTGTAATTTTATTGTAATTCCATAGGTATATTTTTTATTTAAATCTTTATAATTCCATTATTTATATTATTATAAGTATCTTCTATGTTATCAAATATAATCAATAATTGGTAAGTGTAATATTTACATACGCTCGTATTGATAAATATAATATACAGTAATATTTACTGTGTAATACATAGAAATCTAAATAATAAGAGAATATTATTTAGATTTCTATGGTACCCTATAATATAAGATATATTATTTTTGCGCAACTTTTGCGTTTGGTTTTGTTAAATGCAATTACTTATTTTATTGTTAATTCCTAAATAAAATTTGTTTCACTTATTTTACTTGAACCGTTTATTTACAATCATTTATTAGTCAAATTCCAAATATACGTTTTCTACGTGACAGTAAAAACGCATCTAACATGTAAACGGATAAATATTTGAAAGAGTAACAAATTCGATCACGGATTAGAATCCGTTACCACTGTATCCTAAATGAAGATTTACAAAGTTTATAAACTTGAAGTAATTTCTGAATTACATTTCTTATTTAAATATTCCACATTATTAAGTATATAAGACAGTATTTCTTTTAAAACGTTTCTAGTAATTTGCTAATGTTTTTAAGTAAAAGCATTAACTTTCCAAGGCTTTAACTGGATTAAGTTAGATCTATAGGGTTAGATAATTCCCTTTACCAGGTTAAGGCTTATCGGTGATCGGCCTTAAAACGACCCCACTAAGTAACGTATTATAGCAATCTTGCCAATCTATTCTTGAGGTTACCAAAGTAATTGTTCTTGAATTTACCTAATTGAAATTTAACATAATAAGATTTTTGATTTGTTAGTGTGTTAATGCTATTTCTTTTTTCATTTCTAAATGACATAATCACCAGTCCTATCACAATCATTTATTTCAAATTCAGTTTCCTGAATAGTAGAGAATGAGAGTAGAATGGAATAAAATAAACTCCTTGTTTCATTTTACTCTTACTGTCCGTTCCAAACCATCCTCTTCCAAGGATGAGTGTAGTGGGACGAGGACAACTCATCCCTTTATATAACTTTTTAAACTTTCTCGTTTTGTACACACTATATATTCTAAATGGGGTCTGAACGCGTATAATAAAGGTATTTGTTTAACTTTTATTCCTACGCGTTTAGACCCGATTTAGAATATAAAATCATCCCGTTATTTTCCATCTATTAGAATACTTTTTTCCTAATACACTCCCTAAGACTGCCTTTAAAGAACTAAGGGTAGACTACGCATCAGAGGATGCACCAACGTTTATCATTGTCAATTGATGTTAGCCACGAATGTCTCAGGGTGATCCACTCACTATCAGGTGGACTGCTATGGACGTGTTATCAAGCAAACATGTTTGCGCTTTTGCCACTTATTTCCATAAAACAGAATCTCACATTGCCGCATATCGTGACCGTGGCACGATTCATCGAGTGCGTGTGATATGTCAAAACCCTTTTCGCAACGCGTTAAGCTTCTAAGTGAACTGGTCTAGACGACGACGCTTGCGCAAGGGAACTCGGCTTATGAATGAAGTCATTTGAATAAATATGAATTTTATCGCTACATTGTAATATTACGTAGCTGAGACGTGTCTACGCATAGCAATTATTTGAATATTTGTGGGACTTTGTTGTTAGAGCCTTTGTTGTTGCAACTATGTTTAGGCAGATGGTGATGGGGAGTTTGTTTAGAAATACATTTTGGACCCATTTATAAAGAATATAAAGCTCAAGTGATGTCATTGTTACGCAATTTTTATAAGTCTAAGTATATGAGAACTCGACTTAAATGATTCAGAAGCAGTGATTGCAAAATAGTGAGTTCGAAAGACAGGAAGATAGTGTGTAATGAACGGCATTTTTAGTGTTCAATCTTCTATGAAATACGATTAGATTTTGATTACTTTATTTATTCTGTCGGAAGTAATTTCCACCGCAGGTGGACGACGTGGAATAATAAATTCCTCGTGGTACATTGCTGGATATGTCCCTTCATTGCCGTATGAAGAGGAATAGGTCTTTTAAAAAAACTCACCACCACACATTTTCGACTGCTTTCATTCATTTATTATCATTTTCGTTAGGTTGCATCATTAAAAAACCTTTTTGTTAAAATTCAACCTAACACGAAGAGGGGAATGCAAATGGTATTAATTTTTGTACCGAGCATTAAAACACTTGGGTCAATGATCCGTTCGTTACAAGTTTTGTACACTGCATTGCAATCTATTTGCGCATTTTGTTCATTCATAATTTAATTATACTATTGTTAGCACCACCATCTAGGGCGATGATAGCCTACGGGTATATCTATACTCAACTTACAATCGCGTGATCGTGAGTTCAAATCCTCAACCCGTACCACTGAGTTTCTACTAAGTGCGGATTTGAAAAAAAAAAAGGGGTCACTAGCTCGACGGTGAGGAAAAACATCGCGAGGAAACCAGCATACTCGAGAATTAAAAAAATATTTGGAGTATGTATGTGTATCCACCAATCCGCACTAGGCCCACGTCCTAGACGCAACTACTAGTCCTGGATGAATTTATAGAATATTGTGTATCCGGAACTTTTATGAGCTCCCGTGGCGATCATTGTGTGGAAATATGAAATGAGGTGTGTAATCACACCCCGTTATACATTAGGTATATTCGATGAGATGGCAAGGAATTGGATTATGCTGGAATGGGATGGAATGAGTCATGATGAGGGGAGTGTGCACGTAAGAGTGCACGCTTATGAGTAGGAGAGTGCACGCTGAAATCCAACAGCCGCTGGGCGCACTCGACTGGCCACGTTACCTCTCTCTCACAGAAGACTTGAAATGTACTGCATTTCCCACTATCTTATTTCCCCAATGTACGTACGTGTTTCGGTAGTGAGTGAGATGTGCCAGAGCCCATTCCCATTCCATACCTCCCCATTTTCCCAATCCATTCCTTAATCTGCAAAGGTAGGCAGCGTATCCGGAGGCGTGCCAACATTTGTCATTTTCGACTGATGTTGGCATGTATCACGGATGTCTATGGGCTACAGTATACACTTACCATCAGGTGGGCGGGATGAGTAGGTACAATAAACTAATCGCACCTGCTCTAAAGATCACGCAAACGAAGTCGCGAGCACAGCAAAAATATATAAAGAATGCAAAACATAAAAGCCTACATTTTCGCGAAGTTCGCACAAAAAAAGTGGTGACTTGCAAGGTCTAAGGGTGGGTTATTTACGTCTACCATCGAAGGGGTGCGACCATTAATCAGTGTTGCGTGTGGATCGTATAGGCATTTATAACGAGATATCTACGCCTATAAATAGGCTCTAATAGTTGTTGCGAACTATGCGCCTATTTTGGACTAATTGTTTTCGTGTTAAGGTGTATCAGTAGGTATAAAGTTTTTAGTGGTATCTTCGCGTAGTAAGGATCTAAGTAGTTTTCTTAGGTACCACGTAGTATGTATACAAAGCTTCTTGCATGTTTATTAATCTTTCTACTTACCTTAGATGTTATTTATTAATTATTTTATTTCTCTATTTTATCTTATTATTTATTTAATGTTTTAATAATAATATAATATTTTTTTATATTCTATGTTGATACAAAAAATTACATATTTTTTAAAAATGTATAAATGGCGCAGCCTCTGCTGTAAGGCAATCCGTGGTGACCGGTGCGGCTCCAGCTGATAAAATCAGCATCGCAGTTCACGCTTCGACATATGCGACATTGGTGACGATTGGCACAACGATTAAAATTCTTTTCTTTTTACTTCTCACTCAATTTATTGTTGTCAATATAATAATTTTCTTTCTTTCTCTAGATGGGTCCTTAAAATTTAAATTCTTATGGTAATCTAAAACGTAACTAATAGCATCTTTCCGCCAACATGTCCAGGCCCCGGCGAGAGCTACACAGATTATGTGGCGACGCGATGGTACAGGGCACCGGAGCTACTCGTCGGGGACACCATGTATAGCACACCCGTGGACGTCTGGGCCATCGGTAAGTACAGTTTCGTTTTTTCGTCTATCTAACAAGATGGTCGTCTAAAAGTAATAATTTAAATTGTCACGTACGTCGGGTCGCGATAATATCGAAACATATTATCGCCGCGAATGAAGCTCTACCCATACTCATACCAGAATATCGACCTGTAGGTACTTGAACTCGCGTGATTTAGACTGCACCTACTGAAAGACCATAAGGCAAGTGACTTATGATCTTCATAATACATCGTAGTTTGTGGGCTATGTTTGTCGAGACTGGGAATTAATTTATAGTTAGGGTATGGGTGGGTATACTCTGCAATCCCACAGCCGCTGGGCGCACTCGATTGGGCCAGGTTAACCCATCCTCACAGAACACTAGCGTGAAATTGTACGTGTTTCGGTAATGAATAGCCAGAGTTAAATTGGATATGGATTTTATGTGGAATTTTATTTCATTTGACAGTTTACTTTGATTTCCTCCCACACGATGAACGTACCGTGTACTGTGTGTGGTCTGAATTCTCACTCACGTGCTTCTTTGATTATAGTTAGCAACGAGTTGTAAATCTGGGGTATTTGCTATGATAAGTTGAGAAGGCGTATACTCTCAGGGTGCGTGTTCGCGGAGCTGCTGTCAAGCGAAGCGTTGTGGCCCGGCAAGAGCGACCTGGACCAGCTGTATCTAATCAGGAAGACGCTTGGGGACCTGCTGCCCAGACACATGACTATATTCTCACAGAATACTTTCTTTCAGGTGAGAAACGGGAGAAAAAATGACGATAACATATTGATATATGTATCTATGTAGAAAGTCCGTACAGTATAGGTATAGGGAAATACAAAATAGCTGTAACCTCTTAACTAGGATTGTTAGGTATATGATGTTTCGGATCCGGATACAGATATATTGTATACTTACTCTTTTAGCGGTTTCGGTTACAGATAGGTACCTACGATTTCGGTTATGGATGTTTTTAATATTTTTTTTAAGTAATGTAGTACTAAGTAAAAGCAACGAAAAATAAAACCAAATAGGGAATATGAAATTGCAACCTTACTTCTCATAAAGAACGAACGAGAAATCTATCAAATCCAATTCCAAGCAGCAGCAACATGTCAAAATTAAACTAAACCTTAACAGCAATCTATACAATTATTTGTAATAATAATAACATCCGAATCTTTTATTTCAGATTCGGTTTCGAATATTTTTTAATTCGGATATATATCCGATAGTTTCGGTTACGGAGCTCTATAACATCCCTACTCTTAACCTCTTAGCACGTCTTAAATGAGAAAGAGATTTTTTTTGTAAAGCGCTTTAGCCTTAGACTTTAAGTGTAGGTAGACATGTTCGTAAGTTTCTTTGTTGTAGGCGCCTGTGCGTGACAGTATCCACTTACCATCGGGTGGACTGTCTGCTCATCTGCCGCCTTCGTTCTATGTACTAAAAATAAGATAGGTATTAGATAGATTTTATATACGGTATCACCTATGTCAGTCGTTTGCCATCCGAAAGAATACAAGTCCATTGGAATCTGGGTTCATTTGAAATAGTAGACGAGTTTCCTTTTTAAAGGACTTCCTCTGAAGGTTCTCTCAAATCAGAGTAATATGTATTTATTATTATTTATACCTTGTATTATGTCAATTAATACATAAATGTTTCAGGGAATGGCTTTGCCTGAACCAACGACGCTAGAACCTCTAGAGAAGAAAATCCCACAGCGATACGCCATTAACGAACTGATTGTAGACTTTTTGAAGGTATAGTATAAGACAGTTTCGTGATAACGTATGCTAGAAAATCCGCATCTTTAGGTTGCCTAAAAAATATTTTGATAGCCTTTTGGCTATCAAAATATTTTTATAACGTTTATTTATAACATAACCATCGTTATTTTTATAACGGCCGCACCTCAAAATATTGAGTAGGTATTCAATAGAAGTATCGATATTTTTTCCGTGTCTCAAATTGCGGCCCCGGGCGTCGCATGCCCTGTGTCGTACATAGAGCTGCCACCTTTGGAATATCCTAAACCCGAAGACTGGATTAAAATAAAAAAAATAAAAATAAGAAACGGAATAAAAACAAAATAAAAGAGGAAAACTAGTAGTATTTTTTTAAATTCACAGTTATACTTTAAGGTTATATTATAATAATCTATAAAATATCAATGTTTTCGACGAGATTATATTAAATTATTTCACATTCTAAATCGGGTGTGAACGCGTATAATAAATGTACCTATTTGTTTACCTTTTATTCCTACTGGACGTTTCACGCCATGGTTACGAGTTGACTGAAGAGGCGGGTAGTCCAGGATGGGAGCTGCAAGCAGTTTTATCAACTACTCACATTTGATCTTCACATTCGGAAAGAACGCGACACACGATATTAACAATGTCCGTGGACGTCTTCGACGGTAAAACGCAAGCTTTAAATTTGTTAATCACTGGATTCCACGTCGACGACAGTTTATATCCATCTTCAAGATTGTATTTTTTATATTTCTTAAATTAAATCGCTTCACGTACAATCCTGGGATAATAGTGACGTTCAGTGGAGAGGATTTTGGGAGTGGAGTTCTATCCAGTGATTAATTCCAGCGTAGACAATGTGTGCGGCTATTGTTGATTTACTAGTTTGGCGGTTTCTTACAGCTGCGTCACACACAGGTGCCTCGTCCGGAGATTTACGATGTTAACCCGTAGCCCGGACAAGCATCCTTTAAACCGGGAGACTCCGGGTCAAACCCGGAGGGGTGGCAGCCCTAGTCGCACTGCAAATAATAATGATACTGAGTGTGTTTAATATAATGATAACAGAAGTGCGTGGACAAGGACCCGATGGCGCGGTGGACGTGCGAGCAGCTGCTGCGGCACGCGATCTTCGAGAACTTCCTGTTCACCGTGCCGCACGCGCACCATGACGACTACGAGAAGGCGAGGCGAGCGCAGGTAATCTAACTATATGTGCTATTAAAAAAAATACAAGAAGGCGGCGGACGACCATACAGTCCACCTGGTTGGTAAGTGGTTACTGTCGCCCTGCGTCATACGCGGTACGTGCCAACTTCAGTCCAAAATGATAAATGTTGGCACGCCCTACTTTTGAACATACATCGAACATTTTTGTAGATAAGTACATCGAACCGGAATTATCTGCCACTTTTAGGTACTAAATATAATATAAAAAATAGTTTTGCAAAAATGTTTACCTAGAGGTAAACGCAAGTTGTTTTACCAGGTCTTACCTGTGCTATACAAGTTGTCGTGCCAGGAAGTTTTTATGCTACACAAGTCGTACCTAACAGTTTTATGCCAAGCACGTTGTCGTACCTGGAGGTTTTTATGCTATGCAAGTCGTAATTATTAAATGTATTATTATTATTCATAAGCTCATGATGATGAATAAACATGGAGTCACGTTTATCTACCAGAAATGCGTTCATAATCGCCGATTATTAATCGGTACCCATAGCTAATAATATGTAAATGATACAATTTCCATTGCTATAAATGTTTTCTGTGGGCGTACCTTGATATATTTAGGTGAAACATGACCGTGATTCTAGATAGGATTTCTTAAAACCAATTGTTTTCAATAAAAATAAAACATGTCCACTACAAATTAAAGCAAAATTGGTCTTAACACATTGTACTATATATAAAAAATAGTTTTGCGAAAATGTTTACCTAGAGGTAAACGCAAGTTGTTTTACCAGGAAGTACTAAGTCCGTATAATAAATGGGCGTTATTGTTTGCTAGTTTATAATTTCGACCCACCCTAACTTCGCTTAGAAGGAATGACTATTTCCTAAGAAACCTAAACATAACCTATGAAAATCTCCATAAGTTTGGCTTACTATAAAATGAAAGAATTTTCAAAATTAGTCTAGTATAATATTAGTACAGATATAATCATATTCAGTGTTTGTGATCTTCAGCAAAATTTCATGGAGCAAGTCCGACAAACTCGAGCCGAGTACGGCTACCAGCCCGTAGAGGCAAAAGAGAAGGGCAGAAAGTGATAAAACCGGATGTCAGGGGAGGAATAGTATCATTGGGCAGTAACGCGTAGACCGCATAGGTTGGTGGAGTAAGCGGGAGGTATCAATTGTGTAATTAACTAAGTATTTAGTTGACTTATGAGTAAATTGGTATGAAGTAGGTCCAGTTGCTAGTTGTATTGTTGGGGTCAGGAGAGCGCCGGATTAATGTTCTTTGGGGAAACCCACATTTAAATAGGCGTTTAGTCGCGGTTGGTCCAATTCGCAAACCGTTTAATGACCCAAAGACATCAGATTCGCGGTTAGCCCAACACGGGTTTGATTTAAGAAACCGGTAAGAAAATGCGTATGAAAAGTTCATATGGTTAATATTCGTTCTTCATAAATAAGAAAGAAACGTAAAAACTTTAATAAAAGAATCGAAATATAAACTTCACCCATTTCGCAAAATAATACTCTTGAGAGAATTTCGGCAAAGTTTGGACTTGGCGGCACCACCTGCTTGCTGGCCGCGCGTTTGTAATTGCTAAACAAAGAGTAGTTTGTCAAATAAAAGCGAGGACTGGAAAAGCGCTAAAAATAATCTTGATACTTGAATTCAATAATATTTTTATTACGACACTTTATATTTGGATAAACACATCACAAAACCGAATGTCGATTTGTCTGCCCAAATTAGTAAATTAAAAAATCGTATTGAATACGGGTATTTTTTTTTTTCAATCTGCCGCGAGTTTCCAGTCTCGCCTATCATTTGCTAGATTCTAAAACAAGTACCTACTTATGGTATTTTTGTTAGAAGGTACAGTATTCATAGAATACTTTAGTACATTACATTTATTACATTACATTATAATAGTATTTGTGTTCTATAGTGGTTTTGTATCATCCATAGTTGTTTAATTTGGTATCAATATTCATGTAGTGTTTTTAAAGTTAGAAAATAAATAATGTGTATTTTAATCGGAAATAATAAATATATCTGATACCTTGATATGTCAACATCAGTCAAAAAAGAGGAATGTTGGCACATCTGCAGGTACACCGCCTCTACCTTTGGAGTTTAATTAAAGGATTCAGATTTGGAAGGAAGAGGGAAATGATTGAAAATTTCATAATCCCATTAGTTGAAAGGAACGG
This sequence comes from Sesia bembeciformis, assembly GCA_943735995.1. NCBI lineage: Eukaryota > Metazoa > Arthropoda > Insecta > Lepidoptera > Sesiidae > Sesia > Sesia bembeciformis. The sequence goes on from OX031042.1 coordinate 2,204,559, forward strand.
GAAATGGATAGACATAGACAAGATTGAAAGAATCCTATATCATCCCATTCTATGTCTCCTGTCTCAACGGTGGTGAGACAGTATTGGATCGATTCTTAGGTTCGATCGATTGGATGGCATACGGGAGCGTGCCAATGTTTGTCATTCTGCACTGAAGTTGGCATGTACCGTGGATGTCTATGGGCGACAGTATTCACTTACCATCAGGTGGACTGTCTTCTCGTCTGCCGCCTTCTTACTATAAAAATATATATTTCACTATAGAGTCGGTTCAAGAGTTTTTCGTATAGAGTTAAGCAGCGATTCTAGCGGACACACTTATTGCAGGAAAACACTTGACACGTTGAATTACCAAAACCTACACTTGCTCCTCTCGTTTTCCTTTTTTGACATGGGTCACGGGTATATATGGGGGAAAACATTTACCACTAGGTGAAATGTTTGCTCGCCTGCTATTGTATTTCTATTAATTTATATATTATCAAAATATAATCTATTTTAATTCCAGGTGCAATCATCGCCTCTGCTGCCCCAGCTGAATGTCTTGGAGCGCGCGGCCCCCAAGGGTAAGAAAACAGAGTTAGACTCCCGGAGTCACCTGCCCACCATCTGACTAGCGCCGCTCGCCCGCCCGCGGATATAACTCATTGTGATTAAACGTCTGTTCTATTCCACTCTTGTTTCATTTACTAATTTACTTGAGGGGGAGTTTCAAATACAGAGGGCTACTTATACGAGAACAAAGATAAAATAACAAAAATACAAGGGTAATATAACAACTGTCTTCTTGAGTTGGAATCCCGAAGTCATCTCTCGACTATCCGACTTGGACAGATTAGACACCCGGTGTCACTAGTCTACCATTTGAATAGCACCATTTGCCTGCCCTTGGAGGAAAGGGATATAACTTATTGGGATTAAATGTCTGGTCTATTCCACTTTTGTTTTATTTACTTCATTTGAGGGTAGTTTTAAGTAGAGGCTACCTACAGAAGAACAAAGATGGTATAATAATAAACATACAATGTCAAGACCACTGAGTTGGACTCTTGGGAGTCATCTCTCCAGCATTTGACTAGTGCCACTCGCTCGGTTATAACTCATTGTGATTAAACACTACTCCACTATACTATGTACTACTCCACTTGTTGTTTTATTTACCATTACATTTGGGGGTAGTTTCAAGTAGAGGCTACCTACATGAGAACAAAGATTGTATAACAAACATACAGGGGCAAGAAGACATAGTCGGCCTTCCGATGTCTCTCTCCACCATCTGACTAGTGCCACTTATGAATATAACTCATTAAGAGTAAATGTCTGTTTTATTCCAAGCTTATTATCAATTCACTTGAGGGTAGTTTCCAATAGTGGCTACCTACATGAGAATAAAGATGATATGACATACAAGGCTATAACATATATTTCTTTTTACATTGTTTAGACCCATTTTTACCGATGACGGCACTACCCACCCACATCACTGTGCACTGGTTGTGTCCTGACAGATTATACAGGAGGTAGACCAATGTACGACCAGTATGACTATGAGGAAACGGTTGCAATCTCCACAGGAGAATGTATTTTTATGACCCCTGCAGTTGTTAAAATAGGTTTTGTAATAATTTGTAACTTCATACTCCATTGAGATCTAATAATTCTCATTAATATTAACATACATAGCTCCAAAAGATGATAACTAATGGTCAAAAGTAATTAATGAAAGACACAGTTATACAATTAACTGTTTATAAATATATGTTAAATTAATGTTGCAATGAGAACTATACAATTCTAATATTAAACTTGACAGTAAATTTCTTAATAAGCAGTAAACTGCACCAGAATATTTCTTCATTGGTCTTCTCCTGTTATTTTTTTGATATACTGAAACAAAGTTTACAGAATAGGTATTTGATTTTTTAGATAATTATATGGGGTTTTAATGTGTCTGAAAATGGAGAATATAGTTAGCTCTTTTATTTATTAAAATTTTACTACATGAAATTGTACAGAGGGTAGACTTAACCTCTTTGGATATCATGCACTCATTTGATGCTTCCAACGTGTACCGGAGCACTATATAGTGCTCTGGCATACAATTAGTTTGTGAACGGTTAAGTAAAAATTATAGTACACTGCTTTCCAAGTAAAAATAACATTTATCTTTTTTTAAAAAAGTAATATCTACTATTTCGATCTTTGTATAAATACAATTCAATTTCATAAACAATTATTAAGTGCACAACTTACACATGGAGTACGCACAAAATCATCTGGCATACAAAGGGCACACTATTTTGGATAGCATTCAACACTCGGCCAGAGAGAGGTTAATGCATAGTGGAATTCTCTACCAGTCAACCTTTTCCATATTATAAGAAATTTTTGGAAAATGTTGGCATTTATTTTATCCCACTTTAAGATAAGGTATCAGAATGTCAGTTATACTTTATCAGAAAGTCGGTATTAGCTAGATTTAATTGGCAGATAATTTATATATCAGATTGTTAATAGTTACCTCATCAGGAGTAAAAACATAAATAAAAGCCTTCTGATAAAGTATCAGGAGGTGGTGAGAAAAGCACTTAAAATAACTAACAACCGATTGGCTCAGTTCATAGTTTCCCTGCCTGCTGTGCAAAAGTATTCATCCTTCCCTCTGGACTTACGATATGAAGTCTTTCTGTGGACCATTGAGGAGTTATTTATTTAGAGTATGATACGACTCAGAGGTGCCCATTCATTTTGTCATTTGTTAGACTGGTATGATAAATGGAATTAGAAGTTCGAAGTGGTCAGATTAATTGGTCAATTGATGAAAAAAGTTCATCGGCTAACCTAGTCAAATGAAATATTTAATGGATATCCGTGAGATAGTCTGACACGCTTCACGCACTCGAGGCGCCAAAGAATAGGATGTTGAGGCGGGAAATAAATCGATTTCCATTGGTGGAGCGAATATGTGTTGTTGGAAATTTTCAAATTATACTGTACCTATTTCTCTGGTTTACGAGTTCATCGGTTTTTCTTCGGTGCAAGGACACCGGTGCAAAGCCCTAACAGCCAATTCGTATCCAACCCTTAAGGTTCGTAATTCCCTTTATGGAAGTAAATTATGAATATTAATGTAATTCTGGCCGAAGATAGCGTAAATAAAACAACATGGACCATGATTGGATTAATTTCACACTTTAATTAAAGTAAAAGATTAGGTGAAAAACTTACTGATATTATAGGTAATTTCTCCCGCTCATGTGGACTAACGAGAGATTTTACATCTTGTAATTTGTACCAACCATAATGAGACGCTACGATTACTGGAACCATTATTATGACTACTATATTTCTTGATAGGAAACCCATTATTGTTATATAATTTCTGGTATGTTATTTCTGGACAATTCGAAACTATTTTTCCATAGATAGAGGATTTGATTTCCTCTTTCTACGTTTTAAATTTTAATTGTTTTCTATTTTAGCTGTCAAATCAGTGTGACCAGATTTCATTTGACGAATCTACTGCTTGTGGAGGTTAAAAGCTACTGAATTCTACCAAAAGAGAACGAGAAAATACTAAAAATCTATTATATTTTTTTGCTGTCGTGTTACAACGTAAAAACATGAATGTTTTCTTGATTAAACGATAAAATAATAAAAATAACAAAGAAACCACCACTAATTAAAGAAACCAATGTTTTTTTTAAATTAAATTCTAAATAAAAATATAATTAAAAAAAATAATAATAAAATGAAACTTAAAGTTAAGATTCTTCGTCTTTATGTTGGGTAACATTGTCATAAAGCTGTTTTGAGTAAGCTGTTTTGAGTCCATTAACTTGATCATACTTCTGTCAGGATCAAATCTGCTACATCCTCCTTCCAACTGTCGTAGCCCCTCTTTTCCATGCATTATTGCAGCAACATTCTTATTATTAAATCGATTTCGATCTTGATTTTTAATCCTATTAATATCGGAAAATATTCTTTCTACTTTGGCGTTTGACAAAGGTAGTATCGTCATTTGCTTCACAAATCGGGACAAATTGCCATACTTTGGTTTGCTATTCGCATCACAGATTTGGCTGACTTCACTCCAAAATTTATCCACCATAAAAGTTTCAGACGTCGAACTAGAAGTTGACAATAAATTAGACACGGAAACATCTAATTTTAATTCACTATATTAATTGTCAACAATTTGCATGTTTTCTGTTGCAACTAAGTTAGGAAACCTTTGGAGTATTCTTATCAGAGTTCGAAATTCACCATACACTGCTTTTTGGGGATCGATGAACGACAAATCCTGCAAAAAATTATCTTGGACAGGCACTTTGCAGAAATTGGTTACTCAGCTCGATCAAAAATGATTGACATCTGTTAAGGAATTCTTCAATTTTAGATCTCATTCGAACATCATCTTTTAATGATTCCAATGTCATTGCTACGTTTGTGCCCAGGTACATGTTTTGTATAGGAAGGAAATGCATTCTTGAACTTGGATCTATTGACTGAAGCGGAGTAGTTTTTATATAATTTATCTTCATAAAGCAACTCAAAATGGAACTCATCATGTTTTGTATGTCTGTTTCAATTTTATGAATAAGTGTCTGATCACTTTGAAAAATAACGTTAAATTTTGTAGTTATGGGTAATATAAAATCTAAAAAGTAAAGATAAAGTTTTGTCTCATCGCTGTTAAGGTGATCAAATATAAATTGACAAGTAGCATTTGCATTCTTATTCCCTAAAAACTCATTTTGAAAAAAAAGTTTTAATGCTGACCACTGCTCTATAATTCGGTGAATGCATTGATGTAGAGAAAGCCACCTGATATCATAATGACGAAGCATATGGTGAGTTGGAGTGTCAGTAAAATTTTGAAATTCGGCACTCTCTTTGTCGTTGGCTACTGTGAGAGAAGTATGAAAAAACATCTTTGACAAACAACTCTATAGAACGAGGTAATTTTTTGCATGCATAACTCACTGAAAGGTTTGTTGAGTGGCAAATACATTTGAAAAAAATGCAGCTTGGGTTGACTTCCCTAATTTTAGATACCACGCTATTCCTTTCGCCGAACATAACATTCGTGGTATCAGCAGCGAACCCTATTAAATTGGCTATGTTAAGGTTTCTTTCAGATAAGGCACATGTTAAACTATCAAACAAATCCTGCGCAATATCACCTTTTAAGTCCACCATACACAAAAATTTTGTTTGTGGAGATTGCATTTTTTCGGAGTAGTACTTTATTGCTGCTGCAAGTACCTTGGTAGTACTGACATCTGTGCTCTCGTCGATAATGAGCGAAAATACTGGGCTTCTCTCAGTTTCATTTTCCAGTCTTGGACGTAATTCTGCAAGCATTTTTTCTTCGAAGTTATTGCCTAAGACGTTGTAGCCAATTGCGGCAGATTTAGTTCTTCTACAGGAAAAACGTTTTGCGATTTCGGAGTCGTGAAATGCCCTTGAAATAACTTCGCTTACATGATCCATTACGAGAAAAGGAATATTATGTTCAACTAAGGCAGCTACAATACTGATTTCTGCTTTTTTTACTTCTTCCGAAATGGTTGATGTTTTGAAAATCGTATCAATCTGTAACCAAAGAAGTTAAAAATAAGTATGCAGGACATTTCATATAGTGCTATATAGTATCAAAAACTAAGCAATTTTTACATAGCATTTAACATGAATAAACACACATAGTTGTATAGTAATTGTTATGTAAATGCGTAGGTAATAAACGTACATAAAACAGCGAATGTTTGCTTTTGAGTGGAAATCAAATTCATAAACTTTAGAACATAATACGGGTTCACACTACTGCGTAAGTTGAAAGTATTAAAAAAAAGTCTTAACAAGAATAATTAACTAAGAATTACATTCCACATATTAACGTAAGTAACTTGCATACCTGAGAAATGCCGGAATATCCTTCCATATTTTTTATATGCTTTGATGTAGCCATGTGTTCCTTCAAAGACGCCACTCTACTTAGTACTTCACAGTTGCATGCTTTACAATGAGCACTCGTAGTGTTTACCTAAGATTTACATAACCAACTTTTAAATGAGGGATCTTGCTCCCATTCATCGCGATATCCTTGTGTATATTTACGTTTCATTTTAAACTCGATTATAAAAATTCTCAATAAAGGAGTTCCCACTAGTCTATCACACTCTATGCTCACGCCACGAATGGTAACGAAAAGAATGAAAATTAAATAGTTACAATCCATTCGATGAAAGGGGGAATACCCCGCATTTATCCGATATGCCAAAAAAGTACTAGAATAACTGAAAAGCGTGAATTCTACTAAAATATACCAAATAATTTTTACATACTAAATTCTGTTGCCAGTACCTCAAAATCTACCAAAAAAGTAGAAATCTACTAAATCTGGTCACGCTGTACAAAATGTAAATGGGGAGTATTTTTTCTCCATATATGGCAATAATACAATTAACACATTCTGCCAGTGTCAAGTTTTCTGCGTAATTTAAAATTTCAAAATCTAAAAAGTATTCTGACAATAGTGTCAATATCGAGTCCCGTCGGATTAAGTCAAGAGTCGCTCAATAAAGCGATAGTAGGTTTACTGAAGACAAAAGTGGACTTGTTGGAAGCACATGAAAACTATACTGCAACGCTTTTATTTGATTATCAAAAATACCACGCACAAAAACACTAACCGTAACTACAAATACTCTAATTTACACTTTTTACAATTATCAAAGAAAAAGTGAATTTGACTTCGAGTTCCCGCCAAAAAGTTCCCTGAGGAGTGTTTAAATCTCAAGGAAGTTATCGAGCGTTTTGTTTATCTATGTATTAGATTTTAGACTATATGATGAGTTGATTTTTGCTTAGTATTTGATTATTGTAGTAGTACCAATAAATTATACATCTAACAGTCTAATTTTATAAATAAGAAAAGAAATATATTCAATTTCAAGTGACAAACTCATGGTGATTGTGATATACAGCGAGCAAATAAGAAACTAAACGCTTAATTCATTATTGGACGGTTGTTTTAATTGCGAAAATACAAACCAATAGAAATTTTAGTAGTTTATAAAACAAGCCAATAGAACTCAACACAAAAATAAACAGCTGACACACGTCATTACTATAGAAAACGAACTACAAAACATGGCGGCAGCTCAGTAAAGGCGAACGTTTTGGCTAGTCATTAAAATTCAAAAGCTTATTTAGCTGGAGTGTTTGATACAATTTGTAAGTTTCTTTTCACATTATTACAAGTACAATAAACATGAAAAACACTTAATTCAAGGTCTTATTTTTAGGTAAACACCACAACAATAAGCTTCAAAAAAACAGGATGACGTCTGAAGAAACCCAGATTTCCGAAGAATTGAAAGGATGTTACGAGAATCTTATAGTTATCGACATTGGCGCAAACCTGACAAACAAGAAATACGGCCGTGATCTCGATTCTGTAGTGCAAAGGGCAAAAGATGCAGGTTTGTGCAATTTTAGAAAAAGGAATATCTGCCTGCCTGCGTGCAGCGAAGCAATGAATGTTACAATACCAACAGTAATAAATCCTTCCACTGTCACTAATACCTACATGAATGTACAAATCAAACGCAGTTCATTGCATTCTTGTATATGAATGCATAAGCCTTATGGATTTGTAATTAGTGTACTATTTAACATTACTAATTACAAAGACATTTTTAACGTATGTTGTATTTGTGTAGGTGTCCAAAAGATTATGGTCACAGGGACGTCAGTGAAAAACAGCAAAGAAGCCCTTAGACTGACTCGCCTCTATCCTGGCACAATATACTCCACAGCAGGTAATTATTTATGATATTGTTTAAAAATGTTTAAATTTTGACAATGATAATCTCTAATTATTCATCATGGAAAAGACAATATTATGGCTATTTATTGTATTGGTCTTGTATATTTTAACCACTAATTAATTGTATTGTATCAGCCTATAATGTCCCACTGCAGGACCGTATTTCATCATGCGAGCCCAGTGCAAATTGGTGGATCACATCATCACAATACTCCAGATATTTTAATGGAGTATTTATCAACTAACCATTGCTTAGTTGATTAATCTCAATCTATCATTTTAATCTGTTGTTTTGTAGCCACTGGTGAAATTGTAAACTAGAAAATAATAAAAGGCCATTGTCTGAGTAAAACTAATACACAACCAGTACTCAGCCATATTTCTCTGTGTATATACTTTTTTTTAAATTTAACAGCTTACCTACTCAACATAACATGATGCAAACACAATACTCTACATACAGCCACCTTACATGTATTCATAAAAAAATGACATATATTACATGTCTATACTACACTTTTCAGGAGCCTTCAGTACTAATGAACCTTTAAGAATAATGTTAAATATTTATGTGTGTTATAGTCCAAACTTCTAATGTCTGATCTGATGGTCCTAAACTTTTGAAGTTAAAAGCTCAAGTCTAAAAGAGTTAAAAGGTTGTTAAAATTTATTTTTGCTGACTTAGCGCCCATGCCCTCAGTGCTCATTTTTAAAACGATAGTGACTTGTTACTTGTTTCACAGGAGTTCACCCTCATGATGCTAAGTCTATGGTAGAAGAGGACATGTGGGCCGAGCTGCATACAATTGCAAGTGCACCAGAATGTGTGGCTATAGGGGAATGCGGGTTGAACTACAGCAAGGATTTCTCTGAGCCTGCGGTGCAGCGTGATGTTTTTAAACGGCAGGTAATATATAAAACACATTTATTTAGAAAATTTGGCCATTGATGTATTTAGCAAATATTACGCAAATATCTCTCTTCTCACCAGAAGTCCTATATAATCTTTCTCTCACAGAAGTCTACTGTAAAATGTACTGAGTTTCCCCATTTTATCCTATTCCCACAATTGTCCATATGTGTTTTGTTAGTGAGTGAGAGCCTATTCACATCACAACCTATTTATCTCCAAAGGTAGGCAGCGCATCCGGGGGGTTGTGCCAATATTTGTCATTCTGTATTAGCATATATTGTGGATGTTGCAGTGTGACAGTATTCACTTACCATCAGCTGTACTGTCTACTCCTCTGCTGCTTCCTTTCAATAAAAAGAATATCATTTATAATCAAATGGTAAAAATCATAATTGGGACCTAATTAGTAAGGGTGCCTTGAGGTTACTAACTTCAGTTTTGGCCTTTTTAGGGGGTTGCAATACAAAATGGTTCAGAAACTATACGCCAGGCTATCAATACTCTCAAGTACGAATTGTGTTGTTTGAATCAGATTAATATAATTGAATTATACCAAATGAATGGCCTAAAGCTGAAGGGGTTAATCACAAAATTACTCTAATTCATTCCTACTTGCTAACAAAATTCAGCACTCATTGTAACGTGACCTTATTGTGAGTCACTGTATTGTCTGCAGTCATGTTTATTTTCGTTTAATATGCGTATTATCTTACCAATTATTTTTGGTAATGAGTGTGGAAAGTTGATAAGAATTTTTTATTGGGTAACCTACAGGCAGTGAAACATTAAACATGAGTATATATCTTAACATGACATTATCGACGTGCTTTAGTGATCTATCTTATATACCTACTAGCTCTTGTCTGCTGCTTTGTTCCTGTTGTCTACATGATTTATCTAGTCTGTGTTTTAGTTTGATCACAGTCCTAGGTTGCCAAGTTTCAACAAAATCGGTTCAGTCGTTTCAACGCGAGTAAGTAACAAACATCCAAACTCTCCAAACATCCAGTAAAAAATGTTTTGACTGACTGACCGATTGATTCATCGATTGTCGAGGAAAAACCGCTGAAGCTACAAACATGAAATTTGGGCAGTAGCTTCCGTTTATGACGTAAAAACTCGAAACTCGTTAAAGATATATTGCTAGAAATTTAACCCTTAAAGGGGTGGAATAGAATATCAAAGAGAGAAATGTCCGACCTTGACCTTTAAAACGGAAACTTAAAAATATATCAATTTTACAAAAGCATCTTTGGAACCCTATTTTATGGGTTTCTCTGATATACATATTAGCCTTTTGGAAACTATATCATTGTATAAATTCATAAATATAATTTATCAGACCAGGTGATTATTATTATTATTGTGGGTTAGAGGATCTGTGAGTCACTACAGCCTCGTGTCGCCGCGACCATTGCTGATCTGTTTTGATCGCCACCGTTTATTATAGTTTGCTGCCAATACCTATGGCCCGCAGATATTACAGGATAGTTTTAGCAGCGAATTGTTGGACCTCTTCCGGCTTTAACGGATGAGCGCCCCCATATACGTGTATCTTTTGGATATCAAAGGACCACATTCACAAAGCAGGTGTATTGCCTTTTCATCCTGTTCAGAACAGAATCTGCAGGTTTTGGAAATTGAACATGTTTGTTCAGCCCGAAGTTCCCCGTAAGGACCCTAATGACTGCAAATGTCATGCCTGCTTAGAATGAGCAACTCACAGGATAATTTCCGCCTGTATCAGGGTTATAGCATGTTTGTTTCCTGGCGTGTTCTTTCAGGTGAATCTTAAACTCATGCTCACATTGCATGGTAAGAATCTCACGGGCTTCCGGCACTTTGATATGCTCTGAAAGGATCTGATCCAATCTGCTGCTTTAACATCCCAGCCCTTGCAAGTTCATCGGCAATCTTATTTCCGACGAAGCTCGAGTGGCCTGGAATCCATCGCAGTATCGCCCTGTTCCTTTCACCCAGGGCATTGAAGTTAGCTATGCAGTTTTTAACTAATTTCAAGTGAACTATGTCCGAATCAAGTGCTAAGAAAACTGTCCTGCTAGCAGGAATTGATATCTTTGTTGATTGTATTGCGCAGATTTAATTCCGCACACAAGTATGGCGTTATTCCGCTTGGAAGAACGAATCTCCGCGAATTTTCCAAGATTACCACTTAATGCCACTATTCCATATGCCATATTAATCCATATACATCCTCCATATATTCCATATGCCACGTCAAAGTTACGCAGGTGATAGTTTTAACGAGACAGTATAAGACATATCTAATAATTATTAACGTCACCAGCGAATAATTGAATTAAACATTACTCACGTTTATTTATGCATTTGTTTCATTCGCTCTCTGATAATAGATGAACTCATTTCTTATGATTTACTAAGGAATTTTAATGCTCCATCTACAAACGTAGCATTTACAGTTTTTGCATTTGTACTTTTAGTTAATTTTCGTTGTTCAAGTTGTTGTCCCAACGTGCAACTTTGTGTTTATGCTTGGCGTCATCTTAGTTATCTATTGAATATGTTAATAATGTGTTGCAAATAGACTTTTTTTTATGAATAATATACGAGTATAGACAGTTCTCTTAGTGATTAGTGGACGCTATCGCCCTGCGACATCCGCGATATAATGCCGACATCAGTCCAGAATGACAAACGTTGGCACGCTCCTGGATGTGCTATCCTTTGGAAATATAGGAATGGATTTGGAGAGTGGGTTAGGAAAACGAGGATGTACTTTATGGAATAAGATAAAGTGGAAAATGCAGTGGATTTCATGGTAGCCTTTTGTGAGAGGGGTAATGTGGCCAGTCGAGTATGCCTAGTAATTCGAGGAGTGAGTACTATCTCCCTTCTTGACTAAGGAAGTTTATCTATACTAAGGAACCTATAATTCTGACAGAGACATGTTAATTTACAGATCGAAACGGCGTGCGAACTCCGCAAGCCGCTCTTCGTACACGAAAAAGAAGCTCAGGATGATTTAATAAAAATCTTGGACGAATTTGGCAATAAACTGCCCCCAGTTGTCATCCATTCCTTCACAGGATCCGTAGAACAAGGCATCAAATACATTGAGAAAGGCTTCTATGTAGGCATAACGGGGTATATTTGCAAGGATAAATCAGATGGGGGTATAAGAAGATTGCTGTCAGAGAGGATTTTGCCTTTGGACAAGTTGTTGGTGGCGACTGATTCTCCTTTCATGTACCCGAATATGAGAGCTTCTAAATTGCCGTTGCATGTCAAGGATTCGTTGACAGAGAGGTAAGAAAACATCAATTTTTTTCATTGAAATATGGTTCTTTATATACAAAGGCATTAATTAACACATTTAGTCCATCAACTGGGTGTTGGTACTATCATTTAACTTGGATATTAAGAGGTCATTTGATCAATAATGTTTCTTTCCAAGATTTTTGAATATATGCATCTGAATACAAAACCGTGGCACAGCCAAACATCGCAATAATTGTATAATAATATATTATTAGTATGTAATAATATGGCGGTCCTTGGGAGAGGCCTATATCCAGTAGTGGAGAGACATAGGCCGATGGTATGGTATGTAATAATTGTATTATAAAAGTAGTTTTTATAGTAGTTCATTTAGATATGCACTGTCTGTCCATTTCATCGCTCACTTATCACTCTTCCAAGTTTGTTGGCAGAAATCAACTAAGGAGATAAGCACGCCTTTTGTATGTATTTTCTTATGTAACTATCATTTGTGTGTACAATAAAGTATATAAATTAATAATAAATGTTACTCTCATAATTCATCTCCGACAGGTCAACAAACTTCGTAAACCGCTACTGCACTTTCCAACGTAACGAGCCTTGCGCTCTACCCGCTATCGTGGAACTAATCGCCGGCTTCCTCGGCCAGAGCCCCGAGGACGTAGCCCTAGCCACCGCTTTCAATGCACTTAAGCTCTTCGGTCTTAGCCAATAAAGGAGATTGTTGAGTGCCAATACAAGGTATGTAGATCAGGATAAAGTTGACAATTGGCATCTAGAAGTGTAACACATGGCAAAGACTTTAGTTTTGGTTAGTCGCCGTTTTCAGTGGATTCAAGCTCTTCGGTCTTATCCAGTAGAGACGATTGTCGATTGACAATACAGGGTACGTAGATGAGGATAAAGTTATCACGTGGCCTTTGACTTTGATAAGGGGTTGAATAGGACGGGAAAGAGGGAGAATAACGAAAGAAGATCTCCTCATCCCAATCTTCGGAGGATGGGAGAGAAATGAGTCTCTATTATATTTTTTACTCAATAGAATAAGGTGAAATTAGATTTCCATCCCATCCCTATCTCCACAATGGCTAAATAGAATGGGAGGAGTTGTATAACACTGTTGGATGGGATAATGTAAAATGGTAAGTAAAGGGAGGGCTAAGGTCTATTAAACGTTGTATGATCAATAAAGTCTTTTCCACGTGCAACAATATTGCAACTAAGAATTTTTGTGGTGACAATAAGTGATAACTATAGAAAAAGTAAATTGACATGAAGCCAATTGTCAGGTTAAGACCGATTATCCTTGGGATAGTAACGAAGCCTTGTGTTAATACAGTCTAAAGTTTTATACAAACATATAAAGAGTTGATTATATCTCGGTTACATTTATGTTATTGTTTGTGCCTTGTCGTAGATAGATTTGACAAAAAAATATATAAAAACATTAAATGTTATAAAAGATATTAATAATGTATAAGGAAATTATTTCTTCAGACGTCAACCAAATGTGAAATTCCAAAGGGATAATTCGGTTGTCGAAAAAATAATAAATACTCATTTAACTGAATGCATTTCGTTGCATTATGAGATACGAAAAACAGCGACGTGAGGCTAAGAATAATGAATTATACGTATAATTACATTGTATACAATGATATGAAATTATATAATTACTGTAATTACATTGTAATAAATTATCTTGCCAAAGGAGGTATCATTTAATTCGGATAACACTTTATAAAAATATAAGCGAGGGGCAAAGAAAATCAAAATAATGTTTTTTAGACTCAAAGTAAACTTATTTTAATGGAAACAAAAGAAAAAGTGTCCTTGGAGTATGCAAAGTTGCAATGTTTGGCTGTGCCACGTTTTTGTATTGAGATGCATATATTCAAAAATCTTTAAAGAAACATTATTGATCAAATGACTTCTTAATATCCAATTTAAATGATACTTCAATAAAAAAATAACCTAGTACAGTAGGATATATTCCGCTGCTACGAAAACAACGTCATCTAAAGTTTACCAGAATACCGCCAAAAACTATGAATACAACGAAACAATATGGCGGCGGAATCAATCTCTATGCGCATTTATGTTTTATCGCTGTCATAGACAAAGCTTATTTTTAATTGGCAAAGACCAGTCTTATTTACTGTTACAAATACAATTGTTGATGCAGTTTTACCCAATTTATAAGGTCTTTTAGGTCTTCTATGTAGTGAAAGACAGCGTCTGCCTTCTTTTTAATCAATTGTTACAAATGTTCACTTTGGTACAAATGTTCAAAGATTTTGACCTAGCTTTGATGGCATTTCTGACATGATAAACCGTATTTGGGCATGGATTTTGAATTTAGAATAAAATTAACATTTCCTCTCTAAAATTACATATAAAAAAAGTAAGATACTAAACATACTTTTGTGTGTTATTAAGCGAGCATTAGCTCGCACAAAAAAAAACATGTATAAATTAAAAAAAATATAGAAGTATTTTTTTTTACCTTGAGCGTACCTGATTGCTTTATGTAATCGTAGGTGAGTCGTTACATTTTTGTTAATGACATTATCAGCCAAAAGTTTCATTATGTGGCTTTGTTGGGCTTTATATGGCATTTGTATACAGTTATTTTTGACTTGAAACGTGAAAATTATTAGATTTACATGGATCGAATTTACACGACTAAGTGATCTTAGTCGTGTGGTGGCAGCTTTCTAATATCGCTATGTAAATTTCTTATAATTGTAGCGATGAAATGCCCTTCGGAAACTTAAGCAATTATTATGATTTATAAAAAATCATATGACATTAAAAGGTATTTACAATGTTTGGCTCTATGTATGTGGCATCTCTTAAATAAGAAAGAGATGGATGAATAGTGCATTGAAAGGGACTGAAAAGGCCTTCCACTACGATGAGTGATAGAGGCACTCTAAGAAAAAAAAAATATCTAATTGTATTTTTCTTATTCATTGTACGCTGGGTACTGTACTTTATTGTATAAAGTTTCCCAAAATATCTATGAAAATCCCTATGGAATTTTGGCTGACAATGTCAATACGTCATTTTGTGAAGTGACGCCATGTTTGATTTATAGTGCATAATATTGACGCAATTACTTGTCTATGTTTTTTGTCTATGATATTATTTTATTAGTGGCTTTATGCGTGTAGTTAATTGTTTTTGCACGGGCTTTTGCGATTAGTAGGGGCTGGTTATATTTGGGATAGAAAAACTTGCCAATAAATAAAGTGAATGGTGAATCGGCCCCTAGTGACGTGATATGGTGGCAATATCTTTCAGAATTTAGTCAGAATGATCTCATACAAGTATGTGTGTTGTGTTAAAGCAATATGTTTGTAACGCCATGTGATACTGGCCACTTGTTAGATAAAACGACACAGCATTATCGTTTTGTTCATAATGAACGCGTTATTCGTTCTGAAACCAGCCGCCATATGTGAAGATTATTTTATAAGCTTGTTTTTGAACGAGCTCGCGTTCAAATACCAATAATTTAATTTGATACAAGTTGCCACTGTATTTTATTTTGCACGGTGTTAGGTGTACTATTTGAGCTCTGCGCAGAGCATTTCCTTAGTAATTATTTCAATCGAATATACTTTGTAAATAGATACTAATATATTAAAAAAGTTTATATAATGCTGGTAGTCACAACGAATTCAAAGACTGCAAGTGTTAATGGGAATTTGACATGTTAATTATGTTTTTTTTTTTATATTTACTGTAATATTTTTACGTGTTTAATGTATAGGGAGTATTGTTATTGTATCCTTTATTTTTTGACAATCACTTTGTTAGTTGTTGTAAGGTTGTCGCGCGCCTCTCCACGTACAATGGACACAATTTTATATAATACTTAATTTATTAATTACCCTATTCAAACGTGTGAAAATTATGCAAGAAAATGTTGTTCTAATGTATAAAAACACTATTATTATAAGATTTTTGTATAATTTTGACATGTTTGTCTCAAGTGTAAAGATTGTATAAAGTGGAGGCCTGGCGTCCCTGATGTAGTGCCTTCGACAAAACGTCCTTTTGTGATACGATATATTTCTGTAGATTGTACAGATTATTTCTTCTTTCAATATACAAATGGAACATTAATTCGAGTTTTATTTACATTTCAAGTTATTTAAATTAACTAATACTAGGGCTATATTTAACGCTTAACGTGATATGAAAACGTGTAATTTGTTTTTTTTTTTTTTTATAGAAAAAATGCGGCGGTACACCTGATGGTAGGTGGCAGTTTTGAAAAAAAAAAGTTCATTAAATGTCACCTATTGAGGCTAAGCTTGTAAATCTTTGTGTGAACTTCCAAAATTGCACTTTGCATGGGCCTTTCCTTCATGAAAAAACACGTTTAGATGTCATAATAACTTTATTTCCTATCTATTTACAAATGTAACAAATAATTTGACTTCAACCAAACAAACACACATACACACATTCATACAAAAACTGGAGGAGATTTGCCTAACTTTTGTCGAGGTTCCTGACGTGGGCGGGGGCAGGTGACGTCAGCACTTTCCTGGATAGTCTCACGTGACCGGAAACAGGGTCCCGCCCGAAGTACTTAACTTGGATCTCTGAACCAACTTCCAGTCCTAATACTGATGGGTGCATTATCTGAAAAATTAAATTTGGAAAAACTTAACGCGTTTTAATTTAACCTACTAATTTATTAAACACCAGCTGTTGCCCGCGACTTCGCGTGGTCTTCAATTTAATGCGATAATATAGAAACCTTCGCGGGCGTGGTACAACAACTCACCAAAGTTTCATCGCAATCGGATAAATGGTATAGGAACGCATAGAGGACAAACAAACAAACATTCATCTTATCTTCTTCTTCTTTTTCTCTAATATATAAATTAGAGAAGAAGAAGATAAGATAAACAGAAGTAATAGACGGCCTTTTCCACGCAATCAACGTGTAGCGACATGACTTACGAGGATGAGGTAGCATAGCCTGCCATTACAATATAATATCTAATAAAACGATTATATATATATATATATATCGGAAGATGGCCATCATGACATGGGTGCTACAAAACGTAAGCGACGCTTTGACAGAGTCTCTGTGCGGCGGTGCATGAGAAAATAGATCACAGTTGAAGCGAGAGAGCCCGCGGCACGCGCCTCCGACCAACTGTTTACCGTTTTATAGCGCTCGTATAAACTCGATATAGCGATAATTGTGTGGAGTGATAGTTAATAACATTTTCCACCTTAATTGTGACCATATAGTGTTAAGAATTAATGTGTAGGACAATTAAAACATAATTTAGTGATTGTATTCATTCCACTATATTAAAACTAAAAGATGTTGGACAATGAACATTCTCGGTCTCCTGTACCGACATATATATATATATATATATATATATATATACATACACGTGAAGTTTAGAAAATAGGAGCGGTATAAAAATCAGATTTTATTAGAAAGTCAGTATCAGTTAGATTTAATGGCAGATATAATATATCTATCAGATTGTTAACAGTTACTTTATCACGAGGTGGTGAGAAAGACCCTAAATTTGATACCTGACGTCCTTTCAGAGACCCAGGCCTGTTTTAAATACTAAAAACTATTATTCTAAAAAAATACCCTTCTGTAATCCAATTGTGTATTAGGCATCAATGCTGGAGACATTCCAGGGTACATGGTAACTAACATCCTTGACTTCTATGACTTTAGGCTTTTAAATTGCTCACATCTTGAGTTCTGATAAGAGGCAACCAAGTACAACTTCAAAAAAAAAAGTTTTTCATATATTTTTATTTAATGAAGTTACTTTGTATGTAAAGGCGGTACCCGAGGGTACAAAATGTCTAACATCTCTAATATCTTTAAATAACTCCAAACTCGATGACGTCCTTTCAGAAACTCAGGCCTGCAATTTCACCCTGAAAATTATTATTCCAAAAATAATTACCTTTCTGTGATCCAATTGCGTATTATGAACTAATGCTGGAGACATTCCAGGGTACAGGGTAACTAACACTCCAATATCCTTGATTTCAACGACTTTAGCTTTATAAATAGCTCCAAATTCAAGTTCTGGCGTTTTTTCTGTAGATAGCCAGGCGTCGATTCGTGCTCTCGCCTCGTCCATGGCCGTTTGTGATGGTGCAAACACGCTATATTTTGTCTCGTCTATTGGAGTTATCTAAGAAGAATTGAACTTTGTAACTATGGAATAGAGGTCAATATAGTGTAAAATAAAAAAAAAAATTAAGTGAGCGTCACGAGCAGGAAAAATTTCGGACATTGACACGAAGTAAGAGATTTGTATGAAATCGTCTCGTCCAGTCTTGGCTGACCACATGGCAATGACCAATTCTTCCTGCTCATGGCGTGCGCTTTATACACAACGTGTGATCGAAATAACGCAAAACCCGAAACACGTCAATATATTTAAAATATACAAAACCGTTTTAGCGAAAAATAAAATACATTTAGGGAATAAATCAAAAGACACAAGCGTGTAATGTTTCTCTGTATAAAACGAATCCGAAATAAAACCCAAAAATTTTATACCGATGGCATAATGGCTCTGAAAGAGTCAATTTAAATGGACAATATTCCGTTCAATAAATATTTGTGTAATACAAAAAAATCTTTATTATTTTCACTATAAAAAGGCCGCGAAATTAACAGAAATTAATTAAAAGCGAAATTAACGAAATTACCCGATATTTCTTTAAAAAAAAACATTAAAACAACTCCGTACCCAGAACCGGTAAGAGTATATACGACCCGGACCCGGAATATCGTACCTCTTACAACCATGGGGTTGTAAGAGGTACGATATTCCGGGATATAATAGGGATTTTAATAGATATTTTTAGTTAGATATTTTAATAGTAAAAAAGAAACAAATTTTTAGTGATTAAACATCATCCTTAGGCACTCCTAGACCTACAATAAAATTGCACAATAATAATTAAAATCATTGCTTACCTGCACTCCAGTCTCCACGTACAGTCTCTTCAAATTAGCACCCCCTACACCGATCAATTTAGATCTCTTGTGTACTTCCACTTGTAATTCTTCTATCACTGGCATGTTCTCTTTGCGACCTTGCCTGCAAATAATATTAGTAGCCCTTTCAGTACCCACTGCTGGACATGGGCCCTCCTCACCCACGTGAGTAGTCTTCTGTGAGAGAGGGGTAATGTGGCCAGTAGAGTGCGCCCAGCGGCTGTGGGAATGCAGCATGCACTCACCCCCTACTTATGACAATTTTGTTTTAAAATTTATAATATACGTTTATGTATATTATAAATGCATAATGTATAATTATGTATATTATAGTGATTAATGTTTTATTTTACGACAAATATGTGCAGCCGAGAAGTTATTATTAATTATTAATATTTATAGGTTCAATTATGCTTAGATGAGGTAGGGACACCACTACAATTCTTATCTGACTTTGTTATCGATACACAGTGATTATACAGTCAGTCACTAGCAGTTCTCTACCGGAATGGACGTATTATAATAAAGTGTCACTTGTCTGTACACATATTTGCATTCCTTTACATTCTTTCAAATATTTCTCTTTACACTCTCGCTACAAATTTTAGAAAGAAAATTTATGATTACACAGCTCACACTTGATCGTTGTTTTTTTAATCGATAAAATTTTAAACTGTTTCCCAGCACTATTGTCAACTGTCATATTCGCCATGGAAAATTGATTTAACTTTATAACATTAATAGTGAAAAACAAGATTTTAAATACGTGGTCATCAAACTGTGGCCCGAATCAATGGTACGCGCGGTACAGCTCACCCACATTTACGCAAATAAATTGATTTATATCCGTATCCGTAACGGAAACCGGTAAATGTATCCGGATCCGAAACACCACATCCCCCCAATAACTTCAATACACAAACACGCGCACAGTAACGCACATAGATGCGTGAAAAACATTATTCTCCTTAATTATAAAAGGAAACAATAATCTTATATCTAAAGTTTTACAAAATTGTTTATCATTTTATATGTGTTATATCTACATTTAGCGATGGGTAACTCCGGATTCAATGAATCAAAAGATCCGAAACCGCGAGCGGAGCCGAAACTCTTAATGACTCCGAGGACTTATTTATTCCTTTCATTTTTGCATTTCTGAATTACATGAATGAACACGATGCAAAGCGAATGAGTCGCTCTTAGGCTCTTATCAAATATAAGTAGGTAATCAATGGAGTCAAGGAATCGTTAAGAGGAGTCGGATCCGCGATCGGAGCCGGATTAAGTGAGCCGAAACACTCCCGAGGAGTCGTGAATACCCGCGACTAGTGGTGGGTAATCAAGACTTCTCGGAGTGTTTTAACTCACTTAATCCTGCTCCGCTTGCGGATCCGACTCCTCTTAGTTACTCCTAACTATTTTGATTCACCTATTTAATCACCTTCCGAGAGCGTTTCATTGCCTTTCCCTAACGGTTGTTGTATAAGCAATAAAAAAAAAGGTCATGCCATCATTGCATCTCGATTTTGAGCCCTTGAGCCCCAGACAAATCGGAATGAATAACAATTAAGAGATTCTGCTCCGCTCGCGGATTGAACTCTTTTGATTCATTAACTCCGGACAGTGCCGGCTCTAGCCCATGTAGCGCCCGGGTGCAATCAATACCCTGGCGCCCTTTAGTAGGCTCTTTGGAGGCGTCGCGAGCGGCGCTCGGCGCCCCCTAACACCCTGCGCCCGTGTGCGCCGCACACCATGCACCATAGGTAAAGCCGGCACTATTCGAACGCTACTTTAAATATTAAACTTATTAAATTTTACTTAAAGAAATATTTCATTCTTAGATTTTAATCAAAATACAAATTTCTCACAAAATTAATTGTCTAGGTAGGTACCTACTCCCAATTAGACAGATCCATTTTCTTGATTTCTAAGATTTATGCTTTTAACAAATTCACTCCGCGGACCATTCGTATTGTCATGGTGAATATAGAGTTTACTCAGATTTTAGCAGTTTAACATACCTACCTACTTAATGCGGTATGACAAGCGCCGAAAGCGTAATAAAAGTAAAAAAAATATTATTGTTAATGACTATTTTTTTTTTGCTTGCGCATACATATTTGTCGTAAGTAACAAGTATATAAAACTGTGCAATGGCGTTAAGTTCAATGAAATATCCAAAAATTCAGCGCTCGACAGGCGCCCCTTGCACCCCCTGGTAAAGACGGCCCTGACTCCGGAGTTACCCATCACTACGGCCACGACTAATACATTGTGTTTATTATATAACATGTATTACACGTATTTTATTATTCATCACTATTTATTTATTATATTGTATCTTACCGAGGTCTATCGATACACTGGTTCATGATATCGATAATCTTGCTCTTGGCATCACAAGCCTTCTGCACGGACTCCATGACCACTTTCAACGGCAGTCCGGGCACTTTGACGTCCACTTGCAGGGCCGTGATGCCCTTCTTAGTACCGGCCACTTTAAAATCCATGTCACCCATGTAGTCCTCTATGCCCTGGGAAAGTTGTATTAGTTTCAAAGTTAGTGTTTTCCAAGTCTAGGAAATATTTAAGGAATACTTATACAAGCTGCTTATACATATAATAAAATAGTAATTTCATTTTTCAAAATAAAATCGCGGCAAAGCCGTCTGTACATTTTTTAAAAAAAAATTATTGCAGTGTAAAGTACAAATAATACAGAGTCGAAAACAACATTTTTTTTTTTTTTTTTTTTTTTGCGAAATTTTTGTCTGTGTACGAGCGCGCATCACGCATAAACTACTGGACGGATTTTAATGACACTTGGCATAGATATAGTAAGTATATTACATATGTTTTAAAACTTCCACCTATTAAACATTGAATAACAACATACGCACACATCAGCTTTCACTTAGTGATCAGTGTTGGAGCAAGATCTTCCCCCGTGCAAGTGCATTCTGTGCAAGTAAAAAATAAAAACTATTCTTGCAGAAAGGCAAAAGTAGGTCTTATCTACCATCGATCAATCAAAATACAAAGATGTAGCAACACGGTCCTATATAAAAGTGACATTTGCAAGACAGTCACTTTGACCACTTTCAATTCAAACTGCCATTTGGTGTTACCATAACTACAATATTTTTGACGTAACGGTGTGGTCAAAAAAATAATATAGAAAATACAATACTTTTTATAGTAAAGTACGTGTGTATACACAAAATAATATCCATAATGCAATATTTGGCGGTAAATATGTTTACGAAATTAATTTTAAATAAATAATAAAGAAAAGACTTAAAAAAGTAACGATTTTGGTAATAGTAATATTTTTTTTTATGTTACTTGTATCCATCTCTGTATTTAGATTTGATCGATGTTCTCTACCTATTCTACAAAATTAAAATGAACTAAAGTAGTGCGAACTCACTAACAAATCAGTGAGTATCCTGTAGTCGTGCATGTGGCCGTTGTCGTCGTGGCGTGAAACTAGGCCTATGGCGACACCAGCCGCAGGCGCAGATAGCTGCACACCCGCGTCTAACAGCGCCAACGACCCACCGCACACTGACGCCATTGAACTCGACCCTGACATACGATACGATATTCTTTTGTAAAAAGACGATGGCAGACGAGCAGAATCCATCTAGTGGTAAGTGGATACTGTCGCACTGTAATGGCCGCCAGACACGATCAGTTAAAACTGACCATGTGTAGTATTAAAACTGTCAGTATATACTGTTCAGTCAGAACTGACCGTGTGTTGCCATCAGTCAGAACTGCCATCACATCCACGATACATGTTGACATCAGTCTAGAAAGACAAACGTTGGCACGCTCCCGTTGCCTACCTTTGGTGATTTAGGAAAGGATTGGAAAAATTAGAATCTCGCATTGGATTGGAGGAATTTGGATTCCTATCTCAAATATTACGGCTGATAGGGAATAGGATAAAACGGGGAATGCAATTGGAACATTTTACGATAGTGTTCTGCGAGTGCGGGGTAACGTGGCCACAGTAGAGTTCGGACAGCGGCTGCGGAATTACAGCGTGCAAACACTCCCAAATATAAGAAAGTGTAAGGCTCGTGTGACACAGTATTGGCAGTTTATCGATAATATAAAGTATTAATTAATGATGATGTGTGAAGTGTCCTATGGTGGTGCAAGTAACTTAAGATGATGTATGAAGTGTCGTATAGTGATGTGTGAAGTGTCGTATAGTGATGTGTGAAGTGTCGTATAGTGATGTGTGAAGTATCGTAGTGATGTGTGAAGTGTCCTATGGTGATGTATGTATGACGTTTCATATGATTTTGTAGCGATAATAGCACCAGATCGTTAATCTCTATGCTAGAATCTATACTCACCGTTGGATTCCAGCACTTTAGCCGTAAGCTGCACTTTGTACGGCCTGTGCGGCACGACGGGCGCGAAGCCGGCTTTGCACCGCCCGGGCGTATGGTAATTGTATCATATGTTTGATCTATCGTGGCAAGTATCGGATCGTGATAATTTGACTCACCATTGGACTCGAGCACTTCAGCCGTAAGCCGCACGGTGTAGGGCTGGTGCGGTACGACGGGCACGAGGCCGCGCTCGGCCAGTGCGCCGTGGCCGGCTTCGCGGCGGCTCCCCGTCCCACCACGGCCCAGTTCCCCCGTTGCGTATGACGGAAACTCGTAGTGGAGGAAGAATGACTTCTCTTTTATACCGCTGTTAAGTTAGGAACAGTAAGTAATAAGGTCACGAAAGGGCGACATTGAGGGACTACTCTTATTTCCGAATAAAAACGTCGCTGTCGTCGAAATATTACATACCTATAAGGTTCTACAAAAATAGTCTATCTATACTAATATAATAAAGAGGTAAAATTGTGTGTTTGTATGTTGGGGGTAATCTCTGGAACTACTGAACCGATTTCAAAAATTCTTTCACAAATAGGTAAACTATATTATCCGTGTCTAATATAGGCTATATTTTATTTTGAAAAATAAAAAACTTACAACCGAAGCGAAGCGAGGGCGGGTCGCTAGTGTAAAATATTTTAATATGTCAATCAGCAAGTACTTTAATATGTCAATATCTAATTAGAAATTAACATGTATTTTATTATTTCTTTATTAAACTAAAAATAAATAAATGGGGATTAATTTACTCGCATGTGCATAACATGTATATAGTTCATACCTACTTCCGCGTACTTACTAACAGAAGCGGGCATGCAAAGTACAAAGCGATTCTTTTTTTTTTAATAGACAAGTGTGCCACGTGATGGTAAGTGTTACCGCCGCCCATGGACACCTACAACACCAGGGGAGATACGGGTGCACTGGTGACCTATCTTGCAGAACCTTATATTTAGTTAGCACTCTTGATTGAGGTCGCTGTGATTGTGTCCATAAGACATTTGAGCTCCTTTTAGACCTCCACATTCACTGAAGATCGGTAAAGTTCCTTGACCAGGCTCTGACATAATCACACCACAGCTTTTTCTGTATTTTTTTATCAATTAGACAAATAAATAAGGGAACAATTTACGTGTTGTTGTACCATAATTATAGCAGAAATGACAACTCTTAAGTATAAATCTTACCTCACGTCCCAGAGGTACATTCGTGTTAGGTAAAAAATTCATGGTAGGTCTATGGTAGGAGGGACTACTTGTTACCGGGTGGGCCGTTAGCAAATCTACCATCTCTTCAATAAAAATGGATGTCCATAACCTTTGTCACAACCACTGCTTATTCTTTCTAATGTTCATTCGTTCCGCCGCGTACACACATAGAGATGATGGTTGATTAGACTGCCTTTTCCAGCGGCGGCTCTAACCCATGTAGCGCCCGGGTGCAATCAATACCCTGGCGCCCCCTAGTAGGCTCTTCGAAGGCGTCGTGAAGCGGCGCTCGGCGCCTCCTAACACCCTGCGCCCGTGTGCGCCGCACACCCTGCACCATAGGTAAAGCCGGCACTGGCCTTTTCCAATGAGATGCATTTTATGTAGGTATTCATTTACTTCGGTATTTTCGAAGCAATAAAGTGGAATTCTAAATTTTTCATTTTAAAGATAAATGATGAAATGGCGACATGTTTATAATGCATTACGGACCATTTTCTAGAAAATTAACAGTTTATTTTCTTGAATAACTATGTTCATATGTATTATATAAGGATATTGGATATCACATTTTATAAAGACTTGAACTGACCTGGTGAGCATGGTGAGTGTGTCAAGCTTTAAAGCACTCTCCGGTGAATCAAAAGCCACAGTGCACAGAACTTGCGTTTGACCACGTTGGAACAATGCACTCCCATGCAACGGTTCGTAGAGACCCACCTACGATGAGATCATTTCATGTACCTTATTTAATGAGGACCTTTGATAGTCTACGGCGATGGCCTAGGACCGGGGTGGCGAATCTTTTAATTAGAACAAAAGAGTTGATTTTTTTCGGTAATGTTATTCATTATCATTATCGAGTACAAAAAGGAGATTAACTAATTAAAGCAAGCTAATTTTTTTTTTCTCAAAGTAACATTTACAAGTTTTCGTACGAAACCCTAAATCTATTCATTTTCCGGTATTAAAATCCCGGGATGGGTATATCCACATTAACATTTCGTGGAAAGCATAGGTATATAGACACCTGAATTTCCTATTACTAATAATAATAACGACTTTGTGGCTGCGTTTGTGACTAATTGATTTGTGATACAATGTATTTATTACAATATAAATATCTTACCTGACAACTGATCTTTCTGATCTCATCCAAATGTCTTCCATCACACCTCAAGTCCGTTTCAAACATCATATCCCTGAATATCTGTCGTAAGTGCGTGTTGAAACAGTCTTGTAGTTGTGTTAGATCCGCTTCTGTGTCGCGAAGTTGATTTAGAATAGTTTGTCGTAGATCTGAGATGGCCATGTCGCGGGACATTTTGTCGTGAGAGTGGTCGCTACAATTGGGTAAAAAAAGAAACTATATTTGCAATGCGTTAGGAATGTGGACATAAGCTGAACATTTTGTTTCTGAATGAAACTGTACATTTTCAGGGTTCTTATACACAGACTTTGAAGAAATCTGCACATGGTGGTAATTTCGAATTTTGTAAAATTTAATACAGGGGTAGGCAAGAAGGTGTATTTCCCTTAAAATATCGGTAATAATCGATCCTCTAACATACTGGATATAACAAGACGAAAAGGAAGGAAAAGGAATGCATCTTACCCAAGTATTTCTCTAATTTTCATAGTTGACAGTGTTTTAATTGAGTCGACTATGCTTTGGACGAGCGGTGTTTGAGTTTCATATTCTCTCTTCACCTTACCATGTTCCTTTTGCAATTTTTCTATGGCTCTTACTATATGTTGGGCTTCTTTTGTACCTGTAGAATTAGAGGTCACACTGTACATCATTAATATGGGAATACATACATATACTAAGACATACTTTTTTGCCAACGTAAACAGGGTGGACGTTTGTTTATAAGGATAAGAAAATTCCTTTATCCCACACTATACTCAATGGGGTAGGGGTAGAGAATATTTCTTTCGCAGAAAGAAGGCGAAAGTCATGTAGACAGTACACTCGGCGGTAAGAGGATGTCACCGCCCAGAACGACAGACGCCCTCATGCGCCGCCTACCTTTGGAGGAAAGGATTTGGAATTTGTTGAGAAAGCGGGGAATAAAAACATAACGGGGGACGAAGGGTATTCCTTACCCCGTTACACCTGCCAATTCTCCTTGGGGAGATAGGATGGAATACCTATTCCAATCCCATCTCTCCAGTCATAGTCAAGAGTATAATGGGAAAAGGAGTTATTTATATTTTATTCGTAATTTATTTATTTGCTAAACATGCTAATAATAAGATGAAAATAAAAAATAATGTTTGTTTGTTCGTCTTCTATGTGCTCCTAAACCATTCAACCGATTTCGATGAAACTTTGGTGAGATACTGTGCACGCGCCCGCGGTTTCTTACAAAAAAAAAAAACATTCTAACGCATGCCGGGCACAGCTAGTTTAAAATAAATATTATTTTTATCCATTAAATCGTTCCAAAAGCAAATTTAATGGAAAAATTCTTTTTAGAAAAAAGGCGGCAGCCGAGAATACAGTCCTGATGGCAAGTGAATATTGTCGTCCATAGAGATCCGCGATACATGCCAACATCAGGTATTATTAGATTATTTTAGGGAATTAATGAATAAGATCAAAATATATACACGTTTGATTTAATTGGAAAAATATTGTTTTAATAAACCGATTTTTACTTGACTGTACACAAACATGAAAAAAGGATGAGAGGATATAACGAATAAAAATATTATTTATTTTTAATGTTCCAATTTCGTCCTAATAGGACGAAAATTTGTGGGACGAGATGTGGAATTAGCAAATTTAATATAGGTAATAAAAGAAATTTCATAATAATTAATATAAGAGTTAGGCAGTCAATCATAATTATAAATGTCAAATGGATTTACTCCTGATACGATGGGATAGGGGGGGATAGCATGGAATGGGCTCTGGCGTACACTACCCAAAACACGTATGTACGTTATTGGGGAATAAGATAAGGTGGGAAATGTAGTATACTTTACGGTTCAGTGATACAATGACATGAGGGGCAATTCTTATAATATTACACTTCTCAGTCAATAGAATAAGATGGGAAATAAGTTCTGGCATATCTCACTCATTCACGAAACACGTGCATAAGTATATTTTACGGCAGTGTTCGGTGAGTAACAGCCAGTTGGAAACAGTTGGCTGTGGGACTGAAGCGTGCACCCTTACTCTCAAAATATATAATTTGTTATATAGTAAATATACAGTGTACATGTAAAAAAATGAACGTTTAAAAAGCAATACCAAAAAGCTTTTTTAAACATAAAAATTTGTATACAATTTGAACTTACATTCATACCTAATTTGATGACCTTCAGCAAGTCTTGCTGTAGGATGTCATTAGCGCTGCCCTCCAGCATGACGACCAGGTTGCTCTTAGTAGCCGCTATGACCAGATTAAGGATAGATTTCTCCAAGTCCTTGCGCGTAGGGTTGATTATCACTTCGTTGTCTACCATACCCAACCTGCAGGTTAGTTTTCCATTATTCACATTATGGTCTGAATGAGCTTATTGACCTTGGGCTAAGATATTGTAACATAAAATTACATTGTTTCATGAATATGCTTATATAATAACAATTGACATCAGGGTGCTCAAAATTGTATTCAAATGACTACTATTTTGTTGGAACTAATAGTTTCGATAGTAGGTACCTAGATCGTTTTTTTTATCAAGTAGTTTTATGCTGAAAGCAGACTTGATAAAACTAGTGAAAGAGAACAAGGCGACAGAAGTGCGATATGAGATAGACGAATTGGCTCTAGCACAAGGACATCGACGTTCTTCGAACTCCGCCGTACCATTGTCAGTATAATGCCATCGAGTTAATATTGGCCCAAATTAAGGGTAAATGTTCAAATTGACTTTCCTTATCATTTTAAATACAGTGCTATATAATAAATACCAAATTTTACTCAAACGAAAATTTGATAAAAGCAAATTTTTTTGGAAAAGTCGAATTTTCGAATTTGAAAATTCGAGCTGACACAAATGCGAAAAAAGTATCCTGTATTTTATAGAACCAGTCGATAGGGTCAATGATACAGATCAAAATTTTAATAAAGATTATTCATTAAATTAAAACAAGGCCTTGAAATCGAATGTTATTTGGTCATGAAGGGAACATTATTAAATGCAACATGAAGGATAGATTTAAATCTAGAGTATAGATGCAACATGAAAATTAAATGTGGTCTGTAACTGGCATTAGGACCTGAAGATACGTTCACCAGCTCAAGAGGGCATTCATAAGAATTTGTAGTCAGTATCAGAGCAGATGGCAGGCAATTTGAACATCTTCTGTAATTTTCATAATAAATGAAATATATTACATTTTTTTATGTTTCTCAGTCTTTCTTTAGCCTTCACATGCCTTATGAATTAATTATGCCATAAAATCAATATAGTACACATTAAAGTTTTTTTTTTAAATTCAGTTGATAATTCTAATTTGGTAATTATTTTTTAATACCAATAATATAATTTTTGAAAGAGGAAACCGCATGTATACTATTTTAGAATCTACATTAAGTTTTTTTTTTTAAATATTTGGCCACTGAGTTTGCTTCATTTTTTTTTGGGTAACTGAAGGTCAAATTCAAATTAATTATTAGACGAACTTTTGGATGATACCATAACAGTAAATGAAAAATTCCGATTTACGTGTAACAGAACAACTCTTTGAGAATAATAAACACGAAACAGAATGTGAATTTTCCTTCATTGGCGGCTACGGTGCGCAAATTCAAATTACTGTCCAAAGGTGCCAATTTTTCAAAAAAACAAAATGTAATTACTCGGAAACTGTGCATTGTAAAATTTTATTAAATTTCACTAATTGTGAATTCATTAAATTTCACTCAAATTCATTAAGATCAAATTGTGGTCATCCAATAGGTCATGAGCTGGCCTGTCGACAGTTAATTCTCTATGGACAAGCTTGGTTACTATTTACTGGCCATTTTATTGTTATTGTTTAAACAATATGTAATAACCAAGTCCTCGGCTACAATGTTTCTGATTTTGCATAACTAATAATAACAAACATTTTATAAAATACAGCATCAAAATCTGTTCTGTTCTTGAAGATTAAAAAATAAAAACCTTCATTGACTCGACTAACACAACAATAAATAATCCTTCATGAAGTGTTAAATTACATTAAGTGGTTAGAAAAAATACAATACCTAAGAGCACCAATCGGTCCGTTCCACGGCACGTCGGATAGCGCAAGCGCAGCGCTCGCTGCGTTAATGGAAACTGTTTCGGGCGGGTTGGTGGCATCCATTGCGAGCATATTGCACACAATTTGAGTGTCATAGTTGTAATTTTGTGGAAACAGCGGTCGGAGAGAGCGGTCTATGAGACGAGAGGTGAGGATTTCGCGTTCTGTTGGGCCTGTGAATATTTTTTCAGGTGTTTGGAAGCAGTAATAATATGGCTGTGTAATGTCGGCCGGTTAGAATAACACCACCTCATCTCTTACTGTGGGTGCCGTAAACGGTGACTAAGGGATAACAATGTCACTGTTACCCCTGTGGAACTCTTGGCCAGTGTTTACGGCCTCATGCACATCCCGTGTAAAGCAGTGGATAATGTAAGGGCATGGTTACGGTTTACAGTCGAAAGTGGTCGTGAATTAAGCAGTCCATTAATGTGCTTATTTTGATTATTTTTTGTCAATATCATACCATCAGTCAATGTCTTTCTACTGCTGGTTATAGGCCACACCCATTGCTTGCCATCAAACACGGCCATCGGCTCTTCTCATACAGTTACCTCCAGCAACTCAGTGGTCCACTTGGTCAGAAGGCCTTCCACACTACCCTTTATCAATCAATAGTATGATCAAATGTTGAGTAAATGTGTTAGTTTTGAAAGAGTTCACTATTACAGCGGGGTGCACTGCAGTGATTAACATTGTAAAAAGCCTTCTGAACCACTTTCATACATTTTGTATACACCATCGCACACTTCAGGCGGGCCGCATCGCGCCGTAACACATCGCTTGCAGGCCGTATTTATGGACCAATGTTATGTGTTGCGACACGGGCCGCCTCAATGTGTGTTGAATGGGTGCAGTTAATGGACATAATTCAAGAGTTATTTGCTGTGCGATGACGTGAAGAATTGAATGTCAAAAACTAACTGCTAAATTATGGCATTGAACTGCGACCTGCCGCTTCTGTAATGTGTATTGCCAGATTTGCAGTGCTACTAGGGTGCAGTGCAACAAGCCTTTAAGGTGAGGTTTTGAAAGAGTTATGACTTCTTTAGATGGCTTGTTCCAATGTCACCACACAATTAGACAGGAAGATTAGTGCTAATAACAAATAAAACAAGTAGAATTTAGTCCTTTTAACAATACTCTAAACGTACCTAATTCTCTCCTTAAGAAGTTCGTAGGAATCCGTCCCGCTGCTGCTGCTTTCTGTCTATAATCTACCACCAGTGGTAAGAACGAGTTGGAGCTCTGTTTAGCCTTTGAAACTACTGTGGATAATACACTGGTATTGCCGAGTGTAGCTACACAAGCACCGTCTGCAAATCTGGCATAATGGCCTGATGACAGTTTTAGTGTTGTTCTGGAATAGTATAAAAAATTAAGTTATATTATACATTGTCTATAAGTTATACTAAACAATGTATATTGAAAAAATATCTGGATTGTGGCCTGAAACATCCTAAATTTAATAGGCCTGTGTCTTCATAGAATGTTTAAATGACTGACATTAAACACCATCTCTAAAGCCACAATATTAAAGGGTCTAGTAAAGTGGATGGTAAAGAGATTTGTATGAAATCATCCTTCAACGACTACTTTACTAGATCCCTCATATTTTATTGAACCTTAATACTCATATAAGGGGTCTAGTAAAGTGGTTATTAATCGACCATTTCATACAAATCCTGGGCTGACCATGAGGTCATGAAGTCATTGACATGAGTCAATGACCGAAATTCTTCCAGATTGTGTTATGCACTTTACTTAAATGTAAAAGGGGCAATATCTGCCTGAAGCATTAACCAACTGAACAAATTCAATAAAGTTTAACATAAACTTTAAACAGTAACTTATTATGGTTGTGATAGGATAAGTAGTATAAGCTGATGTGGCCAATTCGGTTTTTGTCATTGTGCATCTGTTTAACATAGTATCTGTCTAGACTAGTCGGTTCTTGAACTCAAATTATTATTTCTAACTCTTGATTGAAAATACAGGTTTATTCTACAATGTTGTATTTACAGTTGTGGCCATCTTGCCACCTATTAAATAAGTTGATCAGTTGTAAAGAAATTTGTATTTGTTTGAATGCTCAATTGGCCAATATATAATGTGTTTGATAGCACTAATTGTGCACTATCTTGATATTTATGCCACTTTCACATTATTTTTTATTTCACTGCAATCTGTGGCAGAGGGATATTCAGCAATATTTTTGTAATTGAGAAAAAATGGTGTTGCATGGCATGCATTCAGTGATACATCCCCTTGTATCAGCCTTTAATGTCCCACCCCAGGGCACAGGTCTCGCCTAGTAAGGGGGATTTTGGGCCATAATCAACTACGTGGGCTGTGTTGATTGGTGGATACAGATACACCAGTTTTTGAATTTTCGGGATTTGTTTGGAGTCATGAGGTTTATTCTGATTAAATGAGTTTGCAAGCTAATTTGTTTGGATGATTTAGAATCCACTGTATTTTGTTTTACAGGATCTTAAGGTCATGGTGCAAGAGCTCCTTAGTAATATTATGGGGCTTCATTCATGTGAAGTGTTTTAGAGTGGAATATTTGAAGAATTTCAGATGTGCTCGGAAGCTGTAAGCCATAAGTCCAAATGAGCGTTTGTGGAATAATATTTTGTTTTCCAAAAGTTGTATATATAATGTTTAAGGCGTTTTTAAACCTTTAAATTGTTAACTTTTCTTCTGTCGAACCGTTTGTCTTATATGACCTTTTACCGGTCTACTAGAGGATATAACCTATAAAGGGTAAAGTACTTACCCATTAGAGAAAGATACATCGCTTTCCCCAATACTAGACTGTGATGAAAATAGTCTATAATACAATCGTTCTGTAGCCTTTAATTTTGAAAATACATTGCGATTTTTACAGAACATTTTGAAATTTCTTTTCTTTGTAATCTAAACTTTTGAAGGAGAGAAACAATAAACTTTCTAACATGTAACGTACAGCAAGATTATAGTTTGTAGCAATAAAACATGATTATTTGAAAGAAACGCTAATTATACTATTATAAATTATTTGAAAAAAGATTTCTTTTGGATATTTGTATGATTGACTTTGAAGTTTGTACTCAAAAAATGTCATGTGTAGTGTTACCAGATTATTTTTACTAAAACTGTTATATTTCTTGCAATAGAACTGCTGAATTCCTGTAGCTATTTTGTATGCTATTTTACCAAATGAACTAAATTTAAAAAAGGCATCATGAAAATGAAGGCGTTTGCTCCCATTCTGCGAGATTGATAGTAGAATAGAACAGAGGCACAATTCAAAACCATTTCACAATTCCAAAATTTTTCTCTACCTCAAAATTTAGTACATTGCTTGTTAGTACATTACTACACATTTAAAATATACCAACTAAAGTATCAATGTATTCTGGATGTGTTCCTTACGATAAAAAAATGATATAGAATTTAGCCGGCACTGTGGAACAGGCTTTTTAGGATGCCCAAAATTTTCTTTTGTATCGCAGCGTATCGTGGGCCGTAATATCGATACACAATATTATTACACGACTTCGTATCGATACATAAGATATTTTTGTTACTGGTCTAACGAAGAAAAGAATTCATAATTAGACATCAAGCTAATTGAAGAAAACTTTATACTGGCAGAATGTGCTAATTGCACCATTGCCATATATGAAGAAATAAAACACACGTCTTATTATTATTTTAATAATTTATTGTTTATTTTTAATCTGCCTTTCTGGTTCTAATTTTGTTTTTACTTTTATTACATTCTTCCAATAAAAATGAATACAGTAAAGAAAGTACAGGGACACGACATATATCAGCGTATGAATTATCTTTATCAGGTAGATAAATTTCGTCTGTTTTTTGTGAACGAGTTAGCGAACCACTTGTTTTACTCCTATATTTATTATAATAATCTAGCCATTTCCTTGGATCCCACAGGATTGTCCGGCTAGTTTGGTTGCGTGTAGTTTGTTTTCCATCTGGTCCTGATCTGATCAGGAGAGATTACGATTATTTTGTATTTCTTCCTCTTATATATACCGCGAAAACCCGTATAGTCGCTTCATCTTCAACTGACTGGTTTCCGCACTTAGTTGAGCTCGCCGACTATTGTCCGTGTTAGTTTACTCCCAGTGAGGATGTTCGGTGATTTCGTCTGCACCAGCCAATCCAGTTTCCTTCAGAAATGCAGTTCATGGCTTCCCATAGGCCTCTAGGAGAGACTGTATAGTACCGATCATGCCTGCTCGATGTGTCGCTATACCTGCACATCCCAGTAACACATGGCCAAGTGTATCCTCAGCTGCTCTGCATAGAGGACTGTCAATTGTACCTATAATATAAATATGTTTGGTTAATGGACAATGTCCTGTAATTGTCCATATTTATATTACGTAAGTTACCTCTGTCCAATTGATGAAGTTGTTTTCTAACATGCGAGTAAATTGTTGGCAATGACTTATGTATGTACGTTAGTCCAAGTAGTGGAACCGTCCAGTCGGATGAAGGGGGACGATCCCAATAATCTTTGCCTATAACTTGCCTATAACAGCTTCACAATGTTGAGGGTATGTAGATTACAATCCTGACGCTAACAAATATAGTCTGTCTGATGGTAAGCGCATACTGACATCAATAGACATTTGCTACATATTATTTAACATGATTTGTCATGAAACATTGACATGCACACAGATGTTGTGTCTACTTTTAGGAATGGAATGAAGATTTGTAAAAGGGTTAGGAAGAATGGGGAGTATTATGAAATGAGGGAGGTTCCTTCAATCCATTATACTTCATATCCATTATACCTTACTGTTGGTTCTCATTTTCCAGATATTGAAACTAGTGAAATCTTTATCTATCTTCTTTACATAGTATAAAACAAAGTCACTTCCCGCCGTCTATCCCTCTGTATGTACGCTTAGATCTTTTAACTACGCAACGGATTTTAATGCGGTTTTCATCAATAGATAGAGTGATTCAACAGGAAGGTTTATACGCATGTTAATTTGTTATATAGTATGTGCAAAAAATTGCTTTTAATTATTATTTATCTTTTTATTGGTGGATCATTGGATGAAATAGATTAGAATCATTGAAATTTAGACTTACATTTATATGTATTATTTTATTTATTAGGTATAACAACAAAGTTACAAACTTAACTAGTTACAGACACATTTTATAAAACATTTGTACGTTCGTAAATTCACTTACAGTTATACACAACTATAACTCTTAACATGCAGAATAGGTAAAATGAAACTATATAATATAAGCTATCTAAAAGGAAAGATTACTAGCTGTACCCGCCCACGCGTTGCTGCAGCTGGCCAACAGATGGCGCTTACCCTGTTTTTACCCGTTTTTGGGTAAAAGCATGTTTTTACCCTGTAATAAGTATATAAAAACACGCGCGTATTCGAATGCAACGTTGGCAAAATTTCAATCGATGAAGAATTTTGGAGATTTAAGATTTTGAACAAACGAATGTATACATTTCTATTTATATAAATTAAGTATGAATTATATTGTGGTACAATCACGAGACTGTTACCAGATAAGATTAATGGGGAATGCTCTGAAGAATTGTTCAATATAATTCCCACCTCGGGTTTCTACAACCGCACCTCCCGTCACAGAAGTGCGGTCCATCCGCATTTCCTCTATCTATACGGAGGTGTCGCGCACTGTTCGCTCCAAAAATTACTTTATACCGCGAACCCGTAGGCTGTGGAACGAACTGCCTCAAGAGGTTTGTCCATTAAGCTACGATATGGGGTTCTTCAAGAGAGCTGTGAATAGGATTTTAATATATATTATGAGCAGGTGTCCATGGGCGGCGGTAACACTTACCATCACGTGGGACCGCTTGCTCGTCCGCCCACTAGTATATATATATAAAAAAACAGTATCAATGCCTTCTCTTTAAACTGACAATTTTTTCATAACCGTTCCTCGAATTTAGTTGTAGTATAAATATTATTAAATAATAATAGTTAGTAAATTAATACAGATAGTGGCATATTTAGTTTACTTCGTTATTTTTAATTTCCTTATAACTCTTCTATGCCTACAATAGAAATCATCAATACTATTATCATCATTATCATTATCAAACTAAAATAGAACCTAGGGTGCTAATTTTTTAGTAAGCTAATGTAGGTAAAGTAAGTACAGTATGTATCCATATATTTTTTTATAAGTAGAAAAATGTATAGATATGTATTTTCTTAAAGTAACAACCTTTTTATTATTTAATCATAACCAATAGACGTTTGAGCATGAGGTATTTCCATTGAGCTGGTGTTGTAGGTGTCCATGAGCGACGGTGACCACTTACAATCATGTGGCCCACCCGCTTGTCTGCCATCTATTTTATAAAAAAAATGTTCCCATTAAAAGAATATCTTATAAGTGCACCATCTACCTGGTAATTATTTTTGTCCACTCTCTAACGTAAAGGTTGTCTGGAAGAGATAACTATTAATTAGCGATAAGACTGCCTTTTGTATACTATTTTTGTATTGTTGGTTTTAAATAATATGTTGTGTGCAATAAAGAATACTTACTTGAACAACAAAATTTTATGTTAGACAAGGAATAAATCTCAACCAAAGTTAATAACTTCACACAAATAATAAGCTCAGATAATGTCATCATAGTCATATAGGAATCATCTGTCTATATTTTTTCAGATAAGCAAATGTTTGGCAGACAAGAATCTCGCTTTGTCATCTTACTATGCAAACCAAATGTCAGTAGTTGCAAAGAAAAATGTTTTGAAAATGTAAGTTTGTTACATTATGATATAACAAAGTTTTTAGAAATTTACTTTCCATTTGTTTCAACCTGCTATTCTGTGCTCCTTTGAAATGAGAAATA
The DNA here is from genome assembly GCA_943735995.1 of Sesia bembeciformis. Lineage (NCBI taxonomy): Eukaryota > Metazoa > Arthropoda > Insecta > Lepidoptera > Sesiidae > Sesia > Sesia bembeciformis. The sequence goes on from OX031042.1 coordinate 2,241,356, forward strand.
AATTAAAGGAGCTATGGTGTTATAATGTTACTTATGGTGTGGTTAAAATATAATGTTACATTTATGGTGTGGTTAAAATATAATGTTACATTTATGGTGTGGTTAAAATATAATGTTACTTATGGTGTGGTTAAAATATAATGTTACATTTATGGTGTGGTTAAAATATAATGTTACATTTATGGTGTGGTTAAAATATGTTACTTATGGTGTGGTTAAAATATAATGTTACATTTATGGTGTGGTTAAAATATAATGTTACTTATGGTGTGGTTAAAATATAATGTTACATTTATGGTGTGGTTAAAATATAATGTTACATTTATGGTGTGGTTAAAATATAATGTTACATTTATGGTGTGGTTAAAATATAATGTTACTTATGGTGTGGTTAAAATATAATGTTACATTTATGGTGTGGTTAAAATATAATGTTACTTATGGTGTGGTTAAAATATAATGTTACTTATGGTGTGGTTAAAATATAATGTTACATTTATGGTGTGGTTAAAATATAATGTTACTTATGGTGTGGTTAAAATATAATGTTACATTTATGGTGTGGTTAAAATATAATGTTACATTTATGGTGTGGTTAAAATATAATGTTACTTATGGTGTGGTTAAAATATAATGTTACATTTATGGTGTGGTTAAAATATAATGTTACTTATGGTGTGGTTAAAATATAATGTTACTTATGGTGTGGTTAAAATATAATGTTACTTATGGTGTGGTTAAAATATAATGTTACATTTATGGTGTGGTTAAAATATAATGTTACTTATGGTGTGGTTAAAATATGTTACTTATGGTGTGGTTAAAATATAATGTTACATTTATGGTGTGGTTAAAATATAATGTTACTTATGGTGTGGTTAAAATATAATGTTACTTATGGTGTGGTTAAAATATAATGTTACTTATGGTGTGGTTAAAATATAATGTTACATTTATGGTGTGGTTAAAATATAATGTTACTTATGGTGTGGTTAAAATAAAAATTTAAAGTTGTTGCTTATTATAGCTCAATGAATAGGTTTGTACTACAACTTTATATTTGTAGTCGGAGCTACCTAACCGCATATTGAATAAGCTGATAATAAGCTGCAAAGGTATTTGTATTTATGCGAACGCTCGATTGGCCGATACTTTAGAAACTTGGTGGTTGGGCCGGTGTTTGAATGACATCACAAAAGTGAATCGAGATTAGGTATCGAGACCTAAGCTAGATCACCGTCAATGGCAAATTATGTAGTAAGATTTAATATAAAAAATAATAAGCCATTGTTTTTCCAGACATCCCGACATAAAAAGGCAGATCTGCAAGACATGTAGCTGCATTCTCATCAGTAATGTCACAACGAAAATAAATTTAAAGAAAATCAAGAAACATAAATCAAAGGTCATCGAGTGGACATGTAATACTTGCCACAGTAAAAAAACGTTTCCCGTCAATAAAGATTATACAATATGGGTGGATAAACCAGAGGCTGTCGTTGAAGTGATCAGTTATTAAATACATCTGTTTAAGTTTAATTTGTATGGTATTTATTTAACCAAATATAAGTCTTTAATTTATCAATTTTTATACTGACTAATGTGTAACCATGTAATACATGTGGGTTTGAAGATGAGTGGTGTGAAGATAGTATGTAAGTGACTGAGCGAAGACTGACGAATGGAAGGTGACCGGTGTGAAGTGAGCGTAGGAGTAAATTGAATGAAAGGTGAGTGTACATTTTAAATGTTCTCTTGCGTTTCGTATGTCGTGGAGAAAAAATGTTGTTAAGACCTAATATGATGAAAAGTAAGGTGTTGTGTTAAGAAGAAAATAAAGTAGTAATATGTTAGACATTCCAGTTTCATTTGTCTCAATCCCCACATAAATAGTTATTATTAACTAGCTGTTGCCCGCGACTTCGTTCGCGTCTTCAAGTAAGTACTAATTCAGGAACCTTCGCGGGCGTGCGCACCACAACTCACCAAAATTTCATCGCAATCGGATGAATGGTATAGGAACGCGTACGGGACAAACAAAGATACATTCATTTATATGTATATAGATTTAATTTCACAGTACAACAGGCGGACTTAATGCCCTATGGCATTCTCTATCAGTTAAACTTTGGGCAAACAGAGAATCAAAATTGATGTCTTCGATGTCATTCTTTAACGTTACACTGCAGGGCACCGGCCTCCTCTAGTAAATCACAGGCATTTGGGCGATAATCCACCACGCGGCCCCAGTGTGGATTGGTGAATACCTTCGCCATGTTTTCCCTCGCCGTCTAATGACTTTTTTAAACTCATACTTAAGTAGAAATTTATGTGTATGGGCTGAGGATTTGAAGTCACAATCACACCATTGTGCGTTGAGTATAGATACTGCTAGGCTATCACCGCTCTGAACCACATATTTATACTTTATTATCTATACTTTAATTTTATCTATACTTATTTATAATAAAAAGTTCTCATTTTTCGCAACTGTTAACTTGAGTTTCTGGCTGTGTGTTGTCAGAGCTAGCTATAGATTAGCACTAGGTATATACTTATCTCTTTCCGTGGGTGTCTTATAAGGCGAGGCGGCTAAAGGATAACAAAGTCTTGTCGCCTTTAGCAAGGACTTGTCAACCTGCTTGGCCAACGTGGCGATTTAAGGCCCATATATCTTTCATGCACTAGATAATGTACAAGTGGAGCCCCACCCCCAGCAGTGGACTAAAAAAGGGCTGGTTACGGTGACCGTTCTTATTAATTTGAGTCTGTTATTGATTAAAAAGGCTTGGGTGTGTGCCAACGTTTGTCATTATGGACTGATGACACATATCGCGGGTGTCCATGGACGACAGTATCCACTTACCACCAGGTGGACTGTGTGCTTGTCCGTCGCTATTTTTCTATAAAATAGTCACTTTTAGACGTGCTTTTAAAAAAAATGCTTGTCCATACAAGGTTTACTTACAAGGCACTATTTTTTTTGCCACATACCTTCATACGTGACCCTTAATAATTGAAAAAAAGGGTCTCATGTGGCGTGTAATAAGGGTCAGAGTGGAATATTTATTTATTTATAAAGCTTTAGCTTGAAGGGTTTTGAAAATATTGTATAATACCTTTCGCAAGTACCTATTTGAATGTACAAACGGTTAACTATAAATGTAGGTAGACGTAGAATAATAGGAATCAAATAAAACGTCTTACGTGATACATTATGTATTTAGGATAGCTTGACGTCATATATCAATGTCTGCAACGATCGGAGGCGGAATTTATAACTTATATGTGACGTTATCTGAGGAAATGGACCCTGTTGTCGGTACAGACATAAAATTTAAAACTTAGTTGCTTCAAGATTCTATTTAAACCCAAACATGCTGTAACATCTAATTTTTAATATAAAGCAATCGAAGCAATGATATTTTTTTATTATATGATACAATAAAATAGATTGCTCAGTATAGACTGGATCTTCACAGGGCTGGCTTTGGGTATGCGAGCCGCGCGGCCGCACAGGGCGCGGAGGCTGGGGGTTCGCGTATTGGAGGCGCTCTACACAGTCGGACCGGAGCACACAAATAGGGGCCGCGCAAAATAATTGACGAAGTTTTTTTTTTGTCAAGATTTTTTTCGGAAAGAAAATGATACGAATATCGATTAAGATACTATACGCACGGGGCGCCGCCGGTCCACAGAGAGGGCGCCGAGGACTTGGAATTGGACTGGCGCTCTACACACAATACGGGTGCAGACACATGGAGGGCGCGCAATCGTACCTATATCTTGCACAGGGCGGCGAAATCACTAAGGCTGTCCCTGGACCTTCATGTACTTGCAGTAGCTATATCACTACACATTACACTAGTATATGAATTGCGTACTTGTGAGACGACACACATCTAACATCTAAACAACCACCGACATCTAAAACGTGAGGAAGATAAGCAAGAGAAGTGCCTACGGTTATACTATCAAAATCAACCCCATACTTTCACTGTCGAACGGTTTATAACATCGTAGTTTAGATACGGGCTGTTTGGATGTTGTTAAAATACTTTTGACTAAAACTCGATCAGTATACCATCGTCAAATATAAATTGTAAATAATAAAAATAAATAGTTTTGAGAATATAACGCATAAAATATTTGAATCGTAAAATCACAATAGGAAATTGCGTTTCACAAATTTATGTCTTTGTCGCTTTAAATATTTTATTAGTGAAACTTCTAAAGTACATATTCGAGTAATATTCGAGTTTACATTTTTTTCTAAAATCATAATTTAAAGCTAAACAATATTTTCGTTAGACATGTAGGTAAGAGATGAATTTAATTCTCTATGTGTTGCCAGTTTTCATTTCATCTACAAATCTACTACTGCAAACCGACTCGAAGGATCACTATGAACCGCTATTGCAAAAAGTTTTTAAGTCTGACAACAATCGGCCCCCTGATGTGATCCGTCCAATATTACGGGAAAACTTCATAGATACATTATTTCGGAATAAAGATATAAAGTCTCTAGGATACATACGTAGGCGTAATGAGAATAGCAAGGTTAAATATGTAGGTGAGAAAGAGAGGATAGAAAAACTAAAAGAGAAACTTGAAACAGATTTAGATGGAAATAGCATCAACAGTAAACGTCGCGAAACTCTAAAGAAGATTATGAATGATAATCGGCGGGCATATTTAACAAGTAGAAATGGATATCCGGCTTCAAGACTCAGTTCGAGCTCGATTGAGTCTTTTAGCTCTAGTGCAGAGGAGGTGGCATGGAGGAACGAGTGGAGAGAGTATTGGATGAAGAAAAAAATAGAAGCATTGAATGCAACAACACCTAGAGGAGACACTGTTAACATGGTTGGTGCTAGTAAGTACTCTTTTAATCAAATTGCTTTTCTGATTTTTCTTAAGCAGATTTAGTCTAGCAGATTTAGGGCTATATTGTGATTGGTTTATAAAAGAATTTTATTAAATTTTGCGTCTTGTCTTATATTACTTGATTACTTTTTTTTATATACTAGTGGGTGGACGAGCAGGCAGTCCCACGCGATGGTAAGTGTTACCGCCGTCCATGGACACCCGCAACACCAGGTTACTACATTACTGGGACAACATTAAAGGAAAACACCTTTAAAAGTTGAGAATTTTTTACTATGGGACCCTGTTGTACCTTAGACCCTGTTGTAACTTAAACCCTGTGGTACTTTAGACCCTGTTGGATGCTGGCCGAGGTACATCGTCACTGTTGTACCTTCCTCACTATTTCCTTTTTTTTTTTCAAACGATCCAAACGTACATTAAAGTTTAAAATTCATATTTGTATATTTTTAGGAAGTGTCCTAATAGCCTACATAATTGATACAATTAATTCGGTATGCATAAGTTAATAAAATAAAAAAAAATAATTAAAAAAAAAAATTGACCCAGCTACCCCTTATGGATGTTATATTTGGTGGATGTTACATATGCTCCAGATTTTCTTATAATATGGACCGTTTATTTTGAAAGTGGTGTAAGTCCATTTTTGAGAAAAATGAGCTATCACGTAATTCATGCTTAATTTAATGTAATTTTTTTATATATAACTAGTCCGTGTTTAATTTCTCAAAAAAATCCCATGTTTTGTACAACTTAAAATCGGTCGGTAAATGAAATTGCATAATCATCGATTATGAAAGTGGTGTAAGTCCAATTGACAGAGGTAGGTGGCATAGCAGATGGATGCCTATGCATAGCAGATGGATGGATGCTGTTTGAAGCACTTAGAAAATGTAACGACCCAAAGCCATGTTATTGCCTACAGTGACATGTGTACTGGGCAAAATCGAAATTTACAAATGGCATTGATGTGGTTGAAGGTTGTCCAGTCGGAAAACAGCATTGAGATAATTGACCACAAATTTTTACTCTCGGGGCATTCATACCTTCCGAACGATGCAGATTTTGGCATCATAGAAATGGCATTGAGAAAAATGAATTTTGTGTACACACCACAAGATTACTATAATGTAATAGCGCAATGTAGAAAACAGGATAAATTCATTTTATATGAAATGAAACGGGAGAATTTCATTTCAACAAAAAATCTCCAAAATGCAATTAAAAAACAGATAAAAAAAAATACTAATGGGGAACAGGTCAATTGGTTGCAAATATGTTGGTTGAGGTTCCTCAAAATTGCACCATATACCATTTTTTATAAAACAACGATGACGGACGCAGAATTTAAAATTATCAATTTATTACCTCTACGTCCTGGAAGACCGTTAAAATTTGAAAAAATCGCCCTGGAGCCTTTGTACCAAAATGCCAGACCTATTACGTACGAAAAATATAAAGACATGAAGCAGCTACTACCCTATATACCTCCGGTGCATCATGCATATTTTGAAACACTACCACATGCAGAGAATAAGTAAATTCTTGTAATCAGTATCTTGTAATGACAATGTAATTGCCGTCTAAAATAAAATTTTATGTGTTGTTATGCGTATTTGTAAACAAAATTATATTAAAATGAAGTATATTTTAAGCGATATTTGATTTTTCAAAATTGAAATTAAACGATTTTTACAATTGTCTAATTTTGAAAGTGGTGTAAGTCCATTTACAGCACATAAATATGTGTTATCGTAGTCTAATTAGCCAAAAACAAATTTATATAAACAAATTAAATGTTGATAAAACAATAGAAACAATGCCAGACCTCATATGATTTGCCTGTATTTTTAAATCAACAAATATAGTAACCTTTAATTTTCTCGAAACAAAAGAAAATGGACTTACACCACTTTCAAAATAAACGGTCCATATTTTGGATACGTTTATTTCGTCATGATACTTATTTTCTGTCACCGCCCGGTCTACTGTCAGATTATGACCCGAAACCCTCCCCTAATTTCATGCTTGTAAAGGCCTTGCAGTAGGACGTTATAGGCTGATATCGACTAAATTTTATGAGTTATGTTAATGTGATGTTGGTTTTCAACTTAAAAATATTTTACATATTTTAAGGGCCTTGGGGGGTTCCATGTGGTGATCCCAACCAACACGACATGCCGTGGGGTTCATGTATGTTGCCTATGGAGTGTGAAGCAGAGTACCGAATATACCGCGGTGATTATTTCTGCGGTCCGTCACGGTTCGTCTGTTGCGCCCTACAGCTGCAAACATACGATATGAACTTAGGCTTCGACGTATCTTTCGAAGACTCACAGTTTGTCACCGATAGCGAAGAGAATAAAATGAGAGAAAAATCGTCAAGAGAGAGAAAGAACAGACAGAAAAGAAAAGAAAAACGCGGGCGCAGAAAGAGAAGAGTGATGCGGAAACGCAAAATAAAGCGTTTAATAGGAAGAATAGTAAAACAAATGAGAAAAATTTTAAATAGAAATTATAGAAATCGCTCTAGAGCAATGCAGAAGAAGACGAAGGAATTGAAGAGGTTCATAAAAGTGTTAAAGAAAAAGTATAAGAAAGATCGTGGAGCTGTTAAAGATATACATGAAATAGAAATGGTAAAGATCGATGCGTTATTAATGGCAAAGTTGCATCAGGTACGGGATTTGAATGAAAATTTTTTCCTCAACAACACGTTTAAAGATATAATAGTAAACGGTTCGATCGCCAGGCACAATCTGCGATTGTTGCAGGACAAATATCCTGATCTGATACCTGAATCTAATGTGTATAGCAGGCGCAGTTTGGACCAGAAAAGACCAGATTATCTCGATTACGATATAGAGTACGGATATATGTATTATTGAGTAATAAATGCATTCGAATTTTATCGTGTTTCTTTACAAGATTACTTCTATTTGTTCCTGTTTGTTTTAATATCAGGAACTGTTGGAAGCTCAAGAGAGCCGTGAACGAAATTCTGCGCAATCTGTTTTTGTTCGCGATTTTTTCTATATCGCCAAACGAGCGTGATAATGGAAAAAATCCATACGTGAGTAGAAAATCAGTGGTACGGGTTGGGCTTCGAGATTTCGATCTCATGAAGGCCCTAGATTTTACTTGTTCTATTGTTATGTAGAAACTTAAATATTTTTGACATGAAACGTCTTTAAAATCACACCGAACGAGTACCAGGTCAGAAAAGTGAACTGTAACGAAAAGGTCTATATCGTCTTACCTTAATAATTACAAAATTATTAGTTTTAGAGACATAAATCTAGTGTTATTATTTAGCTTATATAGTCAGCTCGCTGTTACGACCTTGAGTTTGCGTCGGGGCCGGGCGGGTTAGCGAGGAAGGGGTACCGCGCAGAATGCTCGAAACCGGCGCTCTCGCTCCTTTGTAATCAGTATAGCTCAAGACAGACGTGAACGAGTCAAGCTTAGTGAACGACGCCTCTACCTCTGCTGTACCTGTACCAATGGACATAACGAGTGAAGATAAAAGCGACTCGCCGATATAGACGTTTCTCGTTAAACCAACGGCTGTGTGCCCCGACTCAGCCCCACCCGACTTTTTTTTTAATGAGACGGTGTCATAAATTTGCCTGTCCCTTATTAGTCATAACTCATTAGACCTTAAGTACCTCTTGCTATTGACTTCTGAAAAGCGCTGTTAACGATGTTCAAGCAGGAATGCAAACGTTGAAAATGGTAATTATGGGTTATTTATGAGTAATAATGGCCCCTAAAGAGATGGGAGGTGCCAAGGAGTCATTGCCAGCTCTTCGAGAATTTAATGTTTATGAAATGCTCTAGAATTTTGCAGCGGCTTCGCTCGTATTTTCTGTTATATTTTGTAGCTCGTTGGTTCTGGAATTCTAAGAAATGAATTGTTACAATAGACTTAGTAATTTATCATAAATTAATTACTAATTTTATCACTGGAATATCGTAAGTATAAATGTAAATCTCCATAAATATACCTACCTAATCATAAATATTATTAAGTAGGTACTTATATACATGAAAGAGCAATAATATAATAAAATAAAATAGTGTTTTCTAAGAAGAAAAACTGAGACTTGCAATGGGACGTTAAAAAAGCTGAAATCGACACTTAATACATAATGTATTGCATTCATTTACAGTATTTAATTCTGCGGATGGCTGTACAATGTCCACATAACATGAAACATACCGCTGTCGGCGACATTACAGAAGCCATACCGCGCGAGTCCGATTGCATTGACTTTTTAGTTGTAGATGCGAAAATAGGTATAATGCTATTCGTAATCGATAAGCTTCAGTCTTCATTAGAGGTGGCTGTTGCGTGAACATCGATCTTGATTCTGTTTATCTAATTGGTGCTGGGCTTCTAAATGATCTAGTAAAACGTAGATTATACATTTTTCAAAAAATAAATGTCAAGTCAGTGCCAATGTTAAAATGTTTAAATAGACGTGTAGTTAGTGCTCGTAAAGCTCTACAACTTTTATCTATTTCCCAAATGTAGGTACGTACGTGTTTTGGTAGTGAGTGAGATATGCCAGAGCCCATTCCCATCCCATCCTACCCTTCCTCATTTTCCCAACGCTTTCCCCGAATCCATTCCTATATCTCTAAACGTAGACAGCGCATCCCGGGGCGTACCACCGTTTTGTCATTTTGGACTAATGTTGGTATGTATCGCGGATGTCCATAGGTTACAGTATTTACTTACCTACCACCAAGTGGACTGTATGCTCCACTGAGCAAATAATTACCTACGTGGTATGCTCGTCTGCCACCATCGCCCATAAAAATAACTATTTTTTTTTCTAAATCATACGTACAGAAAATAGTTAAATATCCTATCCAGCTGGCCAGTGCTATTATTCTTTATATTACGCGTTGCTGTGGCTGCCCAACAGATGGCGCTTACCTTGTTCTTACCTGTTTTTGGGTTAAAAGCATGTTTTTACCCTGTGATAGGTATATAGAAACACGCGCGTATTCGAATGAAACGTTGTGTCAAAATTTTAAAGCAATCGGTGAAGAATTTTCGGAGATTTATGATTGAGATTGAGCGAACGAACGTTTACATTTTTATTTATATAGATAAAAATACGAGTCTGGTTTAGGTCTTTTTTACCCCTGTGCAGCATTTATTCCTTTTCTTTGTATAAGTAATCCAGTAGTTTACAAATTGCTGGAGTGTCCAAAGTTTACAATTCCTCTGGGAAACATCGTGTTAGTAGCGACCTCTTAGTCTGAATTAAATATAAAATTCGAATCGGAAGTTGGTGTGTCAGTCTGTCTGTGAGAGATTTACAGTGCAATTGCCGCGAACAGCGGACCGCGGCACGAATGGGGATGCTTACGAAATGTTGTTGTAAGTATTATAATCACGATAATATTGCAATGAAATTTAAAAGTAATAAAATAGACAAATAATAAAATCAATATTTAATCAAAATAATGCAGGTGCTTAATTTTGAATATAAATTATATTTCAAGATACAGATAAATCTTAGAAAAGTGTTGAACATTATTTTTTTAAATTAATACGGAACGACAATCTGCATTTAATGTGAATCATTCCAGCAGCCCTACACTCTTAAAATAACCACGTCGCATAAAAAAAGTTAGTACTATATACTATCTTCGGCACGTCCTAGATGACCTTGATGACCCAATTACTGCTGCCAATACGGTTCTACCGAGATCCGCTCCTCCCGCCGGTCTACCGGCCGGGGCTCGTGTGCAGCCCTTAGGCTCGTTGCTGCACACATTCTTTGCTCCTGGCTAAGCGCCTCCTGCGCTTGCCCTAAACCATTCATATCCGGTGACTCTTGAAAGGCCGTTAGGGCCACAAGAAATTAGCAATTCCCAAAAAAAGTTTTAAAAAAATCACGAAAATCGGAATTAGTGTTTTTAAATTTGTAGTTAGTGAAAATATATTGTTATGTTGAAATATATGTTATGTGAAATTATATACCTATACTAATATAATAAAGTGGTAAAATTGTGTGTTTGTAGGTATGTTGGGGGTAATCTCTGGAACTACAGAACCGATTTCAAAAATTCTTTCACAAATAGGACGCTACATTATCCGTGTCTAATATAGGCTATATATTACTTTGAAATATTGAAAAAAAATTTGAAAAACAAAAACCTATAAACCGAACCGAAGCGAGGGCGGGTCGCTAGTATGCTATAAAAATTCCAATAAAAATCAATTTTTTTAAATACTGGAACTCTAGTTCAAGTATTTAAAATATATTTATATCTATAGAAATCTAACTTTTTAGCGCCAGTGGGACTTAAACTAAATATCTAAAAAATGGGCAATAAAGACGTACAAATTTTTGCAAAGAGATTACATATTTTAAAAACGTGGTCGTGCTGGGTTAATAAAATTAAAATATGTTGGTTTTAAAATAGGCACTTAAGTTTAATTCAATGACCATTCTACAAACTTGTTTACTGTCTGCAACGTTCGCCAGTAATAATGCAACCGTTATTATTGCATTAGTCACGTATAGTTTATATAGAATGTAACTAACCTTCAAGTCGTTAAACAAGGCATATGTAAAGAACAAAACGTCCTTTAAGTCTGATAAGTTTGACTTAATACTATTAGTTCTATTTGACCGGATTCAAGCTCTTTTATTAAGGCCTGTCCTTATGGAAAATTTTTGAAACTATTAGAAATGGAGATTTTTTTTCTAAGCAAACATGGCGTCAATTTTAGAGTTATGAAAAATTGCAAAGATTTTCAAAAAAACTCACATACAATCGGGAATAGAACCCGTACATTTACCTTTAAAAAATCGCAAGTTATAACGCTAATTGATAGTGTAGGTAAGTTGTAAGAAATTTCATAAATACCTACGAGTACGTACCTATATCCCATATCGTAGCTGCGCCTGCAAAATCCGCCAAACTTTTTTTTTTTTTGTCGAAATCGTGATTTTTCACTTATTTCGAGCCTACTTTTGAGGTCTGACATATTTACAAAATCTGCGTTTTGATATTTTTATAAGAATATCTATACTATCTATCTATACTAATATTATAAAGAGGTAAACTCCGACACACAGACAGCCGGACAGATCCGCATTTTGCAGACAGATCCGAAATCAAAGGAAAGCTCAAAATAAATAAATCACGATTACGACAAAAAATTGACGGATTTTGCAGGCAAGCGTAGCGACGATATCCGAATATACCTACCTATATGCTTTCAATTGATTGGTGTTCTGTACTCGGCTGGTGACTTAGTCGAGATGTAGTGAATCGTTTCCAAAATTCGAAAGTTGTTATCTGCCAACAGGTACCTATATTTTTTCCACCTAATAAATAGCAGGTACACCGAATGCATGTCGTCATACCATTTGTTCCGACATTGTCTGCTAAAATCAATAACTCACGTAATCTCACGTTGTCGGCGGACGAGAACCGAACGCCATAATTCAAGTCGGACACCCACAACATAGCTGGCGAGCCTCCAGGCTACCAAGACTCATTGCTGGCATCTGATTGGAACACGCCGTAGTCGGTAAACTTGCAGTTAGAGATAGACAGAATTAAACATAGCTGCACTGGTAAAATCGTTCCCATGATTAGTACAAATTTATTTGCTTTCGTAAACAAGTTAATAAAGTGCCGGTTTGTTTATTTTTTTTTATTTGATATCAATATGACGGATATTGATTCAATTTGTGAGTTAAATAAATTACTTCATAATGAATAGAGCGGCGATAGCTTAGATTCGTGTCTGCCACTCGTGAAGTTGTAAGTTTAAATCTTAAGCTCGTATCACCAATGATTGGATGAGTTATATCTCTTCATACCTGTTTTTATTATTTACTCTAATTATTATTTTTATTTAAACGGATAAAACATATTTAAAAGACGGGAAGACTATAAGGTTTTATTAAATTCTTAAATATGTTTTAATTAAAATTAAAAATTTAGAGTTTCAACTTAACACGAAGTGAGTGTACATACGCGGTTCGTGTGAAAACAGCGATGAATTCTAAAAAGTCATAAAAAAGTAAGTAGTCGGATTCCACGTAAGAAATTTGATGTTAAATGAAATTTCATTCAACCCTGTATAAAATTTCCGTCTACAAATTCTCAGTTGAGGTATTACAGATCCTTAGCAACTGATAGGCCTCCACATTAACTATCATATTATATATTCATATGAATATGATAGTTAAGTTTTTATTTTTATATAAAACTAGCTGTTGCCCGCGACTTCGTTCGCGTCGTCTTCAAGTACTAATTCAGAAACCTCGGCGGGCGTGCGCACAACAACTCACCAAAGTTTCATCACAATCGGATGAATGGTATAGGTACGCATACGGGACAAACCAAGAAACATTCATTTTTTTTATATATGTAGATCTACTAGCTGTGCCCGGCATGCGTTGCAACAATATTAAATTTTAACAATTTTAACAAATTAACACAAAACAATATTAAACTATACGTATAAACCTTCCTCTTGAATCACTCTATCTATTGATGAAAACCGCATTAAAATCCGTTGAGTAGTTTAAAAGATCTAAGCCAACATACAGAGGGACAGACGGCGGGAAGCGACTTTGTTTTATACTATGTAAAGAAGTGTGTAGGTATCTGTATACAAATAAAGTTAAACAAAACACCATTAATTGCCGGCTGCTAAGTTGGACTTAGAGCATGAAAGTCACAACTTAAGAGTTTGTAATGTATGAGACTCCTTTATGGACAAATATTGTTCTTGCAAATTAGTTTTCTCGTTGCTTTAAAGTTACTTTCTAAATTAAGTATACCGTCGAGATGACTAATGTAAAATCAATATGCAAATGCGGCAATGGGCAAGCCATATTTGAAGCAGGACCCATAACCGATGGGGTGGACGAGTCCTCGAAGGGTGGCCACGTACCGGGAAGCGCTGTGTGGGACGCCCTCCGGCCAGGTGGACCGATGACTTGAAGAAGTTCGCCAATGGTGGTTAAGAAGAGCCGAGGATCGTGTGTGGTGTGTGGTGGTGAGCCTTGGGAGAGGCCTATATCCAGCAGTGAATGGTATGGTATACCTACTGCACCCAGTATTATATCTATCTATACAGATTGTTACCAAAGCTGTACCGCGCCTGAAACTTGTATTTTGCTAATGATTCTGAGTTAATTGACACATAATCTCCCCTTATTTTTATTTTATTGTTTCGTTCAAGAAAATCTTCAGCTTTTACTTTACAAAATCTATACATATAATAAAAATGTAACTGATCGCTGTCTGTACATGGAAGATATATGAGAAAAATATTATTGGGGGCCTTTATCAACGCAATAGAACCCAAAACAATGATTGTTAGAATTTTTGTCTGTTTGTCTGTGCGTTTGTGCGCGCTTAGAAACGGCTTAACTGATTTGTTGCGGGTGTTGATCACTAATGTATTATGGTAAGCTTCACTTAAAATTTAGTGTTTGTTTTATTTCAATCAGTCGATAAATAAAAAAGTTATATCAATTTAAAGAATCACGTCGAACATTTGTTCGATAAAAAATAAGCTATAAAAAATAATGTGTGTGATCGTTTTTGAAAATACCAAATACCCCTAAGACGGTAAAGACGGTGTTTATAAACTAAAATCCACGCGGACGAAGTCGCGGGCAACAGCTAGTATAGTATAAAATAAATTTTTGATTATGCCAAACCTTCCAGATTTACATTTTATATGTAATATTATCCGATGTTTTTTCTTGTGCAACGTGAACAATTATAATAATTGCAAAAAATACATAAGTTGTGTGTGTGTTGTGTGTGATATCTCTAATCTAGAATCGATAAAATCAAATTATGAGTTAGCTCCCAGTGCGACCAGATAATGGATTTTTTGAAGATGGCCTTGGAGGAGCAAAAGGGATCAGCGCTGAGAAATTGTTTATTGTATACTCGTAGTATTCTACATGCAGCTGAATTTCTCGCATAGTTTGTACAAGTAGGTGGTACATAGAACAGTTCTCCATGTCTGGTGCGTATCCGGGGAGTACAGAAACTGATAACCTGCTGTATCAGTTGTGGACGGTCGAGGAGACCCTTGAAACATCATGTTCCGCTTGTACATCTGCGGTCTTGTAGTGTTCGTAGTTTGTGATGTGTGCATGAATTGTCCTATTCACCGCTCTGGTGCCTGCCCGGTAATTGAGATATTGCAGAAATCTCTTTCACTTCTCTCCTTTGTAAAAATATATCTTTACGATAAATGTGGACGAGTATACAGTCCACCTGATGGTAAGTGGATACTGTCGCCCATAGACATCCGGGATACATGCCAACATTAGTCCAAAATGACAAATGTTGGCACGCCCCCGGATGCGCTGCCTACCTTTGGAGATATAGGAATGGGTTTGGAGAAAGGGTTGAGAAAATGGGGAGAGATAGGATGGGATGGGAATGGGCTCTGGCACATCTCACTCACTACCGAAACACGTACGTACATTAGGGTAATACGATGAAAATTTATGAATGTCGTTCCAACCCACCAGCAAACATACAATTAGTGACAATGTATTTGTTAATAATTTACCATAATCGTTACAAGCAATTGTAACTGCTAAAACGATGTTTTATTTTGTTACTTAAAAGATATCAAAGAGATTTTAACAAATAAAGATAAGAATAGAACAGCGGTTTATATGACGGTTCGTCCACAGTTTTGACATTAACTGTCTGAACTTTAAAATATCTATGAAATAAAAGCTTTCATTTAAGGTATATAGTGGTACATGTGGGGTTTTTGGGACACTTTTACCCGTCGACTTTGTTGTTGTTGTTCTTTATTGCACTCAATGAATTGTTACAATGAGACATTACGATAATGCTATAAGTACAAAGACGGACTTCCTCTTACAAGAGTTACGGCACTTTGACAAATTTGGAAAAATCTGTGGTGAATTGCATTTTTGTGAAAATGAACGCTGATTGCGTTCATCAAGTTTCAAGCTTCGGGAAGTGTTCGTACACAACCTGCATGGCTTAATTGCTCAGGAATAGTGCACAGTTCTTGTCGCAGTAATTTGCGCACACGGGACTGTTACTATAACGGGAGTATGAGTGGCGCACATCGTTGTTACTCCCGTTCAGGCGTCTTTGATTCCAGCTGAAAATCAGCACTCGCCAGACGAGTATACAGTCCACCCGATGGTAAGTGAATACTGTCGACACAGTCGTCCATAGACATCCGCGATATATGCCAACATCAGTCCAGAATGACAAACGTCGGCACGCCCCGGATGCTCTGCCCACCTTTTCAGATTAAGGAATGGATTGGGAGCAAGGGTTGGGAAAATAGGGAGGGATAGGATGGGATGGAAATGGGCCCTGGCATATCTCACTCACTACCGAAACACGTACGTACATTGAAGAAATACGATAAAGTAGGAAATGCAGTACATTTCAAAGTAGTCTTCTGTGAGAGAGGCGTAACGTGGCCAGTCGAGTACGCCCAGCGGCTGTGGGAATGCAGCGTGCACCCCCCCCTATAGTAGCTGAATTACTTTCGGGGCATCACTAGTAATTTCAGAGAGTGGTAATCAGTCCACCCCTTACGGGTTCGCGGTATAGTGTCATTCACTGAAAACACTGCTGCCATTAGGAGACTCAAATATTATACTGATGCGTTTCCTGTACATTACGTCCACCGGTTGGAATGTCGCCAAGTGGAGCTGCGTCCCAAACTTCCATATTAATAACGCGAGACGCGAGGTTTCCACGAAATCATTACTTTTCACGTACCTACAATTTGTTTCTGCCAAGCTGTTTCATTACATAATAACGTTATTACTTAGTTTTTACCTATTAGAAAACTATCGTTTGAATGAATGCAAAACAGAAACGTACGAATACCTAGTGTTAACATATGTAGGTAGATTGATAAAATAATATCGATAAAATAATAGTACACAGGTACATGTTGATAGGGCGTGATGTCGGCTAAACGTAAGCGTCATTATCACCTGAGCCAGCGGCGAGTGTGGACGTGCTTCATCATGCGTGCGTTGCCGAACCAATGATGCTCGAGTTAAAAAGGTTGAGCAATGGTATCTGATTGTTAATCCTCCTAAAGTTCATTGTTACTGTGACATCTATCTGTGTGGAATGGGCCTGGCATATCTCACTCACTACCAAAACACGTACGTACATTGCAGAAATACGATAAAGTAGGAAATGCAGTACATTTCAAGGTAGTTTTCTGTGAGGGAGCGCCCAGCGGCTGTGAGAATGCAGCGTGTACTCTCTCCCTTGAGAGAACAATTGAACAAGAGTTTGAACAATCTATAAAACTTAGGTCCTCACAATAAAATCATGATTATTATCCATTCTGCTTTTTAAAATTCTGCGCTCTGTTATCCTTCACAGCTGAATCAGAGGCAATTAAAATTTCTATTTTAGTGCAATAATCAGTTTTAACCACCAGGGCAATAAAATTGAAATTGTTTTGGAAGCAAGTTGGGAGTAGCCAAATTAACTCCAAATATTCTGAGTGGGTCAGGGTTTTATAGTGATCAGTCAATATTAACTGAGAGGTAGTTAGAGTAATCTCTGAGCTCAGATTGTAGATTAATCAAATTATCGAAGTTGTTCCAAGTGATGGATCTGTTGTTTCAAGTGTACTATGTTAAGACTAAATATTTGCATCATGTTGATAATATATTTAGTCTAGAAAATGAAAATAAAGATTAAGATAAAAAAAGTAATAATACAAGGTTTTAGAGAATGTCTGTTGTATTATTATGTTGTTGTTATATCAGAAAGTTGATTAATTAAACAAGAAATATCCTCTAGTTAATTAATTAAATTAACTAATCCAAAAAATACATTAAACTGAACTGCTTAGTTTGGAGCGCGCGAGACGATTGGCGACCGCCGAGCACAGGACACAAGGACGGACAAAAAACAATACTAAAAAACTAACAAATAAAACGTCGTGTGTCGAAATTGGCTTAGCTTCCACAATTCAAGTATCAAAATTGTTATTCTAACTATTTTTAGTGATATGATAACCTATTAATTTCTTTGAATTTTTTCCAGCCTCAACTTTCATTCGCCAGAGTCTAAAATACAATCAATGCAATGTAAAACATACTATAAATGTGGCAATGCACTCCCTTACTAACCACGATGGGGTTTCGGGCCATAATCCACCACGCAGGCCTGGTGAGTATTGCTGATTTGTATGTCTCAGATTTTTTTTAATTCTAGGGTTTATGAGTTTCCTTACGATGTTTCCATTCACCACCGAGCTAATATAAAATTCAATATTTGATGATCTCACGGGTGAGAGTCGGGAATAGACAGATACCACAAAGATATCATCTCTCACAATGTAAAACATGCATTTTGTTAATAATTGGGAACTACTCGAAGTCGACGAGCGTGAATACGCCAATTTAATCGTTTTTAAATATTGTCTAATAATAACCTAAATATAATGAATATGTAAGTACTATTCTTCAAGGCTTTGAATAGCGGTGGCGGTCGTACCCGCATACCTAAGTGTCTATGGGTGACGGTAACCACTTACCATCACGTTATTTCTCTCGATGTATTTATTTTCTGTTTTGCATTCATACGATCCATATATATATTCTTATTAAAAGCATTACATATTTATTGGATGTAAAAACCACGGATCCATTTATTGAATAAATGATTTGAATTTGAATGAAGTCGCATTTGTGAGGACGCTTCCACAAATTAGGTTCTGTTGTTTGAACGGAATTTTAAGTGAATCGAGATGTGCAAAATTATGTGACAGTATAAAGATTAGAGTATCGAATATTGGAATGAATGCCGTTTATTTACTTACTTTATTGTCTACTAGCTGTTGCCCGCGACTTCGTTCGCGTGGTCTTCAAGTACTAGTTCAGAAACCTTCGCGGGCGTGCGCAAAACAACTCACCAAAGTTTCATCGCAATCGGATGGTATAGGAACGAATACGGGACAAACAAACAAACATTCATTTTTATATATATATATATATATATATATATATATATAAATAGATAAGCGTCGGGCATATTGGGTTTAAGTTAAATTTAAAAAAACAGTTATCCCAACTTTCATTTTTGCATTTATATATATAACAATAGCGATTACCTGTACCTTCAGTCGCACTGACTGCGATAAAAACTATGCGTATGTCAAATTTGACAACGTTTTGTTGATTTGTTGTTGTTATGTAACAAACAAACATATCGTATTTTGGAGCAATAGCTCGTAAGCAGTCGTATCTATGTGGTAGTTTTAAGCGATAATTAAGAGTTTATATTCAAGCGATTCGCTTGAATTTGTTAAGCCGGTGTCGTGCAGTCGCGTATCACGCGGTAGATGGCTCACTGTAATATCAACATGTTATCATATATTGTATATTATAGATTTTAGGTATTGGTAGCTTGCTGTTAAATTCAACGTAGTGCTGTTAAATTTCCTATTTAAAAATAAATCAAAACAGCAAATTTTCGACGACCAAGTTTGGAAAAATATTAAAGATAACCTAAAGAAAAAATGAAAAACATCATCAAATTAATTATTATCAATGAGATATTACGTTAAAACCATGTAATATCAATATTTTCATTTTGTTTGTTGTTATTTTTACAATTTCGCTTGTCACTGCAATCTTATAAAACAGCTCTCAATTATTATTTATTTTAAGACAAACCGTATTTTGTAGACCTTTATACGCGGCCCCCACAATACAGACTAGCTTAGTTTGGGGACCATAGTTAATTCTTCAATTCTATACATATCAGTAAATTAAAACATAAATCAGAAATAATGCTCCATTTATTAACTGTGTTATTTTTATTTTTTAAATAAAAAACTCGCTTAATATGACACAACCAGCACATAATGGGTATCGGTGTTATTTTTTCAATTCCAATTCGATTCTATTCCATCCTATTCCACTCTATTCAACCCTAATCCGTCCTCTTCCATTCTATTCGCTTCAATTCAATTCAATTAATTTATTTTGAAAAAGCAAAGACAACAAATGTGGTGTTACCATTCTATTCTACTACATTCAATTCGATTCGATTCAATTTAATTTATTTCTTTTGCAAGAACATGCATTATAAACTAAATAAAAATAAATTAGTGTTAAATTATAAACTCCCATTATGTTTTGCCTTAATAGGCGTGTATAAAAATCTCGTTATGTGAAGTTCCAATACTGTTATTATTATAACTGTGACAAAGGTATCCCCAAAGATACTCCAGATATTTCATTATCGTGTCGTTGACCAGCCATTCTCTTGCCAAAGTGGAAATGTTTAATATTTCTCGCAATCGCTTTTCTAATCTTTGCCGTGTCAGAGCTCGCATCAACTGGCATGAAATCAACAAAGTTTTGTTCCTCTCTTTTGTAATTTTGTTCTCGAAGAACTGTTTTTAAACAAGAACTCCATTTAGCTATTAGCTAGGTATAAGTAATCTTCTCTATTTGTCTTCTCGTACCATAGACATAGATTTTTAATTTTACTACGTAAGAGGATCAATTATTTTGTCCAATTTTCTGAATATATGTATTATATGAGATAACTATCATTTTTTAGTGCGCGTAATAACGAACATATTTTGTTTTAACTTGACCGTTTTGAATGTCTTTGCGTTCTCATATAAAATTTGTTAAAAATAAGTACTTACATAGGTACTAGGTTTTAATATAGGACAGCCGAATTACTAGAATTTACCTATGTGTAATAAAATATGTAAAATTTTAAACAAGCCTAGATGGAACAGACTTTTTATAAAGCATTTCTGATTTACGGCGCCATATTGGACTATGCAAATTGGTTCATTTGCATTACTTTGTTAGCTGTAACGAAAATATTTTGTGCATAAACAAGCAAGGCAGGAAAACAGTGATCTTTTTAATATTTAGCCCGGATACGTCTTATTTAATACGATTCACTGGGTCTAATAGGGAAAAAGTGGCGATGTCCAGCCCGGGGACGGGGACGGGGACGGGCCACCGGGATTGATGGAAGTAAATCTTTAGTACTTCAGTACTTTAGTCTTTATATAAATAAATATTTTAAATAATTCTGCAATTTATTTAAAGTTCATGATAAACGTTCGGAATATTAAAATTATGTTAGCACACGTATAAATTAATCGGCAATGAAAATGAAAATGACACGTGTCAGTTAATTATTAATTGTTTTAGATTAATTTATTTGAAATTCGGATTCCAGGAGAAATATATATCCTACAATTAATCATATAACGTTTTTTGGGAATATTTTTTAGAAAAACATTTTTTGGGCGTCGTATTCAGCAAATGTGTGTGAAAAAATTACGAAAAACTAAAAAAAACGGTTTTCTCGTAAAAAATTTTTTGATATCAGAGTTAACTCATCATTGATATCAGATCATTGTTAACTCAGAGTCCTGATGAACGGAAGTCATAGTTTCAGGATTCGGGAAAATTACTAATGATCCTTATAGATCCTATATAATTAACTAAAAATGAACATTACGCTAAAACCAAGGCTCGCATAAAATACAGACGATTTAAATTACGTGCTTTGCTTAGATTTAAACTGTGTTGTTGGAAACTAACCTCTATACAGACTGCATAAGGTACTATAAAACACGACAGTCACTAATTCTAAGACTTTGCATTCCTATTTATCCGGACATTTAAGATCTTAACGTTTATTTTTTCATTGTTTTCGCAGTGTAAAATACTCAGCTGAAACCTCAACAGTTTATTTTGTTTTTCCATTATGGCATTGCTACAGAATCCATTAAAAATTCACTCATATTTGTTGTAAGAAAACGGCACGTCGTCTTGCTAAGAGTGATTTTTGAAACGAGGAGCTTTGTGGTCCCACATTTTTTTTATGTACGAAGGCGGCATACGCGTATACAGTCCACCTGATGATAAGTGGATACTATCGCCCATAGACATCCGCGATACATGCCAACATTAGTGCAAAATGACAAACGTTTGCACGCCCCCGGATGCCCTGCCTTCCTTTGGTGATTTAGGATTTAGAGAAAGGGTTGGAAAAATGGGGAGGGATAGGATGGGAATGGACTCTGGCACGTCTCACTACTACTTCGTCTATATTTCAGCCATTCAACTTGTAATAAGTTCCATTCACCATTCATATCATAGAAAACTGGCTATTTGTGATATCGAGGGTCGCTGTTTTAGAAATATGATAATGGGCTTTGAATTTATATTTATATATTTATTATTTTTTGTTCAGAGTGACAAAAGCGCGGATTTAATGTTTTAACCCCCAATCCGGTTAGCAGGCGTGGTGTTTATGAGCCCTTACATTCCTCATGCACAAGATAATGTGTATTCTGAAAGGGCGCTGCTTGCATTGCATTACATTGCAATTGTAATTTCTGCAAATAAATATTCTGATTTTAACAGTGAAGTGCTTGTCCTCGCCTCTTCCCTTGAGCGTGAGATGTGGTGAAGAAAGCGGGGTGACGGCGAGGACGCCCAAAAGGTCGAGTATTGAGTCAAGTGCAAGTTACGGGTTACAGCATTATCTCCCAGTTAGTTTGGGCTAAGTGGAGATGTGAGGCCCGGGACAATGATTACGTAGCCGTGTTTTATCGTACCATAGGCCTACGTCTCTCCATAAATGGATATAGGTCTACACTTCAATCTGTCACCGCATACGATCTTCGGCTCTTCTTACTCAGCCAGTAACGGTGAGTTGCTTTAAGTCGCCTACCTGGCTGCGTCCCTTGCTTCCACGAAGGTCGTGGATTCATTTACCCGATTATCCCCATCTTGTACGTTACCATAATCTTATAATATCGGTTTAGATCTAGTGTGGTTATATTTAGGAACATGTCGTTGGTTGTAAGAACACGAGTGTATGCAAAGTACAGAGAGAATACAGCGGTTCAGCTTCATAGATAGCGACCGATGTCAAATATTATACTTTAATAGTACGACAAAATTGGAGAATTTGCGGAAAGGAAAAATCCTACAACGGACTGAAAGCGCCCGACTGGTCGAATTAGCCTTCTCTAATAGAAGAGTCTCGTAACATATACGGGAGTGAGTGAGTTAAGTTAAGAGAATGGGGAATGGGAAAGGGAAAGAGAAGTGTTCCATTTTATTACATTACCTATTTCCTATCCTATCCCATCGAGTGCAATCACAAAATTTTGTCATCCTAATATACTTTCTCGATATTTCACCCCTCTAAGGAATAATGGTGAGTACCTCCTCATCTAGTGATTATATATATTCCCCAACAATTATTTCTCAAAGTTCACTCGTAAATTTCCAAACATAGGCAGTGTATCCGATGACGTTAACGTTTGTCAATCCTGACGATCGCTATATTCTGACATCGCGGGTATCCAAGGGCAACAATATCCACAACATTACAACCGGGACTGTCTGATTATCTGCCACAATCTTTCTATAAAAAAATGTTGCTATAAATTAGTGCGGATTATCTGAAAACAGGTAACCGCTGATAGTTAGCACCTAAAGACTGACAAGTCGATGACAAAGGCTCTAGCAATCTCCTCAATAGGTTTATAGTTAATCCACTATACCCGCTTTCAAACTGCACAAAACCACAAGAGTTATCGACCTCGCACAACAAGCCAGTCAAGCATTTGGACCCAAACAACTGACAACAACATCACAACAAACCAAAATCGCCTTTAAACCATCAGTATATGAACTAGGAAGTTTGCAAAATGTTGCTGGAGCACGTATTACACGGACTAGATTTTGGAGCCAAGCCAGGGACTACACGCGTTTGGGAATCCCTACTTTATACGACTTTAAATCAAAACTCCAGGAGAGATTGGGTTATATATCATGTGAATCAAACGTCTTTCAGGTTTAAAGTTTAAAGGTTTTGATATTGGAGTAAGTGGAGTTATAAATTGTAGCACGTATGTAGAATTTTTAGAATAAATAGAATGTATAATGTAAATAAAATTCTGTAACAAATGAAGTAGCAAGTTAGGAAGCATTTCGGCGTTCTGGGTAAAAAGAAAAATGTGATACTTACATAAATGGATAGCAGGTCATTCAAGGTTCGTTGGTAGGGTTGCTGAAGAATTTTCAAGTTATAGCAGCGGGCTGGACCAGAACATTACTCTAGTATAAGTACTAGGCCCTCATGGAGGAATTTATGATTCATTGGACGAACAGTCAACGAACCAAGCACGCTAAAACTCTGATAAAGAGATACGGGCAGAAATTAACCGTATGTTTATTTTTGGACTAATAATTCCAAAGCCTGCACATTCTGTTCTGAGCAAGACTCAATGCACAATATCAATGCATTTGCTTTGTGAATGGCTGTTTGATGAACAAAAGATAAGTAGGTATATACCTAATACCTAAATAGTAGGTAGGTACGGGTGTTCATCTATTAAAACCGGAAGCTTTTCAAGAGACCAGTATACGCACACTTATATCTCAATGTTCATATTCAAATCATACAAGACCAAAATGGTTTGATACAACATCGACCAACAATTACAAACATGTTCAAATTCTTATATAGGTATTTGCACACACGGATAACCGAGTGCAAGTACACGGACTTTTGAAAAAATAAGGTTTTTAATAAGGTAAATCACGAAATTCTTCTACGCAAAATAGCTTACAATTGTATTAAAGGAAATCTTCGTTGGTTAGCTTCATACCAATAGAACTCAAAAAGTTTTTCTTCTCTATGAATCCGAAATTTCTATTCGACATCCGGATAAATCTGCAGTACCTACTCTCAATCAACTAATGAACTAGAGTCATCTAATACCGTCATTATCATGGGTTTTATTTGACTGGCTGTTATACGTTTATCAAGTTGTTTGATGAAATTTCTAAATGTTCTAATGCATTAATTTATATATAAATAAACGCAGATTAAATCAAACAACAAACTAACGTTGAATGAACAGTAATTATTACGTAACTACACTGTATATCGTAATAAACACGATTAAACACGACATGATAATTAAACCGCAAGACTATCACAACATAACGGGTATGCTAAGTTCATACAAGCGCGTAAAATGCGGATTACGCACACAGAAGCAATTTAGACGTACGGACGGGATCACTCGAGGTTCATTAATATGAAATAATAAAATAAATTGTGTGTAAATTATAGTTTTTACTTTTTCTATTTACAGGACAAATGTTTAAAGAAATATTGTGCGATTTATTGATGTCTTTTTTTTTAAAACAAGCAAAAATTACAATGTTTTTTATAGAATGACAGTAGATGTTCGTTCTATTAAATCTAATAATTCCAATAAAACAAGGGCAGTCCCTATCTTTAGAAACAATTATCTTTCCGAAATTTCAATCACTTCGAGCCAATGAGATCTTTTGTGTTCATCCGATTCTATCTTCTACGCCTCTTCGGTGGGCGTAGTCATGATGGGGCAGGTGCTTGCCCACCCACCCCTGGCATAGGAAAGAATGAGTAACAGACTTTCTGCACTACGCTATCTCTATTTAAATTATAAGAAAATAGTTTGCATTGCCTCACTCCCTTAAAAATCCTGACTACGCCCTGCCTTGTTAAGATGATATTCACACACATCAGTTTATTCATCAGTCGTAGAATTACAATGACAATGAATTACATTAATCATGTAGATTAATCATGAATTAAAGCACAGTAGATTAATCATGGATCCTTCTCTTTGGAGGCTGTGCTGATGTTATTATTGGCTAAGTCTATTATTTAAAGGAATATAAATGTAGGTATGTATTTTAATGATAAGCAAAAAATACTGATTGGGCTGCAAATGATGATCAACAAAACAAACTCTGTGAATAACTTAAATAAATATTTTTAAATTACTAAGAATGTCATCACAAAGTCCATAGAGTCCTAAGTCACGGGACTCCTATGCCTTTACTTATTGTCACCAGAGAAACCTGACCCACCTTTAAATCTGCTGCCATCGATTTACGGACTCTTCAGAATTTTTTGCTGCTAATTCAATAATTTCTTTTAAAAATTGGGTGTAACAGGCAATAATTTTCAGATAAGTTTATAAGGTCGCTTACCGTTTATATTCCTATTGTGACTTTAAATACATAGTGACAGGAGACACGAATATCAAATGTTCTGCCTTAGCCTTTATTATAGATGTCTCACTGAGTCTGTTGGGCTCAGCCTCCCTCCGTAAACACGAAGGGAGTCAGGCCAAAATATTTCAAATCTACAGCAACAATATTGTTCGACAGTTATGTCAATTTGTTTAGAATTTATAATCGTGACAAATTTAATCATGGTTTCGTCAGTGGAAAGGTAAAAGATTTACCCGCCACTATGTCAAAATTGAATTATACAATGTCTCCGAAATTATTGTAAAACTGTGGGTTTTGTGGCAAAATTGATAGTTTATTAACGTGCGTATTTTTTTTCTGTAATTTTTGTGATAATCATATAAAAGCATATGACTACGAGTCAACTTTTCTGTCCTAAGTAAACCTACTATCACTTTGGCGACTCCTAATTTACTTTGACGGAACTGGATAAAGAAGAGTTGTTAATTACGAAGAAAACTTGACAATGGCACAATGCGCTAACTGTGCTATTGCCATATAAGATAAGAAAAAAAAAAGAATATTGTTACTTAGGAATACAACGCTTGCTGGATATTCTTGCAATACAAACCTAATTTAGCTGCGACTACAATGCCGCGTGCTACGGGTATCGATTTATGTAAGGGTTGTCAATAGAAAAGTTCACTAGGTTAAGACCTAGCGGATATCTTTGTATTTATATGAAAATGTGCACTAAAATATTACGTACGGTTAGGCCTGGCTCATTCGGCACTTCGAAACTTGTACTTACCTATTAGTTATCATATGGTACGATGAAAAAAATGTTGAATTCCGGTGGAAAATTACTATAATGAGAACTATTAAAACTAGCGATGTCACAATGCATACATACATACAATCCTTAAAATACCTTACTTTACAACCTTCAAAAGGGAGAATCAGTTATTTTCAGTATGTTCAAGAAAAAGGAAGTAATAATTGACCAGTCAAGGGCGGCTTTGCCGAATAGGCTCATAGATACAAAATAGAACAACGAATACAAGAGAGACCAAGTGACGAACAATGTAGGTATATAAATATCTAGGCATACTTAAGCATATTGATAAACTGATTTGGAAAACAGGTCCCTAGTTGGCGAAGTATTGGCAAGTCGAAAAGTTTTTTAATCGGTCGCTACGCAACTTTAGTACCTAACGAGTGTGTCAAAGTAGGTATCGATATTGGCAAAAGTTTCTCGGTAGGCGCCAAGTTTGAGCAATATGAGTTTTGAAAACATGAAGGGTTTAGTAAATATGTAGTATATGTAGGTAGTACTCTACTAAAGAAGGTTACCTTAACCTCAAAACCTGAAACTTACCTGAAAATATATATTTGACAACCCTAAGAGGGTTGATTCAATCAGCTAAATGGTTTGGACAGTTCACTCGGCTCGTTTAAAACCTCGCCAGGTTATCTTATGTCTATTTTAAAACTATTTGATTTCTGTTTGGCTGTTAGAATTGAAATACACGTGAAATATGTTCTTTGTGAGGTGTATTTGTAAGTATGAATGCTATTTAGCGGGGAATATACGTTTTTTTTCATTTAATTCTCTGACCACACAATCTATACTAACAAAAAATATGTAGCCATTCTATTAAAATCCATGTGTAAATGGAGAGCCGTTTCTTACTTCTAATGTATGTATTAGGTGCGTATATATTATATATTAGTGCCTACTCGAAGACAAGCTCTAATTTAGAATATTAGATTTAGAAGTACGACAAGGTACGGCACACTTGCTACTGGAGTTGTGTGTCTCAGACAGCTGCATTGACATAGTTGATGGTAAGCCATTTAGATGAGCCATCTGTTTCAGTCAAAAACTTAGAATGGCTTAGAGCGGCACAAAAACCTTTTAGCGTAAAGCCTGGGTGTAAGGTGTAGCGTGGATAGCAATTACATGTTCATGTGTGTAAGTGCCCTCATAGCATGTGTGTAAGTGCCTCATGGATAGCAATTACATGGCGGCTGATTTGAGCGGCGGGAGAGCATGCTTGCATGTGTTGTTTGCGCGTATAGGTTAAAACCAGTTTGTGTTTGCCACTTTAAATATGACTCTCTCACCTATACGCTGTCTGATCACTGAGGCCCTCCAGTCAGCGCTCAAATGTCACACACTGTAAACGCCGCACGCCCCGCAGAACGCTACTTCACTTAGATTTCAGCTACCTACTTGGGTTTTAGTCTATATTGATTTTTTCCCCTTTTTTTCGGAATGGCTAAATTCGTGTGGCCCTAATGGCCTTTCAAGAGTCACCGGACATGTATGGTTTACGGCGAGCGCAGAAGGCGCAGGAACAAAAAGTGTTTCCAGCAACGAGCCTAAGGTTTCCCCCGGCGGTAGACCGGCTGAAGGAACGTACCTCGGCTTAGGGCGGTGCTTTGGGAGGGTACCGCTAGATCGCGAGTCGGTGAGAAGTGTACAGGCACGTGCCTGTACACTGGTATAAGTGATGGCTAAAGGCCGGTGTGTTCACGGTGTAGCGAGGGGAACGCTCTCGTCTCCGCCGCCGGAGACGGTGTATCTGTGTAGCCTGTGAGTGGTGAGTGTAGTGTAAGAACCGCATTGGAAGTAGTAATTGGGTTGTCGCGGTCGTTTGGTATGTGCCGAGGACGACGACGACGGCAACGGGGAGGGTCATTCCTATCGGGGACATAGGTTAGGCTGGAAACAATTATGGGTTTGGGATGGTAAGAGACTGTCGTAGGAGCGTCGGGCGGAATTCTAAATGGAAGGTTTATCAGAATTGTGCAAAACTCCATGACTTGAGCTGCTTGTAAATAGCTTTTAAAGTTTATGTAAACCCATTAATTGTGTCTAAGACTGATTCACAATATAAAACAGCAGTTGAACACCGGATTGTTCGAAAAATACTATAAACAACACTACTCCTTTTTGTAAACAAATGTATCCTTGAAAAGAATTTACATTTCTATTTTTTCCAAAACCTAACGGCCATTTTCGTGCGAGCGTCGCTTCAAAAATACAATTTAAATGCGCTCTCTTATCTGTGCGGGCGAAACAAGAGCTGTGACTACGAAGGGGGTTTCCGGGGCGGTGAGGTGCGGGGAGGTTAAACGGAGGAGGGGAGGGGAGGTTAATGGAGGAGCTTATCTCATTCCGGCACTATTGGCGCTTCTGTGCCTGGACATGTGCAATGTGCATGGAATTTAGCTTAAGGCCGTTTTCTTAGCAACATTCACAGTAGTTTTGTTGTTTACGAATCGTTTTACGGCAGTAGTATTTACAATGGTTAAATTTTTCCGAGATAAAATTGTTTTAACATTGCGAGATGACCTCGATGTTTTTTGTTTAACGATAATCGGAGGTAGATTAGCTACCAGGTGTGCATTTCATAATTTAAAATGTCTGTTACCTACTGATAATTCTAAAGTACGTGTTGCCTGACTTATTGACATGGCCACCGTTATGGATTTACTTTTAAAATATAAAATTAGAGTATAGTTTTTAGTTTATAAAAATTAGAGTATATTTTTTAGAGTTTATAAAAATTAGAGCATATTTTTTAGATTCCAGCAGCCGGCGCGCGGCGATTTCCACCTTATCACTGGTCTTTTTGAACGATTCGCACTTTACTTTCAGTGGTGCCGAGGATGGCAAGCAAAACGAAGCGAGGTTAATTGCAATGTGTGAATTTTCTCCAGGTGACATTTATCAGTTGTCATTGATCATGGACTAAAAGGCCGCGTTCAAAAATATGACCAATTAAAAAAGTGGCGCGAACAGAGCATTCGATAATTAATTCTCAGTCATTTACGAACTACGGGGAAACCGCCAATTAAGTAGCTCACCACGCAATTTCAGTACCTACGGGGCACGTTTTATTTGGGGAGAAACGGAAATAAGGTCGCTCTCGGGCATAACGGACCAGTTGTATTCTTCATTAAATGGCTGTTTGATTTACGATCTATCTATCTTCAAAAGGTGTGTGGTAGTAGCGTGAAGTCTCATCGTTAGCGGATGTAGATGTGTATTATATAAACGTTTAAGGGAATAAAAATCAATATTTGTAGACTGGAGTTGGTCTGTTAGATTAAATACTCAATTACTAATGTATTAACTCTATATATTATATTAAATATTAATGTTCACATAAACAAAAATTGCTCGACTTCCGGTCGTCGTAACAAAGCACGATTAGCGGAAGAGCGCGGCCGGAAGTGCCGCCAGCGGCTGCCGGAAACGGAAATAAGATATACGAAACATGGGGGGCTTCTTTATAACATTACATATATTTAATTGATCATTTCGAGACGTCTGCTCAAATCGGATACATGGACAAAAATGCGAAATGAACGGGTTTATCTATATGTCACAGCAAAGAGACGAGAAATGATGAAACTATTATCGGATTTTCTCTGTTTGTAACATCTATTGAGCCAGTTATATGCAAATAAATATTTGAATTTATAATTTTTGAATTTGAACCAGGGCATAGACGACTTACGTGCTGATTTTTTGAACGCCAATACAAAGAGGAGGGATGTTATAAGTTTGGTGTGTATGCCTATTTCTCTGGGGCGTCGTATCTATTTAATCTAGGCGAACTTAATGTGAAAAATTAAAGCGGGTGCAGTAGAAATTAATCAGTGAGTTTAATTCATCTGTTATAATAATAATCGTTATTTAGTGAAAGTTCTTCGAGTATTCCCATCTGTTCGATCCCAGTCCCTAATAGGAATTTTTGTCACGCTGGAACTTGATCTGTTTCGGTCCCAGTGGGGGAAAGCGGAAAATTTTGTCCCTTTGTTCCCAACTTGCCTTGTGCTTAAAGCCACAATTAAAGTGTTGCCAGTAGGGAAGTAAAGGTGACGTTTTTTTAAAGCGTCCTGTCAATCCTTTTACACATGCAATCTGTGAATCAGTTACACGCAGCGAGCATACGTCTTGCGTATCCAATATACCTACGAGTAATAATGCGTTCACAGTGCTGGTGGGATTGGAGCGTTTCTGTAGTACCTCGAACATGTTGGCAGAGGCTCGTGCTGATGGCTTCTATGCCATAGTATGCAAACGGTGCGCTACTTTGTTAAGCTGACTGCGCGCATCTTCCAACGGCATCCTGCCGCATATTTGCTGAGAAGTTCGATTCTCCCATCCCGACGCATTGGGTACGCCTGCACATGGAGAAGAGCTAATTCTATTTAGGTAGATATTATTACTCTTATTAAGTACATATTATGTATTTACTAACAATTGAATTAAATTACTATAATTATTAAGAAATTAATTATCGTTTGGGATAAAGTTCCGAGATTGAAAAATCATATAATTTTTATATTAAAGATTCAAATTTAAAATATGTGAATATGATAAAGTGTTGGTATTATTATTTTTATATTATTTATAATCAGCGTAATTATAAAATACATACATATATAACATCAATAACACATAAGTTTAACAGATTGAGTAAGATATATTTAGGTACCTATCACGTTTACAGACTTCTTAACATTATCAGTATCTACAGTAAAGTATAAAAAACTAAACTTATATGTTAATTTTATATATAACTATATGTACTTGCTGATTAGAAAAGTATATATTTTCAAAGCTCTAGCGTCTAATATAATAAATAATAACATCAACATTTATTTACCTACTCGTTATTTGATTTTTTATTATTCAATTTCCGATTTATTTTCATGATCGGTATTGACTTTGATTAATGTTTCTAACTTAAAATTTCGTTGTCTCAAAATTCTGTTCAAATTCTGTTTTACTTAAATTTCAAAATCTGTCATTCTAGATCCGACAATAAGGTCCCTTTACAGATAATGTTACAATTGAGCATTATATATAACTGTGACAGTAAACACTAAGCGTAAACAGACGATGCGAGCGTTACGTAAATAGGAAGTTTAATTGTATTACGGAGGTCAAGGCGAGGCCCTTTTTATGCATGCAACCCTGTTTAATTCCTAGTTGAGGGGTAATGAATCGATATATACATACACGGGGAAGGCATCGTTTAATTTTTCAAGAACAATTGAGCTAATTAACCGAAATAATAATAATAACGCCACAACTAATGTTCCCTTTGTCGTGGCTCCACAGACACACACACACATAGACTAGAACAAACGTTTACTTTGTCCGACCGGGAATCGAACTCGGGACCTTTTGCACAGGCATGTGACTACCAACTGCGCCAATCGCTCGTCATAGAACGTTAATAGCATAGACACGTGATACGTTTTTGTAGATAATGTTTTTAGGGTGATTTCGAGGAAATATAACTATTTCGGATATTTCGGCAAAATTACGACTTCCGAATATTGGAAAAAAATCACTACATCTCGACGAGGGTTGCTAAAAAGTGTCACAAATTTAATCACCTCCAATAATACTATCTCTACAATTATACTCACTAATAAATACTACTAATTAATTAATGATCTCGTACTAAAAACTCCAATTTAATGAAACCAGTGTCACATGCAACATAATAAAATATTACCGAAGCGTACAGATATAGAGATGTATCCTCTCAAATGAGCGCGTTCGGAGCAGTTCCGCTGTGAATTGGAAAAATTGTTATAAAGAATGTACGCATTGGTTTTTACAAACTGTAGTGTAACTTCTGTTATGTTCAAATAAATAATTATTTAAGAATGAAACTATTAAATAATTATTAGAAATATAATTTTATTATTAGCTTTAATTCTAATATAGGTGAATTTTTCGATCGTTTTTCTTCACAGCATGCTGATACACATTTTCTATCCCCAGAATTCCTAACCTAGACCGTTAATATACCCACCCAAGCCAAACCTGACCCCATTTGTCATGAATTTAATTAGTATTTGCACGGCTTGAGGTAAGTCTCTTGTCATAATATATCATTGAGTAACCGAAGCAAATTGGTTCTCTCGATAATAAAGGTGAGCTCTACTGGGATGTTAGTACATACTAATGTACCTACTAACGTCAAATTTATCGATGAGTTGTAGGTCAAACCAATTTTTATTTCGGATTCATTTGAACAGAATGATAAGAACGAAATTTCAAATCTCATCAACCGGTAAATTCAGTGTTATATTTGTTCTAGTGTTATATTTATCCACACTTTATTGTTTTAGCAAAAGTCGAACTTAATGCTATAAAACCATTTTCACTCGGCCAATGTTGAGTCTGTTTAATAATGCTATAAGTAAGTGCAGGGGATATAAATATTGTAGATAACATCTAATAACTATAGGTAAAACGATATTAAATAATATAAACTATAATGTAGTAACTATAGATAAAGGGCGAAATCCAAACATGCTTTGGACTTTGACTAAAGAGACCTTGTCAATCCTAGGGATTGACCAGTCAAACCTAAGAGCGACTGTGCGTCGGTCTTTGACTATAACTTATTATCCACTAAAATTATACATTAGACTTTTTCTTATCGTAACTATTGAAATCTGGTATCCAATTTCTTACAAACACAGAGGGGCGACTAAAGTAATTATTTAGCTCAGTGGAAACAATTTCAATTAAAGTTCCCACTAGACAGAATCTTTTATTTGTAATGCGCTTAAAGTTTCCAATAAACGGAATGCGAAATTCGTTGTTGGCAATTTTCAAGTAGTTATTTCATATTGCAAATTGGGTCTAAACGCGCACAGTTAGCTTTTGTTTAATTTTCAATAAATAAACAAAAATAATTATACAAATTATCACATAATAATAATAAAAGTAAATACTCTTTATTGCATACAAATAGTTATTACATGTGCACAAATAATAAATGACAGAATACAATAAGCGGCCTTATCGCTAAGGTGATCTCTTCCAGGCAACCTTAGGACAGAGAAGAATAAAAGGGATATAGGTAGTGCAAAAAGACCGAAATCCACAGATGGGGATCATGTTCAATATATACTTATCGGCAATATCGATAATAAATATAGTATAATAAATACATATAATCATAAATAACTTAATAATATATAAATACATACATAGATATCTACATCTACACTGCACCCAATATTAATTAGCAAATAAGATTAAAGTTGACAAGGACAGAAAGATAAGAGGGAATTGAGGTCTCCAAGGGACGAAATAGAACAGGTTAGAAAAAAAAACGTAGCGAGAGGAAATCATTAGGTAAAGAAAGAAAATAGAAATCCAAAGGAACTAACTAATAGAATAATGATTTCTAACTTGCCTTTTAAAACTAGACAGCGACTGAGCACGTCTAATGACAACAGGTAAGGAGTTCCAAAGTCGGAATTGATAAATTTAAGGGCGTTTAGGGCCGAAGGTGGACAATAGGTATAATCCGAGCTACCCATAACCCTCTAACGTAAAACCAGTTAACAGTAGGTTAACGTAAAGAAACACATACACACAGAGACACACACAGAGAGTTTCTTAAAAACAAGGAATTAATGAAGTGTACAAGTGTCACAATCTACAAAAATACTTATGTTCTATTTTGTATTTTCTATTTGGGTTGTCATTATCAAAAAATGAGCCTTAAAATCGTATTATTTTTATTCTGAGAAGTAGTACATTTGGCAGAAATATACTGGGATCTAAGTAACACTGTTAATGACACAAACGGTATTTGCAGTTCCATTAGAGTGAAGATATTTCTGCTACGTGCCCCGGGGCTGTTGGGCCGCAGTTTTGCGTTACCACTGAACGAATAAGGGAGGGAACATGGTGATTGGGCGTTAGCGTATGTTATATTCTATTATTACTAGCCGTGTGGGAGGCAACTAAAGGATAAGAAACTTGCTCCCGCAAGCCATGATGACTTAAACCACCTTCAAAAGAGTGGCCTCGCCAACCCGCTTAGCCAGCGTGACATTTTAAGGTCATTTGAAACAGCCAAACAGTAGATTGACGTTTAGTTTCTGGATTATACTGGTAGATCTAAGATTCGGCACCTCTGACAATGTCGTAAAGGCGCGGTGACGACCCTGCTTCAAATTTTGTTATCTAATCACGACACGATTCGTGAGCCTCGGTGAGGTTGTCCGGCACCCAGCGTGATACTATCCTCCTGCAATCTGCAATCTCTCCTGAATATCCTCGTATTAGCCTGTTTTCACAATTTTTTCCACTACCGCCACGTTTTTTACAGTAACAGCCGTTAAAAGGCGATCGCTTTTTTCTACGTCAGCCAAACGTAGTCAGTCGACTACGCTTAAATTCATTGTACCAACGATACACAATTGCCATAGAAGGACACTTGTCTGCAAACACCATTTGAAGTCTGTTAAAAAAATCTTCAGGTTTTAAATAACATTTAAAATCATACAAAATCATAGCGCGGTAATGTTCCCATCGAATATCCATTTTTTAATGAGACACGATATTTTGATTCGCTCGTAAAAAATACGGAGAGAAATTTGAATTTGGAATGTTTTGTTTTTATGTTATAGATAGTAATAGTTTTAATTGACATCAATACCAGCCAGTGTTTCATAGATTTGACGCAAAACTCTCTCTCTATATTTAATACCATAAGGTATTTTCTGCCAGTCACCAAACAAATTATACAGGGTACAGAAAAAATATTGTGGTTGCAGTTTTAAATTAGAAAGTATTTTAAATGGTTCAATAGGATATAAGAATTAACTAGCATTTCCTGCGAGTTCATGCGTTTAGACCTGATTAGTTTGATTTCCGTGGAAACTTTATAGCTAATATGTATAAAAAGTATCCTAAACCGATTAATCTGTATGTAAGTTATAATTATACCAAATTTCGTTAGAATACCTTCGGTACTTTTTGCTTCACGCGCGTTCAAAGAGACAGACGGATAGACTGACAGACAGACAAACAAAAATTCCAAAAATTATTGTTTCGGACTCTGTACCATTCGTAGTTTTTTTCAACGATGATTTTTTTTCAAATAATATTTAATGTCTACAGACACGGCTTCGTTAAGATTTTATTATAGGTGCAGTGCATAAATCTTGAACGTCAATTAGCAATGATTAGGTCACTTTTAGAAACGGCTCTGTTCTGGTTGCTCGGAAAAATAAGCAATTGTTACGTTCCATTAGCGTCAGTGTTGGCGACAGCCCAGTAATTATGTTCGGATAAAGTACAGAGGCGCGTAGAGTCATAAATGGCTGAAATATTTGGGAAATAATTAAGAGAATAAAAGTAATTATATTACTGTATTGTGAGTGGCGATAGCCCAGGAGTATCCAGGCTGAGTTCAAATCTTCGGCCCGTACCACTTAGTTTATACTTTAATATAGATATAATAGTGTTTCAGGGAATTGACCCTATAAAATAAACAATATTGAGTTTCTTTGTAACCGTTTATTGTTTTTTTCACACATAATTATTTACCATAATGGTGGATTTAGCACAGTATTCTATAGTAAAAGTCCTACCTGTAACAAAAGAAACGACATTAAAGTCTATTCTTCAAATGTCAATCCCTTTCGTTTCAGACAACAGACAAATTCACAATATTAAACTATCCAAAACAACAACGCCATCGTCATCTACCCATAGATTACCCTACATCGATATACAAGATCGATAACCTTGTATATCGATGGCGCCCGGAATTAAAATCGCGGCAAATTAAAATCGAAGAAATAGATTTAAAAAAAAATGTCAGTAGCTCGTCGGTGATGCAAAACATCGTGAGAAAACCAGCATTCTTCAGGAAAATAAAAATAGCACTATGTGATCCACCAATCCGCACTAGACCGGCGCGGGGGATTATGACTCGAAACACCCCAATGATTTGGCCCACTCTCACTGACTCGCGATCCCGCGGTACCCTCCCAATGCAACCTAAACTGCACACACTCTTTGTTCCTGGCTGAGCGCCTTCTGCGCTCGCCCTAAACTATACATGTCTGGTGACTCTTGAAAGGCCATTAGGGCCACAAGAATTTAGCCATTCCGAAATAAAAAAACCTGTGCCCTACAGTGGCACGTTATAGGCTGATACAAGTACTGTGAGCTCGAGCCTTGATGAATGTTCGTTTTATGAAATAATGGAAAAGAAGATTAATTGATGCCAAATTGTGTAATGTCGTTACAGGCTACGCATGTTTCGAAAATCTAATAATTTGTATAGCCGAGACCTAAAAAGGTCTGAAAAAAGGCACGGTGGATTTAGGCACGAAATTCTATCGTAATTACTTTACTTGCTTTATGATGTAGCGTAAGCGCTACATCATCAATTATAAATCATAATCAGACACACTTTCTTAATAATGTACAATCTCGTTCCCTTCTGCTAAGTAGCTATTTACACGCTCCTTTTAATCAGATAAAGAAGTGACGTATCTGTTTGTTTAATAAAGTAATGATAATTCACGGCAGTGATAATTCACGGTAGTGATAATTTGCTACCTTCTCTTTGGTTAGTACTAGGAAAATAAGTCCTTAGTGCAACGTTACGCTGCTGTCATAATTAACCGTGAATATCTTGTTAACGGCAGTTAAGGGCTTACTGAATTATGAAGCTGTTCATTTATCAGTTGTCATACGCAGCCGCCTTGACGGGAGAAAGAGGCTTTGATGAAATAATTATCTTTTGGAGATTTTCCACTAAACTATTATGTGGATTTTTTAAGAGAGCCGACAATAGGATTCTATAGGGTCGAAAGCGCACCGGTATCTTCTTTGATGTGGCATATATCCTTAGAGGTGGTCACCTATCATTTACCGTCCGCTCATCATTACAAAAAAATGATATTTTTTGCAATTAAATTATTTGACATAAAATAGGAGAGGCCTTTGCTCAACAGTGGGACACAAACATAGGCTAATAAAAAATATGAAAAGTAATTTTTATTAGATAATGTAATAAAAATACATTTTATATTACATATTTGTATTTGTTTTACAAAAATAATAACTTACTAAATCGAGAACTATCTAAAGCTAACTATAATCCTAAAACATTATGGAATACAGTAAATAATATAACAAATCATATATGAAATAAAACACAAAATCTAGAATTATTAGATATAAAATCATACTCTTATGATTCTTATTTGTGAATAACTATTTCGCCAGAGTGTTGGAAGAACGATAGCTTACAATATTTCTTTGAGCGCTTCATCACATCAGAATTATGATACCGACCAGTTATTGAGCTCACAGATTTCAGCTTGGAAACTGACCCCAAACGAATTATATCTATATAAAATAAATAAATATTAAATGCTGTTCGTTGGTAAGGGCATTACTTGAGAACGGCTGGACCGATTTGGCTATTTTTTGGAACGAAGTTCCTTTACGCCGCTTGCGGTAGGTGTGATTCGAGAGAAAATGTAACGTCACGTAAGAGTTTTACCCTCACCATACGCCTTTCTCTTTCTCGCCTTTTTCTCGCTCGGACACGGTATGGTCGCGATTCTCGCGATCGTGTCAATTCGTCGGTATTCGATAAATTTCGGTATACATATACAGATTTTATTTCGAATTACATTCGGAGTTTTAAAAAATGCGTGAGGATCTTCGTTCCTGACGGGGGTCCCTTGAGCGCACACGGTTTTTTTTTAAATATTCGTAATAGTCCGAGTAAGGTTTTTTTTCCAATTTTCCAATTTTTTTCTAGGGAAAGAAAAATTGGAAAAGTTGCCCACAAAATTGGAAAATTCGGGAAAAACTGAAAGTGCTTTTTTCTATGGGATTTTTGTATGAACTTATTGAAATTATTATATTATTGAAATATGGACAGGACGACGTCTGTCGAGTCAGCTAGTTTTAAATAAATCCGAGAGCGAACCCGGTTGGGATAATAATATCAACTAAGTTCTTAAAAAAATGCCTGTGAATAGCTTGTACCAATTGCCCACCACTTTGGTAGGAGGAGAGCGCATGCTGCATTCCCACGGCCGCTGGGCTCACTCAACTGGCCATGTTACCCCGCTATCATATAAAAGACTACTTTGAAATGTACTGCATTTCCTACTTTATCGTATTTCCCCAATGTACGTACGTGTTTCGATAGTGAGCAAGATATGCTTATTCCCATCCCATCCTATCCCTCCCCATTTTCCCAACCCTTTCTCCCCATCCATTACCTTAATCTGCAAAGGTAGGCAGAGCATCCGGGACGTGCCAATGTTTGTCATTCTGGACTGAAGTTGGCATGTATCGCGGATGTTTATGGACGACAGTATTCACTTACCATCAGATAGACTGTACGTTCGCCTGCCGCCTATTCTTCTAAAAAAAAACATTGCCTAACCTGTGTTTTAAACAGGGAAATCCGTAAAATTTTCCGTAAAATTTTCCGCAGCTATTTTTCAATTTTATACTAATATTTAGGATGTTAGTGTCAACATTAACCTACATGTCAACATGAACATAAGCAAGAAAGTCCCATGAGTAGACAATTTACACGAACTAGAAAAAAAATCTTACTCATTAAGTACCAACGTAATAAGCTGACCACCTTAATATTAAAAGCCCACAACAAAACACGACAATAACTTTATAATTTTCCTTAATAACCGTCGTAGTAACGTTTAAAATTTACAAATGCATCCTCAAATATGATGAATTAATTTATTTTGAAATAATAATTTAATTATGTACAGAAATAACTCTCATAGTCGTAGGAACTCATAGGAAGAATTTACGACACAACAATGACATAGAATCGTAGTAATCTAGCAGCTACGACAAAAGTCTACGCTACCGTAGCAACAGTACAGCTGTAGCTGTAGCATGTGCTACGACCAGTGACTAAGTGGTAGCAGCAATATTAACAAGTGCTAATAGTACTGGTACTGCAACAATGATAGTCTATGGAATAGCAACTGCCGTGCAAAGAAATAATCGTGGAACTAAAAAGTTTAGTGCATTCAAGGGATCTGTGTGGAACTACGTGGGCTGTTCCGAAAGTTTCTAGCTAATTTGTTATTATCAATCAATTTGTCCTATATTTGTAACAGATTGGGGGTAATTTCAATGTAAACCTCTATGGTAAAAATCATTGGCCATTTTCATTTATTTATTTTTATTTTTTTACGACAAGTCGTCAGTCAATTATTGATTGCAACAATGAACATGTCGCGTGAAGTATTTCGTGCAATGATTTTCTATGACTACAAACGAGGTTTAACGTTTAAGGAACCTCACGAAAATTTACAAACTGCTTTTGGTCAATTTTCTCCTTCGCTAGCAATCGTGACTTATCGGTACCGTGATTTTAAACGTGGCTGGGAAAGCCTCGAAGATGATCCGAGGCCGGGACGACCGCCGACTGCGGTTACCCACGAAAACCATCAGCGTGGAGTGGTTAATAAAGGATCATCCGGATAGTACACGTAGTGAGATTCGGGCTGAACTGTAGATTGGATTACGGGCGGTTTCCACTATCCAGCATAAACATCTTAAAGTAAGGAAGGTTGCCTCGCGATAGATACCCCATTTTCTCGCAGAAGAGCTTGAAAAACTGTAAATATTTTTTTTTGGTATCTACTCTTATTATTTTTGGTTACACTAACATTTTACGGAACAGTCTTCTTTTTTATTGCCTTCTTCTTTCATTTATCAGTAATTGAGGGCAATAAAAAAACAAAGAATTGAGACAATCAATACCTACTTTACTATTTAGTGTCTCGAGTTTATTGATTAAGTTTGTATATTAGTTTTGTATTTATAGCAGATCGATTATAATTGTCATTCATCGCGTGTTCACTTTGCGTGTTGGAACCACGTAATCGGGCAGTACTCGACCTTTCTTAATCTCACACACCCCTTAATAATTTTGTTGCCAGAACATGTTGAGTTGTTAACGCACGCAATAATATAATCTCAAACTTGTAATGTAACGTTCCATTACTATAAGCTTTAATAAAAGCAGGAAGCTAATAAGCTTTTTCCTCAAACTTTCTGGATAACTTTACGGTTGGCAATAAAACTCCATCTACGGAGGTGTGTGGTCGCCCGCCGCGGCTTTTAGAAGCCTCTGCGGTGATACGCGAAAACGGAAAAGGGACGAGAGGGGGCGAGCGATGTCGCGACGCTCAGTCAGGCGCCGGCCTCGCGCAGCGCCGGTCGCTGCACATGGCTCACGTCAGTTAACGCGGCATGCGGCCCGCGCTCGCCGCGATCGCGGCCTGCTGCGTGGTGGCCCGCGCCGAGCCGTCTGCGCGCCTCGCTCCGCGCAACTCAACCCCCCAACACATCCTTCAATGCAACGAGGGACTTATCATCCCTGCGTGGCGGCCTCTTGAAGATGTCCCAACCCTCGACATCACCCTTCGAGGGATTGTGTATTTCTGCGGACTTCTCTACCTCTTCATCGGAGTATCTATCGTCTCCGATCGCTTTATGGCCGCAATTGAAGTCATCACTTCAAGAGAGAAGGAGGTGCGTGTGCGACGGAATGGCAGTGAACAGATCATTGTCGTTCGAGTATGGAATGAAACAGTCGCAAACTTGACTCTAATGGCTTTAGGATCGAGCGCACCTGAAATTCTACTTTCAGTCATTGAAATTGCCGGTAAAAACTTCGAAGCGGGCGACTTAGGGCCGGGAACTATCGTTGGATCCGCTGCTTATAACCTATTCGTTATCATTGCTATTTGTGTATCTGTAATACCTGATGGAGAGGTGCGCAAGATAAAGCATCTGCGAGTTTTTCTTGTAACAGCCACTTGGTCGATTTTTGCTTACGTATGGCTGTATTTGATTCTTGCTGTTATTTCACCTAGCGAAGTCGAGGTTTGGGAGGGTGCAGTCACATTCCTTTTCTTTCCCGCGACGGTTATAACAGCATATATCGCTGATCGACGTCTACTTGTTTACAAATACTTGAAGAAAGGATATCGTGTCAACGAGCGAGGTGTCATCGTAGAGGCTGAGGGAGACGGCTCCGTAGAAATGGCTTTAAAGCCTGGTGACGACATCATTTCGGATGACGAAGAGGGCAGAGAACTTGAGAAGTCACGTAGAGAATATGTATCTGTTCTCCGTGAATTGAGGAAACAACATCCTGAAGAAGATTTAGATACGGTAGAGCGGATGGCTTTAGAAACATTAATGTCTAGAGGGCCGAAATCGCGAGCATTTTACAGGGTAGCTGCCACGCGTAAAATGACTGGCGGAGGAGATTTCTCAAGGAAAATTTCAGAGAGAGCCCAGAGTGACTTGAGTGAAGTTAAAGCTGAATTACAACGACGCGGTTCTGGTTCTCCGTCAATTGAACCTAAAGGACCGAACGTTCGTTTTGACCCTGACCATTACACGGTTATGGAGAACTGTGGTTCATTTGAAGTAAGGGTCGTTCGAGCTGGTGACCTAAACAGAGAAGT
Source organism: Sesia bembeciformis (assembly GCA_943735995.1). NCBI lineage: Eukaryota > Metazoa > Arthropoda > Insecta > Lepidoptera > Sesiidae > Sesia > Sesia bembeciformis. The sequence goes on from OX031042.1 coordinate 2,283,673, forward strand.
TACAGTTAATTACACTACTGAAGATGGTACAGCGGAGGCTGGGTCTGATTATATTACTGCACAAGGCTCATTAGTTTTCGGTCCTGGTGAGACAGAAAAAACTTTTGGCGTTCAAGTTATTGACGACGACGTTTTCGAAGAAGACGAACATTTCTACGTGCGTTTGAGTTCTCCTAAAGGAGCTGTACTGTCTACTCCATCGACGGCAACAGTGGTGATATTAGATGATGACCATTCTGGTGTTTTTTCGTTCCCGCAAAGGGATTTTGAGCTGACTGAATCAGTGGGAACGTTTGAGTTGAAGGTGGTGAGAACTGCTGGAGCTCGGGGAAAGGTGCGGCTTCCGTACTGGACGGAAGATGGGACTGCTAAAGGCGGTGCTCAGTACGAGACTGCCCAGGGTGAAATCATTTTCGAAAACAACGAAACTGAGTGAGTATTATAGTTTTTTAATATATAAAAGTAAAAAAAAACTGAAGTTAAAACTATATTTGAATTTTTGCAGCAAAGTGCAGTTTTCGGCCATTTTAACTCTTCTTTATTGCGGTTTTTATTCTCCCAGCGCGCTGTTGATTGGAGAGTCCGTTAAAAACATCGCTTCATCAAGTGACAATTAAAATTTAACGGTGTCATCGACGAGTTATTATTAAATTAATGGCGTCAGTAAACTTGCTGTTACGTAAGCTTTAAAGCTTAAAATAACAATTCTTTCGTAACATATTTAGAGCGCATCGAAACTACGGTTTGCCATCGTAAGGTTTCTTGGGAAGCCGTAAAGGGCTGAATGAGGTATAGATTGGTCGGTACGATTATTACGGATCGGTGCGTGATCCTCGGCCCTTAGTCGTAGTTCAATGTTAAATATATTAATCGCTTTAATCTCTCGTAGAATATAGTGAAAATCGGTTCAGTATGGTTTGTTTAGGATTAGAAGGCCGCATTGTAATTCAGATATTGCCCGCTTTATTGAGGAAATTTAGTTTGAGTACAAAGGTGTTAAACACGCCTGTTTTTTTCAAATGTAAGAAACCTTTTTATAACAAATGTTTAAAAATCTTGTGATATTTTTTAACATCCTGTCTAAATGTCTCAAAAAATATATATAATACTAGCTGTGCCCGGCCACGCGTTGCTGTGGCTGCCCGGCGCTAATGGTGGACAACCCTTATCACTAAGGGGTATGAAAAATAGATGTTGGCCGATTCTCAGACCTACTCAATATGCTCACAAAATTTCATGAGAATCGGTCAAGCCGTTTCGGAGGAGTACGGGAACGAACATTGTGACACGAGAATTTTATATATATAGAGAAGAGATAAGTTGTAGATGTAAATTTTAGTTTAACCAGGGAATAATGTTTAAGTTACATTATGGGCGAAAGAACGGGAAAACTCTTTATGTGGAAAAAAGGAAGAATTAATATTTTTCCTTCTACGTTTATCGCTTCGATGGAATCCCGTGAATCGATGCCATCTCACGCACACCTATAAGTAACATAAACGTTGCCAAAAGCAATATTTTAATTAAACCCAGGATGTGTAATTAGGATAACCCGATGAAAAACATACCCTCACCACGATGGCTCAATTTTCTGGAGGTCAACTGACATGTTTTGACAAGTATATAATAATACACCAAGGGACAGGGCGAACTTAAAGTATCCGCCGGTTTTAATTATATTTTGGTCTAATATTACTAATAATGTATTTCTGAGGAAGACTTATTTTTAAACGGTTGTGATGATACCAAAATAAGTCGTGTGTGTAGACAGATTGTGTTTACTTAGGCTATTTATAAATTTCGTGGGATCTTTTTCAGTGGAGCTATTTTAATTAAGTCGTTAAAATGAAAACCTTTTTAATAGTTATTGATAAATGACGAACTTTTGATCGATTGTAATAGGTTTTGAAATGGCTGGGCATTTGGAGTGGCCTATATCCACCAGTGGAGAGACATAGATATGTTTGGTATTTATCTAGTATTGCAACCGCGCCGTAACCAGCTTTTTTAACATCCACGGCTGGAAATGGGTCTTCAGCATGAGGAATGTATGACTTTAAAACGACACGCTGGATAAGCGGGTTGACGAGTCCACTTTTTTAGAAGTGGTGTAGATCCTCATAGCTTGTGGTGATGGCTTTGTTAACCCTTAAACGCCTTTTGCGACATCCACGGGATGAGATGGGGTGTTATTCTCAAGCCGGCCAACGTCACACGACCAAAAAATATACAAAATCCAAAAATTAGATTTTTTTTCTATGGGCGAAGGCGGCAGACGAGCATACAGTCCACCCGACGGTAAATGGATACTGTAGCCCATAGACATCCGCGATACATGCCAATATTAGTCCAAAATGACAAACGTTTTAACGCCCCCGGATGCGCTGTCTAAAAATTATAAAAAATAAAAAAAAATTCAACGACCGATAAAAATAAATTCACAAAAACCAGATTTTTAATGTAGCTGTCCCGATTTGAAAACCACATTCCCGATTATTTTAACCTTCCGTCCCGATATTTGACACACTGGACCTGGCAACACTAGCTCTGGCACATCTCACTCACTACCGTAACACAGTACATTTCAAGTTAGTCTATTGTGAGAGAGAGGTAACGTGGCCCTCTCTCTACTACTGTCCCCCTCATGTGCACTTAAAACATGCATTTTAAAAAAATATATAACATACCCGCCAATGAACTCAGAATCCAGACACACTGTATTTTGTCACTCATAAGCTTATCTAAACATTGTAATTATCAAAAGCATTGACTGCAGTATGTGACATGCGTCATGGCGTGTGTGCCATCGATCGTAAAAGTCTTACGTAAACCCATCGTTAATCAACCCATCATGGGATAGTGGATAGTGGATACATAACGAACAACTTTTGAGTGCTAATAGATATATTGTTGAATATTTGCTAGTTTAAATAATGACATTTACTCGCATATGCGTTATTGTTAAGTAAACGTACTTTTTCATATGTAAGGAGGCGGACAGGCTTGCGGCTCACGTGATGGTAAGTGGCTACCGCCGCCCATGGACGCCTGGAACACCAGGAGGTATGTAGGTACGTCGCAGACCTTGCAAAATCCGATTAACAGCCTTCTTGAAGAACCATATATCGTAGCGTAAAGACTTCTTAAGGCAACTCATTCTACAGCTTACGAGTTCGCGGTTTTTGGGGCGCACAGTATGCGACACCTCCGTATCGAGAAAATGTGAATGCATCGCACTTCTGTGTATTTCTATCAATGCAGGTTATCATATATAATGCGCATAACGACAGTCATGCCCACCGGTGGATATATACAGTGCTGGATTACGGTCAGAGGTGGTATTGTTTCTCACAGCTTGTGGTAGAGGCTTTCTTATCTCTTAGTCGCCTTTTACCACACCCACGGGAGGTAAGGAGCGTGTCAATGTTTGTCATTCAGCAATGAAGACAAGAAAAAATATAATAAAATTTGTAAATGTTTACATAGAACTAATTCATTCAACGTTAATAATTCTATAAAGGTTATTAAATAAAGTTAATAAAAATAATTTTGTAAATTGAAACGTAATTGTACTCGTACGATGAAACGACAACAAAATCAGTTGAGACAACAAATTGGGAGTGACAGATGATTGGGAGTGCGAAGGACAAAAGTTGTCGTAAAACAAAGCAATAATTTATTTTATTGAATCTCCATAAATTAAGGGACTGAACATATTTTTAACTGCAAGGGTTTAAGATCATCAAACGTTAAATATTTGAACTAGACGCTTTTAGAGACAGTTTTAAAAAGTTTACTCTTTTAAAGCTGGAGTCTTAAATATTAATTAGCGCTCACTAAACGTTCGAACGTTTACGTAATTTTACAACACTATCCTAAGAGCCCAGCAAGCAGCTCAAAATAGTTTGCTAACTGCTAGATAGACAGCTCCTTACATATCCACACCATTAAACGCGAAATGTGTTGAAAACACTCTTTAACAGCGCTTTCCTTTTACCCAAATAGAATGAATATTTTATGATCTCTAACTTATTATTACCTAGAGCGGAAAAAAAAGTTGAATTCTAATTTTTGAATTCTGTCTAAAAATACACGTTTAACCAATATATTATAGTACAGTCTTTTAAATCTAGCTTGATTAAAATGACAGCTGTCAAAGTATTTCGAATAGTGCTCTATAAAAATAATTAATTTACAAAAACCTGAAAATCAGAAAGTTTTTGCCATAGATACACGCACGTATTTTTTTAATTTGTAGTGTATAACACCCAGTCGATAAATAAACCCATTTCCTCGATTTGATCATTATTGTCCCAGCACTATTCGAGACACTTTGACAGCTATCATTCTAATCATTCCGTCTTAATTCCATGAAAAATTATATAAATATATAATTGATCTGCATAAAAATTACATTAAATATTAATCAACCACAATTTATAATTATGCCAAATTTCATCAAAATCTGTCCAGTAGCTTTTGTGTGATGCGCGATCAGATAGACAGACGAACGAATAAACAGACATACAAAAATTTCACAAACTGCTGTTTCGGGCACTGTATCGTTTGCATTGGAATGATTTTTTTTCGACTAACAAACGTTATTATTGATAATAATTGAAATAATAAATACAACTTAAGATTGAACAATACAATACACGTGTGGTGCGACGTGTGCCGAAAGGGCATCAGTTTCAGCATAAGCTGTGTACCAAAAATGGTTCACAGCTATTAATTACATCTATCTATTAATTTCAGACAATGAAAGAAATTATTCACAATTCAATTAAAACCATTGAACATTGCTTACATAACTGAATGTTTCACCTTCATGTGAATGCCAAGGTCTTATTTCAGACAGTTCAGATGTGATCGTTTTACTTTGAATAAGTTATGACTTTATTTTGGGTTTACTGATCCTCGTCTATTTGCTTCTGACAATAAAATATGAGTAGATTTATAACATACTAAGCCTTTAATTTTGACCGTAGATTTGCTCGCTCGTTTTGACCACGTTTCCAAATCAATTTGTCATTTGTGCCTAAACGGATAATCTAAATGACTTACTTCATTATTATGTTCCTATGATATTGTAACATCATGTATAAAGAAAGAGAAAAAGTAAGAAAGAAAGGACGGAAGGAAGAAAAAAAAAAGAAAGAAACATTTGTTCAACAAAACAGATAAACATTTTTTTAAGAGAAAGTAGGTGGCTATCGGGGCATACAATCCACCTGGTCGTAAGTGGATGATGTCGCCGATGGACATCCGCGGTACACGCCGACATCAGTCCTGAGTTTTGTGATTCATGCACGCCCCCGATGCACTGCCTGCCTTTGGAGATTTAGTAAGGGTTTGGCTGCACCCACAGCTTGTTAATATAAATACGTAAACCAATGTTACTTCATACACCTCTCGCTAGAACGAATTATAGAAAACATATGACATGACGCTTACACGACACGAGCTGTAATTTTTTTTAACAAGTTGCCTAATATAAATGTGGATTTATTCTCAACTAATGTGGCTTTATTTATTTCTATTATACTCTTTACTTCTCATTCCGCCCCTATCCTCTCCGAGGAAGAATGGGAATTGTAATGGGATAACTGTCCCAGGACAACTTGTTTCAATTCCACTTCTAAATCTTTAAAGATGGGCGGCGCATCCGAGGGCGTGTTTATGTTTGTCATTTTTGACTGATATTGGCATATATCGCGGATATCCATGGTCGACAAAACTATCATCAGTTATATAACTAATGAAAATGAATAATGAATTACATGGTCTCAAATAAAGTATAATAATAACATTATAGGCGAATAAGTTCAAACGATCCGTCGTTTGGTATTTCAGCAAAATAATTCTGGAATCCGAGACACCCCTCCTGTTTACTTGTCTTCCCTTAGTTAATGTAATTTCAGACGGTCCACTGGTTCAGTATGCAATGGGGTTCGTATCAAACGAAAGTTTATACAAAAAGTTAATTTTGTTGGAAAATATCTGCATGTTACACGAACATGATACCAGACAAGTAAACTATCTATTCATTCATATACGAGGGGGCGTTTTTAAGTTCGCGGAATGGTGGGGTTCGAGGGTGGTTCGGAGTCTATTTTAAACTCTATCGTGCTGAGTGACTCACTATTAGTATAAATACTGGGTTTCATGATAATAGGATCATTAACCTTTGAGCAGTCGACGATCACGCAACTCAGTCGGGAAGAAAACATTCAATATGCAGAAAATCGAGCAACGCGCCGTCATAAAGTTCCTTACAAAGCAAGGAAAATCTGCTCAAACCATTTTGGAAGAGATGTCATCAGTTTACGGGGACTCTTGCCCAGGAAAAACCATGGTTTACAAGTGGCATAGTCTCTTTAAGCAAGGCAGGGATTCACTTGAAGACGATCCACGGCCTGGGCGGCCTATCGAGGTGACCACACCAGAACTTATTCAAAAAGTCGAAAAAATTATACTAGAAGATGCTCGTTTGAAGAAAAAACAACTTGCAGAAATGGTTGGAGTATCCAACCATTTTTAAAATTACAACATTAAAATTAATTAATTAAAATTAAAAATACAACCATTTTTAAAATTCTTCACGACCATTTTGGCATGACTAAGGTCAGCGCAAGATGGGTGCCGAGAATGCTCACGCCGCCGCAAAAACAACAGCGAGTTGAGTGTGCGCGTGCGTTTTTGAACCTCTGTGAAGAAGATCAGGATGGAGTGTTGAGTCGAATAGTCACTGGGGATGAAACTTGGGTTCACCACTATGAACCTGAGTCCAAGCAAGACTCCATGCAGTGGCATAAAAAAGGTACACCACCGCCAAAGAAGTTTAAGGTGTCACAGTCGGCCGGGAAACTCATGGCGACCTTGTTTTGGGACACAGAGGGAATCCTGCTCATCGATTATAAGGAAAAGGGTGTTTCAATAACTGGAGAATATTATGCTTCAATCCTAGAGCGTTTGAAACAATCTATAAAAGAAAAGAGACGGGGAAAATTGACGAAAGGTGTCCTGCTCCTGCACGACAATGCGCCTGTCCACAAGAGTCGTGTTGCACTGACTGCCCTGCACAAGGTGGGATTCGATATTTTAAAGCATCCTCCCTACAGTCCGGATCTGGCTCCCTGTGATTATTACCTGTTCCCAAAAATGAAAAAAGAACTACGTGGGAAGAAATTTACCAGTGATGAAGAAGTGAAGGACGCAGTTTCAGTTTATTTTAAGGACAATTTTTTTCGAAGGCATACACAAGCTAATTGAAAGATCTGAAAAATGTATTAGGGTTGCAGGTAAATATATTGAAAAAGAAAAATAATTCTGTATTTTAATTTTCTCTCTTTACCCTCCATTCCGCGAACTTAAAAACGCACCCTCGTACTATATATTCTTATTCCTTGTTGTGAGCAAAATTCTTAATCGATACAAATTTTGGGAGGAAATACATTGAATGATTTAGGCGCATAATTCAATTCGCAATTCGCAAAATGCGGAATCATTTTTGTACAGTCAGAAGCAGTCTTGTAAAATGTTATTCAAAAGTGTATAACCGTCATCTTATTTTTAGTATTTTTAGAATATAGTAATTTGAAGGTGTTTATTTTTTAAAGATATAATAGTAACACTCTTTTGCACAATTTTCGAATTGTGTATTATGCGCCAAAACGCTTTGAATCCGTGCCTTGGTTTTTGTTCATAAATGGGCTAAATCTGTTCAGTGATTTCAAAATTGTGGTTGTTTAAATCTGTCAAATATTCGAAGAAAAAAATGACTATGGAAAATGATAATACAGAATGTAATGTCACTGAACACTTGTTTTCTTCTCCGAGTTAATTGAAACAATATAATGTTAAGTATTACGGAAAATTTGATAAAAACTCAAAAAGAAAATTGAAATATTTTACAAAGAATGAATCCTGAAATTTTTATTTCAGTTATTTCTGTGTACTCAGAATAATGAACCGAATTCAGTGAATCTGGTGATTCAGTTTCTGTGAATTCAGAATAACGGAAGTCATGATTTCAAGCTTAGGGCAAGGTTTAGTTACGTCCTGTATATATATAAATGTTTTCCGTTTTTCCGACACTTTCTCCCAATCCATTAATTAATCTGCAAAGGTAGCCAGCGCATCCGGGGGCGTGGCAACGTTTGTCATTCTGTGTATCTCATGTATCGAGGATATCTATGGACGACAATATCCACTTACCATCAGGTGGACTGAAATCTCTTCTACCGCCATTTTTCTATAAAAAAATATTGTTAATTAATAAATTCTGTATATTTTATTTATTTAAACTTTTTTCAATCGTACAGAAAATAGCAAAATTTACCATTAACGAATAGCAAAAAAATATTCAGCCTGGCGCTGACATCGGCCTTTTCTTAAAATATAGCAGACTTTAAATTATTCAGCTCGAACCATTAATTGGCACAACGACAAACGTGACAGCGAAATTAATTGTGATTTGGACGTCGATGGAACATCTGTATTCCCCAAGGAAATTCCACGCTCGTTTCGTGTTTACTGAATACAAACGACTGATTCTGAAGGCGTATTGCCGCCAGCAAGATACTATCCCGTTTACGTTTAAGGAGATACTGAATGCGCGAATTAATGAATGAAAATTATTGTCTTCTCTATTTTAAATATTGTAATGCAATATGTACATATTTGACCACTCACTCTCATTATTATAGTTTACGTTTACATTTATCTACACACCTTATAGACCCAAGAATTATGTGCGCACACCACTGTTACACCCGTTTCAAGCGTTTTGGTTCCGCCTGAAAATCAGCGCTCTAAGCTGTTTTTACGGTATGCAGCTTGTGCTGAGACGGATACCCTTTCGACACACATGGGACCGCGCAATTTTTATCGCCTTGTCTTAATTTCATTTTATTGTTTGCATAACTATGTTTAATTAATTTTTAGAATAAGACATTGTCACGTTATTGCGATCACTTGTGTGCATGAAATAAATATTTCTATCTATCTATCTATTTCTGTTATAAGATATAAAGCAATAGGCGGGTTTATCTATAAAATCGGTCTCTTGCACGCAACCAACGGGTAATGAAATGACTTAGGGGAAGTAATATAGTAATATAGATTAATACTAGTAAAACAATAATACGTTACAATATTTTATATTGTATAGTAAGAGCCGTGAAATGTCGGTTTAAAAATAACACCTCCCCATCTCTTCTCGTGGGTGTCGTAAAAGGCGACTAAGGGACAAGAAAGCGGTTACCGCAAGCGCTGAGGTACTACACCACCTCTAAACGAGTGGACCCGCTAACCCACTTGGGCAGTGTGGTGTTTTAAGGTCATACATCCAGTATATGGCAACACTGGAGAAGCAGCAGCAGTGATCCAGCAGTGGGTACTAAATATAATAACGCATAATGAGAGAGAAACAAAATATTTTTGGGGGAAATATCAAGTTCAGAATTTCGCAGTACAAAAGTTTTTTTTTTGCGAAAGAAGTTCACTGTTACGAGGGTACAGGTGGTTTTTATTTAAACATGTTTGAACATGAAATATTTTGATTTATATGTTAAAAAGAGAGCAATGTTTGCTCTCGTCCGTAAGAGATTTCTTTCAGCACCCAACACGTGTCCCTCGAGGGTGTTGGGCAACAACACAACGCGAAAATATGCGGTGATAACTCGACGCCCTGGCTTACCGGAACGTGGGGCCTAAATAGCCCCTAAAAGAAGTAAAGTGGGTTTCGTTCGTAATTCAGTTGTTTTGAAAAATTTACAATGCAATGCAACCAGCCTTAACAGTACCCATTGCTGGAAATAGGGATTGACGAGTCCACTCTTTCAGAAGTGGTGTAGTCGCTCTTTACGACACCCAGGGGAGGAAATAAGTGGTGCACCGAAACGACACGAGCCACACGGCGTTATGAAAAGTTTTGATATCTATTATTTTTGTTAAAAACCATTTATTTTGAATTTTTGTTAGATTTATTTTTTGCTATATCTATAGCTTATGAGTAAAGTTACAAAATAACATTTTATACCTAATTTTATACCCGTTACTTTTAGGGCTAATATCCTTCGAACATAAGACCTATGCATAAATGCAATTCCGCATTCCTTATGAGAAAAACATTTAAAATTTTCGTGTCTTGTAGGTTTGTCACAACAATTTCTCCAAATCTATTGCTATATCACCAAAGGCAGACAGCATAACCAAGGGAGTGTCAACGTTTGTCATGGACTGATGGTGTCATGTACCACGGATGTCCATGGGCGTCAGTATCCATTTACCATCAGGTAGACTGTCTGCTCGTCTGTCACCTAAAAACAGCTTCTAAGAGATTATTAGGACTCTTTAATCATCAAATTCAAATACATATTAATACACTACATAGATGTTTTCTTCTCAAATGAGTGGGTTCTGACGAGGTATGCGTGAGAGAGAACGTTATAGAGACTGTACGCATTGATATTTAAAAACTGTTTAAATAAATACAGAGGGTATATTTTAAGTTATCTTCAAACAGCTTTAAACAATAACACGTCAGGCTTATCTGACTGACTGGACACTTTGTGTTTAAATGTTCCTTTAAACGTGGTATTATGAGATTAAATTGAAACGATCTCCTCCCACTTTGATGTTAATACGCTCAGAGCCTCTCCCGGATTAGCAAGTTTATAATTCAAATTAAGGAGGTCCGTAAAACAATTGCCTAGTGTTGCCTTAGTTTAGTAAAATTGTTTAGTTTTGTTGCCTTTATCGAGAAATAATTAGATTAAAGTCTGTATTCAGAGAGCGGTGATAGCCTAGACTCACATTCGTGTGATCGTGAGATCAAATCCTCGGTTCTGCGTTTCTATTTATGGTAAGTTTATGAAAAATCCGTAATAGCTATGATGGTCATTTTCAAAACCAAATAAAATAAAAAGGAGCAAAAACGAGCACAGAATTTTAACTTAGTATAGCTTTATAATAGTTCAAATATATTTAGATATAGAGACTTAAGTGAGAAACCGTATGTAAGTGAACTTTTTGCTTTGAGATACCTAGAATAAAAGGAAAATTTTCATAATTTTACCATGCATATATGTATCATTCATTACAAAGACTTAAATTTTGGACAGGTACAATAGAGTTACAAAACACAGATTTGAAAGTAAAGGATCCATCACTGAATGATATTATATAACGTGCTTTCGGGAAAAATAGAATATTCAAAGTCGCAGAAAAATTATGATACTCTTTAAAAAAAAGTATTTTTATAACTTGAACCCCACACCACAGGATTAACCTAGTTTCGGGTACAAGGTAACCAGTATCATTGTTAAACCCTCTGAAAACCAATAAATAATTATTATATTATTATTTTAATAAACAAATATCTGCGATACTAGGACCGAAAGTGATGTCGCATATTAATTATTCATCAAACGCAAAAAACCTTTTAAAACGATATTCCTTAACTAGATTAGAAGAAGAAAAAAAAGTACTACCGAGAAGAAAATTCTTTGAAAACTCGTCAGCTCTATCGTTTTGAACTCGTGCATAATGAAAAACTTTGCTACGGACAGAATCCGGGAGATCTGCATACAAACAGAGTCTTTAAGATTTGAGGAGGTTGCGCCTTCTGCCTGAGGGCTTTCCACCTTACAATGAGAAAAATCTAGAAATGTTTCCACCTATGAATCCACCTATGTTTATTTATTTGGTTCTTTTTTTAATTATTTATAAAAACTTATTTATTTAAACATTGAACTTATTTCATATTCCTTATCATATTACTTATTTATCATATTCCTCAATGTACGTACAGATACATTACGAAAACGAAAGCATACGAAAACTAATCCGGAAACACCCGAACGCGTCATCCACGTCTATGCAATAAAGTATCTCGTAATAAAGTATGCAATTAGAGGTACGGTAATTCATAGACGTGGATGACGCGTTCGGGTGTTTCCGGATTAGCCGATGGACAATGTATTCGTAATTGTGTGTCGGTAGTAACTGAGATATGCCATAGCAGACCCTATACATCTCATCCTATCCTATCCCTCACCATTTCCCTAATCCTTTCTCCAAATGCATTGTTACATCTCTAAAGGTTGGCGGCGCATCCGTGGGCGTAACTACCGAAACAACTGCGATTGCTTCAAGAAAACTGCGCTACCTCAATAATAGTAGATAGGCCAAACCGTTTGGTCAGCCTGAAGTTTACCCGAGATCTCATTTTATGTTCACAAAGCTCGTTCGCTGCAGATATAAATGTCCTTATTCGTACTTATTCTGGCGGTTTGAATACTTGAATACAACAATGGTACTTATTTTTTATTATTCTATGTACTATCACATTTGCATCCATTCTACCGTCGCAGACTTTATTAATATCACTGTTGTGACATATGAAAACTGGCGCGGAGATAGCGCAAATGTCTTGTTTGCAGAATATATTGTGTCATATTTCTGTTCCCGTGCTTATTCTTGAAAGGCACGCTGTAATAACCAGGAAACCAGGTTTTGTTGCAGAAACAATCTCAAAAGTGGCAAATGTTATTCAAATTTGAATATTTAAATCAACATTACTACGCTACTACAGTTAACACGGAATTTAACATTTTACTCTATACGTATAGTTTAGTTTCAATAAATTCCATTTTTAAGTTTAGGTCAGTTTACGTTAATTCCTATTTCCAGTATTGATTAACGTAAAAAAAATTAAGCGTCGACTTATTTTTTTGATATTTTTGTATTTTTTTTATAATAATGTTTTTATACAATATTTCCTTTTGTACTCTAATTGGGTAGCATAATTTAAATTAAAAAAAAATATTAGTAGGGCCCCCGGGGCCACTGTAAACAAAAAAAAACATAGATGTGCTATATTACTTTAATAATGGGCTTCCTTAAACTGACGTGTTAAGTTTGGAAACTTGGTATAAATTACAAGATCAAAGTTAACAGGTATTAGTTTCAAAAACTATTACAACTATGTGATAATTAACATTTAAATAAGAACGTGTTATATGTGGCAACATGTCAAATTGACTAACAGAGGTAAACGTGACACGTCTTGGTTAAGAAAAATGTCAAATCCAAAGGTGTCAGAAATGAGTCAACATGACTACCTGCACGTATAGTTCGTCAATTGAGCGCGGTGCCCGGATGTAATATCTCGGTGTTCCCGTCGGCATGTGTTAATTAACACATCCCGTCGGCATGTGTTAATTTAATATGTGTGACGGAACAGCTTTTTGTGTTGTCTGTGGTCACTGACAATATTTATATTTTAGTTTATAGACAACTAGCTGCGCCCGGCATGCGTTGCACGCCCGTCATATTTTGCACATAACATATAGCCTATGTCCATCTGGAATAATGCACCTTTCAAATGGTGAAAGAATTTTTGAAATCGGATTAATAGTTTCGGAGATTACCTCCTACATCCAAACTTTACCTCTTTATAATATTAGTGTAGATAGATAACACTTTATTCCGATATACACTAATATACATACACTATAAATATAATAATAACCAAAAGAAAAAAATAAACAATGTAGGCAACAAGAATAACAAAAGAAACACTCTCTTTTTATAGGTGTTAAAGTTATTTAAATTATTTAAAGTGCCAGGACCTACATGTAATAATATAACAATGAGGCCCAAATTTTAGGTATAATGTTTGCAGTATTACACCTTAAGGGTTCGGCCAACATCTGCAATTATAAAACTGATCAAGTATCAGTTGAATAACTTGCTACTCTTTGACTAATGCGGTCGTTTTCTTAGCAAATGTTTGAAACCTAACCTAATCTAAGTAAATAGCAAAATGGTATTTTATTATAACCGTTTCTAAAATATCTATCTATTTATTGTGGGCTGCACAAGCAAAGTCGCCGGCAACATCTAGTTTATTTACATAACTACGCGAGTAATAACATTATAATAGGTACAAAATATTTAAAATTATACTAATGCCCTATAAACAAGAATAATCTAAAATACGACATTTTCAATATCTAGTTTGAAAATTCCCACATATTGAAAACTTACATATTGAAATCGGTCCTTGCGGCAAGGACCGAAATTGTCCTGGCTAAGCTGGCGGTATTACCTCGCTGAGTGGCCAGACTGATGTGTTATACGAGTTAGTCGGCGGCCTTGGAATGGCTTGTGGTGTTAAAGAGGCGTTTTGATAGGTCCTTAAATAGGGAGTGAGCACAATTGACCCAGAATTTCGACACTAAAACGAACAAAAATGTATCCGGTGCCGATACTCCGGTGTTAAAGCGTCTTCTGCCTTTCACTTTCTGCCGCTGCATACCACTAGGACGTGTGAAATGTAGCTTTCTTGATGGTATAGTGAGTGGTATATATTGACAACAATGGCTCACTTACTATAGTTGGTAGATCTGTGTGCCTCTCTGTTATTCAGTGTGAAAACTGTGGTGTAACTCCAAAGCTTGCCTTGAATACGATTTTCAACTCGTCTTTTCCAAGCACTACCGGTAACCTTCTCAAATTGTCGATCCACTTGGCCGGAGATCGTCTTATATTCACTGCCTGGCACATGGTCTCCATGCAATGACTTGTTTACTCTATCGCTCCGATGTAATTCCACTTGTTGTGAATTTTATTTATTTATTTAAATTTCATTGCACAAGTATTTGACATGAACATGACATGAAGTATTACAAGGGGGAGCGTGCACGCTGCAATCCAACAGCCGCTGGGCACGCTCGACTGGCCACGTTACCCCTCTCTTACAGAAGACTACCTTGAAATGTACTTGAAATGTACTTTATCGTATTTCCCCAATATACGTACGTGTTTCGGTAGTGAGTGAGATGTGCCAGAGCCCATTCCCATCCCATCCTATCCCTGCCCATTTTGCCAACCCTTTCTCCAAATCCATTCCTATATCTCCCAAAGGTAGGCAGTGCATCCGGGGGCGTGCCAACATTTGTCATTTTGGACCAATGTTGGCATGTATCGCGGATGTCTATGGGCGACAGTAGCCACTTACCATCAGGTGGACTGTATGCTCGTCTGCCGCCAACGTATATAAAAAAAAATAAAAAAATGAACGAAAGGCGGACTGATGCCCTGCGGCATTCTCTCTATCGGTCAACCACCAGATCAAACAGAAATCAGAACACGGGTGCTGTTTTAGTTTCAATACATAAATATAATACAGAATAAGCTAAATAAAGGTTATAACATATATAATATAATAAATACAGACATATACATAAGAATATACTTCATATATGAAGTAATCATATTTCGTAAAGTAATTCATACATCGTTTTTTTGTTGAGTCATCGTTTCGGATTTTATCTCGAAAAAACTTCGTGTATAGTATTCTTTATACCTCCCCGAGCGACAACTAGGCACCTATCGATACATAGTCTGGCAGTATGCTGTGATGAGAAGACTGTCGTTTTAAAGAATAGTGATATGGGTGATGAGAAGAACTATCGTCTTTTGTAATGATAGTACATGATATTGTTTTGTTCACTCATTCATTTTGCTTTTATTATTCGAGTTCCGTATGTGACAAAATCAATGGATCAGCAAGACAGACTGTTGCTGACGCTCTCAGCAAAATTGCTTCCTGAAGCCCGTACTACGAAAAGGAAAATGTGACAAAGAATATCATTGTTAGCTTTTGCCTGTTTGTTATATTGTAGCAATGATGTTTAATCAATCTGTACTAATCAATTAGTACAATGATGTACTAAATGTACAGTCCACGTACAACGTTAACATGTACACACATAAAAATGTTAACATTCAAATTTATATGAACTACCCACGAAAGAAGAAAAAATGTTAACAGTTAATAATATCTGAACTCGTATAGACTACAATAATATGTGATAGGTCGAAAATATGGGAATAGTTCACTTTGCATTAATATTTTAAAAATTGGCAAAAACATATGCACAATATTGTATCTAGACGTATTTATATTAAAACTAGCGACCCGCCCTCACTTCGCTTCGGTTTATTAAATTTAAAACAATCGGAATAAGATATTTTTCTGCGATAAAATGGAGCCTATATTTTAAGTTAGACCTCTAGCAATACATCGGTGAAAACTGCATTCAATTCCACGCAGTAGTTATTGCGTGATGCGTGTTCAAACATACAGACAGACAGACAACATTTCTAAAAACTGTTGTTTTGGCTTCTGTTGCTCTAATAAACACCCCCATATTAGTTTTTTTTTCAATATCTATAATGTACAGACATCGGCCAATTACAATTTTATTATATGTATAGATATGCACACCGGTATTAGTTAAAATAAGTTAATAAAACATGAAATATTGTGAAATATGAAATATTGAAATAAACAGGAATAACACAGTTCACTGTGATTATGGCACAATATGTAAATAAGATGTGCTATTGTTTTTTTACTAAGCAGTACGTATATGAATATGCCGATAATAATGACTGAAGGTAAGATAGAGGTAAGATACTTGACACTTAAAGGTAAGATTAGAGTAAAATAAATCGTGTATATACACACCTGTGGAACCGTGGAACCATTGGTGGTACCACGTTTAATAAACGCTCCCGCCATGTCAAGCACGACACAAAGTGTAGTACAAATTTGACTTTTCAATGACCCTCCCCCCTCATCTGCCGCTCACCCTGGAAGCTGCCAACCAGTTTTCTTTGATAAGAACGTATGATGTGTCATCTAGTCTATTCACATATCGATGGTGTTAGCGGTGAATTCCAATGGTAGCGGTCCCTAAACTCTTTCCAATCGTTTGGCGCACGTGCGAGTGTGAACTTCGTACAGAGTTATGAATCGCTTTGTTGTTTCTGAGCAAAGTCGGTACCTCCCTTCGGAATTTATGTTTTATTGAATGGAAGTAATATCGATAACTGTAACTAAAGGATGCTGGATTGTTTATGGTTCAACTTAGACACGTCACTTGAGAACCACAAAACAGTTCTTCGTTCTAGACGGGCAGAAACTCGTATAGGTCATGTTATCCTTAATTTCTTAATTTTAATTTCGTAATTACGCATTTCCTCGATACGGAGGTGTTGCGCACTGTTCGGTCCAAAAATTATTTTATACCGCGAACCCGTAGGCTGTGGAACGAACTGCCTCAAGAGGTCTTTCCATTAAGCTACGATATGGGGTTCTTCAAGTGAGCTGTGAATAGGATTTTGCATGGTCGGCGGCGCGCCCGTATGTGTTGCAGGTGTTCATGGGCGGCGGTAACACTTACCATCACGTTGCACGTCCGCCCACTAGTCTATAAAAAAAAAATCTTCTCCGTACACATGGATAAACTCCACTGGTAGATAGTCCTTGGATATTTTTTTCTCCTCTTCCATCCATCAATTTCGGGATACAATTATAAATAATATATTTCAAATCCACTTTAATCCACAAATGTACTTACTATCAGGTGGACTGTATGCTTGTCTACATTTTTTCCTATAAAAGAAACCTGTGGATCGAAGAGGAAAAAGAATTTTCCAAGAATCCACCCGTGGATTGAAGAGGAGGAAAAATTATCCATGGATCCTCCGATGAAGCGGTGGTGGTGTATTGGAGATTCATGTGAACGGAGGCTTAGCTTAAGTTCTTAGGAATTTAGTAGCAAGGAGTTCGGTACAGGACAATATTCGAAAGAGTATTGTTGCACTAGTTTTTGTACAAAACCGAATGAATTTTAACTAAACTTAGTACAATAATAGTTTATATCTTGGATACTTGGATACGGTACTTTTTATTCGAGTTAAATGTTCGTCGATAATGTTAATGGTGCAATCAACAGCCAAAAACACAAAGTATATGCGAAACAAGACACAGTTAGTAGGTACAAGTAGGAGTAAGGAAACAAAATGCGGGTAGGTACAGTGGGTCAGTAGGTCAAACGCACACTTAATAGGGCTTATACGTCCGTTTTGACGGCATCGAACGGAATCGGACGTGGATTCTTATACCAATGTGTTTTTCTACTTGTCTAAAGGGTGCCTAATAATCGACCAAAGAGAGAACTAAGAAAATAGGATTATGGAGAAGGGCAAAACTCACAATAAGTTGTAACGTCGACGATAGTAAAATAATTTGTATTTAACCGTTTACGAGAATTTTTGTTGTACTTATCACATTAAATGGCATATCTCTGCCAAAAAGGATAATTGATCACCAAATTGTGCTCACTGAGTATCTTTAAATTATACCAATATAATTTGATTATTAGTTATCTTAAAAACTATTGGAACCAGAAAAGATAATTTGATTTCAAAAAAATATTTGTATCTCCAAATAAATATGGACAATAAACTGCTTTGTGAATTATAATAAAATAATAATTACGGAGTAATTTATAATATGCAAAATATATAAATTTATAAATGATAATAATATGCAAGTAAGTTGTCCCTAACAAATTGGTTCTAGGTAGGAAGTATTTTAGAGTTATTTAAAAAAGTGACCAATAAAATGGAGGCCATCGCGAAAAGTTGCGCAGCGGAATTGTAATCGTGAGGTTAGACAGGTTGTATTGAAACTATTGTCAACAAGATTAGTTTACCTTTTTTTTAACTAACAGAACTGAGATTTTCATATATTCATTTTAACTCTTTCAAAGGTAAGCAGAGTTTTTAAACCGTTACGTCGCGTTGGCGGTTTTTTTTTTAATATTTGGAAGTGTCCTTCTTAAGCGTCCAGTGGAATGAAGTTGTTTATAAAAAAATGGAATTTTAAAAACACAATAACATCACCTAAATAAAAGACCTTACTTATGGGACCTTCCATCCTTGTTAGCACAATATAATTGTTAGACCCATAAAAAGGTTAGCACAATATAAAGCATCCGCTTTATAAGAAGCCTTTGTTCGCAACAAATTATTCCATCCTAACTGAATTTAATCAACCATAAAAGAATACCATAATACCTTCTTACGGTGTTTCATATTGCCTTAAAATCAGCAAATATGGTCGTAACAGTTTCAATGTAGGCGAAATTAAATGAAACTGAATGTAATGTACCGGTTATTGTACAGGGAGTCTTTAACGATTATTGTAATTGTTGCAAGTTTGTACAACTTTGTACAATGTACGTGCGTGACACTGAAAGTGATTAGAATCTCAAAATTGAAATCAGATATAAAGCTGGAAGTTGTTTTATTGCTTTTCGTAGTATTCTCCGCGACAATCAATACATGCGATACTTTTTCATGCGATGAAACCATTGTGTGACGCACTCAGCCCACCCTTCTTCAGGCACCTCTTCAACAGCCGTTTGGAAGGCCGTTACTGCCTTTTCTGCATTCATTTTCAACAACCGTTTGGAACTGCCTTTTCTGCATTCATAAAACGTATTCCACGTGTTCGATGGGGAGAGTGCACGCTGCAATCCAACAGCCACTGGGCGCGCTTCTTTGTGAGGAAATGTGAGGAATTCATCTAGCACAAAGCTTCCTCACCCGTAGGTGATCGTGTAAAATAGTTTGAACTTGGCTCATACCAATACCTAATGATGCCCGTATCTGCTGATATGTCGTTCGTTTGTCTGCTTCAATCATGAGCCGCAAAGTTTCGATGATTTCCTCCATCACCGCCGTCGCACGCCCTTCTCTAACATCGTCACTGAGGTGGGTACGACCACGTTTAAATTCACTGAACAATTTATAAACAGTGACACTGAATGGGGCTTCATCACTAAATGCTAACTTAAGTCTTTCATAACTTTGCTTCTGGTTTAGACCGCAATGAAAGTCATAAAAAATCATTGAACGAAAATGTTTTCTTCTTAAATTATTTTTTCCGCAAATATTTAATTTTCCAAATTGCCGCCAGATATAGAAAAAAAACAAGGAGTTCTACTTTCAAAATTCGAATTTGTTTTTTTTCTATCGTATTGTACAATAGCCGGTTCTAAGGATTTTTTTTTATGTACGATCCCATGTGATGGTAAGTGTTACCGCCGCCCATGGACACCTGCAACACCAGGGGGTATGCGGGTGCGCCGCCGACCTTGCAAAATCCTATTCACAGCTCTCTTGAAGAACCCCATATCGTAGCTTAATGGAAAGACCTCTTGAGGCAGTTCGTTCCAGACCTGTCTTTAGTTTGACTTTAGTTTAGTTAGACCTGTCTGACTTTTAGTTTGACCTGTCATTTATTTTGTAACTTTGTGTTACTCGGTAAAATGGCAACTTTGACTGAACTTGGTATGTTGTTTGTGTGTGTGTGTGTGTGTGTGTTTGTGTGTATTTGACGATTAGAACCCGATTGTAGTCTGTCGGCTTTAGCATAAGGCCAGGCTCATGCCCAACAGTGGACGATAATAGCGCTGGTTATATAGTTAGTATAAGACTTGAAACCACCTTAAACTGGGACGTTTATAGACGAAATATGTATCATCTTATGCTTCGTAGACTAAGAGGGAATGAAATTTTAATTTTCTTGTCTTAAATCTTAACTGGAATCTTAAAAATGATAATGAAAGTACAGTTCGGAGGCAACTCCGTATAACAAATGGAGTTCAAGTAATAGTAGAAATATTAGTATTCTATATTCACATTAAGAAAAAAGTGACGTCATCCGGCCAATGCAGCATACCACAGCGATAACTGGTCAACCGAGGAACGCACCCTTTAGTAATTTGTCAATAGGTGAAATCACATGCCGTCACTTTTTTTTTAACTTGAACAGAGTACCTATCTATTGACGTCTGGATGCCGTACCATAACAGAGTTCACGAGGGTGCTGTATACTATTATTAGCCTTTGGCCCGCGGCTTCGACCGCTTATGGCTTATAGTAATAGAATATTGATGTCCAGTCTACTTGACTCCTGTCTGATATGAGAGCTCACAGTGGCGAGAGACCAAGTTATATCTCGGCTTCTATTAAATCGATTTTGATGAAACAAAGTGCAATTTACTTCTAAGGATCTCTAAATTAAAGATAGCAATAGAAAAATGCAATGAAGAAAGTACACTAAAGTTTATGGCCGGTTATTTGATTGAAATTTACTATTTTCGGAATTTTTATAAAAACATTTTCCATCGTAAAAACCAAATATTTCCAAGTCTGCATACGGATGACATACATCAGAACAACATCTCATTTCTATGGAAAATTCTAGGTTTACATAGTTTTACATAATTTTTGGACTTTTTTGGAAACAACAACAGTAGCAACTGAAAACCTCGCGTGACGGGTATCGGTGGTAACTGCCATTAAAGTTGGCCAGGCTATCTAACGGCCATCTCACACGGAACGGTGATAAGCAGTTTGCACTTAAAACTTCAGGAAAAGTTGCCGTTAACCTAAGATAGGTACAGTATCCGGTAATCTTAACGTCCGGTGTGTCTTAACAGACGAAGCGATCATCTATATTTAATCGAATCTGAACATTATATAAAATCGTAATAAATTCGTGTCTGTAAACATAATACTTAAAAAAAGTCTTTGCATTGGAACATTTTCCTGTGCTTGAAGGATGTAGGGGCCACTGTATGGACAAAACATCACGCTAGCCAGGCGGTTTGGCTAATCCACTTCAAAAGGTGTAGTTCCTCAGGACTTGTGGTAGCCGCTTTGTTATCACTTAGTCGCCACGCCACGACACCCACGGGAAGAGATGGAGAGGTGCTAATATGGATTATTTGGAATTTTACATACTAATAATATATTATTACACGAATAGTCATTCTCAAAATAATCCCAAACTTATCTCAAACACTCAGGTTTACTGTATCTGTCGTTACGGGGATCTGTCTGTTGGAGAATCTGTCCTTATGCTAACAAACCAGAATAGGGAGTACTAACAGGATGAGTTTTCCTTACCCCATTACAGTCTCCATTCTTTATAGGAGGGATGTTTGGGGTGGGATGATTTATTCTCCTATTATGACATATGTTATAAGACGAAATATTATGAACAATGTGCGACAGTCAATGCCTTATGTTATAGGGCGGATGTGTTCATACTGGAGTTTTTAGTGTCTCTTGAATGTGTTCACACGGCGTCACATGGTGGTAAGTGGCCACCGTCGCACTTGCCACACCAGAGGTTGCGAGTGGGTCGGCGACCTTGCAATATACTAACTATACACAGTCCTCTCGAAGAACTCCATGTAGTAGTTCGGTGGAACAACCTCAGCTGGCAGTTCATTCCACAACTTCGTGCATTCATTCTACATTCGCCCGACTTTTACAGCTTTTTTCCAATTTCTTAAACGGTTCCCGTCTTTTTACCCGATTGCGGCACGCCAAGGGGGATTTATTTTTCACTGTTCTGTATGTTTGTCCGTTTTTCAGTTATTTTAATGATTCCTACTATTAGTGACAGGGTACCGGAACGCCTAAAGGATCAAAACTCAAAATTCAATGTGTGCTCAAATAAGAGTCCGCATACCCTGTAAACAAACCATTATAGACAGAATCTAGTAGTCGAGTGTTCTTTTCAATATACTTTAGACTTGGCTTGGAATGGTTTGGTTTACTTTCTTTAACATTAGTTCTTTTGAAAGATAAATTTTCTTTAAGAAACGTGTTGCAAAGCCACGAAGCCACGTCGTTTTTTCATAACAAATACCACAACATTAAATGGAACATCTTTTTCCGGTCGATGTAAAACACCCGAGATGCGATGCGTCGTTTAAAAGTTTAAGAAAAAAAAAAAGCTAAATAACTTGTTTTCCTTTTTTGTTCTTTTTTCTTTCTTTCTTATTTTTAAGGAACTTTTATGCCTAGGCACATGTCAGTTCCATCGTACCCTAAACTTACATTCTACAACATTAACGTAGGTACCAGTATACTCCGTATGTAGGTATACTAGGTAGGTATGTAGGTAGAAATGTAGCGATACTCCAAAATTGCCTATGAACTGAACATATATAGACTATAAGTAAACCCAGTTACGTCAGATCACATTTGTGACAAATACACAAATACGCATAACGCAAACAAAAACACACCTTATTGCAAAACTATAAGAGTGAGTCCAGCTGAATAAGGGTTTTAGGTAATCTGCCCACTAGATCGTAAATAGACCAGTTCCTATTTACTGTTAATAGAGACCACGCTGTTTCCTTTAATGTTAATTCTCAGTGGTACGCAGGAAATATTGAATTGACGACGGAAATTACTATTGTAAATGCAGTTTTTTTTATTTAAACCATAATTTCCCCAATTTCTCTTTGATCAGGTAGAAAATGACATATGGCATGTGTGTGTCTAGGCGCGTACACATGATTTATATGCTATAATGCACAAAAAGTGCCCATCTCTGTTGTATAGAATACGGATAGAAGTAACAGCATCATTTAAGTGATTTCAGAGAGGTATGACTCCTTCATCGTCAAGCGCTGGGTGGGGATGTTGAGCCACTAACAAAGTCTCAGTCGCCACTAACAAAGTCTTAGTCGCCACTAATAAATATGGATCTGTTTAAACGTGGTATCTAAAAGTAAATGCTATTATTATTAAGTTGGCCATTTGTTCAATTACTTGTGCAATGAAGTAATAAAAACACTTTAAATAAAATTATTGAAATTTAATACGGAAATTGTGTACAACACAACTATCGAAAACGTGTATGTATGTATCTAATTTAGAAGTTATTATTAAAAGTATAAGGTTATAAATACCAAGATATATGTATATTTATATTACAGATGTGCTGGAATTATAATGCGATTACGTACTTTGACATTTTGTGCTCACGTATTTCCGGAAAATTCTCTCTGAACATTATACAATTCAACAAAACCTAATGAAACTAGTGATGAGATAGAATTCAATTTCGTTGAATAACAATGTCCTGGGGTGGAAACGATTCACACATGTTAATTTTAAAATTACACAGTTGTTCATTTCGATTAATATTCTCCCGCAGCGTCCGTCCGTAACCAATTCAATTTAAATTATCCAATTATTCATATACTTTGACTCAATTTTTTGTACTCATACAAAAAATGACCAGATTTTTTGTATGAATGTTGGTATATCTGAAATTAATAGACTTCCACACCGTTTATTATTAGTGTGTACACCAAACTTAGTTTAATTAACGAGTAGTTATAGTAAGCGCAGTTACATCTGCGTATAAAATGGTAGAATGTGGTTTTGTGTGTGTGTCAAGATAAATATGTGTATGGTGCAATTGTATTTGCAGACGAAATGAAAAAAGACGATGTCTAATCTAACCAATCTTGAATATAAAATTCTTTGGTGGAATCTATGAAATAGTTTTATTATAAACTGGTTTTCATTCAAAGAACGACATATCACGAAAATTCGATACAAATATTGATATTATCTACGGACGAGAAAATTCACTGTGTAATATTGAATATTGGATCGTCCTCGGCGTAATCAAATTCGACGAAGTCTGAAGGTACCTCTACTTGAAGTTGAATTTGCGTTGAATTGTGTAGGTGGGCAAAAATACAGAATATTATGTATTGCTGCTATAGTTTGTATCTTTAGATTGAAAACACGAAACTGGGAAAAAATGTATGGATGTCTTCCCAAATTCATGAGCATTTGTTATGATCTATTTAATAATAATTGCTAAACTCCGGTTTTTACTAAAAATATGAAAAATATTTTAATAAATAAAGACATTCTTCTTTTCGTTCTTTTCATATATGGCAATTGTGCAATTAGCACATTCTGCTAGTGTCAAGTTTTCATGGTAATAAACAATTTCAAATTAAAACGTATCCTATCGACGTCCAGTCCCGTAGAAGTAAGTCGGGAGTGGCTCAGTAAAACGATTGTAGGTTCACTGAGGACAGAAGAGGACTCCTTAGAAGCATACGAAAAATGTAGTCCTATGCTTTTATTTGATTATCACAAACACCATGCAAGAAAAACACTTTAAAGTTTAATAAACTATCACTATTAAACCACAAAATGCATGCTATACAATTATTATAATAATCAAGGATAAATTCAACTTTACTTGCCGTGTTCCTGTCAGAAGTCCATCTTAAAATTATATTGTGTTACTAACTAGTCTTTCTTTCAAATTCCCAAAATCAATTCAAATTTAAAAGTCGAGAAATTTGAATCCGGAACGATTCAAACTTTTTACAATTAATTCATTATCGAACTACAAGTGTTCGATTGTCGATTAGTTTATTACCTTTTACACGTGTGTAATTTGTATTGTGGTAATTACAAGTCTAATGTTGAACATCGATTGTTTAATTGTTCACATGTAGATTTATTGTTCGTTTACCGTTTGTTTATTAGTTCGACATTTTTGTCATTAATTTTCATTCACCAATTCGCATTAATATTGATTGATTTTAAATTTTATACAAGTCCTTGGCTTCTCTAACGGTAGGCCTGATTTAAAGTTCAGTCGCTCAGCGAGCTATGGAGAGAGCTTCGCTCGGAGTTTCTTTGCAGGATAAGGTCCGAAACGAAGAAACTCGCCTATGAAAGAGAGCCACCGACATAGACATAGCGAATAACTCATCACGTTTGCCAAAGTTCTGAGAACCGATAATTGAACGGAGGCCACGTACAGGAAAACCGGTTGCGATTCCTTTCTTCCCCACTGGAATATGTACCGGCGGGGAGGAAAGGAATTGCAAAGTACTTTCTGCCCCACCAATAAATACAGCGGGGCGGTATGAACTAATTTTAATTACATTTTCGTTTTGTCCCACTGATGGGACAGACTTGGTGGGGCAGACAGGAATAAAAACAAATATTCTACAATATGTACATACCACATGTTTTTCTGATTTCGTTAATTATGTCAGGGCGCTAAAGTACAGGGTATCATTTTTTTATGAAATCACTTAAATATTCTGAAGCTATTGTGTTGTTCTTAACACGCGATAGTTAAAGGTAATTAAATCCAGAAAAGTGAAGTCGCGGTCAACAGTTAGTGTAAAATATAGATTCTACAGACAGTAATCGAATCCTCCGCCATTATTTTCACTTTATCCATTCACGTTTTATCAAAATTGACAAACTTTCATCGACATTGGATTATCGACGGAATAATCGTAAAAGTTTTTTAATATCAATAACCGCTTTATCAAGAGGACCTTTCTTTTGACTTTCAATTTTCTGAAGTCAATTCAAT
This sequence comes from Sesia bembeciformis, assembly GCA_943735995.1. Classification (NCBI taxonomy): domain Eukaryota; kingdom Metazoa; phylum Arthropoda; class Insecta; order Lepidoptera; family Sesiidae; genus Sesia; species Sesia bembeciformis. The sequence goes on from OX031042.1 coordinate 2,309,783, forward strand.
TTTCTCTACAGTGATGGATCAATTTGCTGAAGGCAATACAAATTATTTTATTAAACTAGAAGCTTAATGAAAAAAACTGTGATAAAATCAGGATAAAAATAGTTTCCATAATATACTCGAACTATTGGTATTAAAAACTGATGAAACATGTATAAACGTGATGAAACTGAACAATGCACATTCGCTTGTGAGTTAGAAGCGAATGTGCAGTGCCGTGATAAACTCACACAGTTTTATGACACCAAGAAATTATCTTTATGTATTCTTCATTTGTAAATGTTAAATAATATAAAAAGAAATGAAATAAAATTTTGAAGTCTCTAAAGTCGTTTTCAATCCAATTTACAGAAAAGAAAATCAAGTCAATGACTTGACTTGCACTTTCCATGAATCAAATTAAGGATATGTAAACAATTAATTTAAGACCCTGTCATTTATCCAAGGCCGCCATGTTTGTTTACAATTTGGACAAATTGGATTGGAACGAGATCATCAGTCAGGATTCCTAAAACAATAACAATACTACAGAGTTTCTACTTAAGTACCAATTTTCAAAATTATCGTCAGCACGTCGGTAAGGTGAAACTTCGTGAGGAAACTCATGCACTCAACAATAAAAAAATCAAAATATATCAATCCACTCTGGGCACCCGTCGTGGATTATGGCCCGTAACCTCCTACTGAGGTACTAGGGGAGGCCTGTGAACTGCAGTGGGACGTAATAGGTTGATATCGAATCGAATCGAACGTGTTTCGAGACTGAGATTTGCAAGAGTCCATTTGCCATCTCAACCCATCCTACTAGTAAGTGAAATAAAGCTACTGGCTAAATTCAGTGTTTCCACCTTCAGCGGTTTCGGCTTATCCGTGATAAGTCAAATACAGTTAAAATTAATTACACATTTTGTCTTTATACAGTTTTAATGATTTTACAGCCGTCAGGTAATTACTGTATTAAGAAGTACTATGCAGTGCATTTCCTATTTTATCGTTGTTTCGGTAGTGAGTGAGATATGCCAGAGCCCATTCCCGTCTCATCCGTCCCCATTTTCCCAACCCTTTCTTCCAATCCATTCCTTAATCTGCATAAGTAGCAGCGTCCGGGGGTGTGCCAACGTTTGTCATTCTGGACTGGTGTTGGCATGTATCGCAGATGTCTATGGAGGACAGTATCCACTTACCATCAGGTGGACTGTACGCTCATCTGCCGCCTTTTCCCTATAAAATAAACCGTCGCGCACCTTACATGGCGTTCGTCAAAGTGACGTCATAAATCGATCGAACTGAACATTTGCCTTTGAAATCTTATGCAAATTATATTTTCGCTGCCAGGTTCAAATTAGCATTACAAGAGACTACAATTTATACAGACCTCAAAGAGCCTAGACTTGGGTTAATCTGATAGTTATCTATCGTTGGACTAAACCAATATTTTCCTTCCATTTACATTCAGAGACATTGTTTGCGTTACTAAAGAACTTATCTCAAACAAGTTCTTCAGTAAACTACTTTAGGTGCAAAGAGCCTACTCACATTAACATTTCCGAATAATTGGATGAAAACCTCACTGTTATTTAAACGAAATATTGTACTTAATTATGTTAATTGTTTACTAATTGTAGAGTGCACGCTGTATTCCCGCAGTCGCTGGGCGCGTTCAACTTTATACCCTATTTCTCCAATAGTACGTACATATTTCGGTAGTGAGCGAGATATGCCAGAGCCCATTCCTATTCCATCCCATCTCTTCCCATTTTCTCAACCCTTACTCCAAATTCATTCCCATATCTCCAAATGTCGGCAGCACATTAGGATTTGTGTCAATGTTTGTCATTCCGGCCTGATGTTGGCATGAATCACAAATGTCTATGCACGACAGTGTTCACTTACCATCAGGTGGACTGTATGCTCGTCTGCCGCCTTTTTTCTATAAAAAAGAACTTATTATGTAGAACATATTAAAATTTGTAATGTGTCATCTAACGAAATACAGCTTTCCCTTGAATATAAAAGTAATTGTATTTCCCGTAATTCTCACCACTAAAACGATTCTTCCATGTGCCATAAATCCCCAGGTGTAATCCCTTTGCGGGGAACACGTAACACACATCTTTATCCGCTGGGATTACTCACGAGATATACTTAATCGGGAATCTTATTTTGGCAAAGATATAAAATGTGTGTTGAATACTTAAGTAGATAATTCACAAGGTATTTTAACTTGTATATTAACAGAAGACTACTGTCAAATGTACTGCATTTTCCCACTTTATCCTATTTCCCCAATGAAACACGTACCTACGTGCGTGTTTCGGTAGTGAATGAGGTATGCCAGAGCCCATTCCCATCTCATCGCATCTTATTTCTCTCCATTTCAGCAATCATTCCTCCAAATCTTCTAAGGTAAGCAGCGTATTCGCGGGCATGTCAACGTTTGTCGTTCTGGACTGATGTTCACATATATCGCGGATGTCGCAAGGCGACAGCATCCACACGTACCACCAATGTGGACTGTTTGCTTGTCTGCCACCTTTTTTCCATAAAAAATACGACTAACTTGTGTCTCTACATTGTTGGATATAGGTCTCTCTTCCACGATTGATCACTCTTCTCACCCAGCCACTTCTCTGGGATTTCTTTAAGTCTTTAGTTCATCTGACAGGAGGGTATTCCACGCTATTTCTCCGGATACATACATTAGCATTAGAGAAACACACGTTTCTCTAATGCTGGATATAGGCCTCTCCTCCAAACCACCATCACACATGGTCTTCTGCTCTTCTCATCCAGCCACTACTCCTTGAAATCGTCAGTTCACGTGAGCGGAGGGCTTCTCACGCTCCCAGATACAATGGCGAACTCGAATTCGTCTAAGTATTTTAGTCCTTTAAAGTGAAGAGCGGCTCTAGATGCCAATATTTGTCAATGAATGAATGATTGAATCACGTAAATAATAAGCAGTTGCTGTTGGCATTGCTAAATGGTAGTTGATTTTCCGATGGCGTCAGTGATGGATCATGGACGGCGCGACAATGTATGACATTCTTCTTCCTCTTTGGGTTGATGGCAGTATCGACTCAAGCACGACGACTGTTATGCCAAGTGAAAATATTTTTTTGTCAAACGTCCTCTTCGTCGAAGTAAGTTAGGAGTCTCTTAGTAAAGGGATAACAGGTTTACTGAGGACAAGAGTTGGACTCCTTGAAAGCATAAGAAAGCATTATGCACAAACATGGCGCACTTTGATTTCAAAGTTAAACTTTTAATCACTTTTGAAGCACAAAATCCACAATACACATTTTTTATAGTGATCAAACGAACTTCGACCTTCACTTCTCCATTTCCCACCAAAATTTTCTACATCATTCTTAACTGATGTATCGCGGAAATCTATGGACAACAGTATACACTTATCACCAGGTGAATTGTCTGCTAGGTTACCTTCTTTCTATAATAAATAACCTTGATACCGTTACTAACCGTTACTACCGTTTCTACCATATTTTAATTAATTGAGGGAGAGATCAAAAGACGTAGACTTTTTAAAATAATAATTATGAAACCAAAATGTACCCGCATTTTTGTTTTTAAGGAGCGCTAAAATTTATCAGGCAAAGGCGCATACGAAGGCATCCAATCCCGGAACGCCAAGGCAGCCATAACATTGAATATTCATCCAGTTATTTATTTTCATAATGGCTAATAATCTGCCTCCTGCCGGAGGTGTGAGCAGAAAGGATTTACATCTATTTGCGTAGGAGGAAAAGGGATGAAATCAGATATAAAATTATGACATCATTCGTGGCAGACATGTTTATCGGTGACACGAAATTACAGCTGGTAACTGGAAGAGAATCTAGAATTTTTTGTTTATTTTTCAAGAGATTTTTAATGTATGACATTATCTACATTTTAATCTACCTTTCTTTCTCCTATCCTTCTATTTATTCAGTACTAGCTGTACACGGTCACGCGTTGCTGTTGCTGCCCAACAGATGGCGGTTACCATGTTTTACCCCCGTGAGAGGTATATAAAAACACGCGCATATTCGAATGCAACGTTGTGTCAAAATTTCAAAGCAATCGGTGAAGAACTTTCGGAGATTTAAGATTTTTAACAAACGAACGTTGACATTTTTATTTACATTGAATAAATAAAAATTTTTTCAATACTGCGTAAGTTTCTCATTTATTATATCATTAGGAATCATTATTTTGGTTTGAAAATGTCTTTGTACTTAATAATAATCCAAATGCCCATAAAGCAGGATTTGAACCCAGGATTTATTCAAGATTGTTATGAATTTCATTCAAATTAAGGAAAAAATATGTAATGAAATAAGTCTATAGTTGTGATCGGCGTCGACTATCCACCCATGGAATATGTAGCTAATCAACTGCGAAGATGTTTTTATTTTTGCGAACGGTCGATTGGCCACTACTTTATGACTAAAGGCGATATTATCACTGAAAGCGCTCTCTGTCAGATAACAACTGAACACTCATTTTATACGTTTTAGCCATCAAAAATCAAAACACGGTATCTTATCACATTTAGGTTTTTCAAAAAATTCAATAAATACATTCATATAGTAAACATGACTGTGCTAATATGCAAGTAATAATATGTAGGTCTACAGTAAACTTCATTGGAACGTATCCAAACCTGTCGCCAAACTTTACACATACGAGTACAGTGTAAGTTATTTATTAACATGTAGGTTGAACAGACTAGTTTTGGCACCAAGAAGCCTTGCGAGTAACAAGTGATATAGTGCTTCTAAAATATGTAATTGTTAATAACGGCAAAAAAGTGCTTCGTGTTGTAGATAAAGAGTGGTTATGAACAACACAGTTCTCAAGATTATACAACGAATCTGAAGTGGAAAGATTACTATTTATTTAAACTGATTAATATGTCAAAAGGCGGACATAATGCCTTATGGCATTCTCTACCTGTCGACCCTTGGGCAAACGGAGAATCAAGGGGGGTGCATTGTAAAGTTAGTACTCATATTATGTATACTGGTAAGGATTACAAAATATATAAACATGAACATATACATAACAATACCGTTGGAAGATTTTCAATCAAGCTACAAGATCAGTTGGAGCTCACTGGGATATTTACCTGGGTTCTAACATCAGCAACAACGGATCGTGCGTGAATGAGGTGTGGAGACAAATTGAAATGGCCAAAAATGCTATGTCTCAGTTCCATAGAATCTGGGAGGACAGGAACATATCCTTGTGAAGACAATAATTTGGAGAGGCTCATAGTAACTGGCAAGGTGGAAGGAAAGAGACCTCGAGGACGTAGCCCGATGCGTTGGTCTGACTAGATCCGCACTTCTCAACACCAACATCCACGATGCATTGAGTACCCCCAAGAACCGTAACAGATGGCGCAATATCGTTCGTCAAACAGTATTCCACGGTCGTGGTAATGACCCCCAGTAATAAGGACAACGATGCAAGGAGGAGGACAAGATAGGGATTTTCAACAGAGCTGGTTGCACAATATTTTTTTATTTAATAATTAAATTTAAATAAATGTTATAAGGTTATATATTAAAATGCCATTAAACACTTTCTTTGTATTTACATTTTGACTTATTCGCCGCCACATAAACGATTCATAGGAAATTTACAACTCAAAAATATAATGTTAAGGAATTCGTTACAGTAAGACACTACCGATGCAAAATATGACCGTAAATACAAGATGCATCGTCATTGTTGGCACACTTGAATAAATAGGATTATGCAAGGCCGGCAGCATACTCGCAACCTCCATGGTGTTGTAGATGTCCCTACACTACACTCGTTCTTCTCAGCCAACCATTTCTATTTAAGCCAGCTACTAATTTAACGGCTCGTAACTTACGGCTCGTGGCATTTCTCTCCCTTCTTTATCCTAATCTGCATATTCAAGATGTTTAATCTAAATTAATCTGACGGACGCTGAAAGAAATTGATTAATTGATTGGTTCTGTTCGAAGTTACAATTTATTCTGTGGTCTCGCAGTTTATTGTCACAGTAAGTAATTACGGATTTCTTTTCCAAAAAGAAAGATTAATTAAATGGTTTCTTAGAATAATTGATACTGTGTCATTTAATTTCATAAAGGAAAAGTAGTAATTAATTACTTAGTAATTCGTAATTAAACCGTAACAAGCCCTTTTATCATCCACTGCTGGACATTATATCGGCACGCTGGCCGAGGGTTGGCGAATCCACTCTTTTATAGGTGGTGTATTCTTCAGGCCATGTGTGGCTGCTTTGTCGCCTTTTACGAAACCTTTTAAGAGAGGGGGTGGGTGGTGTTATTTTAAAAATGATCGACACCATATTACCACAAGACCTATTACTCAGCAATTAGTTATTACTTTGAATAATTCCTTTCCTTTTACATATCTAGAAATTATACATCCTCGACGGGATTAAACGCGTTGACAAGGGGAAACTCGGGCGTAATCCTGGGCAAACGTGATGCGTTCTAATGAATGGTTGATCCGTGCTCCATGATGTCATTGTGTTGTTTGGCCTTTTAATATGATGGACGTTTAAGAACGCGTTAGAGGTCTTCGCAAATGCACAAATAGTAGGTATATGATAGTTCGGAGCCGGATTAAGGATGTAGGTACTCGTAATTATGCTCTTTTAGTGGTTTCAGGTACGGACACGGATATGGAATGATTTCGGATTCGGTTTCGGTTGTCAAACTGTAGAGAAAGAGAAATTGCAAGATAGTGGTTGGTATTAGACAAAGATAAAGAATACAAAAAAAAGAAACTTATTTTACGGAAAATATCAAGTTACAAAAAGTCGTAAAACAAAAGTTATTAATTTGGAACTTTTTGTCGGGAACTCGAGTTGTAGTTGAGTTTTTGTTTAATTATTGTATAAATTGTGTATTTAGGCGATAGTTTATTAAACTTCAAAGTGTTTTTCGTGCGTGGTGTTCGTGATAATCATATCAAAGCGTGCGACTGTCGTGTGCTTGCAAGGAGTCCTCTTCTGTCCTCAATAAACATACTATCGCTTTACTGAGCGACTCCTGTCTTACTCCTACGGGACTGGACATTGACAGGACACGTTTTAGACTTTAAAATTGTTTATTGCGAAGAAAACTGACACTGGCAGAGTGTGCTCATTGCACCATTGCCATATACCTTACCTATGAAGAAAAAGAAAGTTGTTTGTTTTAATGAAAGGTATTCCACTCTTAACAGGGTGCAGGGATTTCTTATTTAATCCCGTATAATGTAGATTCCATATGTGTTAACTCATTAGTAGTTTCCTGAAGGGATTTGGATCAGGGGTGAGAATTATTATGAGATAAGAAGGTTAATTTATTTCATTAAACTACCTGCTCGTTATAATGAGATGAGATAGGGTAAGCGGACTATGGTGAACTGTGGTACTTACTGAGTCCCGAAATACATGTTTCATTGCAGTTTTCTATCATTGTGAGGTGACGTCATCAGTCACATGTACTGTATATTAATATGTATATACTATAGATAATTAGGCAAAATGTACATCAAACTTTGATTAACATATTTATTTCCTTTCTACCCAAAGGTCGTCCTGGCAAAGATCGCTATTAGCGATAGGACCGTCTTTTGTACACTTCATGTGTTTCAATCTTATTTTGTCTTGGTGTGCAATAAAGACGTTTATCTATCTATGTATTCAATCAACTGTTTAATGCTGAATCATCCTTCTTCGTATAAAATAGTGAATTTTCAGTCGCGCCAGCTTCATAATAAAATTAAGCGTGGACGAGGACATGACAGTTTAATTGGACGCCGCGTGCCAGCACTGCTAATTAACCTGTTAACATTCCAGCATATGAACAGGTTTAAACACGGGTCTTTATACCTGCATAATAAACGCGTTTATCCTAAGTTTATGCTTGGGATATAATTATCGAAAATATCGGACCAATAAAGAAATCGATATTATAATTTTTTGACTTTTCAAATCTAAGTATAACTGGAATCAAACATTGGATTAGATTCGTACGCCAAAAAACGCCAAAAGAAACAAAACGAGAAACCCAATAATTATTAAAGTATTAAATAAAAATCTGACGCTAGTCTAGATATTGTAAGTCTTGTGTGCAACATTAAGTATTATGAAGAACAAATGTGGGAGATTTGAAAAAAAATGCTCTCATCTTTCAATGAGCTCGTAACCTTGGTTGATGTCAAAACGTTGAGTAAAATAAAATAGGTAGACATACGCAATAAAACCCATTGTATATTATCGAAAAGATAGCTAAGTGGCAACGGGCTAGGAATCTTTGGAGCAAAGGAGTGGAGTAAACGAGCCTAGGAGGGAGCAGAGAAGAAGAGTGAGGCAAACGAGTCATTGCGTGATCTCAAGTGGAATCCACGTACTGTTAAGAGTAGCACGGAACGTCTCTCGGCCACATGGACCAGTGATGGGGGACACATGTGTATCAATGATGTGTACACGGAAATACGTACTCCAGATTTTTTAGGCACGCATGTTTTTGTGCTTTACTTCACTGTCGAGCTACTTATAATTGAAAAAAATGGTCTTAAGTATAAATTCAGAGGCCGAGGTTCGATGCTTGTGCCTTATGGGACGTTATAGGAATAGGAATATTAATAAGGATATAGACGCAGGCGGAGCCACGGGTAAAGATTAGTTGCACAATGAATAAAAGGTATAATTTTGCCTAAAATCGTTTGTTAGTTTAGCTGAATATGCCATAACCATGCATATGGGGGCCATAAAGCAAGCTAAACAAAACGATATGATGTCAAACGGCGTATACGCGATAGGTTAAAACGACCTAGAAAACGACGATAATTTCTTTTGAAATTCTTTATAATAAAACTTCTACATGATTGGAGTTTTTATAGTGAAATTTAATTTATACATTCGGTTAATTCATTTTACTTGTGTGCTTTGTTTTGACTCAGTTATTTGTATATACAGTGTGTCCCAAGAAATGGTGTTACCTAAGTGGAAGTCCAAAGGTAACGAAAACACTTAACAATCGAAACAAATGCACAACACATATGTACATCCAAAAACATCCACAAATTTTACATTAAACCCATGTATAAGTATATGAGTTAAGTGTTTTTGTCTGTATATATCCCGAATATAAAATAAAAAAAACATTAAAAACCGGTTTCCGTATTAGTATACAAGCTACTTAAGAACGTTTTGTTTCAGTTAATTTCTTATAAAACCGATAGGTATTTAGTTTGTTGTATTGAAAAAATTTCATAATATTCTTCACGTTTATTTATCGGTAGATATACAACGGAATTAATATATTTTATGTTTAATGGTGTGGATAATTGGTCTTGTGGTGTCTGGCTGGCTATAAAATAGCATTCTTCCCATGGGTGACGTAAAAGGCAACTACACCTCACCATGCCACCACACCACCTTGAAGGATAACATGCTTCTAATTAAACAGAACCTTGAAACAATGAAGTTTTAAGTTAGAAAATCCGAACCAATTTCAATAAGTACATGGACGTAGCATGGGGCGGGGTGGGGCGCCTGCCCCCGGCCATTGGGAACAATTTTATAACGGGCTAAGTAACAGGCTTTTTCATTAAACTATTTCTATATAAAATTTAAAAAAATGTTTTTGTGTTGCCCCGCGCTAGATAAAATCCTGACCAAGCCCTCGAATAAGTCCGTACCGACAATAAGGTCCCTTGACTCAGATAACATCACATACAATAAACTAATTTGTTTCTCATTCATGAAAATGATTATTCAGCGCTTCGATTCGACATTCTAATGAATATATGTATGAAGTTTCTGTGAAGGAAAATACATGAATTTCATTCCGATATGTATAAAGGTACACAGGAGCATGAAATCAATTTCTCATTCAAAAGAGGCGTCTTTACAATGTACGATATTTATTTATCTATACATTAACACAGTGCCGGCCCGAGGCAAGTTTTAGGATGGAGCGAGATCCAATTATGGCGCCCCCTTACTTGCCCCTAATACATGCCAGTTATGCGTGCAAGCATGGAACTTAGAAGATCTCGACAACATCTTAAGTCTGTGTCTAATTTGTCGATTGGAAACAGCCATGCTCGTTGGCACTGCACTCCTCACAGGACCACTGAGGCGCCCCCTGGGTCTTGGCGCCTGGAGCGGCTGCTCCGTTCGCCCTATGGTAGGGCCGGCCCTGCATTAACAGGCTAAAATTATTCTATTCTTCATTACTCTAAAATTGTAACAGGCCGATGTCTGTACATTATAGATATTGAAAAAAAACTAATATTTTAATAATAGTCTTTATTAGAGCAACAGAAGCCAAAACAACAGAATTTTGTCTGTCTGTCTGTCTGTATGTTTGTACACGCATCACGAAAAAACTACTGCATGGAATTGAATGCAGTTTTCACCGATGTATTTCTAGAGGTCTAACTTAAAATATAGGCTCCATTTTACCGCAGGAAAATATCTTATTCCGATTGTTTTAAATTTAATAAACCGAAGCAAAGTGAGGGCGGGTCGCTAGTTATAAATAAATGCATGTTTACCTATCTCATATTCACCTGATCAATGTCGCCTTGCTGGATCAAATCTCCTTAGGAGATAAGCTATTTTGTTAATTCTTTTTATGGACTATAGAAATAAAGTATATACAATAAAGTATAAATAATTAATAAAGTATATTGTCGCTAATGTACTTTATTGGTATGCCGTGTGGCGTTAACCGGCTATAGAATAACACCAGCCTATCGCTTCCCGTTGGTGTTGTAAAAGACGAGTAAGGGATAACAAAGCCTTGCAGCGTAAGCCCCGAGGAACTACACCATCTCTAAAAGAGTGGACTCGCCAACCCGATTGGTCAGTGTGGCGTTCTAAGGTGTCACTTAATTGTAAACCTTTTTTTTGCAAAGCGCAAATATCAATAAGGTATGCGAACGACTATTCAAACTGTTAAGGTCTCTGCCCACTACAACGTATCATACCATGACCGTAACCGTATCGACACATGCAAAAAAATATTCTTTGTATGAATTACTACGAGGCAACGCCCACTAGACCGTTCCGTTACTGGCCAACACCGTAACGTGCCATGATTGGACCGTCAGCTATTGACGCTATTGAACGGGTTCCGAACGTCATACGCGTTGCATGCGGGAATAGAACGCTGTTGATCCGTTTCAGTGGGCATAGTAGTGATCGAAACGTTTTTTGTCGTGCCTGGCACGTTCCTATTACGGTCATGGTTATGATACGTTGTAGTGGACAGTCTTTTACAGGTACACCACAACCAAAAATCATAATCAACTATTTTTAGAGTTTTTAGAGAGCGCGAATCCTGCCTTACAATATATCTTAAATGTTTCGATAGTGAGTAAGATATGTCAGAGCCCATTCATATCCCATCCTATCCCTCTCCATTTTCCTAATCCATTCCTTAATCTGAAAAGGTAGGTAGCGCATCAGGGGACGTTTGTCATTCTGATGTTACCATGTATCACGGATGTTATGGACGACACTATCCATTTACTATTAGATGGACTGTATGCACGTCTGCAGCCTCCTTTTCTATAAAAAAAAGGAACGCTTATAATCAATAATAAAACTTATATTAAGTTACTATTTTATACAACTATATTTATTATTGACCTCTCGTTTGGTCGTGGCTTTACGCCAAGGAAGTAAATAGGTATTTCTGTACACTTGTTCTGACATAAATAACCAGAAAATAATTCGATCTATGTATGTTTTATTTACCATTCCTCGGTTCGTTAATGAGATCGTATCGCAAACGTGTCGTAATGCAAGAAGAATTTTATACGTTGTAAGTCACTTCTCTATTGTAGTTACTACCAATTTCAGTTTGTTACTTTTTTTATGACGCTCCTATTTTCGGAGAAAATAAAATGCCGCCACGTAGTAAAAAGACGCTATTAAAAATAAATAAAATGAAATTTATTTGTAAGAAAATAAATGTCAGAAACGTCGATACCATAAGCCACTCGGACGGGAGATTCCGCTATTTTCCGCAAGGTCAAAAAAATATTATGAAAACTGACAATTTTTCACACTAGGAACGTCAGTTTCAGCTGTCAGTTTAAACTGTTCAGTTACAGCTGTCTGTTTAAACTGTTCAGTTTCAGCCGATAGTTTTAACTGATCGTGTGTGGCGACCATTGTAATGCAATGTAATCAGCATTTTAGAGGTTATGTAGTTCTTCAGGGTTTGTGGAAAGCCGCTTTCTTATCCCTTAATCGCCTTTTACGATACGACACCCACCGGAAAAGATGACCCCATTGTGGCGGCCATTACACGAACGGATTAGGTAAAATTTTCAGTTAAACGTGTAAATTTAACCTCAATTACATGATATAAATCTGACAAATTGTGACATGTGTACATGAACCCTCTAATTGTAGGGCGTGGTAATGAGTCATATCCGCCGGTGTTTCATAGAACGATGGCAGTGAGTGGATTATACAATTCACCTGATGGTAACTGGATACCGTTGCTTATAGACATTTATGTATTTATATTTACAGCGAGAAGTATATAGACATGTTAGTATACTACGGTAAAATAATTTGTAGCTGTTATTATTAAAACGAAGAAATATAGACTAGAACTAGAACACAGCTAAGTTTTTGCCGAAATTGCATGAAATTCGATTAATTATCAAAATATTTCCAAATAGAAACAAAAAATGTTTTCAAGCGAATTATTTCGTAAGTTAACAAAGATAAGCTTACTCTAGTTCGTTTTTTAATCCCGGAGACTAAAGTGATATTTCATGTGTTGCCAATTTTTGCAATCTGAACTAATCTTAAAACCATATTTGATATTGTTTAAAAAAGGTTTTTCTTGCCAATCGCGTGATGCTCGATCAAATTGGTGCGAACCAATAGAATAATTGATTACAATTAGAAATAATCATCTGGCAAAAGAGTGAATTTGAAATATTAATATGGTGAAAATGTCGTAAGTATGGTAAGTAATGACAATAGTTTATTTTCGAATATATTGAATGTAACACATTAATTAATTAATGCCCTCATTACACACAATATAAAAAAACATATTTAAAATTTTGCAATTCAAAAAACAGGAACCACAAGGAAACCATAAGGACCACACCACACCAACGTTATTTTCAAGTTTGACATTTGTATTTGTCAATTTTATCACCGGGATTAAAAAACGAACCATAGCTATTATTTCTCGCTATGGTTTAAGATAAATGAGAAATTGTCATCCTAAACAACCACAAATTCTGAGTTTTGTGTAAACCCTTGAGACAAGCGTTTTTTTAATGTCACTAAATACAAATGAAATTTCTTTTCAATCGAATGTCTAGAGGAAGGACAGCTCTTATTATAATGAGGAATAGTTATTGTCAGTTATTTTGCCAGAATTGTCCGTAAAAAACAGCAAAAATGTGTAAAAACCGTGAGCGACCTCTTTAAATCTCCACATTAAAATTAAGGTTACAAAAGGTTTAGATACGACATACAGGTTGAGCTAAAAGGTGTTGCGGGTGTCTATGGGCGGCTGTGACCATTATCACTTACCATCATGTGAACCCTTGTATTGCACAATGTATTATTCATGTATATTAAAACAGAATATTTTAAAAAAATACAGCAATTAAAGTGTGTTTGGCAACTAGGTGAAAACAAATTTATTTTTTACGGGCTGTTTGTAATTATTTGCAGAGGTATTGTTAAAATAATTCACATTTTTTGATGGGCACAGAATCCGTCTGGCCATCCTAAGGCAATCCTATGCCATTTTAAGTTAACCTTAAAACGCCACGATGGCTATGCGGATTGGCCAGTGCACTCTTTCAGAATTGGTGTAGTTCCTTAGGGCTTGTGGTGGCGATTTTGTTATCCCTTTTTCGAAATCCAAGAAGAGATGGCGTTGTGCTACTAGCCGGCCGACACCACACCGCTGAAATAAATTGCAAATAAACGAACGCATTCAACCGAATAGGATAGCCGCGTGATTCAATCGTATCATGCGCGGCTGTCTGGATGAAGGCGACTGAATCAATCAATTAGACGGTATCTCTACATTGTCTCATGTGACCCCAACTTAATCTTCATTAATTTCTTCTATAAACCATTTCTTATTCGTCCCAAAGTCATCTGAGGCGCGGCTATGAAACTTTACGCATAATACGATATCATTGTGTCGGAGCAACACTGCTTTGTTAAGATTTTGTGGGAAGAAAATCCTTAATTAACGAAGAACGTAGTCGAAGTTTGCCCGAGTTGCGTAAAATTAAATTAAACTTATAACTTGTTTCGTGTTTTATGGGGAGGGGAATAAAAAGATTTTTCGGAAGGTGGTTTTTATGGTTAGCTTATAATTGTTGGTCGCCTCGTTAGCCTTCTACCCACAGATATAAAAGAATAGATAACAGAAGCTGTCGGTCGCTGCGTGCCTACTTCTCGATTAAACCAGCTGCCATCATGCATCACTTGAGTTTTTGACCACCTCATACCCGCCTTTACGACGAATACGTGATCACAGGATGGACTGTGTTGGCAGTTTCAACAGTTGAATCCATTTAGGGCGAAAACTGCACTGCGACTGATTAATCAAAAGCGACCATTTGTGGTAGTAATGAGGTTTTCAAATTAAACAAATTATGCAGATGTTCCCGCGAAAAATGAGTTAACATTAATTTGAGTAATCGTGATTGGCTTTTGGCGGATTACAATTGGTTTATGTCAATGTATATACAGAATGTGTCCGAATCTTTTCCAAAGACTGAAACCTTGGATTCCGCTCACGATTTTCATTTCATTGTCATAATATATTGTTATGATTTTTTCTCGTAAAAACATATTTTGGGCTTTGTAATTAGCAAATGTGTATGAAAAGTTTGGTAAAAACACAAATAAAAATATTTCTTGCAAAAAAAAACGTTTCTTGAAATTTTATGTCATTAGGAACGGTTTCGATTTCGTTATTGTCTATTCTTAATACTTTTTACAAATCCTGATTCCTGAATCTCCAACGGTGCCAACAAACGTTGATTTTCTTGGATTCTTTGGATTTTTTGGAATAAAATAAGACGATTATATGACATTTTTAAAAGCCGCCCGTGTCCAATAGAAACCGTAATCAGCCCTTTTATCGTCCACTACTGGACACGGGCCATCTCATACACATTATCTTGTGCATGAGGAATGTATGGCCCTAAAATGGCACGCTGGCCAAGTGGGTTGACGCGTCTACTCTTATAGTGGACCCGTTCCACCTGGTACAACTGCCATGTCCAACTACTTGTACCATGGGGATTTTTTCCCCGTGGCACGACTTACCAGTTGTACTATGGGGAAGTGTGTGTATATCTGTGCCTATTAGAGCAACTATTTGTTTTAATAGATTAATTCACAGAAGACTACCTTGAAATGTACTGCATTTCCCATTTTATCGTATTTCCCTAATGTACGTACGTGTTTCGGTAGTAAGTGAGATGTGCCAGAGCCCATTCCCATCCCATCCTATCCCTCCCCATTTTCTCAACCCTTTCTCCAAATCCATTCCTATATCTCCAAAGGTAGGCAGCGCATCCGGAGGCATGCCAACGTTTCTCATTTTGGACTAATGTTGGCATGTATCACGGATGTCTATGGGCGACAGTATCCACTTACCATCAGGTGGACTGTATGCTCGTCTGCCGCCTTCTTACATAAAAAAAATAAAAATAAATTGAGAGGTTTGATTCGTCGAAAAAGACATCGGCTTTTCAAGAAAAAGTTCAATTTTAAGGTTATTATTATTATTATTTAGGGTTATTATAAACATGTTTGTGTTAAGTAAGTAATACATTTAAAATTTTAAAGAAGATTAAATTATTATATACTTAAGAAGAAAATTATTAATAATTCAATGAATGAGGAGAATTATTATTATTATACCAGTAAATAGCATGTCGTTATTAAGTAACTTAATACTGTATAGTTAATACTGTATCTTATATACTTAATACTGTATTTTGAATACTTATATCTTAATACTGTAACCATTTATTGTATGTATTTTTTTAAATATTTGAATTGCTCTGTCCTTGCAGGGTGTTGTATGCCATTTCATAAGTGTTTTTTTTATGGACGAAGGCGGCAGACGAGCACACAGTCCACCTGATGGTAAGTGGATACTGTCGCCCATAGACATTCGCGATACATGTCAACATTAGTCCAAAATGACAAACGTTGGCACGCCCCCGGATGCGCTGCGCTGCCTATCTTTGAAGATATTGGAATGGATTTGGAGAAAGGGTTGGAAAAATGGGGAGGGATAGGATGAGAATGGGCTCTGACACATCTCACTCACTACCGAAACACGTACATACATTAGGGAAATAAGATAAAGTGGGAAATGCGGTACATTTCAAGGTAGTCCTCTCTGAGAGAGGGGTAACGTGGTCAGTCGAGTGCGCCCAGCGTCTGTTGGATTGCAGCGTGCACTCCCCCCTCAATTATAATGTAATGTAAGTATAATGTACCTATAACATGCAATAAATAAATGAATCGGTAGATTTCTACAACATAATGAAAAAGTTGGGTACGCCATGCTTGGATGAGGGAAACTGCCATTCCAGTGAAATATTGGCCATAACTTTGACTGATGGCATGACTTCAAGTGTCGCGTATTTACGTCAAACTTTGTAAGTTACGGTAGCAGCTTGCAATAAATCAAGCACAACGTGGTTAAATAAAACAAATTATTGACTAAACCAACTTGAAACACCACGAAATGTTTCTCTCAGAAATAAGAAAGGAATGTATTTTTTTTTATTCATATGGAATAATATTAAAGATGAAATTTTTTAGACATGAACGTTTTGATGATTTAGTCAACTTAGGTCAACTTAGAGAAGGCATTTGATAGTGTACATTACGTACGTTTAATCCACATTCAAAATTAAAAAATTCAACTACTTTTTGAAACGTTCATATTCAACTGCCGGGAGTTGAAATCTTAATATCAAACTTCTAAACTTTAATTTAATATATCATTCATCATCAGCATATGTCCTTCATTAATCTCTGTGAGTAATTCGTATTTCGTATAACCCGTAGAAAAAAACTCTTGTCTACTTCTACCACATCCTCATCCTGAAATAGAGAAAAATACGATATTACGTATTCACTTATTATTAATTCTTGAAATATTATATATTTGCAACATTTTATTTCAATTTATGTCTTCTTTATAAAGTAATTAAAATAACTAGCCGCGCCCGCGACTTCGTACGCGTGGAATTTAAAAGAAATGGACTGCCATCTGTTGAAGTTTTGAAAGTACCTTACCTTTATTAAAGTCTATATTGGAATATCTTTTCTTCCCGTCAGTCAATTTCGATGAAACAAAGCCTATTCGAAGCACCAAGCTAAGCTGTGGAAACCCCATGATAATCCGTTCAGTAGTTTTGGAGATTAGCGTCTTCGAACAGACACACAGACAGAAAGACATACATTTTCAAAATCGTCTTTTTGTATTCTGATACTCTTCAATCTTCAATCACTTCAATCACTCTTCATCACCTTCAATCAGTTTTTGGTAAATATATTCAATGTACAGACAGGCTGTTTGTACAGTTTTATTATATGTATATATTAAATAAGGTTCTTTGTCTTTTGTAATAAACACAATAATTAAAACAAAAGTGAGATTGCTTTTAATAAATGTGAGTTTCAACGTCTAATTATGTTGTAATCTACCCTTGTGTGAAAGCGGCCTATTATTTGTATAAAGTTGCGTGCCACAATTATGCCACGTCACATGACCGTGGCCTTAACGTAAACTGCTAATTGATTTTGAACATTAACCCATTTGGATAAAGTTAGCATTTGAACGGGGTTGGTTAATCGATGGTCGGTAAATTTTGTATGTTATTGAGGAAGGTAATGACACAGCGGTGAGCCGCGGTAATGATGTGGTTCGTTCCTTATGAATCAAGGTTTGAGCTACTTTTCTAATAATAAACTTGAAATAAGAGTCATATGTTGTGTTTTTGGATGGAAACAACTCTACTTACATCGAGGTATATTATGAATAGCTGTTGCCCGCGACTTCGTCCGCAGACAAAAAATATAGCAAAATCTCAAAGATTTTTGGAAAAAAAGATTCATATAATACATGTAAATTTTTTTGTAAAATTTCAATTGAGATTCTAGCACATCTTTCCGTGGGTGTTGTAAAAGGCGACTAACGGATAACAAAGCGCTATCACAAGCCCCGAGGAAAGAGAGAACCTTTAAAAAGTGGACTGGCCAACCCGCTTGGCCAGTGTGGTCTTTTAAGACCAAACATTCCTCATTTACAAGACACAATGTATGTCGTGGACGATGTAAATAAAGGCTTGTTACGGTTTTAAGCTTCGTGAGTTAATCGGTTACATTCTTTATATTGAACATTGTGTCTGTTAACGTCTTTATTCTCACTTGCTTCAAGCACGTCTTGCAAGTGAAGGCCTGTAGTCCGCAAACACTCGTCTGAAGCTTGAATCGAGTGCCAGTTAAGGGGAAACATCACACAGATTTATTTAAAGCCCGCTGCCATAGTAATGAGTTGTTGCAACATGGTAAGGGCCTTATCGCATTAATAGTGACAGACCGTAAGTGGTATGTTGCGATATAAAAGAAATACTTTCGTAATGTTTGCGCCCTTTGATTGAGTAGGCGCTTAATCAAAGTACTTACATAAACAATTTTAAATTTATTTAATAACTAGCGACCCGCCCTCGCTTCGCTTCGGTTCATAAGTTTTTTTTTTCAAATTTCAAAATAGAATATAGCCTATATTAGACACGGATAATGTAGCTTCCTATTTGTGAAAGAATTTTTGAAATCGGTTCAGTAGTTCCAGATTACCCCCAACACACATTACCCCCAACACACATTACCCCCAACCTACAAACACACAATTTTACTTACCCCTTTATTATATTAGTATAGATTGAAAATATTTGCAGATAAAATTTAAATATATTTTGATTCAATGTATTCAGTGTTTAAGTACAATTAAGGTACATTTTGTATGATTACATTTTAACTATTTGCGACCGTAAGCTCGTAAAGATTTTCTGTGAGAAAGACAATACTGCACCATGGACGTTACAGCCTGGCTACAAAGTAATTATTTTATCTCAGCATCAATTGAAGTACAATTAAATTTATTGTAGGTACTAAGTGTATATTTAAAGTACATTTTTCATAACGCTTTCGATCTTGACAGAAATGTCGCTGATTCGTCGCAATTAAATACTTTGTATAATACGGCGAATATTTACCAAAACAGGCCGGCAGATGTATATTTATTAATTAATCATTGAAAAGTTTTAATACTTTTTAATTATGAAATTTTACTTTTTTGTTTTTTCTTCCACATGTAAAGCAAATGAACTGATATATTTGCAAAGATTAATCAAAATGAATGCAAACTCTTAAATATAACATGCGTAAGAGTTTAAGAATTGTATATTTTAAAGTTTGCAAGCCATTTATATGACAAACACACACTACTTTTAAATTTCCAGCTTATCATAACCGTGCTTTAGCAAATATGTAATTATGATAATGATTGTAAGGTTCTACACCGAGAGTGAGCCAATTCATATAATTCGAATAGCACGTCGTTGGCATCAAATGGATCCAATAAATCAATACTTTGATACTGGCTTCACAATTATTGATGTATTTATTTTGGAAGTTACAAGTGATTATTTTATTATTATTTATATTTATGATCTATTTATTTATGTAAGTTACAGCCTAATATGTAACATATTTAATAAATATATTCCTAGTATTAATGACCAAATACTAAAATTATGTAGTTATTTAATTTTTAACGAGAGCTGAATAAATGAATATACTCTCCCTTAAATCCACTCGTTCTCGCGCCTTTATTCCAAACATCATGCGGCTTATTCTCAGCGGGTACTCAACCACTTGCACTCCAGTAGTGCTACTTATAGCTCGATACGTCCACCATAGTAAGAAAATCTAGGTAGGTAGCTTTCTTAAGAAGACAAGTAGGTTAACTTTTAGGTGCATGAGTTACAAGTTTTACTTGCGTGCCTTATTCGTACGGAGACGCGCAACGATATAGAAATGACCGATTAACTACACTGGTCAATTACAATTACAAATAAAATCATGTGACATTCTGTGGTTTGTTTAATACGACACGCATATAATTAAACCTTGACGCTGCGCCGTGCCTGTACTTATAAAGGTAACTTACTTGTCTTTTTTACTATTACTTTTTACATTGGTTAGAACATATTACAGGAGTTCTACAGGCGAATCTAACCATAGATCTGTAGCGTGCATCTCTGTAGCGTGCATCTCATAATGGTAATCTAATAAGCTTATAATTTATCTAGCACTCATCTACGCTAATATAATGTATCCGGGTGAGGCATAATTTTATATGTATGTAAAGAAACCATATTTCTTTAATTTGTGCAGCGCTCTTCTGTCGGTAAACAGTGACCATGTACTCCATAGAGGGCGCTGTGAATAATGGCGGCCAACACGGTTGGTAAAGCAGCTGATGTTTGGAAGTTGACAGAACTCACGGTCATCGAGTATATTGTTTGATTATTAAAAAATTGTATAAAAAGGAATTGATAATTTAAATAATAGACTTTAAATGTCGTTTCTTTGTTTTCAGAGCAACACAATTGTTTATTAGAAATTTACAATTCCCAATAAGTTACGTTATTCCACTATATGTATCTACAAAGTAGACACTTCTGAAAAGCCTTTGTACCTTTTTTAGTCGTCAATATACAACCACAATTGAAACACGCGATACAACTATAAAAGTATCTTTAACTGAACGGTTGAAGTGAGCGCTTGTTCAACAAAAACCCTCTGTTCGTATCTGTGAAACTGAAAAATATTTCACTTGCAACTGTACTCGTCGTTCGACGGTAAAAGTTTGGAACGAAATAATGAGTTTGTTATTTTTGGTACAATAGTCTATCCTTTTGTTTATTTTTAATTATTATTTGTATGTACCTACTTCATCGTACAAAAGACAAGATTAATGCCTTAAGGTTTTCTGTTCATTGGCTGCCTTGTCACTACAATGTTGGCCAGCGGTGATGCCTTGCGCCTTCCCTACATCAGGGGGCAAGTGTCACTGCAGACATTGCCACCGGATAGCAGAGCTCTACCGTGCGACCCGATCGTGCCGAAGGGCGAGGCACCACAAGGGGCTTCTAGCCAGCCAGGTTCCTCACCGAGCTTTCCACAAGCGGAATACACCCGGTGGGGTATTATCGCGAGGGCGGCGTGGAGAGCCTACGAGGTGGCATTCGAGCGACCTGTCTGTGTTGGCGGACAGAGGTGAAGCCACTAAAGGGCAGAGGTGAAGCCCTATCCGGAAAAAGTTTCGACATTCTGTAACATCAAGTTACAGCAATCATTTTCTGGATAGTCTAGCGGTATCTCTTATAGATTCTCATTTGTGAAATCAATTTCTCGGCCCATACCCTCCATTGAGTAAGTACGTCTACGTATGGATTTCTAAATTATCACTAGCTCGGCGGTGAAGGAAAACACCGTGAAGAAACCCGCATACTGGGGAATAAAAGAAAATCTGGCGCATCTGTATCCACCAATCCGCACTATTGGGAAATATAGGGTGGGACTCCCTCCGGCCAGGTGGACTGACGACTTGAAGAAAGTCCTTGGTAGTGGCTGGATGACAAGAGCTGAAGACCGTGTGTGGTGGCGGTCCTTGGGAGAGGCCTATATCCATGACAGGAGAGCCACAGGCCTAGGGTATAGCATGAAAAATTCGATAAGAAATAAAATAATAAAATAAAATGCACGAAGAACTCAAAAAATAAATAAAGAATTTTTTTGCAAAACATATTCGTAAAATTTTCATGTCTATCAATCTAGAATCATGAATGGAATCCATTGTTTTCAGACTTCGGTTTTGAACACACCTTATAAACAAAAAAAATGTCTTTCGATTTCTTTTAAAACTCAAAAATAATTATTTTTAGAAGGATGACCAATATATTTACGCGAGTGAATCAGCTAGCTAACACTAGTTTGATATTTCCATATAATCGGAACCGTAATAAAATCCCCTCAATCCCGAAAACCCCATAGATCATCACAAACAGAAATAAAAACAGGGATCATTCCGCCTTACAGACGCGACGTATCATTTATCAACTGCCTGCGGAGGTTTGGAGCAAAAAGTTAAGACGGGCTGCTAAGAATGTCACCGGGTGCCAATATGCGTAGAACTCTTGTATAATCTTGCAGTTTGATGCTGACTTATTAATTCATGAAATTAACAGTATAATTTTTACAACAAATAACACAAAGTTTTAATTCTCGTGTAAAGAGAAAATGTCGTGACTGTCTTTTACCTCTTTTGACTCGCGGGATTCCATCTCTTAAATCCCACCACATACACAATCTTCGGACATATTATTATTTCTCATTTCCATTCCACACGAAAGGTTCAGAATTACAAACTTTCCGAGTCTCACAACGAGTCTAACTTATCCATTACCTTCCCCTTTATAAAAACTCCCTTTTCAGATGTAAAATGTAAAGGCCTCGTTAGTTCAAGCGACGAGCGACAACGAAAGGCTTTTTTACGGCTCTTTTAAGGCTCCACGACAAAATAGGGCGGAACACAGGAGAAATAGCGTGGTGTAAAAAATTATGGTGAATAAAAAATAAGGCTCGGTCCCTTTGTTTTAGCGTCAGGCGGGTGGTATGACTTATGAATAACTTTATATATGAGTATATACTTGTATTATTGTATTGTTACATTTATTTACTCCAGTACAGTCCAGTTCATGCAGGACATGAAGTGTCATGTCTTGCGTAGGCCAAAAGTTGACTGGGAGGTAATACTGTAAGGCATTTAGTCCAATTTTGTAATAATTTACAAAAAAAGACTAGTAAATAAATAACTAATGCCCACTTCTTATAGTCGAAAACTCTAAGAAGTGAAATCCCCAGATTAGTCTGAATAAACAGAGAGTCAAACGTTATTCTTTATAAATATAGAAATTATACATACCATCTAGTTGTTTCCTTCGCTACTTTGAAAAATTTCGACGAAATACTTACACCATACTACGAAATACTTATACTCGTTATTAAGCAACACACAATGGGTAACAAATGTGTCCTTGAAAGCTTTCTGAAGATGGTAAAGGAGCCTATTGTAAGTGGACGGGTATATCTAAAGACGGGTCGTCTTTGGGTCACGGTAATGGATCACGCATTGTGCCGCGTGTCCACGTGAGCCCACGTGACTTGACACGAGGATATGTCAAAAATCTGGCCATGTTAATACGAGAATCTACTCCATTCTGCACTACTTTCTACACAACCGTTCTCGTATTTAAGTCAACGGCTTTGGGCTTCTTGAATTCCCAAATCACACCAAACCCATTACACCGCTGGACATGGGCCACATTATACATTTTGTCTTATGCATGGGAAATCTGTAGCGTTAAAACGCCACGCTGGTCAAGTGGGTTAATGAGTCCACTCAGAGGTGGTGTAGTTGCTCAGGGCTTATGGTAACAACGGTTTTGCTATCCCTTAGTCTCCCTTACTCACGGGAATAGATGGAGTGTTGCTATTCTTAAGCGGGTCGACACCACAAAGTCGCTATATTAAATGAATTAATAGTATAGAAATGTCCAAGCCATACTCGACTAAAGGTTTATGACCCTTAGTCGTAGAACAGCACATTTTTTTCGAAATTCGAATGTCGATGTCTAATACGAAATCTTCCTAAAAAGTAATTAAAAGGTTGTTGGGAAACTCTTTTGGTACACTTCAGCATATACATAATTACATATAACATACACTACCATGTTATAGATAAGATACACTACCATTGATTGCACACCAAAACAAAACAAGACAGTAACAGACGTTGAAACATATGAATTGCACAAAAGGCGGTCTTATCGCTGTTATTATAGTAGATATATCTCTGCCATACAAGCTTTGGGTAGAGAGGAAATAAAACATTTAATCGCAGGCATAAAGATGGTGTACAGTAGGTAAAAGGTTAAAACAGTGGAAGGGCTGAGTTTGTAGATTGTCTTAATTTAAAAATAAATAAATAGGGGGGGTCTCTTTAGAAGCTACAAAATACAAAGCAGTAGTACAAAATACAAAATTTTTGTGTGCATGTTTGTCTGTATAGTATATGTCTGTCTGTTTATTTCAACATCACGTAAACACTACGCAACGAATTTTGATCGGGTTTTCATTAATTATCCAGAAAGAAAACTGATATATGTGTCGTGTCATCTTCATATGACACAAGAAAGTTGAGTTAAAGAGGAAAATTAAAAAAAATACTTTTAATAGAATTATTCAAAAACTACTGCATTGGTTTTCAGCCGTGAAATCCATCGTATCGGTACTTTTACAGGTGTTAAAAATCTTGTACAGCTGTTAATAATTAATATAATTGTAGAAGCTAGTAATTAATATAACTGTCTTCTAGTCGAGCTAACTTAATTTTAAAATGATACGTAGGTCATTTTTTGCGCGTTTATTTTTACTCCGTTGAATACAATGCTGGCATTTAGAACACAGCACACTTCAGGCATTTTTAAGCAATTAAAGCGAAGAGAAAAGGCTAGAATTTCTAGTTTTGAGGCAAAATGTTTGCGGTTTTACGTTTTAAAGTTGCGATATAATTTTAAACATTTCTGAAACTTTATTACATTTTCACATCTTTCAATATAGATATCTGCTTATAACCTTCAAGTATAGGGCATACATCGTGTTTAAAGTATTCATACTCGATGGACCCAATGTTTAAAGAAAGCCCTATAGGGAAAATAAGGCCGCTGGTTTGTATAAACTGTATTGCGGTTCTGTGTACTTGACGCTTCTAAGGTTGTTTTGTGTAAATTATAAGGAAACATATACATTTAACTAAACTCACCCCTGGCCGGATGGTACGTAGCGGTTTTCTAAGATTTTTGTGTGGTGTACACAATATTTACTATTTACATATTTTTACTTTTGAAACTTATGTCTTACATTTTATTTTATTTGGAAAAACAAATAGTAATAATATTACATAGGTATTATTGTACTAAATGGTAAAACTAACTACTTTATCCACAATTTACTATAGGTATGCAGGAATATGAAATGTCCAAACGATAAGTAATTTATAAAAATAAATTATCAGATACAGAATGAACAATAAATATTATTAGCACAATAATATTAGTACAGCCAATCAAAAATCTTTTATCGTTAGCTCATAAGTACGTCATTCTCTTTACCACTGACTTATATATCAGCAAGTTTTGTTTGATTATAACTGTTTGTATGTCTATTGTCTATCTAGTCAAGTTTCTGGAGCAAGAAAAATGCTTTTTAAAAACTAAAACTAATATATTGAACTATTTTATCTATATTGAAGACAAGTGGCAGAGCTTGATGCCAGTATTTAACTGAAGTCTTTAATTAAATCTAAATACAATGTAATTTCTTATTGCTACATCCTAAATGCTAACTTAGCTCTATGTTCCTAGAACTATGGGTACGGCCGGCCACCTGATTCTGCTGACCTAGCTGTCAACAGTAAGGGCTTGGGTGACGTAACTATCTTTGTTTCTATGTTACCAGTTGTTTATTTATGTTTTGATATTGTCACAGTGTTCTTTTATGTCTGATTATAAAGCCTAAAGTGAAGCTAAGCTGATATCCTTTATTATGAACTCTTACTCATTCAGCCACCGCTTCGGAAACAGCTTCCACTACATCATACCAGTTAGGGAAGCTATAAAAACATTTCGATGACACTTAACGGCTGGAGATAACTTCACAAGTCGGCCCTTGAGTTCGTTTGGCTCCCAGCCAGTTCAGTTGGCTTAAACTATACTAGTTAGGATTAAATACGTCTAACATAGGAACTTCTAAATTCAATATACTACGTAGTGTACAAACTTACGTAAAATGTCTACATTTCATATGTGTTCGGCTTTTGAATAGTTCCACTCCATCTCTTCTCGTGGGTGTCGTAAAATGCGACTATATGATAACCAAGCCGATGGCACCAGCCCTGAGAAACTACGCCACCACTAAAAGGCGTTTTCATGTCGTACATCTCTCATGCACATTGTCTCGTGACGGTTTGTAGTCAGTAATTTGTATGTTTTTTATTTATATAAAATTTGAATATTTCTAGTGAAATATACATAAGCATTACAATAATTTTAACAAAATATTTTGTTGAACTTAGGTAACTAAATGAAAAAATGCTTAAACCGTCAAAATGGGTGTGATTTATGTTGTTAATAAAATTAAGAATTCTCACAATTGCAAACATTTTTTAAATAGTTTGATTTGTTACGCGCTAGATACTTACTGTAGCACCAGAAAAACTTTAAACCGCGTCTTCAGCTGAAGGACGGTTCTATTCATAGAACATAATCGTTACAAAAAATCGATATATATACATTAGCGATGCACACCACATCGTCATCCGATGATTGCCGACTCGATTGCTGATTCGATTATATGACTCGTCAACATTTCCTGGGGGAGCATCGGGAGCACGTTTAAATTGTTATGGCAACGTAACAACTGATTTACGAATTTTGGGACCCGATTTTTACATGTACATATTTTTCCGTTGGTAAAGACGCAAATGTGAATTTAAAATGCAGCTTTTATCCGATTGCAGCGAAACTGAAACTGAGATTTAAAAAACATGAAAAATGTAAATAGTATTCGACTTTAAAAACCCGTTACTACGCCACATTCTAAAGATTTTTTTTTTTTATGTACGAAGGCGGCAGGCGAGCATACAGTCCACCTGATGGTAAGTGGATACTGTCGCCCATAGACATCCGCGATACATGCCAACATTAGTCCAAAATGTTAAATGTTGGCACGCCCCCGGATGCGCTGCCTACCTTTGGAGATATAGGAATGGATTTGGAGAAAGGGTTGGGAAAATGGTCAGGGATAGGATGGGATGGGAATGGGCTCTGGCACATCTCACTCACTACCGAAACACGTACGTACATTGGGGAAATACGAAAGTGGGAAATGCAGTACATTTCAAGGTAGTCTTCTTGTGAGAGAGGGGTAACGTGGCCAGTCGAGCGCGCCCAGCGGCTGTTGGATTGCAGCGTGCACTCTCCCCCTTGCGCATCCGGGGTCGTGCCAACGTTTGTCATTTTGGGACTAATGTTGGCATGTATCGCGGATGTCTATGGGCGACAGTATGTACTTACTATCAGGTGGACCATATGCTCGTCTGCCGACTTCGTCCATAAAAAAAACATTCTGTCTTCTGTTTATCTTTATGACAAGTTTTATAATTAATTATCATGTTTTTGTTTGAATCAAAGAATTAATTTTCATTGATTTTTATTTTCGATTTCCGACTAGATTTAAGTCTTGATTTTGTTTTTAATTTACAAGTAGTTTTAATAGTCTACACTTTTTAATTTACGACTAGTTTTTAGTACTGTTATTTTTGTTTTAATTTATGACTAGTTCTTTTTAATTGTCTAGTTTTTGTTTCAATTTACGACTAGTTTATTTACTAATCTTGATTCTGTTTCATTGGATGATAATAGTCGAAGATCCTGTGCGATGGCGAGTCTTGAGAGAGGTCTGTATCCACCGGTGGAAAACATAGTCTGATGGTATGGTACTAATTAAAATGGGGTAGAATCATTATAGTATCGGACCAGTGGAACTGTTTCACGTGACGCGAAATACGAATTCAAACACAGCATATACATGAATAGATAAGACAACTTTCTAATTAACTGGGACATTTTTTAATTAATGTGGTTTCGCCTTCGCGTTTCTCAGAATCCAATTGCGTTCGAGAAATCGTTAGATCCAATCAACTTGGGAGAAAACCCGCTGTATTATAGAAAATAATAATATTAGAAATAATGGACTGGGAGGGGGAGGGTGCACGCTGCAATCCCGCAGCCGCTGGGAGAATTCGAAGTTACCCCTCCCTCACAGACGAATTCCGAAAAATGTACTGCATTTCATGTAACCTCAATCTGTTTGGGTGGCAATTAATATAAAAATAAAATACTGAATTAACACTGAATCAACACTTAATCAACACTGAATCAACACTGAATCAACACTGAATCAACACTGAATCAACACTGAGTCAACACTGAATAAACACTGAATCAACACTGAATCAATACTGAATTTTATATTATTATGGAGCTTTATGAATGTCTGCTAAAGTATCTGCATTAATAATGATTGTTCCATGGATACACTCTCTTTGAGACTTCCGCAAGCAGAGAGTTCGCGATTGTTTTGCCGTGTACGCTGCATGCATCATAATTATTCTTCGACTGAATATTGTATTTCTACCGAAAATACGATTATGTCATTTATCATTTAGTGATGGATCCATTACCCTCAGGTCTGTGCTTTGTAACTTTCTTGTCGTTATCCAAATTATAGTTTAAACATTTTGTTTGTAATGATGCAAAGATATGCATGGTAAAATTATGAAATTTTTCGTTTTATTCTGGTATGTCAAAGCAAAAAGTTTACTTACACGCGGTTTTTCACTTAAGTTTTTATATTTGCATATATTTACATATTCTAAGACCGCTAAGCTGAAATGGGATTGGGGACACGTTTGTCGCATGCATCCAGTAAATTGGGCGAAAATTGTTACTGAGTGGATGCCACGAAATGGACACTGACGTAGAGGCAGATCGAGAAGGAGATGGCGGGACGACTTAGATGCATACCGCCAGACATGGCGGAGCGTGACGTTAAGCAGAGCGGTTTGGCATAAAAGAGAGAAGGCCTTTGCCCAACAGTAGGACACAAAAAATTGGCCCACTGATTCATCAGACTACCGCGAACAAAAGACAGATAAACATTATCCCTTTATTATCTGGAAGAGATAGAAATATATTTCGGAAATTAAATGAAGTTCTCCATTACGAAGTTCGAATAAATATCAGTATAAAATAAACCCAAAACTTGCTTCAAATAAGTTTAACTAATTTACTAAATTGCCCCAAAGCAGAGCGTCCTACCCTCTCCAGACTCTCGCGATATTCAAGATTCGAGACTGTAATTATTCATTCTCATCAGACTCGTTGCAAATGAACTTTGGCGGGAAGAAGCATTTGCATGTGTGCATTTAGAGACGTCAGCAGCAGTCACAGCTGCATGAGTAATTGGAACTAATTTCGGCATTTTAGATCTTTGTGAAAATAAATTATGTGAATTTCTTGAGAAATATTTGGATGTCAAGAATAAATTTATAGGGCATTCAAGAAAAACCAGCGGAAACTTCACAATTTTCAGGGTCGATATGTGAGATGACAAAGTAGTTACTTCAGCGAGTTACATAAATAAACTCTGTTAGTTTATATTGTATGTATTGTATTGATAGTGTTAAGGTTGTTTTCTTTATACTTTTAATGAATGGGCTACAAATAGGCTGATAACACAGTACGAAGCAGTCCATAGCCCTGTGTATCATCGTCGCTGTCCGACACTACGTGAGGAACGCCACGATCCAGAGGGACCTACACACGGATAGCCTGGACGAATTCATCAGCCACCTCGCCACAACGATGTTCGCCCGCGCTTGTACGCGCGGCCGCCCGATGGCAAGGCCTTTCTGCGTGACCTGATCGCGCCCGAGGGCGCGTCAACCGATTGGGCTTCTTAAGTCGCCACCTACGCTGATCGCCCACTGGGTTTTCCTCCCGGTGGGCTAGTACCGCGAGGGCGGCGTGAAGTATTCTGAGGCGGTACCACGACTCAAACGGGCCACTCCAAGGACCTGTCCGTATTGGCGGACAGAGGCGCCACTACAGATAGGGAGTAAATCCCGGCACTGCTTACTTCGTCCCCCGTAAGGGGGGGCGCGAGATGTTCCTGAGACACTTCGCGAAACATTATTTAAAATGCATCTCTTTATAAATGAGAAAGGGTGAATAAGAGAAGTTTTATTTTTTTATTGTACTTAATCGTAGAAAAGGCGAGCCCAATGCCCTGAACTATTGGCCACCACCCAACTATTGGCTTAAACAGAGAGGCATATTGGGAGGTGCGATGAAATTTGCTATATTTCTCATCTAAGTCAAAAATACAAAGTATTACAAAATATTACAAATTCAGCTCCTTACTAAGAGTTTTACAACCGTCTACAATCCCGAAGTAATTTACTTTCCGAGGGTTATGCGGATATTTTTCTGCTATACCAGCGTTGCCCCTTCAAGCATGAAGCTCCGATAATACCTCACCATTAATCTCGCGTTAGAACGTTACCCCGAAAATTTGCTAAGTATTCTCACTTGAGTCAACAAAAGAGCCTAATTTCTGCAATTTCAAATAAGTGGAAGTAATTTAGGAGTTTTAAGCAAGTTCGAAATTACCCTATCTTACTCAGGATTCTTTTAAAATGCGTAATATTTGTAATAATGCCCACTAACATTTAAATTTGCGCACCAGGAAGTTGAGCTTATTTCTTCGTGTGTCTACTATGCCTTACACGTAAGTCACACACACAGCTGCAAAAACAACGTAAAAAATTTTGAAGATTTAATTTTGTGTTTACATTTTTTAAAAGTACCTTATAAAGATTTAAATAATGAATGTGTTTTAAAACAGTTAGTCTTGTTCATTTCCACTGTTTACAAAAAAAAATGTTCTACATTATAAAATGTTTAGTGACAAAATAATGTAACTATTTTTTCAAATAAAGAATCAAATTAACATTTTTAAATATATTATATACCTACATTAAATATTTATACGCAAAATTATAGATTAGGTAAATGGTATATATAGTTTTTGTGGTAGTCATGGATACATTTGGGCTCAAATTTCCAGAATTACTTCCCTTAATAGTTGTTCGCGTCTCCTGTGAAATGGGATTTTCGATGATACCTTGTTTCAGCTCTAAGCCTTGGATATATTGGTCAAGACACAAGCAAGACACTACCATAGACCATGTGGAATGAACAAGAGCTCTTCAAAGTCTGCGGTACTCTCCTGGTGTTGCAGATGCCCATGGCTGAAGGTGACCACTTACCATCACGTGGGTTGTCTATTAGATTGGTCCATAAAAAATTGAAAAAAAAATTAGGTGAACGATTACGTAAAGCGGTACGGAAGGCTTCAAGTTGATTGAATTCGATTATACGCCTCCGAAGCCTTCGCGAGTTTTACTGACAATGATGTATGGAATGGGGAACCATTATTACTTTGTACTTTGAAGACTGTTTCTTCGCCCCTTCAATACGCTAGGGACACGAGTGTCACGTCGTAGCAGAAGGTTACAAAAATATATATTACACGTTATTGATATCCGGTTGAGCGATTAATCGAATATCACTCGAGTATACCTACCTTGTAATTCCTTTTTTCTATTATTTTTAATCATAGAAAAAAGGCGACAGACAGGATACAGTCCACCTGATGGTAAGTGGATAGTTGGACACTGTCGTCCATAGACATCCGTGATACATGCCAACATCAGTCCAGAATGAAAAACGTTGGCACGCCCCCGAATTCGGGGGCCACCTTTGCAAATTAAGGAATGGATTGGGAAAAAGGGTTGGAAAAATGGGTAGGGATAGGATGGAATGGAAATGGGCTCTGGCGTATGTCACTCACTACCGAAACACGTATGTACATACATTGGGGAAATACGATAAAGTGGGAAATGCAGTACATTTCAAGGTAGTCTTCTATGAGAGAGGGACGCAGCCAGTCGAGTGCGCCTAGCGGCTGTGGGAGTGCAGCGTGCACTCTCCCCCTGCCAATTTTCTATTTGCCTCTGTACAATATAGTGCAAAAAGAGTAAATAAATAAATATTTCATAGGAATGCCGCTTGCGACTAAGAAATTAAAACAATCTTAAAAAGTAGTTTGTCTCTGTGGCAAGGTATCCAGCATGTTGGCGGCGCTCCCTCGCTGGATTGCGAGTCTGATGCGTTGCGCGAGATAATGGCCAGAACTTGGGTCGCCAGTGCTGTTGACAAGGCGCTTTGAGAGGTCTTTGCAGAATGGATTTAAATGTCTTAAAGTGTATCTTATCGATCATAGTCGATGTGTATTACTTTCTGTCGTTTACTGTACTTACATTGAGGAATAAGATATGAATTAATAAGGTATTTTTATATGGGAAATAATTAAATGGGCACGAGAAATACTGAAAGTGGCAGCAAATCGATGGCAGAAAATTTAAAAGTAGGATAGGTTTAGGTGACAGTTGAGAAACAGGCGTCCCGCGTTGCCCTTGTGTTGACGTTCTTAGTAATTAAAATATGTTTACTTTAATTACTCAAAAATTGTTTGTTTTATTGATAAATAAATAATTAATTTGCCACATTGTAAATTATGTTACATAAACAAAGCAATAGTATACAGAGTTAATTAAATATCTCAGTGCGCAAACGGTGGCATAATCAGCGGATGCTGTCAATACTTGCCTGCACAGCGCTGATTTTCAGTTACCCCTGTCTCAATATTACAATGTTTCCAAAATGCGAAAAAACTAAAAAATCTAACTAAAAATTCGATTTAACTTTACATGCGTGCGTGAGTGCTGGATTGCTGTGTGCAAAGCATCAAATTTGACAGCGCCGCGTGCTGCCTGGCCTTGGCCGGGGCCCTTAAATCGATGGCACCATCGAATAAACGTGCAAACGAAAAATTTCAAATGAAAAATTTAAATAACGCGGAACCAGTTTGAAATAAATATATGAAAGTATAACGAAACGAAAAGTAAAAAAAAAAATAGCTTTCATATGACTACGACACTTTTCTAATTGCTTGATTTTTGGAAATATCTTGAAGTACTATCTTATTTTTTATTCAATTCAGAAATGCGGCACTAAAATTTCCATAACGTATTAAACGTTTTTTCGCGTCAGATATAAATATGTCCCAAATGTAACTAACTATTGATCGTAAAAAGATTTATCTTCAAAATGTGTACTAATCATTTATACGGTTATTCGAGTTTATTGTTTTACTAATTATCCCTTTTCTTGTTACAGAACATTCATACCGCTCCATATAATTGAAGAGGATAGTTACGAGAAAGACGTCTTATTCTACGTTAACCTCGGGAACCCGGAGTTGCTCGGCGGTAAGAATATAAAATTATGTTATTTTGTAAGGAAAGTTAAAGTTAAAATATAAAATAAAATGGATACGCGGCTGACTAGGTATATTTTGAGATACAAAAATAAATTGGGTTAGAACACAATTTTTTATTACTATTTCTCAAAATACTCTCCATTACTCTCAATTTATTTATTTATATTTGTTTTGCTCATTTACTAGCAAACTAACAATTATGGAGACGTATATAAATAATGGTCCGAAAAAAAGATTT
Source organism: Sesia bembeciformis (assembly GCA_943735995.1). Lineage (NCBI taxonomy): Eukaryota > Metazoa > Arthropoda > Insecta > Lepidoptera > Sesiidae > Sesia > Sesia bembeciformis. The sequence goes on from OX031042.1 coordinate 2,343,223, forward strand.
TTATTTAAAACTAGCTTCTACCCGCGGCTTCGATCGCGTGGATTAAGCGGCAGTAAAAGATTTTTAGCACCTGTAAAAGCACCGACATGATGATGGATTGAAAATCTATTTCATATGATTATATTTTTGTAAAAAATTAAATAAATAAATAAAATGTATAAATAAAAATGTTACAAGCCAAATGCTACAAAGTTCAAAAATATATATATATATATTATATATATATATATATATATGGTTCCAGGCTTCGGGAATGGTCAGTTACACATATTAGCAGGCACAACAAATAATTATAAACAATATTTTCGTATTTATGGGTTGAAAAGGGTTAATAGAACAGATAAAAGTGGTAATAATCTATACATATAATAAAATTGTAACAGGCCGGTGTCTGTACATTATAGATATTGAAAAAAAATCTAATATGGGGTCTTTATTAGAGCAACAGAAGCCAAAACAACAGTTTTTAGAAATTTTCTGTATGCATCACGCAAAAACTACTGCATGGAATTGAATGCAGTTTTCACTGATGTATTGCTACAGGTCTAACTTAAAATATAGGCTCCATTCTACCGCAGGAAAATATCTTATTCCGATTGTTTTAAATTTAATAAACCGAAGCGTAGTAAGGGCGGGTCTGGATTAATAAGAAAAGATTAATAATTATTTATTCAAAATCCTCAATTTGTGGTTAATGAAGAATCCTCAAGGTTTTCGATATGTGATAAAATGGAATAATGATTTCGTAACGTTATGGATGAGGGTAGATCTCTAGAGTAACTCGGGGATGTTAAATTCAATGAAATTACATACGATAAATAGTATAGACACGACGTGTACAATATATGTAGCAGGAGAACCGGAATAAATCTTCACAAATTATCCTGATAAAATCGAATGATTAACTAATTGAAATCTGTTTTTTTATTATCTTTTTTGTTTCGGTGCTATTGTCCTACAAGGATATGTCAGCTCCATCATCCCCTGATCTTACAGTTAAGATACATATTAATATAAGTACATATTAAAAAGCCAAAGGCTTGATGCATGAACATATTAAATAATATAATTGCTGCATCACGATGCGACTCTTAATATATGGCAACAAATGCACCTATATTGTGCCTGTTTATTTTATACTTGCGACCCGCCCTCGCTTCGCTTCGGTTTATAGGTTTTTTTGGTCAATTTTTTTCTTCATAATATAATATAGCAGCCTATATTAGACACGGATAATGTAGCTTCCTATTTGGGAAAGATTTTTTTAAATCGGTTCAGTAGTTCCAGAGATTACCCCCAACATACGTACAAACAAACACACAATTTTACCTCTTTATTATATTAGTATAGATTTGCGTATCAATGTCGCCCTCTCCCTCTCGTTCCTGGCACATTCCATTAGCAAGTGTTGGACATCTGCCACACTCTCTCAAACTTCACAATTAGGCAAGTCTACTTTTTCCATTAAACATCCAAACTTCCTACATGTGTAATGCCCAGAACGTAGTTTTTTTTTAATATAGTGAAGTAGGCGGCCGAGCAAGCGGTCCCACGTGATGGTAAGTGTTATCGCCTCTCATGGACACTTGTAGTACACCATGGACGTAGTCTGAAAGCTAATTTGAGCCAGGATCTATTCATTTTCAACACTGGGTGGTTTTATACCATATGCTTTTTTTCTACTTCTCTCATATAAATATTTCTTAAAATTGTTATAACATTTGAGTTTAAATTAAACCCGGAGTTGCTCGGCGGTAAGAATATAAAATTATGTTATTTTGTAAGGAAAGTTAAAGTTAAAATATAAAATAAAATGGATACGCGGCTGACTAGGTATATTTTGAGATACAAAAATAAATTGGGTTAGAACACAATTTTTTATTACTATTTCTCAAAATACTCTCCATTACTCTCAATTTATTTATTTATATTTGTTTTGCTCATTTACTAGCAAACTAACAATTATGGAGACGTATATAAATAATGGTCCGAAAAAAAGATTTTTATTTAAAACTAGCTTCTACCCGCGGCTTCGATCGCGTGGATTAAGCGGCAGTAAAAGATTTTTAGCACCTGTAAAAGCACCGACATGATGATGGATTGAAAATCTATTTCATATGATTATATTTTTGTAAAAAATTAAATAAATAAATAAAATGTATAAATAAAAATGTTACAAGCCAAATGCTACAAAGTTCAAAAATATATATATATATATATTATATATATATATATATATATGGTTCCAGGCTTCGGGAATGGTCAGTTACACATATTAGCAGGCACAACAAATAATTATAAACAATATTTTCGTATTTATGGGTTGAAAAGGGTTAATAGAACAGATAAAAGTGGTAATAATCTATACATATAATAAAATTGTAACAGGCCGGTGTCTGTACATTATAGATATTGAAAAAAAATCTAATATGGGGTCTTTATTAGAGCAACAGAAGCCAAAACAACAGTTTTTAGAAATTTTCTGTATGCATCACGCAAAAACTACTGCATGGAATTGAATGCAGTTTTCACTGATGTATTGCTACAGGTCTAACTTAAAATATAGGCTCCATTCTACCGCAGGAAAATATCTTATTCCGATTGTTTTAAATTTAATAAACCGAAGCGTAGTAAGGGCGGGTCTGGATTAATAAGTAAAGATTAATAATTATTTATTCAAAATCCTCAATTTGTGGTTAATGAAGAATCCTCAAGGTTTTCGATATGTGATAAAATGGAATAATGATTTCGTAACGTTATGGATGAGGGTAGATCTCTAGAGTAACTCGGGGATGTTAAATTCAATGAAATTACATACGATAAATAGTATAGACACGACGTGTACAATATATGTAGCAGGAGAACCGGAATAAATCTTCACAAATTATCCTGATAAAATCGAATGATTAACTAATTGAAATCTGTTTTTTTATTATCTTTTTTGTTTCGGTGCTATTGTCCTACAAGGATATGTCAGCTCCATCATCCCCTGATCTTACAGTTAAGATACATATTAATATAAGTACATATTAAAAAGCCAAAGGCTTGATGCATGAACATATTAAATAATATAATTGCTGCATCACGATGCGACTCTTAATATATGGCAACAAATGCACCTATATTGTGCCTGTTTATTTTATACTTGCGACCCGCCCTCGCTTCGCTTCGGTTTATAGGTTTTTTTGGTCAATTTTTTTCTTCATAATATAATATAGCAGCCTATATTAGACACGGATAATGTAGCTTCCTATTTGGGAAAGATTTTTTTAAATCGGTTCAGTAGTTCCAGAGATTACCCCCAACATACGTACAAACAAACACACAATTTTACCTCTTTATTATATTAGTATAGATTTGCGTATCAATGTCGCCCTCTCCCTCTCGTTCCTGGCACATTCCATTAGCAAGTGTTGGACATCTGCCACACTCTCTCAAACTTCACAATTAGGCAAGTCTACTTTTTCCATTAAACATCCAAACTTCCTACATGTGTAATGCCCAGAACGTAGTTTTTTTTTAATATAGTGAAGTAGGCGGCCGAGCAAGCGGTCCCACGTGATGGTAAGTGTTATCGCCTCTCATGGACACTTGTAGTACACCATGGACGTAGTCTGAAAGCTAATTTGAGCCAGGATCTATTCATTTTCAACACTGGGTGGTTTTATACCATATGCTTTTTTTCTACTTCTCTCATATAAATATTTCTTAAAATTGTTATAACATTTGAGTTTAAATTTCGTGAGTACTTCTGTGTAATCCGACATGATCGATATTTCACATCCTTCCAATACGGCTAACTTCGCCAGTTTATCACCTTCCTTGTTACCCATTAATTTTATATGAGATGGAACCAACCCATTGCAATCTCAAAAAAAATTGATCAAACATATCGATGTTGTAAATCCAGATTTTTCTAAGAATACATACACTTAGAGTAAATTAAGTACTTGAGTAACTTATTGTATTAAAACAAGTAAACAGATAAGTAATCCGTTGAATTTCTATTAGGATAATTTCTATTTGAATTAATTATTAGGATTTGATAATTAGGAATAACATTAGGCCTTTTTTGTCTTCATTTAAGTATGAACTTTGCTTTGTTTAACCGCTATGCATTTCCGTTTAAGCAACGGTTGACCGGCAGAGAATGCCACTAAGCATTAAGTCCGACCTCTGTAGAAGTTTAAATAAATAAAATAGGAGAAGACCCCTAATTAATGAAGATTTAAACGCATGTATTATACGCCTAAAAGAAATCAGGATTAAATCCTTAGATTTCATCAGGATAACCTTTGAAAAAGTTCGAATAACCCCTTTGATCTGAAAACACGATAAACTAAAACTAACACGATATGTAAAAATGTGCAGAAGGCAAAATCTTATAAGTTATACAACTTAAGGTCACAGAAGATTGTAGGGGGAGAGTGCACGCTTCATTCCCACAGCCGCTGGGCGCACTCGATTGGCCAATCGAGTGCGCCTAGCGGCTGTGGGCTGTGTGGCGGCAGGGGGAAACTTGGCCACGTTACCCCTCTCTCACAGAAAGTCTTCTGAAACTACCTTGAAATGTACTGCATTTACTACTTTATCGTATTTCCCCAATGTACGTACGTGTTTCGGTATTGAGTGAGACATGCCAGAGCCCATTCCTATCCCATCCCTCCCCATTTTCCCAACCCTTTCTTCCAATCCATTCTTTAATCTGCAAAGGTAGGCAGCGCATCCGGGGCGTGCCAGCGTTTGTCATTGTGGACTGCTGTTGGCATATATCGCGGATGTCTATAGACGACAGTATCCACTTACCATCAGGTGGACTGTATTCTCGTCTACCGCCTTTTTTCTATATAAAAAAATAGTTTACGAGAGAAACTAACTTTTCATAGTAGATTTAATAACTTTAGTGATTTTAAATTTACTTATAGGTTTCACACCGAAGTCACTATTTGACTTAAAACCCGGAGTTGCTATTTGAGTTACAGTTTCCAGCATATTACGTCTTACTTTAGTCATAGTTATTTATCGTAGAATACGAATTAGATTCCGTAGCAACGATGAGAATATTAAAAAAACTGTTTGTAGATCTTTAATGAAAATCGGTGCTTTATTTGAAGTTATGATAGAACTTAGTTATGATTTAGAATAGGAGTTTTAACGATTTGGAGAGGTCCAAACATCGATATGGAATAGACTAGAATCTAGATGACACATCATACGTTCTTATAAGTACGTAATAAGTATGTTCCTTATACACTTGAATTAAAGTATTCGAGAGCTACTGAACATAGACTGTAACGTGGCTGCCCTACAGTGCTTGTATAACATATCTTGTATTCTCAAATCAATGGGTCCAAAACATATTGAGTAAATGCATCTTTCGTGAACTGTATCACACATTTCTAACACTCCCTAATCCTCATTCTTCTCAATCTCATACAAAAAAGGCGTCCCATCCGGGGTGTGCCCATATTTTTAATTCCGTAGTGATATTGATATATAATAAACGATTCACAATTTAGGGATAGTCGGTTATAAAATAGCATCACTATTTGTTTTTTTTTATTTTTTATTTTATAGACTCGCGGGCGGACGAGCAAGCGGTCCCACGTGATGGTAAGTGTTACCGCCGCCCATGGACGCCTGCAACACCAGGGGGTATGCGGGCGCGCCGCAGACCTTGCAAAATCCTGTTCACAGCTTTATTGAAGAACCCCATATCGTAGCTTAATAGATGTAGCTTGTTCCCGTGGATATCGTAGAACGTGACTAAGGGACAACAAAGCAGCTACCACAAGCCGTGTGGAACATCACCGTTAAAAGAGTTGACTCGCCAACCCGCTTTACCAGCGTGGCGATTTGAGGCCATACATGCCTCATGCACAAGAGGCCCGAGTCCAGCAGTGGATATTGAAAGGGTTGATTGCAATTGACATATATTGCACATGCTCATGGGCGACAGAATCCACTTATCATCAGGTGAACTTTCAGTACGTTTGCCACGTCTTTCTATAAAAAAATTCAATACATATATAAATTGTGTATGTATGAGGTTAACATAATTATGTTAATCTGTTAAACGGGTCTTATACGCGTATGTTTACCTTATTTATGTTATTCGACGTTTAGGCTGGGTTTAGAGTAACCGTGGTCACTGTCTGCAACTATATTCATTTATTTATTAATTGTGATAATTACAGGTGAATAGATGTGCCCCCCCCCCCCCCGCATAAGGGAAGAATAAGTAACAGACTTACCGCATTACACTATCTCTATTTACTTTGCCCCACCCTGGATTAAATCCTGACTACGCCCTATGTCATTTGTCACTATTAATAACGTAACTTATAATAAAATTACAATGTTATGTGATATAATGTGACTAAACAATACTATATAAATATCATTATAACAATACAATTCTTTTATTAATTCATCTCTAGTAAATAAGAGCTTCTTCAGTTCGTGACTATGGTTGGTATAACCCTGCCGAATCGTCGAAAATAACAAAAGTAAACACACGTTTAAGACTCGTTTAATAAACACGTTTAATAAATCGCGTGTGAAAAACATATTTTAAATACTCGTATGTTTAATAGATAACCACGTACTGGGAAACATAGCGTGAGACGCCTACAGTAACGTGGACAGACGACTTGTAGAAAATCGCCAGTAGTATCTGGATGGGAAGAACAGATGACCGTGTGTGGTGTCGGTCCTTGAGAGACGCCTATATCCAGCAGTGGGGAGACATAGGCTGATGGTATGGTGTGAAAAACGCGAAAGTTATACTCGATCAGTACAATTTTCTATCTACTTTTTGCAGAGGTATTTGAGACGTACCTACCGGACGCCTCTGCAACTGTTACTGTAACACTATCGCCGGGTGAGTCCGTTTGTACATACATTGATGTAAAAAATTATAGATACACAATTTTTAAAAGAGTTCGCAAAATTGTGCACCTCAGTCGTTCTTTAGCGGTCTTTCCTTAATATATTTTATTGTTTTTTCTCCTTCAGGGAGCAAAAGTAATAACAGAGTCATAATAGAGAACAAAGAGACATATAGAACAAACTATACCTGTAGCTCTTGGTTTTGGATATTCCTGACTGTACGTGTCTTGTTTCCTGGTAGTGACATAGCAACGTACGGACTCCAGACTGGTAAGAAAAAAATGTAACCAGAAATGTACTAAATTGTATTATCAACCAAAATATATGTACTAACAAAGAATACTAAAAAAATCCAAAAAATATTTTTGTCTTATTAATAATCTATTTAATTTAAACAAAAAAAAAAAAACGAGAAATGTCTCGTAAATTTTTCAAACCTTCAAAAATATTTACAAATTCGATCGCTTGTTATTGGAATACATAGCGTCTACTAAGAAGTATCCTGGAGGTGACATTTCGGATACTGATTATTATTTTTATTTTGGTACATTTCTAGTTCATTTTCTCATACCAGTCTAGAGTCCGTACATTGCCATGTCACCGCCAGGAAGTAAGAAAGACATTGTACAGTCAGGAATATCCAAAGCCAGGAAGTAGGACATGACTGTACGTCGAAATAGCTTCGCAAAGGAATCAAACTCATTTTTGTGATTAAACTAGTGTATGTAGTGTATCTAATGTTTTTTTTATCAATGTGTTAGCGCTAGCTCTACACTCTCTCGTAAGATTGAATTAGATCTATAAAAAAGCAAAGATCTAAAAAGCGTGTTTAATTTTAGAAATAATCTTTCACATATTTTTATGCTAAACGGGTTTTATGTGCTCATATACTATTGTAAACTATTTGTATTATTTAAACTGCATTTATTTATCTGAATATCAGACACCTAGCGCATAATTTGAATAAGTTGATGTGAAGAAAGAAAAATAAATATTTATAAGAGTATGATAATAAGATTACGGTCTGTTGGCGTTAAAAATGCAGTGACTCATCGCCCAAGACAATAGGCGTCACCTTTTTTGAGCTATTAGTGTTTCTTAGAATTGTTAGGTCTGTTTCACAGTATTAACTATGTAGATGTATATACCTTAGTTTTACTCAATACTGCGTGTGAGCCGGACATGTCTATTGTTTCATAAAGCACCACATGTTTTATATTGATTCCACTCAATCAATTGGACTTTGATTGTAATCTTCTGTTTGATTAGCATCAGTGGGATTTAATGCGCCCGAGAGCATGAACACTTCCAATTTGATTAATTATTCTTTAAAACATAGTGGATACACATACACCTTGGAAGAAGGAAATCCATTCATAAAACTAAATACGACTGATAGTTTTCAGATTGACTATTAATTATTATTTTCTTTACACGATAATAAACACATTAACACATAAACATATGTGTATAAACATATTTTTAGTAATAATTTACATTTGTACTTCTGTCTAGTTTTAAGATTTCTTTCTATTCCAATAAATACAGATTGCATCTCATTATTTTCAAATAATGAAATTCAATGCGAACATGCCTTTACTAGTGATGAGCCACTGCATTATTACCGCGAACAAACCGTACACAGAACAATGTAGAAAAAAATATACATGTTGTAAAAATTGTCAGCCTGCGCGTGGCCAGTGCTTTGTTGAAAGGGTTTTCAGCTCAACATAATGTTGAATTTACCTATTAGTCGGGTCTTAAATGGGTACGTTTACTTTTTTTGTTTTACTGGACTTAACACCCACCATGGCCACCACCTGCCTTAAAAGGTAAAATCAGGACAGAATAAAGTACTCGGCTACCAGGGCGTCAGGTAATCGAAGAGCGTCGCGTCGCAAGCGGAAAATGTTTAATCTACAATAATTAACATATATAAGCTGTCCCAGATTTAGCGCCGGATTTAAATTTCGCGACATTTTTTTGTTTGGCGGTTGGCAACTCTGGCTTGTTTATAGATGTCACATATGGACCTCGACTAACCTTGGTTCCAACAGGACGGTGGCACATGTCATACAGCCGGAGAAACAATTTTTTTTTCTAAATTAAAGCCGGCGTTCAATCTGGGACACCGTTTATATAAAAAAATACTATTACTATGTATACACTTACATCAATATATGACAATCATTATAAAAATTATCAATCTCTTTTATGTGCGAAAAAAACGCTGCTTTTAACGGGGCGCTGCAGATTTTCCGCGGGTAATTAAGGCAAATAAATTGACACCTCATTTCTTGAGATCAGCTTAGTTATTTAGGAGCTGTGATGGAATATCCATACATAGGCTGTCCAATTTGTAGCCTATTTTTTGGCTTTGACATAGTCGGGCATACAAAATCATAATATCATTCAATAGTTTATAAAAATCAATCCAAAAAGTTATAATAACGATACGGACATAACGGTGAAAAACGGGATAGATTTCCTTGTCTGCCGGGATCGGGTAAAAAATAAAAATTGAACATCATTAAATTAAAGCCTGCACAAAATTAGAAAAGTGTGTCAATGTAAAGCAAAGCTAGCGTTATTTTATAGTCCGGAGTTACAGATGCTTTTTTACGTTCATTTCTATTAAAAGATGATGTACCTTTATCTCATTATATTCATATTTACATAACTTTTTATATTTTATTATCTTTTTTTTTATTATTGTATTATTATTTTATATTATTTTTTTATTATTGTATTAATAGATTTTTTTTTTAATTTTCATTAATAATGTGATATTAATAACACATTATTAACATATTATTAACTTTCCTTCAACTTGTGCGTACTAACACGTATCAAAAAAGACCTCTTAAATACTTCTCATATTAAAAGATTTTTCCATACGTTTTGTAATTTCTAAAGATTCATTTAAACAAATAACTAATTCTTTTTTTTAGCACAGTAGGATGCAATTTAAAAGCATTTTGAAAATACTTTTTTTTTAATGTATCCAACATATTAATTACTAAGCCTTAAAGAAATTTTTTTTTTCTGCTCCAGTCGGACTAAATTGCGGTGGCAACTAGCAATGTAATGTTGTTTCTGAAATATAGCAATGTTTGCAAGATATGGTACAATATTGTTAATATTAACTCTTGGGGTAGGTAGCTTCCTCTGAATATAGATAAGTACATACTGTTTTTATTTTCTGCACACAATATTAACAAACCGGCACGTAACAATTTCTGTGTCCGTAGAGAATGTAATAAGGGTTTCTAACATAGTTTAGCTGATTAAGTAATTGTCTCTTACGAAACTGTTGTACGAAATAGGGTACGGAGGAGCCCTTTTTGGAAGCCTTCGGGTCCTTTATTACTTATTATTTCTCGGCGTTTTTACTGAAAGCGGGCACATTAATAATCACTACATATCCTTACCTTACATTTCGACTTTAAACGGCAACATTTTTGGCAATCTCGTGCTGAAAATTACTTAAACTTTATTTATTAATTTAAACTTCATTGTACAAGTACTCGACATTAATATAATTCCCACGTCGGGTTTCTACAACCGCACCTCCCGTCACAGAAGTGCGGTCCATCCGCATTTCCTCGATACGGAGGTGTCGCGCACTGTTCGGTCCAAAAATTGTTTTATACCGCGAACCCGTAGGCTGTGGAACGAACTGCCTCAAGAGGTCTTTCCATTAAGCCACGATATGGGGTTCTTCAAGAGAGCTGTGAATAGGATTTTGCAAGGTCGGTGGCGCGCCCGCATACCCCCTGGTGTTGCAGGTGTCCATGGACGGCGGTAACACTTACCATCACGTGGGACCGCTTGCTCGTCCGCCCACTAGTATATATAAAAAAAAAATTTAAAGGCATAATTAATGCCTTACGGTAGTCTCTTTAATAAATACATATACATATATAAGACAGAAATCGTTTAGAGAATGTATCAAATCTCATTTGCTTGCAAGGCGCGATTCAATAATATGATTGTACAATTTTATTGTGGGTCTAGAGGCTGTCTAAGACAAGGTGATCTAATTTGAAAAATCTGATTGCAAATTGCATACCAAGTGAAGCGGTTCGATACTGCTGTCCCTACCGACAATCTCCACTGAGAGCGACGTCAGGAAATGTACGAAAAAATATCACCACAATGGGGACAACGGAAATTAGTTTTGTATTTGAAATTTCGTAATTTTAAACTAGTTTAGGTAAATGTTATGTAGCAAATAAATTACGCACATTAAAAAAAATCTGAACTAAATTTACATTCATGGACGTCGTTAATGTAGTAACAAAGTTAATGTTTTATTATATTTTTTAAAGCAATTAATATGTTAAACATCCAATAAAACAATAATTTTGTTTATAATTCTCTTTGTGTTCACCGATGGGGAATGTCAGTACATATAATGAAACAGTAATAGAGTTGCATCAGTACAATGACTTAATTTACAAAAGTAAAATCGGTGGCCTCTTTGGAAGCTACAGAACCCAAAACAGTACTTTTTTAAATTTATGTCTGTATGTTTGTCTGTATGCCTGTCTGTTTGAACATCACAAACTAAGTATCCAGAAGGAAAACTGGTATATGTGTCATCTTCATATGACAGATGAAAATTGAGTTAGAGGCAAATAAAAAAAATGACTTTTAATAAAATTACTCAAAAACTACTGGATCCGTGTAATAAAATAAACATCGGTAAAAAACATCATGTCGGTGCTTTTACTGGTGTTAAAAATCTTTCACAGCTTTTCAGTTCACGCGAGCGAAGCCGCGGGTAGAAGCTAGTTTGCTATAGCTGTATGTAGGTATATACACGGTACATACCCATTTCGTATTATCTATACCAACACCCATTCTCCAAAAGTTTTCATAATTCATGTTGTTGCTGACTTGCAACTTGCCATGGACTAATGATACATCTAAGAATACTTTAATTCAAAAAGGTCCACACAATAGTATAAAATCACATGTGAATGCAGAATTTCCAAGGTCTGACAGGTGTCAGACCTTGGAGTAGGTAGGTACCTACTCTGTGTTTTATTTGATTGTTATGTGGTTTACTTGTAGGTATTGAAGAAGCTCCTGCCTTTCGGTTATTCATGATTCTAGGTCTTTCCCCACATTATCATCTGTTTTCTTTTCTATAAAAAAATTAACTTTTTTCTTACGTTGTAACAGCGCTTGTGCCTGTGTCACGTTTTCCTCGTATAACAAATCGTCAGTGTCCAGCGCCGTGGGAGTAAGATAGGAGTTGCTCAGTAAAGCGATAGTAGGTTTACTGAGGTCAAAAGAGGACTCCTTCGAAGCACACGAAAAACGCAGTCCCACGCTTTTATTTGATTATCACAAACATTACTCACAAATATTAGACACTTTGAAGTTTAATAAACTATCACTAATAAACGACAAAACCCACGATACACAGAATAATAATCAAACAAAAACTCGACTTCACTTCTCCGATTTCTCACCAAAAAGTCAAGAATAAACTTCACGGAGTTTTTCGGGCTACTGATATAAATTTACGCACACATACACAAACTTCCTCGCGCAATCTCAAATTTTCTATTTCACGTACAACTTGATTTGTACAATATGCCTACACATTTTACCTTCTTCAGGGTTTACATATATGTTTATTGTTAAAAAAAATGTAAAAGTTTTTTTTTAACCCTATATATGATTTGAATTCACGACTTCACAAATGAGAGTCAACGAATGAGAGCCACGAATGAGTCCTTAATTATATCGAGTAATTACGAATTGGCAAATCCAGTCCAGTTCAATTGCAAAAATTGGAAATACATTGCATTGATTCCAGGTTGAACACGAAGCAAATCATTTTGCTGTTCAAGATAAATTAAAAAAGAGCTGATCCATCTGGAAACCATTTCCGAACTAGTTTCTAAAGCAAATCTCTTACATAAAATGTTTTATGTATTTGGACCGTTCAAGCGTACTCCATAAACTTGATAGACGGACGGACGGGTATCCTTTTATGTATATTTGAACGGGGCACGTCTATATCTTGTTAGAAAAGGGTGTGGACCCACTAGTGATTTTGAAATATTTCAGTAAGATGAAAGACATGTTTTCAATATCCTTTCAGAAAGAAATGTCAAGGACACAGTGTATTTTTTAAACGACGTTTTGTAATGTACACAGCTTAATGTGATTGAAGGGAAATTTCGCTACTTTTATACAGTAACTATAACCAGCCCTTACATATTATCTTGTGCATGATGAATATATGCCATTAAAACGACACATTGTTCAAGCGGGTTGGCGAGTACACTCTTTTAGAGGTGGTCTATTTCCTCAGAGCGTGTCGTTTTTTGTTTTCATTTAGTATCCTTTTACGATACCTACAACAAGAGATGGGCTGATGTTATTCTAAATACGACAAGGACATATCCATCAAATAAAATGGCTATCTATTCTATATCGGCATATCTACATACAATAATAAAATTGTAAAACAGCAACGTAAAACAACTTGAAATATTTTTTGAAAAAAGTAACTGCAGAATGAAGTACGAATGATTAACATTTAGCGAATTTTTTATCCGTCATTTTATTTCTTATACGCATAGCGTTTTGTAAAGGAGATATTTAAAAAAAATCACTGCATTGTACTCTATGAAGCTATGTACTCTATTTATACAGAAGCCAAAAAAGTTACTTTTAGAATTTTTGGCTGTCTGTTTGAACGAGCATCACACAAATAATACTGGACAGAATTTAATGAAACTTGGCACAGTTATAGCTTATAACCTGGTTTAACATCTAATGTTCATTTATCTCCCGATCAGTTAAAGAGTTCCCACGGGAATCGCTAAAGTTCACGCGAACTAAGTCGCCGGCGCCGCTAGCCTGCAATAAATTCGAAAAATTTGGAGGTCTGCGAATGTGACACTAGCCTTTACTATTAATCCAGTTAGAACTGTGGATGAGATTGAGACGCATCCACACTGAAATAATATTGTTTGTCGGAGCGGTTAATTGATGAGACTAGGCAAAAGGGTGGTAAATATCCAATGAGGTAAATTTCATGAGCCCATTTCACTACTTGGTAAACAGGTTAGAAGCTTTTTTATATAAAAATGTTGGCAGCCTTATAGAATTCTTTGCTCAGCTCTATTGAAGAACTTCAATTTTTGTAGAAAAAAGCTGGGAGATTAACAGACAGTCCGCCTGATGGTTTAAGGGGGATACTGTTGCACTGCGACATTTGCGATACATGCCATCATCAATCCACAATAAAAAACGTTCAGACGCCCACGGAAGGAGTGCCTTACCTTTGAAGATATTTGAAATATGGAAAAACCACAGATAGCAGTTTATTCTTCAACATTCGGGTTAGTGTTGCGAGTAGTCTTCAGGTTGATTGTATATAAGTGAACTATTATTAGGGTTTCCTCGTCATCCGTCACCAGCCCTTTTATTATCCACTGCTGACCCTGGGCCTCCTCATGCCCAATGTAATAATAATAATAATAGTTTATTTGCAAAAATGTGACTACAAAACAGTTGATAATTTTAATCAGATGCTACACTTTCTATTGTAACACAGCGTGCAATAACTCTACAATTACAATAAAATACAATTTACACAGATATTGATTTATATTTAAAAGAGTCCGCCACGCCGCCAGGTCCGAACTAATATTTACATCAATTGGCGAATATCAATATAATTAATTTAACCAATACGACGGCGTTATAATTTATTTATCCCTCAGACAATAGACAAATAAAAAAAGGTTAGAGGTCATTGCTTGATTGATTCGTGTTAGAAATGTCAAAAATCATATTGTAACGTGGTCAGTAGGTACCTACGTTTGGCTTGTCAGTATCAATACAAAAATGTCAAAATAATAATAATTACAATGTCACTTTAGTCCTAATATTGATGATGTATAGGTATAAAACGTCACGCTGGCGCAGCGGGTTGGCGAGTCTACTCTTTAAATGGTGGTTTAGGTCCTCGGGTCTTGTCCCTTAGTCGACTTTTACGACACCCACGGGACGAGATGGGGTGGTGTTATCGTGGCGTGCTACATCGTGCTACCGCGTGTTGTATCGTATATCTACTAGATATTTGTTACTTTGAACACGTTTGTGGCATCCGATAGGAGTATTATAACGAATGCTGACAGAATACTGTATCATTCATTTTTGACGGATGAAGTATTATTAAGTAACGTCCATCAAATAGCAACGTGGAATTATTTATTAATATATTATTTGTTAATTCTTGTATTTATTAAAGATTGTGATTTTCCTCTGTTTTTCTTATTGCCTACGTTGTTTTTTTTTTCCTTTGGTGGCTATATGTATATTTTATGTGTGATTATGTATGTTTTGTTTTTTCCTTTATTGAAAAAGGCGGCAGTGGAGCATGCAGCCCACTTGATCGTAAGTGGATACTGTAGTCCATGGACATCCGCGATACATGCCAACGTCAGTCCGGAAAGACAAACCTTGGCACGCCCCCGGATGCGCTGCCTACCTTTGCAGATTAACGAATGTATTGGGAAAATGGGGAGGGATAGGATAGGATGAAAGCATTCCCATATCTCGCTCTGACATATCTCACTCACTACCGAAATACGTACGTACATTGGGGAAATACGATAAAGTAGGAAATACAGTACATTTCAGTGTAGTTTTCTGCAAGAGAGGGGGTTACGCGGCCAGTCGAGTGCCCCCAGCGGCTGTACGGCTGTATGCAGTATGTACTCTTCTTCCCCTAATGTACTCTTCTTCCCCTACCAAGTGTCGGAATGAAGTGTTGTATGAGTTATTGTCTATTTTACTTAAATGGTCGTTATTTTATTTTTTGAATAGGGACTAAATTTAAACTGTGTACACATAAATCGAACAACTAAGACCTGTTTTCTACAGAGAAATATGCAATGGCTTTTAACTAGAGTCGTATTTGACAATTCTAAGGCTTCAGTTTGGTATAGACGTTCTACAAAAAAATATGAAACCAAATGATTTTTCGATAGACTACACAATAGATCCATTGGACATTTTAAAACGCTTTTCATATGTCAACAGCATAAAAGCCGATGTGTTGTTGATTTAGCATGGGCCCCGCGTTCAGTGACGATTCGATTTTCCGCGCCGTTGCCTATTGAACACTTGATATTGAATTATTTATTGGAAGGTACGCGAAGCGAGGTTATACTCTTTTCCACAGTTTGCTAAAGTCACATATAGCAATATGACTTTATCCGACTTGTTGAATTTGGTTAGATTCAACTGACATTTTCATTGTTTTAAGTAAACAAATTACCTTAGATACTTATTACTCTGTGAACGGTCTTGTTCCGTCGAAGTAAGTCAGGAGTCCTTGGAAGCCACGAGAAACGCAGTCTTAAGCTTTTATTTGATTATCACAAACATTAGACACTTTGAAGTTTAATCAAATTTGAAGTTAATAAAGCTTAAAGGGGGAGAGAGTGCACGCTGCACTCCCGCAGCCGTTGGGCGTGCTCGACTAGTCCCGTTACCAATCTCTCACATAAGACTATCTTGAAATTTACTGCATTTTATCTTATTTCTTCAATGTACGTACTTATTGCGGTAGTGAGTGAGATATGTCAGAGCCCATTCCCATACTATCTTATCCTATCCCTTCCCATTTTCTCAACCCTTTTTCCTAATCTATTCCTATATATCCAAAGATAGGCATCCGAGGGGGTGCCAACATTTCTTATTCTGCACTGATGTTGGCATGGACAGTATCCACTTACCATCAGGTGGACTGTATGCTCGTCTACCGTCTTTTTTCCATAACAAAAACTATCATTAATAAACCCCAAAACTCATACTATACCTACAATTTTTATAATAATAATCAAACGAAAAAACGACTTCACTTCTCAAGTTTCTACAAAAGTGGTTAATCGTCGTCTCTTCAAAATGTCCAAGACGCCAATTAGTTTTATCAAAGAAGATTGGATGCCCCCCTACAATCAGCTTGACTTAAAAATCTTAATTAAAGCCACGTAGTGTTATAACAACAAAATAATGTCGTATCATTTAATCTTTACAAATTGCTAAAATTAGTTTACCAGGGCTATTCTAATCTTTGGCACTAAAAAGTTTTGACAAAAAATCTACAGTACTGTAAAGTCGTCAGAGAACAGGGACAGAAGGCGAAAATTTGTTATTCAAATAAAACCTTTCTGTTGAATTATTTACGGGCGAACATTTTGTTTCTCGTGAAAACAGATTACGTTGTTTCATTCTACATTTACATTTTGTTAACCTTTATTTGCATTCCGCGATTATTATGATTAATCTTTGTCCAGTGGCGATATCACGTTGATGTATTATTAGACGGAAAATTCATCATTTTAATCCAATTTTTGGGCAAGGCTTTATACATTTTCATCCCTCATTATATACAATATACGGATGGACGAATTTACCGAAAACAAAGAGAGTGAACCGTATTAAGTACCAGAGATTGGCTTGGTCACCCTTAAAATAATAAATTACAAATTAAATATTCATATAATTAAATAAGTCTCACTCATGCCTATACTTTCTGATGTATGTATTATATTAGTTTGTATGTTTATTTACTATATGTTTATATGTTTATTTGGTCTTAATGCCTAATGCCATTCTCTACAAGTCAATCTCCAGATCAAACAGAAAACGGAACACGGGTGCAATTTTAGTATATATATATATATATATATATAATTCATATGAAATATACATATGTAGATATACATTCACTCTATTGTAACAAATACGTAACTGGCAGAAATATTTAATTAAGAAGGCAGCGAAAGCCAAACAGAATATAGATCAAGGACTTCGATTAATTAAATAGTGATCCCTTTTTAAAAGTGTTTATGTTTGAGGTTTTTATAGGTATATATGTTTGAGAGACATATATACCTATATACATACACATATAGACATGTATACATATATAGAACCATACATACCTATATATATATAATATATCCACATATTTACATTACATTTTTTATGTTTATTTATAGTTATCCATGTACATATATGATATTATTATAAATCATAAAGCGAAGTTGTAACATATGCTTTTGGGGGATAAAGATTATTTTAAATTTATTTATTTATATTTATTTTAAAAAATGTGACATACCACCATCTTTATTCAGACATGTAAGTACTCAATTGTTTCATGTATTATGCATTTGAATGCTGTTAATTAAATATCAATGAGTTTTTAATTAAATGCATCCATTAAGCTACGATATGGGGTTCTTCAAGAGAGCTGTCAATAGGATTTTGCAAGGTCGGCGGCGCGCCCGCGTACCCCCTGGTGTTGCAGGTGTCCATGGGCGGCGGTAACACTTACCATCACGTGAGACCGCATGCTCGTCCGCCCACTAGTATATAAAAAAAAACTACATAAATAAAGCGTAGATAGATAAAACTCTTTATGGAACACCAAAACAAAAGGAGACATCAATAAACATTGCATTACATGAAATAAAATTCTTTTATGCACATGACTCCATTAAATTGTACCTATTATGTTCGTTGATGTTATTAATGTTAATGTTTGTCTGATAGGTATCTAAAACAGTTTCTATATTGAAAATAATACGCCCATATGGCGCAGCAAGCGAGGCCATCTTTAATATCTTTCTCTAATGTTCTATAATTTTTTTTGAGAGACGAATTCTCTTCCACAAAAAAGTCAGGATATTAATTACACAAGACATCATTCACTGAGATCAAGTCGTTTCACATTTAGGCCTGCAGATAGGCGGTGTCAGGATAATTTGATTGGGACAATTTTGGGACGTAGCGGCGCCTCCCCTCTCCTAAACGAATGCCTTTTGTTTCGTTTAGTGATGGATTTTTTTAGGTGTTGCGCTCGTGAGTGTACTCGTGAGGTATAAGAGAAAGTAGTTGATTCGTTATAAGACAAAATAAATCTTAATTAAATGAGAGATGATGTATTTCATAAACAAGTGATTCAGTATAGGTTGGGTATAGCATAAATTAAATTGGTGGAGGCAACTTTTAGGTGTAGGTAGTTGTAAAACAAACAATGAATTTAGCCCGTTAAATAAAAACAATAAACATTTAAAACATTTAATAAAAACGTATTTCAGGATCTGAAACAAAACCTTTTTATTAAATTGCATGAAGGATGTTTAACAGTTAAGACTCTCATTATTTAGTAAAAGTATTAAGAGTAGAAATACTAAATTGTGTTTTTTACGGTGTGACGTCATAAGCCAATCTAAATTTTTTGGGAGCGCTTCCATTTGTATTTTGACGCCTAAATTTATCTTTATTTATTTATTTATTTAAACTTCATTGCACAAGTATTTGACATGCACAAAAGGCGGATTTAATGCCTAACATCATTCTTAATTCTACCAATCAACCACCAGATCAAACAGAAAACAGAATGCGGGTGCAGATTTAGTTTAAATACTTAAATATACATACATATGAAACTTAAATGAATATATATATACACATATATAAATATATATGTAAACTAGTAAATACAAACATATACATAAGAATATATTGCATATGTAGATATACATTCACTCTATTATAACAAATACGTAACTGGGCAGAAATATTTAATTATGAAGGCAGCGAAAACCAAACGGAGAATATAGATTACATTGTAGATATTGTTTCTTTAAAAAAATGTACATTAATCAGTATTTATATATCTAGATACTAGCTAAGTAGCTTCGTTACTGTAGCTGATGAAACTTATAAACTCTAGTTGCTTCTAGGACAAACCAAAGAAGCCTGATAAGCAAAACTTCAGAAAAGCTGACAAATTATACATGATTTCCTCTCAAAATGAGTTTACACGAGAATATTTACTAATTCTCACGAGTTTACTCCCTGTTTGCCTCAGTGAGGCGTTCTCTGGACATGCTCTTTATTTCGTCGCCTGTGTTATTGTCACTGTTCCGTGTTCAAATAGAATAAGCAGACACGGAAGAGTGATTCCGACGATGTGTGCGCTCGAGCGAGGGCTTCCTGGAAATTTTTATCCGAAATTTCCGCTTTTATGAATGAAATAAACGTCTTGCTTCACCAACTAAAACAAAGTTGTTACAAATCGAAGTATTTTTAAGTATTACTGATTTGTTTATTGGTATTTGTATATTATTATTTAATTCATTATTTGCTTTGTCAATAGACAAAGTTACAGACAAAGACAAGGGCGTCCTCATGCACATAGTCTGGCGTACGAGAGAAGTATAGAATATTAAATTCTAATTCTTGTTCAGCAAATTCTTTCATCGTTAGACCCCGTGTATTGTATAATAATCAGTTTAGTGAATTTGACTTATTTTTATCTGTCTCTTCCTAAAAAATAAATGTCTTAAACTTATAGACTAATAATTTATTAGTTACAATTTATTATTATAAGTTTTTCTTAAATAAGTTCATTTTAGTGTAAACTTTGTTGATATAATTCAATTTTTATAATTATTTTTCCATAATTATTGTGCGGTATGTTTCCCCAAATAAATAATTAAAAAGCAACGGTGTCCAAACGGGTTGGTGAATCCATTCTTTTAGAGGTGGTCTAGTTCCTCAGGGCATCAATAGTTAAACTATTCTCTAAACTTCTCTATATTTTACTTGAATGAAAAGTTCTTCAATGACACTTCTGCTTAAATTGGGACGTAAAAACAAAGCCATGACGAGTAAACCCACTCGTTAAACACATAATTATTTATATTTTTCATTTTTTACATTTCATTTGTATTACTTCGTCTTGATCTCTATCCGTTTTAAACATTTTGAAATTACAAATATATTACATATTTTCCACTAACATTGTAATTAAAAAATTCTGATTCAATTTCTGACTTCTGAGTCTGATGAAATAGCTAATGTTAACTCCCTCTCCGGTGGCCTGCTCAAAATCTGCCATTCCCACGGGCTGGCGAGTTTATCACTTTTTAAAATAGTCAGTGGTCAAATAGGACGGAAACAATTCAAAGAATGGGACATCACCATGTTTCATTAATGGTCACACAAGTTTCATATCTTTCCATTTTTCTTTTATGGAATAAGGCGGCAGATGAGCATACAGTCTACCTGATGGTAAGTGCATACTCCTCGGGCATCCGCGATACATGCCAACATTATAGGTAGACAGACAATTTAAAATTGAGCAGTTATTCGAATATAATGCTGTGAAACATATGCTGCCAGTCATGGATTAAAATATAACGAAAACAAAAGTGAATGTATGGTCTTTCGGGCGAGAAACAAAGATCCACATGATGTTCCACCTATTAAACTGAAGGGAACCCCACTAAAGAGAGTAGAACAGTTTAAGTATCTCGGACATGTGGTAACCTCTGACCTGGGAGACGATGCAGACATTGAAAGGGAGCGCAGGGCGTTGTCTGTGAGAGCCAACATGATAGCTCGCAGGTTTGCTCGTTGCTCCACCGAAGTCAAGATCACTCTGTTTAGAGCTTTTTGTACATCTTTCTACACGAGCAGCCTGTGGGTTAATTATACCCAAAGACAGTATGGCGCCCTGCGCGTGCAATACAATAACGCATTCAGGATGCTGATGGGGTTGCCCCGATTTTGTAGCGCGTCGGGGATGTTCGCCGGGGCGCGGGTAGATTGTTTTTACGCGACCATGCGCAAACGGTGTGCATCCCTGATGCGCAGGGTCCGGGCCAGCGCCAACGGTATCCTGGAAATGTTTTCGAACAAGTTCCGACTGTCAGTACATGAACCGTTGTTGTATGGTACATGTGCTGACAAATAAATTTGTATAATTTTAATTTTAATTTATATTTTGTTTATATTCTGTGTGCTACTAACTATAGGCTAAGAAATTTTTAAATTAAGTCTTACTAACAATAAAATATGATAAAAAATGTTATGATCCTGAGTTGGTCGATATAAATAAATAAATAATCTTTTAAGTTGTTTGTACATAGTTCAGAAGTCTTATAAATGTTTTTCATAACACAGTTTTATTTCGTTACTCATAATTTATTTCATAATTTTGTTTTATTTTCAATCAGTTATAAATGTTTGTTTACAGTTTTTAAATTAAGTTTTGTTATTATTTCGTGCATTTTTAAACGATTGTTATGTCACCAAATTTACTACGTCTTTGTCAATTATTGATATTATTTATGTGTTGTATTTATTATTTTCTTTTGTTTCTATTATTTATGCTTTCCTATGGTGGACGGTGTTCTTCTATTTAATAAGTAAGAATTATTTGCGTTATGCTTTGTTTTTCTTTTTTATAGTGTTCTAGCAACATGTACAGTAAGCTAATTCTCTCATGTTACCCCTCTCTCACATAAGTAAAGAATGCCCACTTTGTTATTTCCCGTAATGTTACGTACGTGTTTCGGTAGTGAGTGAGATGTGCCAGAGCCCATTCCCATTCTATCCCTCCCCATTTTCATAACCCTTTCTCCAAATCCATTCCCATATCTCCAAAGGTAGGCAGCGCATCCGGGGGCATACCAACGCTTGTCATTTTGGACTAATGTTGGCATGTATCACGGATGTGTACAGGATCCACTTACCATCAGGTGGACTGTATATTCGTCTGCCGTTTTCGTCCATAAAAAAAAAGAAAAAAAAGAATGTTCGCCAGAGTTCAATGTATTATTAATTCGCGAACTATTAAGATTTGAAGAGAATAAAATATTATTAGCTCATTGGAGTTTATTTAGTTCGCTCACAATGGAATGGCCCACGACTCGCGAGAATCGTCTTTGTTGTAAATAAAATAGGTTATGACCTATGATTATTAATCAAAAGATAATTATCATAAGTGCTCTATTTACATAAAGCTTTCCAACAAATTTGTATTCGACTGGTAACCAATAAAAAAAAATCCTCTTTTGAGACAATCAAATAATTGAACATGTAACATATAAAAATATCTGATTATATATATCATATAAGGTGTAATACAATTAAACAGCGTCATTCTAAGCGGCTACTGTAAGCGTAATATATAAAACATATATTACGTAAAATAAAATAAAAAAATATAAACGTAAATATTTTATGTAACGTAAAATAAAAAAAAATAGCAATTAAATAAAAAAATATAAACGTAAATATTTTATGTAACGTAAAATAAAAAAAAATAGCAATGAAATAAAAAAATATAGTATATTTTTTTATTTCATTGATACTCAACCTTTTTAAAAAAATCAAAAACTAATGCAATTAAAAATTCAAAAGTGCAATGAAAGTGAAATAAGGTATACATTGGGCTAATATGCAGTCACTACTATTGTTATTTATATTAAATACGTAATAAATTATGTCTTTCGGTGCCGGAACATTGACTGACAGTCAGCTTGATCGAGAAGTTTAAAGACGTTCAACGCACTTCATAGAGTGCTATGCTTGGAGTTTCTTCGACGGATAAAATCCGAAACGAAGACAATCGTGAAAGAACAAAAGTCATCGACGTAGCTCAAAGAATCAATAAACTGAAGGGGCAGTGGGCTGGTCTGCTGTAGACTGGTGGGGTAGACGGGTCCTCGAAGTCCGGTCCACGTACCGGAAAACGTAGTGTGGAGCATTCTCTGGCTATGATCAATGACTTAAAGTCGCTAGTAGTGGCTGAAGTGGAGAGACACATGTAAGATGGAGTGTAGTAGATTCAATGTTAAAATAGGTATTTTTTCACGGGACTCCTTAAAATTAGGTAGACATTGAGCAAAATAAAAGAAAATCCAGCATAAGGTAATTCAATGCACATATGTTTTAATTCTAGTTCAATCAAATTAGTGGACGTCCGCAATTTAAACGAGCTCAACGTTCAATTACATTCATTGTTAATTTTAGTTTGCAAAATTGGATTAATTCTGCACGTTAGCTGACTTGTTGAATAGCAATTATGTATGTGCAAGATTGTGTTAATTTATTCAGTTACGATTTCATATCCTGTACTAAAGCGGTAACTCAATTGTGTACCGTAACCAGCCCTTAACTGTTACCATGGCCATGTGGCCAGCTTTACGGCACCACCCCATCTCTAGGCGTAGGGCGACTAAAAGGTAACAAAGATAACTAAATGGTAGGCCCTGAGGAACCACAACACAACTAAAAGAGTGGACTCGCTAACCCGCTGGGCCAGCGTGCCGTTTTGAGGCCATATATCCCTCATGCACGAGACAGTGACCCACGGGAAAAGATGGGGTGGTGCCGGTTCACACCACACGGTATTTTAATTTTATGATAAGCAAATTTTACGGCGCATATAGAAGTTAAATTATGACGTTTAAACTAAAATTGCGGACACTGTTTTAGCATTTCGTTGTTTTAATGCTCGGTCGTAGTCTAGTAGTTATAAAAGGGGTTTCATGTCTCGCTTAATGGGGATTTTATACTTTTTAAGGTTTCTTTATAGGCCGTTTAGGGTGCTTACTATGTTGTGAATTGGCGATACTGTGCAGGCAATTTAACATCAAAGTATTATATATTTTTAGTATATTTATACTAATACATTACTTATATATTGGTAAAAATATAACAGGTTTTTAAAAGGAGTAATAATATGTATATATCTACCTATAAACGATACGGAGGTGTCGCGCACTGTTCGGTCCAAAAAATATTTTATACCGCGACCCCGTAGGCTGTGGAACGAACTGCCTCAAGAGGTCTTTCCATTAAGCTACGATATGGGGTTCTTCAAGAAAGTCGGCGGCGCACCCGCATACCCCTTGTGTTGCAGGTGTCCATGGGCGGCGGTAACACTTACCATCACGTGGGACCGCTTGCTCGTCCGCCCACTTGTCTATAAAACGAAAAAAAAAAAAAAATAGGCCGGTACTTTTAAATCCATGTGTAACTTTTCTCTGGTTTAGAAGTCAGTTTTGTAGACTCAAGTGATCATTATAAAAAAAATCATTATTGATTGTAAATTTATCTGGAGTAGTGTTTTAAAACTGAGCGCTCGAGCGCTAAGTCGACGTTAAAACATTAAGAATCTTAATTTTTATAGATTCGAGCTCAAAGGTATCCATCAAATGTAAGAAAATGGGACCGTAACACGCTTGAGTCTTAAATATTGATAGGCGCTTAGTCAGCGCTCAGTGTCGAGCGCTCAGATTTACAACACTATTTTGGAGTCAGACTGTTGAGGCACCCGTCCTATATTGCTGATGTAATAGCAAACAGATATAACAAAATAATCAGGAAACGTTAAAACCTAATCTATCACAACATACACCTTGTATACTGTCTCTCCCCCCCCTCTTAATAGAAAACCTCTCAGTTTTCTTCAAGAAATTCTTTTTCTTACTATTCTATCATTCGCAGACGACAACAAACCTGTTGTTCCTGGCGATGAAGTGGAGCATCTGCAGACGCTACCGGAGCAAGAAGCAGCTATCGCCATGATGGGGTTGCCACGAGCTGGTGAGATCACCAGGGCGCAGCTGAGGATCAAGGAAAGCAAGGAGTTTAAGGTAGGTACTTTGGCGAAGTAGGATTTGTGTTCGTTCTTTCTTCAATTATTTACTGGACTACTTAACTAAACTCAAAGCACATGGTGATGGCAATGCTCATCGTATTTAGTTGTCATTGGCGGCTAAATGCGGGGCAGCACCAACAGAATCCTGACGGTGATCGCAAATTGGATTGACTGGTCACATTCAAAAATTTTGAATGGGACATATACATAGTGTTACAGTTTGTTTCTTACTAACCCCACCTATGAGTATTATGTTATATTTAAATAAATAATAATAACAGTAATTAAAATTAAATTAAAAACAAATACAATGTCTTTGTTCAACCTTATGAGATACAATCTTATATACTTGGTCAATTTGTATTTTAAGCTATCTGATCAATTTGAAATTAAACATGAATGCCCGGGTGAGTGTAAAATACCCTAGTTGTAAAACGGCGTTGTATAAATTTGTAATAAAAAAATCTATGGCGTATGCCTGTCGGAAAGGCTTTCGATTTCTTTTTCTACACGATTTAAAAAGAAATATTTAGACATATATTGTAGAGCTTGATAAATTCTATTCATCAAGCTCTACATTATACTAGCGACCCGCCCTCACTTCGCTTCGGTTTATTAAATTTAAAACAATCGGAATAATATATTTTCCTGCATTAAAATGGAGCCTATATTTTAAGTTAGACCTCTAGCAATACATCGGTGAAAACTGCATTCAATTCCATGCAGTAGTTTTTGCGTGATGCTTGTACAAACATACAGACAGACAGACAAAATTTCTAAAAACTGTTGTTTTGGCATCGGCCTGTTACAATTTTATTATATGTATAGATAAATTGCTTCTACGAGTACTCTTCAAAAAAAAATAGTCAAATCGATATTATTTTGGCGTTTCTTCATAATCGATGAGCTAATTAATAGGCGGGAATTGATAGATACAATGACCATATAAGGGTCCTTTTAATTTTCAAAAAAGCCATTAAGGATCCAAAAGTCGTCTAGTAGAGGTCGCTTTAGCGTAAACGCCTACTTTTTGAATACCATTTGTTTAAACGTTTGTGTCACTGTCATACATTCTTTGGTGTGCAAGAAAGTATATTTACTTATGGATCCTCTTCTACTCTGTGTAATTACTTGTTTCAGAATACAGTAGACAAATTAGTACAAAGGGCGAACGCCTCGATAATCATAGGAACGTCATCATGGAAGGAACAATTCTCAGAAGCGCTGACGGTTAGCTCAGGTAGTGTCAAAATGTGTTCATATTGTATTTATTGATTTTATTTTCAACGTCAAACTTTTACCTTTCATAAAATTCTTGTATCAATGGAGCTACTGATAAAAGGGAAAAATTGAATAAGCTGCCAAAAATACTGAATGAGCAGCAAATCGATGGCAGCAGATTTAAAGGTGGGCTAGATTTTGGTGGGCTAGACAATGAAGAAATATGAGTCCAGCGAACCGCGTCGACTTGGTGATAACATTTCTAGTAATTTCATTTCTTTCATTCTTAATTTAATTTCTAGGTTGTTTTGTTGATTAAAATTCTACTCACTACTACTATTACTTCTATTACTACTATTACTACTATTACTACTATTACTACTATTACTACTATTACTACTATTACTACTATTACTACTATTACTACTATTACTACTATTACTACTATTACTACTATTACTACTATTACTACTATTACTACTATTACTACTATTACTACTATTACTACTATTACTACTATTACTACTATTACTACTATTACTACTATTACTACTATTACTACTATTACTACTATTACTACTATTACTACTATTACTACTATTACTACTATTACTACTATTACTACTATTACTACTATTACTACTATTACTACTATTACTACTATTACTACTATTACTACTATTACTACTATTACTACTATTACTACTATTACTACTATTACTACTATTACTACTATTACTACTATTACTACTATTACTACTATTACTACTATTACTACTATTACTACTATTACTACTATTACTACTATTTCTGCTCATTTAGTATTTTTTCTGCCCATTTAAATACAAGCTCTGATAAAATGCAGGGTTAAATAAACCCTTTTCCGAGATAATGTTTAGGAATGTCAACTCTCGAGTTTTCGTAAAAGAGCTACAAGTGTTCACATTTGCAGGTTCAGATGACCCGGACGAGCCTCCGTCGTGGTCAGACTACGTTTTGCACGTGGTCACGGTTTTCTGGAAGATCATATTCGCTTTTGTACCACCCACGGGTAAGGTTTTTCTTCAGAAGGATGTTGCTTTATCATAAAAGATGGATGGTGTTGTAGCTTTCGCAGAATTAAATTCTTAGAGACACCTCCGGGAATTAAATAAACAGATTGATACCCAATTATTTCACCAATATCATTTAAAAATTAAAAGTAGAACATAAGTATAATGCGCATTACTTTTTTAAGACTTTTCAATGCACTTCAAATAGGGTGGACAGTATTAGTTGGCCTTAAGATTGGCCATTGTTAAGCTCAAGGCGATAATTAAAAAAGTTTTGGCTTGCACGACGATGTGAATACGGAAGGTTAGTAACAGATGCTTTGAAACCATTGATCCCATTTGCCTCTTCTTACTTGTACGAAAAATGGTTTCTCGTTTATAGTGGCTTTAAAAACTAAATACAGAAATCGTCTATTATTACCTGAAAATAATTTACACATCCCGGCCGAAAGTAATAACATATCGACTATGATCGGTTAGCTTCGGTTTTGTAGGGTGTCGTCTCTGTCATGTGCCGATACCTCGCCGAGTGACGACAGAGACGACGCTCTACAAAACCGAAGCTAGCCGATAGTCTCTTTCTAAAGGCCGATGTGTATAACTTTCGGCGGGGAAGTACTTATGTATATTTCCAATGTTGATACACATGTAGAAAAACGTTTTTAGTGACAAACTAATTCATTTGTTGCATTAATTAATTATTATCTAACACATATTTAGTTATTAGTTTATTAGGTCGTATATGTAACACATGATTATAACTTAAAATCAATTATTTAATAAAAGGATTTTTCGTATACTTGCCTTATTTTTTTGACCGATTGCGACCCCCCTATACTTGATCGTGATCCCTTGGGGGTCGCGACCCCCAGTTTGAGAAACGATGCTATAGGCTATGATCGGTCTATCAGCTCTTTTCTATTATTAAACGGTTTTATTTAGCTCGACCCGTACGGAATTTATTTATTTGGGTCAAAATTAGAAATTGAAATTTAAGCACCTTCCCGTTGTCAGATTGATCTGAAATTTGGTACACACATTTAATTTAGATGACAATACAATATAATAAAATCAATAACATTATAAATCTAAGATGGCCGCCGATACAAAATGGCGGATTACATATTTTTCCTTAACCCCCTCAATATGGGTATCAAATGAAAGGGCTACACGTAGTTTTCAGTGCACATAAAATATAAAACCGTTTAACTTAAAAGTTTTTTAAGATTGTTATTATATTAATCAATGATTATATAAGCACATTGTCAACCTTGCTTGTCTGTATACGGCAAAATGACTTATGCGTCAATGTATTTAAAGATATATTGTGATGGATTTATGGTCCCTTTTTATACATACGGACACTCCTCTACATATACAACTACAATTATAATCCCTTCCTACCACCAGACATTGGCGGTGGCTACGTCTGCTTCGTGGTCTCCATCATATGCATCGGCATGGTGACCGCCGTCATCGGCGACGTGGCTTCCCACTTCGGCTGCACGCTGGGCATTAAAGACTCTGTCACAGCTATCGTGTTTGTGGCTCTGGGAACTAGTATACCGGGTAAGAATTAATTACATGTTGCGAAAGATGCAGAGAGCGTAGACGGATTTTTTGTTTGATTATTATAAAAATTGTGTATTTTGTGGTTTAATAGTGATAGTTTACTAAAACTCAAAGTGTTTTTTGTGCGTAATGTTTGTGATAATCAAATAAAAGTATCGAATAATCAAACAAAATCCATTCTGTCTTTCTCCCTTCTCGCAATCCATTCATTAATCTGCAAATGTGGACAGCTAATCAGGGGGTGCGCCAACGTTTGTCATTCTGGACTGATGTTGGCATGTATCGTGGATGTCTATGGACGACAGTATCCACTTACCATCAAGTGGACTGTATGCTCGTCTGGTGTCTATTTTTATATAAAAAAAAATAAGGGGTCCTCTTCTGTCCTCAGTAAACCTATCACTTTACTGATCGCCTACTGACTTACTTCAACGGGACTGGAAATTGTCAAGATAAGATTGACTTTGAAATTGTTAATTAGAAAACAAACTTGACACTGGCAAAATGTGTTAATTGCACCATTGCCATATATGAAAAAAAATACAGCGTAGAAGAAGATTTATCAACAGGCAATAGCCCGTTTAATCTTGAGATTGGACCTCTGAGCATGTCTAGGTCCATTACTGGTTGTTATTGGAAGATCTGACCCAACTTAAAGTAATTTTTCCCCAATGTACGTACGTGTTTCGGTAGTGCGTGAGATACGCCAGAGCCCATTACATTTTCGGAACCCTTTCTCCAAATATATTCCTATACATATATCCAAAGGTAGGCAGCGCATCCGGGCGAGTGCCAAAGTTTGTCATTTTAGGGTAATGTCGGCATCCATCGCGGATGTCCACCAGGTGGACTGTAGATACTCTCGTTTGCCGTCTTTATCCATAAGAAAATGTAGGTACAATTCCCGGTAGGTACCTGGTTTCCATTTAACGAGACTATTCAGCCTTAGTTTAAAAAACCTCTTCGGTTCACATCGACTATTGATATAGATTTATTATCTAAAATTGGAATTTTGAACAGTAAATTTAAATATTTAAATAAAGTTTCAATTAAGTGCGTAAATTGACCATGAAACTACCTACATTGGAAAATTATTTTTTTGAAATTCAAGAAGTAATTGCATAGTCAATTGTTTGATCGTTTAAAAATATGGTTACATAATTATTAGGTCTTATTGGTGTTGTAAAAATAGAAATTTTAACGTTTGATGGTCTTAAACCCCTGTGGTTAAAATATCGAGTCGAAAACGGTAAAGGTTCTTATAGTTTATTAACGGTCACTCATCGCTCAGCAAGAGTCGAGCAAGTGTCGAGCGCTCAGCAATCATTATTACAAAACTAGGTTTTATTCTATGAAAAAGTGTATCTATACACATTCTATCAAAATATTTAGTACGGTAAAACTCTTCTCTGACTTGTTATTCTCCCAATCAGACACCTTCGCCAGCAAAGTGGCAGCGATCCAAGACAAGTATGCTGACGCGTCCGTGGGCAACGTGACGGGATCCAACGCAGTCAACGTGTTCCTTGGTATTGGGGTAGCGTGGACGGTAGCTGCCATAGTTCACTGGAGCAAAAATGAGAAGTTCCACGTGGAACCTGGCAAGTGAGTAGATTTCTTTTCACTTCTACATAAATGGATGAAAGGAATAATTATGTCATAAGGTGTAAAAAGCGACCAGTGTGTACGCGCAATATTATAAGCGGTATTTTGTACCTGTCAGTGGAGTGGCTAAAATTGTGACCGCGACGCGAGTTGTCAGGATTTGTTTACAATTATAAAAACGGAAATACCACCCATGGATATGTTAATATTTATAATACTATTTAACGATGGCTCCAAGCAACCGATATATTTATATTAAGGTCTGTAAATGTGAAATAAATAAATAATAAATATGTATAAAATTCATTCCACCATTATAAAAAAAGTTATTGATACAGAATAATCTGTTATCACTACTACACGCTGCCGCCGCTGGTGGCAACTCCGCACGCTGCATTCGTAACCTGCTGCGAATCGAACCGCTACTGTTATCTACATCTATGTAAATAGGTGCGAGTGTACGTACGCGGGAGAAAACCGAGATAAAACTAACAACTTCTAGGATTGTTGTTGTGGTATAATTAAATGCAAAGGTATAATTTAAAGCGTCGCTGTGTGTGTATTTAAAGCGTTAAAGATAGTATAAGTGTTAATTATATATTATTTGTAATTTAATGTTATCTCATCGAGAATATTAATATGTTATACTTTAAATTAAAAAGATACTTCCAAATTTCCTGTTTCGTTTTTTTGTTCCATTTTTTTAATCTCCAGGCTTAGGGTATTCTGAAGTTGGCAGCCCTAGGTGCAGGTATTTTTATTTAATCCTTTTTATTTCGATTTCAATAAAAGTGACGTTAAAGTACGGTCGCAAGAAATAATTGTTGAGTCTTAATTAATAATTAATATATATATGAATTATCCTTTATTCTTAATTTTGCTGTGTTATAATACTGTCGTGTTTGATATTATAAACTATCACCGTGACAGGTATTTCTTATATTTAAAAGGACTACGTGTATACAATTGTATGATTATGTTACTGAAATAAAAAAAATATTATTAGTATACAACATATATAAAATGCCAGTACTTACTGAAAATTTTTAGAAAGGAGAATAGATTGAATTAATTTAGTTTAAAAAATAATTTTGTCTGTGGCCTGATATAATTGAATTAAGTTGTCGATGTTTGTTTAATACTGACTATACACAAAGAATAAGGGCTCAAAACTTAAATATTGTGACTGTACTTTTACACCTTTCCTTTTTCATACACGTTTTAACTCAATTAACCCAAACTTGCAATGAAAGACAGACATGTTATGATGTCAACAAACTAACGACTGTGTTTTCTGTTTTGAACAAGACCCAAATGCAAGATTAACTCATAAGTGCCAATTAGACAACTCCAGTTTTGCATGGGCTTGTGGCGTGGCGGGGTGTTCATGGCTGAAAGTTACATGATACTCCTTAGTTTAGCGGTCGGCCACAAGTCATTAAGTGACTCATTAGCTAACTGGTTGATTACCTAATGATTGTGGCTAACACCTAACAATATTAACTAACTGTAGCCCGCGGTATCACTTGCGTGGATTTCATTGTGATTCCATACAAAATTTGACACTGTATTTTGGCCGCTGACACTATTTTGATAAACGGTAAAACATGTGTTTAATTATTTGTATTGTAGAATATTTATACTATTTATGTTTAAAATATTTAGTATAGGATTATTATAGGATTTTTTTTTTTTTTATTCATACAACCTGTGACAGTCCCGTTTCACCCATTTAGAGGTTGAATTTGGAGAAATCGCTTTTTAGTAAGTGTTTACTAAAAGGAACCTATGAAGGGAATCCTAAATGTCCGAAAATAGACAGCGCATCCGTGGACGTGTAACGTTTGTCATTCTGGACCGATGTTAGTATGTAGCGCGGGTGTCCGCGGGCAACAGTATACCATCGGGTGGTCTGCTCGTCTGCCATCCTTGTTTATATATATACAAAGTAATGCGTTTTTGCTATTGACTGCGTTGTTGACGTGTATACAATTATGCAGTCGTTAATATAAAGTTGAGTTAGCAAAATGTTGTATAATTATAAATCGAGTTTGCATCATTCAGTATAAATGGGGCTTAGCTTGGCAACGAAATGTGGTTACAACCGCGTAACGGTACATATTTGAATTTGCGGTAAACATATCGCAATATTTATTTGTAAATCTGACCAGTAACGTTTCGATTCAATTCATCGTGGGTTCAGATTCATGGAATTATGGGTGTTTCTGTTTAAACAGAATCTTGAAATAACGAAATTTATTTTAGGAAATCTTGACCAAAGCTCCTCGACAAAGTTATTATAATGTTGACTAGAAGAGATTTCTTCTAGGAATAAGTTCGCCTTTTATACTTACGGCAAAATTGTAATTGTATTGTATTGTAAAGTTCATTATAAGTACAATACAGAGCGACAACAATAATATGGGACCTTTGTTCAGATAACGTCATTATCCATCTTATTTTTATGCATGGAGACCAGTGGACCAGTGGAGAGACATAGCTCTCCACTGCTGGATATAGGTCTCTTCCAAAGTTGGCCACCACACACGATCCTCGGCTCTTCTCATCCAACCACCACCGGTGAATTTTTTTTAGTACTCGGTCCACCTGTCACACGAAAGTCACTATATATAAATATTTAGATAATATTAGACACATAAGTATATGTTAAATCTTACTGCCAATGACAGACCTCTCTTCAGTATAAAATGTAATATTTTAAATTATGTTCAATGTGAACATTTCCAGGGAACAATTTTAACGGTTATTTATCAGAAGTATTCAATCAGTGACGTATAAGTGACGCCTAATTAAACTACAAAGATCCTTTAAACGTCATCATCGAATTCTCAAATAAATGTCCTTTTGCAGCTTGGCCTTCAGCGTGACAATGTTCTGCTCAGAAGGAGTTATAGCAGTACTGGTTCTAGTGCTAAGAAGACGAAAATCTATTGGCGGAGAACTAGGCGGACCCCGCTGCGTCAAGATCATCACTTCCATCTTCTTCTTCTCCTTATGGCTGATCTACCTTACCATGTCCAGTTTAGAAGCCTACGACGTCATCCAAGGGTTCTAAAAGAGCTAAATACTGGTTTCCGATGATTGGAAATATCAGATTTTTTATGGGTTCAATTATGTCGGCAATTAAGATTAATTAATTATTGCGTGATTAGAGGAGCAGAAAAAACTACTAAATAGGCAGCAAATCGTGATCAACAATACATACAAACAATACAATACATGACTGTAATAAATCATTTTAAATTACAAATAATGTCATCACCCACTTCTTTATAGTCACCAGAAAATTCAAACTGCAGAAAATTTAAGCCCACCTTTAAATTTGCTGCCTATTCAGTATTTTTTGCTGCTCATATAATGATTTCTTATTATAAAATATTGTTCAGAGCTTGGTTAATTGGTTTATTAGCAGACTTCATTATGTCAATGTGAGATTCCCTTTCAAAGACCTTGTCTTGTGGACAAGTAGAAGCTTTGACAACTTTTAAGCTTTTAACCATCAGACTATGTCTCCACTGCTGCATAGTGGCCTCTCCCAAAGCTCGTCACTGCACACGAGATGGATGAGAAGAATTCTTTTAATATACATATATATTTTTTTGAAAAACAAATATAACGATGAAGTAGGAATTTTCTAGAAGGATTAGGACGGAAGACTCACTAGAAGTTATTAACGCCAGAAGAAGAGTGCCAGAATATAAGATATGTGTGCTCAAATGTACAGGTTAGAGTTCTTTGATATTTCTCCCTTCTCTTCTTAACTCTATTTCAATCTTCTCCTCCAATATTAAAAGTAGCCTTGAAGGCTGTGTTATGTAAAGGTTTTGGAATACATAATATTATAAATAAAATATCATATTATTGAATAATGAAAAGTATAATAGTTATTATTATTATTACAAATGTATTATTATATACCTATTATGTTTCTCGTTACTTTAAGCAAGAGTGAAATCTTGTTTGAATTATTATTTTATTACTTAATATACTTTGATGTTTCTGTGTCACTGAAATACATAAAAATATTTGAAGAAATAAGTGAATGAAGGTGATTATATGACATTTCTGTTAAATAGCTGAAAGTGACATTTTAACAGTGAATTATTTACAAAACTGTACAAAAATTTCAACACGAGTTTTATTTAAACCTAACAATTAACTTTTAAAAATAACAATTCGCTCAGATGGCGTATCCCATATATCCATCTGTACTATTATTACACCCCCTGTTAAAAGTGACTACATGAAAGTGAAAGGATTTAACAGAAATAAGGTCTTCATACCCGAACAAATAGACAAACATCTCCGTTTATAAGTATAGATTAGAAAAAAAGATTGTCATACATATCACTTTCATACATGCATGTCTCTCATTTATTTATAAATACATTTAAATTTTGTATATTATACAATTTTATTTACATTATAAATATAATAAGGAGGAGCCGCGACTTATATTTTAGATTATTTATTGTAGATTCAGCTTCCGTAGTGTCCATTAAACTTATTTGAGAAAAGTTTTGTGCTCCCTTCATTTTTTTTTTACCCCTTCTGTTCAGTAAATGAAAAGTGGGTCAAAAGCAGAATGAGGTTCTAACGAATGAAATTCAATGCTCCTTTTGCTCCATTTTCTCTTCCTAAAAAATATGTTGTAAAAACTTTATATGCACTGAACACGAACTTTATTCACAGTGAAAACCTGTTTTTAGTATCATACTCGTATCGATATTTAATTTTTAATTTAGAAATGTAGAATATTCAGTGTTCTCATTCTAATTACCCACCTACCTATTTTCCTCATTCGTCATTTCCGTTATTTTCATTTGACATTGGCATAATAATGCACACACCCGTGCCCTTGCCATAAAAAATTGTTGCCTTTAGCGGCATGTGAAATGGCTAATTCAAAATGGAATAATTCCCAAGTAACGTAACCAGTCCTTTTTGTGGCTGACAACGCTGCGCAAGCGGGTTGGCGAGTCCACTTTTTTAGAGCTAGTGTAGTTCCTCGTGGCTTTGTCATCTTTTAGTTGTCTTTTATGACACGGAGAGAGGGAGTGGTACTATTTAGAAGCCTGTAGACATCGCTCTTAATAAATAATTGACGTTGCATGTCCACAAGCACTTACCATCAAGGTGGACTCTCTGGTTTACTACCACCTACTTTCTATAAAAAAAATATATACTCTTTTCTTGTCCGCTAAAAGAGAGTTATACTCAAAGGAGGCTAAACATTAATATACATAGGAAGCGCAAAACTTTTTTTGTAATTGTGTTGAATTAAAAAAAAATGATGTATTAATCGCTAGTGAGTTAGCGTAGTTTTTTATTTGTATATAAATAATACATACATAGGACTATACATGCTGTAACTGAACCTTTCCCAAAGCATAAAACTGTGGATTCCGTTCATGATTATGAGTTTATTTATGAAAAACAATACGAATATTTGTTGGAAAACAAATATCTATATCCTTTTTAGGCCAAATCAAAGCCCACTTTTTTATTTTTCCCAGAAAATACCTACGCGTCGAGTAACTTAGAATCATGAGCAGCATCCGGGCTCAGGAATATTTACATGAATATATCAGGCTTTGGGAAATATTCGGTAACAACCTGTATAGTTACGTTCAAACTCACGGTGTTCACTATCGCATACACTTAGAGGAAATTATGTTATTTATTGCAGTTATAATTCTATATATTAAGAGGAATAACAGCCAAAAGTAAAATAAAAAGTGGTATAATGTATTATAATAAACATGGATATATTTGGTGCAAAAGGACCGCTCTTGAAGTGTGAACGGGGCGATTTGGTACGTGATTATTTAACCCCAATGCTAATAATAATATTTTATTTATATGTCGCAGTATTTATATGTTAATATAGTATTCAAAACTGACCCTAAAATTTATTAATAAACTTTTAAACTTCACAATATGATCCATATATGGTCCAAGTCTCCATATACGAGTATAATAAGAAATGAAGGTACCGAGTGCCCACCTAATGCAAACATAATCTTAACAAGTGAATATGTTATTATTACACGAGCTGTTTACAAACAATTCCCAACACTAATTTATTTTTTTAATGCTTTTTAACAATTCTATGTTGTAATTATTTGAAAATTAAATAATAAAAGAATATAGATTGAATCATACCTACACATTGAAAACATTGCTGGCGGCATTACCTTGCTACAGACGAACCGATGTGTGAGCTAGTTTCTGAACCTCGGGTCGTCTGAAACGAAATTGAAATTTAAACTTTTTTACCTGTGCATAGAGTTGGTCGCAATTACGAGCGCATCACTCATACAAAGTTTAAAAAATATATGTTTTATTAACAGTCATTGGGGGGTGTTTGCACTCATGTACCGAATTACCCATTTCATGCTTCGTAAACTGTATTTACATCATATATAAATCTTTAAAAAGATGCACACATCTCTGCGACATTACATATTTCATATATTGTATCTGTTTGAAGATAGAATTATAATTTCGATAAAGATATCTTAGATGTTGTAAAGTATATTTTGATTGTAAATATATAAACCAAAGCAAATTTATTTAGCTGTAGGTGAAGCTTAGAGAGTCGAAAGTAAGAGTAATCGCAGTTCAGTGTTCGATGTCTATATGTATCGCATACACTGATATGAGAAAGGTCATAGAATTTGGTGCATATTTGTTTAAAAACAAATTCATTTTCTGTAGGTAACATCAAGTATGATTTATCCATTCGAGTTCATAATCATTTCTGCCCAATATGGATTTATATTGTTGATCAATATTAATATTTTTTCTCTCTTTATTATAATAATATTAAGTTCCATTTAAGTTGTTGATACGATTTTGTTCTCAGAAGACAGCCCTAACACGTACCCACTACAAGTATGTGCGTGTTTCGGGGGTAATTGAGATATCCATCTCATTTCTCATACCTCATGTATAGGTCTCTCATACCATTTTATTCCATACTACCTATGCCATCCCATCCCCTCCTGTCCTATTGAGTAAAGAGTATAGGATTAATGAAATCTCTTTATTCTTTATTCCCCCCACTCCCCAAGGAAGAAAGGGAGGTGTAATGAGAGGAGAATTCCTTTTCTAAACCTCCAAAGGTATCCAGGGGCGTATTACGCCTGATAGCAACGTTTGTCATTCTGGACTGATGTTGGCATGTATCGCGGATGTTCATGGGCAACAATATCCACTTATCCATTTACCACCAGATGAACTGTATGCTCGTTCACCACCTTCGTTTCTATAAAATAGATTATTGTCGTATATTATACTTCGAATGCATACGAAGTTAGAAGGCTTTACAAACATTTTGCCGGGAACTATTCTTTCACAATGTTTATTGTAGTGATGGTATTAAATTCCATTAGTTGGAAACCTACTCAAGGTTAATAAATAATAATCTGCCACAGCACGACAACGCTCAAGGCTATCACATAAATTTCATAAATGTTTACAGTTTTCACGTCTAAACGAGACTTATTTAAAAATATGTTTTTCAACACATCATAATAACTTTAATGCGTTGTTGAATGAGATGTTAAATAACATTAATTTACTTAAAACTTAACCAAGGACAAAACGAAAATAATTGTCCATTTTTTGTATTTTAACACTGAAACTTTTTTTGCAAAAGTACCGATGTTTGTTATGGCCTGTTCTTTCATATACACGATGTAGCTGATTCATTACCGAAATCCGAAATTAAGCATTTTGTTCATAATTCCGACAACATTGACACGGGTTTTTTTTGCAAATTATCGTTATTTTCTAGTTTTTGTTAAAATATTTCATGCATACACACGTATTTGTTAAATAACAAACTGATATTTTTGCAAATACGTGTTATAATATCATGTCAATTTGATGAGAATCACGAGTTCCACAGTCTCAGGTTTCTGGAATTGAACTGGTACATCGTTTAATGCGATATATAGGCATCTGTACATAGTATGAATTTAGTAGATGTACTGCCATAATTATAAGCCTTATTAAGTTTTATTGTGCTTGAAATACGCCGTTAGCGAAACGGTTACGGTTTTAATGTTAGATATTATCTTAAAATGCAACGTTTGCGGGTAGTTTGGAGATTACGAGTATATTATTACGTGATATATACAGGTTTAAATAAAATATATATTCATTGTCTCAGCACTCAATTTATATCATTAAAAGTAACAACTTTTGTTCCACGATGTTTTTTAACCTTGACATTTATTCCTAAAGAAAGTTATTTTTTTTAATGAAATCTCTGAGTTTGTTACTCTGTACTACCAATCATTGTATTATGTTATTAAGAACGGTGACGCCACGCATTCCAGCTGCTAATCGAACCTTAACTACTTGTACCTATTAGATACCTTGTATCAGCCTTTAATGTCCCACTGCAGAGCCTAGTAAATCAGAGGGGGGTTTCGGGCCATAATCCACCATGTGAGCTCAGTGCAGATTGATGGATATACATACTCCGTACTTAAGTAGATCAATGGCACCGGCCGAGGATTTGAACTAACGATCACATGAATGTGAATTGTATATACCCCTTGGCTATCACCGCTCTTCATAACTTTATATCAACGATTAGATACTTATGTTCATGTTAATCGATGCAATATAAATATCAATTGATATAAGTATATATCAGCAAACCCCTAAAAAAAGTACTGAATTTGAAAAACTTCACACAAGAAAAGTGGTTATTTTTCACGCAGGAAAATCAAGTATATTTTGTTTAACTCTGTATGTCACGTTATGAGTACAGTTTATTGAAGGCAAATGTTGCCTTTATTAAAAAAAATATTATATGAAGCCTAATAGGTATACTCTGCTGGCCTAGTCACTTGGCAATATAAAAATGTTTTCCAGTAGAAAAAATGCTTTGTTGTGGACGTAGCAATATAAACATAATTTACTTGTATGTATGTATCTACAGAAATTTTATCTATTATTATTTTTTACAAATCTTTCCATCAACTCTCATTAATTATCTTTTCAGTGTTTTATCTAGTTAATTCTGACTTCTACGAAACAATTTCTGCCTGAATTTGGACCAAGTAATCTTCTTTTCGAATTTATTTTATGTAGATTTTTTCTACGCTCACGTCTGGTTCTAAAATCGTAGTTTTTCTAAATTTTTCAATATTCAAGTAGGCGGAACTTTTAATCTTGTGCTACCAGCGCTATTGATTGTACGTACTGTCGCAGACAGAAGTGTAAAGTATACAGTTGACCACATTATAATTATATGCTAATATGGATTTTAAAATAAGGTCTATGTTGGCATAATTAATACATATTTATTATTCGAGTAGTATGAATTAAAAGTTGTCATTTAAATTGAAATTAAAAAAATGCTCAAAGTCTTGCATGACTGCAAACTTTTGAGGTCAAATATGGAATATGCGATGGAATGAAATTTAATGTTGATTGATAGTTATCGTTTAAAGGAATGATCGATACTTGAAGTGTCTATTAAATCTAGTCTTCTAAATAATAAATTATCTACTTGTAAATTTCTGTAAAGTTATCTGTCGGTAATAGTGTTCCCCTATTAGTACCTGTTTCTAGAAATGATGATGCCAAAAATTGAATGAAGATTTGCCTCGCTAAGAAACAGCGGACTACACTAAACCTGACTTTATCATTTGATCGTTGCTTTATTATAGGTTATCAAATATCTATGCATAATGCTATATTAAAACCTTCAGGCGCTCTATTACAAAATTTATGTTTTGTAAAGCGCGCGCCACGAGGAGAAAAGCTTTCCGCTGAGCGAAATTATTCCTGCTCGTGGCGCGCGCTTTAATAGAGTACGGCCTGCCTGTACCAGGCTAATGGTGGTGCCAATATAATTATCCTAAAATGCCTACTACTATGCCATAATGATTGTGAGCTAATTATCGCATATGACTAACGGGTTAAATACTTATAAGTATAAGCTAATATAACAGAGCAGCCTAGCTTAAATGAAAAATAATTGACACCAGGGAAACATCTTAATTATCACGTTTTATTATTCAATTCTTCACATCACCGAGAGTACCTTGGGTGAGTCAGAATTTGGCATTGTCCATTAATAACATTTGTTATGAATCTCTTTTTTAAACGAAATCAAAGAAAACGGACTTGAAATTCGCGTTGACTGTACCATGTGATTGTAATAAATGATATCGTTTATTACTTTTTCATCAGAAAAAGACAGATCAATTTAGAACGGGAGTTGAAAAATGTCCTGCCACCTTTTCTTTTTATTAATCCTTTTCTATAGGAACATACGTGAAATGGTGTTGTTACATTTCCTTTTTGATTTAATAGAAATGAACACTATTATCGAACAGACTACATTTCTATCTATGTGTCGTTCGTGTTTAGATTCCTCCAAATTCTATTATCGTAACTTAAGCAACATAAGCCATTTGTAGATATAATGAACTGATAGTGTAAAATATATGGTTAAATAGATTTCATTATTAGAAAGTACATCCTTTGTTTATTTATAACTATTACTAAAAACGAGCCGTTCTGTATTTTTTTTAAATACTACAAGGCGAATTATAAAGGTTTTTTAAACGTCGATTGAACATTCATCGATCATGTTTTTCGAAAATAAAACCTACCCCTCCCCATTTTCCCAACCCTTTCTCCCAATCCATTCCTTAATCTGCAAAGATCCGGTAGCGCATCCGGGGCGTGCCAACGTTTGTCATTCTGGACTGATGTTGGTATGTATCGCGGATGTCTATGGACGACAGTATCCACTTACCATCAGGTGGACTGTAAGCTAGACTGCGGTCTTTTTCTATAAAAAAAACTATAGGCCTCCCCCAAAGCTGACCTCCGCACATGATCTTCTGTTCTTCGCATTCAAGTGGATTTTAATGGACAGAGGGATCACCACCGGTGAATTTCTTCAAGCTGTCAGTCCACCTTGGCCGACGGGCGTTCGGCATATGGTCTTGGTTCGGGGAATCGTCTACTCCATCGGTTCTGTGACAAATGAATCCAGCCTACTGTCACTTCGGCGCGCTGACCCTACGAGCTATGTCGAGGACTTTAGTTCTTTGACGAAACTCTTCGTTTCGGATCATACCCTGCAAAGAAACTGTACAGTGGGCACACTGGGTTAATGAAACCCCTTTTCTCATCTCCAGACCTTCCTTCTTACCTCGTGGAAGGTGAGGGGTGTAATTCTATGAGGATCGCATATGACTGTCTCCTCGTCTTAAACTCACAAAGTATAAATACTAAAGTATAAGATTGGGATATTATAATT
The DNA here is from genome assembly GCA_943735995.1 of Sesia bembeciformis. Classification (NCBI taxonomy): domain Eukaryota; kingdom Metazoa; phylum Arthropoda; class Insecta; order Lepidoptera; family Sesiidae; genus Sesia; species Sesia bembeciformis. The sequence continues at coordinate 2,385,395 of OX031042.1, forward strand.
TCTGTACATCGTATCATCCCATCCCCACTTTCCCAAGGAGGTTTCAGAAGTGGAATGAGAAAAAGTTCTCCCGTTATCTGTCTCTATCCTTTTCTGATTTTGATCCTAAACCTCCAATCCGAGTGTGTGCCAACGTTTGTCGTCATTGTCGACTGATGTTGACACATTTTCGACGTGCATCTCTATCGCTCGAGTATGAGTCTTGAAAACAGACTGACTTGAACAATGTTGGTGCATATTCACGTTTAGACGTGTGATTTACAAAAGTTTATTGTTCCAAGACAAAACAGTCTGTAGTGTGAGCAAGGATTTAATTCAAGAAAATGGGAAATTTAAATGCCGCAGATTACAGTTGCGGAAAAGGCTGGGCTGAAACAATTGTAATTGTATATTGTACTTACTCCCTAGACAGCCGTGAATATATTTTGTATTCTGTGCGGGGAATGTACGTGATAACCTGGTCTGCGGTTCTCCATTTTAGCAAATATTACAAGCCGCAACCGAGCGGATTCGCAATTTTATACTCTGCATTATTTCGCATTGTATTTTATACTCTGAATTACTTTGCATTGTATTACATATGCAATAAATAATACGAGTATTAAAGCGAGTAGGGCTTTGTAGCGCAATTTGGGGAACCTGTTTTTTTCAACTCAGATTGCAATCATCGCTGAATCACCGGACATTTTGGTCACTGCATATATTATATGAGGATTATTTTGTAACACAAAATAGTGTTAAGCGGCGACATAATGAAAAAGGTCGCCTGTTGGTAGGGAAATGAGACACGAACATTATAATTTGAGTTATTTGTACAAGTTGAACGTAATTAACGTTAACATGAAATAAATTCGTGAATAAATGAAATAGGTGGGAGGGGAAGAGTGCACGCTGCAATCCAACAGCTGCTGGACGCGCTCGACTGGCCAAGTTATCCCTCTCTCACAGAAGACTACCTTGAAATGTACTGCATTTCCCACTTTACCATATTTCCCTAATGTACGTACGTGTTTCGGTAGTGAGTGAGATGTGCCAGAGCCCATTCCCAACCTATCTCTTCTCATTTTCCCAACACACCAAATCCATTCCTAGATCTCCAAAGGTAGGCAGCACATCTGGGGTCGTGCCAACATTTGTTATTCACGACTAATGTTGGCATGTATCGCGGATGTCTATGGGCGACAGTATCCACTTACCACCAGATGCACTGGTAGCTGGTATGCTCGTCTGCCGCTTTCGTCAATAAAAAGAAAAGTCGAACATAGGTAAGTACTTTTTTATCTACAATAAGACAAAAAAGTCGTTAGGAATAATTTCTACTCACCTCCATTTTACCGAGTTTGTTAAAATAACTCTCATTTTGTTATTTTTTGTAATTTATCCTTTTTTTTTTGTACTACGACACCATCACAGATATAAATCACAGAGCGTTTTGAACATATACTTAATATACTAAAATATGTCAAACCTTTATATTGACTTTTTATTTTACTTGACATTTCGGCTGAGTTACCCCAATCGTGGGTCAAGACTGACTGTTGTCATGTAAAAAAAGTATTCATAAATAATTGAAACCCATGTAGTATCTATAATTATGTAGTTCATGTTTTTAATGTAATCGTTATAAATAAATAAACAGATGTTAAGTAAAGCGAATAGACGCCATGTAAAATTTAGTTTGCCATACCGTCCGCTTTCAGAGAAATATTTACATATTAAACAATATATAATTTTATTTATTGTTACTTTATTTATATGATTAAATGTAACAGAATGTATTGATTTTATTGTTTTTGTATTGTAACCATAATACATCGAATTAAAAAATATATTAAAAGAAACAACATTAATTTTTAATTATACTAAAAATGTTATAATTTCACTTATACAGTTAATTATCCCCTTAACGCTGAATTTATATAATTAAAACTAACAACTTTTACGCTACGACTTTATTCCGAACTTCGTATCCCCCCCCCCCCCCCGCCAATACTTATTTTTTTACGTGGAGTCTCTGACTTTGTTACTCTGTACTACTCACTATAAAGTATTCACTATACGACGGTATGGCTGACACTTCCATAGAAGGTAACTTGTATAGTTGTCATAAATTTTACGTATGAAATAAAGGTTAATTATGATTAACGGCTATCATATAAAAATGAATAAACACTACTAAACGTCATAAAATGACATTGCACAATAAAATAGTATAATGTTCCCTTTATTTACTTAATTATTATAATCAAAATGAATTGTTATTTTACGTTACCTGCAAGATTACATATTAGAATCGTGCAAACTAGAGGCGTGACCGTGCAAAAAGAAAATAATCGATTAAAAACTGGAAGTGATAACATAAATCGAAATGAAACGATTACTTTAAAAAAGAACCGATAATCGAATAACGAACTTTCGATTAATATTGTGCTACATCTCTAAAGTGGACATTTGCCACCTGTCATACATACCGTCGTAAAGTGAATACAGTAACGAGTATTTACGCTGCTATGAATAGCAACGCTGCTCATAGAACCACTACTACCCACCAGGGATGTTTCGAATATTCGTTTTGGCGAATACTCGCCAATTTTCAAGTATTCTTATTCGCCATTTTTTAAACGAATACTCAAATACTAATCCAATAGTAAAAGCCCCATGTGAATAGTAGGTAAAAGAGTTTTTCTAAATAAACGCGGGTTAAACGCCAATTTCAAAATTAGTAACTTGGCTGATTTTTTTTTGTTTGTTTAATTTATAAGTGATTGTTTAGTTTAATTTAAAGTTACTTATGTAGCTTACTTTAGATAAAATCAAGTTACTTGGATTAAAGTAAAATGGTACTTGTGTCACTAACTTTAAATTGGGCTAAAATTACTTACTAATTCTATGCGAATAGTGACGCAAATTATTCGCATACGTATTCTCGAATAGTGATTGTTTGTTACTGGGAACATGCCTACCACCTACATACAATCAGTGCAAGTGTACGTACGCGGTGCGAGTGAGTGGATTGTGTGAAAAAAGAGTTGAATTTTAATAAGTGGTTAGTTCTCATGAAATAAATTCATAGTTAAGAGGGCGCAGATTTTATTTTGCATTTTTTTTAAATTCTGTATACAGGTGTGTCCAAACTAGATGTGTATATACAGATAGGGTGTGTTTCAAAGTTTGAAACCGTGGATTCCATTCACAATACCGGGTTATTTGACGATTTTTTTGTTTTTATTACTTTTTGTATACAAATTTAATTTCAAATCCTATAATGATCTTTTTGCAGAAAATCAAATAGTTCGAAATCATGATCGGAATGATAGTGTCAAGTTTCGGTTAAAGGTTTGGAAACATTCTGTATAACCTACTAGTGATTTCTCAACGATCCAATTATTTCGTGATAACATGACATTAATAAACTATAATATTGGACGGATTCGTTTCGTTTCACGGACGGATCAAGGATATTTTCTCTGCGTGATCCTCGGAACGGATATGATATATCGTTACTGAAATGAAATCAAACAATATTGCTTCGACGCCGTATATTTTTTTAAGTAAATGATTCAAGAAGGAAAAGGTATACCATTTTTTTTTACGTTATAAACAGTGAGTTTGTTTATAGAGAGCGGTGATATACTAGGGGTATCCGATCTCGACCCTCATTCGTCAAGTCACGTGTTTAAATCAGTCCGTACAATTGAGTTTTAACTTAAGTACGTTTTTTTAAAATTCTCAGTATCTCGGTAGTGAAGGAAATCATCGTGAGGAAACTCGCATGTTCCAGACTCTACGAAAAACCTGGTGCATGGACCAATCAGCTCTGAGTCCGCGTGGTGGATTACGATCACTAGTGATCGCGTGGTGGTGGATTAAAACTCACTAGTGATATGCTAAGGGAGGCCTGTGTTTTGCAATGGGACGTTATAGGCTGAAATTGGTTGTCTAATGGACTTTGTATGAAAATCCTAACCTAGATCATTTTTGAAAGTATAAGAAGTTACTATGGGATCGAAGTTGAAACTGGATTTTTTAAAATTACATGTAGGTATTTCAGTAAAACCTATTTTCAATATTTTTTTTGTATATATCGATTATAAAAATGGCGAAAAAAAAGTATTGCAATAATAAACCCGAAGTTTTGTTTTCCCTGTAATTGTTTTTATGTGGCCTTCCATATGTACAGTTAGCAATGCGCTAATGTATTCGACACGATTATTTTTAGCCCTTATTATCGATCCATCAAGGCATTCGTGTGTATAGGTCGATCTCTTGATGACTGTATATACCTACTCAGTAAGTATTAAGAATATTCGTATACTTAGTATTTCCAAGACAAAAAGCACTAAGCTTACCGTTTAAAATAAATGCATACGATCTTACTCTTAAATGTATGTAGCATTGGCCAATCGAGCTTTCCCATGGTTACAAACATTTTTGTGTTCGTAAAATTCATTGCTCTACCTGAATGAATAGCGTTATATTTGCGGCTGTGACTTCATAATCACATATCGAATAAATTGATAATGACCTGCAAAGGAGTTTATAATTTGTATGAACACTCGTTGGCCGATACTTCATGTATTGATTTTGTTCTTAATTTAATTTTTTTGTCTACTTTGTACCCTTTTGTACCCTTAAACCTGGAAGGTTTGTGGAGGCACTGCACATTCGAATTCCAAAGAATAAAATTGCTGGATTGGTTATTACTATTACTTAGTTGGATATGAACTGTGTTCGTTCACAATGATTCCAGGAACCCCTGATTTCCGGGAACGTACAGTTAGGTAAGAAAACGCCATAAAAGTCGATTTTTCACAATTTTTATAAAATACTAGCAAAATCCGGCAGACGTTGTCCTGCCATAGAAGTTGATGTGCAGCAGCGCTATCTAGTGGCGAGTTACAACAAAGTGGATAGCATAAAAACCCTTTCCATGAAAAAATACATGTACTCGTAAGTGTCAACTTTCATTGTAATCGGTCAAACGGTGTCGAAGTCTATTAATCTCAGACAGATATACCAACACACATTTTTATATAGATAGATGAATATTGAATTTCTCGAATACAAGTCTCAATTGTTAAAAAAGCAAAAAACCATTTACTTATTTAAACGAAGTCCGCGTTGCTCGAATGTCGACAAAAGTTTCATTATTAAATGAGATTTCTTTTATAACGGTTAACTCCGACTAATGACCTCTGAAGTGATGTTTAAATGAAACCGAAGTAGCTCGGACGGAGGCTTCTTTGTGTGCAAATGAACTATACCTAATAACATTGCTTTAAAGCATTGACGTTTAACCAATAAATAGTTATTCTTTCGCGTTTTTCCCACATATAAACGGGTCTATGAAACTGTTCGTAAACGCGTGAACCTTTTTATTATGCTTGACGTTTCGGCTAGTAATATAAATATGTCAAAAAAGTCAAAATAGACACAAAGAAAGTACTAACATCCATACCCACTCGTACATCCTATATAAATCAGTGTGAGTCGTACCCACGTGGTGAGAGTAAGCGAGTTGAATGAATAAGTTTTTAAAGGGCATGTGACTAAGTGGCATACCTACTGTCCGCCATTTAAAAAAAAAAACTCAATTTTGCAGTCGATAATCTACCTAAATAAATCGATAGAAGATATTATAACAAAAAAAAAAATGTTCTTATCTAAAAACTTCTACAACGTCTTTGAACTGAGATAATAAAACTCTTGATCCCCATTAATTATTTCAGTTTCCAGTCGCTTTAGAAGTTTTTACTTAAGAACATTTTTTTATTTACTTTGATGTCTTCTATGGACAATAAGAAAAAACTTCGTCACCAGAGCACCTTTGATTTACTCGGTTTAAAGAAGTTTCGTATAGTTGATAAAGAAGTTTCGTATACAAAGAAGTTTCGTTTGTAGAAATTGTCGAAACGTCTCGTTCCAAAATATTTATGAGGTCGACGTGATAGATCGACAGAAAATATAAAATTAAACAGAAAATGTTCTAAAGTGAAAATTTCTAAAATGGCTAGAAACCTAGACAGTATTGAAAGTTATAACTTTGACCTTAATTATCTCAGTTCCGAGACGTTTTGAGAGATTTTACTTCCGGACATTTTTTTGTTTGTTTTTATGTCTTCTATCGATTTATCAAGTTTTAGTTGGCGGCCACAGGTATGATAGGCTCCATACAAAAATGTCCCAACCCCTGTAGAAATTCGTTGCACAAAAGTTGTTTATTTTCAAGAAAAAAATCAGTTACGAGGGTGCAGGTAATATTTATTTAACACCGTATACGTATACGTACTCGTAGGCGTCAGAAAATATTGATCCAACAATCACCTTTGATCTACATTATGGGAAACCTCAGCGGAAATGACAATTCTATTACGATCCATTCAAATCGTTTTGAATTTCAGAATCCTGTTCATGACGGGCTTGATTAACTAAGCCTTCAAGTAACTAACTGCGTTATTAAAAAAAACCAATTAAATAAAAAAAAATACATTATGTTAACGATTACATATTTCCATAACTTTTTTTGGAATCTTTATTGAAGATTTTAATATATTCTGAGGGCTTAAAAGAAATTATTTTTGCCGATAGTTACTGGCTAAAAAATGAAATATATTTTAAGGCATTGTTCACTTAGGGGAATGACAGAAAGGCGTAATACGACATTCCACGTGCGTTTAAGGCCTAATGAAAAAGAATCAAACAGCTTTATGTAGTTTTTCAAATAATTGGTGATAAACACCACTGTATAAAAGTAGTGTAGGTATGAAATAAAACGCGATGAATATGTCTTGTCGAAAAATGTAATTGATATTATTGATAAATAAGTCGTTATTCGTCTCTCTTGAAGTATTTTGAACGTATCCTAATAGAAATTTTATCTATTCAAACACACAGTCAGCAGTAGAAATTCGTATATAATGTCCTACAGAAATAGTATAATATATTTTAATATGTCAATCGGTACAATAAAACTATTTATTCCTAACCAAAAGATTAACACGTATTTCATGATTTTTTATTATATTAAAAATAAATAAAATTGGTGATTAATTTACTTGTGTGTGCATAACCCTATCCTACGTAACAACTATGTAAACAGATGTGGGCGCATTCAAAAGTCAAAGACCTAAGCGAGCTTGTGTGGTTACCAATTATTTATTTTTTAATTCATAAAAAAAATCGGATCTAATGATTGTCATTGTCATATCAAAATGATGATTGTCATATTAAAATATTGTACACTATTTTTGTAGGACCTTATATTTTAATTAGGTATTTAGTGTGAAGAGGTACTAAAATCGTTATTTGTATAAAAACATTTTGGGGATAAGGGTTGTAGTTGACTGTAGCTCGTCAACTTTGTTGGCGGCACTGTTTAGTTCGCGCGCGATAACGGGGGGCGAGAGAGCACGATGTGAGACCTAAGAACGCTAAAGCTTTGTCCAAGACATGCTGACCTCCTAAGAAGAGAAGGACTGAGTAACATTTTTAACGAAAGCACAGGTGTTCGGAAATTAAAAATAAACAATGATTATTATTTTTTATCTAAAACTCCATGTTTCTTTAAAAAAACAACATGTATGCCGAATGTTATCAAAATGGTCGGCGGCGCGCCCGCATGCCCCCTGGTGTTGCAGGTGTCCATGGGCGGCGGTAACACTTACCATCACGTGGGACCGCTTTATCGTCCGCCCTCTAATAAAAATAAAAAAAAAAAAAAAAAAAATGCGTTGTGTATCTTTATTTTAAAAGGACAGTATGTAGGACAGTATGTAGTTATATGTTAAAATTTGAAGATCCTTCAATCCCATCATTTCTCCTCGACCTCCGCCGTCCTGCGCGAACCGAAAAGTGCCTCCAACAGTGTTGACGGATTATACTTGTATGTACGAAAATTGATTGTGAAATTAGAGGTTTTAGAAATATCATATCTCCAAATTTAATGCTGGCTGTGCAACTCGAGTAGAATGAAAAGTCGTATACTTTTGTCACACACTTTCAGAAAGGGTGAGATGTACAACGGCCTCTCATTTTATTCGGCTAACTTTTTTCTTAGCCCTAATCTTTTAGAGACTATGGTTCCTAGTTATATTTTACTAGGTTTATGCTTTCTTACTGTCGCCCAAATAATAACTATGTGGTCTCTTGTATTTCATATGTTTGTGACTAATTTTGTTTTCTGAAATATTTATTTTATTAGAGAGCCTTAGAATAAGTTGAGTTTCTTGATAAGTTCAAACATCCATTTTGCAATATTTTTTCTAAAAACTTCTTGTTCTTAAGATGATGGTAATCTCTATCTTCTTCTAGCTGTACACCTAATAACTACTGAATCATTATCATTTGGTTTTTATTTAAAGTTTAGATCAAACATGAATGTCACAATTTTTATACAGTTTTAAGATTTAAAAAAATAATAATCGCCAATAAGAGCTGTTCAAATTGGCGGGAGAGTTAATCCCCATATGATGCTTTAATGACCATATTTATCTATAAATAGACTATTATATTGTATTAAATGCTATTCTTGTATTTATTAAAATTAACATATATCTTTGACATAAACTTGTCGAATACGAATGTCAAAAAATATATTTTTAGTTGTTATCAAAGTATTTGAGTGAGTGCGTTTAATGTGTCACTATTTTGGAGACATTCTATATATATATATATATATATATATATATATATATATTAAGTAAACTTAATAGCCTGACAATGATATTTGACTTAGAATTCAATCAATTTTATGCATCACAAAAATAAATGGTGATAAATAGTTTCCTATCATGAACACGATCAGTGAACTTGAAAAAATTGGTCATTTTTAATTCCTATAAATATTTTACAAAACTGAAAAGCATTTCAGTTCTTTGGTTAAACAGTCCTCACCTCGAATGAGTACTCGAGAAGTCTTAGGATTAGGTTTTATCAACTTCATAATCCGATATAAGTATGGTTGAGTTACGTCGAGGTTTCGAGGTTACAGTTTAGATAAGTCTATATTTATTTATATATAATCTTCATAGATTATAATAATTATGTATTAGCTCCATGTGAACTCTAATATCTTCGTTGCGATAAAAATTGTGACTCAATGTTATATTAGTTCATAGTAATAACATAACGCCAGCACGCCGAATAACTGTTATAATTAATTATTATGTTATTTTGATGATTATTGTTATATGACGATTAAAGTGTTTGTTAAGTAATACTTTTGGATTTTGATTTTTTTTATTGAAAGAAGGAGACAGACGACAGTTAATCTGATGGTAAGTAGATATTGTTGCACATCGATATCGACTTTAGTCCAGAATGATCGGCACGCAGCAGATTTGCCGTCTCCGTTTGAAGATTTAGAAGTAGTTGAAAGTATGCTGAATACGTTATATAATGTCAGATGAGCAAACAGTTTAACCTGGTGGTAAGTGGATACTGTCGCCCTGCGACATCCGCGTTACATGTCGACATCAGTCCAGAATGACTAAGGTTTTCAGGCCCCCGGTGCGCTGTCCGCCTTTGAAGATTTAGGAATGGATTTGGAGAAAGGGTTGGGAAAATGGAGTGGGATAGGATAGGGTGGTATGAGAAAGGGCTCTGGCATATCTCACTCACTACCAGAACACGTCCCTACATACATTGGGGAATAAAATAGCATGGAAAATGTAATACACCATTAATTAATTAAAAATTGATTAGCTGTATAATAACAGGAAATTAGTTTTATATTTATAATCCTTCTGTCAATTTGTTCGCTTATAACTTGGGTTAGTACTGGAGGGACTTTGATGTGGTTTTTCACTATCGTGTAAGTACCACATCATACCATCAGCCTGTGCTCTCTCCACTGCTGAGGAGGACTCTGAGGATCGCCACCACACACTATTTTCTGCGATTCTCATCTGGCCACTACTGAAGACTTTATTTAAGTCGTCAGTCCACCTGGCTGGGGGCGTCATAAGCGACTCATCGGAATGGTATCTATTTGTATTGATCTTAGAATTTTCGTTACATTTCATGGGATCGAACGGGCACACTCAAGATGGATACAAAAACTAATCTATTTTGGTCAAAGATATACTCGTGTAAGGCGCACAATGTCAAATTGGACGTAGTACAAAAAATATCTCTAGGCCGACAAGGTTCTAAATGAACATGAGAGGGTCGTAAGTGGAATATTTCCTTGTTAAGTATAAAGAACTGATTTATGATTTACCAATTACACCAAACTTCTGTATTCCAAGGAATTCATACGTAACAAGTTTAATTCTTTGTTATCTTTTTACGCCATCCACCAGAAGAGATGGGATGGTGCTATTTTAAAACTGGCCGACACCACACGGTCTGAGGAACACCGCCTCTAAAAGAATGGACTCGCCGATCCGCTTAGGCAGCAGCGTAGCGTTTGAAGGCCATGTCTAGTATTGGATGTTTCGGTACTGATTACGGTACTGTTATATAAAATGTAATTTAAAATTATTTACCAATGCGTTTAGTCCACTAATAAATGCTAAGGATAAGAAGCTAGTATACCTACGGAATACTCTGGTTGTATAACGTAGTAATTGATGGTACGACTTAATTTGCGGTCTGTTTTTCCCTCTCTCGTCTGATAGTGAAAACATACGTTCCAGTTTCACGTTCGAGTTCCGAGGTGTGTTTTTTTCCGGCAGTCCATCTGGTGGTAAGTGGATACTATTGCCCGTACACATCCACGATACATGCCAACATCAGTCCAGAATGATAAACGGACGGACAGCATCCACTTACCGTCAGGCGAACTGTCTGCTCATCTGCCACTTTCTTTCTATAAAAAATGTAAAATCTCTCTTCCATTCATGTTGTAAATCACCAAAACTGTATATTAATTCAAACACGGCGTGTGCGTGACGCAATTCTGTATTTTTCGCGGTCAAGGCAGGGGTAAACGCCACAAATGCATTTTTAATTCCCTCCGCGAGCCGAGGGAAAAATTCTCGGAATTAATGTATGGTCGTAAGAAAGGGGGAAATATTGCGTTTTCTGGCAAAAAAGACACAAACAGACAGACAAACAGCGTTTTGTTTGTTTACAGCATTGTTAGTATTCTGATATGCTATTCTATGCTATGCTGATATGCTATGCTATTCTGATGTACCTATTCTCCAAATGTTTTCTAAATCCACTCCCAAATCGCCAAAATTAGAAGGTTGTGACAAGGTTTGCCATTTTTAACTGATGATGGCATGTATCGCGGATATTACCTTCGATGAAATCCACTTAGCTTGTGGTAATCTGGTGATTGAGACCAAGTTTTCGAGGGGAATAGCGTATGCTGCAATTCCTCAAGTCATCTATACCCTCCCGTCCTATTGGCTACAAAGAATAGTGGGATAAAGAATGTAATGCGTATTCCATTACACCCATTACTCCCCCATCCCACTCTCTTCCCCCAAGCAGAAACGGGAAGTGTAATGAAATAAGGACAATTCGTCATCCCATGAGAAATACTTCCGATTTCAATCCTTTTCAACACTGTTTGTACCTTCAAAAACTCTCTCTTTTCTTTCAAAATCTTTTTCTTAGTCAAACCTTTTGTACGGTCTTGGATATCTTTGGATAATAACGTTTTGCTTATAATATTGTTTCAAACGCAATGGTCTTCAGTCACTTGTTCTTAATTCTGTCTAATCATCTTTTTATGTCATCTTTTTTTTTTATATATGGCCATGGTGCAATTAACACATTCTGCCAATATCAAGTTTTGTTCGAAAAAATAATTTCGTTCAAACGTAGGACCAGTTCAATGTTCAATGTCCAGTACCGCCATAGTAATTCAGGAGTCGCTCAGCAAAGTGACAATAGGTTTACTAAGGACAGAAGGCGACTCTTGGAATCACACGAAAAACGCAGACCCACGCTTTAATTTGATTATCATAAACACCACAAACTAACAAAAAATACTGTGAAGTTTAATAAACTATCACTATTAAACCACAAGACGCCAAATACACAATATTTACAATAATCAAAGAAAAACTCATCTTCGCTTCTCGAGTTCTCGCCAAAAAGTACCTCCTGTCATCTTCCCGCTCTATCGTCGTCTGTCAAGTCCAAGCGGCCAATTAGTCATACCAAGGGTGTTGGACGCCGCTACACCTTTGCTGAATCTTCAAAGGTAGATGCATCCGAGGACGTTCCAACGTTAGTCATTCTGGAATGATGTTGGCATGTTTCTTGGATGTCAATGAGTGACGGTATCCTTATACTGTCGCTGTCTTCGTGACATAATGAACTCGGCGGCGGACGGTTGCGAGAGTTTTCACACCGATGTTATAAACGGAGAAGCAGGTCGATCTAGGTACAGTTTGGCGCTCGGACTGTCATTGTGGCGTCAAACCCCAGAAAAGGAATGCTAAAAAATGGCCCAGAACAAGAATTTGTGGGGAGTCAAGAGAGCGTTTGAAAGAGCACACACAAGTACGGCGCTCTTCTCCCGCAATTCGGTTCGAATAACGCGAGGTTGGTAGGACCACGGAAGGTGGAGAGAATTACGTTATCCTTTATATACATGAGACTGAGGAGACAGTACTGTTTCCCGACATACTTTCAAACATACATCCATAAAAATATATTGTGTATATGCTTCTGTTAATAATATATATTATATCTTCTATATATATAAAAGAGGATGTTGGTATATCTGATGTTAATAGACTTCGACACCGTTTGACCGATCACCATGAAAGTTAGCACGTATATGTATTTTTTCATGGAGAAGGTTTCTATGCCATTCACTTTACTGTAACTCGTTACTAGATGGCGCTGCAGCACATCAACTTCTATACCGTTCAACCGATCGCCATGAAAATTGGTATACATAGGTATTTGAACAACATTGGTAACAAAGACTGCGGGGTTTTGCTAGTAATATATAATATATGGGATGAGTGAGGATGAGAAAATAAGGCAAGCACGCTCTAACAGTTATCACTCAACCTCTCGAAGGGGTTCCTGTGTATTCACCACCGTTGTAAATTTACCACAGAAAAAACATGAAAATTCACCACAGCCCAGTGATGCGAGTATATGTTCGTCACGGTTTTTTTATGTCATTAAGCTTTAAAAGTATTCTCCGAAAGAAAAGTAGAGTACTCTTTTAAAACCATTTTCTGCTAATTGTACAAGGTACGAGTATAATTGTAGGTATGTGGTGAATATACACCAAAATATTAATAAATAATTTAATTTGTGACGAATATACAGCAAACCTTTGTACTTTTAGAAACATGGCTAATTTACTATATGGTGAAAATACAATAACCTTTTCGAAATGTTGGTACGCTCCATTGTCTGTGAGTTTCTTGTAATAAATATCTATTCTGTGACAGTGTTCCTTCTACGCCGCGGTCGGGCGCTGTACATCACAATACATCAGTCTTATTGCGGGTAGCTGAACAATAAGTTGCTGTGACCGCTGCTGCGGTAACGCATACTTATTGGTTTTAAAGGTGAGCGCTTAGTGATGAGAGGTAGCGGGTGGGTGTAATTTATGTAGTCTAACATAGACTGTAGAATTTGAATAATATGCTTGATTAGTTCATACTTTAAATTCTGCTTTAAATGCTTGATTAGGTTAATAAAAAAATTAAATTAGTTTTATTAACCCTTTCTCCAAATCCATTATTTAATCTTCAAAGGTAGGTAGCGTATCCGAGGGTGTGCCAACTGATAATTCATGCATTGCCCCTACTAATTTTAGGAGTAGTACAATTAGAATATCTATCGGGCCAATACACAATTAAAAATTCAAACGCATCTCGCTCGCGCCACATTTTTATAAATCAGGCAATTTGCAATTCTTAATGAATATGTTGTTTTTAGTTAGTTTTCTGTAGTTAGATCTCTATCTCTTATACACTATGACGTTACCCGATCGCGGGTATTTCCTACGTTACAGATGTCCTATGACGTTGTACCGCAACACAAGACAAGTACAGTGTTTAAAATTTGTAGCTAGCTCGTTTGTTGCTACACTGAGCTGCGCTCTGCGCCGAGTATATGAGTATATTATATCACTGAGTATATTACTAATGCTGTTAAGCCAAATGGCGGGCATTGTTAACATTTATTAATGTTGTAATTAATTATAGTAATCTCTTTTAGTTGATCGCATATTCTTTTATTACAAGCGTTGAACACAGAATAATGCAACAATTTTATTAATTAATTAAATTTTTTTTCTTCTCTATTTTGGAGTTATAAGCTAAATATGTACTCCTGGCTGTTCTTTGTCATGGGACGCAAAACGCCGAATTTACTATTGTAAAATGACAATCGTCTTTGTTTTTTTTCTTCTACAATGTAAAATACGAGTACAAAATGTACGCGTTCATGTCACAGAACAAGAAACTACACCCTTAACAAATCTAACAGATAATTCTAACAAGAAAATCGAATACAAGACTTATTATAAGGTATATTATTATTTTTCATGGAGAAGGTTTTTATGCTATCGACTTTGTTGTAACTCGCCACTAGATGGCGCTGCAGCACATCAACTTCTATACCGTTCAACTGATTTGAGCACCTATTTGAGCACGGAGAATATTTTCGAGTTATCAACTTTGTTATAACTCGCCACTAGATGGCGCTGCAACATATCAACTTCTATGGCAGGACAACGTCTGCGGGGTTTTGCTAGTATGATATAGAGGTGTTTACAGTATCTAACTTAAATATGTTAATAAACTCATAATGAATTGTCATTTAATATATTAGTTAATATTAATCAAGCAGTAGATAGTTAATTAGAATAACTGGAGTTAATTAGAGCTGTTTGAATCGATACAAATTTAAGTGTTTAACATTGTCATAGATGGCGGTGTATTTGCTGACAACGAGCCGATGTGCACGGTATTCGAGACACTTTATACCGTGAGCCCAAAAGTTGTTGAAATGGACTACCAATTGACGTTTTTTTTTTACACTAAGCTGCTACTTCGAGCTCTAACCAAAAAAGATAATTGTAACCAAAAGGATTCTGTCACCTTTGCTATAAAAATACTTATATATTGGTAAAACTTTTATCATTGAAAAGAGAAAATACATATTTATAAACATGTCTTTATACACATTAAACTATTCGACATGTTATTATGAATTAGATAGTTAATTCGTCATCTTTCAAATGGAATTGTCAAAAAAATAAATAAGACCCAAAATTGTTAAAATTAAATATTTTGGTACAAGATAAGCAATAAACGAAAGTTAAGAATTGTCAGATATCTATTTTAAAGTTTAAGATTGATACTTTTTATGTTTTAATATAGACGATCATATATTGACAATATCTTTAAAGAAACTCGTTTAAGACATTTCATGTAGAGCAGAAACTCGTAACCTTTTTAATCGGCGACCTTAAATTGAGGACGTAAAGACGAAACGTAAGAGGAAAATAATGTGGAAATATGTACCGTCGTAGAAAATGTTTCCGACCCAAGGAAATTGTCCCCGACCCAAATGTGACGCGACCGAGGTTTGAGAGCCACTGGATCCTATCACGTCACACTTCTTAGAGGCATTTGCGTGAATTATCTTGAAAGGTTCAAGTTGACATTCATTTTCGCAGTTTTAAAGTTAAGCGTAATCTCAGGAAGTGAAATTAAAATCTTATTTATATTAGTTTGTTAGTATAAAAACATGATCTGACTGACTGACTGACTAATCAACGCCGAATTGAAACTGCTGAAGCTATAAATATAAAATTTGGACAGTGACTTCCTTTTATTGCCTTTTCCATTTATGTGTAGATTCTTACCACTCCTCGACTTAAGAGGCCATGATGTCAATTATGCCTTCCTGCTCACCAACCGTTGGTGCCTCAGCGGGTCGTGCTCAATATCTCAATATCTGAAAACATCAGTTAAGATTTTGTAACACCAGGTGACCCTAAAAGGGAGGCCTCGAATAAAGTTCTTGACGCAATATGCTTTTTATTGGTAGGTAAAACGACGACATTGTGTCCTATCGCCCTTATTCATAACCTCGTAAACATATTTTAAGACTATGTCCGCGATTTCGTTTGACACACAAATTAAATAGTGTGTTTGACATACATAAAGTAACAAAAAACTTGATTTAAAGTTAAACAAATAAATATGGTATACGCTTTATTGTACGTTGTACTATCGTGTGATCGCGATCCTCCTCCAGTACCACTGAGTTTCTTCATAAGTACGGATTTTAAAAAATTGTCACTAGCGGTGAGAGAAAGCATGGTGAGGAAACCCGCATGATCCAGAAATAAACAAAAATCTCGAGAATGTGATCTAATAATCCGCACTGGGCCCGTGTTGTGGCTTACGGTCAGAAACCCACCACTGTTTTACTACGGGAGGCCTGTGCCCTGCAGTGGGACGTTACAGGCTGATACAAGTGAATACCCATACTAAATCATACAATAAGCTTATGTCTTTCTAGTGCTGCACATATGCCTATCAAGGTTCGCCACCAATCACGACCTTCGCGGCTCTTCTCAACCACTCACCGCTGGCGAACTTCTTCACCTCGTCGGTCCAGCGCTTCTCGGTACGTGTTCTCCATTCAAGGACCCTTACCCCTTTGGCTATTGCTCATGCGGTAATTATGACCTCCTCATTGAAACTTCAGCATGTAGATTCTACGAGCTATGTCGGTGACCTTAGTTCTTCGGCGAATCTCTTCGTTTCGGATCTTCTCCCACAAAGACTCCGATCATTGCTCTCTCCTTAGACCCCTGAGCAACTTTGAACTTATGGTTCAAGCCTACTGTCAGAAGCTAGATAAAACTAAACAGCCGTGTCCACGGCCCTTGTGAACACTTAAGCTCCAATCATCTAAATAGTTCCAAGCATCCTTTGCTACTATCTAAGGCTTTTATCCACATTAATTATAGATTCTTTCCATCTCAAGTTTCAGCACTGCGGTCCGCGAACTTTGCAGTCCTCAATTCAAAGAACGTTTTGTATTCTAGGCATTCGTAACTTAAACAATTCGCATTTATCGAAATGTGTGATCTGTTTTCGGTCTAATCCAAAACCATGTCAGCCCTTAATGGGTGACCTGCTCTTATTCAGAGTTCAGCTCGCACGTCCCTTTCAAAACGTGGACATTGATTTTGCCGGTCCACCCATTTTAAGGGAAGATCGTACACGTAAATCTCCTACTTTTAAGGTTTATGTGTGTGTGATAGTTTATCTTTCAGTCAAAGCGGTTCACTTGGAACTCGTTACAGAACTGTCTACTCCTGCAGTTTTGACGGCCCTCGATCGTTTCGTTTCTCGAAGAGGTCTCTGCAAAATGTACCTAATCACTGATTTTGATACCAACTTCGTCGGTGGCAAGATGTATAGTTTATAGTATAGTTTTTATGTATAGTGCACAAAGAGAATTCCGATATCTTTTCTCAATTAGCTGTGAACGCTCGGTTGGCCAATGCTATTGTTGCTCGTAGGTTATTGTTACTCGTAAACATTTGTGATACATGCCAACATCAGTCAAAAATGACAAACGATGGAACGATCGTTAATACTTACTCCTGTGAATTTATATACCCTGGTTCCGAAGGAGTTTTAGAAACTTAGTCATTCTCCATGAAGTATAAAAATCCTTGACAAGAAACGGTCCTCTCACGAGGAACCAATTTCCACAAATGTGACGAAATAGGGGATAGGTTTGACTTCGCTTCGGGCGAGTTGTCGCTTTGTATCTGTAGCATGCGAAGACCGATATCAAATGTATGGACAGTACCTTCTATATATATTTCTTTTGAAAATTTCAAATTTCAATAATTTGGGAGGGTTTTGGCATGCTGTAATCCCATAGCCACTGGGCGCACTCTACTGGCCGTGTTTACCCATCTCTGAAAGAAGACTTCCATAAAGAATACTGCATTTCCCAATTTATCTTATTTCCCTAATATAAGTACATGTTTCGGTAGTGAGTTCTATCCCCATTGTCCCAACTCTTTCTCCAAATCAATTCCTAAATCTCCAAAGGTGGATAACGTTTGTCATTCTGGACTGATGTTGGTAAGTATTGCCGATGTCTATGGACGACAATATCCACTTATCACCAGACAGACTGTCTACATGTAAATTTGTAGAAATAAATCGATTTTTATTATTATTCTTATAGGTAAGAGCTGTCAATACATTTTATATTGTTCGAATTTTGTGCCGCGTCTCAGGCACGGTAATAAATTGAAGGGTAGTTGCGGGCAATTTGGAGAGGTTACTTGAGATCGAGAAATATAGACGTCGGTTCTGTTTGGTGAGGAGAAATGGCGTAAAAGTAAAGTCGAAGATTTAACCAAGAAATAAATAAAATATAAGTAGAATATGAATTATTGTGAGGGAAACCGCGTGCAATAGAATTAAAGAACAAATCAAAAGTAGTGTCGTAAAGTGATCGCTTGAGCGCTCGTCGCTCAAGCGCTGAGTGAGCGCTAATGAATCTTTAAAATTCGTGCCTTAAACGCTCGTGAGGATAATTTAGCAGTTGGCTGGGAGGCTAAATGCAGTCCGTTTGTATACACCCATACCCATTATACTCTCCACTGGGGTAGGGAGTAAGGAATACAAGGAGTATTGTACACTATCCATTCGACGGGATGGGATGGCCTAAATTTTTAACGATTGATTTATTCCTCGAAGTTCAAACCTCGAGACTGATTAGCGTTTAGGTTTATTAGCGTAAACTTAGCGCTCGAGCGCTCAGTACTCAATTTTACAACATTCATCAAAAGGTATTTGTAATACTCATTAAACCTCACTAAACAGAAACCCACTTTGTTCTCCATTTGTTTGTCCACAAACAAGACTCAATTGTGATCAACAATAGAATGAATTATAACGAGATTCATAGATATCTAAATTGTTTAAAGAGAATATTAATTTATAATTAACCTCATATGTTAAGCGTTACATGCTACGTGTCAGATAATAAAATATATTTTTAGGTTTCGTACTGTATTTAGGAGTCTTTTAATTAAAAGAGAGTAGCATTCACAGGAAGAGACGCGTATCCGCTCAGACTGCTGTATTCTATTGTCTCCGTAGCGTTCGTTGCAAACCGTAGCGTGACGTCACAATTTCTCGTAGCGTTGCTACGCCATTTATTTTCAAAAAAGTTAATCAACTAATCGTAAAAAAGGCCCTTTAAAAACATGCATTTATTACCAAAATGAAGAAAACACAGAAGTCATTACTATTGTTTGTTAATGTTTTTATGTGATTTATGTGTTTTTAAAAGCTTGTCGAATTTGGGACCAATTTTAATAATTATAAATACAACCATTTCAAATTACAAATCTCGCGACAAGCTTTTAAATCACTTAAAAACATCAACAAATAATAGTAGGTAAGGACTTCTGTGTCTTTGATGCTTTCTTCATTTTAGTGCATTTTAATAAAAGCTTGTTGTTAAAATATTTTCTTTACTTTTAAGTTATTTACTCCTTTTTAGTGTTCTAAGTTGATGAGATTTCTTTACGAGCCCACCAAAATGAGCCCAAACACGACGTGTCTACTGTTCGCTGTTGAGGAGTTCCACAGGTTTTCCTTGCTGCAACATCAGGTCAAGGTCAACAGATTATTATATTGTCTGTTGACAGGTGTAAAATTTCAAAGCAGTTAATATTTTCCCCTACAGCTTCATGCTTATGTGTACTATGAAGAACTGCAAACGACGATGTACAAGATCACTATCAAACAACCGAGTCTGGTCAATCGCTCTAGTCCACTGCTTCTTCATGAAAACGCTCACCCAGTCACTGCACGACAGATAGTCTCAAAATTACAGGAGTTTCGACTGGAAAATCTCCGCCACCCACCGTACTCACCAGACCTTGCCCCTACTGATGTCCATTGTTTTCGAAATTTGGATAACTTTTTACAGGGGAAAAATTCAACTCCGATGAGACAGTGAAGAATGCCCTCAGAGAATTCATCGATTTCCGTCCGCGGGAGTTCTATAGCATAGGCATCAATCAAGGTCCATTAAAATGGCAAAAGTGCATTGATAATAATGGACAATTCTTCGGTTAATTAAACATATAATTTCCATACAAAAAATAAGTATTTTCCATATAAAACGGCTATTTCATTATTAAGGTCCTAATATGAAGATCTATAAAAGCGAAATGTAACGTAGGTTGATTGTTTTATATCGTTTTTTAAGAATTATGCAAACAAATTTTAAATCTAAACTTTTCATATGAGGTCTTTATAACTCGGCCAAATTCTAAAACCAAAAAAAGTTTGTGTTTAATTTCTACGTAGTGCTCTTGTAGCAGTCCGTAGCGTGACGTCACAGTTCAGCACAGCAGAGCTACCGATATTTCTTCTCTTAAACTAAAAGTAATCCGAACTTGAACACGTTAAGTAACTTTACACCTTACCCCTTTCTTGTCTCACTTTTGTTCGTAATCCCTAAGGATGGGAGATGCGAAACCAATATACCCACAATAACCTCCAAATTCCTTTAGGAATAGTTTGAAGCTATCAACGGAAAAGGGTAGTTCTAACAGGTTAAGTTCATACCGCTCATAAATGTCAAGGACTTTAGTTAAATATATATTAGTCATGGGTAACTCTGGAGTTAATGAATCAAAAGAGTTGAATCCGCGAGCGGAGAATAATTCTTTAATTGTTCCATCGAATTGTTATTCATTCCGATTCCGGCGCCAATCATGATTGTGAGTGTAATCGCGCATCGGCACTTGTCAGGGGCTCAAAATCGAGATGCAATGATGGCATGACCTTTTTTTTTGCTTATGCAACAACCGTTAGGGAAAGGGAATGAAACGCTCTCGGAAGGTGAATCAAAAGAGTTAAGGAGTAACTAAATGGAGTCGGATCCGCAAGCGGAGCAGGATTAAGTGAGTTAAAACACTCCGAGAAGTCTTGATTACCCACCACTAGTATATATGGTCGTGAACCGGAATTCATATGCCACAATTTTGTTTTAAGATATTTCACTTAATAGACTAAGTGTTTGTGTCAGCTTTTAACGTCCCACTGTAGGGCACAGGCCTTCCCTAGTTGATCACTGGGGGGTTTCGGGCCGTAACTTAGCATCTTTTAACTTAGCCGTAACTTTTCCTCTCATTGGCGAGCTAGTGTAACTCAGTGTTACAGGCCGAGCATTTGAACTCACGATCACACGAATAAGTCGAGTATAAATACCTCTAGGCTTACATTATAGAAAAAGACATAAATACCGCTCTTATTTACCGTTGCTTGTGCACAACAGCCAGCGATATTGATATTTTAAATGACAACATCAAAATCCTGCAAATACTGCAAAAGGGAAGTAAAATTTTGCAAACATCTACGCCTAACATTCATAAGTTAGATGCCTATATAACTTCGCCTTCCCTTAACATATCAGACTATATTTCGTACTTTGTTAGTATCAGTCTTATTAGTCAGTAAGTATGAGTATTTATTAGTCAGGGGGAGAGTGCACGCTGCAATCCAACAGTCGCTGGGCGCTATCGATTGGTCATATTACCCCCCTCTCACAGACGACTACCTTGAAATGTACTGCATCATCTTGTTTCCTATGTACGTACGTGTTTCGGTAGTGAGTGAGATGTGCCAGAGCTCACTTCCATACTACCCCTCCCAACCCTTTCTCCATTCCTATATTGCCAAAGGTAGGCAGTGCATCCGGGGCGTGCCAACGTTTGTCATTTTGGACTAATGTTGGCATGTATCGCGGATGTCCATGGGCGACAGTATCCACTTACCATCAGGTGGACTGTATGCTCATCTGTCTGCCACCTATTAAAAAAATGCATTAAGTAATTTAAATTATTTTTCTACTTTTTGTAATTGTGTCTGTAAGTATGATATTAATGAGTACACCCGCTGGTGAAGTAGATACATATTTATTAATTTAACACGTAACATGAAACAAATAGGCTGTGGAACGAACTGCCCCAAGAGGTCCTTCCATTAAGCTACGATATGGGGTTCTTCAAGAGAGCTGTGAATAGGATTTTGCAAGGTCGGTGGCGTCCCCGCATACCCCCTGGTGTTGCAGGTGTCCATGGGCGGCGGTGATAGTTACCATCACGTGGGACCGCTTGCTCGTCCGCCCACTAGTCTATATAAAAAAAATGAAAAGGAAGAAAACGAAAAGATGTTCAAAAGGCAAGCTTATCTCTACCGGAGATTTTTTCCAGTGGACCTGGGAAAGTGAAATATAGGTCAAGAGACAGAAAGGCGGGCGATGTGCGTACGGAAAATTTGTATAATGATTGTGTGCCATTTGTATAATACATACTTGTCCTCGTCTTATTTTTGTGTATTTATGTAACTATGTATGTGTACTTTATTGGTGAACCAAACAAATACATATAGGATTGACTTGATTACAGGGTAAGGCGGATTAGAACAGGAGATTGGATGGAATGTAAACAAAAGTGGGACGGTATTGATGGGATAGCGTGAGATAGGAAGAAGGAGGTATAATAATCTGAGTACAAGTCTACACGAATGAATTCGCGCCCACTGCAAATAGATATACATAATGTATAATAGTCTCCGAAATATGTCTGTCTATATTCGCGATAAAGTCCAAAACTACATTTTATGTCAATTGATCGTGTATCATGGAGTAGACTTCCATGGTCTCAGGCATCGCGAATGGATAGGTTACATTAAGTTTACTTACTTAATATCAATGAAATTCAAATGTACCGCGTAAATAAAATATTTCAAACAGTTACCATGACTTTTCGAAAAGAGACGTTCCGAAAGAAATTAAATTACGCGAATATATTGTCTTCTTCTTAAGAACTTATCACCTACTAGCTACCCGCCCTCGCTTCGCTTTGGTTTATAAGAGTTTTTTTGTTTTTCAAAATATTCTTTTCAAAGTTTCAAAATAAAATATAACCTATATTAGACACGGATAATGTAGCTTCCTATTTGTGAAGAATTTTTGAAATCGGTTCGGTAGTTAAAGAGATTACCCCCAACATACCTACAAACACACAATTTTACCTCTTTATTATATTAGTATAGGTTATAACCTAGAATGTTATAGTTTTGTGTAGCTTATTATTGTATATTATCCTGATAGTGAATTTAATGCATTTTCTCTGCTTAAGTTATCCACATTTAACCAACGGTCGACTGGTAGAGAATGCCTTACGGCATTAAGTCCGCTTCAGTACAATATAGTGCATACAGTGTAAATAAATGAATCTGATTGAATATTTCAATCAATATTTATCTTTCTTTGTCAGCCGTCTTTCGAAATGCACCAGCTCATATTCTCCCGTGGGTGTGGTAAAAGGCTTCTAAGGGATAACAAAGCCGCTACCATAAGCCCTGAGGAACTGCATCACCTCTAAAGGAGTGAACTCGTCAATCCACCTGGCCAGCGTGGCGCTTTAAGGCCATATTAAGGCTTGAGGTGGTCCACGTCCAGCAGTAGAAGATAGTAGGGGCTGGTGACAGTTACGTAATATTTCCTTATTTTTGCAAATCTCAGTAGACTGAAGACATTAGTCAGAACAATTTACTAGAGAGCTGTAGACCCGGTGAACACGACACCACTTTTGTTCTCCTCCACACGCGACGATTCCATTAGCTGATAAACAGTGTCGCTGACTCTGTCTTGGTTTTGTTTATATCTCTGAGTAATTTGACAGTTATGTCATTGACATAGCTCATGGGATCAGCATGCTGAAGTGGCAATATATAGGTTATATCTGCCCCAGGACTGACAACCGATGGGGTAGACGAGTCCTTGAATGAAGATCACGAATTAGTATTCATATATGTAAATTATATAATATATATGTGTATCTATCTATAGATATGCAATGCAATGCAATCAGCCTCCCTCGATATATGGCCTCAAAACGTCATGCTGGCCAAGCGTGTTGATCAATCCACTCTTTTATAGGTGATGTAAGTACTGAGGAAGTCCTCAGAGCTTGTGGTAGCCGCTTTGTTACACCTTAGTCGCCTATTATGACACCCACGGGAAGACATGGGGTTGTGACTTGGGGTTAGACTTCGAAACTTATTGATGTTTTGGATTCACATTTAGTCAATATTATGTTGTAGATTTTTTGAATTTTTAAACCCGCGATCTCCGCAATGGGAAGATTTCTACGATATCACTCAAAAATAATAAAGTTCCTAAACTCCGTCTCAAAATTCATAGTAGGGACCAAAAGCTTGACGTATGCTTATCTTTCCGCGCCACCGCGCAAATTAAATTTGGTACGAAAAGTTATTTTTCCCATCCTGATACTGCCTTGAAAGGAAAAGTATAATGACTTGGGTCCTTTTTCCCTTCCTTAGCAGTAACTTGCAATTTCTCGGCGCTTATTGGTGTTTATTGAAACCAGATCCCTTGGTAATATAAGAGATTGGTAAGTTTCTTTCTTTAATTTTTAAATATAAAATATATTTTTTTTAAAAATAAGTGGCAGATCAGCAGACAGTCCTGCTTGTGGTAAGTGGATATAGTCGCCATGGAAATTAGCGATATGTGCCAACATCAGTCAAGAATGACGAATATGTCAAAAACGCGTCTGCCTCATTTTCTATGTAAAAAAATTGTTGACCATGGATACTCCGTTACCTTTCCAGATTTAGGAGCTTGTAAATAGTATTGGAAGGGATGGGAAACGATTACGTTGGGATATTTACGATTATAACGAGTGGTAGGAACGACATTAGTCAAGTGCAATTGGCCATCCAAATATTGCCCAAATCGGAAATTCGTCAAATCCTCATTAAGTCAAATTATAGAATTAGATAAATATGGAATTGGTCAAGTTGATGAACAGTTGATATAAAAAAATAAAGTAATAAATATAATTGGCAGAAAATTCCAGAACGGAATATTTTCAAAATATTTAGTTACTCCGAAAGACATGAAAAGACTAACCTCTTTTTATAAGCATCCTCTTATAAAACTTATAAATTTTCTTAAAACGCCAACTTGTATTTAAAAAATTAAATAATAACGATATTGACATGAAACGGAAGAACAAAAGTATACTCAATAATTTTGAAATGGAACTCCACTTGAAATATTTGAGTAGCATAATTATTAAGCGAAAAAATAAATCCATTTGGTATTAATTAGTAATATTTTTTGTTTTTACAGGCATTTTTCTTTCATTATTTTTTATTTTTAATTTAGTAATTAATTGCACTTTATGGACATGACCAATTACATATTTGAATAATTCTATAATTTAACGAAATGAGGATTTGACGAATTACCCACTTGACTATTATCAAACATGATTAATGTCGTAAAAACCCTATTGGAGTGTTCAATTAAACAGTAAGGTACTTAAAATGGTGTCATAATGTTTACCTCCTCTCATGATTTGGTTCAAATAACCGCGAGGTTGGTAGGACCTTGAAAAGTGAAGGGAAGATCGGCCCGTATTTACAAAGGGAAGTAGGTGGACGCAGGAGCAGCTTGGCGCAGGATTGAACGCCATTGTGTTGTCAAGCCCTATTTCTAGGGAAAATTGAAAAAGAAAAGGGCCAGCACAAGAGTTTATACGGACTCGAACGCGGGTACGCTCATACACGTATCCGCACATTTCTTCCACGATTCGGTCCCTATAACCGCGAGGTTAATAATATCATGGGTGAGTGGAAAGTCCGCGTGGTACGAAATGATTGTGGTACGAAAACATCTTGTGATTAATATAAACTGTTATCGATTATTATCAAATAACATCTAATTAAACTTTATACAATCTGATTAAAGGCCAGTTTCCAAAAACTTTGTCTAGTTCTAAGCACAAAACGATCTTAACGCGTAATTTTTAATTTTCTTATGTTACTCGACCTTTCAGCTGGGTCACGCTTACCATAATCACGAGCTAACTGTCTACGTCGATATTCAATTATAGCCCGCATTTGGTTTTTATAGTCTTCAATCGAAAAGGCGGTTACAATAATTGTCCTCGACATGGAATACAGTGATTAATAAAACTAAAGCTTGCGATTTTTCGCCGACGCGTCGCATGTTACATTGCGAGAATATCAAGCATTCGCTGCGCACGCATGTGTGA
The DNA here is from genome assembly GCA_943735995.1 of Sesia bembeciformis. Lineage (NCBI taxonomy): Eukaryota > Metazoa > Arthropoda > Insecta > Lepidoptera > Sesiidae > Sesia > Sesia bembeciformis. The sequence goes on from OX031042.1 coordinate 2,411,487, forward strand.
GCAGTGCGTCTAGCGTTGCAGTCTGTGATGTGTGTCTGTTTACGACTTATTTAGCTCCTTGCCTTTATATATATAAATACTTTAAGTAAGTGTATTCACTGAGTAATAAGCGGCAAATTCTATGTGTTGTCATATTAAATTCGAATAGTACGGACTGCAATCGCGCGTCCACGTAGGATAACGCGTCCTCATCGCGACGCACCGCGCCGCACTGGGGCCCTACCACCATCTTTTACAAAACAATATTGTTGCAGGAACGTTTTATTTCAGGCTTAAAACAACATTACTCATATTCGTACCATGACCTCCATCAAAGTATTAATGCTTAGTGCTGCGAAATAACGAATGATTTTAATTATTTGTTTATTCCCTGCTAAAAACAAAACGAGATAACGCTACATGAACTGTATAACGTCATTTCTTTCATACAACGTTCCGATTTGCACTACAGTAAGTTATCGAATTGTGTTGACGTCATCAAAACTTCCTATTAAAACATCCATAAAGTAAGCTTACATTAAGGACGCCGAAATTGAGAAGTAAGGTTAAAATAATACTGCTATAAGGAATGGTGGTAAGGGCCCTGCTCAAAGCAAAGCATCGCAGCGCGCTGCCCAACTAGGACAACGCCTTAGTTTAAGCCACGAGTTGCCAAGCCGAATGATGACAACGCATCAATACGTCATTGTCACTCGTATCTGGCTGCGGAAAGTTTTTATCCAAAACAAACGTTGACCGTCGTTCATCAAAGTAGCGACAGCTGCGGCGAACACTTATTTGTTTTATACCCTGGGAAATTATAATTGAATTAGGGTAACAGAATTCTTGATAAGTATTCTTCAAGTTAGTTCGGAGAAATTCATTTTCTGAGTGGATGTAATTTAAGTAATAGCAATTTCCATATTGAATTCTTATAATGATTATTTATAGTGTTGTAAGAATGATCGCTGAGCGCCCGAGTGTCGGGCGATGAACGCTTAAGACTCTAGCTTTAAACGCTCGTGAGCGTTATATTTCAAATTTTTTACAACTTCCAAGTCTTAAATATTTATAAGTGAAATTGTTATTAGCCTAACAAATGTAGGATTGTATTCGTAGTTTGATGTATTAAGTTTTCAAAAGTTTCGGAATGAATGGACTGAATGAATGAAGACATGTGAATGTAAATGATATTATGAGAAAGGTGCGATGTGTATGAGCGAGACGGAAGACGAAGAAAATATGGCGATACGAATGACGACGTATAAGTGCCGATTAGGTGTGTTCTTTATAGTAAAATGTTAAAATAAAAATGTTCTCCAATACTTCGTTTTGTTTTAACACCGCATCTCACATAAATGCTTCATTAATTCGTTTATCATTCATCTTTCATGCATGCATTCATTCATTTATCATTCATGCATTCATCTATTTATTTATTATCCATTCACCATTCATTCATCATATATCATTCATTCGCCATTCATTCGTCGTTCATTTATAATTCATACGTCAATCATTCATCATTTATTCATCATTCATGTATGCATTCATTCATCATTTACTCTACATTCATTCGTGCATTCGTTCATTCACTAATCATTCAAAAATAGATTAAGATAAGTTTAAGCTATCACTTTTGTTTTTATTTAGAATTATACAACTTGTCACCGAAATAACGCAAAATCTGCAACATGTCAAACAACTTATAATATTACCTATGAAATTCCCCTTTGTTCATAGTGGCAACTTTGAACTTAGTTATCTTGCGTTTGGCTTGAAATTCCAAATTCAATTTAAAGTTATGACTTCTTTTTCAAAATCAGTTCTTCGTTTGCTTTTCCGTCAATCGACCTTTTGCTTAGATATCGTTGTGTTTGCGACCTTGGAAAAGTTAATTTGTGTCAAATCGCAAAAGTGAAGTAGCTCGGAAAGTGGGTACCGTATGAGCTTAATGAAAGTCAGCTGCAAACACACGTCGAAGTTTGTCTTGCTTCGTTGAACGGGCACAAAAATGAAGGGATTCTGAATCGTATTGTCACTTTTAAAGTGGATCCTGTATGATAATCGTAAATGTTCGTCACGATCGTTGAACTCAGGAGACACAGCCAAACAATGTCCCGAACGTCTCCATGATAACGCTCGCCCTATATTGCATGACAGACAGTCTCAAAGTTACAGGAGCTTCGACAGGAAACTCACCGTCACTTAGCGTACCTTGCCGCTACTGATTTCCATTTATTTCGGAATTTGGATGAATTTTACAAAGGAAAAAATTCAACCCCGATGAGGCAGTGATAAACGCCTTCCGAAAATTAATTGATTCCCGTCCTCGGGAGTTCTAAAGCAAAGGCAAAATGGATAATATACTTCGATTAATTAAATAAATATATATATATTTTGCGTACAAAAAGTATTTGTTTTTTTTTTCATATAAAACGCCAATTTTATAGGTAAGGACCTAATAGATAAAACCATTCTAGCGAAAATTATGTTGTTTTAAGGAATAAATCAAAAGTTACAAACAAATAAAGTTTTATTGTCGTATCTAAAACATTCGTAGCGCTCATTACTCTGACCGGGAGACCAGGCTGCCCGAGCGACGCGACTCGAGGGACGCTCGTGGAATAAAAGATATACTAGAATTGTACTATAAATGTACTTGTACTTTTGTGATAATTCAGTGATACATTGTATAGGTATACTTTTGTGATAATTCAGTGATACATTGTATAGGTATACTTCTGTGTTATTTCAGTGACACGTTGTATAGGTATACTTCTGTGTTATTTCAGTGACACATTGTATAGGTATACTTCTGTGTTATTTCAGTGACACGTTGTATAGGTATACTTCTGTGTTATTTCAGTGACACGTTGTATAGGTATACTTCTGTGTTATTTCAGTGACACGTTGTATAGGTATACTTCTGTGTTATTTCAGTGACACGTTGTATAAATATACTTGTGTTATAATATTTCAATGAGACATAGTATAGGTATACTGTTTTGTTATTTCAGTGACACGTTGTATAGGTATACTTTTGTGATAATTCAGTGACACGTAGTATAGGTACACTTTTAAAATTTCAGTTCAAATCTTTGTTTTTTTATGTTTTTGAACAACGTGGCTTCGTTAATCCTTATCGATGGAACCCTAAAAAAATGTTCGAACACCATGTAAATTGCAGGCTAAATTAAACTGGCCCAAACCCTTGTTACGGTGATTATTCCATTATACAAGGTTTACGAGGCCCTTTTCGTCGGATGTACATTCCTATTAACATGTACCTCCCGGGGAACCAATTTCCTGATAAGAATTATCCTGTTTTAGTAGTAACACACTTTTATAACTAAGGGTAATTGGAGATATCATGCGTTTAAAGGAATTATTGTAGATTTGGCGGTGTAGTTCGATAGATTCTGTTTGTATGACAGTGTACCTGTATTTGTTATGTTTATATGTGTCGTATTTGCTGATTCTTACGAGTATAATACTATATAAGTCATACTTTATGATGCACAATATAAGTCCCGCCTTTTGTGCATTTCGTCGATGCAATAAAGTTTACCTAAATAAATATAAAATGAATAAATAAAAGTTGCTTGGTATGTAACCTACAAAAATTAACTATGATTACAGAAAGTCCTGTATTGTGCATACGTCATCTGGAATATGCTTCTCAAATCTGGAACCCTTAATATGAAGTTTATTAAACTCGCATTGGGGGTATTCAGAAAATATTTCTTCGATTATTTTATTTCAAGATAAGGCAAGTGTTTCGTGACTACCGTCATCGTTGTAATAAACGCTATCATTTCCTGCCGCTGACTGAAAGACGAAATATTCCAGATGTGTGTTACCTCATGTGTGTAGGTAATGGATCAATTGATTGTCCCGATTTACATTCCAAAATACAACTGCACACACACACAGAAATAACTTTAAAAAGCCCTTGTTACTTTCCACTCCCTAAACTAAAAACATAGTAAAGACAAAACTCATTCTTTACGAGGACTATTAGTGTTTTCAATAAGTTGTCCAGTAACATATGACTTATTTTGTACCAGCACAGCATTAGTAAGACGAGCCCCAGCAGCAAACTTTCTCTCAAACATTTAATAGCACTGTCTAATTATCCAATTGTATAATTTGTGTTTATACAAGTGTTTTATGTTTAAAATTTTAAATTTTATGTTTAGCTTTATTTAAGTGTTTTTATATTTCATTGAGTCCAAATGTTTATATGTGGAGATTTAATTAACAGCATTTGTAACGTAATATATCATTTGTAACGTAATATATCATTTGTAACGTAATATATCATTTGTAACGTAATATATCATTTGTAACGTAATATATCATTTGTAACGTAATATATCATTTGTAACGTAATATATCATTTGTAACGTAATATATCATTTGTAACGTAATATATCATTTGTAACGTAATATATCATTTGTATTTGTCGTTGTACCTAGATTTATATTTCAAATGACTGTAAATCTTTCATAAAAATATATAAATAAATAAAAATAAATAACATATGTACATAAATGTAGGTGTTGTTGGGTGTAAACATTTTCGGATTATATTAGATTTCCGCTAATATAATATACAACTTCGTCCGCGTGTATCTGCTTATATCACTGCACACATTACTCGTAGATTACTTATCTGTACTTATTTGACAATAATCTTAAGTGTCCTCAATTCACTAGATCTGCTGTCTTACTCTGTGGCTGTGTAGGAGCAAGCTTCAACAAATCCTTTGATAAACCGCCACAGAACACAGCAATACTGTTTAGGTACAAGATTTAGGTGAAAGCGTCTTAGGCTTAGGTAAATCTAGACGAGTTTAGATGGCGGGATTGGTTACTTCACGTATCATGGACAATATTGATTTTACAAATCTTGCGACACAAGGGGGGAGGGGGAGAGTGCACGCTGCAATCCAACAGCCGCTGGGCGCGCTCGACTGGCCACGTTACCCCTTTCTTACAGAAGACTACCTTGAAATGTACTGCATTTCCCACTTTATCGTATTTCCCCAATGTACGTACGTGTTTCGGTAGTGAGTGAGATGTGCCAGAGTCCATTCCCATCCCATCCTATCCCTCCCCATTTTCCCAACCCTTTCTCCAAATCCATTCCTATATCTCCAAAGGTAGGCAGCGCATCCGGGGGCGTGTCAACATTTGTCGATGTCTAAGGGCGACAGTATCCACTTACCATCAGGTGGACTGTATGCTCGTCTGCCGCCTTCGTACATAAAAAAAAAAAACAATACATTTTCAAAAATGCGGTTTGTTAATTGATCGGCCATTCGAATATTAACAAAGCGCTACCAGCCATTGTTGCGGCGCATCTGGGGGTGTGGCATCAGGTGCACTTACCATCGGTGGATGGTAAGTGGTACCTCGTCTGCCGCCTTTTTGCTATAAAAAAAAAACAATTTATAAGCTACTAGCAAAACCCCGCAGACGTTCTCCTGCCTGTGTATATTTATTTACCTCTGTATATAAAATCACAATTTTTTCTGTTTTGCCGTCGATATGATTTTTGAGATCGATTGAACGGTATAGAAGTTAAAGTGCTGTAGCGCCATCCAGTGGCGAGTTACAATAAAGTCGATTGCATAAAAATCTTCTCCATGAAAAAATACATATATGTGCCAACTTTCATGGTGATCGGTCAAACGGTGTCGAAGTCTATTAACATCAGGTATATCAATATCCATTTTTATTAATTAAAAAAAAAACGGGGTCACCCACCACAGCGTGTTTGCGGACAGAGGCGATCCCACGGAAGGGAATATTGTCCCGAGTAGTTTTCTCCGCCTGCGTGAGTGGACTTGAGATGTCTCTTAGCCTCATATGCTCATCGAATGTAAGTCGAGACTACATTCCCCTGGGCTATCACCGCTTAGGAAAAGAAGAATGGAAGAAATAATAAAAGAAAATAATATCGAGTGATGAATAACGTGTTAACATTCTTCATACGCATTGTTGTTGACCCACAAAGAATTTGACCGTTGCGTCAAGTTATAAGCAACTAGCGAATAGAAAAAAAAAATTACAGCCAATGTTCTAGCTTGATTTGTAATCGACGATGTATTAAAAAAAACATACGAGTTAATAATAAGTTTAGTTTCTATATAACATTTTAGATTTTTACGTTTCGTACACCTTTACCAAAAAGAACATAGAAATCGTGATTTAACAGAGAATTTGTGATAAACTTTTTTGGATGAGACAAAAAAAATTGCTTCATCTTTTGCTTTTGCTTCACCCCAAAATAATTTAATTCGCTTTAACGATTAGCAGTCAATACGTTTATTAGCAGTAGTAAACTTAATAAATAAATTTATTAATAAACTGTTAATTCTCGACCGTTAGATACTGACTTAAGTCGCAAGCCGCTAGATGGTGTTATTTTTTATGTCCTCGAAATGTATTTTATATAATATGCAAAACCTCAAATATCCAATCACGACAATTAATCATCTTCACCGTTCAAAATCTGCCATTTTATTGTCGGGTACTGTAAAATAAAATATAAAATCGCGTTCATCTCGTAACTTGCGTTAGTTATACTACAAACCTTTAGAGATCTAAATTCAATGCATATGCCCGTCAAGTAAATAAATGATGGATGGATTTTGTTTCATACAATATATTATTTTTGGTTGTTATCAATTGAAGAGGTACGTTTTCATTAAGGGCGCTTTAGCGTATGTGGTTCTGTATACATATAGCTTTATTGCTTTTAGGCAGGTTTCAATGAAATCTACTTTTTTATAGAAATATGATTGCAGACTGGTGGTAAGTGGATACTGTCGCCCAAGGATTCTCATTCCCATTCTCATCCTATCCTATCGTATACCTTCCCCCTTTCCCAACTCTTTCTCTGAATTCATTCCCAAATCTCAAAGGTAGGCAGCGCATCCGCGGGCGCGTCAACGTTTGACAGACTTGACTGATGTTAGTATGTATTGCGGATGTCTATGGATGCAAGTATGCACTTATCATCAGGTGGATACTCTGCTCGTCTGCCGCCTACTGCGGCAAGTCTGCGGCAAAAAGATTGTGAGTCAACATAACACTGAATAGGCACAATTCAGCGCTATTACCCAGTGTAATTCTCAGTGTAACCCTTTCTCCTTTCGCAGGTAGGGTAAAATACTTTAAAAGTCGATACTTTTTCCAATAAGTCTATATAGTATTCAAGCATATCATTGTATTGCGTCAATAGAAGTCTAAGAAAATTTAAGTCTAACGCAAAAGATTATTGAAATTATGCAAGCGAAGTCAGAGGCAAAGAATTGTTAATACAAGTTAATGTTCAAAGCACTTATCACATTCATACGGTTGAAAGAACATCAGGGTCTACGGGCTACGTGGCTACGACGTAGGTCTACGTGCTACGAGCGGGCTACGAGTGTTGGCATTTATATAAAGAGTTAGGATTAAAATGCTCTTTGACGGTTTTTATACCTTGAAAGCGGTAAATGTATGTAGCGGTAAATAAATTGTATAGTATAGTGAAACAGGGACTATATAGGACTATATATTAGAAAGTTCCCATCCTCTATAATGATAATTAGTGTAAATACAATATTTGTATCTGTATATCTATGTAGCGGAATATTTTATCTACAACATCATTATACAAGGGCCTTTGTTCGATTTCCGGTCGGGCTGTAATTTCTTTAAACATAAATGTTTGAACGGATCTGGGTGGTTTATAGACTCACGACACGGCGAATCTAGTGTGGGCCAATGAGTGTGGTGTTATTTATTTATTATTATTATCTTTTATATTAATATCTCATAAGTAACTTAAACATAGTTTAAATACATACTGATTTAATATATTGACTAATATTAACATGATTAATTTAAACAATTAACAAATAAACAATATGAAACAATTTACTGAGTGCGCTGGACCCCACGCTGGGATTTCTTGTGTCGTGGGGTCCAGACCCTCTTTAAAGTTAGGCTTAGTACCTGTATAAATATGCATTGAAATCAATGTATTATGTAACAATCAATTGATATTTTCTATACAAATGAAATATCTATCTATCAAAAATCGATTTATGAAATAAATAAACAAAAATGATAAGATGAATTCTACAGACAAACTTTATGTTATTTTTTTTATAGATAAGATGGCAAATGAGCACACAGTCCACCTGGTGGTAAGTGGATACTGTCGCCCATAGACATCCGCGATACATGCCAACATTAGTCCAAAATGACAAACTTTGGCACGCGCCCGGATGCGCTGCCTACTTTTGTTGATGAAAGAATGGATTTGGAGAAAGGGTTGGAGATATGGGAAGGAATAGAATGGGAATGGGCTCTGGCATATCTCACTCACTACCGAAACACGTAGGTACATACTACATTGGGGAATATGATAAAATGGGTAGTATTTCAAGGTAGTATTTTGTGAGAGAGGGGTAACGAGGCCAGTCGAGTGCGCCCAGCGGCTGTTGGATTGGAGCATGCACTCTCCCCTCCGAAATATGTATAAGAGTAGAGTAAATTTTATGTATAAATTTTTATATGTAATGTTTTATAAGTTTTGTAAGTAAATTTTTTATATGTAGATATTCCTATTTTCGCATTGAATACTCGTAAACCTATCAAAATGTTGTTCGAAGTACACTATACAGACTATATTGGCTTCAAAGCGGGTAGTATTAAGTCTCAAAATTCCACAAAACCTGAAGGAAAAGCCAGCTCTATTTGCTACAGCAAAATCCAATCATCCACCTATATCGAAGCGCTGAAAGCCACTTACCGGCAAATCAAATAGATTGATTGATGAAAACTACACAGGTACTGGTATCCCCATACGTACTTACACATTGCATATACAGACATGAACTTTTAATTATAGTACATAATTTAATTATAGGCGCACCGAAATACCAACTGCACCCATTTTACTCCATCCAACGACGTGCTGTTCGTATTGTCGACGATCCCACTCTCACGGGCATTTACGGGCGGTTTAGAATCCCTCAGCATTCGGAGAGACGTTGCGTCTCTCTGTGTGTTCTACCGCCTGTACAATGGGGAATGCTCTGAAGAATTATTTAATATAATTCTTACCTCGGGTTTCTACAACCGCACCTCCCGTCACAGAAGTGCGGTCCATCCGCATTTCCTCGATACGGAGGTGTAGCGTACTGTTCGGTCCAAAAATTATTTTATACCGCGTACCAGTAGGCTGTAGAACGAACTGCCTCAAGAAGTCTTTCCATTAACTACGATATGGGGTTCTTCAAGAGAGCTGTGAATGAGATTTTTCAAGGTCAGCGGCGCGCCCGCGTATCCCCTGGTGTTGCAAGTGTCCATGGGCAGCGGTAACACCTACCATCACGTGGGACCACTTGCTCGTCCGCCCACTTGTCTATAAAAAAAAGCTTCGACTATTCGATCATTAGTCTTACAGCCTCTATCCACAGTATTTTTTGGTACATAGTACCGGCGGGAATCGATTTTATTATTTCAATGACATTTAATTTCATTGAAAAGGAGTTGAATGAGACTTCAAATTACTCCCATTTCTATTATTGTTCTCAAAATTATGGGGTATTCATACTGATTTTTTGACCGTGTGTTAATTGTAAAAGAAACAAGGTCATTTGAAGTTAGAGATCGTTATTTAATATTAGTATACTTAATTAGTAATTACTATATAGGTAATAACGAAGCCGCTACCACAAGCTCTGAGGAATTACACACACCACCTCTGCAAGAGTGGACTCGCTACCCGTTTGGCCAGAGTGGCGTTTTAAGAGAGAAAATGGATATATTATATCCTGCTGCTCGCATATAGTTTATATTATATATTTAAGTGATAGTTACTTAAGTTAGAGACACTTAAACTAACTTCGAAATAGATTGGAAAAAATATAAAATAATAATAACTCATATAGTTTAAAATTGGCAAATTTAATAGCAACATCTCATATTACTGAAATAAAGAAATATGAGATGTTACAGATAATCATTATAAGTTATCATTTATTAATAGACTAAGGCTTTAGAATAGCAGTAATTCTTCCCGTGGACATTGTAAAATACGACTAAGGGACAGCAAAGCCACCGCCACAAGCCTTTAGGCGAGTGGTCAACCCGCTTGATAAACGCAGCGTGGCGTTTAAAGGTTCACACACAAGCCAACGTCCACGAGGAGGCCCATGCCCCATGAACGACATAAGAGCTAGTTACGGTAATTTTAACATTTCTATAACAACCATGAGGACCGCAATGGAACAGCTCGTCTGAAGTACCCTTAACGCCTAGCCATGAAATAATGACCATTGATTGAAAACTTTTCGCATTTATCGGACAATTAAATCGAAGAGTCTTTGTCCCTCACTTCACGCCGGAGTGAATGCCTAAGGATCGATGATTTCAGACAAAGAACTTTGACTTGTGAGTTTGGAAACGCACGGGCTAATATTTCGTCTGAACATGTACTTTGCGGCAAAAAATGTTTATACAATATGTCACTGAAATAACCCGCTTGTTTGAGAAATAAACAAAAATCTGGAGTGTGTGTATCCACCAATCCGCACTGGGTCCGCGTGGTGGGTTAGAAACCGAAACCCCCAGTGATTTACTAGGGGAGGCCTGTGGGCAGTGGGACATTAAAAGCTGATACAAGATATACATAGGTGTTTAATAGTAAAGCCGTTCGTGGTAGCATACACAGAGTATTAAAATCAGAAATTTCATTTAAATATTTTAATGTTTTTGGGAAAAATATTATGTATATAGAAGTTAAAAGTTTATATTAAGTTAGATTGGAGGGTGTGGCTATTTTTTAATTAAACCCGTATACAATGTGAATACATATTACTTTGGGAATTATGTTAATACTTGGTACTATAAAGTATGTAACGGAGCCTTGCTCGAACCTTCAAACCATGAATCCCATTCAAGTTCTACGCTTCATTTTTGTAAATAAATGTTGCGAAATTTTTCATACTCTTTCCTAGATCTAGAACACAAAGAATGATTTTTTTTACAAAAAGTACCTGACATTACTTTCCATTGAAATTCTAAATAGAATCCATAGTTTCAGCTTATGAGAAACGCTCTATATACAGGTTGTCCTAACATCTACTCAGCGTGTATACATACGTCTATACGTCTATTTAGAATATTTCAGCGAATTACGTAGACTGCCGTCGGAGGAGCGAAAAAAAACCAATTTACTAAATACTAAATTTAATTATAAAGGTATTACAGATATATTACTAATTCTAACTACAAGCTAATGTGCGACTCTAATCGAGGTTGGATTATAAGTGCCCGGAATTTTCCATGCTTCGGTGCGATGAAGTCTTTCCACAGTTACACGTGCCGCACCGTCAGCAATGCCCCAGTTTCCATGTCCTGTTGGTGACACGCGGTAGGTATTGAGGCGTCAGCGGTTTCCATGATGTGAGCGCGCGTAACACCTCCCCCGTGAGAGCAGCAACTATTTGAGAACGTTCAGCGAAAATGTTGCTGGAGCCTGTGTCGCTCTCGAGATTTTTCCAATGTCCGCATAGGTATGGTTCTCCGGTGCAGACTCTTCCTTATCTGCGCTGTTCGCCCTGTAGTGTTTTATTAGTAGCAGCGTCCCAAGTGCAAGTGCACCTAATATAAGTATGTAGAGAGGGATCGTAGTGTGGTATAATGCTTCGGGTATTGTGGCTCCCAAAGTCATGGGTGTTTGCAACATTATTCTTTCTTGGGTGTTCTGAAGACTTTTTAGATTGATGGAGTTTAGTCCGATGTTAGGTGAAATGGTATCGTGGGCGTTGGTGTCGAACGAAATTTTCGTCATCTTCATGGGATTGCCTTCTATTCGGTCGTTGGTATTGATGATTGTGAATTCGGATGTGTGTATGATGCAACCGGTGGGTACGGTAGCCAAATAACTACCTTGTAATGTAAGGAAATCTTCTCGGCCACATGTGAGTTTAACTTTTATTGGATGTGGGAAGGCGATCGCGTAGTACCGGTCGTCGAGTTTTTCCATTGCTTCTCTGGAGAGGACTATTGTGGTTGGGGTGCATCTCTTGTCCAGTACTTGGTTGATGATGAGGTTTTGAATGCAGTCCGCTTGAGTTTGTAGTTGGTGACTGATCTTCTCCTCGCATAGGTAGCGTAGATTTACCTTCGGGCATTCAGCCTCCATGTACATGAATGTATACCTGTTAGTTGCTATGAAAGGATATGGAGGGACGAGGGTTTGATTATACCTATTCGGAAATATAGATAATTTATAAAGGTCGTACATGTCTGGGGAAACTATGGGTATTTGAAAAACTAGTACTAATTGCCTATCTATGTAATAAGACCCAGTTTTAATAACATTATAATATTCTCTAGGCTCTATGTCTAGTAATTGGGTCGCGTTATAAATTTTCTTAAGTTTAATTAACATACTACTAATTATATTTAAACTTAACATAGAATGATGAGTAATTGAAACTCGAATAAACGCTAGAATGTCCTCGATTCTAACTAGTTCTAAAAATAAGTCGTCGACATTTTCGCTAATTATTGCCAATAGTTGAGCAAACTTGGCGTATTTTATTAAACTAGATTCTGCGTAAGCATTGCTGTCTAATAACAAAAGTAATGTTGCGTTAATTTTCTTTTGATTCTCAACTAACTGGGTTATGATATTATTCCCTTGCGTCATCCATTCTTTACTGAGACTAATATGATTATTTAATTCAGAAGAGATTGTATTTTGACTATTTTCCAATACCTTAATGGCGTGATTATACTTGATGGCATCTTGGTAATCCAGATTGCCTGTTATGCTCTTAATTACGGAACCCAGCTCGTTTGTGAGACCTCTTTTGGTTCGCTTGGGTTCTAAACTATCTAACTGAGTGAATATTTTTGAGAGTTTATGTGTAAGGTATTTAATTTGTAGTTCATAGAGGGAATAGGAGTCGTTGTCGAGTTGTGTCTCTAAGTCGTTTAGTTGAGTTTGCAATGTGTTGATGCTACTTTCAAAGTCGCTAAGTTGTATGTACTGTAGAAAAGTATGATAATGTGTAATAAGTTGAGTCGGTCCCAATTTAAAAGGAAGTAGTCCAGGTCCGTCATCTAAACTCTCAAGTTTTATCTCTTGAGTTCGGATTAGGGGAGTTGTCATCATCAGCAGAATCCTGTAACAATTTAGAGGCTTTAGGCACTCGCTTTAAGCGAGACTTGGCTATAGGACCTCGTTTTTTTGATGTGTAGATATGTATCGGTAAATCGGCTAATACCGTGTCCTGAGTGTATCGTGGGGCTAGCTTATTTCGTTGACAGAAAGGATTCTTTACAAATATTTGCTGATGTGGTTGGTATTCTACTTCAGATTCGCGGTCTTTATTCCTGTTTTCTATGATTGAAGTACGGTTTGCAGTTGTATACTCATTAATTATATTATAAATAAGTTTCATTTGTACTTTATGCGTCTGAATATATCTCTGTAGGAGTTGCTCGGTGAGGTCTATGTTGAATGGGTCCCTTGGGTCAAAGTGTCCTGTTATTAAGTCGTAAGGTCTGCATTTTGTAAAAGTGTGAATCGAACTATTGTAAGCTAAAATGGCGTATGACATAAGGTTTACAATGGGTTCGTCTTTTTGTTCTAGTCGTAATATGCGCAAGTGTTCTAACAGTGTCGAATGAAATCGTTCTATGTTTCCGTTGTCGTTAGGCGTGTGAGGTAAAGTCCTATGATGATTTATCCTATGAAGTCGAGTGAACTCGGAGAATAACTGGTTTGTAAACTCGGTTCCGTTGTCAGTAACTATCGTCAAAGGAAGTCCATGATGGGTGCAAAATTTTAACAAACCTTGTATTATACTAACAGCTGTTCCATCTCGTAAGTGGTATGCCTGTCCGTATTTACTGAATACGTCTACGAAAGTCAAGTACTTTTCGTTGTGAGCCGTAAATAAATCTAGATGTACTGTTTCAAGGGGTTTGGTGGCTGGAGGTACGATATTGAATTTTTGTTTTATTGGATTGCGATCATATTTAGCCTGGCCACATATGGTGCATTCACTTATGTATTTTGTAATCTGATCTTTCATCTTGGGCCAAAAATACTTCTTAGAAAGGGCCAGATAGCATTCATTGATGCCACGATGATTTGTCTTGCCCTCGTGATAGTGTCTGATTATATCCTGTTGCCGTAAGTACTCTTTTATATTTTCTATTTCGGTTTTTGCTAATACGAGGTTCATTGCAGAATTTTTAAAGCTATTTTGAATGATAGGAATGATCGAATACATGGCGAGGGGTGGATTTATTAATAAGGCGGTTTTGACTTTAGGGTTGACGTATGTTTTTATAGCGCTAATCACCTCCTGTTCTAGTGAGCTTTCTGAGAGTTGTATGGCTGTACGGGTGTGTGTGTCAAAGGGTTTTGTCACTGCCGGTCGTCTTTTCATATCGCCTACTACGGTGAAACATAACTGCCTATGAAATTTGTTGAGAGGTTCGTCAGTAATGGGGATTTCCAATATGGGGTGTTCGTTACTGGTATGCGCAGTGGCAGTGGATGAATTTTCTAGTGTGGGTGGCTTCTCAGTTGGATTGGCGACCATTGAATCTGTCTCTTCATTATGGATTTCTACTCGCGATAGAGCATCGGCATTAGTGTTGCATTTGCCCTTCTTGTATATGACTGTGAAGTCGTATTCACTTAACCTCAGTCTCCACCGAGTTAAGCGAGAATTCTGTTCTTTCAAATTCAACAACCATTGAAGAGGTTTGTGGTCCGTTATTATTTTAAACTTGCGTCCGAAAAGGTAGGGCCTAAAGTATTTAGTCGCCCAAACGATGGCAAGCAGTTCCTTTTCTATTGTACTATAATTTAATTCGCTGCTATTTAAAGTACGTGAAGCGTAAGATATTGGTTTGTCGGAACCTACGGTTCCTTGAGACAAAACCGCTCCAATAGCGACATTGGATGCGTCCGTGGTAAGTATGAATTCTCTATTAAAATCTGGGTACTGCAGGATCGGGTCATTGGTCAATAAGGTTTTACATTTCTCAAAACAATTCACGTAGTTTGAATCCAAAGTGACCTTACTACCTTTTTTCAAACACTGAGTCATCGGTTTAGTGATTCTTGAGAAGTCTGGTATAAATTTACGATAGTAACCTATTAGTCCTAAAAATTGTTTGATCTGTTTAGGGGTCTTCGGCAAGGGGTAGTTTTCTATGGCCGCTATTTTGTCGGGATTTGGCTTAATACCATCTCTAGTAATGACGTGTCCTAAGTACGCGGTCTCTAGCTTCAAAAACTCGGATTTATCCATTTGGATTTTGAAATTTGATTCTCTTAGACGTTGGAAAACCTTTTCAAGATTAACAATGTGTTCCTGGAGGGATGTACTGAAGACAATAATGTAATCTAAATAAACTAGGCAAATGACATTCTGCAATCCTCTTAGGACATTGTCCATAACGCATTGGAAAGTGGATGGCGAGTTCTTAAGTCCCATAGGCATTCTTAGAAATTCGAAATGCCCATGCTCCACATTAAATGCGGTTTTAGGGATATCATCGGGGTTCATTTCAACCTGATAGAATCCGCTGGCCAAGTCAAGGGTTGTGAAATATTGACATTTTCCCAGCTTATCCAGGACGTCGGTAATATTGGGAATTGGGTATTTGTCGTCGATGGTCTTTTCGTTCAATTTTCGGAAGTCTACAACTAGACGCCATTTCTGTTTTCCGGAAGCATCTGCTTTCTTTGGGACCACGCAAATGGGTGAGCTCCAGGCGGAGTCTGAAGGACGAATGATACCTTGTTCTAACATTTTGCTAATTTGTGATCTAACTTCCTGGCGATGTACAAAGGGATACCGGTAGCTTTTAGTGTGAATCGGTGCTTCGTCTGTTGTTCGAATGTGGTGTTTTATTTTGTTGGTGAAGGATAACGGCTCTCCTTCTATATAAAATACATCGGCATAGCGTGAACAAAGGGCTTTCAAGTTAACCGTTTCCTCTGGGTTTAAGTGATTAGTTCGTAAACGAGACAAAACTTCGTTCACGCGGTCTGGATGCTGTGCTATACTCGCAGCATCTATATTGAATACAACTGCTTCCGCCGGCCTATCTAGCGAGAATATGATGTCATTGGGTGTTGGGTTTTCCACCTCTATGACTCCGCGGTTGTTGGATACCGTTGTAATGCACTCATGAATAGTACAGTTACATAGAACCTGCTGGTGGACAAATACTTCACCGTTTGGAGTATTAATAGGTATGCGGACAAGTTTCGAGGTGTTAGCCGGTATTATGTCTTCATAAAGGTTCACGTTACGAGAATTATACATGTGAATAGGGTTTACAGAAACGCGCGTGTTTAATGTTCTGGTTTTCAAATCGATTTGAGACTCCCATTCAGTTAATAAGTCTAAACCAATAAGACCATCAAAGTAATCGTGAAATCGGTACACAAATAATTTAATGTTTTCTGGTTCTTGAAATTCCGCGAAGCAAGGGATAGTAATTGAATAGTCGTTTCTAGTGGTTGCGTGTACGTTTGTTACCTCGAAAGGATCATAATCCAGGTTGACATGTGGAAAGTACCGTTGTACTGCTTCGGGGCTTATGAAGGATTGATTAGCACCTGTATCGATTAACAGCTTCAGGGGTGGATTTGAGATTTTAATATACGGGAGTTGTCTCTGCGTTTGAAGATTGAGTTCTATTTTGGCTTTTTTGATTTCAAGGTGGGGGAAAAATCCTGCTCTTGGCTAGTGGAAGGTTGGGGGTTAGAGTATATGTCATTGTCGTTGTCTGTACATTGTTCCAGGGTGTCGGTATAGTATTGTGCTTCATAGTTTGTGTCGTAGTTGTAGTCATGATCGTTAATGTCGTCATAATTATAGGATTCGTTGTGGTCAGGTAAGTAATAATTATAATAGTCATCATAGTCGGAACACTGGTTAAAATTCATCTCTCGGGCCTTAAAATAATTTGAAGGTGGCGGATTCCCAAGTCTACGCCAGTCATGACCCGAAGGTGGTAAGGGCGATGGTTTGAAATGACTAACTCCGCTCATTGGCTTCGGTGTAGTGTTATAAGGTGTATGGCCGGATGGTGATCTAAAGGCGTTGCCCTGAGCATTGTAATTAGGTGGTAAGGCTCGGAACATCTGTTGTGTTCGCGTGGGCATGTGCGGTGGACGGTATGGTGTCTGATTCATTTGAAAGGGTGGTCGGAATGGTGGTGGTTGATGCATCTGTCGTTGCCAGTTTGGTGTGTGAAATGTAAATGGTTTCTGTGTGGGTAATGCCATAGGGGCCATGGGTAGTATTTTGTGTGTGATAGGCATTGGCGTGTTGTGCTTGCGCTCAGACACCGGATCGGAGTTTCTTTGCTGAAGATATATTACATTTAGTTCTTCCTGCACATACTCAAGCGCTTTTTCTACTGTGTCTGGTCGCATGCATCGTATACGTGAGCCCAACGGTTCCTTTAGTCCTCTAACAAATGCTTGCATTGTCAGTTTCTTGTAAAGGATGCGCTTGGCGTCGATAGTGGTACCCAAGGTTTCGTGTAGGCTTACGTACGTCATTATTGTACTGAATAGTGTTTGGCAGCGCTCATAGAACTCCTGAGGGGTTGAACTACCTTGTGTAGCGAGAGAGAGGTCGTTATACAGAGCCGTCTCATCTCGTTGATCGGAAAAGTTGTTGATCAGCACAGTTCGGATCCCCAGCCAATTTTCGGGGATACCATTTGAGTTTATAGTTCGCGCTGCTGAACCAGTGATTTTATTTAATATTCCACTCAGTAGACATAAATTACTTAATTCACTTCCAGGGGCGTCTGATAAGTATTGGATAGCAAGCTGATCGCAGATCCTTATGAATCTAGTTAAAATGTGCGGATTTCCGTCGAATTCTGGCACCAGACGTAAAGCCTTAAAAATGGTGTCAGGATCAAAGGAGGCCATTTTATTGCCTAATATTAACCTACTGCTATTGATATCTAGATCGGAAACTATATTTCTACCTATGTCTAAGGTACTATGCCGACGAGACTGCCTAGGTGAACTAGTCTCGCGGGAACCCGAATTTTTGGGGTGGAAAATTTTGATTATGGATAAGGACTAAAATTAGGAAAGCAACTACACAGAACAATTCAATGTACTTACACGAGCATGGTCTTCTTCCGCCCAATCGAAGTCTGGATTCTTCTCCGGCGACGTGGTCCTTTGTTCAGATATTCGGCTAAGGCAAGGGTGCCACCGGGCGCGTTGCGGGACGATCGAGTCTGGAACGTATGCGAACGCGAACCGACCGAATATCCTACCGACTGCGCCAATTACGTAGACTGCCGTCGGAGGAGCGAAAAAAAACCAATTTACTAAATACTAAATTTAATTATAAAGGTATTACAGATATATTACTAATTCTAACTACAAGCTAATGTGCGACTCTAATCGAGGTTGGATTATAAGTGCCCGGAATTTTCCATGCTTCGGTGCGATGAAGTCTTTCCACAGTTACACGTGCCGCACCGTCAGCAATGCCCCAGTTTCCATGTCCTGTTGGTGACACGCGGTAGGTATTGAGGCGTCAGCGGTTTCCATGATGTGAGCGCGCGTAACAAGCGTCTGTTCGCTGAAATATTGTTTTGGGTTTTTTTCTGAAAAAAAGTTTATATCGTCAAAATCTCGGAGCTACTGAACCGATTTAGTTCATCTACGAACTTAACCGGAATATAAGTCTAAACTATTTTGAGATCAAATTTCATTGTTTAGCCGTGCCCTTCAGTTTCTCCACAAAGTTCAGTAGGTACCTACGTATATCGTTTGTGTATTTATTCGTAACCTCCCTGAGAACCTTTGTGACTTTGTCACAGTGTAAGGAAATGGACAAATATGACGCAACATTTTCCACGCCATTTGACGGTCAGTTGGCGATTTCCTCTAGTTTTCGTGTTGTCGTTTGACATTGACGCATTGCGGGCGGCTCAGGGCTGTGAGGGCAGTGAGGGTTGAGATTAGTTGCCTTATAAGTAAATACCATAGATTTATTATTTATTTTAAAAAAGTAGTAATAATATAAAACGGGGTCCGGAGTGAATTGGCATAATATTGAATTCCTAGAAAAATTTCATTACACTTTTACAAAAAAAGATGCCTTAAATTTTTGTGTCAATGAATCATGAATGGTTTCAGTGGCATGGTTAGAATGCATGGTTTCAGGCTTCGCGAAAGATTCGAACACACCCTGCCCATAAACGATAGACCGACCGTTTGGTGCAGTTGGTATTGATCCTACTTGTTGTGCAAAAGGTTCCAGGTTCGATCCCCGGTCGGACAAACATTTGTTTAAAAAAAGACAAATGCATGTTCGGGTCTGGGTGTGTGTTTGTGTTTGTCTTTGTATGTGTCCCTGGACCCACGACACAGGTAATCGTAGTGCGGGCCAATGAGTGTGGCGTTATTTATTTATTCAGTTTGTTGGATAGAGCCTATGGAAAGTTGTGCAAGGAACGTAAATGTAAGAAGAACGTAAGGAAAATAGTGACACACGTTGCTGCCGACTGTTGCATGCCAGCGGGATTTTATTGTACTGATATTGATCCATTGATTGATGTCAAACGCCCATGCCTGTCCTAGTGTTCATTGACAGCCTTGACTGCCTTGCTTGACAGTATGACTCTCCCATCCTGCAACATTGGGTGCCTGGTGTTGCAGATGTCTATAGGCGGCGGTAACACTTACCATCACGTGGAGTCCCACGCTTGCTCGTTCGCCAACTTCACTATAAAAAATATAGATATTAATGTATGTAGGCATATGTATTTCTATTTATATTATTACTTATTATTATAAGCATTTATTATACCATGTTTATTCCTGATATGGTTGATATCGAACGTAATATATCTGATTTTTTCTTTGCACTACCTGTATCACTTTTATTTTTCTCTATCCTAAGGATACCCGGAAAAGATCGCCTTAGCGATAAGGTCGAGTATTTTATTCTGTAATTTATGATGTGTACCATTTGTAAGCAATAAAGAGTATTTATTATTATTATAAGTGAGATTCCGACTATACATATTTGTCAATATCCCAATTTACGTGTTATTTGCTCTAAAAGAACACCTTAGTACATTCTACACACAAACTTGAGTCGCTACAATCTTTATCTTAAGAAGACAGAGAAATGCACTTTGATACAAAAATGTATCTACAGGGAACATGCATTTTCTACACGATGGAATCTTGAAAGCTTGCGTGCCAGCGACTTCGTTCGTGTGAACTAGTGATTCCCGTGGGAACTTCATAATTAATCTGGATAAGAAGTACCCTAAATGTGAACCCAGCATATAAATTATATCTTCGCCAGGATTCATTAAAATCCGTCTAGCGGTTTTTGCGTGATAGGCGTTCAGACAGACAAAGAGACAAACATTTCAAAAAATGTTGTTTTTAGGTCTATAATGTTCTGTCTCACATGTATTTTACACTGCAATATATATTTTTAAATTTAATTCGCAGCATTTGATACTGTTTAATTATATGCATAGATTTTTTCTTATGGACGAAGGCAACAGATGAACATACAGCCTACCTGATGGTAAGTGGTTGCTGCCGTACATATATATATATATCATAACCTATATACATATACCTATGTACATATATATACATGCCAACATCAGGAAAAAAGGACAAACGTTGGCATGTTTCCGAATGCACTGCCTACCTTTGGAGATATTGGAATAGATTTGGAGGAAGGGTTGGGATAATGGGGAGGGGTGGGGTGGTATGGGAATGGACTCTGGCATATCTCAATCACTACCGAAACAAGTAAGTACATTGGGGAAATACGAAATATAAAGATTTATAAATAATGTTCAATTTTGTATATGTTGTATTTGTAAATATGTAAGTATCTTTTCAAAATATTATATTTGCATGTAGAGACGTGTATGGATTTATAATTTTGAAACACAATAATTCATTTGCTAATCGCATCGCTAACACAAGAATCAAGAGGAGCAAAAATACAAAATGAAAATTCCTTAAATAAAAAATCTTTCATCGTTTACCAAAAGAATTAAGAAGACGGCTTTGGTAGAAGGACGAGTTAACCAAACCTTGAATTATGGTCCAATCCGATTATTTTCGCCGCACTTTGTACCACCAAATTCTTATAAACCATAAACTGTATAATTTCATGTCTCCCGTTCAATACTTCTTTCGAGAAACAATGATATTATAGCATCGTTTTAGAAACTGCAATGGAAAGCGTGTGAGTAAAAAGAACGAGGATTTTGCAAGATATGTTTTGAAACGATCAGTATGTACTTTACTTGATGTTACTTGGTAATGACTCTCTTTACATAGGTATAGTGCTTTCGGCATTTATAATGACAAATAAATTATGTCATTTTTTATGGACGAAGGCGGCACACGAGCATACATACAGTCCACCTGATGGTAAGTAGATACTGCCGCCCAAATTATCGAAAGTTCACTATATCTCGACTAAGGTTAAACTAGTGAGCTGAATCCAAAAAAAAATCAATAATAAACAATTAAAAAATAATAAAAAAAATAAAAAATAAAATGAAGTTTCGAAGTTTATATATTACTAGCTGTGCCCGGCATGCGTTGCATGCCCGTCAATTTTTTTGCACATAATATATATACATAGATTTTTAACAATTGTGAAAGCACCGTCGTAATGGATTTCTCTGATGAAAATTCATCCAGTACTTTTTGAGTGATTATATTGTCATTTTTTTTATTTTCCTCTATAACTCGAGTTCCTTGTGTCACATGAAGATGACACATATACCAGTTTATATTCTTATCTATATATTAGTTAAAAACCGATCAAAATCCGTTCAGTAGTTTTTACGCGATGCTCAAACAAACACACTTACAGACAAAAATTTTAAAAACTACTGTTTTGCGTTGTGTAGCTTTTAAAAAGACGATGTATAGACTCAACCCTTTTACTGTTTTATTTGTACCTACCACGTATAGATATGGTTCTAAACAGTCTCTTATTATTATTATTAATTGATTGAAATGATATTTGGGTCCAAAAATAGTTTGGCGTCGAATTTTTTTTTCGGAGTCGCAAAATTCTTGTGGCCTTAATGGCCTTTCAAGAGTCACCGCACATGTATAGTTTAGGGTGAGCGCAGAAGCCGCTCAGCCAGGAGCAAAGAGTGTGTGCAGCAACGAGTTTAAGAGCTCCCCCACCGGTAGAGCGGCGGAAGGAACGGACCTTGGCTTAGGGCGTTGCTT
This sequence comes from Sesia bembeciformis, assembly GCA_943735995.1. NCBI lineage: Eukaryota > Metazoa > Arthropoda > Insecta > Lepidoptera > Sesiidae > Sesia > Sesia bembeciformis. The sequence goes on from OX031042.1 coordinate 2,433,796, forward strand.
CGGGAGGGTACCGCGGGATCGTGAGTCGGTGAATTTTGACGTCGATATTCTAATCTATATTCTATAGGGTCTAAGTTTGTAGACTAAAATATTTTAGTAGATACAAAACTGTAATGGTGTAAATTTAAAAAAAAAATCATCCAACGCGAATTTTGAACGTTGGATATGTTGTTATTTGACAGGACTGGTAAAGCTCTACAAAAATTTGTAAAAAAAAATCCGACTGTCATTTGCCATCTACATTTTTTATCTTCTGTGACCACTCTGATTGTCTTCTACTGCTAGAATTAGCCTCCTGATACACATTGAGTTGTGCATGCAGTGTATGGCCGTAAAACGCCACGCTGGGCGAGTTGTCGAGTCCACTCTTTTAGAATTAATATACTCAGGGCTTGTCGTTGCTTCGTTGTTATTCGTTAGTTCGCAAATAAACTTTTTATGACATAGAAAAGTGTTCCACTTATTTTCACACTCAACACGAAATCCTACGAAATCGCTTATATAAATATAGCTTATATACTAACTGGCTTATATAAATATTATATAACAATGCGAACATATGGGAAATGACATGGATACTGACACGTGTCCCTATAAAATGTCATTTCCCACGGGGGATAAGCTTATTCTACGTGAATGATTCGAATTTACGTATATCAATTTCCCGTTATTTTTTCCATTAAAAATGTGAGATTTATTCAATAAAGGACAGTAAATTTTATATTTGTATATTTCATTTTATTACCAATGCAGTATATTACCTTATTATTTTGTGGTAGGTATTATTTCGCTTTAGAATTCATCTCATTTTCACTATACGATTTTTTACCTACTACGTTAAAAAATTTGTTGTTAAAAAACGGTAAAAACGGTATTTGGGGTAAGATAATGTGTTTGTTTTCTTTTTCTCTGAAATTGTTAGACGGATTTTCATTCGATATTTTGTAAACGTTTACGGGAAAGATGCTCTCGAGTTTCCCATAATCAAACATATTAAATGGGAATATTTCGAAGAAATGATAATTGTAGATATGATTAGTTAAAGAGTTGCACTACATCGTGCATCTACCAGAAATAACACAGGTATCACAGTTATTGAGTAAAGAAATATGAAAGATCACTAAAGTCACGAAAAACGACATGTGGCGTTCCCGTAACTATGAGTTTCCCACTGATATAAATACAAAAAAGAATGACTCATTTTAGATTAACTTGTGCACATTGTAATATTGTAATCGTTTTTTGCCCTGTGTTCTGGGGTGGGTGTTATCGTTCAAACTCACTAGGGGGCGCTGCTATACCCACTTTTGTATTATAATGTTATATAATTTCCAAATGATTACATTTATTCTAATATATCTTTAATTGATTACTATATAGTTAAGGAGGTATATTTTAGATATAACCAGCGTCTGATGCTGGAGCCGAAGGAGGTTGAGGGAGCTATTTGAAAGTTGACGGTAGAACTATTTATTTGGCATTCCTTTGTTCGATGTATAGTTTTCATAAATAGGGAAAGACAATGGTGTATGTCACAGCCGACTGTGCTCATCCTATTGGCTGCGATATCCCACTCTCAGTTAGTAGACTTAGTAGACTGTTAGTGTGTTGTCTACTAACGTGACGTCAATCTTTCGAATGCCCTTTTCTGTAATTAATAATTAAAGAGGTGTATAATGTATATACTTTACATACAACAGAACGCTTCTGAGCTGGAGCTGACGGTGGCTGAGGAACTTCTTGAAAATTGACGATATATCTTTTTTATAGAATAGACTTCAGACGAGCGGGCGGGCCACATGATGGTAAGTGGTCACCGGCATCACCATAGGGCTTGCGGGTGCGCTGCGATTATTAGAAATTGCAGAATTTTTAGAAATATAAATTTTAGCACTTGACGCTGGGTTTTGAATTTTAACAATTTTTTAAACTTTTTTTTTTGTATTCTTTGGTTTAATTTACAGTTCTAATATATAAAAAACGCACGATTCTGTATCCTACGGCAACTAGGCCAAGTAGTCAATCTTTAGGAGATATATGTGACATATGACTGTCAATCAGCGTCTGATGCTGCAATCGAAGGTGGCTAAGGGAACTCCTTGAACGTTCGTTTGTTAATAGTATGGTTAGTTTTATGGTATGGTATTATTATTTATTTTCAAGGGAAATTCAATATTTTATGATAAACAAGTAATACAGGAAAATATAATAAGTACATACACATAGGTGTCAGAAAATCTATACAAAATTTCCACATCTATTGACTTTGTATTAGATGGGTTTAATATTTACAAAATAAATTAAATATATTAGTTCTACAATTTATGACAAACAAAACATTTCAAAAGATTTCATTATCAGGTTGACATGTATCCAGTAGCTGTAACACACGTGTATCTATAAATACGTGGTAGTACGTGGCAGTGGTCAACCATCTCCATTGTCCGATAACAAATGGGCAGATCTCAGCTGCGAACAATATCTGCGTTGCTATCCATCACTCGCAAACAGATCGCGACATCGATTTGTCTCCGGCGACAAATTGAGTTTTCATGCTCAGAAACCTGAGGACGTAAATCTCATCTTACGAAGAGGGAAACACCTCTGCCACTAAGGGCCAACGAGTAAACCGATAGATAGATAACATCTTTCATCACGACCTAACATTGTAACGCAGCGTAAAACGCTTACCTATTGATACATAACAATGTGTCTATGAAAAATTATATCTTTTGTCGATAGTTAATGAATTTATGAATACTAAAATGATTCATTATATTAAAATCATTAATGATTGTGAATAATTAAATTAAATACAAAATATACCCACTATGTGCTCCGGGTAGCTGTCAGTGCAACAGACACTGTTCCCCACTCCAGACTATTGCCCCAGAAGGTAGTAAAACAATAAACTCTAATAGTTGGTAAGTGTTATATTATTTGTGTTATAACAGATGGCAGACGAGCGTGTGGGCCACATGATGGTAAGTGGTCACCGCCGCCCATGGACACCTGCAACACCAGGGGGTATGCGGGCGCGCCGCCAACTTTACAAAATCCTTTTCACATACTAACTACATCTGAGTCATATAGCCCCGATGTAGTTATTATTATATGATAAATATTTTGATAATTTTTAAGTATCCTTCTCTTCTAATCGCTGTGCCTTACAGGGTCCATAATGATCTCGTAGTTTTTGAAATCGCTAAATTAAATATTGAGTATATATTATATTAAAATTATTCTTATAAATCACTGTAATTTATTTCATGACTTACATTTGATATTAATTACCATGATACAAAAACCAGGTGTGGTTTGTACGGACCCTGCGCATTCCTCTATAATGATTACAAAGAGCAAATTAGATGCTTATCACAAACAATTACAATTTAAAATAGAGTAATGAATTTACAAAATCAATTGATTAATGAGGACACCCAATACCTTAGTTTACTAATTCATTCTGGCAGATGTCGCTGTGCGTTCGCGGCGATTACTGTTACTAAGCTCGCGGCACCGAGTCATGACACTCTTGACGTTTACACGCCTATCAAGTTTCGCAAACATTGGTAGTGACGTGTAGACAAATTATTAATATACTTTATTGACGTGGGCGGCGGAATTGTTACATTAATGCGGTTGTGTATCTGCTTTATTTGCTAGGATAAAGTGGAAAATGCACATTTTACGATACTCTTCTGTAAACGTGGCCAGTAAATTGCGTCCAGGGACGTTTGATACGAATACTTTATTTACTAAAAATCCATCCATACGAGTACTAGGTACACATGGTTGTTATTGGGTCCGGCACTAGGATACACACTTAGGTAGTAGGTCAGTTGTTACAATCCATATCTGATTTACAAATATTCAAAAAAGTGATAAAATATGTGAACAATTTATTTATTTCATGAAATATGGATTTGACAGTTTACCGCTGATGATGGCAGCTTGCGTTCTTCCCCATTAATCAAGTTTTTGGTGTACAATCAAGTGTATCTATCTATATTGATAAATTGATATATTGATGATAGAATGATAGATATAGATTGGATTTATTTTTGTAGGTAAATACCCAGAAAAATAAATCCAATCTGCGTGACAACTAATTACGCAATCTGGCAAAGGATTTCGCAGTGAATGGTTTCAAAAAATCATTTTGTGCAGCCATTTTCCAAACGTCCTTTTTTATTTGATCCTGACAGCGCGTTTGTTATTCATGAATACGCTGACCACTTTCAACATTTCTTTTTATTTTTGGGTTTTCGATAGGAATACATATATTTTTTTTTGTTTATTTGTATTTTTTGTAGCGTTTTTGCGTTTTGATATTGTTTGCTACATATATCTATATTAATATATGTAGGGTATTATATGTGTTTTGTAATATATTGTATTATATGTAATGTTTGTAATTATTTGATACAGTATATCTAATTATTGACTATATAATGCACTGTCCCAAATATTCCTGTTTTTTTTTGTGTGCATTAAAGTGTAGATAAGAACAAATAAAATAAAAAAATAGAGTATCCGTTGCAATAACGTTGCAAACGAAACAATTAAAGTATAATTGTTTTACTAAATTGTCATGTTTATGAGCTACAATAACATTAGTATAGCAAAATTGCAATATAACTATGTCCAACAATGTCTGTATAAACGCATATATAGAAAAGGAGACGTTTTTCTGCTTATATTATAAAAATGAATTTATTTTATTTCATCCCATTCAAAGACCTTTGCCGCACACGTTCCATTTAAAGACAAAAGCTAGAAATAGCACAGAAAGCAGTTTTCGCCCATTCAAGCTAAAAACACTCACGGCTTCACGGCGGGCTAATGAGCAGGGTAAATACAGACGCAAATTAAGTAATAAACAGTATACTATCTCTTTAAGACCTGAAATATCGATAGTGGAAAATTTCAAGACGTTTCAAGACGGGCACAAAACATTTTTTCCTATAGGATTAAATAAATATTTTTCACATTGAAAGTTATTTCATAAAAACTAACGACTGTTGAGAAAAAAATATTGAATCGGAGGATGTGTCGGAAATTTCATTTAAATACTCTAATAATATTTTATCTGTATCCCACTAGTTATAAAAACTAAATTTACACGTAATACAGGATAATAAATCAAAATCTTGAGTTTCGTCACTGTTTACACCGTATCGGTTGGTACTGTAAGATTATGTTAAGCGACCAGCCTTTGCTTATTTACTAATGAGCGAAGTCAAAAGCCTTAAATTTTATAAAATTTATATTTAGGCAATGGAGAACGCGTTTACCACATGCTTATGAGAATTTAAATTTTTAGAAAGACCCGAAGAAATCCCTGATAATATTTATATGGATACTGTCACCGATGGACATCTGCCCTACATGCCATCATCAGTCAACACTAAAAAATGTTGACTTATCTATAGATGCTTTGCCTACTTATGGCGGTATCTGGAATCATTATTTAGAAAATGGATTGAGAGTGAATGGGGAGTCTAAAGCGGTGAGGGAAACTGGATGATATGTACTCGTAAGAGTATGGAAATGGAAACGAGCTCATTGCTGGTAGGTTTCCCACAGCAGCGTACATTAGTTTTGAAACCAGAAATTGTAATATCATATCACTAGCCTGTGTTTCTTCACTGCTCTATATTTATAATGCCCTCTCTCTCTCTCGGGTTGGATGAGAAGAGCAAAAGATATGCATACCATATCGTACCATCAGCCTATGTGTCTCTACTGCTGGATTTAGACCTCTTCCAAGTCTCGCCACCATAAAGATTTTCGGCTCTTGTCATCTAGCCACCACCAGCGAACTTCTTCAAGTCGACGATCTACTTGACCGGATCGTGTCCCACATGGAATTCACTCGGTTCCCGGAACGTGGTCTCTTCAGCAGTGCCGGCTTTAGGGGTATGCGAGCCGTGCAAAGGCCTGGGGAGCGCTTGGAATTAAAGGCGTTTTACACAGTCAGGCGCGTGCAGACACAAAAGGGGGGAGCGGAAAATATTTAGGGTAGTTGACGTTTTTCTTTCGCTATCTAATGAATATCAGGAGACTTTTTAGGAAAGAAGAGATAAAGAGAGCTTCTATACGTCACTTGGCGCCCAGGCCCGGGCCTGGAGGGCGCCGGCGCACAGATGACGCCTAGAATTGGAGCAGCGCTCTCACGAAAAACTGGGCGCAGACGCAAACACAGGGCGCAATCGAATATACAGAGCGTCATAATTCGGTCTCCCTTTGTTTTTTGTTTACTTCCTTTTTTTTATTTACTTTCAACGACTAGCTTATTTACAATTAAATCTATTGCTAAAATGTCAATCACGTTGTCGTCATATTATTGAGATGTCAATTAGATTTAACACTTTTATACATACTATTATAGTACATAATATTAAATAGTTCTTTGATATTTTGCTTTGTGATACAAAGATAAATAAATAAATATCTTGCACAGGACGGCTAAGGCCGGCCCTGCATCAGCATGCTGATTATATAAGTAAGCTATGTCCGTGATTTTAATGTCTTCATTTGAGCTCCTCAAAGAAACTCCGAACATAGTCCTCTCCATAGCTCGCGGAACGACTTTGATATGCTTAAGTAGTGTAGAGGAATAATAGTATACTCTACATCTTTGCTTTTATGAGATGCACTCCACTAGTTTCACGGCAGTTTTCTGATCTACTTTTCAAAGTAGGACGGACGGAGGTATTCTCTTAAAATGCTTTTTTAATCTTCTTTAAATAGAGTCGACGTGACCTGCGATAGAAACCTTCACATTTCTAATCCGCTAGTTCACAGTGAAATGAAGCAAGAATAAAACTGTACTAGTATAGATTTTTCTCAAAGCTGCTAATGGTATCGTGCATTCGCTCCAGGGCTGGATAGTGTTGAATCAGTTATAAATCACATCGAAGACTATGTAAAAAGATGGCGATGAAAAATGATGTGGTATTTTGATTAATAAGTTACTTATACAATATTTTAATTTTGGATATCAATCTACAGCCAGCATTTCAGAGCACTTTTGTGCCTTTTGTGTATATACGTGGTAAATTATGGCCTGAAACCTAGTGATTGGTGAATATCAACAAGCACTTCAGATTTTTAAAAACATCTCTCGAATATGTGGGGTTGCTTACAACGTTTCCCTTCACTGTACTTAAGTGGAAACTCAGTGATACAGCCGAGGATTTGAACTCACGAATGCGAATCGAAAATAGATAGGTACCTCTGGCCTATCTGACTGCTTTATAAAGTTGTGTAAGATACTGTTTAAATCATAATACAAATTAAACCACATCCAAATAACCAACGCGAGTGCTTCCAAGTTTAACATCCTGATAAACTCGACGACCCCGGGGCCCAGGTGTGTGTTTAACCGTTTATCCGGGTAAAAATCACATCGGTAACACAGGGCGTTTTCGCACAATAAACAGGGTGGATATGTATCCAGTCATAGAGACAAGTACTCTTTATCAAATGCTGTCTAGATTTATAGCTTTGTAGAAAATGTATTAGATGATTTGTATTAGCATTTGTCCGCGATTTCGTTTGCTAGAAATTCTTTTTCGAAACTGATATTTTATTATGTAAGTAGCAGTGCCAAGATTCTGTGTGTGAGTGTAAGCATATGAGTGTAAGTGAGAGTAGCTTGATTACATTGAGACCTTCATAACTGATCTGGATAAAAAGCACACTAAATGTTAACCCGGCACATAGGCTATAACCATCTCTATTAGCATTCTCACACCCCCCTCGGGGAGAGCTGGAGTTCTGTACCTGGACTAGTAGCCCACTGCCAGAAGTTGATTCGCTACCCGCTACTACGGGCAGGTCTCTGGGGTGGCCACTCTTGCGAGTAGCCTTGGTTTTGGTTTTCTTTCTTCAGGCCGCCCGCGCGATCAAGCCCACCGGGGAGATTCCGCTTGTGGAAAGCCAAGTGAGCGACCTTTCGTGGGCGGCGACTTAGGTGTCATGTCCGGGCGTTGGTGAAGTTCCATGTGAAGCCGCACCTTGTTTGGGTGCGATCAGGTCGCGTGGAAATGCCTTGCCATCTGGAGGGCGCGCGTGTAGTGGCGCCAATCTCTTGATATGCGGGAGGCGCGACTTGTCAGCGCGCTCGAACAACTTCGTGGCAAGGCGGCTTATATAGGCTATAATTATGCCAATTCATTAAAGTCCGTCCAATGGTTTTTCTTCATGCGCGTTCAGACAAACAGACGACTTTTCGAAAATTAGAAAAATTGTTGTTTTGCGCACTGTATCAATCATACTTTATACATTAACAACTTTTTAGACAATATTAAAAGTACAGACAATGATCCATGTCCAGGTATAGATGGTAAGCGGATTTATGTTTTCAAGAATAGAGTGATAGATGCCAGTCAGACAAACAGACTGAGAAATATAATACAAACAGACAAACAGAAAATGAATAGTGTACTGTTAAAATGAAAACTAAAATGTTGTGAAATGCTTTTCTGAAAACAGATTTTGAATTGTCAGCTAAATTTTTATTACAAGAGCCCAAAATAATTTTTTTTATATAATCCATACATATAAATAAGTTGAAACAGCGCCGTGTCTGTACATGATATATTTTTTTGAAATAAGTGATTGCAACAGTAAGTGCGAATGAGAGCCGGGAAAAAAAAATTTTAGAATTTTTGTCTATATGTCTATATGTCTGTACGTGTATCACGCGTAAACTACTGGACGGATTTTAATGAAACTGGCCATAGTTACAGTATTTTTTTATCCAGATCCATTATAGAGTTCCCACGGGAATCACAAGTTCCCGAGAACGAAGTCGCGGTCACCGCTAGTTAGAGATTCATTTACACGAACGTAACCCTCTTGTTCCCAATTTTACCATCGCTTTACACAGGCTTCCATTGATAGAGGCAGCCATCTTTTGTTTAAACATGCGTGTGCGCTCAGGTGGAAGAGAGTGCTTCAACGTTTATAGAAGATATATCTTTTATGACCGATAAAAATTCTAATGAATAAAGTATTTTGAAGACATTGTCAGAGTGAATTCAGATACTTTCCTATCCGAAGCCAAAAGGATGAATGAATTAGCCAATATACAGGAGGATATACAGCAGGATATACAGCAGTGTACGCTGCGTTCACACAGCCGCTGGGCGCACGTTATCCCTCCCTCATAGAAAACTATTTTGAATACTGCATTTTCTACTTTATCGTATTTCTCCAATGTACATACGTGTTTCGGTTGTGAGTGAGATATGCCAGAGCCCATTCCCATCCCATCCTATCTCTCCCCATTTTCGCAACCCTTTCTCCCAATCCATTCCTTAATCTGCAAAAGGTGGGCGCGCATCCGGGGTTGTGCCAACGTTTGTCACTCTGGACTGATGTGTGCATGTATCGCTGATGTCTATGGACGACAGTGTTCACTTACCATCAGGTGGTTTGTATGCTCATCTGCCGACTTTTAATTATAAAAAAACTGACAGGTAATTCGACCAATTCGTTAAAAGGGGTTAAAGATGAGCCGATTTACAGTAAATTTGATCATTACACCCGATCCTTACATTCGTTTTTGAGATAAGTAATAATTCGGAATTTCTTTTTTTAAATTTCCGATTTTTAACTAAAGCAAAGTAAGGGAAAAAAGTGTCGTAAGATTAATTAATGACGTACCAGGAAGCCCAGTAAAGGTGACCAGCCACATTTTTTTCTTCTTGATATATGTCAATGGTGCAATTAGCATATTCTGCCAGTGTCAAGTTTTCTCGGAAATATTGTTGTCGATTTTTATTTAACAAAAAATTAAATTGCTTAAAGTTATTTCTGTAATAATAAAGCTTAAATAGAGATATACATAAAGGTATTTTTTATTACACATTATATAATTTAAATGAAATTTATATTTGATATATCACAAACACCGCGCACGAAAAACACTTTGAAGTTTAATAAGCTATCACTATTAAACCACAAAACGCAAAATACACAATTTATACAATAATTAAACAAGAACTCAACTTCGCTCGTCGAATTCCCGTCAAAAATTCGCCATCCATGTTGGACCGACGACGTATGTGGAGGCGGATATTGAGAGAGGCCTGTATCCAACAATGAAGATATATTTACGACCGATTGGCGCGGTTGATAATGACTCTTCTGTTGTGCAAAAGGTCCCGGATTTGATTCCCGGTCGGAAATTAATTTGATTAAAGAGAAATGTTTGTTCGCGTCTGGATGTGTAGTCTGGATGTCTTTGTGTGTGTTTCTAGACACACAACACAAGGAATCCTACTGTGGGCCACTAAGTGTGGTATTATTTATTTATAGGCTGGTGAAGTAATCTTTTTCTAAAGCTCCTTTATCAATTTTAAAAATATTCATTGTAAAATGTTAGGTAGTGTATTTACGTAGGTAGCACATCGGAAGTGACAACATAAGCGAAATAACTACCGGTTAAGACGAACTACCAAAAGTTCTACGTAACGGTTCAAGGTCAATAGAACAAACAAAACCAACGAAAAGTACACTTTGCTAATGGAAGCGGAACACTGGGGGGCAATATTAGTTGTCTGGACTAAGGGTAGGGGTCACTGCGAGCGATCGGAGAGGTTAGAAGCTATAGTCATAGAATGGTCATAATAATTCACGGAATGAGGTACTACTCGGCAGAAATCCATAGTAAATGACATTTCATTTTACTCCAACTGCTGTTAGGAATATATATTTTGATAATAAGAAAGAAATAACATTTATTAAAGAAATAACTTACACATATTTAAAAACAAGAACGTTACTTCAATTTTTAAATCGTTGTGGTAGGTATTTCTTTAATATAATTGTTATTTCTTTCTTAGTTTCAAAAATATATATGCCTAGCAACAGTTGGAATATTATGAATTAGCAACAGTTGAATTAATCTTAGCTGATGCTAGCCGCAAGTGCTAACAAAGACCCCCCTAAATATATCTATATAGCTCTCTCTCTGTGTATGTGTGTGTTGTGTGTATCAATAGTAACAACTAACAGTTAGGTATAATAAAGTTTGAATAGGTGTATTTTTTAAATGAATGAAATGAAATTTAACTTAAAATAGTTTAGGTTTTTAGTTTGTTAAAAAATGTTCACTACATGACTCAAATTGGTTGAGTAGTTTGTCAATAAATCATTTTACATTTTCCCCTGTCATTGAGTTTTAACAATTCATTAATGTGGAAAAGAACCGCTTAAGAGAAATAAAATTAATTGTATTAACAACAGCGAAAAGTAACTCGATCTCGGCCACTTTAATTTGAATTTCGTTCTATAGATATCAGGTTACCGCTGTAAGTGATTCCGTACACTTCGCCCGCTAAAAGCCCGCAAAAGCTAACAAAACTTTACCTTTTTCATTTTATTATAAATTATGTTTGTTTTAGGCTTTCTCCTGCTATTTTAAGGTTTATTGAAAACTCACGTTAATTATAAACTAATGTCAAAATAATGAATTTTTAATTATTGTTATTTCCTCAGTTCTAGTTTGCTTATAAACACTATTAGAATGGATAGAACATTATTTTTTGGAACAAAGTTCTTTTACGCGGCTTGCGGTAGGTGTGATTCGAGAGAAAATGTAACGTCACGTAAGATTTTTATCCCCTCCATACGCCTTTCTCTTTCTCCCCTTTCTCTCGCTCGGACACGGTATGGACGCGATTCTCGCGATCGTGTCAGTTCGTCGGTATTCGGTATACACATACAGATTATATTTCGAATTACATTCGGAGTTTAAAAAAATGCGTGAGGATCTTCGTTCCTGACGGGGGTCCCCTCACCGCACACGTTTTTTTTTGTATAAAATGTTAGCCGTGCGGTGTCTGCCGGCTTTAGAATATTACCATCATAGCCAATTTTAGAGATGGTTGTCGTGGGTGTCGTAAAAGATTGCTAAGGGATAACAAAGCCGCTACCACGAGCCCTGAGGAACTACAGCACCTTTGAAAGAGTGGACTCGTCAGTCCGCATGGCCAGCGTGGCGTTTTATTTATTTTTGCATCACAAAGCAAGATATCAACATATCAAAGCACAATTTAATATAGCGTGTACAGAAGTGTTAAAACTAATTGACATCTCAATAATGTGGCGACAGCATGATTGACATTTTAGTAATAAATTTAATTGTAAAAAAAAAACCAGAGGTTAAAAGTAAATAAAAAAAGAAAGAAAATAAAGTAAAATGAGTGAGAACAAAATAAAAGGAGACCCAACTATGACGCTCATAGAGAGTTTGACTTTGTTCTCGAAAGGAAGCAAACCGTCTGCGAATTAGTTCAGTTCCAGATGATTTGAGGCCAAAGAAGGTCCATGTGCAGTAGCGGACAATAAATGGACTGGTTATGGTATAAAATTGTATGATATATCATGATATCAGTCTGTAGTGTCCCATCTTAGAGCATATCCTTTGGGATGTTTCGGACCATAATCCACCACGCGATTGGTGCTCTATATTTGTTTTACTACACATTCTCTACATTTCTTTTAATGTTACAATATATAATTCGAAAATCGTTTTTAACAATATATATATACTCAAATTACAAACTTTAAATGGTCTCAATCGTAACAATGTGATAACTCAGAGGTCGGAATTAGGTAGAGTGATTTATGTATAATACTTGCAATAATATCAGAGAGCAAAAGAAATATGGATATTCCTCAAATGTCGGAAATTCAGTATAAAGCGTATTAAAAATCCGATGATAGATTAGATAGAATTGTAGGTTAATGTTTGTATATATAAAAACTGAAACTGAATGTTAACGTGTGTTATTAATATACTTATTATATTAAGTACTATTATTGAATAATTTTGTTTTATTTATCTTATCTCTGAGATATCGATGCAGCCCTAAAAACCATCACAGTGCCTTAAATATACTATTGGTAATAAATTACGGTTCCCGGGATTATTATTCAGAAAATCCCAGATATGTCCATGTTGCAAAATGTATCAATATTTCGTTGCAAGTACATAAATCACACTACCTAATTCCGACCTTTGGTGATAACATAAATATGTCCTCGTACGTAGTAAAGAAATCAGAATTGGCTGCGTAATCCCCACCACCTTAATCTTAATCTGCGATGTCAAATTCCGTCATGTATCAGGACTCTGTAACCTGAAACTTGGAGCTGACTCGTACACCATCCATCAAAGTCTACCATGATGACGGTGGCAAATTCAGCTCATCAGATTAATTAGGTTTCAACTTAGCTCCAGTACAAGAGGATGTAATAAGTTAATTTGTAAATTGCGATAGCTACAAATGGTTAAGTGATATATTTTAGGAGTGAGAGCGATGCTATATCAGTGTTGCAGTGTATACTGTAGCATCATGCTGAGTCAGTTGTCCATTTCCTGTTACAATGACATAATTAATTACTATATAAATTTTATTTCTTAGCCTTGCATGATTTTGTATTTTTGTATCTTCGATAGAATTTTCAGATCGACAAGACAGAAAATAAACTGTTTTTCTATTTTGATGTCTTTCTTTCTATAATCTCGAGGCTGCTAGGCGCGCCCGACTGGCCGATGTACTCGTACTACTCAAATCACAATCATTTACTTCCCGGCCGAAAGTAATACACATCGGCTTTTAGAAAGAGACTATCGGCTAGCGTCGCCTTTGTCGTGTCATGTGCTGTTATGTCGTTGACTAACTGATTGACGACAGAAACGGCGCTCTACAAAACCGAAGCTAGCCGTTCATTGCAAGTAAACGGGAAGTAAATGTGTACATATATTGCAAGAACGTTATCATTATATTGTTATTATGAATTTTAAGGTATTATTTCTAAATTTATAATTCTTAGTTAGATATTAAATTGTTAGATTTTTTTTGTCATGTATATTGTATACCCGAATCAACAGTTAAATAGATAGTTAAACGGAATCAACAGTTCTTTTCAGAACTAAGTATACTTGATTTGGTTTCTCAACGGTTATTAACTGAAAAACAGCGTCGCAGTTCACGCTGCCACTTTGTGCTGACTTGGCGCCGATTGGCGCTAGATTTTTTTAATGATCTTTTTGTTTTTTAATTGCCTTTTTATTATTTCAGATGTCAATAAATATTTTTTTTTCTTTCGTTCCCTTTAATGCTGGCTACGCAAGTAGCTACACCGTCTTCCATGGGTGACGATTACCATTTATAATCTGTAACGAAGAAATTTGACGAAGAACTAAAATTACCGACTTAGCTCAAATGATTAATAAGCTAAAATGGCAATGGTCAGGCCATAATATATGTCATAAAGAAGGATAACTGATAAGGGAAGCGTAGTGTAAAACACTTCGGTCTGCTAGACTAACAACTTGAAGAATGTCGCCAGTAGTGATTGGATGAGAAGTACAGAAGTCCGTGTGTAGTGGTGGTCTTTGAGAGAGGCCTATATCCAGCACTAGAGAGACAGAGGTTGTTGGCATGTTATGGCATTCGCGTAATAATACCCGTGTATTACGCGAATTGAAAATAACTCACAAGATTTGTAGTAGAAATAAGTGACCCCAGTAACTGTAGCGCATTCATGTACAAACTCACATTAAGTTAAATACAGGGATAAAATGAAACTGTTTAATGACTGGAAAACCCATAAAATGTGTGAAAACGAGCCATTCCCATATAATTCTAAGTCGGTTTTATGATTCCCATTACGTGTATGACCATTATTAACTCACACATTACATACTCTAGAACATTATAATATTATTTATATATATATTTATGTACCTACTTTATTGTACACACATAATAATTTGATAAATATTACAAAAGAAAATAGGTACAAAAGGAGTGCTCTGATCAGCAAATTTAGACATTTTTACCATCAAACCAGGGAGAGCGTTACGTGAGCAATGAAATGGGCACACATAGTGCGTACCAAATAACCTTAAATTGCAATAAACAACTGGATTAATTGGGAATAATTCCATTGAATTGGAATATTTGGGCATGCCGAAACGTTGAATAAAATAAAAGGTAACCAAACCGATTAATGGTACTCGTTTATACTCGATTTGATGTCAGCATTTTATAAAGCAGATCTGATGTTAGCCCTCTAAACATCCCACTGAAGAGCACAGGTCTCCCCTAGTAACTCACTAGATAGGGTATCGAGCCATAATACATCCTGCAGGACTAGAACTGATTAGTGGATACACAAGCTAATTTTGTTTTTAATTCTGGATCATGGGGGTTTTCTCACGATGTGTTTCCTTCAGCATCGAGCTAGTGACAATTTTAAAAAAAAAATGGACTTAAGTAAACCCACTGGTAGGTACGGGCCAACAGTAAACTCACGACCTTACGAATGAAAGACAAGAATATGTATCCCTAGGCCATCACCGCTCTCTCTGAGTCTAGGCCCTTTCCACTTTAACCTATTCCCTAAATGTAGAATGTACGTGCTTCGGTAGTGAGTGAGATATGGCAGAGCAAAGAACATTCCCATCTTATCTTATCCCTCTTCAAATCCATTTCTAAACCTCCAAAGGTATGGCAGGCAGCGCATCCGTGGTCGTGTCAACGTTAGTTATTCTGGACTTAAGTAGGCAGGCATTTCGAATGTCTGCGGGCGACAGAATCCACTTACCACCAAGTGGACTGTCTGTTCGCATGCCGCCTTCTTTCTAAATCCGGATTCACAACATAACATATAAAAGTATATTTTCGTTCGTAACAAAATATTGTGTAAACGATAGAAGCCGCTGTGTAACTATTGTGTAACCGGCTATAACTAGTTACCATGTGGATGGGGGAGGTGGTTTGGCACGTGTCCAGAATGAAGCGATTCATGTAAGCATGGCATGAAAGTCACTCAGCAAAAGATCAACTTTATAGGTTTTGGTATATAAATGGTTATAGATATAACTGGTATAGTCACATAATACGAAATAGTACGATAATACTGACAGTAGATATTTTTAATTAAATTTAAAAGAAGATACTAGATGTGAACTAGATTGCCTCCATCAGGCTATACCGATGTATGTCCTTGCGTTTCAAATGCTAAACGTATTGGA
This sequence comes from Sesia bembeciformis, assembly GCA_943735995.1. Classification (NCBI taxonomy): domain Eukaryota; kingdom Metazoa; phylum Arthropoda; class Insecta; order Lepidoptera; family Sesiidae; genus Sesia; species Sesia bembeciformis. The sequence goes on from OX031042.1 coordinate 2,449,862, forward strand.
ACCTTATTACACTATTTTTTTTTATATAGGTAGAAGGTGGCAAACGAACCAACCTGGTAATAAGTGGATACTGTCGTCCATTGACATCCGCGATACATGCCAACATTAATCCAAAATGAGAAACATTGGCACATTCCCGGATGTGCTGCCTACTTTTGTTGATGAAAAATTTAATTTGGGAAAGGGTTGAGGAAATGGGAAGGGATAGGATGGGAATGGGCTCTGGTATACGTACATTGGAGAATATGATAAAATGGGATAAAGTGGTTTCAAGGTAGTATTCTGTGAGAGACGGGTAACGAGGCCAGTCGAGGAGAGGCTGTTGGATTACAATCCACTCGTGCAATTCGTTCACCCCCCCCCCCCCTCCAATGACGTCACGCCAACAATAAGCTTAGAAATAACATGAATAATCATTCAGAAAACCTTTTAATTTTTATTTTAAACAATGTTTGATTTGACCGTAAGTTGCTACGTTTGCTTCCGAGGTCTGAAATAGTGAATTATATTTTTGATATTAGTTTATTGACGTATAATTTAGCGCAAATAAATAATAAAAACCCAGTATAATAAACACAGAATCAAGAATGGAATCCACGATGTCTAGCTTCGGGTAAGATTTTTACACACACTGCATGGCGCACATTGAAACTAAAAAAATCAAGAATTTGAAACTAAAAAAATACTTTAGTGTAAGTTTGAAAGGTGACAAAATTAAATACTGTAGGAGTTACCAACGTATGCAGCAGCTATTATACTATACCCACAGGCAACACTTATTGTGACAAGAATATTTTCACGGTGATAAAGTTGTCCGTTATAATAAAATATCGGTTAATCCCAAAGCTTGTAACAATGACAACTTAGGTAGTGACTATATTGTATGAGAGGAGAGGGAAAAATACGAATCATAATTCTACTCTCATGTCTCAGAATTCTCAATAGAATCCGTATAAAGGTTCCCAGAAAACATACTGCCCTTTACGACATACCTACCTCCATCTAAAGCAAATCTCGCGTTTCACTCGACCCTTAATCGAATTTGTAGAACTTATAATAATATATCAAAGTCTGTTGTAATGGATTTACGAAATAATTATGGCAGAAAGCAAATATTTAAATTATTGGTCCAGGACGCCATTTTTACGAAATACGAATACGAATGAATGAATGAATAAGGAATATCCGTTTTTGATTAATCTATACTACTTAATATAATAAAGAGCGTCCGAATTTTGTGGGTCTGTGTGTATGTGGAGGGTAATCTCCGGAACTATTGCATCTATTTGAAAAATTCTTTTACCATTTAAAAGGTACATTATTAGTATTACAGATGGACATGGGCTATATATTATGTACAAAAAAAAATGCCGTGCATGCAACGCATGCCGGGCACTGCTAGTTATATAATAACTTCATTAATTATAATGACACTACCAATATAATTTCTTACTCGTATATAACAACTTTGTGGTTAATCAATAATAATGTTTTGTTCTCCTTCGAGTGTACGAACATTATAAATTAGATTTAAGCATACATATTACCACTATACAAGCTTGATGTATGTAAATAAATTACGATCACAATGAAAGGAGACTGCAGGTGTATTTTGTAATCTAAATTCTCACTATACAACATGTCCACAGGGTGTAACATTGTTGATAGCCTGTTCACATTCATTAACAGTTTGATAAAACATGTGTTAAAGTAGGCTTTTTATTCGAGTAAGGAATATGACATATGGAACTGTCAATAAAGCTCATAAAGTTCACTCAACACAGGCGTCGTTCGAACGGAATATTCTTGACTTCATTAGAGCTGAAGACTGGCCGTCATCTAGTCCCGATCTTAATCCGATCGATTTATGATTTATGGTCTGTTTTAGAGAGCATGGCATGCTCTAAACGTCATGATGCTATTGAATCCATAAAACATTCCGTAAGGGTCGCAGTTGCCAATTTTCCCATGGAAAGGGTGCGTAATTCAATAGAAAACTGGCCACAACGTTTGAAAGATTGTATAAAAGCAAATGGGGACCATTTCGAATAAACATTATATTTTTATAATGCTTACCTATTTATTTCTAAAATAATACAAATTCTTCTAATAAAATGATAATTTAAAAATAAAAATGACAATATATTCTTTGTAACAATATTTATGGTTGGACTAGGTAGGTATACGTATATAATATGTAAACGCAATGGTCTACAATGGTCTAGTGACGCTACAAAATCATGTCTTACTGTCACGCTTTCCGCGTCTTCTATGGTCGCAACCTTAAACGGTTACGGAGAAGCGTAGAATAATGTAAAGTCACGCTAAAGCGAGATATAAATTGCTGGAATCCTCGCCGGTGACGTATTTCAAGACGAAGGACTTTTTGCGGAAAATAATTGATATATTTTCCTGAAGGATGTTTAATAGAAAAATCTTCGTAATGTTTTTACGTATTATGTATATGGCGGTTAGGAATGACAATAAGATATATTGATACTACAATAGAACATTTCGCATACATACAATAATACGCAAAAAAAATATTTCCTCAGTAGCCGAAGCCCTAGGACCGAAAATAATGTTTTTCAATGTAAAACGAAGCATCTGGTTGTCTCCATGCACCGCTGACTTCAGGGCCGGCAATTATCTTAATTAGGGCATAAGCATAGCTATTCAATAGGGAAATGCTGCCAGCATCCTGGGCACTTTGCCGTATGCTCCCATTCTTTTTAATACATTAATTAATTAATTAAATACTTTAATAATTATTAATAGTGATTAATGAGCATGGGATCAACGTTTTATTTGTATTATTATTGTTTATTATTATAGTTATATATTAACTTAACTTATATATTAACTTAGTTTAACTTAGTCTTTAGTACTCTAGTTTTTAATAAATAAATTTTTAATAGATTTAGTTATATAAATTTGTAATAAAATATATATTAAAGTAAGCTTGAAGATTTATAATAATATTATATACATCTTACTATGTTATCGTTATATTGTTATTTATTCATATTATTAATAAAAACCATTGAACAAAATAGAATACTTATTTATTTGCAGAGAAAACAAAAATCATAGACATATCAAAGCATTGGTCAACCGAGCGTTCTTACAATTACAATGTTTTTAAACGGTTTTATTTAGCTCGACCCGTACGGAATTTATTTATTTGGGTCAAAATTAGAAATTGAAATTTAAGCACCTTCCCGTTGTCAGATTGATCTGAAATTTGGTACACACATTTAATTTAGATGACAATACAATATAATAAAATCAATAACATTATAAATCTAAGATGGCCGCCGATACAAAATGGCGGATTACATATTTTTCCTTAACCCCCTCAATATGGGTATCAAATGAAAGGGCTACACGTAGTTTTCAGTGCACATAAAATATAAAACCGTTTAACTTAAAAGTTTTTTAAGATTGTTATTTATGTTCGTAAACGAGTACAAACACAAAATCCTAAAAGTTATCGTATTGCAGTGATTTTAAAGTTCATATTCGTTACTCTGAATGAGAGGATTTGTTTTACAACGGTGAGATATATATAGTAGGACAAGTTCCGGGCCTTTTTATAATGAAAATAATAAGGACTTTTTTTGTAATAAATAAATATTTATTGAACTGAATATTGTCCATATAATTCGACTATCTTTCGCCATTTTTCTGACAGAGCCATTATGCCATCGTTATAATTTTTTTGGGGTTTCTGAGGGAAAATCTGATTTAAATGGTTTATATAGACTTCTCTTGAATGTAATTTTACCCCGTTTAGAGTATTTTGTAAACTTCCTTTAAACTTTGTAAACTTTGTAAGATGCTTGAAACTTCCCAGCCAAGGTCCATCAATTTTTATTTTGTCAACGAAGATGTATGTTGTGATGGAAAACTACACGTTTTCTATTCATCAATTTCAGGCGTTTTTCTTCAAGTGCTTGTTTCCATTTTACTAATTGCTGACCATATACACATAACATGACTTTGTTCGGAGTAAGGCCTACCTTTGGGATTATTTGTGATGATTTATCTCGCTTAGACCAAGATTGTTTTCGAACATTGTCATCCTAGGTGATCCATTTGTCATCGCCTATTACCAATCTCTTCGGAAATGATTTCATTTCAGCAACATCTGCCATATGGAAATTCTTTTCACCAAGTTTCTGTTATTTTAATCATGCGGCACCCAAACATATAGATTTTTGACAAAATTCAATCGATGCAGGTGATCCAAAACTGTTGAGTGGTTAATGCTAAGCTTCAAACGTTTGGCTGGACGATACTATGACTATGAACTATGAATTGTTTGTTATTGCGAACCAATGAGGGGGTCCGCCGTGATTACACGCGGCGGATGTGTTTATTAAACGCATTAATCAAACATGGGTCTGTGTGTGCGTTCATTGCGTTTCCTCTGGGAATGGCGTGATTCAAACATAGAGTATCTAATCAGCCAATTGAGCGTTCGCACAAGTACAAACTACTTTGCAGCTCATTATCAACTTATTTAGTTAGAGTCAACCGCAAATGTAACGTTGTAGAAGAAATGTGCTGATTCAGTTAGTTAGTTCTTTATATAGAGTGTTTATATGTTAATGCACGTGAGAAGAGGATAGAGGCAAAAAAACTTGTTTATAGGCGGATATGTGTTTACTGTAAAAGTTGATTCAAAATGATATATTTTTTCTAGAAGAGTTGGCATGTAAGCAGGCGGACCACCTGATGGTAAGCGGCCACCGCCGTTCATTGACACCTGCGACATCAGGGGGCATATGCCGACTTCAGCTGGCAGTTCATTTATTGTACAATTTCCGGATAACCAAGAGGGATGTTAGTAACTTCAGGCAAAGAGCGGCAGTTTCTGGTAATAAAGCCAAATGGTGAGTGGAAAACGGACATTATGTTAGTATGACATTGTTATGTTTATTTGACGTTATTAATATTATGACAATGTTTAACAACACTGATGACATTTCTTAATTACTCGACATTTTTACAATTGACATTATATTAAAATAATTGACATTCATTTTATTCTATCAATAAAATTTTGTTTATTTTTTTTAGTTTAATTTTTGTACTGTCCTATTTGATTTAAATTTTATTTAAATGCTAGAGCATTGCAACATTGGCTCTAATATTTTTTTAGTTAATTAATGATATACCTATTAAATACCTATTAACATAATATTAAATGTTTGCATGCCATGAATGGTAATGTGATGATCGAATGTAGGTACTAATTTGAATTTGAATGATAATTTAGGGATATATGTATATTCTCGAGATTTGTGATGAGACCAAGAGTACAAATCCGAGCTTGTACCACTGAGCTTGTTTTTATTATACAACACGTCACCGAAAACCTTGAAAGACATCAACTAATTTAATATTAATAAAACTGTTCTAGCCAAAAATAAAATCATTTTATGCAAACAATACATAGTTACAAACGCGTAAAGTTTTGTTCAAAACGTTCTTCTATCTAAGCGTATAGGTAGTGTTTTTTTGCTATTCGAAATATGCCTAATCCAAACAAATCCGCACTGAACCCGTTTGGAGGATTCTGGTCCGCAACCTGCATGTTATTATGTATATTTACCTGTTTATATTACATAAACTTACCTATAAAATCAACTAAATATTAGTATCACAACTTTTCGTATCATGTTGCCGGTATCAGCTTCGGAACTCCGTTTGTTCGCCATTTTGAAATCAACACACGCGTTTTGCCTTCGTCCGTTGTTCATGTCTCGAATCTTAAATACCAGTATGAAACTGTTTGCGTCAGATGTGTACAGTAAGCGACACAACAAAGTGGAAAATAAAAAAAAATGGAGTCCATTTTCTTTTCGTAGTAGATATACTTAAGTCTACAGAGAGAAATTGATGGGGATAGGTATACTGATGTCGCAATGCCTAAAAGAGTGAGGCGGCTCTACCATTACAGTGTTTTATCTATTAACAGAATTTTTCCGCGGCTTCGCGTGGGTTCTCACTCGGGTAGTGGGATAAAGGAAACTCTTTCTCACTTTATGTATAAAATAGCTTTTGCCAACAAGATCATTCACGTGGTCTATATGATTTGCGTGACTTATGTGTTAATCCGGATTACAGTCTACCCATTTGTCAAGTTTTAACGAAAACAGTCCAGCCGTTTCAATGTGATTGCGTAGCAAACATACAAACTTTCACGTTTTAATATTAGTACAACGAAAGAGTGCCCGAGACGAAAAGTCCAAATATCTAAACGTTTCATCACATGTCATTCAATCAATATACATATTTATTTGTAAATAATGTTGTTCGGCCGTGAGGCATACAAATATAAAAATACATTAACATTAATGATGCCATAAATTATGTCAGAATTTAACTTTCATACAAAGTGGCATTCAGATAAAACATACACAATACAACAAAACATAATGGTATACATATACTACAAAAAACAAGATTCAAGAATAATAACAACAGAAAATCAGTTCAAACGTCCAGGCCCTTGGGGACAAATGAAATAAATAGGTAGTAACTTGAAATACAAAGCAAACAAGAGGCATGAGGTGAAAAGAATATTTGCTAGAGTAGGTATACGCAGTCTGCTATCAAAATATATTTATAAGCCTTATCGATTATTCACATTTAATACCTATTATTATTAATACACGTATCATTAGAACCGTCGCTCAATCTATTCTTAGCTAACGACTATTTATCGCCGCAATAAACAGTGACACGGGAAAACAGTATGTAAACTTCCGAGCTCGCATAATTCTGCAATACACAATGTTCGGGAAAAGGGGAACTAAGTACGAAGTGAAATTTTTCGGTTCAAAGAATATGTTCAGTCCGTATAGGGGCCGTAAACACGTATCACATAGTTTAAATAAATAAATATAGGTAGTTTAGGGACATCTTGTCATCAGGTCGATAGGTACTAGGCGGAACAAGGATACAAATGCACTACGGACAACGTAGAGGATACTTATACGCAATGTTTAAACCGAAGTTTAACCATTTGCGACCAGTTTAATTTTTAATTTCATTGCTCAAGTATTTGCCGTCTATAAATGGCATTCTCTAACTACTGGTAATTGACTCGTGGCTGACTAACCATCAGATAAAACAGAAGACGAAACGCTAAAAATACAATAAATAATAAAAACGGGAAAAATAAAAATCCATAATATCTAAGTTAGAGATGAACTATAAAGTATACACACGGGATATTTATTCCGTACTTAGAAAGCGAAACAGAACAGAAAATACAGCTAAAGTATTCATACTGTTTATATTTCTATTAGGGTTGCATGATTTACACGGCCTTTCTCGTAATTTCTTTGTTTGCGCGCCCATTGTTGAGTTATGCTGTTACTGTCACCGCTTATAATTAATTTTATGCGTGTGGAGAGAGATAAATAATAGTATTCACGCCTTTAGTGAGGAACAAAGAGAAATCTAGGGGTTTTTGCACTGCTTCGGTGAATCCGAATCACAAACAATGGTCCAAATTCACACTCATCAAATGCACCTTCTTCGCTTGGCATATCTTATGTGGCCATCATTCCGATTTGCCAATCATTTTGAATCATTGGGTAAGAAATATCCTAAAGATAGTCTAAATTAGTCTACTTTGTATCAGGTGGTTCGCAAGTCTCTGGTGTTTTAGTAGACGTCATCGTCCCGCATGTCGAATGTCTCGTGAAAACCGAGGCTGAGAAAAGAAAAAATATTTCAATTTGGCATATGAGGTAACGGATATGTGTAGCGTGACGTCGACTGAAATCATTCCAATCGTTCTGTCCGTCAACGTGTTAATCCCGACTAACCCGATGCGACCAAGGAGGAGAGTAGCTCAGGGACACGGGAGTAGGAAAGTTACTTGTAGGGAGGCAGAGTTGATACGTGTCGGAACATAGCCCTCAGTTAACGAGTACGGCGCGTACCTCCCAACGATTCGGTACGTATAACCGCAGGGTTGGTAGTACTATGGGAAGGAGGTGGGTTAACCCGATGCGACTAAACCTGAGGCGGTTGAGTTTCCGTGATGGCTCGCTTTCGGTGAACATGCAAGAGGCGGTGCTATTTGATACCGCGAGCCGGTTTTTGACCCTTTGACCATAAAACAATTTTCACTATATCCATACATGTCCCATATATAACTCCATCAACTGTGCTTCAGATAGGGGTGTTACCGCCTTTAGGATCGACTATAATAAAAACCAAACAGATTAACACGTGTATAGTAACGATTTAATGAAATAATTCGAAAAAGTCAAAATATTACCAGAAGAGTGCGGGCGAAGCCATCGGAAAATGCTATTGCTATGTCGAAACCATGTACAGCGAGCCAATAAAAGTGCGACACAAATTACCGGCAGCTATTAGCGCCATCTATCAGGGCTCCAATAAAACTGTCGCGCGCACTGTCACGGTTCGTGTAGAAGCAGTCAGAAGCACCCTTCGAAAAGTTTTCCGTGTGTACGTGGTACCGACTTCTTAAAACATATACATCCAAATATACACTAGGTGCTTATAAAATGCCTTGAATATCATTAAAGTTTAATATTTATCTATGTATTTTGTATATTAAATATTACTTGTAAATTACAATTGTACCTAATTGTAAATTACTAAGTATTAAATATTACAATATATATTTTTTTAGGTGTATATTAAATATTACTGCACGTAGGTACATAATTATATTCCGTTCTGTTCTGAGACCAAAGTCTCTATCTTACGGGTCGGCTGGAAGAGATTTTAGCTTGCCTTTTGTACAATATCTCTTATTTAACACCTACTTAGTGTACAATACAATTAATGAATAAGAATAAAATAAAATACACATATGATCCAGAAACCCCAATGAAGTTGCAGTGGCAAATACAAATGTAATTTTCCCCAGAACTGGGTGATATCGACACAGTTCGTTTTTTTGTAGAGTTCCACGAAATTATCTTAACGTCAAACCTTCTTATACGGTTTTGCTGCGCATGCTCAGAAGTGCTTCCGATGCTATTTACCTCTTGCGCAACCTCATTCAAACAACTCCCTTTTCTCCGAGACTTCGGACGCTAGTACACACTATGCGCACCGATTTTACACTATGACGCTTGCTTATCGCAGTTTACAGTCCATTTCCCTCAGCACATAGTTCTATATACATATATCACACATGACACTGTCACTTGTTCATGTACTCATTATTCTGTCGTGCATAGAAATAAAACAGAAAAAAAGAAGAAATATAGAAGACGAGAAGAGCTGAAGATCGCGGCGAGCCTTGGGAGATGTCTATATAAGTAGGTATATCCCGACAATACGACTTTTTAGCGGGAACTCGAGAAGTGAAGTCGAGTTTTTGTTTGATTAATTACATAAAATGTGTATTATACGTTCTGTGGTTAATAGTGTAGTTTAAACTTCAATGTGTTTTTTGAGCGTAATGTTTGTGTGATAATCAAATAAAGCATAGAAATCTGTTTTTAGTATGCTTCCAAGCAGTCCTCTTCTGTCCTCAGTAAATCTACAATCAACATGGTGATCGACTCCCGAGTTACTTCGACGCTGACGGCACTGGATATTGACAGGATATGTTTTAGACTTTGAAATTACAAAGAAAACTTGCCACCGGCAGAATGTGCACCATTGCCATATACCTACGAAGAGAAAAAAAATATATCCGACAATAGAGAGACAGACATATTGCTGATAGAGGTAGTAGGTAATAGATGCTTAGCGATAACAATACCGATTAACCAACGGGTTGTTTAAACAACATTTATAATTACTTCACTCATAAATCACACTTATTGACTGCCATAAAAACCAATTTCCCTTGTATTTTAATCTGCTCCTCTATACAAGAGGTACGTTTCATTTTCTTCTATCTCAAGCTAAAATTATCTTTAAGCGTTGTTGTAAAGAAATCCGAGAGAACACGTTATCGATAGGTCGCGTCGGTCAGTCTTCGACGTAATGTGTGAGCGGTAACTCGCAAATTGTCACATTTTAATGGTAGCTAGTAAAATAAGTATATTTTAGTGATGGATCCAGAAAGGCAACCGCTATTGAGCCCCGTTAATCCAGAAGTGAGGTGTAGGAGGTTCAGGTCAGTTTCTGGATTTTTTATAACTTAAGATTATCTATGCATATGATAAAATCGCAACATAGCCGTGTGTGTACATGAAATATTTGTATAAAATAGTTATTGCAGTGTAGGTAGATGTACCTACCTACACAGCAATATACCTACCTACACAGCAATAACTATTTTATACAAATATTTCATTTGTATTTTTCATTTTCATTTTATACAAATATGTGAGAGCCCAAAACAACATTTTTTGGAATTTTTGTCTCTCTGAACCCACATCACGCAAAAGCCGCTGGGCGGATTTTATTGAAACTTGTCATAATTATAATTTATAAGCTGCGTTAACATTTATGGTACTTTTTAATTAAGATTAATTATGAAGTTCCCACGGGAATCACAAGTTCACGCGAACGAAGTGGCTGGCACCTCCAGTTCGATATTAAATCCGTATATTTCTCGTTAGAAGTCCACATTGTCAATCTTGTATTAAAATGCAATCAATATTTTTTAAAGAATTCTGTAAATGAATAAATAGATTTATTTAATGTACCAAATAACGCAATTAAATCCACGCGAGCGAAGCCACGGGCAATAGGTATAGTTCTTACTATAAAAACAATAATTGGTATACTCAAATTCCCGCCTCAGAATCACGTGCTAAGTAATGACTCTAGTAACAATAATGTTATAATCAAATAAGCGGCAACAGTACTGACTGGGCAGCGAATCGATGGCAGCAATTTCAAGGTGGGCCATGTTTAGGTTCTCTGGTGACATGAGCGTCGCCGACCAACGCCAGCCAATGGGTCAGAAGGAGCAAGATGAGAGAGAGGATGGGAGAAATATAAATTGTAGGTACAAATACATTTTTCTTCGAATCTAGAAGTGGGCAACTGGTCTCCCCTGCCCCCCTTTTCGACGCCCTTGTCTGGTGACAGCAAAGAAATAACGACTCCGTCGAGTTTGTGATAAGGTACCTACACTACCAGTAATTTAAAATTATTTACTTCACATATTAAAAATAATTTATGTCGTTGATCATGATTCGCTTGTCATTTAGTATTTTTGCTGCCCATTTTAAATACAAGTGTAATATTAATAGAGTCACAAATTTACGCCCACTTTTCGAGTTAGTAATTTTTATTTAGTTTTGTTAACGTCTAAATCGTCCCATTGCCTTGCCCTCGATTAACAGTGTAATTAATAAAAACAATAATTAACTGCGTAAAAAATCGCGCGGCTGAAGTCACGGCAGTCGGCCATCAACGCGATTTCCCGCCCAAAACTAATTACGTCACTTCCGGGGGAAAAACGCGAGGCTTTGTCGCTCATCACGCAATGGTACACTATTGATTTCAGACGGTTTCGCTCGCTACAAATCTAAAACTTACTCGACTTCGAAAAATCTATAGATTTTGAGATTAATATAGAATTTTGCGATGTGTAGTGTCGGCAAACTGAAAGCATAAACCCATCTCTTCTTGTGGGTATCGTTAACGGCGATTAACGGTTAACAAAACTGCTACCACAAGCCCTGAAGAACTAGATCATCTCTAAAGAGTGGACTCACCAACGCGCTTCACTAGCTTCGCGTTTCAAGGTTATACATCCTCTCATGCATAAGACATGACAATATGCATGAGACAGCCCATGTCCAGCAGTGCACACCATATATAGTCCAGAAGCACCTTTCTGTTCAACCTGTCTTTAAAAAAACTTGGTCTTTCAGGGCACTAACTTACGAAGAAGTCATCCACGCCCGGCAAGAAGCCACCTGGCGCCGATCCCGCTGCTGCCTCGTCTTTATGTTCTGGGCCATAATGACTATGTTCCTATCAATCATGGTCTGCATATTAGTCACAGCACCTAAGTGCAGTTCTGATATAGCGATAAACTCTCTGCCATCAGTACCACCGGTGCATATGACCTTTGCACCTCTGATCACGAGTGGAAGGTTGTCGAATGAGAGAAATGTCTTTGCTTTATAGATGTCTGTTTTTCATTTTATGAGGTGATAAATAATGGATCTTATTATGTACTAACGAGGGTTGCAAATGTCATGAGGCGCGGGGTGATCTTGAATCTCTGATTGTCCAGTTTGTACGAGCTATGCTGTAGGACTTTCTTTTCCTTTTCATATATGGCAATAGTGCAATTAGCAAATGTCAAGTTTTCTTCCAGTCACTTTGAAGTTAGCGAGTCGCTCAGTAAAGTGATAGTAGGACAGAGACGTGTCCTTGGAAGCACAGGATATATGCAGTTTTATGGTTTTATTGATTACCACAAAGATTTTTTTGGCATCCGCCTATAGCATTAATACCACTTTTTGTAAATTTTGTCTGTGCATTTGTTACGTAGATATGTACTCTAGGAAGGGTATGCGGGGGAGTGGAGAGATTTACAGGTACCATTCGATGTTAAAAAGCCAGCTGAGAATACTTGTTCTTTATAAAATAGTTTCAATATACTTTATAATTTCAATTTACCACACCGAAAATGTGGTAAATTGAAACAGCTACACCATTTCTTTTTCATTAATCAGATAATTTTGTTCAAGAGTTAATGCTCATAGACGAACATTTAAATCCAATATTTAGCATTTTACAAATGTGATGTAAAAGAAATTAAGTATCAATAAAACCTTATCCCTTACTTCAAATAGCTAGTTTAAACACAGATGTAATCCAAAAATAAAAGATATGTATTAATTATAAGATTGTCTTTTATTATCATTATAAAAAAAATGTGTAGAAAACGATTTTGTATTACGCTTAAAAACTATAAAATTCCATGGCATTACTAAGCAAGGAGCCTTCTGCATTATTGATGCATATACGCTTGACCCGGGGTTAATCGGGGTATCTTTTAGCCGATGAAAGGGATAATTATAAAATACAATCTATAAGTTATACAGGATTAAATTAAAAAAAACCTACACACTTTTAACACTGAATTTCTCTCGTGAAAATTAATAACGACTTTTCAAAATTCAGAGCGCCCCTTTTTATACAAATCATTCACTCGATCGCACCGCGTACGTTACACTCCCACGGATTTACACAGATGTAGTGGTCGGCTAGGGATTGCAATCTCGCAAACCCGAACAAAAAAAAAGCATTCGAACATGTGTGCCTGCGCAAAGAACAGTTATTAAAGATGACAACAAAAATGTTGAAACTGCACTGAAGCTATTAAAGCTAATAAATCCACCTTAGAGTTTAATCAAGATGTTTTGCAAATCAATTTAACATTAAAAAAGGAACAAACAGACAGAACGACTACTTGATGACAAATTAAACCAAGAAGCGCAGTCAGACATGGCCTTCTCGGCCGCTGGATATACCACATACTCAGTTCTCTTGAAAATTATTATAACGGACGAAACAATCGAAGCAAAATTTCTAAAATAATCGTACCGATTATATTTATTAGAACTCAATGTGATCTACAATTACTGTATGAAAATTAATGAGACGTCTTAAGATATATTCCATGCAAACACATTGAAATTGAAATAAAACATCGATCATACAAAACTTGGTTCCATGCATACAAATTGATGCGATTTATTACTTGTATCAAAATTAATAACACTGCTTAGATATCACATACAAACTGATTAAAATTAAACCGTGGAAATTAATTATTTCTTACCATTTTTTAAATTGAAATGTACATTATAAGAGATGCTGATTTACTCGTATTGTTAAGTCTTAACATTTGATTCAAATTAATATTATTTTACTAACATAAATACTGTTGTCGATTGTTATTTAAAATAATATTCAATTGATTAAATAAAGGTATTTCTGTTATAATAAAGCTTAAATATAAAAAAAGGTGGACATAAAGATATTTTTTGTTACAAATCATACAATTTTAAAGAAAACATTGATTATATCTATCAAACCGCAAAACGCCTAATATACAATTTTTAGAATAAACGAAAACTTAACGGTCTCAAGTTCCCGCCCACTTCTACCATTTTTTTTTAATTCTAAACTTGTCAAGACAATAATTGAGTGTTAAGTGGGTGCAAGTAGTTTATTTAAACCTGTATAAATAAATCAAATGCCAGGAAAAATGCAAGTATGAATCTTAAGGTTCATTTATAAAGGCGATTTTCTCGAACGCGTGCAGAACAGAGAATCGGTGATGAATGCCTGCCCAGTATAAACAACTGTTATATCATGTGATCACGGTTACCATCGACTTTGTATCATCACGTGAACAGTTGCAGGTGAGAATCGTAGGAACTCTGGTCGCATATGAGAATTGTATACAATACTAGGTGTGCCCGGCATGCGTTGCATGGACGGCAATGTCCATCTGGAATAATGTACCTTTCAAATGGTGAAAGATTCCGGTACCTTTCAAAAGATTCAAAAAGTGGTTCCGGAGATTACCCTCCACATACACACAAACTCACAAAATTCGCAGCCTCTCTTTATTATATTAGTATAGATTCTCGTCGGAACCGCTTGCGAAACTATTCTTGTGAAAATGAGCTTTTAAAGTGTAGTTAGTATTAAATGCTGAAAGATAGATCAAAATATTTTTTGGGTTTTGTATTTAGGAAAGTGTAAAAAAATTGGTAAAATCGCAAAAAAAACAATATTTTTTGCAATAAATATTTGTACTTTTTTATGTAAAATAATTCAGTCATAAATGAATTTCAAGGATTCAGAGTACGGGAATGGGAAAGGAAAGGGAAGGGAAAGGTTCGGTCTACGACCTATACAGTGATATAATACATTATTAAATATGTATATGTATTTAATTTTGATTATATCTTTGACTTTTCAATAGAATTTTATTTGGAAAGATCTTAAATATCACGTCAGATTTATTTGAATAACAAATACATTTAATATTTTCTGGAATAATCAAAAATATTCAATTAAAAAATACGTTATAAAAATATATTGTTTACAACATTAGTTACATTTATTTCTAACAAATGATAACATTTCTTAATATTTCATAATAATTCGCGTTTTGATAATGATTACATATGATTAATCGAATCCTCAAAGAAATACTGGACTAATTATTTAAAATTTAGAATATATATATATATATAGTTAAGATTCTCGAAGAAACACCGCTTAATAATTATTGTAGTGAAAGTTTTTGGTATAATACTTTACATGTAAAATTATATTTAAGAACTATTTTCGACATACTACATAATTATATATGTATATATTAAACGGAAACGCGTAACGGACTACAATTAAATAACCGCCAGTGGGCCATCGTCGTATTTCAGGGCGTAACTGGACGCCAAGACTGTATATAACACAGAGCGATTACAACGTCTCTTTTCTTTTTTCTTTGTTTCTTTCAGTTTTTACTCAATAATTACCAAATAGGAAGATGGCCGAAATACGAAGTTTGTTTATTTCACTTGACGTCTCAGCCGTGGTCACGAAGCAGAGTCGTAACCGCGAGTAAAATAATATTTTATTTTAGTCGTGGTCACGAATCAGGCACACAAAGGCGTTTGGGACCCGTTTAATATATAAATATGTGTACAAAACGCTTAAATTAAAAGTAATATTGATCTTAAATCAAAAATATCTAAAATCACAATGACCTAATTAAACACATAGTGAATGTGAAACCGTGTTTCGGTCAAATAAAATGTAACATTCACGAAGAAAATGGACTTTATTTGAAACGTTCCTATTTTATCAAATATTAAATACATTTAATTAAAATTTAAAAATAAAAGTGCAATTTAAAAGTACATAAATAGCACTATCCCAACTCCTCGCGTGGATGTCGTGAATGACGACTTAAAGGAATAACCAAGCCGCTACCACGAGCCCCGGGGATGACGACTTAAATGAATAACCAAGCCGCTACCACGAGCCCCGGGGACGACGACTTAAAGGAATAACCAAGCCGCTACCACGAGCCCTGGGGAGCCACACCAGGTCTAAAAGAATGCACACTCCAACCCACTTGGGCGGCAGCGTGGCGTTTTAATACAACCCGCATGCACACGACAATGTGTGCGGCGGTGGATACCGAGAGGGTTGGTTGCAGTTCACATTGTATAAAAAAACACAGCTTGATCGCGTTCGGACGACTACAAACTTGTTATTGCGTGTTTAACGTTGTTCTGAATGAATAAGTTTGTTCTACAACGTTGTATTTGCGGTTGGCACCACCTAAAATTGTCTATTGAATATGTTGACAATGGGCTGCAAAGGCGTTTTGTATTTGTTCCAGCGCATAATTGGCCAATATAATACCACGACTACTATGAAACGTCACTAATTAAATAGATGTAATAATTAAAATAAAAGTAATTTTAAGGGATACAGGGTTCAATAAATTTGTTTATGTCGTCATGTTTTAATAGAAATATACCACAGTTTTATATAGACACGGACACTCGTTAGTATACAGTGGTTGAAAATTATCTTTGTAAAAAAAGATTCTGCTGGTCCCGTAGAAAATAGCCAGTGCTCGGAATAGGCAATGCCATTTTATGGAATTTTTGATAGCTATCGAATATGGACATACCAAAAAAATCTCGGAATTGTTAAAAGGCTATTAAAACCAGGGGATTGTCATAATCCACATATATCTTACTATAATTAAATTAGAGTATACTCATATTATATTTCAATGAGAAAGCAACGTATGGTCTTCCAAGTATTTGAGGTGTTAAAAACTTGTTTTGTCTTGTTATTCTGTGACTGTTTAATTTGTCATATATAGCTGTATTAAACGTTATTAGTCGTATTATTAGCAGTTACGTTAAATTATATGTAAATTCTAGGTTAAGGTATATATATATATATATATTGTACGAGCCTTAGTTGCTTGAAGTAAATAAATAAACAGATATACACAGATTATCTGACAAGACAATAAAACTAATTTGTAGCACTGCAGTAGTTGAATACTTGAAAACAAGCTGTAATAAATTCAAAATCCCGGAATTAAGAAGACATAACCATATTAACACATACATTTGAGTTTGTTGTTTCGAAATAGCACTACATATTCCGATTATCTCTTCATATCAATGAAATTCCACAGGAATGCAAAGAGGCATATAATGGTATACCCGAATTGGCAATATCTATTTCGATTATTAATTAAAAAAAAAAATTAGGACATATCGACTTTTTTATAGCAAAGAAATTCCACAGGAATTCGAATAGGAATAAAAAGAGGCAAAATGTGAAGTGTATAAAACTCATTGTCCGTCGTTGTACATCTGTTTTGTATTCAACACAATAATTGTTGTATAATGCTTATATAATAACCTATTGTCAAATAATAAATGCAGAAATAATAAAGTCTATTTGTTACGTAATTAACCGTAATAAAGAATCATTTATTGAGTACAAGGCGTATAGTTGAGTTTCGTCCGAAGGTCTGTTTTGGTTGCTGTTCGCCAAAATTGTCAACTCCTTGAGAGTGTCGTCTAGGATGTTTTTGTCGAAGCTGGGGAGTGTAAAAAAAAAATGTGAATATTTTGTTTGGAACACAACAAATATGTCAAATTTCGCTTCAATTTTATTCCATTTCTGTCTGTGTTACATCGGTTTTAGAACCGCACCACTCCATCTTTTCATGGGTGTCGTAAGAGGCGACTGAAGGATAAGAAAGTCGCTATCACAAGCCCCGAGGAACAACGCCATCTATAAAGAGTGGACGTGCCAACCCGCTTGGCCAGCATACAGTTTTAATGCCACACACATCTCGTGCTGAAAACAATGTGCACGAGGACGCTCGTGTCCATCTGTGGATGATAGTGGCCGGTATACGTCTAACTGCGCGGCGAGCGTCCGCACCGCACGCGAGCGCAAGCACGCTTACTCGTTGGAGGCCGAGGACTAATAGCTGGGAAGTTAACTTTGTTGTTAATCCAGGTATTAGTATACTCACTGTCTAACGACCGCGTCGAACGCCTCCGGCAAGTCGTGCGCATCTAGCGGCGCGTCTAGCCGCGCGGCGAGCGTCCGCACCGCGTCCGCGCCGCACGCGAGCGCAAGCACGCTCACTCGCACGCGACTCAGTACCGGTTGGAGTCCGAGGGCTACTAGCTGGCTGGTTAACTTTGTGTTTATCTGGAAATTATTCAATGAATTATTCAATTCAATTTTCACAATTTCAATTTATTTATTGGGAATTTGCGTTACAAAGGGTTACCATACAGTCAGATTGTCACATTTGCCAGTAGTGGCGTGCAAAAATACATAAGAGATAGATACAAAACAAATGTTAACGGAAATACACTTCAAAGCTACACTTAATTCAAAATACCAATTATCACAGTATGAGTAGTATTTTATAATTCATATAAAATTATTATTTATATAATAATTGACCATTATTAGATATAATTGTTATTATATAAATAACAATAATTATTTATATAATATATTGTGTGTAAACAATCGTTTACCGCACACGAATTTAAAAGATATATGTGTGTTCAAACAAAAAGGGACCAGATGGTTGGAGTTATGGGCAGATTTAGAAACTAGATCAACGCCAAAAAGGTGTATTTAAAAAAAAACAAATACTAAAGTTTCATCTAAAAAAGGAAGTTCCGCTTGGCAGTTACATAGTGGTGATTTATTATGAAAATTTAACTAATATTAATACAATATTTAATAATGATTAGCGCTAAAATGAGAAATAACATTTATTTTTCACGTGAGAATGACAGATTGTAAATTTAAATGTATTTTTTTTCTTTATTGCAACGGTATTCTTGGTTAGACTAAGGAAATCAGTCCCATAATTTGCCAAAATGTAGTAATCAGTCTAAAAAACTTTTTTAAATCAACTACTCCTACCTACTCCTACTCCACTCTCGTTTATATAAAAATCTTTCATTGATATGCAGGAGAAACAGAGTTGGAGCGAACCAAAGATATTAATTAATCAACATGGTAAAAGAGCAATGACTTTACAATGACTGTAGGCAATGACTTTGATGTTTTAATTTTTTTATGGCAATCAAATTTCCCCGACTTTCCAGGTCACGTACTGAAATCACTGATTTTCCCTAACCACTTTCAGTTTTTCTGAATTTCACAGAATGTGGACAACCCTGTTAAAATATGCAGTCGAAATATAGGGATCAACAACCGAGTTGGCCGGTGGTGGCTTGATAGGGAAAGTGGTATGTGGTGCAAACTTTGGAAGGAGTCTATGTCATACTGTGGAGAGATGGCATATTATGGTATATGACATTAATACTTCAATTCAAAAAGGAAAAAGAAAACAAGAACATATAATTATAAACTATGGACTCAGGGTAATTCTAACCTGATTTTCGTAGTAAACTCTCTTGGGCTTGCTCATACGGTCATTGGCGGTGATAAAGGTAATGGTGGTATTCGGACAGTTAGACTTCTCGTTCTCTGACCAGCTCGTTGAACGGCTGACGTTACCTGAAATGAAGAATGTGGCTATTATGTAAATTATTTATAACCATAGACATATACGTAGAGGACATGGTTATTGATACTCCAATTTGACAATCATCAAAGGGAAAAAATGAATGCGAGCCCATTGAGGATTTAGTCGATTCTATGGTCTCCACAATTGCGGACTGTGACATAATGTGACAAATTGTGACAAAAAAGCAATATGAAATTATCTTATCATCGATAAGTTGAATTATTCGTCATTTTTTAATATTTATCTAAAAATCTATACTAATAAAAAATCAGTGTCTAAAAAAAAATAGCTTTTAAAAATTATATCCGGCCGCCATTTAAAAGGTTACATTGTTAGGTACGTGAAGTACGTCAGCTCTTGTATTTTAAAGTAGTCCATCCCATATATGGCGTTAATTCATTCTCTAAGATATTACAGTAAAAATGTGTCTTTTAAATCTATGTATTATTATGACGATACTCTTTCGAGTATTGTGCTTTACTACTTGCTACTAAATTCCTAAGAACTGGTCGCGAGCGTTATTTCGATGACACGTTGTATATATACAAATCTGTGTACACAAAGCAGCGATTTCCACATTCCATTTTGAATCTCTTTCTGATATTGTTTGTATTTACTCGGAAATAGATGCAAAAGAGATGGAATGTGGTATTAATATATCTTACGGTCAAGTGCTAAATCAGTTCATCAAGAAATTGTAAAACCTTACCTTCAGGGCTTCGTATAACTTCAGGGTTCAATGTCTGCTTCACGAAATCAAGCACGTCCACCACTTTCTGTTCACGCACCCTGTTAGAAAAAATACTCTCACTTGAGGTCTTTACTTGTCTTTTTGTATTATTTTTATGAATTGGGAGTGTGTGGGTGGACATTGCAATTCCGCAGCCGCAGGGCGCACTCGAATGGCCACGTGATCCTGCCCTCACACTGCCGTCACATATATCGCATTTCTCACGTCATCATATTCCTCCAATATACATAAGTGTTTCGGTAGTTAGTGAGCTATGCCAGATGCCATTGCCATCCTATCTTATTCTCTCAACCCCCTCCTAAATTTCCAAAGGTAGGCAGCGCATCTGAGGGCGTGCCAACGTTTGCAATTCTGGACTGACGTTGGCATGTACCGCGGATGTCTGCGGGCGACAGTGTTCACTTACCACCAGGTGGACTGTTTGCTCGTCTGCCGCCTTCTTTCTATAAAATAAGTTTCTATAAAGAAGCGGGCGGCAGGTCTCTCCGAGCAATCCCCGCGTTGCCACGCCCCGCATCCCTGAAACCGTGGAAAGGACTCACTGACCTTGTTGGTCTATAACTTTTCCATCTTTCTGTTACTTCTGTCTCTCTTTACTGACCCAATATTTAAGAGAGGATTTTTTCCTTTGACTACGACATGCTGATGTTCTTCCCTTAGCTTTAGCTTCAGGATTCACTTATACATCGACTATAATTTTTTGATCATAATTTCGGAACAGGCGCAAATCCTGTCACACCCTACGTTATCAGTCACATCAGACTGCCCCGGTATTACTTACCTATCGCCAGTGCAGCAAGTGGTCCTAAGACTGCCCTCGTCCTGTATCACGATCCCAGCTCCGGTTACTTCGTGTAGTTTGTGCGGGTCGCAGTAGGCTGGTTAAGTGTAACAGTTGTACGAGGCCGAAACCAAAATATCAATGACTTGTCTTTAGCTATAATTTACCGTAGATATCATCAAAACGACGTTGAACTGCCCTAGAATCTCGGGTCCAGAAAATTGACTTTACACTGCCGTCCTGTATCATGATACCGGCGCCGCCGGTGACTTCATGGATCTCGTGCAGGTGTCTTTAATCACAAACTAAATGTCTAAACTGGTATAAAGCCCTTACACACTAGATATCAAATAGACATTAAGCGGCCCTAGAACTCACCTATCGCCGGTCCAACAAGTGGCCCTCACACTGCCTTCGTCCTGTATCACGATCCCAGCGCCGGTAAGTTCGTGTAGTTCATGCGGGTCGCAGTTGGCCGGCCACGAGCAACACTTGTATCCGGCGGACCATAAGTCTTTGATCATATTGGCCCTTTTGGCCGCGGCTGCGTGCTCTTTCCCACTACCGGCATTACCCCCAAGACAAACGCAGATGAGGGTTGACTGTATGGAATATGTTATTGAACAGTTAATAATGTGATTTGTATAAAATCTACACAAGCGGATGTTGTAAATCGTAATCGATACCAGAAATAGAAAAATAAAGAAACAACGACGCTTTAGTAACTTTTTATTCCATAGGATGCTTTTTATTCTGGAAAATTGATTAGTTTTTTCTAGGGGAAATAAATTATTTTTAAAACGAAATATACGCGGGCGAATCTGCCGGCAACAGCTAGTAAGAATATATAATATAAATATGAAATTCTTTGTCCTTTTATTTACCTATCAAGCTATAATCATGTCCTGCTTGACTGGTCAAATTCTGGGTCGATATGGGATCAACGCCAAATTAATAGGCAAATACAAGACAGGAATACGCAGAAGATAAGGTCCGTCAGCGTGTACGATATAAGTTCCTTACAAATACAAAATTTCTTTATTGTTCAAAATTGTTTTAACGTAGGTACACAAAGCAGGGCGTTCAAATTACGAAAAAGGTCTATATGGAATAACAATTTTAGATCTCGGGTTGCTTGTTCATTAAATTTATTACATTGTTGAGAATATGTGAATCAATTGTTATATTAAAGGTTAATCAAAATTTAACGGTAATTACACTAAATGACTTGCAAATACAAATTCAATCAATTCATATTTTGTACCTTACCTCAACACTCGTCAAAGCTGGTGGTATTCCAGTCTGTATTTTCGTTAAAATGGCGGCCATCCGCTCTAAACACATAGAAAATCCGACGGAACAGGACTTCAGTCCGTCACTTTCCTTCTCTCTTGCTATTTTCCAGAATTCTTCTACTACTGCGTTGTACCTATAACAAAAAGGTCTGTATTTTTTCCTGAAAAATCAATTTTGTTCACCATGTCTTATTTAAATTAAAGTAAACGATGCGAAATCTACAATTCCTCTCTTGTATGTTGCCATGAAAAAAGACATATCTGTAACTAACAGGTAACGAAGAATAAGTAGGTATCAAAAATAAGTCTTGGGAGCGTAATTTTACCTTTGAAACGTGAATTAATTAGGTACCTTTAGGGTTAGGGATATATTTAAAACTGTTGCTTAAATTATTTTTCTTTTAACATATAACAAAGTAGTCCTTTATTACAACTGTAAAAATCATAATTTAAAAATACCTATGGTATGAGCCAGTTGAAAGGCAGATTTCGGTAACTACTGTAGGCTTTAGAAAAAGTGTTTAGGTAAAAATTGTACAGCTTGACGAGGCCTATCCGACAACATTATATCCATGACGTATAGATGGCCATTTTATTAATTCTTACATCCCTCATGCATAAGGGGACCCGTGTCCAGCAGAGTACGAGCAAGGGGCTGGGGCTGGTTACTGGTTACTGTTACCTTTCAGCTACACAACATAATCATAATAAATAAACATATGTATTTACCTTCCTCCAGCAGCTATGAGGCTGCCGTACCGATGTTTGACGTTAGGTTTCTGATCGCTACGTATTACGTACATTTGCCAAAATACTCCGCAGTGTTGCTTTGCATTGTACGCTAGGAATGGCGCCACTGTCACTGGACACTAAAATTGAAATAAATTGATCAAATTAACCTAAATTGAACAATTGAAAAAATTAGAATCAAAGGGTTCAAATTGCAATTTTAGGTTCAACCGTTTTTTTCTCATTCACACTCCAATCCCTTAATATAGACGATGTCTGAAGTTACACTGGTATCATAAGGTGCCTAATTTTATACGTGCAAAGAGTGACCGATATCACGGGTTCTTGTTAAAAGGTGATATTTTTAACAGATCGAGAGATATGTCGGTAAAATTGTCGATATAACGGCCCACACTAGGATTGTGTGTACCACACTGTGTCGTGGGTCCAGAGACTCGTGTACGCTGGTCGCACTACCCAGATCAGAATAAACATTTGGCTATAAACAAAAGAATGTCCGACAGGGATCGAACCTGGAGCCTTCTACACAGCAAGCAAGGGTACTACCATCTGGGCTAACCTATGATTATTTGGCCTGTTTAACCAGCGTTGTCACTTATAACGATTTTTTAGTGAGATCCATAAAGGTCTCCGCATCCTAGATCTTTAGTATTTCTATAGTGATTTTAACTCTACATGTCTACATCTTTAACCCACCAAGGGTGATGAACAACTTTTTTCTTGTTTTACCCGAATTTGGCCGGAATTTCGTGTAGCTGCCCGATTTGCCCATCCCAATCATCAGTCGGTCACGTGAAAGCGACGTGTGCGCATGGTGTGGTGTTTTGTTGCCATCCCGGTCTGTTACACCGGCATCACCAATTACGTAAGTAAAATAAAACAAGTACAATTATTTTTTATTACAAATCTTCCTTGGCAATATATGTTTATGATATTTTTTATATCCTTCTTATTGTTTGAGCATAGACAATTTTATCAGTCTTTAAAATGTTGCATTTATCGTAATTTTTGATATATTAGTCGTTGTTTCAGGGTGGATTACAAGAAAAAACAACGCCGTCTTCAATCTCTCAATTTGTTCAATAAAAAACATGTATTATATCTATTTGTGTATGAATATAACAAAATAATGTAGTTACCGATATACACATTTGGATATTTTTCATACTTGATGAACTTGATATACTCTGATGGCGGCGTCACTAACGATCAAAGTTTATTTCGCGTCACCATTGGCGGGTTAATCATTTGATGTATTTGAACAGAGTTGTCATTTGTAATCAATACTTTTATTAATTGCATAACTTACCTCCTAGAGCCTGCCATATTTATTCAACGCTTTCAACTCTATGAACACGTAGACCTTTGACCATTTGGGTTGTTTAACCAGAGGTTGCACTTATAACTAATTCATTGACCAAGATTCATCATGCGATAAAACTTACCTCGCATCCCAGAGCTTTGGCATTTCTATACAACGCTTCTAACTCTCTGCACGCGTGGAGTGCCAGTTTTGACCATTTGGCATGTTTAACCAGATTGTTTATCCAATCTTTCAGTTCGTAAACACCGACGTCAGTCTCCATTAGACTCTGTAATTTACGGACCGCGTCTTCGGGAATACAGAGGGAAGTTAGATGTGTTTCTAATTGGAGGGTGGTTATGCGACCTGTGAGAAGAATTTATTTATTTAGGTACTAACGGTGTATCCAATCCTTCGGTGGATTATGATCGGAAACCCCTAGTGATTTTCTTTATTATTTTTCATGGGACTTTTGTCTACTTTCGGACATTTTGTGACTTTCGGACATGTCAGAGACATTTTTGAGGAGGATAGTGCACGCTGCAATTCAACAGCCGCTGGGCGCGCTCGACTGGCTACGTTACCCCTCTCTCACAGAAGACTACCTTGAAATGTACTGCATTTCCCACTTTATATTATTTCCCTAATGTACGTACGTGTTTCGGCAGTGAGTGAGATGTGCTAGAGCCCATTCCCATCCTATCCATCCCCATTTCTCCAAATCAATTCCTATATATCTAAAAGTAGGCAGCGCATCCGGGGCCGTGCCAACATTTGTAATTTTGGAGTAATGTTGGCATGTATCGCGGATCTCTACGGGCGACAGTATCCACTTACCATCGGGTGGACTGTATGCTCGTATGCCGCCTAGTGATTTACTAAAAGACACAAAAAAGAAAAAAATGTCAGTTCCATGATGTTATCATGGAGCTGACATTTATTAGTATTAGTATTAGGAGTATTTAGACTACATTAGTTTATTTGGCTAAAGCTTAATACAAGCTTAGCCATGTAAAAGAATGTGGTTTATAGCTCCGCTAAGATGCTGAACATTCCAGACATATATTTTCAATTTAGACAAAAAAAGAAGTCTTTGTTCTGCTAACATTCCATCAACCGATGATACGCTCGTGATTTTAGTAAATCACTAGCGGAAAGTCTAGTGGGAAGGCCTGTGCTAAAAGGACGTTAAAAAATACTGACATCATAATCACTAAGAATCTTGGTGATTTTTTTTTTAAACTTACCAAAGCTAATATCAACTAAAACAGGATAGACATCAGCGTGCTTATCCTGTGGGACTCCACAGGAGAGCAACAGTGTTCTCAACAACTCCGTGTGGTTGAGTTGAAGAGTCACTTTGAGAGTACTCTCGGAAGCTGCCCGACTAGCTATCACCAGTAATTCTGCGTCTGACCATAGAGATTCTGAAATAGGTCGTTGGAATCACTGAATAGGTCATGAAATTTACGAGGGAAATTACAAAAGAAAACGATTAGAAATGGTTGACTACGTTCGTGGCGGTCGGGGAATGACGTACAAGCGACGCGGGCACCGCCACACTCCCTCGCTTCTCCACTAGTGGCGCCCGTGCAGTTCTCCCACTATTCTTCATGTCGATACATTGAACTGGCACGGAGTAAAATCAAAAGGATTGTGCGAGAACATAGGTGCATGCAGATATATCGTTCAAAAATTAACTAGATTTGACTTTATATGCAATTTATCAAGTAAATACAAATGTCAGGGAAAGTTATTTGGGACATGGTATGTCTGTTGAAGAGCAGTATTGGAAGAATGCCAGATTAATGGAAAACAATAGACGAATTGATCATACAATTGGGAGGCAATGATAGCGAGAACGAAAGTAGTGAAAATTCTATTAGCCCCAGTTCTGATTCAGACTTCGATTAATAATAATATATTACTATGTAACTTTAGATTTAAAGAAAAATATTTTAAAATTTATTTTGTTTTGATATACTATCGATTATCGATATGTTAACCTGGACGAGCGTGTCGCACTAGGCGCATTCCTTACGCACGCCACGAACATACGAGTAGTCACCGATTGTACTTAAGAAACGATTACTTAGTAGGGGAAGAGTGCACGCTGTATTCCAACAGTTGCTGGGCGCACTCGACTGGTCATGTTCCGTCTCTCTCACAGAAGACTACTCATTTCCCACTTTATCCTGTTTCCCCAATATACGTACGTGTTCCGTAGTGAGTGAGATATACCATAGTCCATTCCCATCCCGTCCCAGACTATTCCTCCCCATTTTCACAACCCCTTTCTAAATCTCTAAAGGTAGGCTGCGCATCGGGACGTGTGCGAACGTTTATTACTTTAGACTGATGTTGGCATGTATCGCGTATGTCTACGGACGACAGTATCCATTTACAATCAGGTGTACTGCATGCTCGACTGCCGCTTTTTTTCCATAAAAAGACGATTTTCGAATTTTTTGTCTAGCAATTTTGAACATATATACGTTCAAAATTGTTAGGCACAAAACGGGAATTTTATAGGGTCAGGGTGTATGCTCCAATCACATAGTCGACTGGGCGCGTCTATTCTTTCTCACGAGTTAGTCTTTTCACACAGAAGACTGTCGTAAAATATACTATGTATGTGTATCGAGAGTGAATAAGATATGACAGAACCCATTTCATTTGATGAGTACAATAAGAGATGTCTCTCATACCATTATATTATATATCCTATAGCGTCCCTTCCTATCCATAAAGGAATCTATTTATCTAATTATACATTTTCATTTCACGTCATCCTCGATAAAAAGGATTGGGAGGTGTAAAGAGATGAGAAAAACTCCCATCTTGTTATACTTCCTATTTCTCATCTATGCAGCCCTTTCTACAAATCCACTCCTAAATCAGAGTACATCGCCGTGTCCTCTGAGCGAATTTCTTTTTTATTATGTTATGTATTATGTTTAATAATTGTCTTGTATCCAGCTGTAAAATTTGATTTGATATGTATTGGAACATGTAGGTCGTATTACCTGTTCATGTTTTCTATTAGTAGGTACTTGCTTATGAAATTGCCGTTTTATATAGAAAAAATCAAATATTTTTTTTGTATGAAATTTATATATTTAATTAATCGAAGTATTGACCATTATTATGAACTCCTGGGGACAGGAATCGATGAATTCTCTGAAGGCGTTTTTCACTGCCTCATCGGAGTTAAATTTATTCCCTTGTCAAAAATTATACAAATTCCGAAAAAATGGTCTGGCGAGTACGGTGGGTGCCGGAGAGTTTCCAGTAGAAGCTCCTGTAACTTTGAGACTGTCTATCGTGCAGTGTGTGGCCGAGCGTTATCATGGAGACGTTTGGGACATTGTTTGGCTGGATCTCCTGAGTTCAACCAGTGTGACGGACGTTTACGATTATTATACCGGGTCCACTTCTCATCCCAAGTTACAATACGATTCAGCATCCCTTCATTTTTGTGCCGGTTTAGCAAATTAAGGTAAGCTCCAAGACGTGTTTGCAGCTGACTTTCATTAAGCTCATGCGGTACCCACTTTCCGACCTTCTTCATTTTTACGATTTGACACAAATGAATCAATATCGTGTTGTCACTTACGCTGAAGGCTGCTGCTAACTCAGATGTGGTTTGAGATGAATGAGCTTCCACTATTGCTTTCAATTCGTCATTATCGACTTTAGTCTCTGGTAGTCCACAGGGCTTGTTCTATAGCCCGAAATTTCCAGAACGGAAAAAACGCACCGTGCGTTCATTTGCCTCGTTTGATCTGTATACATCGTAGATATTGCGTGCTGTCTGTACTGCGTTGCTGACACGACGGAACTCATTGCGAAAATAACGCGAATTTTTAACTTTCCCATGGTCGCAAACACAACGATATCTAAGCAAAAAGTCGTTTGACGGAAAACAAATAAATAGCTAATTTTGAAAAAGAGAGTCGTAGCTTTAAATTGAAATCAATTTGAAGTTGAAATTCCAAACCAAACGCAAGATAACTAAATTCAAATTGGCTATTGAACAAACGACAATTTCATAGGTAAGGACCTAACATATATTACATATTGTTATATGTAATAACAATATGACCGTATGTTTCCGAAATAAAGGAAATAAATAAATCTCCAAAGGTAGGCGGCCCATGTGCGTTGGCACATCGTAATTTTCCGCTAAAATTGACATGTGTCGCAAATGACCGATAGTATTTTCATCCGCCAGCAGGTGAAAAGTTTGCTTGTCTGACACATTTTTCTATGAAATATGCATGTAGGAAAACTATTAATTATATTATAGCGATAATTATTAATGGAGAGATATTTAAAAATTAATTATTATAGCGATATCTAAAATCACATCGGAAATAAATGAGTGAGCAGCAGAAATACTAAATGTGGCAGCAAATATAAAGGTGAGTTAGGTTCCCTGGTAACAATAGAGACAATAGTAGTCTCCATCGACATACGTAGTGATTAAAAATTAAAAAAAAAATTGTTTTCTTGTTTATGATTTGCTGCCTATTTAGTATTTTTTTGCTGGTCGTTTAAATACAAGCCAAATTAAATCATGAGACCGAAGGAAATAAAAAAAAAGTAAAATAACGTTACGTACCCGTCTTGGGCGTAACAATATCGAACGCGCACTCGATAATTTCACGCGGATGGAATCCTTTCGCTTGTTTTTCTCGAAATACTCTATCGACGATGTATCGACGCATGTATTTTATTCCAGTGTATGCAGTGTGTCTAAAATTTTGAATTATTTAAACGTTTGAGCGTCAACGATAGGCGTATCCGATTTCTAAGTTAATCAATGATGGATAAATCCGTTGTAGGTTAACTGATTTTTACTTAGATGTCGGGTACAGGTGTCAGGCGACGAATATCTTGAAAGAATGATTTGAAAGTGTCAACAGTTGTGCCTACAGGCCCCGCGACTAAGGAACACTGTGTGCTCGAAGCCTTACCATCAAACGGACTGTCTAAGGCCCGGATAAAGAAATGTCAAGGTCAATACATTTTTTTGACTAATCGGTTCTAAACGCGTAAAATCGATTACTATCTATAATTACGATTTATCGTCGAATAAGTCCGGAGACAGTGATAGTGTAGAGTGGCACGGGCTTTTCGAATGTAAAGATCAAATGTGGGTAGATAAAATTGCTGGCAGCTCCCATACTGGACTACCGGCCACTTCAGTCAACTCGTGATTACGGCGTGATTTTACGCGTTTAGACCCGATTTACAATACATGTGTACAAAACGCGAATTTTTAAAGAGTTATATATCACTAAAAATCTTACAGAAAATAGGAAAAATCTCCCATTCGACTGGCATCTGTAACCAGGTATTTTTTTTTTCAAAAAAAAAAAGGGAGTTCAAATAGATATGGGCACCTGTGGTATAACAACAAAAAAAACATTTTATTGATACCTGGCAAAAGGGAGTCTCAAGTCGTGAGGCAGATAACACACGGATCCCGATGACGTCATCAATTTTACGGCCTTTATTGATTGATCCCACCCTTTGGCTCGGGGAGTAAGAATTGGTGGGGAGAACTCAGATGCACCGTGACTTTTGAATACCTAGAAATAATGTAAAAAAATATATCAATAAGGGAGTGTGCACGCTGCAATCCTAGAACCGCTGCGCGCAATCGACTGGCCACGTGACCACTACTGTAACATGTACTGCATGTCCCACGCCATCAAATAAACGTATTCCCCCCAAACACATCATTTAATCATTCCCCCAAACGTACTGTACATACGTGTTTCTATAGTGAGTGAGATATGCCAGGGCCTTTCTCTATAGTACTTTCTCTGCTCATTTTCCCAATCCTGTCTCCAAATCCATTCCCGAATCTCCGAAGGGGGTTTTGCGCATCCGGGGGTGTATCAACGTTTGTTATTCTAAACTGATGTTGTCATGTATCGCGGATGTCTATGGGCGACAGTATCCACTTACCACCAGGTGGACGGTCTGCTCGTCTGCCGTCTTCATTTTACAAAAAAAATATTATTATAATTAAAATTCCGATACCGCGTCAACCCGTGTATTCGCTTCCGATTTGACTTTGTTGTTGGGCCGGCTGAAATACATCAAGAGATGCGAGTGTTAAAAAACTGAAACTTTTTACCAAGCATGTGAAATATGGACTCAAAAGGACTTGAATCCGGAGCTGTAACTTTTTTTTTTCAAAAAAAATATCCCGTACAAAAACCATATACCCATATCAAACAGACAGGCGCGTTACACAAAGGTCGGTAGTCGGTGGTCAATATTTAGTGTTTAAAAATATACAGACGGATTTTATTTATGGATATCCTCGCCCATACGCACGCTGGACGCCGCTGTCCAAATTCGGACAAATCCAGAGAAACCCGAAGATTGACGGCTCCATTTACATTTAATTGTGTCTGTTTTTTTTCATCTTTTTTTTATAGTAATTACGGACATACAGTTAAAGTTAAATACCTAGTCAGGCCCTAAATAGAGTTACAATAAAGAAAAAAACATCAATGGTAGTTAAAACATGAACTAGGTAGTTAAAATACATATACTTACTTACCATAATGACTGCATGTTTTATAGCAGCCAAAACTTCATTAGGCCGAGTTTGCATCTCTTTGTGGTAAGTAAGGTCCTCAGCTGGCGACTGTTTCTGGTCGAGACAAGCAGCGACTAGTCGCTCATAGTCCCTCGAGTCTCTGTTGTGGAGGGTGTGGGATAGTAGCCCTTGTACTTCAAACTTGGACCTTGGACGTGGGACGTGCTCGCTAGCGAGCAATTCTGAGCAAGTGGGACGGACAGATGGGTCGTGATTTAAGAGCCATCTGAAAGTGGACGAAGTTCAATATATGGGACTGCTTGTTTTCTCTTAGGATCGGTTTAGTGTTTTTAAAGGTTTCATAATTGTTTGTGGTATGAATAAATGAATAATCGAGTCAGTAAATGGACTGAATGAATAATGGATGAAAATTCATTATTGCATTACTCTTTTAATTTTACTTATTATACAACGTGTCATTGAATTAACGTAAAAGTTGAAAATAGGTTTTTAACAACTTGGTTAAGTACCGAGAGTAGAATCGATTCCAACGGGATTTTTTCATAACGTTCGGCGTAACGAAGCAGATGAGGTGAACCAGTTCATTAAGAAGTCAAATTTGAAACTTAAGTACTACGTAATATGAATGTTGAGTTTTCAAAACACATGAACTAAAGAATTTGAAACCTACTCAACATAATGATATAATACTATTAGACTATAACGTGCCTGCCCTATAGTGCTCGTATAATATATCTAGTACGTATTGTCAAATCGGTGTGTTCAACGTAAGATACACAAAAATAATTTCAGGCACCCAACAGATAGTAAAATTATTTAAAGGAAAGGTTAAACTGCAATAAAGCAAATATACATGAAGTGAAGAAAACGACACAATATAAAAACGTTACACCTACTTCCTACATCAAAAAAATACCAACTTATACTATAGAGAAAAAAATAACTAACTTTAGAACATGTATCTGCCTGGAATATTCATCTTTCAGGAAATCCTCAGGTATGATAATTTTCTCTGTGCGTATTTCTTCTATCACTTTTATTCTTTCTGCACCAGTTTGGAACGGATAAAACATCTCAAAAAGTATAATCCCCAAGGAATATAAGTCCACTTTCTGATTGTATGAGACTTTGCTCGCCGATTGGAGTATCTCTGGTGCTACGTAGAGAGTTGTGCCGATCTGAAATACATATACGTTAATTGCTAAATGTCTTTATTTATTTTATTTATACGGATTTTTTTTAATGGAATTGGACAATTGATATAATTCATATTGACATTCACATTTGGCAATTTGAATAATACCTATTGATTAATGATGTAATAATAATTAATGTATTATATAATTAACGTTTAGGAAGTAGTAAACTGGCCCACTTTTTAAATTGCTTCCGGTTTTTCTTAATGGCCAGTTTGTAAGCGGGATAGTTGCCACCCAAGCCGCGACAGCGCGGCGTGGTCCGAAGATTTGTGATTTCGAAAACTTTTATTTCAGACAGTTCTATGCTGATTGTGATGTCACAGATTGATTCCACTTTTACAGTTTGCTGCGTTTCTTTATTAAACAGTAGCAATTCTGCTCGCCGTCATCCTTCAACAAATCCCTTTATATGTTTATCCCCTTATCTTATTCATTTGATCCCTTTATTCCTAATTTTTAACAAATGCTAATTAGACAGTGCATTTGTTAGCGTGCAAATTGTAGTATTTGTTCCTATATAATCCCTGTATTCACTCGTAGAAATATCTTATCACGTAATTTATACTACACGAGTACGATTTAAATTTGTCTATTTTCCGTTTTATTTCACTCATTTATTTAGGTAAATATTTCAACATTTAAATTTGTTCACTTAATCCTTATATCTCGCCTGTTACGGGCGATAGTTCACGTGTGTCTTAGTATTTAAATTTAATTGTTGTGTTTTTATATTCTCTTATGTAAATCTGACATTCCCCTTCACAAGAGTAAAGCCAATAATAATAGCACACCAATAATAGCAGAAACTTATAAAATCTCACAATGACAACCAAAATAACAGAGACGTTGACATGGCAAAGCTAGATTTGTATAGATCGTGTTTTTGTTTACGTGTTAGGAAAACAGGATATTTTCAAAATTTGAACATGATTTATTATTAATATGGCCTTTTTATATTATAACTCAAGATTCTGAACTCTATACAATGATAAAGATTTCTGGTTAAGCAATTTTTCATTATAAATTTAAAATTTTAAGAGTGAGACAGCCTCATTTTGACAGCCGTGTATACAAGAGGAAGGCTCCTGGACTCTGGTCAGTCAGTCGTCGGTTGAGTAAAGCCTCCCAGTTACGTCACAAGGCCTTGTCCCGGGGCCAAGCAACCCCGGGATACTATGTAGGCCATCTCCAAAATCTAAACGCGTAACATTGGCGCCGGCGCTTCTACTCTGTCACTCCTGGCTGGGCTGTCTGGCTTGCCACAATATATATATATATTTATTAAATATATTACATAAATATACTTTGTCATCTTGTACTGATCTTACCTGACCCGTTAGAGAACCACCCATTTCTTGTGATTGTTTAACATTATCTGAAAACGAAATGTTTTTGAAACGTATTTAGGTTTTTTTATAAAAGGAGGCGGATGCGCAGGCGCTCCAAGTGGTTGTAGGTGGTCACCGACGTCCATGGACACCTGCAATACCAGGAAGTATGCGGACACGCCGCTGAACTTTCAGAATCATATTCAAAGCTTTCTCGAAGAACCCCATATAGTAGCGTAATGGTAAGACCTCTTGAAGCAGTTCGTTCAACAGCCTACGGACTCGCAGTATTAAATGATTATTGGACCGCCGAGTGCGCAAAACGTAATGTGTATAACGGAAAATAAGATCGAAACGAAATGTGTAGAACGAACGAAATTAAAACAACCTTATATTAATATTGATAGAGTTGAAGTTTAGTTTTAATACATTAGATTTATACACGTGACGTCACGAAGCTTATGACCCCCCCCCCCCCCCTCCTTGTCACACTTTGTTGACCCTCTCCCTCCCCTTTAACCTGTAACGTAATTTATGGATGACCCCTAACGTGGCCGGTCGAGTGTGCCCAGTGGCTGTGGGAATGCAGCATGCACTCTCCCCCTACAGATTTTTTAAGTACATGCTTTACAACCATAAGACAAGGAGATGATTGAAGAAATAAAATTGGTAACGCTTGCATTATCTTAGATGTAATAATATTAGTGTGGAATAAAAAACTTACCACCAGTATTTGTTACAATATAAGTGGCCAATCCAAAATCACCTATCTTCACATGGTCAGAAAGATCCAAAAATATATTGGCCGGCTTCAGATCTCTATGTATCATTCCTTTATGGTGCACGTGGGCTAAACCCTCAACGATTTCTCTAAATAACCTCCAAGCTCGATACTGTTCCTGATATAATCCTTTGTCTATGGCTTGCCTTATGGTATTTTTCTCGCAAAATTGCATTTGGATCATTAGAACTTTTTTTTCCAGTGCCGAGTGCGGTCTGGGCGAGTCTGATTCTTCTGACGATATAGTTTGTGAACTGTTTTCTGTATCATGTTCGAATTCTACGATGTCGCTTGATTCGTCGCGTTTGCTAAATGAAATTAAGAAAAAAAACATAACGTGAAGATACATATGCTTCCAATATGAGATTTATACACTATTCACATTTAAGAAAAAAGTGACGTCATCAGTGCAATGTACCATAACACAGCGCTAATTGGTTAATCGAGGAACGCTCCCTTTCGAATTTGTCAATAGGTGAAATCACGTGACTGATTGTGATGACATCACCTTTTTTCTTCATCTGAACAGGGTATACGCGAATCTTTAAAAAATATCCATCCTAAAAGGCAGATAGATGTTAGAGCATGTTTCCATTTATACAGAATCTTGAAACAACCAAACTTTAAAATGGAATATATTAAGCAAATGCACTTGTTTACTACACTTACCTGTACCAAGCACAATCTTCATCATCATCACTGTCTTTGGTCTCGGACCCTGTCTCCGGCAATGGCCACTCAACCTGCACGTTTCCTCCTAACTTCGCTATATCATCCTCTAAACTATTTCTTGACGTTTTCAGTGTTTGATTTTGTAACGATTCAGTATCACTTATACTGTCGTCCGCATTTATGGCTATTTCATCGATCCATGCTGTGTAATAACGGACCACATTATCGTGGTTAAGACTAGATAATAGCTGGGCTTCTGCAATGATCTTATTGAAGAGTTTTTCATTTTTCGGATTCAGTTCTACGCGTTTTATGGCGTATAAACGGCCGTCTAACTTATTTCTCACCTAAAAATATTTATAATGAATGAAATGTTTATTTCAGATAATTTAAAACTAAAAAGACGGGAAAAGAATCGATACTTTAAAAGGCAGTCAGGAGTCATTTGATCCCTACGTACGTAGTAAGAATATTTTCTATTGATTATAACTTGAGGATAGGCTGTAGGAACAATAAATAAGGATAGCGACGTAAAACTTTATAACATTTGAATGTACAGATTGGCGTAATTGATAGTATTTTAGTAACATTTTTCTATTTCATAATTTAATCGAGTCGATGTTTTTCGCGAGAAATTGTGAGGTTTATACAATGTTTTCACATTACACAAATGGCAACACTATTTATAATTATCATTATAATAACCACTTATTTAGTCTTTAAAGTAAAAAAATATAGTAAATATATCAACACACACACTGTAATAGTTAATTTTAGTTACCTTTAGAGCATCGCCGAAGCCCCCTTTCCCGATTTGTTTAAGGACTTCGAACTCCATAGTTAGGCGCGAACTAGTATTAGGTAAAAGGGGTATATTTAGACTCTTTTTCGCTTCTTCTTCATCCTGTTGGATAAAAGTGCATGATTAATATCTATTCAACTTTACATTTTAGACATACATACATTAGAATAGAACGTCAATAGAACATTAGAAGAAGTATTCTCCACAATAGAAACGGTTTTTCCACGTTAAATAAAACACAATAAAGCCCGAGACAAAGGGACTTTTATTGCTAACAATAAAATTAATAGCACAAATTCTACTTTCCCAAAATTTAAATGAAATCTTTATAAAGTACATTATTTATTTAATTAATTTAATTGTCTTATCTTAAAAATTACATGTTAGAATGTGTTTATGTATAAACAGAATTATGAAACGATGGATTTTAGGTTAAAAAATTACGTCAAAAGTTTATACCCACAGTAAAGACCTTTTGTTCAGTTTACGTTAGAAATAAGAGTTCATTACATTGTAGGTTAATCAGTAATCCTAAGTCACTTTGTGACTAAATTCAGTGCAGTGTAATAACCACAATGGAGTAATCTCAGTTACTCGCATATAATCAAATTAAATAATTTATTTGCCGAATATGGATACATAAATAGTTATAAATACAATAGACCGCCATATTCCACCTCTAATCTAGGGCATGCAAATGTCTACAATAATACAATTCATGTCACCTTTAAAATAATAATAATAAATAAAGAAAAATATAAATGTCAAAAAATTTAAATGTAATCTTAGACAAATAAGAATGTCAATAAATCAGTGTAATGTCACGTTACCTATCACTAAATAACTATCATAATACCTATTATCTCACGCAATATTATCAGCGAAATACTTATTCGATGTGTAAGTATTATTTAGACAACGAAAAAAAAAACTAAACTGAATATATAAATGTATAGTCCTCGCAAAACTTCTTGGGCTTTGACCTTGAATGGGCATCCACAGTCTGCGCATGTCCCTCCCACAATTTCAAACAACATTTAATAAGACGAGTGTGCGAGTATGAATTTATTGTTGCGTCTTGCTCGAACTTGCGAACATCTTGTAGTGTAAATAACCCCTCCGTCGGCTTCCAGCCCGCACCACCAAACGGATCTAAAAATAAGCTACTGCGCAGGTTTGTCACGTGATATCGTCAGAGCGCAAGAAGTTTTGCGTTATTGCGATTATGATTATAAATTTGCGGGCTCATACCAAACACACTTTTTTAGAAAAGCTATCCTAAATGACATTGCACATAATTTACAGTTACGTTTGCTTTTGAATGTAATAAATTCAACAGGATCACTTCGAATAAAAATTGCTATGTCACAAATGTAAATTTACACACTTACATATAAGTTACACACATACTCATCATTTGTTTACTACAAATAGTAAGCCCCTGCCTATACAGGTCCTGGTCTAAAGAGAGCATAAACACCATTACCAGTCACTAGACACATGTTCTGGTCATTGATTTTTGAGATGTAAATAGAATTTAAGTTTCTGATTTTTGAAATAAATAATATAAATATATAAATAAAGAACGCCACACTCAATGGCCCACACTAGGATTCCCTGTGTCGTGGGTCCAGAGACACATACAAAGACAAACACAAACACACAATATATATGTTATAGTTACACACATACCTCGGACCCATTATCAAGACCATTCTTTTTCGTGGGTTGTATCCTCGGGGCATCAACTAGGAAGCTGTGATTCAGCAACTGTTCAGCTGTCCACTGTGAATACTCTTCTTCTGTCAAACATCTGGTAAGTAAACGAAAGCTTTCATAAAATAGGTACTTATATAAAATAATAGTTCTTGTAACATGAGCGCGTGTCAATCTTTTTTGTGGATCAACGTGCGTATATGTAAAAAGTAACTTTCGCGTCAAGGTACTTAAAGGTATACATTGAGGTCAATGTACATTATAAAAGTCGTTATAATTGTTATTAACAAATAAATGAAAGTTTAATGGGAAATAATGAAAGCATTTAAGTTGTGCGTGTTGCAAAAAGTTTTCTAAGAAAATATTTAGCGAGTGGCATAACAACGGAATATAATATGCTTAAGCTTACCTAGTCAGTTAAGTGTCTATCTATTTATACGTTATACTATGGCACGGGGTTCTTCAAGAGAGTTGTGAACAGAATTCTGCAAGGTCGGCAGCGGAGCCGCATGTTCCGTGGTGTTGCAAGTGTCTATGGGCGGCGGTGACCACTCACCATCATGTGGTCCGTCCGCTCGTCTGTCATCTTTTGTATAATAAATAAAAACAAACATATAAAGATAAATGTCCCAATTGACTGATTCATCTACGGCGAGTTGAAAGCGTTGAGTATAGAATTATGAAATTCATACCCTATGTTCCTTTTATGACAAAGACATACTAAGAAGTTCAATTCCCGAATGAGGCATAAATAAAAAGGCAGACATAAAATCAATAAAAGTGTTCTTTGCATACCTCGAAAGAAAATCCTTGGCAGACCCTGGCAGTTCCTGTGGTATTTCTTGATAACCACTATCAGTACATACGATTGATAGCAATAATTGTGCAGTTGCATATATGTCATGCGGTTTGGTTTGTCTGAAAACAATAACGGTGACCATTATAATGTTGTTTTTGAGTCTTTTTAAATAAGTAAAATATCTTTTAATTACAACATCTATAACATAATGTTCATAGTAGCTATACTATACTTGTCTTAATAAAGGGTGTTTTTTTAGAGGTATAGAACTTTAAGTTGGCAACACTGTTTTAACTGGCGGCCATTTTGTCAGCTGTCAAGTGATTTGTGTTTAGTTTGGTTTGGCATTTCAACATGAATAGACTGACGCCTGAACAACGCTTCCATATTGTGCAAATTTATTTTGAAAATAATGGTTCTGTTCGAAATACGTATCGCGCACTACGTCCATTTTACGGTCAACATAATCGTCCATCAGAGCAATTAATTCGACTAACTATGGACCTTTTTCGCACCACGTTTACTCTAAATGATAATACGCATCTACAGAGACGTCGTACAGTGCGTACAGAAGAAGCCATTGCTGCTGTAGAGCGTAGCGTAGAGGAAGACCGGAATCAGTCTATCCGCCATCGTGCACAGGAATTGGATATGTGTCCATCCACTTTATGGAAGATTTTGCGGAAAGATCTTGGTTTGCGTGCTTACAAAATCCAACTCGTGCAAGAATTGAAGCCACGCGATCACCTAGCAAGGCGTAGATTCGGTGAATGGGCCCAAAACAAGATTGCCGTTGATCCCGATTTTCATAAGAGAATTTTGTTTAGCGATGAAGCTCACTTTTGGTTGAATGGCTACGTCAATAAACAAAACTGCCGTATTTGGAGTGAAGATAATCCTCAAGTGTATGTTGAGACACCGTTACATCCAGAAAAACTGACTGTTTGGTGTGCTTTATGGGCTGGTGGAATCATTGGTCCGTACTTCTTTAAAAACGATGCTGGCCAGAACGTTACAGTCAATGGTGACCGCTATAGAGCCATGATTACTAACTTTGTCGTTCCTCAATTGAACAACCATGATGTGCAGGAGCTGTGGTTT
Organism: Sesia bembeciformis; assembly: GCA_943735995.1. Classification (NCBI taxonomy): domain Eukaryota; kingdom Metazoa; phylum Arthropoda; class Insecta; order Lepidoptera; family Sesiidae; genus Sesia; species Sesia bembeciformis. The sequence goes on from OX031042.1 coordinate 2,489,281, forward strand.
CAACAAGACGGCGCAACATGTCACACAGCTCGTGCCACAATTGATTTACTGAAGGAAACGTTTGGCAAACCGCATAATTTCACGTTCCGGACCTGTGAATTGGCCTCCAAGATCGTGCGATTTAACGCCGCTAGACTATTTTCTGTGGGGATATGTGAAGTCGCTAATCTACGCCGATAAGCCCGAAACGATCGACCACTTGGAGGACAACATTTGCCGCGTTATTGCCGATATACGGCCACAAACGTTGGAAAAAGTTATTGAAAATTGGACCTCCAGATTGGATTACGTCCGAGCCAGCCGTGGCGGTCATATGCCAGAAATCATATTTAAATTATAATGCCAAAAGATTATCTTTTGAATAAAGTCAATTTCATGTCAATTTTAAAAATTCATCCTTGTTTTATTCCATTTCAAAGTTCTATACCTCTTAAAAAACACCCTTTAGATGGTACTGCATTAAATCTTATCGATGTGTATATTTTGGCATGTAGCTATGTTGCCATATAACTAATCTTTAATCTAATGGAAGTGTACATGCGTCAAAATGAGTAGAAATTAATTATTATGGAATTTAATTTCTTTGTGTCCATGGCAACACGTAAACTCAAATGTCAAACTCAGTTGTGTAGTGTTTTGACTATTTTTCTTTGGTTACGGAGTAGTATTGCAGTTTAATTTATTCATCATCAATAAAAATTAGGTGGTGGTGTTCGTAAAATCTAATCTAATATAATAAAGAGGTTCATTATACCTGTTGGTGAGGACAACTCTAATGATGAGTCAGTGTCCGAATCGGAATTTGAAGTTGACAAAGCTGATTTCACAGCACAACCAAGTACCTCACAGGCAAGCATTGTGCTTATATCAATTGAAGAAAGCATTCCCGGTGTAGAGTATTTAGATTTTAGTCTGATAATAATCAGATTATTTTTTAAATCAAATTATAATTATTTCTTTTATGACATTAAAACCCGTGTAGGTTAAAAATTGTTGATTTAATGGGAATAAATGCTTATAATATATTTTTATGCATATTTTAATCATATATAACAATTCACATTGTATTATACCAAGAAACGAATGTTTACCCTCTTCAACTCCTAAAAAACAGCTAGAATTGAAATAAATATTAATCAGTATCAAAATCGAAATTGGCTACAAAGTCTGGTGGCGCCCTCATTTTTTGTACCACTGTGTATGAATCTCTACACCTGTACACATGTACACTTCCAATTGAACTTATCAATAAAATTTTCAGGACCCTAGCTTCCTTAAAAAATAATCCACTTGTCGTTTTGTGGTGTTTGGCTACACGGGTGAAATTTAATGCTTCAAGCAATGACCTTTGACCATTTTATTGCTTGACTATTGTTCGCTGGGATGCAGGAATCCTTACACCACCGTAAATTAAACAATAAAAGATCAAAGGGCAATTGTCTGAGTGAGTAAATAAGATATTGCAACAACTTACCCATCACAATAACTATCGCCTTCCACCATCTCCATTAACCTTGAATCCAAACTCGCACCAATCAACTTAACTGCACCAGTATTATCCAAAAACACGTTTTCACTCCTCACGTCTCTATGCAACACACCATTACTATGCAATTCTTTTAACGCACTGTACACTCCTATAGCCACATGCCTTAATAACCTTAAAGCATCATATTTTTCCCTTAAACCGCATATTTTTGTCCGAAACTTTAACACTTGTTGTAAGGAACAACCCAAAATAAATTCACGGAAAATGTAAATTCGTTTTCCGGAACGTTTGTTTGCTTCTTTAGGCATTTCCATAGCAATGTATGGTACTAAAGACGGTTGTTCGAGTTTGATGATTAGTCGAAGGTCTTGTTGAAGAGTGTCAAGCTGTTGAGTACGAGTTTGGTAGTTTGGGGCCGGAGGGAGAGTCCACTTTTTGGCGACAAACCTGTCGCCAGTGCTCTCGTCTATGGCGATGTAAGTTGTTGCGCCGGTAGATGAATGACCTAGAATAGATTTTTATTTTCTATACTTTTTGCATTATTATTTATTTACAGTGGATGGTAATAATACCTATATGTTTTGTTCCACAGTGACAAGTATAGTATACTTATTACTTACCTATACAGTTACTGATGTACATCTTCTTATTGTTCCTTTGCGATATTTTGAAAATCTCAGCGGTTTTAATGTTGCATGTACAAATGTCCTCTCCTTTAGGCCTGGATGCTCTCTTAACAGGAGATATACTTTCGTCTGCGTAACTGAAATAGAAATACAAAAATATTTAAAATATTGTGTGAAATTAGGTTGTGCAGTATCAGTCGGCTTTAGCACACAACCACATATCTTCCCGTGTGTGTCGTAAAGACGACTAAGGGATAATAAAGCTACTACAGCTAGCAGTGCCCGGCTTTGCGGTTTGCGAGCCTTGCGGCTGCACAGGGAGCGGAGGCTCGAGCCTTGTTACACAGCTAGACGGGCACAGGCACAAAGAAGGGGCGCGGACGCATATATATGCGTTTAATACCCCCTAAATCCATACATATAATAAAATCGTAACAGAGCCGTGACTGTACAGAGTCCAAAACAACCATTTTTTAGAATTCTTGTATATCTGAACGTGCATAACGCAATATCTACTGGAAGGATTTTTAAAATCCTAAAATAATTAAACTTAAAATAATTAAATACTTAAAATAATAAACTTGACATAGTTTTAGCATGTGTCAGGTTACTATTTAAGGTAATTTTTACTCAGATGCATTATGGAGTTCCAACGGGAATCACTTCAAAGTTCACGCGATTTATTTGCAAGAAAGAAAATCTTAAAAGATTAATTTATTTGTCTGCTTCATTGGAAGATATTTTTTTAATAATTGACGATTTGATATTTTTTAAAGTTCTCTTATAATAACTCGTTAAAATCTAACATGCGCGTGTGTGTGTAATGCTGTACGGTTTCAACTAAAATTTTTAAGAGACTTAGTCACCGGATTTTTTTACATGGCCCACTACATTATAATCCACTGAATGACATACTAGAATATTTTACACCATCTTATAAACCAAGAGTGTATTCTTATTCTGTTTTATGTTTGATCTGGTAGTTGACGGGTAGAGAATGCCATAATTAAGTCCGCCTTTTGTACATGTCAAATACTTGTGTAATGTTTAAATAAATAAATATGCATATACTTATAATTCCCTTCCTTTTTGTGTCTAAACTTATAATTAGAACACCTACTAGATAAGTTCAGGGTCGTCCCCCTGACCGTCTTTGTCCCCATCTTCATTATTATCCTGGTCAAGACTGGTCTTGCGGTTGTATTTCGAATCGTCAAAGATTTTATTACGGCGTTCAACTTCCTCATTTCTCTTTTTAAGCTGAAATCAAAAAATATTCATAACATAACAGTTGTTTTTTGTTTATTTGTGTATATATTTATTTATTTTATTTTATTTATTTACTTCGACCAACTTTTATCATTTTTTATCATATTTTATTGTTAGTAAGAACTTAATTTAAAAATATAGATGTAGATATATGTGTGTACTTCTATGTACTTAAAATTGAACTACTCACTAATATTGGGTAATCGGATAAGTTCGCGGCCTTTTTATGGTGAAATTAATAAAGTTTTTTTTATTACATAAATATTTATTGAACGGAATATTGTCCATTTAATTAGACTATCTTTCGTTATTTTTTCAGTCCACCGCTCTAAAAATTTTGGGGTTTCTGGGCGAAAAACGAGAATTTTGTAAAGAGCGGAATAAATGATAATCCGAAGGTGCTATGTCTGGACTGTATGGAGGATGCATTAAAACTTCCCAGCCAAGGTCCATCAATTTTTGTTTAGTCGTCAAAGATGTATGTGGTCGAGCATTGTCGTGATGGAAAACTACACCGTTTCTATTTATTAATTCTGGGCGTTGTTCTTCAAGAGCTTGCTTCGATTTTATTAATTGCTGATAGTAGACATCAGAATTAATCGTTCGGGCATGTGGCAAAAGCTCGTAATACACAATGCCTTTCTAGTCACACTATACACATAACATGACTTTGTTCGCAGTGAGGTCTGGCTTTGGGACTATTTGTGATGGCACACCTCACTAAGACCAAGATCGTTTTCGAACATGGCGACGGTAGGTGATCCACTTCTTACTACCAATCCATGTTATCAGAAATGTATCGATTTCATTTCGTTTTAGCAACATTTCGCATATGGAAATTCTATTCACCAAGTTTCTGTCATGCATATGTGGCACCTAAACATCTAGCTTCTTTTTACAAAATTCAGTTTATGCAGGTGATCTCAAACTGGAGTGGTGAATGCAAAGTTCTTCCGTAATTTAATGACAGCTTATGTATCGATCTGCTTAAATTTTTTCAATGATAACATAAACATTTACCTTAATAGGACGAACACAGCAAGAAATATCATTCAGATAAAACTTACCAGACCTGAATTAACTGAAACATTTTCTTGCAGTAGTTTTAAATAAAGCATCTGCTCCGTAAATACCACATCTCTTTTCGAGCACTAGAATCATTTATACCCTTGTCGAAAAAAATTGTAAAACATATCTAATTTTCTTTTTATTGACTTCCATTTTAAAATTGTTAAAAATATGAAAAGATAAAAGTTTTAACTTGTAATTTCACTTGTCACCATCACAAAAAAGTCAGCTGTCAAACGGTATATCACTTTCCCGCCAGTGATCAGTGTTGCCAGAAATATAGCAGACTAAATTCATACGTTCAAAAAGACCGCGAACTTTTCAGACTACCCATTGTATATTTTTATGTTCCAAAGTCAAGGCATTGTAAATTGTTTTTCTTCTTGTTTTACAGACTCCAGGTATCGATTGGTTATAATTATGTACTGTTTAAAACTTTTGAAATAAAATATATAATACTATCTGGACCACAGACATAAGTAGACAACGCAAGTTCGTGAAATTCTACGGAAACCAATTGATACCTTAACCAATGAAACAAAACTTGACCATTTTTGACCATTTTTTGTGATTGATTATAGTGTAATTAGGCATTTTTTTGTTTTGTAACAACGACTTGCTAGCGACAAAAGTCGGAATAGACTGAACAAGTAGAGCGAGAAGTAGGGGACTGGGTACGCAAAGACGGACAGAGCTTGCATTGTCTATCCCCCTATATCTGTGGTCTGGACTAATAGTCATCTTAAGAGTTTATGCTTACATTTTTATCATCTTCAATCTCCTTTTCATCTTGCTTCTTCTTCTCACGCTCCTCGTTCCGTTTCAACATCTCATCGTAGAAGGACAGTCTTGGCTTATTGTGATCATCAAGGAACAACTGTAAGATAAGATAAGATTTTAAACTGTTCTTATTGTGGTTTACAATGGTTTATATTATATATGATTTTTATTTATTCTTATACTAGCAGTGCTCGCAACTTTGTGTGCGTGGACATTAGAGTATGTGTGGTTAGCTTGATTCCCGTGAGAACATTTGATTAGATTTGATTTATAAAAAGTACACTAAATGGTAAGGCATATAAATTACAAGCCAAGTTCATTTAAAGCTTTTCAGTGGTATTTGCGTGATGTGGGTTCAGACAGACGAATTAAATCAATAAAATGTGTTTTGAGCTCTGTACCATTCGAACTGTACCACTGCAATGACTTCAAAAAATATTAGATGTTTCTACAGTCAGCAACAGGCCAACGTACACTCATAGATATTTTAATATGCTAGTAATAAGGACTAGAATCAAATGGTTCTGGGTATATTAATATATATTTATTTTTTCAAAATTCGAAAAGCACGATAAACGCCAAATTTCTTCAAAATCTGCCTAAAATAACTATTGTTTACCTCAGTATGTTGGGCCAATTCATAGATCATGACCTCTCCGCACTTCTGTAGGGCTAACTCTTGCAATTCACTTAACAGTCTGTTGGCGTTGTCTGAAGAAAGTCCCTCCACATTGTGGATTGTTATAATTGGTGGACTGGAAAAATAAAAAATATTTTTTTTTTCACAATCTTCATATGAGATTATTTATTATTGGAAGCCTAATAACGTTGATATTTTGGAATATTATATGTCTCTTCAGTGTTATAAATAGGTCTCTTAGAGCCTTAGAGGCTCACCATCATACAGTCCTCCGCTTTTCTCAGCTGTATAATACGTATAATAAACATTGATGGAGGTTTCACAAACATGGATTCAATAGTTTCCAAAATTATGTCAAACACCTACATATATATATTTCTTTAGGCATGGCAACATTATACACACAAAACATGATTTGACTATATAATTAAGATAAGATTAAAGTCCTGTGTGTATCCTAATTAAAGAAGTGTACAACATGGATTAAAACTTATAAAAAGCTAGATTGTGACACAAAAAATAATCTAAATTTAAAATCTAACATTGAAAAATAAAGAATTTCAAAAGCCATATGGAAAAATTGATAATATCTAAAAAAAATATATAAGTGAAGTAAATTTACAGATTTTTTAAACTGATGTTAGTTGATTTTAGTGTCCGAGAATACATCCATAACAGAATAACATAACATAATTCAGAATTAGAATAAACAACAAAATAATACTTTTCAGGATAAAGATGACAGCATTGAAAGCGCAGTATCACAGAGCAGTGAACTTCCGTAGCATTCGATTCACGATGTGGCAGTAACTTTATCAACAGATCCAAAGGCTTCCACACATTCCATGCTGTGTGCTCACGGTTGTCCACCACAGCATCTTCATATATTGACTGAAAACAAGTACCAGAATAATATTATAAGACCTTAGGGTCTGTGTATAAGTTTGTTTTGTAATTTGGAACTCTGTACATGGTGCAATAATAAATAAATAAATATGGCAGTTGTTAACTAGCAGCATTATTAGCATTATTATTATTGTGGGTTAGGGGCTCTGCTTGGGGTTAGGGGCTCTGCGTGGGGTTAGGGGCTCTGCCTGGGGTTAGGAGCTCTGCGTGTCACTATACAACTTCGTATCACTGGAACCACTGCTGATCTATTGTGACCGCCACCATTTTTATAATTCACTGCCAATGCCTATGGCCTGCAGATATGAAAAGATAATTTTAGCAGGGAGTTGTTGGACCTCTTTTAGCTCTAGCAGATGAGATGGGCATATACTATAAACATGTATCTTTTGTACATCAAAGGGCCAACTAATAGTGTTAACAACATCTTGCTTGATATGTTTAGGGTTGCCATATTTTCCCAAGACGTCGACACTTTGCTGAAGGGTGATTTTTACAGGTGAAATAAACCAAAAATTGGTAGATAATTTGGGAAATATTTATTTTAAAATCAGTGAGGGTAGGATTCAATTATTGATTTTTATATTTATCAGATGATTTCACCTGCATCAGTAATTATTGATTGCCTTTTACGAATTTATAAAATTCTTCACACTCATATTAAAATTAAATTTAGAATAGCTTCCATCGTGTCGATTGCCAAGCAATTCCGTCGATTGCCAAGCAATTCCGTTCGTCTATATTCGGCGATATTGTCCACTGCAAGGACATCAATGGAAATACGCGCTCTACAGTTGCGTTATGGCCAGGAATACTGAAAACATATTGACAATGGTCAGGACACACAACGCCTTCTATTTCCCTATTAAGTTCCTCCTTTAATTTGTAAAATTCATTACACTGCCCTCTTCTCTTAGCTCCACCAAAATTTGTATTAGTGTTATCGCCACAGAAAGCCACTAACTCCGCAGAGGAAATATTTAATTTATTTAGCGAATTCAGACAATAACTAGATATAATATCTGAAGTTTCATCTGATAAACCTTGCAGTCTCAGTAATTTTGTTTTTATACCTTCTTTAACGTCAAAGAGTTAAATTGTTATCAGAAATAGTTTTTCTGCATTGCGGTTGTTTGCATTGGTGCTGATTCCATAAAATGAGACAGATTTCAAATTCGAAATACACTGAGATAAAGAATAAGGTGCCAAAGTGTGCTTAATGATAGCAGTTGCTTTCGTGCTGGCCGTAGATTGTTTGGCTGCTATTTTCGAATCTCAAGTTTGCTCAAACAGTCCAGTGATCCCGTTTTCGCCCCATACGCGCTTCGTTCACGCCGTATTCTGTTAGTAGGGTTATAAATTTGGGACGTAGGGACAACACTGTTAATAGCGGTGACATGTCCTGATATATTGGGACAAATGGCAACCCTATATGTTAGCTGTGAAATAGATAGCTCCATGCTGAAACACTGGGTAGGGAAAGTATGGAAAGAAAAGTATCACTACCCCAAGGTATTGATGGTGAAAAAAAAAGTCGACTGACAAATCAACACCTCTCGGTATCTTCATCTTCGATACTTTCCTGGCTACTTTTTGTAAATTTTCTAGTAGGCAAGTTATTTTTTAAAATATTCTTGATAGCAATTTGACACCCCACAGTACAGGTATCAATACTTTCCTAAACTTTGATAAGTAATAATATCAAAGGAAAGTATCATACAGATTAAAAGTATTAATTATGATGTATTGTTGTATAGTATACCCATTTGAGTAACAGTATCAATTAAAAAGTATCAAGTGGAAAAGTATTGATATCAAACAAAAAGTACTGGATAAGTATTGATATTTTTTCTATCTTTTGTTTAGGGGACTAGTGTATACTAGGCATGTTTTTAATGTACAACATATGTAATGTAACAATGTAATCCAATAAATAATTCTATCTCTATCCAATAAATATCCATTCCATATTCATAGTAATCTATTAAAATTATATATTCATATTTTATTATTATTATGTTATAATAGCCAAGCAGCCTGCAGCTGATGTGCCTGCATCTTGTGCTGGCGTAAGTATTGAGCTTGCTCCAACATTCATTTTTCTAGTCTTTATTTGAAAGTTGTGGGGGTTTTTCATATTTGAGGAATGTACCACTTCTTGTGGCAATCTATTCCAAGTCAATGTTGTTGTCCAAATGTCCACACTGTTGTTCGATGTGTTATATGTGACATTTGATGTGGTCAGAGACCTTTCCAGTTGTTTTTTATTGCAGTGTCTGGTCTGATTTATACGACAAAACTTTTTTAGTTACATAGGTAGATACTCATAATTATGATGTGTGTTAATTTTCTTATTTTTTATTACTTTAGTTGTTATATACAGTAAGAATAAATAGTGAGGTCAAATATCAAATCAAAAAAGAATTTTTATTCCCCTATTGCTAAAGTTTTTTAGTTTCCCCTAGTTTTTTATTGTATTAAACTAGTGATCCAAAAAAAAAATTGTTTTCCGTATTTCTCATTGTTCTCCTTCTTTTAGACATTCTCTGGACCTAAAATATTATCCACTTCTAAGACTTCCTAGAAGTTCTGGAACGTTTTTGTGTAAATTTCAGAATTTTTGTTGTAAAATTATTATAGTGGGGTAGATACTTTATAATTTCAAATTAAGCCGACTAAGCTTTTTTTTTTTTTTATGAACTAAGGCGGCAGACGAGCATACAGTCCACCTGATGGTAAGTGGATACTGTCTCCCATAGACATCCGCAATACATGCCAACATTAGTCCAAAATAACAAATGTTGGCACGCCCCCGGATGCGCTGCCTACCTTTGGAGATATAGGAATGGATTTGGAGAAAGGGTTGTGAAAATGGGCAGGGATAGGATGGGATGGGAATGGGCTCTGGCACATCTCACTCACTACCGAAACACGTACGTACATTGGGGAAATACGATAAAGTGGGAAATGCAGTACATTTCAAGGTAGTCTTCTGTGAGAGAGGGGTAACGTGGCCAGTCGAGCGCGCCCAGCGGCTGTTGGATTGCAGCGTGCACTCTCCCCCTCCTATTGCTTCTGTGCTTCTGTGGGGGCTCACATAATATCAATCCTGTTTTATTAATCAGATCATTTTGAATTATTATTATTACTGTAATAGACTAGGCAGCGTATACTCATGCGCCCGATCTGTTTTTGTTACTTGAGTGTCTGTTTGGGATAGTATCTATCCAGCCGGTTCTTGAACTGGATCACCGAGTCCGCCTCAATAACATTATTCGGCTAAAATAAAATGAAGACCATAAAAAATAAATTAAAACGAAAATTAAACTAACCCGTAGAACCGCCAGTTCACAGTTTTGTCGATCTTCTATCGATTCATCACTCATTTTTTCACGTCATAAATTGTACATGTGCAAGAATTAACAAATGCGTAATAATAATTAATTTGAAAATTGATTACCAATATAAAATATATATATTCTTGACAAAAACCGTTTGCAGGGAGTAATCTAATATTTATAAAATATAAATGTCAAAGTTGTCAAACTGACGTTATTTATACCATTTACATTTCTATTCATGTAGATAGTTAATAAAAATAGGTTACATAGATATCAAAATATACTTTAATATACTGTCCTCAAAATTATGAAAATGAAAACAGAAAAAGGGCATTATGTATTTTGACGACATTATTGAACAATGCAAAAAAATACTAATTTAAAGCTAGAAACTTGGAATAATGGATAAAACGAAAAGAATGACCATTGTTTCTATGTAATTTCCAAATACAATATATTACGATTTCGTTAAAAATATTACGAATTCCTTTTCTTCAGAGGGCAATATAGTCTTTTTATTATTAATGAAATAAAATATGGAACTGAAAAAAGTTCACCGTTGGTGGTTCCTGATTAGAAAGAGTTGAAGATCGGGTGGTTAGCTTACCAAATAAAAAAAAGGTGGGTACATTGCCATTGCACGTTACGTTTCGAATTAACAAGAAAAAAAAACGTAACATTGTTTAATAATTTTTATTCAAAACTAACGATCCACCCTCACTTCGCTTCGGTTTATTAAATTTAAAACAATCGGCATAAGATATTTTCGTGCGGTAAAATGGAGCCTATATTTTAAGTTAGACCTCTAGCAATACATCGGTGAAAACTGCGTTCAATTCCATGCAGTTTCTAAAAACTTCTAAAACTAACAGAAAAAAATTCTAAAAACTGTTGTTTTGGCTTCTGTTGCTCTAATAAAGACCGACTTCTAATAAAGGCAGGCGCCTTTCTCTCTTGATTTATATTTCATTTTCCCAGGTCTGCTATAAACAACTTTACGTGTAAAAAATCTAAAATTTGAAAAAGAAGTCTTACAAATTCTGACAAGACATCAAGCATCAAGCATCAAGGTGTGATAAAAGTCGCAAGCCTGTCCGGGTACACACTATCTCGGCCTTCAGCGCTTCTAAAAACACAATCGCAGCCACAGCAACAAAACTCGTCGCTCTTTGGGCACTGGTACTCCCGCTGGGCGCCGCCGCCTGTTGCGCCTGGCCACCATTTATGGCAGACTAAGTATATATCTATCAAATACAAATTCCGATGAATCATTTACATTCAGATGAAAAATCAGATTTGTGCTACACGGCGCCCCTCGATTACTTGACGCTTTGGGCGATCGTCCAGCTTGCAAAGCTCTTGATCCGACCCTGTCTACTACAACTACAAAGACCAAAGTATTACGTAAAAGAAGAGGAGAGAATGATGTATTTATTACCGAGAATTTAATCCTTCTCGACACGACAAAATTATAGATATGGCGAAATTGTTGAAATGGCGAATTTAACCCTATCTTGTTACACTAGTCTGGTCCTCGAAAACTAAAGGGCGAGTTAACTAAAGGTGAGTTAGGGTGGTTCTGGTTAACGAATCGCGACATGACATAATGGAATGAATACTCGAAATTCTTTAAATATCAATATTTTTTTGAGTTGATAATTGTTTTTATTGTATCTCATGGTTGTGTAGTCCGGCAAATGGAAGTTAAGACTGGAAAAGCGCGGCAAATAGAGAAAATGGGTTATAATTAAAAATAGTTAGAAAAATAATTTTGATACTTCGAGTCAATAATAAATTTGCCTGCCTATATTGCATTGAATTCAAGTATGAAAATTATTTTTCCCACTATTTATAGTGATAATCTTTTTTTTTTTAAATTCGCCGCGTTTTTCCCAGATTTAAAGTTTGGATTGTTGGCATAGAATTTTATTAATTCAAACAGTTGTAGCATATAGTAGGAAATTCTACTTTATTAGTAGCTACTTCTAGTAAAATTGTCGCGAAGATTTCTGTGGCCCAAGTTCGGAAGTCCACTACGCCTGGAGTAAACTGCAAAAAATATAAAATATGTATTTATAGTTGAATTTAATGATTGATACCTACACAACTATTACTAGGTTGATCAATAAATTTCTGGAGTCGGATACTTTATATTAAATTATAGGAATGCACTATAGTTCATTCGAATCTCAAATTCAGTAGTAGCCAGTGCCAAAAGAATTAAAAAAAAACTGTCACCAATATTTTATTTCGTTGTTTACATTTGGCGGGAATTTTATTAGTGTGCAAAATGGAAAAAATCGAAGTACATGCGGTTATGAAATATTTCTGCCTGAAAATGTTTCTGCCTTTTTTCGATACCCAGGATCAAGCCTTTTTTTCCAAGGGAATTGAGCAACTTTCAAAACGTTATTCAAGGTGTATATTGGATTAGAAGGTGATTACGTGGAAAAATAAATTCAATTTAGATATACGTTTCCTAAAGTTTCAATACTTTTCCAAAAATATATTGATCAACCTAGTATAACGACACACGAGTAAACAGTCAAAAGACCATCCAAGGCTTCAATTGTCACTGATGGGCAGCTGCAATATAAAGATACTTTCCAACGTCAGTCAAAAATGGCGAAAGCTGACACATCCGCGTATGCCGTTAAACGTTGCTTAATTTAAGGGATGGATAGGAAGAAGGATTTTGAAATAGAATTGGGAAAAATGGGAATCAATTAATATCATTAACTGATTCCATCCCTACTTCTCCCTCACTCCATGGGTTGAGGGAAATGGGATGCGATGGCATGAGCTTAGGTGATGGGATCGGAATAAGATAAATTGTAACTTATAAGGGTGAGATGCGATACAATATGCTCTCGCGTTGCATAGGTATGTTCATAGGCGGCGGTGACTGCACAACATCTTAAAGGCCAAAAGCTCGTTTGTCTTCTCATCTACAAAAAAGATTCGCAAATAGTTATCATTTCAATACTTAAGTTAAAATGCGGTGAGGTTACATTAGGATACATTTATCCTAACCTAATCTAACCGCCTATTGAATAATTGAGCTCTATAGATAGGAGTTTATTTGTTCAAACGCTCAACTGAACAATATTCAGAGCCGTCCAAAAACCGCTGGGCATACTCCATGTTACCCGGTACTCACAGAAGAGCACGCTAAAGTGTACTGCATTTCCCATTCAATCCTAATCCCCCAACGTACGTATACGTTTCGGTAGTGTGTGAAATATGCCGGAGTCCATTCCCATCCCCTCCTATCCTATTTTCTCAGCCCCTTTTCCAAATTCATTCCTAAATCTCCAAAGGTAATTAATATACGGGGCGTGCCAACGTTTGTCATTCTGAACTGATGTTGGCATGTATCGCGAATGTCCACGAGCGACAGTATCCACTTACCACCAGGTGGAACTATATGCTCGTCTGCCACATTCTTTCTACAACAAAAAAACTCACGCTTCTAGATATCACTTGAGTAACGTTATCGGCGGGCAAATATTCTATTAAGCGAGCGTTTTCACTTCGAAGGTTGGTGTTTGAACATGATGTGGAGAACTCTTTCGTGTTGAGGTTTTTCCGCACCTGTAAAAAGGGCTGGAATAAGATTACGTTAAACTTGATAATTTTCTTCTATTGTACTTGGGTTATGTGAAGAGAAAGTTTGCTTACATTGTTTTTTTCTTTCGGTTATTGTGATATTTATATTGTATGTGGTTTAGTGTATGTCGGAATAAAGTGTTGTCTATTGTATATTTTCTATTGTTTTCATGTAATAAATTTAAAAAATAGTGCAGTTAATTTTAATTGGAACCGCCTGAAAACTTATCTGCCCATTCATCTCTCCATCTTTAGTTCTGACACTACTTTGTTTTCTTTCTCTGTCTTCGGTATCTTCGGTTCGTTTTTTTCCAATTGGTTTCTTTTCATCTTATATTACTCATACTTTATAAGCCCTTAACCAACTCTTATATTCTCTACTTTTATTTTTCCTTCTTTTAATTGTTGTCGATAAAGACAGATTATTTTCAGAACTGAATGCCAACTGATATATTAAACATTACGAATCAAATCCGTATTTTTTTATTTATTTAGAAAAATATGACTGCAAGGGTTAGGAGCCAATAACAACAGTGCCTTGCCTCCTTGTAAAAAAATTGATCGATACTTAAGATTTGGGCATATAATCAACCAATCGTCGTTTAATCTTTACTGAGAATTAAATAAATTACTCATGACTCATAACACTATCTTTTTCGCCGAACTATTAATTTTTGATACTTTCTATCTACATCACACATACTTACCTATAAACTAAACAAACTCATAAAGCTATTCGCAATTAGTAATGTACATGCAAAATTGTAACTAAGGAAAATAGCAATTCTCATTTGTCCACGATTTAAGAACTACTTAATCACTTCAAGTGTCAAATAATAGTCAATAGTTCAAGTTTCAACTAGTATATTTATTATTAAATCTGTTATTTTATTAGCTATAAAATATTAGGTAATTATAAATTGTATACTATATATTAGATAAGATGTTGATTCAAATATATAAATAATAATACATACTTTGTGATAGATTTACTTACGGAGCAAGTGTACCCCGCTTCCACATAAGGAATAACGGCAGTATAATGGCGTACACCCTCATTCGCTAAGTTCACCTCCATATCGAAGCCAATTTTCGGTATCCTCATATTTAGGATACCGCTTACTGTTGCTGTGGAAATGTTTGTGCTGGAACTGGTGTCGAGGCTTTGGCCAATGTTAGTGACGTCCAACTTTTCAATTGAAACGAGGAAACCATTGGTGTAATTCACTGTGCCAACGACGTGCCACTTGTACATTTGCTCGCTGGAAAAAATAAAAGTATTTATTATACTTATTTATTAAATTAATCTAGTATGATTATCCAAGGAACGTAATTATTTCATGAGAATTGGAAATACACGAGAAATAGGTATACATTTTTATCAAACAATATATCAAATTCTGTCATATATATCAGAATATATCAAAATGTCTGACGGCGAGATATCGAGCAGTGTTGTACGATAGGTCAAACCTAAAGTTTCTAGAACTGGCTACTGTACAATAGGATAGAAAAAAAAACGAATTTTGAAAATGGAACTCTTTGCTTATCAAACGCTATTAAATTTTCAAAGCTGTCATTTATTTTTGTTTGTGGCGGAAATTTGAAAATTAAGTGTTTGCGTAAAAATAATTTTAAGAACAGAACATTTTCGTTGATTTTTTATGACTTTCGTTGCGGTCGAAACCCGAAACAAAGTTATGAAGGAATTAAGTTAGTAAGTAAGTAAGTTAGTTAAATTAATTAGTGATGAAGCCCCATTCAGTGCCACTAAGTATAAATGGTTCAGTGAATTAAAACGTGGTCGTAGCCACCTCAGTGGCGATGTTAGAGAAGAACGTCCTGCGACGGCGGTGACGGAGGAAAACATCAACAGTATCAACACTGCTTGAAGTATGAAGTATCAACACTCATGATTGAAGTAGACAAACGAAGGACATATAAGTAGATTCGCGCATCATTAGGTTTCGCCTTGTATGGTAGCTCTACTGGCCACGTTACCTCTATAACGTTTTACGGTATAACGTTAAACGTTCTGTACATTTCACGGTAGAAGACTACCGTAAAACATACAGCATTTGTCCACTTTATCATACTTCCCCAATGTACGTACGGTAGTGAGTGAGATATCTCAGAGCCCACTCCCATCCCATACTATCCTATTCCTCCCTCTTTTACCAACTCCTTTTCTAAATCCATTCCTAAATTTAGGCAGTGCATCTGAAGGTGTAACCTACGATTGTCATTCTGGATTGGTGTTTGCATGTATAGTGTCTTCTTCTTCCAATACAAAAAAAAACATTTGCACACAAATGTATGAATCCAATCGTTGGTTATTAAAATTATTACACAACTAGCTGAGCCGACAGACGTTGTCTTGTCCAAACTTCAATAATTTCAATAAGTTCATACAAAAATCCCATAGAAAAAAGCATTTTCAGTTTTCCCGAATTTTCTATTTTTCCGGGAAACTTCCAATTTTTCTTTCCATAAAAACCTCATTCGGACTATTACGAACATTTTTAAAAAAAATAGCCACATCGGTGCGTGCAGCCGTTCTCAAACGATGCGCTTACCAACGAACAGCATTTAATTTTTATTTATATAGATTTAGGATCAAGAGGATGACAGTAGATTAATTTGAAAATGCCTTTAACTAATACTCACTTTAGTGTTTGCGATAAGTTTGGAACCATTAAATTCCACCATCCCAGCTTTTCCACTTCGTACATTGTTTCTTGCATCACTCTATGAAAGTAGTTGACATGATCGTTTATCACAGATCTTCTTTCTGAAAGTGCGATATTGCTAATAATTTAAATTATTTATATTATAATAGATAATCGTAAATATAATTGTTAGCACGAAACTTAAAACTATGTTAGTAACAGTATTGGGCGTTATTCGGCCGGCTATAACGCTTAGGATATTGTAAATCATATTTATAGTTATTTTAGGTGCAAAGTAGAGATGGTCCTGGTCTATCTATTCTACCACGCATCTGCTTCATATTACATCTTGACTCTTAGTCCACCTATCCTGTGGGTGAAAATAGGACGCACCCACCCCCCTTTTTTAGTTTATGTTGAACTAGCTGTACCTGTGACTTCGTACGAGTGGAATTTTAGTTTTTAAAGTCTAAATTGGTATTTCAACCGTCAGCCGATTTCGATGACACAAAGCCTATTCGAAGCGCCAAGCTAAGCTTAATTAACTTGTGGAAACGACATGGAAATCCGTTCGGTAGTTTTGGAGATTAGCGTGTTCGAACAGACAGACACAGACAGACAGACAGACAAAATTTTTCAAAATCGTCTTTTTAATTCTGATACTCTTCCTTCATCGGCCCCAATCAGTTTTTGGTAAATATATTCAATATACAGACACGCTGGTTCTACAGTTTTATTATATGTATAGGCTATTTTATTATTATTAACAAAAATGTATCGAATGTGGAAATTTAGAAAAAAATAGTTATAAGTACTTGAAAAGATCATAACAAGCAATAAATACATATGAGTAAAAATTCTTAATTAGTCATTATAAGGATTATAGTGAAGGCTATAAGAGTAGTGATACCTAATAATGAAATTTAGTAACTTTTTTCTAAAAAAAAGTAAATATTTTGGTCTTAATACACTAATTATTAATATTGGTAATGATTTATTATATTAAAATATAGGTTTGCAGTTTTGAGATAACAAACGAGTGTTTCAAAATAAAATATTTAAAGAAACTTTTTTTTTATTGACGACGACGGCATACAAGCACCATCCACCTGATGGTAAGTGGATACTGTCGCCCATAGACATCCGCGATACATGCCAATATTAGTCCAAAATGACAAACCTTGGCACGCCCCCGGATGCGCTGCCTACCTTTGGAGATATAGGAATGAATTTATAGAAAGGGTTGGGAAAATGGGGAATGGGAATGGGCTCTGGCACATCTCACTCACTACCGAAACACGTACGTATATTAGGGAAATAAGATAAAGTGGGAAATGCAGTACTATTCACGGTAGTTTTCTGGGAGAGATGGGTAACGTGGCCAGTCGAGCTCGCCCAGCGGCTGTTGGATTGCAGCGTGCACTCTTCCCCTCAATGTAGGTGTATTGCTCAACTTTACGTATATTAGACTAAGCATTTATCACCTCATTGAAAAGAACAATAATAATGTAGGTACTTACCCGTATTTGAAAAGCAAAAATTTAAAGGACAACATGTTAATGTACAACCTAGTGTGTAATTCAATTGTAAATGAAATATTGGATTGAATATTAGAACTTTGAATTCATAAAGTCTACTTTTATCTTTGCGTGCCAGCCTCATCAAAATACGTATAAGAATTCGGCGCCTTAAAAGAACTGTTGCTCTGTAGGGATTATTTACTCATGTGTTGCGCCTACTGTTCGCGTGGCCTACGTGCCTATGTGTTCATCCGGATTACAATCTACCTATTTGCCAAGTTCCAACGAAATCGATTCCGTGGTTTCGCGGTGATTAAGTAAAAAAAAGTTAATTTCTGACGGTCAGATCGGACTGTCCGTTGGATCTGACTATGAGGAATGAACGAAAAGAAATGCATTTTGTAATACTACGTAGGTACACATAGAGATAAAGTGTTCTTTAAAAAAACTTACCCCAAGTCGTCTGACCATTTATAACCGACACAGCCACGAAAAGAAATATTTTTTTTATCATTGTTTATTTTTAATGAAATAATTTTGCTGTCTAACTTGTGCTAATAAGCGAAGTAATTTCAATATCAAGTAATTATTTGGTCCTTTAAAGATTAGATTTTAATCGTCTTTCGTCGTAAATATACAAAATCTAGAAAATGAGATAATTATATTCACAAGACCTTTTATCTAATCTTAAATATCTGCATAAACCTCCACAAGATATTAAACGTATCAAACTAATTAGGCGCTTATTTGATATTGTATTCATGAAGGCTCGTTCAGACCGTGCGAGTGACTAATTCGACAGACGAGATAAATGTTTCTCGTATTCGAAATTCGCATCCTGTAAACGAACAGAATCGCGACTATATTTTGTTCATGGGTTCATTGTTTAATGGCTTGTATCACATTTGTTGTTTTTTTTAATAATTATTTTATTACTTTTTGGTGATGACGTTGCAGGTTTCTATTTTATTTTCAACTAGCGACCCGCCCTCGCTTCGCTTCAGTTTATAATTTTTTTTTCTTTTTCAAATATTTCTTTCAAAATTTCAAAATAAAATATAGCCTATATTAGACACGGATAATGTAGCTTCCTATTTGTGAAAGAACTTTTGAAATTGGTTCAGTAGTTCCAGAGATTACCCCCAACATACCTACAAACACACAAATTTACCTCTTTATTATATTATATTTATTATACAGATCTGTTTTTTTAGATTTTTTGTATAATAAATTAAATATTTTGGAGCAGTATCATGTAGGTTATTTGCAATATAAATAAATTTATTATCACTCTTTCATCTTATTCTTTTGATAAAACAGTCTGAAAATTCGTAATAAATCCTACTCATGAAAGGGAACCATTAGCCTTAT
This sequence comes from Sesia bembeciformis, assembly GCA_943735995.1. Lineage (NCBI taxonomy): Eukaryota > Metazoa > Arthropoda > Insecta > Lepidoptera > Sesiidae > Sesia > Sesia bembeciformis. The sequence goes on from OX031042.1 coordinate 2,508,569, forward strand.
AAGTACATAACTATTTAAACGAAATGTAATCAAATCAAGAATTATCTAGTTATGAAGAAAAACAAGAAAGCTGACTACAGATCTTTAAACATACGTAGGTAAATAAAAATAGGTACATATCAAATAAATCACAGACACCAGTCTGTGATTTATTGATATGTAGTGTCATTTATCAATGACATGCTTTACTGATAGGTAAAAGTAATTAGATACAATAAAGGTGATTGTCGATCTTCGGTTAAGAACATTCTAGCCGGACGTAGGTACTTTTCAGAAATTTACATATTTACCGAATCTTGTGGAGTCATTCTTACCATTAAAACTTCATTGTACCAGTGATATTTTATGTGCCGTTGACAACATCCTGATGTATGTAATTAGTTACCTTTTCTAGTTTATTCTTTACGATCGGAAGATCATTAAAATACGTAAATAGCTATAAACAAATAAATATAACTTAAATACTTGCGCCTGTAACCAGCCCTTTCAGTATGCACTGCTGTACATTGTCTTATGCCTGAGAGACGTATGTCCTTATAACGCTTTACTTGCCAAGTGATTTCACTCTTTTAATGGTGCTGTAGTTCCTCAAGGCACTTATTTTTAGCGGCTACCACTTAATACTCTACGAGTTAATAATTACTTAATCTATACTTTAATATTATAAATGCGAAAAAGTAACTCTGTCTGTTACCTTTTCACGGCTAAACCACTAAATCGATTTTGATGAAATTTGGTACGGAGATAGATCGAAACCCAGGGGCGGACATAGGGTACTTTCCAGGAACGGACTTAGGGTATTTACCGTGATAACCGAATTCCACGCGGGCGAAGCCGCGGGCTTAGTAATTAATAATTTCTTCGGCAACATTTTTTTAAATTTTTATTAATGCTACTTAAAATAATGTATACTTGAGTACTTTATTATAAACGTTAAAATACCTATTGAATCAAATAATGCTGCGATCTACTAGCACATCTACTGTCTAATAAAAGTACAATGAGATGTGATAACTGATGACGTTAACTAAGTTTACAACTAACGTTTAAAAAAGACATTGGTGTTTATTTACTTATGAAGATAGATTACAATTATAGCATATAGTTGGAAACTGGATCTTCGATGTGGCGACATTTAGAGCAATGGGCTGGAAGATAAGAGGTCCCCAATCGCTTATACTCTGGTAGGTGCTGTTCCTGTGATACTGAAACAAAGAATTTATAAAACAATTTATAAGAGGACTCTAAGAGGAATTAAGAGACGGAAGAGTACAAATTTATTCTGTAATTAGTTACTTCAACACATTAAAATATACTTGACAAAATTCACTTAAAATCTTAGACGGAACCTGCAATCCATATTAAAGCAATTGCTAATATTTTGAATACTGAATAATTAGGTAAATCTAGTTAACTATTCTAACAACAACATTGCCATCGAAATATCGAAGACTCTAAAAACTGCCTTAGAACTCTTACAGAATCAAAATAAATATTTATTGTAAAATGCGACAATTAAGTATAAATTTGATATCCATATCAGGCGTACCATACATAAGCAGGTACATCATATTAATGTCGTAACTCAAGTACCTACATATAAAATTGAAAAATTATCTTATTAAATATATTAATGTCTTTCAGAGGCAACTAATCATTTCATGTTTAGAAATAGAACCACTAAATAGAAAGAACTAATATACCACTAATATACCACGAATAAAGTACCACTAATATTTAGAAAGAATACTACTCGAGGAATTTTTCAACTTCAACCTCTAAGATGTTGCAATTGCAAATGTTCAGATTGATCTGTCTTCTCGATCTGTTCTTTATAGAACTTCATTTATTACAGGACGCGGACTTAATACTAGAAATGTAAAGTGCTAACGAATATTAGAATCCTAAACCTTAATCGTTTGAAATTCGCTTTTAACCTCAAGGGTTTAAGATCATTGAACGTGAAAAAATTGGATTATATCGCTCACGATCGTTTAACACTCGAAACTTTAAGCTTCATTAGCCCTCACTCAGGGCTCGAGCGTCGAGCGATCAGCGCTTATTTTTTCAATACCACTTAACAGATTTTATTGAAATTACCAACCTGTGTAGATAGCACTTCAGCTATACTATTGTCTGGTATATAAGTAATTCCATTTAAGCTGTTGGGCAAACTGTCCAGCTCTACTGTGACAGTAAATTCGTGTGTGTTCGCGTTCTTGAAGACCTGGAAGTATCACCATTTTGTAGATTGTTTCACAAGAGCTGATATAAAACAAATGTATTAAATGTATGAACAAGTATAAATGTAACAGTGATAAAGTCACGTCCAGTTGGTTTGCTACGAGTACTATTTCTATCTCCTTTTGATACAATACCATACCATTAGTCTCTTAATTGGTGGATATACGACTAGGTCTCTCCCAAGAATCGTTCCCACACGCGATTCTTGTCCAGCCGCCACCGGCGAACTTCTTCAAGATGTCGGTCCACCTGGCTGGTGGACGTCCCACACTGTATTTCTCGGTACGTGGCCTCCATTCGTTTATCGGTCCTGTGGCATATACCTATGACCTACTCACTACCATTGGCAAGCAGATTCTATACCACAAAGTGAATTTTGTGACAGAATATAATGTAGACATCAATTTCAAAAGATGAACAGATTTTGCTATTCTGAATTAAATACTTACAATAAAATCAAATGTCACCAACGTATGTTCATGGACTCCGGTGAACCGGTGGACTTCATTATTTAAATTCGCTACGACATCGAAACCAAGAGCTACATTATGTAGTCTCAGTTTCCCTGTCACCTCCACAGTAGTGGTGTTGGTAACGCTGCTGAATCGCCATATCTGGTTGACGCTGGACCGAAGGATGTCCACGGCCTTCATAGACGTGACAAAGCCATTCAAATAGCTGACAGTGCCGGCAACGTGCCAGCCCATGATCATTTCACTACAAATAATTAATAAGCATTATTATTTTGGAGAACTTACGAGTATAAGTAAATTATATTTACAATTATAGCCAACACTGTGCTGCCACGTGGGGGTAAAAAGTCTTATCTAGTGTAGTGGCTTAACATTTCTAGAAGCACCAGCGAACTGGAGGTACCGGTATCAGCAGCAGTAGTTCTCTTTATGTACAGAAAGAAGTTGGCAGACGAGCAGACAGATCATTTGATGGTAAGCAGATACTGTCGTCCTTGAACATCCGCGATACATGCTAATAACAGTCCAGAATGACAAAACGTCGACACTCCTTGAGATTAGTGCTCTAGTGCGAAATAACTCTTATAATTAATAGGTATCATAGCTCTGATAAGCGTTAAATATCATCTAGAACGACTTCTACTGTCGAATGTTTGACTTATGAAGTCATCTATAGGTACTTGTATTAGACGCGTGCAAATGACTGCTGAATACCAATCGTTAATTATAATAAGTCTCACAACGAAAGATTACAGTCACAGCGGCAAATGACAGATATTTTATAATAGAAATAAAAAAATTATAATTAATATTGTATTAACTTATTAATATAACGATCCGTAGCTTGGGACGCCCTCCGGCCACGTGGACTTGAAGCAAGACACCGGTAAATAATTGCTGAATGAGAAGAGTAGAGGACCGTGGTGGTCCCTGAGAGAGGCCTATACCCAGCAGTAGGCAGATGGTAAGCTGATGGTAAGGTATTACTTTATTAGATTAATAGTTGTCTTTCTGTCGCTTTAAACTGGTTTGTGGTGTAGAGAATGAAATTAACCATGATTAAATATTTTAATCAGAATTCAAAAGTATTCACTCTATATCCTCCGTCATGTCAGCTAGTTTCAAATTACACCATCCTCTCTGTTCTACGCCTCTCATGGTCTCGCCTATAACTTGTATCATGTAGTCCGTGAAGCCCACCAGCCGCACATTAGTCACTGAAAATCAAATTTATTTCAAATTATTAAAATTCAAGGTATGCCGTAGAAAAATGTTCGTAAAAAAATTAAAAGCTAAGTATGTTTTAACAGTTTTATGAAACGTTTATACCGTTCTAATTTCATAACTACTGAATTGATATATTTCCTCTTCGAACTAAAACGAGATATAGACCCAAATTATTTTTCTGTTAAATTTGATTTCAACGAATTAGATATATGTATTGACAGTGACTCTTATTGGCGGGAACTTATTGTTATTGTTATCAACTTATTGTTTGATTATTGTGAAAATTGTGTAGGTATTAGGCGTGTTGCGGTTTAATAGTGATAGTTTATTAAACTTTAAAGTGTTATTTCGTGCATGGTGTTTGTGATAATGAAACAAAAGCGTGGGACTGCGTTTTTCATGTGCTTCCAAGGAGTCCTCTTCTGTTCTCAATAAACCTACTATGGTTTTACTGAGCGACTCCCGACTTACTTCGACGGGACTGGACATTGATAGGATACGGTTTAGACTTTGAAATTGTTTAAGAAGAAAACTTGACACTGGCAGAATGTGACAGAATGCCATTACATGATGAAAAAAAAAACGGTGATTCAATGATACAAATCAGAGTTTGAAACCACAATTTCACTAACGTCAGCCGGGAATAGTGTAAACTAACTATTTCGGCAATCAGCAATCGTTTTAAATTAATTTTTTTTTTTACGTACGTGTAGTTAGTTGACCGTGTACAAAAGTCCCTGCAACAATAAATAAAAAGCCTACAAATATTCTTAACATTTTTGAACACTTCCGAGACGAGGACTCAATAATAACAAAGTATAAATTTTATAGTTTGTTTCGGCGGCTACAAATGTATTATTTATAAATAATTATGTATGAGATAAGATATTTTGATAAGATTAGAAGTATATAATATTGTCGAAAGACGGATTATGATGATTAAATTATTACCTTACATTATAATATTTTCGCAATAAAGTACTTACAGCATTAAGGCTCGTTTAGATAGTACGATATCGTATTAGAAACTCGGATACTATTTATATATACATACATATAAATATACACGTGTACTCGAACTAGTCTAAATGAACACCTACTCTAATATTAATCGACTAGTAAAAGCCCAATATATGTAGTAGATAAAATAGGTTTTCTACAAAAAGAAATACTTATAAGTGTAATCATTCACTTGAAAACCAGTTACGTAGTTAGATGATTTTTTAATTTAATTAGTAAATTATTTTACAGTTTAATGTTAGGTAGGTACTCAAACTTAGACTAAGTCAACAAGATATTTACTGAATGAACAAAAATAAAAAAAATATACCACGAACTTTAAATTGAACTAAAAATTTACCTACATACCAATTTTACAGATACGTGAGTAGCAGCTTAGGTACGCAATCGTATTCGCTTATAGTGGGGCAAAATATTCGTATTCGTAATCGCGAAAGGTGATTTTTTTGAAACATCTCTATTACGAATGAATGAAAAAGGTCAATAGCAGAGCCAGTTGGAAGCACGACTTCAGTATTTTCTGTACATATTAGAAAAAAGTGCTTAGACCAAAGATTTTGCGCTAAACAATAAATCGCTTACTAGAGGAGGTTCCATCTCGTACTAACCTCCGACGTAATGCACTGGTGTCACGTGCCATACGTTGTATTAATAAAATGCTAGCGAGGCGCTTTTAGATGTAGATGTTAGATGTTTTGCTTCTCAAATGAGCGGGTTCCGAGCAGGTATATTATGGAATTCTTAGAGAAATCGTTATCTATACTAATATAATAGAGAGGTAAAATTGTGTGTTTGTAGGTATGTTGGGGGTAATCTCTGGAACTACTGAACCGATTTCAAAAATTCTTTCACAAATAGGAAGCTACAATATCCGTGTCTAATATCAAAATTCGAAATTTTGAAAAATAATCATTGAAAAAACAAAACTTATAAACCGTAGAGAAGCGAGGGCGGGTCGCTAGTATTACCTACTAGTATTACTAATAAGATAAATAATGTACGTATTGTTTTTCATAACTGTAATGTACCTTCTATTATGTTTGAATAAATATATAAATGTTATATAATTTTACTAGTTCTATCCAGTTGTCCTAATTTGAAAATGGAGGGTGCACGCTTCTATCCCACAGCCGCTGGGCGTACTCGATTGGCCATATTACTCACACAGAACACTCACATGTACTTTATCGTATTCCCTCAATGTTCGTTAATATGTCATTTCCTGCTGTTCTATTTAATCCATTTCAAGTTTCAGTCGCTCCAATAAAATATACTTACTGGGCTTTATCATCGAATTAGGTTAGACCGATGTTATACTCAATCCACTCGGATTTGCCTGTCAACTTCGTCAGCCCACTTGGCAACGAGGACACCTGTCAGTATGTCAATTCGCGCCGACCTCTGTCAGGTTGGAATCCACGTCACGGTGAGGTTAGGAGATTGGTTGGTTGGTGTGAGAAATAAGAGATTAGCGATATTTTTTTCCTTGCGAAAAGACGACTATCCTTCTGTAAGTGATTACAGACACCCAAATAAATCGTCATTATATGAAAACTCCCGTCAGGAATGACCAATGTTGACATGTTTACGGATGTCAAATAAAATAAAATTTAATTTATTTGCGAAATTAATAATTAGAATACAAATAGTAATACAATTAGGATCGTGTGGTGTCGTAGAAGGCAACTAGGCATAAGAAAGAATAACCGAAGAATAACACCATCCTCTAGAAGAATGGACTTGCCAACCCGCTTAGCCAGCGTGTCGTTTCAAGGCCATACATCCCTCCCGAACAAGGCCATGTGCGGAGGCCTATGTCCAGTGGTGGACGATAAAAGGGCTGGTTACGGTACGGTTAGGGATACTTGTATCAGCCTATAATGTCCCACTGCAGGGCACAGGCCTCCCCTAGTAAATTACTGCCAGTTTTCGGGCCCTAATTCACCACGCAGGACCGATGCGGATTGATGGATCACATATTCTTCACAATTTTTAAAAATCTGTACCTAAGTAGAAAGTCAATGGTATGGGCCGAGGATTTGAACTCACTATCACACGAATTTGAGTCGAGTACAGATACCCCTAGGGTATCATCGCTCATGATACAAATGCTAATGTTGCAATAATATTTTACCTTTGATTCATTCTACTAAATACCGATGTGCAAAGTGTTTGCTAGTTGCAGTTTGCGACAAATGGTTCGTCGAAGCTTTTTGTATATTGGATTTTTTAAGTCGTTGATCCACTTGGCGTCCCCGATTATGTTTCCATGGTATATGATACACGGACTCGTATAGCTTATCAGTTATACAGTAGAAAACCAATGTATATTTCATTAAAAAAGTATAGTCTTTATAAAAATATAGTGGAATTTGTAAAAAAGAGCATATTATAAAGAATTACTGCTAGTATCCTTAAATACTTAACTGAAACCATACGCTCAAGCTTTGTGCTCCGGTCTAACAGCCACCTGAGCTACTTTAGCATACTAATGAAGTTTTTGTGTTAACCCTTTCGGGTTCAGAAGGGTTAAGTTGTCAGAATAGACGTTTACTAATGTGCAAACTTGGATTAAGGTTTTTCATCCGGTTTTAAATGACGTTATTAACTTAATTAATATAAAAAAAGAGACTAAAATATCCCTTCATTGCTGTATACCTGTTTTAATAGCACCACTTCCCTTCCCGTGGGTGTGGTAAATGCCGACTGAGGAATAACAAAGCGGCTACCGCGGACTGAGGAGAAACACTAAAACAGTGGACTTGCCAACCCGCTTGGCCAGCGTGGCATTTTAACGTCTTACATCCCTCATGTGCAAAAATGTGCACGAGACAATTTGCAAAAGGAAAGGGCCGGTTGCATTGCATTGTATTGCTGTATCCCTGTATCCCTCTACTGCTGGACATAGGCTACAACACACCATTTTCCTCTTTTCTCCTCTAGCCACCGCTGTCGATATCCATAATTGTGATATGTTTACCGGTAGGTGCTTTTGTAATATTTTTATATGCAGGTATGGCCAGTTAAATATAGAATGTTAGGCAATAAAAACTTAAACAGTCCAATAAAGAAAAACCTTTTACATTGTACATGTTTACAACACATTTTAACGATCGTTTTAAAACTCGATAAAACCTATCGAATGCGAATTGAAGGTATAAAACGTTTCGAACTTATTTACGGCTTAATGGTGTAAGTGTAAAGGCACTTTTATTGTGCTTCTTCATAATTTAATGTTTAGGGGAAACGTGGCCGTTTGTGAATTCCGCTTCAAAGTAGAAATAAAGAAAGAGAGATAGTGAGAGAAAAAGAAAAGTAGGATCGAAGAATAATTTGTGTACAAGTGTGTTTGCCTTTCACGAAACCTGAAACCACGGATTCCGTTTGCAATTCGGAAATTATTGAAGGCTTTTTGAAAAATAAACAATGTTTTCATATTACGTTAAATTTTTCCAAATACGAAGTTCAAAAATCCATCCTTATTATACACACATACGTAAATGCACACAAATACACACTGGCATGCGAACAAACGCACATACGGACCTCGTAATAGTTTCTTCATTTCATGAAGGCGGGTTACGTTAATAGTGGTTGTGCTCCAACTGAATCCAACTGAGCATTCTCAGATTTACGCACACCAAAACAATGTACCTTAAAAGTACGAGCACAACCGCTACAACTACTTAGAGTAACAAGCCTCGTGAGACGAAAGAACTAATTGATGTTTTGGATTCAACTGATTACCGTTAGTCGAAATGTAGGTAGGTAATGATCTTTTTGGAAATTCGAATGTCGTAATCTCCGCTACTGGTAGAGATTGTCTGCCTTTTGTACGTGTCAAATATGTAGGTACCTGAGTAATGGGGTTTAAATAAATAAAATAAACAAATAAATCGGTAAGTAGTTATTTCATACCACAAACGTTCGTCTGCTCGTCTACCCTCTATAATCGAAAACAAAACGTTAACACAAAACCCCTTTTTGGAAGTCATTTTATATTCATATTACAGACTCCAGACAGATTACGTCATGGGCGGGTAGTCAAAAAAGCCAACGCCTGGAAATACTATACTAAGCATGGTCAAAAAAATCAAACAAATTTTTGCTAAAAATATGAACGCAAACTGCGCTTGCTACCCTCTTTTAAAACGTGTAATGTATGTGTGTAATACAATGTATGTGGAATTTTAAAAGGTACACTTAACATAATGCACAGGTCCTTCCGCGTCAGCAGTCCCGGATACACTTGTTACACTGGAGGACAAATTATCGCATAGAGGTAAATAGTTAGTACGTGTATGAATTTAAATCGAGCCTGAACCCTTCCGCTCATGATTTGATTCATGAACATATAATGCTGCATCCGGAGTTGGCGTGGGGCGGGAAGCGGGAATGCGATCTCGCTGGGGCGGAGTCTCTATTTTGTATAGGTAGTCTCAGTCAAAATTTGATTTAGAAGAAGTTTTATTTGAAAGAAATACATTTTTTACTTGAGATATTATTATACTCGAAAAACGTCAAACTATAGTCACCACAAACACGCATATCCTCGCAGAGAAAATCACAAACTGACTTCTGCTGTCCGCTCCTGCTTAAAATATTCGTAAGCGTCGTACGATTGTATACGCTTGCCGCTCCGCAGTCGTACCGACCACACCTCAGATAATACATGTGTTTAGAAAACACACAAAGGATTCCGTTAAGCCGCCCCGCGCCCACTCCGGACGTAGCCTTTATGGAATCAGGCCTGAGCTATTCCATCTATCCTAATCGGCTGGTAGAGAAAATAAGAAGATTTTTTCACTATTCCCTACTAGTAGGGATTCCTTTCTTCCCTACCAGGAAGTTGCGTCAGAATAGCCGTCAGTCGTTACAGGTACTTTGCGAAAGTCCTTTTACAATATTGTAATAAGACACGCGTTACTAATTATAAAGATACTTTGCATATTTTTCGCTAGTTGTGAAAGTATACGTTATATTGCGTAGAAATTTCTTTATATTAAGTCATCGATGTATATAAAAATAGAAAATTGAACTCACCAAATATTTACCACTTTTAACTAATTTAATAATCACTTGATGATAGTAATGTAATGGCACGCTTTTAACGTTTTTCAAGTATAGTTTTATATTTAACAGTAGCGACCCGCCCTCGCTTCGCTTTGGTTTATAAGTTTTTTTTTCCTCTTTTTTTTTTCAAAATTCAAAATAATGTATATTCTATAATAGACACGGATAATGTAGCTTTCCATTTGTGAAAGTATTTTTGACATCGGTTCAGTAGTTCCAGAGATTATCACCAATTAATACGGATGCAACAGAAACACAATTTTACCTCTTTATTATATTAGTATAGATTAATTAAAGGTCATATAGTTTGATACCTATGTGACCTTTTTCTTTTACAGTCCATTTAGTGGTAAGTGGATACTGTCACCCGTAGATATCCGCGATACACGGCACCATTAGTATAAAATGACAAAGTTTGACGCGCCCCCCGGATGCGCTGCCTACCTTTGTTGATGAAAGATTGGAGAAAGGGTTGGCGAAATGGGAAGTGGTAGGATGGGAATGGGCTCTTGCATATCTCACTCACTACCGAACGTGCAACTGTTCGTACCTTCAACTGTTTTATAGTCTTGGTTGGCCAAACATTAGGCATTTGAAATAAAAATCTGAATTGTATCGTATGAAGTCTACTCCCTATTCTCAATTCTACCAGATCGTGTCGTATCCCAAATTACTCAAGGTATGCTATGAATTTGCAGAAATACCTATATAGACAATTTTCGATTGATTATTAGGTACAAATGTCCATAAGTGATAATAATCGCTTAATATAACGCTTGTGCCCTGTCGTGCCCTATTCCTTGGGACGCCAATCGATAATAATCGCTTACCATCAGGCAGACTATTCGATTACCACCTTCTTTCTATATAATAAAACCTCGTGGAAAAGCTGAAGCTGAACAAACTTTAAGTCTTACAATATTACGAGTATATATCCAATTTTATTGCCAGCCAGTGCACGTGTTACGGGTTGAGTGCGGTGCCAAAAGCTGACCAAGTCGCTTGTGATTTATTTGGGTCAACCTTTAAATTGTGTCGTTGAAACCTGTGAATGTGTTAAAAATGTTTCGCAACTCGGCTACTTCACAAGAAAGACCCGAAAACTGGGGTAATATGTAAAATTTAAGTGTTTGTTTGAATATAATACTAGTATATATAATATATAATACTTCAGTATTATTGTGCTAATATAATCATACTATTAATATACTTACTTTAATGTTGTACCATGCAATTATATAATATTTATTGGTTATGCAATTATTATGTTGGAAACAGACACGTGCAGCGTCGCGACGATTCGAACGCATTAGATCTCACATATGTATTAGGTATACAGGGTTAAATAACAATATACACGAATAGTGGATTTCTATCATTAAAACTAACAACCTATGTTCTGCGACTTTCTCTGAACTTGTTATTATCCCCGAAATAAATAAATAAATATTGTCTCTGACTTTGTTACTCTGTACTTACTCAATATACTACGAACGGCTACTCCGCCGTATACACTATTCATATACAGATGCTAATTGAACCGCTACTATTAGATACCTATATCTATGTAAATCGATGCGAATGCGAGTGAGTGAGTGAGTGGTTTGTGTGAAAAAAAAGTGTTGAATTTTAAATGGTAATGAATTAAAAATTTTTAGTTTTCACGAATGATGGAGCTATTTTATTTAGCTCGATATAAAATCGTTGGTATACTCATATAAATATCTACCCCAGAATTCTAGTGCTATCCAACGCTCCATTCGCAAAAGATAAATCCAAGCTAGCACTTCATTTATTAACATCTATTGTTTCATATTCAGCTGGCTTTTATCTCACTCCGCCACACCGACTTCCCGAAGTCGACTCAAGTTTGTTCTCGAGAGTTCCTGGTATTATTATTAAATACGAAACAGTAATAAAGAAACGATAACAGATTTGAGACGATTTTGAATCTTTCCGTTGAGAATTTAGAACTAGATCAGATAGTCAGGGTGTCAGTTTAATTGAATTAATAACTGTATTTATAAACAATATCTGAGCAAAATGGACGTTTTTATTGGAGTGAACTTTTTTTTTTATAGAATAGATGGCAAACGAGATGGCGGGCCACATGATGGTAAGTGGTCACCTCCGCTCGTGGACACGTACAACACCAGGAGGGATGCGGGTGCGCTGCCGACTTTGGAGAATCCTGTTCACAGCTATCTTAATGATCCCCATGTCGTAGCCTCGGCGGACAGTTCATTCCAGCTTCACTTAGTGACTTTAGTTAAGATATTCTAACTTAAAATTTCATTGTTTGAAGATTGCTGAAACGTGTGTTTTAACATTGTGACTTTTGACATTACGCAATAAAAATATTATATGTTATTTTTCTAATATTTCAACAGTCTCAATATTTCGGAAACCAGAACTTAGAAACTAAATTTTTAGAGTAAGTTTCTATTTAGACATACTTAATCAAAAATCTTAAACAAAGTCAGTCAGGGGTAATATGCAATATTTAAGTTTCTTAAATTTATAAGACCCTCTACCGACGATCTTCTGTTCTTCGTACTCAGACAAAATATTTTTACATTTTTGCAGACACAAAAAGACAACACCGAGGACAAGCAAAACAAATTTATTTACCAAAAATTCATATTCAAATGTATGCAACGATCGGTCGGATCGTCGGGTTTCAATTAAAACTCGCGCGACTGATTGTCGCGCGGACTGAATATTTATTGATGTTTATAGAGCTTCCTGAGTGCGAAAGATAAGGGAGTACTCGGGGTAATGTCAGTGTGTTTGATGCTTCTCCTTCGTACTATACTCTAAATGGTATTGCAACGTTAGCTCGGATGGTAGGAGTCCTTCAAAAAAGAATACCAGCCAGTCCTCACTCCAACAGTTTAATTAAACTGTTATTTATATAGATAGATAAGACATTTATTCAGAACACAGTTACAGGACACTACAGTAAATACAAAAACACATAACAACACAGAAATTTTCAGAAAGTGAACCGAAAAAGTGTAATCTGCTGTCCATGTGTTCTGTGACTGCCCTGAATTACTTCCTTTATTTCAATTAGCCTTTCATTAACATTCATTTATATTTCAATTTAGGCTTCGGAGTCGTATGGGGCCACTGATTGTAAAATGCTTTGTTATTCAATACATTGTTATTCATTTTTTATATACAAACGCCGGGTCTTACATGAGGTTAGGTACGTAATGTAATAATAGTAGGTACGTTAACTGTGAATGGGTTGACCTTAACGGGAGACATCAAAAGTTATCCGCCAGATGTTGCTGTCTAGCCGATTTCGCTAGACGATTGCATTGCTGGGGTATCTGCGAGGGAAACTTGTTAAGTATACAACTTTTTACATGTCTAGGAGAGAAAAGCTGTTTACCGGTTCCCTTTATTACGTTAAAAATTTGAAAGAATATTTTTAAGGGATAAACTGTTTTGAGAATTTAAACGAAATTTTAGAGGGGAAGGGAAATTGTATAAAGAAGGAAAGTAATTATTTTATTTATTCTATAAATGTTTGTTTTTACTACCCATATATATTTCTAATGTAATCTTTGCTGTGTTGTTTCAAAGTTCACCATGTTTTAAAACATTATGGAATGCAATAAAGTATTGGGACTTGCTATAGGATCTTGCAATAGGAGAATAGTTTCTTCCAAGGTCAGGAGGAGTACATCCGCCTACCCTCTAGTATCTCTCGTCCGTTTTCCACTTCTATAAAAAAATACCCTTAAAAAGGGGTTAAGAAATTGTAATTATCCTAACGCGACGTCACAGGTAGTGTAAAACCTTTTAGAACATGCTGTTGATTAGACGATGGGAAATATAATGTTCTTCCTATTTCCTACGTTATTAAAACATACAGTTGCTTGACACCTATACGGACTTTTTTAAACCAGCAATGTAAAATGCTATTTCAAAGCTATGCTAGTTTATTTCTTATTCAAGCGCAGTTTTTAAAGTCCCGTACGAAATTATGAAAATAAGATTAGGACGCCTCTTTTTCAAATTAAAAATGTTTTAATAAAAATCCTGTAGAGCCTTAATGAAAAGGGGTATCAAAGGGCATTTTCTCGCTTAGTTAGGGCGACATGCGTTGGTTACCCCGTTAAGGGGTAGTTATAGACTGTTTTTCTTAAAGGTTCTTTAATATTTATGCTTATTTCGAGAGCAGACACCGTACTGGGGTACGGTAGAGGATACGGTAGAGGGGTACGTACTGGGGTAGAGCAGACAATGTACTTGTATTATCTACTTATGCATCTGATTAAGTTTACTTTAGTTATAAATTTTATAATGCAATATTTTAGCAATCAGATGCATAAGTAGATAATACAAGTACATTGGAGTAGTACCTATATTGGAGTAGGAGTATATTGGAGTAGGAGTGGGGTTAAATATAGAATACCTGCACCCTCACAATACTGAAATTCTTTCGTGAAAACTAATAAGTTATGTCCTATGATATTTTAAAATTCAGTAGTTTTTTCACACTAACTACTAAGGCACTTGCACTGGATACCTATTTATTACCTACACTACACTGGCACCTACACTGGCACCGATTTATATAGATGTAGGTATCTAATAGTAGCGGTTTGATTAGCAGTTTATCAATGGAGCGTGCGGCGTTGTCATACGAATATTATAAAGAGGAAAGATTTGTATTTTTGTATGTTTGTAACGAATAAACTCAAAAACTACTGGACCGATTTCAAAGATTCTTTCACCATTAGAATGCTACATTATCCCTGAGTAACGTAGGCTATAATTTATAAAGATATTGTGTAAATTGGCCAAAATATAACGATATAAGTGTGTCATGTGTCATATAATATAAGTCATAGTCAATATAAGTGTCAAGTAAGTCGGAAAAAACTCTGCCATCTGCGAGATATTTTGGTGTGCGCTGCAATAACCGTAAGAGTTACACGAATATAATGTATGGTGGAAATGTTTCTGAAATTTAGAAAAAAAAAATTGTAAAAAAATAACTTATAAACCGAAGCGAAGCGAGGGCGGGTCGCTAGTCGTTTATATAGTGAGTAGTACACAGTAACAAAGCAGAGACATTGTTACTGTGTAAAACTTTTCATAAAAATCATTCCAAAGGGTATAATGTTGAAAATAACAGATAGAGCACAAGATGGTTATGTATCTAGATGATCGTAGAAGTATAAGGCCTATTTTTTGAGGGGGAGAGTGCACGCTGCAATCCAAGAGCCGCTGGCCGCGCTCGACTGGCCACGTTACCCCTCTCTCACAGAAGACTACCTTGAAATGTACTGCATTTCCCACTTTATCTTATTTCCCTAATGTAGGTACGTACGTGTTTCTGTAGTGAGTGAGATGTGCCAGAGCCCATTCTCATCCCATCCTATTCTATCCAGCCCATTTTCCCAACCCTTTCTCCAAATCCATTCCTATATCTCCAAAGGTAGGCAGCGCATATGGGGGCGTGCCAACGTTTGTCATTTTGGACTGATGTTGGCATGTATGGCGGATTTCTATATGGTAAGTGGATACGCGGCGACAGTATCCACTTACCATCAGGTGGACTGTATGCTCGTCTGCCGCCTTCATCCATAAAAAAGGTCCTATACCAACCATATTCATTATAGCGTGAGACACAAGATAACCATAAAAAGGCAGTAGTTTTAAGACTTAATAACTTCCACTAGCATTTTCCTTGGATTGAGCTTGCATGTTATAGCCTATATGTCAGACAGAACCTAAACTACAGCAAAAGACTCAGTCTAGGCTCTAATTTAAATAAAACAAAGGGATTTTCATTATTTTTTTGTTTACCTTTTGTCTATAGGTATATATACCTATAGTCTATTCATTGACGTATGAGACCTAGTGGACGTCTTCTTCATTCATCTTCATTTGTCTTCTTAATTTTTTTTATTTCAATATTCTAATTTGGGAAATATAGGTAGTTAAAAATACTTTTTCCTTAAAACATTCCCTTCGGCGACATGTATTCACAAGCATTGCATGACTTTTAAAGACCTCTCGGGAAATTAACTTGCCTCTTAGAATATTATTAAAATTAAACACACCTAATTATACGTGCACGTGGAATTAATTAAATATAAATTAATTAAACGTTGATTTGCAAATATGCTTATTTTCGTGAATTTCATGGAATTTTTGGAGGGGCATGTGCTGCCTCCAAAACTGTACTGCATTTCCCACTTTATTCTACTTTCCAAATGTACGTACGTGTTTCGGTAGTGAGATATGCCAGAGCCCATTCCCATCTCATCCCATCCTATGTTATCGCTGTCGTGTTACCCTACTAGATATAACTAAAAGGGGGTAATCAACTTCTACTAGAGTGGAAAGAGGTAGGATTTGTTCCAATAGCTCCTTAAAATGTATATAATAGAAAACCTAATACAAAATTTTAGAAAGAGGAAAATTAGTATGATACTTAAATAAAGTCTGTAAGTGTCTGTTTCTAGTTCACGAGCACCAAATAACTCACGGTCAGGATGTAGTAGAGGCGGCGCTTCGCAGAGCGCACGCACAGAGTGATGTAGAGTGGGCACTACCGCCGACTGGAAACAGCGGTCGGACGGGTCGATAGTGGCCCGATGCAAGAAGCGGCGCCCGGGTAGAGCACCAGCGCCCAAAGAGCGACGGACCAGAGCTGCGGCAGTCGAGGAGAGTAGTCGTCCAGATGTGATGTCCAGGATAGCTCAATCCCCGGAACAGGCGTGTGACTTTTTCCAATACGTCTTCCCTGATCGCTTCCAAAACAAAAACCGACCGTGCGGGGCCTTAGATTTTTCAGTCTTCTTTTTCTTGATAGACTTCGATTCATTTATGAATTTTCGAATTACAGACTATGATCTCAAACAGTTTTCAGCCAGTGCTATTATTTGTATAGATAGGTAATGTGTTACAGAGGTTAAAAATATTGAATTAGAATACAGATATAAAAATACATAGTAAAAAAATACTGAGTACAAAAATGAGCTATTGCAACAAACATTACATCGCCCCCCATTTTCCCAATCCTTCTTCCAGATCCATTCCTCTTAATCTCCAAAGGCAGCGCGTCCGGGGGCGTAGCAACGTTTGTTATTCTGGACTGACGTTGGCATGTACCGCGGATGTTCATGGGCGATTAGCTGGACTGTTAGAACTATTAGGTCTACCATCTTCTATTTATAAAAAAAAATTCGAAGAAATACTACTTATTTCAGAGAACTTTAAATTTTAAGCTTTTCAAAGAAATCCCTAAAATAATGAAAGTCTGAAAGGTCTACCTTCAACTTTTGTTAAAACATTTCTCTTTTTTTAAATACCTATCTGAAAAATCGCGATATCTATAGTATCGGTTGGCTAGCGGCGTTTTTATTGAATAGTTGTATATATTGAATATATACAATATGTATATATAATTGGTATATATAATACGTATCCGTCACCTTATTTCTATAAGAGAATGAGTTGTAACAACATATTTATAACGGACAGTGAAACAAAGCCCAGCAACCGCTGCCTAGAGGGTGACACAGGAAATGTAATAAACAGCCCAACCTCAGGCAATCATGTTATCCAGTATTGTGCATGACAGTTGGGTAATTGAAAGGTTTTCGAGTGCCATTTTTACATGTTTTGTACGTCCTCCCTCACAGTACTTAGAGAGAACAGTAATTCATCTCTTTACTTTCGCGAATGCACCTTCTCACGCACGCACTCACCAGAAAACACTGTTGTAAGCCACGGGGGCGAAACACCGCGACCAAGCATTTTATTTCTACCTGTTTTTGATATAACAGAAACAATTTGGGAATTATCGAAAATGTTTTATTAACTAATATCATTATACAAAGAAGGACAATAGAAGATGCATCTGTCATTTTAATGGCTTGCGAAAATGCAATTACGCAGTCACGCAGTCAAGGACAAAAATGTAATATGTCAATAAAACTAAATAAAACAGGGATAAATCCTAGGCCCACACTAGAATACGTTAAAAGGTATACGTTGTGACGTAAGTTAAAAGGTATACGTTAAGATGAACATAAACTATCTAGACCTAAGTAATTGATAATTATAATAGATCGCTTTATCCTTACAAATTATATTTAACAACGTTACAATTATATAAAATCCCGATGATAAAAATCAAGAAACATCACTGCCAAATTGACTGATCAGTCGTCAATTGTTCTAACGTCATAATCCACGTTATAATGTTAATCGCGCTACTGTTAACGTTATGTACTGTCACCTCTCAATCAGTGACCCTCTTTTGTGTTCAACAAGCAATATTTAATTTCGCCTTTGTGGAGATAATTTTCATATGGAATAATGGAACAGAATTGGCATAGGCAATGCGGGCGACAACGAAACGAAATTAAAATCTTTCGATATACCGATCACGAGAGGAGAAATCTTTTGTTGTTGTCGGTTAATCTCCATCGCTAAGATGGACGATGGAGAGCCTTCTCTATGTAAAAAAGAAGATAATCGCAGAATTCTTGTTTGAAGTTTGCATTAATGACTATTAGGAGTTTTTAGCAATTTCGAAACAAAACGGTTAATAAAATACAATGCATGGAGTAGAATAATTATGTATTATACAACACAGAATATTTTTAATTACATGCGAGCAACAGTTAATATTAGCATAATTTAACAATGCAGCCTAAAAATATCTTTTGTTATTTATAGCCGCAATCTGCAACAAATATTTTACCAATTTTTGCAAACAACATTAAACAACCCTCCGAACATTAGGGTGTCGAAGATTACACCGAAGACGGTATAGATTAAAAAGAACACAACAAACCCTCCCTCGCGGAGAGGGAAGATTCTTACCGTTGCACACTTTTGGTTTGTTCGCCCGAAAATCGCGTAGTCGAACCTCGGCGCTGAGCTTCTACTTATATAATATACGAATTTTGACAATTGTTACTACCATTTATACTTAGCTATTTCCAGTGTTTTTGCTTGAGTGGATCGAGTGCGTAGTATTAGGCACACGTAAAATCTAATAATGAAATATTAGGTATGTATCTATATAAACAGGTTATAGCGCGAATGTTTACCTTATTTATTTTACTCGACGTTTCGGTTCGGTTGCACCAACCCTGATCACAAGACAGCACGTGACCATGGTCTGTCTATTTAAACGGGTCTTAACGCAAATGTTTACCTTATTTATTTTACTCGACGTTTCGGTTCGGTTGCACCAACCCTGATCACAAGACAGCACGTGACCATGGTCTGTCTATTTAAACGGGTTTTAACGCAAATGTTTACCTTATTTATTTTACTCGACGTTTCGGTTCGGTTGCACCAACCCTGATCACAAGACAGCACGTGACCATGGTCTGTCTATTTAAACGGGTCTTAACGCAAATGTTTACCTTATTTATTTTACTCGACGTTTCGGTTGGGTTGCACCAACCCTAATCACGAAATAGCTCGTGACCATGGTCTGTCTATTTAAACGGGTCTTAACGCGAATGTTTACCTCATTTATTTTACTCGCCGTTTCGGTTGGGTTGCACTAACCATAGTCACGAGCTGACTGACCTGAACTGACTTAACTGACATTCACGTTAAGACCCGTTTAAATAGATAAATATGTGTGAAAAACGCGAAAATCTGAAATGTTATAAATATTCGGTAGTCGGATAAGTTGGCGGCCTTTTTATATTGAAAATACTAAAGACTTTTTTGTGTTAGATAAATATTTATTGAACGGAATATTGTCCATTTAATTCGACTATTTTTCACTATTTTTCAAACAAAGCCATTATCCCATCCTTGTAATTTTTTTGGGCTTTCTGAGCGAAGAACTGATTTAAATGGTTTATACCTATACAGGCTTCTCGTGAATGTAATTTTATTCCATTTAGAGATTTTTATAACGAGCGGAACAAATGATAATCCGAAGGTACTATGTCTCGACTGTATGGGGGATGCAGTAAAACTTCCCAGACAAAGTTCATCAATGTTTGTTTAGTCATCAAAGATGTATGCGGTCGAGCTTTGTCGTGGTGCTCCTCCTGTCGTGACAATGCCTTTCGTGTCCCACCATACACATAACACAACTTTGTTTGGAGTGAAGCCTAGCTTTGGGATTATTTGTGATGGCTCACCTCGCTTAGACCGAGATTGTTTTCGAATATCGATATCGTAGGTGATCCACTTCTCATCGCCTGTTACCAATCTCTTCAGAAATGGATCGATTTCATTTCGCTTTAGCATCAAGCGTTCAGAGGTTTCAAGATTGATCCAAAGCAGGAACAACCTTACTGACTGGGGCGATCTCGGATCGAAGGTGCCACGAGGGTGTTTTAATAAACGGAAAACTGATTTATAGCTCTTAAATAGGAATTTTCCGGAGTTGCGGACTCAATGTGGATCCGATATTGGTAATTGCACAGTCATCCGGGCAAAAATTGGGGGTGACAAAAAGCGATTTTTTGCCAAGAAAAATGTATGTTGTGAGGATTTTTTGAAGCGGGGGTCACGACTTCCCCTAAAAGCGAGTCATTGATTGGTGAGAATTTAGCGAATGTAGGCAGTTTGTTTACAAGTAACGATCCAAAATTCACTAGGTAAAAAATATTTTTTAATATGCGAGATTTATACATAAAAAATACAATTTCAGAAGTTTTATCCGCCTATATTTTTCCGCCTAAGGCAGATGAGCATACGTTCACCTGGTGGTACGTGGATACCGTTGCCTATAGCCATCCGCGATTCATGACATCATCAGTCTGGAATGACAAACATTGCCAGGTCCCCAGATGCGCTGCCTATATTTGGAAATGTAAGAATGGATTTGATAAAAAAGGGTTGAGAAGGATAGTGAATAGGAAGTATAATGGGATAAGTTTTGTTCATCCTATAACACCTCACATCCCTTCTTGTAGATGGGGTGGGATGAGGAGTAAACCATACCATCAGCCCGTGTCTATCCACTGCTGGATGTTTATATATAGGCCTCTCCTAAGGGACGCCACCACACACGGTCTTCCGCTCTTCTCATCCAGCCACTACCGGCGATATTTTTTAAGTCGTAGTCCACCTGGCTGGAGGGCGTCCTATATCCCATTGTATTTTCTTCTCAATATGATAGGAGTGGATGGGATGAAGTGGGAAGTAGGGAATATAATGATATGAGAAGTCTTTCATACCATTATATTTCATACCTTCCTTCTATAAAAATTGAATTTCTCATCAAAGACTTTTCGGTAAAAGATCACCAATTCCTGCAGTGCAGCGATTATAACCTAAAAAATATTATATATATATATATATATATATATATATATATATATATATATATATATATATATATATATATATATATATATATAGGTATAGTGGAAGTTGTTTGCGCAATCTACATAACAATATTCAAAACAACGGCTCGGATTTGGCGGTACGTCTAGGTTTGGGGATTGACTCGCATATCGCAGAGGCACGCTTCAGGAATGCATTGTCAGCCGCCAGGTGCTCTGTATATACAAGGGATGTTCCGAATATTCGTAGTTGATTTGGCCAATTTTCAAGTATACGTATTTATACTCGTATTCGCCATTTTCTAAACGAATACTCGAATAATAAAAGTCCAACGTGAGAAGTGGGTAAAAGAAAACTACTCAATGGATTTTAATGAAACTTTACAATAATATAGCTCATACATCAGAATAACACATAGGCTATCATTTATAAAGATATTGTGTAAATTGGCCAAAATATAACGATAAGTGTCGAGTAAGTCGGAAAAAACTCTGCCATCTGCGAGCTATTTTGGCGTGCGCTGCAAAAAACGTAAGAGTTACACGAATATAATGTATGGTGGAAATGATTCCGAAAGTTAGAAAAAAAAATTGTAAAAAATATACTTGAAAACCGAAACAAAGCGAGGGCGGGTCGCTAGTACTTTATAATTGTAATATAAACCAGTTATGTACTGTTTTATTAGTTTAATTAGTAAGTGACTTTCAAGTTTAATCTATAGTTAGGTAGGTACCTAACTTTAGATTAAACTAAAAAAAATGAACTAACATAGTGACTATTTGCTTATAAGTGCTGGCGTAGTACATTAGGTACAATTCGTAATCGTATTCGTGAGCTTTTTTGCTATTCAAAACAATATATATATATATATATATATATATATATATATATATATATATATATATATAGCAACCTGTGGTTGCTTCTAAAATATTGTCTAAATTCTAAAATAATGGGATGTTAGGTTCCCATTATTATCTTCATTCTATTTACAATAGTGACGTTTTCCTGCCCAAGAGTCGGCCGGAATGCCAAAATTCCTGATTTTGAGAACATGACTATTATTTTTTTAAATACCCGGGTGATATTATGTACTTACCTACTTTTCAAGGCAAGGAGAATTTAACGACTAAATGAAATGTTTCTTTATGTTGTATTTGTTCCTTAGATTAAATTCATTCATTTAGTTCATTCAATTAATTATGTGTAGTTTAAGAAATTTATTTAAATTAACATTATCTTCTTATTGTTAGGTTATCTGGAATATCCTGGTAAAAGTTCTTAAATAACCACATGTTGGAGAGTTATAGAATTCCAAAACTAGTTTGCAGTCTACCCATGCGGTCAGTGAAACTCCGGTATGTAGGGGAAGTATTGCGAGCATCCTGTAAGCTCGGTATTGGCACGTGCCGGCAACGGTATCTGCCCGTTAGAATGACAATATGGCGGATGCCGCGAATGATTCGCCGAAGGTTACTTAGCGAAGACATAATTAGAGATTATTGTTTGTGATATTCTATACCGTTTTTGTCGGTACAACGGCTGTTATGAAATCTGATAGGATCGTGTAGTTAAATGCCAATTATTATTCTGGCGACTCCTACAGATCAATTTTTCTAAACATATCGACAGTTATTTCCTTAGAAGACCTAGTTAGTTTTTCTTTCATGTATCTACAGTTTTTTCCTAATTCTTAAAAGAACGAAAGTCACATAGCTCAAGGAATCGGTGAGTGGCAGTGGGCTGCTCAAATTTATTACAGGACCGACAACAGTTTTGGGGTAGACGAGTTCTCGAGTGGAGACCACGTGGGATGCCCTCCAGCCAAGTGGACCGCTGATTTAAAGAAAGGCCTGCTATTTCCGTAGGTTTAGAAAAAAATGTTTAACCAAATGTAGAGCTTTACGAACCCTATAACCAACGACTTATAGTTTATATAAGGTATAAGGTCATATCATAAGGTCCTACAAAAATTGTGTGAAATATTTTAATACGTGAATCAGTACACTAAAATTAATATATCTAACAAAAATTACCATGTCTTTCATGATTTTCTTATTACATTAAAAAT
This sequence comes from Sesia bembeciformis, assembly GCA_943735995.1. NCBI lineage: Eukaryota > Metazoa > Arthropoda > Insecta > Lepidoptera > Sesiidae > Sesia > Sesia bembeciformis. The sequence goes on from OX031042.1 coordinate 2,531,981, forward strand.
AAATAATTGGTTAATAATAATTTCCTCGTATGTGCATAACACGTTACGTAGTTGATACACACTGAAGCGTAGTTAGTAACAGAAACAGACGCGGTCAAAGGGCAAACAAACACCTAAGCGAGTTGGTTAGTGTTATGCACACGCGAGTAAATTAATCATCAATTATTTATTTTTAATGACAAAAAAATCATGAAATATATCACAATTTTTAGTTAGGTGAAATACTTTTAGTGTACTGATTACAATATTAAAATATTTCACACTATATTTGTAGGACACCATATAGGTATTGGAATATATTTTTTTATAATTTTCGAAAAGTGTAGAGCCACAATTTTCGTATCACTGAACCATTTAGGCTCGTCTACTGGTATGAACTTTATCCAAATGTACACCTAAATTACTTTTCTACCATAAAATCTATAAAGTCACCGGTAGTGGGTGGATAAAGGAGCGGAAGAACGGGGAGTGGTGGCGGGTCTTGACAGACGTTTTTATCCAACAGTAAAGAGATATCACGTAATAATGTTTTTTGGAAATAAGAGAGAGTTATTAAAATTTAATTCCCTTCCCTTCCTATCCCGTACCACTTTCCCTCACGGAAATCTGGCGGGCTAAATGATTTGGTATTGGTTTCACTATTCCCCACTCTTCTCATTCTTTCGAATGCTCTTATCTGATAGTCAAAGGTAGTTAAGGCATCTGTGGATATGTCAATATAAATTAATGATTGTTGACTGATATGCATTTCGGATATCCGGAGATGAAAGTGTTCAGTTAGCTCAGGCCCATTGGCTGTTCATCTGCTATTCTATTGAAAAAACTTTAATAAACCCAGGAACCATTTTATAAAAGAGAACTAAGAATATCCGTTTCTTGTCAAAACACATCATATTTCTCCCTCAGCTCTGACTTTGACATAAACAAATTGACACCGCCTTATCTCCGAGTCACCTGTGTGGGGGCGGAAACCAAATATAAAGGCTCCTCTTACAAAAACACTTTGCACCCTATTTTTAACTCCTTTTTAGGAAGACCTTTATTTTTATTGTATTAACGCCTAAAATGCTACATCTTTAACGCCAATATTCAATGCCCATCGAAATCATTTACAAAGACTATAAACATTCTATAATCCACCCGAAAACCACCTTTGTCTTCTTTCCTTAAAGACTAAATTGGCTACAGTGTTAAGTTAACTGTAAATAAATTGTATGCAAAGAAACTGGCAACATTGCACCTTCTCAATGAAAGGGCAATATTTCGCACTGACAGTTTGTCAGGCACCCCTTTGAACTTCAAGTATATTTATGGTGTTAAATTTGACACCCTCATTGTGTTTGGAGGTTGAAGGATTATCTTATTTTAAAGGTAAACTTTGTTTTGAGATGAGGTTCTGTATTGAAGGGATACATTTTAGAATACCTAACCCTATCTCGTCATCAGCACGTATTGTCATCCACTGCTGGACATGGGCCTCCAGCGGTTTATCTTCTGCATGAGAGATGTATGGTTTCAAAACGCTACGCTGGCCAAGCGGGGTGGCTATTCCATTCTTAGAGGTGGCGTAGTTCCTCACCGTTTATTGTAGCTAATGTATGTATTTTTTACTTTTCTATATTCGCCGATTTATTCTCACTTATCCAAGGGAATATTCCGATAGTTGGGCAAGCAGGACTTTTTTACCACTTGTCTCTTCGTATCACGCCTTGGGTTCGAGCAGAATTATCCACAGACATCAAAATATATTGAAATTACAAGGGATGATACCAGTTTTATTCCTCTTCAAATTGTCGGGCTACACTTCACCCTTGGAATCGAATGCTTCGTTATTGAAAAATTCAAAAAGCAACGTTTTTCACACAATATTAACCCCTACTGACTCGAAGTTGTTTTTCGGAATAAGTTATAAGCGTCAGCGTATCTTGGACTATTTTCTGTCGTGGCCCTGGTCCTTACGTCTGACATAGTAAGACGTAAGATTCATTTTTGTGTATATTATTCTTGTAATTTCCTGGATATTTGGTAGGGTATTTTATAAATTAATAGGTACTGTTTTGTTACTCCTTACTTACTTTAAAATTGCTTTCTTTGCTTTTCCCACCGAGTCGCGATCCCACGGTTACCTCCCAAAGCAACGCCCTAAGCCGAGGTCCGTTCCTTCCGCCGGTATGACTCGTTGCTGCATACACACTGCTCCTGGCTGAGCGCCTTCTGCCACGCCCTAAACCATACATGTCCGGTGACTCTTAGAAATGCCACTAGGGCCACAAGAATTTGACATTTCAAAAAAAAATGGGAAAAATAATTGCTTTGCTTTTATTTTTAATTATAAATTCATAGTTACTTGATTGTCATGGTGTTATTAACGGTATTTTTAAAACTGTTATAAAATTTGATTTTTTTATAAATATTACTTTTATAAATAAAATAAAAATACCCTACTAAAAATATTTATAAATATAAATAAAAATATAAACTTATAAAACAATCATGTCTTCCCGTGGGTGTTGCAAAGGGCGATCAAGGTGTAACAAAGCGGTTACCACAAGAGTGGACTCGCCAACTCGCTTAGTCAGCGTGGCGTTCTAAGGCGTTATACCCTTCATGCTTCATGAGGAAACCCATGAAACTGAATAGATACTGAAAAGGCTGGTTGCATTGCAAAGAATTATAAAAATAACTGTTAAAAATTATTACAATACGTGCAATACACATTGTTATAAGAATAAAATGCCGACCGATCACTTGTCGCTTACACATCTCTGTGCGCCTGACACGTCCAAACAAGGAAAACTCTCCCTTTCCCTACGCAAATATCTTTGAGCGATTCCAAATGATGCTAGCGCCATTGAAATATTTTTTATATTTCTTTGGCTTTCAATAGATGTCTATTGTGCTGTGAAATAGGAAGTAGTTTGTCACTTTGTGTGAACTGTAATAAGCTAATATAGCAAGTGATTGGGAGAAAAAAAACGTTTGCTCACGTTTCTCTCCTCATGTGCCACATATATTGGCTTCCAGAACTATTTAGCGGTTCTGCTATTTAAAGATTGCTTATTTTAATATGATCCTGAGAAACTGTAATATATAATTAAGTTAAACGGACATATTCGGAGGATTTGTTTTGCCAAACTGACAAGGTATCGTTTCTTTTATATCTTTTTGGTTTTTAAGAAGGGCTCAGTCAGAAGAGCGTTATTTATGGTGTTTAAGGTTTCGAAAAATGTTAGATAACAATAAAAAAATAACCACAGCAATAAGAATAAGAATAACAACAATAAGAATGCAATGTAAATACAGGGCAAACAAACTGTACGGTATGAACATGAAAATCAAATTAGTGACGCAGAAAAGTGATAAACTGGAAAATATATTCTAGAAATAAAGTATAGTTTAAACAAAAGAATAAATGAATCTGAATAACGGATTCAATTAACATCTGAAGTAATTACATCTATACGTTTTATTCCCTTTAAGTGAATTCATTTTCTTGACACTTATTCCATATACTTGCGTAATAGCCCAATAATAATGAAGTGTGTATGAAAAAAATAAAACAAATGAAATAAAACATTAAATTAAGTCTTTATTTCTCAGTTCACCTTTTGCTGTTATTATTTATTCCTCTTTATTTACTCTTGTTGGCGATGGGTTCCAATGATAACTATTATAAATTTTGTCCCAGAAGCTATATCCTTCCACGAAAGGGTTCATCTTCATTTCTAGTGTATTGTCTATTTCTAAATAGTTTGGATTCTCGTTTGTATATTTTAACCACTTAATAGTGTTAAGTTGACTTTCGTAAGCAGTCGGATCTCTGTAAATAGAAAGAAAGTAACGAATTTTAACAATATTACTACATTATTAATTATTATTGGAAAAGAAATAGGCATTCAAAACAGAGAATAAATACGGTAGCTAATATTTAAAGATCTTCACCATTTCTAGAAAGTTTCTATGTGTCGCGGATATCTATGGGCGACAGTATTTACTTACCATCAGGTGGACTGTATGCTCGTCTGCCGACTTTATCCATAAAAAAAAAGATTATTGTGTTGAAACATAGCGCGGGACGCCCTCCGGCCAGATGGGCTGACGACTTGAAAAAAGTCGCCAGTAGCAGCTGGATGAGAAGAGCTAAAGGCCGTATGTAGTGGTGGTCCATGGAAGAGGCATAGGATCCACTGTTGGAACTAGCGGTGTAGAAACACAGGCTGATGGTATCGTATTTCAATGTTGAAGCCTCCCCTAGAACCTTATTATTACGCGTAATTTACTCGTAGTAACAAAATTAGTTATTGTAAAGGTTTTTAATACAATATTTCTTATTCATATCAGAAATATTGTGTCTAACTTCTAGGGTTGAGTAGAGTTACAAATTTAATGTTGTTTGCAACTATTTGTGAAAAAGTTGAATTAATAACTGGAATCGAAAATGATCTTACGAAACTCAAACCAATGAACAAAATCCACTTTCACTCCGTTCAGTTAGTACTTACAAATTATGGAATTAGAAAACTTTGAACTTTGAATTCTTAGTTTGGTTAATGTTTAGATAAACTTCCACAAAACTCCACTTACTCGTATTTTACGAAATCTGTCCACATTAATGTCATCCTGTCCCTTGTATCCATATCACTAACATTATTTGTTGATAAATAGAACTCCAGTAAATAAGCAGTCTGGTCTCTATGGCTAGCTCCTCTTATTTTATCCATATAATTGTGTTTCATATTGAGCTCCCCGACGTAAGAAAACTCGTAGAAATATACAGGCTTCAAATTTGCGTGTAGCTTAGCTGATTTCATTATTGAGTATTTGAACATTGAATCCGAGAAATAATCGATATATCCTTGTAAATTGTCATGGGATACATCTTCACCATTAAAATAATAATACTTAAGTTTCTTAATAAGGTTTTCTCTTTCTTTATTGTTTTCGAAAATAAGGTCAGCGGGTAAAAAGTCAGCGAAATTTTTGTTCATCTCCTCACTCCATTGATCGAATTTAACCAGTCGACTCAGTCCTTCCATATTTGCAAAACCAGTTAGTACAGGGATTGTTTTATAATCACCTTTATTCATTATGTCTAATGGTGATTCAGTCAGGAATGGTTTTATATTTTCAATTTCTTTCTCTATACAAGGCGCAAAACCAAATGTGCTGTTAGCTAAGAAGAAATTAAGACTTTTTGCACAGAGGCTTCCAAGCGGAGCATTCAAGTAAAATTCATTCAAGTCTTCAATTTTGCCTGTATCGTTATATCCAATAGATACAGCGATATTCCTTGCTGTATTTATTGGATCTACGTTTACAGCAAATGGAGACAGTGCTGAACCACTTTCGAGAATAACTTTATCTATTAACCCTTTAGTAGATTTAGATAGCGTTAGTAACTCAGCCATTGCTGCACCAACACTGAATCCAGCTACAGTAACTTTACTAGGATCACCTCCAAACTTCTTAATATTTTTGTTAATCCATCTTAGAGCTGCGACTTGGTCTTTCATACCCGCATTTCCAGGAATTTCTTTAGTTCCGAGACAAGCAAAACCTAACGCTCCCAATCTGAAGTTGAAACTTACGACTAAGATGTCGTGTCTAGATAAATAATAATATTTAGCCATGTTGCCATTACCAACTGCATACGCTCCGCTATGAACGTAAACTAGTACTGGAACTAAATTGTCTTCGTTGGCTACTTCAGGTACCAAAAGGTTCATAACAAGGCATTCCTCTTCACCTGCTAAACCAGTATCGTCTGCATTCACAGTAAAGTGAGTTTGAGGGCAAATTATGCCCCTTCTTTTCGCATCCATAATTCCATTCCATGGGTTTACTGGCAGCGGTCCCTGAAAACATTAAAACCAGAAACCTGGAGTAACCGTAATTCCTAAATGTTGCATTAATGTAACATTTTATACTACTTCTTTTTTATCTTTTCTTTTTAGAAAGATAATTTTACAATAGTAGGTATATATTGTATATGTATTAATTGTTATTATATTACATTACTGTTTTATTTCTAGTAATTCTATTTGTAACCAAATCTTTTTCTAAGTTATTTCACTGGCCGTTTGATTGTCTGGAAATGACCGCCTTTAGCGATGAGGCAGTCTGTTGCTTCGGCCTGTATGTCTTATGTCTATTGTAACTAGTAGTCATATTAAAAATAGGAATGAAATAAATATTTTGTATTTATTATTAATGAAATACACATATTGAAATGTACCTATAAAATGATATCTATAGTACAGTCGAGTTCATTAGTATATGAGCACACTCACGCTTATTAAGTATTATATAGATGTTATTGATATAGGTGTCTTCAGATATTTATGTAGTGATAGGTTGTGCACAATTATATGAAAGCCAAATAAATATGTTCTTAATTTTAAGGAGTTTTTCAACGCTCACATATTTTGAACACATGACAATGTTAATATATTTATGAACTCGACTGTACCTGTGGTTTGAAATTTACTTTTCCAGTACGAGTGTAGTCCCATCATTGGAAATTTGGAAATGCATTTTCCAATATTATAAATGAAAATTTAAGTATCTCTAAATTTATTATTACAGATAAGTAGACAGACAACGCAAGTTATTGAAATTGTATGGAAATCAAATGTGTCACTTATCTTGTAGGTCACCAGACCTATGACTAAGTCACCAGTAAATTTTAGTGATGTGAAACTACTCGGCGATGAAATGAAACACCTCCTTTGACTCAGTTTATCACTTTTTAAGAATATTTGCAATTAATTATAGCTCGATTAAGCATTATTGTGTTTTGTAACAGCGACGAGTAGCGTGAGATGTAGGAGCTTAGCGATAACTGTATGCAACGACGTACAACTTGTGTTATCTATTCCTGTATATCTGTGATTATCACAATAGTGTATTACAATTTGGATCACTCACCTGAAATCTATCTCGTCCTTTAGGAACGCTAGCATAAGGTACTTCGTAGAATTCATAAAAGTCACCGTTCCAATACTTCTCTCCACTTACGCTTCCTTCATCAAGAATCACTATCCTGGCGTCTTCCTCACCAGAAATGATTATAAATAACAAACTAAATAGTATTAAACGCAACATGTCTATATGTTACAATAAAAATCGGAGTTCTGGATTATTTTTATCGATAATTACACGGCCATTTGATAATAGGAGATAACTGTATTATTTAACGATGGCGTTATCAATGGTTTGGCGAGTTAATCTCAGTTCAGTTACTACCTTAGTGACAAAAAAATTAAACAATATATTTTTTTTTATGGGCGAAGGCGGCAGACGAGCATACAGTCCACCTGATGGTAAGTGGATACTGTCGCCCATAGACATCAGCGATACATACCAACATTAGTCCAAAATGACAAACGTTGGCATGCCCCCGGATGCGCTGCCTACCTGTGGAGATATAGAAATGGATTTGGAGAATGGGTTGGGAAAATGAGGAGGGATAAGATAGGAATGGGCTCTGGCACATCTCACTCACTACTGAAACACGTACGTACATTAGGGAAATAAGATAAAGTGGGAAATGCAGTACATTTCAAGGTAAGGTAGTCTTCAAGGCCAGTCGAGCGCGCCCAGTAGCTGTTGGATTGCAGCGTGCACCCTATGAGCGACAGCATCCACTTACCATCAGGTGGACTGTATGCTCGTCTGCCGCCTTCGCCCATATAAAAAAAAGTGCTCCATCGAAAGTGTGAGTTTTCCCTAGATTTAAATATAAATGTTTAGATATTTCTTTGATTTGGTGGGTTTTGTTTTCGGAAATTAGATTTGAACGGACTTTAGGTCCATGGGCGACAATCAGGCTCGGTGTTAACGAGGGAACTACGGGTACAGCTGTACCGGACCCAGGACTTAAGGGGCTCCCATGTAATATATGTAATAATTGGCTGTAAAAATCGCATTTGTTGTAAGACTACTACGAGTACTAATAACGTATTTTAATTATCAAATGTCCATCTCTCTACGACATACGCTACCAGTCGTAGAACTAGCGACCAGAAGGCTAGTACGGCGCACATGGGAATCAGAGTAACGGACCTCAACATTTCTGTAGCCGGGCCTGGCAACTAGTATCCACTTATCACCAGGTGGATTAAGTTTTCATCAGACAACTTTCGATAAAAAAATAGTTCTCAAAATAGATGCTTGAAAATTTATCTAAAGGTAATGCTCATAAGGCATATGTTACCATAAACCCGCTAAACTTCTATATTTACAACATTTATGTAAGTAATGGAAATCGCAAAGCCACGCCTCGAGAAATATATTATCATAACTTCATAACTCGTATGTGCATAACATATCCTGTGGCACATTTCTTGTGTCCGGCAGCCAAGTGAGTATGGCCATTTTTAGACCATCGGACTTATTGAAAAGACTTGAAAATTAGGGGTAGGGTGCATAAATCTTACAACAGATTTGATATTTTCGGATTAGGATCGTCCTTTGATGTTAGACCCCCCTTTTGATGTTGATGTTAATTTTTTTTACTTTATTTTTTTATTGAAAAATAATTATGGATACGAGCATGCAGTCAACCTGATGGTGAGTGGATACTGACGTCCATAGACATTCGCGATACATTGCAACATCAGTCCAGAATGACAAATCTTGGTACGCCCTCGGATGAGCTACCTACCTTTGGAGGTATAGGAATAGATTTGAAGAAAGGGTTTAAAATGGTGAGGGATAGGATAGGATGGGATGGGAATGGGTTCTGGCATATCTGACTCACTACCTAAACACGTACGTACATATGATAAAATGCGAAATGCATACGTTTTAAGGTTCTGTGTGCGGGAATGCAGCGTGCACTCTCCCCCTCCCAGATGTTGGAGAAAACAAGAAAAAAGAAAAAACGATTCCCCCAAAGAGGAATGGAGTGTGTAATGAAGTGAAATCTCTTCGTTCCGTTATACTCGGTTATCCTCATAATTTCCAGGTCTTTTCCTAATTTCCTTCTTAAACTTGCCAAGATAAGCGGGGACGTGCTAATATTTGTCATTCTTGACTGATGTTGGCATGTATCACGATCGTTCATGAGCCACAGTGTCCACTTTCCGCCCAATGAAAAGTACAACAACGGCTATGTTGATGTCTGATTATCGTATCGTCACCTAATCGTAACGTTTGAAGAACCCTTCTTGCGTCTTTATGCTGAATATATTCGGTTTAGTAGGTTTTCGTGTAGACCTGTGCATAAAATATGTTATACTCGGTCTCAGTTCGCGCCATTTCTGTGTGCTGCTGGGTGTTATTTATGTTTTTGTGTGGAGAAAACAGCGTTTCGCAGAAACGGCGAACTTCTGCTGGCAATTACAATTGGTGACTAAGTTCTCTCCGTTTTATCTTAGCAAAATTTGGTTTCCGTTCTTCAATATGGCTTTTTTCTCTGGTCTATTAATATTCTCATTTTTACGACTTTTCGAGTTAAATCACTTTTAAAGGAACGTTCGGCAATTTACTAATTTGTCATAACGATCCTGTGCTATTGATTATTGTTTTGCTATTTTGACCATTTGCATTTCTGACTGAGTATATTTCTTGACAATTTGCTTTTTTGACAAATTGCTCCCTTGAAGTTATCCTCAGAATCGGTTGTATGAAAGCATGAGTTTATTAAACATTTAATAATTCTAAATATTTACACCATTTTGGATTCAGGTACGATTTCAAAGTTGTTTGTTAATAGACACAAATTGTGTTTATTCAGATGTTAGTGACTTATCAACTGTGCGCGGAATTCACACCTGCATGGAAATGTCATGTCAATGAATTTATAATCACGAGCAGAATGCAGAATGTCCGCAACCGCAACGAGCAGTTTTATCGTCCAATGCTGGATAGGGATAGCAATGTGCACGAGGAATGTATGACCTTAAAACGCTACGCTGGCTAAACGGGTTGTCGAGTCCACTTTTTTAGAAGTGGCGCAGACGCAATTCATGTGTCAGGTTTTGTTTTTTGCGACACCCACGGGAAGAGATGGGGTGATGCTATTCTAAGTCGGCCGACAACGTACAGCCATCGGCGGCCGGCTACAGTTATACAGGGGTATAATTGTAGCCGAAAAAACATACTTATACTCAGATGAAATCGAACAAGTGATCCTTCGCAAAACAATCCTAAATACCATATTTGTGTATACGCTTTTTTTTCGGAATGGATAAATTCTTGTGGCCCTAATGGCCTTCCAAGAGTCACTGGACATGTATGGTTTGGGGCGAGCCCAGAAGGCGCTCAGCCAGGAGCAAAGAGTGTGTGCAGTAACGAGCCTAAGGGCTCCCCCGCCGGTAGACCGCCATAAGGAACAGACCTCGGCTTAGGGCGTTGCTTTGGGAGGGTACCGCGGGATCGCGAATCTTTGAGAAGCGCCCAGTCACGTGCCGATACCTGGTAAAAGTGTTGGTTGGAGGTCGGTATGTGTTCACGATGTAGCAAGGGGAACATCCTCGTCTCCTCTAGCGGGGACAGTGTATATGTGTAGCCTGTGAGTGTAGTATAAGAACCGCATTGGCAACAGTAATTGGGTCGTCGGTGTCGTCTAAGATGTGCCGAGGACGACTACAACGACGGGGCAACGGGGAGGGTCATTTCAATCGGAGACATAGGTTAGGCTGTCAACTACTAAGGGGTTAGGATGGTGAGGGATCTGTCGAAGAAGTTCCAAGTCCTTGTACAACTAGTTGGACAAAACAGTTGGACCACAGGGAACGGCTCGACTGTACACGGACTGTTTACAAACTAATTTCAATACAAACTGTCCACGACATTTTTCAAAGCTAGCCTTCTTTCTCGAATGAAGTAGCCAGCCACAAAGGGCTAATGGGGCACAGAAGGGCTTTGCAACAAGGGAAATGCAAAGGAAAAACATTTCTGATGTCCCGTTTTCTCTCTATTCAAAGATAAACATTCCCTTTACGCGAATGCAGCGTTAAAATACTTTATAGTGAAGTGCGAGAGGGTTCACGTGTTCTCTAAAGTTTATGGCGGGAAACGAAATTGGTTTATGTGGAAAATTCGCTGTATTCACAGAGGTAACTTTCACTTGGGACCACACTACTTTTAAACAGTAAATATATTTTTTTTTTTTTATTGAACCACACAAAGTACATCTCAAGTATTATTACAATTCCGCCAAACTGTATGGCAGTTTATCGGCGGAAGGCAAGACACGCTCATTATCAGAATATTTAAGTACTTATAATGTTCTAAATACTATTTCAAAAGCACTAAGGAGACAAACCAAGCAACACCCATATAACTTTTTCTTTATGGAAAAAACGTGACAGACGTGCATACAGTTCACCAGATTGTAAGTGGATGCTGTCGACCATAGACATCCGCGATACATGCGGACATCAGTGCAGAATGACAAATATTGCCACGTCCTCGCATACGCTGCCTACCTTTGGAGATATAGGAATAGGTTTGGAGAAAGGGTGGATAACTTTTAATCAATCAATTTGTTTATTTGCAATGTGCGTTACAAAAGGTGGTAAATACATAGTCAGATCGACACATTTGCCAATAATGGCGTGCAAAGTTACATATATCTAATATAATAAACATACAAATGCTTACAAATAACACGAAGAAACACAAGACCCAAACATCATACTTAATTCAAAACATCAAATTAAAATATTTAAGATTTTCGCGTTTTTCACACATATACGTAATAATAATAATATAACGTCTCTCACTCATTTTGTCTCACCAAAGGAGAGACGAGATGGTATGAATAATGAATATGAATATGAATATTTTATGAATAATAATACCCTGTGTTTCGTTTTGACGAGTGAGGGATGAGTTCACAGGCTGTTATTTCACTAGTAAAAACCATGTTATTTCACTGATATAATAAAGTATCGTTGAATTTTGTGACGTCCAAAGCCTTGTTCAAACAAAAAACAGATTTTACAACTCTCACTGAATAAATTGAAATTCCTAATAACCAGAATAAATCGAGAAACGTATCCGCAGTTGCGAAATATAATTAAAAAATATCTCTCAACGTTACCTCGGAATTTATTGGAGGTGGTTGTAATTGGTCGAAACGGTAATTTCCCGCAGGACGTGTTGACGTAATTTATAAGCAGAAAGCGGGATTTTATTGTTAATTATTTTATTAGGTATGCTGGTATAAATCTCCTAAGGCCATAAGCGCGCCTTTTGTATGTATTTTCTTTTGTAACTATTTTGATCATTTCTATGTAAGTACAATAAAGCATATAAATACATTAATAAATGTTATCAAAGGCTCAATATCTAAAAAACTAGAATCGACTTTTGTCAGAAAATGACACGAATATCCAGCAGTGGAAACAGGTTGGTGGTGTTTTTCATAGTAGAAGTAGCAAATGGATGGACGACCGCTGCCATAATCATGGTCATCTGGAGCACTTGTAGCACAATTTTATTATTCATACTTTCATATTAAATTTTGTGTTGGTTATTAATTATAACGTCCTACTTTCACGTTATTTGTCAGACTAAACATACGATACAATTTCAGGCACTGTGTCTAAATGTTAACCTCGCCTTGCTTCTGTGTTTTGGACCACGCTCAACGACAATCCGATAATATAATTTTGTAACCAGTTCAGTTATTCGCTAATGAGTCTCGTAATTGCATTGCTTTTGATAACAATTTTATTGAATAAAATTGTTTTTGAACAATATTATTGTTCTCCATTGTACGTTTCGGAGTACGTGGTCTCTATTCCAGGGTTCGTCTTCCCCATCGGTTATGGCCCGCCCATTGCTGCTGCTGATTTTTTCAGCTACGAGTATGTCGTCTATTTCAGTTCTTCGTGGAATTCGTTACGGATTTTATCTAGCAAAGAAATTTTGAGTTTTTTTTTTAGACAAATGGGACAGTGGGACGAGCAAGCGGTCCCACGTGATAGTAAGTATAGTATAGTCATTTCCATCGCTAGCTGCGCAAACTTTGAATTTGCGAACCAGGTCTATATTATTCCGTCAGAGACCACGTTTCGGCACCATAATTACTGGCAAGACGCATTGATTGAAGATTTCCGTCTTCAAACATTGTGGTATATAGGTGACGAGTATATAGGTAACATTTACCTAAATAACATAAATTTATTCAAATCGATATTTGTTTGTTATACTATACTAAATACTTGTAATTTGTTTATATTACTTAATACACTTCAAGCAAATTTTGAAGTAAGTAAGTAAGTAAGTACACTGATAAGTTATATTTAGACTTATTTACTGTACATAGAGGTACTCGGATGCCTCCGCGCACAGATGAAGGTGTTTTTGACATTCCTATAAGAGTTAATTTAGATTTATTATTCCAACTCTGTTCCGAGGTCGTGTCTACTTTTAGTTGAGAACAAAAGGCATGGAGTCGACAACGTGACAGTCATTCGTTTTCCGTGTATTGTGCAAACTTTATAACTCAGCAACATTTGAATAAGAGATGTTTCTTGGAAACAAGTGTGTGGAATGAGTTGGGAAAGTATATTGTTTAGTTTACTTGTTGTACAGAGGCGGACTCCTTTGTGTTCATTTTGAATTTTGAACGGAGTCTTACAAGAAATATGACTATAGTTGTCATATTTTGTCTTGCTTTAACCGTTGGTAATATATAATAGTTTTAAAAAAAAAATATTGAATGGATGTACAGACATTGCATTGTTACGATTATACTACACGTATTTCAAATACTTCTATTACTATTATTACTTTTTCAAAAAATATTTTATATTATACAGACACTATTTTTTTACAATTTTATTATATAGTCCTGAAGATGGCTCTAGCTGTCGTGTGTTGGATTCATTATTCTATTTTCTTGTAAATCATTGTTGAAAGGTCAGTAATATATTTAGAGTTAAATTGAAATTAGTAAATACGCGTTCGTAGGATACTATCTCTTGTGTGTGTGTGTGGAAAATAAAATATTATAGATGGTGCTGGGGTGTAGAAGTGGTGCGAATCTCTTGCCAATCACATTCTAGTTCCCGCTCTTTAGTAACGGATAAACTGATTAGGTATAAAAAATGCGTGCTCAGTTGGCACACTTATCCCTCAGTAACCATCACAGAGTTAAGATCCAAGAAGTAGTGCGGGATTGTAGTTGTCGTAGTTATGTTTATGTATTGACTGTAGTGTTAACGTTAATTCTGTGATATAACACCACGATGGCCAGTGGTCGCTTCTGATTCTGAGCTGTTGTCTTCCGAATTAAGTACGCTCCTCAAGCAATGAAGCTTAAACATTGTCCCTTTATTTAATAAAGCAGTCACTAATGAGATTATCTATATAAATAAAAATTAAATGCTGTTCGTTGGTAAGCGCATCACTTGAGAACGGCGGGACCGATATAGCTATTTTTTTTAAAATGTTCGTAATAGTCCGAATAAGGTTTTTAGGGAAAGAAAGATTGGAAAAGTTGCCCGGAAAATTGGAAAATTTAGGAAAAACTGAAAGTGTTTTTTTCTATGGGATTTTTGTATGAACTTATTGAAATGATTGTATTATTGAAATTTGGACGTCTGTCGAGTCAGCTAGTTATCAATAGTTAACCTGTTGGTCTAGTGGAGGTGAGATTGGGACCGAAAGGCTCCCATTCCAAATTCAGACATATATATATGTATAGATAAAGGAAATATCATCGTATTTAAAAACAGAGGAAATTGTTATAATCGCATTTATTTTACCTACAAAATAAACACATTAAAATTATCTTAGACCTCAACATTGAGACAATTTAATACATTTTCCAGTCTTCGTGTTTCTCACATTAGGAACATTGCAGAAACATTGTGGTATGCCGCAGGCAGAAGGTCTGCCCAAGTCGTGGACTGTAGGGTTATCACAGGAGGGCTCAGCCTTTTGCGGACAGTAGAGGACTGAATGCTCTCCTGCTGGACACTGTCCTGTAAAGACAAGAATTATAACAACAATAATTAATTAATGTAATAAAGAGATTTACATTAATAAATGTAATGGCGGCTGTAGAATAGTAATTACTATTCCATTTCTTCCCGTGCGTGTCGTAAAGGCGACTGAGGAATAACGAAGTCACTAGCACAAACCTTGAAGAACTACACCATCTCTAAAAGGATGGACTCGCCAACCCGCTTGGCCAGCGTGGCGCTGTAAGGATAGGCCCGTCACGGAAGGTATATTTTTTTTAAAAAATATGTAGTTTAAATGATTTTTTTTATTTAAGGAAAATGAAAAATAGAAGGTATAAAGGGAGTAGAAGTTTACCTCATTCCGTGACACCTCTCCATTTGTTTTGTATTTGTAAAACAGTTCATTTTATACCATATAGGATTAGGCAATAGATACTTACAATATCTATCGCTATCACATTATTAATAATCAAAGCATAACTGTCGGTTTTATATATGTGCAAAATAGACAAGTTTTACCAGTTTAAAAAAAAAATACACTTGTATAAACTTACTTGTTGGGAATCCTTGACTTTGCACCATAGCAACTGCCACCAATACCGTCACTAAAACAAATATGGTCTTCATTATGATATTTTTTTTAAATATTTAAATAATGATAAAAGAACAGATGTACTGTGTTCAAAGAGTATGAGGAAACTGTTTGGCTTTGTTCCTTTCCTCATATATATAGGTAGTATTCACGATTGTATAGGAATTGTGTATTACCACTAGGGGAATTACTTTTGGTGATGCAAACTGTTTATCGCTCCGTGAACTTACGAATTAATTAGTTACTTCCTTGTGAAATGTATTAGGTACTTTTTAAGGAGATATTCCCATTTTAATAGAATGACTGTAATATTTTGAAGGTTACGTAGTATCTGCACTTCTATCTATATATATAAAAGAGGATGTTGGTATATTTGATGTTAATAGACTTCGACACCGTTTGACCAATCACCATGAAAATTGGAGAAAATCTTTTCATGGAGAAGATTTCTATGCTATCGACTTTGTTGTAACTCGCCACTAGATGGCGCTGCAGCACATCAACTTCTATACCGTTCAACCAATCGCCATGAAAATTGGTATACATACTGTATTTGAGCACGGAGAATATTTTCAAGCTATCAACTTTGTTGTAACTCGCCACTAGATGGCGCTACAGCACATCAACTTTTATGGCGGGACAACGTCAGCGGGGTTTTGCTAGTACTAATATAATAAAGAGATAAAATTATGTGTTTGTAGGTATGTTGGGGGTAATCTCTGGAATTACTGAACCAATTTCAAAAATTCTTTCACAAATAGGAAGCTACATTTATGTCTAATATAGGCTATATTTTATTTTGAAATTTTGAAAAAAAAACGTCTTATAAACCGAAGCGAGGACGGGTCGCTAGTATAATATTGTATACAGGCTGTTTCAATATTATCCCAAGCCTGAAATAAAATGTCTTTTTGCAATTTTTTTGGAGTTTTTAACAATGTAATTATATATAGGGGAACCTGTTGTACCTTGGTCACTTTTTCATTCAACGATTTTTTGAAAAAAAGCGGTTATAACTATTGCGATTAAACAAATTTTAGCTGTTAGACGAACTAATGTGGTTCATAATATAAATTATACAAAAGCATAGATCATCCTTTTTACAGGTTTTACATAAACTAAAAAAAGTTTGGAATGTTGATCAAGGTACAACAGTGATGATGTACCTAGATCCGCCTATGTTGTACCTTGGTCATAGTTAGAACTCATCAAATAAAATCCATATTTCTCGACAAATAGCAAATATTTTTATTATTTCCAGCTTCAACACGTCTATAAATATCTTTATAAGCTTATCTAATATCTATGACATATCAATTAACAGAATTTATATGAATAAAATCAGTATTATTCGTAACACCTAACTTAAACATTTTAATCACATTAGCAACAAGTCTTTATTCACTTCGTACTGACTAATATTTGGACTAAGCGTTTCTTAATTAATCAATAAACTCTGAGTATTTATTCATTTCAGGAACTGAGTAATATTCCCTCTTGGAATTAGTTTTTTTGGACTTTTTATTTTTTCCTTAATATCTAACCATTGGTATAAGTTGAGATCTTCTTTTTCTGGCCATTTCCAGTTTTTTAGCGACTTCTTCATGGATTTTATAAGAGCACCCTCTTCACTGACAGACACTATTTGGCCAACAAAGTATTCACCTTCGTATATAAAGATAACGTAATCACCATCTTCAAAATTGTTTGCGTGTCTATTCTCTTTATTTCCCTCAAAATAATTGCTTAATGGTTCTTCCTCAGAAGATAAAAACCCTTCTGAAGCATCTGAATCTCGCACAGAAAAGCTTTCGTTTTCATCTTCTGATGTTTCTGATTCTTCTTTTAAATTTTTTTTCTTAACTTCTTTTAGTTTCTGTACTTTTACCTTCTTATCTATTTTAAGTTTTTTATTTTGTCTTGCTGCCTTTATTCTTTCTATTTCATTTTTTTCCGGAGTGTCAGTTAGTATCCTTGACTTTCCTTTCTGTCTGCCTTTTCGAACTTCTTTTCTTGGTTCAGCTTTTGGGTGCGGTCTAATCATAGATGGCGTTACAACATTGGAACATCCTGGTGTGTTTTCTTGCAACGAGGTTTCAAGAACTTCTTTGCATTTTTGAGTGGATTCTCCAGGAAGATGCTGTTCGTTACAATCTGGCTGTTCAAGAATTTCATTCGTTTCTTCAGATGAGGTCCCAGCATGAGGCTCGTTTTCACATACAGGGAAGGGTCGGTTAGTTACGTTTGATGGCATAAACTCATGTTCTCCAAATATATTTTCATTTAGTGGGTGTAATCCTGTACTCCTAAAACCCTGAATAATATTTGAGGGAGTAAAAGATTGTGGAAAAGCTTTTCCAACAAGACCGGCAATATCATAAATTGTCAGTGGTTTACCCACATGACCGGGTGTCAACATTAATTCATTTGCTGCAGTGTTATAGTATTTCTTAAAAGGACCGAATACAGTCTTATCCAAAGGTTGAAATTTATGACTCGTGTGTGGATGGAAAGTTACAAGGATGACGCTATTTTCTCTGGCCAATTCTATAACTGGTATTTGAATGTGACTTTCATGATTGTCAAGTAGTAAAATGGTTGGATAATCCTTTGATGGTTTTACATATTGAATAAAGTGTTTGAAAAATTGTAGAAACAACGCTTCATTAGACCATCCAGAAGGATTAGCTCCACCAATAGTTCCATCAGGAGCTCCAACAAGCATAAAATCCTTGAAATTTACACGCGGAAATATGAGCATAGGAGGAATGAATCCACCTCCTGCATTTATTGCAGCTATCATTGTGACTGTATTTCCTTTTTCTCCGCTCGTCATTGCACCAACTTGTTTGACACCTTTGGGTGCTAATATTTTTGGTGGAACATGGACTGTTGAAATGCCACTTTCATCCATATTCCAAATATCAATCGCTCTTAATTGTGGGCATTTGGACAAAGCTTTTTTGTAATTTTCAAAAGTCAATTGCACATTTTGTTTATTAAATGCTGTAGAACGGGCAAGGCTAGTGGCTTCAGGCTTGCGTAAAGCTAATTGCTTTTGATGTCGTTTACGGAAAAGACGTAACCAGTACTCCCCAGCCATTTGGTCTTTGTCCCATTGAGCTGGATATTTTTTATTGTTTTTCGTCGCGAACTCATATGCCAACCTCTTAACGTCCTTTAAAGTGAGTCCATACTGTAACTTTGCTGCTTCTTGTATGTAATCCACAAGCAAGAGCTCTTCGTCACCTATAAAAACTTTTTTCACGGCTAAATTATCATGAAGGTCGCTCGCATTTTTACCAGTCTTCAAGAAGTGTTCATAATGCCTCTTTAAAGTACATCTTGACGAGTTAAAATGTTTGGCAGCCCCTCTTAATGAGAATTTTTTTTCTTTAACTAGTTTAATAGCACTAGAAAGTGCTGTTTTAGCAATAAGAGTCCGTTTGATGTTGTTTTTGCTACGAGGCATTTTACCTGTATAAAAAACAACAAAATAATAAGTATGTGCGTTCCTAAACAGAATTAACAAGAATACATTTGAATGTAGGTACCTTGACCATATGACCAAGGTACAACTGTTTTACTATGGTCAAGGTACAACACCCCTACCCTTTTATGTTTATTCGCACATGTAAATATGGAGGTTATGATTAACTCAAATAAGCATACTACATTCTAAACTTGGCTAAAGTACTTGTTTAAATCAAATGGTTTTAAAAATTTATGTAGTAAATAACAGAAGTAATGAAAGAAATGAAAAATATTGAATATCTTACTTTTTTGCAGCGAAAACGTTAAAGTGATCTCCCATGCAAACTCGATGCAATGGCCGCCTGCAACTAACTTCATGTTGATTAGTCTTGTCAAAGTTCACTATACCATAGACAAAGAGACGGAAAAAAGGCGCGAACATTTCAAAAAAATAAGTGGCTCTAGGTACAAAGGGTGTCAAGGTACAACAGGTTCCCCTATTATTTAATTATACAGTACAGATTGAATAAGCAAACTGGCGCCAATTTAAAATCATCTTACCATTTCAATATTATTTATATATACATATATAATTATATTCAATTTGATTTATTTATATATATATAAAATTATAATATGAAGCAATGCTGCCGTCCTCACAAAAAGTGCAGTAACACACCTTAAGGCAAATTGTTATTTTGTATCTCCCAAAGTATTGAAGCTAGCATGTTATTATAACTTATATTTCCTGAAAGGGTAGAATATGAGTTTACATATTTAAACGCGGGTAAGTTTGAATTTGTAGAGTTTGTTTTGCTGATTACGTAGCTAGTTACTGCACTTTTAGTTAGGACGGCAGAATGTATTTATATGTACGTACGTTATTTTATTCCACGTGACAAAACTATAGATATGGCATTGAACCGTTGTTTGTCTTTGAAACACGCTTAATTTATACAGCGATAAGAATATTAAAGAGGAATTCATATTTGTTGTGATTTTGCATTTTGTCATATTATATGCGTTCGTATCCAATATAACATGAACTTTACCTGTTTCAAGTAGCTACCTATTTGCATATACTGTACTGGTAAATCACTACTTTTAAACTGAATCTAATCGGATAGGTATAATGAAGACAAATTGAAGGATGTAATTTCTATTGGATTGAAATGAAATTTGACAGAGAAACAGTTTGTGTTTGTATTTATGATAGTGAGTAGTTCCGAAATTATGACACTGTAAATAACTGAGTCCTCTTAACACTGAACTTTTATCGATAAAACTAATAACTTTTTCTTTTTATGATTTTCTCGAAAAAAGGTAAATTTTTAAAATGAAGTCTCTGACTTTGTTACTCTATGACGCCGCACATGAACGACACCGTCGTCTTATGCTCCATTCATAAACAACAGCCATTAATTAAACGGCTACTATTAGATACCCATATCTATGTAAATTGGTGCGAATGTACGTATACGGTGTAATTAAATGAGTGGTTTTAGTGACAAAAATGCTGAATTTTATAAAGTCCTAGAATAAAAGGTGTTAGTTTTCACGAAGCCCGGTATAAATTATACGTTTTTAAATTAGCGCCGTGTAAATGATACATTGTTTTTTTTTTTATATATGGCATTGGTGTAATTAGCACATTATGCCAGGGTCAAGTTTTCTTCGTAATAAACGTATCAAAGTCTAAAACGTATCCTGTCAATGTCTAGTCCCGTCAAAGTAAGTCAGGAGTCGCTCAGTAAAGTGATAGTAGGTTTACTGAGGACAGAAGAGGACTCCTTGGAAGCACACGAAAATCGCAGTCCCATGTTTTTATTTGATTACGTACAAAAAAAAACTGAAGTTTAATAAACTATCGGTATTAAATCACGAAACGCACTATACACAATTTTTATGATAAATCAAACAAAAAAAAGTCCAAGCCAAAAAGTATCTAAATGATAAATTGTTGAGTATGGCTTGTAAAGTTATCTAGTGTCGTTTCCTTGTATTTTTAGCAGCTCTAGGATTACTTTAATTTATATTACTTGTTTTTTTTTTATTAATTCGAGGAGTAAGAAAGCCGTTTGTTTTGTATAATAATGTCCGGCCGCCGCCCTTCAAGGACTTTCCCAGATTTCCTCGTTTTTGCCCCTTTTTTGAAGAGGGCAGGACAAAAGGTGGTATTAGCTTTATGTCAGCTCGTAAACATGAAATGGTACCATGAGATAAAGCCTTCTTTTTGTGTGGCGCCTTTTTTTTGGGAACAGCTTATTTGATTGTGGGAAATAAGATTTTTTTATTTGGTTTACAGGAGAGCTGATAGTAAAATGTTAAATCAGGATTAACTAGGCAAGTAACTATTGTTGACTCACATTGTTAGAACTCCAGCGAGTATGTGATTGAATTTCTACTTAAGTAGGGATTTTCCAATTATTACTGGCTTACCGACATCCAGGATAACTGAATGGTCATCTTATTCCCTTTAGGAGGGGTCTTTAGCATGAAAAAAGTCATTATATATTATGTAGGTGGAGAGTGCATGCTGCATGTTACCCCTCGCTCACAGAAGACTGCATTTTCTACTTTATCGTATTTCCACAATGTACATACGTGTTTCGGTACTGAGTGAGATATGCCAGAGCCCATTCCCATCCTATCCTATCCCTCCCCATTTTCCCAATCCATTCCTTAATCTGCAAGGTAGGCAGCGCATCCGGGGGCGTGCCAACGTTTGTTATTGTGGACCGATGATGGCATGTATCTATGGACAACAGTATCCACTTACCATCAGGTGCACTGTATGCTCGTCAGCCGTCTTTATCCTATAAAAAAAAACATAAGGTACTCAAAATGATATATGAGTAATTTATTTTTTATCTTAACTTTTTATAATTTCCATATTTATGTCAGTTCTGAAAATTAAAATATTGTTAATACATCTCCTGATGACTTGACGAGTTAGGCGACAAATCACAAAACTTGTCGAAATAAAGCACTTAATCTAATTGGAAGGTGTAATATGTACATAAAAGTGGGAAGGCCTTTAACTAACAGTGAGACACAACTTTAGGCAAAGAAAAAAAAAAGATATTTTTTGAATAAAAATACAAACTAAAGAAATGGTTTATTTATTTATTAAGAGAGGCACATGCAAAACATTTACTGACAAGATTACAATTAATCTTTTTCTATATATGCTTAAATTACATATAGGGCGTTCATAAACAAGTGTATAGTGATAAAAACGAACAAAACAACTTAAAAACAATTTAGGGCATCGCCTGGCGTGATGGTGACCAATACTTAGAAAAGAAGACACAAGTGCATTTTGAAAACATTCGAGAAAAATCTAGGAAAATGCTAAAATTTCCATTACTTTAATATTAAGCTAGAGACTTGGAGTTTTGGATGAAAACAGAAAGATTAAATAATCATTGTTTATTCTCATTATTTTTTTTCCGAATATAAATAATGTAACTTATGTTTTCTTTAAAAGTGTTACTAATACCTTTTCTTCTTAGGAGGGTAGAATATATGTAACTATGTTGTACTTGAAAGTGTTCAAGGCTCGCTATGTCGCCGCTGATTTTGTGTACAGTCAATGAAACAAATATTTAAATCAACTCGAAATATTTATCCTTAAGACAGTTCTTAGAAAATCACAGATCCGATCAATCGGTTACAATGCAGGCACTATGTATTTTTAAATCACTTATTAATAATTAATGGTTATCTTATCTATCTTAATACTGTATAAAAAAAAAATACGGACACGTAAATTCATTTGTTTTCTGTTTGTTTTTGACTTGACTTTATTTGTGCTGTTTTTGTGCGCGGTGACAGAAATGTTAGAGCCCGCTACTCTTAGTTATTAGTTTTATAAAAAATGCGAATTTTACGGACTGATTATAGATGTATTCTACCGGGTCTGCTGTAACTGGACATACCATCCCATTCCATTGCTTGTCATTTCCCCGCACACTGTCCTATTTTGAAGGGCGTCCGGGGTCGTCCGGGGGGATTTATCAAGTGTGTCCGGGGTATTTAAGAAGTGCATAACGCGCGATGATGACGGTTTGAACAATTGCAGATTGTCAACAAGACTGGTTTTTGTTTTTATATTCAGTGCGGCCGGAGTTACTATGCAATGTTCGGAGTTTTTGCGTCACGAATTCTACTTTGTTTAAATTTCTGCTTACAGCCTTAGCCGTAACATCCTTGACTCACCGAAGAGGCCCGAAAATCGAGCAGTAGTTAGGTTGCCCCAAGGAAATTGCTTTAATGATAAGGCCGCTTCTTGCACTTTCTTTGTGCTTCTTAATTTGTCATTTTGTTACTTTTGTTGGTGTTTATTAAAGTGTTTATTTATCTTCATTAAGAGATAGAGATACCCGAAGAAGAAGAAGTTATGACTTTACCTTGTCTAATTCTAGTCCAGTATACCCCGTATATTTTATTCTATTCTGTATCCAGCGGTACTTCTAATTATGTCCGTACAAACAATCTGCAATTAATTACTAAAGGTCTTGTTTGTAAAGGAGTGGTTAACAAACTATTGGATTAAAATATAATTCTGTCCCTCGTTAATAATGTGGACAGGGTCACACCTGTGCTAACTCGTCCAACTTCGCTACGCACGTCAGTCCCACACGGGATCGCGAGGACCTTGCGAAGGTGCAACTCTCATTACTGTCATAATTTAATGTAAGCTCGACGAAAATAGTGTAACATTTTTGAAAATGGTAGAAACTCGATTAACTGGACTAATTGCTGTTGTAGGTCATTCGGATAACCGAAAATCGGGATCAAATTATCCCTTACATTAATTTAAAAAACCAATTTATAGGTAAATAATGTTAGGTATTTATTTCAAAAGAACGAAAACAATATTTAGCTTCCTAAAATAAACAAAAAAAACGTATGTTCATGTTTTGGTTTTTTCATCGCTTTTCTATGACTACTCTCATCTTCATTATCGAATTTGCAAGTATATTTCAAAAGAGGAATAATAAAACGAGCAACAGAAAATATTGAACGAGCAACAGATTTAAAGAATAGTAATACATAGAAATAACAGCGACTGGTCTGTCAGTGAATCGTTGTCGCTCTTGCGATTGAAAAACAGTGCTGCAACTCCTGTTGCGAATTTGCTAGTATTTGGCACAAAACAATTGCTTATTTTTCCACAGAAAATTTCTAATTTTATTATTCTTTTTTGGTAAGTGCATGCAAGTTATTAACAAGCTAATTAATGGTTCATTCAATTATTCATTCATTCAGTTTTAGAAGAGAGTATTGAATACAAAGACGTTAACGGTAGTATACTTATTTCGGAGAGCAGAGTTGTTTGGAACTAGCCAAACAAGTTTAATTGGCATCCGGCCCGTTGGGGCGGTTATTGAATTTAATAACGTACGCAACTTGGTCGGTTAATACTGTTACAGTTTGCCAAGCCGCTTAGTCTTTGTACTTCTGTATTTGTTCAGGAAAGACGAATGGATTTTTTACTTTCTGAGAACAATAGTTTTTGAGCATTTAGGAATAAACCTGCTGATCGGATAGACCTACAATAATTACTTTGGTCGCACGAATAAACACTTTTTGAGTTACAATACAAATTAATTATTAGACTGACTTTAATGTGCATTTTCGCTGATCTAACTGAATTAACATTGTTGTTTTGCAACATTGTTGTTTTGCAACATCAACATGCAGCGATGTTTGTTTATATTTGTTCAGATTGCCTAGTAGTTGGCAACCGATTGGCGCAGTTTATAATGCTGTGCAAAAAATCCCCGGTTCAATTCCCGGTCGAATAATTAAATTAAATACAAATATTTGATTGATTCTGCGTGTGTATTTGTCTATGTGTGTGACTCTGAACCCACGACACAGGGAATCCCTAGTGTGGGCCATTGAGTGTGACGTTATTATTATTATAATATATGGAAAAATTGATGAAAGACAATAAATAATATTTTTACCCATTTTTAGGGTTTCGAAATTGAAGTATCTAAACAAAATCTTAAAACGTATATTTGTTGTCTCTTTTTAATGAATTGAGTATTAGTTTTATTTGAAAAAGATGACAGACCAGCAGATGAAAGTGGATAGAATCTCTCATGGACATACCCACTATATGCCAAAGAAAATCGCTGGTAGTAGCTGCATAAGAAGAGCAGAAGATCGTGTGATATGACAGGACTTGGGAGAGGCCTGTATCCAGCAGTGGAGAGACGCAGTTTGCTGGTACAATATGGTAAAATTTTTCGGCAAAATTCACATGAATTATTTTCTTTGGCAAGAGACATTTACTTCAGCACTTCGTTACCAATACAAAATCGACAAAGGCTGTTAATGGAAAAGCGAGGTCCACAGAAAAAAATATACGAAAACTATATTCCGTCAAGTTGGAGTGAAGAATCAAACCGTTTAACTGGAACGAGGCGACAAATAGTTGGGGCATAATATAGAGAGAAAACAGTAGTCATTATTTATGGTTATGCTAAAATTGCGTCGTACGCACTAGTATGCATTTTTTACACAGTGTAACGTGTTTTACTGTCACACCTTTTGCATTTAATGTAGTAACTATTTAATTGATAGATAACAAACGACAAGCGTGCTCGATTTGCATTATTTAAATTTCATAAACAATAATGACAGTTACGTAGTAAATATACTTAAGTATGCACTAATTGTAAGCATCTTGAAGACACATCTGTAATCTGCCACCCAAGTGTAGGTATTTTTATTTCATTGCATCGTTAGCTATAACGATATCTACAAAAGTATTATCGAGTTCACCGATGTTTCATCGAGAAATCTTCCATGCTGTCACAAATATAATGTTTGTGACAGCATGGAAGTCACACACATGTTGATTTCTAAGAAATTTCGAATATTTTAGAGATCATGGCTTTCTAAATACTTCGGGAAAAATTTACTGCAATATCGTCTGTAATGTTAAAACTGTAAGGTAAAGTTTTTCATTGCGAGGGCTTAAGGTTTTAAAATAATCCGAGATAAATTAATGACATAAGCGACATGTTGTTGGATGTGACTATACTTTTCGCCGTCAATTCTTCACTTTTGTATTAGTAGCTCTTATTCCACGTTTGGTTAATCAATGTTATTAACTCAATATATTGTGTAACAAATGACACGAAAACATTGATAGCTGTGTCGAGCGGACGTGGATTTTGTGGGTAAAAATTTTGAGAATAGACTGAGTTTCGCTACCATTTCCACGTCTTGTGGTCGGGGTTATCGACAGCTTGGTGCCAACAAAGGATGCAATTTGTCAAATCAAACAGCACCTACTAGTGATAACACGGTCTAATATTTGTGAAGAAAACGCGATAGTTTTCCTACCTTATAACTTACATATATAAATAATAATAAACAACGCCACACTCAATGGCCCTCACTAGGATTCAGTGTCGTAGGTCCAGAGACACATACAAAGACACACCACACAGACCCGGACAAACATTTGTCATTATTCAAATGAATGTCCGACCGGGAATGGAACCCAGGTTATCGGCAGGGTCATTACCAACTGGGCTTATCGGTCGTCAAATACCGGCTTTTAGTTAAATTGGACTTATATAACCAGCAAACACTTTTAGTATCCACTGTTGGACATGGCCCTCCTCGTCACATAGTCTTATGCATGAATGATGCATGACCTTAAAACGCCACGCTGATGAAGCTGGTTGGCGAGTCCACTTTTTTAGAGGTAGTGTTGTTCCTCAGGGCTTGTGGTAGCGGTTTTGTTGTCCCTTAGTCGCCTTTTACGACGACCACACTATTTTAGGTGGTGGTGATGTCGTTAGATAGGACTCAATATGCTATACAGAGTTAATAGATTTTTTTAATTTTCCTAAAACGTAAGGAGAATAGGGAAATCTTGATTTTCCGACTGACGCTGGCTGTCGATCTTTTTAATCTTAATTAAACCAATTATAATCGTTAAAATATAGTGCATTTATTGATGCAATTATGATAATTAATAGATGAGAACTTCTCATTTATTTGGATAATAAATGAAATAACATGCAGATGTTACAGTGTAATTAATTGAACTTGTCATTTCCCAATTTATAATATTGCAATTATGCTAATTAGAGGAATTTGTAGAAATTTTTCACTGATTGAACACAATCAATAATGATAATATAATCGGATATACTAGATATACTAGAATCTACACTAGACTACTAATTAATGACGAATCGGAGGATTGAGGGGGAGAGTGCACGCTGCAATCCAACAGCTGCTGTGCGCGCTCGACTGGCCACGTTACCCCTCTCTCACAGAAAACGGCCTTGAAATGTACTGCATTTCCCACTTTATCTTATTTCCCCAATGTACGTACGTGTTTCAGTAGTGAGTGAGATGTGCCAGAGCCCATTCCCTTCCTATACTTGCCCAAAGGTAGGCTGCGCATCCGGGGGCGTGCCAACGTTTGTCATTTTGTACTAATCTTGGCATGTATCGCGGATGTCTATGGGCGACAGTATCCACTTACCATCAGGTGGACTGTACGCTCGTTTACCGCTTTCGTCCATAAAAAAATAATAGTTTATTCCATTCTCATTATAGTCAATGCCTCTCCGCTGCTGGATAAAGGCCTGTCCCAAGGTTCGCTTCTACGCAGAATCTTCGGTTCTTCTCATTCGCTCACCACTGGGGGATTTTCATACATCATAAATTAATTATTCTATTAACGTAATTATGTGGAGCAAGGAGGAAGCTTTCATTTGTTGTTGTCCATTGAAAGTGAATACATAGAATACTGTGCAGTAAACATTATTGCCTCTCAAATAGATTTGTTACATTATACAGCTTGTTCGCTATCAGGAAGCCGAATAGCTTGTCGTCCGATCACGTGATTCGCTGTTAAGTCAAAGTGACTGCTAAACAAATTTAGTCAACACTTTCAAGCGACCCCATAAAACTTCTTTGTACCTATTACACCGTGTAGCCGAGTCCTTAGAACTATCTTACAATTTGTCTAAGAATGTTGAATAAAAAAAAAATTTTGCGATAAAAAATCATCGATTTTAATTGCAAGTGATTTAAAAAACAATGGTAAAAATCATTGTTGTATTGTGACACAATAATACAATTTGTATCACAATACAATAATGTACTAGAAAATATGATACAATAGTGTAAGCTGAATTAAATTGTTGTATTGTGATACAATATAGTAATTTCGGCGCAATCGCAGCGCGCGTTGAGGCATTTCAGCGTCGTGTGTTTTCGATCATTGAAGTAAATCCGAGTGCTTCTCCCAATGCTTAAGATGTTGATAGAAGGGTGTTGGAATTTGAAGATTGGTCTTTGGGGCAGAGGTTTTCTAACCGTTTTCCGCACTAGTCTTATTGTGGTTCAATTCTATGGGAATGCGGCTCCTGGATTCATCCATTTAATGTCGAAACGGGAAAAGGTTATTTGAACAGAAATAAAAGTTAAGTAACTGATGAGCAGAGGTCGGGGTTAGGTAGTGTGATTTTGGGATGTGCAGTAAGAGAAAATAATATGGAAATTCCCCTCTTCCGGGTATCTATGTTTGTTCTAAGTACCTACCTAAGTTTATTTCGCTATGTAACTGAGTTTACTGTAAAACATATTTTTTTAAAAATCTAATTTCAGTTTTCTTGATATCCTCACTACGAACTATAAGCTTTGTAATAATGTGGGTATATGAAATGTGTGTATTTGCGATAATCTAATAAATACACACAGTGTATAGACATCGTTGCAAGTACGTTAACATTCATTAACAACCAGATTCAGAGTCCTGGGAATCCAGAGGTATATCTATACATATATGTATTTGGTCATAAGTGCCAAAATCACACTACCTAACCCCGATTTCTGCTGATCAGTGTAAAAAATCACTACTCGACCCCGACCACTGCTGATGAGTGTAGAACATCACTCTGTCTAACTCCGATCTCTGCTGATGAGTATAGAAAGGATATGAAGAGTCATCGGCAAATAGTACCTACTTAAGAGTATATATACAACGTGCCACTGAATTAACGCAAAGGAAATAGTATTGATTCTACCGGTTGTTACAATAGACTTTTCTTTTCATAACTTCAAGAAAGCTGCGAATAGGATTTTGCAAGGTCGGCGGCGCACCCGCATAACCGCTGGTGTTGCAAGTGTCCATGGGCGGCGGTAACACTTACCATTACGTGGGACCGCTTGCTCGTCCGCCTACTTCACTATAAAAAAGACTTATTGTTAAATTCTAGTATATCTTTTATTCTACGCGCAGTTACGCAAAACAAATAAACATTGATAAAAAACAAATAAAATCTTGATTTTGGTATTTTGTAACTTTATTTTTCACTGGCGACCCGCCCTCGCTTCGCTTCGGTTTATGTCCCTTTTTTTTTTCCAAATTTTTTTGTTTAAAATTTCAATATATAATATAGCCTATATTAGACACGGATAATGTAGCTTCCTATTTGTGAAAGAATTTTTGAAATCGGTTCAGTAATTCCAGAGATTACCCCCAACATACATACAAACACACAATTTTACTTCTTTAGTATATTATTGTATATAGTATAGACTAGAACGATTTATATATTTCAAATCAGTTGACTTGTTTCAGATTTTGCTTTATTTTTTTTACACATTGTTTATACTTACGTATATTACTATGTAGGTACTAAAGACTATTATTTACGTTCATATACGTTTATATATGTGTATATTTATATGTAGGTATACATTTTACTGTACCTATATGTAGTATTTATTATTAAAATATACTCATATATGTATAACTAGCTGTTGCCCGCGACTTCGTCCGCGTGGACTTTAGTATATAAACATTTCATAGCATTTTTATCGAACAAATGTTCGACGTGAACATTTGTGAACGTTTAAAGAAAATTGATATAACTTTTTTATTTATGGACTGATTGAAATAAAACAAACACTAAATTTTAAGTGAAGCTTACCACAATACATTAGTGAAAACTGCACCGAAATCTGTTAAGCCGTTTCTAAGATTAGCGCGCATAAACGCACAGACAAACAGATAAACAGACAAACAGACAAAAATTCTAACAATCATTGTTTTGGGTTCTATTGCGTTGATAAAGGCCCCCAATAATATTTTTCTCATATATCTTCCATGTACAGACAGCGATCAGTTACATTTTTATTATATGTATAGATGTGATTAATTATGGTACTTTGTACGAGTATGTTTGTTACCTGCGTTATTACCTCAGTCACGATTTTCTCAATGTTTGGAAGAAATGCCTGGTTGTATTCTCTTCCTGTAGCATTCATTGTTCCTTAATTATTGTCACAATGTAACAATTATACAATAAAAAGTTTTTATCTATCGCATTTAAATATCTTAATCAGAAGGTAGTCTCACAGAAGACTACCTTGAAATGTACTGCATTTCCCACTTTATCATATTTCCCCAATAAAAAAAAAACCTCATTTGAACAAAGCCGACTTACGATAGTTTGACATAATACGACTTAGGTACTATGTCGATGTTTACATTTTATTATTATTTAAAAGAGAACTTTACTATACACATACGCGATTCCTTTCATAATTTTACCGCCGAATTTGTAAAAAAATTATGTCCATAAACTTCGTTTTACTTGTATTGTATTTTTTTTTTTTTAAAACTGTCCGACAAAAATAAAAGACATAAAAATATCACTTTACAGAAAGTAATAAATATAACGAATGTTATAGAATTTTTTTTTGCTGTACCTACTGAAAAGTTATCATTTTGGAGTTATGTTTTTATTCCACTGAGGGTGCCATATGTTCCCTGATATTTCTCTTTTTTTTTTTATAGACTAGTGGGCGGACGAGCAAGCGGTCCCACGTGATGGTAAGTGTTACCGCCGCCCATGGACACCTGCAACACTAGGGGGCATGCGGGCGCGCCGCCGACCTTGCAATATCCTATTCACAGCAGAAGAGTGCTACTAACTCTCCAGGTATAGATCACAAGCTTGAGTAATTAGAAATTTAATTACGTCCAGCTCGTAAATATCTCACCGTCACGAGCATTTGGTTAAAGTTGGGCTCGCGGGATCGTAACTTCAACTTATGTTATTCAAAGTTAGTCGAGTCGGCCGACATTTAATGTTGCAGTTGAGAAATGCGACTTTCGTACTTCTAATTTATTTTTTAAGGTTACGTCACAATGGAAGTTGTTACTTGAAGTTCCTTGTTTTTAATCTGTCTTTGGAATAACAAAAATAAGCCGATTTATTCCACGATTTCCGACTTGATATTTCTCCCATTTTTTTAAATGATGTCTGTCTTCGTTACTCTGTTATTCAATATACACTATTATGAAAGGCAATGCTTGGCAGTGGCTAATCGTACCGCTGCTATTATGAGTAGAGATTAAATACGTTTTAATATCGAAAGGCCTACATAGCAACTATACACCCTATGATGATAGCAAACGACGGAGTAGCAAAACATCCAAATCGCAAAAGTCCCCGTTTGCTAATAGTCTTAAAAGCTAGATGCCCTAGTAGCAAAACGTTCGATAAATATCCTGATGTTTATTTATTAAAATAGGCAAACTAGTGGTACATCCACATATATATCATTAACAGAAAATCGTACAGAAGGACCTGTTCCACGTAGATAAACCTATTATAGGAGCACACAGTACTCAGAATTTGGATAAAAAAAAAACAAAGCCGAATAATAATAAAAACCCAAAAAAAAAGTTTTTGTTCGAAAGTTTAAGTGTAACAATAGTGTCGACACACCACGTTTGAACACCAGCCAGGAATCGCCAAGGATGTCAGTGCAATTGCTATCACAAACAGCAATATCATTATAATTTAACATTTAGGTATAACTGTTTAACCTGTCACATAAGTTCGAATTTCGTCTTAGTTTGGTTCCACAAAGAGGTACACATCAAAGGGTTTCCTGCTCGCTGCTCTACGAATACTGCGCGGAATGCAGATATTAACATTTTCAAGGAGTTCAACACATGACAATTCCCCATCAGTACTTTAAGTATCTTAAAGTACAATCTGCTTCAATAGTGATCTATGTGAATCGGTGCGAGTTTACTTACGTTGTGCGAATGAGTGAGTGGTTTGTATAAAAGAGCTGCATTTAAAAAAAAAGTGGAACAAAAATTGTGGGGGTGTTCTAAGCGGGAACTCGAGATGTGGAATTTTTCTTCGATTTGTTATAAAAAATGAGTGTTTGCCCGTTTTTTTAGTTCAATAGTGATGGTTTATTAAACTTCAAAGTGTTTTTGTGCGTAATATTTGTGATAATCAAATAAAAATATACAGCCACTAAAATGAAAAAAATTTACATCCACTAAAGATAATAATAATAATATTGTAACTAAATATATATAATAGTTTTTCAGGGAATTGACACTATAAAATAAACAATATTGAGTTTCTCTGTAACAAAAGAACCGTCTATTGTTTCTTTCACATATAATTACTTACCATAATGATGGGTTTAGCACAGTATTCTATAGTAAAAATCCTACCTATAACAAAAGAAACGACATTAAAGTCTATTCTTCAAATGTCAATCCCTTTCGTTTCAGACAACAGACAAATTCACAATATTAAATTATCCAAATCAACAACGCCATCGTCATCTATCCATACATTACATACCATCATAGATTAAAAACCATAGATTACCCTACATTGATATACAAGATCGATAACCTTGTAAATATATCGATGGCGTTCGATCGATAAAGAAATAGATTTTCTTTACAAATATAGGTATACTATTTTATGTGAAAATTATTTATGGGAAATGTAGTAGGTACATTTTATGGTAGTTTTCTGTAAGTTATTTTTTTGGAAAAATGTCGCATACGTCCCACGTAACAATACACACTCGATTAAACGACAATACTCTGAAAATCAATTCTTTATCTATTCAAATGAATCCGAAGAAAGCGTTCTAAATAATGGCTGAACCGTAACGCGTGAAACGCTTCCGGTGTAGCCATAAAGGTTGCAAAACGTATTTTTATTTAAGCCGATTCTTTTTATTATTTTCCACTTGGTGAGTTTGGATTAAGAAGGAAATTAAAATGGATGCGGCATCAACTCAGTGATGGAGTCCCATTATTATACCCTTCGCTACACCGTTAACACACACCGGCCCTCAACCAACACTTACCAGGTATCGGCACGTGCCTGGGCGCTCCTCACCGACTCGCGATCCCGGTAAACCAATGCAACGCCGGTTTATCGGCGGAGGAGCCCTTAGGCTCGTTGCAACACACATTTTGTTCCTGGCTGAGCGCCTTCTGCCCTCGCCCTAATTTAAACATGAACGGTGACTCTTGAAAGGCCACTAGGGCCACAAGAATTTAGACATTCCGAAAAAAAAACCTATCATTATCACTAGATGTAGTGGTGTAACAATAGCTGGCTAGCTAGCCGTCAAAAAGACTTTGTGGCTGGAACTCGAGAATTGAAGATGAGTTTTTGTTTGATTGTTGTTAAAATTGTGTATAGGGCATTTTGTGATTTAATAGTGATAGTTAATTACACTTCTAAGTGTTTTTCGTGCGTGGTGTTAGTTATCTATACTAATATAATAAAGAGATAAAATTGTGTGTTTGAAAGTATGTTGGGGGTAATCTCTGGAATTACTGAACCGATTTCAAAAATACTTTCATAAATAGGAAGCTACATTATCCGTGTCTAATGTAGGCTATATCTTATTTTCAAATTTTGAAAAAAATAAATTGAAAAAAATTTGAAAAAGAAAACCTCTTATAAACCGAAGCGAAGCGAGGGCGGGCAGCTAGTAATCAAATAAAAGTGTGGGACTCCGTTTTTCGTGTGGTTCCAAGGAGTTGTCTTCTGTCCTCGGTAAACCAACTATCGCCTTACTGAACGACTTTTGACTTACAGAGCTCTGCTATATTGTTGTATTTATATATACAATTATTAACATGGGATACCATATCCGTTCAAAAACAGCTTTTTCCTTTCTCCCGAATGTTCCACATTCCCTTACGCGATTCACGCCCAATTTGACTGCTCGAAGGGTACAAAACAAAAAGTTTAATGTTCTTAACGCTGGTCCCCTTACTTAACTCGATTCGCACTGAATTTCGTTGTTTTCGCGTATTGGGGGGTAGGCGCCATTTCGCGGCTTTAAATGACAACGCCAAAGGGATTTTAGCCTTCATTCTTTCTTTTATTTATAAGGCGGAGTTGTTTTGAAAACGACATAAGGATAGTCATAATAATTAGAATTGATCAGCACAAATAATGTAATGGATACAGTAATTCGTCATGCAGAATTTAAACAGCAAATACCACGGGCTTAGTGCTGAAACCATTAGCCCACGCTTTGCTCAAAACAAGGCATATTTCAGTGCCAAATCCCCTGTTTACTGGTGCGCTGCGCAACTGATTGTTGTGCATCGTATTCCCGTATAAATGCCGTGATCCGAATCGATTATGCGCTTAATTCTAAACAGTCGTTTCAGCTAATAACTAAGTGCGTTTACCAACTACAGCATATTCATTATAGCATTAGACAAGAGGTAAATAAAAAGCAGTAGTTTTAAAACTTACCTAATTCCTTTCACTTGCATTTTCCTGGGTTTAAGCTTGCATGCCAATATGCTGGAAAGAACCAAGAATTAAATAAAGGCCCTAATGAAATAAAACAGGGATTTCTATTAAACTTTTGTTTACCTTTTGTTTACCTTTTATCTCATGCGTCAATGAATATTTACGCAAATAATTTTATTTATGAATATTTTCATTGCAAAACTATATTAGACCAAGTTTGATTCACTCCGCACTTTAGATGTGAAGATATTCGACCCATCAATAGGGTCTGTCTTGAAGATCCCATCAGTTAGCGACCGTGAACTCGAAGTACCGTATGTGCCGGCCGCTCATAATATTTCGGAATGAGAGTTTGTAATTAATTGCGTAGCCAGCATTATTGATGTTTATAACGAAACAACAATACATAGTTATGAATAGAAGCTTTGATTATGTGTAGGTATTTGCATAGCTAACAATGACGTCTGTTCCACGGAAACCAAGATGGATCGCATTCCGTAGAAACACGTTGAGCTGATTTACTTCTTGGAGGTTGCAGCAGGCCGGAACAGCATGCAGTCTTCGTCACGTACACACGGAGCTCACATGATACGAAGAGGCACTCGGAGTGGTACTGCATTGAGATGTCGTCTGTCTGTTCTCCGAAAGTTCTTGACATTTTACAATCATTGGGTATATGCTTCTCCCTAAAAGTATATTCTTACTGCTAATTTGGTATACAAAAACCTTTTAAATAAAGTGAGAGATCCACACTGTAAATCGAAACGTTTTATTCGTCTCCTTAATTCACCAAAAACGTATTCCTCGCTCAAAGTGAAAATCTTTTGCGTTCCAACAAAAAGACCCTAATGAATCCCTAATTCACAAATCAGAATGTTCAACAACACTCAATTCCTGAACCGAACGCTTTTTACAAGTTCAAATCAACCAATCACAGCGCTCGGAGAGACGTCATCAATCATGGCTGCCGAGGATTCGAAATTTAAAAAGGCTGCCATCTGGCCGATTCGCACGGACCGGACGCGTTCATTTTAAGGGCCGTGTTCTTTTTTGAAATCATTATTAAAACTGACAAAGGAAATCTCTACGGTTGGAAGTAAGCGAGCGGAACGGAACGACTTTTTAAAATTAGAACGTGAAATTATGATTGTTTATTTTAGGCGTAGTTCATACTTTTTGACACACAAATATGAATCAAATATTTATATCAATATGTGGGTGTGGAGTTAATATAACACCGCGCTGGCCAAGCGGATGGGCGAGTCCATTCTTTTGAAGGTGGTGTAGTTCCTCGGAGCTCAAGGTAGCGGCTGTGGAGATGGGGCGGTGCCGTCCTAAAGCTGGCCGACACTACACGAAGCAATGAAATAATAATAATAATTATCAGGAATGGTTCAAGTACCTAATTGTTTTTATATAACATTTTTAACAACGAATGAATTTTAGAGGTACTTATTGCTACCCCAATGAGATAAATCACTTCGATCACAGGTCAGCTGAACTCATTCTCACTTTGATTGAAAGGGATTTTCTAACGGACCCTTTAAAAAGATCCATCCATCTGATTACACGGAATGTTCTGGAACATTTTTTGAAAGTATCTTTTTTTGCTTTTTCATGGCACTCGTTTGATTTTTATAACGGTCGATTATTTTTATGTGCCAGCAACAAGGGTACGGGCGTAAATTTTTAATGCAATTCTAAAGTGAGATTTTAAGAGGTGCTTCAGAATTCGCCCGCGGCTGTACTACGATAAAAGTAAGGAACAGTAAACAACCTTTGTAAAAATAATAAAAATAATGATTAAATGGCATTGGGACAAACCTAATTAGGTTTTCTAATGCAACTCGTAACAATGTATAATATGAATTATGCTTATATGTAAATCTCAAAAAATTAAAATAATCATATGTTCAAAATGGCCTAGTAGTATGGAACCACTGATGTTTAGGGCTGCGACTCCATGCGACTATTCAGAATAAAGCTATTTTCGGGGTCTCTTTGAGCCACTAAATTTGTAAAGAAAATTATTTTCTCAAAGTTTGATATTCGCACATAGGTCAAAAGTAAATCAATAGGTACAATAAGACAAGCACAAGTATTTGTAGTGGCTGGGGGAGTGCAGCGTACATCTTCTTCCTCCCAGGTGGACAGTCTGCTCGCCTGCTACCCTTTTTTTTGTAAAAAGAAGTTATTCTATTGTTCTGAAGCTATGCTGCGTTCGTATTCTCTCATTGTTAGGCCAGTTTATAGCAGCCATTTGCTTTTTGAATATTTTACTAGCCCTGTAACTCGTTAGTGGTATATTACGTAACATAAGCAGTAAAACGTGGTTAATCTCACTGCTGGAGCATCCGTATTGTGATAGAGTTAATTGCGAACAAACACATTAACAGATAATATTATGGTGTAATGGTTGTGTTGGATTTAAACTGATACGTTTTAAAGATGTTTCACCCCCATTCTCGTAGCCCTTTGAAATTCAAATACTACAAGGGTCAGGTAAATTTCATGATATTATGCCAACGATGACAAGGACGAATATTTAATTGGGTTTAAAAAGGAATTGCTTACAAATGATGCAAAAGTGTGGATATTTATTTGTTACATCCGATTGTATCATTATTATGTGGTTGACATGTGCGCTTTTAAAAACGTGTAAGAATTGTTGATTTTAAATTAAAGTGTATTTTTAAGAACCCTTACAGCGATTAACTGTTTAGTTCAAAATTTTAAATACTTAGTTTTTTTTTTTGTCCGCTATAGATTTCACACATTTCATATAACTATTTGGATAGAGTGACCAAATAGTTAGACCATCTTTAGAATAGTGCCATACGATCTCGTCTCGTCGGTGTCGTATAAGGCCTGAACAACCACCCCATCTTTAAAAGAGTGGACTCGCTAGCCCGCTTGGCCAGACCATTCTGGCCAGACTATACATACGTTTACATACGTTTTAAGGCCATACATCCCTCATGCATCGGACCATATGAATGAGGATTCGAAAGGATCTGGCTACTGATGTAGAAAACGATTTACACGCACTGTCCGACAATATTACAATTCAAATTCCTATCAAACCACTATTTCATGTTACAACAGCTATTACTAACAATGGATAGCATCAAAATGCACACATATAATTGAATTTATTTTGCATAATGCCAGAACGGGATGTGGACATTAATATGCGGAATCCGAGGGTGCAGGGAAATCGAATGGCGTTATGCGTTATGGTGTAATGACAATTTAGCTCATCTTCGTCATTTGTAGTTGAAGTTATTTAGTGTGCTCTAGTAATAAATATTAGCACTTGAAAAAGAAGTCAAAGCAATCATTCGATAGTCGCTGAGTGCGCCTGACATTACAAACGTCTTGTGCCAGGGTGGACTCTGTGTTTCTAAAATTGCAAATTTGTCGCTAAACATGAATTCAGAATACAATATTGAATCGTACAAGTTGATATTACTTAATTAATCGCCTGCATAACCATGGCAGATTGTACGTACAAGTTACCGCACCGTACCGTTAGTTTGCACCCCTCTGTTGCTGATTCCTTGTCTATCAAGCTATGTGACCTTTTCAAGTGTTCTCTTTTATATGACCACAGGTGTATGAGCTCTGTTCAAGTTTTTTTTTATAGAAAAAAGGCGGCGGACGAGAATACAGTCCACTTTATGGTAAGTGGATCCTGTCATCCATAGACATCCACGACAAATGCCAACATCAGTACAGAATGACAAACGTTGCCACCCCTCCGGATGCGCTGTCTACCTTTGCAGATTAAGGAATAGAATGTAAAAATGGGGAGGAATACGATGGGATGGAAATGGGCTCTGGTATATCTCACTCACTACCGAAATACGTACGTACATTGGGGCAACACGATAAAGTAGGAAATTCATGTAGGTACATTTCAAGATAGTTTTCTGTGAGAGAGGGGTAACGAATGCAGCGTGCACTCTCCCCCTAGAATCAAGTGGTCAAGATCTTATATTCTTTTTATTTACTAAGTCCACTTCTAAACATATGCCTCCTTATGCATGAGGGGTTTATGACCATAAAACGCCACGCTAAACAAGCGGGTTGGCGACTTCACTCCTTTAGAGGTGTAGTTCCTCAAGACTTGTGGTAGTGGCTTTGTCATCCCTTGGTCGCCTTTAACGACACCCACGGGAAGGGATGGAGCCGTGCGACGCCACGCGCTAAACTTATGGTTACCTTGTTTTTCTTGTTTATGTTTGGCAACATAAAAAAAACTTTATTCAGTTAGCTTATTCAAACCGACTTTCAAATTGTTAATTTCACCTGACGCACCCGCATTACCCATTTTACCGTAACTGCGAAACAATAATTTCGTTTACGTAATTTAATTTCAATATTCAATTAATTCATATTAATTATCCAAATAGCATTTTGCATAATATCGTCCACTTATTAAGCGATAATGGATGGATTTTAATTTACATTTGCATGTTCGTTGCAATTGGTGCATTCGCGATCGTGTTGTTTTTTAATTTCGTTATCCTTTCTTGCATTCAGGGATTTGGATACGGATTTTAATAGATTCGTACTGGTCGTTCAATCGATTATGGAAATTTCATTTGAATGTAAACGGAAACGCGCCGTCAAAGGAAATGTAGAAAAAGCACATGGAATATAGTAAAACAATCTGCAGTTTTATTCCTGTTACGATTTTTTCCTAAATTTCAAATTCGCTTCAAACGTCAAACGGCTGCCCTTTGAATTATTTCTTAACTATCGTTTGATCCATGAGGACGTGCATACTGCGTTCCGCTAAAGTCTTCAGTGTCAACAATATTTGTGAGTATTCAACTGTTAAATATTGTGTATGTCACAGCTAGTGAAGCGCATATTTACGTATACGTATAAAAAGTAATGGTTACATTTAAAATTAAAATTTACTTACAGGTTATCACGACATGCGATTCAAGTAGATCTAAACAAAATTAGTGCAATTGATATTTGAAAAGAATGAGTTAATTTTGAAAAAATAAAAATGTGTATTATAATCTATAGAAAAATATAAAAATCTATAAAAAAGGAAACGTCATAATAAGAGGTGTGGCGGCAATTTGAAGATTTTTTTTGTTTAAATTTATATAATTTATCAAGGTCAGCAGGACCTTGATATCTCGAAAATTTATTAAATTTATCAATTAACAACGTACACCTGTTAATATAAAAAACACCCTATTAGATGTTTTCTTTTACTTAGGATTTTTTACTTAGGATCTGAGTTAACGTTCCAATATTTATTTACAAAAAACATCTCTCAAATCTGTCAATGCCTCAACGTCAAATTAAATCAAATTGGTAAACATTCGTGTTTACCACCTTTTAATAGATCCTTTTAATAGGTAAATAGGACAAAATATAGTGTCGTGTGGTGTCGGCCGGCTTCAGAATAACACCACCCCATCTCTTCCCGTGGGCATCGTGTCGTGGCGACTAAGAGATAACAAAGCGTAGCCACAAGCCCGAGGAACTGCGTCACCTCTAAAATTGTGGAATCGCTGACCCGCTTAGCCAGCGTGGCGTTTTTAACGCTTTACTTACATCCTTCATTTATTTATTTGCAAGATAAATAAATAAGATAAATTTGCAAGATATTTTTTGAGGGGAAGAGTGCACGCTGCAATCCAACAGCGGTTGGGCGCGCTCGACTGGCCACGTTACCCCTCTCTCACAGAAGACTACCTTGAAATGTACTGCATTTCCCACTTTATCGTATTTCCCCAATGTACGTACGTGTTTCGGTAGTGAGTGAGATATGCCAGAGCCCATTCCCATCCTACCCCTCCCCATTTTCCTAACTCTATCTCCAAGTCCATTCCTATATCTCCAAAGGTAGGCAGCGCATCTGGGGGCGTGCCAACATTTGTTAATTTGGACTAAAGTTGGCAGGTATCGCGGTTGTCTATGGGCGACAGTATCCACTTACCATCAGGTGGACTGTATGCTCGTCTGCCGCCTCCGTACATAAAAAAAAAAGTTACACCAACAGCATTTACACGAAAAAATACAAATGTTAAAAACTTATAAATTCAACATACCGCGTGCAATACTTTAATAGGTGCACACAAGTTCAACACACAGGCATGCAAGTATGATAAAATACGAGTATGACCAAAAAAAAACCAATTACTAAATCATTTAATTAACAAATGAAAAAAAAACGAAACAAAAACAAATGCGTGAGACACGCTGGTTCGATTGCATAGAATGGCGTAAATGAAAATTTCAATTCGCACAAACATTGCCTTTTTTAATAATGCATCTCAAACACAGCTCTCAGAAACTCAGTAAATAAATTCCACGACACCTATTTGCTGTGGTTATTTTCTCGCAGGAGGTCAGACACAAATAGAGGTATGTCACACCTCCTTATTTCCCATGAGACGTTCACTCATAAGTCGCTTTCCAGTGTGTTTGCTGTTTGCCACAGTTTTCTTCAAGACGGCGCACAGAATGTTGTTAAACTTTTGAATTTTTCACACAGCGTGAGATGGAAATTGTTTGTAATGTTCAGAAAACTTCCGTTAAGTTATTTTTATAAGAAGCTGGTCTATATGTTAAAGCGGATTACAATCAACCTATTTGCCAAGTTTCTACGAAATCGGTTCAGCCGTTTTGACGTGATTTTGTAACAAACATCTAAACATCCAAACCTTCTCATATAAATATAAAATACCTACTAGCAGTGTCTGCGACTTCATGTGCGTGGACGTTAACTTGATTCCCGTGGGAATTTTATAATTAATCTGCATAAAAAGTACCCTCAATATTAACCCGGCACATAAGTCATAACTATGCCAAGTTTCATTAAAATCTGACCAGAGGATTTTGCGTGATAGGCTTTCAGACAAAGAGACAGACAAAAATTTCAATGTTGTTGTTGTTTTTTGTTGTTTTGGGTTCTGTATCATTCATGTATGTACTGCAATGTATTTTCATAAAAATATTTAATGTTACGATTTCATTATTTACTAGCTTTTGCCCGCGACTTCGTTCGCGTGGTCTTCAATTTAATGCGATAATATATAAACCTTCGCGGGCGTGCGCAAAACAACTTACCAAAGTTTCATCGCAATCGGGTGAATGGTATAGGAACGCATAGAGGACAAACAAACAAACATTAATTTTTATATATTAGAAGATTAGATTAGAAGAAGACTAGCAAAACCCGACAGACGTTGTCCTGCCATAGAAGTTGATGTGCTGCAGCGCCATCTAGTGGCGAGCTACAACAAAGTCGATAGCTCGAAAATATTCTCCGACTTCTCTCCGATGTATACTAATTTTCATGGCGATCGGTTGAACGGTATAGAAGTTGATGTGCTGCAGCGCCATCTAGTGGCGAGTTACAACAAAGTATTCTCATCGAAAAAGTACATATATGTGCCAACTTTCATGGTGATCGGTCAAACGGTGTTGAAGTCTATTAATATCAGATATACCAACATCCATTTTTATATATATACATATATACATAGATAGGTTGTGGAACATATATAAACGTTCCACTTGTTGTACAATATACACCAACGTTCACGTAAAAGTTATTGTCAAATTATTTCACGTTGTCAAGTTCGTCGACACACATTTTAGAGCTATTTTGTATATTTAATACAAGCCTGGTTTTTCATCTCATTCCCAGGAAGACTGCAGACCAGGTGCATTTAATATCTGCAGAGCGTCTCTAGGGCAACTTTAATTTTAGTATGTGACGCGGTTCACAAATTACGGTAGCAATTTTTTTTTTATGTAAAAAAGTGGGCGGACGAGCAAGCGGTTCCACGTGATGGTAAATGTTACCGCCGCCCATGGACACCTGCAACACCAGGGGGTATGCGGGCGCGCCGCCGACCTTGCAAAATCCTATTCACAGCTTTCTTGAAGAACCCCATGTCGTAGCTTAATGGAAGGACCTCTTGAGGCAGTTCGTTACGGGTTCGTTTGAGGCAGCTTAATGGAAGGGCCTACGGGTTCGCGGTATAAAATTATTTTTGGACCGAACAGCGCGCGACACCTCCGTATCGAGGAAATGTGGATGGACCGCACCGCACTTCCTCGATTTATGGACAATTATTATTTATTAACCATCATCGTATATTTTTCCAGTTCGGAATTTAAGCATCTCCAACGATCACCACTAACACGATCTTTCGTTTTTCTCAGCCAACCACCGGCGCACCGAAATACCAACTGGACCCATTTGATTCCATCCAACGACGTGCTGTTCGTATTGTCGACGATCCCACTCTCACGGGCGGTTTAGAACCCCTCAGCTTTCGGAGAGACGTTGCCTCTCTCTGTGTGTTCTACCGCCTGTACAATGGGGAATGCTCTGAAGAACTGTTTAATATAATTCCCACCTCGGGTTTCTACAACCGCACCTCCCGTCACAGAAGTGCGGTCCATCCGCATTTACTCGATACGGAGGTGTCGCGCACTGTTCGCTCCAAAAAATATTTTATACCGCGAACCCGTAGGCTGTGGAACGAACTGCCTCAAGAGGACTTTCCATTAAGCTACGATATGGGGTTCTTCAAGAGAGCTGTGAATAGGATTTTGCAAGGTCGGCGGCGTGCCCGCATACCCCCTGGTGTTGCAGGTGTCTATGGGCGGCGGTAACACTTACCATCACGTGGGACCGCTTGCTCGTCCGCCCACCTAGTCTATAAAAAAAAAAAACAATATCGGCAAACTTCGTCAATTTGTTGGTCCATCAGTGGTATCGGGAGGGCTGTAGATTTTGTTAAATAAAATTTACTTACTTATTTGAACAACATCTACAGCATGTACTTTATATAGTTTTAGGTTTTGCCAAACATAAACAAGAAAAACGAGGTCTTCATATTTTATTTCATTTATTTATTTACATCATTTAATAATAATAAGAAAACAGTTTATTCAGGTGGTAATTATTGTATATAATATTATTTATTGTATTGTATATATTATTATATTATATTATTGTATTATATTATTGTATTGTATATAATTATTGTGTGTGTTTTATATAAGTATGTCGGTAATGTGTGGGAATGTGGTTTTAGATACCTATCGAATAATGTAAGTAATTAAGTGTGAGTTGATGTATGGGTGTGTGTGTGTGTGTGTGAATAAGAGTTACAGGTGCTAAAAATGTTCAGTACACGTTGTGAAGAA
The DNA here is from genome assembly GCA_943735995.1 of Sesia bembeciformis. NCBI lineage: Eukaryota > Metazoa > Arthropoda > Insecta > Lepidoptera > Sesiidae > Sesia > Sesia bembeciformis. The sequence continues at coordinate 2,575,783 of OX031042.1, forward strand.
CGATTTAGCGCCTCGATATAAATGAGGAGTCCGTGTCATTATAATCATGGTTTAATAGCCAGTTCTTGATTTTGTTTTTAGTTTGATATTTAGTCAGGTGATGCTGGTGAGGTAAACGTAAATTGGCTGGCTTTAGTATAGCATCGCCCCGTCTCTTCCCGCTTGTCTCGTAAAAGGGGACCAAGGAATGGCAAAGCTGCTACCACTACTTCTAAGTTCTGAGGAACTACACTACTTCTAAACGAGTGGACTCGCCAACTCGCTTGGCCAGCGCGACGTTTTATTTATACAATCTACAGCATTTTATGTAATTTACTTAACAAATATATTGCTGGTGCTAATGGCCAAATACAGATTACACTGACATTTAAAAACAGTATGTAATAGATTGTCGGTATGTAATAGGTGACTATTTATTTTATTAATAATACATGTCGTGTTTGCATTGGTGTGTCCAGTGCGTGTGCGTGTGTGTATTTGTTTACGGTGAGCATTAAAAATGTTAAAATATTTGTGTGAAAATGGGTTTTAGGAGTCATTATGTTGATTTTGATGCTTTTATAACGATTTCCGTTTTTATTTTTATTTTACACTAGCGACCCGCTCTCGCTTCGCTTCCATTTATAAGTTTTTATTTTAATATATTTTTTTTCAAAATTTCAAAATAAAATATAGCCTATATTAGACACGGATAATATAGCTTCCTATTTGTGAAATAATTTTTGATATTGGTTCAGTAGTTCCAGAGATTACCCCCAACATACAAACACACAGTTTTACCTCTTTATTATATTATATAGTATAGATAATAAAATATACATATATTGCTCAAGCGCAAGACAATGTGTGTGGGGGAGGCGCTTGTGCAGCAGTGGGCGGAATAAAGGGCTGGTTACTGTTGCCCCGGGACGACATTTTTTTTTTCTTATAGTACGACTAAAAAAATGATCCTATTTTGTGGACCGCGTCATGTCTAGTACGTGCGGCTAAAATTAGCGTTCAGGGAATTTGTTATATTGCTTAAGCCCACAGCTTCCGCATGAGGTTTTAATTTTTATAACAACTAATAAAATTACACATATGAATAAAGAAATGAATAAAGAAATGCTGGCGCGAGTTTCATTTCATGTTTCATTCGGCTGGATGTTTCATTTCATGTGCACTTTATTTTCTGCACGAGTAATTTTCTCCTTTATCACCCAAAGATTGTCGGAATGAAATCGCTTTGGCGATAAGGTTGTACATTTCGTGTCACTTAAATAGTCTTTCAGCAACATGTATTGATACGGAGACAACAACAGAGAGTTTATCTATATATTTACAAAACATGTGAGAAGTATTTTTTTATGGAAGGGGTCAGTTGTCATTGCCGCTATCAGGAGACGAAAACGAGGGTTACCATACAGTACCATTAGCCCCTAATTAGCATCAGAGGCCTATATCCAGCAATGGAGAGACATATCTCCACTACTGGATATAGGCCTCCACCAAGGTTCGCTAACATACACCACACACGCTCTGCTCATCCAGTCACGACCGGAGAACTTGTTCAAGTCGCTGGTCCACCTGGCCGGAGGGCGTCACATATTGCACTTCTCGCTACTTGACCTCCATTCGAGGATTCATCTACCGCATGTAGATTATCGGTCCTGCGGCAAATATGACCTGCTCATTGTCACTTTAGCATGCAGATTAGTTCTTTAGCAAATCTCTTGGTTTCGGACTTTCTCCCACAAAGAACTTCGAGCTCCTCTCTCCATAGCTCGCTGCGTGTTCAGCCACTGATCAAGACTTTTTAAATTTATCGTACATTTCTTGTGCTGTGTTTCTTTTGCCAGACTCGCTGTAGTGTAACAAAGACTCGAACGTAGCACGTGTAGATTTAAAAACTACGAAGTTCTGAAGTCTCCGCTAATGAAATTGTCAATTGCATTGTGTTCAAACTGGCTGAGCCAGAGTTTGCCAACCTAATTATGTTCAAGTAATAACATTTTACAACTCAAAGTGGCTTCACCAAATAATATTCCCAAACTTGTTCATACTTTGCGATTGGTTAATAAATTACGAAACTCAGTTGTAACTCTGTTAGTTGTGCTGTGTTTATTGTAACTCTTGTTAAACACTTTGTTGCTGTTACATTATGTTAGATTACTGAACGATTATTGGACTTGAATAAGCTGCTGACATAGCTCAAAGAATCAGCAAACTGAAGTGGAGAGGCTATATATATAGCTATATATCGCAGGACCCAAGAAGTGAAGTCGAGTTTGATTATTATAAAAATAGTGTTTTGTGGGTTTTGTCATTTAATAATGGTAGTTTATAGAATTACATTTTTTTTGTGCGTAATGTTTGTGATAATCAAATAAAAGTATAAGACTGCGTTTCTGGTCTGCTCACAAGGAGTCCAACTCATCTGTCTTCAGTAAATCTACTAAATATTACTGAGAAACTCCTAACTTACTTTGACGAGACTGGATATTGAGGAGATGCGTTTTTGATTGTCGTGAAAATTATTAATTACGAAGAAAACACTACACTGGCTCAATGTGCTAAAAGCTATTGTAAGAAAAAAAAAAGTTTATATCAACATAATTACATATGTTCAACATGGTCTATTCGTCAATAATCTCATTTGTCATTCCCCTATTGCAAGTTGCGTCATTAATATTCCGGCAGTCGAGCATGGCAAACATTGCTGAGCATGCTTGGGCTTCATTAGCGAGGTACAGTTTTGGGCCGCGGCGTCGTTTGCTTCATCTATATATCTTCTATCTATACCTATAATAAAATCGTTACCGAGCCGTGTCTGTACATGAAATATATTTTTACAAAATCATTAGTGTAAAGCACAAAACAAAAATTTTTGGAATTTTTGTTCGTCTCTTTGTCTAACTGCTTACTGAACGGCATCACACGAAAACTACTGGACTGATTTTAATGAAACTTGGTATAGTTATAGCTTAGGTTCCGAGTTAATATTTAGGGTGCTTATAATACAGATCCATGATATAGTTCCCACGGGAATCATAAGTTCACGCGAACGAAGTCGCTGGTACCGCTAGTATTTCTAAAAAGGAAGATAGAGATAGAGACTTATAAAATTTACCTATATTTAGACCTAATTTAAAACGTGTAAAATCAATAGTACTGCAATTAACCCTCTGAAAGCTGTCAAAAAGCGATTAGGTGACCATAACGAGGTGACAATTTTTTTTTGTAGAAATCATAAATAAAAGAACAATATGAGTTTTTCTTATTCAAGAGGGGGAAGGGGTAAATCATCCCCCCCATATATACCCCAAAAATACTCGCTATTATGTGCCATAAATTAGTAATGAGTTTTGTAAGCTTTTTTTCTGGTTGTTGAACTCGAATCTGGTCAAACTTGATTTGCACCCTCTTCATAAAGGTAGGCAGCGCATCCGGGGGCGTACCAACAAATGTCATTTTGGACTAATGTTGGCATGTATCCACTTACTTGTATCAGGTGGACTGTATGCTCGTCTGCTGTCCGTATCCATAAAAAAATTGCATTAAACCTACCATGAATGCGATCCTTTCGGTTGAAACTTCCTTTCCAGCCTAGAAAACAGTCTGTAGTGGTTTTTGCATCACTTAAAACAAATCCCGTGTCAAAACAGAGCTGCCACTTCTTGATTCCCCGTGAATTCGACAACATCTTGTCGTGGTCACCTACTCTTCTTTTAACGGCTTTTTGGGGGGTTGTTTGTAGTACCTACGGTAAATCTTGATTGTCACGGCGAATTGTGTGACTTCAAACTTCCATTGTTCTAAGTAATTCAATATACGAACAAACTGAAGTATTTACTATAGTTTGACATAGCAAATAGTAATAGATATTCTTTGTTATTGTTTTCCTAGAGTTCCTAACAAGATGTTTACTTTATCAGATATATAACAACCTTATCAAGTTTGGAGCAATCGGGGAATAAAATACAACCGCCGAATACATGAATACGTGTGTTTGAACATTTCTCGAAGACTGAAACCGTCGCTTTGTCTTCGGCGAGCCACCGAGGGTCCATTGACCCACTGATCAGTGCCGACCTATGTGATTTAAAATATAATATTATGTCCTGTGAGATCCACCATTTCATGTACTTTGATAAAAATACCATACTCCCCTAAGGATCGCCTCCAAGCACGTTCTTCTGCTCCTCTCATCCAGCTGCTATTGGCGACTTTCTTCTAGACTGTCCATCAGTCAATCAGGCCAGGTAGGTTTTTTTTATAGAAAAAAGGCGGCAGACGAGCATTAGTCCAGCATGACAAACGTAGGCACGCCCCCGGATGCGCTGCCCACCTTTGCAGATTGGGAGAAAGTGTTGGGAAAATAGGGAGGGATAGGATGGGATGGGAAGGAGCTCTGGCATATCTCACCCACTACCGAAACACGTACGTAAATTAGGGCAATACGATAAAGTAGGAAATGCAGTACATTTCAAGGTAGTCTTCTGTGGGAGAGGGGTAACGTGGCCGGTCGAGTGCGCCCAGCGGCTGTGGGAATGCAGCGTGCACTCTCCCCCTACAAAAAAAGGTTATTCACACATAGTCGTCGATAGATACATACGGTAATCCCAAATCACAAGTCTATAGACGCTCAGCGAGTGATGGAAAAAGCTATCCTCGGAGTCTCTTTGCTGGACAAAATCTGTAACGAATAAATACAGTTGCCGACATAGCTCAAAGAATCTTCAAGCTGATGTAGCAGTGAACAGGCTACATCTGTCACAGGGCCGATAAACGATGAGGTAGACGAGTCATCGACCACGTTCGGGGAATGTAGCTAATGTAGCTTTCTGGCCAGATTGACTGATGGACAGTTTTGAAGTTAGTCGCCAGTAGCAGCTGGATGAAAGGAGCAGAAGACCGTGCTTGGAGGCGATCCTTAGGGGAGTATGGTATCGAAGATGTCCATAGGTGATAGCAACAGCCTACCGTCAGGCGGGCTGTTTATTCACAAGTCGTCATTTTTCTAGAAAAAATGACAAAATATTTCTCTAAATATTAACCAGTATTTTCGAAAAAATAGTATATCTGTAATTGGTATTACCATCAATATTATTAATAGTATTACCGTACGATATAATACAATTTTCCTATAACTCAACAAATACAGGATTTGAAATTGAATTTGAATCTGTATTAAATAAAATTCAGTCCAAATTTGTATATTTTATATTACATTATACGTCGAAATACAATCTCTTTAACAGTAAATAATCGCTCAAACGTTTACACTGGAAAGGATATAGACAATTCTGTAGCCAAACTTTCACAGTTGTCGTATCATGGGAGACAGTAGGCGACGAAAGTTTCGTCTCCCCTGTACCCCCGGGGTACTACCCACCCAGCCTCTGGTACTGGGTACCGATAATTTAAGCAACTCCGCCATAAGTTTGCATCGCTCAACACAAGGTGCGAGTTTTGTGGTCTGAGTGATAAACGTTTGGCTAAAATTGAATAAGAGAAAAAGACGATATTTCATCCTCTTCTTAGTCGTATTTGTGCAAAATAGGCAGGATTATTTCATTTGATTTGATTAGAAAAAAATACGTTTTTGCTCGCCACAACGACATATTTTTAATGACAATTTATATTGGAATAGCATTGGCCGTTGATTTAATTAAACCCACTGAATGGTACTAAATGAGCCATTTTATTTATAGAATTGATGACAAACGATCGGGCGACATGATGGTAAGTGGTCACCATCGCCCCCATAGACGCCTGCAGAAACTTGCAGAATCCTGTTCACTCTTACTCTTGAATGCTAAATGTGTTGTTCACAGCTTTTAGGTTCATACAATTATAGTTACTGTTACAGCTTTTAGATCGAGAATGAACCTTAGTGTTGTAATGTAAGGTTAATTCTTAATCACTAAGGTACGGTTTGATCCAGCAGAGCTACTAACACAAAAGGGAAGGTCATAGGTTAAATGATCAAAAGCTAATGCTTTTCTATGGTTTTAAGTTTTGAAATCAAATAAAATCCACAGTCAAGTACATAACATAGAATAAAAAGGAAGCGTCCGATAGAGTTTTCTTGTGATTTTTATGTTATATTTGCGAAAAAACTAGTCAAATCTAGTCAGATTACAAGGTCGTGTGTCATTGGTTCTTTTCTTTGCAGAATTATCAAGGTATTTACAGTAATTTCAACTTTCAAGCGAGAAATCATGTTCATTTTTTTTTAAGTTAAACAGTTATTCAATTAAACAAGACTCCTCAGTTCAAAATTTACTCGTCCGCTGTCACATATCTTCTTAAACCATACACCAACACACGCGTTGTCTCTCAACACCTCACTTAATCCGTACGTCATGTTGTACTGTACTTGTTTGTAAACTTCGAGAAGTTTCAGTGATGATGGCGGAATTAGGGTGATTTTGAATGTGAAACTTCAAAATTGCAAGTGTTACTAATGGTTAGTGTAGGATAATTGATGACAGGGATGTTGTATTGATCGAACTTTTCCTTACACTGTTGGAAACGAACTACGCTTATGTGACGCTACGTACAATTGTACATTTGACTGCATTAATTCCTATATGTAGTTTACTTTAGATGACGGTTCTCATATATGATATTATCATGTGTGTATATGTATGCATATGTATTTTGAATTTATTAATCTATTATATTTTACATTCATATATATTTGTTTCTATACGTATGTATTACTAGCGACCCTTCGCTTCGGTTTATAGGTTCTTTTTAAAAAAAAAATTTTAAATTTCAAAGTACAATATCTATAGCCAATATTAGACACGGATAATGTAGCTTCCTATTTGTGAAAGAATTTTTGAAATCGGTTCAGTAGTTCCAGAGATTACCCCCAAACATACCTACAAACACACAATTTTACCTCTTTACTATGTTAGTATAGATTGTTATTTTTATTTTCAAATTTAAAACTGCGCTTAAGATCATTTTTTTGTATATCTGGTGGTCGGTCGACTCGTAGAGAATGCGCTATGGCATTAAGTTCACCTGTTGTACATATCACTGTGCAATGAAGTTTAAATAAATATTTTTTTTTTTTATAGACTAGTTGCCACACGAGCAAGCGGTCCCACGTGATGGTAAGTGTTACCGCCGCTCATGGACACCTGCAACACCAGGGGGTATGTGGGCGCGCCGCCGACCTTGCATTATCCTATTCACAGCTCTCTTGAAGAACCCCATATCGTAGCTTAATGGAAAGACCTAATGGAATTATCAGAGCAAAGGGACCTTTGTAGGGGGAGAGTGCATGCTGCATTCCCACAGCCGCTGGGCGCACTCAATTGGCCACGTTACACCTCTCTCACAGAAGACTACCTTGAAATGTACTGCATTTCCTACTTTATCGTATTTCCTCAATGTACGTACGTGTTTCGGTAGTGAGTGAGATATGCCAGAGCCCATTCCCATCCCATCCTATCCCTCCCTACAAGCGCTGAAGGGCAGGCACGTTACAGTCTAATAGTGTTCTATGTTCACTAGATCTCGAATTATTTAATTCATTATGTGTTTTTACAATGGAAAATTCTTATAACATAGTACATAAGTTTCAAATTTGACTTTTTAATATGACTTAGAAAGTACTTTCTTATGACTTGGACATACACACACAAACGCTCGCTCACACATGTCTCGCATGTTCACACATACACACACATCCTCCCGTTAATTATGTTCAAATCCTATTATTTCATACTTGTTGAACGATTTAAAATAATGTTTCATGCTTCATGTATTGTTTCATGCTGTGACGTTTCTGAAATAAATAAATATAAAATTATGACTAAAATGGGTATTTTTCGGTCCATATTGGATCGTTACTTCAAGCTATCAAGTTGACAAAGTATCCCAACAAAATACTCGTACTTCAAATATTTGCGTTGGAAAACTGTTTTATGATCTTCAAATCATACTCGAGGGACTATATAGTTGTAGATTTACGTTCCTTTTCGAGTTATGATGAAACTTAGGTGTACCTTTAAAATATATAAAGGTTTAGGTAGATTATAGTTGAGATATACCGATTGAATACTATATAGTATCAATGGTTTATTTAGTATTTGGCTATGTTTAATGTTACCCTAACATTACATAACTGGTACCCATGATAGAAATGCGAAAAAAATAACTATTATTATTATTTTTACAATTTAATACAAATAATTATGTTTATTATTAACTTATTACATTTTACAATTAAGTCACTAATTAATCACATCAATCCGAATTCCTACAATCCAATTAATATGTAGCAGGCTATACCTGAATCTTCCTAAGGATACCGCTTGTTCACACGGACACGCGAAAAAAAAATGTACACTTACCTACATGGAAGTAAGCAAGTGTACTTAAATTAAGAATATTATGGTATAAATGATGTGGAGTACCCATATAAAATAATTATAAGTATATTTAGTTGTTTGCGAATGTGCAGTGCCATGAAAAACCTCTATGGCTTGTATGGCACGAAGCAACTTTAATTATTATTTGTACGAGCATAAATATTTTTTTTTATAGTTGGGCGGACGAGCAAGCGGTCCCGCGTGATGGTAAGTGTTACCGCCGCCCATGGACACCTGTAACATCAGAGGTATGCGGGCGCGCCGCCCATCTTCGAAAAACTATTAACAGATTTCTTAAAAAAAAAAATTACTTTCTTCCTTATTTACCCACAGCTAAGTTTGTACTGAAAAACTGATCATTGTTTTTCTTACGATGTTTCCACATTCGCTTTTTGGGTTTCTGTAGAAGTACAGCTATTTATTCTAAGTTTATAGGTCCAATAAATCTCAATAATCTCACAGCAACAACGCTATCTGTCACATTACGTTACCTAAGTTGCGTACTAATACAGTGACTGTTTTCAAGCCAGGTGTATCAGGCTCCCACGGGAGTTGCGGGCCAAAGTTACAATAAGCTCTGTGGGTAGCCAAGTCACGGGGATTGGAATAACTAAACTAAGTTAGACGTGAGGTTGCCACGGATATCTTTGTACCTATATTAGTAGACTTATGACCCGTTATGGGTTCGCTCGGGTGCCAAAAGGATTTACTAGAAAAGAAAATGTAAACATAGTGTGAACGCCATTTCACATTTAAAATATATTTTATTTACTCAAATTATATAAATGTATCCCTTTTCCTTCTATTACCCTAAACAAGGCACAAAAAGAGACATACGACAGAGTGGTGTAGGACCCGGGAACTGAGTCTAGAGTTTGGGCGTTGATTTTAAACAACTGAGGCAGACAAGTTCCAGTATACGAGTACCATGAACTTGTGACTGTCTTCTGCCCAGAAAGCACAATAGGTTTTGCTAATTCGTGTTTATTAAAAAAATACAGTTATTATTATTTTACCGATGGACTTTGACTTTTGAACTGGCGTTGATGTATCCTCATCTTTAAAGACCCACATCTTTGTCTTGTGACTTAGTTGGTACAACGCAGTTGTATGTACAGGTTTCGTCACCAGTTACAATAGGAATCACACATCTGTTCCAGAGGGTTAAAAAGTTACGATTTTTAAGCTTCATTGAGTCTAATAGCAAGCATATACCTACGGTTTCTCAACGGCACGGCGCGTCTAATTTGCCGTACCGTAGGAAAACTGTGTAGTTAACGAGGGGGTTGAGGGGTGAAACGGTCAAAATTATTATACAAAAGCATTATTTGATGGTCCTATCAACATAAAACTTGGTTTAATTAGGTATTCTATAATACATAGAATTAAACACATCTGTTATTATACCATTTTCCATATATTTTTATAGGGCTAAAATGGAGTGTCAAATTTGGTATGGAATCACTCAAATATTCTAAGGCTCTGTATGATTCTCTATTCTGAGACGTAATCGATTTTAAATCAAACTCAGTAAATATTTTGTACTACGTGAAAAAATATACATGGTTTGTACGGTGTTTTAATTTGTGTTAGGACAACTAAAAGGAGGTGAAGCCGCGGGTGTTCCCATCAATGTGCCTACTCAGGAAGGACTCAGGGGTCAACTAACAGAGTACAATGAAACCTACTTCTGCAAACGCAATCAGTAACGAAAATCCACTAGCCGCCTGCGAAACGCTTGTAAGCTGCAGTGAAACAAGTCCAAATCCGGGTGTCGCTGTAAGATCATCGAGTCTCACCGACTTTATTACTACATCCAGGCACATCAAACAGTAGTCGACGACGAGGTCGAGAATAGTTTTCAGGCATATAAATGAACACAGACTCCAACAAAGTGGGATTACAATTGCGAACAATACATACTCCATCATTGCTACATTACCTCGCAGTTCAAGAGTATTGTATCCAACTATCCCCAATAAAAAGTTCGTATAGATCATATACGAGTATTGCTTCTATACTGAAAGAGATTGAATTGAAAATCACACAAAGCACGAACGTATGTAGATAACATCTCCCGATGAATAACGATGGTTGACCCGAGACGTCCTAACACCGAATCCGGGAATCAATCCCGGGAATTTATCGCTCTATCCGCATTCCTGTCCCGGGATAGTTTTTGTCACTAGTTCGGGATGTCCGGGCTCACACTTGAGTTATACGGGTTTTCGCAAAGGAAAATTGGACATTACTTTTAGTATGCTGATTTACATGGTATTAGTTTTTTAGTTTTAGTTCATGCTGAACTTGAGAACTGAATATTACATAGGTAGGAAAAAAAACTAGAAAAAAATTGAAAGAGATCAAATGAAAATGTAAATCATATTTAAGGTTTTCTCACCACCTCCCGATAAAGTAAATGTTAACAATCTGATATATAAATTATCTGCTAATTAAATCTACTTGATACTGACTTTCTGATAAAGTATAACTGACTTTCTGATACCTTCTCGTGTTTTTAGAGATTGGCAGAACCTTGTGGCTTGTCTTCAAGTAACTCTAAAAATATACGCGGTTTCGTCTTGTTGTTGTTCTGTGGCTGTTTCAATTACAAAATACAACAGTCAAAAAAACGTTACAAAAATTACAAAATAATGGTCGAAATGATAGTTCGCCTTAGTTCAAATTTTTGTTTCTTTTTTATTTTCTTTTTTAGTGTTGAGTTTTCTTCCTAATAAATACAAGGCCTCAGATAAACATACAGTCCACTTGGTGATAAGTGGATACTGTCGCCTATGGACATTCGTGATACATGCCAATATCAACCCAGAATTAAAGAAAACGTAATAAACATAATAATATATTAATATACTGACAATATTAAACCTACAATACACATTTTTTATAAATAATCAAACACCAAATTCGACTTCACTTTTGGAGTTCCCGCCAAAGAGTCGCTATTATTGTTGTTGGTCGTGCAGAAAACTTACTGAAGACATATTATTTATAACTCCAATAAACCTGAGTGGTTCTCTTTTGCATTGCAGTTAAACTAACCGTCGTATTGTGGTGCAGCAGTCGTATTTCATAAACTAAAAGACGGATTAAGATATATCGTAACTGGAGATGAAGTTCCTGTGAATTAAGCTGGCGGAAAACTGCTCGAGTTAGAAAATATGAAACCTGGACGAACTTTTCTGCTTTATAAATTACTAGCTGTGTTCGCAAGTTTGTTTACGGGAACTTCAGTGTCTCCTGATTGATTCCTTCCACGATTGAGTACCCAGCAAAGATACTGGTTCAATTCAATAGGTCTATGTCGTGTTTAGATAGTGAGTGAGATGCATTAGAGCCCGTTCCCATCTCATCCTATCCTATCCCTCCCCATTCAGGCAACCCTTTCTCCAAATCAATTTCTAAATCTCCAAAGGTCGGCAGCGCATTTGGTTGCGTGCGAACTTTTGTTCCCCTGGACTGATGTTGGAGTGTATCGCGGATGTTTATTCCTATAAGAAAGCAAATAACTGAAAATAAAAATACGGTTTCATAATGTAATATAATCATAATATTTAATCGACAAAAATGCTCTATCGGCTAAGTGTACCCGATTCGATTTTCCGTTGAATTAACCGGGATACGGATAAGCCGAATATCCAATTTCTATGACAAGTATTACAATAAAGAGATATAGAGACGTCTCTGACGTCAGCAAATGTGGTTTTTGTACTAAGTATTCTTGTGAATTTACTGTCGTTATAAATGTCTAACGACTCAACTGGACTTGTACGGAATTTAAAAAATCCATCTGTAGGCGAGTTAATCCACCCGCAATATATGTCTTGTAAGCAGTGTAAATGAATGATGAAGCTGAAGCGGCACAAAATGGCTGATGCCTAATTAATGTGACCATATATTTTTCTCCACAAAACGGGACACCTACCAATTCTTAAGTAAATAAAAGTAAGTATATTAAAAACACTGTTAATATGGAGAAATTCCGAAAAATATTAAACGAACAAATAATGTTCCTAATCTTATTATTATGAGGCTGACATGAATCATAATTCAACACACTTTTTTACACATATTTTTTTACACACGCCATTTTTCGTTGCCGCCGCGCTGCCGCCATCGAACACTTTGAACAGATATGCTGTCGCCCGCCGTGCCGTCGAAAGAATTAGTTTCTTCCGCCATTTCTTTATAATAATTGCAGCAAGTTGCTTCTTGTGAAAACGGGACATCTTGGCATCCCGAAGCTTAAGTTGGGAACAAAATTAAGTAAAGTTAAGTTGGGGAGAAGCTTAAGTTGGGGATGGCGATTTGATATCGAGTAATCAGAAGATTAATCAGGGATGTTTTTATAGAAGGAATGTTAGACGGACAAATGTTAACAAACACCATCGTCCTCTTTTCGGAAGTGATACGTCACTACCATATCTTAAAAAGTCACAAAGGTAAAAGTTCAAAGTCTATATACAGTCTTAAGCCGTCAAAATTATGCATATCTTTCTTTAATTATTGACATTAATTTACCCAAGAACTTATGGGGAATAGAAATTCTTGAAGATATCCTTACTGAAAAAACTGAAGCCAATGTGATATAAAATTAATTACAGATTAATTAATTCTAAAGCGACGTTGACGGGATTGAATTAACACAGTAACAGTTACACAAACAGTGAGGAATCTACAACCAAAACAAAAAAAAATATTTGTAGTATTGATTAATCGAACGCGTTTTAATAAATACAAATTCCTTTGAAGTTAATTATCAACTTATTTAACCTCTAGATAACTAACGTTCGTCAATTCGATGTACATGAAATAAATATTTGGTTTTTAACACTTGCGTCGAACGCCTTATATTCACCCGCTCGGTGGACTTGTGCACGTGGTGGATATGTTCGGCCGGAAAGTACATTGCTACTGAGAAATACCATGTTGATATTCGTCGTTCGAAACTTTTGTGTAACTTTTAGATCACAGGTGTGTTTTAGTATTGAAACACATTTTGCAGTTTTACTTACATTATTACAAGAGAAAAACTAACCAAAATCGAAATATTAATACTTCTATAAGAAGATGGTGACATTGGGGGTCGAGAAAAGTTTTCTGGTAGTGAAAATCTGGAAGTTAATGATGTGTCTTCTGGCTGTATACAACTCCTTAGAGCAGTATCAGAATTACCAAACAGAAACAGAAAATTTTGTGGATTGTGTTCTTACAAAAAGAGACAATTAAGAACACCATTTGCTCAGATTGTGAGATCATCGTCTTTAGGGAATATTTTTTTCATTTTCTGCTGAATAAAATGATTTTGTTTTATTTTTTCTGAATTATACATAATAATTGCCTTATTTTGCCAAAGAAGTAAATTACATTTTATATTAACGAAATTTCTATCACAGAAACTAATAACTTTTATTCAGCTACTCAATGAGCGTGTAACGAGTTACAGCTTCCATACACAGAATCCTTACTGTCAATTTCATAGTACTGTGTTACCTAATTAACTACTGCTAGGGAGAGGAAAAATTCTGTTATTGACAACTCAAATTTACTCAGACATAATTAAGCTGTAAGTAATGACTAACATAAGTGACTCAATTTTTTTTATTCACAACTCAAAAACAGGCAAGTGCGAGTCGGGTACTTGAATGACTGGTATAGTCCGTTCAATCCGATTTGCCGAAAACAAAACCAATTCAATGAATAATATTTTACATTTAATTTTAATTAAATCTAGCTCAAACTTGGAGTCTCAATAATTATGTAAGCTATGGATAGACATAGACATAAACTAGACATATGTAGACATAGACACAGGCACATACACAAGCACAGACACAGGCACGGGCACAGGCGCGGGCACGGGCGCGGGTACAGGCACGGGCACAGGCACGGGCACGGACACAGACAGACATAGACATTATATAGAAGAAACGATAAAATTACACATAACAAGAAAAAAAGAATGAACATAAAATGCAAAAACAAATTTAAAGACTTATTCTATAAGATTAGGACGTGTATTGCGACGTCGGAAACGGTTTCCAACTTAGCATATACCGCGGACAAACCACGGCGCTCGCTGGTTTTCAGTGGAGCTATTGAATATGCACGGACAATAATAAAATTGGTTGCAATAACATAAAAACAATAAATAATACTAAAAATAAACAATCAAAGATAAATAAATAGCAGTTATATTGAACAATATTGAATATAATTAGGTAAGTTATAAACAAACATACTTATAGAATAATAATCGAAATAATTTAAATATTTTTTACTGTCATCCTTCTTAACTGCCTATATATATTACATACGCATATGCATGTTTATCATCTCCTGAGAATTTATTTCGTCACAACACGATATGGACCGCCACAAATTCGTCCAGCTGGCAACTTACACATGTAGCCTACAGGGAAAAATAAATTGGAATATGTAAAAATGTATCCGTATATATGTAATTACAAATTGAATAAATTATGTCCTCGCTATTTAAGTCAATGTTAGTTACCTTGGGGCTACAATTTTTACATTTTAAAGAAATTATATTGGAATAGAATATACTTGGGTATAGATAGGTTGACTGTTACAATATTACTAGCTTCTACTCCGCGGCTTCGCTCGTGTGGACTAAGCACTCTTAAAGTATTTTAAACATCTTTAGAGGCACCGAGATGACGTATTTTGTCTGATGCCGGCATGAATCGCAGATATTCACGGATGACGGTGACCATTTACCATGAAGCAGATTGTCAGCTCCTCTGCCAATATCTTTCCATAAAAAACAAATAAAACAAATCAGCTACAACCATCATAATTGTCTTTTAATAATAGAAGATCTTGTTACAAATTTTGGTCCAATCAAAACCAAGTTATAAATCAAAACCAGCGCTGAATTCAATCATTGTGCATGACAGATGGCTTTCCATCGGCAAACGTTCGAATTTCCCTCCACGTAGCCCAATTTTCAATTCCATAACCTTATTCCTAAAGCACAGAGTTGAAATTAGGTGTTTGTAATTTTTTTGGCTTGAAGAGAAAATTGGTGAATTTTCTGGATTGTAACGAATGATAGATTCGTCCTAAAATGTTATTGATTATGTCATTTGTCGGTTTCAGGGGACTGATATTTTCATTGTGTTGCGGAAGTACTTTTACTTCAGGTTCTTGTAAAATGGCAAAAAATACAGAGAAACCTTAGATAACCTTGTTATGTGTTTTAAAATTCGTAGATGGCTTTGCTTCTCTGAAGAAAGCTTTAAGGAATTGGGTGAATCTACATATATTGGGAGTCGTGGGTGTTGTAAAAGGTGGCTACGGGATAACAAAGCCGTTACCACAAGCGCTGAGGAAGATAGAGTGGACATGTCAATCCACTTGGCCAAAGTAGCGTTCTAGTGCGGTACATCCCTCGTGTTGCATAAGGACAATGTCCAGCGAAGGACGAAAAATAATAGGCTAGTTACTTTTATAGTTTATAGGTATTGTAATATAAATCACAAAAATATTAACACAAATTGAGAAGCCGTATGCTGTCGGTCGACTTTAGAATACCACCACACTATCTCTTCCAGTGGGTGTCGTAGCCACTACCATAAGCATTGAGGACCTACAACGCTTTCAAAAGAGTGGATTCGCTAACCCGCTTGGCCAGTGCAACGTGCCGTTTTAAAGCGAAACATTCCATAAGACAGTGGCCCCGAAAGCCAATAAAAAAATAATGATTACGATTACGAAGAAATTTTACAACAATTTTCAGCTGAAATCAATTCCACATTCTCAAAACTGAATTTATAATAAAGACTAATGAAATATACATATAAAATTAGAAAGTATATGTAACCATCAAAGTTCAACAAAGACCAAAGAATGACGGCAAATACCCAGCACTCACGTCTTCCGTGTTTTATCACACATTCACCTTTTTCACTATAATCATATACGGCACCATCTGCCTTCGTGTTTATTCTTGACTCGTTTTTTGCGGACGCTCGTTTCTTGCCTGCCGAAATGTATTATTTTGGATGCCCTCTTTTGTGGGAATATTTCGCACTTTACTGTTTCTAGTTTTAGTTACGAATAGATCCTAGCGTTTAATAGTTTACATACCATCAGCCTGTATAACCACTGCTGAAATATAGACCTTTGTGTAACATAACTCTTGTGTCCGAGACGAAGGTGCTAGGAACTTTTTTTTCTGTACACATAGTAGGATATATCTGGGTACAAAGGTTTTGTTATTGGATTGGATTTGAAATTTTCGCGTTTTTCCCCACATATTTATCTATAACGGGTCTCAACGCGTATGTTTACCTTATTTAAATGTAGGCAGCACATCCGGGGGCGTGCCAACGTTTGTCATTTTGGATTAATGTTGGTATGTATCGCGGATGTCTATGGGCGACAGTATCCACTTACCATCAGGTGGACTGTATGCTCGTCTGCCGCCTTCGTACATAAATAAAAAAAAAAAATTACTCAACGTTTCGGTTGGGTTGTACCAACCATGGTGACGAGCTGACTGAAGAGGCGGGTAGTCCACTTCTGGAATTGCGAGCAGTTTCATCAACTACCGGACCTATGAAGACCAAATGTTTTCTGATTTAGATGTGGGATATTCGCATCAAAAATTCAAATTTAATTTATACCATTTAAACTAAAGGTAAACTAATTTTACCTTTAGTCTTGTAGTAATAACAATCATAGTACACTTTTGCTGTAGTTTTAGTATTATTCATTTTGCATTTACATTTATTTAAAAAAGATAGAAATAAAATAAACTATCCAGCGTAAGCTTAATCCGGTAAAAAGTGAAATAACTGTGTTTGCAAATGGACTTGTCATAGTCGTACGTATATTCTATACGAATTCGACAATTGCAGTACTAACCATAGGAGATTACTCACGTTTGGTTTGTCAACCGCATTTGACGTTTTAAAATCTCAGTGGAAACGAATTCAAAAATCACGAATGCTAATACCAGACTGAATTTCCACCCTCGCGACGGTCTCACGTCATGTTCCCTGGGGAAAGGGTTGTCGCCCAACAATGCGACCACTTGCCAGCCCCTCTGTTTCTCTTTAGGTAGGTAGGTACAGTACCAGAGAGATAAATTAAGTAGAATGATCATTCGCCCGATTTAGTTACGGTTCAGCGAATCTACTTAAAATATGTAAAATACCTACTATAATGGTGTCTGATTTTGTATAGCCGATACATCGATCTAATTACATAAGCCATAATTACGGTGAAACTGCAATGAAACCGCTTTTATCGTATTTTTTTACAACTGGTGCAGTTGGCAGTAACCGTTCATACTAAAAGTTTCGGGGTTCGATTACCAGTCTAACATTCATTTGCGTAGAGACAAATATTTATTTGTTCGGGGTCTGGATGTGTGTTTGTCTTTGTATGTGTCTCTGGAAGTATACTATCCACGAAGTATCCCAGTGTCGTCCATCGAGTGTGTCGTTATTTATTTAATTGGTTTCAAATAGCTCGAACTTAGGAATCAATACATCTTGCAACAATTTTATTCATTCTGGTTTTTGTAGTGGATATATTATATATGTCGAAGGGAAAATGAAGATGTCGCTAGTTGTCGTGTTTAAGTCGTTATTTTATCATGTAAAAACCTAATTGATCGGTCAGTAGTAAATAAATACTTTGCGAATTATTTGATTAACTTGAGATGGTTATAATTAAAGTTAAAATTAATAAACGCACGTTCGTATTATATGCCAGAGGGTCAAGGGCGTCGTCAGCCAATGGGCCAGGGGGGGGGGGGGGGCAAGATGAGAGAGAAGATGGGAGAAATATGAATTGTAGGTACAAATACAATTTTTTTTGAATCTCTAGACGAGGGCAACTGTCCTCCCTGCCCCCCCTTGGCGACGCCCTTGCAGAGGGCGCTTGTGTCGAATAAAATAGAAGGCGCTGGGGTGATAGCGAGTGGCGCGAAAACTACTATCAACCTCACTTTATTCCCGCTCTTTAGTAGTGGGTAGACTGATTATATAAACCCGTGATCAGTGAGTAGACGCATTCTTGAGTAACGAACCACCATCGAGTTAAGATCCAATAAGTAGAGCTCGATTGATTGTAGTCATCTCCGATGTGTAATGTTAACGTTAATTCTGTGTTATAACATCATGAAGGTCAGTGGTGGCGCTTTTATGATTCTAAGCTCTCTCTCTCTCTAAATTCTTTCTGAATTTAGTATGCATCTCAAGCAATAATGAGGGTTAAATAATGTCCCTTTCTTTAATAAGTTAATAACACAGTTATTTGTAAGATTCATGCCAATCGTTAAATTAACCTGTTGTTTTGTGTGGAGCTGTGGATGGTTGGCCATAAGGTGCGATGAGGAGGCCAACCCGGGGACCAGAAAGGACCCGTTTCTAAATTCTAGATTAACATCATGTGCAGAATAATAATCAAAAAAACTAGTCAGATTTATTTTATACTAGGTACTTATTCATATATGGATTTATACTTTCGTATAGATTAATAGGCATTTTTGCGATCGGGGAAGTGAAGAGAAAATATTATGTATATGCAAATTTTACACTTTCCAACATCTAAGACTAAAACTGTGCCGTAGTGCGTACATTGGGACGTTCTACCTGTTTTTTACTTCTGTGGTAAGTACTTAATGAGTGCATTTGTTCTTTTGAAAGGGAAACGAGACTGTTATTACGTACACATGACTACGTTAATTGGAAATAAAAGACAAGATATATTTGCGACGAGAAACCTTGTGCCGGTGCAATATGGTTCAAATTGTTCAAGCATGATGTGAGCTGTAGAGACGTATGGGGCGATTATTGTACAAAATTGACGTGACAAACTGTGATGGTAGTAGTATTCAGACTTTTGAAAATCAATAAAAATATCTAAGTTGAACTTCGGGGAGTCGTTATATTTCGAAAAATTGAAAAATCATTGAATTTTTTTGATTTGCAATTGTGAATCTGTAATTTGGCTGTGGGAACTTTTTAATAATCGGATTTGACAACAGGAATAATTCCATAGCAAATCGGTAGATATAGGTATTTATGTAAATCAATACTAATATAATAAAGAGGTAAAATTGTGTGTTTGTGTAAAATGTGTAAATTGTGTGTAAAATGTTGGGGGTAATCTCTGGAACTACTGAACCGATTTTAAAAATTCTTTCTCAAATAGGAAGCTACATTATTCGTGTCTAATATAGGCTATACTTTATTTTGAAATTTTGAAAAAAAAAAATTTAAAAAAAAACATATACCGAAGCGAAGCGAGGGCGGGTCGCTGGTAATAAATATTCGAGAAAATTTCCTTGTGTAAATGAGCCTTAAGAAATAGGGCAGTATCATGGCAATTCTCGATTGCAAAAAAAAGTTAATGTTGTCATCAACAAATAGCAAGGACATTTAAATTTTAATCATCTCAATCCACAGAACATAAAGCTTAATTCTGATTTTTCTCCTCTAATTCCCTGAGCTATTATGTCTTCTCCAGGCAATCTGAACATTGCCCGACGATTTATGATAATGTTCTATTGCTAACGATTTCTACTGGTAAACGGCGTTTGTCATGTCTGTTTGTCTGTTCTCTTAGGGTTGTTTTCACATAATCGCCACTTACTAATATCTTTCTATGAAAGATATTGGGTACTAGCGGTGCCTGCGTCTTCGTTCGCGTGAACTTGTGATTCCCGTGGGTATTATATAATGGATCTGAGTAAAGAGTACCTTAAAAGTTAACCCAACACATAAGCTATAATTATAACTAGTTTCATTAAAATCCATAGTTATAGTGTAATGCGCGTTCAAACAATCAGAGTTAAAATTTCATTTTTTTAATTTAGGGCTCTATGGCATTCGTACTTTATATTGCAATCACATTTTTCACAAAATATTTCATATACAGACGAAGGAGGCACCTGATGGTAAGTAGCTACTACCACAGTCCATGAACACCTACAACATCAGGAGGTATGCGGGTGCGCTGCCGATCTTGCAAAATCCTAATCACAGCTTTCGTGAAGAATTCTATGTATAATGGAACTTCTTGAGCAGTCTGCTCTCTGTATCTGCCACCTTCTTTCTATAAAATAACCACTTAATAATGATGTATGTATGACTGTCTAATAATGACGTATGTAACAATAGTCTATAAAAGCTCAAACGTTTCTCATTCCTTTCTGACCAACTCGACAACCAACTAATTGGTCGGTGGGGAAATAAAAGCTTTTTATTTTATGTATTTATCAAATTACCAAAAGTGGCTCCGACGATACATTACGATGTACAATAATCCACCGGGTATTTATCATTATTCCACCACCGTAGGTTAATTATAAATTATTAGGAGCTCCGTCGGGACTAACTGCTAGTATTGTGTAATTATTTAAACCAAGCCAGTTACGGTGACATACTGATTCACGGTCTTTATCGGAATGGTCTATGTAAAGTATATGAGAGGATAATAGGGATGAGACAATATCGGTTCACTTAGGTACAACCGCAGTTTCGCCGTAACCACGGTAACTGGATCGAATTATCGGTTATACGTTACTGTGTACTGTTCGATAATGTATTGTTACTGTATAGTTGTTTTGTAAGTATTAACAAACGAATTCATTCATCAACAATCAAATATTTTGATTTTGCAGGGATCTGCTAAAAGTTTGTTGAACCCACGTGTATTGATTACAATATCAATCGAATAATGTTGGTAGGTTATAAATTGCGCAACTCATTTAAATTAAATCTTGAAACTTTAAATATGTCATTCCAACAGATTTGTTCCGGATTACTTTTATTATTTATTTATTATTCACTCTTTTTGCACTTTATTGTTTACATATTGCCTCAAAGCATTCTATACTAGTCGAGAGTTGGTTAAATGTGAAAAATTAAAGCGGGGCGCAGTAGAAATTAAAAATTATAAATATTATTGCATTTTTGACTCCACAGAAGTAGAAGTAGAACGGTTTTTATGGATTTAAAAAATATAAACCGTCGCACTACATTGTATGCACTTTATTGCATAGCCTACTTCGTATTTTCAGTAACTTCACTACTCGCTGGTTGTCTGAAAGAGATCGCTGTAACGATAAGACTGCCCTATTGCTTTTGTATATCGTATCTTAAATATATTTGAGTTAAAACAGGAACTCAATAAAGATTTTTAATTCATTCAATTATTCCTCCATCGTTATACAATTTTCTCTCCATTTCGCTTCCATGCATTTTGTTATCCAACTAGTTACAAGATTTGTATAAAACTTTGCATTCAGATAGTCCACTCCTATTAGCACTCAATTTATAACTTGAAATAGGTCCGCAAAACTCGCGTTAAATTCCCGTTTTTACTTACAGACCGAAGTCTGAACGACTAATTTACATATTTATTGCCTCCCTCGTCTGTATTAGCACTTCAGGTGATATTTCCCCGGTTTTATTCCCGGGAATAATGCAATTTCTGAACGAATGGACGATTAACAGGGCAATTTGTAAACGAGTTGTTTGAGAGACCGATCCGTTTATTTGGCGCTTGGGAAGGCAGTGCGCGTTTTAGGGTTAGATTACGACTGTTAGAATAACAATGTGTGAGTATTTTTAAATCGTATCATTGTTACGTGGAGGTCCTTGTCGTTAGATGTTTATCTATGTTTATTGGACTATAGTTCGAGGCAGGACATGTGAATTCTTTGGGACTGAGGCGTTTAAAAACATAGAAAAACTCTTTATTGTACAGCAACACCTGTGGCAGAATGATAACTTAAGTAAGTACAATAACACAAATACAAGAGGTAGCCTCATCGTCAACGCGATGTCTTTCAGGCAGTCTTTGAGTGCCAGAAAATAGCCAGTAAGCAGAAAATACACAACAATTAAAGATAGATGGTGCAGTTTTTACGTAATGACAATATTGTCCTATGCATGAGGGATGTATGTCCATTAAACGCCAAGCTGCACTGGCCAAGCGGGTTGGCGACTCCACTCTCTTAGAGGATTAGCTTTAATACCCTCTATTCACCCTTTTCGAGACCCACGGAGGAGATGAGGTGGTGCTATTCAAATGCCAACCGACACCACACGGCTATCTTAGTATAAATGAGGGACTTATTTACAAGCAGTACTCGCTCAAATTCGTATGATAGTAAGTTCAAATCCTCGGCTTGTACTATTGAGTTTCTGTGTAAGTACGGATTTATAAAATTATCACTTGTGAGGAAAACATCGCGAGGAAACCCGTGCGGGTTTCCTCGTTCAAGAAAAAAAAAATGGAGTGTGTGTATCCAATATTTAGCACCAAGATAGGCTGGGAGAAATTGTTTTTTAGCTTTAAGTTCGCCTTTTGTTAAAACTTTAGTGTGAACTACAGTGTGGTCCGAGCACGAACTAGCGAAAATCTAGGGACCTATAATACACCTAATTTAATCGCCAAAAACACCTTCGGTAGACGACAATCTGAGCGTACTATTGTGTATGCGTGTTCAAAATAACGAATGTCTCTTGATGTTTTGGTAGGACCAATAAAGAAGGACCTATTTGGTTGGCAAAAATATTTTCCATTGACTAAATAATCAACTAATAAATAACCCCCCCGATTTACTTCGGGAGGCCTGTCTGCAACCTTGTTCCATGCAGTGGGACATTATAAATTAAGGTAATCTATTCAGTGCATGCGAACGTTTATCATTCTGATGTTGGCAGTCTCGCTGATCTTCATGGGTGACAATATTCACTTACCACCAGATGAACTAACAGCTCGTCCATCACCTCCTATCTATAAAAAATAAAGTAAAGCGTTCGCCTGTTCTTTTGTTTTCAAAAAGAAGACGGAGTGTCCATTATATTGTCCATTAAAGGACACTATTGAAGCAACATCTCGTAATGAATTTCAATTATAATAGCTGCCGGTGAATTTTTATGCTAAAATATTCACGCTCCGTCCTGGTGATAAAAATTAATAGTTGTAATTTAGTTTCTTTGCGAGTGGCGGCGCCAGTAGATTTGCAATTTATTACTAACTAGTACTCTTGTGACTTCGATCGCGTCGCCTTTAGAATATATTGTGTGTTTAATTGTACAACTACCCTGTCCCGTCCCACGCCATCCCATCGAATAAAGTGTATAATGGTGGTGAACATAACACCACATTTTATATTTCATATCTCCCATGACAACTTGTTTAACATCTCTTCCCATCTCCCATGGGACTAAGGGATAACAAAGCCGCTATCACAAGCTCTAAAATAGTGGACTCGCCAACCCGCTTCGCCAGCGTGGCGTTTCAAGACCATACATCCCTTATATTATCATACATTCTCAAAACGAAAGCATAATTAAAGTAAGGACGAAACTTATATCTATTACATGGTTTTTATACAGTGCGATCCCGAAACTAGGTGAGATCTGTGCTATCAGGATTGGCATTCGTCAAAAAATGCATTGAGGCTCATAACCAACAATGTTTAATGATGTTTATGTCTTCACTTAAGTTATATGAAAAGTGAAAATGTCGCGATGACGTTATTTATAATGAAAATTGCGAGGTCGTAGGGCAGACTCCGCCTACGCGGTCCTGTCCCGAAGCGGGCCCGATTGCATCTGGTACACCAGTGTTTCGCAACCTGTCCAGCGCCACACTTCAAAAGCTAATAAGATTTTGGGACACATCAGAAATTTCAGGACAAAATATTACAAATATATTTCCAGACATGTAGAAGCTGCTAGAAGTTGCTCGAAGGACCATGTAGAAGTTGCTAAGGACTATGTAGAAGCTGCTCGTAGGACCATGTAGAAGTTGCTCGTCGAGATAGAAATAATAAGCAGCTTTGTTCGAGATGAGGATTTTATTGCACTACATAATTAACTGTTTTATAAGCTAACCTAATCTAACCTAAAGGCGCGGGGAGCGCACGCGCTGAGGGGTTGATCGTTGTTTTCGTACTGATTCGTTTTACTGATGTTTATTAATTTATGTCTGCATTACCGCTGACTCGGCGATGTATGGTTGTGCGTAGCCACACCGTACACTACATATTTTATATAGTATCTTTAATTGAATGGTTGGCTGAAAAATTAAATAATTAACCTCGCATGGGTTTATTATTTTAAAAGGAAATAATATCTATCGCAATATTCACCGTTTATTTTCTACTTTTGTTTATGAAACATTAAAATTGAAAATGAAACATGTAGAATACGACATAGAAACAATTAATAATAACAAAAGTTTCACAGGCAACGCTTCTCAAAGTTTCCAACGGAAAGCTTTGTACTAGATAATTTACAATCGCTTCTCAAACTTCCGCGTGTGTGGCGCATTTCATTTACATTTTCACTTAGGCGAAGTAAGTTAAGTATTCTGTAAGTAAACCGCTTATTGCTCCCTCAATTATTGTCTTAGGACTTAACTTGAGTGCCGCTTTTAAAACTTAAAATATTGTACATTGTAAATAATGGTTCATTTTACAGTGTTTTGGCAAATTATTATTGTACTCGTATCTAATAAGAAACGCATTTTTGTAGGTTCATTTTATAGTGAGATTTGACAAATTTTATTGTAAGTTATTAATCAAAAAATAAACACTCCTTTCTTGTGTTGTGAATATTGATTGATTAATTATAGAAATTGACAATTAAAAACACATTAAATAACTTGAGGTATTAAAATCAATCAGTAAAGTCGAAATCTAAAATATCTAAAAAAACAAATTGGGAAATTCTTCAGTCATGTGATCTAGTCTTTGCCCCCAATACCCTCACTTAGCGACGTCCTTGCTACCGCCATTGCTGGGGGAAAGATGTGGGAAAAGATGTAGGAGTCGCCTTGCCACATATCTATTTCTAACTCTGTGAATAAAGCACAAATTTGCTAGTCAAGTATTTCAACTTTTAATTTGCCGTTTATTCCTTACAAACCGACAAACAGACTAACTGATCGTAAATGGTTATTGTCGCAAAAGACTGGCACGTCCACATATGCTTTGCCTACATTTTAGGAAATATGGAGGTTGTGAATTAGCAACACTGTCGATTGCGTGCGCATTGTTTTATCCATATCAATTATAGAATTCCTATGGGAATCAAGCTAATCACACATACTCTAGCATGTACGCGCACGATGCCGCTAGCTATCCAATATATCCATTATCCAATCTCAGACCACCCTATCCTGTCTTCCTCATTATAAGACGTTTCAATTTTAACTGACCCAGTTTGTCATCGATTGCAAAAGCTAAGTGCATGTCGGTAACAGGTTTCTTTTAGAATTTATCTGCACCAGTAGTCACCGTGTACGGCCATACCCTGGTTATATCTCACGGCGACCGTTAAAGTCTACGGCAATTTGTTGGTTACGTTAGCTTCGATTGTTAGCACAGGAGCTGGAGCGTTTATTTTTAAGTAATAACGTAATAAATAGCTCTAAAGGTAAAGCTATGGATTCTAGTCAGGTTTTTGAGTTAATTGTAATACCTAATGTTACGTATTTTTTGTTAAATATATTTATTTTTTGCTTTGCATTCAATAAACTTCTATAAAAATTGTAAAAAATTATTAGTAAAATATCCATGGCGAATTCAGACTCATGAACTCAGAAAATACACGGTTCCAGGCTTAAGGAAAGTTTGATTACTTAAAGTAATTTTCTAATTATACAAGGTTTGTCAAAATATAAGTATTAGGATATTTTAGTATTTCCAAAACTATCTTTCTAAACTATTATAAATCTTTCAAACTTAAACTTGTATAGGTATAGGAGACTAAACTAAAACTATCAGTTTGCAAAAATTACCAATAAAAGTAACAAAGTAGAAATAATAATACATTATAGGACAATGGGCACATCACGCACACTTGTTTAGTTGTTATTGTCAAATCATTATCTCGTGTCGTAGCTGTTGCTGAACAGTTTGGATTAAAAAAGTATCACAACGAATAACTCGTCTAATTCCTTGCCAAAAGTATATTTCCATCAGTTCCGTGTTAAAGATGACCCAGGCGAGTGAGGCGGGCGGTAAGCCAATTACCGCCCTAGACTATTGCTATATGTCCTATATGCCATTCCAACTTTCATAAAAAATACTGACTAAACACGTCACTTTCCAGCACAATAATTGAAATATTTTTTTTCTTAATTATTTTTACTCCAACTCTCTAAAATGTTCTGTTTTATTCAGTGGACTCATACAGGGATTGGGTTGGATATCCAATGCTTGTATAAGAGTTTTATTCTCTCATTACTTCGACGGACGTCCATCCCCTGTTAAAAAGGACACAGAAATTGCAAATAACTTTATTATATTTGCTGCTTTTTTTGGATGACCTACTTTTGTGTAGGTACAGTTATATGTTTAAAATTTTAATATGTAAAGAAGACAGACGAGAGGACAAAAATAATTCCACTACTTACTATACTTATAGATCTGTGTAGATGATATAGGTACTTCTAAAATTAAAAAAATGTAACGACTCTTCGCCTTTTTTCATCCCAATAAAATACTTAAGACAATTATTACTCTGTCTCCTAGACCACGTTTATTTTTCAGTGGTCGCACCTGTTCCCGTATTTGTAGGAAATATACGAGATGTGCATTTTACAAACAATAAAAACATTAGTCTCGGTTTTAGAAACAGTGGGTATTTTATTTTATCAACGTTGTCCATAAAATGAATTAAAATTTATTCAGGACTTTATGAGAATGAACGCATTCAGTTCCGTTTTTTCCATACAATAGCATTCTTTATGATGAAGAAAGCGGGAGATAAAAGTCTCATAACAATATATATAACATATAACATAATATGAACGCGTTTCATAACAATCCATCTTTGTATCTCATTTCAGATATACGTATATAATGAAGGAAGTGGAACGATGTTGAATGAGATAGATGTAATAAGATATAATAATAATAAATAAATAACACCACACTCACGAGTCAACACTAGGATTCCGTGATGTGGGTCCAGAGACACAGACAAAGACAAAGATGGAAAGGACAAAGAGCGTGGAAGGGAAAACGGCTCTGGCAGCTTCTCTTCTCTCTTGACTCACATTCTGCGTCAGTGGAAGCTCTGTGAGATTCAGTCAATCAGAGATGTTTAATCTGATATGGTGTTCTCATTGTCTCACACCCATGAAAAATATTTTCACTCAAACGGCCATTGGAAATCAAACCGTATCGTAGTTCGTTTTCCATGTGCACCTAGCTTTAGCCCAGAAATATACAAATTCTCTGTTTACCCCGCCCGGGATAACCGTCTAAACTTTTTAGCTATATAATATTTTATAAGCTCAATAGTGCAGTTTTGAATAACAGTCAGTGCTGCACTGTGCTCTCGAGGGAGGGAAGTTCCAGACAGAGAGGAATGTGTGCAGCTGTACCGGCTATTTTGCAACATTTGCAGTGTAAATTTTGTATCTTTACCGTTGAATCTTTAACCTTAACCCAACTACGACGAAGCCAAGAAGGAAGTGTTACGAATTTAGTAACTCAATTTATGTGTGTATACAACGTGTCACTGTAATAATGCAAAAGTTGAAAATTTCCGTGTCGACAGTAGAATCGATTGTACCAGTTTTTACAATAGTTTTTATTTCATAAGCTATTGTTCATTTCTAGCATAAGTTTTATTCTAGGCGCAGTTACACAACGTGCGGCGCGGCGCCCGGTCGTTACCCTGTACTGAGGAGTAATGAGAGCTACTAACGTTTTAGCTAGAGCAAACTAAACTTAAATGTTTGTAACTTTTGATTTATTCTGTAAAATTATTTTATTTATTTTGGTTGAAGTACAATTTAGTACATTTCTAGTATTTTTTTTTTCATACCAGTCTGGAGTCCGTATGTTGCCATGTCACCGCCAGGAAGTAGGACATCTAAAATTAAAGAGAAACACAAATACTGAAAGGGCAGCAAATCGATGGCAGCAAGCAAATTTAAAGGTGTGTTACGTTTATTTTATCTATTTTGTGGTGAAATTTTTAGTAACTTAACATTATCTAAATATATTTATTCAAAAATAGTTTGTTTTGCTGATCGTGATGCTAACCCAGTTAGTATTTTTTTGCTGTCCGTTTACAACCAAAATAAAACAATTAAAGTTTACGCTGTTTGATATGAGGCTCGCCAGCTGTTGGCATATCCCAAGCACTAAAACTCGTCTTAAGTGCTTAAGTGTTTTATTAACCTGTTAAAGTACTTCTGGAGCGGTACAGGAGAGAATTCCATGTCTACCAAACTCAACAGCCGGTTCTTGTCTTGTATTTCTTTACAGTCTTATTATTGTTGTTACGTTATTTTTTATTTTATTTTATTGTAATTAGTGGAATACGAAAATTATATAAAGAACAGTTGCGGTTCAGCTTACGTTTTTTCAGCGGTTTTGTATATTAGTAGAACGGGTCCCCAGTATCAACTTCATAAGTTTGTTGAACAGTACCTATAGATACGATATCATACCATATTATCAGCGTAATTTCTCCATTAATGGATCTGCATCAAAAAAACTTATATTTATTTTAGGGCTTCCACGGCCTCAAGCCAAGACACAGTTGTTGTATATAAGGAGTTTTTATATACCTAGACATGTATTTTGTAGTGATTGTTATTTACACAAAATACATCCATAAATTGACTTCTATGCAAAATGAAAAGAAACCTTTTCTTTTAGTCGATAAATGTATATATGGATAGACAATACCGAAATACGTATTTAATTTACGTGTACTGTAACATGTAGATAATAATACGAGGGGTTTGAGCTGGTGTCTGAAATATAGACTTTGTGCTAGTTTATGGCGTCAGTTCAGAAAAGTCTAATTTATGAAAAGTACATTGTGTTTAAACAAGTAGTTAAAATACGCATCGAAAATAAAATAGATATTAGGTACTAAATAAAATATTTGCTTGGTCTTTTTACTCCTGTAGCTTAAAAATAGCAATAGTTTTGTAGTGGGGATTGTCTGCAATTTTATTGCTTTTAACTTAAGTTAGGACTCAGCGGTGTAACCCGAAAGTGTTGTATTGTTGCCATTATACGACAGGCCACGTACGCCGCGGACGACACCATAATTTAGTTGGGTATTGCACTTTGGGAAAATTCGCAGAGTAGAGAAATGTGCCGGGAATTATATAAAATCTAAAAGGGGAGTTTAACAAGAATGTTATGCGTCGTCGAATTTTAATTTAATTTTCAAATTAAAGTTACATTAGGTATGGTTCAGTGCTGTTAAATTTAAGATAAGTGTCAAATACACCAAAATTAGATTGGTCTATACAAAATTACATTATTTTAGTTCATTTTAGATACAAGCAGATCACTGGTTTTAAAGTGTAGGTATATGATTGGAGGACAATTTTTTTAACTGATTGAAATGAATTTACATAAAAAATAGCTAATTCAGATGAATGATCTCTGTTAAGTTCGATCAAATTGGTTCCGTCTTTCCAAAATAACAACCGTTTAAAATATTTTAAACGGTTGTTCAAAAAATTTTTTCAAAAAGTTGTTTTTTTCAAAAAATATTTTAAATATTTCTAAAGAATCTAAAAGTATTTATAGTTAATTTAAACAAACAGTAGATGTCTACCCATGTTACGAATAGGGCTTTTGAAAACCTATCATTGTTTCTAAACATTTTTTTCTACAACTTATGAAAATAATGAAATTTACGTTTCCGTTTAGCTTATGCAGCGTTATTCAAAATTACAAACTTCAATAATATTTCAACTACAAAGCCAAAAGCGCCTTTACACTTTCCGCATCAAATTGCTAACGAGCGCCTGACAAATGTGTTAGAGCGATTTTCCT
Source organism: Sesia bembeciformis (assembly GCA_943735995.1). Classification (NCBI taxonomy): domain Eukaryota; kingdom Metazoa; phylum Arthropoda; class Insecta; order Lepidoptera; family Sesiidae; genus Sesia; species Sesia bembeciformis. The sequence goes on from OX031042.1 coordinate 2,605,993, forward strand.
CCGCTTTGCGTACCGTCTCGCGGGCCGGATCAATCGGCAGGAAGGAATCTTTTCTGAATTCGCCTCTAGCTTCACTACTGTTGGTTAGAACACGTAGTGTGTGAATTTACGTCCTTTTAGTTTGTTTGTAAAAGTATTTAAAAACTTCTATCGGTGTGGAGTAGACACTGATCACCGGCCAATCTATAGAACACTTCTATGGAACTAAGGCCAATTAATGACGACCGCTATGACGTTTGAATGAATGTACATGAAGTTTTGTCGCCATTTTTAACTTAGCCAAATACTTTTAAGGTTGGGAGCGATTTAATCAGGATGGGCATTGTTTGTCGACATGTCTCAACAAGTTCGAGAGTCGTAAACTTATGTTCTGATATAAAGTCATGTAACATCACTATCGGTAGCTGTTCTACTTTTCGTTTTTGGTCGGCCCCACTGTAGGTGCTGTGGATTGATTATATGGTCAGAATTCTTTGTCAAAAAGAATGGCTTGTCAAAGGGGAATCTTTAGGTGATTGGTGGACGCATTAAGCGGTCTCAAGAGCTCGCAGTTTCGAGATGCACGTGTGCGCCGATGCGCGCAAAACATAATTTTAGTAATTTGAGAAGGAAAGAAATTCCCTCGTATAACTATTTAGTTTAAACGACTTGTAACATAATTGTGATACTAAAATTAGTTTAAGAGCTAGTGTCAGGTGTCTATAAATCACTGAATTTTTGTGCCCAAGTTCAAATTCACGGAAGTATCAGTATAAAGACTGCACAAAACTATGTTAGCATGTCCCTAACGATTCTCCTTTGAGAGGCCTCTCTGATCTCCCCTTCACGCCTCTAATGTGCTACTATACATATTTTTGTTCTCCACCCTTTAGGGCATGCCCAGACGCGTGTGCTATAATGGTCTGCTAGAAACTATGGAGATAGAACTATGAGTATATAGAACAGTGTTAAGTAATTAAGTTAATAATAACAGTGTATTGATCTATCAATTTTAAAGTAACAAATATGTACATAATACATGTTGTGTCAGCCTTCAATGTCCCGCTTGATGGCATAGGCCTCCCCTAGTAAATCACTGTGGGGTTTGTAATAAAATTAACCTGCACTATTCCATGGTTTAAATCAGAATTGCATTTTAATGTAACCACATTAAAATGTAACACATTTAGACGAGCATACAGTCCACCTGATTCTAAATGGATTCTGTCGCCCATAGACATCCGCGATACATGCCAACATTAGTACAAAATGACAAACATGCCAAAATGACAAAATAACAGCCCCCGGATGCGCTGCCTACCTTTGGAGATATAGGAATGGATTTGGAGAAAGGTTTGGGAATATGGGGAGGAATAGATGGGAATGGGTTCTGGCACATTTCACTCACTACCGAAACAAGTACCTACTCACATTAGGGAAATAAGATGAAGCGGGAAATGCAGTACATTTCAAGGTAGTAAGTATTCTGTGAGAGAGGGGTAACGTGGCCAGTCGAGCGCGCCCAGCGGCTGTTGGATTGCAGCGTGCACTCTCCCCCATAAACTGCCCTCATAGACCCGTTTATACTGCCCTCGTAAGAACAAATGGCATTAAGTAGTAAAATTTTTAACGAAAGTTAAATGTAACGGAAATTAAATTCGGAAACTAAACATACACAAAATAATTAAAAATAGTAATTCTTTTTGATTTATTACAAACTCCATGTTTATAGCTCGATTTTAAATTAACAAAGCCGCTACCACAAGCGCTGAGGAACTACACTATCTCTAAAAGAGTGGACTTGCCAACCAGCGTGGCGTTCTAAGGTTATACATTTCTCATGCACAAGACAATGTCCACGAGGAGGCCAATGTCCAGTAGTGGATACTGAAAGGACTGGATGTATTGCATTATCAAATCTATTTGCATTATTCCCGAACGTCATCAAGATGCATTTGTGTCTTCTAAATTCTAAGGAGGGCCGAATAGTTTACATACGCTAGTATTACCTTATTTAATTGTCCATGAATCTATGCTTTCAGGTTTTAGGAAGTGTACACCCCGTATTTTAGATAGTCCTGTAAATTTCTCCCGTTCACGCTTGGTTTGTCTTACGAAATGGCTTCACTCCTCTGACGCAGCACATTTCACGAGAGGGTGAGTTTGACCAGGCTAGTAATAAATATTTATATAAATAAGTAAATACACGTTCCCGTACAAGCCCGAACAATGGCGAATCCTAAGATTATCCAGTAATACTCAAGATTTATCAAGTAGTGAGGGTGAAACCTCGAAAAAATTATGTTGCTCGTTTACTTCGTACTTTGCTAACATTCACTGGTAAATCTTAGGTTTTACCTCAGATACATGGTAAATGTGGAAAAACTTATGTTGGAACCTGCATGCTACATTTTCATACTTGCATGCATCCAGTACCTCCCGTCTGGTCAAGTCAGTCAAAGCTCCTTTCTGGAGTCACATGTTTTGTTATTTTAAATAGGGTTTAAACGGTCAACAAGAAAATACTAAATAGGCAAATCGTGATCAACAAAAGATACTATTTATTATATGAATAAATAAAGAAAATAATTTTAGATTACGTACTAAGAATGTTAATTACTGAAGGTTATTATGTGAATTACTTTTTTAATTACTAAAGGTTGTCTGAACCTTTTGTAACATGGGTTGGTGACTTGGTGTGCAGTAAAGAGTTTACCTAATCTAATCTTACGTAATGTAATCACCAAGTCGACGTAGTCAAGCTTTGCCTGACTCATTTATTGACAGAGAAACTAAACCTAACTCATGATATAAATTTGCTGCCTTCGATTTGCTGTCAATTCGATATTTTCTATCGTTTTTTTAATTATTTCTCTTTTCAAGGTGGGCCGCGCACCCGTAAGCCCCCTGGTGTTGCAAGTGTCCTTGGGCGACGGTGGACCACTTACCATCATGTGGTCCGCACGCTCGTCTGCCATCTGTTCAATGAACAAAATGTACAGTAGTTAGCTTCTATACATATTTTAGTGTTTCTGGTGTGTGAATGTGTTTTAAATGGAAATGGCTATGATAATTCCTTTCTTTTTTGCCATGTTTTATTCCCTAAAATCAATTTTACCAATACCAATGGCCTAACTTGTACCAAATCAAAGCGATAAACCCTGAAAAATCTGTTTCTTTTCTATCAATCTTAACATTTACTAATTGAAATTGGTTAATAATTAAGATTTACACGAAATTGATAGCATTTATCACTATTGGAGCTTTTGCAGTAACATATAGATTATAATATTTTGTTCTCCCATGAAACTACACAACGAGGAAGCCGCGTAAAACTCTACAGCGGAAAGCCTACGTTACGTTTTGCATAATTCTCTCGTTTCTATGCCCATTTCAGCCTGAATATACATATACATCAGCTATATACGGATATGTATGTATATTAAAGCTTCAATTTTCGGTTGAACGCACACTAATCATACTTATCACAAAGATAGCCGAAATCCCGCTGCGATTCTCATTTCTTTATCTTTTAATTGATGGACCTTTAGAGGATACGTTCACGTTACTTGTATTTTTTAAGCAAGAAGGGTGTGTGTTCCATTCCATAGAATTCCAATTCCAAAAGTTCTATGGAATTCCAAAGCAAGATTCCATAGACTAAACGATAATGCTTGGTAATGTATTTAGTTTCTTTTAAGTCGCCGTTAGATGTCGCTGTCCCGTTTGCTATAACTCGCTATGGTTTGGTTTCTTTAATTGTTTAAAATAAGTGGATGTAATGACATATAAGCCCACATACAGTTAAGGCCAACCAAATAAAAAGACACAACCGAGAAGAACTTTATTTAATCAACCCACTATCGGGAAACATTTTGATTTTGGCTCCAGTGCAACCTGAATTTACCTGACCGCAACAAAGGGATTAGGGAACCAGGATTTTTAGCTATATATGCTTATAGAATTATAGATAGATAAAAAAAACAAGGACATTTTAAGTAAATTCTAAAATGCATAACAGGTCTGACAGGCCATCTTAATACTAAAAGCAATCTGGACTAGACGTTTGCGAAGAAAATATATAAATAATCACAATGTTGGTCTTCAGAGCGGTAACAGCCTAGGTTTATTTATTTTAGACTCGCATTCGTGAGTTCAAATTCTCGTTTGTATTTTTTTCACGATAATGCTTAAAAAATATATCTTGTGTAAGTTTATAGAAGTGTTATAAAAACAAGCGATGAGCGCTCGATGCTCGGGCGCTCATGTAATTTTAAGACACTAGCGTTAAAAGCTAGTGAGCGTTATAGATACATTACTTAATGTTTGATGGTCTAGAAGGCTAAGGTTAATTAATACAGCACTACGACAGTGCTCGAGTGCTCGTTTTTGGCTTTCAATTTGGTTCAACAAACTTTTGATCTTAAACTCTGGACTTTTCATCATTTAATTTCACTTGAAATAACTTGTTCCAGTATACTTGCATTTAGAAACATTTAAAGTAATTTAGTATCAAAATTTCTGAATTTCTAATAAATCAAGTACACAGTCTAAAATGTTTTAAAATTCATTTGCATTGCTAATATTTGTTTGAAAGTTTGGTACGATAATATTAATTAAAATTTCTTCAATATTAACAGAAATTTTGTAATAAAATTATTACTGAAAATACCAATCCTTTTACAAACTAAAAAAGATGTCCAGATAGTTTTTCTATTGTAATTGTTATGTTTTTCGTTAAACCAAGCGATATGCCTTTGACAAAGTTATTTCAGTTTGTAGATACGAAGTGCTTTTCTTTGTAGATTTTGTAGAAATCTATTGCGTTTATTAAGTCTATTACGAAGTCTATTTCTTTTTAAAACTTGATTGTTTAAAGAAAGACGAACTTAATGCTATAAAGCATTTTCCCAAGCCAAACGGCACTGGATTTTTAGTGATTTTTTTATGGATTGAAGGTGGCAGATGAGCAAACAGTCCACTTGGTGGTAAGTGGATACTGTCGCCCATAGACATCCGCGATAAATGCCAAATTATGTCCAGAATGACAAATCTTGAAAATAGGTTGGGTTGAAAATGGTATATCTCAGTACCGAAACATGTACGTAGATTGGGGAATAGGATAAAGTGGGGTACGGGATAAAGTACATTTCACGGTAGTCTTCAGTAAGAGAGCGGCTATGGTATTCAGCGGGCACCATCCCCATCCCATATGGTATGGTAAACAAATGGTATGGTAGCTGCAAGTGAAACAATATTTTAGAAAACAAAACATGGAATAAATTAAATATACAAATATAAACGGTAACACATATTTAAAATATTCATACCTACAACATACCAGGCCACAGAAAGTTTTGCTTCAAAGATTGTTTATCTATAGAACTATGGTTTGATGATAATTAAAACTATGACTATCTATAACATAAAAACAAAATATTCTAAATTCTAAATTGTAAGTTATATATTCTAAAAAGCAATATATTTTTTTACGAGCTGAATCAAAATATCGTGTCATATTCGTGTCAAACTGGATATTTCATGGGACCATTGCCGCGCTATGTTTATGTATGGTTTTTAAGGTGATTTAAAAGCTGAAGATTGTTTTAATAGACTTCAAATGGCGTTTGCAGATAAGTGCTCTTCTAAGGCAACCGTGTATCGTTGGTACAATGAATTTAAGCGTGGTCGACTAAGTTTGGCTGACGAAGAAAAAAGCGGTCGCCCTTTTACGGCTGTTACCGCAGAAAACGTGATGCCAGGGAAAAAATAATTTATGGAAACAAGCGAATTACATATGGGGAGATTCGGGAGAGATTGCAGATTGGATCGGGGAGTGTGTATGAAATATTACGTGGGAATCTCTGAGTCAAGAGGATAACTAGGTGCCTCATAACCTCACCGAGGTTCAAAAGCAAGTTCGTGTCGAACGGCGCCATGTTATTAAAAGCAGCATTAACGCAGAATGGTACATAAACACGTGCTTGTCAGACGTTTTTACTGCAGCGAGCAACAACTGTCCAAACACTCCTAGGACTGCTGCTGCACTACGACAACGCGCCCGCACACTCAGCGCTTAAAATAAGGGACTTTTGTAAAGTACCCCGGATGAAGTTTTAGGCCATTCTCCTTACGGATCCAATTTGGCACCTTGTGACTTTTTGTTTTGCCAAAATTAAATCCCAACTAAAAGGGAAACTACGTTCGAAGAGGCTGTGAAAGAGGTACCTGAGGAAGAGTGAATAAAATGTTTTCAAAATCAGTACAGACACATGAAACTTCGTATAGATGCAAGTGGAGAGTATGTTACTTTGAAAAAATGTAATAACCCGTAGAACATTTTTTTCTTTTTCGTAAATAATTCTGAGTTCCCCACGTATCTACGTGAGATTGTTTCCTCTCCATTGAGACACGAAAAGTTTATATAAAATATTCAACAATTCACAAGACAAATAACTCTTGTCCTCATACCTTGTGAAAGGGTAGAATTTGCTTCCCTTTGTCGCTTTAGCGGCAACTCAAAGAATATTATTTGATATACTGCAAACTTTTTTATGTGATGTCGGCTTTGTTTGAAATATTCCCTTTTAGTTTTCAATGTCTTTCAAATTCATTCTTTGCTATGCTTCGGGGCTCCGTCTGTCGCAAGAGATTTCTCTATTGTCACCAGAAAACCTAAACCAAACCCACATTTATATTTGCTACCATCAATTTGCTGCCCGTTCAGTATTTTCTGATATATCTATATAAATTAAAATTAAATGCTGTTCGTTGGTAAGCGCATCACTTGAGAATGGCTATACCGATTCGGCTATTTTTTTTTTAAATGTTCGTAATAGCCCGAATAAGGTTTTTGGGGAAAGAAAAATTGGAAAAGTTGCCCGGAATATTGGAAAATTCGGGAAAAACTGAAAGTGCTTTTTTCTATGGGATTTTTGTATGAGCTTATTGAAATTATTGTATTATTGAAATTTGGACAGGAAAACGTCTGTCAGGCCAGCTAGTAATTAAATATATTTCTCGTAGAAGAACATATAAACATAGTTTTTAACCGACGGAACGGAGATGGTATATGCATTCGGAGTAAGACTATGTAATGTTATGTATATATTTTTCGATTCGAGGAAAGCCGAGGTGGATCTTCTTTCCAATAGACTTGTCTCTTTCCTTTTAGAGAAAGTTTGGTGCTTAGTTGGACTTACTTTGAAAGAAATTAATATTTTTTCATTTTCTTAAATAAAAATAAAGACATTTTTTTCTTGATAATGCGGTTAAAAAACCGGTCCTTACTAGTCATAAAATTAAAAATAACCGGTGTATATTGTGAACAAAACTGATTGTTTTCATTTTAACCCTTTCTTGAGAGTTTTTTTAACGAGTATTATCGAAATTTTTAATTCTGTCTTTTGTATCTTGTCTTTCTGTTTGTTATTACTGTGGAAAAAGAGTGGAAAATTCTGAACTTGGGACGTAACAATGGAAGACTTTGAACTTGAGACGCAAATCTCCAAGTAATAGGCAATAAGCTTCTTAGAGACAACGGAAGAATCAAATGACTTGAGGAAGGTCCTTTATAAAGGGAATTTTTGTAGACAGTTTTGATGATTGGAACATCCTGGCATAGGTAGTTCCCCTAAAATGTCGAAAACTGTTTGGGAACTTGGTTTACATGGCAAATAAAGAGTAAGAAAACAATAATATTTTTGAACAAGAAATAATTCAGTTTCTCATACAAATCGGTCATTTCGTAGGTAAGCACCTAATATTAATTTATTATTCACACACTCATACTCACTGAATTCGCTCACATACACACACACACACATACCCATTTAAATAGACGCTAGTATATAGTTTGGTATAATTATATGCAAAATCACTTACCTTTTGTTGTAACATTAATAGTGGAGTGTGGAGATTGTATACAATGTAATTATTATTTATGCACAAAAAAAACTGCTCACGCGTTACTGCCCATTTATTAATTTTACTTCCCAATCCGATTTTCACGCATTCAAATATTTATTGAGCTACTCATTTCAAAATGTGGTTACTACTTGTTTCCATTTTTTACTGCTTACATTTACAGCCAAATCTTTTAATAAAGACCTAATTTGTGTTTCCATAAGTTCATGAGTATGGATAAGTTCCATAAGTTCCATTCCATTCCAAAGTTGTACTAAATTACTGCCCCTTTAAATCATAGCCATTTCAACACTTACCATCACGTGGGACCGGTTGCTCGTCCGCCCACTAGTATATAATATAATATTTAAAAAAAAATAGCCGACAATAATGACATTCTCGATTATAAAGGGTATTAACTATTATAAAATGAAAAAAAAAGAGAAACTATTAATATTTAAAAGCAAAAATCTTTTTCCATAATCACAACCTATGTCAAAATGGCTGTAGAAATAATGGCCGTCACAATGTGGAGCGAATTCATGACGGACGGGGCAGAACACTTTGCCTTTTAAAACTTGATTGTCTTTCAGGGCTCTGTCAATGAAGAAGGGAATCCTTGGATGTGGCATTTCAGTTAAATGTTATCATCGAATTAATCAAGTAAAGTTGAATTATTGTTTGATTGGTGTAAAATTGTTGACTATTGTGGGATTTGTGGTTTAATAGAAATAGTTTATTAAACTTCAAAGTGCCTAGGTATTAGTTCATAATGTTTGTTATAATTAAATAAAAGTGTGAGATTGCGTTTCTCGTGTTCTTCCAAGGAGTCCAACTGTGTACTCAGTAAACGTACTATCATTTTACTGAGCGATTCCCACTTCGATGGGACTGGACAATGACGCGATAAAAACAATTCTGTGTCAATAGCTATGCCAGTGTCCAAATAAATTATAGAAAAAGTTATCATCAAAGAACTGTGGAGTATTCGGGAAAAGGGTTGTTAACTTAAAATGTTTTGCCAACCAAAATACACTATCTACAACAATACTTACGTGTCGATTACAATTCCGTAGCCAGCCCTTTTATCATTCACTGCTGGACATGGTCCCTCTCAGGCTGGTCAAGAGGAGTCGCGAGTTCACTCTTAAAGGCGGTGTAGTCCCTCAGGGCATGTGATAACAGCTTTGTCATTTTACGACACCCACGGGAAGATATAGAAGATAGAAAGAGTTTGGTGCTACTCTAAAGCCGGCCGACACTACACGACCAAACCGGCCGACACCCGACATGAGTGTTAATTTTTGTACATGAATTTTAAATATACAAATACATTTTGAAGGATTTTAAACATTTCGCAGCCTTGAACTAAAAATATTAAACCTAATATAACTGAAGCAATACCCTTTGAAGTTGACAACTCCAACATCTATTCCTAACTCTTCACGCACTGTCACCAAGGATCCACTGGAGCGAGTTGACGGAGGCTTTTAATGGAAATTGTGAGGTCCCCACTCTTGAAGTTTTAAGTCATCCCCACTCAATATAGCAAAATCCTTTGACAGTGTTTTACGATAACAGTAATAACTTGGCACATCGTCCTCATTCCCTTTGACTTGTGAAAATATTGCTTTATTAAAACCAGTGGTAAGTTAATCAATGTTATTTTTTCAATTTCAATTGGACGAAATTTCATCCCGATCTTTTTTAAAGATTTCTTTTTTATGAAATGACTAGTATTTTTGTAGTTCTAACTAACTTTTGCCCTCGTCTTCGCCTGCGTGAATTTTGTTTTAAAAGTAATCGCTTCTCCTGGAAAATCAATCTATTTTAAGGGATAAAGATTTGTATCAATTTAATATAAAAATATATAATTTAATATAAAATGCAAATATAATTTAAGATAGTGTCAGTCAATTCTAAGTTAAAAATGAAATAAATTCCTAGGTTTAATGCTAATTTTCTGACAAATATCGGCTTTATTTAAAAAAAAACCAGTAATATCATAACTTTTATGAAATATTCAAATCGAGGATCAAAACAAAGCAGGGGTTGAGAGCTGTCAAAAGTGTATAAATATTTATAAAGAATGCAGCTGTTGTCTCTTGGATAAGTTTAAAATTTAATATCAAGTATCGACACCTGATTCTGACAAAGTTTTGGGTATTATAAAGATTTAGCTAAATGTGAAATAGCTGAGTTTTATTAATAACTGTTAGAAGTATTAATAACTGTTAGAAGTATTAATAACTGTTAGGAGTATTAATAACTGTTAGTATTAATAACTGTTAGAAGTATTTATGGTTTTTATTTATTATATTATTGCTATATTGTATCTTGAGAAAATGTAAAACAGATATTGTACATATATATATACAACACTCATTTTCAATCCTGTTTTTTGCGTTCTTTAGAAAATCTTTCGATACCCAAAGTCTTACGCATCCACAGGATATTTACAGATTCTTTATAATATAATTATTTTTTATTTTAATTCAGACAACACAGACTTGTGTTATCAAAATAACTTGATCTCTACGTAGCATGGAATTCCTACCTACATACCTTTATTTGTGTTGGTTGCTACATAGCGTAAGTAAGGTAAAGCGGCCTTTAAAATGATAATACAGCAGCCCTATCTACTGTCCAAGGATGAGAGATATGTCTCTACCACCACCTTAAGGTATCTACTGTTATTGTTGCCCATCGATCACTATCAAATTGTTGCCCCCCACTCTGTATAACAGAGTGGGACAATAATTTTACGTAGGGTAGTAAAAAAAAATGTTTGTACGTGCCTTGGGGAACATCCACGAAGGATAGCGCACGGCAGCGCGGACAACATTCTGGCAGCGTTATAAATTATGTCATAATAATAATAATACTTTTTATTTCATAACGCATGTATTAAGTAATTAATTAAGAAAACTATAATAAATAATTATAAATAAAGAACATTGTACCGATCAATTAAATTAAATCAAAACTATTTTATACCGGTCTATAGGATGTAAGAGAATTATTTAATATCGTTGTAATATGGAGCCGTCGAATATTGGTTGAGGTGCAGCGGTTATTATATTGGACTCATAGGACATGGTAGGCTCTTAGCGTGTTGTTTACCCATAGATCGTACGTGTGGAATGTATCCCAGTTCACCTTATATGTCATAGACTTTTTTTTTATGGACGAAGACTGCAGACGAGCATATAGTCCACCCGATGGTAAGTGGATACTGTCGCCCATAGACATCCGCGATACATGCCAACATTAGTCCAGAATAACAAACGTTGACACGACCCCAAATGCGCTGCCTACCTTTGAAGATATAGGAATGGATTTGGAGAAAGGGTTGGTAAAATGGGAAGGGACAGGATGGAAATGGGCTCTGGCACATCTCAGTCACTACCGAAACACGTACATACATTAGGAAAATATGATAAAGAGGAAAATGTAGTACATTTCAAAGTAGACGTCTGTGTGAGAGGGGTAACGTGGGCGGGCAGTCGAGCGCGCCCTGCGACTGTTGGATTGCAGCGTGCACTCCCTCTCCAATATAATACATAGATTTAAAGTCAAGTCATCCAAAGTCCAAGTCATAGAATTTAATACGATAGCTAGAACATTTGTATTCATTTATCTTCTTAGAATCACGGTCTACGTTCTACGATTATAGCTCTCTTTAATAGTTCAACGAATCTATGTATCAAAAATCGTCGATAAGTACCCGACGATGTATATAAGATCTTATTTTAAAGTTCTTATTCCAGACGAAAACTTTATAATGATTTTGAATTTCCCGCTAATTGAACTGAAGGTGTAATTAAATTTAAATATTAATCGACGCACAGGTGCAGCGGTAAATTCGGTTCCCGCCGGTCTTACTATGCAAGTGGTATTAAGTATCGATGGACTGCAATTTAGAGGTATTAATTTTTTGCAGCGGTATTGGTGTTAATACCTATTTGTGGTACACAGTTTTTATTTCATTAGTAAATGTTATTTGAAGCATTAAACTGCATAGTTTGCAGATTCGTAATTGATTAAGAACTCTGTCAAATCAAATGAAATAATCTATTTTGCAAAAAACATAGCTAACAAATATGGCGTTAATTATAAACATGACTATGTTCTGCAGCAATAGTCGTGTAAAAACTAATTGTAAATTGTATAAACTGAATTGACATTAACGCATTAAACACTTGTCATAATCAATTTCTAAAAATGTCAACAGCAATCCATAAATATGTCAATTTAAATAGTAATATTACAATTATAATATGACAGTAATATGACAATCTTATGCAGCTTTGTCAAAATATAATAAAAATGTCAAAATAATAATAAAGAGAGAAATAAAATATAGATGGATGGCGAAAAACTGAAGAAGGTGCTGATTTACAGCCTCATCTGAATTGAACGTTTTTTCACGCAAAGTGTTTTGAAGAGAACGAAACAAGTGGAAGTCCGATGGCGCAAGGTCAGGTTAATATCGTGGGTGTGACAACACATCCAACACATGCTAGATTTTTAATACTTGCGCGCGAGCGTACGACTTCCACACGTGGGTGACAGAGAATAGACAATTTCTACTTGGGCTACATGCAGCAGTGTACAGAGATTTTGCAGTCATGGAGAATTTAACCATCTCTTAGTAATAAAGATCAAGTTTCCATATATTCGTATCGGATGAATGTAGTTTCACATTTCACACTTGGGGGTAATTATGAAATATTTACGAAGCTAGACAAGTTCATATCAAACGTAACTCGTTACATTTTATAAATATACCCTCCAATATGTTTCAGAGCTGCAAACTGCATAAATACGTATAGCCTTCGCTATAAAAATAGCCTTAAATTAATCAGTGTAGCCTTAATGAATTTTTAAAAATGATGAAAATTTACTAACGATATACTCCCCAATTCCTTGTTAGATGAATCCATAGTTTATCAATATTACCAATTGATTAACAATCTCAATTATTTTATCAATATCAATTCACTTATGTAGAGACATTTATATTGCTAATAATCCTGGATTTTTAATATTTGCGCGCGACTTCCACACGTGGGTGACAGACAATAGACAATTTCTACTTGGGCGACATGCAGCAGTGTACAGAGATTTTGCAGTCATGGAGAATTTAACCATCTCTTAGTAATAAAGATCAAGTTTCCATATATTCGTATCGGATGAATTTAGTTTCACATTTCACACTTGGGGGTAATTATGAAATATTTACGAAGCTAGACAAGTTCATATCAAACGTAACTCGTTAGATTTTATAAATATACCCCCCAATATGTTTCAGATCTGCAAACTGCATAAATATGTATAGCCGTCGCTATAAAAATAGCCTTAAATTAATAAGTGTAGCCTTAATGAATTTTTAAAAATGATGAAAATTTACTAACAATATACTCCCCAATTCCTTGTTAGATGAATCCATAGTTTATCAATATTACCAATTGATAAACAATCTCAATTATTTTATTAATATCAATTCACTTATGTACGAGATATTTATATTGCTAATAATGCTAGATTTTTAATACTTGCGCGCGACTTCCACACGTGGGTGACAGACAATAGACAATTTCTACTTGGGCGACATGCAGCAGTGTACAGAGATTTTGCTGTCATGGAGAATTTAACCACCTTAGTAATAAAGATCAAATTTCCATATATTCGTATCGGATGAATTTAGTTTCACATTTCATACTTGGGGGGTAATTATGAAATTTTTACGAAGCTAGACAAGTTCATATTATTATCAAACGTAACTCGTTACATTTTATAAATGTTTCAGTTACCTCAGTTATAAATGTTACCTCCAATATGTTTCAGAGCTGCAAACTGCATAAATACGTATAGCAGGGGTGGTAAAGGGCACAATTAAAAAATTTCATGAATGTTGCGGGCACAACAATATGTAATGACATCGTATATGTTTATTATTAAAGTTATTTTTAATTTCTTTTTTTAACTCTTAGTTTATGGTTAATTTAATTTTATTGTCAGGGCTCTAAGACAATTGTTATTCTAATTATTGTTTTGTATAAAAGATATGTCATGATATAAGATGATCTCTAGTTGTGTAAAAGACATCTAGAATCCATTCGAGACAGGTTTCTTTTAAATAAGATTTCTTAGTTTTTAGGTAACAAAGGCCAGTAGCATTTTCCAGCCAGTACCAGTACCCAGTAGCAGGTAACAAAGGCCAGGCAAAAATCGAATTTTTTTATCTGTTATTGCGTGGCGAGGCAGGCAACAACTGCAACAAGGAAGCAAAGGCCGCCCGCCCCTATAAGATAGCTAAAATTACATAATATTAATTGCAGGGGTTCGTTGCCACCTCGTTAAGGACTCATTCGTTTGGATATCTTAGCGCCTGCGCCTCGTGGGTGCACGATTAATTGCAGGGGTCTTGCGGTTACTCCAGACGTGGGTACTGTGGTTTGTTCCACTTTGCGTTCCTGATATTAATCGTTTTTGTAAATAAATAGCTATAGGTAGCGCAGCTCAAAAAACATAGTTTTAAAATTATATTTGTAACTATCTGGGATTTGATCCCGAAGAGCGTGTTCTCATGAAAATTATATCGAGGCTCGTCAAGAACTTAAATATGCAAAGTATTAAATTTAGGTATTTTTGACCAAAGCGTAGAGATATTTTAAGCTTTACTTAAGATTATTATTGCTTCAGCCACGAAAAGTAACAATCCTGGTTATGTATGTGTTATTAATTGTGTTTGGCTAATATATTTTGTATTTTTTAAACCTTTCCAATTTACATAAACGACTTTTATCTTTAATTTTCAAATTAGATTCTATTTTGTGTCACAATATAGCCTAAATAAGTTTTTATCCATGCACGTCTATAATTAATTGGGATACATACTGAACTTTAATCTTACCCAATGTTTTGTACTCGTATGTATAGCACTGCAGTGCTTAAATAAATAAACAAATCTAAACAAATAAAGCTAATAAACAAAATTCTTTTATCCTCAACAATATCAGCCAATAACCTACTGGCGGGCGTAGGCAAGGATTAGTGATAGTTAGTGGATATCAACTTATTTCCACCATGCACGGAATTATTCTCACGGACGAAATCGGAGAAAACCTTTTCCCCCAGTGACACAAATGTGTAGCTCCGATACAAATAGCGAATCGACCGCAGCAATCAATTATAAAACAAAATTGTTTGGCAACCGGGAACAGACAGAACCCCAAACAATTGTTACAATTTATCGCTATAATAACTTAATCAAAGACAAATTACTTTTCTACCTAAATCTGCGGTTAAATTGATTTGTCTGTTGAGTTATTGGGAGGTCGGATTGTGCTATAATCTATATTAGCCTGGGACTCAGGGCTTCTATTGTAACTACTAACGGGCTTTATTTATTTAAAGAACTTTATAGGGCTTATTCGGACAAAAAGGCGAACTTAATGCCTGCAGGTATTCTCTACCAACCAATATCTTGGTTGAACAGAAAATCACGTTGAGAGGTGCGATGAAATGTACAAAAATAACTTAAATAATAATTGGTAAATGTTTTATACAAATACAACAAATATAAACCTACTTATAAATAATACGATTTTGTAACTTCATTGTTGAGACAGACATACATACTCGTACACATATATAATATCTACACAAATACTGCTGTACGTTTTTATTATAGCAAGGCGGCAGACTAGCATACAGTTCACCTGGTGGAAAATGTACAGACTCCCATGAACATCAACGGTACATGCCAACTTCAGTCCACAATGTCAGACGTTGACACGCCGCCGGGTGCGCTGCCTATCTAAGATATAAGAATGGATTCAGAGGAAGGGTTGGGAAAATGGGGATTGATAAGATTAGTTGGAAATGGACTCTGGCATAACTAATTGTTAATCTTTGGTGCAACTGATTGCTTTTGTAATAATGAAAACCGGAACTCCAAACCCCAGTTCTTTTATTGTTCAAATGGATCGTGTTGTGCAGGAAGGACATTTATGACCTTAAAACGGCACGCTGGCCAAGTGGATTCGAGAGTCCTCTGTATTAGAAGTGGTGTAGTTCCTCAGGGCTTGTGTTGTGGGGCTTGGACACTTTGCTATCCCTGGTCACCTAATCACCCACGGAGATGCGGTGGTGTTATTCTGATGGCGGCACACCCAAATGCACGCCCAAATGAAATAATATAACTATTTTTTTATTATGGCAATAAATGTAAAACTGTACTGTGTAACTCTGCGGGGTACACACTACACCCTTCGAGTACCCATAACATGGGGGTACTTAAGCCGGGAATAATGTCACATAATCGAGTTGGGCTTACGCCGTGTCGTCAATGCCCCCTGATTGAGTTCAGTAACGACGTTACCTATGGAGACTGATGAACTTTGGCGTTTTGAAAGCTGCAAGTTGTAGGAGGTAGCGGGAAGGTGTTAAGGGATGCCATACTTTTGATTTATTTATGTATTATTAAGTCCCTAAAATTAAAAAGTTCGACGGTAGGGGCTGGATGAGAAGAGAGCAATGTTTTTGATGCTTGAGCGCTGAGTGAGCGCTATTGAATGTTGAAACGCGTCAAACGTACGTGAACGTTATAGTCTTAAGTTTTATCGCTAAGTTTTAGACTTAGCGCTCAACCGCTTAATGTCCATTTACAACATTAAGAATATTCCCCTAATAACAATACTCACCCATATGTGTGATATTCATTTACTTCTCCCCCACAAACCATATTCTCCTACTTCCTCCACCGCTGGAGATGTCTATATCCAGCAATGTAGCGACATAGGCTTATGGCTCAATAAATGACAAGCGAAGTGAAATGATAAGTCTTATCACCTAAAGAAGTGAAATAGATTTGAAGGGGTTGTTTTAACACATTGCTGTCTTGTGACAGGATTTCGGTAGAAATATTATATAAGATTGTTCACCGTGTTGTTTTGTTCCTGTACCTATTCATCTGTGATCCTATGTAGTGGGTGAAAGGATGATTCCAGCTGGACTAATTCTGCATTTTTGCAATCACTTCCGTGATCAATCCAGCTCTTACGACTAAAGATGATCCAAGTGTCATGTAAACTGACGAAGATCTGTAATCTGATTGCCTCTAATTACTATGTTTCAATTTTAAGAATAAATTACCACATCAAGTGGCTTTATTCGCAACGAATGGATAGTGTTCTTTTGTATATGAGAGAAAAAACGTTAATTGAAAATACTAAACTTGATTAGTGAAGCGCGGCTTGACCCGATTGGTGAGAGTCAAATAATAAAGGTCAAAAGTCATATATAGTTTATTTATAACTATAATAATGTAAAACTACTAAAAACTAATTAGTTGATCATAAAATAAATTTTTAATTTTGTTCTTTGATTGATTTAAAATAAAAAAGTAACACACGCCCATATCTCATCACTTACACCACACGCAAAGCATCGGGTGGCTCAAACGGCACAGTCTGGAAAATACTAACAAAGGTGAATTTGTTAGCGAGTGAACCGACAGACGAACCTGCAATGATTCTATTAATTAATGAATACTGGAAAGCTGAGAGTACGAATACTTTACCAAATGGAAATCTGATACTCCATGGATGGAAATGGAAAGTGTCAAGTGTGTGCCGTGTAGTGTCGGCCGAAGAATAGTAGATGATTATAAAAGAACACCGCCCCAATTCTTTCCATGGATGTCGTAAAAGGCTATCTTTGCATAACCCAAAGGTTGATTGGGAAAATATTTGAAAGCATTAACTCCGCCTCTTTTCACTCTGTGTAATAAGGAATAAATAAGAGATAAATAAGCGACTACCAGAAGCCAGAGGAACTACACATATAAAAGAGTGGAATCGCCAACCCATGTACATTACAAGATGATCAGCAGCAGTACATACTGAAAGGGCTGGTTGAAACACCGCATATATTAAATACAAGAAAAGATAGAGAAACGTTTGTATTATTGTATATATTTTTTGTGTGTTATTGTATGTATTTTTTTCTATGTTATTGTCAGTCTTTTTTAACGTCCCACTACAGGGCGCAACCCTACCCCAGTAATTCACTAGGGGTTTTGGGCCATAATCAACCGCACCGCGCCCGCCCAGTACGTATTGGTGGATACCCATTGCCCAGATCTTTTTAAATACTTTACCATGTGGGTTTCTGCATGTTGTTTTCCTTCACCGCCGAGCTAGTGATTATTTTAATTGTTTAGAAGAAACAAATAAGTATATTTGAGGTGGAGTTACGATTATCTTTGTCACACATACGAGGATGTAATGATATTACTCTTTTTGTGACGTCATTAAGAGCGTGGTGCGGTCCTTTTCTAACTTTGATTAAGCCCTATAACTCAATATTGTTTCTAGACATTTAATTTCATGGATAACCACCATAGAACAATATCTATCTACCATTTACTTCATATTCGAATATGAAGTATTCATATTCATATATTAGAATAGATAGATTAAAATAAATTGATTAAAACTACTTAAAGTAATCAAAACTAAATTTTACCTAAAAGGTTGTTAATTGATCTTAATTGTTATGCTATGTGTGTAAAAATATTCAAAAAAATTCCTAATGATAAATAAAAATATGTATGTACATTTTTCGAGTATTTTTTTAATACTAGGCATATAATGGTTCAACGAAGCATTTAGAAAATAAAAGTAAACATGAGTGACAAACTGCGGGGCGACAAGCGAGCGGGCTTTCGAGGAGGATTCCGCGCGATAAAATAAAATAAACGCCTCGCGCCATATTGCATTAGGGGCTTTTTGTGCAAGCGTTGAATTCATAGCAACATTGGATTATGAGTTATCTAAGATGTTGGTAGAATCTCTTCAGAAAATTCCGTCAACGTCACCGTCACCCTATCTCATCCCGTGGGTGTCGTAAACGGCGACTAAAGGAGAACAAAGCCTGAGGATTGTCTTATGCATGAGGGATGTATGCTTTCAATCGCCATTGTGGCCAAGCTTGTTGGCGAGTCCACTCTTTTAGAGGTAGTGAAGTTCCTCAAAGCTTGTAGTGGCTGCTTTATTAATCCGTAGTCGCCTTTTACGACACCCACGGCCAAGATTTTTGGAAATCTTTATCTTCAAAAAATTAGGAGTGTTTAATCTAAAGTGGATGATATAAATAGTTGAAAGAAACAACGAACTGAAGTAGCATTGAGTAGGTCTTTCTGTTACATAACCAATAACCGATGGGCTAGACAAGACCTGGCGATCACGTAGTTACCGGGAAGCGCAATGTGTCAGGCCAAGTTGACTGACGATTTAAAAGAGTCGCCGGTAGTGGCTAAATAAGAAGAACGGAAGATCGTGAATGGTGGCAGGCCTTTGGAGAGGCATAGGCCTTTCTCAGAGCCATTAGGTCATTGTTGGATATATCAAGTAACGGCGGTAAATACGTCGCTAACTCATCTCGCGAAATATTAAATACCTACTAATCTTTTCTGATCTGATCATGTTTTTTCAGAACAAGAAATCAAACCTTAATGCCTGACTGGAAGATCAAAGAACAGCACCTGTGTTGGCAAATCGGAGGCCTCTTGGAGTGAGTAAGCGGCTGTTTGGTGAGAACCCTGTCCAATTTCCTTTGGTTCTACCCATCAATGAACCAAAATACAGAGTACATTACAAGCATTACAAGCCTAAAAATGGGGCATTTGCAAGGCAGTCAACTATCAGTTCAGTCTGTCGTTGGGCGGCATAAATGCTGTCAACACGTACTATTAATAGTTTTCCTTTTTAGAATAACTGCAATATTTTTGACGTAACGGTATTTTTTAATGAAAAAGAAATAAAAGAAAACCAATTATAGAAATAATTAAGAAACAAATATTTTTCTACACAAACCGAAATAATATTAAAGGTGTAATATTTGGTGTAAAAATGTGTTTGCGTAATTGTTTTTAATATTGTTTTTAGTCACTTATGTACACATTTTTGTCACAATAAATTATCTATCTATGTATATTAGGGTGGGTCACTAATGTATGGGAAAAAATAAAAGTTATTTGATCATATTCTAATAGTGATATTATGTTGTCTTAGGTCTAAACAAATAATAATTGCCTATAAAAAGTTAAATTAAGTCATATCTTTAGCGCATGCGCACGTGATACAAAGTTTCCGGAATTTTCGAAAAAACAACGTTTGGTTAAACCTATATGTTTTATTAAGAAACAATTATATATTAACAGAAAATGAAGAAATATTACATGAAAATGCATGAACAATCAACACAGCACAAAAGTTTGGTAATAGAAAGCATTAATATACTTTAAAAAAAACATTATTATGTTTTTGCCACAAAATCTCGTTTACTCTCAACTCGGGGCATAAGTTTTCTGGATGCAAGTTTCGCTTGTATTAAATCTTCTCTTGATTTTTTATCTCATAAGGACATAGATGATTCCGTCACTATTTTTACAGAACGTTCGACTGCCTGCGTATGACGTGGTAACTTTAAAAAAAAAAAGTTTCCGTTGCCCTGAGACTAAATAACCTCGTTTATTTCTTGATTAGTGACGTGTCGATGAATTTGCGGATCGAAAAAGTTTTTTTGCTAATCTATGGGGTCAATATAACTATTGGCATCAAAATTGATTTGCGACACTTCAAGCACACGAGGTAGCTTTCCTGTGTGAGGTGAATTTCGTGCTTTAAGTATCCTCCTGGCAGCGAGTTCCCTCACTGTTTTGTTTTCATCGGACAACATCGACAGAAGCAATACCGTAACGGTCGCAGGTTTTCGACAATATAGACAAACTTTTTTTGTTTTCTTCTTTGTTTATGATGTAGAAGGTAAGTTTAGGCTATCAGGCGAAGAAATGTAGCATTCAGACTCACTCGAAGATGACACTAGCTCCTGCTGTTCAGTATTACACTTCTCTTGATTTTTGTTACAGTTCAAACTAGATTTTTTTGTTTTAGAGGCTCGTGTTACCTTTTTTGTAATTTAGTTGTAAGAATGCGGTCTATTCCACCAATCCGCATCTTCCTTTCCTGACTTTGGTCGAGCAAAAACTCCTGCTCTTCTTTTGGTTCTTTTCTCTTGGACAACAACAGAGTTGAATTTGTTTACATTTACGTGAACAAATGTCGAATAGAACTCTGCTATGCTGTATAAAATCATTTTTCTGATCAGCAGATAATCTTTTTAAAGATTTGATGAGGCTTAGCACTTTTAATGATAAGCCTGTAATAGCTGAATGACTCTTGTGTTTGAAACTTAGGGACGATTTTCTCCAAACATCTTCTACTTCTTGAGACACAAGCTCAGCAATATCTAAAAATGATGGTTCTTTGATAGCATTTCTGCTAATTTTAAGTTGTAATCTATTCCATTCATAACATTTCATGACATCTTCGTAGGTTGGCAATACATTGTCCTTAATATCTTCTACACTCCCGAATATAGGGCACCGATAACTTTGTCTTCTAGTTTCCATAATAATCTATTAGTTATTAAAGAGAAATTAATGTAACGAAATGTTAAACGCGCGCACAATCGTACTCGTATAATATTTTTGTCCCAGTAAAACCAAACTAAAATAATTACGCTACTATGTGACGCGATGCGCGCGCGACCACTTTCGATTACCCTCTCAAAGTTATAAAAACAAAACTATTTGTAAACAACGGCAGGCTCAATAACTCTATGTCACTTAATAGCAACACAATAATATGCGTTTATTTCACAAAATAACATTTCAAGTGGTTTAGGATGTCGTCGCCTAACACCACTATTTTATCAAATTTTATTATAAGTATCAAACTTGGGGATCGATGCGCGGGCTGTTACACTGAAAATAAATCAATAATATTTTTCAGGTTTGTAATTGACCTAATAAGACAACATATTTTCACTATTACAAATGGATTTGAGAAAAAAAAATGTTTCGACCCACCCTAAATGTATACCTATATATTGGTTCTACAATTTTCTGACGGGATATCGAAGTATTTCCAATATCCGTTGTTTCACGTTTTGATGTCACATTGTCAAGTAATTTAACCTCTTGAGAGCTAAGATCAAGTTAAGGTTCCTTTATATAAACATCCATACATAATTCCCACTACCCACATACGAAACTAACAATGTACGCCATATTAAACTGTTTACATAATTCAAAGGGACGGTGGCAGATTTGTCAACAACGTCAAACCTTGCGTCAAGCCTCATTATACAACCACCAAACATTCTAGACCCTCTGAAATGCCCCAAAATCTCTTCCAAGTCCCATTTATATATCGCATAAGGGGCGGGAGGAGTATCTTTTCAAACTGGTTTTTACAATGCATTTGCTATTCTGCCGGTCAATATGCAGACCCCTGAATAATTTAGAACCACTAATAGAGGGTTGCGTAGTTAATATTTAGAGGACCGAAGGACAATATTTTGCCGTTACCCGATACTGGTAGGGTTGGACAAAGGGAATACGTGATTTCTATGGGGTATGATGCCATGGAATATTTTATTATATCTCGTTTTAAATGTAGCCATTTTGTAAGGTGGATACAGTGTGCTCTATTTTTTTAAAGCATGCTCATTGGCGATACATGTCAATCCGTTTCCCTAGCAAATTACTAGGAGTTTTCGGCCCCTAACAATCACTATATTCAGTATGAATTTCACATAATATTGAATTCATTTGGTGAATATTGACAAGTTATTTTCAACGATTTTTTAAAATTAATAATTTACCTTGAGAACCTTCAGAGTGATGCTTTCGTCATATAATGGTGACTACATACAGATAGACAAATAGATCGTATACAAATAATTTCAAATTCCAAATCGATTTATTTGTAGTATATTGTGTCTATAGTCTCACATGGACATCACAGGCACATAGCTAAGCTGAGCTGGACGCCCATTTGACGCAATTACGACACACAGGCAGCAATGTAAGGTTCAATACATACCATTCCAATTTAGTAGATCTAACTGTACCTGTACATTTGTTTTGTTAGCTATGTAGTGTTGTAATTGCAGCTAAATAAACTCTTTCTTCTTTCTTTCTAATTATTTTTCATTTTTTCCGACATATATGGCAATGATGCAATTAACACATTCTGCCCGTGTCAAATTTTCTTCTTATAGTCAAAACAATTTAACAATGTCCAGTCCCGTCGAAGTAAGTCAGGCGTCACTCAGTAAAGTGATAGTAGGTTTACTGAGGACGGAATAGGACAAGCAGCACACGAAAAACGCAGTCCTAAGCTTTTATTTGATTATCACAAACATTACGCACAAAAAACACTTTGAAGTTTAATAAACTATCACTATTAAGTCACGAAACGGACACAGTACACAATTTTTACAATTTATCAAACAATAACTCAACTACACTTCTGGAGTTGTATGTATTCAATGTAATGTAATGTTATGTTCAAGTCAATGTAATCTATTCTGTAAAGCGAAAAAATACACAACGTCAGAGGAATTGCATGCGGGTTTTTTTAAAATGCGGGTTGGCTAAATTCTTGTGGCCCTAATGGCCTTTCAAGAGTCATCGGACATGTATGGTTTAGGGCAAGCGCAGGAGGCGCTCAGCCAGGAGCAAAGAGTGTGTGCAGCAACGAGCCTAAAGGCTCTCCCTCGCCGGTATACCGGCGGAAGGAACGGACCTCGGCTTAGGGCGTTGCTTTGGGAGGGTACCGCGGGATCGCGACTCGGTGAGAAACAAACGGGAGATGTATTAGACAAAGACACTATTACAAAAGAAACAGAAGGAAAAATATGTTTTTTTGAGAGGAATATATCAAATTCAGAAAAAGTACCTAAAACAAAATTTATCAGTTTAAATGATGAAAATTCATTGTTGAGAAGGTACAGACATTTTTTATATAACCTAATATTATTAATAGCTGATTTAAAATTTATAAAACATTCTAATTTCTTAGGTACAACGCTAAAAAGAGCAGTGTTCGTTTTTAAAACGGGAAAATAGAAGCCTACGTATGTGCTCTCGATTGTACTCGTCAGTACCGCCCTGAAAGTGGTTGACAGGCAAATACCCAGGTCACATTATTACAGAAGACTTAAGCAGTACATTTCAAGGTAGTCTTCTGTGAGAGAGCTGTAATGTGGCCAGTCAAGTGCGCCCAGCGGCTGTGGGAATGCAACATGTACGCTCCCCCTACCAAGAAAATTCAGTTTTATTTAAATTATGGAATGATAAATTTCTGAAATAAATTTTTATTATTATTAATATCAGATTAAGTCATATTACTAGATTAGTCTAGATTGTGATTAGCAGTATTTCATGATTATTTATATGCTTTACTTTCGTCTTGTAAAATATATTCAATGGCATGCCACTTATTGTGGCATAAAACCTAATCAAGTACTTATAACTTTCAGAATAAGGTATCTTTTTGGTTACCTCAATTTCGATGGTCGACTGCACTCAATATAATATTGTAAAGGGTTAGCAGCTGGGCACACGTGAAGGTAACTAACTTATCGGCTCCCTCATTAGCCCCAATATAAACATTACATGTTTCAAATTTGTTATAAGGACTTTCCAACTGCAGCACACTGAGCTGAATTCGATGAACATTGGAAAAAATCTCCTGCACTTAATGTAAACCGGGCATGGAAACCGATTAATATTTCAAAACACTTTCGACTTACGTACAAAAGATTTCACGGTTTCACAGTTTATACATCATTTTTACAAGTATAATTTTCGAAATTCTGACACTAATAAAACACTAACTGCCCTAAACGGTTATCTGATATGCTATAACATATTTTTTATTTTTTCAGAAAACCTGTGAACAGTAACTTGTCAGGTCACCAGCCTACCAACACCGCCGGTATATTTATCACGAGCCGCATGTTCATCTGTTTTCTTTCCCATTACAAAAAAGGAAACCGATACATTTCACAAAAACACACATATGATTTTCATTACAATATGGAAATATGTCGTTACAACTCGCAATATCCTCTTTAACAAATGACGTCTAGACAAGGGTAGATTTTAAGGGATATTAGGATATGTTTTCATGCAACTTTTTATTCAACCAGTCTTTGTATAAGGCAGCGCAAAAGCTCTTAAAACTATACAAGAAAATCTCACCCTTTGAGAATAGAAGGACAATAGTAATGGGGTGTCATGAGGGGTGTAATCTACAGAATTTTCCCCTTCATTGTAACATGATTTTGCTTGAGGAGAGGGGCAGATTGTCGTGACTTGCAGAAGGGGATAACATGAATGCATCATTAATCTTTGATACGGCACTAAATTTCTCGTCATGTTAAGTAAAACCTTCCCCCATTTTGGCAACGATTTTTTTCCAATTCCATTCCTTATAACGAAGCTCCAATTCCAATTCCAATTCCTTATAACGAACGAAGTCTCCAAAGATACGTAGCGCTTGCGGTGGCGTTTCAACGTTTATCATTTTAGACTGATGTTAGTATGTATCAATGGGCAACAGTATCCACTTATCACGGGGTGAACTTTATGCTCGTCTGTCGCCGTCTTTCTAAATAAAAAAACAAATTCTCAACATATTTTAATTATATAAATATACTATATTTATATATACATAATGTGCATGAAGAGGCCCACGTCCAATAGTGGATACTGAAAGAGCTAATTACATTGCATACAGAATGTACGTACTTAACAGTATACACAAGTTAATTTATTGGTGTGTTTTTAATTTGATCCATTACGTATGTACACTTCTGGGATGAACAACTACACTAATCCACAACGATGGTATCTACACCTTACCACATAAAAGTTATATAAACATTGAAAGAGTAAATCCAGCTAAGCTCCAATCATGTCTGAAACAACAAAAGTTTTTAAATATGGATGATGTTTACATATTTTCTTATAAACTTATCTAAGAAACAGGTTTTAAACATTTTTAGACATGAAAGGTACATATCGTATTTGCGTGTGGATACGAAACGGTTGGATTAAATTCAAATAACCCACAGATATAGCCCAATACGAGTATAACTGCAATATTAAACATCGATTCCTTTCTACATTTATTCTCTCTTTTATATTTTATATTTACACATGTAAAAAGTGGGTTCTGTTCGTATCATACCAACACTTATCAATATATGAATATCTATTTTCAAGTTGTATAGCTGTCACTCGACTACAGAGATATAGAAGAGAAAATATGAGAAACGTTTGAAAAAATATACCGCCTCCAAAAATTTCTGGGTTTGTATACTCCATCTCCGACACCTTAAAGGGGAGAATGCGTTTAATAATACGGAAAGCTAAACTGATTTATAGTCTTTATAATGTTGGAGTGGCACTTGTATAGAACTAATTAACGTATAAGTACATTTATAATCAGCAACATTAAACCGCATTTATGAGTATGTGTAACGCAATTATTTTAAGGAGGAGAGCGCACGCTGCAATCCAACAGCCGCTGGGCGCGCTCGACTGGCCACGTTACCCCTCTCTCACAGAAAACTACCTTGAAATGTACTGCATTTCCCACTTTATCCTATTTCCCTAATGTACGTACGTGTTTCGGTAGTGAGTGAGATGTGCCATTCCTATCCTATTATTCCCCATTTTCCCAACCCTTTCTCTAAATCCATTCATATATCTCCAAAGGTAGACAGCGCATCCGGGGCGTGCCAACTTTTGTCATTTTGGACTAATGTTGGCATATATCGCGGTGTATGCTCGTCAGGCCGCCTTCGTCCATAAAAAGAAAATGTAATATTATATTTATTTTATGACTTGCTTTAGATCAATTTTTGAAGAGCGGTGATAACCTACAAGTATAACTTATACTCTACTCGCATTCGTGTGATTGTGAGTTCAAATTCTTGGCCTGTAGCACTGAGTTTATACTTAAGTACTGATTTTAAAAAAAACGACACTAGCTCTTCGGTGAGGGAAAATATCGTGAGGAAACCAGCATGCTCCAGAAATAAAAAATCTGGCGTTTGTAATCCACCAATCCGCACTGAGGCCGCGTGGTGGATTATGGCCTAAAATCGCCTAGTAATTTACCGGTGCCCTGCAGTGACACATTAAAGGTCATTAAAGGAAAAAATTAAAGACAAGAATTTTCGACAAGAAAATTGCACCTTTTTCCTATGGGTAATGTTAATACAGATATTTTTTAATTTCTCATTATTAATTTACACATTCTTTACATTTCTTCATGTTTATTTCTTCCTTTTTATTTTCTCCCTTCTTGATTGCACTGCAGTCATCATTAGTATCGTACCTCTCGTGGAGGTTGACTGGAGGACAATGTCATGTAACATTAAGACCGCCCATAGTACTTTATGAAATAAAGTGTTAAATAAATAAATAGTCCCGCTCAATAGTTCAAGGACAAGGATTACATTCATAAACAGGCAATTGATGCAATACAAACATGCACTGTAATTTGTCTTTTGTCGTTGTTTTTAAACAACACTACTACAGACATTCCTGTCCGTAGTATTATTCATAGTAGTATGTAGTATTCCTGTCATACAGGAACCTATACATGCGAAGGGCATCGGAGATTTAGAACATCGATACAAGGAATGCATAAACACCCTTCCACCATCTCATGGTCCTACCAACCTTCAGAGTTCATTTTTACTCACCATCCAGGAAAAAATTAGACCTATAGGTCTTCAGCTGTCTATAACAAAATAATATCAATCTGAAGCAATAAATTAATCCTTTCGCTCATCTGATAGTATCCCATTACCCCATCTACATTTATTTGCTTTAATCACACTACACTATAAACGCGTGGCAGCATTTAAATTTCGCAACGGTAATTAAAATTATTGTGTCCGGAGAGACGCATCGTTAAATCCACTGTCCAATAATAACAAAAGCACACGCGAAAATTGTTCGACGAACACGCGGGATTGTCACCCGCTTTTCTTTTATTTAACCGACCGCATCGAAACGAGCAGCAATGTAATTGTTTTCCGTTCTCGGTAATTGACTTGTGGTGAATGCCGATAAAACGTTTTTACATTTAATCCGATAAAATTCGGAAATTCGAACGGCAATTTTTGTCTGAGTATCTCGCGCGTGAGTACCGCTGTGCAGTCGATTATTTACATCACTTCGTGTTATTAACTTGAAGTGAGTTTCAGGTATTTGATACGTATGTGTTTTTCATTTTAATTTTAAATGTCAGAATTAAGAAAGTTTTAAAATACTTATTGTAAAATAGCTATTAAAAATCGGTTGCCCTACATCGTGCAAAACCAATCCAATTTATTCAGAATATAATCAAACATATTTAGTAAGTCTGATATAACTGACCTTAATTAAATAATGATTAAAAAATTATATACTGAGGCATAAAATTAAATAGATGGACTTTTTGGTGGTAACTCGAGAAGTGAAGTGAAAACTTAAAAGTGTGTATTCCGGCGTTTTGTGGTTCAATAGTGATAGTTTATTAAACTTCAAAATGTTTTTATGTGGGTAATGTTGGTCAAAATCAAATAAAAGCAACGGACTGCGTTTTTGTGTGCTTCCAAGGAGTCGTCCTTTCTTGTCCTCAGAAAACCTACTATCACTTTACTGAGCGACTCCTAACTTCGACGGGACTGGATATTGACAAGATGTGTATTAAATAATTGTTTTGACTTTACGAAGAAAACTTGATACTGGCGGAATGTGATAATTGCGCCATAGGGAGGTGTATGTTTTTTTTTACTTCATATACTTTAATGGTATCAAGTTCATTCTGCCAGAATTATAAATTATTTAAAATACATCTTGTCAGAAGTTGCTCAGTAAAGTAATTTTTTTTTTTCTGAATATCAGCGCTTTCACTTTGCGCTTAGCAGCAATTCTCACCTTCATATAGCGGTGAATAATGATAATTGTATGGTCAATTATAATTAATGAAGAATATAAATCGATATATTAAAAATGTATAAGTTTACTTATAAGACACTCCTATGGTCCAAGCACCGATTCCTGTGTGGTTCCGACGGTAACATCAACATTGTAATTGAATGCCTCCTATTGTGACTCCTATATTGTTTGCACCGATCCAAAAGTGGTTGACGTAACCCAGTTTGTTCAAGCTTGTCGAGTAATGTTCAATGCTTTAACGTATGCTTTACGAAATCTTCGGTTTGTTAATATTTCCATGCTGTTTTAACCAGCTGGATCGGGCAGACTCTTAACATGACTTGTTTGAAGGCAAATAAAGGTATTTTTTTTTCTGTTTCATTAGGTATATTTTTGTATTTTTTTTTTGTAACTATAGGGTGGCAATAAAGGCTTTTTCTTTCTTTCTTCCTTATTTACGTAAAGTTACCCCACCATTTATCGTGTTACCGTTCTATCTCCAAACCATAGCTTGTTAGAACAACAGATGTTCGACACAGTCCCATTGTTTACTTCTAATAAATTCGTAGCATCGCCATAACGGGTGTCCTATCGCACGTGGGATATAAAATTATTGCAAATGGCGCACGTAGGTTACACACTCAGAATGGCAATACGTATCCCATGGTAAATTTGATTTGCATACATTTTTGGTATTCAATGGTTTGGGAGAGTCGATATTGCACCGGGGACAATGACAGGTTTCTTCTAGCAGATTTTTGCAGATTATTACAGGTTTCATAGAAAGAAAGCTAGCAGTTTTTTTTTTTTTTTTTTTAGGTTATTATTTGCAATCGGTCGTGAGACCATAAGCTAATTTGTTGTGAGGTGTTTGGCTTTTATTTGGTGGAGTGGCCAGTGCCGCCCCTACCAATCAAATAAGGTGGTTCCTTTTAAGTCTCTTGACCATCATAGACGGGTTTAGCAAATCTGCCACGAGTGGATTTTGGTGCAGGGATAGCCGCTCTATGTGTTGTTTCCTGTACCGCTCGATTTCAGCTGCAACGGTCGGCATGTTGAGGTATTCTTGAATTTCATCATTTCTTGTGAACCAAGGAGCGCGAACTATTGTCCTCAGGATGCAATTCTGTAATCGTTGTAGACAGAGTATGTTACTTTTACTTGCAACACCCCATAGCTGAATCCCGTAGGTCCAAACTGGTTTTAGCACTGAGTTGTAGATGAGAAGCTTGTTGTCCGTCGACAGCGCAGAGTTCCTCCCCATGAGCCAGTACATATTACGAAACTGGTGGTTGACTTGGTCTCTCTTTTGTTTTATATGACGTTTCCATGCAAGGCGCCTATCGAGGTGGAAGCCAAGGTATTTGACACAGTCAGTATGCGGTAGGATATCGTCACCAAGTCTTACAGGAGGACAATTTTCTTTTCTCAAGGTGAATGTTATGTGGTGAGACTTCGCCGTGCTAGCACGTACACGCCACTTGCATAGCCATTTGTATATCGCGTCTAGTTGCTCCTGGAGTTTATGACTGGCAATAGATGGATCACTGTCAGTGGACAAGTAAGCTATGTCATCGGCGTAGGTTGCCACGGTTATGTCACTGTGTATAGGTAAATCGGATGTAAATATGTTGTACAGTACCGGTCCAAGAACCGTTCCTTGGGATACACCAGCCTCTATATGATGAAGGCTGGATCGTGTGTCTCCTTGTTTGACTTGAAAGGATCGATCAGAGAGGTATGATGCGACAAGCGTGAACATCGAATTTGGGAGATTTTCTTTGATTTTTGTTAAGAGTCCTCTGTGCCACACCCGATCAAAGGCCTGCTGCACATCGAGGAAAGCAGCTGAGCAGTACTTTTTGCGTTCAAAGCTCTGCCTAATTGTGTGATATACTCGGTGGACTTGTTCGATCGTTGAATGCGATTTCCGAAAGCCAAACTGATGAGATGGAATAACAGCACCATCATCCAGTGCTTTTTTGAGTCTGGTGAGGAATATCCTTTCCCATAGTTTAGAGAGTACAGGTGTTAGGCTTATTGGCCGATATGATGATGGTTCGTGTTCTGGTTTACCTGGTTTGTGAATCATCACTACCTGAGAGATTTTCCAGAGAGCCGGGAAGTGGGCGGTTCTAAAGATTGCATTGAATAGGCATGTAAGGAACACGATACTTTTTCTGGTCAGATTTTTCAGTACAATCGGGGTAATCAGGTCATAGCCCGGTGCTTTTCCGGACTCAAGTGCCTTTATCTCCTTAACAATTTCTCTCGGTGAAGTTGCGGTAATTGGAAGGCTCATCTGTAAGTCCTGGTAGAGGATTGCGTCAATGTCAGACTCGTCGGCAGTGCTCTCATTCGGTGTAAACACTGCTGCAAGGTGTGCTGCGAAGACCTCTGCTTTTTCCGAGTCAGTTCTAGCCCAAGAGGTTTGTGATCTGATAGGAGGATGGGATTGTTGTGGTTTGCTTAGGTTTTTTGTTGCCTTCCAAAGTGAATGCATGCCAATTCCGGTTGGGGACAACGACTCCAAGTTCTGCTTGACCATATCATTAGCCGACTCTTTTAGGGTAGCCTTAAGGTCCTTTATCGCTCTATTCAGTCTTTTTTTATCTAGTGGATGACGCGATTGATGCCATATCCTTCTTAGGCGGCGCTTATCCAAAATCTTTTGTTTTATGTGTTGTGGGTTAGCGAAAGGGGCACCAGTTTCGTTTCGGGCCGGCGTATTAGTCCAGGCTGCTACTTGTATAAGATTTGTAAAGTATTTGCAAGCTTCATCAACCTCGTCTCGGTCCTTGAGGGGAATCAAGAGATTGATGCCTTCATCCAGGTAACTTCTAAAACCCTCCCAGTCCGTTTTTCGGTTGATTAGGGATTCTGGTTTTTCTCGTACGAGTGGAGTTGTGTCCAATGTTAGAATAATTGGAGTATGGTCTGAAGATCCGTCAAGGCTAGATTCGATACCAGTATGTAGGCAGACTATGCCCTTCGTAATAAAGAAGTCTAAGAGGTCTGGCAGCTTCTGTGGATCGCTGGGCCAGTAGGTAGGTTCACCTGTTGATAGTAGTTTTAGATGATTATCATCAACGCAACTCTTTAATTCACGGCCTCTGGTCCTTGTACAGCGAGAGCCCCAATAGGTGTGTTTACTATTCCAGTCACCGCCTGCCACAAATCTAGATCCCAATGTTTGGAAGAAGTCAGCGAACATTTCAGAGGTTATCCTATGTTTAGGTGGGCAGTATACTGAAGAGAATGTGATAGATCCGGAGCGGTCTTCAACTTTTATGGACGTTGCTTGGAGATGTGGTGTGGAGAAAGGCTCTAAGATTGAGTGCTTCAGATTAGCTGTGATGACCAAAGATGTTCCAGCGTGCGCCCTTCCATCGGGATGAGGGGTGGTATAGATGGTATAGCCTTTAACACGAAAGTTACTTCTCACGGTAGCATGTGATTCTGATATTAGTACTATGTCCAGCTTATTGGTCAATATGATGGATTCTAGCTCATGGATATTGGGAGCTAAACCATTTATGTTCCAGGTCGCCACTTTTAGGGTCGCCATTTAGGCAAGCTTGTTGATAACTGTTGTCAACAGTCCCAGCAGGGTACTGATTTGTTGTATGAGTTGATCGATTTTTTCGTTTTGTTTCACTAAAAGTTGTTCCAGGGAGCTTTGTTGAGTGATATTCGTGTTTTTCAGGTTTTCGCTATGAGTGTTTCCGGCAGTTATGTTTGCATATATCTGTTGAGAACAATGTTGTAAGTTTGATCGGGGTAGGTCACTTGCTAGATTTCTTTGTGCTTGTGTAATGGTGACCTTGGCATTTCTGTCTTGAGTAATCGTTTTACTACGGTTCAGCTTTCTTGAGGCTATTTCTTTGTATACCTGGCAACCTTTGTAGTTGGCGGGATGATCGCAGGAACAGAGAGCGCACTTTGCCGGTGTATTTCTGTGTATTACCACATTTAACACACCTGTATGGCCTCATACAGTGGTTTTTTGAGTGCCCATACTGTTGGCACCTCTGGCATTGTACTATAGTTGCTCTCTTGCGCGGATCCTCGATTTTAACCGCTTGATGATGGATATACTTAATGTCCTTCACTAGTTTATTATTAGTTTTGGGTTCAAGATTGACAAAGAAAGTTGAGGTGGGTTTTTTATTTGGACCATAGCGGGAGTTGATTATTTCACCTTACACATTGTTGCCAGTTTTTTCAATTTCTTGGATAATACTTTCATGTGGAGTGGTATGGTGGAGATTCCTTATGACAATCCGGTAGGGTTTCGTTTCTTTTCGAGTAAATGTGTGTCCAATCAATCCTTTTTGTCTTATGATGTTGATAACCTCTTTGTAGCTGCCTGCTGAGTATACCATCACACGGAGGTTGTTCTTGTTTACTATTTTGTACTTGAAATTAGCTGGGTTAATGACGGATTCAAGGAGTTTTGTAAGTTCGTTTAGATCTTCTATCCCATAAAGTATGATTGGTGGTGGTCTATAGGTTGGAATACGCTCACTGTTAGTTTCTTCCATGCAATCTGTCGGAAGGTCATTGAAGCGGTTTTGAGTGGAGATTCTATTATGTTGTGGCGATAGATCTGAGACTTTCCTTTTCTTTGACGATGGCACACGCTGCCATGGCGGGTGTTGTTGGTTTACGTCGGACAATTGCAGGTCTGTCAGATTTGAGGAAGTATCTGAGGGTTTCTCAGACGTGGATGGGGTGATCGCAGTAGATATAGGTTCCGATAAAGACGGCAGCTCACTAAGTGAACTGGATCTCTGTTTGTTGAAGAGCCCAGGAAGAAGGGCTTGACGAGTTATTACGTTTTTAGTTTTATTATTAATATTATTAGATTCCATTTTGTTCCCACGAGTACGGGCCCAAATACGGTGGTCACTTACAGGTTACGCCCATCCCTTGTAAGAAGGCACATTTACAACGATGTTAGCCTGGTTCATCGAGGTTGGTGCTCAGAACTGGAATCCCTCCAGCCATTCATCCTTTTGGCGCAGTCCTCACCATAGGATTGGGGTGATTTATTATTGAGGTTGTCTTCCTCATGGTTCGGGCGATTAAGCCGAAACCCCCAGCCTCGCGAGACATGACCACGAGGTACCGGGTTGTTGAGGTCATTTCCTACCTACAACTACCAAGCTGATTAGGCTCGTTAGATCGGGTTACTTGACCGCCGCCCAAGATTCGGCGTTGTTACTCGTTTAGCACCACCCGGGGGACACGTGTAGGGTGAGCCTAGAAATAAGGTGGTAAATCCTACGGACGCGAGTAACTACATCCCCCAAGTCAATGTTTTTAAAACATATTATGTGTGTATGCATGTTCTAGTATGTACAAAGACACACATGCGTACATACATGCATACATACATATGTAAATATATAGACAAGCTTGTCTAGATTCAAACAAAAAATTGTAAAGACATTCGCGTACCTTGGAATTTAAAAAATATTAAGTAATAATCCAATTCTCGCCGCGGCAGCAGAAAAATTTTAGGAACATTGAATTAGTATTATAAAGATTTTAAATAGGAGAATTCATTTCAAATTCCATGTTTATTAAGGGCTTTAACAAAACAACCATTAGTAGAAATATGGTCAAATATATATTTATAGATCAATATATTATACACTTATAAATGGCCAAATATGTATAAGTTTGTAAATAGGTTATACACAAATAAATGTAAGTTAGTAATCGAGGGCATCGAGGCTGTGTAGTTTGACGGAACATTTATTCATGTAGAAATGTTTAGTGTATCTGAATGAATAAATAAAAAAAAAGAAAAAGATGTTTCTCTACCAGACAGACAAACAAACAAATAAAAAAATAAAGGTTTGTAAAGAAAACACTCTCAGCTTGTTAAATAGGATAGTGACAGCTCCTTTGATGCTTCAAGACCGCAGTGAGAAAAGTACACTTCTTTAAAAAAGCCCCTTTTCAAAGTGAAAATGAGCGCAGTTTTCAAAGATGACACGTGGAAAAAGTGGAAAAATAAAAACGGCTGCATAAAATTGTTTTTGTACGATGTTTAATAAAAACGGCAAGACTAACAGCCGAGTCAAACGAAAGGGAGATTTAGCTATTTTCCGTACCGTATCCAGCACTTTTATCGTCCACTGTAGGACATGGAATATGCACATTGTCTTATCCGTGAGTGACCTTGTATCTTATCCGTGGGATGTATGGCCTTAAAACCCCATGCTGGCCAAGTGTGTTGGCGAGTCCACTTTTAGAGGTAGTGTAGTTCCTCAGGGCTTGTGATAGCCACTTTGTAATCCATTAATCGCCTTTTACGACACCCACGGGAAGAGACGGTTGATGCTCTAAATCCGGCTGACATTTTATGGTAGTCTTATGTGAGGTCGGGGTAACTTGGTCACAACTTAATAAAAACTAGGTCTTGGTTAGTTTTTGTTCTGTATATGTGTATTGATATGTATGTATTATATGAATGTAATTTATTTATACTGTACTCTCGTCCATCTACCTGTATTTTTTTTTTATTTTCTCTAAACAAAGGTTCTCTGGGTGAGATCGCTAATAGGGATAGGACCGTCTTTTGTGCAATTCATTTGTTACAATATCTGTTACTGTTACTGTCTTTTTTGTTGATAAAGAGTTTTATCTATCTTGTTCAGACGAATGCGTCCAACGGTTGTGGAACTGCAGCGTGAATTCTACCATGTTACATGAGTGTTTGTGAAATGACTCAAAATTATAGGCATTACTCTTTCTGCCATGATGCCCGCCCGCACTCCGCGAGCCGCATCAACGGGCGCCCTAAGACGAAAAGCGGGAGAACGCCCATTAAAGTATTTTATTGTAAAGTTTAGACAAGTTCAAGGGAATTTTGCTAATAGGCCCTTTCGTGGCAGGCCATTGAAACGATTACACCCCGTCATGTTTTGTGAATACTTGTGAAACTCTTAAATCTTTGAGGTTGAGGGTAATTTTCCAATGGAATACGTACAGACTATTTGAGTTTTTGACCTATTCAAGTTTAGTATAGAAATGAAGGTTATTGTTGCGGTTATTAAAGGAATGGGGACTGGGGAACGTTAAATCCAGGTCGATATCAGCATTTAACGTACCGTTGCAGGGCATGGGTCTTCGCCAATTTCCGTTTTTAGAAAAAAATTAAAGTCTAGAAGACTTAGGAATTCTCTTCCCACCCTGATACGTGACAGTCCATCTATCGCTGTCTTCAAGTCTCGCCTAAATCCTGTCTCATGTAATCTCTGTACGTTATCTCTGTTGTATTTTAAATATGTAATGTATGTATGAATGTATATATATATATATATATAAATATGCATGTTTGTATGTATTTGTATAATAATATATTATTAGTACGAGTATGTAATAATTGTATTCTAAAAGTGTTTAAGCAGTTTTTTTGGTAGGCACTCTGTGTGCCCATTTAATGCTCACATATCGCTCTCCCAGGTTTGCTGGTAGAAATCTCCCAAGGGGATAAGCACGCTTTTTGTATGTATTTCCTTTTTGTAACTATTTTTATCATTTGTGTGTACAATAAACTAAGTAGGTATATATGATGAGTCCTATCCACCGATATATCATTTGTAGGTACTTGTGTAGGTTTTGAAACTAGCCTTTATTTCATATTTAATAGTCTTTATTCCATAGTTGCTCATAATAATCCCGTTATTAGAACTAATTCATTTATATAGCGTTTTCTAAAATTTTAATTAAAATTACATTTATCAAATTAACTTGTGTACATGGACACAGGAATTTTGGTTTCCTGGAGTCCTAGAGTTTTCTTTTCTTACATGTAAAGCCTAAATTCAGCTATGTGTGCTGTATAAATAAATAAAAAAAAATACGAGACAATCAATTCGAGTCTAACCAAATATTGCTCTCCAAGAAATTCATCTATGAAGCCGAGGCAGGTGGCAGACGGTATAAAATCGATAATGTAAAATAAAACGGCGGTAGCCAGCCAGGTGCACTCAGGTACCAAATTAAGTGATAAGTCGCTCCGTGAAAACACTTTCTATTTTTTTTTTCATATGTAACATTGTCTTAGAAAAAAAATAAGTTTAAAAACTAAAAGCAGACTAAGTAAAAGTTAGTCTGCAAATAAGTTTTCTATACGTTCTTTAGAAGGAGGCCTTTTACATTTATGACATAGTCGCACGTCAATTATAAATACCGAGTTATAAATTAAGTCAATTATAAATTAAGTTTGTAAAAATGCGACTACGCCATATGTAAAAGGACTCCTTCTAAGGAACGTACTGGAAACTTATTTATAACTTTTGCGTAGTCCGATTTTAAGTTTTTAAACTAATTTATTTGGAAAAATACATTTTGGGGTCTACGACTATGTAACTATTTTTATCCACGTTTGGGGCGATTTTTTACTTTAACGGGGAAAAGGCACTTTTCTATGTATAATATATAAAAATTATATATGTAATATATAAAAATTATATATGTCATGTATATAAATTATATATGTCATGTATATAAATTATATATTTTATACATCAGCTGGCTTCGGTTTTATAGAGCGTCGTCTCCGTCGTACAGGCACACGACAGAGACAACGCTAGCTATGTTAGCTAAAACCGAAGCTAGCCGATAAGAACAACAGATTAGAACGCTAGTCTCTTTCTAAAGGCCGATGTGTATTACTTTCGGCTGGGAAGTGTACATACTTTTGATCAACATATATCTGAAAGACACTTGTATTCTCTTTTTACCTCTGTTTTTACTCTGTACGCACACAGACAAGAATCGAACGCTTCAGTTGACTTGTTCCTCGTAATTAATTGGCGTCGACTCTTCCATTCCAACAATGAACTGAAACATGAAATGTTCGCTTTGGACTAAATATCTCGCTGAATTTATACCGTTTATACTGAAGTGTGACAAATTTTGGTAGGCTCAAAGTTTGTGTTGAATTTGAATTAAGTTTTTCGTTTAATAATTTGATTTCTTTTTATAGATAATAAAAGATTTTGATCTAGCTTGATGCTAAATGATCGATAATTACCATTGTCATAGAGAATAGTTCCCACAGCCGTTAGGTGCACTCGATTGACCACGTTACCCCTCTTCCACAGAAGACTACTGATAAATGTACTGCATTTCCCACTTTATCCCATTCCCCCCCAATCTTCCAGCGCGTTTGTTAACATTTTATATTCTAAATCGGGTCTGAACGCGTATAATAAAGGTATTTGTTTAACTTTTACTCCTATTCAACGTTTCGGCGCGGGTTAACAGTTCGGAAGAACCAACAGTTTCGGAGATATTACATCTCCCTGTCTCAATCCTCGACACAGCTGGATCGGTCTGCTCTGCTGATCTTGGATTCGGACCGTCATGCTCGCAATGTTATACAGACATATCATCACCTCGATATGTCGCCAATATGTAAAATTTTGAGTTATCACCATAAGTGAATTATCATTGCATCCGTTTTTCACTGTGAAACGCCTCTAAGAGTGTCATTATTAAAATACTCCAGAAAATTTCGAGAAATTTCTTCATAAAATTCACTTTACTACTCTCCATATACGACATTTCGCGATATATTCAATTTATACCCCAGGCCTTGTCACATTTGGTACAATATATTCATGACACAGTGTGAACGAATACCATAGGAGAAACATCACACACTGCTTACTTTTGTTCCCTTTGAGAAGAAATGTTTCTAGTCTGTCATACAATTTTGTGTGAGTTGTGTGAATTTTAAAATGTTTTAATAAGCATACTTGGGGCGAGGTTAGTCATAAAAGATCCTTCATCTTACTTAAGTAGGTTTCGGTTTTAAATGCGACTTACTTTGAGTTTTATGTAAAACATTATAAAATTCATATAAACAGTAGTAATATTCATTTTTTTATTGTACACTCGCAATGCCCGCGACTTCGTGCTAGTAGGTGTTAGAGTATATGAGGTCCTAGATTCTCGTAATAGATTTTTATAATAGACTCTCGTGGCAATTTTCTTTTCTCTTCATATTCATATTCGTTTCAAGTTTTCTTTGTAATAAACAATTTCAGTCTAAAACGCATCTTATCAATGCCCCGTCCGGAGCAAGTCAGGAGTCGCTCCGTAAAGCGATAGCAGGTTTACTGAGGACAGACGAGGACTCCGTGGAAGCACACGAAAAACGCAGACCCACGATTTTATTTGATTATCACCACGCACGAAAAGCACTTTGAAGTTTAATAAACTATCACTATTAAACCGCAAAACGCCAGCAACACAATTTTTACAATAATCAAACATAAACTCAACTTCACTTACCGACGCAGGCGGCAGACGAGCATACAGTCCACCCGATGGTAAGTGGATATTGTAGCCCATAGACATCCGTGATACATGCCAATATTAGTCCAAAATGACAAACGTTGGCACGCCCCCGGATGCGCTGCCTACGTTTGGAGATATAGGAATGGATTTAGAGAAATAATAATCAAACTATATCAACTATATTTGGGAGTCTGGGCGCACTCGACCTTCACTCACATACTCACATAACACTACCGTAAAATATACTGCATTTCCCACTTTATCCTACTCCACCAATGTACGTGTTTCGATAGTGAGTGACATATGTCGCTACCCATTTCCATCCTATCCTATCCCTCTCCATTTTCCAACCCTTTCTCCAAATCCAATCCTATGTATAGACATTGGATGTACGTCCATAGGGACGACAGTATTAATTTACCATCTCTGTCACATTCTTCCGACTGCCCCTTTGTTGTTTTTGCCACTTTCATTCTCAAATAGTATAAAACCGGCCTCATAAATGTTCATGATGACGTTGATGATTAATGATGATGATAGAGCACGATACACGCATAGTGCATGATCATAAAAGCATGATAAAGTAATTCTTATATAAACAGTAGTGCGAGGGGCTTGCTCTCATTATATCAGAGTCGCGATTTCAAAAGCAAAATCAATCATACTTTCAACTGCCATAATTTACGTACGGTCAGCAAAAGTAACGAGTGAAAAGAATAAATATATAGGCAATAAATAGGCCTTAGTGTGAGGCTATTGCTTGAACCTCTCACACTATTGCTTGAATATGCATGTAAAGAAAATATATTTCTTTCATTTGAGCTTTACCGCGCTCCGCGCTGTCGGTAGAACTATCATAGTGTCGGTAAAAGAGGGTAGGATATGGGATGGCGTGAGGTGAAGACAATCGTGCGAACTGTCAAATTGTAGGTCAAGATCAGTAAGACTATTGTAACTATTGGCGGGGGAGAGTGCACGCTGCAATCCAACAGCCGCTGGGCGCGCTCGACTGGCCACGTTACCCCTCTCTCACAGAAGACTACCTTGAAATGTACTGCATTTTCCACTTTATCGTATTTCCCCAATGTACGTACGTGTTTCGGTAGTGAGTGAGATGTGCCAGAGCCCATTCCCATCCTATCCTATCCTATCCCTGCCCATTTTCCCAACCCTTTCTCCAAATCCATTCCTATATCTCTAAAGGTAGGCAGCGCATCCGGGGGCGTGCCAACATTTATCATTTTGGACTAATGTTGGCATGTATCGCGGATGTCTATGGGCGACAGTATCCACTTACCATCAAGTGGACTGTATGCTCGTCTGCCGCCTTCGTACATAAAAAATAATAATAGATTGTAGAAAGGATTGAAGAATAAACATTATATGTCGTTTCTTTGTATACCGAAGCAACACAATATAGTTAGTTTCATTTGACAATCCTTAAAGAGTGAAAATAATCGACATTATATATGAATAATATGAAGAATATGAATAATATGAATAATTGTTTTGTTGAATACTTTGAATAATTGTAAATTGCTAAATAGTATCTTCGTAACTAAATCTTTTATATACGACAAAAATATTATTTTGAGACTTTTACAGATGACTTTCGAAAGAGTTACTTTATTAGGTACTAATTTCTACCTGCGACTTCGCTGGCGTGGACTAAGCAGCTGTAAAAGACTGGCAAGCACAATTGGCAATTGGCAAAACACATAAAAAACCAAAATTCACAATTTACGGTTTACATGGGAACACAACCATAGCGCGGTGTAAAAACGATACAGTGCCATCTGTTGGCATTGACACTAACTAAACTATTATAACATTAATACAGTGTTGAACACCTATAAAAGCACCGACATGACGGATTTTACAGATGAAAATCAATCCAGTAAGTTTTGAATTAAAAGTATTTTTTATTTTCTTCAATAACCTAACTTACTTGTGTCATACGAAGATGTCACATATACTAGTTTTTCTTCTGAATACTTAGTTATACATTCGTGAAAATCGGATCAAAATCCGTTCAGTGGATTTTATGTGATGCTCAAACAAGCAGACAAACTGACATACAGACAAATATAAATTGAGTCAATGAATAGAATCAATCTATTGTTTTATTTTTATTGAGATTTCATAACCCGGTAGCGCAAGCTAACTATGTATGGGAGCGACTTCTTTGAAGAGTCACCTCAACAATGCATCCAGAGGCTGTCACCAGAACACCGGGAGTGGCAAGATAAATAGTTTAAAGCCAGGCGTCTGGCTTTAAACTATGCTGCTGAGCCAATGAACAATACTCATGTAGTGCCGGAATCCAATGCCTATGGAGGATGTGATAACTTTTAATTTATAACATAAGACTGCACATCCGGGGGAAGCGACCTTTCGTAACAGATGATTTTCCTCGTAATTCTCTATTTATTTCGGCGATGCCATATGGCCAGCACGAGTTTGTATACGTGAGCGTTCCGTTGTCTTATACCCTAACAAAAAATCACCCAGTATACAGTCTCTTCCGGCTCAAACCACACTCTTTAATCATTTATTGTGTGACATATTCATTTTAGTATACCTATCTATAAGTATGCAACCAGACCTTTCAGTATCCACCGTTGGACATGGGCCTCTTCATGCACATTGTCCTATGCATTAGGGGTGTAAGGTCTTAAAACGCCACGCTGGCCAAACGGGTTGGCGAGTCTACTCTTTTAGAGGTGGTGTAATTCCTCAGGGCAGTTGTAGTTCTTAAGAAATTTACAAAGAGAGAGTAAATAAGAAAATAAATAAATAAAGTGTGCACGCGTCATAATTCACCTCGCGGGCTCATTGTAGAGTGGTCGGTTACCACCAATTGAAAGAGTTTATTTTTGTCAGGCTATTTTCTAGCCAAGTGCAGGTAACAATTTAATTATTATGGCTTGGAACAAAAAAAAGTGGAAGGCTTTGGAGGAGGCCTATACCCGACAGAGGGGTTCTCACCACCAAATAAATTTTAAGTAAATTTACTAAATGAAATTGATATAGAAATGTGACTTGGAATATTATTCATGTGCTAAAATGAGAGAAAAATAGAGAAAATGAGAGATAAATGATGAGAAAAAATAAATGGATTTAATATTATTTTGTAGCCAAAAAGAAAGTAAACTTGTCAACGTCTCGTCATAACATTACTGCTCACTGGTAGGTTTTTAATGTCTCGACTACTGATACAGCAGTACTTGTATCTTAGACAAATCTGTATGGTTTATTAGATACAGTTATGGTAGCTTTACACTTTCTCTTTGTAAATTTGAAGTATTTCGTAAGTACTCGTAAGATGTATTTCGGTGCATCCGAGTATAAAACCAAAACTATATGAAAAAACACAAGATTATATATTGAAAAAAAAAGTATGTTTTTATTTATAAAGTTTAGAAACAAATTGTAATAACAACCGTTAAAACATAAAACAAATGCCAAATCTTTAGTGTATTTACAATATACGAGTATGTACATTTGTACGTAGGTACATAAACTAGATCCAAACAAATTAATATATGTTTAAAAAAAATGCTTTATCAGGCCTGGAATTTGGAACCCTCTTTTGCTCAGCAAACAAAGGCCTTATTAATTGGGCTAGTCTGTCAAATATAATCTGCATTGTTATTTTTTTGTTACAGAAGTGATAAATCGAATATT
Organism: Sesia bembeciformis; assembly: GCA_943735995.1. NCBI lineage: Eukaryota > Metazoa > Arthropoda > Insecta > Lepidoptera > Sesiidae > Sesia > Sesia bembeciformis. Next base: position 2,648,753 of record OX031042.1, read on the forward strand.
TCTTTTGCTGACCGTCCACAAAATCCCACCCATCTCAAACCGGAATGCAAAAAGTGGATCTCGACCGGCGATCTACCGGAATTATCTTGGAATGAAGACATTATACTGTCGAGCCGCGCGCATGCAACGTGATACTCGCCTGTATTGGAGGACAAAGTTGAAGGTCGTGACTGGTTCGATTCCTTTTTCAAGTTTAGAGGACTTTTCTTTTGAATTATTTATTGGGGGTCAAATTAAGTTTTGTAATTCTTAATCCCAATGAATTGGCATTGAATGGATAGTATTTTTTTATAACAAATAGTAATAAATACTCTTTATTTCATACAAATGTTATTGCATACACATAGGTTACCTTATCGCTAAAGCGATCTCTTCCAGGCAACCTTGCAGGTGTGAAGGCACTACTGAAATAATTTAAAAAAAATGTGAGAAATTTTCACAATTCTCCAAATTATTGCAGCAGTTCATTCACACCAACATATCCTCCAGCAGTTTCCTTTTAAATTATAACTCCATAACTCAACCGCACTCGTGTTCTTTAAACTATTTCGCCATTATGACCCCGGTGGACAACGAGCGTGGTTTATTACACGAATTTTTACGGAGAGGACACTTCTGGGACAAAGGAACCTCCACAGAAGACATATTCAGATAGAATGGGTAACTGTACGTAAAAGGTTGTAATATGCTGGCGGCATAACCCCGTTGAATTGCTAAGCTTATGCGCTGAGCGAGGTAATTACCGGCCCTGGGGTCACCGGTGGTGTCGATCAGGCGCTTCGCTGTTTTTAAATTGATATGCGCACGGGGGCCTCACGGGCCTAGGGTCTCGACACCAAAGGGAGTAAAATGTAGTTGGTGCAGATGTCCCTATATTTATGGCCCTTGCGATTTCCAGCCACATCTGTGGCAGCACCAGCTTTTTCCACGATCCCCTGGACATGGGATATTGTCTAATATGTTTAAGTGTTTAAAGTTATTTTGAACTTTATAAGAATAAAAATATTGGCTTTTACAATTCCCGGAATTAGCATCTTTATACACCAAAAAGTGTAATGTAGAAAAAATTTAAACTTTAATTAGACACAAATTGAAACATTAGTGAAATCTATTTTATTCTTATTTCAAACTAGCGACCCCCGCCCTCGCTTCGCTTCGGTTTATAAGTTTCTTTTTCAAATATTATTTTTCAAAATTTCAAAATAAAATATAGCATATATTAGACACGGATAAAGTAGCTTCCTATTTGAGAAAGAATTTTTGAAATCGGTTCAGTATTTCCAGAGATCACCCCCAACATACAAACACACAATTTTACCTCTTTATTATATTAGTATAGATATCAGGCGTGAGCATGTTTATGTTTGTACAGAATATTGAAACAAAGAAATATAAATAATCTTAAATATTAACGAAATATTAACTTAGTTTTCTTAACCGAAATCAATAAATAATAGCGATTTTAACCAATCAATCATTGACCTTTTATCGTTTGACCATTGACTGCTAGGATTGCAGTCAGGAAACCTAACGGCAACGTATTGCTTAAGGTCCCTTTGCTGAGATTGCGATGTTTCCCAGACGGTAGGTGTTCTTAAGAAATACATGACATCCAGTTTTCACTCCAGCTATTCATTTATCAGTAAAACCTGTAAAAATATTAAAAAAAAACACTAAAACAAATCAAGGCGCTTAAGAAACTGATTTTATAAAGGTAAAACTAAACTGTCTATGTAAAACACGGACTATTAAGGATTACTTACCCTAATAAGGTATTTTTTTATAAATTTATTGTTTTATAAGTATACCTATACAGCAGCACATGCGGATAATGAAGTGTTTCATTAGATACTCATTAATATAAGCGTCAATGCACTGAAGGCCTTTCACGTCTTTATGGATCGAAAATTAGACAGCAGAATGAACCAAAAAGCAATGGAATCAAAGAGTTTGGAGCAAATTTGAATTCAGGTTTTCCCAAGCGGCCAGTCCTTAGGGATTTAGTAGAAAGAAGTTCGGTAAAGTACTCACAAAAGGTTCTGAATTGAGTAAAACAAACCACTATGAACTATCGTAAAACTCCTTTTGCTCAAGTTAAGGCCGCGTGCCAATTCTACCTATATTTGTCCTCTGTGGCAACTCTCCATTCATACCCTAGGTGCTCATGTGTGGTTAAAACCTCCGGAGTTCAGAAAATATATTACTCGAGTTATAGGTTCAGAGAGTTTAGTGGGTAAAATATTATGGCCACTGTATGAGATGCATTTTATTAACAGAATTTTCGTAGAATTCTCAACTTCACAATTTAGAAATAAATAACACTAAAATAAAATAACGGTGTTTAGATCCTACCTACCGTTGATATATTTTTTTCAAATCAAAATACGACTTTGGAACGCGTTCATACGTCTAACTTACTCTGTCTTGAAATCAATACAAACATCAATTGGAAACAACATATCCAAAGAAATACATTTAAGTTTTACAAATTTACCTATGCCCTAAAGGAATTAACAAAATCAACTGATCTGAAATGCCCATGCTTGCCTAGCATACGGCATAATAATATGAGGACAAAGCACAGGTGGAGAAGATCTGTTCAAATTTCATAAAAAGTGCATAAGAAATTTAGCGAATATAAAACAGAATGAATTAAAATCTAAATGTCATAAATATTAATATTTAATTAAGTAAAATCCGACTTTTACTAAAAAAGCAAATATGTAGTTTTAAATTAAACATAGGTCCATTGTTCTGATTTATCCTTAATTCGCTTCTTAAATCTCCAAAGGCAGGCAGCAAATGCCAACCTTTTTCACTCACTTGTACTGATGTTGGCATTTATCGGGGATGTTTGCAGGCGACAGTTACTATTCACCAGCAGCTAGACTGTCTGCTCATCTGTCATCTTCTTACTATAAAAATAACCTTCTTTCTACGATAATTGTCGCAGACCACAATACCTTTTTACCGTTATTTTTACATTTAACTTAATAGCCTCAACTATTCAGTGATTAACGTTCTTTTTGCTTCCGCTACGTGTTTGCAAAAACTTCAAAATGAGCCATTAGCTCGGCTCGTTATGTGGCGCCGACCTTTAACTATCTGATGAGAATTATGTGAACAGACCATTGATATAAAAAATCCAAGATACACACTTTTATGTGTGGTGTCTATCGGCTTTAGAATATCACCACCCCCATCTCTTACCGTGGGTATCGTGAAAGATGACTGAGGGATAACAAAGCGGCTACCACAAGTCCTGAAGAATTGTATCACCTCTAAAAGAGTGGACTCGCCAACACGTCTAGCTAACGTGGCGTTTTAAGGCCTTACATCTCTCACAAACAGGGCGATGTGTGTGAGCAGGCCCTTTTTTCAGGACATGTCCTGCGGTGGAAAAAATTGCTAGTTATGGTATGGTTATGGTACACACTTTCTATAGTAAAATATTATCATCGAATTGACTGGTATGTAGTATAAAGGTTGGCTCGAAAATATAGTTTAAGCGATAACCTTACATACCTACCTATACGTATTTATTTAAACTTTTAAATGGTCGGTGCCCTCAGAGAGCCGTTTAAAACTTGCGAAACATATGCTAATAGGTTTGGGCTGAAATATAATGTAAATAAGACAGATCAAGTCAAAAGGTGGAAGATACGTTAAACACTTACCACGCGTGGTCCTACAAAACAGAGTCCAATGGACCTGCTTTGTTTAATCACCGATAGAACTGCGATTTGCTGGCACGTGCTACGCTCACACGGTGAATAGTTTTGTAGTGGAAAATACATTTAAAAATGCCTTCCTGTTTATTTATTCAGTGCAATTGGTGCACTCAAGGAGCAAAAATAAGACACATAGAATCACTTTTCACGAATAAGTACGACACAACAATAAGCAATAATTAATTTGTGGAAGTTTTTCAAAATTATTAGTTTACATTCGGTCATTAATGAGCTAACGAGATAAAATTTTACGAAACATGTATGAAACGCTGAGCTCGTCTCGCTCTTGCTACTGTCCAAGCTCATCGCTCTATCTCTGTTTTTCGGTGTCGTACAGCGTGACTTCAATTATAGCTGCACGAGTGTGTGTGTATGTAGTTGTGCATTCGAGCCTATTTTCAGTTGACGCAATGTAAGAACGTACCGTATCTTCGCCTTTTGCTTTGATCTAAGCTAAATATCTGGATTTCGGGCCTGTGGAGTTTGTCCTAGGAATTGTCCTAAACGGCACCCAATTAAAAGTAAATCAATTTAAATATCTGGGGCATTATGTAACTGACGACCTTAACGATCATGTAGACATTAAAGGGGAACGCAGGGTGTTGGCGATGAGGTGTAAGATGCTGGTTTGCACGTTTGCCTGTTGCAACAAAGAAGTCAAGGTACATTGAAATTAACGATACGTGAGCTTTGCATCTGTTGAGTGGGTGCCGAATTGTCCAATCCGATTGTCAAAATGGTTCGGCAGAGCTCATGTCTCGTTGATTTCACTATAACTGTTTACTCACTGTTTAAGGCCTACTGTCAACTATTTCTATATGGGCAGCATGTGGACCGACCAGCTATACGCGTAGATCACTCGAAGTCCTCCGTGTCCAGCACAACAACGGGTTCAGTATGCTGATGGCGCTGTCTAGCTTCTGCAGCGCCTCGGGCATGTTCGCGCAGGAGCGTACAGATAATTATTAGGTGCGCAACTAAGTTCCCGCTGTTTTTCAAGAGATGGCTCTACTAGTAAGTGCTGGACGATTATGACATAACCAAAACGTCATGAACCAAGCTTAGACATATGGTAAACAAACCGCTTTGACACATTAGTGGTTTTGTTTTTGCGTCGTATACTTTTGGTTGTGCGAAAATGTCTGATTTTGTGCCAAATAATCGTCATTTGCGGGAAGTGTTGCTTTTCTTCTTTCATTCGAAGAAAACGGCGGCTGAAGCGCATCGAGAACTCCAAAAAGTTTACGGAGATGCTGCTCTAAGTGAAACAACGTGCCGTGATTGGTTCCGTCGCTTCAAAGACGGTGATTTCGATGTTGACTTTCGGTTTCGCGGTATAAAGTGTCTTGAAGACCGCACAGTATCCAGCTGTTTATCAAACGAGTATGGGCAAACCGCCCTTCGGTGACGAGAGATGTGATGATAAAAACTCGAAGTTGGTATCAGGTTGAACAGCTCTTCAGAACATTATACAGGCGGTAGAAAACACAGAGAGATGCTCATATATACTTCTTTGATGAAGTTAGCTATAGTCAAAGGCATACCTAGTTAAGTTCCCATCACACCTCAACCTAATGGACGTAGACGCCTTGTAAATATGGTCGTTAACTTTCATTCACATAATGACTTTATTATGAGCGGCGATCAGACGGTAATGGTTTATGGCGCTCCGTGGCGGCACGCAGACGCCGCGTGTGAACAGTGCATAATATAAAATTTACAAAGCGTGGAAAAATTTAAGAATTATCGATACATATAATATAATATCTATTCTATATCTACTACATTGAATATTTTTCGAAAACTGTAAAGTACCAGCGATACAGAGGCCAAAATAAGAATATTTGGATTTTTGTCTGTCTGTCAGACAAACAGAAATTGCGAGTTGAGTTGACAGAATTGACGTTTAGACCCGATTGAAATGTCTAACAAAACGTGAAAGTTTAACAAAAATATATTGTCTCTTTGAACGCCCGTCATACTAAAACCAATGGACGGATTTTAATGAAACTTTTATTTATAACCTATATGCTGGGTTAACAGTTAGGGTGCTTTTTATCCAAATCCATTATAGAGTTCCCACGGGAATCACTGTAAAGTTCACGCGATCGAAATTGCAGGCACTGCTAGTTTTAGGATAAAAAAGGATGGGAAGTGCAACAAGTTATTGAACGGGGTTGAGTTTTGGCTTGAATGCCAATAATATGGGATTATTTTATTTATTTACATAAAACGATAACGTTTTACGAAAAGGCGAACTTAATCCTAAAAAGCTTTTTCTCGCAGCCAAACTTGGAGCTAAATAGTGATGCTATGATGGATGCAATGGAACAGCGTTATATTTATAAAATAAAATAATCTGAGAAAATTTATTTATGTAGAAGACATTGTTTTACTTCAAGCTTAGTCAAGGTTTGATGCAAAAATGACAATATGGCCTTTGCAGTGGCAAAATACCTACTCCATTTTAACCAGCTTTACACACATGCAAGTCTTATTTACTTAAGGGGAAGCACTTTCCTTAAGGAAATTGCATCTGACGAATGAGTCTGCGTCGACGTGATAACTACCACTTAACCTGAGACGGGTATTTAACCGTGAGGTAGTATTTTCTTTATTTTATTTGTTTCTGTTGGTAAACACCCTGGTATTATATAGTTACAGTTTGGAGTAAGAGACATTAAACAAATTAAATTAATTTAGGAAGGTTTATCTTTATGGAAGAGGTCGCAGACTGACGAGCAGCCTACGAGATGTTGGGTGGTCACTTGTACCATCGCAATACGCGCGCGTTGCAGATCTTGTAGAATTATATTCCCAGCTATGTGATATTTATTTATTTAAAAATGATAGAAGCTACATTACAGTGGATTCCATGTCGAGGACAATTTGTATCCATCGTCTTGATTGAAGTTTCTATGTTTTTTAATTTCAATTGCTTCACGCATAATCCTTCACGCATATATATATAAAAAGGATGTTGGAATATCTGATGTTAATAGACTTCGACACCGTTTGACCGATCACCATGAAAGTTAGCACATATATGTATTTTTTCATGGAGAAGGTTTCTATGCTATCGACTTTGTTGTAACTCGCCATTAGATGGCGCTGCAGCACACCAACTCCCATACCGTTCAACCGATCGCCATGAAAATTGGTATACGTACGTAGCACGGAGAATATTTTCCAGCTATCGACTTTGTTATAACTCGCCACTAGACGGCGCTGCAGCATGGCAGCTGCTGCAGCAATTTCTATGGCAGGACGTCTGCGGGGTTTTGCTAGTTATATATAAATTTTGTGTTTTGTTTAATTTACGAATTGTTATATTGTTTCTTGTATGCCATAATATTTTAGGACTACAATTAGCTTGGGATAATTGTTGTCTGTCATAATCACGTTTAAGTTTTTAATGAGGTTGTTACAATAATCCTGTACCTATGTAACTTTTGACATTTCAGTTTTGGGATTAGCGCGTATCTTCTTCTGCATATTATTTCTATTCTTAATTCATCGCAGAATGCCTAATGTTATCCAGGGTTTGATGGTACGATTATTTCTAGGGATTATTTTTAACAAAGTTAATACTTTTTTTAGTTTCAGAGCATTTATTCATATTAATTACAATGGATAGATTTAAGAAAATCATGTGATGATCTGTGATAGAAGTGTTTAATATGACAATCGAATTATTTTTATCGAATTTTAAAAGAAAATGATCCCGACAATTGTTAGTTCTAGTTGGCACCTTGTGGCCTCATGCATTGCCAGCATGTTTACAAAAACATATCTACAATATGAAATTTCATTCAGCGCGAGCCAAATTGTATCCTACGCGCATATGAGAAAGGCAATATTACACTGAACCGCTGAAGGTTACACACACAATGTCAATAAATTTAAAAGAATTTCGGTATGGCGAGATAGTAACAATAAACGTGTTAATCCAACTGTGACAATGTTGATAGCAACCTGTTTCGTAGTTAGGGAAAGTTTATTCGATAAACTGTTACTTACGGATTGAATATGAATTGGGAGTAGTTCCTATTAGAAGTACGTTGTGTTTAGTTGTTTAAAAGTGATTAGAATATCGATTACTGTATATATAGTATATTGGTCTACTGAGCATTCGTTAACTTTATTTTTGCTTCCGTAAACAGGTCATTATAGTGACTTTAACATTTAAATTTATTGCATCAACTGCAAGAATAGATTTGTCTTACAACGATGTACTTGCAATTGGCGACACCTAGCCACTTATTTAATATGTTGATTGACCTGTAAAAAAAGTTTGTGTTTGATCAAATCCCCGATTGACCAATATTGCACATACGTTGTATTCGGTGTGTACAGTAATATTAACAAATAAGAAAATGATTTTCTTGACAAAATAAAGATTATTATCGAAGTGAAGTGTTATTGCGTGTATTGATTAGGTGATATGTTAGATATCAAGAATGAAACAGCATTACTTGTTGATGGTGTTGTTCTTCTACTGTCGAGTGAGGCACTAACCTCTGACGTATCAACATATAGCATATTCAGAGACTGAAATTACATGCTATTAGAATATGTAATAATTTAAGATAAATTTTTTGACGAACAAGAACAAATTAAGTTTCACGTGCGCGATAACCGTTGGCGTAGCTAGTGACGCTAGTACGAATAATCTGTGGGCGATTTTCACTTAGTATGTTCATTACGCGCCTAAATATTTTAAGCCAAAACGAGCACAAGTACTGCCTCTGTCTAAATTTTGTATGTAATCCATTGGCTTACCGTTAAGATGACAAGTCTGCGGTTTTAATCGTCAATAGACCACCCGTTTTAGAGACAACGTAGCAGTAAACTCATTCTCAGCTGGCTGTAGTAAAATTCGGTTAGTTAACAACGTTAACTAATCTGCAATTATAATTAATTGAACTGTTCATTATCTTGAGTATAAAAACTAAGATAACATTTATTTGAAATACTTTTGCAGAGATGATAATAAACACGTCAGCAAGGATGGCGACTTACTAATAAATTTTTGGAACACATCACGGCCACTCATAGTCATCACGATCATCAGATTTATTCGGTAGACTTAGAGGAAATAGGAGGAGGACTAGGTTGATATAAGAGGAAACGAAAAAATATAATTGAGGTGAAAGTAAGAGTAATTCTTAAAATCATGTCAAATAAAACATACAGTGACTTACTGATTGAGACGTCGGAGTTCATTGGAGAGGCGACACAATCAGATGAGGCAGTATTCGCAGCAGGAGCTACTGATCGGGGAGCGTTACAACCTCTACTCTCCGAACTACGTGTGAGATATACGGTGCTGCTTTATAGACTGGATGCAGTGTATGACCAGATGCTACAGCCACAGAAGCGCTTGATTGTCAGAAGGTTGCTGGAAGCGGTTCTAGGAAGACTGGTGGAGATCAAACATGACCTGGTTGAGCTTCATTTATCTGATTATACTTATGACGATGATGAAGTAAGTGATAAAGACAGTAGTGATAAGTGAGGAAATGTAGATGTTGAGACTCAAGTCTTAATTATAAAAGGTTTTAATTTACCATTTGATTTAATTTCAAGAGATCTCCATTGTAAAAAGAATCTTTAATTTATTTATATACTAAATTTCAATGATCTGGCGTACATACCTAACATAAACAGGTCTGTCTTTTCCTAATATAACAACTCTCATTCGTTTTCAAATATCACAATTTCATTCTTTACTTGTAATTTTAATGTTTATACCAAAAAAATCAATTTAGGTACTCCAAAAGCTGCAAGTAACTCCATACGAAGCAGAACCCTGTGTTCCCCAATACTTCATACGAGAACGAGAATCAGAAGTAGAGAGTCGTCGTCAGTTCATAATGGAAACCCTCAGAAAGTTGGGCTACGAGCCTCCCAAGCCTCAACGCTTGGTGCTGACTGAGCAGCAAGCAGTCCTCATTATACAGAGTCACGAAAGAGCTCGGCAGGGAAGACTTAGGTGAAGGAATAAACTTTATAAATATATTTGAATATTATTTAATTCAGTTGATACTTTCAAAAGATAGACAAATATTATAATTTCAATCAACTTCAAATATAAAGAAATAAAAGTAGAGGTGATAGTACTAAATATTAACAAATAGCTACTTTTGATTCTGAATATACATACTTAGTAAGTTAGAAAATATTTTAATAAAGAATTATACACCATTTTTATTTTGCAGGGGACAGTTCATGAAAGAAATCCGTCTACTAAAAGAGAAAGGAAGGGATCAAAAGACTGAGATGTCTGCCGCAGCAGCAACAGCTATACAGAGAGTATGGAGAGGATTCTTAGCCAGAAGAGCAACTAGAAGGAGAAAGCGAGAGGAGATGCTCCTGATTGGGATGGACTTCTCGCCCTATAAGGAGTCAGAGGAGATAAAAAAGGCTGAAGAAGTAACTATACTTTGTGTGACAAACATATTAATGATTTATTACAAATCTTATGTGTAAATATCTAGATTATGAGGGTAGGTAAAAGTGGCTTAGTTAATTCTTATAAATAGATGTGGAGAGAACTTGTTATGTGCACTAATAGGAATAGGAATATCACAAATGCTAATTGAAAAGAATATCAATTCTTACATATTGAGAAAACTATTATTCTTCAAAGGTTAAGCAAGGCCGTCGCAAACTCCAAATCGAAAGAAAGAAGGAATATGAGGAGGCTTTAGTCAGCATCGAAGAAGAGCTTCGAGAAAAGCATGCAGTGAAGATAAATGAGCATATCAGGGAAGAGTTGAGGAGGTGGATCACAGAATATTATGACAGAACTGGGAAACTACCTGAGTTTCCCTCCGAAGAAGGTGGTGGTAGCAGAACTATGTTTAGTAGACAAGGTATGTTTATTTTTGTTAACACATATGTTTTCGTTAACAGCCAAATATGTAAAAAGTCGATCTTACATTACCAACTTTTTAAGTAAAAATATTTATAAACGAAGAAGGATTATTCATTTTAATCAAGAAGAGCCACTTCTAAGATATAATACATAATACTAAAATATTTGTTTAATTTTATCAAATATGATTGATTGAAGGTACCGGAGCCGACAGTGAACTAAGCAAGTCTTCTCCAATATCTTCAAAAGATTCTAAAAAAAGCAAGGACAGTAAAGAAAAAAAGGATAGTAATAAAGGTGAAGAAAATAAAGTAGTGGATGAAGCAGAAGACTTGCAGAGATACAAATGTAACTCTTCAGTATTTTTGCAAGATGTTATTAATGCTAATGAAGAGTAAGTACTCGTAACTATCCATTGATTAAACGATACGATACGAATTAGGAGTCATCAAGTAAGGATACTATATTTACTTTTATTATATTCTTTAGATACGAAGACATATGGAAATTTAAAGACGATGAGGATAATCCCCATGAAAGATACTATAGGGATATGATAGAGAGAGAAAAGATGGTTAAAATTGAGAAGGAGATAAGAAACATAGTCGATGAAATGATGAGAAGCGAGCTGGAACTGCTACAGGCTGCTTATGACAGAGACAAGGGACATAAAACAAAGAAGCCTAAGAAACCCCAGAAAAAAGTAAGTGCAAAAACAAGAAAATTTGATGAGGGACCATAGTATGAGATTTTTTTTTTAAAAGTGAAACGACTCACATGTCATTGATTTGAAGTAGCACAAATTAAAAACTAAAATTAAAAGTAAAAACGTACGGCTAGGCGTTGTAATGTTTAAGTGCTTATAAAAAGTAACAATTTAATAAACATTAACATGAAATTATGTTAGTCGCAATAACAAAATGGGCACCATATTGTTACGACCTGTCAAGCATATCGTCACGCTGATATTCTGTTAGGGCCACTATTTACGAATTTGAATCAATAGTAATAATAATTTGTTTTTAAAGACACGACGTGGAGGTAAAAAGAGCAAGAAGAAGAAGGAAAAAGATTTAACTCCGGACAGAACAACAGAATCTCTTTTCGAAGAACTAGTCACAAACGGCATTATTCGACCGTATCCTTTGGAAAATATAGATGATTTTATTGGCGAGAAATGCTATGTGGCAGCTGACTGGAGAAGTCAGGGTCGGGAGCCGTCACCTTGCTTGGGTGACATAAGACAGCTGGTAAAGGAATATTGCATACTTCCATTGGGGTCCGAAGATGTGAGAACTAACGCTCCGTTAGTGAGATCTGTCCTTATTAGTGGTAAGAAGTTTTAGTGACATTCACCTATGACGTATGACGTTTACTACGTTTACACTCTTACTATGTAAACGAGACTAGTGTTGCTACGAGACTATTCAAATCAGATAATTCATTTTTTTTATAGAGAAATGGGCGGACGAGCAACCGGTCCCACGTGATTGTTAGTGTTACCGCCGTCGCTCATGGACACCTGCAACACCAGGAAGTATGCGGGTGTGCCGCCGACCTTGCAAAATCATATCCACAGCTTTCTTGAAGAACCCCCTAACGTAGTTTAATGAAAAGACCTCTTGAGGCAGTTCGTTCCACAGCCTACGGGTTCGCGGTATAAAACGATTTTTGGACCCAACAGTACGCGACAATGCCATATCGAGGAAATGCAGATGGACGGCACTTCTGTGCCGGCAGGTGCGGTTGTAGAAACCCGAGGTGGGAATTATATTGAACAATTCTTCAGAACATTCCCCATTGTACAGGCGGTAGAACACGCAGAAAGACGCAACGTCTCTCCGAATGCTGAGGGGTTCTAAACCGCCCGTGAGAGTGGGATCGTCGACTATACGAACAGCACGTCGTTAGATGGAGTCAAATGGGACCAATTGATATTTCGATGCGCCGCCCCAGAGATGTGAGCAGTACTCCATATGGGGCCTAACCTGAGCTTTGTAAAGCATTAGGAGTAGCCCAGGGGTGAAGTACCGCTTCGCTCTGTTCAGCACAACGAGCTTTTTGGAGGCCATTTTGGCTTTATTTTCCAGATGACCCCTAAATTCACTTTTGCTGGAAATGTCGACACAAAGGATCCCGATATTCTCCGAGATTTTAAGAGGTAGGTATGCTCTGAAAGCGAAGTGGTATGACAAAAGGTTTTTTTTAACGGTGAATGCCCAGATTTGCGTCTTACTGGGGTTGAAATCCACTAGGTTTAGAGAACCCCAAATCGAGACTAGATCTAAGGGGATTTCGTTCTAAGATCTAAGAGACTAGGGTTTTCGATTTCAGACACAAGCCTGACGCGACTCTCTTCCACTTCGACCCGAAGGATGTAGGCGCGGCCCCTGTACAAGACATCTCCAGTGCTGTCATCTGCATAGCAACGTATGTCACCAATTTGCAACAGATTGTTGATATGCAGAAGGAACAGAGTTGGAGCAGCACGGAGTCTTGCGGGACGCCAGCATTAATAGATAGGGTGTTGGAGGAGCTACCATCGATAACGACTCTGATGCTCCGTCCAGTAAGGAAACTGGCAACGCATTCGCATAATCCCTCGGGTATCCCAAAAGATGGTAGCTTGGAAAGCAGCGATTTGTGCCATACCCGGTCAAAAGCTTTCGCAATGTCAATGAAATTAGCGTTTCATTCAAACGCAAAAATGAATGTAGACGGAGTCTTGGAAAGGAACATGATGATTTTAAGTGGGTCGATGAACCCAAGTGTTAGACTATGATAAATATTATGACATTGATATTATTAATATTGATATTACAATAAGTATGATGTTAATTGCACATAAATATTTTCCTTTTTAATTTTTTTTAACCTTTTTTTTTATTTATAAACTTAGGTCCATCAGGCAGCGGAAAGAAAATGCTCATTCATGCAATCTGTAGCGAAGTTGGTGCCACTTTATTCGATCTAACACCAGCAAACATAGTCGGGAAGTACCCTGGCAAATCAGGACTTATTATGTTGATACATTTAGTGATGAAAGTATCCAGACTATTGCAACCAGCTGTTATATGGATGGATGATGCTGAGAAGCCTTTCGTGAAGAAGATTCCCAAGACAGATAAAACTGATCCGAAGAGACTAAAGAAGGACCTAGCGAAGATCATAAAAGGTACGCTATGAAAGTAGCATTACAAAAATATAAGGAATCGTTTCGTTTAATTTTATTCACTTAGACTGTTCCTCAGCTTCTCTGCTGAGTGATAGATGCAGTGTGATCCAATCAATCACCTAAATTTTTTTGTAAGATAAGATATTAATGGACTTAAACGCAAAAATAAATCAATGAAGCATGTTATTTCTCACAGGTTTTGATATATTTTTTTTAATATTCCGTGATTTATGAGTCACCATGATGAATATCGTCTGCAAAAACATAATGTACCAGGGAAAGCATAAAAGTACACACCATACTATACCATCAGCTTCTCTCTCCACTGCTGGATATAAAGCTTTCCTTAGGACAGCCTCTACACATGTTATTCTGCTGTGCGGTACACAATAGCTTCCTCTAGAATATTCTAGATGTCCATAATAAACTTTTTTCAGGTATATGTCCAGAAGACCGCGTGCTATTCATTGGTACATCCAAGGCCCCATGGGATGCAGAACAGAAACTTCTCTTTCAATGCTATTCGAAGGTCATTCAAATACCAAGAGCTGATTATGGGAGCATATCTCTCATGTGGAGGACGAATCTCCACAGAGCTGGTGCTTTATCTCCACGGTTGGACTTGTCGTGTTTGTCAAGGGTTTCAGATTCATACACAATTGGTAAGTATGGAAATTAAAAGCGCGTTTTTGTTAGCTGGTTCAGGATTATATATTTTTTTATTTTACAATCTTAGTATCCCAATATGAAGTTATCAATAGTCTTCTCAGAAACTGTACGATACTTCTTCTTCTTTTCTTATTGTCATTGTACAATACGTGATACTGTGAACTATGATAGACGTTGTGACTTGTATTCGAGGTATAATTTTCAATAAGATTCCAAAATTTCGTATGAATAAAAGTATTTGCACTATATGAACTGACTCTATATAAAGGGTGTTTTTTTAGAGGTATAGAACTTTGAAATGGAATAAAACAAGGATGAATTTTTAAAATTGACATGAAATTGACTTTATTCAAAAGATAATCTTTTGGCATTATAATTTAAATATGATTTCTGGCATATGACCGCCACGGCTGGCTCAGACGTAATCCAATCTGGAGGTCCAATTTTCAATAACTTTTTCCAACGTTTGTGGCCGTATATCGGCAATAACGCGGCAAATGTTGTCCTCCAAGTGGTCGATCGTTTCGGGCTTATCGGCGTAGACTAGCGACTTCACATATCCCCACAGAAAATAGTCTAGCGGCGTTAAATCGCACGATCTTAGAGGCCAATTCACGGGTCCGGAACGTGAAATTACGCGGTTACCAAACGTTTCCTTCAGTAAATCAATTGTGGCACGAGCTGTGTGACATGTTGCGCCGTCTTGTTGAAACCACAGCTCCTGCACATCATGGTTGTTCAATTGAGGAACGAAAAAGTTAGTAATCATGGCTCTATAGCGGTCACCATTGACTGTAACGTTCTGGCCAGCATCGTTTTTAAAGAAGTACGGACCAATGATTCCACCAGCCCATAAAGCACACCAAACAGTCAGTTTTTCTGGATGTAACGGTGTCTCAACATACACTTGAGGATTATCTTCACTCCAAATACGGCAGTTTTGTTTATTGACGTAGCCATTCAACCAAAAATGAGCTTCATCGCTAAACAAAATTCTCTTATGAAAATCGGGATCAACGGCAATCTTGTTTTGGGCCCATTCACCGAATCTATGCCTTGCTAGGTGATCGCGTGGCTTCAATTCTTGCACGAGTTGGATTTTGTAAGCACGCAAACCAAGATCTTTCCGCAAAATCTTCCATAAAGTGGATGGACACATATCCAATTCCTGTGCACGATGGCGGATAGACTGATTCCGGTCTTCCTCTACGCTACGCTCTACAGCAGCAATGGCTTCTTCTGTACGCACTGTACGACGTCTCTGTAGATGCGTATTATCATTTAGAGTAAACGTGGTGCGAAAACGGTCCATAGTTAATCGAATTAATTGCTCTGATGGACGATTATGTTGACCGTAAAATGGACGTAGTGCGCGATACGTATTTCGAACAGAACCATTATTTTCAAAATAAATTTGTACAATTTGGAAGCGTTGTTCAGGCGTCAGTCTATTCATGTTGAAATTCTAAACCAATCTAAACACAAATCACTTGACAGCTGACAAAATGGCCCCCAGTTAAAACAGTGTTGCCAACTTAAAGTTCTATACCTCTAAAAAAAACACCCTTTAGATAACTTTTCTCATTTCTCTTGTTTATTTTAAGCTGTTATACTTATTTTTCTTCTTTTTTCTTCATTATATCACCTCATTTCTTCCCGTAGTTATCGTTAAAGCCTCTACCACAAGCTCTGAGATACTACATCACCTATAAAAGAGTGAACTCGCCAACCCGGTAGGTCAGCATGGCTTTTTAAGACCATACAATTCTCACGTACACGACAATATTGTCTTCTGTACATACATGCACATGCATGAGAAGGCTCATGAGTGGACACTCGCGGTACTTGCCAACGTTAGTGCCAACCTTTGTTGATGTAAGAATGGATTAGGAGAATAGAAACATTTCAAGGTAGTCTTCTGTGGGAGAAGGGTAACGAGGCCAGCCGAGTGCGCCCAGTGAATATTGAATGAAATTTATTTTCAGGTACATTGTTAGCAGCATTAAATGCAGTCCTCACAACGAAACGAAGACTTCAATTACGGGTGCGCGCTTTAACAGCACAGGAAGTAGCAGTGCAGTTAAGCTACATGGAACCAGTGTACGCTGAACATGTAAGCTGTTCACATTTTCCTTATATTTTTACTCATTTTTCAAAATTATTCAAGTCAATCAATCCATTGATTGTGAAATAGATTCCTTTAGCTACAATACAATCTACAATCCAAACTTTGAACAACAGTATAATGACACTAAAATTAAATTATACGCACATGTATAAATTTGAGATAGTTAACATAGACCTAGGATTTTTCGCTAACCGCAGTTAATATAGTTTGGATTGTTTCTCAGGACACATCGGCAGAAGCCTGGTGGGCAAAAACCCCTTTAGAGAGGCGAAGAGTTAGAGCTATCCAAAGACTAGAGGAGTTACAACAGGAGGCAGAAGAGAAGGCTGCTGCAATGAAGTAAAAATCGAATAATTGCAATCAGCTCTTTCAGAATCCACTGCAGGACATGGGCCTCTTCATGCACATTGTCTAGTGGATAAGGGGTATATGGCCTTAATACGCCACGCTGGCCAAACGGGTTGGCGAGTCCACTGTTTCGGTGGTGGTGCAGTTCCTCAGAACGTGTGTTAGCTGCTTTGTTATTCCTTAGTCGCCTTTTACGATATCCACGGGAAGAGATGGGATGGGATATAGTCGGCTGACACCAAGCGGCACAAAATCACACGGCAAAAATCAAGTATTCCTAAAGTAACTGTGTATCGATTACGCGCGGCAAATCCATGAACATTGCAGCGCCTGATCGATACCATATTGCTGTATATCAGTAATCGATACACAGCTTTAAATTTTCTGACTTATTTGACAATGAAAGATTTTTCTAAATTGATTATAAAAGTAGCTAGATATTAGTTTAAGAATATTTGAGATCATTGTCTCTGTAGCTTGCGGCTTAGCCATTGATTGTACAATTACAATGTCATAAACATAACATTATAACAATTGTAATATTGATATTAGTGACATCATTAATACAATAATAATTACTAATTATGTCATTAACACAGTAGAGGGAAACTTTTTTTAAATTTGCGAATATAATAAACTTCGTCTGAATCCTTTTTTCAAGTTATTTTGGTTTTAATTTTACGAATCGATATACAGTGTGATAGGTTATTTAATTGTAAATGGTATTCTAAAAATAATTACATGACGTATTTGTATTTTATCATCGTGAAATAAAATTATGAGTGCAAAGGAATATTGGAAGGAAGCATTTGTAACTTAGGTTATCTATCTAGATCATACTTTCATATATAACAAAATATTCTCTTTTATTTACTTACTTCTTAAACCATTTTAAAAGTTTTGTCCAATCACAACTTTTAAGTAGGAAAAAGGATGATTTTTTTCTCTCAAACTTCCATTATTTCTCGAAGGAATTCTTCCAAGGCAAAAAGGGGTACATACTTTAAGAGGATGGAAGCAAATCTGCACCTGGTGATGTTCACACGGGCATTTGCGACGAATAGAAGACGGGGTAGGGGAGGAATTAAAGCCAATACCGTATTGAAAAACCGTGTATTGAAAACTGTGACATCATAAAGGGTGGTAGCATTAAATGGGGCAAAATTTATGATGTTTCAGTCTCTGAGTGTGCCATTAGTGTCATGAAAGGTTTGATCATAACACGCTTTGTAAGAATCCTTGTCGGAGATTAATTATTATCGGCGTACCTTCTAGATCTATACATGTTTGTAGGTACATTCAATATTTATTGAAAAAAGTCGTTGCTCTGTAAAATACGAATGATGGAGAACCCAAATCAACATTATTTTGGAATTTTTATTTGTCTGTCTGTAACTGCACGTAAAATAAAAGATATTAAAAAAAATGAACAATAAGCAATGAAAAATACGTATTGTTCTTAGACAATCAACTGTGTAGAAATATTAAAACGCAATATCGATCACGTTAGTAATTTTAAATTGCTCTCTCTCTCTCTTGACAAATTGTCAATTCCAAAAAATCAACTAGAAAACTCGGGTGTTGGAAAAAGGCAAATGAAATGGCGTAAAACAAATCACTTTGAAGGCAAACATGTATTTTTTTCTTTGGAGAACACAAAGGCTTGTCCACAAAGGGTTCCACTAACAGAACGGTAAGAAATGGAAGCGAGTTGTTACTGCTTTATGCTGTGGATTTTGTTTTCAACATTGTTCAGCTGCCTCAATGGTGAAGTTAGTTTAAATATGCACGGGTTGCATTATGTTCTGTGTGTTATTATCGAGTTCGATGTGAACGCGTAGTAGTTAAACAATTTTAAAATATGACAAAACTTGTGTATTATAAAAGGAAACTAGGTTATTTGAATAGTGCTTAAATATAGATTTGTTTTAGATATATTTCAAATTATTACTGCCTCGTCAGTGAAGAAAAACATCGTGAGGAAACTCATAAGCTTGATAATTGAAAAAAATATGTATCTGGAGCATGTTTACCATCACTAATTACCTAAAACGTGTAAAAGAATTGAAGTATTTAATTAAATTAGGTACTATGACCTATGTAAATAATTTGTTTACGTGTGACGAGATACAGGAACAGACGGCAGTCGTGACTCAACGGAGATTTCTGTGGCTTCTAACCGCAGGTGAACGTACATATTAGATTCAAACTGCTTCTTTAAGAAAGTACTTTTTTTGAGAGAACTTAAACGTCACTCAAACAGCAAACGGTCAAAGTACTTTTTTTTTTAACAAGGTGAGTAACGATCGGGTTTCGGTCAGAGTTAGAATTCCCAATGCTAATATACGAAAAAAGACTAAAGTTGTTGATATTGGGAAAACGAATTGTCACTCTGAACTGTGAACATTTCCCAGGATGAATTCGAAGTCTCGACTTATTGAATGTGCTCTACTGCTGGAGTAAACTAGATACTGCTTTGTACAACAGAGATATTTGCGTAGTTCCAGCATTACTGCAGTGGGAATGCTGTTTACATTCTAGATAACTGGTACCTATCGCATAGGCATGGAGTAAAAATGTTTAGAAGTATTATGATGGGGAGTACGAGATTCGAACCATATATCTAGTTCCTTCGACCAAGATGGACAGATAGATAAACTCTTTATTGCACACCAATACGTGGTACTACGGATTGTGATTGCCATTGATTTGTGTGCAAGGTATTTAAATTCTGATGATCCGTGTACCTGAATGCTAAGTATTTTTTCCATTATGATTTAGTTAGATGATAAAAAGTTGAAAACATGTCAAATATGCACACACCTCGTTCAACCGCGAATTCATTTCACGGCGCAAATTACTCGACCAATTAATTACGTGTCTCTGTTTTTTTGCTAATTCCCCCTGCGAGAGACAGAGACAGATGATATTTATCAAAATAAATATGTCACCGGCAAATGTTGCGAATATTAGACCAGATTTATGAGCACCTTACCCTCTCAAGTAATTGTCGGGCAAGTGCCTGACTGAGGCTAGGGGTATTTGCACTTCATGAAGGGGTAAACAATTTTAGATACTTGATGTAGAAATGGGTTTTTAGCAGGCTGATTATTTTTTATAAAGTGTCTAGATTCTTCATGGCTACGACTTGTACAAATATAACAAATGGAATCGATATCATATTTCTACACGATTGCAGTTAAAATAACCTAATTTATCCTAATCCAACTCGAAAGTTTCAAACTTCTCCTTTTAATTATGAAACAGACGCCTGTGGCAAACAGGATCCTTTTTTTATAGAAAACAGGCAGCAGACGAGCATATAGTCCACCTGATGATAACTGGATACTGTTGTCCATAGACATCCGCGATACATGCCAACATCAGTCCAGAATGACAAACGTTGGCACGCCCCCGGATGCGCTGCCTACCTTTGCAAATTAAGGAATGAATTGGGAAAATGAGGAGGGATAGGATGGGATAGGAATGGGCTCTGGTGTATCTCACTCACTATCGAAACATGTACGTAGATTGGGGAAATACGATAAAGTAGGAAATGCAGTACATTTCAAGGTAGTTCTGTGAGAGAGGGGTAACGTGGCCAGTCAAGTGCGCCCAGCGGCTGTGGGAATGCAGCATGTCCTCTCCCCATTACAAGGTACAACAAGAAGAAGGAAGCGTCTTGTGGAACATTTAGGTACGGTTGCTTGAAAAGAGGATGAGACTCGTCCAAAATTCATGCGTTTTGTCAAATGGATAGGTCGTCAATTATAGCTCGATGACTGTTCAGTGGTTATTCGGGTTATGATCGGTGGATTGAATTATTTCAATAATTACGTAGGTACCGAGAAGCACAATATGGGGCACTGGTCCCACATTGCGCATCGGTCCGCACCGGTTGTCGGTTTTGCGGCAAATTTGACCAGCACATTGATAATTCAGCATGCCGATGCTATGAGCACTTTGTTACTATTTTATTGTGTATTTTAATAACGCCTTTAATGCTACGCCATCAAAGTGCTTTGGTACCGGTAATTGTACTTAACCGCTAATGGTCTAAACCGATTCCATTAACGAGACTACCGTCGACCGTTTAAAGCCTAGACTACGGAAGGTTAAACTGTCGGTTAGCGCTTGGAATATTCATGGGAAGTAAACAGGGGTGATGCTGGGCTTCCGGTAATTTAG
The DNA here is from genome assembly GCA_943735995.1 of Sesia bembeciformis. Taxonomy (NCBI): domain Eukaryota; kingdom Metazoa; phylum Arthropoda; class Insecta; order Lepidoptera; family Sesiidae; genus Sesia; species Sesia bembeciformis. The sequence goes on from OX031042.1 coordinate 2,669,872, forward strand.
TTGTGTCAAGTCACGGTAGGGTCGAATGCAGACTACGTAATGGGAGTTGCTTGACTTGATTTTATGTTGTTCCAATGTGTGTTTGTTTGAGGTAATTTTGACGGCCGCTCGGTGTGTTTGAAACTTTGAAAATGTCGTTTTTATATTATTACACAAATCTTTTAATGTAATTAATACAATTATCTTAACATTTTTTTAAAGATATTTAATTTTTAAGTGTTACACGAATTATTCGTGTGTCAAATATGAAAAGTGAGTAAGAAGTTAGCAATTGGAGGGGGAGGGTGCATGCTGCAATCCAACAGCTGCTGTGCGCACTTGACTGGCCTCGTTACCCCTCCCTCACAGAAGACTACTTTGAAATGTACTGCATTTTCCATTTTATAAAAGTCCCCAATGTACGTACGTGTTTCGGTAGTAAGTGAGATAGATATATGAGAACCCATTCCTATCCCATCTCATCCTATCCTATCCTATGCCTTTCCATTTCCCCAACCCTCTCTCCAGATCCATTCTTACACCAACAAAGTTAGGCATCCAGCACATCCAGGAGCGGGCCAAAGTTTGTCATTCTGGACTGATGTTGGCATGTACCGCGTATGTCCATGGGCGACAGTATCCACTTGCACCAGGTGGATTGTATGTTCGTTTGCCACCTTCTTCCTATGAAAAAATCCATATGTTATTTAGAGGGCGTCGATTTTATGAATCAAGATAAAAATTTTACTCCAAGTAATTTTTTTCTTTTGTCAAGCTTTTTTTTTATTTTCAAGCATGTACTTTTTTCAATTTTTTTCTTTTTTTTCATTTCATTTTCATTTATTTTCTCGCGATGTTTCCCTTTACCATTGAATTAGTAAGAATTAGTCGAGGACTTGAAACCGTAACTCATGAATGAACGAATGAGACTCGAGTATAATCACCTCTAGGCTATCACCGCTCTCATTCACTCTCACCTTGACTCTATCAAAAATAAATCAAATAATGATAAAAAAATTGGTACCTATAGCCTAAAAAAGAGGATCTGATTTCTCAACTGAAAATAAAGACGTTTTTATTAAATTTAACTTCAAAACTCACCCTTTGAAGTTTCAGGGGTAATTTCAGTCGCCAATTTAACTTGCTGAAAATTTAATAAGGGCCTTAAGATTGTAATTAAGGTCTAATATTTCAGTGAAACCTTCTCAAGGCCAAAATCAAAGGTGTCGCCCGATGTCCTCAAATAGTAAATTTCCGGGAGTCATTAGAAGCGGCCCTTTGGAGGATCGTACTTTGAAAGGACTAATTTTAGTATTTGCGGAACAATTAAAATTTCGTTCGATATTAATAGAACATCTGCTTAACTGACAATTAATTATGGACTAATGTTCTTATGTATCGCGGATGTCTATGTACAACGGTATCCACTTACCATCAAGTGGGCTGTATGCTCGTCTGCCGCCTTCGTCCATAATAAGAAAATACTCGTACGTTTAATACGTGGATCGAACACGATTAGCTTCTCAACCGCAAATGCTTGTGGTGTACATAGCTAATTCCCACAAGCCAGGATTTGTTTTGCGGTATGCAGACGGCTTGCATGTGTTCTGCAGTGGCACTGGCGACGTAGTAAGTGGTTTCAAATAAATGCAATCATTCAATATACGCAGTATTGCAATGCAACCAACCCTTTCAGTATCCATACGGAGCTTTTTATGCTTGTACTGTACGAGGGCTGTGCGGCCATGAAACGCCACGCTCGCCAAGCGGGTTGGCGAGTTCATTTTTTTAGTGTTGGTGTTCTTCAGGGCTGGTGGTAGCCTTTGTTGTCCCTTAATCGCCTTTAACGACACCCACTCCCGTGGAGATGAGGTGGTCCTATTGTGTAGCCGGCCGACATCCCAAAAATCTATTTAATACCAATATACTTTTTTATAAAGAATTAAACTATAAATAATATAATCTATACGTATAAAAATGGTAACGAAGCCGTCAATACATTTTGTTTTTAAATATATTAATTTTGAATGATATACCTAGAGCCCATTATAATTTTTTAATTGTATGGACCCTGCTTGCTGCGCAAAAGGTCCCGGGTTCGATTCCCGGTCGGACATTAATTTGTTTAAAGATAAATATTTGTTCGGATCTTGGAGTGTAATTGTCTTTGTCTTTGTGTGTGTATCTGGACCCACGACACAGGGAATCCTATTGTAGACCATTGAGTGTGGCGTTATTTATTTTAAAAAAAAATCTCAAAATATAAATCGTTATCAGAACCACTGTTAAAACATTGCTGTGAGCAACGAGGATTCGCTTACAAAAACCAACATTGCCGCAAATTATAAACCGGCGACAATAAGTCGGTATTACTCCATATAATCCGCTCATAGTGGCTGCGAACCGCTATATTTTGTCGCTTAACCCACTGTCATATGTTTAAGCCAGCAGGTGGGTTTATAGTAATAATTTTATGAGATCCCGGTTAGTTTCCTAGCTTCAAGCCTTCAAGACGACTCAAGTTTGCTTAGTGGTGGGACGAGAAAAACTCGATATCGATCTTTCCAAACCTATACCCCAACGGTACCGTAAAACGCTAGCAAGCTTATTTGGGTACATTAGCGTGTACATTGTACACGCGTACACATGTACGTGTACTAACTGTACATTGGGGTAATAGCATAAAGTGAGAAATGCAGTACGGTAGTTTCTGTGAGTGACGGGTAACGTGGCTAGTCGAATGCGCCTAGCGGCTGTGGGATTGCTGCTGCTTCCCCTTCCCTAAATAATGCACTAACATTACTTCATACAATATAATAAATAAATACTAAAAAAAACTCAGGCCAAACAACATTTTCTGTGAAAAAATATCAATCGTTGCAACCCCTTGTTCTTCAGGCTTAGACGGTCTTAGGGCGTCCTGTGAAGACTTATCCCTACCTGTCCAGGCTTAGCTCGCGTTTTCGACCAATCTGAACGTGTCTTGTGTCTTAAGGCAAGACGTAAGGCATGCGAAGTCAGCGGAATATTTTCGGTCCCATAAATTAACGAAACACCTTTTAAGGAGCGATTTAAATAAATAATTTTAAACGATATTGTATGATTTTAAGAAAAATAAAACGGTAATTTGGAAAAAATGTTTTTTACTACTGAACGGTATGGTATGTATTTATTTTATATTTATAAGGAAGACTTCACATACAAAAATATATTATGTTTACATTAACGAATTATCTTTACACTGACGAATTATTATGTTCACACTGACGAATTATGTTCACACTGACGAATTATGTTCACAGTGACGAATTATGTTCACACTGACGAATTATGTTCACAGTGACGAATTATGTTCACAGTGACGAAGTATGTTCACACTGACGAATTATGTTCACAGTGACGAATTATGTTCACACTGACGAATTATGTTCACAGTGACGAATTATGTTCACAGTGACGAATTATGTTCACACTGACGAATTATGTTCACAGTGACGAATTATGTTCACACTGACGAATTATGTTCACAGTGACGAATTATGTTCACAGTGACGAAGTATGTTCACACTGACGAATTATGTTCACAGTGACGAATTATGTTCACACTGACGAATTATGTTCACAGTGACGAATTATGTTCACACTGACGAATTATGTTCACAGTGACGAATTATGTTCACACTGACGAATTATGTTCACAGTGACGAATTATGTTCACACTGACGAATTATGTTCACACTGACGAATTATGTTCACACTGACGAATTATGTTCACACTGACGAATTATGTTTACATTGACGAATTATATTTGCATTAATAAATTATGTTTACATAAACAATTCGAACAGAACGTCGTTGGATGGAGTCAAATAAATGGGTCCAATTGATATTTCGGATGTGGGGGCCTAACCTGATCTTTGAGTGTTATTCACCTTTCACTTAGACCATACTCCAATTCAATACGTTGCTGCACCGGTAGCACCGAGTTTCGGCTTTATTTTATCGATTTAAAACTTTTGATAACACTAGTGCATAATAGAGGGGATTACTGATTTTAAATTTATTTAATCTGTTCATTTTGTCAATGACTATTTGGTTAAGACGATATTAAGTAGAGATTTGGTAATTTTGTTTACAAATTGGTTTATTTATGAACATTTATTTTATGACTTTAAGGCGTTTTACCAACATGTGCTTCGTTATGATTGGTTCTGAGTAAATATTCCAAATATACGTATTCCCAAAGAAAATTATCGTATACAAGCCTTTTTTCCGCGGTTTTGCTTACGTAGTACACATTAAACACTAAGCCTTTAAAAGAAGATCGTCTTTTACCTACATTTAAATATTGCGAAATAAATAACCTACAGCTTGCTTAGTAGCGAAATCGCATCAAAATGCGTCCAGTAGAATTTAAATTATGCGATCATAAAGAAGGCCAGACAGACAGAAAAACAGATCTTTTATGTTTTATATTATACTAGCAAACCCCGGCAGACGTTGTCCTGTTATTAAAAGTTGATGTGTTGCAGCGCCATCTAATGGCGAGTTACAAGAAAGTCGATAGCATAGAAACCTTCTCCATAAAAAAGTACATACATGTGCCAACTTTTATGGTGATCGGTCAAAAGGTGTCGAGTCTATTAACATCAGATATACCAACATCCATTTTTATATATATAGAAGATAGAATAGATGCATTTAGAGAAGATGTTAATAATAGCAGTCAAAAAATGTTTATGCCACATTGCGAAGCGAAAATCAATAAAACGTGCACTATTGTTATTTCAATTTCAATTTTAGTGGCATTTTACATTTTTGGAAGTTTGAAAAATGCTCTTCTGGTGATTGCCAATGCTGCCGCAGAAATGTCTAGAAACGTAAGGACTACCTACGAAATATAATATGAATCCCAGTTCTTTGGTAATGACCATAGCTATAAGAATATTGGCACCAATTAAGCTTTTATTCCCTTCGGTTTCGAAACCTTATGCGGATGTGATCCCGAAGCCTGTAATCTCTTTATTAAAGACCTATCGTAACACTTGGCTGATACCATCAGTAACCCCATATTTATTGTTAAAATGGACCTTTGCCCTTAGCTATAAGCAAGCACCTATTAGATAAGTATCCCCACAAGGGCCAATATAGCATAAAATAAGCAAAAAAACATTTTCATCTATCCCTTTGCAGCGATCTATCCCTATGTGATAAGACAATAAACACATAATTTTACGATATCCCCATTTTGGGGCGAAAATCTCACTACCTCCAGTCAGCAGGAACCCTTATTATTTCGCGAGACAACGGTTCGAATTGGGTTCAACGCGAAACTATTGGATTGATAAAAAGTGCTGAAATATTCTTATTATCCCGGGCCGCAGCTTGTTTATTTGTATTTTCCTTAAGAACAAATTGAAAGTATATTTATATAATTATGTATATACTATATACCATATCTATATCCATCACTGTCACCAATCATTTTATTGCCCGCTGCTAGAAATAGGCCTCCCCATGTACATGTAGTGTATGAGTGATGTATGGCCTTGAAAACTGTGACAGTGTGATGGCGGCCGGCTTTAGAATGCAGGTAAAGGATAATAAAGCCGCTTTCACAAGCTATGAGTAATCTAAACAATCTCTAAAGAGAGGATTTACCACTCCGCTTGACCAGCTTGCCGTTTTAAGGGCATCACTCATGCCATCGACTTGAGAGTACACACTGGATATGTTATATGGGCACTGTAAGGCGGGCATGTTAGAGTTTAATAGCGTTCTATGTTCAGCAGCTCTCGAATTATTTAATTCACATGTGTTTTGAAAATGGAACATTCTTATTACGTAGTACTTAAGCATTTAATTGGACTTTTTAATAAAAACGTATGATGTGTCATCTAGTCTATTCCCATATCGATGACTCATGCACACGACAAAGTGGATGAGGATGCTTATATCGAAAAGTGGACGATAAAACGACTAATTACTGTTTTCAACCACTACCATAGCATCAGCCTATGTCTCTCCCAAGTCTCACAAGTCTCGCCACCACACACGATCTTTGGCTCCTTTCATCCAGTTGACGATTACATTCCAACCCCTAATGGATGAAAGTGTAAAACTTGTTTCATTCCTTGAGTTCTCACCAATAAGGCATTTTAGTTTAGTGTGGTGTTTATTAAATACTTATATATAAGCTTATATTTTATTGCTAATAAAGACTTTTTTATATAACAATAAACACTATAACAATATAGTATATATATATATATATCTATTCTTAATATAAGTTTGTTGCGTGTGCTGTTTATTATTATAAAAGTCTCCACATAAATCAAATTCATCACGAGTCGATTTACCTCAAAGCCTGGATGGGCCATTTTTACACATTTCCCACCCATTTTTACGAGGGGAGGGGAGCCACGGTAATGAAGTAACTGCCATCCTGTGTCATTGTCATTTATCATGTGTGGACACCCAGAGCCTTTATAGGTGAATGCCATCTTTGAAGCAAGGAATGATTTACTGATGATAGATAGAACTTGAATTTATTTATAATTTATATGCACAGATCATATTATTGTTTTGCGTAATAGTCCAGTAAAATTACGTTAATTTCTAAGGCGAAATCACATTAATACAGAATGGCGATTATTTTTCCTCTTTTATAGTTTATTAACCGTATGGTGACTGAATCCACCTAAAAATATAGCGGGAAATTTATTAAACTACTCATATTATACAAAATCTAACAAAAATGGTAATTGGTTATTGCCCTAAACAATTAATGATTTTAATTGTTTCGTATAATAAACAAATCCACCAATATAAACTAACGAAACTAAGAATATTACGCGATTATTATATAAAAATTAATAAAGTTTAAAATAAAAAATAGGTACCCTACTAATTACTATAAAGTACCTTAAATATGTTTCAATATTCTTGAAATTGATTACTGAAAAAAAAAAACTATTTTAAAATAATGCAATTTAAACATGTAATTCTACTGGACTCTAAGTGTGGTGACGAATGGAACAGTTTATTTGTAAGAAAATAGTTGAAAACGCTACGATTAAAGGTCTGATTACGGATTATGATACATATTTTCACATGCAGGTGAAAATATATACGATCGAAGCGATCACCTTATAGTAACCCTAAGTTTCTTAACCCCGGTTTCCACCTACCTATTCACTAGTAGATACCATTTACATCTATCTGTCTGTATAATGTAATTAGGAATCCGCCGACCGTGAGTCTAGGACGGAAATCCTGTTAATCCCACTTTGTCGTCCGCCCGTCTGTCTCCATCAAAACCGAATATCTCGGAGTTAAACCGCTGGAGCTAGAAACTTTGAACTGAATTTCCAAATAGATGCTAAATCCAGGCATGCGAAAATTTCTTAATTGTATAATTAACTAGTGTATTTATCATATACCGGGAAGCGCAGTGTGGGATGGGATACTCTCGGGCCAGATGGACCTACGTCTTGGTGTTCGCTGGTGGTGGCTTTCTGAGAACAGGTTAAGACTACCGTCAAATGTAATTATCATTTCGTTTCGAGAACAGGTCACTTCGTTTCGGGAGTAATTATTACTAGAGTAATAATTTACTAGAGCCCATTTCACCCAACCGAGACGAACACTCATCTCCATCCCATCCAATTGTATCGAGTTGAGAATATAAAAGTCTCATGGCAGCGCCAGATACATAGCAGATTTCGCTGTTTTCATAATATACCTATTTCATATATTTCGTAACAACAGTGTTCAAACAAAAATTGTAGACCTTTACGAATCCTATCCAATGTATACACATCATTTGTATGTATAATAGACGTCTAAATTATGTTGCGATTTTTTAAAAGTTTACTTCGTCATAATTTTGGAAGTACTAAATCGATTTAACTCGTCTTCGAAATAACCGAAATATAGATAAACGAATTTAATTTGTCACATTTAACCAACGGTAGAGAATGCCTTAATAGGGCATTAAGTCCGCCTCTGTACAATATAGTGCAAAAGTAAATAAATAAATAAATCCAAACTATTTTTCTGATAAATTTCATTTCAATCGGTTAAAATGTGGATAATGCTGATAATCCGTTACCGCGCCTCTGCATCAAAAAATGAATACAAAGTTTTGAAATTTGTTGAAATTTACATAAATTCTTAGTCGATAAATGACTATCCTTACTCAATAAATACTAATTTAGGCTAACACAAGCACATCGAACACGTAGATACAGCGAAATTTAATATTTACACGCCGAATGTACATAGCCGAAACTCAGCGCAACCACACGAAGCGAATTTTCGACAAAAGTGTAAATAGATAGATATCGTTCGCGACAGGTCGACTCGGCAATCGGGGTACGCGGTCGCGCGGGAGGCACATCCCAGTTCCCACACACCCGCGTGACGCTCGCGCTGCCCTGTCTTCAGTGTTGTACGCATCGCGTTCATGCAAGCATCGATCGATAACCTTTCTTCTGCACTTTCATCATGTTTATAATAAAAAACGCTAAGTTTAAATATACGATAATGACTTTTCCGAGTGGTTCAAATATAGATTTCTCGGCCCTGAAAAAACGACCGTTTATACATGATCAAGCACAGGAACTAGCTAGAAAAGTGTTACAGAATTGTGAGTTGGAACGCAAAAATAATTCATACAAACTTAATGTTAATTAGGCGCTACAAACATAATTTTATCAATCGAGTTATAAGGTTAATAAACATTTTTATATTATGTATGTAAAGAAACTATATTTCTTTAATTTGTACAGCGCTCTTCTGTCCATGGACCATGTACCATGTAAACAGTGACCATGTACTCCATGGAGGGCGCTGTGAATAATGGCGGCCAACACGGTTGGTAAAGCAGCTGTTTGGAAGTTGACAGAACTCACGGTCATTGCGTATATTGTTTGATTATTATAAAAATTGTATATGAAGGAATTGATAATTTAAATAATAGACTTTTTAGACATTTAGACACATCATTTAGACCACAAAATCTCCAAAAATGGACAATATTGAGGCAGACACAAAGATGGCGAACATGAAGTTATTTTATTAAACTTTTAAAACTATATATTAATTCGACATGTTCGGTTATAAACCTAAGGCGATAATGCGAAAATTGTGAACACCAACATAGATTCTGTAGCAAATTAATATACCATTACAGTGTTTTTCATATTTTACTATCTAACTAATATCAAATTTTATAACCACTCTAAATTATTACTTACCTGTTCTATTAAATTATCATAGGTCGGTCGGTCACCTATAATTAATTAATTATAGCTGAAAATTTGGAACAATTATGGCTTTTGTCGTATAATATATTTATCTAACAGCTAACACATGTATATAGATCGGTATTGTGAACAAAATTAACTAAACTTAATATAGAAATAAGGTAAGGTTATTTATTACCTCACTAGCTGTGCCCGCGACTTCGTACACGTGGAATATTGGTTTTTAAACTTTAAATTGGGATCGCTTTTCTTCCCGTCAGCCGATTTCGATGAAACAGAGCCTATTCGAAGCACCAAGCTAAGCTTAATCAACATCGGGAAAACTCATTAAAATTCGTTCCGTAATTTTGGAGAGTAACGTTTTCGAACAGACAGACAAAATTTTTCAGAATCGTCTTTTTGTATTCTGATACTCTTCCTTCATCGCCTCCAATCAGTTTTTGGTAAATATATTCAATGTACAGACACGCTGGTTCTACAGTTTTATTATATGTATTATCTTATTACGCGAATAGCTGATTATACGTAAGAGACATGAATGCCAATCCGCGTATCATTTCGGTTTTTATCCCATCTATCGAGCTCCTTCTTCAAATGTTTTTTTGGTGGGAAATTGATGACATAGTCAGTGTTGCTAATAGTATAAAAAATGTATTAATGAATGCAGACCATGTAATAAGACCACGGCGTATGTACGCGCGGCATTCAGGAAAAAATCGCCAGAAAACATCCAGAGTGCCGTTTTCGCCATCTGCGCTATGATTTATATTCACTGTTTTGTGAGAAATACGTTGCTTTTGTGAGACCATAAATCAGCTAAGTCAGAGTCGAGACGTTTGTGTCGTAAATAAAGAATTTTGTCTTCGACTTTGTATTAATACGGCATTTGACTTAGAACGCAGTTGTGGAACACCGCTGCACACATATAGATAGGTAAGACATTTATTCAGAACACAGTTACAAAGGCAATGACAAAACATACACAAAACATAGTATATAAAACTGGACACACTCGACTGGCCACGTAGCCCCCTCTCACACAAGACTATCTTCAAATGAACTGCATTTCCTACTTTATCGTACCCATGTTTCGATAGTGAGTGAGATATTCCAGAGCCCATTCCCATCCCATTCCCATCCCATCCCTCCCCATTTCCCCAATTCATTCCTTAATCTACAAAGGTAGGCAGCGCATCATTCTGGACTGATGTTGGCATGTATCGCTGATGTCTATGAACGACAGTATCCACTTACCATCAGGTGGACTGTATGCTCGTCTGCCGCCTTTTTCTATAATAAAAAAATACAACCCTGGATCCAGCTCAGCTTTAGCTGTGTGTCTGTGCTGTGTATATTTATTATAGCTAAATATAATATACAAATTTAATTTTAATTGGTAATTAACATCATCTCTATATTTATAAAAAGCAATGTCTGTCCTTTTCTCTGTCTGTTCGTTTACTGAACGGATTTTATTCGATGTTCAATATCAAATAGGTTATCTACTCCGGATGCTTTTAGTATACAAGAGATTAGTCTACTCGTATGTACCACGCAAGCGGAGCCGTGGGCCAAAAGTTAGTTTTCATATACTTACAGGTCGTTTTAAAATTCCGATTGGCACCTATAAGACTTTTTAAATTTAATATTTTGTTCTTGGCTTCACAAAATGAAAAGCCTTTTATAAGTATGTAATGAATTCCTTCATCGTACAAAGTTTTTAAAATTCGTTTTGGCACCTGTTCTCTTTTAATTAATAAACTTTATTTGGTATGAGCAAAAACTAAAGCAAAAACTCTATAGAGATACAGATTTAGTAGTGAGAAGTGAGAATGAAATAGATTTAAAGCTCATATTTAAACACACATCATAGGTACCACTTCACACTCCACCATTTATCTGTCCTGTTTACCACACGACTATTTACTCGTTTACCTTGTCCGTATATCAAGTGTAAAATCTATTTAAGGCCGCCTAAATATACGTATAATAAATAGTAAGAACGAAAATTCTGTAAAAACTATAAAGTGATGAAGACAGCAAGTATATGAAGGAACTAAGTAAAACCAACCAGATGTAAATGAAACCAAAATAATCTACTTAGCTACAATTGGACGTCTCTCAGGCTCAGAGACACTTGAGAGATTGAGAGCAGTCTCTCAAGTACATCTTTCTTGAATTTAGGCAACGATTCCTTAAACACATCGACTGAATTGGAAAAGCTATGGTCATGTTGTAGTAAATCTTTACCATCTCATCACAAACCTAAATTAGAATATTTTAATTAGATAATATATCTATTATATCGATTATATTTTATATCTATTATCCCTAATGCCCGGAAGTCTCTGAGATTCAGGTAAAACCGTCGCAGGCACACTGTTAAAGATGACCTGCGCTGTGACACGGGTGAATTGCAATCGATCGCGTGACCGTCTGTTGACTTGTTAACAGGAGGGCGTTCATAATACGAAATTACGGGCCAGTTCATTTCGATAGCGTAAAGTGACTGTGATAAGAGCTCACAATAGGTCCTCTCGACTCTGTTCATTCTACACTTACATTTTACGTTCTACACTTATTCCTTCCAAAGTCAAGACTGTGTTGTAATTGCGGCAGAATAAACGATTTGTCTGTCGTTCCTTTTCTTCCTTTATTCAGATAGGTAAAAATTCAACTCAATTACTTTTTTTTATATTCATCACCACGACAAATAAGCTTAGCAAATGAAGCCCTATAAGCGCCTTAAGACAATAGATAAATGACAAAATTTATAATCCTGTTCTAACGAGTTTAATCATTGAGTCGGACGCTCGAATCGTGTTAACAAATTTGGCCGATTAAGAAAATTAAATTTGCCCCCTTGTTCTGACTTGAGAAACAAATTAGTGACTTTACAGATTGTGCCAACCTTATTATTAAACGACGCCACAGTGTAACAATACTCCAAAAGAATCTTGCTGTAAAAAGCAGTATGTAAAATACTTAATGTTGATTGTTCTTTGCATGTGGCACGTGTGTAAGGTTGTAAGGTTAATGAAGGTTAATTTTGGATACAAATCCGAAACAAGAAATTTGTTAATAGATTGCATCGTGGTCGCAAACGGAGCACGCAACTCTTATGTATAAAACTTTGAAATGAAACATTCATCCAATTTCTTAAATGTGCTTACATTGATAATTGAACAGTAGATATTTATTTATGACTACCTGTGCATTGCATGCCCGTCAATTTTTTTTGCACATAATATATATAGATAATATATGCCTATGTCTATCTGAAATAATGTACCTTTCAAATGGTGAAAGAATTTTTGAAATCGGATTAGTAGTTTCGGAGATTACCACCTACATCCAAACTTACAAACTACCTCTTTATAATATTAGTATAGATTGAAACGGTCTCTAAACGCGTATGTTTGCTTATTTTATTTTAGTCGACATTTTGGACCCGTGACCAGTACAGTGACCAGTACTCTGTGAGAGAGGGATAACGTGGCCAGTCGAGCGCGCCCAGCGGCTGTTGGATTGCAACGTGCACTCTCGCCCCCAAAGCACTCGTATCTCTCTCTCTCTCATCACTATTTAGAAAACAAAACAAAATCAAAATGTATAAACATATAATGGGTACTCTTTTCACATCAACAGTTAGCATTTATTATCAGAAACACTACACTATAACACAAGAGAGTTAATTTCTTTATCAGACGAACGATTCCTGATTTTGGTTACTGCATTTTCCGATATTGAGAAAACAGAAGAGCTAGAATCGCTAGTTTGTACCTGCGTATAACTACAATTAGGTGTTTCATAAATTTCTCCATTTCTAGATATTTTTTTCCCTGAACCAAAACTAGTAAATTTCAGAAACCCTAGGTGCGACATCAAATATGATACATAATAACGCTGTGGAACAAAAGGAATAAACCACAGCACTGTTTTAACTGATGTAGTTAAGCACAGATCGACCAACTTGAAGGGTCGATGGTAATAAGACGATTTTTTAGCTATGAATGAAATGATAATACTTATAGCTAAAGAAATGGATGTTGCCTAAGACAAGAATAAGTACTTGAATTAATCCTAGTTTCACTTATAGGTAGGTACATCAATCTCGTATTCAAATAGCATTCAATTTGGACATAATTCACGTACTAATTAACAGACGTGCCAAACATACAGAACACCCTTTGAAGCCCTTTGAGTGACGAAGTAAACATAATCAAATAGTTGTTATGTAAACGGGTTATTCACGACTTCTATGAGCATATATTTATTTTGTATCTGACAACTATAAAATACCCTAACGTCGACTGCTGAATATGGACCTCTTCATACACATTCTCTTCTGCATGAGGGATATATAAATCGTCACGCTGGTCAAGCGGGTTGGCGAGTCTTTTAGAGGTTGTGTAGTTCCTCAGGGCTTTTGGTAGCGGCAGTGTTATCCCTTAGTTGCTTTTATACGAGTATATCCACAGGAAGAAGTGGAATGAAGTGGTCCTATTCTAGAGCGGTCTATACCTTTGGTTTTCTCTGCTACTGAATATAAGCAGAAACCTGTATCCAGTGTATGTTCCTATATATATAGTGTGTAGCCTTGGGGGAGTCCAAGGCCACCAACCACACATAATACCTTCAAGTGATTGGTCCACCCCACGCTTACCGGTATGTAACTGTGCGAACTCCAAGGTACAGTTAGGGCAATGTTTGTCCAGGAAAGAATTTGTATCTGGCAATTTTTTGACTGACGGGAAACACTGTTCTTAGGTCGTATTGTATTATGTTCTCCATTGCAATGTCACATTTTTATGGATATATTTAAATATACTTTTCCCAACTTGATTATAACATGTTTGTTTGTTAACAACGGAAAAATAAACACCAGCCAATAAACCCAATCTTCTGTTTTTCTTATCTCGCCACTATTAAGAACTGATGATGAAGATTTGTGCTCAAATAGTCCACGTATCAAAGTAAGACGTCAATATACGTGAACTGAGGTATTTTCATGAAATAACTCATTTAATAAAGAAGTTTATAGTGAAGAAGGAACAAACTGTAGTGTTCATTTATGTTGTACTAGGCACGAAGTTTAATAGACGCCACTACACCCCCTTCTGCAAACAACTACTAAATAATTGATCGTAACCCTTTGTATGTTTTATTCATACAGGGCTGTAAACCGAACTAGACTAATGAAAAGGGACACGCGTCAGTATGGGCCGCGTATTACACCGTACGACAACAATAATTATATTTGGACACATATTAAACAAAGCGAGCAACGGTCTATATATGATATATTTATAGATAGATACAAGTATAGATAGATAAAACTTAATTGTACACTTAAACAAAACAAGACAGTAACGGTCATTGTAACATGAAATGCACAAAAGGCGGTTTTATTGCTATTAGCGATATCTGTCACAACTTTAGGGTAGAGAGGAAATAAAATTTTAATCACAGGTTGATAGTTGGTGTACAGTATACAGAAATTACATATAATACGTATATATCAATATACATAGCGTTCACATACATACACATATCACTTATATTAATCAGTGTAGTGAGATGTATCAGTATATGAGGAGTAGTCAACGTACCTCGCTCACTACCGAAACACATACATACGTATATTGCAGAGGAATTTGGTAGAGATGGGAAATGCATTTTACATTTTACCTAAGAGAGTGGTAATTTGACCCGTCGCGGTGCTCAGCGCATGCGAGGTTCGTATCGGTGTAACACGAGGCCGTTAACAAACTTGCAATAATACTTCTGTGCGTTTGGCAACTTGTCCGTAGTTTCAACTAACAAAGTTTTGGGTTGTTTTACAGCTATCCTGTCTATTGTTTAGTTATAACCGTAACATATAACCGTCTTAAGGTTAGCACATATTAAATATCTTATCTAGAGCCGATGGTGACCGTATTTTATAGGCTGATCTTGGACCGTACTTACAAGTTAGTATTGGAAGTTTCTTGTATTATCTTCAGTTTACCTTCTTAACAGCTCCATAAGTGCTATTTATTTTTCAGTATTTTTTAAATTATGTCTACGTTTAACAATTTAGAGAGTACGGAAAAGAGATAGTATAGGAATCCACCGAGATGTGCTATTAAAAAAGAAATATATGTTGAACCAAAAGCATGTATGCATGCAATGTAGAATGTGCGCATTGGTTTTTATAAATTGTAATAAAATGTAATGATGTAACAGGACATTAATGAAATTAATGAATGAAATGCGAAGCGTAATGATACAGATTTTTTCTTATTCAAATGAGCGGGTTCTGAGCAGGTAGGTATGCTGTGTAATTCTTAGAGAGATCGTTATAAATAATGTATGCATTGGTTTTGGTAAATATACCAAACCGATATATAATTTTACCTTCTGCTATGTATTGCTAAATAAAAATACCCAATAATTATTGAGAAAGGGTTCGTCAGTATGACGTCAGTCAGACGATACTTAATAAATTGCCAGAAAACTATATGGTTTAAAGAATCTATTTAAGAAGCACAATCTTCAATAACTTCGGAGACAGCGCATCCTCAATACCTGCTTATTTATTAACTACTAGCGACCGGTTTATAAGTTTTTTTTTTTTTTCAAAATTTTAAAATAAAATATAGCCTATATTAGACACGGATAATATAGTTTCCTGTTTGTGAAAGAATTTTTGAAATCGGTTGAGTAGGTAGTTCCAGAGATTACAATTTACAATTACAAACATACAATTTTACCTCTTTATTATATTAGTATAAATAGATTACACTTATATTTAGATAATTACAGCTGGAAAATCTATTTAATTGATACAGTAAATACATACAGTCAATTTTAAACAAATTACTAGTTGAACCTGTAACCCTCAAACCTGTATAAACCTATATCTGGAGGTTCAGCGTTCACATTCTGTTACGCAATTGACACAATGCTTTCTGTTTGGCATTTATTTTAGTACGTTCTTGGGTGTAGTATACCTGTATACGTCCTGCATTCCTGTATGCCTGTGTATAATATTGTGAGAGAGTGTGTGTATGAATGTGTATGTATAATATGTATGGCAGGTAATTTACATTATGTATATAACTTTATATGTAATGACTCTTTGCTGTTACTCGCTCAATACGTTCCTACGTAACTAGCCCACGGTCCCCTAACTATACTGACCTCCCTAACCCTTTGCGACAATCACAAGGGCACCTCCGTCCCTGGGGTGACCACGTAATGAGAATTCCACAACCCCCGCATACTGGCGTCCAATGTTAATAGTCACACATTTGTTTTGTCCGGGACGAGGGATTTTGACTTTTGACTTTTTATTTGAGTAGCATTTAGTAGCATAAAATTATTTTTACCTATTTTTTTATAGGAAAAAGACGGCAGACGAGTATACAGTCCACCAGGTGTTAAATGGATACTGTCGTCCATGGCCACCTACCTTTCGAAATGAAGGAATGTACCTATTTGGAGAAAGGATTGGGAAATTAAGGAGGGATAGGATAGAATGACATGGGAATGGGTTCTGGAATATCTCAATCACTACCGAAACACGTACGTATATTAGGGAATATGGTAAAGTGGGAAATGCTATTAAATAAGCTTTTGCTGCTTGTTTTACAGACCTTAAAAATTGTATGTTATATTTGTAAGTTTTATCTATCTATTTACCTACGATCTTTTGGTTGCAAATATTCTCACTACAATGAAGATACACCTACATCTGTTATCTAATCTATACACCACCTGTCGAGCTATTCAGTACGCAGTGCTCAGACCCTGGAAACTCGCTTTGTGTGATTTGAAAGCCTTTGAAAGCAAACCGGGCTATACAACCCAGTTACATATATCTTATATGTCGTGTTATTCGTGGATTTGTATTTGTGCAGATACTGAATAGATTAATCGTCTTATATATCATTGTCTTAATCTGTTTAGTGTACAATTAATTTTATGTTTGTTGCAGAACTATAATCTTATAAATTTCTATCATCTGTTGAATTGATACTGGATTATTATTTCAAATGGTTTTCATCAAAACTCCTCCTGTATTTCTTTATTAAAGGTCACCAACAGAGTATAAATGTTTGAGTTACATGCATGAGTACATGAGTTAAGTGAGTTACATGAGATACATGAGTTACACGAGTTACATGTGTTACACGAGTTACATGAGTTACATGAGTTACACGAGTCACATGAGTTATATGAGTTCCATGAGTTACATGAGTTACACGAGTTACATGAGTTACACGAGTTACATGAGTTACATGAGTTACATGAGTTACAAGAGTTACAAGTTACACGTGTTACACGAGTTACACGAGTTACACGAGTTACACGAGTTACACGAGTTACACGAGTTACACGAGTTACACGAGTTACACGAGTTACACGAGTTACACGAGTTACACGAGTTACACGAGTTACACGAGTTACACGAGTTACACGAGTTACACGAGTTACACGAGTTACATGAGTAACATGGGTTACATGAGTTAACACTCATGTAACTCATGTATTAATGTATAAATGTCGCCCTACTTAAAGGCGACGACAACATACTTAAAAGTAACTTAAAAGTAAACACAACCGAAAACAAAAATTTATTTTCTTTTATTTATTCCCAAATGTACATTTCTGCTTCAATTTAAAAGTAATTTCCCTAAACTGTAAGCACAATTTGTTGGCAGTCAATCTCTTTACAATTTTCTTAGAATGGTAGGGTACAATTACAATTTCTCGGTAAGGGGAGAGTGCATGCTGCATTCCCACAGCCGCTGGGCGCACTGGAACCGTCACGTTACCCATCTCTCACAGAAGACTACCTTGAATTGTACTGCATTTCCTATTTTATCGTATTTCCCCAATGTACGTATCTTCATTGTAGTGGGGATATTTGCAACCAAAAGACCGTAGTTAGATAGAAAGATGAAACTTACAAATATAACACACAATTTTATGTAAAACATGCAGCAAAAGCATATTTAGTAGCTCAGTCAGCTCAGCAAAAACTCAGCTGAGGTAACTGAAGTAATGTACTGCATTTCCCACTTCACCCTATTCCCTAATGTGCGTACGTGTTTCGGTAGTGAGTGAGATATGACAGAGCCCATTCCCATCCCATCCTCTCCCTCCCCATTTTTCCAATCCATTCCATAATCTGCAATGGTAGGCAGCGCATTCGAGGGCGCGCCAACGTTTCGTTATTCTGGACTGATGTTGGCATGTACCGCGGATGTCTATGGACGATAGTATCCACTTACCATCAGGTGGACTGTATGCTCGTCTGCCGCCTTTTTTCTTTTAAAAAAAGAATTTATATTTATACATTCTTTAAACCGAAATTATGGTTATGTATCCTTATACATGTGGCCGTGTGGTGTCGGCTGGCTATACAATATCACCACCTCAATTCTTCCCGTGGGTATCGTAAAAGGCGACTAAGGGATAACACAGCCGCTACCATGAGCCCTGAGGAACTACACCACCTCTAAAAGAGTGGACTCGCCAATTCGCCTGGCCTGCGTGGCGTTTTATAGCCTTACAACTCATGCACAAGACAATGTGACAAGTGGACGCCCATGTCCAACAGTGGATAGTGGATACTGAAAGGGCTGGTTGCAATCCATTGGATCCTTATACATAACCCTAATTTATTGATCCCTTGACAAAGATATGATTTAGAACTACGAGTAATTCAATTCGCAGTAGCGTTGTATGGTCTCCAAATATGTAAAAACCCAACTCTTTCTTCACTTTCTACCATCTTTTAAACAGATTCCAAGCGAAAGTAACTCCATAAAACAAAAATACGCAGTACATCATTCGCTGAAGTTTTGTAAGAATCTTCGCAAAGAATGTTAAGGCACAGCCCTAGAGCTGTTCTTCCACTGAAAATGGAAAAACTTTGATTGTCAGTACTTTTTTGTCACCCCATGATTTGGACATTTTATTTCCGAATGAATCCGTCTTTGTTGACAAAAATGCGGAAGTTTTTTAAAAGGTCTTTATAGAACGTGTCCTCTGTTTTAGGAATTTTAGAAATAAAGTTCAAGTAACTCTTGTTAGTTACATATTTAGTTAAAGTGAGCTTACCGACTAGAGTACACACGGAAATATTGTATTACAACATTAGATATAGTGACATAGTATGCACCTGTAGAATCAGCACATCCTATTTATAAACCTATGTCAGAGGAGGGGTCGAGAATTCAACACAATCTAACAGTATGATGATGTTATAACCAGGTTATTCGATTGATGCAACTCAATGAAAAACAAATGAAAATTTTGTTAGCCTGTACATCGCAATTTATTTAAAAAAAAATACATTTAAGCTGTATGTAATTTATACATATAACATACATATACATATAAACCCAGAATACATATAATTTAACTACACATAATTACTCAAATTCGTCTATAAACAAAGAGTCATTATGAATAACAATATATAAAAAATAACATGAAAAACATCAATAATGGTTCATTGTACACCGAAATAAAAAAGACTAAAAAAACTAACATACCTACGGAAATGGCGAGCGAACAAAAGGCTGCAATCTGCACAATAACAAACCCGTATAATTGGAGAGACAGGGGCTGTACGGGACGAGTGCAGAGTGCAGTTTGCGCTTGATACAATTATCAAATAGCTTGTTGATGGAAAACACGATAAGAACAATTAATACAACATTGACATATACATACATAGTAATCTAAATTTATGGTTAGATATAAAATATATATCTAACCATATCTAACCATCTTGGTCTAACCATAAATATTCTTGCTAAGAAAACATTGTTTTTTTTTTATTATCATTTCATTGGAAGAAGAATGTTCATAATTAACAATATTAACTTTTTTTTAAAAAATAAGGCGGAAGACACCCATCCGCGATACATGCCAACATCACTCCAGAATGACGAACATTGATAAACGTTGCCACGGATGCACCGCCTAAAAGCTACCATTAAGTAGATCCAGTCATCATCAAGTCCACTCGTCTGCATTTACTTATTTACTTAAATAACTAAATGCCACCTACATTTACTTATTTAATTGTGAAATGTAGTGGTTACATTATAATTGTTCCCCTACTTACAGGTTATCACGACATGCCATTCAAATTACATTCATACTAGGCCAATGGCCTACATAAAAACTTACACATATATTTACATTTACATTTTATTTTACATACACTAATACAAAGAAATAATACATTAATCATTTACTAGAGACGAATGAATAAAATAATTGTATTGTTTCAATTACATTATACGTTATTAGATGTTGTAATTATTTTAATATTTTGCTGTAAATTTTATAATTATAATTTTATTATAAATTACGTTATTATTAATGGACAAATCATTGTACGCCCATGGAGTGTATTACAGAGGAACACACCATCGCACCTGTGACATCTCTTCACCTGTAATTATCACAATGGAATACTGAAAAATTTGGAAACTTGTAGAATATATTTCGTACTGTATTTTTCAATAAGAGCGTTTGTATCTTTATATGATATAATTACGTATTCAAATAACTAAGATATACGAAATCATTCTGTGAAAATGAAAATATTTTGGAATAATTGCTATGTTTATGATATACTTAATAAAAAGGTTTATATTTCGCTAAATTTTGAAGTTAAAACAAATGGGTCCGGTAGCCCCAAAAGATTGAACGTAAACTTTTTTAAAAAAGAACGTGGCTATTATCTATGCATATGAGTTGTATGTCGTATGTTTGGACTCATCGAGGTTGACAACTTTTGTATTAGCACTTCTTTTCTCTAAATCATCTAAAGGAGGTGGACTCGTCAATTCACTTGGTCGGCGCGGTGTTTAGGAAAATTTTCCTTCCTGCTGGCGTCTGCATTGGTCTTTCTATAGGAGTACAAATACGATTTATTTTTAAATTTGAAGGCGGCATACTACCATGCACTCCACCTGTAGACTGTATGTAAGTGGATACTGACGTCCATAGACATCCGCGATACATGCCAACATCAGTCCGGGGTGACAAACGTTGGCACGCCCCCGGATGCGCTACCTAACTTTTGATATGTACGAATTGATTTGAAGGAAGGGTTGGGAAATGACGGGGGGATGGGAATGGGCTGTGGAATATCGCACTCACTACCGAAACACGTACTTGCATTAGGGAATAGGATATAGTAGGAGTGCGTCCAGTGTCTGTTGGATTGCAACGTGCACGTATTATTTATTATATTTGTAATTATATTTTAAGGTTAAATCGGCGATAAAAGATAACATCGTACATAAATCTGCTTGGAACAACAAAATCTTGAGCATATGTGTGTATCCATTAATCAGTAGGTACTTGACTCGCGTGATTACTAGTGATTTACTAGGGGAGGTCTGTGCTCCACCAAATTGATGTAATTATTATTACGCAAAAACTTAATTTTCTTTATTTGAAGTTTGCTAAAGTACCACGTCTCATGCCATAAATTATGCAGGACCCCTCACAAAACACAAAATTACTTCCTGACATATTTTTTTTTCGGAATCGAAATAGGGGAGGGGTGGAAATGTATAGTAATTTCGATTTCGCACCCCAGAGAGTGATTTAAACCCCTGCATTTATTTTCTTGAAAAATATTTTGCACATTGTAAGCATTTATGATTTTTCAAAATTAAAAACTTATAATCTAGTAGATGTTTATATCTACTGGAAACAAACACGAAATTAATGGACATAAATGGAATGTATTTTTTTACAAATGTAATTTCTTTCAGTCGTGGTACAAAAACGTACACAAGTCATTAAAATCAATTTCAAAGATACGGCACTGCAAACACATTACTAACGCAATTCTTTCTTTGCATTAAAAGCAATACCAACATACAGCCACTAAGCCACCGGAAGTTGTCCGGAAATGGTGGCGTGTTTCCGGTTACACGCTGCTTTCAGACAGCCTCGACACGGCCGTAAATAAATATAAATGATATGAACATACTGAAAACGGTGTGAAGTTTCCGAGGGACGAAACAAAAAAAAAACGTATAAACTAAACGTGTTCGTAAACCGAAACCGAATGTGACAATTTTCGGAATGATGTAATTAATTTCAAGTTGCATAATTCATATAGATATGTGTGTATGTATATGCATGTATGTATGTATTATATATTATTTTAAGTATTGATTATTACTCGCTTCGGTTTATAAGTTTTTTATATCAAAACGTTTTTTTCAAAATTTCAAAATATAATATAGCCTATATTAGACATGGATAATGTAGCTTCCTAGTTGTGAAAGAATTTTTGACATCGGCTCAGTAGTTCCAGAGATTATCCCCAACATACAAACACACAATTGTACTTCTTTATTTTATTAGTATACATAACGTTGTTTCACTCACATCTGCCATACTATACTCGTATAGCCCCAATGTTGGCTGGGAGAAAATGCTTTATAGCATTAAGTCCGACTTTTGTTATTTAAGTGTAAATAAATAAATCAGTCCGATAATGACATCCATGTTTGATAAACATATTGTTTTATACGCTTATAAAATTGAAGTAAAAGTACACACAGAGCCTAGTTAAAACAGTGTACAGTAGATATGTCATCATCTAAGTGGTCAGTTGTCTGACATCCGTTTTGTTTATACGATTTGAGAAACTAAATGGACAGGAAACTGTCGTATACAATGTTACAGTGAATGCAGTAGAAATCTCAGGAGAGCCAAATAGCAAACCATTCATTATGACTGCGTAGTTGGTTGCTTTGTGGTATGATATGGATGGCGTATACTCTATGGAGGGGGCGAATGCACATTGCATTCCCATAGCCGCTGGGTGCACCCGACTGCACATCATTACCCCTCTCACATGGAAAACTACCTTGAAGTGTACTGCGCTTCTCACTTTATCCTATTTGCCAATGTACGTACTAGTACGTGTTTCGGTAGTGAGTGAGATATGTCAGGGCCCATTCCCATTCCATCCTATCCTAGCCCCCCATTTTCACAACCCATTCTCCAAATCCATTCCTATGTCTCGAAAGGTAGTCAGCACAGCCGAGGGCATGCCAACATTCGTCACTCTGGAATGATGTTGGCATGTATTGCGGATATCCATGGATGACAGTATCCACTTACCATCAGGTGGACTTGGATGTAAGTCTGCCACCTTTTTTCCCAAAATAAAAAACATGATAAGCCCAAAATAATGCTCTGCTGTGCGTAGAAGATCTACATTTTCTTTCCAATATTTATGTATCATGCATGCTACTTATGTAGTTATTTATTTAAACTTTACAGCACTAAAAAGGCGAATTTAATAGGCGAGCAGCACAGCCCTCAAAATTGCACTTTAGTGACCGCCCTAGTGGCTAATTTTGACGCATTTTATTGTTTTCTATCTCGCTGAATACGAATCTGAAGTTATTTTTCACCTAAAAGTATGGCAACATTACGATAAAATTAAATGGCTTTTAAATCAAAAATTCGAAAAATAGATACTTTTTTTTCAATTCGCCATATCTCAGGCAATTATCAAACTTACCCTTTGAAATTTTTACAGCTTCCTCTTTAAACCTTTGTTGAAGAAACAAGAGTAGTCCAAAATTCTAAAAAATACTTTGGTAATTTCTTTATCCAGATCAATTCTAAAGTTGCTTCGAGAATCATTCTAAAGTTCGTGCGAACGATGTCGCTGGCAATACCTAGTATTTAAATAATTCTATTGCAATCAGTTAAAGGTTTTTTTCACGCGAATCACTAAACATGAATAAACCAACGCACCGTGTAATAGGAATAAAATACCCCACCAACATTTCCCCCGGACATAAGGACTGCTATATTTTATTTTTCCAGACGAAAACCATTAAGAGCATCTGAAGGTAGGCCTCGCTTTTCACCCATAAATAACTACAGTCTTGGATAACGGAAATAAGAAAATAACTTTATGGAAGAGCCATTGGCTTAACTATTATAGCATTAACTTTTTAGGTATTCGCTTTTGGACACTTATTTATATATTAAGTAATTTATTTGGACTATGTGGTGTTGGCTGGCGAATACCCATTATTCCCGTACTTCAAGACCAAGGCCGCAAATTCGGTACAGTGGAGCGTGCAGCGGGTCGTTCAAGCGTTGTATTGAGCGTGCATTGTCGAGTGCAGTGTGCACGCAACTAGTTTTGGCTGGAGCGGGGCGTTTAGTGTATATTGTCCAATCAGGAACGGCCACTCAATAACAAACGTCATCGCTAATATACGTCAGTATTTTTTTATAACCACACAAAATCTCTTTCACTGGAAAATCTTGACACACTGAATAAAGCCACTCTTGTATATCCTAGTCGAAACAAAAACATGGAAAGGCTCAAACGCTCTATCAAATACGCCTTCACGCAATTTCAATATGTTAACCGACCCAGAGTGCACGTTAACTACAACGCCCCGCTCTACCATTGGACGGGACGCTTAACTGCACGTTGTTACCAAGACACCTCAAGACTTGTCTGTATGTTCAGTAGCGCAGCGTGCACGCTCAAAACGACGCCCCGCTGCACGCCCTACCGTTCCGAATTTGCGGCCTAAGGGATAACAAAGCTGCTACCACAAGCCCTAAGGCACTCCATCCTATCTCTGAAACAGTGGATAAAGTTAAGCGACATCATATCATTCTCAATTTTATTAAATCCTTGTGACTAAAGCTTTATATTAAACTGTTTCAATTAAACCGAGTAACGCTATAAATTTGTTCGTTTAAAAATAGAGTTGCCTTTGAAAGTAATATGCAGGATATGCACAATTTAAATGTGGGCAGCGCTGAATAAAGCGGTGCCTAACCTTAGAGGTTTTGCCATACTGGAATGATACCCAGGAAACCTGTAGAATCGCCAATATTAACAAACTGGTATAAGTCTAGAGACATGCCATATTTTGATTAGAGGTAGTGATTATCTGTATACGTAACCAGACGTAATCATCCACTGCTGGACCATGGGCTTACTCATGGACATTTTTTGGTGTGTGAGAGATGTTTGGTTGATGAGTGTATCTGCGGCCGTGGGCAACTGGACGCTCGGTTGCAAGACGCGTAAATACTTTTAAGTGACCTTCATGTATGCAGGTTTCAAAAACTAAACTAGAACTATAATACTTTCGAGCTACTGGTTGCGTGTCGCCGCGTCCTGCGTATGTCCGAACATCGTGACATCGCGTGTCCGAAGTCTTAACGGAAAAGTTTGTAAATAAACACTTATGTTTTTACACACGTAAAAACGTAAAATTACGAATAATATTTAAAGTAGAGAAATTGTACTAATAAACGTTTAATTCTTTACAAGACAGACGAGGAAATGACTAAAATAAATAAAAAAAAAGAATATTCGCAGGCAAAGCCAAAACCGTAAGATAAGTCTTTAAAGCCATTGACAAAAACAGCACAAGATGGATGAGCAAAGAGGTCGCAAGTGGTACATGGAACTATACTCCGCGTCAGGAAGTGTGGGAAATGTGGTGGATTCCGGTCGCCGGTGGCGAAAATACTAGGGGTCAAACGGGTGTTTATGCTTGCTTGGCATAGGTTTTTATATCTAATTTATAGATACCATAGATGTATATTTTTGTTTCTAATCACAAAGATTAACAAAGCGAATGAGCGAGAAATCAATTTATGTAAATCTTAAAAGTTGTCAGGTCGAATTTGTAGGAGATAAACTGCCAGCTGATGGAAAGCAGTCTTTGTGCAAGAAAGATTTTTCTTTTGGCAGGTTTAACAGCATGGCTGGGCTCAACATGGCCATTAATACCACTAGCGTGTATCTCATTTAGTCAAACAAGCAGAACTTACCATTTAAGTACTAGTTTGTATTTGCATACTTTCTCGCCACCTCCTGATACTTTATCAGAAGGTATCAAAAAGTCAGTATCAGCTAGATTTAATTGTTACTCTATCAGCAGGTGGTGAGAAAGGCGCTTAGTTTCACAACCAACGCAAGCCACAGATTGATTTAATACTAAACAAAAACTTTATTAGCATCCGATTGAACAGTTCACAAAGATATCTCCTATGTTGAATTTCAACATAGATATCTCAAGACAGCGAGCGACTAAAACGCCGTGAAGTATGAATATATGGAATACTTGCCAACGTCACTTAAAAGGTTGGTCCGTTAAATTTTGAGGCACCTACGTTTGTGGAGTTAAGCATTAGTAACAGTGGATAGAAATATAAATAGATTAGAAACAGGAGTAAATATAAGGATGGGTAATACTAGTAGCAAGTATAGCAATTACAGTTGCACTTGCATCGTGTGTATCAAACAAAAATAAATAACATCCACTCTTATTTGACAACGCTAGCCGTGCCTGACGGCTTGCACGTGTCCTCCAAATGCTACCAAAAACTATACATCCAACGACATACAATATAACTACAGGCTGTAGTGTAAAGACGAAACAGTGTAGCATCTCGCTTAATTAATCGTTTGATTTGCCATTTTATACATACATATGAATAGTTTTTAAACTTCTGTTATCGTGATTGAACATAACAGCCGATATGTCGGTCCAGTTACATGAACCGTGGTCACGGCGAGACTTCGGAGGCGGGTGCGGAGGAAAATCTGTCTACCCTCCAAAACAACAACAACAAATCAACAAAAACAAGTTCAGTGTGGGTAGGTGTATCAAAAACAAAACGGAGGGTAGACTGATTTGTCTGTCAATAGCAACATCTTCACCCACTACCGCAGTCTCGCCGCGACCGCGGTTCATGTAACTGGACCGAAATGTCGGCTATAATAAATAAATAATAAATTGTGAGTAACCCGTTTAGTTAACAATTATTGTATTAATAGTTACCCGTTTTAAACGATTTAATTTGAATTTGATACAATATTCGTCTTTTTTTGATAAAATGAATTGTGAGAATTTAAGCTCTCGGCGTGTATTACCTGCCTCTCGAATCAATTCGTGACCATGTATCATGTAACTCAGCTGTAATGTCAAGTCAAAAGAAAATAGGTAAACTAAAATACTTCTTTATATCTTCATATATAATTATAGATGTGAGTACATTGACTCTAAAGTGACTGATTAAAAGTATTGGTATACATGAATATTTAGAAAAATTAGCGCTGACTGTCTGTTTCTCTTATACACTGTGTATAAGATAATAGAACTGGCTGTGGTCCAGATTGTTTCACGCTCGCCACCGATGATGGCTCTCCGGATTAACCAATGTTGTTTGCACTGCACTGTACCTGTGTATATAGTGTTTCTGCGCAGTGAAGTGTACGTATTATGGAGGGAGTTCAACCGCAAAACGGATAGCTGCTATTATGATCAAATGGGAATAGAAGTATTTACAGTTATTCCACGGAATCCCAACATTTCAACATTAGGAGAAAGGCCTGTGACAGCGTCAGCCAGAAGAAAGATTTACACTTCTTTGGCTAATAGTTTAAATAGTTTATACAGTCATAATTTTGGAACTACTGATCATATTTGGCTTATTTTCACCCTTAATTGGGATATAGACCCAACCTATTTTATTATTATTTAGGAGAATGCACTAAGCGGCTGCTGGAGTGCAGCGTGCTTCCTCTGCTTCCCAAAAAGCTATTGCGTACTATATGGTCTTCAAGACACTGTATAAATACCGCAGTATATAAATATACAAAAGTTGTGGAACTGCCTATTGAGGTTTTCCTACTGAGTAACAAACACGAAGCTCCTTAAAAAAATCTGTGCATAGGACTCGGAATCGCACCCCACGATAACAGAAAGAAAGCGTTATTGATGTTATCATTTGAGCAATTAAAATTACCAGGACTGAGCACATAAAGAACATATCAACACATTTGTAATAGTTTGAGTCCTTGCTGGGCGATATAACGTTTTGTGTATGCCGCCGCACTGCAGTCGTGTTTGTACATTCAGTTACGACTATAATTGGGTTTACGATAGTACAACTGAGTATTTTACCTGTAGTTCAATATTTGAATTTTATTTTTCATGTGTTTTTTCCGGTTTCGTCTCTCTCATCGGGTATCGGTCCCGTGGCTTATATGTCATGCCCCACTACTACTTCAGTTTGCTTATATCGCCAATTTCAGTTCTTCGTCGAATTTCTTCGAAAACGTATCGTGGAGCGATCTCCAGCCAGGTGTATAGACGACTTAAGGAAGGTTGCCAGTAGTGGCCGGGTGAGAAGAGCAGTAGACTGTGTGACGGCGGTACTTGCGAGAGGGCTCTATCCAGCTGAAAAAAGGTATGGTATGGTGTTTTTTACATCACTGGGCAAGTTAAGTTATCACAGGACCGACAGTCTATTAAGTAGACAAGTCCTCGAATGAAGACCAGGGAAAGCATTATGAAAATTCGGCAACTTTTTTCAAGTCATCGATCCACCTGATCCGAGTCGTTAGAGCTTATACAGACAAATTGCATTTGGACAGCCAGCCAGCTGCACTTAAATGCTGTTTTTGTGGAGTTGGTTAGCAGTCGGCACAACTGCATCATCACTATCGACTGTTTGAGCAGTTCTATAACGAAGTATGGATCTTAAATTATTAATTAATTATTATGGAAGTTGAATTATTAAGATCTAACAGTTTGCTTCGAAATCTTCTTAACACATTGTGTGGTGAAAGTCTTAGGTAAGGACTGTATTTAACAGTGGATGGGCACAAGACACAAGCTTTTGTTATGAAATCACTTTGTTATGGAGACTCCGGGAACATTTTGCAAGAAACAATACAATACAAATTAAATTTGCTCACTCTTGTAAAAATATAACAAAGAGGTAATTCCCATAACAATGTTAGCTTCACATAGGTATCTAATAAAAGCGACACAAAAAACGCGGCGAAGAAATAGCGAAGTGAAACGGATAAATCATTTTTCAGGTGAAATATGATCACATAAAGCGTTTCCGAAAGCAATTAGTCGTCGTTACGACCACGAATGCGGCATGAAAAAAGAAATACGCACTCATTGAGAGACGCGATGGAGAAACGCTGCGTTTTTTACTTCTATTTATTGTCCCGTATCCTGACGTTATGCCATTTCCCTAAATGTTATGGGTTTATCAAACCCATGTTTGTAGTAGGAAACCAACCCATTGTATAAGTCTATCCAGAAACGAACCCGAGAGGAAGACTGATAGGGACTCTAAATTTGAACAAGTGTGATATTCCATAAAACTGTCCGAGCCAACATCGAAAGCTGAAAAACATTCTGTGCCAATTCGCGAGTCGTTATCAGTCATAGTTAAGTAGAAATTTATGAAAAAATACTGCAACTTCTACCCTTTACCTTTACCAATGGGGCTGACTTACACATAAGTGTAAAAGACCCTAAATAAAATAAAGAGACAAAAAATAAAGTAGGTACATATATTCAATTGAACTTATTTATTTACAATCTGCGTAACAACGTAATTATGGTAAGTAAATATAGCCTACAGGAATGCAAATTTAAAAAGAGCAACACTTGATTTATAAAACTTAGTCTCACATAATTATTTCAATAAGATTAGAAATATATGAAACATATATTCCAATAAGATTGGGATATAGAATCAAAACAAACATCCCAAAAACAATAAAAGGTCAAAGTTTATTATTTGACTGATTAAGGCAAATAAACGGCCAAACGCTTCGCATTGTTAGTCGCGTTTTTCTATTCTAGTGCGTTGGACGAATTAATAAAAATAAATATTGTATCGCGCACGAGCGTAGCTTTACGATGTACGC
The DNA here is from genome assembly GCA_943735995.1 of Sesia bembeciformis. Taxonomy (NCBI): domain Eukaryota; kingdom Metazoa; phylum Arthropoda; class Insecta; order Lepidoptera; family Sesiidae; genus Sesia; species Sesia bembeciformis. The sequence goes on from OX031042.1 coordinate 2,699,897, forward strand.
ACAATAATTTAATGCGTTCGTGGATTAGGTATTTATTTAGGTACCAATAACGGGAGTATTGCTGGCTTGTTTTATGGTTATGATGCCAGTGGAATGCCACATGAAAACACACCAAATATTTGGTTTCTTTTGATACAAAGAAGTCGACGACCACTGTTTTTACGCAGTTTTTCTTGAAAGTTTTATAGTCAGTTTCATTTGTTTGTTTTAAGCCAAGGTCAAAGGTAATAATTCAGATGGAAGTAGTAAAATAGAATAACCTCAGTGTCGTATCTGTAATAAATAAGTCATAACATAATATTGTTTGTGTTATCTCCCAGCCTCACTTAACATAATTTGAATATTTTTGATTTATATAAAGGGTATATTAATATTTATACATCAATTTTAGTACTTTTAAAAACACTAAATACTTGAAAACAGTTCACTTATTCTGATTGTGCAATATTAATTAATTTAACTTAAACATTCTTCGTGTAAATTGTATATTAAATTTACATTGAAATTTAATATACATTATTAAATTTAATTTAATATACCAATGAAAACCCAAAATCTAAGTACATTAATTCATTGATAAACAATCAAGTAAGTATGGAAATTTATTAATGTAAGATACTTACTTATTATCAACATAAATGAGTAAGGTAATAGTAGTATTAGAATATGTAAAATCATTAATAATTATTTGATTAATAATAATGTTAATAACAATAATTTATTTCAGGCCATATTACTCATAAGTAATATGTATCTTTGTTGGTTGGTAAAGATTGCGAGCATTGGTCGATGCTATCAACTTATTGGGCGATCGGTAACAAATCACTTAGTGGTAGATAAAGATATCAGTGGTAGGATATCACACAGAATACGGACGCATTTTGCGTGGTTTTTCGTTTTTGGTTCCAGACACGAATAAGGTCGCATTTTGTGTGGCGTGGTTTTTCGTGTTAGGACACGGAAGCACAAGCAATGAAAACTGTCCTCCTTAGAAAAAAGGCACAAGTGGTTTTGATGACATTTGAAAAATATTGAAAAATTTACATTTATTTCAAATCTCACTCCATCAGATCACATCTAGCGTACCAGCTTTCATTTAAAATGTATCAAAAGTACATTTTTATTTCCAGCTTCATATACCGCAGCTTTGAAATAGTTTTATTTTGTGTGTTTTAAAACAGTTCGTATCTATTTTCTATAGCTACAGTTACTTTATAAACATTTAACTAACTGCACAAATAATTAATATTTTCCACCGGTACGTACTAATTATTTCTTTTTAACATTCTCCCGCCCAATTCATAAGCCGCGACAATAAAACAGCTGAAATTGTTCAATAAACAATATACAACAGTATATTGCAAAACAATGGCCAGACATTAACCGTTTCAAATCCTTAAATACATTACTGAAACATTTCGAAGGTCTATTTATCATGATTTACGTGACGGTCCAAGTTAATAGCGATTAATGTCTCTAGGAAAGAGTACTTGACAGAAAAAAAAATGTACACAATTAAATAACGATACTGTGAGATATAATTAAAATTTTTAGGGGAAATGTTCTTGAATTTAATAGAGTTAATTAATTAATAAATTTGTTGTTGTATAAATATTATAAATAATTAATTTGAAATGAAATGTTAATCGTTTTTAAATATATCTAGTTTTTTTAGAAAAAAATTAATTTTTATTTAATTTAAATAAATAAATATTATATAATAATTCATTCCTTTCAGACACAGTTAATCCATATAATCGTTAGTGGAGGACTTATGTAAATCCATGTTAATAAAATACAGTCAACAATGTATTATTATTTAGATACATATTAAATTACATTATTACAATTACATTAAATCACATTGATTTTCATTAAAATAACTAATGTAGTAATGCATTAGTGTCACTTGCTATATATATGGTATATTAATCAAATTTTAGCGAGGCGTAGTGACATATATATTTACTTCCCAAATGGGCGAGTGCTGAGCAGGTATGTTGTTGTATTCTCAGAGATATCTTCAATTGTTTTTTGTAAATAGCAATGAACTTTCTGTTCTGCTTAAATAAATAAACATGAAATCAAATACTAAAATCAGAATTAAAATAAAAAAATACAGAAGTAAAGGACATTGAATTTAGTAAAGGAATACAATATAGAAAATTTGAATTGTAATTTGACTCATATTAGTTGAAATGATACTGTTGGCAACTGATACTGTTTGATACTGTTTGGTATTGGCAACCGAGCTGTTTATCAGCAACACAGCTTGCTTATTGCAGGTGATGTCTGCAACTATGCTTAATATATTACTTTGCCAACTTTTTTGAAATCAAAATGATTTTTCTTATAATATTTTTGTAAGTATATTTGTATATGTATATGTTGTATATGTATTTTATATGTAGCTATAAAATATGTATGTATGTATATAAGTATTTTCACTATTCTTTATTTGTTGTTTGTTTTTCTCCTTCTTTGATTACACCGCCATCTTTGTTCTCCTGAAGGTTCGCCAGAATACATTGCCATTAAGCTTGACAATTATAATTTGTGTAATAAAGTGTAATAGATACAAATAAATAAAAAGATCAAAAACATCAAAAAAATAAACTATGAGAAAGAGATGATAGATTCCTCATTTACCCCGTGTAATCTACACCGCGAACATTTTACTACTTATACCACATCTCAAGCAACATACAGGGTGATAATTTTATTCGGGCAATATTATCCTAAATTCTACGATTATTCTCGGATTAGCCGACACGAGTGTGGTGTCTGGCTTAATTTGAAAATATGAGAATTATGCTATAATTGCCATTTGAACGGGGATCTATGTTGGCGATAAATATTAACTTATGCTATTATAATGGGCGTTATTTATGATTAGGTGTATTTTAAACATATATTAGGGGATTTATTCATGTGTAAAATAATACATCGGGGAGAGAGGATGCAAGCTCAATCCAACTCGCTGGATGTACTCGGCTGACCACGTTACTCCTCTCTCATAGAAGTCTACAGTGAAATGTACTGTATTTCCCACTTTATTCTCTTGCCCCAATATATGTATGTATATTTTTCGGTAATGAGTGAGATATGACAGAACATATTCTCATCCCATCCTATCCTATGTCTCCCCATTTTAACCGAATTGTTTTTTGTTTACAGTTACATAAACCGTGGTCACGACGAGACTGCGGTGGCGCGTGAAGATGTTGCTGTTATTGACAGACAAATATGTTTATGGTTTGTTCCGATACAATTTGCGAAAACAAAACAAAATTATTGAAAGTACAGTCATCACGGATATGTACGGACATATAAACATGATCTCATGAACATTCATGAGCTCACTATTCAATTTAAGAACGTGTCTGTTATCTTAGGCCGCCATGTTTGTTTACATTTTAGACAAATTGGATTGGAACAGACTATAAATTTATTGTCAATATGTCTGTGGAGATCTGGCGCGATCGAGAGAACCCAAGTGAAAACTGGGAATATATTGTTTTATATTTTTTATTTCACTAATCTAAACGTCTTTCATCTTACACTTTCCGCCAAACATCCTCCTTCCCTCTCGGACATTCATCTCTCACTCTCACCGCTTACGTTCCGTTTCCCACATGTCTATAACAACCATAACAATAAGTATCTCTTTCTTTCTTTCTTTCTTACATACCATTTACTAAATTAATACTTTAAAATAAAAATCCATAGTATCAGGTTTTGGTACAGGTTTTACACTCTGTATAATAAATATCCTTTGCAGAATAATAAAAATTTTATATTTTTCTTGTCTTTAATTAACTTTGTTTACTTTCTAGACCGCACCACGCCTTCACAAATTAGATAAATCTAGAAACACAACTATAATTCACCGGGGACCACGGCAATTAGTGGACCAGGTTTTATAGGGACGAGTTTAGTACGTCGCTTGATGTCGCCAACGCGACTGATGGAACGATATTGAACGGACCACGATACGTACTGGATAATGGCGTCAGTCAAAACTTATTGAGACTTAGCATGAGGTAATATTGTAAAGAACATTTAAGAGCGTTGTAAAGAATTTGTAAAGAACGTTTGACATTTTGGACTAATGTTATCATGTATCGCGGACGTCTATGGGCGACAATATCTACATACCATCAGGTGGAATGTATGCTCGTCTGCCACCTACGTACATTAAAAAAAATATATATTAAATTACTTATCAAGTAAATTAATTTAATTACAGACGCTTAAAAAATCACGAACGTTTGTTTGTCCAGAATGAATACATTTCTAAGACAATTAATGTAGGTTACTTCCGTAAAATATATCCAAATAATTGGTTGATTGGTAGAATGACAGTTGTACATATCATTGTGCAATGATGTTTAAGGTAATAAAGCTTAAGTGCAATGAAGATGAGTGGCATGAAGATAACACGTTAGTGACTGACCGGAGAGTGACGAATGGAAGGTGATAGGTGTGAAGTGAGCGAAGGAGTCGATTGAATGAAAGGTGAGTGTGCATTTTAATGTTCTCTTGCGTTCCAGATGTCGTGGAGAATAAGTGTTGTTAAGACGTAATAAGGTGAAAAGTAAGGTGTTGTGTTAAGAAGAAAATAAAATAGTAAGGTGTTGCAGATTCCAGTTTCACGTGGCTGTATCCCCACATTTATTTTATACATTTCATTGCACATCCCAACGTGCCTCTCTGTTCTAGCTAAAGGTCGGCCGGTAGATAATGCCTGCAGGCATTAAACTCGCTTTTTGTACGGTTAAGTGCGATTTTGTTCGGTAGATGTAATTCATTTATAAGCCTAGGAACCAGATAAATTCTAATCTTTTGTTCGTAAAAAATATTTATTTGAGTAAACAGTTACCAATTTTTGTTTAGCTATTTCACGTATGAATACAGGATGCGGTACTAAAGTTTGTATAGTTTTATTGACAAAATGTTCATTTTGATGAATAATAGTGTGCTCTTGTGTGTATTAGGAACACTGAACTGAGGACTAATTATTAAATGTTCGAATATTTCTTAGAAATTCATCGAAATATAGAAAATACAGCTTACTTACAATAAGCCAATAAAACGTACTCTTTGTAATAATAAATACAAAACGCAGTTCAATAATGATTTCCAAAATTAATGCATAAAATTAAGGAAATTGTAAATGTTGAGTCATTTATTTACACAAAGAACTTAATCATTTTAAACTGAGATTTGAAAGTTTTTGTTTTTAGTTTTTTTATAAACAGGTGATTCAGTCAAACAACTCTTGGTCTAATCGGGTTACTAATAAAAAGAAGAACAAAGAAGATGAATGTGATTGCTAAGTTCATTATGTATGCTTTAAAATTTTTTTTTTTTGAAAAGGCACAATCCAGGCGTCGCATATTCCGTGTAAAGTCAGTCAAAGTGTGCATCTAAAATCGTACGTAAAACAGTATCTTGTAAATCAAGCGACAAACCGAATGGCTCAATAAAAAGGGAATAGCCCTGGCTAGTTGAATGACCTCCAAGGAACGTATGGGTAATGTATAAATCATTACGAATAACGTTTGCATATTAGATTGTGGTCCGAAATCCCTTCGGTGATTACAAAGGAATAGGTTGGCGTCATTTATGTCGTAGTATTTTATGTCTATGACTGGCGTAGAAACAGAAGCAAAGAAACGCAAGAATGTCAAATACAGGGTTACCATAAGATTCAATGAGTCTTTGTCTCTCAACTACGAAATATTGGCCTCACCCACAGCTAACCACCATATAGAATCTTTTGCTCTTCCAGCACTAGCGGTAAACTTCATCAAGCCGTTCGCTTTGGTCCATTGGTCTGTGGGCGTCCTACACTGAGCTTCACTTGGCCTCTGTTCGAGGATTCGTCTACCCCACTGATTATCAGTCACCTGATTATGAATAATAATGGAGAATCAAGAATCAGTCTGCTGATTCTAGAAGCTATGTCGGTGATTTCAGTTCTTTGGCGAATCTCTTCGTTTCGGATCTTGCCTCGCAAAGAAATTCTGAGCATAGGCTATTTCGATACTCTACGTCAGAAATAAGATGTTCGATAAAATGTTCGATGTTCAAAAGAATTTTTTTTTTTTACATTTCTGTTCCATTCTTGTCCGTTCCACTAGCTTGGCGGTGAGGGAAAACACCGTGAAGAAACCCGCATGCACGAAAAATAAAAAAATCTGAAGTAGGTATATGGTCCATCAACTCGCACCGGGCTCGCGGGGTGCATTACGGCCTGCAACCCCAGGGATTTACTAGGGGAGGCCTGTGCCCTGCCGTGGGCTGTTATTGGTCGATACAAGAACAAACCTTCACTTTCAGTTAGAGCAGGTATGGGCAACCTTTGACATGTTGAGGGCCAAACTTTAGCGTGCAAATACGTTCGCGGGCCGCGTTTAAAAGTACTTAGTGCATTTTAAAGTAGTGATAATATTTTTTATGATAGATATTAGACATGAAGTAATACGACAATGTTATTATAGTGCAATTTATTAAAATAACAAAATGAAATTTAAAAAAATGGTACATTATAATGAAATCGTTAAATTTGCAATTGTTACAAACTACGAAAGTTAAATACACCGAAATCAATGAGACACTTGAGCTTGAATTTGGGAAACTAATCCATCGATATTTGGATTAATTCCACTGATACAAAGACGTAAAGAATTTTCCAAATTATCGTCAGTCAGTCTTGTACGATGTGTTGATTTATCAATGAACTTTCATCAATGAAAAGAACTGTTCGCATTTATAAGTACTGCCAAACGCACAAATCAATCTTCTTGCGAATTTTCTAAGCTGCGGAAAATTGTCTTTTTCTAGGTATTTTTTGTAGAAATCGCACAACTCTACGTCTTCAAATTTGGATTTTAGGAGTGAGTTTTCTTGAATCTCGATCAACTCCATTTGTAAGTGTATTGGAGCATTTTGTACATTATATTTTGTAGGAGTAGCAAATAAACTGAAACAGTCTTCCATGTTTTTGAAGTCGCTAAATCTGTTCGAAAATTGTTCCGACAGTAACTTGAGTTCTTCAGCATATTGAGCATAAGCAATATTTTCATACGCAGAGAGCGTGTTGAAATGGTAACTGTTACCAGACAGTATCTGTGACTCCCACAAGCGTAGTTTGATCTGAAACGCTTTCAAATGGCTGTACAAATCATTTACTAACTGTCCTTGTTTTTGAAGTTTCAAATTTAAATCATTCAAATAGCCTGTAAGATCGACCAGAAATGCTAAGTCACATATCCATTTTGGGTCACTTAATTCAGATAGTGGTTTATCTTTTATTTTCATAGTCTGCTATCTCATTTCTAAGCTCGTAAAACCGTTTCAACATTTTTCTTTTGCTCAGCCATCTGACTTCACAATAATATGTTACGTCGTTATATTCAGCTGATATTTCATCCAAAAACGCTTTGAACTGACGATGGTTAAGCCCTCGGGATCGAATAAAGTTGATGGTTTTTACTACCACATTCATAACATTCTGGAGTCGAATGGACTTAGAACACAGGTTCTGTTGGTGGATAATGCAATGAAGGACTATCAAATCATCTTTTTGCACATTTAATTCTGTTGCTTTTTCATTCAAAATTCCAATGAAACCTTTACGTAAGCCGACCATAGAAGGTGCACCATCAATGCATACTCCAATTAATTTTGACCATGGCAAGCCAAAACTTGTGAATACCTTTTGAACTTCAATAACAATATCCTCTCCTGTAGTGGTTCCTTTTAGCGGCTGTAAAGCAAGCAATTCCTCAGTAACAGTGAACTCCTTATCAACACCTCGAATAAATATAGCCAGTTGAGCTGTGTCAGACAAATCGGTGCTCTCGTCTAATGCTATGGAAAATGATTTAAAACCAGCCATACGGTCAGTCAATGTTGTTTTTATATCATTAGCCATCATTTCTATACGTCGAACAACAGTTCGTCTTGACAAACTAATTTTTTCAAATTCATTTTTCTTTTCAGGTCACAAAATACCGCAAACTTCTAACATACACTCCTTGATAAATTCTCCTTCGGCAAATGGTTTTAATGCCTTTGCCAATTTTGAGCTAACTATAAAACTAGCTTTCACAACATTATCAAGTTGTGTTCTTTGTTTATGAAACATTTGTTGCTGTTTTTCCAAATTTGCGGTAAGCTTCTGGATTTTGTCTGTTCTTAATTGTCCTGTCAGTGAGTGCAGCGTAGCATGCTCAGTTGAGTAATGCCTCTTTATATTGAATTCTTTCATTACTGAAATGGATTCATTACACAGCAAACAAATAGGCTTACCATTGTGCAAGATAAAAAAGAATTCTTCAGTCCATTTTTCTTGAAACTGGCGACCCTCTGTATCTACTTTTCGTTTCTTTCCACCAGACATCATTTTTGTTTACTTTTCGTTCAATAAACTTAATAACAAACTATAGTTAGTAACCACTCAAGATGCACACAAAGTCACAAAGCAAGTTGACGGCTCGAGCAGTTCGCTAGGATATCGCTTGTCCAAGTTATCACCTCGGTAGCTCAAATAGAACTGAACTAACGTTCGGGCCATCCACCCGCTTATATAGGCAAAATGAAGGAATAATCTGGAATAAACTAGTTTAGAATAATTGAGAAGCAATAAATCTTTTGATGTGTCGCCCGTGAGGCGGCAAACCTCAAAGAATTTGATCGAGCAAGCCGAGTGGCGGCGATTATCAAAGCATTTGATGTTTGCCGTCTCACTGTCACTCCCGTGAGTATAAGTACCTAATGTAATATTTTTTTAATTGGGATTTTTCAAAATGTCTCGCGGGCCGGATCATATCTTACAGCGGGCCGGATCCGGCCCGCGGGCTGGTTGTTGCCCATATATGAGTTAGAGCAATGAATATAAACCTTAAAATAAACGTAATAATGCCTTAACGAATGCACAAAGTGTATAATCGTATCCAAAGGCTTTACTATAATATAATGTAAATCAGCGATCAACCAAAATACAGAGATGTAGGTAGTATTACAATCCGAAAATCGAGCCATTTGCAACGCGCTCAAATTTACCTACTGTTAATTCAGTCTTAAATTAAAATTTGGCGGCAAAAAATTACCATGAACCTGTGGATAATTTTACCTTTTTTACAGAAGTCACAAATGTTGTCAATTTAAAAAATATATAAGAAATATAGAAATAATTGGAAAACAAAACTTTTCTGCATATATTAATATTAATGATGTAATATTTCGTGGTAAAATATGTTTGTGTATTTAATTGATCTGTAAATAAATAAAGCAAAGAAATTGACTCCTAAAAATAGTAAATAAATAAAAATAAATATATATAAGTAACGTTAATAAAACGCAATTAAATAATAATAACAATAAATAACGCTACACACACTGGCATTCCCTGTGTCGTGGGTCCAGAGACACACAAAGAAAATCATCACAAACACACATCCAGACCCGCACATACATTTGTATTTTTTTTTAAACAAATGTAAATATCCGACCGGGAATCGAACCCGGGACCCTTTGCACAGCAAACAGGGTCACTACCAACTGCGCCAATCGGTCGGTCAAAATAAATATAAATTATATATATATATATATAAATAAATAAATAGACCTTTAAAAAAAAATATTTCTGGTCGTGACATTACTGTCATCACGTCATGTCATCATTATATTTACTCCACGGGCATCACACATATGCACGGTTTGGTCACAAGAAATTATCCATCTGTGTATTTTGATCGATCGATCACATTAACCTGATGAATTCAACTGTTACAAAAGTCACAAACTTCAAGATAACCAAGATAAGAACTTCTTTAGACATAAAAATCTTTTAATTAATAATAACTATGTAAAAATTCCCCGTATAGATGAACGACTCGGAAAATCATTTTTGATTAACTCCTTGTTTTATTACGCGGTAATAAAAATTTTGTATTCCATAGGCCTAAATGAGGCATTATTAGAAGTATGTTTTATAGCTGTTTTATTATGAGTTTCTTTGAGTAATCTCGAGTTCAGGATCTTGTTGGGTTCTATAAAAAATAATAATTTGAAAAAAATTCGAGACGACAAAAGGTATAGGAAAAATATGTCGTAAGATTTTCGCGTTTCTCACATATACCTTACCTATAGTTAGATAAAATTATCTATAGCACACCAAAACGAAACAAAAGGCGGTCTTATCGCTAAAAGCGATCTCTGCCAGACAATCTTTCGATAGAGGAAATAAAAATTTTGATCGCAGGTATATGGTGTAAACTTGTACAGTGTTGCATAAACTAAGTTTCTAAAAGTACCCAACAAATTTCCGCCTATGCTAAAGGGAAGAGGTAAGTACTCACAGGACGTTGAATGCTTGTCTCCAGCCCCGGGGCACCTCGTTGTGGGTTATGAGCTGGTTCGGTAATATTCTCACTACACAGACACCACTATTTTTGATTTCAGTTGATTTATCGAGTCTAAGCGTAACGACCGCACTCGCGGACGGACATCGGACTGTCAGCGTTGCCAAGTTTGGCGGAATTGGACGAGGCGGGAAAAAAGGAACACAGTCGGTTTTCTAACATACAGTATAGATACATAAATACATAATAAATGTGTATGGAGAAGTATGTAGACGTAATAGAGACAGATGAAGAAATAAAGAATATGTATATATAGGCATATGCACATACATACAGAAGAAACTAAGCAACTAGAAAATATAAAGGAAATCGTGCGTAAGAGTACAGTTAATATGCGAGATAATTTTCTTTCACGAGATTTTTGAAACTTGCCAGAGATTGGGCGCGCTTTATACGTAAAGGTAATGCCATGCATACCATAAGCGAATCGTAGAAATTAAAATAATTGTCAGGAATTTTAAGGAAAAGACAGTCTGACGATCGAAAAATGAAAGAACGTGAAGAATTTTCTTTCGTCAGTTTTGAAAACAGGGATGGATATTGGGGGGTGGTGATTGTATTTGTATTTAATATTTATTTTAATTTAATTTGTAAATTTATTTAATATGTATTTGTATGATATAAGAATTTGCACGTAAGCACGTGTACCTAAGGCAGAGTATGAATGGACTCAATTTTTTTTTTAACCCGTAATTTAATAAATAAAGAATCTCAATCTAAGGAAATAGAACCACTAACCACATAATCATTTCACTTCCAAGAGGCACACAAAAAACGAGCGACCACTAAATACCCTTAACAGCCCTATAATTCATTTTAAAGGATCCAACGTCAACAAATAACGCCATAAGATCGTAAATTAAAACAAAAACGATCAAAGTCACCAAAGTGAAATGGTAGGAGGACGTTTTAATAAAAATAAACTTTATGGATCATTTTACATTTTATAGTTACAGCCTTTTTAATTTGATGCGTAAAACGTTAAGGATGTTATTCTATCTGATTGGTTGTTAAAATTGATTTTGATTTAATGACTAGAACATTAAATGGAAAATTACTTAGCGTTTTAAAACTTGAAGCTTGAGCGCTGCATGAGCGCTAATCTATATATATATAAATGGATGTTAGTATATCTGAAATTAATAGACTTCGACACCGTTTGACCGATCACCATGAAAGTTGGCACCTGTATGTATTTTTTCATTAAGAAGGTTTTTATGCTATCCACTTTGTTTTAACTCGGCACTAGATGGCGCTGCAACACATCAACTTCTATACCGTTCAACCGATCGCCATGAAAATTGGTTTAGATAGATATCGAGCACGGAGAATATTGTCGAGCTATCGACTTTGTTGTAACTTGCCACTAGATGGCGCTGTAGCACATCAACTTCCATGGCAGGACAACGTCTGTCGGGTTTTGCTAGTGAATTAATTATAAAACACGAGCATTTAACGGTCAGGGGTTTAAATGTAGGTTTAGATCTGTTAAGTTGTTGAGGGTTTAAATTTTAAGTCAAAATGCAATGCCATCAGTCCTTTCTGTATCCACTCCTGGTTATGGGTTTCCTCATCGTGCATAAGGGATATATGGACCTTAAAGCGCCACGCGGGCCAAACGGTTTTATCGGGTCCACTCTTTCAGAGGTGGTGTAGTTCCTCAGGGCTTGTGGTAGCCACTTTGTTATACCTTAGTCCCTTTTACGACACCCACCGGAGGACATAAGTATACGTAAACAAATGTTAAGTGGCAATGATTACTCACATGCTACTTATCGTTTGATTTACATATACTTTGATTATGTATTAACTTAATTAAATGTAGTTAAACACTCGTCAACTTAATACATCAAAACCGGTCTCAAGACTCGCGAGTGTTATAAACTAGGATTACAAGTCTCAGGAGAGTTTAAAGCTCCAGTTTTTAAGCGCTTATTATAATGCTTGAGCGTCGAACGCACAGCACTAAAGTTACATAACAGATCTATTTAGCTCATGAGGTTAAGGGCACATGCAACAGTCCGACAGTCGTAGGGCATGCCTGACTGGCCAAGTTTATTCCTCAATTATAGAATCCATAGATAACCACTACAGGGCATTGTAAATCTCCCCACGGACCCATTGCGATTTGGTAAATAAACATGCACCAGATTTTTTAAATTCTCGTACGCGTGGTTTTAGTCCCTAGGTATTCTAGATTGTTATATTTATGAAGTGGGTAGTGGTGGCGTATGTTTCTTTTTTATATAGAAAAAGGCGGCAGACGAGCATACAGTGCATCTGACGGTACGTGGATACTGTTGTCCATAGACATCCGCGATACAATGGGGAAATATGATAAAGTGAGAGAGGGGTAAAGTGGCCAGTTGACTGCGCCTAGCGCTGTGGGAATGCAGCGTGCACTCTCCCCCTACAATCTCATCCTGTGGTGTGGTGTCGGCGGACTATAGAATAACACCACCCCAGCTCTTCCCGTGGGTGTCGTAAAAGTCGACTTGCAGGTAGTGGTAACCATTTATCATAGATTGTCAGCCTACGTGTATGTTCGCAAAATTAGGTATTTCTAAAAATCTAGTAACTAAATAAAACGTCTACTGTCCCGTGAATTTCATCTCAAATTAAACTCTTGAAAGTAAATAAGCCGATACAAAGGCGTATTCGGAGAGCCTTCGACGCTTTGTGTAAACTCTTTACGGGCCTTTGAAGGAACGGCACAGATAGATTAGATCTGTACCCAAAAAATATCGCCCGCCTCTTTTATTCTGCCAATAGAAACCGTTTTATCTTATTATTGAACTATGTATTTATTACATTTATCAATTACAAAGAGAATACGTATTACAAAAATAAAATACTCCGATGTTGTCTCAAAGAAAAATATCAATAAATAAATATCTTTCGTCAAACAAAATAGTGTATAAATAAATGTTGGAATTTTGACTTTTAGAAAATAATTTGTTCGGAAATTCGAATAAATATATACATATAATAAAATCGTTACAAACACATAAGTAACTGCGATTTAAAGTACAAGTGAGACTAGAGTCCAAAGCAACAACTGTCAGTCCAAGTCGCTGGCAGTGTTAAAATAAATAAATAAATGCGATACAGATTATTAATCAGTACATTTGTGTTGACTCGTCACTGAAATAACTACGAAAGTATGCCTCATACAGCCCACGCAGTTCCGTACAATGCACTCGCGTTACATTTTAAATTTACAGCAACAAATATAATTTTTAATCCGTCCATTCGCAGCACTCGTCTTGGAAGAGGACTATAAACGGGAAATTTACAACACACCGTATAGTTTACTGCTGATTTTTAATTCAGCAACATTGTTCATGATGTAACAGATTTCTGAACTTTGACGGTTTTGAAAGTGCGGTACTTTGTCGAGAGGCAGATTGAAATGAATATATGTGATATTTTTTATTTATCAAAAGAATTATTATATCTTTTCTGTGAATGGTTTTTCTTGTCCCCACATCACACTAGATAAACTTATTCGCGAATTATTCGCACTTATTCGCAGTTATTCTTATATGAACTTTAGAGCTGTTTAAAACTGTTTACGCGTTCTAAATTTTAGTTTGAACGCGTTCTAACGACAGAGCGTCATAATTAGATTTTCCCCCTTTTTTATGGAAGAAGGCGACAGACGATTATACTGTCTACCTAGTGGTCAGTAAATACTGTCATCCATGGATACCTACCATTTGAGATGAAGGAATGTATTTGGAGAAAGGATTGTGAAATTAGGGAGGGATAGGATAGAATGACATGGGAATGGGCTCTGGAACATCTCACTCATTACCGAAACACGTACGTACATTGGGGACTAGTATAAAGTGGGAAATGCAGTACATTTGAAGGTCGTCTTCTATGAGAGAGAGTAACGAGGCTAGTCGAGTGCGCCTGTTGTTGGCTGTTGGATTGCAGCATGACCCTCCTCCTCCTAAATCTAACTTAACCACCCTTGCTTTGTCCTCACTGTTAAAAATTAACAGTTTATGTTAAAAAGTAAATCATGTTGTCCTCACATCATTGAAATATGATTTAGACGAAATAATTCTGTATACAAGATTGTATTGTGTATTGTTATATTGATATCTAGCTTTGTGATGCAAAATAAGTAAATCTTTCCATGAGTATATTTATAAAGGACAACATCTGTCTGTTTGTTTATTAGTGTTAATCTTGGGAGCTATTATACTGATTTTGATACGGTGCCCACTTCTGTGCAGCGCTCTATCGTCTACTACCGGACAGTAGCCGTGCATGAATTAAGTATGCGTTGGCGAGTCCACTCTTTTAGAGTTCCTCAGCTCTTTTATGGTAGCCGCTTTGTTAACCCTTAGTCGCCTTTTACGATGCCTACGGGAGGAGATGCGGTGGGATATAGTCAGCCGACACCACACAGCCTGGTTCGTTCAGTATTTAAGAAATTAACATGAAATCATTACATTACAGCGTGTGATCATATTCACGTGATCGTGAGTTCAAATCCTCGTACAATACCGTTAAGTAGATACATCCGTACGTATCTTACGGAATTTTCAAAATTGTCTCTAGCTCGCCGGTGAGGAAAAACATCGTGGCAAAACAAGAAAAAAAAAACCCTAGTAGGTACATACTCGACTAATCCGCACAGGGCCTGTATGCGGATACTAGGGAAGCATGTGCCCTGCAGTGGGACGTTACAGGCTGATACAAGTACAAGTACAATTACCTTGCATAATGGAATTTCTCAAATTAACGCCTATTTCTAAAGTTATATAAATATCTTTAAACCAAATGTCTTCATTGTTTTGTGTAATCCATACCATCTGAACCGTTTCAACGGTAGCTTCACCTGGAGCGCTTCCTAACCCATCATTTCGAGTCACAAATCACGCCTACACGTCCAAATTTATAGCTTTGACCCAGCAATTTTGGAAATAACGTCTTTATACATCAATTATAATGCACTATTATGCTGACATGTTAATTTCATTTGGCGTGGGCGTGGTGGGTAGTTTGTCTTTAAAGGACCGCTTAATCCATCGGTAACAATTTTAAATTCTAAGTACTTAGCCAGTTTACTTTGCGAGTATAATATAACTATCCACTCCAGGGAACTCCATTAAAGTATTATATTACTCATAATATACTTTCTAAAACATAGGTAATAAAAAGGAAAAAAAAAATGACATGTTAAGAAAAAAAGTTCTACATGTTTGTCATAAAAATTACATGCAAATTATTATTATTATTTATCGAAAAGGGCGGCAACCGGGCATACAGTCCACCTGATGGTAGGTGGATACTGTCGTCTATAGACATCCGCGATACATGCCGACATCAATCCAGAATGAGAAACGTTGGCACGCCCCCGGACGCGCTGCCCAACTTTGCAGATTAAGGAATGGATTGGGAGAAGGATAGGATGGGAATGGGCTCTGGCATATCTCACACACTACCGAAACATGTACATAACATTGGGGAAATACGATAAAGTAGGAATTGCAGTACATTTCAAGGTAGCTTTCTGTGAGAGGGGTAATGAGGTCAGTCGAGTGCACCCAGCGGGTATGGGAATGTAGTGTGCACTATCCCCCTACTATGTAAGATGTATTTAAATGTAACAGGCATAAATGAGTTTAACATAATAAGAGTTATATAATCAATGTTACAGTCAGTGCCGAAAAGACAGTCAATCATAATTACAATTAATGTCATTTGACATAAATGAAATAACAAGAGAAAATCATTCAAAGAACAATAGTGCTATATTTATTGTCAACGTCAATAATTAATAATGTCAGTTACAAGAAAACCATAGATAATTCTTATAAGTATTATGTCTATATATATAAAAATGGATGTTGGTATATCTGAAATTAATAGACTTCGACACCGTTTGACCGATCACCATGAAAGTTGGCACATATATGTATCTTTTCATGTAGAAAGTAGTTCATGTATGCTATCCACTTTGTTGTAATTCGCCACTAGATGGCGCTGCAGCACTTCAACTTCCATACCGTTCAACCGCTCGCCATGAAAATTGGTATACATAGGTATAGGTATACATAGAGCACGGAGAATATTTTCGAGCCATCGAATTTGTTGTAACTCGCCACTAGATGGCGCTGCAGCACATCAACTTCTATACCGTTCAACCGATCGCAAAAATCATATCGACGGCAAAACAGAATAATTTGTGATTTTATATACAGAGGTAATTAAATATACACAGGCAGGACAACCTCGTAAAATACTCATTCAAACTGTAGTAATTATTAGTATTTAAAAATTCCCAGAAGGCTTTTCTAAATTTTACTAAAGGTTGTTCTTTAATATTTTTGGCAAAATTTAAAGTCTTAAAGTATTTTTAATATTATTATTAAATCAGTATAAGTAAGAATTTAAAGTGGTAATTTAATTAAATTTTTACTATTTGTAGTGGTTACTTAGTTCAGGGTGACCTGTTTTTGTCCTGCTCTGTTGTAAGTTGGTATCACACCTTATAGGCGAGCTTTAGTCTTCACTATGTTGGACAGGATCTCACTGCTTCACTGCTCGTGTGTAAGAGTACTAATGTTTACCTACAACCCTACAGCAGTGAGGGATATTTATATGAATTGTTAAATATGGCAACCGCTACGCCTCGTCTCAGATGTGGATCCAACTATGTGGTACTAGATAAAGGAGACTTGTCCCCGTGAACGGAGTAGAGTTTGTTGCTATAGGATGTAGGTTTTTCATATTTCACTATGTAGAGTTATTCTAATTTACAATTCCATCAAGATAACATATCCAGAAGTTGTACTACAGTTGCATTTGTTTGTGTTGTAAATATTTGTATTAACAGGCCTACGAACTCGTTGAATTTATGGCCGTACGAATAGATTTATCTGGCGCGAAGCTCTCTAGCCGTAAGGAGGCACGCCTAGCCATAATTCAATAATATGAATTGCCGTGTTATTAAATGCTGTCTATATCGGTTGTTTTAAATTTAATTAAAATATTTCGTAAGTGTGATAGGACATTGACATAAATTCGTGGAATTTCACAAGAGGAGAAGGTTGCGTGAGCGGACCTCCAGCAATAAATTGAGGATCAATAGATAAATTGAGGATTTAAAGAAAATCGTAGGTAGTGGCTGAATGAGAAGAGCGAAAGGTCGTATATAGTGCACTCCACATATTAGACACGAGTGTGGAGTCTTATAGTGTCGAAACACTTGATACCGACACTCGACACTAGGCACTTGGCACTCGATACTTGTCGTTTTTTTATGGAAAAAAAGGCGGCAGACGAGCGTACAGTTCACCTGATGGTAAGTGGATACTTTCGTCCATAGACATCCGCGATAAACGCCAGCATCAGTCCAGAATGACAAACGTTGGCACGCCCCCGGATGCGCTGCCCACCTTTGCAGATTAAGGAATGGATTGGGAGAAAGGGTTGGAGGAAAATGGGTAGTGATGGGATAGGAATGGGCTCTGGTATATCTCACTCACCACCGAAACTCAATGTACGGTAAGTATATTGGGGAAATACGATAAAGTAGTAAATGTAATACATTTCAAGGTAGTCTTCTGTGAGAGAGGGGTAACGTAGGCAGCCGAGTGTGCCCTGCGGTTGTGGGAATGCAGCGTGCACTCTCCCCCTACAGTGTGCGTGGTAACCAAACAAAAAAAAAATGTGCATTTGGCCCGCGTGGTTGATTATGCCCTTGAGATTTACTAGCGGAGGCCTTTGCTCTACTGAAGCCTATTTTTGTAAAGATGCAAATTATAATATGCTTTTGTAAAAGCTATATTTAGTGTATCTTATGTATTTAAAATATGTATAAAATTTTCCATGTGTGTTACACAATACAATACTAACCCAAGTTTACTCACACCTCACTAACTAAAGCGAAGCGTAAATTATAAACAATACATGAACATTCAACATAAGAAGTCATATGACATAACGCCCGAGGCGACGCTACAAATGTAGCGTCGCCTACAAATGTAGCGTTGCACAAAGAACGAGGAAATCCTCGTTCTTTGTGCAACTCGCAGGAAGATGAAATTTCCTATTAGTTGCACTTTTTCATTGCTCCATTTGCTACGTGAGAACGTGGCAGGAAATCACAGACATAGTTGGCTAGATATAGATTTTAGTAGTTAGTGCTATGTGTAATTGCAGGGATTGAAAAATGTGAATATAAATACATGTTTTTTTTTTTTATAGAAAGAGACAACAGACGAGTAGAGAGTCTACTTAGTGTAAGTTGATATTTTCACTCATGGACATTCGTCACATGTCCAAACATATAATAAGAGTAGCAGTGAGGTCCAAAAGTTTCTCGCCCGACATATTTCTAGATGTCTAAAAAACAAATTATACGTCATTGTAATTGTCATTCATCCTGCTAATTGGTGTATAATTTTTAGAGTTCAACCCTCGTTAGTTTTGATTCCTCGACTCTAAGCACAACAGGAAGTAGCAAAATCTTCAAAATGTTTAGGTTTACTCAGGACAGAAGAGGACTCCTTGGAAGTACACGAACGCAGTCCCACGCTTTTATTTGATTATCACAAACACCGCGCACGATAAACACTTTGAAGTTTAATAAACTATCACTATTAAATCACAAAACGCTGCACAATTTTTACAATAATCAAACAAAAATTTGACTTCTCGAGTTCCCACCAGAAAGTCCTTTAGAGTAAAAAATATAAGACATTTAAACATCTATACATATAATAAAATTGTAACAGGCCGGTATCTGTACATTATAGATATTGAAAAAAAAACGAATATAAGTCTTTATTAGAGCAACAGAAGCCAAAACAACAGTTTTTAGAAATTTTGTCTGTCCGTCTGTCTGTATGTTTGTACACGCATCACGCAAAAACTACTGCATGGAATTGCATGCAGTTTTCACCGATGTATTGCTAGATAGAGGTCTATCTTAAAATATAGGCTCCATTTTACAGCAGGAAAATATCTTATTCCGATTGTTTTAAATTTAATAAACCGAAGCGAAGTGAGGGCGGGTCGCTAGTTTAAAATAATATTAATGATTTATATTGTGCGATAAATGTGTTTGCTTAATTGAGTTTAAGTAAATTAATAAAGCAGTCCTATAAACGTAATTGTTAGATATCTACTACAGGTTCATCGTGATTATAATAACATTTTTTATTTATACCACTGGGTTATACCACTTATGTAGTTACATAGGAACCCACGGAATTTTGCCGAATTATGTAGCGTCTCAGTCCTTTTCACAACCTTTGTTATAAAATTATTAATTATTACATTAAATATTTAATTCATTTTAAGTGAATTGTATTCTTATGAGTGAATAACTGTCTATAATCTGAACAAATATTATTATAATTGATTTTTATCTATATCACACCATCATCCATTGAAAATCCCATGTTTGAAATATACTCCCAAAGATTCAACTCTTTGAGTCCCTTTTCCTCAAACCTCAAATAATTCACTAACTCAAAACGGCTAATTTCAACATTTCACTCCCGAAACGGCGGAACTTATTTCGGAAATTCCGAATGCCTGAGACGGTACAGGATTTTTGTCGGTGTTCAGATACTTCCGACAACGTATTTTCTTGAGCACAAACCTTCCAGACATTCTAATTACGACTTTAAAGCTGAAGAATTAAAGGCGATTTTTGAAGGGTGAATACAAAAAGTGGTGCGGATGTAAACTCGATATATTAAGTCTGAATTCGTTTCTACCTCCCAACGTTTTATCCGAAGGTTTTCTATGTATAAATATACTTAGTTCCGGAATAGATGTTTGAGTTTCATATTTTCTGCATATCTTTGGTTTAACGCTATGATGAGGTTAGACCAGAATATTTAAGGGCGATCTTTTAGTACAACTACCCGTAATATGTCACATCATACATGTAAAATTTTTAGAAATTGTTTACTCATTATACGATTATGTCGATGTTGAAATAAATTGTATGTCTAAGCTTTTCCCCGAGCCTCAAATCCCTTTTTAATCTCCTCCTAACTCTTTCTCCAAAACCACTCTTAAATCTCGACAGGTAGGCAGCGCATCCGGGCCGTGCCAACGTTTGTCATTCTGGACAGCAAGTAATATCTGCCGCAAGATCAACAACCGATGGGGTAGACGAGCCATCGAGTAGAGAGTCCGTACACAAAAGCGTAGTATCAGACGCACTCCGCCCACATGGACAAAGAACATGAACAAGTTTGTCAGTAGTGACCGAAAAAGATGAGCGGAATTCAGTGTAGTTTCGGCCTTGGAAGAGGCCTACCAACAATGGAGAGTCACAGACGATAGACAGACCAAACTCTTTATTGCACACTAACGTTAGACCTAGAAACACATGAAATGCACAAAAGGCGATCTTATCGCTAAATCCGATCCGTACCAGACTTGGATAGATGAGTTATGACCATTTGTGATTAAAATATTTATTATTGGTCGTATGGTTTGGTAGAATACAAGTAACTTTAACTACGCATAAAGGTATCAATTATGTAGTAAAATAGTCTATGGGTATTAAAGTACTCGTATAGCTTAGAAACGATTTGTTTAGTTATACTTGTCCAGCTTAATGACATCCGCTTTATATGCTGAGAACAGCTTTTCTAATTTTCTAGGTCTCATTTTTTTTACACAATTTAATTCAATTAATGTGCTACCTATTTAATTCTAATTGCTATTACATTAGATATATAATTATTTCACTTTACACATTACATTACATTATTTTTTATTATCTGTGTCTCGGGTTGTTTGGATAAGATTGCAATTCGCCAATCAGGCTCCACCGGTGCAGGTGGAGCCATGGATATTTTTTCTTCCGCTTGGATTCACAGGCGGATTTATAGATCATTCTTTTTCCTCTTCAATCCACAGCTGAATCGAAGAATACATTTTTGAATTACATGGTTACACTTTTCTTGATTACAATGAATTACATTTTTCTTGTTTTACATAAAATGAGTAGTTATTGTATCAATACTTTCGCCGCCTCGACAAATGTGTGGATTGAAGTGTGGATTGAAGGATGCCTAGAAATACATAATTACATTTGGATTCCGAAATTGGTGCATCTAAGTGACATAAAATACCTGTTATTATATTTGAATTCCTAATTCGATGCATCGAAGAGGAGGAAAAATTATCCATGGATCCACCGATGGAACCTGGTTGTATATAACTAGATTTACTCCTCAATATGTTGTGATCTGCTTATGTTATGTAGACGCTGCATCTAAAGACATCAAAGTGAGCAAAGCCTTCAAAAACCGCTTGTGATGTGAGAAGCATGAAAAAAATCTGGCCCCTCCTTTCCACTAAAGTTAAGGGCTTACCCGACCTTTTGAAGTCAAAGGAATATTTCATACCATGATATTATCTTTGTGAATCTTTGTGAGACAAAGAAAAGTTTTTTCGTGAAATTCGTGACAATTGTTTTCTTTTTTGTAAAGTTGCACAGAAGTGTTACTTATTTACTTTTATTGTTCTGTTATTTTTATTCTCTTCTTGACTTAACAGAAGAAATTTGAAATCAATTTTTTTTTTTAAATAGTACAAATTTAGCATCAGTTATGTAGGCAACTGAGTTCCGAACTGGACCCTATTGTGGTCATGCCCTTATTGTTTGTTTATTTAAAAATTACCCTGAGTAGGCCTTTTAAAAATTAGCTCGGCGGTAAGGGAAAACATCGCGTGGAATCTGGAGTATGTGATCTACCAATCCGTGGTGGATTACAGTCCGAAACCCCCGAGTGATTTATTAAGGAAACGCCTGTGCCCTTCAGTGGGTCGTTTTAGGCTGATACAAGTACATAGTAAATAATAACAATTATTGATTTTGGTTTAATTTTTTCTAACTGAAAACTTTGTTGTTTCAAGATTATGTTTAAAGCATATATGGGCAACAACCAGCCCGCGGGCCGGATCCGGCCCGCTGTAAGATATGATCCGGCCCGCGAGACATTTTGAAAAAACCCAATTAAAAAAATATTTCATTAGGTACTTATACTCACGGGAGTGACAGTGATAATCGTGATAAGAGTGATAGTCACTCTTTGATAATCGCCGCCACTCGGCTTGCTCGATCAAATTCTTTGAGGTTTGCCGCCTCACGGGCGACACATCAAAAGATTTATTGCTTCTCAATTATTCTAAACTAGTTTATTCCAGATTATTCCTTCATTTTGCCTATATAAGCGGGTGGATGGCCCGAACGTTAGTTCAGTTCTATTTGAGCTACCGAGGTGATAACTTGGACAAGCGATATCCTAGCGAACTGCTCGAGCCGTCAACTTGCTTTGTGACTTTGTGTGCATCTTGAGTGGTTACTAACTATAGTTTGTTATTAAGTTTATTGAACGAAAAGTAAACAAAAATGATGTCTGGTGGAAAGAAACGAAAAGTAGATACAGAGGGTCGCCAGTTTCAAGAAAAATGGACTGAAGAATTCTTTTTTATCTTGCACAATGGTAAGCCTATTTGTTTGCTGTGTAATGAATCCATTTCGGTAATGAAAGAATTCAATATAAAGAGGCATTACTCAACTAAGCATGCTACGCTGCACTCACTGACAGGACAATTAAGAACAGACAAAATCCAGAAGCTTACCGCAAATTTGGAAAAACAGCAACAAATGTTTCATAAACAAAGAACACAACTTGATAATGTTGTGAAAGCTAGTTTTATAGTTAGCTCAAAATTGGCAAAGGCATTAAAACCATTTGCCGAAGGAGAATTTATCAAGGAGTGTATGTTAGAAGTTTGCGGTATTTTGTGTCCTGAAAAGAAAAATGAATTTGAAAAAATTAGTTTGTCAAAACGAACTGTTGTTCGACGTATAGAAATGATGGCTAATGATATAAAAACAACATTGACTGACCGTATGGCTGGTTTTGAATCATTTTCCATAGTATTAGACGAGAGCACCGATTTGTCTGACACAGCTCAACTGGCTATATTTATTCGAGGTGTTGATAAGGAGTTCACTGTTACTGAGGAATTGCTTGCTTTACAGCCGCTAAAAGGAACCACTACAGGAGAGGATATTTTTATTGAAGTTCAAAAGGTATTCACAAGTTTTGGCTTGCCATGGTCAAAATTAATTGGAGTATGCACTGATGGTGCACCTTCTATGGTCGGCTTACGTAAAGGTTTCATTGGAATTTTAAATGAAAAAGCAACAGAATTAAATGTGCAAAAAGATGATTTGATAGTCCTTCATTGCATTATCCACCAACAGAACCTGTGTTCTAAGTCCATTCGACTCCAGAATGTTATAAATGTGGTAGTAAAAACCATCAACTTTATTCGATCCCGAGGGCTTAACCATCGTCAGTTCAAAGCGTTTTTGGATGAAATATCAGCTGAATATAACGACGTAACATATTATTGTGAAGTCAGATGGCTGAGCAAAAGAAAAATGTTGAAACGGTTTTACGAGCTTAGAAATGAGATAGCAGACTATGAAAATAAAAGATAAACCACTATCTGAATTAAGTGACCCAAAATGGATATGTGGTCGGTATTTCTGGTCGATCTTACAGGATATTTGAATGATTTAAATTTGAAACTTCAAAAACAAGGACAGTTAGTAAATGATTTGTACAGCCATTTGAAAGCGTTTCAGATCAAACTACGCTTGTGGGAGTCACAGATGCTGTCTGGTAACAGTTACCATTTCAACACGCTCTCTGCGTATGAAAATATTGCTTATGCTCAATATGCTGAAGAACTCAAGTTACTGTCGGAACAATTTTCGAACAGATTTAGCGACTTCAAAAACATGGAAGACTGTTTCAGTTTATTTGCTACTCCTACAAAATATAATGTACAAAATGCTCCAATACACTTACAAATGGAGTTGATCGAGATTCAAGAAAACTCACTCCTAAAATCCAAATTTGAAGACGTAGAGTTGTGCGATTTCTACAAAAAATACCTAGAAAAAGACAATTTTCCGCAGCTTAGAAAATTCGCAAGAAGATTGATTTGTGCGTTTGGCAGTACTTATAAATGCGAACAGTTCTTTTCATTGATGAAAGTTAATAAATCAACACATCGTACAAGACTGACTGACGATAATTTGGAAAATTCTTTACGTCTTTGTATCAGTGGAATTAATCCAAATATCGATGGATTAGTTTCCCAAATTCAAGCTCAAGTGTCTCATTGATTTCGGTGTATTTAACTTTCGTAGTTTGTAACAATCGCAAATTTAACGATTTAATTATAATGTACCATTTTTTTAAATTTCATTTTGTTATTTTAATAAATTGTACTATAATAACATTGTCGTATTACTTCATGTCTAATATCTATCGCAAAAAATATTATCACTACTTTAAAATGCACTAAGTACTTTTAAACGCGGCCCGCGAACGTATTTGCACGCTAAAGTTTGGCCCTCAACATGTCAAAGGTTGCCCACACCTGATATAAAGCATTGATTTGAAAATACACACTATATGTTATACAAGCACTCTAGGGCGACTACGTTAGAGTCGAATAGTGTTATACTCGTATGTTCAGAAACTCACGAATCCTTTAAATCATATGTATTTTGAAAATGGAAAATTCTTATCACTTAAATTTAAAATTTGACTTTTTAAAGAACCCCTCCTCATCTGCTTCAAAAATGCTCATCTCATTTTTTTGCTGTAACTCTTAAAGACGCGACTATGGGGATGTTGAAATACAAGATGTGTCCGTTTCTTTTCCCCAAAATCAGAAACCGTGGATCCTCCCCGCGATATAATAGATATAATTCTTACGATTTTTTTGTAAAAATATTTTATTTTAGGGCTATATATTTAACAAACTATAATGTATTTATTTGTTTCTACTCGTAGTTATAAATTTGTATTTATTTGTAACAATACATTTTTTCTTAAATTGTAATTTAATAAAAACTTTCTTGGGCTCTGTATTTAAAAAAAATGTGGAGATATAGATTAAAATATCCTAACTTAACAACCTCTCAAGTTATAGGAACTTCGTACTTCAATCGATTTCGTTTTTATTAGTAGCCCAATTGGGTCGAAATGCGCTTGACTAGTCAAGGCGTTGTCTACTAGATAAGGACTGGTCAGTAAAATGTTATCAGGTTTCGTCTACATGTGTATATCTAACGATACCAAAAACTGATATACCAAATCGCAACTTACAAAAATAACTCGGGTAGGTAGGTACCTATGTTCCATCCGGGAACCTGTAAATAACTTAGCTTGCATTTTCCATTAGCTTGCAAACGCTCCTACAAGATTTTTCCATATTTGCTATTATGAATATTTCATTCTGCATTTGCCTTGACGAGACCGTTTTCTTTGGACTGTGCACACGAACGATTTCACATATTTTACTTGATCACTGAGCGGGTTAAATGGTCGTTTATTTCGTTAAATAATCTGCTTATGTAATAAAGAACTACAGTACTTACCTGAAGCAAAATATCTTGAACTAGAGAGAGGTGACTTATCTTCATGTTGGGTTTATATTATTGGCTATCAACGTACGCCAATAAGTAATTGTACTCGCGTGACCGTTGAAGCTTTTCGCGACTCAACGAGTAGGACTCAAGTACATTTACTCAACGAAATGTGTATATTGTGTAGCACTCTATAGTGAGAACAGAGAAAACCTAAAGTTTTATAACTACATAACCTAAGCTAAAGCTCTCCATTGTCATCTTTATGATTAGATAATTATTATAGATCTACAAATAAATCAATCATCGTGGATATAAATTGTTATGTTTTCATTTTTTTAAGCTGATTTTATGATCATTCCTAATATTAATTAACTAAACATTATTATCTCAGACAAAATCTATTAGCGATTAATAAACGCTGTAAAATACATTCAATAACTTTTCAAACGCTAGTCTAGATAATTTACGTCCCACGTGTAACTGAGTCCTTTATATTGACAGATGGATTGACAGTGTGTTACTGGCACATAAAAGAAAGTATTTTAGAGAAATAAATATATATATATATATATATACGTAATGCTACTACTAAATACTACTAAATACTAAATTCTAAATAGTTTATTTCTGGAGGCTACAAATATATAGATTAATGTTTCAAAAATATTCAATTTAAATTTGTTAATTATACTCTCGATTCATATTCGTGGAGTCGTTAGTCAGTCAAAAGCACTGAATTTCAACTTATTCAATTAACAGCTCGACAGCGAATTAAAATATTGCGAGAAAACTCGAGAAAAATTGAGACAAAGAGTAGGAACGTTTAGGGACAAAACTAAATCAGGTCAAAACCGATTGACCTGGTTAACTCTATTTTCAACAAAACCAATTGTCTACTGTATTTATTACCTCTTTGTGACACTTTTCCATGACTGTATGTTTCGTGATTGAAATAAAAATATATATAATAATATAAACATTTCATGTAAAACAGTGATATAATTAAAACAAATATAAATAATATTTGATTTAATTACTTGAAAGGATTATCGGTCATTCACTAATAAATAAGAAATTAGGCTGTCAATCCATTTGGTGGTAAGCTTATGGATGCCGGGAGTAGGTACCTAAGGAAGTGTGAACATTCAACCTAACTTGAAGAAAATACAATGCAATTCTGAATAAAAATGCAAAACAAATGCGTCGCAAATTATATTCCTCACGTGTGGGAGTGTTGTACCAGAATTTGACGCGAATAAACTAGGGATGGGAAAATTAACTGGCATTTGATATTATCGATACTTTTTTTTATTTCATAATATAAGTTTTGATATCTTCTTCTTGTGATGCCTCTCCAACTCGCAAGGCGAAACAGTTCGGCGACACTCGCGATGCCAGTCCACTGCCGTTTCTCGAGTCGGTAAAGACATTCCTAGCAATTTCAATGCGGGTTGTTATATCCATAACATTATCGCAGTCTTCATTCAGCCAGGTGCCCAAACATTTATGTTTGCAAACCCTCTCGAGTCTTGATATAATTCAAGGCGAGTCGATAACAGTATTAAAAAATGTAAAATTTTATTGAAAATGAATACACTAGGAGCAATTTATTTATTTGGGACAATCAGTAGACGAAATCAAACAATATCTTGTTAGTGAATCATTAATGAAACATTGCAGTCTGTTTGTTTGCTTGAAATGCTCTCACGCATCCGACGGATGGAGGAATGGAACTGAGATTTAGCATGAACATTCTTGGCGACCATAACAACCTAAAGAATTGTCGTTAAATAATCATAAAAATGAATTACATAATAATTGTAATATCATTAAATAACTTTCAGTACAGATATTTTTTTATTTTTTTTATGGACGAAGACGGCAGACGAGCGTAAAATCCACCTGGTGGTAAGTGGATACTGTCCCCGATAGACATCCGGGATACATGCCAACATTAGTCCAAAATGACAAACGTCGGCACGCCCCTGATGCGGATGCTAGGCACCTTTGGAGATATAGGAATGGATTTGGGGACAGGGTTGGGAAAATGGGGGGGGATAGGATGGGAATGGGCTCTGGCACATCTCACTCACTACCGAAACACGTACGTACATTAGGAAAATAAGATAAAGTGGGAAATGCAGTATGTTTCAAGATAGTCTTCTGTGAGAGAGGTGTAACGTGGCCAGTCGAGCGCGCCCAGCGGCTGTTGGATTGAAGCGTGCCCCCCCCCCCCCCCCTAAGGTGTATATAAACAAACAGCATGTACATAATTCCCATTGAATTAAATTGAGTCGCATAAAACGAAAGCTATTTAGCTTATAATGAAGTTTCTGAAATGCAAACGTCATATGAATTTACGTAGTTCATGAATAATTTTAAGGACGATGCTCATTGGTGACTAACTTCATAGTGATTTTTCCGCACATTCTCCCTCAAACAATTGATATTTTGTGCAGTCTATATTTTTTACAACTTCTTTGTAATAAACAAAGGGGCCTGATGGTCATATGCATAGACGGCCAGTCTCTTTTTCATTTGCATCGTAACATACATATTGCCAGCTTCTGTAGGTGAGAATAAATAAGTTACTTACTACTCGTGAGTGGACTATTTAGATATAAGAGGCTAATGTTAAAATAAGTCACTACCGCAATTGATATCCGGAAGACCCCGTAATATACTCGTA
Organism: Sesia bembeciformis; assembly: GCA_943735995.1. NCBI lineage: Eukaryota > Metazoa > Arthropoda > Insecta > Lepidoptera > Sesiidae > Sesia > Sesia bembeciformis. The sequence continues at coordinate 2,728,476 of OX031042.1, forward strand.
TCATCATACAAAAAAATAATGATAGTTTCTTTAACTCAAGGGTTCGCGTCAACTTTGCTTGTGAATAAATATCTGTATACAAAAAGTATTTTTTCGTGAAGGACAAAAGGTTTCATACGAACACTCATTATTCTCCGTACTTTTCATACATCATCTTTGTGATTCCGACAGGAACACAGAACAGTGGAAAATCACCGTGCCGTAACGCTCCAATGAAAACAATTAAATTTGTGTGTTGAATTTAATTTGTGTGTTTGAAATATGTGACCAGAATCACTGTGACAAAAACCAGTGTGTGTGCACATACTCTAAGAATAACAGTAACGTGTTACGTTTTATAACGTCATAACATATCAGAATAGCTCAGGGGAAATTATACGAAGTTTACAGCGTACTCGTTACAACTTAGCCTAGTTTGAAATTTAATCGTTCGCCATTTGGCGGGAAAATTCAGCCGAAATGAATGAAAGTTAATTCAATATCGCGCCGTTTTGTGATTTATGGACGCACCTGTAATGCTAATGGAATTTTTATTCATGAATGACCCGGTTTATGCGTTTTAACAATTGAATTCTGAATATTTGAAACCAGTTTTCGTATTCAGTGGATGTTTGTTTTTATGTACCAATTTGTGCATTCTAGACGGTCTATTAGTTCTCGATATCGTTTATCGATATGACTAATAGAAAAGTCTTAATTATTTGATCATGCAACAATACTTTCCAAAGATAGTCTCGTACTATCCTTCTTGTTCTAAATACCTTAGATTTCCTACTTTTAATTTTTACTAGAATTTTTACCGTAAAAGCTAGCTTCGAAAAATATTTCCTACAATTTACTGTTTTATTTTATTTTTCAAATTCATATGAGATATGAAACGCTTAGCCCTTTCTATTTTGCTATCGTTTGATTTTTTAGGTAATGCTTTCTAACAATTAATTTTATTCAATTAGCTATTATTAATTTTATTCAATTTTATTAATTTTATTTTATTCAATTAACAATTAAACAATTAATTACGTTTCAGTTAATTTTATTCTATTGTTACTAATCAGTATGCTGTGTCAAACACAATTATTAAAAAAAAATACGTTGTTGTCATATCGATATTAGGAAGGTATATCACATCACTAGAGGCCACAATGTGCGACGATACGTGAGCTAACACCACTGTAGTCGCCTGCGGTACGTGCCTCAACAATGTGGTACGGATTTGAGAAATATGGACAAAATTTTGATGTAGATACCAAGTTTTGAGCACATCACGTCACAAGTGAGAAGTTCATTTTGAGCACGTGTGCAAACGCGAGTTATAGGACTCGATAGGTTTAGGACTTCTAAAACCTTAGGGACACGTTGTATCTAAGAAAACGCGTGTGCATATAAAAGGCGGTTTTTCGCAATATTGAAGGAATGTGGCACATTTGCTATTTGAAATATGCCTATTAACGCAACTTTTATAGTAAGAGGACGTTTGTGCCGAAATTATTGAATAAAATGACAATAGAGACCGCTACGCGACACAAAACGGCGACTAGAAACAAATTGTTAAAAAAAGATAATAAATAATCTGTTCTCATAATATTTTTTTTTAATGGATGGCGGCGGCAGACTATCATACAGTCCACCTGATGGTAATCCACCTCCGCCCATGGTCCTACCAACCTTTTGGTTATACGGACCGAATCGTCGGGAAGTACGCGCCGTACTCGCCTGCTAAGGACTATGTTCCGGCGCGTATCTGCTCTGCCTCCCTACAAGTAATTTCTTTTCCCATTTCCCTTATTCACTCTCTCCTTTCTGGGGCTGTTCTACTCCACATTACGTGACTTTAGCGATACGGCCGCCCATTGCTTCCTTAAAATATGACATTATATTTAATGTAGGTATTAATTAGAACATAACGTAATTAATTAGTTATAACAGAGCTGCAATGAAGAATTTTCATCCATACATTCATTCAACCTGTCACGTCCCTTCTTTTACGTTTAATCTTGGCTAAGGGGTGATATATATTTATTTCTTTAAACCAATTCACAATCTATATGACATTAAACAGTTACACAGCTAAAGTAAGTTCACAAACAAGTCAGTTCAAATGACCATAGACTAAGTTGGTAACGGTTAAACTTATTTAATTACCACTGTCCGTCGAGGATTCTCTCCGACTCTAAACTGGCAAAGTTATTGTCACATAAGTTAGATATTTTGTTCCTTATTTGTAATGGCGTAGAAACAATGGTTTTGTCCCTGAAATTAATCCTTTTCTTATATCCTTTTCTTAGTACCGTGTGGAATCAGCCGGATTTAGAATAGCAGCACAATCCACCCAATACAATACCCACGATAAGAGATGGGAATCTCTTCTCGTGGATATTAGCTATAACTGAGGAACTATATTAGCCAACCCGCTTCGCCAGCGTTGCGTATTAGGTCCGCATATCCCTCATGCACGAGACAATGTGCTCGAGGAAGTCCATGTCCAACACTGGATACTAAAGGGGCTGGTTACAGTATGGTTATAACCTCTTTTTAATTATCATTAGCTTGGCTGTGAAGGATAACATTGTGAGGAAACACATATTGTGGCAATAATAAAGAATAAATATCCGAGACATCTGTATTCATTAAGCTACAGTCATATCTACCTAAAATTGGTAATGAATTTGAGAAGAAAAATATTCCTATAAGCCATAAGATATATTCATATTAAGTCAACTACTGTACTATTTTTTTAATTAGTCACTTTTTTTTCAATTGTCACTAGCAAGAGACAAAATAACTTCTGAATCTTGTGCATTGGTGGATATACCAACTCACAATCAAGCCAGGCATGACTTTTAATGATGTATTAAAATTATCTTATCATTTTTGATATCTCAATAAGCGTCACATTCTGATGAAAATATAGAAAAAAAGTTTTCTTCAGCTTCAATACAAAGTTGTGGAAAATTACTAGTTTATCTCTATGAATAGAAATAATTTATGCATATGCAGTAACATATTGCTATGTGGGCATTGCATATTCCTTTTACTGAAATGCTTTTTACTGCATTTGAATTTCGAGAAAGCTTTTAGCTAGACCGTTTTGTGTGGAAACATTTTTAAATTTAAAATGCTAGATTAGTGTTGATACATAAAATACTTGATGTATTTTAGAATACATTATATATTTTAATAAATAAATAAAAATAAATAACTCGACAATGGATGTCATACACTGGATTTTGAGCTACACACTAGGATGGACACTAACGCGGCGCATGTTCGAAGGGTAATTTTATTGCATTACATCCCCTTTATTTAGGGGTTAGTATTGAACTTAAATACCTAGCGCTGATCCCCTGCCCTTTTTCATGGAGGGCATGAAGCTCATCATAAACCTAATCCACCGCGAGCGTTAGCACAGTCCCCCGAAGGATCTTATGGGCGTCCTGATCGCGCCGTGAGGTGCATCACCACGGCGTCTTCACTGTTGCCGCCTAAGCTGGTCGTCCACTGCGAGGACAGCATGAACAAAACCTAAGCATTACGGCCTAGAGGGCCAACCCGGCGACCCGTTAGTGTTGGCGGACAGAGGAGACGCCACTGAAGGGGACTCAGTCTCGAACAGTTATCTCGACCCTCGTCAGGGGGGGTGAGACCTACGGGCGTAATTACCTGGTGACTTTTCAAGTACGTAGTCGCAGTGTGTTGTTTCTTGTGCTACAATGACTTTTCAAGAAGACTGGAGGCCATTGAAGAAGTCATATCGGTTCATACAATTGTTCATCGGTATTTACGGTTAATGCTTTCTTAGTTTGCTAGTAACCAACACATAGCATAATCAAGTCACTTTTGTCGCCCGCGCCACCGTGAAATGTGTTGCAGTTCTCATTTTCCAATTCCTTCAATGTTTCGGTAGTGGGTGAGATATGCTAAAGGCTATTCCTATCCCATCCTATCCTATCCCCCTATTTTCCCCACCCTTTTTCAAAATTAATTCCTAAATGTTGAATGGTAGGCAGCTCATGCAGGGGCGTGCCGACATTTGATATTCTAAACAGTTGTTGGAGCTGATGTCGCAGGGTGACAGTATTTATTTACCACCAGGTGGAACAGTATGCTCGTCTGCTGCGTCTTTGGTATAAAAAAATTCATTATTATAGGATTCGTATAGAATTATTTCTATACGTATATGTGTATTTTTTGATCCAATTTAAGTCGGATCTCAAAACCACGACAGGACACGCCCATACATTTTCTAGTACGTACTGCACCAAACTGCAGTGGGTTGATATCGAAGTTATCAGAATTAAGAATTAAGCTACAATACTAATCGCTCGTTTCCCTAAAATGATTGACGTGACTGAGCGAACGGACGCGCGCATACAGATGCATTCAGATATCATCTTGTCGTTTCGAATTAGGAATGCAATTGTCGGCTTCCACGTTATTGTAACGGACAGATATGACGGCTGCATTGCATTCGGTCCGGTGGATTGGAGGTGAGATTTGAAAATTTATTTGAGTGTTCAAAATTTATAGGGTTTCCGATGTAAGTATCTATTTAAGTAACTGTGAGTATGTAAGAATATTGAGATAGTCGTCTTTGTTCATGATACTGACTTAATTGACATGGAAATTATATTTTTTTATGAACTATTATTTTTTTGTAAAAAAGTAGCTGTGCTTCGGCATTTAGAAAATATTTTACGAAAATAAAAGAAAAATCTTTCGTAATATTTTAAATTATTTTAAACAGTACAAAACAAATACCTTATTTGATATAAGCCAAATTACAATTTTACATCAAGCCCAAATTACAATTTTACCAGTCATGAACCAAAAAAAAAGACAATAAAACTATAATAAAAACATCTAGATATATCCTAAAATAAAACAAATAATTTTCTGTAAACTATATGTAATTACGGGGTACATACAATAAAAAAAAATTACTATTTGTCGTCTAAAGCGCACAAATTTCTGGTCGAACAGAAACAATCTCTGTCAAAAATGCATAAAATTTTCATGTCTATTCACTCAGAATTACGAACGGAATCCATAGTTTCAGTCAGGGCCGTCTTTACCAGGGGGTGCAAGGGGTGCGGTGCACCCCGGGCGCCCCGCGCCCGAGGGCGCCTGTCGAGCGCTGAATTCAGTGCCGGCTTTACCTATGGTGCAGGGGGTGCGGTGCACACGGGCGCAGGGTCTTAGGGGGCGCCGAGCGCCGCTCGCGACACCTCCAAAGAGTTCAAAACGCCTACTAGAGGGCACCCTGCACCCGGGCGCTACATGAGCTAGAGCCGGCGCTGGTTTCAGTATACACATCTTGTATCTAATCTAAAACAAAACACAATCTGAAACATCTTGTATTTATTTATTCGTACATTCTTGCACAGAAATATTGTACAAATGGCGGTCTTAATGCCTAATGACATTTTCTAATAGCAAACATTGGCAAACAGAGAAACACAAAAGCGATGCATTATAATAATTATAATTCATTGTATTTTTTCTCTAAGTATATTATTATGTTTAGAAAGAGACGTTTTTTTTTTTATAGAATGAAGTTGACAGACGAACAGACAGTCCACCAGAGCTAAGTGATAGCGTTCCTTCATAAGTTTATGTAAATGGGACATAAAAAAATTGATAAAAAATATTGGCTGCAACGACTCGCATAATGCTCCCGATAGGGAACGAATATGTATGAAACGATTATTATGCTATAAAATAAATACTCTTTCTTAAACATCGAAGGGCTATAAAATATCTCATTACGTTATAGTACGTTTATTTTTAGCTGCATATAACGTGTATTGTTTCCCCAAATTCGGCAGAAACCGATAAAGGAAGATCATAACGCCACCTCCGTAAACAAGATTTAATATGGGATCTAAATGGTTGGGTTATATGGACAACGATTCTGTTACAAAAATATCATAACTAATTTCTAGTGTAACACAAGCGACACTGACGGTTGTGTGTAACCAGCTGTTTTTTTTTTCGTCCACTACTGGACATGGACCTCCTAATAGCACTTGTCTTGTGCAGGAGGAACATTCCTCCTACATACCTATGCCCTTACAACGCAACGCTAGCCCAGCGGATTGGGTGGTTCACTCTTTTAGATGTGGTGGACTTCCTCGTGGTATTGTATTGTATTGTATCAGCCTTTAATGTGTCACTGCAGCGCATAATTCACTACGCGGGCCCAGTGTGGATTAGTGGATACACATACTACAGATCTTTTATTTTATTTCTGGAGGATAATCCTCACGAATTTTTTTTTTCCTCTCACCGTCTGGTAGCGACTTAATTGTCCCTTAGTCACCTTTTACGGCCAATACGTACATAATACATGGTTGCCTATCTATTCAATCATAGTCGACTCTACATACATAGTTTAATTACCCTATTACAAAAACGTAGACCTTTTTAACGTGGATACACGATAATACCAAAGCCCCTTCCATACTTTCGCATATGTATCAAACAGCCCGATATTGAGTAGGCTTCGCCTGCGTAAATATTACGAACCCTTACCTTTACCGACCGTAAACCTAACGTAAACGTGACGTAAACCGAAATCAAGCTCATCGACCTACGGTTTACGTTCAGCGTTTATAGTCCTTGAAGTGGGACCGTTGATGGGAGCGAAAAAATCTAAGGTTATTTTTGTAGAAAGAATTTCATACTGTACCCCATGGACATCATACATGGCAACATCAGTCCAAAATGACACGTTGGCAGTTCCTTGAATGCATTGCTTATCTTTGAAGATTTATGAATTGATTTGAACAATTTCAAGGAAATTTCAAATCCACTTCAAAAATTTCACGAGGACGGCCTACTGTACTCCGCTAAGGTTTTCAATATCAGCACAGTCAGTATGTTCGACCATTATGCATATTTTACGAAGAACGCTATGAGATTTTCACGTTTGTCCCACATATTCATCGATTAAACTAGTCTTAACGGGCAGTTGAAAAACCGCTCACAGCTCTCGACGATGACTAGATACTCGCCTCTTCAGTCACAGCTCTCAACGAATACTACTCGCTTCTTCAGTAAGTAACCATCGCTGGTGTGACCCGGTCGAGTAACATAAAAAAGGTTAAGACTTGTTAAGACCCGTTTATTAGATAAATATGTGGCACGTAGCCTGTGGATCCAACTGCCTCCAGAGGTCTTTCCATTGCGCAACGATATGGGATTCTTCAAGAAAGCTGTAAATAGGATTTTGCAAGGTCGGCTGCGTACCCTGGTGCGTACCTCTTGCTGTTGCAGGTGTCCATGGGCGGCGATAACATTTACCATCACGTGGAACCGCTTGCTCGTACGTCTACTTCCCTATAAAAAAAATGTGTGAAATAGAATGGCCGTAATGTTTCACCGGTGGGCTTCTGTGATCGTAAAGGTTAAAAAAACTTAATATGTATTTTTTACCTCCGGTGATTAGTGGGTATAAGTTAGTATCATTTGTTATGAACCACTACTCACTGAGCTAACAGTCCACCATTAACCAATTGGTGATTAGTACACGTGATATTCTGATGCTACAATTTAGACATCTTAGGGCCTTTCTCACCACCTCCTGATAAAGTAACTGTTAACAATCTGATAGAGAAATTATGTACCGATTAAATCTAGCTGATACTGATTTTCTGATACCTTCTGATAAAGTATCAGGAGGTGGTGAGAAAGGCCCTAAGATGTCTAAATTGTCTAAATAGAAAATCAGTTTAATCGGTACATAATTTCTCTATCAGATTGTTAACAGTGACTTTATTAGGAGGTGGTGAGAAAGGCCCTTAATATTTACTTTAACCAGTCCTATTATCGTCCATTGCTGGACGTGGTTCTCTTCATGCACTTTGTTTTGAGCATGAGAGCCTTACAACTCGACCGTGACCAAGCGGGTTGGCGAGTCCACTCTTTTAGATGTGGTGTAGTTCCTCAGGGCATGTGCTACAAGACTTTGTTATCGCTTAGTCGGAAGTGGTGCTATTTTAAAGCCGGCCGAACGCCACAAGGCCAATATCTTTATATTAATAGGTACGAATAGCACATTTAAAAAAACCTTTAAAGAATCAAGCTATGAGTAACCACTTCACGATACAAACCCCTTTTTAAAACGGCCACATTACCAAGTTCTATCTGAAGCTATAAAGGCGCAAACTGACCGGAAGTCGGTCGCGCGCTCCATCAGATCCGTATCAGCAGAGACGCGGATTCATTTCCGGTGCCACTGCATTTTGAATTTAGAATTTCATTCAAGTGAAATGGGTCAGTGTAGTTTTAGGGTTTCTTCTGAATATCAAATGGGACCAGAGTGGTTTTTAAACTTGACATTATTGTAATATTTTTAAAAGTGTCTGATTGAAAACGATTATGTTACTGTTATTGATGGGGAGGCTGCCACTGGGCGCAATCGACTGGCCAAGTTACCCCTCTCTCACTTACGACTAACATAAAATATAGGAGGAATGTTCATTCTTCATTCCTCCAATGTACGCACGTGTTCAATAGGAAAATGGGGAGGGGATTATATAAAATTTCTAAAGAGGGTGCTAGAATTTTTTATTTAACCTTGTATAAAATACATTATTGTATATTTAACATTGTATAAAATACATTATTGTTTATTTAACCTTGTATAAAATACATCATTTGTTACTTAACATTGTTTAAAATACATTATTGTATATTTAACATTGTATAAAATACATTATTGTTTATTTAACCTTGTATAAAATACATCATTTGTTACTTAACATTGTTTAAAATACATTATTGTATATTTAACATTGTATAAAATACATTATTGTATATTTAACATTGTATAAAATACATTATTGTTTATTTAACCTTGTATAAAATACATTATTGTTTATTTAACCTTGTATAAAATACATTATTTGTTACTTAACATTGTATAAAATACATTATTGTTGAAAAGTATATTAAAAACGGAACTCACCAGTAAACCATATAGTATTTACACATACCTATATTTAATATTTTTAGTATATTTTACTTGCCACCTTTGAATACGGAATCCTTTCCTAAGAAGTACAATTTTCTCTACAGTTATTTCAGTCGAGTAGAAGATGTTAGTCGCTTTTTGGCGGAAAGTGGAGAAGTGAAGTTGAGTTTTCGTTTGATTATTAGATACTATAAAAATTGTGCATTTTGTGATTTAATAGTGATAGTTTATTAAACTTCAAAGTGTTTTCTGTTCATAATGTTAGTGAAACTCATATAAAAGCAATAGGATTGCGTATTTCGTGTGCTTCCAAGGAATCCTCTTCTGTCCTCAGTAAACCTACTATCGCTTTACTGACTTACTTCGGCGGGACTGGACATTGACAGAATACGTTTCAGACGTTAAAGTTGTTTATTGCGAAGAAAACTATTACTGGCAGAATGTGCTAATTGCACCATTGCCATATATAAAAAGAACCAAACAAAGATGGTATTAGAAAGTGTTGATGATATTATATGAACAATTAATCTAAAGCTACAGTGGGTCAGCTTTATAAACATATGTGACTTGTTGTGTTTCCTCATGATGTTTTCCCTCACCGCCGTGCTAATGTCAATTATTAAAAATCCGTACAGTAGAAACTCAGTGGTACGGGCCGAGGATTTCAACTCACGATCACGCAAACGTGAGTCGAGTATAGGTACCCCTAGTCTATCAATGGATTAATCAATGGTCTATCATTAATGAACAGGCAAACATTTTAACAATTGTTCTTTTGGACTTTGTATCCGTGTGTACTTTACATTTCATGTACAGACACGGCTCTTACGATTTTATTATATGCAGATAGATAGATAGATAAATTCTTTATTGTACCAAAATGTGTGTACAAAGGCGAACTTAATGCTTTATAGAATTTTCTTCCAGTTGACCTTTGGTGGTTGAGAGCAGGCTATTATGTAGTAATACATGAGCATTTTACAATTCATACTATATTAGTTGGAATTGTTATGGGACTTGTATAGATAAGTGTTACCTGTTAATATAGGGGGAGGGCAAGGAGGGGGAGAGTGCACGCTGCAATCCAACAGCCGCTGGGCGCGCTCGGCTGGCCACGTTACCCCTCTCTCACAGAAGACTACCTTGAAATGTACTGCATTTCCCACTTTATCGTATTTCCCCAATGTACGTACGTGTTTCGGTAGTGAGTGAGATGTGCCAGAGCCCATTCCCATCCCATCCTATCCCTGCCCATTTTCACAACCCTTTCTCCAAATCCATTCCTATATCTCCAAAGGTAGGCAGCGCATCCGGGGGCGTGCCAACATTTGTCATTTTGGACTAATGTTGGCATGTATCGCGGATGTTTATGGGCGACAGTATCCACTTGCCATCAGGTGGACTGTATGCTCGTCTGCCGCCTTAGTACATAAAAAAAAAAAAAAAAATATACACACCTATTTGTAAGTGTGCTCAAAAAATAATGCTGTCAATTTTGTAATTGTAAAAAAAAATAAACTTTTCGAAACTAGATTCCTGGACTTTTTGGTGGGAACTGGAGAAGTGCAGTTGAATGTTTGTTTGATTATTGTAAACATGATTATTAATTTGGTGTAATGATTAATTGATGTAATGTAATTTGATTATTGTAATTGTGTATTAAGCGTTATCATGTAATAGTGATACTTTATTAAACTTCAAAGCATTTTTGTGCTTGGTGTTTGTGATAATCAAATAAAAGCGGGGGACTGTCTCAAGAAACCTACTATGGCTTTACTGAACGACTCCTGACTTGACACGATGCGTTTTGAACTTTGAAATTGTTTATTACGCTGAAAACTTGACACCGGCAGAATGTGCTAATTACACTATTGCCAAATATGAAGAAAAAAAAATAGATTCCTGATGTCAAAACAAATTGAATATTCATTCTACAATTTTATACATTGGTAAATGGAAAATATACTAAACGAATTTTGTGATTAAAACGGATCAAGCTCACCATACACCGCTAAAAGAAATGTTCCATTTCAGCAAATGTATTGATTTAAAGAAAGGTTAAATAACCAACAGCGTTCCAATCGTGTATGGTCTCAAAGCAAGCGAAGCTGATAGTGATTTTTCATATACATAGTTTCATTTTAATTTAGAAATGCGCTCGGAAACAGTGTTTAGTTGCCACTTTTTTCAATGTTGACCGTGTGGTCGGCCGGCTTTACCCACTTTTCACCCACTCTTCCCGTGGGTGTCGTAAAGGATAACAAAGCCGCTACCACAAGCGCTGAGGAGGTACACCATCCCTAAAAGAGTGGACTCGGCAACCCACCTCCCCTAATTCACAAGACCTTCACGAGGGGCCTCATGTCCAGCAGTGGATGTTAAAAATACTGGTCTGCGGTTGCTGTTTTGTAATGTGTCAATAAGTGACAGTAGGTACTGTCACTAACAGTTATCAAATACTTAGAAGGCACATCAAATTATTAAATTGTGAATATCGACTGGGCCGGGCCGTATACTCGTGTGATACGAGTTCCTTGAATGAAAACAATGATAAATCGATCGTGAAATAAACATTGTATCATGTAAGGATTTATGTATGGTTTATAAAAACGACTCATCATACAAGCTGTATTAGCAGTCTCAAATGCGATTTTATCATGTAGATTTTCATCACCAGTCAAAAGAAACTTCGTTTTACGGAAGGTCTGTAATTATGGTTGTTACTGTAAAAGTTATTGGTTCTGTAGTTGCAGGTGAATATTTGATTTTTGGCACATTGCGAATTTTTTGCCTCCGCTACTCGCTAGCATTGATGCTATACCTTATTCCCGATCCATACGCTCCGGCGAGCAATAGATTCAGCTGATACGTATCTCCGTAACAGGGCGTTAAATCTTCAGCCAAACTTATTTATGTGTCGGAGTGTACATCGGTTTATGCGATTACAAGTGTCGGGAACAATGTGTCCACTATCTTTAGTTTGAATTGTTCATATCTGTACTTATCTATACTTACTCTGTTCAATTTAATATAAAAAAAAATACTCGTCGCTCCTCGGGATTTCTAATAATACAATGTGGCGTTTCTTGTTTGACCAATTATTATCATTGACCAATTAAAGCTACTTCATTATGCTCGTACTTATATTTACATTGAACTTATGACTTTATTTTTTAATTTGCATAGTATTTAGTGCTTTTTGGCAAGCCGAGCGTACGCACGATTACAAACTATTTTTGCGCTCGTAAACAATTTATTACTGTGAATTTATATTTCACATTCGTTCCTGTAATTGAATGAATAAGTGTGTTGTACAACGCTATAATTGAGGATGGCGCTACTTAACTGCTTATTGAATAAATTAATAAGTCTGTGTCGAAATACAACGTGCATATTTTTTTTTATGGACGAAGGCGGCAGACGAGCATACAGTCCACCTGATGGTAAGTGGATACTGTCACTCATAGACATCTGTGATACATGCCAACATTAGTCCAAAATGACAAACGTTGGCACACCCCTGGATACGTTGCCTACCTTTGGAGATATAGGAATTGATTTGGAGAAAGGTTGGGAAAATGGGGAGGGATAGGATGGGAATGGGCTCTGGCACATCTCACTCACTACCGAAACATACGTACATTGGGGAAATAAGATAAAGTGGGAAATGCAGTACATTTCAAGGTTGTCCTCTGTGAGAGAGGAGTAACATGACCAGTCGAGTGGGCCCAGCGGCTGTTGGATTGCAGCGTACACTCTCCCCCTCATACTACTCTCCTTAATTTTACGAAAGTGCTTATTAGGCTTTTTCATAATAATTTTCTTAAAAGTGCAAGCAAAAAATACTATCGCGTTAAGTGCATAAGACTAAGCTTATAGGAAATTAGATTACAGAATGTCTGCTGGGCTTTCAGGGCGTGAGAGTAAGGCAGGGGAATGGGTGAACTACTCGGTACAATGCAGAGGAACACTAAATGCCTTGCAGTTTGAATATTTTATTGTTTATTTATTTAACAGTGACCACGACCTTCGTACGCGTAGACGTTAGAATATGTGGGATTTAGCTTGATTCCCGTTGGGAACTTTATAATTGATCTGGATGAAAAGTACTCAAAATGTTAACTCGACAAATAAGCTATAACTACGACAGGTTTCATTAAAATGTTTCCAGTGGATTTTGCGTGATGTGCGTTCAGACAGACGGATGGACAAACAGACAGACAAACAGACAGACAAACAGACAGACAAACAGACAGACAAACAGACAGACAAACAGGCAGACAAACGGACAGACAAACAGACAGACAAACAGACAGACAAACAGACAGACAAACGGACAGACAAACAGACAGACAAACAGACGTTGTTTTGGGATCTGTATCATTCGTTCTTTAAAACTCAATGACTTTTTCAAAAAAATAATATTATTGAATAGTATGGATAGAATATAGTTTACTTCGTTTGAAAAACACAATACTCGTAGATGGCACGATGAGAATAGCTTATAATTATTAACATAATCTGCAAGTAAATATGTATAGTATAGAGGCAACGAAGAAGATGTCTGACTCAGCATAATGTTCTGGCCGCGTACAGAAGACCACAGAAGACCACAACTCTGATTTTCAGCTCGTTCCTATGTTTGTACGTCGCGGACGCCTCCGACGAACAATCTGAATATTTATAACAAAGCAATGTAGGTATCGTTTCTCGAACATTCTTTGATCAAACACACTACAGTATGGGTAGAATAATTACTGTATAGAACATTTTTTTCTAGACTATACTGAGGATTTCAGGGTATAATCTGCTTACTGTTCATTAAATCGATAGGCTTTTGGTTTTGATATAAAAGATGTCTTCGACTGGCATGTCCGGATGGGTGGCGGCAAATAATTCCTTATTTATAATAAACTAGCTGTGCCCGGCATGCGTTGTATGCCCGTTAATTTTTTTACACAATATATATATATATATATATATATATACATAGGCTACATATTATGTATATATATTATACATAATATATAGCCTATGTCATCTGGAATAATGTACCTTTCATATGGTGAAATTATTTTTGAAATCAGATTAGTAGTTTCGGAGATTACCTCCTACATCCAAACTTACAAACTTTACTTCTAAGTATATAATATTAGTATAGATGTACAGACAAGGCATCGTTATGAATTTATTATACGTAGGTATAGACAACATAGAAACAAAATGCTGAAGTGGCAGGACCGATAACCGTTGAGGCAGACAAGTGGGGTAGAGGCCACATATCGGGAATGGCAGTGTGGGACGCCTTCCGGCCAGGTAGACCGACGACGAATTGTGGTGGTGGTTGCATGAGTAGAGCCGAAGCTCTGGGAGTTCTAGCAGTGGAAAGAAATGAGCTGGTGGTATGGTATATTATGAGACAACAAAGGCCCGTTTAATAGGTATATACCTTAACCTAAAAGTACATATAGGTAAGTCTTAACAATTATTTATAATTAGAGATTTAGTTCGATTTCGCTTCCCCAAAGCACCGGTACAGTAAACAATAACTATTCCTTACAACATTATCCATTTATCAAGTTTCTTTCTTGCAAAATTGTCACGATTTTCCAGCGATATATTCCGTAAAATTTGAAGCCAGTTGCCACGTTCAACACCCCATCATTGTGACTACAGGAGGAAATTTAATGCTCCAACCAGCTGTCCACCGTACCGTGCACAATTAAGAGAAATATTGGAAATTATAATTGAATACGAGTGCACTCATTGAGTTATTTCTTCATAATTCGTTTGTTTTTATTTGAAATTTGACTGCAATCTCGACATGGCTCAAGCACATTGTCTTGTGCCACGTTGGCCAAGCGGAATGGCGAGTCCACTCTTTCAGAGGTGGTGTAGTTCCTCGGGGCTTGAGGTAGCGGCTTTGTTATCCCGTAATAGTCTTTTACGAGACCCACGGGAGGAGAGGGGGTGCTACGATTCTATAGCTGGTACTAGTTATATTAAATGACTAGACATATTATTAATTTATGTAGACATCTTGTATCAAATAACGCGGCAATATGAATCACATACGGTAGCTGCTCCTAGCGCCGTCGTCACACCTAAGACAGCGCTAGTGAATGCCAACAGCGCTACACAGCGGCATAAGCGGGACGTTAAGTTGGCCAAAGTTTGTTACAAGATGTTGGCAGTACTTTTTTCATACTGTCGTTGAGAATAATAATATGAGCATTCCGGACTTGTAGCGATTTGTACTAATGTACTGCAGTTGTCTAGGTACTCACCACTGGTATACAACTGGTGATATACCAGTGGTACGAGTATGTCTTCATATCGGTTTGCCCCTTGTGTACGTCATCGCTCGCCAGATGCACCTTGTGCCCGCATTAGAAGCCTATATCGTTATTATTTTCATATATCGTGATCCCGCGCCATTCTCGTGTAGTGTTGTCAACACACCTATCTCTGTTTTATCGATAAACATCTATTTAAAAAAGGAACAACAGCGAAAGAATATGGCGGACGCGTGTGATTTACACACGCAGCTGGGATATTGTTGAAACTCGCGCCAATACTCGCTTTTGTACCGCCATCTTATCGTTGGGGAATAGTCGATGGCATTGCCGGGTATTATTTACTCTTTCCGAATAAAAGCTGCATAGCTTAGCCTGTTATTTATTAGAGTTACGAGTACTGAGTGTCTATTTGATTAGAACAAAGAAGTGGTTGTTTCGTTCTTAGTACTTTTAAGTATTTATGAAAGATTTATTGGGTCTGTATCAGTTTATAAGGTCCAAATACAGGACTATGCAATTTAGATCATAGTTCACTAAGCAGATTGTGGCAGCAAGGACCCAAAGCAGATTGGTGTAGTGCAGTTTTAACTCACAGGCTCTCCAGTAAGTATAGGAATATAACATAGGAATATAAGCTTGATGTATCTTATATTGGAGTTCCATTTGTAAATAAGTAAATCATTAATTTAAGATGTCGAAAATAAAATTCCGTTTTCCTATGATCATTATGTATGGACATCGAGTATCCACAATTGCTATATATTTATTTACTAGCTGTGCCCGCGACTTCGTACGCGTTGAATTTTAATTTTAAAATCTAAATTTTGATATCTTTTCTTGCCGTCACACAATTTCGATGAAACAAAGCCATTCGTAGCGCCAAGCTAAGCTTAATTAACCTGTGGAAACCCCATGAAAATTCGTTCCGTAGTTTTGGAGATTATCCTGTTCGAACAGACAAACAGACGGGCAAAAATTTACAAAATCGTCTTTTTGTATTCTGGTACTCTACTTTCATCGCCCCCAATCAGTTTTTGGTAAATATATTCAATGTGCAGAAACGCTGATTCTATAGTTTTATTATATTTATATGTATATTAATTTATAAACGCAGAAAAAGCATAAAATGATATACAACATATATTATTATATTTATTATAGATGACCAACTTCTAGCGATACAAATAAATTATTACTACACACCCTTTTTAGTAGGTAATACATTTTTCGTAGTAATAATTTCGATAAACTTGAAAGGTTACATCAAAGTAATAGTCAAAGTCCTACCCACGTCAAAATAGAACCATTGTTTTAGTCGATACTACTTTTACTGTACAGTTGAGAGCTCATAAAACGGCACAATATCATTATATTGTAGCTTCTATTAAGCCACTGAATAAATAGAAGCACCACTGCGTTTGCACTGCGGTTTTGCCACAAAGCGATATGAGGGTAGCAAAAAAATTGGACTATTTTTTGGTCAGAACGTATAGTTTTGATAGCTCTTTGTTTGAGTATTGAATTTTCAGTCACGTACTTTTGTTTGAGGATGGAGATACAAATACTGAACACATATGGAAGGTATGATAGTTGTCTGCTCTGGACTAGATATATATACCTACAGACCTATTACATTAGAGAAAAGGGGTTGAGATGCCATTTCCTTAGCATAGTATGTAAATTGTAACGTTTTCTCAGCATAGGAAAGTTATTATCGGTACCTATCGGCTTTACGGATTTTGGTTAAGATTCTCTAACTTAAAATTTCGTTATTTCAAAATTCTGCTTAATCTAATTAAATAAAATCTTGGAACAAGTTTACAGATTTTGCTTCACTTCCCATATGATAGGCTGTTCGTCATTTGGCATTCGCAATATTGTATGTTGTCTATCTGTATATATACAGCCAGCAGTGGAGAGACACAGGTTGACAGTTGCAATATTAATAGCCAAAGTTTGGTTAATCAATGCCTTGAATAAAGAAACGAAGAATACAATGAGATTTCTTCAAAGACTGACAACACCTGTCTTACAACTAGCTCGTTATACCATATATCTAGAACTGTTTGCTACTTTTGCGACGCATTGTGTGGTATACGTCAATTGGTTACTGACGTCAATTAGTGCATTGTGGTTTAGTATGCACATAACTGGCGAGGCGCACTGATCGGAAACTTGCGTTCTTACATTATAGGTCAACTGCCTCAAGAAGACTTTCCATTACGCTACGATATGGGGTTCTTCAAGAAAGCTGTGGATAGAATTTTGCAAGGTCGGCGGCGCTCGCGCATACCTCCTGGTGTTGCAGATGTCCATGGGCGGCGGTAACACGTACCATCATGTGGGATCGCTTGCAGGTCCGTTCGCTGGCGTTGTTATAGCTCGCGTTTCTATAGTCTATAGTAATTGCTTGGTATCAGAAGTAGGGCTCCCATCTGTTCGGATTTCCCCAGATTTGTTCTAGTTGGAGGATATCCGGAGAGCGTCCTTTTTACAGAAAGAAGGCGGCAGACGAGCATTCACTTCCCCTGGTGATATGTGGCTACTTTCGCCCATAGTCATCCGCAGTACATGCCAACTTCAGTCCAAAATAATAAACATTTGCACGTTTATTATTTGCACTGCCTATCATTGGAAATGTAGGAATATATTTGGAGAAAGGGTCGGAAAAATTGGGAGGGATAGGATAGGATGGAAATGGGCTCTAGCATATCTCACTCACTACCGAAACACGAATGTACATTCGGAATAGGTTAAAGAGGGAAATGCTGCACATTTCTAGGTAGTCTTCTGTGAGAGAGGGGGAGAGACTTCTTTCTGGTAACGAGGTCAGTAGAGTGCGACCAGCAGCAGTTGGATTGCAGCGTGCCGTCTTCTAACCGGGCGAGGTTTTCTATAATGTACGGGTTTTTATATTTAATTTCGAAAAATACCGTACTAACTAATACTTTAACAGTACAAAAATGTAAACAGATATTCTTCTAGAAATATTCATTTCTCCATTAAATTTTCCAGCTCCTTAAGCCGAGAGCCGAGTAATGACGTTTACGGCCAACAATGACGTCATAAAAGGAAGCGAAGCCTCCTTAATAGCTTTAAAGCCTGCTTTACACCTGAAGGCTTTACTAAGAGTTTCAGTTTATAATGTCTGGGAAAAACTAGTTTTTTTTGGAACGGTTTTTTAAAGAACTCTAAAAAATGAATGTATGATTGGAATTCCTTTTGTCAAAGATACCAAATCAACTAGATAAAATTTTACTAGACGAAATGCCTGCAATTAGATATTTGCAGGTGTGACGAGTCTGTAATCCTCTCGGTATTGCAGGCGTCCATTGGCGACGGTAACCACTTAACACCTGGTGGACTGTCTGCTGTCTACCACCTTTAATTGTTAGTGATCAATATATTAGTCACCAATATATTAGTTTTATTATAAAAATAAAACCATTTTTCCTTTCTATTACCCTTCTGTTTGAATCCTCTGTCAGTGGACGGAACTCCACAAATCCTTCCACTAACCGCTACTATTATTCCAGGATTGTGTATCAAGTAATTGAAATTTCAGTCGAGAAGATCGATAGAAAATTGTCCTCGACATGGAATCGGGTGATTAATAAATTTAATACAGTTAAAAATCTCGCGAGTTTTCGTTTAGCGCTGCTTTAGATATTGTAATATTGACCAAACGCGAGTAGTTGAAGAAACTGCTCACCACTTTGACGTTGACTAATGATCGATTTATTAGATCGATACGTATGAAAAACGCCAAAATGTGTTAATTTGTTCTGTTGTTTTAAAGTGGCAATATAGTCGAGGAGTAGCAAATCAGTCTATTTGTCTATTTGATTACAAGTGATTCTTATTGCACATAGATATACGCGATACATGTCAATGCATACGTGTAAATTACAAATGCATATTATTATATTTACTAATAGAAACGCTTCCTATCTAAGGGATTTAGGAATGGCTTGTATTTATAGGAACAGTCTTTGATTAACTGAACACAAAGTCGACTTCGCGAGACTCCTATATCGTTATTGTCATCAAAGAACGCGAGCGAGTGCAATCGAGCTAGTAGCCCTGACTAATACGACGTATGATACGATGTTAAACCTTGAACGGGTGCGACGCGCGACTTTCATTTATACACTTGTATTATTATTTATTCTTATGACCTAACCTACCTTTAATATTTCTGCCATCGATTTGCTGTACCTTTTGGTATTTCTGCTGGTAATTTAATTATTTCCCTTTGTGAATTAGTGTATCCATTTACCAACAGGTGAATTGTAAGCAGGTCTGCGATAAAAAAAATTGAAAATAAAAAAAAAATGCAGAATGATTTTTTATTTTCCTCTATAAAAAAATCTTTCTCAAGTCTCCTGTGTGTACTTTTGAGTATTGAGATTTTAGTTACTATTTGAGTCTTAAAAGTATGTCCGATGGCAACTTTTTGTGCAGAGTGAACAAATGGTAAGGGCTGTACACGGATTAAGGATCTACCGAATAGGGTGTTTAATTATAAGCCAGGATGTTCGAAGTATCTTTAGTACAATGGACACATTACCGAAAAAAAAAACCAAAAGATTACTATGCAATAAAAACATGAAAAATATAATATATAAGAAGGTATTATTTTATCCCTTCATTTGGCACTGGGATTTATATTTTACGATTCTTGTTTTTCCACAAAAAAACACAATTTATATAATTTAAGCAGATTTTACTGGCTCTCAAAACACAGATATTTTCTAGTTTGGGAGTCACTAAAAATTTGTATCAAGTATGTATAATACAAATAAAGAATTTCAATTTGTATTTGAATTTTAAACATGAAATAACATGATAAAACTATTAGTACAAATGATACAAAGTTAAAGGCCCGATTTTTAGAATTTTTGTCTTTCTGACTGAATGCGCAATACGCCAAAACCATAGGGTGAATTTTGATGAAACTTCGTGTGATTAACACTTAGGATAATTCTTATTCAGATTCATTATAGAGTTCCCACGGGAAACGAGTGGAGGGCGCATAATATGCAGACCTTACATTTTATTTGAAATTTTACTAAATGATTTATATCGTAATACCGTAATCATATAATATAACCATCATATAATTACGATACCATTGATATCGTATATAATATAAAATATGTAATTGATGTACATATATAATAAAAGCGAATGGAGAGATATAAATAAAATATGAAGTTTGATGCTATGTTAATATTTGAAGTACCATTTTTAGTATGGGTTTATATCTATCAACATATTTGATGGTATATTACCATCAAATCATACGTATTATCAAACTATTAGAAATATCAAATCATCCATCTGATAAGGATCTATCAAATCAATTACTAACTAACACATTAGATTAAATTAGACGACATAATTTAACACTCGATTGCGTTGAAAGCAGTAAAACTTTAGGGTTACGTTATAAGGAAATAATCAATTTGGGTACACAAGCTGTTGGTACTTCGCGAGAACAACCGATACGCGGAGTTATCGCGATACTTAAATGTGTGTGGTACAGGCGAAAAGAGGTAGAGAAATTTATAAAGTAATTAATTTATGGAATATGGATCAAGCAAATAGTGAGTATAAAAATCGTAATAGAAATAGTCCGTTCAATGCAATCTTTGTAACGTTTGGTTTCTGTTTTTCTGTTTGGTGTACAAGTACATTGCACTCTAGTACTCGTATATTCCTTTTACTATATTGTAAATAAAAATAATTTGATGTTTTTAATGGTATTTTTGTTTCATTAATTGTCGAGCTTATTTCTTATTTTAAATTGTATTAGGTATATGTGTAGATATTACTAGATTTAATTTAAGACTAGGTTTATTTATATAAGTATATGTATTTTATTTTGTCTATATGGTTTAATATTATGACTGAATGTTTTCTCAATAAATAAAAAACATGTGCTATATCTTTATTGATTCAACATTTTTTGAGGGGAAGAGCGCACGCTACAATCCAATAGCCGCTGGGCGCGCTCGACTGGCCACGTTACCTTTAAAGGTAGGCAGTACATCCGGGGGCGTGATAATGTTTCTGGACTAATGTTGGCATGTATTGCGGATGTCCATGGGCTACAGTATCCTGCTATCATCGGTGGACTAGCATACAGCTAGTCTGCCGCCCACATCCATAAAATAAATAAGAGAACACCTATAGAAGAAAAAGGTGCAGAAAAATTTAATGCAACCTTCAAAGTACTCCAAAAGGCCGTTTAAAGCCTCATACTTGAGTAATTGAGCATTTTGGCATGTGATGCTTACATAAAAGACTCAGTATTAACATATTTTAATGGGTTTATTGATATTAAGATGGTTCGGAAAAACAAAACTTTATATCATTAAGATGCTTTTCTACGATAATGCAATGTATTGGTTCAATGTATTGGATAAGCGTTTATCCGCCAAAAATTGCTCATACAGTATAGGGGGACTGAAACTAAAATTAAAAACGACCCTGTAGATGTCTCTCTACATATTGCAGAACACAATTTGTTTACCGATGCTTTCTCCCATACCTTGGCCCAAACATTAATCGCGATACTAAGAGACAATAGCGCCATTATTCCGAGCTGAGCGAGTTAACAATGAACCGAACGCTGATTAAGCGGTTCCCTACTGATCGTAAATTATTTTGTACTAAACAGCCCACTGACGTAACGGTCTAAGTGCTGCATTGAAACCTTTAATGCGCATATATATGTATATACATGCGCTATATACATATTAGGTAAAAATTAATAAAATTAATAGGCGATACAAAAAATCAACAAGTGTTGAAGTGGCAATGGATAGGGCGTGTCTGTCATAAGACTGACAACCGATAGGGTAAATGGATCCTCTGATGGACATTACTTACCGAGAAACAAATCATGAAACGCCGTTCGACCAGATGGTATTTTTATATACTAACTTGAAAAAAAAATGGACTATAGTTATGTTTTATTTTATAGGTGGCAGATGAGCAGACTGTCCATTTGATGATAAATGGCCATCGCCATCCATGGCTACCTGCAACACCAGAGCAGAGAGGAGCTTGAGAAGATAACGTGTGGTTGCGGGTTTTCGGAAATCCAATATGCTTGTCTTGAGTACATCCAGCAGCTTATAGACATAGTCTGACGGTATGATTTGGGTGTTCTACTTTGTACACGTTGCAAAACACACAATTTAAGTAAGTAACACGAAAAATACAACAGGCGGCCTTATCACCAAAGCCTGTAGATTAATTAGAAACAATTTTATTATGTTTTCACTGCATTTGTTATGGTCTATGTGTTTACATGATGGTGTACTTTAGTTTACGAACTAACTATTTAAAATATAATTGCCAAAGATTTATTATTTGAAGATTTTTGGTCAAATTATAAATATTTTATGCTGATAAAGTCGTGGGCAAAGGCTAGTTATATTCACAATCTCCAAAGGGTTCCAGGATCAAAGACAATTGCGAAATTGGTGAAATGATTTATTAGACGTTTTTGTTGTAATACCGTCCCTTCCTCGTTCTTTATTAAAAGACTAACGACCCGCTCGCTTCACTTCGGTTTATAAGTTTTTCTTTTCAAAATTTCAAAATATATTATAGCCTATATTAGACACGGATAATGTAGCTAACTATTTGTGAAATTTTTGAAATCGGTCCAATAGTTCCAGAGATTACCCCCTACATACCCACAAACAAACACACAATTTTACCTCTTTATTATATTAGCATAGATCTATTTATTAAAATTCGTCCTTATAATATATCACAGTTTATTATTATAATTATTATTTCACTCTTTTGTTATCCAATTCCAGTCTGAAGGAGCTACGGATTCCCGTGTTAAGTTAAACAAAACTATATCTTAGTTCATGAGAAGAAGATCAATTTAGTTCACCGATTAATTTCTACTGGATCCGCTTTTATTTATCACATTTAACCAATAAGTCTGCCTCTGTATTGTCCAATTGTTATGTAGTTTAGTGCCATGAAGGTCGGTTAGATGACGCTGTACCTCGAGATGGGCACGCGCTATCGACTTGTTTTTGTCCGAATATAACATCATGGGCTAGCAGATAAATAAAAACTATGGCCGGTGACTTTTAAAAGGCCACTAGGCCCACAAGAATTTAGCCATTCCGAACAAACAGGATTTAGTTTATCTCAAGGTATAGCGCCATCTAACCGACCTTTATAGTAATAAACTATATAACAATTGGAGTGTATTATAGTGCAAATAGAATGAATAAATTAATAAGAATCACTCCCATGTACGATTGCACCCTCACTAATTTTGTTATTTAAGTTTTAATGCAAGAGATTCCTTCTAGGAATAAGTCCGCCATTGTACGAATACTTACGGTAATATTGTAATGTCTTATTGTAACAATTCATTATGAGCACAATAAAAAGCAACCACAACAATAGTGGTGCCAGCGACTTCATTCCCGCGAACTTTAGAACATTTCCCCAGGGAACATTCTAACGGATCGTGATAAAATGTACCCTAAATGTTAACTCAAGTCATAACCTATAACTATGAAAAGTTTCATTAAAATCCGTTCAGTAGTTTTAACGTGATGCGCGTTCAGACAGACAAATAAAAATTCAAAAAATCCTCATTTACTTTCTCAATAAATATGAAACGTACAGACACACACGGCTTGGTTACGATTTTATTTTATTTAGCTATATCGGCAAATCTTAAGGTTCATTCCCACAGGTTGGACGATTGTCGATCGGCGACGTATCGAGACATCGGCGTACGTGAGCTGATTTATGCGTGGACGGACGACACGCCGGCACTCGGCGATAAATATAATTGTGCCGACTCTGACCCACCCAGGGAGCGCCCGCGCAGCAAGTGTATAAGGCTCATTACATAATGATGGTTGTATTAGATTCGTTAATAATGACATTTATTTATTATTAGAAGTGCCCGTAACTTTGTGCTCGTAGACGCTGACTTGATTCCCGTGGGAACTTTACAATTGATCTAAGATAAAATATACACTAAATATTAATCCGGTACATAAGTTATAACTTATAACTATGCGGAATTTCATTAAAATCCGTTTAGTGGTTTTTGCGTGATGCACGTTCAGATAGTCATACAGACAAAAACTCTAAAAATGGTGGTTTTGGGCTCTTCGTTCGTAGAGTACAATACAGCTTTGTTACGATTATATGTTTCTACAGAAGTAAAGGATCTGCGCGGCTCCAATTACTCGGGTGGTAGGAATTCGTGCAGAACAGAAAATTGTGGCATCTTTTTGTCTTTTGGTGTAAGATCCACTTTGCTGAGCCAGCGAAGTAAGTACGAATTTTCTAATATACTAATTACATCAAAATAATTCAAAGTTGACTAAATTGTGTCACTGTAACTAAGCCCTTACAAATATCACAGTTGTATTGCAAGCAATGGTCCAGGAAGACGGTTACATCAAGCGAACGACCTGTTCATTCAACATAATTGTATAAATACACGTACATTGCAATTTATGACTTCAGGTAATGCAAATAAAATTGACACTGTCTGCAAAGTTGGAATTGTAAACGCTCTTTAAATTGTAAATTGGAATCTTGTACTAAATACACTTATATTTATTATTTGCTATGCGAAACAATTGTGCGTGTTGTATTGTTTGAAAATCTAATTATTGTTTTTCATTTAATCATATTTTGATTGTAACCATAATTGAATTGTATCTAACGCTAATTATCATTGATATTTATAAAGAAAAATAAACAATATTTTATATCAATCAACAGCCAAAGGTCTTTTGGCACACTAATACAAAAGGGAAAAATTAAAAGTCAAAAGTCATATAGGGTAATAGGGTCAAAGGTCATATAGAATAATAGGTTAACTCTGAATGATGAGTGGACTCCGTGATTTTACTTTTGGAAAATAGATTGGTGACACCTGCATATTTAGGGAGAGTAAGTTTTACATTTAAAGAAAGCAGTTACAATTTAAGCAAAAAGTTCATACTTTAATGAAAGAACATTAAAATGTATTTAAATATGTACGTACAAGATAAATAGATTATATTTGATGTAATGCAGATAAGTCATACTAGACTAATTACGATAAGATTAAAATAAGCGATGGTCATCGAAATGCGAAACTGATAGGTAACATTAGTATTGTCGAAATCTTCCATTTGGACATAGCCTGTTGCATTATTATAATGATCTCAAAAACTTTATTTATAATTTTATTAGCTACAGCAGCAGTTGTAGCTGTTAAAAGAAATTATGACGATTACAAAGTGTATAACTTAATACCAAACACAAAAGATGAAGTGGATACTTTAGTAGTTCTTCAAAGGAGTGGTGTTGCGGAATTTTGGGAGGAGCACTTCGATGTAAATCACAAAGTGAAGGTGATGGTGTCACCACAGAAGCAAGTCGAGTTCCTTGATAGACTGAAACAGGAAGGCATAGAAGCAACTCAAGTTAATGATAATTTGCAAAAGTAAGTTATTATCATTTAATTATTTATTTTAATTTCATTGCACAAGTATTTGACATAATGTACAAAAGGAGGACTTAATGCCTAACGGCATTCTCTACCAGTCAACCACCAGATCAAATAGAAAACAGAACGCGTGTGCAGTTTTAGTTTGAATACATACATAATAAACTTAAATATATAAACTAGTAAATACACACATATACATAAGAATACATTTCATACGTAGGTATACATACACACTATTATAATAAATAATACATAATACGTAGCTGAGGAGAAATATTTAATAATTAAGAAGGCAGCAAATAACCAAACGGAGAATATAGAGCAAGAACTCTGATTCTTTAAAAAGTATCATGTGTTTTTATAGACACGATATCAATCTAAAGTGTCAGAGGTACACGGCTCCCATATCCATAAAGTATAGGCCAATCGAGAGTTCACACAAATACAAACTCCGTTGCAGCTCATCTATCAACATAATCAATAGACGATTAGATAGCGCCAAAAGTAAGTATAATATTGTAAAACAAACCAAGTTAATCGATTAGACCAATGAAAACGAACATTAAAATCACGGTAGTAAGTCATTGAAAAATGCAATAAAAGTTTGTAATAGTACGAATGCGAGATTGGCCAATGCTTTACGCGAGAGCCCATTCCCATCCCATCCTATCTTATCCCATTTTCTCAATCCTTTCCTACATTTCCAAAGGTATCCAACGCATCCGGGGGCGTGCCAACGTTTGTCATTCTGAACTGAACTTGGCATGTACCACGAATGTCTATGAGCGATAGTATCCACTTAACTATAAGCTGTAAGGTGGACTGTAAGCTCTTCCTATAAAGAAAGAAAGTCTAGAGACCGCCGATGGCCGCTCGATAACGCAACCCACTGTCAAGTCGAGCGACTATACAACGCCGTATGAACGCTTTTAAGCAATCGCATATAACTAACTTCTTTTGATCTATTGATCCGACCCTTCAAATGTCCCGCTTCAAGATACAACAAGTTTTTACTGGTAATCACGAGAGGATTATATAACGATCATGACGAAACCAATATATGACTGTTTCAATCAACCATAATCGCAAATCAGAGACTCTTATTACATTATGTGGATTAGAATAAAATCATCCAGTTCATCTTTGTTAGACTCTTTTCTTCTTAGGAGTTATTAATTCTTTAATTTAAGTTATTAATTTACATTTTACGAGTATATCAGTTTTTATATTGTTCCAGTAATTTTCTTAAAACAAAACATTTTTTAATCTTTGCAGGCTAATCGACGACCAGCTAAATCCAACGATTCAAAGCCGCGATACTCAGAACACAACATTCCTCTCCCTTAACTGGGAACGATACTTCAGTGTCGAAGAAATCTACGCCTGGTTAGATGAACTAGCTTCCACTTATCCTAACATCGTTACCACAATTGTTATAGGACAAACGTTTGAAGGCAGGGATATTAAAGGAATTAAAATCGATTACAAACCAGGAGAAAATGAATTGATCGGCATGATCGAAGGTTGTATTCATGCTAGGGAGTGGATTTCACCAGCGACTGTAACGTGGATTATAAAGGAGTTTTTGACCAACACAAACTCTGAAGTGAGGTACTTGGCAGAGAATTTCCAGTGGCATTTCTTTCCGGTGGTCAATCCTGATGGGTATTCTTATACCTTCACTGATGTAAGTATACTTACTGTTTATCACATAATTTATCAAATAGAAAAGGCAAGGCATGCTAAATGTAATGTTACATCTTTGTACATGTACCCATAATTAAGTCATCTGCGGGTCGTCTGTCATAAATGTCTTCGACACAGGTACCGAAGCATTCTGTTATTATTACGAGTAGAATAGGCATAGCATGTTTTTAGAGCGACTACGGACGACTGATAATGCCATCCTAAAAGCCGTATGTTACTATTTGCCTGGCAGTTTTTAATCATCGGCTGTTCGTTCGCCAGAACATGAACATAAGTTTTGACGCCAACATATGTAAGTTTGACGCTACGAAAATTATTTTCATTTTTATTGCTTTATGCTTCTAGTAAATAATTAATTTTATTATTATTATTAAGTGTATCTTACCAATAACATGCAGCGTATGTCTTGCGACCGATGTCTCGCAGAAATTTCATCTATCGCTTTTTACAGCTATCTATTCATCTATAGAGTTGTCTTCGCACATTACGACTTCTTGTTTTAGCTTCTAATATCAGGGTTTTGGCAGATTTTCTTTTGATTACCTGTGTTGCATAAACTAGGTTTCTAAAACTACCCAACAAATTCCCGACTATGCTAAAGGGAAGAGGTAAGTACTCACAGGACGGCTAATGCTTGTCTCCAGCCTCGGGGCACCTCGTTGTGAGTTATGAGCTGGTTCGGTAATATTCTCACTACACAGACACCACTATTTTTGATATCGTGGACGGAAATCGAACTGTCAGTGATGCCAAGTTTGGCGGAATTGGACGAGGCGGGAAAAAACGAACACAGTCGGTTTTCTAACATCCCGAAATAATTATCTGAAATATTTTTTCTTCTGGGTTGTAGCGTATTTTTAACGATATTTGGAAACATTTGTAGGATAAATTGTTTCACAATGTCTAAGTCTTATAAACCCGTGAGCACTGACTAAAGAAACATAAATGTAACAAATAATAATAATAATAATAATTATCTTACAGAACAGAATGTGGAGAAAAAACCGCAATACCAGGAACTCCACTTCTTGCCTATTGTCTGGAGTTGAAGACGATATGAGTAATGGAGTTGACTTAAACAGAAATTTCGATTTTGCCTGGATGAGTAAGTTCTATTTAACTTAAGAATTTAGCGACTTAATGACTACCTTACATTACTTACCAGCGACCCTGATACAACTGAGTAGCAAAGTAAAATTCAAGCAATAATTAAGTTTTAATATAAAAAAAAACAACTAAAGTGCAACGGAAATAGAATCAAAATATAATACTCCAGAGCCCTGAAATTGAATGAATTCACTATTAGTGTTCTCCTATTGTTATCAATTAGTCATGTTCGTACCAATGGAGTGTCTGCAGATTTGTTAGGACTCTGAAAATGTCGTAGGTTACATCACGTCACGCTATTAGGCCAAATATAGCGTGACGTAATGTAACCTATGACCATAGCTCATGACATAACCTATAACATCAGCAACAAGGGTTCCATCGAATAGGCTATCAATAGTTGTAGCTCTATCAGCTGTTGTTGATTTAACACGAACAAATTGTTTTCAGCTGTTGGAGCATCAAGCGATCCTTGCTCCAACACCTTCGCGGGTCCGTCACCAAATTCCGAGCTTGAAACGCAGGCCATCACACAATACGTCCTGCAACTGAAGGATCAGGGCCAATTTATCTACTATATTGCCTTCCATTCTTTCACCCAGTTGATAATCTTGCCGTACAGTCATCTATCTGTTGATGATCTGGGTCAACCTGAAAATATTGCAGATTTGGTTCGTAATTACAGACATCTTTCTCTCGCCCTTCCCAATCTTTCTTGCCGCATACTTTCCTTCTTCTTCTTCTTCTTGTATCTTGTAGGTAGTAGCATATGCCATTATTGATTTCTTAGCGACAGTGGGCATATGATTAGGATGTCAATAGACGACAGTAACCACTTGCGTGCTGGCGGACTGACTTCCAGTTTGCCATCTTATTGTAAATGAGTTTTGTGAATGAAGACTTCAAAAAAAGTGATTATTGACACCAAATAAGGAGACGTAATTTATGACTCGATTCCTTCTCTACAATAATTCATTGGAGTCGTCTGATGGCATTCATTATACAATATTATTTCTTTATTTTATAATGTGCTTTAGTTACTCACAGTTTCTCACAGTTACTCGCAGTTTCTCGTAGTTTCTCACAGTTACTCGCAATTTCTCGTAGTTTCTCACAGTTACTCGCAGTTACTCACAGTTACTCGCAGTTACTCACAGTTACTCACAGTTACCACAGTTACTCACAGTTACCACAGTTACTTACTTACATTATAAGTATATTAGATATATGTGGATAATAAAAATATGCTTCAAGAGACAAGTGGACTGTATAATACATAGAATAGAAAGTTGATACATGAATGTAATAAAACTCTAATCGTCTTCTTTGGGAAGAGGACTGAGTTTAGATACGGGGCGTTGTAAAACAGTGTTGCGTGTACGCAAAGTCACAACGCGCACCCGACCGTATGATCCAGGGTGAACCTGCTCAACCCGACCCAGACTCCATTTTTGACACGGAATGCTTTCTGAGTGAATTATGACTAAATCACTATTATTTATACTAGGCGCATCAGACAACCATTTTTGTCGCTGTTGCAAAGTGTGCAGGAACTCGCGTTTCCAGCGGTGCCAAAAGTGTATGGTTGGACGCGTTTTGAAACATGTAACACATTTTGAAAGACGTGATCTTATAACACCCCTAGCCGCAATTATCCAATAAGTTTGTGCTTCATTGGAGTCGTCTGATGGCATTCATTATACAATATTCTTTCTTTATTTTATAATGTGCTTTAGTTACTCACAGTTTCTCACAGTTACTCGCAGTTTCTCATAGTTACTCACGGTTACTCACAATTACTCACAGTTACTCACAGTTACTTACAGTTACTTATAGTCCGTTATAATCCAATTTATCGAAAACAAAACAAAATCTTAACATTTAACTTTAAATTTAGACAAATTTGCAGTCTCAATGATTTAATGTACGCGGGTATATGTAAACAATTACCACCTCACTAATGAATCTGAGGCCGTGTCAGTTGCCTCATGCCGCAATTTTTGTTTCCATTTTGGACCAATTTCATTGGAATCGAAAATATATCATAAATGCTCGAGTTAAACTTGACTTAACATAATATCTACTTTTCCAGGTTGAAATTGCAACAAAGGGTGCGGCGGCAATAGAAAAAAGATACGGAACCCAATACAGGGTTGGTGTGTCAGAACAAGTTATGTGTAAGTTTTTTTTTTCCACCAAAACATCATCAATAACATATAATATATCTTCAATATAAGCCTTTTTCAAGATCCGCTCCGGTACAATCACGGAATTTTGTTGCCAACCCTTTCACATTACAGAACCCTTGAAGTTGTTATTAAAATAATAAGATTACACTACCCAGCTCTTAGGCATGCCCGACTGTCCGGGGCACCCCACCTTCGTCTTTCTTTGTTGAGGTAATCTGAAGGTAAGGGGTTGGGGTAAGGGGTGTAATCTGAAATTCCACAGTCACTGGGCACGCCCGACTGGCCAAGTTGCCCCATACTCAAAGGAGACTCGTGACTGAGATATGTCAGAGGCCATTTTCCATCACTCGCATGGTTCGGTGGCTTACTCGCATACCTTCTGATGTTGCAGGTGTCCATGGGCGGCGGTAATACTTACCATCGCGTAGTACCTTGCTCGTTCGCCTATAAACTTCCCTATAAAAAAAACAACATCAACTAACCACCAAGTAGATTGAAGTAAATCTGTAAATCACCAAATCTGTTCGTCTGCTACCTTCTTTCTAAATAAGACATTACAATGTTTGCAGATCTTATGAGCGGCGCTAGTTTCGATTGGGTGAAGAATGCAGCAAATGTTCCCGTTACTTATCTGATCGAATTGAGAGACCTCGGGGAGTACGGCTTTATTCTTCCCCAAGAACAGATCGTACCGAATAACTTGGAGATCATGGATGGACTATTGGAGATGGACAGGGCAACGAGGTTTCTTCAATACTACCAATCTGAGTCCTCATCTGTTGTTTATTCTTTGGGTGTTGTCATATTTGGTGCCGCTTTTGCGATTTTGTTCAGTTAAAAGCAATTTTATCTGTTTTTATGTTATATTAATCTTGTATAATATTATGTTTTAATTTATTTATATTGTAAAATGTAACTAATAATTAACGAAATAATAATATCATATTTTCAAAAAAATACTGTTTTTTTTTCAATTTGTGTTATAATAAATTGGCAATATTGCTTGAAATCTCTATGATGGTAAACTAATTAGTACTTCATTTAAGAGTAAGCACAGACAAAATACGCCTCATGGCATATAGCCTTGTGACTCTGTATGGACTTTATTACATAACCAAATTTCAGTACACTGAAATAAAAATAAATAAATATAAATAATTGATATTATGTAATTGATTGCAAAATAAATTTAAAGTAACAATGTGTGTCTTACACGTTACAACAGTCGGTACCTAATTGTAGCATACAGACATATTTTCAATACTATTTGATACCACGTATTATGTCCACAAACTATATGTATACCAATTTTGGTGCGATTTGATCGTTTGATACAGAGTTATTAAGTATCAAATGAATCAACTTTCACATTTTTTTTAATTTCATACGTTAAGTTTAGTTAGACTATGAAAAGTATTAATATTTCATACGTTAAGTTTAGTTAGACTATGAAAAGTATTAATAAAATCCTAATTATGTTATTGTTATTTTCTACAATATTTACTATGTGGGTATCGAGATAATTTCAGAAATAATACAGATACAGGTATGCTTAGGGATTTGTCACTAATTAGCGCAAAAGAAAAACGTTACTCGAGATTAAGATTAACTTATCAATTATCGATAACAATGATAAATAACTTGACATATTTTAACGGCGGACGATTAATCATTCCACAATCCAAGTTAAAAAAGCAAATATGGATTTCAAAATAGTGTTGCTAATAATTTCAATATTCGCAAATATTAATGCAGATTATATAAGTTATAATGATTATAAAGTTTACAAAGTAGTTCCGGAGACTGATGAACAAGTGCAAATTCTCATTGATGTTCAGAAAGAGGAGAGCTTCATGTTTTGGACAGACTCGGTCAAAGCCGAAAGCGATACGAAAATCATGGTGGGACCGGAGAAACAGACAGAATTTGTGGATTACCTAAACAACGTGGGACTGGAATATAAAATTATTATAGAAGACGTTCAAAGGTACTTGTTTTGTTATAATTTTTTAAAACTTTCTCGTTTTATACATATTTTACACTGAATCGGGTTTTAAAGCGTACAATTGCATAAAGCCTTTTGTTTATCTTTTATTTCGACTTGACATGTCCACTCAGGTTACACCATGCACCGGCCTTAAGTCATGAGTTGACTCGAGTGGAACGTCGAGTAGATATAAAAGGTAAACGAAGAAAGCCTTTGTATGGGTTTAGACTTGATTCACAAAATAAACCACTTTACATGGAAAAAGGAAAAAATATTTTTTGAAAATAGGTACGTGTAGCTGCAGTGTAGTTACTACTTATAGCTACTTTATCTAATTTACCTACATTGAAAGGCGGACTCATTTCTATCGCTAAGACATTTGTAAATAATTTGAATTTTGAATTTTAAACCGAAGAGTCACTACTCTTCGGTTTAAAATTCGGTTGTATAGAAAAGATGCCTATATTAAAATTTGTTATATTTTAATGTCTTCAAACTCAACATTACTTGGTTCTGCTGTGCTTGATATGAAGTCATGTGAAAGGGCTAAATGAACATCATTCTGCCAAGGAACTTAAATTGTATCATTTTTACTGTTTACAAAAAGCAGTGTTTATTTCCGTAGTAAACAAAATTTATTACAATAAAAATAAAAATACACGATATTTTAATCAATATTATTATACAATGTAAATAAATAATTAACGTCCCACTCAGTAGCTGACACCAGAATTTGAAGATTACCGAGATAAGAATTCCTTATGTGGTGAGGTTAAAGACAAACTGAAACCACCCAGACCCGAACAGCATTTAATTTTATTGACGACCGATATCCCTGTTAGTAGTGGGTTCAATTTCTGATTGGGAATTCTATTGAATATTTGTTCAGATCTAGGTGGTGCGTTCATCTTTTTATGTGTCTCTGGACCCATCGTATAGGAAATCCTAGTATGGGCCACTGAGTGTAGCGTTATCATACTAATATTATAAAGTAGAAAGATTTGTATTTTTGTATGTTTGTAACGAATAAACTCAAAAACTATTAGACCGATTTCAAAGGTTATTTCACCATTAGAATGCTACATTATCCCTGAGTAACATAGGCTATAATTTATAAAGATATTGTGTAAATTGGCCAAAATATAACGATAAGTGTCAAGTAAGTCGGAAAAAACTCTGCCATCTGCGAGCTATTTTGGCGTACACTGCAAAAACCGTAAGTTACACGAATATAATGTATGGTGGAAATGTAACTTAAATTTTGAAAAAAAAAAATTGTAAAAAAGAACTTATAAACCGAAGCGAAGCGAGGGCGGGTCGCTAGTTTTACATAAGTTTGTCTTTAAACAATGAGAATTGTAGTGAGAACTTTTTGTTGATAGTACATTTACTGAGCTAATCGGTTATATTAATTTATTGTTGTAAAAACTATACAATCAATATATAAAAGTTTGGTAAAAACACGTTTTAATTTTTCTATTGCAGCCTCATTGATGCCCAGATGTATCCACCAGCAAGAGCTAACCGCAACAATGCTGAGTACAACTGGGACCACTACCAAACTTTGGAAGAAATTTACGAGTGGCTACAAGAAACAGCTGACGCACACCCAGATGTCGTGACTTTAGTAACTATAGGAACAACTGTAGACGACAGAGAAATCAAAGGTGTCAAAATTGATTTTAAAAAACACGAAAATCCTACGATAGGTATGATTGAAGGAGGAATTCATGCTAGGGAATGGATATCACCAGCGACAGTGACATGGATAATAAAAGAACTTCTAACCAGCACTGATCCAAATATAAGAGATTTGGCTGAAAACGTGGTCTGGCATATCTTCCCAGTGACCAATCCGGATGGATACGCGTACACGTTTACTCATGTGAGTATAGAAACTGAATGTTTTAAAGTTACGTGAAAACTAAAAGAAATTGAAAACGAAGGTGCACATGTGGCATGGGATCTATTAAAAATTTGTTAAAACTTTGAAGCATTAGAATCGGTGTAATCACGTTAATTTAAGCCGTGACAAAACCTGTCAGTTCATCAGGATAAATGAGATGTCAACTGGTGTATTTCTAAGTGATTTAAAATATGTCTGTTTCGTATTATTGCTTATAGTGGCTATATTATGCGCTCGCTTTAACACTTTATTTTTATAAATATGGTATGTAGGCATCGATATGGGAATGTAATCAATGACACATCATACATTCTTATCAAAGAAACCTGCCTGGTATGCAGCTTCTAGGGAGGTGAATCAGAGGAGGAGGGGTTCATTAAAAAGTCAAATTTAAAACTTAAATAAGTACCACGTAATATGAATTTTCCATTTTTTAAAACACATATGAATTAAAGAATTCGAGAGCTATTGTACATAGAACACTATAAAACTAACTTGCCTGCCATAACATATATACATAGTATGTATTCTCAAATTGATGTATGTGGGGTATTCTGGTTAACAACTGTAAAAATTCAAAATTAAGAAGTCATATTCAAAACTATTTACAAATTACAATCCTATACTATTAATATTATAAACCTGAAAGTTAGTGAGGATGTATGTATGGATGTTTGTTACTCTTTCACGCAAAAACTACTCAATGGATTTTAATGAAACTTTACAATAATATAGCTCATACATCTGAATAACACATAGGTTATAACTTATAAAGATGTTGTGTAAATTGGCCAAAATATAACGATAAGTGTCAAGTAAGTCGGAAAAAACTCTGCCATCTGCGAGCTATTTTGGCGTGCGCTGCAAAAACCATAAGAGTTACACGAATATAATGTATGGTGGAATAGTTTCTGAAATTTTGAAAAAAAAATTGTTAAAAAAAACTTATAAACTTAAGCAAAGCGAGGGAGGGTCGCTAGTATTAAATGTTATTGTCAGAGTCCATTAACATTACATAGGTATTCGTAATTGGACGACTTCGTTAGTTAATCGTTATAAATAACTACAATTTACAGTATCCGATGATATGGTACACCGTGAATTCAAATTGTATTTATTTGCTTTATTTACATTCTTATATGAAAGAGGTGATGGATTTCTCATTAATGACGTCCCATATATACGTCACTGAAATAACGAAAAAGCTGAAAATAGGTAGTTCGCTATCGATAGTAGAATCGATTCTGTCAGTTTTTACAATAGAACTCTATTTTTTCCTAACTTATTACTCACCTCTGGTAATTCTTTTATTCTACGTGCAGCAGCATTCCACGCGGGTCGTCTCGCCGCTCCTTTGGCGTGAGCGCTACAAAGATTTTAGATAGAACATTTTTTTAATATATAGGTATTTATATTTTTTATATATTCCCTGATGTAATTATATTTGTCCTTAGAACGGTTTCACATATTTGAAATTAATGAATGTATTTCAGGTTTTGCTTTATTTCGTATATTGGTAAGGCGCTCTGTTTAATAACCTCAATTTAAGCAATTAATTTAATGTAAGTATAAATGTAAGTATTCAACTTTTGTTTTCCGCTTACTTTTAGAACAGACTCTGGAGGAAGAACAGAAATACAGCCTATAATGCAACGTGTACACCAAATCCTGATATGAATAATGGAGTAGATCTGAATAGAAATTTTGGATTTCTGTGGATGAGTAAGCATTCAGTTTTCATATAAATCTATTTTTAGCATTAAAATTCCATTTTATCTTTTTAATCTTATTAATATGGTCTGAGAATTCAGATAGCCTTGGGGTATCTATATTCGACTTCATTCGACACATCGTGAATCCAAAGCTATTGCCAAAATACCATTGAGTTTCTACCTAAATACGTAGTTATAAATTCTCATTCACTCGATATATCGGTACCGGTGAAGGAAACATTAAGGATCAAGGAAACAAGGAAACAGGAAGGAGACAAGCGGCACACAAGATGGTAAGTAGTCACCGGCGTCCATGGTCACTTGCGACATCAGAGGCACAAGGGTGCGCTACCAATCTTGAAGAAACCTATTCAGGTCACAATCCATAAAGAGTCAGTCTAAACAGTCTTGTGTCATAACTTAATGTTAAAACCTCAGTAGGCTCATATGAAAGGCTAATATATATTTGTAATTTAAGAAAAAACAATCCTGATTTAACTCTTCTTTCAGCTACCGGTGCATCATCAAATCCATGTACAGAGACATTCGCAGGACCAGCAGAATTTTCTGAATTGGAAGCTATAGCTATCTCAAATTACGTGAATCAAATTAAGGAAGAAGGGAATCTTGTGTACTACTTCGCTTTTCATTCGTTTTCTCAGCTGGTTTTGGTGCCTTACAGCCATGTATCGGGCGCTGGTGTCTTGGAAGCAGAGAATTACGGCGATATGGTAAACTTAAAATTGATTAACTGCCGTATTATTATTTCACAATTTCAGATTAGAAAATCTAATCAAATTAGATTAGAATTCTAATTTGATTAGAAACCTACTTTCGTTATAAAAAAAAGGTGCCCGTCAAGCAGACAGACCATCTGGTACAATACCGTAACCAGCCCTTTTTACATTCACTGCTAGACAAGGGCCTCCTTTCTTATGAACATTGTCATGTGTATGAGGAGTACGGCCATAAAACACCACGCTGGTCAAGTGGGTTGGCGAGTCTACTGTTATGGAGGTGGTGTAGTTCCACGTGGTCGAGCCGGTCTGGCCATGTGGTGTCCACATGGCCAGTAATCGGAAAATGTGGAAATCGGACATCCGCGATACATAGACATTATTTCAGAAAGACATACGTTGGCACGCCTCCAGACATACCGCCTACCTTTGGTGATTTAGGAGTGGATTTGGAAAAATGGTTGATAAGTATATGGAATAGTTGTGCAGATTGCGACATTTGAAACCGATGTTATAGTTTGGAGTCAATATCTCAATTAACTTTGCAGAATTTAAACTCATATTATTTTATAGGACTCTTAAAGCTGAATAAATTTTGTCACAATATTTTTTAAACGTACTGACAATAGCGAAATCTCTCTTTCAAATAGTGTCATCGGTCTACCATTGGAAGAAATGTTGAAAGCGTCTGACAATGTTTTCAAAAAGCTCCTGAAAAACTATAAAATTTAATTTATCTCTTGTATCTACTTTTTAGTATGAAATCTCCATTCGAGGTATGCAAGCACTTAAACAACGACATGGAACTAACTACATTGTTGGGACATCCGCTGATATCTTATGTAAGTACCTATTTAGAAGCATTTGCAAGATACCTTCGTAAAATCATAGACATTGATGACCATCAAAAATATTGATGGAAAGCCAAATATTGAAGACGATACTAAAATGCTTAAAATTCGAATTTGAAACAAATTTAGTAAATTTGGTTGAATAATAATTTTAGTCCCTGGTAGATACTTAGTTTGCTAGTGGCATTACATCATCGAATTGCTAGGCTGATGCATTTTGCAAAATAATAGCCAGTCCTAGGTTCGCCATTCCTGTCGACATGGCTCTTTTAGATGTTCTTAAAGAATATATGCGCACTAGAATCCCACGGGCCGAGGGATTGATTCTATTTTCATAACAATTATCGAAATTAATTTCTATATTTAAAGCAATTTATTCTCAATTTTAGATGAAGTAAGCGGATCGAGCTTTGATTGGGTCAAAGGAGTAGCCGATGTTCCTATAGTGCTGCTATTTGAACTCAGAGATACTGGAGAACACGGGTTCCTTCTGCCTGCAGAATTGATTATAGACAACAATGAGGAAATAATGGATGCGCTCGTAGAAATGGACAGAGCTACTAGACAGATCGGCTACTACAGCTACAATTCTGGAAACAGTTTGAAATCTAGTGTTTTACTATTCGTTTTGTTGTTCACACTGTTAGTTTAAATAAATAACGATTTTTCTGTTAGTAGATACAATTTACTTTTTTATTTTCATGTGTTCATATATCATTTTCATTTTCATATGTCCTAAATTCTCTGCTTTTTAATATATATATATTACCTATACAACTGCACTTTCCGTCACCGAAGTGACGGTGGTATCTCAATAAGGGGATGTCGCGTACTGTTCGGTTCAAAACTTTGATTATACCGTGAACCTGTGCCGTACCTGTTATGTATTATATATAGTACCGGACTCAACCTGTAGCTTTTTTGTTATTCTACAACAGGGGGTTCTTCAAGAAAGTTGTGAATGACATTCTTCTTCCTCTTCTTGTGGTGCCTCTTCAACTAGTGAAGGTTGGCAGTTGGCAATCGACAATTTTGTCGTGTCTCTCGCGAGGCGAAACAGTTCGGCGGCACTCGCGATGCCAGTCCACTCCCGTATGTTACGCAGCCGTGACTTTTTCCTGCGACCAATACGCTAAAATAAGATTTTATATGGCCGTCAATGCAAATGCTTACGTTCTGATATTGCAAGTGTACGTGGGTAACGGTAACTATTTACCAACATGGTGCGTCTGCCCCCTTTAAAAATATTTTTTACCTCAATATTCTGTTTTGAATAAATTACTTTACAGTATTGAACGAAAAAAAAACTGGTTAATAAAGATAACAATACACTTAAACACTTATCTACATACTAAACAGGAATGTCAAATTAAATGACTTTGAAATATTTTATGTTAAGACGCTTAGTAAGTATTAATATTCAATTCCGATAAGTATTTGTTTATCTTAATCTTTTCGACATCTACGTCGGTACAGCATTACATATCATAATAAAGTGGATAATTGTAGATAAACATAATCTTTATGACTATTTTGTGAATGTCGTCTACAATATTATAGTTATTAGTTATCCAGAGGTGATTGTAGGTTTCACTTATTGAAAATGTATTTGAAATTATTATTTAGCCTACTTGGCCTTGCAATCACCATAGATGCCATGAAAAGTTATGAAAACTACAAAGTATACAGTGTGGTTCCAACTTCTGAGGAACAAGTACAAATCCTTTCTGACCTTCGTAAAGACAGTTACGATTTTTGGACTGACTCGTTTTCTGTTGGAAGCGATGTAAGGATCATGGTGTCTCCGGATGATGATCAAGAGTTTTTAGATTATACTCAAAGTGTCGCTCTGAACGCTAAAATAGGCATATCCAATGTGCAGGAGTAAGTAATTTTGTTTTTATCTATATATAATAATATATGTAGGAGTATTTACCTATATTCTAATAATCTATTTGTTTCAAACATATGTTAAAAATAAAAATAAATATTTACAGAGTAATAGACGCTCAGTTAAGACCCGCAGGAAGTGCTCTAAGAAATTCTCTGGGCTCCTTCAGTTGGGACAGATATCACTCCCTCAGTGAAATTCATGCTTGGTTAGACGAGCTGCAAGAGTTATATCCTAATGTAGTCACTACTGTTAATATAGGAAGTTCTAATGAAGGTAGAATTATCAAAGGGGTAATAATTGACTTCAAGCCTAATGACAGAGGAGACAATCCAGTAATAGGGATGATAGAAGGAGGTATCCATGCTCGTGAATGGATTTCTCCAGCAACCGTCACTTGGATTATTAAGGAGTTCTTGACCAGTGACGATCCAGATGTCAGATCAATGGCAGACGGAATTATATGGCACATTTTTCCAGTAATCAATCCTGATGGATATGTATATACCTTTACAGATGTGAGTATTTATTTTACAGTTTTTACTGAAATTCGTCTTTTATTAATTTTGATCCTTTTATCATGTTTGCTTACAGAACCGAATGTGGCGAAAGAACCGGAATACAGCAAACTATGTGAACTGTACTTCTGACAACGACTTAAGCAATGGCATTGATCTCAATAGAAATTTTGATTATCTTTGGATGAGTAAGTAGGAAGTACCATCGTTTTATGACACTAATTATTGTATTTTATAGTCTTTTGTCCTCAGTGTTTTAAATCATTTTTATTTTATTGTTGTTTTATTGATAGTACCGTGCGAAATATTTTTAGATTAGATATTATAGAAATTCATTTGTAGTAAGATTTACAACAAAGAATGAACTATGTAGTTCTAGATCTACGTAGACGCACTTGGTCTACTTTGTTCGATTCCTTCCTAATGATATTTTATTCCAGCAACTGGTGCTTCTGCTGATCCTTGCCAGCAAACCTACGCTGGTCCTTCTCCTGCATCAGAGCCTGAAACTAGAGCCATCTCTAGCTATGTGCAGAGCTTGAAGCTGCAAGGAAACATGGTCTATTATTTGGCCTTCCACTCCTATTCGCAAATGATTCTGATCCCCTTTAGTCACGTCTCAGGATTTGGTGTTTTGGAGGCTGACAATTATGGAAATTTAGTAAGATTTAATGAAAATTATTTTTGAAACAAATTTATAACAAATAACAATTTGCATCAAAACATTTATCGGATTACTGTGATGCTTTTTTTAAAATCTCTTGTTTATCTCAAATATATGCTCTTTCAGTACGAGATAGCTATACGTGGTGCTGAAAAATTAACTGAAAAACATGGAATCGAATACCGTGTTGGTACATCAGCTGTAATATTGTGTAAGTACAGCAACTCTGCCAATATATCAGATTAAAAATTGGACAATTTTCATAATTAAAAACTATTTTTTTTCAGACGAAGTCAGCGGCTCCAGTTTTGACTGGGTAAAGGGAGCAGCCGATATTCCAGTCGTATTTTTGTTTGAACTGAGAGACCTTGGTGAATATGGCTTTTTACTGCCAACAGAACAAATCGTCCCTAACAACGAAGAGGTTATGATCTGCTTGTTAGAAATGGATAGAAACACTAAAAAGTTGGGATATTATCAGTATTCTGGATCTACAGTCGTATTTTCCTCGTTATTGACTTTGATTATGAATGTCGCGTTTTTGTTTCTTGTCCAATAAATGGTAGGGACACTCGTAAATAAATAATTGACCTTGTATTTTGCTTTGGTTTTATCATCTCCTGTGCACTTTATATTTTTTGCTATTCCAATATTTCCTGTGAGGTTTTATAGTGATTATGTAAGTATTATCCAAATCTTTTGGCCATGTTTTGTCGACCGGCTTAAGTGCCACTCGTGGATGTCGGTAAAAGGTGATTAAGGGATAACAAAGCAGCAACAACAAGCACCGAAATACTACACCACCTCTAAAAGAGTGGACTCGTCAACAAGCTTGGCCTGCGTGGCCATACTTCCCTCATGCACAAGACAATGTATATTTTTTATTATCCACAACTTTTTCAGCATTCCTTATAGATATAAAGAATGGTTCAATGTGAACATTGCCTAAAAATTTTATGCCACAATTCATTGCTCTCAATAATAATTAACTTTAAAAGAGACAAGTAAATCAGGAAACAAAAACAAGTCGAATGTTTCCCCCAAAATAGGGTTTTTGTAATTGATGATGTCTATTAACGAATCAAAGAGAACGACTATGGCTCCTTAGGGAAAGAGGAACGAACTATTTTGGTAATGTAGTAATGTCAGTATATGTCGTGATTGAATGTAAACATTAATGCGAATTAATTTTAACTTCTCATATATTTCTAGCACATACATTTTAAGCCAAAAACTAAATTGGTGTTGTAATTAGTTGGGACTGCAGAAAAAAGGCCTGGGTGAGGAATATCGAATTATATAAAACGAGAAAGAATAATCTTACATACAGATTTAGATCCAGGGTCGCTATTAGCTATTTACAATACATTGGAACGTCTGCGTGTATGATCATATTTAAGACATTTCAGAGAAGTTACACTGCAACACCGTAACATCTGAAGAAGATAATTAGATGTTATAGTGATCTTCGCTTCGACTGAGGACTCATTAGCAGTGGTGGGAAGAAAGTGAGCGCTCGACGCTCGAGCGTTAAATGAACCTATAGGCGCCCTTACAGCGCCCTGTACGTATAATAATGCGTTCAGGGTGCTGACGGGGTTGGCACGATTTTGTAGCACTCCGGCAATGTTCGCGGAGCGCGCACGGAGATGGCTTTTATGCCATCATACGTAAAAGAAGCGCCTCGTTGCTGAAGCGGCTTCACGCCTTTCCCAACACCATCCCGAGCGCACTCATTGATAGATGGGAGTCCCCTTTTCTGAAGCATTGGATTAATCTGCATATGGCTAGATAGATACCTCAGGTTTTTTCGGGACTCACTATTTGTCATTATATTTTTACCTTCTTTTTTAATTCACTGTGTTCTTTTATATTTAATATGCACTTACTAACACTAGATATAACTTTTTCTACTAACTGCTTACTAATCTCTGTTGTATGGACAAAAATTTGTCTGAATTAAGATTATTATTATTATTAAGACTCTTGCTTTAATTATAATTCAAGTTTTTAGCCATTGTTAGTCTTACCCTTGA
Organism: Sesia bembeciformis; assembly: GCA_943735995.1. Lineage (NCBI taxonomy): Eukaryota > Metazoa > Arthropoda > Insecta > Lepidoptera > Sesiidae > Sesia > Sesia bembeciformis. The sequence continues at coordinate 2,771,564 of OX031042.1, forward strand.
AATTAAAAGGTCTAGTATAAAACGATTAACTTACGCTTCTTATGTTTTATTCTTACGGTTTTTACAACACTACATCAGTGAGATAGAGTAATAATTGTAATAAGGGATCAATGTTGTACTTTTACAACACCTTTTTACTTTAATTATCTCCATTAGTCTAGTTTCTTAAAAGTGAAAGAATTTACATAATTAATCCGGATTTTTTTTGAGTTTACTTTTAGAAACTAACTCAAACTCTTTCTTTATATACCATAATAGTTACATATAAATTTATTTCTGTTTATTAAAATAATAATCGATTTTAAAATAACCTCTATATAAAATAACACGACCGCCACTACATTCTACCCTCTATAAATTATGTAGGTACTTAAGTACCTATAATATAATATGTCTCATACACTCTTAGATAAACAAATATTCCTATAATTATACTTACTCCGATATTATTTAAAAGTATGTAGTTATTGCAAACCCACTACGGGACTTAAAACTTTTTATGATTCGTTTTAAAACGAAAATATTATGACATTACGTTCACAACTCTTCACGTATTTAGTTTCAACTCACTCGGATGTGTTAAGGATTATTCAGGCGCAAACACGAGCGTTTTTATATCGCTATATAAAGAAACAGTGTTTTTTTTAAACCGATATAATACGAGTGTTTACAAAAATCAGCAAGCTGAAATGGCAGCGTGTATGTCACATCTGTTGCAGCACTGATAACTGATAGACTAGATAACGCTTAGGTACCCTAGGTTCAGGTTCAGGTTCCTGGCATGTCTAGTTCCTCGGGTTCTAAAATGGAGACTATGTTAAATTTTATTGTTTAAACTCTCCTTAAGTTGTTAGTACATACACTGACAAAGATAGTGTCTGATAGTTGTTGAATGAGCATAGCGGAAGCCAATTATGTAAAGAGAGTGTACACGTTGCATTCCCACAGCCGCTTGGCGTACTCAACTGGCCCCACTACTGTTATTTTGAAGTTTAACACGAATCACTTCTAGACATTCCAAGATCGGAACATTAGTGAACAACGACGTCACATCAAAACTGAAAATAGTAACATTCAATTCTAATTTTATATCACTTAGGATGCGAACGAAATGTCTAGAATCCTTGACATACGTCGATGTAGACACCAGTCGTTGGTGTGTTAACACCAGCTAAGCGCTTCGCAAGTTCATAAATAGGCGAATTAATCTGACATAATGAACTTTTGGCAAACTCTTGCATAAGTCGTCTTGTATGTTACAACATTCCTGAATTCATTTTGTCGTTTGGCGTGTCACTCTGGCGATAATTCACCTTTTGGAGGTCGAATCGTCACTCAAAAGCTCCATAATCTTGTCGTTATAATCAGTGACGTTCATGACTACACAATGTTTCAAAACAAGGATGTTACAGTTAGATCGTAGTTCCTTTATCGCGATACGTTCTGTAGCTGTCAAGTTAGGTTTTGGAGGTTTTGACCGTCTGAGTAACCAAGACAGTATAATAAAATGAATAATAAATTGTAAGTAACGGGTTTACACAACAATTATTATGTTCAATCACTATAACAAAAGTTTAAAATCCTAATACTACTGCATTTCCTACTTTATCGTATTTCTCTCAAACTAAGTACGTGATTTGGTAGTGAGTGAGATATGCCAGAGCCCATTCCCATCCCATCCTATTCTATATATCTCTATTTTCCCAATCCTTTCTCACAATCCATTCCTTAATCTGCAAAGGTAAGCAGCGCATCCGGGGCCCTGACAACGTTTGTCATTCTGGACTGATGTTAGAATGTATCGGGGATGTCTATGGATGACAGTACCCACTTACCATCAGTTGACATGTATGCTCGTATACCGCCTTAATTGTATTTTATTTTTGAGAATTTCACTGCGGTGTTTATCCCAGAAGGTTATAGGGTATTTTTAGCCAAATTGGTCAAGTATTTTCAGAATAAATGAATTCAGAAATCAGAAATAATTGTCATCAGTATCCTGATGAAAAATTAAAATTATAATATGTTGTCTTAAGAAGAGTTCAACAATAGATATATAATATACATACCTATCCAGTTCGTTAGCGACAAACATATTTGGAAACTGGGATCTAAGTGGACGAAGCCGCATTCTAGTTTTCCATAAAACTACAAGCAACCGCAACGCAATAGTCTCCCGTGTGGAACCCCTTAAAAGTTTAAAAATAATCACCCCTCATAGCGTAACCGGATGCCTCGACTATAGCAAAAGGTAAATAATAATAAATTATGACGTCTCCAGACGATCTGATGCATGACTGAAATCATATGTCACAACGAGGCAACAAATCATAATGCATGTCTGTTCGGTTTGTTTAGAGCAGCGACGTGGATCGAGAAGAATTTGACATTTTAATATTTTTAGTCTCAAAGATACCGTAAGATTTTTCAAGGTTGTAACCTCATCTCCTAATACAAGTAATAACAATGATATAGTTTTTTATATAGAAGAGATGGCAAAAAGGCAGCCTACCTGAATATAGTCATCGTACCCCTTATGGGCAACATTAGAAAGACACGGATGCGGTACCGATCTTGCAAAATCCTGTTCACCGCTGTTCACCCGTGAAAAGAGCTTCAGCTTAGTGGAAAGCCCTTACTTCATTCCACAACTTTTAACTTCGCGGTCTAAAATATCTCGACGACTGCATTGTACGCGGCGACTTTTTATCAAGGAAGTACGAATCAACTGCGTGTAAATATCGAGATGTAATTAATTCATAGAGTTGATTATGGTTGCTAATACGTGAAATTGGCATCAAATTGAACAGTTCTTGAGAACATTCTTCATGTTTACAGGCGGTAGTAAATGCAGTGTGTTGCAATGAGATTTGTATTTTTTTTATTTTAATGACGATAACAGTCATTGAAAAATATCAAAAGGTGAATAATAAATACAGTGTAAAATAGACAATTGGTTTCGTTTGATTGACAATACACAGGATACAAATTTAAAGAAATTAAATATGTATCAACAAATTGTTTTATACTTATGTCAGTTCTACTGTTCGTATAGTATGTAATAGTAAAGATTTTAAAACATTATCCATTACATTTTTTGTGTCCTGTATATATATATATCCTGTATTACTGTATATATATATATGTTATTTACTCACAGTAGTTCGTTTTTCTATCTTATATTTGTTACATTTATTTACTCCCCTACCACTTCAAGTCCTGTATAGCCCAAAGATTGACTGAGAGATAATGCTGTAAGGCATTAAGTCCGCCTTTTATAATAATTTACAAAAAAGAGTAATTAAATGTTTTTTTGTTTTCAAATTAGTGTTTGTTTGGATTTTACCGTTTCCCCGTGAACGTGGTTTCATTTTCATAGACATTTATGCATTCCTTCTTGTTATTACAAAGGTACGGTAAAAATAAAAAGGTAAAAATGTATAATATTATGAAGAATTATATTTTAAGACTTAAATTTATCACTTTCTGTTCATATAAAACAGAAACCCAATCGACACTATACCTACATTTAGAAGTAAACTTATTGTTTGAAAGTATCAAACGGAGTCGTCTCCACAGATGTCCGTGTTACGAGAACACTTTCAATTTATATGATAATATTTTTCGTAATGACCCTCTTTTTATTGTGTTCTTTGCTAACCTTGCGTAAAATTAAATGTCTCTATGTGGGATTTTCTTTTAACTTAACCTCAGATTCATGTTATTTTGGCTGATTTAAGAGAAAAGTATTGTGACAGTATTATTATATGGCTACTCCAAAAGATATTAACGGTTTTGTCTTTTTACAGACGTGTACAAAACTGTTATTAATTTATTGAATTAATAATAATTGTGCCAGGTATTTTATATATTAAAGTGTGTTTGTTTAATCTTTCTTTGTTTTTGTGTAATTCGGCTGTCCTGTACCAACACCCAGTAAATATTTATTATCAAATTTTACACGAGAACCTAAAAACATTGAAATGGCTATGTTGAACCATAGGAAGTTACAATACAAATTTGATAGTTATTATTACACATAATACAAGATGACATGCTTGAAATATTATATGTAGTTACCTCATATAAGTATTAGGTAGACATGTTTTATACGTTTTTAATGATTTATGACCATCACGTGATTCACTTACGAGGAAATTTCGAGGAATTCGTTTCACCATAAATAACGAAAGATTTTAATATGGGTGTCGTAAAAGGCGAATACGGGACAAAGCTACCACAAGCCCAGACGGATTATACCACCTTTAAAAGAATGGACTCGCCAACCAGCTTGACCAGCCTCAAGTACAAGACAATGTGCATGACGAAGCCCATGTTATTAATGCATACACGCGCTTATTAATTACAATCTCCCAAGAACATTTCAGTCGGACTTTTTGGCGGGGACTCGAGAATTGAAATTGAGTTTTTATTTGATTATTATAAAAATTGTGTATTTTTATAATAAGCCGGCAGTCGAGCATACAGTCCACCTGATGGTAAGTGGATACTGTCGACCAAAGACACCCGCGATACATACCAACATCAGTCCAGAATGACAAACGTTGTCACGCCCCGGGATGCGCTACTCACTTTTACAGATTAAGGACTGGATTGGGACAAAGGGTTGGGAAAATGGGGAGGGGGAGGTTAGGATGGGAATGGGCTCTGAGACGATAAAGTAGGAAATTCAGTACATTTCAAGGTAGTGTTCTATGAGAGAGGGGTAACGTGGCCAGGGGTGAGCCGCTCCCAGCGGCTCTGGGAATGTAGCGTGAACTTTCCCCCCTACAGTTTATAAAACTTCCGGGTTTTTTTTTGTGTATAATGTTTGTGATGCTCAAAGAAAAGCATAGGACTTCGTTTTCTGTGTGCTTCCAAGGAGTCCTCTTCTGTCCTCAGTAAACCTACTATCGCTTTACTGAACGACTCCTGACTTAGGTACTTTATTTTTTTGTACATTATTGGAGCTAGACGGGCAAGTGATCCACTTGATGGTAAATGGTTACCGCCGCCCATGGACGCCTGCAACACCACAGTCCTATTTACAGCTTGTTGAAGAATACAAAGTCATGACATAAGGGGAAGACCACACGAGGCAGTTCGTTCCACAGCCTACGGGTACGCGGCAAAAAAAAACATTTTTAGACCGTACAGTGAGCAACACCTCCGTATCGAGGAAATGCAGATGCACCGGACTTCTGTGACGGGCGGTGCGGTTGTATAAAACTGAGGTGGACGTCACATCGACCAGTTCTATTGCAGAATGTACTATTTGCGCCGTTGCCATATACCTATAAAAAGAAAAAAAAACACTTCAGTCACACGCAACATAAAACTTGTATTTTTACATAATAGTATAGGATGTAGTGCTAACAAATAGACAAACAAACTAAAAACAGACAGCCCTTTTCAACGTCATCAATCATTCGAAAGTCGTTAATGAGCTGAAACAAAATATTTCTTCGAACAAATTTACATTCACCAATTTACTGAGATCTCCCATTACGTACATTTCTTAGTTAACTATAGTTCTTATTTAAATTAGTCGAATTGTATAGCAGGAACCGTCCCGAAGAAATAAATGGCGAAGAGTAGGGGTCTTTGTAAATTGGATAATTTCTAAAATTAGCTTCAAATCCAAACTGTTGGTAGTTTATGTCCAAAAGTATTATAAAACGCATAAACAACTGACGTGGTCGTTTATTGACGCCGTAAAATTTTACACTCCAATAGTTTTCAAGATATTTTCGTTTGAACGGATGCTTATTTGTGATAATTAGTGGCCATCAAAAGGGTTTCCACCGGATTTTGTAATAATGATTTAATATGTTTATTTGTGAGTGTAAAGACGATAATGATGGAGATGATTCTAATGTGACCAAATTTATTTTTATGTACGAAGACGGCAGACGAGCACACAGTCCACCTGGTGGTAAGTAGATACTGTCGCCTATAAACATCCGCGATACATGCCAGCATTAGTCCCAAATGACAAACGTTGGCACGACCCCGGCTGCGCTGCCTACCTTTGGAGATATAGGAATGGATTTGGAGAAAGAGTTGGGAAAATGAGGAGGGATAGGATGGGAATGGTCTCTGGCACATCTCACTCACTACCGAAACACGTACGTACATTAGGGAAATAAGATAAAGTGGGAAATGCAGTACATTTCAAGGTAGTCGTCTGTGAGAGCCAGTTGAGTGCGCTCAGCGGCTGTTGGATGCACTCTCCCCCTCCCAAACTATTTATTCAATCTTTTTGTAATATATTGTAAAGAGGCATTCATTGTAAAGAGACGTCGATGTTGGTTAAATGTATATGAAAGCGGATGCAGTTGAAATTGAAAAGTGAGCTTAATTCAATTGTATATTTTTTACATTACTCCATATTGTGTCCCACTGTTGAGTAAAGGCCTACCCTCTTTTATGCCAGACCGCTCTGCTTAAGCCACGCTCCCAAAAATCCTGTGGTTATGCATCTGCGAGTAAATCGTCCCGTCATCTCCCCCTTGGTCTGCTTCTATATCGGTGTCCATTTTGTCCAGAAAGGAGTGGATGCCACAAAATGAACACCTACGTATAAATATTAATAATATGTAATTTGACATCCATAGACATATTTGACATCCCACAAAATTTATACCTACAATATTCGTTTGTATATAAGTGACATTCAATTGTATTGATATCGACACAGTCAAGGCTTTCAAGTGAGGGTCATTTACAGTGATCGTTACTGAATTACTGTACTATAAATAATATAAGTAGCAAAATGAACATTTATATATTCCAGAACATTCTGTACATTCTTTCAGCCCTCCCTCTAACATGTACTCCTTGTTAAACTAACTTCAGAACTATCGAATATAATTTATTACTTTCTCAGCCAACGTGTTGACTAAACGCCCCTGTATTTTGACACTCGTTCATAAGCGTCTTACCCGCCCATGATCATTCTTCATACTGTCAACAGTTAAAGTTAGGTAGCGGTTAGAACAGTAATAGCGGATAGTGAAGCGACAGCGATTTTGCATTATAATAATCATATAATTTTATCACATTATAGTTTTTTTAGGTTTGGATTTTTTTCTATAAATTTCTTATTTTTGTAGGTACCAGTTATAAATTTACTAAAAAGAATAATTAAAATATAAATAAAAAATAATAATAGATAAATAATAAAATAATCGTGAATCCTAATTATCTTTATTACACAAACTACGGTTATGTCTTGGTTTGTCGATTAAAGAAAAGATCTAATTAAAATGACCGATTTCTCATTTTAGCACGTGTCACATAATATAATCGTTGCACAGTGAATACTTATTGCCATGCGGCCATGTATTTATTTCCAAAAATGTGGTATACATAGTTCATATATTGGTCACACATTCTGCCATTGCTGGCGTGGAAATATTAAAGTAAAATTTAAATAAGCATAGATAATGGAAAATGTCAATTAATAATATTAATATGTCAATATGTATAAAGGAGACCTCTTGAAGACAACACACACACACACACACACATAAAAGTGATCCATCTAATTGGCCTATGAACTGAATTTTAATTACTATAGGATTAATAAAAAACATATTAAAAAATAATTTTATATAAACAATTTGGGAATGTAAGTTGTTTCAAGTATCGGTAGTGCCGAAAAACGTCATGTGGAAACTCGGCCATTGCCATTACCTCTTTCAGAACAGTTTTTCGTTATTTTTTTAACAAAAATATTATAAAAATAACAAGCCCCGTTACTTGGCCGGCATTAGTTAAATATTATTTTTTAATTTTCGTCATTTAATTATTTTTTAATTAATTCACTTATTGTTAGTTCCCGATGTATGAATAGTTTTGGGGAATGAAATAAGATCCGCTTATCGCTCAGTCCATCAACCAATTCGTGTGCAATAGGTAAGGTAATCTGGATTTTTTTCCATTCGCATTCCGCGTACGTTCAGGGAATACTATAATAGCGCTTAAGGCAATTATGCAAGTTTGTGACTTCCTTTTATAGTTTGGCTGCTTTTTTTGGCGCTTTTTTGTAAGACGTTCTCAGAATTTTGCCCGTTGTCGGTTTTGTTAATTAGTTAACTAAATAAGCCAGTGTCGTTAGCGATTATTTGTGGTGTTTTTGTCTCGCTTTTTTCTATTTCCTCGTGAGTAAACATTTTTATTGGCGAAAGTAGAATTATTGTTATATTTTTTTTACTGTTATATTATACACAGTTATTTTTATTCAAACTGGGTATTCAAAGTACCTAGAAATAAATTTGTGAAATCAATATTATTGGGGCCTTACCTGTGAAATTGATATTTGTTCATGGTGGCCAATTTAAACTTACATATCGTGCGTTTGGCTTGGAATTCCAAATTGAAAGACATTATTTTTCAAAATCAGTTGTTCATATGTTTTTCTGTCAAACGACATTTTGCTTAGATATCGGTGTCGTAGGTAATACAAAAAGCATTATAGGTGTCCGATGATCGCCTTCGCGTGTCGCTGCACAAAGGGTTTTGAACGGCGCGTCAATTTCTTATTTGACACTTTATTTTTTTATTTATTTAATTATTTATTGCATATTAGCTGAGCCGACAGACGTTGTCCTGTCCAAATTTAAATAATACAATAATTTTAATAATTTCAATAAGTTCATACAAAAAGTCCATAGAAAAAAGCACTTTCTGTTTTTCCCAAATTTTCCAATTTTCCGGGCAACTTTTCCAATTTTTCTTTCCCTAAAAACTATTCGGACTATTACGAACATTTTAAAAAAAAAAATAGCCTTATCGGTTCATCCGTTCTCAAGTGATGCGCTTACCAACGAACAACATTTAATATTTAATTTTTATTTAAATAGACTGTAGGTACGAGGTAAAATTAAACATACGTAAAATACATATACTAAATTATGATAATTACATTATTAAATAATACGATACATCCCAGTTGTAGATATAAAATTTTAACTGTAAATCTTAAATCCGGTTACAAACGTTTCTAATATTCGTAATGTCACCATCAAGTAGCCCACACGTAATTAAAAAAAAATACAAAACCCATCACCAGCTGCACATTGAAACTGTCCACCTATTCTGAAACCGGAAGGCCTTCCCCACAACGGCAACCGTCGATGAAATAAAACCAAACCAACAGGGTATAATTGATGGGGATGCGACGTCCCTTTTCGTCAGCTGTCTGTTGACGATGACATCTGAGATGACGTTCGGAATTAGAAGTTTTAGTTGTAATTTTTAGACGTGTTGTATTTAGTATTTTTATGGACAAGCTCGTGAGCTGTCACTGGTGATGTTCATGAATTTCTTTTTATTTTATATGAGATGACGGACAAGAGTATGTAAACTTGTATAGTCATTTTGTTAGGGATATTTCATAGAAATCTATCAGCTGAGGTCAAAACATATATGTGTATAAAAAAAAACGATTGGAATGAAACACAAAGACCGAATTGGTTCAATAGTTCAAAAATCACAAGTGTAAACTTTTCTCGTAAATTGGACTCTTAAAACCTCTATCTTTTGTCTAAAAACTTTTCTAAATCTTATGGAAAATAGCGAAATCTATCTTCCGATACGGGCACAAGAATGTCCTAGGCCTGCATAGTCATTTTTATAATGTTTTAGAATACCCTGTCCCTTGATCACTTCCTCAACTTTATTGAATTTGAAACTAAGTGACACGGATATGTACATAAAGATTTTTTACACCATACCATCGGGCCATGTCTCTCCACTGCTAGATATAGGCCTCTCCTGTGGCTCGTCACCACACACGATGTACGGCTTTTCTCATCCAACGACCACCGGTGCACTTCACGTGGCCGGAACGTGTCTCACGCCGCGCGCCGCGCTTTCTGGTAAATAGCTTCCATTCAAGGACTCCTCATCTGCCTCATCGATTGTTTGTCCTGCGGCAAATCTAACCTGCCTTCTTACTTCCGAATGATGATAATTTAGTTTGATATCTACGAGATATCTACGAACATATGTAGATCCAAAAATATTTTAGTCGAATTTAATTTCAATTTGTTAAGAAATACCCCTCAATTACTTTTTATAAGCGAACATCCGCAATAACTGCCAACATCAGTCCGGAAAGACAAACGTTGGTACGCTCTCAGATGCGTTGCCTATTTTGAAGATTTACCTTTGTTCTGGCATATGTCACTTACCAACGAAACGCGTACTTACGTAGGAGGAATGGGATAACGAGGGAAATGCAGTACATTTTACGGTATCTTTCTGTTATTGAGAGGTAACTTGGCCAGTCAACTGCGCCAAGATATCCATAAAATTCGTTATATTTCTGATTGTAATATTAGATTCAAATGGTCCCTGTGGTAAGGTACTCAACATACCGGCGGCATTACCTCGCTGGATTGCGATGGTGATTCGTTGTAAGAAGTAATGGCCAGCACTAGGGTCGTCAGTACTGTCGATTGTAATTGCAATTTCATTTGATACGTTGTTGTCAATAACACAATTTTCTTGCTATATAGGTAGGTATATATTTAGCACCTTGTATAATAATGGACTCAACTTATTATCGTGATTATTTTTGTTTATTCAGTTATAATTTTACTATAGTTTAACATTTGAGATTTTCGCATTTTTCACACATATTTATCTATTTAAACAACTAAATAAAATTAAGTAAAATAAATAATTAAACAACTGCGTTAAGAACCGTTTAAATATTTAACTAAAGGTACTGTAGTTTTAAATAAGTTATTTTATAATAGATTCAGTTCTTAATTAATTTGTAATAAAATAAGTGTATTTTAAGCTGTAATTGTTCATTTAAATTACAAACTGCATAAAGAATATTGACGTTGTGCCAATCAGCGCCAACTCAGCATATGTCGCAGCGTAAACTGCAATGCTGATTTTTAGTTGAAACCGCATTTGTGACCACGCAGTCCGTGGTCACAAATGCGGTCCACAGTCACATATAATTTATTATTTATAAGATTGGTTATTTATACACCAAATGTAACCATGTAATAACTAAAGATTTAACAGAAAAATCTACGTAAAAATATAAATAAACTTGGAAAGACATTTTTTTTCGAAATTCAATTTCATTGCTATAGTTAGATTTTCTCGGAATCTCTCCAAGATCCGCTTGATGGTAGGTATACCTTTACAGTCTAGACGGAATATTCCAATATTGAAGCGCATTGTCATAATCACATTTAAATTTATCAATATATTATCAACCAAAAGAATTTTAATTACCTACAAGTTCCTGTCATCAATCATATTTTTCCTGACCTTGTAAAAACCGCATCCCCCATTAACACACATTGTCCAGGCCAATTATCGAGGTCGTGACCCCGCGACACATGAATACGCCGCTAAAGCGTTAAGTGCGAACGGATTTTTGTATTGAGGTTCTGTTCCTGCATAATTTTGGTAAAAAATGATTTGAAAGAATATGCTTTATTTGTAGCGCGTCGCCGGTTTGTCTCAAACATACTAATTAATAATATGTTAATATGTTTCGCTGAATTATATGTCAAACTGAATATGCACTAAATACGGACTGGCAGTTTCATCTTCATCTTTAACCTGTCAAGCAATGACCTTTGATGTTTCTATTGTTTGTTTATTATTTGCTAGGGTGTATACATTCCCTAAAAGTGTGGAAATGTTAAAGTTATTTATTTGATATTTTAAGTTATAATACTTGTACGGCGATTCTAAATAGACGACTCTTCCACTTTAAACCTGCCTCTCATCTGCTACACATTCATGAGATTCCATAAGTCATGAGATTTCGAAGAAATCTACGTATTGCGGAGGTCACGACTTTCGATATTTAGGAAAAATGCCTAAGGGTCGACTAAGGGATTTAGGAAATCTCCCTTCAGACTGGCGAATGCCATCCCATCCATCTTTCTTTGGACTTGTAATTAAACGAGCAGCAAAAAACAAAACAACCTATTTTTGAATAACTGAAACAAATAATTTGAAATTATTAAGAGTACCGGAGTCCAAGCCGACGGAGTCCTGTTTCGCGGTACCCCTCCCTATCTCTTTATTGTCATCAGAGTACTTAATTAAACCTAACACGCCTTTAAATTTGCAACGATCTATTTGCTGTCCATTCAGTATTTTCTGGTGCTCATTTAGTTATTTGAAAGAAAGAAAGAAAGAAAATTATTTTATTAACAACAACATAATATATACTCGTATGTAAGCATATTGTATGATATTGATATTGTATGTATTTATCACGTAATTTTTTTTCCTGTTTGTCATTGAAGTTATATAAATATTTATACCTCTCGTGGCACCTCCCAATGTATCTCCCTGATCAACCCAAAGGTTTTTAATCAATCAAATTTAAACTAAACATAATGTGAAATGAAATGTCAATAAATATATATATGTATATATATATATTGATTGTTGTCCCAATCGGCACCAACTCAGCATAGGTACTCGTGGGTACAGCATAGGTATAGCGTGACCTACGATGGTGATTTTTAGTTTTACTTGATTTTTAGTATACACCGATGACCACAGACTGTCTACAATAAAGATACACCAAACCATTTCGCACCAAACCTATTTCTCTTTTTATTTGTATGAAAAATGTATCATTCTTAATTTTCCTGAATTTTATTATCATCACGGAACCCAAATAACGTCTACGCGTACATTATTTGTATGATTGTTGCAACACAATACACGGGTACTCCATTAGCAAGTCATGTCAAGTCACTACTATTGACAGATGATGCCATTTCGCCGGGAATCGAACCCAACACCGTTGGGGGAGCGTGCCTAACGATCCGTATGATTTATTACTGTCATTACTATGCTTTAATATTGAAAAGAGAAATATGCCAGATTTGGTTTCAACAAATTTAAATCTTATGGCGTTCGTAATGATGTCGGTTTTGGATTGAGGTTTCGAAGGGGTTCGGGACGTTTTCGAAATTGGATTTTATGGAAAGGACTTTATATGTGGGCTGTAATTGCGTTTTTGAACTGTTTCCGCGGCGATGAACTTTTTTCTAGACGCATTTGGTTTTATGGGAAATGCAATTAACAAAGTAGTGATATTTATATTAATTGTTCATTTGTTCTATAATAAACTATACAATGTGTCGCCAAAATAACTCAAAACCCGTAACTTATCAACTAACTTAAAATATATTATATGAAACTGTTCTAGCGAAAAATAATATTATTTTTATTAATAATTAAAAGATACCTACACACTACGATTTTTATTGTATACTAGCCGATGAGAAATCTCATCGGCTACATCTAAGGAACTTTTACACCCTTATTTTACACCCTTATTGGATGAATTTTCAAAAATATTTTCTTAGTGCTCACCTACGTTATATAAGGAACTCCTGTGCAATATTTCATGCTTCTAGACCTACCGGTTTAGGCTGTGCCTTGTCTGTCAGTCAGTCAGTGTTAGATTTTTATTAAGTAGAATTATGAAAGAGAATTGTGTTATGTAGAATGAGACTAGAGGGTAGTGAAAATAAAACAGTCCTATACAACAATACAATACCTATATATAGTAATTAACATGTATAAAATTAGTTGAATTAATTTTAGTAGATACGGACAATTTATTTTTACTTATTACTTTTTTGTTTTAACAATTTACAATTGTGTGGGCTAAAGGCCTGAAATAAAGGAATTTATTATTATTTTCAAAATGGTTTTAAACCATCTCATCTTCCCTTCGAAGAGCCAAAATGAGGGAAAGACAGCCGGGGTTCCGGACCCCAGGGAGAGAAACCAGTGGTCGGTACGCGCGGTATTGAGCACCACCGCCTTCTGTATCTGAAAGCCAGTCACTATGGAAGTCGAACCGGAAGGTTGGTCTTGAGGCTGGTGGTTAATAATCCGTTTACGTACAAGACGACTGGAATGATTTCAGTCGACGTCATGCCCAACATGTCGGCGCCAGGTTGTGATATTTTCTTCTTTCTCGGTTTCGGCTTTCACCAGGCCCTTGTCATGTGGCACGGTGATGTCCACTAAGAACACCTGAGACTGTGCCCGGTCCGTCAACACGATGTCAGGCTTATTCTCTAGAATAGTACTCTCCGTGATGACGGGCCGGTCTCAGTAGAGCTTTGCACCGTCGTTTTTGAGCACCAGCACCGTTGGGTACTTGGAATGAGGCAATCTCTGTTATAAGAGACCGTATTTCAGAGCGAGCTTTTGATGGAGAATTCTGACCGCTTGGTCATGTCTGTGCAAATACTGAGAGTATTGGAAGAAGCCGAGCAACCGGAAGTGACATGTCTGAGTGACATTATTACTATTATTAAGAGTCAGTGTCTTTTGAAAGTTACTTTTTAAAATTTCACAAGTAACTTTTGGAAAATTTTGTGAGTATATAAAGTATAAATAGAAATAAAATGTCAATTAGTTTTCAAAATATTTTTTAGTTAATTTCGACTACATATAGGTATCGACACGCAACAAGAGCGCTGGACGTTTGTGGAAGGGATGAGTCCAGTACAGTTGCGCACGAAATTACCTATTGTTTTATATATTATACTAGCGACCTGCCCTCGCTTTGCTTCGGTTTATAAGAGGTTTTTTTTTTTCAATTTTTGTTTTCAGAATTTCAAAATAAAATATAGCCTATATTAGAATGTAGCTTCCTATTTGTGAAAGAATTTTTGAAATCGGTTCAGTAGTTCTAGAGATTACCCCCAACATACAAACACACAATTTTACCTCTTTATTATATTAGTATAGATTTAGATTTCAATTCTTTTGAGTAAAGGTTTGATTGAAAGTTTAGTAGTATAATTTTTAATACGATTTGTGCCTTTTGTTTTTATCAGAAGTTCGAAAAACTGAGAAATTCGGAATCTCTTGCATCTTTTGAAATTCGTCGCACAGTGGCCTCAGAGGTATGCATTGCCGCTGTTCTCCATTTCATACATTGTTTTAAATTAATTACCTCCCCATTAAGCTTCTCTTTTCATAAAACAATAAGCATTGTAAACTATTTTTCTTTCTTGTCTATGCAAAATAATCTCGCAATATTCGTAATTAACAAAAACTTTTATGCGCGACTGTACTTTGAGAGCGAACGAAATGTTGACTCAACGCGGGAACCAAAGGTCGACCGACGAACCAATAGCGTACGCCTCACCTCGTACCATAAAATAGATCGATAAATCGCTCACTGCATAGGTTGATCATTAGCGCTCTTTTTACGTGAAACGATGTATACTTGAAATTCTACCCACTGCGTACTCATCTCAAAGCGTCAGTGTTATTTCTTTCAAGTGAGAAAATTTGTCTTTTATAAAATCGAAACTTTTAGCTAAAACACGCCGAATTCTACTGTAAGTGAACAAGTTAGATTCTGCCTCCACATGAAGTTCTAACTTAACAATCGCCAAGTTTCAAGGACTTAGTACAAGTTAGAAAGACGCCTTATCATGCTAAATATGGACGATTTTATTCAATACTGCCTAATGTAATGAAAACTGTCTATTATTTGAGTTTTTCTCAAGCATTTGAAATAGGCTTCTTCTGAACGTTTCCAAACGAATAGAAAATGCCATAATATACTACTAGTACACTATGCCAGAGCCCCATAAAATCCATCCTATCTTATCCCCTAATATCCCACGGAATGGAGAGTAGAATGGAATAAAATAAACTAGGTATTCCATTATACTCTTCAATTCTACCACATCCCCCTCTCCAAGGAGAGGGTGTAAGCAGTGCATCTGGGAGCGTGCCAACATTTGTCATTCTGGACTGATGTTGGCATATATCACGATATTCCAGGGCAACACCAGCATACCTCTTCAGGCTGATTCAGTACTAAGACTACAGAGGATGACGGTAAATCTATCAGAGTATCAATCATTTCTATTTCATCATCACTATTTTCTTCAGTCTCTTTAAAATCCTTCGATTTCAGTGAATGTTTCCGTTGCAGCGACTTGAAATTCTTCGTATTTTCTAAAGAAAATGTTTCTAAAAAATCTTCACAAAGCTACTTGTTACCAAATGGTTAATGATTATGTACCTAATTAAATGCTTTGGAAAGTTTTCGTGACTTATAGTAATTAATAAAACCAACAATTCTTACTTTTTGATTGTGAACATTGTTTAATGAAATCAGTCGTATCAAATCCCATGGCAGATATTTGCAAATCTGTGTCCTTCATACACTTATCCTTATCAGGAGGAAAGTGCACGCTGCAATCCAACAGCCGCTGGGCGTGCTCGACTGGCCACGTTACCCCTCTCTCACTGAAGACTGCCTTGAAATGTACTGCATTTCCGACTTAATCTTATTTCCCACCCATTATTGCCCATTAGAGGGACTGCATTTTTCGTGTGCTTCCAAGAAGTCCTCTTCTGTCCTCAGTAAACCTACTATCACTTTACTGAGCGACTCCTGACTTACTGCGACGAGGCCGCATATTGACAGAATGTTTTAGACTTTGGAATTGAAATAGAAGGGGGAGAGTGCACGCTGCAATCCAACAGCCGCTGGGCGCGCTCGACTGGCCACGTTACCCCTCTCTCACAGAAGACTACCTTGAAATGTACTGCATTTTCCACTTTATCGTATTTCCCCAATGTACGTACGTGTTTCGGTAGTGAGTGAGATGTGCCAGAGCCCATTCCCATCCTATCCTATCCTATCCCTGCCCATTTTCCCAACCCTTTCTCCAAATCCATTCCTATATCTCCAAAGGTAGGCAGCGCATCCGGGGGCGTGCCAACATTTATCATTTTGGACTAATGTTGGCGTGTATCGCGGATGTCTATGGGCGACAGTATCCACTTACCATCAGGTGGACTGTATGCTCGTCTGCCGCCTTCGTACATAAAAAAAAAAATGTTTATTTCGAAGAAAACTTGACACTGGCAGAATGTGCTAATTGCACCATTGCCATTTTTTTTCTTTATATATATATATATATAAAGAAAAAAAAACCGCCAATATACATTTAAGACAAGCATTAAACGCTTGTAAGCGTTATAGTTTACTAATCCCGAGGCATTTTCAAAAAAATCTCAAAATTCGCTATAAAACATTATTGGTCCGTTCTTGTATAACGACATCACAAAACAAAAATAACAAAAGTGATGTCACCAACTTCGTTTACAGTACAATAATAATTATTAATAATCTCGGCGAAAATTAATTATTAATTATTATGAAACATGAAGATACTTGTGCTTTTATCTTAGATGTTTTTGTTCATAAATTGTTGCCACAGAGTTCCGTGAAGTTTCCAAAGTGCCAATTAATAACGCTTCGGAATTGTTTCATAAATTTCCCTTGAAATTTTAACAACATTGAAATATGGCGTGTCTTCTCTTAATAAATGTTTGATGTGTAGCCAATGGTTAAAAATAAATATATAAATACTATTTTGCTTACAAAAAAACTTGCTTACTTTCCAGGGTTGATCCAGCTAAAGGTGATTGTGGATCCTACAAGTCCTGAACAACCTCTAAAAGAATAGACTCGTCAACCCGTTTGGTCAGCGTGATGATATAGTGCCATATATCGCTCCTGATGTATCTACGTATTTCGGTGGTAACTGCAATATATCAGAGCCCATTCCCATGCCATTCTATCCTATCCCTTCCCATTTTCATAACCCATTTTCCAAATACATTCCCACACTTCTAAAGGTAACTGGCACATTCGGGGATGTGCCAACGTTTGACATTCTGGACTGATATTGGCATGTTACGCGGCTGTCCACGGGCGACAGTATCCACTTACCATCAAGTGGACTGTATGCTCGTCTGTATAATATTTTCTTTTTATTTATTATTGTCTTTTTATTTTCTATAAAAAAATGAACTTATTAAAACAGACATTAATGTCTTGAATTATAAATGTACACAAATGTACACGCAAAGTCGTCGCCTTTTTGTACATACAGAAAAGACCTGTTCATTGTCATGTAACACGCAATTAATGTTTATCCCAGTGTTGCCATATGCCACCACGCGGACAATAGGGAAATAATTGGAGTCTGGTTATAATTTGTACATGTGTTCTGTGTTTGAGAAAAATGGGAGAAAGAAAGTTGTCAGTTATTACAAAATATGATTATGTGTGGGATGATTTATGAAATTATAGCGTACTATGAAATTGTGTATCAGCCTTTAATGTCATACTGCTGCGCACAGGCCTCCCCTAGTAAATCATTAAGGTCATAATCCACCACGTGGGCCTAGTTCCAATCCAGTTCCCGATACACACTCCAGATTTTGTTTTTAATTGCTGGAGCATGCGGGTTTCCTCGCTATGTTTTCCTCCCGTCGGTCGCCGAGATAGAGGCAGTTTTTAAAAATTATAGATTACTTACTATGAATTATAATTCCTTTTAAATGGCAAGTAGTTTCTTTTTTGTTGTATTTAAGGGTTATATAATTGAAGGACTTTAGATCAAATTGTTTTTTTCCATAATTATAAAAATGTGAAAAATAACATAATTCAGCTTTTTAATCTTTATGTTTTGTATTTCTATTGTATAAACAGGCCCTCGTGACAGTTTGGACTTACGGTATTTAGCTGTGGGGCTGGACCAAACAAAGTAATATCCACATGATCCAACGATTTCAGGACAAAGTACACAGGGGCGTGGTCAATGCGCCCTGGTACATTAGAAATGACGACCTCCATCGAGACTTATAAGTGGACCTCGTTGCTAATGTTATTAAAAAATACGCCGAAGCTCATGAACAAATACTTCATCATCATGTGAACGTTAAGGCCATCCAACTCCTCGATAACACGGACATAGTGAGAAGATTGAAATGGACGAAACCTTTTGAGTCAGTGTAGTGTTAATATCATGTAGGTACTTAGTGAAATAAGTGCTCCTAATGAAGATCACAAGAACAAAGTGACTGCACCTTAATAGAGAGAATAAGAAAAGTGTTAATGGACACGTTCTTAGTTCTACCCTACTTAGCAATTTAAGTCAAATTTAAATTACACATTAATCTTAGTATTATGACTAGATCGTAATTTTAAATGTGATACCTCTTAATTAGGTATGTCATTGTAAAAAAAAAATGTTTTGTATTTGCCTATTACGATCGATTTGCGAATACTTGTAGTAATGTAGTAATACAAACACCGTAGAGCTGGCACGTTACACTCTAATAGTGTTCTATGTTCAGTAGCTCACGAATTGTTTAATTTATATGTGTTTTGAAAATTTGGAACATTCTTAGTACGTAGTATTTAAGATTCAAATTTGATTTTTTGATCAACCCCTCCTGATCTGCTTCAGCCCCCTCGGCCTAGAAGTTACCAGCCGGTTTTTTTTTGATAATGATGTGTCATCTAGTCTATTTCCATATCGATGCATCCCATCCCAGAATTTTAACATTTATATTATTTTATACCAGTGGTACATAAAATAGAAAAATGACGTTAAAGGCAGTTAAGGGATAACAAAGCGATTACCACAAGCCCTGAGGAACTACACCACCTCTAGAAGAGTGGACTCGCCAACCCGCTTGACCAGCGTGACGTTGGCCATACATTCCTCTTGCACAAGACATTGTGTCCATATCTAACAGTGGATACTGAAAAGGCTGGTTGCATTGCATTGAATATGTACCTAATTTACGCGCTGAAAGCATTTTTTTCTTTGCGTCTGTTCAATTTCCAATTTCACTTTTACTGTTCGATCGCTGAAACATAAATCCAAATAACGGCCACAAACGCAACAAATGAACGCATTACTCTTTCAACAGTGCTCTGATATTGACACGAGTATAAATTTTATAAAGGGCTCAGTCAAACATATTCCAATATCCCAGTTCGCCCCATTTAAAAAGTAAACAAAGGTGTTATTAATGAAAAAACATTTTTAATTGTATCACAAACATGAACGCTTTTGATACAAATCATTGTAATTTGCTCATTTTGGTTGCTGTGTAACTTTTTGTGTAAAAAGTGACAGCTGAATTTGAAAATATGTAATCTTTGGATTATTATGAAAGGCGACTTCCGTCTAGAACACCTTGCTATCTTATATAACTTTAATCTTGCTTCTGACAAAGCTAATAGACAGTTCAATTAGTAGGTATTGTAAAAATGAGTGCTGTGCTCAGTAATAATGATTAAAAAAAACCATGATCTTAACAGCATCTTAACCGATTGAGACTTTATGTCAACAAAGATATGTACAGAGCTTTTAATGGGTTAGTGCATGCTTGCCTGCTCACAGCCGCTGGGCGCACTCGACACATTATGAGTCTCTCACTGAAGACTATCTTGAAATGTACTGGATTTTTTACTTTACCGTATTTCCTCAATGTAGATACGTGTTTCGGTAGTGAGTGAAATATGCTAGAGCCCATTCCTATCCCATCCTATCCTATCCGCCCCCATTGTCCCAACCCTTTCTCCCAATCCATTTCTTAATCTGCAAAGGTACGCAGCGCATCCTGGGGTGTGCTGACTTTTGTCACTCTGGACTGATGTTGGTATGTATCCCGGGTGTCTATGGGCGACAGTATCCACTTATTATCAAGTGAACTGTATGCTCTTTTGTTGTTTTTTTCTGTAAAACAAGCTGTTACATCACAGTAGAAAGTTTCGCTACAAACTGCGAAGCAGAGTCAAGTCGGGGGTAAAAAAAGACCTTTGCTGTGGCTATCTACAAAAGAATGACATCAATATGTATTTAGTGTCATTCGGTCCTGATATTTTGTCGCATTAATAAATAAATGATTGCAAGTTGTTAGAATTTCCTCACTTTAATAATTCCCACGGGATTCCCTCGGGACTTCGTTGGGCATATGTACTGCTTTCGAATTCTCTAATACCAGAAACGATGATCATCAAACATAATTTCAATTAGCTTAATACCACCGTTTTCCTAAAAATAAACATGGAAATTTAAAGGCTTGTAAAAAGCCGTCGTCAGCCCCCCGCAGGGTTGTCACTCTTAAATATTACAGGAACTAAAATTATATTAGTATGACTAAGCGAATATTGTTGAAAAGGCTTATTCCTAATTCGACCCCGGGATGTTCTGTAACAAAAAAGTTTTAGAAATATAAATATGCATGTATGTATTTTATAAATATAGAATCAGCACGTTAGAGTAGTGATGGACAGATCATATCTGCTGCAGGACTGTTAACCGATGAAATAGACGAGTTAAGTGTCGAACGTCTTCTGAACAAGTGCACCGACACACGACTTGAAAAAGTTCACAGATAGTACTTAAATAAATAATTCCTGAATAATGGCGAGCCTTGGGACTTGTTAATATATATCAAGCAATGAAGAGACATTATGGCATGACAATATAAATTTTTATTGAGTTCATTCGCTGTACATTGAGCTTCCCCATCGTGTTCTGTCAACTAAGCACGTGTTCGTGTCGAAAATATTGTGGTTGTCACTTGAAAATAAATAATGTCACTAGATAAATATAGTTATATTGATTTATTTTTCTTTCTCTGACACAACCTCCCCTTGTCAATGGCTTATAATTATAATTTAAGTAATTCAATGTATAGTGATAATTCATTGTTGTATGTATTTATATGGACATATATGTATATATATTTATATATATTATGTATTAGTGTACCTAGGTATTATATGTGTATTGCATTATATGTACTGTTAGTAGTCATTATTAATGATTCCACTATGCACCGCCCTTCGTATTTCTGTTTAGCCAAAGGTTGACTGGCAGAGAATGCCACTGGGCATTAAGTCCGCCTATTGTACAATGTTTCTAAAGTTTGAATAAATAAATATGAAAAAGGCTATTTGAATGAAAGTTGAAGTTAGACACTCACTGCAATAATTACTAACTTTAATCATCTATTTATATACGATTCGTATAAAACCATTCGGTTTTAGTCGTTATTACGAACTAGCTATTGCGTTGTACTAGTTATTGTCGCTATTTTAAGCTTTTAAGTGAGTATAGCTATAAGCTCCCCAAATAATTATAAATAAAATAAATAGATTACTAGCGTATTATAGTACCGATGGGTATACATTAACCTGTTGCTGAATTTATTTTATTTTTTTCAAAGTTACATTCCCTGAATATATTTTCTTCGCACCATGGTCGTATTAGGAATGCACCGCAATGTCAAACGCGATGTGACTCGGTTAGTTTCAGGGGCGCGCCTGACATGACATATTAGGATTATTCATCACATCTCATATAAGCCAGAATACGCCTATTGTTTTAGTTGATTACCCCTGTGAACACGCCCTTAGAGACCAAAACGGCGGTAAACAAATGAGTTGTAATTAGTTTGAGATATTGCATATTGTTCTTTTTGTTATTTGTTAATGAGGTGGCTTGTTAGCATTTAATTTGTTATAATAGAATGTTATTTATTGGAATACAAAATTAAAATTGCTTTTTCTCATTTCTCATAACATTCTCATGAGAATCTCGTAACTGTTAGCGATACTAACAGAAAATAGAAATACACAGACTATTGATAGTTGATGCGGTAAATGTTTTTATACCGAAGTACAAGATTACGAGTTTACGATATTCACCGACATTTATATTGATACATAATATTAGGTGCTTACTTATGAAATGCCCGATTTGTATGAGAAACCGATAACTTTTTTTTTGTTATCAAAAAGTTTTATTATGTTAGTCGAAATATTGACCCATATTATCTACACACTTTCTCCACTCCTTTCACTTCCTTTCGCAGTTGATTGATGCCACTCCTGTAAAAGTCTCGTGGACGGGTATCAACGAATTATTCAAAAGCCTTAGTTCCTCACAATTCAAATTTGTTTCCTTGCAAAAAGTTGTCCAAATTTCGAAAAAAATGGAAATCTGTCGGGGAAAGGTCCGGTGAGTATGGTGGGCCAGGGAGACTCTCTAGGTCCAGTTCTTGAAGTTTTAAAACTGTGGTATTATAAGTGTGAGGGAGCGTATTGTCATGTAGAAGTGGAGATGAGCAATTGACCAAACTTGGTTGCTTTGTTGCTCTTCCGTTATCGTCTGCAGCTCTTTACAGTACACATCTGCTTCAATCGTTTGACCGGCTCGCATGAAACTGTAGTGGACAATACCGGCACAGGACCACCAAACTGATACCAGTAGCTTTTTTTTAGTTATCTTGCATTTTGGACATTATTGGGTTGCAACTCCTAGATCCAGGCACTGATACGAACATTTGCGGTTTATAGTTTATCGTACAGGATCCATTTCTCATCACAAGTTACGATGCGATTCAAAATTCCTTCGTTTTTGTGACGGTTCAATAGCACAGTGCACACTTCCACGCGTTGTTGTCGCTGACATTCGATCAGTTCACATGGTATCCACTTTTCGAGCTCCTTTATTTCGCCGATATGACGCAGATAAATCCTGCTGCTAACTCAGCTGTACTTTGAGATGAATCTGCTTCCACTATAGCGTTTAATTCATCGTTATTAACGTTGGTCGTAAGTCATCCGTGGGCCCATCCTTAAGATTATCCTAAGATCCTTAAGATTATGCTAAGATCCTTAAGATTATCCTTAATCTTAATCTAATTAGATTATCCTTAAGATCGAAATTTCCAGAACGGAAGCGTTCAAACCAGCGATCGTTTGTGGAGTTTGGCCTATACACACTATTGATATTATGAGCTGTCTGACTCAAGCTGAAATTCACTCAAAATAAGCACAATTTTTTTCAATTTATTCATTTTATTTTCAACACAATTACATGAACAAAATTTAGGTATAGAAAAACTAATCAAATGCTGATTTTGAAATAAAACATCGTAGCTATTAGATGCATTTTGTTTTATTTTGAAATTCGAATACAGAAGATATCGAAACTCAAATTGGCCAGTAATGAAATCGGTAATTTCATAGGTAAGCACCTAATATTAACAACTCCATCAGTAATTCAATCCTAGCAGTTTCACACTCCTGGCTCCGACACCGGCCATGCTAACGATGGTGCAAAGGTTGCTAAAAATATCTGACTGAGATCCGGCTGTTGCACAAATCTACACCTGGACTTTAAAAAACATTACAGATCGTTCCAGGTGGAGAAATTGCATACGTCTAGCAGTGGACCAAAACATCCTGAGAAGAGAATATATTATAAAGAATAATAACACGTCATAAAATGACATTTGTTCCTTCCGATTAAACATCCTGCTGCTTCTGAAGACATTAAGCCCTAGAATGATCTGTGAAAAAAATCTGCCAACTTCGGATGACAAGCAAACTTTTCCTATTAGTCGAGAAGGAAGGTACATTTTTATTTAACTTCGTAATCTTCTATCCCATTGTCAACTGACAGCTACTTAAAGGGATCTCAAACTTTAGCCATTTAACAGGCAATTTTAAGAAATTAAAAAGTGATTTTGTAATAGAGGATAGGTTGTCCGTCACGAGAATTTTGAATTAGTCTTGGTATCTTTCAATAAAAAAATAATCATGAATGATGATCAAATTAATGATTAATGGTTAAATTGGTTTTAACCATTAGTCATTAATGGTTAAAATGTGTTTTCCTTGATGGATACAAGTCGAAATTTTCTCAAGACTCGAAACCACATCTAATCTCCTGCTCTTTTTATCCAGCCATACCCAAAAAATTCCTTCAAATCTGTAGGTAGGTAGGTATACCTACCGGGTCTCCATTCAATGAATCGACTGATTAGATTGGCTTTACGCCCTGAGGCAGATACCTGCCCATTGACATTCAACTTGCTAATTCTAATCGCAATTGTAGTTGACTGTGCAGACCATAATAATATATCCTTCAAATTATCCTTTTAAATACATTGACGTGAAAAGTTTTGGCTATGCGGACATTTATTGTAACAATGTTGACGTGCACTCCTGAGTTGAAAGGAGAGGGCTAGATTTAATTACACCACTAAGAAGTATTTTTAAAAATAAAGTCGATATTATAAAAATTTTAACATTTATTCATAACATTAATCTCAAAAAAAAATTCAATTATGGTTATTTGTAATTTTATACAATTATTATTTTACAGAAAACCTATAGATATTTAATTAATTGACTACCTATATTTAGCTTTGTACTTAAATTCACTTCAAGATGATCTAAAAAGTTCTATGTAATCTAAAAAAAATCATAATTCTAATCATTACAGGTTAAATGATATTTTTCCGATATTTCAATTGAATAAATTATACTGCTTGCATCTGGTGACAACAGCTAAATCAGAAATACATTTAATTTACAATCATCCCAAATCCCATGGCCACAAATAATAACAGAACTGATTTGGAGACTGTATTGGCTCCTGAAAATTCATAATAGCCCAGACGCCTGGTCACCTTGTCCATTTCTACGAGACAGTCCATAATTTCTTCGTTATTGGGAATAATTTGCTCCGGTGGTAGAAGGAAGCCGTAGTATCCGTCATCTCTCAATTCAAATGCTACTGAGACTGGAATACCTTCTGCCTTTGCCCAATCGTAGCTTGTACCGCTGACAGCGTCTGAAATACGTAATGTCTATTATTCTTTCACTTCTTGGACCCTCTTGTTATTTACGTATCCTTCAATGTATTGGGTATTATTGTCTTTGGCTATGTGTTTATAAATTAATAAAATATACAGAATCAATAGGTGGTCTTATCGCTAAATGCGATTTCCTTTTGGTAACTAACGGCCAGTGAAATTACTTAGAAGAAAGGGTAGGCCATGCAATAAAGTAATACGAAATATTAATACAATATAAGACACGTACATGCAATATTTAAATATATGATGATACAAAATACACACATACATACACATGAATAAAGTAAAAGGTTAGGTAAAAAATTACTACATTTAAAGGAAGAAAATGTACTAGTAATGTACCCAATAACATGTAGTAGCAGTTATGTAGCAATTTATTTCATAGTCTAATTGAATTAACCGAAAGGGATTAATTATAGAAATTGAATTAACCGAAAAGGATTAATTATAGAAATAGAATTAACCGAAAATTATTAATTATACAAATTGAATTAACCGAAAAGGATTAATTATAGAAATTGAATTAACCGAAAAGAATTAATTATATTATAGAAATTTGAAGTATGAATGGATGTATTAAGAAAAAAGGTTAAGTGAAGAACGTACTAGACTGTATACAAAGTGGTTGGAAACATTCTTCCAAATAGTTAAGGGTTATAGAATGAAATAAGAAATAAAGATTGATGTCTATTGTAAACTAGAAGGTTTGTAAACCAATGAATAAGAATTGGTGTCCATATGTAATACTAGCGACCCGTTTCGATAAAATCGTTTCGCTTCGGTTTACAAGTTTTTTTTTGTCAAAATTTTATTTTAAAACTTTCAAAATAAAATATAACCTATATTAGACACGGATAATGTAACTTCCTATTTGTGAAAGAATTTTTGAAATCAGTTCAGTAGTTCCAGAGATGACCCCCAACATACCTACAAACACACAATTTTACCTCATTATTATATTAGTATAGATTACAGCGCAAGATCTATATATATGTCGATCTTGAACGAATTCGACCCAAAAATGGTGAAATGCTGAAGAAACAGCTCTTAATTTCTCGCAGAATACTAACTTTATATGGAGTTCGAACTTACATAAAAGTTCGGGCGGTGTACCAACCACGTATTCTGTTCCATATCTTTCCTTCAGCTTATCAGTGCCACGTATTGATATTTCGTACTGGAAAGTCAGGAATTTCATGAATTAATTACTTATAAGTACGCTTTTATACAATACTCGGCGATTTATAATAATAATAATAAGATTTTACAGGAGTCATTATTAATCGTCACGCACTAGCAAGTTTGATAAAACCTTATTAAAATACCCACTAAACATTTATGACATAAATTTATAATGCATTTTTTTTTATAGAAAAAACGACAGACCGTCGTCCATAGACATCCGCGATACATGCCAACTTCAGTCCAGAATGACAAAGGTCGGCGCGCCCGCGGATGCGCTGCCCACCTTTGCAGGTTAATGAATGGATTGGGAAAATGGGGAGGAATAGGATGGGATGGGAATGGGCTCTGGCATATCTCACTCACTACCGAAACACGTACGTACATTGGGGAAATACGATAAAGTAGGAAATGCAGTATATTTTAAGGTGGTCTTCCGTGAGAGAGCGGTACCGTGGCCAGTCGAGCGCGCCCAGAGTCTGTGGGAATGCAGCGTGCACTCTCTCCCTACAAGCATACCTAATACATACATAACAAGCATAATAACATTTCTCTAAATCGTCATAAATGTAATTAATGAATCAAAATAAAATTATATTTTAGAATTGTCAGTCAAGAAATTTCCTAATGTCATAAAAGTTACGAGTAACGAGCCAATTGCACATTTTTTTTTTTAAATAGTGAATTATTTAGTTTCTTTATATCAACAAGAATTTTATGATAGATTTTAATATGAATATAATTAAACAGCGTTTGCTATACATTGATATTCTTGGAGTTGCATCAAACACAAGTCTATCAGGATATCTACGATAACGATTGTAACACACTGTTTAAGAAAGATAAGATTCCATTCTTTTTTATAGACTGTCTTCGGTCATTGAGCGTCGTGACAGAACTTGTCAGTTACAAGAGTTATAGTATGAGTTAAAAGACTTGTGTACTGTATGAAAATAGACGATCATTGCTGGTCAACTCCTTCTCATTCGCTATATATTAGGGCGAGAGGTGATGCACGCTGCGATCCAACAGCCGCTGGACGCACACGACTGGCCTCGTTACCCCTCTCTCATATACCTTGAAATGTACTGCATTTCCCACTTTACCCTATTTCTCCAACGTACCTACGTATGTGTTTCAATAGTGAGTGAGATATATCAGAGTCCATTCCCATCCTATCCCTCCCCATTTTCGCAACCCTTTCTCCAAATCCATTCCTATATCTCCAAAGGTAGGCAGCGCATCCGGGGCGTGCCAATGTTTGTCATTTTGGACTAATGTTGGCATGTATCGAGCATGTCTATGGGCGACAGTATCCACTTACCACCAGATGGACTGTATGCTCGCTTGACGCCATCTTTCTATAAAAAAAAATTGTATGTCCCATCTCAATATCAATGTTATTGCACATAACTGAGGTTAAAATAGCGCTCTTAGAATATTTGGTTCCAATATTGGCTCTCGCTTGGAAAAACGTATTTCTTTTAACCTTTTAACCGTACCGTGCCTTATAAGAAAGCCGCCAATCTGAACGCTTGTATAATGAAAGGGCACTAGTTCATAGTTTAAAACTTAAAGTTAATGTAATTTATATGTTTTATTTTCTAAAATAATTATGTACACAACATGTGTGAAAATGTAGTTAAACTATTATTATACATGTTTACATATTACTTTAGGATTAATTTTGTATGTTGCTATGGATTTCGTAATGTGCAATCAAACTGTACATCGGATACATTAGTCTTTGGCGGCCAGAAAGTTAAAACTATTCGAATAAAACTATTTGTGTCTCTCGACACCTAAGACAATGATTACAAAAATACAAATATCAGATCAACAATCCTAGTGCGGCGACATTTTAAGTGACTTTCAAAATAAATAAATAAATAATAATACCAAATCCCCGAAGTTTTCAACATTCAGTTTGTCATTCCCCATAACATTTCCATGGGGAAGTAGTATGAGTTGGGTATACGAGTGGAACGAGAAGTAATAGATGATATTGCCTTGCCCCTTCAACTGCAGTATTAAGTCGGACACTGCTCGGGTCTCAGGCTCTGAGAATGGAGCTGTACCTCCGTAGAAGTAGTGGCAGGCATCGTCTGTAGTGCCATCCGCTGAAATTAAAACGAACAAGATCGTCATATGTCACGTAAAAGAAATAACGATAAAGTAAGACAGCAATTTATCCAGAATATATTATAACGATGCATAAACCAAAATTGTGTGAAAACGAAAGTAAAAATTAAAATATCAATAAATCATATATGAATAGAACAAAGTGAAAATAATCGCTTTTTCGAATGAAAAATATTAAAAGGCATGTATCTAAATATGATTAAGGGATAGGGATATCTACAATTCAGAATAAAGTTAAGGAGGAGAGTAATAAAACTCTTACTCATCCAATAGAAATCAAAATTCCTATTTAAGTCGATTCCGTTGCTATTGTCATGAATACCATCTGAACAGTAGACGAAGTTGGCTGGATTACGATTTTTTCTCCACAAGCGATCCTAAAAAATGTAATATAGATTTAGCGAGGCTTATTAATATAAGCACTGACGAAATTATTTCTGCGATCATTTTGTTATCTAGATCCAGTACTTTGACAGCTAGCCTTTAGAGTAAAAGACAGCTCATGTGAAGTTAAGTAATATGTGATACAAGAATATCAGATTTACACTTACATTAGAAAATGTGTAGACGTAGCCATCAGGGTTCACTGCAGGTATAATATACCAAGTAAAGCCTTCCGCGAGAGCTCTAATTTCAGGATCCTCACTCGTCAAGAAGTCTTTAATGATCCACGTAACTGTTGCATGAGTAATCCACTCGTTAGAATGTATGCCACCTTCAATAACTCCTATCAGTGGTGAATCACCTCTTTCATCAGGTTTGAAGTCAATTTTTACAACTTTGATGCTTCTTCCTTCAATAGAAGTTCCGATATCAGAAACAGTTACGATGTTTGGATAGAGTTCTTGTATTTCTTCTAGCCAGTTGTAAATAATCGGCAGCTCTTGGTATCTGGTGTAGCATAATTAAATATCATCCGAAAAAATCACTTTATTTTACCATTCTGTTTCATTATCTTTTATAATAAAAACTATTTGTGTTGATTCTATTGGGATTTGACAAATCGCTGGCAAGACTAGTGTTCAATGTTCAGTGCTTTACAATTATTCCTTTCATTAATAAAATTAGGAAATGCTTAAAATATTAACATTATATTCATCAAATTCATTATATCCTTATAAATCAACTACATATGAAATTATGTTATAGATTGGATCAAATATCTATAAATCGTCATATCATTGTAAACTCATGTCACTTTGAATACATAATGATCACGGGCTGTGGTTGAGGGAAATCTTTTGCACCAATAGTGGTAAGTGGTGTGAATAGTGGTATACGATTGTTAGTATAGACTTTCCATTGAATTTTAATTCCATCGAGTAGATAGGTAAACGAAACTCTCCATCTCATTAGTCCCCTCCAAGGAAGAATGTTGAGATAATAAGGGAGAACAGGGATGAGAAAAATTTGTCTTAACGTTATAATATCTTCATCCTTACCAATCCCTCGTCCAAATCCACTTCTAAATCTAAAAAGGTAGTTGGTACTTCCAGGAACGTGCCAACGTTTGAACGTTTGTCATTCTTGGCTTGATGTTGGCATGTGGCATGTTGATGTGTTTCAGAAATGGGTGCCTTTTTTTTATAAAAACGTTTTGAAAGTTACTAACCTATCCCATGTGAAAGATCCAGGATCCAAGATCCTGCGAGTCACATTCTGTGCTGGTTTCTTTTGTGCATCTATTAACCTGGAGGAGTAGACAATAAACAATATCGTAGCAGCAATTTAAGTAGGTACTTTAATATAATAGTTGACTGTTCTCAAAATTGATATATTTTATAACTTAAGAGATGAAGAACTATTGTATTAATAGTATTGACGCTGTATTTTTTTAAGTTGCAATTTTTTAATTCATCATTTCAGTTATGTTTAAATACGCGTATGTTTTGATTTTGATTTGAAAGATTAATTTTCTAAAGATGGTCAAATACTTATGGCGCAAATACTAGAGTATTCCGATTATGACAATGTTCATTAAGTTTTTAGATATAAAATATTGTTACTATTATTACTTACTCTTGTACATTTGAAATACTCAATTCTGCATCTAGTCCAGCACTTTGAACAAATTTAACGAATTCTGCATCCTTTGCCGGTGACACCATAACTCTAACATTTCTGCCTGTACCATACACACCATTCCAAAAGCCATAATGTCCCTGATTCCTGAGATCATTTAAAAATTCCACTTGCTCTTTAGATATCGGAACGACATTGTATACTTTATAATTTTTATAGCTCTTGCTTAAACTGTCCATTACTAGTGGTAAAAAAAATAAAGAATACAATATTTGGTAACGCATTATGTTTGCGAGTGTTAGCAATAAAATTGAAGTATTTGGGATCGTTATACCTAAATCGAAAATCGGATAAAATTGAATTTTATCAAAGGCGATTTGATAAAACTTTGTTCATGTGTATACCTACAGATAATTATAATTTTTGCATTGAAGTATCAGATAATGATTATTATTTAGAGCAAGGTTTGTTTATCCGTCTCTGTGTTCGTTTTGTCGCGATTTTCATTAATTAAAAGGGCCTTTTCTCTATAAGGTTATTTTTTTTAACAATTCTATATTTTTAATATAGCCAGTGATCAAAAATGTACTTTCAGTGAAATCGAATTCTAAGCGGGCGAAGTTAGGAGCAAAAGCTTAATCTGATATGATTTCTAATGCGGATTGAGAAACGTTATCATTTTGAGTATCTTTAAGATTTACAATGATCATAAACGAAACATTCTGAATTACAAAGATATAAACAAAATTGCTGTTTGTAATGACTGGTTCACACGTTAAGTATCATTAAATATTATAAAAAATCCAAAATTCCCACCCTCCAAAATTCAGGTGGAATATATTTCTGTAGTGAAATATCAGATATCGAACCATGGAATTTATCAGAGGTTCGGTATTTCTCACTCCGCTTGCGGGCGAACGCCTCGCTGCAACATGCCCAAATGTTTAGCATTACATGCAAAGTTTGGAGTGCGTTCGGAAACTCGAGCTGAGGAACTTCCATTTAACGACGTGGTTCCCGTACTACGAGTCTGGGACATGATTGTTTCATTAGGAGAAAATTAAAGTTTCCGCTAACTTGAGGCAGGTATTCCTATATGTTCTAGTTAGAACTAGTATAAAAAGTGAATGAAAATATTTGGTTTCAAAGAATTAGGCGAGAGAATTAAGGGGAACTAATTTTGAGAGGGGAGCGCGCACGCCACACGCCACACGGACAAATTACACCCCTCACAGAATGTACTACATTTCCTACTTTATCCTATCCTTGTCCTATTCCACTTATCCTTTATGCCACGTACTTGCTTTGGAAATGTCGGAGCCAATTCCTTATCTATCCCATCCTACGTTGAACTCCAAAGGTAGGCGGCGGATGCCATGATCCCGCCAATGTTTGTCGTTTTGGACTGATGTTGGTATAATATATATCGCGGATGCCCATGTGTGACAGTATCCACTTACTACCATATGGAATCGTTTTGAATTTCTTCCATCCAAAAACTCGGTACAATCCATGGCTCTATCTGATTATTTGGACTTGTGAATCAAGGCCACTGTCAGAATCTACGTTTTGGCAACGTACGCTGATACCGGCTGGACACACTGATTGAAGACTCGTTTTTAAACATTATGATATAGATGATGAGAAAATTAATAATGAAATAAAGTATCGTAGTAGTGGTTCAGTTACTTACCAGAAATGAGATTAAACATGGCATAAGTTTCGCTGCTACTGGTACTTGTACATGATACTCTGTTATCGCTTTCAAGTGGTGTCTCGTGCATTGAAACTTTAAATAAAATTCTGTTGATTTTACTCCATATTACTACTAAACACTTTACATGGTGAATGTACATGACGTGCATTACAGGTCTAAGTTTCATACTTTGTATTGTGCGTTTTGGTTAATTCAGATCAATAAAGGTTTACTGGAAATAAACATCAATAAAATAGATTTGATTGTAATTTTTCATAGTTGAATGAATTTCATAACACCCGTCTCAAGATCTCCTAGGGTATTTTGGGATCCTTGGTGTCGACAATTCCAGCAAAGTCGAGTTTCAGGGTCGAAAATTTGCTAAAAGGTTGGGTCAGTTAAAGGGGGGCTAAATGGTTGAACAGATCGTAACGTTACTTCACCCTGGGCAACGATTGATGCTTTTAAGGAGGATGTGGTAGGACCTAGGACGCAGGACCTGCGGGGTGCAGGGTGCAAATGATATGTGAAAAATAGCCAAAATGATTATGGTACATGTCCAGGAGGCTCCAGGCGTAGCACACCTAGGGCCGCTGATGATCTTGACGTTATTCTCTCACTATTACTAGGGTCAAGACTCGAATTTATATTTATTGGTTTTGATGAAACGATTTGAACTTTATTTTTGAACGCGCGGCGCGAAGCCTGATTGTAATTGCTTTTTGCGTCGTTCTATCCCGGTGACAGTTGTCAGTCGTCGTCTGTCATTCACTAAAGAAATCCGCGTTCGAAAAATTTAATGTGGCCAAATAATAAAAGCGGCGTGAACATTTACTGAAAAGAAAAATGTTTTAATCAACTAAATAGGATTGCCGCCAAAAGAGTAGAAGAACTGTCCGACTCATTTAAAAATAAGTTTAATGCAAATAACTGAAACACACAGCGCGAATAAGTATCTGTGAATAATGTTGAAAGTTGGCGCCGACGACCGGTGCGCGTCTGTTTTTATACTTGTCCGTCCCTTTTTTGCTAATTAATTTTGTATCTTGTAGACGACATTTAGTTTGCAAGAAACTAACGAAGTAATACGATGTGTCTTTAAATATTATAGTATCTGATATATTTATATGTTCGTATCTTTTAGAATTAGGAAGTTTGGGAATGGCTGCCGTGTTGTGCACAAAAGAGCACCACCCCAGCTCTTCCCGTGGGTGTCGTAAAAGGCGACTGGGGGATAACAAAGCGGTTTCCATTAGCCTGGGGCC
This sequence comes from Sesia bembeciformis, assembly GCA_943735995.1. Taxonomy (NCBI): domain Eukaryota; kingdom Metazoa; phylum Arthropoda; class Insecta; order Lepidoptera; family Sesiidae; genus Sesia; species Sesia bembeciformis. Next base: position 2,805,410 of record OX031042.1, read on the forward strand.
CACCTCTATAAGAGTGGACTCGTCAACCCGCTTGACCAGCGTGGCGTTTTGAGGCCATACATCCCTCATACACAGGACAATGTGCATGAGGGGGCCCACGTCCAGCAGTGGACACTGAAGGGGTTGGTTGCATTGCATTTGTATTGCATTGGCAATGGGCAATCCATATCTACAGGGCCGACAAGAGAAGACGAGCCATTGAATTGAGACGAAAAGAGCAGCTTGCTACGCACTACGGCTGGGTGAATAATTCGACAAATAAAATACACTTAAAAAGCAATGAAATACTTAAAACGAAATCAAACCTTTTGTTTCCCTTGTAATCCACACGAGTTTATAAATAGATAAATAAATATTTATTCAACAAAACATATAGGTAATACAGAAAATAATATCAATAGAAAAATATATGGTTTAATAATTATCATTTCGTGCGTAGCGGTGCCCTGCCGATAGGGGTCTCTAGCTCAGCATGACTACATATTGGAATAATTGTAAAAAATAAATTTATGAAAAAATAATATTACTACTGGCAATAATGAAAAAATAATATTAATACGAATAATTCAATATTACTTTACACCAACTTTTCATATAACTTATATCAAAGGCTTTAAAAATTATTCGTACCTTTTTCGAGTTGAAAAATATCCCACCTATGAAGTCGGGAGTTAACAAATAACCTTAAATGACCCTCTAATAAAATAAAACAAAATATGTGGGGACCCGCAAAATTATTTCGCATTATTAGATACTTTTCATGGTATTTATTTAATGGGCCGGAAAAGGGCAGAGAATTTATTATAGAACGATAAATCTGCAGAAATTGGGATACAAGATCTGGCACTTAGTGGGAATTGGTGTTTTGTCTAATATGCTGGTCGATGTGTTGAAAATATATACTTATATTTTCCGTTAAAAGTTAAAAAAATTATATATTTTCCATTTTATTGTACGCTCCTCCTTTTTCTATAGAAGTGGGTAAAATAGTCCGGATGTAGGTACACACGAAATAAAACCATTTTTGGGTTATAATTAGTTTTATTCCACAATAAGAAACATGCAATTTACAAATAGATTATTGTATCAACTGATACACTAAATATAAATAGGCCTTACGTAGCAAAATGTATAATTTTAATAATATAATGACAACTTGATTGTTACTCTAGGAGTACTACTACTAGGAAGGGGAGAGTGCACGCTGCAATCCAACAGCCGCTGGGCACGCTCGACTGGCCACGTTACCCCTCTCTCACAGAAGACTACCTTGAAAGGTACTGCATTTCCCACTTTATCGTATTTCCCCAATGTACGTACGTGTTTCGGTAGTGAGTGAGATGTGCCAGAGCCCATTCCCATCCTATGCCTCCCCATTTTCCTAGCCCTTTCTCCATGTATTGCGGATTTCGATGGATGACAGTATCCACTTAACATCAGGTGGTTTAGATCCTCGTATGCTACCTTTGTTCCATACAGGAAAAAAAGTGAGAAAATAATAATCAAAGAAGTCCCTTTCTGCCCTTCTAAGAAGAAAAGCCATTATAATTTTTTTACGAAACCATAAGTAACATTTTTAATTTATTATTATGTTATTATGTGTGTCCTATCTGAAATTCCAAGTCTCTAGCTTGAATTTTAATTCAATGAATATTTTATAAAAAAAATTGCAGTTTTCTCGAATGTCTTCAAAATGCACATGTGCCATTTTTTCTAAGATACATTTGCTCACGTTTCAAATCATTTTCCTCGTTGTATATCCACAGCATAAGTTAGACGTAATACGAATCGAAGGTATTGTACCACAAATGTGACCGTCCAAAACCTTATTCGAAGGACAAAATGGTCACTGTGTTCGTAATAGACGGGTGAATTTATGGCCATCCAATAAATCTGTAAGGGTCCGATTTTACATATACTTACATAGTTTATGCGCCCGAACAGCCCGGATTTTATTATTCATTTGGATTTAGTATTCTCATTGATATAGTTTTATGATTCAATCATAAAAAAGTGTGTATATTTACGGTCACAAGAAATAATCGTTGAGCCATTACCCAAAACTCTTAATTTTGCCGTGTTATAATAATGTTTGACAGGTACGACGTGACTTGACATCATTGAATTACATATGTTGTCCGTGTTTGTTTAATATTGACAAATTAAGAATAAAATATAGTGGCTCAACATTTAAATATTGTAACTGTACCTACATTACCGATTTTACTATTTTTAAACACACTATCTCTATACATATAACAATGACCTGACTGGTTCGTCATCGTCGAGCCAAAACCGCTGAAGGTAGAAACGTGAAATTTGCACAGTGGATAGGTTTTATGACATACTAGCGACCCGCCTTCACTTCGCTCCGGTTTATAAGTTTTTTTCTTTTCAAATTTTTTTTTTCAAAATTTAATAATAGAAATTAACCTATATTAGACACGGATAATGTAGCTTCCTATTTGTGAAAGAAATTTTGAAATCGATTCAGTCATTCCAGAGATTACCCGCAACATGCCCACAAACAAACACACAATTTTACCTCTTTATTATAATAGTATAGACGTATTCGCTAAGGAAGGATTTTTAGAAATTTTACCGAGAAGGGGGGTAAAGGCCCCCCTTTACAGGGGGTCTTTAAGGCCTAATTATCCAGCAATAGAAAATCCAGAATGAGACATGGTTTGGAACTATACAGTATTTCGTCGAACATAATAATATTTATATCTAAAACCTTTAAAGACCATATGTCTATGCTAGAAATATAAATGTCAAAAGTGACAGCCATTTTATTCAAATAGCAAAATAGCAATTTACAGAGTAAATAACTTTAAGATAATTATTCAACATAATTAAAATGAAATTCAAAGTCTTTACAGTGATTTTAGTGATATTTACAAATTTCAAATTAGACCACAGTAGAAAATATGATAACTACGCTCTTTATAACATAGAACCCACAAAACCTAACCATTTGAAATTCCTAGATAATTTAGAGAAACAGAAATATCTAGATGTTATGTTTTGGAAGAGGCCCCGCAAACTACATCAGAATGTTCAGATCATGGTCGGTCCAACGGACAAAAACTTGTTTTTGGAAAGATTGGCCCACTTCAATTTGTCGGCTCAGGAGCTAATAATAGACCTTCAAAAGTGAGTTTGTAATACTTTTTCTATAATATAATAATAATAAATTTATTTGCGACAGAATGTGAGTACAATAAAATTGGTATTACATCGAGAAAACCTTACACAATCTGCCGTTAGAACGGCGTACAAGTAAATATTTAAATTTTTATGCATTTTTAGACCCAAATTAAATTCATATTCTATCACTAAACAAGAAAATAACTACAATAATTAATTAAAAATTAAAATTGTGAAAAAAAACAATTATTTAACAACAAAGTACTGTTAGCATATAAGTCAAAGTATGTCAAAAATATCAAAAATGCACTTCTTTGTAGTAATATGTATGTGTATGTAAAAACTGTACCGTATTCTATAGAGTATGGAGTATATCTTTATATATATTGGAGTATATCTTTGAATTATTTCACAAGGGGTAACATACTATACATGCTAAACTAACGTTCAAACCTAATCGTCTCGACCTATAAATATATAGTTAAATAGTTATCTATAACCTCGGTATAAATCTGCATTCCCGTATTCTTGTACCCGATCCGCATATTGCTTTAACAAAAGGTTATATAGTTATCTACCTAAAACCCAACCTTAAAGGCCTTAAAATGCCTCGTGGTCATTGCGAGTTGACAAGTCCACACTCTTTTTCCAGTTATTTAGGTTCCCGACTTGTGGTAGCCGCACTGATAAGTCAGGAGGCCATGTTGTCACCGCCCTATATTCAGCGTTATGTTATTGTCTATTTAGCATTATCCGGAAAACACTTGTTCAGAGGTAGCTACTTTAGATGTAAGTAACAATTACATGCCATAATGGGAGAAATAAAGAAAATAATTTAAAAGATAAGGTAGGAGAATGTGGACATTTATATCACATGTTCGGATAAGTCGGGCGTATTTGGGCGTCGTAAAACGCGACCACATCACTACTTAAGAGAGTGGACTCGCCAACCCACTTGGTCAGCATGGCGTTTTAAGGTCATACATTTCTCTTGCATAAGACAATTTGAAGGAGAAGGCGCACGTCTTGCAGTGAACGATAAAAGGGAAGGTTACAATAAAAAGATTTTTCCTTTTCCCATCAGGATCAGGACTTTTCCTGATCCCATTATAATTGTAATGAGAGGTTCAATTGTGCCATGTAGAGGAACACTATATACTGCTATCAATGTATCCAAGGTTAATGCGATATTATGATCAAGACAAAGGTGTGATTATAAAAAGAAGATAATTAATAAACATATACCGTAATTATCCACTAATTCTGTACAGGACAGATTCAGGAACAGCCTGGTTATTGTTATGGCAGATTCGTTAAAGGACAGAAGTACAGTAAGTCATGTATAAAAACATAGTTAGATATGTTTAACTTTTATTTGTGCCCTAAGGAATAGATAGATTAATTTTTTGACAACTGAGAATATTCTGTGTAATTAGTCACATCCATTGTGTTGGGAAATAACTATTAAATGCAGTAGATTCTTCAAATTCCTTTGCCAATCCTTAGAATCTAAGACACCATCGAAGATCAAACTTCGAGGAAGCAAAGCGAGTTCCTTATAAAGTCGTGTTATAAAATATGTTGCAACCTATTTATTTTACATTTTTTTATACCTACGTAAACACATGCAGTGTTGACAGTAGATATAATTCTGTTACTCATAATCATATTAATAATCAACTTGACAGTACAATTTCTGTTTTACAGCTAATCTGCCATAATAAGAATCTGCCTTTTCCAGAATCTGTCCTGTACAGAATCTGTCATAAACCGATCAAGGGTAATTATCGCTCGTAACTTTTGTTTTGTTCTACATTGCAGAGCATTTGACAACCAAGTCATGCAACAGTACATACGATATCGTACGGAATCATTCAAGTGGGAGTACTACCATGGTATAGATGATACATACCAATGGCTTGTTGATGTAGCAGCCAATTATCCTAACATATCCAAGTTAGAAAGCATTGGAAAATCAGCTGAAGGCAGAGACATCTATGCTATGACTATAACAATGTCGAATAGTAGAAACAAAGTGATAATTCAAGGTGGCATTCATGGTAATGAATGGATAACAGTCGAATTTGTTACGTATTTGATAGATCAGTTGCTTGATACCGAGAATTTAAAAAGGCAAAAGCTGCGGTATTTAACGCAAAAGTATACGTGGTATCTAATTCCAGTGGTAAATCCTGATGGATTTCATTTTTCTATGAAAACGGTAAGGACCAAATTCTCAATTTTTATCTGAAAATGGCAAATAGCAGGCTTTGTGATGCTGAACAGTTTACCCATATCCCGATATTTTGCCTATGAGGTCCCACTCTCATTGCAATCACGAAGAATTATCTCGTCTTATTGGCTCTATGTCCTTCACCGCCGCGCCGAGGAAACTCAGTCGTACAGGTCAGACTTCCGACTCACAACCTCACGAGGATGACTGGAGAATGTCTCTACTAGGATGAGCACCTCTAGGTTACCACCGTGCTTCAAAATCACTAACACTACTACCATCTACCACTACTATCTAATAACATAAAATGTCCATAGACAATCTCTCTAAAATTCACTAAAATGTCTATAGAACTGTCATCACTATTACCGACTTTTTGGAGTCAGTATAAACAAAACTTTTGTTGTCTAATTATTGGCCTTACCATGTCTGATTATTCTGTTGTCGAGAGTCCGTGGTCATCGGTGCGGAACTCAGCTGAAAATCAGCGTCGCAGTTCACGCTGCGTTATATTATGCTGGGTTGGTGCCGATGGGCACACCAATTTATTTTAATTTCTTTACTACTTTCCGCCCCATTTATTGTCTTTTAAATATATTTTTTTTTATCGTTATCGTTTTTTTAAATATATCGTTGTCAATATATTTTTTTTCTCATAGCCCTCGAAATCTTCCTTATATTCCTATCAGACAAAATTTCCTTTTTGTCAAACAATCATTACTTCGTTCTTGTCGCTTTCCTGTTTAAGACCTCTTGTAGTATAAAGTAAAATACAATCAAGGACATTTCTTTCATCTATTTCAGGACCGCATGTGGAGAAAAAATAGAAGAAACACCGGATCTGGTATAGGCGTTGATCTGGACAGAAATTTTCCAGTCACTTTTGGAAGTAAATATTTATCATTTATGAAACATATTTAAGCACTAATTTTATATCTAATATACTAAATAATTCTCCGAGTAAACCAGTTTTAGAAAAGGAATAATTAATTTGCCTAATTTTCTTCGCCAGGATTTGAAGACTGTTGTTATTTTACGTAACTGCCTAACTAAACCAAGGGCTAAGTAACTTGCTATTCTATGGGTTGTGGGTAAAATAATTTGATTCTAAATGAGTTTAGAAATCTGAATTTAGCAACCTATGTGTTGGTGTATTGTAGACGTAATTGTAAATGGTCCTGTGGTTCACATTGGACATACCAAAACTAAGCGGAAGGTTCAAACACTCATTCATTAATTTCTCAGAGCCACATACCATCAAGTGGAACGTATAGGTATCTCCTTGCTACCTATTGCATAAACATTCTTCATATATGCCACTTGACTTCTGATATAGGTGTCTTAAACTTTTAAATTTATGGTGTACCTAACTAGCTTTTGCCCGCTAGTTCGACCACGTAGAATTTGTTTCAGAAGGAATTGGCTTCTCCTGGAAAAACGAATTAATTTTCCGAGATAAAAATGTATCCCGTGTCCTTCTCAGATTTTAGACCTTTTATCTGACAACATTTTTTGAAATCGGTTTAATATAGTGTTGTAAAAATTACTTCTGAGCATTCGACGCTCGAGGACTAAATGATCGCCGGTCACTACCTTTACGGTCTAAATATTTAACATTTGATTGTTTAAGGTTAAAAGCTTAAGTCAAAAACTGTTAATGTAAAGATTCTTATGGTTATTAACGCTGACTAAGTGCTCGAGCATTCAGCGCTCATTTTCACAACACTAGTTCAGTAGCTTAATTGTTGAGATATAATAAACATCTGTCTGTTACATCTCCACGACTAATCTACTAAATCTGTAAACAAAATAAACACAATTTCGGATTTATGAAAAATCCAGCTGAAAGTTATCTTCTGTCTTCCTTTCTTTTAATGACTTTTAAGATTCTATAAATTGTATTTTAGAACACGATACAAGCATGAATCCAAACGATGAGTACTACTGTGGTGCTGAACCTTTTTCTGAACCCGAGTCTAAGGCACTTTCTGCATTCATATTGAAACATAAGGACCGTCTCAAATTCTATTTCGCCTTTAACGCATATGGACAGAAGATTGTTATCCCTTACTCGGATAGGATAAAACACATTGAAAATTATTCGGAGATGGTAAGGACATTTTTCTTAGGTCGTCAAAATAACTGACGAATGTGAACTCGAAATATTAAGACTTAAGCTATCGCCTCCATATTTTACATTATACTTACAGGAAAATTATGCTCAGCAAGCAGCTGTCAAAATCTTCAGACGACACGGCACCAGATACGAGATTGGTACAACATATGATAATTTTGGTAAGTTTTGATAACTTTCTTTGCAATATATTAAAGAAAAGACAAAAAGATTGTTTCTTAAATAAAGCTTCCTCTAAACAAGACCATAAATAAAACATAAAAGGTACCTTAGAGAAATGAAACTCGCGCGCCGAACGCGTTCAAGGTCGCGCTAATAGTCTACAGTTTCGCATCGTATCATACAAGCTGCCGCCTGATGCCACGCGCTCTATTTGATACAATGTTTCCTTTTTTATAAAACTATTGATAAATAACTATTTGATATTTTTTTTATTTATAACATGTGCTATAGCAGAGGCGTCAATCAACTTCCATTAAAATGGCAAAAGTCCATTGATAATAATGGACAATACTTCGATTAATTAAATAAGTATTATATATAAATTTCATACAAAAAATATATTTGATTTTTTCCATATAAAACGGCAATTTCATAGGTAAATACCTAATATATTGACTTTTAAGCAACATCTGTTGGTGTACAATTAAGGGTTCATTTATCTATCTGTCTACCCATTCATCAGATTCTTCTTTTGAATCTTAACTGTTTTGACAGCAGACAGACGGATGATGGGATGGGACAGCCATGCTGATTTTGTAGTGTCCTGAAGAGCTATCTTGAAGAGTCGTAATCTCAAAGACAGCGAATTTACCAATATACCAACGGTTGATATTATAACCTAGTAGTTCCTACCCTTACAACTGGGTAGATACCGATCTACTTTCTATCTCTCTCTCTCTTACGTGTTCATTCCTATTTTTGTTGTGTCGGAATAAAGTAATGACGATATCTGTGTCACTTTTTAAGGTCCATTATTAGGACAATACACTACTTCGCCCCCTTGTTCACGAAACATTTTCCTACGGTACAGCGAGTTGGCCGCGCCGTCGAGAAAGTATATACATATAGAGAAACCGTAGAGCACACGACACGGCGAACCGCCGTTGGAGACAGCTAGCATATATTAGATGTGGACTTTCTTTTGAGTGCTAAGCAAAGAAAAAATAATTCAAAAATCGAATTGGCGTCACCTAAGCGGTCACAAGATATTTGCGCTCCGTGAAAACGTCCGATGTCGTTAACAAACTCCCATAGACATTGATCACATAGCGAGATATTGAGCAATGTTGTATGGGGATACAACATTGCTCAATATCTCGCCGTGTGTTTTCACGGTGAATACGTCGAGGCGTGCTGCGCCGAGTGTGTTAACAAACTCCCATAGTGACACATACAACACTGGTGACGCGGTTAGTTTCACGGTTTTTTCGTCGTGACCTTCGCGTACACAAATGTACAGCTGTGTAGTGATACCTCAAATGGAACTATATAGGTGGATATATTGATTTATCTTTAGGAAGCTTAAACGCGTTTCTATCTGACATAAACGGGACAGTCTCCGTTATATTCCTATGCAAATGAGGTCATAAATACAGTACCGGGATATCTTGGATACCGGTAGGTCATAACTGTCCGACGGATCGCCTGTCTGGACATACGAGGGGAGGTCCAAATGTTTCCGGCCTTACAAAGAAAAAGGATACTCATGTTCATGAAACTAATTTTATTTTTCAATAAAATCCATTCATCTATTTGAACACACTTTTCGGATCTTTTAATTAGCATTTCTATCATAGTATAAAAGTAATCAGAAGTTTTGTCTTTAAAATGGGCGAAAACCGCAGCGGTCAGTTCATCATCAGTGGAAAGTCTTCTACCCCTTAAGTCGGCCTTGAGTTTTGAACATTCCAGTTTAAACACTAAAGATTTAACGACTTCCTGTTGTTCAGTCGAGGAATCAAAACAAACGAGGGTAGAACTCTATAAAATATACAAGAATTATCAGGATACATTACAATTACAATGACGTATAATTTGTTTTTTAAGACATCTAGAAATATATCGGGCCGGAAACTTTTGGACCTCACTGGTATAAGTAGACGGTCATTTTCGTTTCAGGTACACGTGTATCCGGTTATAGTGGCTCTTGGGTTAAAAAGGCGGCTAAAGTTCCGTAAGTAACATACCAGCTTTTTCTTAAATGGTATAGAAATAACAATTTATTGAATTCTGCATCGCCATGAGAGCTCACAGAATTAGTAAGCTGAAGTGACAACGGACAGGCCATATCTGCCGTAGAAAAGCACAGTGTGAGACGCCCTCTGGCCAAATAATGAATGACGTGAAAAAGTTTGCCGATAGAGGCCGGATGAGAATTGCGGAAAGCCGTGTATGGTAGCCAGCTGATACGGAGACCATTTTTTTGTATATTTATGTATCTACTTATCTGAACACATATCACATTAAAATCACCGGACGGAGTGTCCAAATTTAGCACAGCTTGTAGCCTGGGTTAATATTTAGGTGATTTAGGATACTATTTTACCCAGAGTCCACGCGTGCAGCATCCGTGTATAAATAAATATCACTGGATGGGTTTTAATAAAACTTTGTACAGTGATTTATGTTTTACTAGTAATGCCAGCGATTTCGTGCGCGTAGACATATAGCTTGTTTCCCGTGAGAATAATGTAAAGGATATGGATAAAAAGTTTACTATCCTGAATGTTATTATAACTATAAGTTATAACTATGCTAAATTTTATTAAAATCCATCGAGTAGTTTATGCGTGATGCGAGTTCAGACCGAGACAAAAAAATCCGAAAATCATGTTCACACCAGCTTTGTTACCATTTTATTAAAAAAGTATAAACAGAAAAGTTTAAAATATAAATAATCAAAGAGCGGTTAAATAATTAAATGAACTCAACAGTGACTCTCTTGACAATTTAATTTGACATGTGTATATGACATGTGTACGTGTATATGAAGAGTACCTTGAAATGTACTGCATTTCCTACTTTATCGTATTTCTCCAATTTGCGTACGTATTTCGGTAGTGAGTGAGGTATGCCAAAGCCCATTCCCATCCCATCTTACCCCTCCCTATTTTCGCAACCTTTTCTCCCAATCCATCCCCTAATCTGCAAAGGTGGGCAGCGCATCCGGGGACGTCTCACGGTTTGTCATTCTGGACTGATGTTGGCATGTATCGCGGTTGTCTATGGACGACAGTATCCACTTAGCATCAGGTGGACTGTATGCTCGGCTGCTGCCTTTTCTATAAAAAAAAAACTGAATAATTTGCCATTAACTTTAAATTAATGTATAGTACGAAAATAATTAAAAGCCAATTAATTAATTAAGGTATGTATTTTTAATTTTTAACTTTTCTGTGCCCCTCCAGGGTGTTGGAACGTCATTCGATATTGTAATTTTAATGTACCTACAACATATAATAAATAGATAAATAGATAAATATATGTTTATTTCTGGTACCCACAGTCTATATATGACTCAGATGAACACGGCTTGTAAATAAAACAAGTATTTTGGGTTTGTTTAGGTACGTATACACTTTCTATCTGCGGGACAATGGTACATATGGTCACGCTCTTCCTCCCACGCAAATCATACCATCATGTCAGGAGGCCCTGACCGGGATTATGGAGTTGATGACTGCCAAGCTCAGATATGTAAATTACAGGAACAGAGCGTCGTCTGCAAGAGAAGGAGTTGTATTATTGTCCTGCATATTTTTAATGTATTAAAAATTGAAATTATATTTTTAGTTTCATTTAATTGGTGGGCGAGATACGCAAATACAATAAATGCACCCAATCAATTATAACTTTATAAGTGTACTAGTATATGTTTGGCAGTTTGTTTTTTACGGCTTCACGACCAAACTACTGAACCGATTTCAATAAAATATGACATTGAGGTAGTCTGAAATTCCGATTAGGAAATTAGGACGTAGGATAATTTTTATCCTAAAAAAGTATTTGTTTTTCCAGGGAAACCAAATGCTTTTTAATTGAAATCCACTCCGACGAAGCCGTGGGCAAATATTAATATCTCTGATTTACTACTATATTTCCACGGATTTTTAAATTATGACCAGCGCAACGGTGATAATTGAAAATAGCCATGGACGGTAGGCAGCCATGCGCTGCCTACCTTTGGAGATACAGGAATGGATTTGGAGAAAGGGTTGAAAAAACGGGGAGGGTTAGTATAGGATGAGATGGAAATGGGCTCTGCTCGACTGCCGCCTTCTTTATTAAACAAAATAGACGGACTTTAATGAACCACAGATCTAAGGGTTTGTCCTGCTAGGTAGCGCGTTGCGATGCATTACGTTGAGTTGCTTCGAGCATTGCGCCGCGGTGCATCGCGTCTATTCTAAAAACAATAAATGTGAGAACGTGTCGTACTTAAATGCTGCCAGATGACAATTTATTACCCCAAAATCATAGACAAAAGAAGCATTCTAACTATTCTCATTCTAAACTCTTTGTATGATCTTCTCTAGGGAAATTCATGGTTTCTTTAAAGCAAAAAGCTGATAAAAATTTTCACTATGATAATATTAGAAATGACATTTTGAAATTGTCATTTCTGAAAGCAAACTAAAATACAAAAATCTGTCTAACAATAAATCCTTGAAAATTTATATCGGTTATGTTTTAATGAAATATGAATTCTGAAATGTTATTATCAAGTATTCTGCAAGTATTGCTTGCTACTGCATTTTTCAATATTCAAAGCTGTGATTGCGTAAAATATTACAACTACACTTTGTTTCGTGGTTTACCCGTTAATGAAAATCATTTGTTATTTTTCAAAAATATAAAAAGCGTTTATAAAGTGAATTACTGGAGAGAACCTGGAACGCTCTACAAACCTGTAGATTTCACCATAGCACCTGATGAGAAGGAGTCATTTTTGCAAGATGTACTCAATAATGAAGTATATGTGTCAACACTTATAAAGGACTTGCAAAGGTTTGGCAAACATAATATCGTCCCATTACAGGCAAAACCGATTATCTTACGTAGTCATAATTTTGAGAAAACTCGATTTAAAAGTTTGGTGACTAGAACAAGTGGGTATATAGAGTAGTTTTTTTATGGTATCAATCAGTTTGTATAGAAAGGCTGTAATAATAATTATACACCGTGCTAAAAATTAAAGAATAACTTGAGAATCAAAGAAATAAATCTATACAAATATAATAAAGAGGTAAAATTGTGTGTTTGTAGGTATGTTGGGGGTGATAAAGAGGTAACTACTGAACCAATTTCCAAAAATTCTTTCACAAATAGCTACATTATACCGTGTATATTTTACGATATTTTATTTTGAAATTATGAAAACAAAAAAATTGAAAAATAAACAAACCAAAGCGAAGGGTTTGGGTCGCTAGTTGGATATAATAGGACTGGATTGATTTTTGCTCAATTTCTCCGAAACTACTCATGGTCACTGAAAAAAAATCTTACCATCGGGGAGTATGTATGAAATATTACATGGGCATCTACGAGTCAGGAGGATAGTATCGCACTGGGTGTCGCACAACCTCACCGAGGCCCAAAAACTAAACGTTTTCATTGCAGTGAGTAACAATCGTCCAAACACAGGTCTCCGCTGACTGCTGCTGCCCCATGACAACGCGCCCGCTCACTCAGCGCTTAAAACAAAAGACTTTTGGACAGTAGCTACCCCGGTTTAAATTTTAGGCCATCCTCCTTACCTGTGGAAGAGTGGAAAAATGTTTTAAAAATTTGTTCAGACACATGAAACTTTGTACGGATACATGTGGAGAGTATTTGGAAAAAAAAAAAAGAAAAATTGAAACCCATAGATTTTTTTTTTCTTTTTCGCAAAACTTTCCGAGTTCCTCATGTACAGATGAAACTATTTTGCTATTTTATTATATGTATGGTTTACATTAACCGTGTCTACATGTTATAAATTATTATTTTAAATCGTTTTTTTAGTGCCTTCGATATGCAGACAGTGAAAACATATATCAGAAGAAATACGGAATCATATAATTGGAACAACTATTTTCGCTTGCGAGATATTTACAATTACCTCAAGGACTTAAGTAGAATTTACCCGAAACAGTTAGAAATAATGTCAATCGGGAAAACTTATCAAAACCGTGATATTATGGCCGTTAAATTTTCTGCGGGACGAAGAAAAACTAGGTATTACAGTGTGAAGTATGATTTAATCATTATACAATTGTTCTTAGTTCCGACCGATTGTTGTTCGAGATGTCTGCCGAAAATCCATGAAACTTGACATAAAAATAGTATGGGCATAGACCCCTACTATTTATAGATATAGATATAGATCTGGCCTAAGTTCGTAAGTGATCCAAATCGGTTGGGTAGTATTAAGATTACGAAGATGTCTACATTTCAAATACCAATATACATCTACGTAAACGGATATTATGAAATAGGACTTCCAAAACTCCATGTTTATCAAACAATACGGATTTTTTGCAAAACTTACGGAAAATATTCAAAATCTGTATTATTTTCCTTAACGATGCATCCTAATTAAAATTAATGTACTCGAAATTTAATTACAAATAAGTATTTAAAGTATTACAGTATTTTGACGTTTTTTATTATATCGGCCGATTATTTATATACCATTGTTGGGATAAGTGTACTCTAACTAATGTACTTTAATGGAACCAATTGCTTACTTTGTATAGAATTGATAATTTATTTACACACATATGCCAATTATAAATACAATAAAATGTTACATTGAATATTAGCGGGCAGCTCTCGGATCTATTATAATTAATTAAATCCACTAATAATAACTACACAAATCAAATAGGCAAAAGTTGCGTGAACGAGACAACGCATGAGCGTGACAGCGATACGTTTTACAACTCGCAGCGTTATAATCGAGTGACTGTTACATATTTATCTATTTTGACTTAATTTCAACATTTCTTTGTCCAGGTTCACAGTCATCTTGGAAGGTGGTATCCATGCCAGAGAATGGATCAGTCCTACTTTCATCACTTACATTATTTCTCAATTGGTTCATGCTAGAAATAGTAATAATGATATGCTGAAGTTTATAGCGTGGTCGTATGAATGGTACTTTGTTCCTATACTAAACCCCGATGGATATGAATACACCCATACTACGGTTATTTAATTTATTTTTGTTTTTGTTATGTATTTATTTAATTACTATTCGATTGTATAATAATAGGTAACAATTTTATAGGACAGAATGAGGAGGACAAATATGCGTGGTGTGGATTTGAATAGAAATTTTGATGTAGCTTTTGGAAGTAAGTAACAGTAAATATTTGTAAGTAATAAAATATTTTAGTACATCTCCGGATGCAATTAATTAATATCGCAATGTATAAAAAATTCCGGCATCAAATTAAAAATTTTCTACATCAATAGAATAATTGACTGTTATTTAAATTGACAGGTTTTGGACTTCTTCAGCAGTTTTTCACAGAAAGAATACGCCCCCTCCTTTGTACTCACAAGAGGCCTTTATTTCAAATACCAGTACATTCCAGCAATCATGCTAGACAATCATTAAATCTGCTCGATCTTGATTGTTATAATAAAGAACTTTCCCCTACTTATTATTATTTTTGAATCACTCATGGACATTTGCAATGTATGCCAACATCAGTCCAAAATGAGAGACGTAACGGAATTGTGGCGATTCATTAGCAGTAGCAGTAGCGGTGGTAGTGGGCAGGCCCTACATACCGCAGGACCGATAACTGATGGGGAGACGAGTTCTCGAATGGTATGTTACGTGGTGTCCATTTCGACCAGGTGGGCTGGTGACTTGAAGAAAGTCGCCGGTTGTGCTTCAATGAGAAGAGCGGAAGACAATGTGTGGTATCGGTCCTGAGGAGAGGACTATATCCAGCTGTGGATAGACACAGGCTGATGATATGGTATGGTATGCAGTGAGTAATATAACTGCCACGGCATATGGCACGGCCCATGAAATTTATGTATTTAAGCTTTTGTATTTTGACCAGCCGTAGGGATTAGTCCCGTAAAAGGAGATGAAATCTACTGTGGACCGAAAGCATTCTCTGAGTCAGAAAGCGCAGCTATGGCTAATTTTATAAGACAACATAGCAAAAACCTGTTATACTACCTGACCTTTCACTCATATGGACAGTATTTGATCATACCTTACGCACATACAAAAGAACACCGTGATAATTATGATGAAGTGGTAAGTGAAACTTTGTTGCCTTACCATTACCATCAGGCTATGTCTTTCCACTGTTGGATATAGGCCTCTCTCAAAGCTCACCACCACACTCAATCATCGGCTCTTCTCATCCAACGACCATCATCTTTGTTAACTGCTAATTATAAATTATTTAATAATCTTTCAATTATGCTTGGTTCTAATGCTGATAACTTAGAAAGTCAAAAGAGTAACTGAAATTGAAAGAATTTGAACATATTAATCAGTTCAATTTTTATAGAAATAGGTTGGTAGACGAGCAGATAATCTAAACGATGGTAAGTGGATGCTGTTGACCATTGATATCCGCGATATATTAGGTCAACATCATCAAAATTGACAGTGGCACACTCCAGGATGCGCCGCCTACCTTGGAGATTTGGGAGTAGGGAAGGATGTGAAATAGGAAGTATAATGCGATAAAGCCATTGCTCATTCTACACTAAGGATGACGACTTATCCACGCCCTTTTACATCCCACATTCGTTCTTGAGAATAATTGGATAGGGAATGAAGAATATAACTGATAACTAGGTTTCGGCGGCGCCCCGCGGGCGCCGGCCTCCCCCTAAGCGGGGGGACGCTCCGGGCTTCGCCCTGCGCGGAGCTCGGCCTGCGGCCTCGCGCCGTGGAGCTCGGCCTTCGGCCTCGCGTAGATTACTCACTGGGAGCGGTCGCTGTAGTTTCGTCGTGCGGCTCCTGCGTGGCGGCCATCTTCAAAAATGGCGGAATCTAAATAAGAAATCCAAATCCTCAATCAGGCTCCCCAGAATCCCCCAGATTTCAATTTTCATTCGGCTCGGGTGAATTTGAAAAGTGGCCGCCATCTTTTTATTCGCCATCCTTAAATTTGTCCTACCTCAGTATAAAGACATCGTCAAGATGAACAATATTAGTTTGAGCACCAATCGGATATGTCCAACCGTTACGGAGCTGTCAACAAATGAATTTTGTGGAGCGGCCATCTTGGAAATAACCATTAATCCTTAATTAGGGTCTTTTTAGCCCTCCAGATATCAATTTTCATTCAAATCGGATGAATTTGAAAAATCCCCGCCATCTTGGATTCACCATCTTAAAAAAAAATTATCCCAATATGAAGACATCGTCATGATAAACCATATTAGTTTGAGCACCAATCCGATATGTTCAACCGTTCCGAAGCTGTCAACGAAAGAATTTGTTAGGGCGGCCATCTTGGAAATAATCATAAATCCTTAATCAGGGTCCCCTCAGCCCCCCAGATATCAATTTTCATTCGGCTCGGATGAATTTGAAAAATCACCGCCATTTGGATTCACCATCTTAAAAAAAAATTATCCCAATATGAAGACATCATCATGATAAACCATATTGGTTTGAGCACCAATCCGATATGTCTAACCGTTTCGAAGATGTCATCTGAAGAATTTTTTAAAGCGGCCATCTTGGAAATAACCATATATCCTTAATCAGGGTCCCCTCAGCCCCCCAGATATCAATTTTCATTCGGCTCGGATGAATTTGAAAAATCACCGCCATCTTGGATTCACCATCTTAAAAAAAAAATATCCCAATATGAAGACATCATCATGATAAACCATATTAGTTTGAGCACCAATCCGATATGTTCAACCGTTCCGGAGTTGTCATCCGAAGAATTTTGTGGGGCGGCCATCTTGGAAATAATCATAAATCCTTAATCAGAGTCCCCTGAGCCCCTCAGATATCAATTTTCATCCGGATCGGACAACTTGAAAAATTGCTGTAAAATGTAGTCCGGTCGCTCCGGGCTTCGCCCTACGCGGAGCTCGGCCTGCGGCCTCGTTAGACGCAGCTCGGCCTGCGGCCTCGCGTAAGTTACACAACGTGCACGGCTGGTGGTACCGTAGTCCGGTCGCTCCGGGCTTCGCCCTACGCGGAGCTCGGCCTGCGGCCTCGTTAGACGCAACTCGGCCTTCGGCCTCGCCTAAGTTACACAACGTGCGCGGCTGGTGGTACCGTAGTGCGGTCGCTCCGGGCTTCGCCCTACGCGGATCTCGGCCTACGGCCTCGTGAAACGCAGCTCGGCCTTCGGCCTCGCGTAAATTACACGGTGGTAAAGTTCGGACGCTCCGGGCTTCGCCCTACGCGGAGCTCGGCCTGCGGCCTCGCCGTATAGCCGCCATCTTCAAAAAGGGTGAAATACAAATAATAATTCCAAATCCTTAGTCAGGATCCCCTAAGCCCCCCAGATATCAATTTTTATCCGAATCGGATGAATTCGGAAAATGGCCGCCATCTTGGATTCGCCATTTTAAAAATAAATTTTCCCCTCAGTAGAAAGACATCATGATAAACAATATTAGTTTGAGCACCAATCCGATATCTCTAACCGTTCCGGAGCTGTGGACGAAAGAATTTTGTATGGCGGCCATCTTGGAAAATCTCGGCCCCTATCCTAAATCCTTAATCGAAAACCCCGGATGCAAATTTCCTCCCCGATTATCCACCTCAAAAAGTGGCCACAGAGGAATTTTTAAATTTCCATGTTTTTTTTTTTAAATTTCCGCCATTTTGTATCCGCCATCTTGGATTTTGTTTTCTACCCAGATTTCCCAATGACCGAAGTTTCTAACGAGGGGAAATTCCGCCCCGCACCCCCCGTCTGATTCGGCCTACCGCCTCGGGAATGCCCTCGGACGCCAAAATCGAAATTTCCACTTTGTATGGCAGCCATCTTGAAAAATGGCGGAATAAAAAAAAAGTTCCCAAATCCTGAATCGGGGTTGCCTGAACCCCCCAGGTATTAATTTTCATCCCGATCGGAACAATTTAAAAAATGGCCGCCATCTTGGATTCGCCATTTTGGTAAAAAAAATTCATCCAGTGGAAGGACATCGACTTGCCCCCTCATATTAGTTTGAGCCCCGATCCGATATCTCCACCCGTTTGGGAGATACGGTCAAAATAAATTTGTATGGCGGCCATCTTGAATCCGCCATTTTGATTTTTTATGGCGCTCTCGTCAAAGTGCCGGCGGTTCTCTATGACATTCGGTCGAGCATCATATGACTATCTCTCACCGTTTGGGCAGGCCGTCGACCGTCGAGCTGAAGGTCCACCGGATGCGGACGGACCCACTCCCGGTGCAGCTCCTGGGTGAGCTCGGCCTGCGGCCTCGCTCGCTGGCCTCGGCCTCCGGCCTCGCGGAAATTATGGCCGATTTAAATATTAAATTTCAATTGACGGCCGCCATCTTGGAAATGGCGAGATCGAAAATCCGACCCGAAGTTCTCAATCAGGGCCTCCATCACCCCCCGGATACCGATTTCCACCCCCCTCGGACAAACTTAAAAAACGGCCGCCATCTTGAATCCGCCATTTTGAAAAAATTTTTTGCCCACGAGAAGACCCACCCCGGCCCGAATGACATTTGGTCGAGCACCTCCCCCCTACCTCTTTCCGTTTTAAAACTACGAGCGATTAAAATTTGTATGGCGGCCATTTTTATTTTCGAATTTGGAATTTTCGCGGTGCCCTCTGGCGTCTACCGGCAGTTCCCTATGACATTCGGTCGAGCACCTTACGACTACCTCTCACCGTTTGGGCAGGCCGCCGACCGTCGAGCTGAAGGTACACCGGATGCGGACGGGCTTGCCCCCAGTGCAGCTCCTAGGCGAGCTCGGCCTGCGGCCTCGCCCGCGCCGCTCGGCCTGCGGCCTCGCTGGAATTATGGCCGATCGAAGTTTAAAATTTCAATTGACGTCCGCCATCTTGGAAATGGCGGAATCGAAAAACCGACCCGAAATTCTCAATCAGGGGCCCCCCGACCCCCCGGATGCCGATTTCCACCCTCCTCGGACAAACTTGAAAAACGGCCGCCATCTTGTTTCCGCCATTTTGAAAAAAAAATTTGCCCACGAGAAGTCCCACCCCAACCCGAATGACATTTGGTCGAGCACTTCCCACTTACCTCTTACCGTTTTAGAAATACGAGCGATTTACACTTTGTATGGAGGCGATTTAGGACGTTCGAAATTCAAATTTTCGCGACGCTCCCTGGCATCTGCCGGCAGTTCCCTACGACATTTGGTCGAGCACCCCCCGCGCACCTCGTACCGTTGGGCCTGGCCGTTGAGAATTTTCGTGAGGTTTGGACAAGTTGCAGAAGTCGGATTTTTCTGGTGGTCACGGGACCCATCCGCGTATTTCCCCATTCAAAGTTTCCCTCTGCCGGTATGGGAACCTGGAGATCAATCATGTCAGTGAGTCAGTCAGTCAGTGAGTGGTAATCGAGCTTTATATATTATAATAACTAGGTTTCGGCGGCGCCCCGCGGGCGCCGGCCTCCCCCTGAGCGGGGGGACGCTCCGGGCTTCGCCCTGCGCGGAGCTCGGCCTGCGGCCTCGCGCCGTGGAGCTCGGCCTTCGGCCTCGCGTAGATTACTCACTGGGAGGGGTCGCTGTAGTTTCGTCGTGCGGCTCCTGCGCGGCGGCCATCTTCAAAAATGGCGGAATCTAAATAAGAATTCCAAATCCTTAATCGGGCCCCCCTGAACTCTCCAGATATCAATTTTCATTCGGCTTGGGTGAATATGAAAAGTGGCCGCCATGTTGGATTCGCCGTCTTTAAATTTTTCCTAACTCAGTATAAAGACATTGTCAAGATGAACAATAATAGTTTGAGCACCAATCCGATATGTCTAACCGTTTCGGAGTTGTCATCCGAAGAATTTTGTGGGGCGGCCATCTTGGAAATAACCATAAGTCCTTAATCAGGGTCCCCTGAGCCCCCCAGATATCAATTTTCATTCGGCTCGGATGAATTTGAAAAATCACCGCCATCTTGGATTCACCATCAAAAAAAAAAATTATCCCAATATGAAGACATCATCATGATAAACCATATTAGTTTGAGCACCAATCCGATATGTCTAACCGTATCGGAGATGTCACCCGAAGAATTTTGTGGGGCGGCCATCTTGGAAATAACCATATATCCTTAATCAGAATCCCCTGAGCCCCCCAGATATCAATTTTCATTCGGCTCGGATGAATTTGAAAAGTGGTCGCCATCTTAGATTCGCCATTTAAAAAAAAATATATCTCAATATGAAGACATCGTCATGATAAACCATATTAGTTTGAGCACCAATCCGATATGTCTAACCGTATCGGAGATGTCACCCGAAGAATTTTGTGGGGCGGTCATCTTGGAAATAACCATATATCCTTAATCAGAATCCCCTGAGCCCCCCAGATATCAATTTTCATTCGGCTCGGATGAATTTGAAAAGTGGTCGCCATCTTAGATTCGCCATTTAAAAAAAAATATATCTCAATATGAAGACATCGTCATGATAAACCATATTAGTTTGAGCACCAATCCGATATGTCTAACCGTTTCGGAGATATCATCCAAAGAATTTTGTGGGGCGGCCATCTTGGAAATAACCATAAATCTTTAATCATGGTCCTCTGAGCCCCCCAGATATCAATTTTCATCCGGATCGGATGAATTTGAAAAATCACCGCCATCTTGGATTCACCATCTTAAAAAAAAAATATCCCAATATGAAGACATCATCATGATAAACCATATTAGTTTGAGCACCAACCCGATATGTCTAACCGTTTCGAAGATGTCATCCGAAGAATTTTTTAAAGCGGCCATCTTGGAAATAACTATAAATCCTTAATCAGGGTCCCCTGAGCCCCCCAGATATCAATTTTCATCCGGATCGGACAACTTGAAAAATTGCTGAAAAATGTAGTCCGGTCGCTCCGGGCTTCGCCCTACGCGGGGCTCGGCCTACGGCCTCGTTAGACGCAGCTCGGCCTGCGGCCTCGCGTAAGTTACACAACGTGCACGGCTGCTGGTACCGTAGTCCGGTCGCTCCGGGCTTCGCCCTACGCGGAGCTCGGCCTACGGCCTCGTTAGACGCAGCTCGGCCTGCGGCGTCGCCTAAGTTACACAACGTGCACGGCTGGTGGTACCGTAGTCCGGTCGCTCCGGGCTTCGCCCTACGCGGAGCTCGGCCTGCGGCCTCGTTAGACGCAGCTCGGCCTTCGGCCTCGCCTAAGTTACACAACGTGCGCGGCTGATGGTACCGTAGTGCGGTCGCTCCGGGCTTCGCCCTACGCGGATCTCGGCCTACGGCCTCGTGAAACGCAGCTCGGCCTTCGGCCTCGCGTAAGTTACACGGTGGTAAAGTTCGGACGCTCCGGGCTTCGCCCTACGCGGAGCTCGGCCTGCGGCCTCGCCATATAGCCGCCATCTTCAAAAAGGGTGAAATACAAATAATAATTCCAAATCCTTAGTCAGGAACCCCTAAGCCCCCCAGATATCAATTTTTATCCGAATCGGATGAATTCGGAAAAATGGCCGCCATCTTGGATACGCCATCTTGAAAAAAAAAATCCCCTCAGTAGAAAGACATCGTCATGATAAACAATATTAGTTTGAGCACCAATCCGATATCTCTAACCGTTCCGGATCTGTCGTCGAAGGAATTTTGTATGGCGGCCATCTTGGGAAATATCGGCACCTACACTAAATCCCTAATTGAAACTCTCCGGAAGCCAATTACCTCCCCAATTTTCCACCTTGAAACACGTTCGTCCAGGAATAATTAAATTTCCAAGTTTTTTTTTAAATTTCCGCCATTTTGTGTCCGCCATCTTGGATTTTTTTTTCTACCCAGTTTGCCCAACGACCAGAGTTTCTAACGAGGGGGAATTCCGCCCCGCTCCCCCCGTCTAATTCGGCCTACCGCCTCGCGAATGCCCTCGGACGCCAAAATCGAAATTTCCACTTTGTATGGCAGCCATCTTGAAAAATGGCGGAATAAAAAAAAAGTTCCCAAATCCTGAATCGGGGTTGCCTGAACCCCCCAGGTATTAATTTTCATCCCGATCGGAAGAATTTGAAAAATGGCCGCCATCTTGGATTCGCCATTTTGGAAAAAAAATCTCGTCCAGTGTAAGGACATCGACTTGCCCACTCATATTAGTTTGAGCATCGATCCGATATCTCCACCCGTTTGGGAGATACGGTCAAAATAAATTTGTATGGCGGCCATCTTGAATCCGCCATTTTGAATTTTTATGGCGCTCTCGTCAAAGTGCCGGCGGTTCTCTATGACATTCGGTTGAGCACCATATGACTATCTCTCACCGTTTGGGCAGGCCGTCGACCGTCGAGCTGAAGGTCCACCGGATGCGGACGGGCCCACTCCCGGTGCAGCTCCTGGGTGAGCTCGGCCTGCGGCCTCGCTCGCTGGCCTCGGCCTCCGGCCTCGCGGGAGTTATGGCCGATTTAAATTTTAAATTTCAATTGACGGCCGCCATCTTGGAAATGGCGGGATCGAAAAACCGACCCGAAATTCTCAGTCAGGGCCCCCCCGACCCTCCGGATACCGATTTCCACCCCCCTCGGACAAACTTAAAAAACGGCCGCCATCTTGAATCCGCCATTTTGAAAAAAAAAATTTCCCACGAGAAGACCCACCCCGGCCCGAATGACATTTGGTCGAGCACCTCCCCCCTACCTCTTTCCGTTTTAAAACTACGAGCGATTAAAATTTGTATGGCGGCCATTTTTTTTTTCGAATTTGGAATTTTTGCAGCGCCCTCTGGCGTCTACCGGCAGTTCCCTATGACATTCGGTCGAGCACCTTATGACTACCTCCCACCGTTTGGGCAGGCCGGCGACCGTCGCGCTGAAAGTACACCGGATGCGGACGGGCCCGCCCCCAGTGCAGCTCCTGGGCGAGCTCGGCCTGCGGCCTTGCCCGCTGGACTCGGCCTCCGGCCTCGCGGGAGTTATGGCCGATTTAAATTTAAAATTTCAATTGACTGCCGCCATCTTGGAAATGGCGGGATCGAAAAACCGACCCGAAATTCTCAATCAGGGGCCCCCCTACCCCCCGGATGCCGATTTCCACCCCCCTGGGACAAACTTGAAAAACGGCCGCCATCTTGTTTCCGCCATTTTGAAAAAATTTTTTGCCCACGAGAAAACCCACCCCAAACCGAATGACATTTGGTCGAGCACTTCCCACTTACCTCTTACCGTTTTAGAAATACGAGCGATTTACACTTTGTATGGAGGCGATTTAGGACGTTCGAAATTCAAATTTTCGCCACGCCCGCTGGCATCTGCCGGCGGTTCCCTATGACATTTGGTCGAGCACCCCCCGCGCAGCTGTTACCGTTTGGTCGGGCCGTTGGAAATTTTCGTGAGGTTTGGACAAGTTGCAGAAGTCGTATTTTTCCGGTGGTCTCCGACCCCGAGGGTGTACTTTCTCATTAAAAGTTTCCCCCCGCCGGTAGGGGAAGTGGGAGAAGAGCATGTCAGTCAGTGAGTGGTAATCGAGCTTTATATATTATAATAATAACTAGGTTTCGGCGGCGCCCCGCGGGCGCCGGCCTCCCCCTGAGGGGGGGGACGCTCCGGGCTTCGCCCTGCGCGGAGCTCGGCCTGCGGCCTCGCGCCGTGGAGCTCGGCCTTCGGCCTCGCGTAGATTACTCACTGGGAGGGGTCGCTGTAGTTTCGTCGTGCGGCTCCTGCGTGGCGGCCATCTTCAAAAATGGCGGAATCTAAATAAAAATTCCAAATCCTCAATCGGGCTTCCCAGAACTCGCCAGATTTCAATTTTCATTCGGTTTGGGTGAAATTGAAAAATGGCTGCCATCTTGAATTCGCCATCTTTAAATTTATCCTACTTCAGTATAAAGACATTGTCAAGATGAACAATATTAGTTTGAGTACCAATCCAATATGTCTAACCGTTTCGGAGATGTCATCCGAAGAATTTTGTGTTGCGGCCATCTTGGAAATAACTATTAATCCTTAATCGGCCCACCCCGAACCCCCCAGATATCAATTTTCATTCGGCTCGGATGAATTTGAAAAGTGGTCGCCATTTTGGATTCACCATCTTTAAAAAAAATTATCTCAATATGAAGACATCGTCATGATAAACAATATTAGTTTGAGCACCAATCCGATATGTCTAACCGTTTCGGAGATGTCATCCGAAGAATTTTGTGGGGCGGCCATCTTGGAAATAACCATTAATCCTTAATCAGGGTCCCCTCAGCCCCCCAGATATCAATTTTCATTCGGCTCGGATGAATTTGAAAAATCACCGCCATCTTGGATTCACCATCTTAAAAAAAAAATATCCCAATATGAAGACATCATCATGATAAACCATATTAGTTTGAGCACCAATCCGATATGTCTAACCGTTTCGAAGATGTCATCCGAAGAATTTTGTAAAGCGGCCATCTTGGAAATAACCATAAATCCTTAATCAGGGTTCCCTGAGTCCCCCAGATATAAATTTTCATCCTGATCGGACAACTTGAAAAATTGCTGAAAAATGTAGTCCGGTCGCTCCGGGCTTCGCCCTACGCGGAGCTCGGCCTGCGGCCTCGTTAGACGCAGCTCGGCCTGCGGCCTCGCATACGTTACCCAGTGTGTGCTGCTGGTGATGCCGTAGTACAGTCGCTCCGGGCTTCGCCCTACGCGGAGCTCGGCCTGCGGCCTCGTTAGACGCAGCTCGGCCTGCGGCCTCGCCTAAGTTACACAACATGCACGGCTGGTGGTACCGTAGTCCGGTCGCTCCGGGCTTCGCCCTACGCGGAGCTCGGCCTGCGGCCTCGTTATACGCAGCTCGGCCTTCGGCCTCGCGTAAGTTACAAAGTGGTAGAGTTCGGACGCTCCGGGCTTCGCCCTACGCGGAGCTCGGCCTGCGGCCTCGCCGTATAGCCGCCATCTTCAAAAAGGGTGAAATACAAATAATAATTCCAAATCCTTAGTCAGGATCCCCTAAGCCCCTCAGATATCAATTTTTATCCGAATCGGATGAATTCTGAAAATGGCCGCCATCTTGGATTCGCCATTTTGAAAATAAATTTTCCCCCCAGTAGAAAGAGATCGTCATGATAAACAATATTAGTTTGAGCACCAATCCAATATCTCTAACCGTTCCGGATCTGTTGTCGAAAGAATTTTGTATGGCGGCCATCTTGGGAAATCTCGGCACCTACCCTAAATCCCTAATGGAAACTCTCCGGAAGCCAATTTCCTCCCCCTATTTTCCACCTTGAAACACGTTCGTCCAGGAATATTTAAATTCCCAAAAGTTTTTTTTTAAATTTCCGCCATTTTGTGTCCGCCATCTTGGATTTTTTTTTCTACCCAGTTTTCCCAATGACCAAACTTTCTAACGAGGGGGAAATCCGCCCCGCACCCCCCGTCTAATTCGGCCTACGGCCCCGCGAATGCCCACGGACGCCAAAATCAAAATTTCCACTTTGTATGGCAGCCATCTTGAAAAATGGCGGAATAAAAAAAAAGTTCCCAAATCCCGAATCAGCGTCCCCTGAACCCCCCAGGTATTAATTTTCATCCCGATCGGAAGAATTTAAAAAATGGCCGCCATCTTGGATTCGCCATTTTGGAAAAACAAAATCATCCAGTGGAAGGACATCGACTTGCCCCCTCATATTAGTTTGAGCCCCGATCCGATATCTCCACCCGTTTGGGAGATACGGTCAAAATAAATTTGTATGGCGGCCATCTTGAATCCGCCATTTTGAATTTCTATGGCGCTCTCGTCAAAGTGCCGGCGGTTCTCTATGACATTCGGTCGAGCACCATACGACTACCTCTCACCGTTTGGGCAGGCCGTCGACCGTCGAACTGAAGGTCCACCGGATGCAAACGGGCCCACTCCCGGTGCAGGTCCTGGGTGAGTTTGGCCTGCGGCCTCGCTCGCTGGACTTGGCCTCTGGCCTCGCGGGAGTTATGGCCGATCGAAATTTAAAATTTCAATTGACGGCCGCCATCTTGGAAATGGGGGGATCGAAAGACCGACCCGAAATTCTCAATCAGGGGCCCCCCGACCCCCCGCGTGCCAATTTCCACCCCCCTGGGACAAACTTGAAAAACGGCCGCCATCTTGTTTCCGCCATTTTGAAAAAATTTTTTGCCCACGAGAAGTCCCACCCCAACCCGAATGACATTTGGTCGAGCACTTCCCACTTACCTCTTACCGTTTTAGAAATACGAGCGATTTACACTTTGTATGGAGGCGATTTAGGACGTTCGAAATTCAAATTTTCGCGACGCCCGCTGGCATCTGCCGGCGGTTCCCTACGACATTTGGTCGAGCACCCCCCGCGCACCTCGTACCGTTGGGCCTGGCCGTTGATAATTTTCGTGAGGTTTGGACAAGTTGCAGAAGTCGGATTTTTCTGGTGGTCACGGGACCCATCCGCGTACTTTCTCATTCAAAGTTTCCCTCTGCCGGTATGGGAACCCGGAGATCAATTATGTCAGTCAGTGAGTCAGTGAGTGGTAATCGAGCTTTATATATTATATAAATCGAGCTTTATATATTATAATAATAATAATAATAATAATTATTTCGGCGGCGCCCCGCGGGCGCCGGCCTCCCCCTGAGCGGGGGGACGCTCCGGGCTTCGCCCTGCGCGGAGCTCGGCCTGCGGCCTCGCGTCGTGGAGCTCGGCCTTCGGCCTCGCGTAGATTACTCACTGGGAGGGGTCGCTGTAGTTTCGTCGTGCGGCTCCTGCGTGGCGGCCATCTTCAAAAAGGGCGGAATCTAAATAAAAATTCCAAATCCTCAATCGGGCTCCCCAGAACTCGCCAGATTTCAATTTTCATTCGGTTTGGGTGAAATTGAAAAATGGCTGCCATCTTGGATTCGCCATCTTTAAATTTTTTCTGCTTCAGTATAAAGACATTTTCAAGATGAACAATATTAGTTTGAGCACCAATCCGATATGTCTAACCGTTTCGAAGATGTCATCCGAAGAATTTTTTAAAGCGGCCATCTTGGAAATAACCATATATTCTTAATCAGAGTCCCCTCAGCCCCCCAGATATCAATTTTCATTCGGCTCGGATGAATTTGAAAAATCACCGCCATCTTGGATTCACCATCTTAAAAAAAAATTATCCCAATATGAAGACATCATCATGATAAACCATATTAGTTTGAGCACCAATCCGATATGTCTAACCGTTTCGAAGATGTCATCCGAAGAATTTTTTAAAGCGGCCATCTTGGAAATAACCATAAATCCTTAATCAGGGTCCCCTCAGCCCCCCAGATATCAATTTTCATTCGGCTCGGATGAATTTGAAAAATCACCGCCATCTTGGATTCACCATCTTAAAAAAAAAATATCCCCATATGAAGACATCGTCATGATAAACCATATTAGTTTGAGCACCAATCCGATATGTTCAACCGTTCCGAAGCTGTCAACGAAAGAATTTATTAGGGCGGCCATGTTGGAAATAACCATTAATCCTTAATCAAGGTCCCCTCAGCCCCCCAAATATCAATTTTCATTCGGCTCGGATGAATTTGAAAAATCCCCGCCATCTTGGATTCACCATCTTAAAAAAAAATTATCCCAATATGAAGACATCATCATGATAAACCATATTAGTTTGAGCACCAATCCGATATGTCTAACCGTTTCGGAGATGTCATCCGAAGAATTTTGTGGGTCCGCCATCTTGGAAATAACCATTAATCCTTAATCAAGGTCCCCTCAGCCCCCCAAATATCAATTTTCATTCGGCTCGGATGAATTTGAAAAATCCCCGCCATCTTGGATCCACCATCTTAAAAAAAAATTATCCGAATATGAAGACATCGTCATGATAAACCATATTAGTTTGAGCACCAATCCGATATGTCTAACCGTTTCGGAGATGTCATCCGAAGAATTTTGTGGGGCGGCCATCTTGGAAATAATCATAAATCCTTAATCAGGGTCCCCTCAGCCCCCCAGATATCAATTTTCATTCGGCTCGGATGAATTTGAAAAATCACCGCCATCTTGGATTCACCATCTTAAAAAAAAAATATCCCAATATGAAGACATCATCATGATAAACCATATTAGTTTGAGCACCAATCCGATGTCTAACCGTTTCGAAGATGTCATCCGAAGAATTTTTTAAAGCGGCCATCTTGGAAATAACTATAAATCCTTAATCAGGGTCCCCTGAGCCCCCCAGATATCAATTTTCATCCGGATCGGACAACTTGAAAAATTGCTGAAAAATGTAGTCCGGTCGCTCCGGGCTTCGCCCTACGCGGGGCTCGGCCTACGGCCTCGTTAGACGCAGCTCGGCCTGCGGCCTCGCGTAAGTTACACAACGTGCACGGCTGCTGGTACCGTAGTCCGGTCGCTCCGGGCTTCGCCCTACGCGGAGCTCGGCCTACGGCCTCGTTAGACGCAGCTCGGCCTGCGGCCTCGCCTAAGTTACACAACGTGCACGGCTGGTGGGTACCGTAGTCCGGTCGCTTCGGGCTTCGCCCTACGCGGAACTCGGCCTACGGCCTCGTTATACGCAGCTCGGCCTTCGGCCTCGCATAAGTTACAAAGTGGTAGAGTTCGGACGCTCCGGGCTTCGCCCTACGCGGAGCTCGGCCTGCGGCCTCGCCGTATAGCCGCCATCTTCAAAAAGGGTGAAATACAAATAATAATTCCAAATCCTTAGTCAGGATCCCCCAAGCCCCCCAGATATCAATTTTTATCCGAATCGGATGAATTCGGAAAATGGCCGCCATCTTGGATTCGCCATTTTGAAAATAAATTTTCCCCTGAGTAGAAAGACATCATGATAAACAATATTAGTTTGAGCACCAATCCGATATCTCTATCCGTTCCGGAGCTGTGGACGAAAGAATTTTGTATGGCGGCCATCTTGGAAAATCTCGGCACCTATCCTAAATCCTTAATCGAAAACCCCGGATGCAAATTTCCTCCCCGATTATCCACCTCAAAAAGTGGCCACAGAGGAATTTTTAAATTTCCAAGTTTTTTTTTTTAAATTTCCGCCATTTTGTATCCGCCATCTTGGATTTTTTTTTCTACCCAGATTTCCCAACGACCAGAGTTTCTAACGAGGGGGAATTCCGCCCCGCTCCCCCCGTCTAATTCGGCCTACCGCCTCGCGAATGCCCTCGGACGCCAAAATCGAAATTTCCACTTTGTATGGCAGCCATCTTGAAAAATGGCGGAATAAAAAAAAAGTTTCGAAATCCCGAATCAGGATCCCCTGAACCCCCCAGGTATTAATTTTCATCCCGATCGGAAGAATTTGAAAAATGGCCGCCATCTTGGATTCGCCATTTTGTAAAAAAAAAATCTTCCAGTGAAAGGAAATCGACTTGCCCCCTCATCCTAGTTTGAGCACCGATCCGATATCTCTATCCGTTTGGGAGATACGGTCAAAATAAATTTGTATGGCGGCCATCTTGAATCCGCCATTTTGAATTTTTATTGCAGTCTCGTCAAAGTGCCGGCGGTTCTCTATGACATTCGGTCGAGCACCATATGACTATCTCTCACCGTTTGGGCAGGCCGTCGACAGTCGAGCTGAAGGTCCACCGGATGCGGACGGGCCCACTCCCGGTGCAGCTCCTGGGTGAGCTCGGCCTGCGGCCTTGTTCACTGGCCTCGGCCTCCGGCCTCGCGGGAGTATTGGCCGATTTAAATTTAAAATTTCAATTGACGGCCGCCATCTTGGAAATGGCGGGATCGAAAAACCGACCCGAAATTCTCAGTCAGGGCCCCCCCGACCCTCCGGATACTGATTTCCACCCCCCTCGGACAAACTTAAAAAACGGCCGCCATCTTGAATCCGCCATTTTGAAAAAAAAAAATTCCCACGAGAAGACCCACCCCGGCCCGAATGACATTTGGTCGAGCACCTCCCCCCTACCTCTTTCCGTTTTAAAACTACGAGCGATTAAAATTTGTATGGCGGCCATTTTTTTTTTCGAATTTGGAATTTTTGCAGCGCCCTCTGGCGTCTACCGGCAGTTCCCTATGACATTCGGTCGAGCACCTTACGACTACCTCTCACCGTTTGGGCAGGCCGGCGACCGTCGAGCTGAAGGTACACCGGATGCGGACGGGCCCGCCCCCAGTGCAGCTCCTGGGCGAGCTCGGCCTGCGGCCTCGCCCGCGCCGCTCGGCCTCCGGCCTCGCGGGAGTTATGACCATTCGAAGTTTAAAATTTCAATTGACGGCCGCCATCTTGGAAATGGCGGGACCGAAAAACCGACCCGAAATTCTTAATCAGGGGCCCCCCGACCCCCCGGATACCGATTTTCAGCCCCCTGGGACAAACTTGAAAAACGGCCGCCATCTTGTTTCCGCCATTTTGAAAAAATTTTTTGCCCACGAGAAGTCCCACCCCAACCCGAATGACATTTGGTCGAGCACTTCCCACTTACCTCTTACCGTTTTAGAAATACGAGCGATTTACACTTTGTATGGAGGCGATTTAGGACGTTCGAAATTCAAATTTTCGCGACGCCCGCTGGCATCTGCCGGCAGTTCCCTACGACATTTGGTCGAGCACCCTCCGCGCACCTCCTACCGTTGGGCCTGGCCGTTTGAAATTTTCGTGAGGTTTGGACAAGTTGCAGAAGTCAGATTTTTCTGGTGGTCACGGGACCCATCCGCGTATTTCCACATTCAAAGTTTCCCTCTGCCGGTATGGGAACCTGGAGATCAATTATGTCAGTCAGTCAGTGAGTCAGTGGTAATCGAGCTTTATATATTATAATAATAATATATATTATAATAATAATAAAATCGAGCTTTATATATTATAATAATAATAATTATAACTAGGTTTCGGCGGCGCCCCGCGGGCGCCGGCCTCCCCCTGAGCGGGGGGACGCTCCGGGCTTCGCCCTGCGCGGAGCTCGGCCTGCGGCCTCGCGCCGTGGAGCTCGGCCTTCGGCCTCGCGTAGATTACTCACTGGGAGGGGTCGCTGTAGTTTCGTCGTGCGGCTCCTGCGTGGCGGCCATCTTCAAAAATGGCGGAATCTAAATAAAAATTCCAAATCCTCAATCGGGCTTCCCAGAACCCCCCAGATATCAATTTTCATTCGGCTCGGATGAATTTGAAAAATCACCGCCATCTTGGATCTTAAAAAAAAAATATCCCAATATGAAGACATCATCATGATAAACCATATTAGTTTGAGCACCAATCCGATATGTCTAACCGTTTCGAAGATGTCATCCGAAGAATTTTTTAAAGCGGCCATCTTGGAAATAACCATAAATCCTTAATCAGGGTCCCCTCAGCCCCCCAGATATCAATTTTCATCCGGATCGGACAACTTGAAAAATTGCTGAAAAATGTAGTCCGGTCGCTCCGGGCTTCGCCCTACGCGGAGCTCGGCCTGCGGCCTCGTTATACGCAGCTCGGCCTGCGGCCTCGTTATACGCAGCTCGGCCTTCGGCCTCGCCTAAGTTACACAACGTGCGCGGCTGGTGGTACCGTAGTGCGGTCGCTCCGGGCTTCGCCCTACGCGGATCTCGGCCTACGGCCTCGTGAAACGCAGCTCGGCCTTCGGCCTCGCGTAAGTTACACGGTGGTAAAGTTCGGACGCTCCGGGCTTCGCCCTACGCGGAGCTCGGCCTGCGGCCTCGCTGTATAGCCACCATCTTCAAAAAGGGTGAAATACAAATAATAATTCCAAATCCTTAGTCAGGAACCCCTAAGCCCCCCAGATATCAATTTTTATCCGAATCGGATGAATTCGGAAAATGGCCGCCATCTTGGATTCGCCATTTTGAAAATAAATTTTCCCCTCAGTAGAAAGACATCGTCATGATAAACAATATTAGTTTGAGCACCAATCCGATATCTCTAACCGTTCCGGATCTGTCGTCGAAAGAATTTTGTATGGCGGCCATCTTGGGAAATATCGGCACCTACCCTAAATCCCTAATGGAAACTCTCCGGAAGCCAATTTCCTCCCCAATTTTCCACCTTGAAACACGTTCGTCCAAGAATAATTAAATTTCCAAAAATTTTTTTTTAAATTTCCGCCATTTTGTGTCCGCCATCTTGGATTTTTTTTTCTACCCAGTTTGCCCAACGACCAGAGTTTCTAACGAGGGGGAATTCCGCCCCGCTCCCCCCGTCTAATTCGACCTACCGCCTCGCGAATGCCCTCGGACGCCAAAATCGAAATTTCCACTTTGTATGGCAGCCATCTTGAAAAATGGCGGAATAAAAAAAAAGTTCCCAAATCCCGAATCAGCGTCCTCTGAACCCCCGAGGTATTAATTTTCATCCCGATTGGATGAATTTTAAAAATGGCCGCCATCTTGGATTCGCCATTTTGGAAAAAAAAAATCTTCCAGTGAAAGGACATCGACTTGCCCCCTCATATTAGTTTGAGCACCGATCCGATATCTCCACCCGTTTGGGAGATACGGTCAAAATAAATTTGTATGGCGGCCATCTTGAATCCGCCATTTTGAATTTTTATCGCGGTCTCGTCAAAGTGCCGGCGGTTCTCTATGACATTCGGTCGAGCACCATGCGACTACCTCTCACCGTTTGGGCAGGCCGTCGACCGTCGAGCTGAAGGTCTACTGAATGGTGACGGGCCCGCTCTCGGTGCAGCTCCTGGGCGAGCTCGGCCTGCGGCCTCGCTCGCTGGTCTCGGCCTCCGGCCTCGCGGGAGTATTGGCCGATTTAAATTTGAAATTTCAATTGACGGCCGCCATCTTGGAAATAGCGGGATCGAAAAACCGACCCGAAATTCTCAGTCAGGGCCCCCCCGACCCCCCGGATGCCAAATTCCACCCCCCTGGGACAAACTTGAAAAACGGCCGCCATCTTGAATCCGCCATTTTGAAAAAAATTTTTGCCCACGAGAAGACCCACCCCGGCCCGAATGACATTTGGTCGAGCACCTCCCCCCTACCTCTTACCGTTTGAAAACTACGAACGATTTCATTTTGTATGGAGGCGATGCTGGACGTTCGAAATTCAAATTTTCGCGACGCCCGCTGGCATCTGCCGGCGGTTCCCTGTGACATTTGGTCGAGCACCCCCCGCGCAGCTGTTACCGTTTGGTCGGGCCGTTGTCATTTTTCGTCTCAGGTCACCAACTTGCAGAAGTCAGATTTTTCTGGTGGTCACGGGACCCATCCGCGTACTTTCTCATTTAAAGTTCCTCACCCACCAGGCGGGAACCCGGAGATCAACTATAGGTGAGTCAGTCAGTGAGTCAGTGGTAATCGAGCTTTATATATTATAATAATAATAATAATAATAATAATAATAATAAAATCGAGCTTTATATATTATAATAATAATAATTATAACTAGGTTTCGGCGGCGCCCCGCGGGCGCCGGCCTCCCCCTGAGCGGGGGGACGCTCCGGGCTTCGCCCTGCGCGGAGCTCGGCCTGCGGCCTCGCGCCGTGGAGCTCGGCCTTCGGCCTCGCGTAGATTACTCACTGGGAGGGGTCGCTGTAGTTTCGTCGTGCGGCTCCTGCGTGGCGGCCATCTTCAAAAATGGCGGAATCTAAATAAGAATTCCAAATCCTTAATCGAGCTCCACAGAACTCCCCAGATTTCAATTTTCATTAGGTTTGGGTGAATTTGAAAAATGACCGCCATCTTGGATTCGCCATCTTTAAATTTTTCGTACCTTAGTGCAAAGACATTTTCAAGATGAACAATATTAGTTTGAGCACCAATCCTATATGTCTAACCGTTTCGGAGATGTCATCCGAAAAATTTTGTGGGGCGGCCATCTTGAAAATAACCATAAATCCTTAATCAGGGTCTCCTCAGCCCCCCAGATATCAATTTTCATTCGGCTCTGATGAATTTGAAAAATCACCGCCATTTGGATTCACCATCTTAAAAAAAAATTATCCCAATATGAAGACATCATCATGATAAACCATATTAGTTTGAGCACCAATCCGATATGTCTAACCGTTTCGAAGATTTCATCCGAAGAATTTTTTAAAGCGGCCATCTTGGAAATAACTATAAATCCTTAATCAGGGTCCCCTGAGCCCCCCAGATATCAATTTTCATCCGGATCGGACAACTTGAAAAATTGCTGAAAAATGTAGTCCGGTCGCTCCGGGCTTCGCCCTACGCGGGGCTCGGCCTACGGCCTCGTTAGACGCAGCGCGGCCTGCGGCCTCGCGTAAGTTACACAACGTGCACGGCTGCTGGTACCGTAGTCCGGTCGCTCCGGGCTTCGCCCTACGCGGAGCTCGGCCTACGGCCTCGTTAGACGCAGCTCGGCCTGCGGCCTCGCCTAAGTTACACAACGTGCACGGCTGGTGGTACCGTAGTCCGGTCGCTCCGGGCTTCGCCCTACGCGGAGCTCGGCCTACGGCCTCGTTATACGCAGCTCGGCCTTCGGCCTCGCATAAGTTACAAAGTGGTAGAGTTCGGACGCTCCGGGCTTCGCCCTACGCGGAGCTCGGCCTGCGGCCTCGCTGTATAGCCGCCATCTTTAAAAAGGGTGAAATACAAATAATAATTCCAAATTCTTAGTCAGGAACCCCTAAGCCCCCCAGATATCAATTTTTATCCGAATCGAATGAATTCGAAAAATGGCCGCCATCTTGGATTCGCCATTTTGAAAATAAATTTTCCCTTCAGTAGAAAGTCATCATCATGATAAACAATATTAGTTTGAGCACCAATCCGATATCTCTAACCGTTCCGGATCTGTCGTCGAAGGAATTTTGTATGGCGGCCATCTTGGGAAATATCGGCACCTACCCTAAATCCCTAATGGAAACTCTCCGGAAGCCAATTTCCTCCCCGATTATCCACCTTGAAACACGTTCGTCCAGGAATAATTAAATTTCCAAAAGTTTTTTTTAAAATATCCGCCATTTTGTGTCCGCCATCTTGGATTTTTTTTCTACCCAGTTTGCCCAACGACCAGAGTTTCTAACGAGGGGGAATTCCGCCCCGCACCCCCCGTCTAATTCGGCCTACGGCCTCGCGAATGCCCTCGGACCCCAAAATAGAAATTTCCAATTTGTATGGCAGCCATCTTGAAAAATGGCGGAATAAAAAAAAAGTTCCCAAATCCCGAATCAGCGTCCCCTGAACCCCCCAGGTATTAATTTTCATCCCGATCGGAAGAATTTAAAAAATGGCCGCCATCTTGGATTCGCCATTTTGGTAAAAAAAAATTATCCAGTGGAAGGACATCGACTTGCCCCCTCATATTAGTTTGAGCACCGATCCGATATCTCCACCGGTTTGGGAGATACGGTCAAAATAAATTTGTATGGCGGCCATCTTGAATCCGCCATTTTGAATTTTTATGGCGCTCTCGTCAAAGTGCCGGCGGTTCTCTATGACATTCGGTCGAGCACCATGCGACTACCTCTCACCGTTTGGGCAGGCCGTCGACCGTCGAGCTGAAGGTCCACCGGATGGAGACGGGCCCGCCCCCGGTGCAGCTCCTGGGCAAACTCGGCCTGCGGCCTCACTCGCTGAACTCGGCCTTCGTCCTCGCGGGAATTATGGCCGATCCAAATTTGAAATTTCAATTGACGGCCGCCATCTTGGAAGTGGCGGGATCAAAAAACCGACCCGAAATTCTCAGTCAGGGCCCCCCCGACCCCCCGGATGCCAAATTCCACCCCACTGGGACAAACTTGAAAAACAGCCGCCATCTTTTTGAAAAAATTTTTTGCCCACGAGAAGACCCACCCCGGCCCGAATGACATTTGGTCGAGCACCTCCCCCCTACCTCTTACCGTTTTAAAACTACGAGCGATTGAAATTTGTATGGCGGCCATTTTTTTTTTCGAATTTGGAATTTTCGCGGCGCCCTCTGGCGTCTACCGGCAGTTCCCTATGACATTCGGTCGAGCACCTGGCGACTACCTCTCACCGTTTGGGCAGGCAGGCGACCGTCGAGCTGAAGGTACACCGGATGCGAATGGGGCCGCCCCCAGTGCAGCTCCTGGGCGAGCTCGGCCTGCGGCCTCGCCCGCGCCGCTCGGCCTCTGGCCTCGCGAGATATATGGCCAATCAAAATTTAAAATTTCAATTGGCGGCCGCCATCTTGGAAATGGCGGGATCGAAAAACCGACCCGAAATTCTCAAGCAGGGGCCCCCCGACCCCCCGGATGCCGATTTCCACCCCCATGGGACAAACTTGAAAAACGGCCGCCATCTTGTTTCCGCCATTTTGAAAAAATTTTTTGCCCACGAGAAAACCCACCCCAACCCGAATGACATTTGGTCGAGCACTTCCCACTTACCTCTTACCGTTTTAGAAATACGAGCGATTTACACTTTGTATGGAGGCGATTCTGGACGTTCGAAATTCAAATTTTCGCGACGCTCGCTGGCATCTGCCGGCAGTTCCCTATGACATTTGGTCCAGCACCCCCCGCGCACCTCCTACCGTTTGGTCGGGCTGTTGTCATTTTTCGTCTCAGGTCACCAACTTGCAGAAGTCGGATTTTTCCTGAGGTCACGGGACCCATCCGCGTCCTTCCCCATTCAAAGTTCCTCACCCACCAGGCGGGAACCGGGAGAACAATTATGTCAGTGAGTGAGTGGTAATCGAGCTTTATATAGTATAACTAGGTTTCGGCGGCGCCCCCTGGGCGCCGGCCTCCCCCTGAGGGGGGTGACGCTCCGGGCTTCGCCCTGCGCGGAGCTCGGCCTGCGGCCTCGCGCCGTGGAGCTCGGCCTTCGGCCTCGCGTAGATTACTCACTGGGAGGGGTCGCTGTAGTTTCGTCGTGCGTGTCCTGAGTGGCGGCCATCTTCAAAAATGGCGGAATCTAAATAAGAATTCCAAATCCTCAATCGGGCTCCCCAGAACTCGCCAGATTTCAATTTTCATTCGGTTTGGGTGAAATTGAAAAATGGCTGCCATCTTGAATTCGCCATCTTTAAATTTATCCTACCTCAGTATAAAGACATTGTCAAGATGAACAATATTAGTTTGAGCACCAATCCGATATGTCTAACCGTTTCGGAGTTGTCATCCGAAGAATTTTGTAGGGCCGCCATCTTGGAAATAACCATTAATCCTTAATCAAGGTCCCCTCAGCCCCCCAAATATCAATTTTCATTCGGCTTGGATGAATTTGAAAAATCCCCGCCATCTTGGATTCGCCATTTAAAAAAAAAATTACCTCAATATAAAGACATCGTCAAGGCAAACAATATTAGTTTGAGCTCCAATCCGATATGTCTAACCGTTTCGGAGATGTCATCCGAAGAATTTGTTACGGCGGCCATCTTGAAAATAACCACAAATCCTTAATCAGGGTCCCTTGAGCCCTCCAGATTTCAATTTTCATTCGGTTTGGGTGAAATTGAAAAATGGCTGCCATCTTGAATTCGCCATCTTTAATTTATCCTACCTCAGTATAAAGACATCGTCAAGATAAACAATATTAGTTTGAGCACCAATCCAATATGTCTAACCGTTTCGGAGATGTCATCCGAAGAATTTTGTGGGGCGGCCATCTTGGAAATAACCATTAATCCTTAATTAGGGTCCCCTGAGCCCTCCAGATATCAATTTTCATTCAAATCGGATGAATTTGAAAAATCTCCGCCATCTTGGATTCACCATCTTAAAAAAAAATTATCCCAATATGAAGACATCGTCATGATAAATAATATTAGTTTGAGCACCAATCCGATATGTTCAACCGTTCCGGAGCTGTCAACGAAAGAATTTGGTAGGGCGGCCATCTTGAAAATAACCATATATCCTTAATCAGGGTCCCCTGAGCCTCCCGGATATCAATTTTCATCCGGATCGGACATATTGAAAAATTGCTGAAAAATGTATTCCGGTCGCTCCGGGCTTCGCCCTACGCGGAGCTCGGCCTGCGGCCTCGTTAGACGCAGCTCGGCCTGCGGCCTCGCGTAAGTTACACAACGTGCACGGCTGGTGGTACCGTAGTCCGGTCGCTCCGGGCTTCGCCCTACGCGGAGCTCGGCCTGCGGCCTCGTTAGACGCAGCTCGGCCTGCGGCCTCGCCTAAGTTACACAACGTGCGCGGCTGGTGGTACCGTAGTGCGGTCGCTCCGGGCTTCGCCCTACGCGGATCTCGGCCTACGGCCTCGTGAAACGCAGCTCGGCCTTCGGCCTCGCGTAACTTACACGGTTACACGGTTACCTTACACGGTGGTAAAGTTCGGACGCTCCGGGCTTCGCCCTACGCGGAGCTCGGCCTGCGGCCTCGCAGAATAGCCGCCATCTTTAAAAAGGGTGAAATACAAATAATAATTCCAAATCCTTAGTCAGGATCCCCTAAGCCCCCCAGATATCAATTTTTATCCGAATCGGATGAATTCGGAAAATGACCGCCATCTTGGATTCGCCATTTTGAAAATAAATTTTCCCCTCAGTAGAAAGACATCGTCATGATAAACAATATTATCCGATATCTCTAACCGTTCCGGATCTGTCGTCGAAAGAATTTTGTATGGCGGCCATGTTGGGAAATCTCGGCACCTACCCTAAATCCCTATTGGGAACTCTCC
This sequence comes from Sesia bembeciformis, assembly GCA_943735995.1. Lineage (NCBI taxonomy): Eukaryota > Metazoa > Arthropoda > Insecta > Lepidoptera > Sesiidae > Sesia > Sesia bembeciformis. The sequence goes on from OX031042.1 coordinate 2,844,559, forward strand.
GGAAGCCAATTTCCTCCCCAATTTTCCACCTTGAAACACGTTCGTCCAGGAATAATTAAATTTCCAAAAGTTTTTTTTTAAATTTCCGCCATTTTGTGTCCGCCATCTTGGATTTTTTTTTCTACCCAGTTAGCCCAACGACCAGAGTTTCTAACGAGGGGGAATTCCGCCCCGCTCCCCCCGTCTAATTCGGCCTACCGCCTCTCAAATGCCCTCGGACCCTAAAATCGAAATTTCCACTTTGTATGGCAGCCATCTTGGAAAATGGCGGAATAAAAAAAAAGTTCCGAAATCCTGAATCGGGGTTGCCTGAACCCCCCAGGTATTAATTTTCATCCCGATCGGAAGAATTTGAAAAATGGCCGCCATCTTGGATTCGCCATTTTGGAAAAAAAAAAAAGTCCAGTGGAAGGACATCGACTTGCCCCCTTATATTAGTTTGAGCTCCGATGCAATATCTCCACCCGTTTGGGAGATACGGTCAAAATAAATTTGTATGGCGGCCATCTTGAATCCGCCATTTTGAATTTTTATCACGCTCTCGTCAAAGTGCCGGCGGTTCTCTATGACATTCGGTCGAGCACCATATGTCTATCTCTCACCGTTTGGGCAGGCCGTCGATCGTCGAGCTGAAGGTTCACCGGATGCGGACGGGCCCAATCCCGGTGCAGCTCCTGGGTGAGCTCGGCCTGCGGCCTCGCTCGCTGGCCTCGGCCTCCGGCCTCGCGGGAGTTATTGCCAATTTAAATTTTAAATTTCAATTGACGGCCGCCATCTTGGAAATGGCGAGATCGAAAATCCGACCCGAAATTCTCAATCAGGGCCCCCACCACCCCCCGGATACCGATTTCCACCCCCCTCGGACAAACTTGAAAAACGGCCGCCATCTTGAATCCGCCATTTTGAAAAAAAAATTTGCCCACGAGAAGACCCACCCCAGCCCGAATGACATTTGGTCGAGCACCTCCCCCCTACCTCTTTCCGTTTTAAAACTACGAGCGATTGAAATTTGTATGGCGGCCATTTTTTTTTTCGAATTTGGAATTTTCGCGGCGCCCTCTGGCGTCTACCGGCAGTTCCCTATGACATTCGGTCGAGCACCTTACGACTACCTCTCACCGTTTGGGCAGGCCGCCGACCGTCGAGCTGAAAGTCCACTGGATGCGGACCGGCCCGCTCCCGGTGCAGCTCTTGGGCGAGCTCGGCCTGCGGCCTCGCCCGCGCCGCTCGGCCTCCGGCCTCGCGGGAATTATGGTCGATCGAAGTTTAAAATTTCAATTGACGGCCGCCATCTTGGAAATGGTGGGATCGAAAAACCGACCCGAAATTCTCAATCAGGGCCCCCCCGACCCCCCGGTTGCCGATTTCCACCCCCCTGGGACAAACTTGAAAAACGGCAGCCATCTTGAATCCGCCATTTTGAAAAAAATTTTTCACCACCATAAAGCCGACGCCGCCCCGAATGACATTTGGTCGAGCACCTCCCTCTACCTCTTACCGTTCCCGAGTTATCAGCGATTTACACTTTGTATGGAGGCGATTTAGAACGTTCGAAATTCAAATTCTCGCGACGCCCGCTGGCATCTGCCGGCGGTTCCCTATGACATTTGGTCGAGCACCCCCCGCGCACCTCCTACCGTTTGGTCGGGCCGTTGTCATTTTTCGTCTCAGGTAACCAACTTGCAGAAGTCGGATTTTTCTGGTGGTCACGGGACCCATCCGCGTATTTCCCCATTCAAAGTTTCCCTCTGCCGGTATGGGAACCCGGAGATCAATTATGTCAGTCAGTCAGTCAGTCAGTGGTAATCGAGCTTTATATATTATAATAATAATAACTAGGTTTCGGCGGCGCCCCGCGGGCGCCGGCCTCCCCCTGAGCGGGGGGACGCTCCGGGCTTCGCCCTGCGCGGAGCTCGGCCTGCGGCCTCGCGCCGTGGAGCTCGGCCTTCGGCCTCGCGTAGATTACTCACTGGGAGGGGTCGCTGTAGTTTCGTCGTGCGGCTCCTGCGTGGCGGCCATCTTCAAAAATGGCGGAATCTAAATAAAAATTCCAAATCCTCAATAGGGCTCCCCAGAACTCGCCAGATTTCAATTTTCATTCGGTTTGGGTGAAATTGAAAAATGGCAGCCATCTTGAATTCGCCATCTTTAAGTTTATCCTACCTCAGTATAAAGACATCGTCAAGATGAACAATATTAGTTTGAACACCAATCCGATATGTCTAACCGTTTCGGAGTTGTCATCCGAAAAATTTTGTGGGGCCGCCATCTTGGAAATAACCATAAATCCTTAATCAGGGTCCCCTCAGCCCCCCAGATATCAATTTTCATTCGGCTCGGATGAATTTGAAAAATCACCGCCATCTTGGATTCACCATCTTAAAAAAAAAATATCCCAATATGAAGACATCATCATGATAAACCATATTAGTTTGAGCACCAACCCGATATGTCTAACCGTTTCGAAGATGTCATCCGAAGAATTTTTTAAAGCGGCCATCTTGGAAATAACTATAAATCCTTAATCAGGGTCCCCTGAGCCCCCCAGATATCAATTTTCATCCGGATCGGACAACTTGAAAAATTGCTGAAAAATGTAGTCCGGTCGCTCCGGGCTTCGCCCTACGCGGGGCTCGGCCTACGGCCTCGTTAGACGCAGCTCGGCCTGCGGCCTCGCCTAAGTTACACAACGTGCACGGCTGGTGGTACCGTAGTCCGGTCGCTCCGGGCTTCGCCCTACGCGGAGCTCGGCCTACGGCCTCGTTATACGCAGCTCGGCCTTCGGCCTCGCATAAGTTACAAAGTGGTAGAGTTCGGACGCTCCGGGCTTCGCCCTACGCGGAGCTCGGCCTGCGGCCTCGCTGTATAGCCGCCATCTTCAAAAAGGGTGAAATACAAATAATAATTCCAAATCCTTAGTCAGGAACCCCTAAGCCCCCCAGATATCAATTTTTATCCGAATCGGATGAATTCGAAAAATGGCCGCCATCTTGGATTCGCCATTTTGAAAATAAATTTTCCCCCCAGTAGAAAGACATCATCATGATAAACAATATTAGTTTGAGCACCAATCCGATATCTCTAACCGTTCCGGATCTGTCGTCGAAGGAATTTTGTATGGCGGCCATCTTAGGAAATATCGGCACCTACCCTAAATCCCTAATGGAAACTTTCCGGAAGCCAATTTCCTCCCCGATTATCCACCTTGAAACACGTTCGTCCAGGAATATTTAAATTTCCAAAAGTTTATTTTTTAAATTTCCGCCATTTTGTGTCCGCCATCTTGGATTTTTTTTTCTACCCAGATTTCCCAATGACCGAAGTTTCTAACGAGGGGAAATTCCGCCCCGCACCCCCCGTCTAATTCGGACTACCGCCTCGCGAATGCCCTCGGACCCCAAAATAGAAATTTCCACTTTGTATGGCAGCCATCTTGAAAATTTGCGGAATAAAAAAAAAGTTTCCAAATCCTGTATCAGGGTCCCCTGAACCCCCCAGGTATTAATTTTCATCCCGATCGGAAGAATTTGAAAAATGGCCGCCATCTTGGATTCGCCATTTTGGAAAAAAAAAATTGTCCAGTGGAAGGACATCGACTTGCCCCCTCATATTAGTTTGAGCACCGATCCGATATCCCCACCCGTTTGGAAGATACGGTCAAAATAAATTTGTATGGCGGCCATCTTGAATCCGCCATTTTGAATTTTTATGGCGCTCTCGTCAAAGTGCCGGCGGTTCTCTATGACATTCGGTCGAGCACCATACGACTACCTCTCACCGTGTGGGCAGACCGTCGACCGTCGAGCTGAAGGTCTACTGGATGGTGACGGGCCCGCTCTCGGTGCAGCTCCTGGGCGAGCTCGGCCTGCGGCCTCGCTCGCTGGTCTCGGCCTTCGGCCTCGCGGGAATTATGGCCGATCAAAATTAGAAATTTCAATTGACGGCCGCCATCTTGGAAATGACGGGATCGAAAAACCGACCCGAAATTCTCAGTCAGGGCCCCCCCGACCCCCCGGATGCCAAATTCCACCCCCCTCGGACAAACTTTAAAAACGGCCGCCATCTTGAATCCGCCATTTTGAAAAAATTTTTTGCCCACGAGAAGACCCACCCCGGCCCGAATGACATTTGGTCGAGCACCTCCCCCCTACCTCTTACCGTTTCAAAACTACGAACGATTTCATTTTGTATGGAGGCGATTTAGGACGTTCGAAATTCAAATTTTCGCGACGCTCCCTGGCATCTGCCGGCAGTTCCCTACGACATTTGGTCGAGCACCCCCCGCGCAGCTGTTACCGTTGGGCCTGGCCGTTGTCATTTTTCGTCTCAGGTCACCAACTTGCAGAAGTCGGATTTTTCTGGTGGTCACGGAACCCATCCGCGTACTTTCTCATTCAAAGTTCCTCACCCACCAGGCGGGAACTGGGAGAACAATTATGTCAGTCAGTCAGTCAGTGAGTCAGTGGTAATCGAGCTTTATATATTATAACTAGGTTTCGGCGGCGCCCCGCGGGCGCCGGCCTCCCCCTGAGGGGGGGGACGCTCCGGGCTTCGCCCTGCGCGGAGCTCGGCCTGCGGCCTCGCGCCGTGGAGCTCGGCCTTCGGCCTCGCGTAGATTACTCACTGGGAGGGGTCGCTGTAGTTTCGTCGTGCGGCTCCTGCGTGGCGGCCATCTTCAAAAATGGCGGAATCTAAATAAAAATTCCAAATCCTCAATCGGGCTTCCCAGAACTCGCCAGATTTCAATTTTCATTCGGTTTGGGTGAAATTGAAAAATGGCTGCCATCTTGAATTCGCCATCTTTAAATTTATCCTACTTCAGTATAAAGACATTGTCAAGATGAACAATATTAGTTTGAGTACCAATCCAATATGTCTAACCGTTTCGGAGATGTCATCCGAAGAATTTTGTGTTGCGGCCATCTTGGAAATAACTATTAATCCTTAATCGGCCCACCCCGAACCCCCCAGATATCAATTTTCATTCGGCTCGGATGAATTTGAAAAGTGGTCGCCATTTTGGATTCACCATCTTTAAAAAAAATTATCTCAATATGAAGACATCGTCATGATAAACAATATTAGTTTGAGCACCAATCCGATATGTCTAACCGTTTCGGAGATGTCATCCGAAGAATTTTGTGGGGCGGCCATCTTGGAAATAACCATTAATCCTTAATCAGGGTCCCCTCAGCCCCCCAGATATCAATTTTCATTCGGCTCGGATGAATTTGAAAAATCACCGCCATCTTGGATTCACCATCTTAAAAAAAAAATATCCCAATATGAAGACATCATCATGATAAACCATATTAGTTTGAGCACCAATCCGATATGTCTAACCGTTTCGAAGATGTCATCCGAAGAATTTTGTAAAGCGGCCATCTTGGAAATAACCATAAATCCTTAATCAGGGTTCCCTGAGTCCCCCAGATATAAATTTTCATCCTGATCGGACAACTTGAAAAATTGCTGAAAAATGTAGTCCGGTCGCTCCGGGCTTCGCCCTACGCGGAGCTCGGCCTGCGGCCTCGTTAGACGCAGCTCGGCCTGCGGCCTCGCATACGTTACCCAGTGTGTGCTGCTGGTGATGCCGTAGTACAGTCGCTCCGGGCTTCGCCCTACGCGGAGCTCGGCCTGCGGCCTCGTTAGACGCAGCTCGGCCTGCGGCCTCGCCTAAGTTACACAACATGCACGGCTGGTGGTACCGTAGTCCGGTCGCTCCGGGCTTCGCCCTACGCGGAGCTCGGCCTGCGGCCTCGTTATACGCAGCTCGGCCTTCGGCCTCGCGTAAGTTACAAAGTGGTAGAGTTCGGACGCTCCGGGCTTCGCCCTACGCGGAGCTCGGCCTGCGGCCTCGCCGTATAGCCGCCATCTTCAAAAAGGGTGAAATACAAATAATAATTCCAAATCCTTAGTCAGGATCCCCTAAGCCCCTCAGATATCAATTTTTATCCGAATCGGATGAATTCTGAAAATGGCCGCCATCTTGGATTCGCCATTTTGAAAATAAATTTTCCCCCCAGTAGAAAGAGATCGTCATGATAAACAATATTAGTTTGAGCACCAATCCAATATCTCTAACCGTTCCGGATCTGTTGTCGAAAGAATTTTGTATGGCGGCCATCTTGGGAAATCTCGGCACCTACCCTAAATCCCTAATGGAAACTCTCCGGAAGCCAATTTCCTCCCCCTATTTTCCACCTTGAAACACGTTCGTCCAGGAATATTTAAATTCCCAAAAGTTTTTTTTTAAATTTCCGCCATTTTGTGTCCGCCATCTTGGATTTTTTTTTCTACCCAGTTTTCCCAATGACCAAACTTTCTAACGAGGGGGAAATCCGCCCCGCACCCCCCGTCTAATTCGGCCTACGGCCCCGCGAATGCCCACGGACGCCAAAATCAAAATTTCCACTTTGTATGGCAGCCATCTTGAAAAATGGCGGAATAAAAAAAAAGTTCCCAAATCCCGAATCAGCGTCCCCTGAACCCCCCAGGTATTAATTTTCATCCCGATCGGAAGAATTTAAAAAATGGCCGCCATCTTGGATTCGCCATTTTGGAAAAACAAAATCATCCAGTGGAAGGACATCGACTTGCCCCCTCATATTAGTTTGAGCCCCGATCCGATATCTCCACCCGTTTGGGAGATACGGTCAAAATAAATTTGTATGGCGGCCATCTTGAATCCGCCATTTTGAATTTCTATGGCGCTCTCGTCAAAGTGCCGGCGGTTCTCTATGACATTCGGTCGAGCACCATACGACTACCTCTCACCGTTTGGGCAGGCCGTCGACCGTCGAACTGAAGGTCCACCGGATGCAAACGGGCCCACTCCCGGTGCAGGTCCTGGGTGAGTTTGGCCTGCGGCCTCGCTCGCTGGACTTGGCCTCTGGCCTCGCGGGAGTTATGGCCGATCGAAATTTAAAATTTCAATTGACGGCCGCCATCTTGGAAATGGGGGGATCGAAAGACCGACCCGAAATTCTCAATCAGGGGCCCCCCGACCCCCCGCGTGCCAATTTCCACCCCCCTGGGACAAACTTGAAAAACGGCCGCCATCTTGTTTCCGCCATTTTGAAAAAATTTTTTGCCCACGAGAAGTCCCACCCCAACCCGAATGACATTTGGTCGAGCACTTCCCACTTACCTCTTACCGTTTTAGAAATACGAGCGATTTACACTTTGTATGGAGGCGATTTAGGACGTTCGAAATTCAAATTTTCGCGACGCCCGCTGGCATCTGCCGGCGGTTCCCTACGACATTTGGTCGAGCACCCCCCGCGCACCTCGTACCGTTGGGCCTGGCCGTTGATAATTTTCGTGAGGTTTGGACAAGTTGCAGAAGTCGGATTTTTCTGGTGGTCACGGGACCCATCCGCGTACTTTCTCATTCAAAGTTTCCCTCTGCCGGTATGGGAACCCGGAGATCAATTATGTCAGTCAGTGAGTCAGTGAGTGGTAATCGAGCTTTATATATTATATAAATCGAGCTTTATATATTATAATAATAATAATAATAATAATTATTTCGGCGGCGCCCCGCGGGCGCCGGCCTCCCCCTGAGCGGGGGGACGCTCCGGGCTTCGCCCTGCGCGGAGCTCGGCCTGCGGCCTCGCGTCGTGGAGCTCGGCCTTCGGCCTCGCGTAGATTACTCACTGGGAGGGGTCGCTGTAGTTTCGTCGTGCGGCTCCTGCGTGGCGGCCATCTTCAAAAAGGGCGGAATCTAAATAAAAATTCCAAATCCTCAATCGGGCTCCCCAGAACTCGCCAGATTTCAATTTTCATTCGGTTTGGGTGAAATTGAAAAATGGCTGCCATCTTGGATTCGCCATCTTTAAATTTTTTCTGCTTCAGTATAAAGACATTTTCAAGATGAACAATATTAGTTTGAGCACCAATCCGATATGTCTAACCGTTTCGAAGATGTCATCCGAAGAATTTTTTAAAGCGGCCATCTTGGAAATAACCATATATTCTTAATCAGAGTCCCCTCAGCCCCCCAGATATCAATTTTCATTCGGCTCGGATGAATTTGAAAAATCACCGCCATCTTGGATTCACCATCTTAAAAAAAAATTATCCCAATATGAAGACATCATCATGATAAACCATATTAGTTTGAGCACCAATCCGATATGTCTAACCGTTTCGAAGATGTCATCCGAAGAATTTTTTAAAGCGGCCATCTTGGAAATAACCATAAATCCTTAATCAGGGTCCCCTCAGCCCCCCAGATATCAATTTTCATTCGGCTCGGATGAATTTGAAAAATCACCGCCATCTTGGATTCACCATCTTAAAAAAAAAATATCCCCATATGAAGACATCGTCATGATAAACCATATTAGTTTGAGCACCAATCCGATATGTTCAACCGTTCCGAAGCTGTCAACGAAAGAATTTATTAGGGCGGCCATGTTGGAAATAACCATTAATCCTTAATCAAGGTCCCCTCAGCCCCCCAAATATCAATTTTCATTCGGCTCGGATGAATTTGAAAAATCCCCGCCATCTTGGATTCACCATCTTAAAAAAAAATTATCCCAATATGAAGACATCATCATGATAAACCATATTAGTTTGAGCACCAATCCGATATGTCTAACCGTTTCGGAGATGTCATCCGAAGAATTTTGTGGGTCCGCCATCTTGGAAATAACCATTAATCCTTAATCAAGGTCCCCTCAGCCCCCCAAATATCAATTTTCATTCGGCTCGGATGAATTTGAAAAATCCCCGCCATCTTGGATCCACCATCTTAAAAAAAAATTATCCGAATATGAAGACATCGTCATGATAAACCATATTAGTTTGAGCACCAATCCGATATGTCTAACCGTTTCGGAGATGTCATCCGAAGAATTTTGTGGGGCGGCCATCTTGGAAATAATCATAAATCCTTAATCAGGGTCCCCTCAGCCCCCCAGATATCAATTTTCATTCGGCTCGGATGAATTTGAAAAATCACCGCCATCTTGGATTCACCATCTTAAAAAAAAAATATCCCAATATGAAGACATCATCATGATAAACCATATTAGTTTGAGCACCAATCCGATGTCTAACCGTTTCGAAGATGTCATCCGAAGAATTTTTTAAAGCGGCCATCTTGGAAATAACTATAAATCCTTAATCAGGGTCCCCTGAGCCCCCCAGATATCAATTTTCATCCGGATCGGACAACTTGAAAAATTGCTGAAAAATGTAGTCCGGTCGCTCCGGGCTTCGCCCTACGCGGGGCTCGGCCTACGGCCTCGTTAGACGCAGCTCGGCCTGCGGCCTCGCGTAAGTTACACAACGTGCACGGCTGCTGGTACCGTAGTCCGGTCGCTCCGGGCTTCGCCCTACGCGGAGCTCGGCCTACGGCCTCGTTAGACGCAGCTCGGCCTGCGGCCTCGCCTAAGTTACACAACGTGCACGGCTGGTGGGTACCGTAGTCCGGTCGCTTCGGGCTTCGCCCTACGCGGAACTCGGCCTACGGCCTCGTTATACGCAGCTCGGCCTTCGGCCTCGCATAAGTTACAAAGTGGTAGAGTTCGGACGCTCCGGGCTTCGCCCTACGCGGAGCTCGGCCTGCGGCCTCGCCGTATAGCCGCCATCTTCAAAAAGGGTGAAATACAAATAATAATTCCAAATCCTTAGTCAGGATCCCCCAAGCCCCCCAGATATCAATTTTTATCCGAATCGGATGAATTCGGAAAATGGCCGCCATCTTGGATTCGCCATTTTGAAAATAAATTTTCCCCTGAGTAGAAAGACATCATGATAAACAATATTAGTTTGAGCACCAATCCGATATCTCTATCCGTTCCGGAGCTGTGGACGAAAGAATTTTGTATGGCGGCCATCTTGGAAAATCTCGGCACCTATCCTAAATCCTTAATCGAAAACCCCGGATGCAAATTTCCTCCCCGATTATCCACCTCAAAAAGTGGCCACAGAGGAATTTTTAAATTTCCAAGTTTTTTTTTTTAAATTTCCGCCATTTTGTATCCGCCATCTTGGATTTTTTTTTCTACCCAGATTTCCCAACGACCAGAGTTTCTAACGAGGGGGAATTCCGCCCCGCTCCCCCCGTCTAATTCGGCCTACCGCCTCGCGAATGCCCTCGGACGCCAAAATCGAAATTTCCACTTTGTATGGCAGCCATCTTGAAAAATGGCGGAATAAAAAAAAAGTTTCGAAATCCCGAATCAGGATCCCCTGAACCCCCCAGGTATTAATTTTCATCCCGATCGGAAGAATTTGAAAAATGGCCGCCATCTTGGATTCGCCATTTTGTAAAAAAAAAATCTTCCAGTGAAAGGAAATCGACTTGCCCCCTCATCCTAGTTTGAGCACCGATCCGATATCTCTATCCGTTTGGGAGATACGGTCAAAATAAATTTGTATGGCGGCCATCTTGAATCCGCCATTTTGAATTTTTATTGCAGTCTCGTCAAAGTGCCGGCGGTTCTCTATGACATTCGGTCGAGCACCATATGACTATCTCTCACCGTTTGGGCAGGCCGTCGACAGTCGAGCTGAAGGTCCACCGGATGCGGACGGGCCCACTCCCGGTGCAGCTCCTGGGTGAGCTCGGCCTGCGGCCTTGTTCACTGGCCTCGGCCTCCGGCCTCGCGGGAGTATTGGCCGATTTAAATTTAAAATTTCAATTGACGGCCGCCATCTTGGAAATGGCGGGATCGAAAAACCGACCCGAAATTCTCAGTCAGGGCCCCCCCGACCCTCCGGATACTGATTTCCACCCCCCTCGGACAAACTTAAAAAACGGCCGCCATCTTGAATCCGCCATTTTGAAAAAAAAAAATTCCCACGAGAAGACCCACCCCGGCCCGAATGACATTTGGTCGAGCACCTCCCCCCTACCTCTTTCCGTTTTAAAACTACGAGCGATTAAAATTTGTATGGCGGCCATTTTTTTTTTCGAATTTGGAATTTTTGCAGCGCCCTCTGGCGTCTACCGGCAGTTCCCTATGACATTCGGTCGAGCACCTTACGACTACCTCTCACCGTTTGGGCAGGCCGGCGACCGTCGAGCTGAAGGTACACCGGATGCGGACGGGCCCGCCCCCAGTGCAGCTCCTGGGCGAGCTCGGCCTGCGGCCTCGCCCGCGCCGCTCGGCCTCCGGCCTCGCGGGAGTTATGACCATTCGAAGTTTAAAATTTCAATTGACGGCCGCCATCTTGGAAATGGCGGGACCGAAAAACCGACCCGAAATTCTTAATCAGGGGCCCCCCGACCCCCCGGATACCGATTTTCAGCCCCCTGGGACAAACTTGAAAAACGGCCGCCATCTTGTTTCCGCCATTTTGAAAAAATTTTTTGCCCACGAGAAGTCCCACCCCAACCCGAATGACATTTGGTCGAGCACTTCCCACTTACCTCTTACCGTTTTAGAAATACGAGCGATTTACACTTTGTATGGAGGCGATTTAGGACGTTCGAAATTCAAATTTTCGCGACGCCCGCTGGCATCTGCCGGCAGTTCCCTACGACATTTGGTCGAGCACCCTCCGCGCACCTCCTACCGTTGGGCCTGGCCGTTTGAAATTTTCGTGAGGTTTGGACAAGTTGCAGAAGTCAGATTTTTCTGGTGGTCACGGGACCCATCCGCGTATTTCCACATTCAAAGTTTCCCTCTGCCGGTATGGGAACCTGGAGATCAATTATGTCAGTCAGTCAGTGAGTCAGTGGTAATCGAGCTTTATATATTATAATAATAACTAGGTTTCGGCGGCGCCCCGCGGGCGCCGGCCTCCCCCTGAGGGGGGGGACGCTCCGGGCTTCGCCCTGCGCGGAGCTCGGCCTTCGGCCTCGCGTAGATTACTCACTGGGAGGGGTCGCTGTAGTTTCGTCGTGCGGCTCCTGCGTGGCAGCCATCTTCAAAAATGGCGGAATCTAAATAAGAATTCCAAATCCTCAATCAGGCTCCCCAGAATCCCCCAGATATCAATTTTCATTCGGCTTGGGTGAATTTGAAAAGTAGCCGCCATCTTGGATATCACCATTTTTAAATCTTTCCTACCTAAATATAAAGACATTTTCAAGATTAACAATATTAGTTTGAGCACCAATTCGATATGTCCAACCGTTCCGGAGCTGTCATCCGAAGAATTTTGTGGGGCCGCCATCTTGGAAATAACCATAAATCCTTAATCAGGGTCCCCTCAGCCCCCCAGATATCAATTTTCATTCGGCTCGGATGAATTTGAAAAATCACCGCCATCTTGGATTCACCATCTTAAAAAAAAATTATCCCAATATGAAGACATCATCATGATAAACCATATTAGTTTGAGCACCAATCCGATATGTCTAACCGTTTCGAAGATGTCATCCGAAGAATTTTTTAAAGCGGCCATCTTGGAAATAACCATATATCCTTAATCAGGGTCCCCTGAGCTCCCCAAATATCAATTTTCATCCGGATCGGACAACATAAAAAATTTGTGTAAAATGTAGTCCGGTCGCTCCGGGCTTCGCCCTACGCGGAGCTCGGCCCGCGGCCTCGTGAAACGCAGCTCGGCCTTCGGCCTCGCATAAGTTACACAACGTGCGCGGCTGGTGGTACCGTAGTCCGGTCGCTCCGGGCTTCGCCCTACGCGGAGCTCGGCCTGCGGCCTCGCCTAAGTTACACAACGTGCACGGCTGGTGGTACCGTAGTCCGGTCGCTCCGGGCTTCGCCCTACGCGGAGCTCGGCCTGCGGCCTCGTTAGACGCAGCTCGGCCTTCGGCCTCGCGTAAGTTACACGGTGGTAAAGTTCGGACGCTCCGGGCTTCGCCCTACGCGGAGCTAGGCCTGCGGCCTCGCTGTATAGCCTCCATCTTCAAAAAGGGTGAAATACAAATAATAATTCCAAATCCTTAGTCAGGAACCCCTAAGCCACCCAGATATCAATTTTTATCCGAATCGGATGAATTCGGAAAATGGCCGCCATCTTGGATTCGCCATTTTAAAAATAAATTTTCCCCTCAGTAGAAAGACATCATGATAAACAATATTAGTTTGAGCACCAATCCGATATCTCTAACCGTTCCGGAGCTGTGAACGAAAGAATTTTGTATGGCGGCCATCTTGTAAAATCTCGGCCCCTATCCTAAATCCTTAATCGAAAACCCCGGATGCAAATTTCCTCCCCGATTATCCACCTCAAAAAGTGCCCACAGAGGAATTTTTAAATTTCCATGTTTTTTTTTTAAATTTCCGCCATTTTGTATCCGCCATCTTGGATTTTTTTTTTACCCAGATTTCCCAATGACCAAAGTTTCTAACGAGGGAAAATTCCGCCCCGCACCCCCCGTCTAATTCGGACTACCGCCTCGCGAATGCCCTCGAACCCCAAAATAGAAAGTTCCACTTTGTATGGCAGCCATCTTGAAAAATGGCGGAATAAAAAAAAAGTTCCCAAATCCCGAATCAGCGTCCCCTGAACCCCCCAGGTATTAATTTTCATCCCGATAGGAAGAATTTGAAAAATGGCCGCCATCTTGGATTCGCCATTTTGGAAAAAAAATTTCGTCCAGTGGAAGGACATCGACTTGCCCCCTCATATTAGTTTGAGCCCTGATCCGATATCTCCACCCGTTTGGGAGATACGGTCAAAATAAATTTGTATGGCGGCCATCTTGAATCCGCCATTTTGAATTTTTATGGCGCTCTCGTCAAAGTGCCGGCGGTTCTCTATGACATTCGGTCGAGCACCATGCGACTATCTGTCACCGTTTGGGCAGGCCGTCGACCGTCGAGCTGAAGGTCTACTGGATGGTGACGGGCCCGCTCTCGGTGCAGCTCCTGGGCGAGCTCGGCCTGCGGCCTCGCTCGCTGGTCTCGGCCTTCGGCCTCGCGGGAATTATGGCCGATCAAAATTTGAAATTTCAATTGACGGCCGCCATCTTGGAAATGACGGGACCGAAAAACCGACCCGAAATTCTCAGTCAGGGCCCCCCCGACCCCCCGGATGCCAAATTCCACCCCCCTGGGACAAACTTGAAAAACGGCCGCCATCTTGTTTCCGCCATTTTGAAAAAAAAAATCCACCACGAGACGACCCACCCCGACCCGAATGACATTTGGTCGAGCACCTCCCCCCTACCTCTTACCGTTTTAAAACTACGAGTGATTTCATTTTGTATGGAGGCGATTTAGGACGTTCGAAATTCAAATTTTCGCGACGCCCCCTGGCATCTGCCGGCGGTTCCCTGTGACATTTGGTCGAGCACCCCCCGCGCAGCTGTTACCGTTGGGCCTGGCCGTTGTCATTTTTCGTCTCAGGTCACCAACTTGCAGAAGTCGGATTTTTCTGGTGGTCACGGAACCCATCCGCGTACTTTCTCATTCAAAGTTCCTCACCCACCAGGCGGGAACCCGGAGATCAACTATAGGTGAGTCAGTCAGTGAGTCAGTGGTAATCGAGCTTTATATATTATAATAATAATAATAATAATAATAATAATAATTATTATAATAATAATTATAATAATGAAAAACTTCTTAGTTCTTTATTGCATTACACAATCTATTCGATGGGATATACTACCCATAGTAACGTGTAGAATGATATGAAAGACTTTCTTCTTCCATTACACCTCCATCTCGATGGGATGGAAAGGCACGGCACGCCCAAAGGCTGTGGGATTGCAGCGTGTGCTGTGCCCCTTGTAATGACATTGTCATTCAGTTGTGTTATTCTGACCTTCTGTCACTCAATTTACTTTCTGTTACTCATTTGTGTATTACTATACAATCTCTTTCCAGTACAATATGGCGAGTGAAGCGGTCAAACGCATTTTAGACATAAACAACGCGATGTACAAGTGTGGTACAACATACGAGACCGTAGGTAAGAAGTAGATGGTGACTCCTTCTTACCACTTTCATTACTAAGGAGTATTTTCAGTTATTTATCAAAATATTAAGACTCATCTCGTACTAACCTCCGACGTAATGCACGGGTGTCACGTGCTATACGTTGTATTAATAAAATGCTAGCGAGGCGCAGGGACATAGATGTTTTCTTCTCAAATTAGCGGGTTCTGACCAGGTATGCTGTGCAATTCTTAGAGAAATCCTTATAAATAACGTACTCATTGGTTTTCATAAACTGTGATGTACCATCTGTTATGTTTACATAAATAAATAAGATCTGGAATAGAGAACTTATTGCTTTACCTACGTGCCTCTGTACTTCTTGCTGGTAAGAAATGGTATCAAGGTGCTTAGCATACATAGAAGAAGAAGTACTTAGAAGAAGTCTACCTACTTTCAGTTAGGAATCGAGATCTGGATATTTAATAACTTTAATAACCAAAAATACATCTTAAGTGTTATCTTTTGACTACATCTTAATTTCTAAATAACTGAAACTAAGTAGACTAAGGTTTGCTATTTTTTACTTCGTTAATAAGTACCAAAGATATGCATGGACAACAGTGACCACTTACAACACAGACAACTGTCGAACCAATTTCCATCTTCTAGTAGAGAAATTAAAAAAAAAGCTCTTTATTCACCCCTGAATTTGGAATTTCGGAAATGTTTCACTTAGTGTTGTTAAAAAGAGCGATGAGCGCTTAAGCGCCGAATCAGCGTTAATGAACCTCAAGAATCTTAACCGTTCTAGACTCGAGCTTTTAACCTCAAGACCATCAAAAGTTAACATTTGGTCCATAAAGCTCACGAACGTTTAATGTTCGAGTGTTGTTCATTAGCGTTCACTCAGCGCTGTAGCGTCGAGCGCTCAGTGCTCATTTTTAAGAGTGACAAGGAGACTTAAAAATTACCGTCAGTATGTAAGTTTGTACACCCGTATATAGGCTAGCGCATATTACGAGAGCCGCATCGCAGCGCATAACACTCCTTTTTGCGCATAACGCAAAAAATATCCTCCTGAGTCATTGTCAAACATTTTGTATAAACCATCGCACACATCGAACGTGACGTAGCACAGCGCTTATGCGCTGCGACGCGGCCCGTCTCAATGTGCCATGGACAGTTAGCAGACGTAATTCGAGAATTATTCTCAGTGCGACGACGTGAAGAATTGAATGTCAATAACTAACAGACTTAAATTATTGCGTTGAGCTGCGGCCCGCCGCGTCTGTAATGTGCGTTGTAGCAGTTTTGCGACGCGGGATTATATGGGATATAATGGCACATTATATGGGGTATAATGAACTTTGTAAAACAACTAAAGCACGATTTCTTACCGAAATTCCACCAAAATTACCACAAAAATAATTTAGGTGTGTATTTGTATCTCATTTAACTTCTTAGACCGGCCAATCAATCTTTTTTTCCCCCTCTTTACCTTCTACTCCCTCTTTTTTTCGCTCTTCTTAATAATAATAATGGACCACACTAGGATTCCCTGTGTCACTAGCTCATGAGTCCAGAGACACACAAAGACACACCCAGACTTGAACAACATCTTCTTCAAACAAATGAATGTCCGACTGGGAATCGAACCCGGTGCCAATTGCACAGCAGGTAAGGTCACCATTAACTGCGCCAATCGGTCGTCAAACGTCATCTTAGCAAATTCGCAATTTCCGTAATCTTATCCTTAGTTGTTCTGCCTGATTTCAGGATACCAAGCTTCAGGTGCAAGCACGGATTGGGTCAAACACGCTTTCAAGATTCCGTAAGTATTGGCATATCATACCACCTATATACAAACTCAAACTTTACTCCAACTCTTTCATTATTCAATCCATCCGTCTATGTTTATGTTAACCTACTTTCTCTCAAAATAAAACGCCCTCAATCACTAAATACGTGAGACACAGAAAGTTTTTAGAATCTTAAAAATGAAATCAGATTTAAAGATTGTTGTTCTTTATTGTTTTTCGAAATATTCCCCGCGACTGAAGACCGACCGAAGCTTTGGCTTCGGTTTCGGCCAAAAAGCACCTTCCGCCGCACATTCAGCTTCGGCAGAAATTGAAGCCGAAGGTTTGGCCGAATCCGAAGTTTTGCATTCAGCCGCCGAAAACAAACGAAATAGGTATTACTGTCCTTTTATTTTCTGAAGTTATAGTAGCAAAGTGACCCGATCTGCCAAATACTGATGTAATCATCTTCTTTTCAGCACTTCGTCCTTTCTTTACTTTCGTCGGCAACTCTTCGAAAGGAAAGATCCACTGGATCCAAGTGGCACTGGATGGGGCTTTATCACTAAATGCAAATTTATGTCTTTTATAACTTTGTTTCTGGTTTAGACTGTCGTCATAAAAGTCATAAAAAAATCATTGAAGGAAAAAGTTCTCTTGTGAAATTCATTTATCCGCAAACACTTAATTTTCAAATTGCCGCCCGAAATAAAAAACAAATGACAGCTGGGAAAATTTAATAGCGTTTAACAAGTAAATAGTACAAGATTTGGCGGCTTCCTATGTTTGGAGATTCCTACCACCACATTCAGGGGCATAGCAACGTCTCTTACCTAGAGGGACTCTCTCCTTGTCTGCCTCCTTTCCATAATAAAAATTCTGATACTGCCTGTCTCGAAGAAATCAAAAATTTAAGATTTTCGTACGTTCGTAAATCGATATCGTTCCAAACCTTCATTGAAAGTATTACTTGAACCGTTTCTAAATTTCGCTTTTGCTTTTCATCAGGTATGTACTAACGTTCGAGCTTCGTGACGACGGGAAATACGGTTTTGCTCTTCCTCCTGATCAAATCTTGCCAGCATGCAACGAGACTTTAGAGAGTGTGATATCTCTGCTCACGAGTGCAAAGACAGTGCCTCTAAAAGAAAATATTGAAAATGGTGATAGAAGTAAACGTAGAACTTTTAGTGAGACTATAATTATTGTATATATTTTTCTACTATATATATTATATTGAATTTTGATCGCACTAATTCGTTATTATTCTAAACCATCTCGTCTCTTCCTCTGTGAACCAAAATAAGAGAAAGACGGCGAAAGCACACTATCAGGGGGCTCCAAGTGAAAGTTATCCGTGGACAATACGCGTGAAATCGATGCTTCTCGATACTGCTATCGAGAAGCACGTATTTCAACGTCTTCCCAAGAAGCGAGCTTCCGCGGAAACCCAGCAAAACAGACAATCATCTACGCTGACCTAAATCTAAGGGATGTCTTAACAATTCTCAATTCACTCAGTTTAACTCACTACTTGTAAGCAAAGAAAGGAGATGGGAGATAATGAAATTATTTCTTCCAAAAATTCACATCTGCTACAAGCTACAAACGAAAAGCTTTAATATAGGAGTGGAAGCACAAAATGATGTTATCAAAGGTGGTAAAGGTGGTAATATGACTAATGATCCGTGTAATCGTTTAGGCGTCACGACAAATCGTCAGATCACGTGACCTGCTGCCATTTATTTTTGTACAGCTCACCAGTTTCCCGTGATCTCCCCTTCTTCTACAGCTTCAAGTGAATCAGGCCAGAAAGGGAATGATAAGTGACCGTTGTTAGTTCATGTTATACTGGGCTATATTTCCAAATGTTCGTAATAAGAGTATTTCTTTAATCGTGATGGAATAATTTAGTTCTTTAAGAGGAATGTAATAAAGTTGCTTTTTATGTGTACCACCAAAAAATAATGTAGTCCAGTTTTAAGAGCGTTGCGTTCTCTATTCTATGGGAATTAATTGCTTATTCCTATTTATTTGATTGTTATCCGTGTCTTAATTTCGTAGTAAATTATTAGAATTCCGCGGCGCGAGTCTGTTAATAAAATTGCCTTTTTAGTGCAATAGTTAAAGATTTTAATGTTTTCGTGTCTGAAATTAGTTACATTCAGTTCTCCTGTAGTTGGTATAAGGATACATTACCTTACAGGAGTTTTAATAAAACCACAAGAAACATGGGTCCTAATAGAATTTTGCTTCATCCAAGTTTAGAATTTCTAATTTTAAACCGGTGTACAGTTGGTTACGCTTCTAAAGAGTATCATAACAAACCATATCGAAAAACCAGGTGGTGCTTCTCTATAGTAGGTATGCAACCCTATATGGTCTTCTGCACTTCTCATCCAGGTATATCGTTAATAAAATAAATTGGACCCCGATAAAAACTATTTGCCCAAGCTCCATTGAAAATTATTCCGTTCAAATTCTAACAGTTCTGACAGAATCAGCAGCTACGTCTCATTAATTTTAATAATCACTACTAGCAGCTCAAGCAAAAAATTTAAAGATACAGAGAATTTCTTGCCAAAGTCCGAGTGGCCTCCACTTCAGCTATCTTTGCGCCCTCGAAAATACTCGAAATAGTTGGAAGCGGGACAATGGGTTGTTTAATTCATGACTGTAACCCAGATATGGTTATGTAAGTAATAGTAACACAGATTTTGCATTCCAAAGCTTCAGGGTATTAAATGTTTTGGTCTGATGAAAATGAAGTGGGTTGCCTAAATAGTGAGAAACGTACTTGTATTTAAATAAAAATCTTCACTTTACTCTAAATTTATCTTGAATGCAATATTGAGCATTAAATATATCTTATCTGATGGTAAATGACCGAATTCAGAACTTACTCCTGAAATGCTGAAACTCAGGGTCAAACAGTTGGAATGGTCAGATTTTACACGAAAACATCACAACCTCTGATTTTAAGACTATGCTTTAGAATTGATATATTACATTTTTTAAGCACTGTCGGGTGTACTTATTTTGCATGGACCTTTATGACTGTATTTTCTTAGCCTTGTCTTAGTGGTAACTCGACTAGACGGTAACCGTATAAACAGAAATGTCACTAAATAATAATTTGACTTCAAGGTAATATACCTTTGAATAGGAATCGACATAGTTTATTTTATTAGTTTGAATGTTTGTTAAATGGAGGTTGGAACAAACACGTTTGTTTCAAACGATTTGACCGTCCCGAAAGTTTCTTACATATCCTTACAATATTGTTCCTTCGAACATTTTCTTAGGACGTGTATCGAGTGGAAAATCGCGTGTAGTGCTGATCTTGGAGAAGGTTTATAAATCTAACCATTAAAAGACAAGCTCCTATCAGCCTGTACTACAGAAGCCTATAAATATAATTATACTATGCATGACTATGTAATGTAGTCTCGAGACGAGGGAATCACATATGCACAAGGGATCATAATGTCACCTTTAACAAATATAGTGAACAAATAAATACAGATTCAACTAGATAATACTACTTCAACTAGATAATACTACTTCAAGTAGATAATACTACTTTTCTTGGCGAACCACATTCGGATAAACTCTTTCTAAATTGGCCGGTTTTAATACTGAATGCTTTCGAGTCCCATTGTTAGAGCTTCACTTGTCGCAATACTTAAAAACAGTAGTGCATTTCAGTCGTATTTGACTGCAACAGTCCGCCTCACCGAACGTACACATAAGATCAACGTTTAGTACAAAAGTACTGTGGCATGATTTGATGCATTTTCAATATTTTGTGAAAGCCAAATAAAGATTGTTTCCTGAATTTTGCCTTCTGCGTATCATTTTTTGTGCCAATCATAGAGATACACGATGTGCTACTGGGCTAGTCTTAGAACTGGGCTAGTTTTGGAATTTAGTACTTTATTTCGTTCTCATGTCCTACTCTTACTTCACCGTTTCAAATCTTTATCCTGCCCATTCTTTCTCTCAAGTTCGATATCCAAAGCAGCAACCACTGACTCGACTTAATCGATCACTATTGGCCGGGGTAGCTATTCATAAATAATGCGGACATCTAGTGGAGACAGTATACATTTAACATTAGGCGTATTGTTTTCGTCTTTCGGAAAAATGTACACAATGTGCAAACTGTATACGGACAATATACATCGATCTCAATCGCACCAAACGGATTGGCGAACATGCTGTCCGCTGTCCTGCTAATTGCTTACTGACATTCTATACACTGTGGTAGTACTTTGGCGTTCTTCCAACCTGCACCAGGATTAATTAATTGGGACACCGGGACAGTTCCGAGTTGTCTTAGTACCGTTTAAAGAAGTCGGTTTAAGTGCATTATAGTCAGACATGGCATAATTCTAACATAGTGTTTTAAAACACTTGTTTTTATCAGTGTTTCTATTAAAAAATGTATTAAAAACAAGTTCGGGAACACTGTTTCTAAAAAATAAAAACATGAAAAAAACACCATTCCAAACAAGCGTGAGTTTTGTCTAAGGACAATAACTTTGCTTTGCATTATATACACATTATATGTATACATAATGTGGGAGCAAGTGATATGTAGTTTTATTATGGTATAGCTTTATTGGGGTAGGTATTATAAGTAAAGAGGGTACCTGATCTATCTGCCTTTGTATTATGAGCTCCTATTTCCGGGTAACTTCCGCTGCCAGACCTTGTACCGTGATTTCTCTAATTCCCACGTAGCCTAAATCTAACGTTGGCTGGCTTCCTGTAAATTCATTGAATGTACTTTTAAATAAGCCAGTCAACATCAGGATTAGCTACGTTAGAAATGAATACTACTTCCCAGAATCATTGTTATTATATATTATTTATAAACTGAAATGGTTCGCATTCGACGGTTTTAGAAAACTTGTAATTTTGTATAGTTGTAATTTGAGGGGGAGAGTGCACGCTTTAATCCAACAACCGCTGGGCTCGCTCCACTGGCCACGTTACCCCCCTCTCCCAGAATACTAATTTGAAATGCACTGCATTCCCTTCGTAAGTTTTGTTGCATGTGTTACTTGCAGGTGTTGTTTGAATTGTCAAAAGATTATTTTATCTAGGGGACTTTCTGCGAATAGGCCTTTGTGCGTTAAAACGCTCAATCGTAGCCTGACAGACGGTTTGGAACGCTAGAAAAAAAATGTTACCTCCACGTTTATTTTCAATCGGCTAAATGAGAAATGTTCGGAAAAGCTGTTCATATAGCTGGCTTGTGGGCACCAAAACATAACACTACTAATTAAAACCTATGTGTTTGATATACAAATTGTTATTTCACTTTTGTAATTATTTCCTTGATATACAATTTATATAGCTGGACTGCTATGAGGACAATGTTATGTTCTACTAAAATCATCTGCAGACCGGTGGTAATGAAAAGACAATATGGGGACAGGTAAGTAAACAAACCAAGAATTACACAATTAGATGGCATATGGGCACCGATCCAATAGTGTTTGATTGGTACAACATTCGCTTCCGATGATTGTGTTGTCCAATCGCTCTAACATTTGATATTTTCTCGTCTTTCACACAGATTTATCTATTTAAGCGGATCTTTAGTTTAACGGAAAATCGTCGAGTAAAATAAATAAGGTAAACATTCGCGTTAGGACCCGTTTAAATAGATAAATTTATCCAATCGCTTCCCGCAAATTAATCTTTAGTTCTGAAATTTTAAGTTTTCAACAGACTGCAAGTTTTTACATTATCTTGGAATTTGACTTTTAGATAGAATCAGGTTTAAGCCGACATTTTGTTTCATAGGTTACTAACATTTGATTACAACAGACTCAGTAAAGAACATACAAAATGTGTTATAAATATATGAGTTATAACGGTGACTTAGGTACAAAACGTACTACGTGAAGTTACCTTGATATTGTTAATATATATTGAGGAGGGACCGTTACGATGTTTTTGATGCAATTTCATAAACGTCATGTCATTATCAACTGATAATGATAAGTTTTTATTGTAACTGCACAATAGCCGAATTATGAGAAATCTCATCATCAAAATCTATTTTCAAATAACTCAGTTCCTTTATTTTACGTTTTATCTTTTAGAAAAAACATTGATATCGCGTGTGCGTGTTGTGATATTCAAGGTCACGAAATACAGTTTTTCGAAAAAATCACGCATTCTATGGCTCGGAGGTCAATCGTAATTTGTACAAAAATATAGATGAGAAAATTTTCTACACAAAAGATTATATACATTTTGTTTGTATAATCAACGGTTGTCGTCGTAGAGCGCAAGGGAATATACAACTATTTATTGTAAATTAACTAGATCAAACGTTTCATCCAGTAACACTCAGTAGAACAAGAACTTAGAACAAGGCAAGTTTGATACACCGAACATGTTTTACATTCTGTGACAGTTACACACAGTGTGTGACATCGCATCTCCATTGCAATGCAATCAATCAAACTGCAGAACGACACTATTTGCAGTTTGCTCTAATCCACGATCGTGTTAGGCGGAGTTGGCGGTGTTCCAATCGGCTGGATTTCCTTTTGTTGTATTGATTTATAAATTTCCGATATCAATGATAGTTTAGTGTTTATTGTTTAATTCAGTATACATTTGAACATATGAAATATGCTGTCTACGAGTCAACTCGTACATTTTAGTGCAGTAAGCATTTTTTTCTGACATGCATATAGTTAGTGCAATATAAGCAGACAACACGTCGGACACGTTTTATTGGCAATGGCATTCATTTTGACATTCCTGGCATAATTTCTGTGTGAAATCATAACGAGTAGAAACCCGCTTAATCCTCCAGTTGGACATGACGTCATACTGTTTCATGCACAGATATTTTAAATTTAATAGGATTAACTGTTGCCTGTTGCTTGAAATATCAGTGAGAATTCTTGATGACAAGAATCATGTACCTGTATACCTACTTCAATAGTAGGTAAAATAAGAAAATCTGCATTTTTTTTAAACTTATGCAACTATATATTTAGTTGTAGTTCAGCAACTAGGAAAAGAAAGAACGTATTGACAGACTTATATTAAAGCTGACAACAGTTCAATTTGAAACGTATGACTACTAATAATCATAAGGAAATTACCGTACAATAGTGAACAAGTATCAACTGACCCGTAAAAGGCAAATCCAATCTTTGAATAGAGCTATACCTAATGATGTAGCTTAATAGATGAGGCCGATGTCTTCATAATTTGTGATTTAAGGCGCCAACTACACGAGCGAGTCTCTCGCGGCGATATTCTCGCCCGTGCCACTAAAGCGGCAAGTATGACGTGCCTATTGTCACTTCAGCATGCCGATTATATAAGTAATTGTCATTTCGGATTATATGGGTACTGCAAAAAAAAAACTCCGCGCATAGCTCTCCACCATGCACAAGAACCGATCATCTGAGTTAATAATCCAATGAAATTGCAGTATATTTGAGCAGTATATTTGAGCAGTATATTTGAGCAGTATATTTGAGCAGTATATTTGAGCAGTATATTTGAGCAGTATATTTGAGCAGTATATTTGAGCAGTATATTTGAGCAGTATATTTGAGCAGTATAGCAGTATATTTAATCAATTAATGTTTTGAGGTTTACAGTTCGAATATAATTTAGTAAACAAATAACTTCATTTGACTGAAATATCTCAGTGAACTGAAATATCCTGAAAATTAGGAGGCATCGGAGTAATAACCTCACCACTAGAGGCAAACATAACAAGTCCAGGAGACACGGCCAGGTAAAAGAGACGATGGATATTATAAATTATTAAAAAATGCTAAAATTCAAAAATTTCAGAAAGAAATACCCGTGTCAGGGGACTCTCGCTCTTTCATAACAAGTACATATGTGTGTTTGACTGAGGGTATCTGCGCATGTGTGTACAATTGTGCATATGTGTATATACCTGTGTAAGCGTACAGGCATAAGTATCTGTTTAATGCAGTTCAAAATAAGTAGTTTGTAAAGCAAAATAAATTATATTATAGATAGAACCAAGTTACAGATATTTCAGATAGGTACGTCATTGCTTGATTGGGATATCAAGAACTACTGTTCCGATGTTTAAGATTAAATCCGCCTAGTATTTTTGATAATATAAAATTAATTAGTATCTGAATTGTAATTGAGTACGTATAGTATTCATAATATACTATATAGTATCATAGATATGGGAATAAACTATATGACATATCATACGTTCGTATCAAAGAAACCCGGTTGCCAATTTTTAGCGGGGGTGGGGTGAAACAGATGAAGAGGGGTTCATTAAAAAGTCAAATTTTGGAACTTAAGTACTACGTAATAAGAATTTTCCAGTTTTAAAACACAAATTAATTAAGAATTCAAGAGCTACTGAAAATATAACACTGTTAGACTGTAACGTGCCTGCCTACATGTATAACATATCTAGTATGTATAATCAAATCGATGCATAAAATAACGCATAGCCACTGGCATCGTTCTCTGTGTATATTCATTACCAGGGGAAGCAATTAATAACGTTTTTACTTATTAAAGGCTAAACGAGATTGAGAACCTCAGGTTGAAACTATAAGCGAAATGTTCGTTTACACAACAAGATCAAAAGAATTCGAAATTGAATTCTCCATATCTGCACACGTTGTAGGTATATATAATATGAATAGTATATTGTAGGATTTATCAATTGTCATGAAACACGATAGTTTAGCTGCACTTAGACGTCGGGCAGACGATATCGCTGGTCGCGGCGACACGCGGCCAGGAGACTAGTAGCTCGAAAGTTGTATGGAGTCGCTTAGTAACTGATAAAAAGGCCAGCCGCCCGTGTGCGCAGATCTCGCCTCTGTCCACACGGGAGAATTCTTTAAATGTTGACATACTTATAACGTAAGGCAGAACGACTGGTTCCTTATTTCTATAATATATGGTCTTAGTGAGCAGTAGTGCGACCACGCTATCTTAAGAATCAGTTCCCACAGCGTAGATTTCTTACCTAGCCGCCACGGCCTTATTTAATGCAATACAATATTATTTATTTGTAATCTCCAAGTCGTCGGTCCACCTGGAATGAGAGAGCCCTACATTGTGCTGTTGTAAAAAACTGAATGTCACCATATTTACCTCAAAAAACCGAATTGTTTTTATACTCTCAGGTTGATACGAATCATGCTGACTGAAAAATTCCATAGTCAATGACACCCATTTTGGTACCTAAGTTTACGTATACTTAGTATACTTAAATACGCAAATGCAGTACAAGTAATAGACTGGGAGCTACCGGCACTAAAAAGTCGGATCTTATAACACTGGCATAGTATAGAACTTGTAGTTCTAGGTATAACGAAGCCTTCAACTCTCTGTACCCTCGTAACGAAGGGCAATTGAACACTGGGGCCTATGTACAATATTCTGAATGTTACAAAAATTAAATGGCACTGGCTAGAAACGTTCATTACGATGCGATTTTTGGTCGGCTGGCCCGATAGGACCCAAATTTTTATAGAGCCTTATCGAACACTGGGACCTACTTTCCGCTTCTCAAAAAATGGTGTTCGTTGATTTACCACCAATGCCAGTGCTGTACCACACTCTGTGTGACTCTTAGTTGTATGATCTCACCACATATCCCCGAAATGCGGGGGGTGGGTCATGTGTAACCCCCATGCGTCATGTCTATACTATGCCAGTGTTTCATGAAACACGCGAATTTTGTGTCGATAGCTCTCAGTTTATAGACAAACAGCCATCTTACTCCAATTTGTTGCTGGTTTTCGTTTATGAAGTTCAAATGACGTACATAATGGCGGGAGATGATCGATTGGGTCGGACGAAGTGCTCAAGGATAAAATGTGGAAGGAATCGTCATTTCCGATCCAATTCGCCCAATTCCGGCTGCCTGTAATCGAGTCTGGGTTTCTTGTATGATATTTGGATTAACTTATGAAAGATAATTGGGAAAGAATCTGTCATACGCTATCCTATTCGTGGATTCTATATGAATTTATTTCCTGTGTCAAATGGTTTTTAAGTCAATTCGAATGTTGTAAATGCTGTGTGGCATAACTTTTCGGGTTGAGAAGACTAAAAAGTGGCTAGAATTACTCTAGTATCTCTCAACATCATTATTGAGGGGGAGAGTGCACGGTGAAATCCAACAGCTGCTGGGCGCGCTCGACTGGCCACGTTACCCCTCTCTCACAGAAGAGTACCTTGAAATGTACTGCATTTCCCATTTTATCTTATTTCCCCAATGTACGTACGCGTTTCAGTAGTGAGTGAGATGTGCCAGAGCCCAGCCTATGCCTCCTCATTTTCCCAACTCTTTCTCCAAATCCATTCCTATATCTCTAAAAATAGGCAGCCAATCCGGGGGCGTGCCAATGTTTGTCATAACTAGCCAACGTTGGACTAATGTAGGCATGTATCGCGGATGTCTATGGGCGACAGTCTCCACTTACCATCAGGTGGACCGTATGCACGTCTGCCGCCTTCGTCCATAAAATGAAATGAAATGAGAGACTTAGGTTGATCTTAAGAATTCATGGTGACTTGTTTCATGGTAACTATTATATAATAATGTAAGACTGTTTCGTGCATTATTTCGTGACTGTTTAGATGGTAAGGCTTTTATGATAAGACGTCAGGCACATGGTGTCACCTGGCTCGAAAGCGACCAAAGCTTTAAAACGTTTGTACAGGATCGCTTGAAAGTAATCACACGGCGTCGCGTAGTCGCACTACGAGCTGTCAATTCGATTTGAAAGTTGGTCACGTAACCAGGCAACGCTTAACTCCTAAGGTTATGAAAAGGGTACATTCTCGTTTGTACATTGGACAAATTTTAACCAGCTTATTATTTTGGTTGAAACTCTCCTCGCCCCTTGATCACTGCCCTATCTAAGTTCTAAAATAATTGTCAGATTTTTAGGACAAAGTTGATTAAAAAAAATCCAGGTGAATTCAGTTAATCGGCAAGCGGAAACTATAGACAAAGGCTGAATTTCAATTTAATTTCACTAACACCATGTGATACTTCCGCTTCTCCCGATTCCCTGATTCTGTCACAGCCAAAGTCGAGGACCTAATTTATTTCAGCAACCTACATCTAAAATCCCAACAATCAGACCTGATCTCATTCATTACGGCAACACGCATTAGCTACTGCAAGTGAGCGGCGTAGACGACGTACCCTGATTTATTGGACCACCTTCTGCCCTTAACGACACGCCGTGATGTACGGCTGGATTTGCGCGGTATAACGAATGAGAGATAGCGATAATAGAAATGGTTGTATGGAGTATTAATGTTGTATAAAGAATAGCCTCTATGATGGTTGTGAGTGTTCTCTCAACTATGTGAAATAAAAGATGGTATCGACTCCAATATATTATATTGTTGTACAATATGTATTCAATTTCGCGGTCCGGTTTCCGCTCAGGAGGCTACTGGCACGACTACGTAAGCTATGTAAGTCAGCGGTTCGATCTATAGATCGATAGCGATATCTACAGATGTTATTATATCTATGTATATTTATTTCTGTTTTTTTTTTTATTATCTGACATCTGGGGCGTCTGTAATGGACCTACTGAAAATCTACTGTGAATCGTGTACGCGTGTAGCTTACTCTGACGCCATTTCTGTTAACACAATGCACATTAACGCTGTATTTTAATACCTGTCAAAGATTTTCCCGTTTCTACTTGAATGAGTGAATGAATGAATTTATAGTTTATTTATTATAAAACTACACACACGATAATTAAACACTCGGTTTGTGGTAGAGGAAATAGTGGTGCTTTAAAAGTTGATATTATGACAATTAGAAAATATATAAACGTAACACATATACATGACGAAATTCACTGTTCAAGATAAAACAAACTTGTACTCATAAAATCTTGTTTACACAGTCTTGTTTACACGCTCCAGCTTGTGTCTTGGACCGCACCAAAAAAACGCCGCACGCCGACTGCAAGGAACAAAGAGAATTATTCGAAGATGAAGTCAACCGTATTATTGTGGCACAGGAGACAGTCGCGTGATTAATGTTGATTGTAATTTACACTTGTATTTTTGTTTACAAACGTAAAGCTGTTTAATGAGAGTATTGAACCGTTGCAAACAACGATATAGTAAGGTCTGAGTGGAAGCAAAATTGCAGTTGTAATCGTTGCACTGGCCACTGTGACTTGACCTCCGTCAGTGAGTCCCGAATGTCACATAAAAATTTGCCCAGTAATGTATGCATGAATTCAAAAGTCACATCACGTCAGGTAGTTTTTTTTTCAAGAAATTGAAAAAAAGAGGAATAAATGAAATATGAGTCTTAGAGCGACATAATAACAGGCGTTCGAGTCGAAAGTAGTATAACAAAATTGTTAGTTTTTAGGTAAGAAATTGAATTCACTGTTAAGTGTCAGGTATTCTTTATTTATTTATTTGCTTATGCATGTTGTAGATACATTACAAATTACAGTATCTAATGATGTACAACAACACCCTGCAACGGCACGGGAAATCGAAATCAAAATATTAAAAAGACATACATTATTGAATTAATCATTATTAAATTATACATTATTGAATTATTCATTATTAAATTATTTATTATTAAATTATACATTACTGAATTATAAAATTATACATTATTAAAGCAATTATTAATTGGCTTCTTCATTAATATCGTATTATTTATTAATTGTCTTCTCTTTTAATTATTCGTCTATTAAGATTTCTAAGTAAACAATTCGTCCATAGAAGAATAGCATTTACGAGTAGAGTTTTTAAGTTTGTTTTTTTAACATATTTATTGTACACTGTATATTTAAAATTTTGCCAACATTTATACTTTTAAAAAAAACCTAATACCCGCAGTATTGCCTAACACTGTTGTTAATCCACGACATTTACTAACAAAAACCACATCATTATGCTAATATCTGAGATAATTTCATCAAACGTTCTTCATTTATTTCGTATTCACATCGCATTAGTTTGGTTTTGGTCGAATCTCGCGGTCGGAAATAATTATGCGGTTTTACGCGGTGTTTAATTTTGCAGCGGTTCGTTTCTGACAGACGAGCGATTAACATAACCCTATGCCTATGAGTGAAAATTGCACTGCAACTAACGAAGCACCACGGTACATGATAATTTATTAATAGAGTATGTACTTTTTATGAAAAGAAGGTGAGAGACGTGCAAAGAGTCCACGTTGTTGTAAATGGAAAATGTCAAACATTCACGGCACAGAACATTAACGTTGGCACGTCCCGGATGCCCTGCCTCGTTTCCTAAATCCTACTTTAACTTACCTACCTTAACCGTGCACTTGAAGATATACATCATCCAGCATATTTTATTATATACACAGGTATATTATGTACGAAATTATAGCTAAATGAAGCAATATTATGAAATTTTATACTTAGAAGTTTGCCGGTAGTGAATGCATGAGAAAAGCAAAATGGCGCCGAGCTCCTTGAGAGAGGCCAATATCCAGCAGTGGAGAGACTGTTGGCGAGAGTCCATAAAATTATGGTTTACGAGTTTCTGTCATCAATACAAATGTTTAAAACCTAAATAGATCTAGTGGCTACGGAACTGCAAGAATAAAATCAAATTAATCTAACTCCATTAGGAGCCCGAAAACACAAAAAGATAATAAAAATCAGAGGAGAGGAATACTTTGAAATTCATATTTTTTGGTCAATTTAATAATTATCCGCCAGCTTGCATAACTTTATTTACTTTCAAATTTGACTGCTGACAAAACATGCGTCTAAAGTATTGCAAAGTCGCTCGTCTGCACCGCCTACATTGAAAAGTAACCGTCTGGAGATGCAAGACAAACGACGTTGCGACGACTGAACGCTCATTAATCACAATTAGCGGTCGCGTGTGTGAAACGGTCTTTATATTTGTAGTCTTAATATACGAATATATTTTTTTCAGTTTCTTTTGTAAAATGTTGCATGTCTGTTTGAATTTATACCTGCTAGGTGTATAAGAATAGCGTTTGAAGTCCTCATTTTAAGCAACCGTTCATAGATTACCTACTTATTATATTAATTTACTAGTGTCATAATGATTTGTTATGGACCCCAAACATAGACTATGTCCACCTGGATTAATTTAGCTTTCTAAAAACAAAAGACACAAACAAAATTAGAAAGTATCCTCACATTAGACTACAGATTACTACTACCTTTAAATGTACTGCATTTCCCATGTTATCGTATTTCCTCAATGTACGTACGCGATTCGGTAGTGAGTGAAATATGCCAGAGCCCATTCCCATCCCATCCTTTCCCAATCTAATCTGCAATTCCCAATCCCTTAATCTGCAAAGGTAGACAGCGCATTAGGGGGCATGCCAACGTTTGTCATTCTCGACTAATGTTGGCATGTATCTATGTCGGATGTCTATGGACTTAACATCAGGTGGACTGTATGTTCGTTCGCCGCCTTGTTTTCTATTAAAATAAAGAGTACGTATACATTATGTATATAACGGAGAATTGTTATCGTGCAAGTTTTTAGAAAGCGTGACGTCAGCATTGCTGACGTCACCATTATACGCGTCCCTCATATTCAACAGATAACGAAATAAAACAACTATACACTTGAAATAAACTCGTTGTTACAATCGTTTTATAATCAATACTTTTCTTAACTTATAGATTCAACTAAGATCTTAAGTCTACCCTTATTTTCTATACCAAAGTGAAAATAATTCAAATAGCACAGTAAAAATAATTTAGATAGCAATATTTCAAAAAGCACTCACCAAACTACCGTTCTCAGCAGCTGCCACGTGAAAAGTGAGCCAACAACATGGTGGCCTCCCACCATGTTGCTTCTTTACAATCATTTTTAAACAATGGTTTTAATACGAATATTTCGTTATAGTTATTCGTGAAATAATTTTAAAACATTATTTAAACACTTATAAACGCAAATAATTTCATAAAATCACTCGTGGTTTTAATCACTCATCGTTCAAAACAATCTCCAATGAACATTCAAAAAGCAACTATTAAAAATCAATCTAAAGAATTATTAATGATTAAATTGTGAATGTGTTTTGCAAATTAAAGATTTGATTTATAATTAATTTTGAGCTAAACTTATTAATTTAAAGTTAACTTTTTGAATGTTCGTAACTTCTAAGGAAGTAAATACAAATGTTAACAAACTCATTTTAAAAATTATTTGATTTAGGTTAAAAAATGAAGCTTACCTATTTCATTGGTAATAAAATAGGTTAAAATTAATTATCATTCTTAAATAGACTTTATGTAATCAAACTTAAAATCTAAAATAAAAGATGTTGACTGTTTTGCGTCGACACGGCCATTCTGCGGGGCGGTGCGCGCTCTGCACCAGCCTCGGTTTCATTTATTATTATGTTTCAATTTCTGGAAATAAGAAAACATTTTTGACTAGGTATCTGTGTACATAGATACTCCAGTCGACCATATACGGTTTTACTTATTTAGGAGACTATCTCTTAACGTCAGAAATATTGTAGGCTTATTTGTAGAAGGCAATTGTTTGTCTGTTATTTGTGCTTATGCTCCACGCACTCGCACATTAATTTAATTTTGTTTGTTTCGTCAAATGAATAATGAATATCATAAGCTTGTTGTAAAATAAGTGAATAAAGGAAATTGAGCGTTCGTTTGTTATTCGTGCTTATGCTCCACGCACTTCACACATATTGAACTTTTATTATGGAATGCAAATGCTCCACGCATCCTTGCATTTTATTTATGTACTCTTAGACAGGAATGTTGCTGTGGTGCTGGGTGGTCTCGTACGCCGTGGTCCACAGGGGCTCTAAAGGACATGGGAACTAGGTCGACGCTGTGGTGCTAGGCGGTCATGAACGCCGTGGTCCACAGAGGCACTAAAAGGAAGGTTTTTATTATTGTGGTTCTGAGCGGTCTTGAACGCCGTGGTCCACAATTTATGATCATTGTTATAATTATTATTAAATTTTGTATAAGCTCAAGTGAATGTTGCTGTGGTGCTGGGCGGTCTCGTACGCCGTGGTCCACAGGGGCTCTAAAGGACATGGGAACTAGGTCGACGCTGTGGTGCTAGGCGGTCATGAACGCCGTGGTCCACAGAGGCACTAAAAGGAAGGTTTTTATTATTGTGGTTCTGAGCGGTCTTGAACGCCGTGGTCCACAATTTATGATCATTGTTATAATTATTATTAAATTTTGTATAAGCTCAAGTGAATGTTGCTGTGGTGCTGGGCGGTCTCGTACGCCGTGGTCCACAGGGGCTCTAAAGGATATGGGAAGGACGATGCTGTGGCCTAGGCCTTTTAGACCGTGGTCCACAGAGGCTCTGAAAATGATAGGATGGGGAAAGGATTCTAAACATATTTTTAATTTATATCGATTCAATATTACAGCGCAGATATTTCATTATTGGATTCAGTGGCAAAGGTCACCTAGAATGGTTTGCTTTGATTGAAGATTAGTTATTATCTGCATCAAAGCAGTAAGAGAAATCCTACTGCCAAAATAAAACATTAGTTTAATATGGAAGGAACTCACCGTTTGTTCCAGATTGTGATGGCATTGCAGCATGAGACGTGGATGGCTGTGGCTCGTCGGTGTCGTCCGTCGACACGGTCATCTGTTCGCCTGGTTGCGGTGCTCGGCGCAGCTGGTCATGAGCTACCTTGCGCGGTCTTCCCCTGCCAGTAACTCGCTTCACGATGTACCGGTCATTATCGACGACTCGTTGAATTTCGTATGGCTCGCTATATTTAAGATCAAGGCACGTCTGATTTCGAGGATTATTCTTAATCAGAACGTAATCACCTCTTTGGAATGACTGAATCTTGGCTTTGTTTTTGTCAAAACGATGTTTCTCGTATTCGGCCGCAGCCGCCATTTTTTGATGTACTTGTTGTTCTAGTAGATCAAAGTCGACAGTCTCTTCATCAATATTCACTAATTTCAGGAGTTCCGGTGGAACACAGTGTTGACGACGTGTAAGGAGTGTAAGGGGTGCTACTCCAGTCACACGGTGCGGAGTACAGTTGAATGCCAGTTGTAGTGCCTCTAATGCAGTTTGCCAATTTTCGGTGTTATAGTTTTTGATCATAGTTAGCGCATTCTTTAACGTAGCCATAACACGCTCTACTTGGCCATTAGCTCGGCTGACTCCTGGCGATATTGCATGTATATTGATGTTGAAGCTGTCACAGTAGTCTTTAAATTCTCCCAGGAACTCTCTGCCACCATCGACGACAACTTGAATAGGCGTACCAAACAAGTGTACAGTACGTTTTAGTGCTGCTAGGCTGCTGCTTTGACTCTTATCATTTGAATAGCTCAGTAGCAGATACTTTGTGAAAGAGTCTATGGTAACAATTACATATTCATCAAGACTTTCTTGGTTTCTTGTACCGAGTTTTCCCGTTATATCCATATGAATTACTTGGAATGCGGCGGTAGGTTTTTGAATGGGATGGAGTTGAACTTGTGTGGCTCCCGATGGCCCCTTTGATGTCTTGCACACGATGCAATTGTCCACGAATTTCCTGACAATTGTGTTCATTTTATCAAACCAGTATGATTCTCTTAATTTCTGTAAAGTTTTCTCCCATCCTGGGTGGTGTAGCGCTGTGTGATAAGAGTTGATGAGAGTCCATTGGTATGACTTTGGTACAACAATTGCCTTACGTGTTCCCAGTACAGGGTCTGTCAGCCGCCGCTTAAGTACGCCTTCATCCAAGACATAATTATCTACGGGATTGCCATTTGCCATATTGTTAATCAATGAACGTAGGTTTTCGTCTCGTCGCTGCTCTATTTGTATCCATTCAGTG
This sequence comes from Sesia bembeciformis, assembly GCA_943735995.1. Taxonomy (NCBI): domain Eukaryota; kingdom Metazoa; phylum Arthropoda; class Insecta; order Lepidoptera; family Sesiidae; genus Sesia; species Sesia bembeciformis. Next base: position 2,879,064 of record OX031042.1, read on the forward strand.
TCCCTGGTCATTAGGTTGACGTTGGTTATAGGATTTCTACTGAAGAAATCGGCGTGTTGGAGACGTTCACCCTTTCTGTACTCTACCTCGAAATCGTAATTCTGCAAAAATGCTCACCAGCGGTGGATTCGAGGGAGAAGATCCTTCTTATGCTTAGACGCCTTGAGAGCATTACAGTCAGTGATAACCACAAATTTTCGCCCGTATAAGTACTGTCGGAAGTGTTTTATAGCCCTCACTACCGCTAGGGTTTCGAGCTCGTAGGAGTGGTAACGACTCTCGACCTCTGTAGTACGTAAGCTCATATAGGCAATAGAATGACACCGCCCATCTATTATTTGAACCAATACAGCTCCGTAGCCAAGACTACTTGCGTCAGTGTAGAGCTCTATGGGTGCTTCTTCCTGGAAAAGTGCAAGAGTAGGCGCAGTAGACAAATATTGAACAATATGATTCCTAGCTTCTTCATGTCGTGCGTTCCATTCCCACTTCGCATCTTTCTTGGTTAATTCATATAGAGGAACCATGACACGTGAAAAATTGGGAATGAATCGCCGAAAATAGCTAGCAAGACCGTTAAATTGTCTCACTTGCTTTACAGTGGTAGGTACAGGAGCTTTTGTCAAAGCCTCTACCTTTCTTGGGCTGGGACTTACTTTACCGTCAGATATAATGTTGCCCAAATATTCAATAGAGCGCTTAAAGAAAGATGTTTTCTCCACATTAATCGAAAACCCAGCGTTTTGAAGAGCGATGAGTATTCGCTCAATGTGGGAAAGTCCCTGTGAAAATTCTCTACATTTTGAAAGAACATCATCGACATAAACTTGACAAACTTGCTCTACCGTGTTTGATAAAGGTCCCAACGCTCTATTTATGCAGCGTTGATACACTGAGCATGCATTACTTAGCCCAAATGGCATGGCGAGGTATTCATAGAGTCCATCAGGTGTAATAAACGCTGTTTTCTCTATTGAGCTCTCTGTGATGGGAATCTGATGAAATCCCGCGGCCATGTCAAATGTAGAGTAGTAGAGACCCCCTGCTAATTGGTCAATTTGGTCTGAAATGATTGGCAATGGATAGTGGTCTCTCAAGGTATTTCTATTAAGTTCGCGATAGTCAACGCACATGCGATCTTTACCATTTTTCTTTTTTACTAAAATTATGGGGCTAGAAAATGGTGATTTGCTCTCCCTGATAATTTTATGATCTAATAATTCATTAACAATGCCTCGTACTTTCTCACGCTCTACAGGGCTGAGTCTGTACGGCCTTCGCTCTACATATTTATTATTATCTTTAAGTCGTATTTCGAGAGACCCAGTATTAACTCGAGTGAGTGGATACCCCCGAATGAATAAATGTTCGTACTTATTTAAAAGGATTTTTAACTCATTTATTTGTTGATCATTAGTTAAATCACAATCTAGATTATCAAATTTTTCGTTATGAGATCGCATGTGGCAAACAAATGGTTGGTGAATTATTTTAACACCCCGAGAGGTTACCAGTACGCTAAGGTTTGTGTTATCGACAAGGTCAATGCCGATTAATAGATCCGTATTTATTTCATAGTCTGACACTACATGAAACTTAAGTTCTACGTGTAACTCATCGATAACACACACCGTTAATATCGTCGTTAATGATACCACAGTAAATTGGCCAATACCCTTCAGATACTGAACCTCATTAAACCTTCTACCCGGAAGTTTAGCAGCCACCGACTCACGTATCACGGAACACTCTGCTCCACTATCAAATAAGGCAAATATTTTCATGTTACCAATCATGACTGGTAAGAGAGTACGTTTTAGCGTACCTACACAATTTATGTTTGAAACTACTGCGCGTTCGCGCTTAAAACAGGTCTCATATGTGTGACCTACTCTGGAGCAAAATGTGCATGTCGGTTTGACGGTAGTCGCAGGTGGATTTTGTTGATCTTGACGAGGCTGAACTGTATCGATCTTATTAGTACTAAAGCGACACTCACGCGTGTCATGACTAGTTCTCTTACATATTCTACAAAATAGAGAAGGTTTATCCGGAAACCTTGAGCGTTTACTAGGCCCCTGTGAATTTACATTACTAGGCGGTGGGCGTTTTACCCGCCTTATTGACGACGCGATGGAAATTAATTCCGGCACCGATTTGGCACGCGCATTTAGTAATTCTATACGCAATCTTTCATCACCGATACAACCTATAACAGCCTCGACCGCGTCATCGTTCGACAATTTATCCTTAGTGACACGTTGCCATAATATCCATGCCTCAGAGAGGAATTGCGATATATCTTTGCCACTGTCATAAACGTGTTCCCTAAAACGAACTATATCGCGTGAGTACCTATTTTCAGGTTCAAAAGTTGTTATCAAAATATCACGCAATTCCTCCCATGATTTCGTAGATACCAGCCAGCTATCAACCCACAACTTAGCGCGTCCTTTTAATAAGCTACCCACTTTCATTCTCACATCATAATCGCTCAAGTTGTAAGTTTCAACTGCAGTGGTCACATGCTTACACCACTCACGTATTCCTATATTAGAATCAGGATCGTAGGATGGCAAAAACACGTCATTAATTTTAATTTGAGAAACCGGAACCGACATACGATCCGTCATCTGTTCCATCATCTGCATCATATGAGCGAAAAACTGGGTCGGCACACCGTTTACAGAAGAATTATCTAACACATCAGAATGACCGGCAGAAGGGGGATCTAATCCCACTTCTGATAACGGAGAATTGTTATCGTGCAAGTTTTTAGAAAGCGTGACGTCAGCATTGCTGACGTCACCATTATACGCGTCCCTCATATTCAACAGATAACGAAATAAAACAACTATACACTTGAAATAAACTCGTTGTTACAATCGTTTTATAATCAATACTTTTCTTAACTTATAGATTCAACTAAGATCTTAAGTCTACCCTTATTTTCTATACCAAAGTGAAAATAATTCAAATAGCACAGTAAAAATAATTTAGATAGCAATATTTCAAAAAGCACTCACCAAACTACCGTTCTCAGCAGCTGCCACGTGAAAAGTGAGCCAACAACATGGTGGCCTCCCACCATGTTGCTTCTTTACAATCATTTTTAAACAATGGTTTTAATACGAATATTTCGTTATAGTTATTCGTGAAATAATTTTAAAACATTATTTAAACACTTATAAACGCAAATAATTTCATAAAATCACTCGTGGTTTTAATCACTCATCGTTCAAAACAATCTCCAATGAACATTCAAAAAGCAACTATTAAAAATCAATCTAAAGAATTATTAATGATTAAATTGTGAATGTGTTTTGCAAATTAAAGATTTGATTTATAATTAATTTTGAGCTAAACTTATTAATTTAAAGTTAACTTTTTGAATGTTCGTAACTTCTAAGGAAGTAAATACAAATGTTAACAAACTCATTTTAAAAATTATTTGATTTAGGTTAAAAAATGAAGCTTACCTATTTCATTGGTAATAAAATAGGTTAAAATTAATTATCATTCTTAAATAGACTTTATGTAATCAAACTTAAAATCTAAAATAAAAGATGTTGACTGTTTTGCGTCGACATATATGTAAATCGAACTAAATCACTTATTTTGTTAAAGCATGTAAAAATGGTGTTCATGACAAATGTCTCCCATTACGTTGCACCTCAATAGGCGTGCAGAAATTACTTACAAATTTTCAAATTTTTAAGCTGAAACAATAAAGAAATGTTATTTTTAAGATATCTCAATATCTGAAAACTAGAACTGAAAATAAGGTCCCTTTTCTCAAATAATTTCAAACGTCTCTTCAAGATTATATGAGTATAAGCGTACCACTTATCATCACACAGACCGTCTGTCTGTCTGTCTGCTACCATAAAACAGCTGCAACTAAAATGACCTAAAACTTAATGAATTGAGTTTCAGTGCATTTCTGTGATCTATTCATTAGAGTTAAGATACGCTGACTATCGGTTTTACGGACTTGAGAGCCGTCAGCGGTTTCATGAGAGCTGAATAGTAAAACCTACATTAGGAGCCAGACAGGACGGACACGAAAAAATAGAAGTTTATTTTCTGGAAAAAAATAGATTTTCACTTTTCAGAAAGGTTTTTACATTTATTTATTGATTTACTCCTCTTTGTAAATTAAGACAAAAGACGGACTTAATACTTTACAGCATTATCTCACAGTCAACTTAAGCTGGATATTTTTTTTTTATGAACGAATGCGGCAGACGTGCAAACAGTCCACCTGATGGTAAGTGGATACGGTCGCCCAAGGACATCCGCGATACATGCCAATATTAGACCAATATGACAAACGTTGGCACGCCCCCGGATGCGCTGCCTATTTTTGGAGATATAGGAATGGATTTGGAGAAAGAATTGGGAAAATGGGAACCAAATGTCCCAATGCTGTGCTGCTTTTTTCAAAACTGTAAATAGGGTTTTACAAGTTTGGAAGCGTATTGGCCAGTGTCACTGTTAAAAAGGCAGGTTTCGCTTAATTACGATATTACGTAAAACCCATCGAAATATTGTATTACAGAAACATGTAGTATTCTGTTTGTTTGCTTTTATATTTGTTGTTTTTATACTATCACGTGACTTTAATAGTTAATATTGGAGCAATCCAGATTTCTATATCTATCTCAATACAATACTCTAGTTTCAAGTTATGTTCTAAAATGGATAGGACCCAAGGGATTTAACTCGTGTCTGATTCGTTAAGGGGTTAAGAATCGATAACTAAATAACTTTTGCTGAAAGACTTATAATGACTTTGAAACTCAATAAAATGAATCTTATAAAGAAATTATTTGGTACCTACAAATTACAATCTGTTTAGTTACCTGTTAAACCGCAACCATCCACTGCTGAAAATGGGCATTCTCATGCATATTGTCTTGTACACGAGTGACATGTGAACTTAAAACATCTTATATCTTAAAACACCCTTATGGCCAAGGGGTTGGTCAGACCAATCTTTTTGAGGTGATGGTAGTGCATGGGGTAGCGGCTGGCTTTGTTATCCCTTGCTCGCCTTTTACGACAACCACAGGAAGAGATCGGGTGGTGCTATTCTGAAGCCGACACCACATGGCCTTAAGTGAGGCCGCTTGTTAACGATACGGTATTCCGCCCTGAAAACGTACAGCGAACAGACCGCGTCGCCAGTGTTATATGGGCCAATATGAGAGTTTGTTAACACACAAGTCGCTGCCACAACGCGGAGCGCCCGCTGTACAGTCTCTCGGCGCACCGCCTAAACACAGGGCGAGATATCTAGCTAGCATCGTTGTATGACAGTCTATGGGAGTTTGTTAACGACACCGGACGTTCTCACGACGTGCAACCATCTCGTGACTGCTTACCTGTGCTGATTTGAGTTTTGTTTTATTTTAATTGCTTTTTCTTGACTTAGCACTCAAAAATGACACATGAAGTCTGCACCTAAAATACGCTAGCCGTGCCGTGCCTACTCCGGCGGTTCGCCGTGTCGTGAACAAGTATACGGTTTCGCTACTGCGCGCGGCGGCGCGGCTAACTCGCCGTACCGTAGAAAAACCGTGTTGTTAACAAGGGGGCTAACTGTTAACTACCTGTTCAGTAACGAGTAATATCTTGTTAAAAACCAGTTTTATAATACCATTTCGTTTATTTTTAAGACATTTCACTATTTTCCATAAAAAATAGAGAAATCTCCAAAATAGCGAAATCTCCGAAACAGCGAAATGTTCGGACAAAATTTGTAGACCTTTGCGAGCTCTATCCAAAAACATCGCTCTAATATGTTGGCGTTGATTTGATTTTTTTATTGGGAATTTCATTCTTGTACGAACTTAACTGATATATACATATCTAATCGACTACGATTGACAAGCTATGTTTTTGGGTGTTTCTCCACAATTGAACAAAACTCCATGACCTAAGTTGCTTGAAAATGGCTCTTAATGGCGACAATTTACATTACAATATACTGTTGAATTTGGGACCATATTCAACAGTGGACTAAAAAGGGTTCATTACCTGTTACTGTTACTAAACCTCAAAATAAAACGTTAAAGACCCTTAATGTTCTAACTTCGGTCCTTTCTCCATTCAAATTACATTATCCCAATTTCCTAAACAAATCTTCGGCTCCTGAACTCCGTTAAATAGCAACTAAACGTCTGAAACTCGTTCTCTTTCACCACTCGTTAATTTTCGTCACAAAATAAATACTGCCCTCAGATACCGCCACAAGCTCACCTGTCAAAATGTCAACAGTTAAAAATGAACTGCAAAGAGCTTAACCACCGGTCCGTGGCTAATTACCGTCAGGCAATCAATCTTGTACTAGTGTTGTATTCGTATTATTTATCGATAGAAACCCCGCGAATTAATATGACTATCGATACTGTAATGTGACAACATTAACTATCGGTTTGGGTAATCTGGTAATAGTGTTGTTTGAAAAATGATTTTATTTATCGTTTATATTTATCGGTTAAAAAATATATTTATCGGTATTGTTGCGACGTCATAATATCAGGTAATTATGATTTATGTCAATAAAAAGTGTTTAGACAATAGTTATAGAGCTTCACGAGCTCTAACCAATGACATACAATATATAAATGGATGTTGGTATATCTGAAATTAATAGACTCCGACACCGTTTTACCGATCACCATGAAAGATGGCACGGCACATATATGTATTTTTTCGTGGAGAAGGTTTTTATGCTATCCACTTTGTTGTAACTCGTCACTAGATGGCACTGCAGCACAGCAACTTCTATACCGTTCAACCGATCGTCATGAAAATTGGTATACATAGGTATTTGAGCACGGAGAATATTTTCGAGCTATCGACTTTGTTGTATTTCGCCACTAGATAGCGCTGCTACTATCAACTTCTATGGCATGACAACGTCTGCCGGGTTTTTCTAGTAGTTTATATATATGTTTACGTATAGTCGTGGAAATTTTTTGAGACATCTTTTGAAATATTTCGAAATTTTAAACGCAGTCAATTTTCATCCGATTTGGCTACTAAACCGATTTGACTCATCTTCGCATTCAACCGACATATATCCATACTATTTCTTTTATTTAGTTACTCTCTTTTTGTAAATTGTTACAAAAGGTAGCATTACAGCATTTTTTGGGCTACCTAATTGTTTTTTTTTTCGATAAGAGAAGGGTTTTGGGAGAATACACAGACATATTTTGTAGTGAGACTAAACCTTTCACACAGAAAGCCAACGTATGATTACAAACTCTTTTTGCGTTCGTACCTAAACTGTAACTATTTTAAAGTTAATTTTTGTTATTCTTAACTTAATGAATGGGTTTGATCTACAACGTTATATTTTCTCAGATCTCATTTTTACATAGTTAATTAAGCGTGAGGACATTCAATTGCGCTACCGTTTCTCTATAGTATACGAAACACTATTCGCAGCAACACTAACCATTATCGAGCAAGCTTAATTACTGATTCACCATCAGCGATTTATGATCAGTTATTTACTGTACCTACGTTAAAATGTATTATATATCGCAGACTGACTATTACAGAAAATATTTTTAGGATTTAGACGTAAATAAAATAAAGTTGAAGTATTTATTTGTGACGTCGTCTTATCAATGGTACCTTATTTGCGACATGTATTTTTTTGATTTTGGTTAGGATTTACCAACTTAATATTTCGTTGTTTCAAAATGCTGTTTTAAAATGAAGGAAACTGTATTACTTTTTAGATTTTGCTAAAGTCTAAGTAACTGGAATCGACAATATCCTTTTCTCAGATTATGTACAATTTATTTAAACTTTATTGGACCAGTAAATGGTGTGTACTAACGATGAACATAATACTTTAAAGTATTATACTGTAGTCTTTCAAGATTATACTGAAACAGTATAATGGTATAGAAAAAAATCAATACATAACATGTATAGATTTTTTCTTCACCAGCGTACTTTATATTATGAATATTATAAAGAGACTGATATATATTATTATTATATATATATATATATATATTTAAACGATTTCAATGGCTGTTGTATGAAATCACATATACAAAGACGGCGTGATATATTTTTAATTCAGTTCACTACATCGGTATACAAATAAAGACATTTTTTCTTGTGATAAATACCAAGTAAATACACGTGAGCGAAGTCACGGCCAACAGCTAGTGTGTATATATCTATACTTGTATTTATAGATAGATGTAACACAAACTTTTATGGAAGCGCATATATGTGATTTAGAAAATAATAATAAAAGATCATTAAATTCTTCATATATTTTCTTTTCTTTGAATGTTTTTTTTGACCACGTTTTGTTTTTTTCGTGACCAGGGCTGGCGTAACCCGTGCTGCAACGTCGAGTAGGAATAAAAGATGAACAAATACCTTTATTATACGCGTTCAAACCCGATTTAGAATATAAAAAGAGTAATTATATAACATTTAGTATTCTCTCACACAGATGAGTTAGTAAAACAAACGATTGAGTAGGGTAGGAATCATATATGAAGCTAATAATACGGCGAGAGATGACATTAAGAAAAAAAATGCCAACGGAGCGACAATTGTGACTGTGAACATTGAATTTATATTTCTGGTATTATCAGGAAAATTCAAGCAATAGGTAAATAACACTTAGGTAAAACTTGAAGTGTGCAAATATGTATGTTCAAATATCCACAGTTACACGACTTAAACTGCTTTTATCTTCAAATGATTAGGGTTTGATAACACGCACTAAAAGTAAAGATTATTTGAATACTATCAATTTACCCGACTCCGCTTAGAATCGTTTAGAAACTAAATAGGTACTTGCTACGTATGTCTAACGTCCAAATAAATGATAGAACATGATTTAATGTTACAATTCTCAGATTTTTTCGACAAGGAAGACACAGTTTACGTAAATTGTATCTAATAGATAACTAGGCTAAATTGAGGTGAATCGTAATGGCATTGGATTAACTAACGTCAGAAAACTAGAAATTATTGAAATCCTGTAACAAAAACTTTTTTTTTTTGTTTTATTTAGGGGCTTTTACACTAATATGTAGATATATCAACCCCATCGTACCCTAAGAGTTACAATTTCACTATCTATCTGTCTTACTTATCTACATCTATCTATACTATAATTACGTCTATCTTAATTTATCTATGACTCTGATAGCGACTCGCAAATTCGCACAGAACGTTTGCAGCTTTCGATGTTGGCTCGGACAGAATTCTATGGAACATCCCTACATCACACCTGTTCAAATTTAGAGTTTCTATCAGTTCCGGGAACACTCCAAAACACTAAAACATTAAAAAAATGTAATAAATATATCTAGAAAGTACTAAAGTCGAATAAACAAACACAATACTTATTTGCAACATTAGATAATTTTGACACAAGTAAGTTAATGATAAAATTATATCAATTGGGATCAATTACGATAACTTTATTAGTGAATCGCTCAACCTATTTAGTACTTAGTTATTTACAAGGAACAAATAAAAATGTTGCTAAAACTGATTATAAGTGCAATATTAAGTATACAATTAACATCATGTGAAAAAGTTCGATATGATGATTATGCTTTGTATAAAATCCATCCACAAGATGAAGAAGCGTTGCAATTCCTTCATCAGCTGTACCAAGAATATGAAGACCTTGACTTCTGGAAAGCTCCGTCAAAACTAGGAGATTATGTGAGTGTTGTGTCTCCTCCCGAAATAAGAGAAGAATTTGAACATTCTTTGTCTATACGAAGTATACATTCTGAGGTTGTTGTGGAGAACATTCAAGAGTAAGTACTGTAGCTTTATCATACATTTTTGAAAAGTAAAAATCATACATTATAACTTATTTTTTTCAGATTCTTTTGAACATTCTCTATGATAATAAGATCATATTGCTTTTCAAAAGAATGGTAGGTATACACGTTCTTTTGAGGCATGAAAATTCTCTATTGATAAAGTGACAAATGAAACCCCTAAGCCACTTGACAGGATTATTTCGATCTCGCAACTTAATCTTACAGATTCACTATTATTATTATATATTATATTTTACATAATTTGAAAACATTTATGATCATAAATAGAGATAAAAAACACATAAACTTTATAAACTCAGTATCACAATACAATAATCTTTTATGGGAAGGGCGGGGGGGGTGTACTGCACGCTGCAATCCCACAAAAACCTGGGCGCACTCGACTGGCTACGATACCCCTCTCTCACAGAAGACTACCAAGAAATGTACTGCATATCCCACTTTGTCCTATTCCCCCGGTCTACTTCTGTGTTTCGAAAGTGACGCCAGCGCTCATTCCCATCCCATTCTATCACATTTTTCCAACGGTTATTCGGAACTCATGTCCACTTACCACTATCTATAATAAAATCACCAATTTTATGATTTCAGAGCATTCGATGCCCAACTCTACAGCAGAAGAAAACGCGATACAAGAAACCAAATGTTCTGGACCAACTATCAAACTATGGACGAAATCAGCGATTGGTTCTATGAATTGGCTGAAACGCACAGCAATATTGCTTCTGTGGTTGTTGCTGGCGAGACTCATGAAGGTAAAATATTTGATTTGATTACGTTCAATTGACATGTAATTTCAAAAGAAAAGAGTTACTGTTACCGTTGCCGTTGCTCTCTCATGAAAAACATAAGTATATTGTCCAATTGTTATATAGTTTATTGCCATAAAGGTCGGTTAGATGGCGCTATACCTCGAGATTGACACGCGCTATCGAGTTGTTTTTGTCCGAATATAACACCATGGGATAGCAGATCAATAAAAAGCTTCGACCAACAGCATTTAGTTTTTTTTAATCCAAAATTCTTGGTACACCCATCAGCTGTACGCTGAACACCACATATACAATATACATGTTAAAACAACATTATTATCTCTGTTAACAGTTTCCTGATCTCCAGCAGGTTGTTTGTACTACTTTCCTCGATTATTCTGTTCTCGACGAAGTCCTTCTTGCAATCCTCCAAACATTGTTACATTAATTTCCATTACATTCGTTTCCTTTACATTAACTTTACATTCATTGTAAATGGTGTCATGTTTAAATTAATATCTTTGATAATTAATTAATAAATAATTAATTTCCTTATTTCCAGGTAGAAACATAACTGGAATTAGAATATCTCGAGGCTCCAGCAGAAGCGTTTTTATCCTGACTGGTGGTGAGATAGGAGCTGATTGGCTTTCACCCACCGTTATCACCTACATCGTTGATCAATTAGTGAGAGGTGAAGACCCTCAGGCTTTAGCTGCAAGCCAGGACTTTGAGTGGTATATCTTCCCCGCCATTAACGTTGATGGGCAAGAGTTTACACAGAATTCTGTTAGTATATTATTCTAATTTATATTCATAGGCTTCCGTTAGGTCGTTGTATTGTGAGAATTGTTTGAAATTCTTAAATCATCATTATCAGACTGACACGATAGTAACTGCTCTTTAGTATTTCTTTGTGGAAGCTGCATTCTTGGTCCTACGCTAGACTAATGCAGTTGTTGTCAACCTTTTATGTCTTTATATTGTTGATTCGAATTGATTCTGGGAAACAAACGGTTCATTTGTCGTTTTTTACTATAAGGCAATGAAGAATTTTTAACAACCCACGGCGGTTATATTCTTTCTATGCTTAAATTACTATTCTAGTAGTAAAATTAAATATTTGCCTTTATTTTCAGATTAGAGCTTGGATCAAAAACAGGCGACCAATCACATCAACGGCAATCGGTGTAGATGTGTCAAAGAATTGGAACTCTCAGTGGGGAGGTAATTTTTTTTTGCTTTGTCTACATAAATATTCAATTTGTAAAATAATAAATAACGCCACACTCAATGGCCTCCACACTAGGATTCCCTGTGTCGTGGGTCCAGCGACACACAAAGACAAATACAGACGCACATCCAGACCCGAACATACATTTGTCTTTTTTTTATTAAACAAATGTATAGGATTCCCTGTGTCGTGGGTCCAGCGACACATACAAAGACAAACACAGACACGCACATCCAGACCCGAACATATATTTGTCTTTTTTTTTATTAAACAAATGTATGTCCCGAACGGGGATCGAACCCGGGACCTTTTGCACAGCTAGTAGAGTCACTACCAACTGCGCCAATCGGTCGATCGGTCGATCAATAAGCTTATAAATACTTTGAAATAATGACCATTAAAGTAATTATTTCAAAGTTACTATGACTTACGCAAGAGTAGATTTAACACCTAATAAAATTACAAAAGAGCATTTTATAAAAATGGTCATCTTAAGTATTGCAATCAAACAGCCATTGGGTGCAGTCCACTGGCCTCGTTACCCCTCACAGAACACTTCCTTCAAATGTACTGCATTTCCCAATTTATCCTTTTCCATAATGCACGTACGTGTTTTGGTAGTGAGTGAGATATTTCAGAGCCTATTCCCATCCTATTCTATCCTATTTCTCCCCATTTTCCCAACGTTTTCTCCAAATCCATTCCCGTATCACCAAAGATAGGCACCGCAAACGGACGGGTGCCAACTTTGTGTTTCTGGACTGAAGTTGGCATGTACCGCTTCTATCCATGGACGACAGTATCCACTTACCATCAGGTGAACTGTATGTTTATCGGCCGCCTTCATCCTATGAAAAAATAAGATTTCCTCTAAATTTACTTGAAATTTACTTGATTTACTTGAACTTATCGATGTGTTTTCATTCCGACAAGTCTATGTAATTTGTATTTGTTTATGTGTCTCCAGATCCAGGTCACACGGAAGTCCTAGTGTAGATCACTGAACGTGTCATTTTCTAATACCGTCAAAAATATTATTTCCAGTTAGCGGAGCAAGTTTTATACCTACCGCTGACAACTATATAGGTCTTGGACCGTTCTCCGAGCCGGAAACCAGAGAGTTCTCCCGCTTCATCGAAGATTTTAGCCCTAGAATTGTTGGATTCCTGAATTTCAGGTCTTTTGGACAAAGGCTGTTGATACCCTTTTCCCATACTACTGATCACATCTATAATTATGATGAGATGGTAAGTAATCTAATAAGAAAGAGTAAGTAAATTTACTTGGAAGCGCAGAGTGAATACAGTGTGATATTCTGAATTCCGTCCAATCTTATCAAGAGAAGTTTGATGAGATAAAGAAAGTCTATGTATGGTATGACGACCTATTGGAAATAAAAAGCGCTGATTAATATAGAATACCTACTCGTTATTAAACGAGCTAGCTAAATAAACTCGTTAATAATAATAAAATTAATAAACCAGGTATATCCAACTAGATCCGAATCTCAACTTTTAGTTTCAGAAAAGATTCGCATTTGTTTAACTTGTGTGAATAAAGACATTTATTGTTTTGAATTGTATATTAGTCTACGGCTACATACCTACTATTTAAATACGTCTGTAACTCACATATTTGAGACATACTATTGAAAAAAAAAATGATTTAATATGTAATTCATATTGAACATTATAGCATCAGTATCTATTACTAAGTCATGGGTAAAATTGTGGGAAATATGTTAAATTCCCATAATAAATCACACCCTAAGTAACTACCCAGTGGAAGTGTGTTTTTTAGGTCAAACTACAATGTTCGATTTTCTCGAAATGTACTTTTTTGGCATTGAAGTTTGTAATTTTACCCCTGAATGATTTTTATCTAACCTGTCGTTTTCTTAGTGTTATCTGGTCAGACATCTATTCTAATTTCCAAATCTGCCCATAACTCCAACTATTTTAACCCCTTTTGCTTGGACTCCCACATGTATGCAGACCTAAGTCTCGTATGTCAACCTACACCTTTGCTTCGCGTTTTGATATAAGTTTCACTCCCGTGTGGAAGCACACTAAATTGACCAATAGATCAATAGACAAAGCATCTAATTTTGATGTTATCTGCTTTCTTCTCTTCACCCTAAGGTTGCTTGGAAGAGATCGCTTTGGCGATAAGGTTCTACTTTTCGTATTACTTACTTAAGTTCAATTGCGTTGAGGTAAATTATATGCGTAATTTGATTAAGTAATTACTCTTGCGAAAAATAAACATTTTGTTAGAATAATAGATACAATCCTTCCAAGGACCATAACCCCGTTTTTTAAAAAATGAAAATAGGCGGTCGAGCATGCGGTCCCACGTGATGGTAAGTGTTACCGCCGCCCATGGACACCTGCAATACCCGGGGGTATGCAGGTGCGCCGCCGACCTTGCAAAATCCTATTCACAGCTTTCTTGAAGAACCCCATATCGTAGCTTAATGGAAAGACCTCAGAGACCTCTTGATGCATTGCGTTCCACAGCCTATGGGTTCGCGGTATAAAAACGGTTTTGAACCATACGCGACACTTCCGTATTGAGGAAATGTGGATGGACCTCACTTTTGTGACGAGGGGTGCGATTGTAGAAACCCGAAGTGGCTATTATATTGAATAAATAAAAACATCACGAAATAATAGTACACAATTCCATTTCTGTCTCCTAAATAACGCACATAGCAAGGGCAAGTCGAAAAGATAGATTCCTAACTATTAGAATAAAAATTTTGAACAAATGTTATTGAGCTGGATAAATTTTATCCAACAACATATCTCTTGTGTATTATATATAACCCTTGATATTTTTACTTTTTAAAAAGTTAATTTTTCATAATTTTAGTCAGCCTTAGTCGAAATGTTATTGGTTTTTTTTCATAATTCGAAAGTGAATAATACGTGATCTCCGCATTAAGTAGATTGTTTTCGAAATATCCTTAAAAGTACCTATCGGTAAATTTGAAACCAATTTAAACAGGTCTCAATATCTGCTCGGGGGTATCTTTGGAACTACGTATTATTATAACTAACTACGTATTGGAACTAAATCGATTGTGGATTATTTTGCCAAAAATATTTTTTTTGTTCAGATCTTTATCGGGCGAAGAGCCATGGGAGCATTGTCAGTGAGATATAACACACATTATCAAGTTGGAACTCCTGCAGAAGTATCTGGTAAGATATGTTAGATATATATAATATTATGTTCTGATCGATTGGTATCAACCTAAACATCAGTCTAGTAAGACGCAATGTCTCTTCAGACCCTGGACAGGTTTTAAAAAGATTGGGATCGTCGACAATTAAAACACTACTAATAAACATTTTTCTACTTCAGATGGTGCTACAGGCAGTTTAGCTGATTGGGTGAAGCACCGCTTCAACCCTCCAGTTGTAGCCACATATCTCCTTCGAGACACGGGCGCATGGGGCTACACACTCCCAGTCAACCAGGTGGAACCGTCCTGTGAAGAAACCTTCGACTCCGTGATGGCCATCATCAGAGAAGCCAAGCTCATCAACGTGCTGTAGAGAATGAACGTTTAGTTAACGATTTAAAAAAAAAAATCATAGTTTAACTACACATTAATATGCACTTGATATTTTTTTAACGTCAGAAATACAGTATTAGAGGTAGCCAATTTTTTTTAAAATTTTATCATGTTTTTCACTGCTGTCTATGATATTTATTCTGAAAGACTTAAGGATATTTGATAAATATTTGGTGATTTGGTAACCATTGAAAGCAGAAAGAGCCTTCACCCACAGCTAGTAGGTAAATAAAACAGAGTGTGAGATAGGCCTAACTGATGATAAATTGTTCTCTGTGTGCTTGCGCAATGCTAATAAATTAAAATACCGATTGCGTCAGGACATCGAGATCAAACAACACTGTCAAAATGAATACAAAAAAATAACCATCCACTTTTATGTTTATATATTCACACATAACACCCAGAGAAGACAACCGACTCGATGAAAATCAAAGACAAAGAATAACTGCAGACCAGTCCTACCAATTGATCGTGATAAGTTCATGTGAAAATACGTGGTTAGTTGCACATTCTGATCTTGCGCATGGTGTTCACGAAAGTATTCCAGAACCACTGGGACTGTTCGAATCGACTAAATTACTTCACTCTCACAGCCTCACAGCTCAGAGCTCACAGCGTGCTCGTTTCCGTTGCCAGAGTCTATCCCTCATCCCGTCCATTTTCCTTCCTTCGTCCCATTTTCCATTTTACAAACCTTATTCCAAATTCGAATACTTGAATTATTGTATTAGACAGCGTTTCTAAGAATGTGTCAGTGATCATTAAAAATCACCATAATATCATTATCAATTATTGGCATTGCGGTGGAAAATTTCAAATATAATCACGAATGCATCGACATTCATTGAATATATCTAATGCTATCTAATACAAAGGAATGTATCCAACTCTATGTAGACATATCTATATTTTAAGCCGTTTATTTAATTATTAACAAATAGTCAACTTTTTACTATTAAAGTCTAGACATTGAATTTCTAGATAAATAAATTATCACTGATAATTTATCGGTGCCGATAAATTTTAATACAGTATCATTGCGCATAATATAAGATCAATAAAAAAAAAGTCTTTATCTACCGCTGAATTATTCTAATGGACTTAACAGTAATAAATAGTGTGCTGTGAAAACTCAAGAGTACAATATTTTTAAATTAATCAAACATATTTAAAATAGTGGACTCAACCTTACAACAACTAACTAATATAGTAAGTAATTATCTTTTTTATATTTGTTATTTTATTTTTTGGATGCTTACTTCATTCGCAACCATAAATATTGCATTTGTGTTGTCCATGTCATAAATATTTGATCCATTGTAGTTCAAGCTTAACAATAAAAAGGCTCTTTCTGAACTATCAACATGAAATAAACGGCTCAAGTACAAAATATATACAAAGGTATATACAAACATATACAAATATATACAAATATATAAAATATATATAAATATATATATATATATATACAAATATATACTTTGTATATACAAAGTACAAATCTATATTTTGTATATAGACGTGACACGTAGAATATATACATATGCACGAAAAGGGATTATAATATTTCTCTATCTTATACTTTTGATAATAATTTGTAATAATCCTTTCAGGTAATTATGTTAAACAAATCGATCATTGTCTTTATGTTAATCTTTTGTTATGGACAATGCGAGAAAGTTCGATATGACAACTATGCTCTTTACAACATGATCCCAAACAACGTGAAGCAGTTAGAAATTCTTCAATCAATGATGGAAAATAGAGAATTAAACTTTCTGGAGGAGCCGAGTAAAGTTGGAGGTTTAATCAGCGTTCTCACTTCACCAGGCTATAGGAACACGCTTGATGAGATTCTGAAAGCCAATGAAGTCGATGTTGAAGTACCCTTTCAGAATTTTCAAGAGTAAGCATCAAAAAAAATAGCTTTATTTTAAGAGAAATAATAAAAATGAGTAGCATACAATTACTGAATGCGTAGTAAAACGATAGCGTAGTAAAAGGGTGAAGGCTGATGATGAAGGGTGATGTAAAGGCTATCTGGTGACAATAAAGAAAAAAGTAACCCGTGAAACGCTATTCCGTCGACTTCATAATGATATTCTTAGTAATTTAAAGTGATTTGCTTCAGTTATTAAAAAAAATGTAAAGCATAATTTGCTGCTCGTTTAAATACAAGCCATATTTTAAATACAATCAACGGGGATTAATGTTTCTTTATTTATTTCAGAGCAATCAACAATCAAACTGTTGGCACTTATGTACGAGGGAACGTAAATTCTATGACCTGGGATGCTTACTTCACTTTAGATGATATTTATACCTGGCTAGATGACCTTGCATCAGACAAACCCAATAGTGTCACTGTAATTGTTGGGGGGTCTTCCTACGAAGGTCGTGAGATTAGAGGAGTTAAGATATCTCACGGTAGTGGTAGAAGAAACATTTTTATAGAGGCTGGTATACATTCAAGGGAATGGATATCACCGGCTACAGCCAATTACATTATAAGTGAACTTCTTTATAGTAATAATGCTGAAAAACAAGCTGCTGCAAATGATTTTGATTGGTATATATTTCCAGTTACCAATCCCGATGGGTACATTTGGACATTTGTGGGGGTAATAAAATTTTACATGATACTATTAAAAACTTAAAGAAATTATTCTACAGTAAAATGGAAACTAAATGGATGTTATCATTTCCAGGATAGATTATGGCGCAAAAGTCGAAGACCTGTAGGAACCGAATTTGGAATAGATTTAAACAGAAATTGGAACAGTAATTGGCTTCGTAAGCATTATATCTCTTTCTTACCTTAGTCTCGTTTTTATGTATATTTATCGTGGAAAATACTTCATTTAGGCTTCACATTATTGAATTTTATCAGTTCCACCATAATCAACGTTAAGGCTTCTTATAAAAATACCTATATATCTTCAATTCAAATCTAAATCATCTATTTGCCATATATGGGTACAGAAATAGTTGTCAATAAATATAGTCCGCCATATTCCACCTCTAATCTAGAGCATACAAATGTAAGCAATAAATATAATTAAAGAAATCATCCAATAATCATACATCTTATCTCACCCAAAAAGTAATATGGGGGATTCCCGTGGATGTCATAAACGGCGCCTAAGAGATAACAAAGCGGCTACCACAAGCCCAGAGGAACTACACCACCTCTGAAAGAGTGGACTCGCCAACCTGCTTAGCCGGCGTGGTGTTTTAAAGCCATACATCCCTCATCCACAAGACAATGTGCATAAGGAGGCCCATGTCCAACAATGGACACTGAAAGGGCTGGTTGCAGGTGTTATGAAAGAATATTAGGATGTCCATGAATCAGTGAATGTAATATCTAAACAAGAACAATTAAACATATATAATTTATGAAATCTTGTTAAAATAAAGAGTAGGTAATAGAGAAAAAATGTTTAATGGTCGTTTTGATTTTGTCCACTGATTATTGCCGGAGAAGCTGTAGTGACTTATGAGTCGGCTATAAAGCTAGATACAGCTATAATCGTAAATCAATTTTTTTATGGTTATTTTTCAGTTTTGGGTTCCAGTGTCAACCCGTCTAGCAATACTTATGCTGGCGATGGACCGTTCTCAGAAATCGAGGCGAGATCACTATCTACTTACATAGAAAGCGTAGCGCATCAAATGGACATGTACATTAGTTTCCATTCCTCTGGACAGCTTCTGATGATTCCCTATGGAAATACAACCGATGCTCTAGACAACTACTATGATGCGGTAGGTAAAATCGTTATTTTAATTTTTTTGGATTTTGTAAGCAGTATGCATCTTGTACCTATCTAATTATATCCTATCCGTAAAAAAATTAATAGTCAAGTAGCAGCCAAGTGAGTTAGGAACTGATGAGACCTCATCTTTTTGATGCTCATTTAAAAATGATCATTTAAATCCACTAAAACGTAAATGACAAAAATTGTCTGCCTACGTCAAAGAGTTTCTGGCCTTTGTTTAAAAAAAGCAAGGGACGAAAGAAGAAAATAAATTATGTAATGAATTGTTAATCGTTTGTAGGTAAGAATTGGCAGAAACGCCGCTAGAGCTTTAGCAGTGAGGCATGGAACAGTTTATGTTACAGGGAACATAGCTGAAACGATTTGTGAGTACCTATTCATTACTAACATCAGAATTTAAGATGATCAGAATGAAGTTATATCCCCATTGGTTTTACTGACAAAGAAAAACATCACTTTAGTTTTATTCGTTTATTTTAATTTACACAAGAGGTATATGACTATATGAGTAGCCCTATTTAGAAATAACTAAACTTTTCAATGTATAATTCTGAGTTAAATCTGATTCAACGGCCTCGATGATTTTGTAAAGGATAGTCGTAGTCACTATAAACAAAAAAGCTTGGGAGACCATGGTGAGACTTTTCCCTAGTAGTGCAGAGACGTTATAGGCTACAAAAATAAAAACCTGAATATTAAGGACTAAGTTCTAGAGTACGCTTACATAGAAAAAAATAGGCTAATGATGATTCAGGAGTATATGACACCATATAGAACCATAAGCTCTCTAATTATTTCTACAACCAATGTCACCTTCACCAATAGACCGACTTATTATACGATTTTCAAAATTTCCCAAACGAAAATCTTTATCCGTATACCGAATTTCCTATATCCTTTACAGATCATGCAACTGGTACTAGTGTTGACTGGGTGAAAGAAAAACTGAGGGTTCCACTGGTCTACCTCTATGAATTGAGAGATAAGCCTCATCTAAATGGGCACCTTCTACCAGCTGAACAAATTCTAGAGAACAATTTGGAAATTATGGATTCTGTACTGGCACTTATACGTGAAGGTCGCACCTTAGGATACATGAATGATTCCTCAACAACTAAACTATCGTTATTTATGATGATGTTTGGAATTTTTATGTATGCTCTTCAATAATTGTAATAATTCATTAATAATTTTAATAAAATTCCTAGAGTTATCTTTTGGTATTATTAAAATAACAACGTCATGCCCTTATCTCGATGCCATTTAGATAATAACAGTCAAATCCAAAGTTATAAATTAATTTGATCTGAATGATTATTGTAATTTATTATAATCATGCATAAATAAAGCGATAAGCAATTTACGTTTCTGATAATCATCCACCGAAGGTTATTGATCGTCACTTAAAAACAAACAGAGTAAAGAGGAGGAAGGAATTATTCCAAAACCTTCCTAAAAATGTTAAAAATAGCAGTTTTATTTACAATAGTTATAGCAAAATCTGCAGTTTCTGAAAAACTGCGTTTTGACAATTACACTGTTCATAAAGTTGTCCCAGAAAATGTAGACCAAATAAAAATACTTCAGAATCTACAAGAGAGTGATATTAGATTCGACTTTTGGAATGAACCAGTACCCTCGGCGGATTTTATTACAATCATGTCAAGTCCAGAAAACAGGGGAGATCTGGAAAGTTTTTTTAATAGAAATAATATAAAGGCACAGACTACTATTTCCAACGTACAAGAGTAAGAAACTATTTATATTTATTAAGTTGACATTGATAACTAAACATTCGAAAAATAATAAACTTATTGTTAATTGATAGATCTGAGTTTGGAATAAAAACAATTAAGATTGCAGAATAAATAACTTCTACTTTTTCAAATCCTGTGGATACAAAGTAAGTGAATAATTTGCTGAACAATTTTAAACAAGAAGTCTCATGAGTTACATGTATTTTGATGCAAGTATCGTAATATATAATATATCGTAATAATTGTAATATATATGCCACTTCCCATTACATAAAGTGGGCTGCCGGCCTTCATGTCACTTATTGCGTTATATCTATTTATTAACTAAGAGCTTATATTGTTTCTAGATATATTGACAGAGAAACCCTAAAAGACTACACAAGAGGTAATGCCAGAAGCATGACATGGGATGGATTTTACGAGCTAGAATCTATAAACGCGTGGCTAGATGATTTAGCTACTACATATCCTACTATAGTCAATGAGATCATAGGTGGTAGATCTTATGAAGGTCGCGATATAAAAGGAGTGAAATTATCCCACGGTTCAGGAAAGAGGGCCATATTTGTAGAAGGTGGGATACATGCCAGGGAATGGATCTCTCCATCATCGGTATGCTTCATCCTGAATGAGTTGCTTACTAGTGATGATGAAGAAACTATGGCAGCAGCGAGAGACTTCGATTGGTATATCTTTCCTGTCTTCAACCCTGATGGGTACATTCGGACTTACACTGGGGTAAGTGGAGAAACAATTGCTATCTTAACTAGGCTTTTTAGATTTTTAACGAGGCCTGAATATGGCTTTTGTCGCACTTTGTTCTTATCCTTATTGATGATAAATTTGATTACTCTGGACTTGTGATGAGTGACGTTGCGATAGGTATTAGATGTGCGTCACAATATACCATAACAAAATAGGTATGTATATACTGTGTATTTCCTTATTAATAATTAAATGGGGATATTTGAATTCCAAGATTACTGATACGTAAAAGTTAAACCTGTTTTTTCAACCTGTACCATAGTCTATATTAATAAAGAGTTTATTTTTTGTTTAAATGTAAAAGATGCTTTAATGTCAAAAACTGCGAAACCAATTTTGAAAATTTCTTCACCTTTAAAATATTCCCTAGGAAAATCTTATGTCACTCGAGTTAAACCAGGTTTAGTTGAGTAAATAATTATATGTTTACATTTTTTAATGAATCAGTCACTCTACATAACATATGATATGTTATGTAGAGTTTTAGTAACTGCTTATTTTTTGTCATTCATTTGAGGAAGTACTATCTCAGGTATATTACGTGGGGGTTTGGAAGGTTTGCCCTTCATATTTCTTTAGAAAAGTGTATTAACCTTGATTTTAATGGGATTGTAGATTTGACCTCCATGTGAAGTCAGTCAGTAAAGTATATCTTCAATTCTTTTTCTATACTCTTATTTCAGAACAGAATGTGGCGTAAGAATACGCGTCCTATCACTGCAACTGCAATTGGAGTTGATTTAAATAGAAATTGGAACAGCAATTGGCTGGGTAAGCGCATAGTTCACATATAATATACATTAAATTAAGAGTACAGAAATATACTGACAGCATAAAAGTTATAGACATAGCTTATAGAATCAGCAGATCGTACCTGATGCAGGATTTATAACCGATGTTGTAGACTGAAATGAAATTTCGTACTAAAAAGCGCACTGTGTACTCCGGCCCTATGGATCGACTACTTCAAGAAGTTCGCCGGTAGTGGCTGGATAAGAAAGGTAGAAAATTATGTGGTAGTGAGTCTTGGATATATTCAGCAGTGGAGAGACATAGGCTGATGGTTTGGTACAGAAATACACAAGTATGGTACACCTAAACGGCACAGAGGCATTTGGAGGTAAGCGGATACCGTTCTACCCAAAATCAGCAGAAAAGTGTTACTTACTAAACTTTCAAAAATCGATTTACTTTATCGAATGTAAATACACTACTTGCAAAAGAATAACCAATCAGTAAGTCATAAATAGTCTTTAAGTTAAAATAGTATATGTATGTTGTATGAACAGAAAAAGGTTCCAGCATAGTGCCGACAAACGAAGCATACGCTGGACCGGGGCCTTTCTCTGAAATTGAGAGCAGGTCACTGTCCGCCTACCTCAGAACTATCGGGGACCAAATAGACCTGTATCTATCTTTCCATTCGTTTAGCCAGCTGCTGCTGTTACCTTTTGGTAACTCATCAGAACCAGTTGGCAATTATCATGATGCGGTGAGTAACTTAATGGAAATTAGATTCAGTTACTTTTAATTTGTTTCAAATATTTTTCTGTTAAATAGTAATATAAAAATTAAAATATAGGTAATAATTAAGATAAAAAAGCGCGCTCCACGAGCAGGAAGAATTTCGGTCATCGGCATGAGGTCATGAGGTTATTGAACCTTAATATGAGTTGTCTAATAAAGTGGTCGGTGATTGACGATTTCATACAAATCTCTTTTCCAACCAGTCTTGGCTGATCTCATGTCAATGACCGCAAGTCTTCCGGCTCGTGGCGCGCGCTTTAAATGTTTTCTTCCCGAGTGAGTGGTACTCATTGGTTCTTTTAACTGTAATGTACCTTCTCTTATGTTTAAATCAATATGTACATTGTACGTTTATCTACAGGTTATATAACTACTTGTTGTTGTATATATAGTTCCTGCGTGACCTCTTAATTAACACGAACGTTTTTCGAGCGTAGGCGATGAACGAATGACAACGCCTCGATATCGTCACGGCATTTTTACCAAGGAGATATCGCCGCACCACGATATCGCCATGACACGTAAAGCAAAACGCTGCTATAATGACACAACGATGTCGTGACGATGTCTTTCGCTTATCGCTTACGCTCGAAAATCGCTCGGTGTGATATGGCCTCATGCATAAACAGAATAACTTAATATAGCAAGGATAAATAGGACAGAAAATTACTTATTGATTAATATGTAATAACTGAAATCTAATGATTTATAGAGATAGATAGTGATCACAAAGACAATTTTCAAAATAGCTTTAAACAATCATTTATATTCACCAATTCAAGACTTTCAAGGATGAATCATACATGAGTAATGAATCTTACATGATTCAAAATCGCAAAAATAACTTTTTCGTGCTTTCAGATGAACATCGGCAGACGAGCGATGGGTGCCCTATCGGTCAGATATGGAACCCAGTATGTTACTGGAAACATAGCTGAAGCTATATGTAAGTAACGAAGTACGTCTAAATGAATAGCGGTAATCATCACCGATCATTTTATCGCCCACTGCTGTTCACAAGCCTTTGTGCACTTTGTGTTGTATGCACATATATATCCCTCAGTATCCAGCCTTAAAACGCCACGTTGGCTAAGCGGGTTGGCGAGTCCACTCTTTGAGAGGTGGTGTAGTTCCTCTGGGCTTGTGGTAGTCGCTTCTTTATCCCTTAGTCGCCTTTTACGACACCAACGGGAAGAGGAGGGGTAGTGCTATTCTAAAGGCGGCCAATTAATTACCTGTAATTAATTAATTGTTTAAAAATGATAAAATAAAAGTTTTTCAATGCTTCATAAAGTTTTTTTATAGAGGAGGTGACATTGCAGTGGGGGGATAGTGCACGCTGCATCCACAACCGCTGAGCGCACTCGGCTGGCCACGTTACCCCTCTCTCAGAGAAGACTACCTTGAAATGTACTGCATTTCCTACTTTATCGTATTTCCCCAATTTACGTACGTGTTTCGGTAGTGAGCAAGGTATACCAGATTTCATTCCCATCACATCCTATCCTTTAATCTGCAAAGGTAGGCAGAGTATCCGGAGGCGTGCCAACGTTTGTCATTCCGGACTGATGTTGGCATGTATTGCGGATGTCTATGGATGACAGTATCCACTTACCATCAGGTGAACTGTATGCTCGTCTGCCGCGTTTTTTCTATAAAAAAACCTTAAACAAAAAAATACATTTACGATACATACCAACATCAGTTAGAAATGACGACGTTTAGCACGTCCGCAATAATCGTTGTCTAATTTTGAGTATATCAAATCGGTGTAAACGTTTGAAAAAATGCCAAATACATCTCATCAAGCTCTATATTTTTTAATAAACACTTTTTTCTAAAACTTAGGAGAATCTTCTCTGAGACAACCTTGCCATTGGTATTTTTTCGATATTTTCAGATGAAGCCACCGGCGGTAGCATAGACTGGGTGAAAGAGCACCTAAATGTACCCTTAGTGTATTGCTATGAGCTCAGAGACCGTGGGACCTATGGCTTCATCATGCCTGATGAGGAGATCCTGCCCAATAATTTGGAGGTCATGGACTCAGTATTGGAGTTGATCCATCAAGCGAAGAGGTTTGGGTACATGAATAATGGAAGTGGGCTTCAGGCATCAGTTGTGATTTTGATCTTGATGACGGTCCTGCACTTTTTCTAGAATTAAATAAATGGAAAATAAATTAAATAAGCTGCAGAAATACTTGAAGTGGCAGCAAATCGTCGTACTTTGGCAGATTTGCGGACTCTTTAATGCCATTGTAAATAATAATATCATCCATTCTGTCAACCATACGATGGAAAGATACGGAAACATCAGTTTTTTGTCCCCCATTTAAAGCTTGACCAGAAAACCAAAAAAAACTTGCTGTGGGGGCGCCACTTACTTTTTTCATAGCTAGTTAGTGTTATCAGTAGAAGATATTAGTTTTATTAGTTTCACGCATCGTGGCGAGGTTTTTTATTTTCTTGGTCAGGCTATATTATTGCTCGAACGTACCGTCGACAAGAATGATGAAACTTACAAGGAATCATTCAGGAATTCAGGGTGGCTTTTGGGAAAAAAATTAGATCGTATTTGCATGATAAAATTGGTCAATCTGTATCCAACTAAATTTATTTATTGTATTAATCATCCATACGCACTGAATTCTCACACACGCACCCTCACTGACACACACGCACAATAAACACATAAGCTAAGTCATGTCTTTGTATGATTTTTTACAGGTAGTATAAAAAAGTGGGCAATAATAAAAGTTATATAAGCAATTACTTATCATTTGTTGAAACATTAGTAGGCATGGCATAGGTAAAATAAAATAAGTAGATTTCATCTTACATTTAAGTTCTCTGGTGGACAATAAGCATATCCGCCAATTTTGTGTTGACATTCTTGGAAATTAAAAAATATTTATTTTAATAACTAAAATATAGTTGTCTTGTTGATCATGATTTGCAGTTCATTGAAGTACTTTCTTCTTGTTCGTTTAAATATAAGTCGAAATATATTGATATAATATGCTGTAATTGTTTTATTTGTTGGAGGCTCTGGGTGCTAGACTGAAGAGCTTGTTAATTCTTCATTAATCGACGCTGTTTTCTTCTAGTGTTGTAAAAATGAGCGTTCCAGAATTCAAGTACTAAGTCGTAGCTAATGAACGTTAAGAACCTTAACTTTAACCGTTTTAGACTCGAGGTTCTAACTTCAAGAGTTTAAGACCGTTAAAAGTTACAAACGTTAAAAATTTGGTTCATTAGCGCCCTCTTAGCGCCCAAGCGTCGAGCGCCTTAAACAAAACAGAAAAACCAAAAAAAGGGGAAAATCTCTATAAAAAATCCTCTTACTGGAGAGTTCGTCAGTGATCCGTAGCCCGCATTGGAATGTCGCTCTTGCTCCCAGTTGTACTAGGGTTACCCAGACATAAGGGTCACTGCCTAGGTGGAGAGTATAGTTCCCTCATTGGCCGCCAAACATCTGACCGGAGCCGGCCGCGATCCCAGTGGACGTATGCGAATAGCGCTCCCGTGACCCCAGCCCAAGGTGGCGAGGAGGACTAAAACACGGTGGGGTTTCAGCCGGTAAGAGTCCGGCCCCCGCGCCTCTTTACAGGCGGAGGGGTATCCATGAGGATTTCCTAACGTAAAACAAAGGTAATGACCGGGCGCCTAGGCGGGGAGCCGCGCGGCCGACACGCGTAGAATGACATACCAACTCGTACTTACTAGAATGAAAAAATAACCTATTTTAAAAGCTGGTAGAAACGAGTTTACTCTTGATACCGAAGAACCCGTTTTCGGCTTTTGAGTTATTTCAGTGACAATTTGTATAATTACACATTGTTTTCAAACCAAAAGTCATAAAACTGTAGCTACTTGAATAGCTGAAAGGAACAATTTCTACAGAAATCTTTTATCAGATTTTTCACTTTAACTTCCATCGACTCTTTTAAAATAAATCGTAGAGAAAGACAACAGTTGCCACCTGTTCGAATCCTTTTCGAACAGCTCGGGCTTTAACTTAAAACTTTTAAGCTGAGCTAACTCTCATAATATTAGCTTTCAGCATTGCGATTGAAACTTAAGTCAAAGTTTCCGTTTGAATTTTGCTTACATGACTACATTCTGTGGAAGTACTAATACGGATAAAGTTAGGTTAATGCAGATGGTTACGGAGAATCCTAAAAGTTTTGGTTCTTTTTCGAATTTGGCTGGAATATAGTGTTATGGAAAAGCAATTAACATGTTTCCTCGCAAAAAAACTAAATTCTACGCAAAAGTTTCAAACATGTTGTAAGTTCCGCAGAGAAAAGTCCTTTTACATGTTGCGTAGTTAACATACTACACCATCAGTCTAGATAGACATGTTAGATTTATAGCAAAGATAGATAGTCTTTACAAAATTATTTTAAGACAATTAAAGGCAATCTCTACGGAGCATTTTTGAAGCCGGTTTTTGTTTTTTAATGTTCATGCGTGCATATTTTCTTACAATGTTTTTCTTCATCGTTGATCCGCTTATAATTAAACAGTTAAAAACTATGCTTAGGTACAAGTTTAATGCAGAGTCTGGGTTCGAACGCAGATACTATGAAGGTGAATAGGTACCCTTCAGCGGTCACCACTACAGTTCCAATACATTCTTAGCCAACATTATTATTAGCCAAGGATTGGCTCCATACATTTATAAGCCAATCCTTGTCCGCAAGTATATGATAAGAGGTTCTGTAAATACGAACCCACTTTTGCGATTAAAACTGAGTCGTAGTTCTATTGAGTGAGCTCCACAAAACACCATGTGAAGATTTAGCCTCCGGCCATTAAGCTATATGAGGATGGTCAGTGGAAATGGACGGGCTTATGCTAGATTAAGCTGAAACAAAAATAATTTCTTGTTGAAAAAACACGAGAAATCTCAAAATGTGATATAACGCCTGCGTGATCATACCCATTTATAATTAAATAAAATGTTGAGTCGAAGTTAGATATGAAGTGATCAGGAATTAAGACGCAAATTACGTAAAGTAAAAGGTTTGTTCAACCGACAAGGAGGCCCGACGGACATCGACTATAGAAGCATGTGTCTCCGTACCGAATCCCCCTGTATAATGTGGTTTCTCCAAATTTATTCAAATTAATTGTACCACATAACAGTTATAGCTTTGGGAGTAGAACAATGGAGGGAATGACAAAAATACTTCAAGAATGGAAGGAAAATTACAATTTTATTTATT
The DNA here is from genome assembly GCA_943735995.1 of Sesia bembeciformis. Lineage (NCBI taxonomy): Eukaryota > Metazoa > Arthropoda > Insecta > Lepidoptera > Sesiidae > Sesia > Sesia bembeciformis. The sequence continues at coordinate 2,907,557 of OX031042.1, forward strand.
TAAGATACGCTTACCAACTAGAGTACACACGGATACATTTTATTACAACATTATACCTAATGACTCATTTGTACCCACGTATGCAGCTACGATGGGTATGCACTTCTTTCACATTAAACATAAACTAAATTTATTTATATATGTAATTATTTAAATCAATGTTAATGTAAATTTTACTATGAGGTATGTGAATTTATTAATTTTTTTTAAAATCAAATCTTTTTTAATTATATGTTGGTTTTATATTTACCTAACAAACTGTGTTTTATATACTAAATCAGGTCTGAACACTTATAATAAAGGTATTTGTTTACCTTTTTTTCTTACTCGATATTTCGGCACCGGGTAACACCAGCCGTGGGCACGAGTTGACTGATGAGTCGGGTAATCCAGGACGGGAACTGCGAGCATTTTTATCAACTACCCACATTTAACCTTAACATACGGAAAGGCTGCAAAACACTACACTAACAAGGTCCGCGGACGTATTCGACGATACATCGCAAGGTTTAAATTTATTAATGACTAGATTCCACGACGACGACAGTTCATATCCATCTTTCCGATTAAAATTTTTGTATTTCTTAATTTCAACAACAAACAGTGTACCATACAATAGTATACAAAAATGAAAATATATTTTTAGAGATTGTTCTCTTCCGCACACCGCGGATCGCGGAACCTCGTCTCGGCCGCGTTATCGCGATCGCAGGTTCTTTGAGCCACGCGCCTCAGGCCACTCGGAACTGCGCACGGATACCTTCTTTGTGGTGCAAGTCAGAAGTTGTATTGAAGAGATTCTGGAAGCTGATGTGGAAGGATGTCAATTCACATGAAAGACATTCGTGTTTATTAAATAGGTATAAGACGCTGTGGTGTTTGACCCCTTATAGATAATTATATTTATAAGCTATATAGCACGTAACAAAAATAAAAGTGCAAGTAACAAAGCCGTGTTTGTACTGTTAATATCTTTTGGAAAATAGTCGTTGCATATAAAATACGGACGAGGGAGAGCCCAAAACAACAATTTTTGATGTTTTAGTCTGTCTGTCTGCCTGTCTGTCCGTCAGTCTGTCTGAACGCGCATCACGTAAAAACCACTGCATGATGCTTCAAACTATTAAGTCCACTTTTTGTCACTCTGTATAATAAAGAATAAATAAATATATAGATGTGTGACGTGACACAATCACACTACACGGAGACGATATGTGATTATATTTGTAGTTGTGGCTGCCTTATCAGTAGGTACCTTGTCTACAAATAGTAATCTACGGTTAGTACTTACTTACTAAGATATTCACTGAGTAAATTTAAAATTTCAATGTACACCTACTTTTATGTGACACTGTAGTTAATAATATATTCAAAAATATTAGAAATAAAACTGGACGAGGTCCAATAATTCACCTACTAAAACTATCCTGCGATATCTCAGGCCATAGGCATTGGAAGTATTTACCATCAGTAAAAATAATATCTATACATATAATAAAATGGTAACAGGCCGGTGTCTGTACATTATAGATATTGAAAAAAAACTAATATAGGGGGGTCTTTATTAGAGCAACAGAAGCCAAAACAACAGTTTTTAGAAATTTCGTCTGTCTGTCTGTATGTTTTGTACACGCATCACGCAAAAACTACTGCATGGAATTGAATGCAGTTTTCAACGATGTATTGCTAGAGGTCTAACTTAAAATATAGGCTCCATTTTACCGCAGGAAAATATCTTATTTCCGATTGTTTTAAATTTAATAGACCGAAGCGAAGTGAGGGCGGGGGTCGCTAGTCACAAATAAATATACAAAGCCTTCATTATGAATATCTTGATGTAAGCGTACGCATTATGAGTCTTGATGTAAAAAAATCTAAAAGTTATGTTATATTATCTAAATGTTAGAAATTCTGTATAATACATATGGTCTTCTGTTGTCATAGTAACGGTCCCGTTTATTTGTAAGCATTCAGTTTTCCAGTTTTATAAATATATTATTATAACTAGACACAGACTAATGATTGAACGGTATTTCTTAATTAATAATTTATTTAAGTTTCACAAGTGTCTTTGAGTTATGACGTTTTAGAAAATAGTTTAATTAAGAGACACCATTGAAATATATAAATAGTTAATAAGTTAATGATAAGTGATTTCAGTTTACTTTTTGATCTTTTTATCTAAAATTTGTAGGACCGCGACGGCATAACAGCTGTGCAATAATTTGAATGTTATCTCTAATTAACTGTTTTAAGCGAATAAATTTAATTTGAATTTGAAATTAAAGATAGAAAACGGATGCTACATGAGCGCGTCAGCCCCAGGAGCTGGTCTAGCGCATGTTCCGTTTGACATTACAGCGAAACAATTGAAAAATGAAATTGAAAGCAAACATACCGGAAGGCCGATTTTCGAGAATACTTGCACAGCTCCTAATCGTCAATGAAACTAATTATACAGCATATGTTTAAAGAAGTAAAATGAGTAAATTTTTAACTACGGTTGGGATGGCATCAAGTCTTCACGTGGATGTCGTAAAAGACGACCGAGGAATAATCAAGCCGCTACCACAAGCCCTGAGGAATGACACTAACTACCTCTAAAAGAGTGGACTCGGCAACCCGCTTGACCAGTGTGACGATTCAAGGCCATACATCCCTCATTTATAAGACAATGTACATGAGAAGGCCCGCGTCCAGCAGTGAATGATAAAAGTACTGGTGACGGACTAATATGCGGTTAAATTCCGAGCATATGCGGTTAAATGCATCTGAATTTATGTTAGGTTTCGATAAACAATAGCATCGGAATACAAGCGCTTTTGTGTTATTAAACCTGTGTCCAGTTGTTAACCCAACATTTTCACGGCAGAGCACTCAACGGTAATGGATTTGGCGGGAATTAATTATTTTCACCGCGTTCTCTCATGTTTCTCTAGAATTTTCCATGTGTGAAATTTTAACGTTTCGCCCATTTGAGTTTGTGCTTTGTACTATGGTGCGTAAAGTGTGTTTTTCATTGCGCATTAGGTGTGCGGAATCGTACCACTGTCTTTTAAGTATATACAATTTTGTTTGGTACAGTTTAGAAATTAATGATATATTTACACGGTCCATATAAATATGGTTATTGTATTTGTATTATTTGTAATTGTTTGCTATAATTACACTTATTGGTATAATTACCTTAGTATTTCTGTTTCAAAAGTTGACTGGCAAGTTCGCCTCAACTTTGTTGCACATTATGGTACAAAGGCGAGCTTAATGCCTTAAGGTATTCCCTATACAGCTAATCTTTGGGTTAATCAGAGAGATACATTGGGAGGTGCGATGCGAGGTATAAATATATAACTTAAAAGACAAACAGAATAAATAATATACCTGTTTACAATGTTTTCTTGTGCATTTTGTGCATTTGCCCATTGCGGATTGCTGAATGCCGGGGCCCATTGCGGATTACTGAATGCCGGGCCCATTGAGGATTGCTGAATGCCGGGGCCCATTGCGGATTGCTGAATGCCGGGGCCCATTGCGGATTACTGAATGCCGGGGCCCATTGAGGATTGCTGAATGCCGGGGCCCATTGCGGATTACTGAATGCCGGGGTTCATTGAGGATTGCTGAATGCCGGGTTTCATTGAGGATTGCTGAATGCCGGGGCCCATTGCGGATTACTGAATGCCGGGGTTCATTGAGGATTGCTGAATGCCGGGGTTCATTGAGGATTGCTGAATGCCGGGGCCCATTGCGGATTACTGAATGCCGGGGTTCATTGAGGATTGCTGAATGCCGGGGTTCATTGAGGATTACTGAATGCCGGGGTTCATTGAGGATTGCTGAATGCCGATGCCCATGGCGGATTACTGAATGCCGGGGTTCATTGAGGATTGCTGAATGCCGGGGCCCATTGCGGATTACTGAATGCCGGGGTTCATTGAGGATTGCTGAATGCCGGAGCCCATTGCGGATTACTGAATGCCGGGGTTCATTGAGGATTACTGAATGCCGGGGTTCATTGCGGATTACTGAATGCCGGGGCCCATTGCGGATTGCTGAATGCCGGGGCCCATTGCGGATTACTGAATGCCGGGGCCCATTGAGGATTTCTGAATGCCGGGGCCCATTGCGGATTACTGAATGCCGGGGTTCATTGAGAATTGCTGAATGCCGGGTTTCATTGAGGATTGCTGAATGCCGGGGCCCATTGCGGATTACTGAATGCCGGGGTTCATTGAGGATTGCTGAATGCCGGGGTTCATTGAGGATTACTGAATGCCGGGGTTCATTGAGGATTGCTGAATGCCGGGGCCGATTGAGGATTGCTGAATGCCGGGGTTCATTACACGATACACATGCATTGACCTTTTTTGTTGTATTTCTCGACCATATTATTTCCTATGTTATCCTATAACGTTGAAAACCCGCAACTAAACCGCTTAGCGTCCGCTGCTGGACGCTAAAATAAACGTTTTTTAATTATTCGTTCGCTTTGTCTCTAATAATGAGTATGGTATTAACAAAACTGTTTGATAACTTTTAATAACTGTCATTTGAAAAGAGAACTCGTGATTTCTATTTATTTTATACAGTCGATATTTCGGTCCAGTCCCATGAACTGTGGACTGTGTGGTGTCAAAGGAGTAACAAAGCTACTATCACAAGCGCTGAGGAACAAGAGTGCACTCGCTGACCAAGCGGCTTGGCAGGTTCACTCTTTTAGAGGTGAGGTAGTTCCTCAGGGCCTGTGGCAGCTTTGTTATCCATTAGTCGCCTTTTACGACACTCGGGAAGAGATGGGGTGGTGCTGTTCTAAAGCCAACACTACATGGCACTGTATCGTACACACGGCAAAATATTTAAGTTTGCAGGCAACTGGCGTTGCTCATTACATACAGCAATAACACACATAGATACGACGTTAACGGATTCACAGAACGTGCAGCGAAATTTTACAAGACGATATGCAATGGACCTTCTCATGCACATTATCTTGTGCTTGATGAGGGCCATGTCCAGCAGTGGATGCTGAAATGGCTGGTTGCATTGCATTGCACGATACACACTTTTAGAAATCGACTTCCTTTCGAGAATCAATAGTACCACCATCTGAGTGTGCAGCATCGACGTGACCATCATTCCGGGGTTTCCGATAAATTTGCTCCTGTGTTCTCTACATATTTTATTGTCGCTTTGTTTGCAGGGACCGTCCCAAATATGGCAGCCCGATGTCGTTTTGTTGGCCGGTTTTTGCGGCGTATATTGTAATTGAATTTCTAGTACGTTGCGGTCTGTGTACACTGTATTATCTGTATCTATAAGATCGCTTGTTTTTTTTTTTCGTGTGTCCAGTAATTTGACATTTATTTATTGCACAAAGTGACAGAAGGTACTATGCCTATGCAGAGATGGCAGAGATTAAGGAAAACTATAAATATTAATTAAATACCACAATATACTTAATAGGTAGTGGGTGTGATATGCCAGTGTTCATTTCCATCCATTTCCATCCCATTCTGTCCTATACGTCCCCGATTTCCCAATCCTTTCTCCAAATTCATTCCTTCATCTCGGAACGTAGACAGCACATCCGCGGGCACGCCAACGTTTGTCATTCTAGGCTGAAGTTGGCATGTACCGCTTCTGTCCGTGGACGACAATATCCATTTACCACCATGTGGACTGTATGCTCGTCTGCTGTTTTCTTTCTATAAAAAAACATACTAGAGAAAGATATGAACTATAGGCTCAAGCTTTTAACTACAATGATTTAAGACTATCAAACATTAAAAATTTGTATACTATAATATCACTATATTATACGCATACTATCTTTAATTTTGGAGTCTTAAAGGTTCATTGGCGCTCAAAGGGTCGAGAGTCGAGCGCTCAACGCTCGTTTACGACACAACGTATCTGTTATCATTGCAACATATAAAACCATCTTACCAACAAATACCGTCAGTCTATGTCTCTCCATTGCTGGATATAAACAGTCTTCGGCTCTTCTCATCAAACCACCACCGGCTAATTTCTTTAAGTTGTCGGTCCACCTTACTGGAGGCGTCCCACACTGCGCTGCCCAGTACGTGATCTCCATTCCAGGACTCGCCTACTCCATCGTCTATCGGTCCTGCTTCAAATATGACCTCCCCATTACCACTTCAACATGCCGATTCTACGAACTATATCGGTGACTTTATATCTTTGGCGAATGTCTTCCTTTCGGATCCTATTCCGTTTGCAACAGAACACCTGTGTCCATAAATTAATAAAAAGTTTTGATAAAAAAAGAACTGAATCACATATAACGGCAGGGGTAAACCCATTACAATTCAAATCTACCCATTTAATAACATTAAACTGAGCTATACAAAGGTGTGATTTGAAGTTGCCAACTCATGGTAGAAAACAAAGATGTTTAACTGATAAATTGTTAATGGCATTGGTAACTGTTTGGCATTTTAATCTCTATATAACTTATTGAGGATATCATCTGTCGATCTGTTTATAACAATCTTTGAATAGATAGATAATAATACCATGCAATGGAGCTCCTTGACGTATGTCCTTCCCGCAAGCCTAAAGGAACTACGCCACCTTCAAAAGAGTGAACATAACAACCCGCTTAGCCCGCATGGCGTTTAAAGGCTCAAGACAATGAGCATGTGGAGGTCCACGTCCAGCAGTAGACGTTAAAAGGGAGACGTTTACTTGAATATCATGGCCCCTATTCTAGCTATCCTTATGCTATGATACTCAAATCAAGACAAGAGGAGAGGGACAGTGCACGCTGCATTCCCATAGCCGTCTCCAAATTACCCCTCTCTCACAAAAGAGAGTACTGGACCTGGTACTGGTACTGGACCAGTACACTTTACGGAAGTTTTTTTTCTATACAATTTTTTTACAATACATTTTATCTTCATATATGGCAATGGTGCAATTGGCACATTCTGCCAGTGTCAAACTTTCTACGTAATAAACAATTTCAAAGTCCAGTTGAAGTAAATCAGGAGTCGCTCATGAGGATAGATGAGGACTCCATGGAAGCACAGGAAATTATTACAAACACCACGCACGAAAAATACTTTGAAGTTTAATTAATAATCACTATTAAATCACAAAACGCCTAATACACAATTTTCACTATAATCAAACAAAAACTGAACTTCACTTCTCGAGTTCCCCGTCGAAAATACGGATACATTTAAAAAAGAATTAAATGTTTTATATGTATTTAAAAAAAATAAAAGAATAAATTAAAAAAGTAGCAGGAAATTGATTATAATTTCTTACTCATGTTTAAGTTTCTTTCCTGCTCATTTAGTATATTCTGCTGCTCGTTTAAATACAAGCCAAGAAATAATAATAATACTAAGGCGCAGACATCGTCTCAAAACGGCACTAGTCTAAGCACATCGCATGTCAAAACAACAAGAAAAAAAAACGTACACAAAAAAAAACATTAACGCGCTGAACGTATCTCCGAATCGATCAATTACATTCGAAATAAGAGCATTTCTTATCAATAATGGATCAATCACTATAGCAACGACGAAGAGAACTGGCCAATTGTTGTGCAGTAGTTTCAGTGCGGCTTTAAAAATCGCTCAATAATATAATGTTTTCTATAGAAAAACAAGATAAGTGAGTCCTCACCTGCTTGGCTCCTGAGTCCTCACATGGGCTAGGGCTAGAAATGGACCAGGAATCATCACATATCGTCACGTGTGTATGTCACGAATGTGTAGTCGGAAGAAGATAGATATCCTTAGGCTATCACCGCTGCAAATCGCTTTAGGAAGAGTTTTATCGTGATCAGTTCCTTGCATGCAGTTCCTTGATGTGCAGAACTCATAAGAATACTGAGTCAATCTGTGGTGTCAGTCGTCTGCGAAAGACCATTAACCATCACTTAAATTCACCACCGCCAGCGACATTAGCAGAAAATCTAGTGATATTTCGGAAAGTTCTTAGAATTATCTGATCATAAAAGTATTTTTTGAAATACTTTTGATTTTTAAATTATTAGTATCGGGAACTTGGCATTTTATTATACTTTAATTTCGCTATATAGAACTGAAATAAGTTAAAAAGCATGCAAGGAATAATATTTATAAGTTATAAAAGTATATAAATATATTTATTATTGAACCGAGCAAACTCTTAACGAGCAAATGAATATCGTAAATGAAAGAATGAGGTCGGCTGTCGTGTATTCTAGAAATAAAATGAAATAAATTAATGTAATTTCATATTGGAATAAAATTTAACTATCGCCCTATAGGATTTCCCGCTGAGATCCGTGGTGTGGCTGTATTGTATTTATATTGAGGCCAGAAGTTTAATAATAATATTTAACAATTTAAACGGGTCTCAATGTGTATAAACCTTATTTATTTTACGTGACGTTCCTGACTGGTCTGCGAATTGACTCGATAAATATTTATAAATATAGGGTCCTACAAAAATAGTGTGAAATATTTTACTATGTGCACTAAACATATTATATGTAACTAAAAATTATATGTATATGTAACACTCACTGAGGTCCCTTTGAATGCGCCCACTTCTGTCAGTGAGTACGCATCAGTAGGTATCAATTATTTATATTGTCAGAGTAAATTATACGAGTAAATTTTAATATTTTTGTTTCTTTTTTTTTTATGTTTTTATGTACGAAGGTGGCAGACTAGCATACAGTCCACCTGATGGTAAGTGGATACTGTCGCCCATAGACATCCGGGATACATGCCAACATTAGTCCAAAATGACAAATGTTGGCACGCCCCGGGATGCGCTGCCTACCTTTGGAGATATAGGAATGGATTTGGAGAAAGGGTTGGGAAAATGGGGAGGGATAGGATGGGATGGGAATGGGCTCTGGCACATCTCACTCACTACCGAAACACGTACGTACATTGGGGAAATACGATAAAGTGGGAAATGCAATACATTTCAAGGTAGTCTTCTGTGAGAGAGGGGTAACGTGGCCAGTCGAGCGCGCCCAGCGGCTGTTGGAGCGTGCACTCTCCCCCTCAATAATGTGATAAAAAAACATGAAGTACATGTTACTTTTTAGATGTTTTAGATGGTAGGTGGATAGTGCATGCTGCATTCCCAGAGCCGCTGGGCGCACTCGACTATCCACGTTACCCCTCTCTCACAGAAGACTACCTTGAAAGGTACTTGAATGTATTGTATTTCCTACTTTATCGTATTTCCCCAATCTACGTACGTGTTTCGGTAGTGAGTGAGATATGCCAGAGCCCATCACATCCTATCCGTCCCCATTTTCATAATCCATTTCTTAATTTGCAAAGATGGCAGCGCATGCCAACGTTTGTCTATGGACAACATTACCCACTTACCAAAAGGTGGACTGTATGCTAGTCTGCCGCCTTTTTTCTATAAAAAAAAGTTCCATATGAATAGTGAACAATATATTAAAATATTTCACACTATTTTTGTAGGACCTTATGTGTGTGAATAAAGCGAGAATCTCAAGTTTCATACAAATATGGTCATATGATTTTCTTCTGTACCTATTCCTAATATGGCCTTTTGTATGTACACAAGAAAAATTTAAATTTATAAAAATATCTAAGAATAGTTTCCGACAGTTTCAAGAGTGCTCACTGTTTTTTATGACGCATTATACATATATAAAGGTATTTTATCCAGGAATGAACGGAGACGGTATATGCGTTTAGGGTAATGAGAGTGCAAAACACACATGTGTTTGTTTGTATGTACTTACTCCTTTGAAACCACTTATCTCTGAAACGGCTGGACTAACTCTGAATAAAAATAAAAAATAGGACTCTCTGTTTTTTAAAAAAAATACTCGATGCGGTTACGTGTTCTTGAATGAGTAATGTAGTCCCAAATCTCCAGAGGACGTTGCTCTAACAAGTTGTTCATAATGAAAGATGTAAACAGAGCTATATTTCATAGAAGAGTAAATGGTCACCTGCCACATATTATAGGTTCCTGAAAAGTAAGGTTCCTTTTCTGAGATATGAGTCAGTTTTTTTTTAATTGATGATATAATAAAGGTAGGTAGGTTCTAGACTAACATAAGGTGATGGCGCAGAACACCATTCCAACTCCACTTTAAATAAACAACAGAAAATACGAATACGAAGTACGAATACGAATAACACTAAATATTATTTGTCATCTGCGACAAATCATATTTAAGAATACAATTAAATTAGAATTATTAAAAAAATATCACCTTAATTACTTAGTGTTATGGCTCATGTACACAAGGGGAGTATCTCGAACATCAGTCAAAAGACACTGGTATCATCATCTGTTCACTGCTATCCCTGTTATCATCGAGTTTTTATTGTTTATTTATTGTTACATTTGACAGTTGTAAGCGAGTATTGTATGTAGTTTTGTCGCATACGAGAATCGTATACAATATTCTCGTCCAGTTTCAGAAACTCTCCTTGTATAAATGAGCTCTTAGTAATATTCAGTTAAGAAAATTCGTGGACAGTACCGCGGGAATAACCTAGTTATAAGTTTATAGCCACCAGGATACTCAGCTTCCGCATAATGATGTTCATTGCATTGGGGAATATCTTGGGGAATATATTATATTAGGATATAGAATAATATTATAATTCCAGGGTTCTAAATGGTTTTGAATGAGAGTGGTTCTGAATATTATAAAACTTTCTTTATGATATGATTTCTGTACAATAACCGTCATCAAACTGTTTTATGTTACACAAAATAGAATTATAACTATGTATAATATTTGCTTGTGAAATTCAATAACATACCATTAACATATTTTAACATTTAATATGTTTGCCCTAAACACTGTGCCAGAGTCCATCCTATCCCTTCCCATTTTTAAACTCTTTCTCCAAATCCAGTGTTATGGCTTGTTATTCGAGTGTTATTCCTATATCTCCAAAGATAGGCAGCGCATCTGGGGGCGTGCCAATGTTTATCGTTTTGGACTAATGTTGACATGTATCCCGGATGTCTATGGGCATCTAAAAACTTTAATTAACATAAAAACAGTTAAGAGATGGTCTGCGACCATTTCTTAACTTTGCTATATTGTCCCATATATATTTTTTAAAGTAAAATACGACACCAATACACAACAATACAACAACAAAAGCAGTGAAGTGAATAAACATAATCGTTCACACAGTCCAATCAATCGTTCCGCTCTAGCGACCGCCCCAACCGATACGCACCTTTATAATTATAGATATTATTAGTAATGTTTATCGATTTTTATTTATTTGGTGCGAAAATAATATAAGCAAATTAAAATTAAGTTCACGTTACTATTCTTCACTTATAACTTTATCGTGTATACTTAAATATAAGTTAGCCACAATACCAATACTATGTAAATATACATTGTAAATCTTTAAATTAATATATTTAAACGATGGTAGCCTTGTGGCTAGGTATCCAACATGTTAGCAGCATTGTCTAATTAGAAAGCTTATTTATGCGCCGAGTGTCTATAAAGAGCTGTCAGTGTAATGTGCGTTGTCGCAGTTTTGGAGTGCGACGCGACGTGTTGCGGCGCGACGAGGCTGCGATGTGCGCGAACCTTAAAAAGAGAACATACAACGCAGACTGATTTATTTATCATTCCTCTATTTTAGCTGACTGTTACAATTATAATTATTATGTTAGTAACTACATTTCCTGACCTCACATCTCCGCAAAGGAAAAAAAAGAACTGTTATTTTTTTTTTATGGACGAAAACGGCAGATGGTAAGTCCACCTGATGGTAAGTAGATACTGTCGCCCATAGACATCCGCGACACATGCCAACATTAGTCCAAAATGACAAACGTTGGGACGCCCGCGGATGCGCTGCCTACCTTTGGAAATATAGGAGTGGATTTAAAGAAAGGGTTGGGAAAATGGGGAGGGATAGGATGGGAATGGGCTCTGGCACATCTCACTCACTACCGAAACACGTACGTACATTAGGGAAATAAGATTAAGTGGGAAATGCAGTACATTTCAAGTCTTCTGCACTCTCCCCCATAAATTACAGACAAACAAGAAATTTTTTAATTATTGTACTGAATCTAAAACGTTTATTATAAAAATCAAAAAAACAGGATAGTAAAAATTAATACAAATCCACTATAATAATTCTTATAAACATTATAAAATAATTTTATGTACCTGATAAACTACGAATGTAGTGGTAAGTATTCATATTTTAATATCTGACATAGCAAATTCGAATTACTACAAAAACAATAGATGCAAATTGTGTCTATCACTTTAATCTCTTTACTTTAAATCTCTTTACTGATATATTTAATAGTATTTTGACTTCGAGAAAACATCGCATATCCGTACGTGTGAAATATTGAAATCTGTCAATTTGTTTACCATAGCTTTAGTTTCGTAGAATTTCCCTCACATGCAGTCTAAAGCCATCAAAATTAGTAAATTAAACGTCAAATCTTGGCGTCCACGTGAAATACAAACAAACTCTAGATTTAATTGAAAATTACTCTGCCGTTCTGACGAAACGGTTGATTTCGAAATAATAAAACATTATAACAATGAAAGATTGTAGCTATCAAATTATGGCGTATAAAACTCTTCCCATGGTTATTCATTCACTCGATTGTTCAACAGTAATGACAGAAATGCGTGATATTTCATTATAACTTGAAAATTGACAATCATTTCTTATGAGAACTCACTACTTACTTACCTTACCATCGTAAGTAGGTAACTTAGTCGGTATAAAACTTTCATTTTAAGTTTAAAACTTTCCAGTAGTTCTACGAGTAAACAGACTCTTGTAACCGTAACTAATTTTTGAGGGGGAGAGTGCACGCTGCAATCCAACAGCCGCTGGGCGCGCTCGACTGGCCACGATACCCTTCTCTCACAGAAGACTACCTTGACATGTACTGCATTTCCCACTTATCTTATTTCTCTAATGTACGTACGTGTTTCGGTAGTGAGTGAGATGTGCGAGAGCCCATTCCCACCCTATCCCTCCCCATTTGCTCAGCCCTTTCTCCAAATACATTCCTATATCTCCAAAGGTAGGCAGCGCATTCGGGGACGTGCCAGCGTTTGTCATTTTGGACTGATGTTGTCATGTATCGCGGATGTCTATGGGCGACAGTACCATTTACCATCGGGTGGACTGTATGCTCGTCTGCCGCCTTCGACATAGTCCGGTCGACCGACGACTTGAAGAAGTTCGCAATTAGGGGCTATATGAGAGGATCCGAATAACCTGTGTGGTGGCGAGTCTTGAGAGAGGCGAATATCCAACAGTGGGGAGACATATGTTGATGTTATGGGAGATGAGAAAGAAAGCGTCGAAAAGAGTCTTTCGCAAATACAACGCACTTCTTCCACAATTCGATTAGAATAACCGCGATATTGATAGTACCACACAAAGGTGAAGGGCCTCTGTAGGTAAATACGGGAGGCCTATGTTTTGCATTGGAACCTGACAAGCTGATATAGAAGACAATAATTTAACTACAAGCCTTTTGTTAAATCTCAGCAAAACCCAAATGAAACAAGGACATTTGTACCGTCGTTAATTCGTAAATTGTGCTAGCGTTGAGCTAGAGTAAATAATGGTTACTCCAATTATATTCACATTTCCGAATATTTGAATAACTCGGTCATTACTGAGTCGTCACAATAAGTTCCACTACTATTGAAACTAGTGCGCTTGGATGTAAGAGTATCTATCTCATTAGCTAAAGTGGATGCGGCATTTTTTATGTATCTAATTCACGGGGAACTCGTGCTGCTTCAAAGAGTCGGACGGACGCAGGACCAACGGTGTCAACCAACAACCAACCAAAGAATTATCAAACTAGAATTAATTAATTTTCTACAATTACAATTTACATTCCATTCCAAAATTTACAATTTGTAATAAATAAATAAAGTGTATACATTATACACTTTATTTATTTATTTACTCTTTTTGCTCGTTATTGTACAGAGGCGGACTTAATGCCTTAAGGCATTATCCATCAGTCGACCGTTGATTAAATGTGAAAAATGAAAGCAGGTGCAGAAGAAATTAAACAGTACCTACAACTTAATGTATCTCTATGAATAATAATACATTTATAATTTACACGATAAAATACTTTCACTTCATACGTTATTTTACTCCATAAGTATGATGGGACGGAATAGAATAGGATAGGATGGGATGGGAAATGGACTCTAGCATATCTCACTCACTACAGAAACACATACGTAGTATATTATATGGTAGTTTTCTGTGAGAGAGGGGTAACTTGGCCAATCGGGCGCGCACAGTAGTTGTTGTGAGAGTTCTAAGACACAATGCTACTTGTTAGCCATCTGCTTAAACGGGTATGATTTAAGACATTTCTTTACCATTTTCAAGTTAAATCTGACGATTTTTCGTCGAGTAAATACGTCCGCAGACAATGTTTGTGTAATGTATGCAGCCTTTCCGACGGTGAAATGTATCAAATGTTGGTAGTTCCAACTCCCATCCAGGATTATTCTTCACTCTTCAGTCAATTGATTATTTCTGCATTTCGGTGGTATAATGAATAATAAATAAAAAGTTATTTCTGCATACCGGTTCCAAACTTGTAACAGTTACCACATCCAAACCGTATATCCTATATCCTCAACTGAATCGGAGTTACGCTAGAAGCGAACAATAGATTTTTACCAGAAAGGGGCCATTCAGCTCCGTATTTGTGTTAGTGACGTTCGTTTTGCCGGTTTTCACTTAAGTTTACCGGTCTTCACTTAACGATAGCCTTTTCATTGCCAGACGTAAAATTACCCAGATTGAAGAAGGTCTTTGAAGATAGTAATTAGTTTATAGTTCTCGGTACTTTCAAATTGAAGTTTGAGACTTAATACGTTAGTATTAAAGCAAAAATATATACATTTTGCTTATGATTTTTTACTTAATTGCAAAAGTTCGTTATATATTAGGATTTATTAATGACTTTAATACGTTTAATACTTTTATTAATGGCACTATTAATATTTATTTATTAATTAATGTAAGTCGTATGACTTACTTGTGCCCTTAATAAAAGTTATACCTCAAGGTATTCTATGTTAGTCAAGCACCAGATTTATACACGCGTAAACGAATAAGCTTTATTATATTATATATATACTAGCTGTGCCCGCGAATTCGTACGCGTGGAATTTTAGTTTTTAAACTCTAAATTGGGATATCTTTCCTTCCCGTCAGTGGATTTCGATGAAACAAAGCCTATTCGAAGCGCCAAGCTAAGCTTAATTAACCTATGGAAACCCCATGATAATTCGTTTAGTAGTTTGGGATATTAGTGTGTTCGAATAGACAAACAGACAGAGAGAAAAAAAATTCAAAATCGTCTTTTAGTATTCTGATACTCTTCCTTCATCGCCCCCAATTAGTTTTTGGTAAATATATTCAATGTACAGACACGCTGGTTCTACAGTTTTATTATATGTATAAATAGATTAGATAGGCGTATATTCATATAGGTATATAATATCGTACAAAAATAGTGTGAAATATTTTAGTATGTAAATCAGTACACCAAATTACTTATATCTAACTAAGAAATAACGTGTATTTCATGCTTTTTTTATCACATTAAAAATAAATAATTTGGTTGGTAACTGTTGACGACGATTTTTCTAATTCTCGCATTTGTTCTATTTTTCTCTTTACATGGCATATTTTATTTTCCATATTCCCAACCTAATTTTCTGTTCCACTCCGAATCCCTCACAATTCAACCTGCAAACTAACTTGCCATATCTAGGTCATCCCAGCTTGAGATCCAATATTCAATTAGCCAGTTCTCCTGGCTGCCTCAGGCGCTCCGCAACTCTCAAAGTTCGGCTAAACTGCATTCCATCAAACCAATTTGGCTCTCGAGCTACAAATACAATTTATATTACGAATCTAGACACGCTGTGGTGAAAATACACATTCGCATTATTTGAGTTTCAAATGATCACCTTCATTGAACTTCAAATGATTTCAAACTTCATTTGAATGTCGAGTTTAATTCCAATATTCCAGACATACATAGGTAGTCCTTCAAAGTGACTGAATTTCTTCGCACGATTGTGGCCACAGCTTTAGTTATATTAATTACATTTAGTATAAATCTATATATATTTATGTAGTTAGTATATATATATATTATATGTTACTTAGTATATATATATAAATTGTTGTCCGATCTTTTCCGGAAGCCTGAAACCATCATTATTCTAAATTTATTGACATAAAAACTTTATTAATATTCTTTACGAAAAATGCATTTTTTCGTTGTAAACAAAATTTTTCATACAAAGCTATATTTTTCATATAGAGAGAATAAAATTACAAAAATAAAAGATGCTTGATATTTCTATGTCATTCAAGCTTCGGGAGAGGTTCGGACATTAAATATATGTTAAGTATATAAAATTATATTGTATAATTTATAGCTGTTTTAATTACAAATGAATTAACAGGTATCGCTACTCGCATATATGCATAATATACATAAAATATGTTCATCTCTAACAGCTAATCTGTAACTTGATTGGATCGGTTGCACAATTACAGTATTTGCTGATAGTTGATTGAATTGAACGTAATCAATACAGAATCATTAACATCATCATCTTGTCATCATTGCTAGTGCGATGATCTGAATATGAACTGTCCTATTGTTTAAAATAATTATCCGACGTGGATACATTCACGGTTACTATCCACTGCTGGATATGGGCCTTCTCATATACATTGGTTATGCATGAGGGATGTATGGCCGTTAATGACCGTGCATTTTCAATGGCTCCACTGAAAACTAGCGCTGTGGTTTATCCGCGGCATATGCTGAGTTGGAGACCGTTTCCGACGTCGCAAAGCGCATCTTAATCTTATAAAATAAGTCTTTCTATTTGTGTTTTTCATTTTACGTTTCATTATTTTTTCTTGTTTTGTGTAATTTGTTTGTTTCTTATCTTTTATTGTGTATTGTCGTATCGAAATAAAGTCTAAAACGCCTGGCTGGCTAAAACTAAATAGTCTAAAACGCGGGTTGGCGAGTCTACTATTTTAGTGGTGTTGTTCCTCAGGGCTTGTGGTAGCCGCTTTTCTGTGTGGTGTCGCCGGCTATAGAATAGTGCTACCCCATATCTTCCTGTGGGTGTCATAAATGGCGACTAATGGATAAATGTGAACACATTACTATTGATGTTTATATTCATTTGAGTATCATTTATTTATTTAATAATTTTAAAAAAAGGAAGAATAAGAGAAGATGTACAAAAGGCAAACTTACGGAGATTTCTTCCAGCAGACCTGGAAAAGTGAAATATAAGTCAAGATCTAGGTATTGGAATTCCGCAGTGTTTTCAATCCCGCAGTAAATTTGCGGGGTTGGAGTCAGGCCCGCCTTACCCGCCTTACCTTTGTTTAATAAATTGTCTAACCAACAGTATTTTTAGCGGCCGTGAGAATCCCACGAGCCACGGTAACGCTAGCCAACTTTGTCTGTGAGCGAATTTTTGGTAGGGAATGAATAAAATAACGCTCACCAAAGACCGTCAAAGACCGACGTCCACTGAGCGCTCTAACGTCGGATGCTCAGAATCCAGAGACTCCGCATCAAAACTCCGGGAGCACGAACCCCACTGCCATGGCGCCTGGCTGATTCTACCTATTTGGCTCGATGATATGTTAAGGCACTGTTGGAGCCTAACATCTTGAGAAGCCGCCAGGAACTCCTTAATTTATAATTTTTAGCTGGACTGTAGTCTTCCTCTTCTTAATGTTAAATAGATTTGCAAACAATCTTGTTTATTTTCTACAAGTTTAGTTTTAATAGCTCCAGTACAGTTTTAACATTTTTGTTGTTATCTTTAATAACTCTCCTTTGCGCAGACGCATGTTCGCGCTACTTTTCACGAGTTTGCGGGATTTAGAATTTAGTTTCCAAAATTTTAATTTTAATGGATATCCAGTAGTGAAAGTATGTGTGGTCTTGTCTCAGCTTTAAATTTAGAGTAGTTGACGCCAAAAATATCTAAATCACGCCCAGTAAACTATTTAAGACAGCCATTATAAGAGCAGCACATTTTTTTTTATAGAAAAAAGGCGGCAGACGTGCATACTACAGTCCACCTGACGGTAAGCGCCAACATCCGCGATACATGCCAACATCAATCCAGAATGACTAACGTTGGCACGCCCCCGGATACTCTGCCTACCTTTGCTGATTAAGGAATGGATTAGGAAAATGGGGAGGGAGAGGATGCGATGGGAATGGGCTCTGGCATATCTCACTCAATACCGAAACAAGTACGTACATTGCGGATATACGATAAAGTAGGAAATGTAGTACGTTTCAAGGTAGTCTTCTGTAAGAGAGGGGTAACGTGGTCATTTGAGTGTGCCCAGTGGCTGTGGGAATGCAGCATGTACTCTCTCCCTACAAACTCACAACATACGATATACGAGCCAAACATACGAGCCAGTGGAGCGTTACGACCGACATTTGTTCTGTTTGTAGGAACATGAAATAAGTCTGTACATACAAGTCTGCAACCCGTTCGTGGAACAAGGATAGGAATTTTGTGAAGTCCATCCTGACATTGCGCTATATTATTTACTCCCTATTTCCTATTCCCCATATTTTCCAATAATTTCCCCCAATTTACTCTTAAATCTACACAGGTGTGTATGGCAGCATGCCAACATAATATATCATTCTTGACTGATATTGGTATGTATCGGAGGTGACCTTGGGCGACAATATTCAATTATCACTAGATGGACTGCGCGCTTATCTGCCAGCATTTTTCTATAAAAGAGTCAGACGGTAAATAATTGACGTGCGGTTATTAAATTATCGCAGTATTGGGGTAGCCGAGTCTTCGAATGGAGACCGCGTACCGGAAAAGTAAAGTGTAATTTCCTATTGTCAGATGGAAGAAGAAAATGGCTGGATACGAAGAGCGAAGATGGCGGTCCTTGGTAGAGGCCTATATCCTGCAAAAGACAGGCTGATGGCACGGTATAAGATAGGTACCAAGTACGAATTTTCTTTCTCTTTCTTCCTGATGCATGTCTGGGTTATTTCGGAGCATGTAAGCGACTTAAGAAAATATAAACAGAACACACCCAAAGCCACTATAAAATATCATAAATCTCACGTAAAATCATCGTTTTGAGCCTGAAAAAACCTCTTCCGCCCCATTGGCCTGTATCTAACGGTTGATATAAAGGTTTTCTATAGCAAATATTCAGGGAGCATTAGCATATGAATGATACAGGCTAAAATAACCCCAGGTGGCGTGTCCGGGCCGGGATAGGTAGCGACGCTTCCGTAAGCTGTGGACTAGCGCGTAACTTGGTACGTTTCGATGATTTTTTTTGCATATTTTTGCAAGAGAAAATATTTGAATTTAAAAAAAAACAATTGTGATGTTGTGTTTATTATGATATGAAATAAATAACAATTTGCATAACATTGAATACTGAATTCAATTTCTGTTGTTTTGTAAAAATAACCTTTCAATAAGATTAAAGGTTATTTTTACGATAGTTGATGTGCACAGTGAAGACGTGAAATACTTTATTGGAACGAGAGTAATAAGAAGGAATCCTAAAAGCAAGGCTACTTAACAAATCTGGACTGTCAATAACTCCCTTAGAAATCTTCATTAAGGATATAATATCAGCTATATTTCTACGGCTATGAAGTGGAAGTAAATGTAATCGAACACATCGATCATAATTAACTTTAAATTTGTAGTGAATGAATCGTGTAAATGCCCTTTGATTTTTTAAATTTTATCTATTTGCGTGCGATAGCAGCAATCCCAAACCTGTGAAGCATATTCAAGGTGACTGCGAACATAAGCACAATAAATTATTTTTAGAGACTTCAAATTGTCAGATTAAACGCTTATATTCGACTAATCGACTCGATGCCCTCTCTCACAGAAGACTACCTTGATATGTACTGAATTTCCCACTTTACGCTATTCTCTAATGTACCAACGTGCTTCAGTAGAGAATGCGATATGCCAGAGCCCATTCTGTCCTATCCCTCCCCAATTTCCCGATCCTTTGTCCAAATCCATTCCTTTACTTCGAAAGGTTCATCTTGATTGCTGTTTTTACTGATATTAAAATACACACCTTATAAGTATAATAGTTATGCCTTATATTATAATACTTATACTTAGTTTTGTCTATTTACTTTTATTTTTTTATATAAAAAATAAAGTGGCGGTAAAAGAACACAATTCACTAAACATTGTAATAAAGGAAATTAATTTATTTACTTACCGAAACGTGCGATGTTACCTCTCAGGAGCAGCGTCAATGTACTTAAGCGAAGAGTGGAGAGCGTGGGGGCTGCAATTTGATGCAATTTTGAGAATGGTGGAACAAATAAAATCTGAGCTCACCTGATAGTTACCACTATTTTACGGCTCCTGTGCACTGTACTGGGTATTTGTGAACACCATTTGATATTGAGATTGCCTGAAGCTAAGTGGATAAAGTGTGAGCAAATCTCAAAAAACATAGGAAATTGCTTTATTTTCAAACTGGTTTTCGGTCTAAGCACAGTATTTTGTTTTGTGTGTCACTTGTAAAAAATAGTTTCTTTTTTTATAGAAGGAGAGCAGACAATCCTGATACTGATAAATGGGTGATAAGTGGATACTGTCGGTCATTGACATCCGCGATACATGCCATCATCAGTTCAAAATCTTGGCATGCATCATTAAGGGGGACAGTGCACACTGCATTCCTACAGCCGCTGGGAGCAGTTGACTGGCCTCGTTACCCCCTCGTTACATAGAACTTTATCCTATTTTCCCAATATACGTTCGATTCGGTTCCCATCCTATCCCTGCCCATTTTCCCAACCCATTCTCCATTTCTATATCTTCAAAGCTAGGCAGCGCATCCGGAGGCATGTCAACATTTGACGTTCCGATGTTGACATATATTGCGGATGTCTATGGACAACAGTATCAACTCACCATCAAATGGACTGTACGCTCGTCTACCTCCCTTTTTTCCATAAAAACGCCAAATGTTGGCGCGCTAAGGAATGCGCTGCCTACCTTTGGATATTTAGGAATTGATTTCGAGAAAGGATTTGGAAAGTCGGGAGGGAAAGGTTAGCATGGGGTGGAAATTGGCTGTGGTATATCTTACTCACTACCGAAGTACGCACGTACGGAATAAGGTAAAGTGGGAAATGCAGTACGATTTACGGAAGTATTCTGTTAGAGAGGGGTAATTGCATAACTTAAAAACTCATAACATAAAAACGTTATATACTTATAACTAAAACGTACACAATACAAATAACTGTAGATTAAATGTAGCTGACTCAACGGGCATCAGTTTCAATTAGAGGCCCCAACAGAATATCAGCGCTTCTTCTCGATTGGTGAAGGAATATGCTGAGTTGGGGACCTATTTGTTGCCGCGCCATGTACAAACTTTATGTACTACATCACTATTTTAATCGTTACTTTGTTAAATCTGTGTGCTGTCTATGGTGAGAGATAAATTTATTTTCTTTCTTTCTTTCTTTACCTATGATTGTCCGCTCACGCTTACGCTTTATACCCACACCGTGTTACTAGAAGCAACATGCGAGGCACGTCCTAACCCCGGAACGGCGCGACTGCGCTGATTTCGGTCTCTTTTTACTTTTCCAATGATAGATAGAGTCGATTCTTTTATTAGGAGCCGCCTGGAGTTCTTTTAACGTATCCCTTTTGTTGAGTTTTCGAGTGGATAGGAGTGGTCTATTTTTGCGGTCGAGTGGATTTGATTCGATTGTGGCAGATTGAAAATAGATTGGCAAGGCAGATGGCTTGTTTATACTCGTACTCTGTTAAGTGAATGGTTTCGGTCACTTTTCAATTTTCCTCGATATTTTTCAATTGGCGGTCCTTTTGGGATTCTCCCTCTCTCGGCATCTTTTCTTGGTAGGAGTGGTGGTTGATCGCCACAAGAGTAAACTGGTTTTCAAGTGACAAACAGTAAGTTTTATAATGCTTCCTAACAAAATTACCAAATATTTATTATCATATAACTAAAAAAAAGAAGAAACCGCGGACTGAGAAAAAGTCCCTTCTGCTATCAAGCTGTTCCATGTTTACCAGTATCTTGCCCACACTAAATTAAACTATTCTGACTAACTTACACTATTTGAAATATGTATATTAAAGTGTTTCAACAATGAGTAAGAGTTTCAAGAATCTATATGTAATTCCATCCTCAATCCTGTTTACCGACAGTAACTGCCAAAGTCTCGTGTATAACGCGAGATATATGTATTTACATGTCAATGTACATGAACACCAGGGTACAAGTCATGATACATGTTGCGCGTCTTGTATCATTGGGCAAATATATTGACAACGCAAAGCCAATTGGTATATAGCATTATACAGAGTCAATCAAATCATTATACCTATATAGAAAGAAAATTATTTTAATGACAACAACATATGAAATGAAATGGCAATTAAAAACAAAAAAGCAAGAAGAACATTTAATGTTGTGCCAATCGACACCAACTTAACGTGAACTATGACTCCACAAAAAAGTCAAAGTTCATTCCTCTTGCAAGATGAACCAAAATATGAAGCTATGCTACATAAAAATCATATAATAGTGGAACATTTTTTGTAAGTCAACAAGTCTTCTGTACATAAAAGTAGGTTAACTAAGTCATTATTTACTAGTGACACATTCCTCGAGTACATTAATTTATTCCCACAAAAATCACACAAAGATCAACAAATACACAGAGGCGACACCTTAATCCGCTTTTACCATTTTCTCCATCAGGTTGCCACCCACAGATTTTCATAAATAATCATAGATTAGTCAAAGCGATGGGAGATCAAAAGGCCAGGAACGGAGGCGCATAGATGCCAGTCCATAATGTGCCCGGCTAATAAGTAGTCCATTATGCGTATAGAGTAAGCTCGGGTACAGAGAAAGCATAACAAAGAAAATAGATATTTATTTAAGCATTACTTAAATCACACTTGTACAAAAATAAGGTAAAAAGTAGAATAATAAACACTAGGTTTCTTTGTGTCGTCAGGGTTAGAGAAAACCATATTAAATTACGACTGTAATGATTAATATAAACTATACTATGAATAACTTATTGGAAACAATACCTCGGAAATCTACAGAGCTAGTGGTATTTACTTTTCTCCCCTTTTCTCTATATTTACATGATATGTATGTATGTATTATAACAATTATTATATTTATATTATATTATTCATATGTATGATGTATATATTTGATATCTATTTTAGTATGTATATTTAGTATGTTTTATATTTTAAGTAAATTATCAATGTATTATTATATTATTGCTATTATGAATTAAGCTTTACTGTTTGATTTCTTCTACACCCGCTTTAATTTTTCACATTTAACAAACTTAAACATTTGTGTTTTAAAACTACTCTATGCAACACACGTCACTTAAGCCGAGGTGAAACGCAAATAGGTCCGTTAATGTGTTTACCAGTTTCAGTTTTAAAATACTGTGTTTTAAGTAAACAAATATTTTACAGAATAATGGCGCTGCATGGGGTAATATATCACGCGGACATTATGGCTGAAGAAATAATAATTGGAAATAAAGTACTTTCTGTCATTATTAATACATTAATGTAATTAATAAATTCCTATTAATAATTCTGTATTGTATTCGGAGCCGGCCCTTTTGGTATCCACTGGACATGGGCCTCGTTAAGCAAATTATGTTCTGCACGAGCCAGGCTGATTGCTGGCTTATAGTAGCCGTTTTGTTATCCCTTGTCGCCTCTTACGACACCCACGAGAAGCGATGGGATGGTGTTATCCTAAAGCCGGCCGACACCGCACGGCACTGTCTGTCGCAGGACCAATAACCGGTGGGGTAGATGACTCTTCGATTAAGGAGTCCACGTACCGGGAAACGTAGCGTGGAATGTTCTGGCCAGGTGGACTGACGACTTGAAGGAAGTCGCCGGTAGTGGCTGAATTAGGACAGCAGAGAATCGTGTGCGATGGCGCTCCTGGGGAGAGGTTTATAAATACCTATCAGTGACGAGTCACAAGTTGATGGGGTGGTATAATAAATCCGAAATATTATTAACATTTAGTAAAAAATCTCCCAAAACCCACATTTACAACTCGAACTTTCGTCCAAACAATATATTTCACTCTTACAGTAAGCTCTCATTTATCGGTTCAATAAAATAAATCAGCGCTCGTACTGCGGCGACGTTTACTTGCAGTTGACACACCATCTGAAGTAAGGGCGAGAGCAGACGCGCGACATTAATAGTCCTATTAATTTTAAACTGTGTATAGTATGCAAAATAATCATTGCAATCAAAAGAGATTTTTTTCAGGAAAAACCGGGACGAAGAAGTCTAGTCAAATCAAATGTATCTATTTTTGTTGTAGAAGATGGGTACAGACGAGGCTGAAATTTAATTTTTGATATACAATTGGAAATTTCATTACAAAGATAATGACTTTGAGTCATTATGTTTGAAACAATTTTCAACTGTATATTAAAAAAGAAAAATATTAGTTTATTTATCCATTAAAATAGGTAATCTTTTATTTAAATATTATATAATACAATAGATAATGATTACAGCTTAAAAGACTAGCATTTACCAAGCCCGAGATAAATGAACATTTCTTAGATCGCTCTTGACTTAGATTTAGATCGATTGGTTGGAAATTAGCTTCTATGTAGACTGCATAAGGTGCCCATAAATATGACTCAGACTAATTCTAAGACCAAAAATCGCCCATTCAGACCTCAGTCTTTATTTGTGGGTATAATAAAATAAATCAGTGCTTGTAAAACGACGTTTACTCGCAGTTGACACATCGTCTGGTGTAAGGCCGGGAGCAGACGAATGATATTAATAGTCATGTTAATTTTAGTCTGCCGCTAATGACGTGCAAAATGTACTCAGTTGTCGTGTGATGCGTGGAATGTGTAGTGATGTGTGTAGATGTGTAGTGACGTTTTTGAAAATAAAAATTTCTGAAAAAATGTGACGTTATTGAAATTAAAAAATATATGTCTCAAGAATTAAAAGAATCTAGAGCATGTGCATTTACCAATCTAAAGTGGCCCGCTTGGTTCTTTACGGCCCGCAAACGTGTAGTGATTTATTAGGAAAGGCCTGTGTCTTGCAGCGGGACGTTATATACTTAGAAGACTACCTTGAAATGTACGGCATTTCCTACTGTATCATAATTTTTATATTTCCTCAATGTACGTACGTGTTTCGGTAGTAAGTGAGATATGCCAGAGCCCATTACTATCCCATCCCATCCTATCCCTCCTCGTTTTCTCAACCCTTGCTCCAAATCTATTTCTTATTCTACAAAGATAGGCAGCGCATCCGGGGGCGTACCAACGTTTGTTATTCTGGACTGAAGTTGCCATGTATCGCGGATGTCTATGGACGACAGTATCCACCTACCACCGGGTGGCTTTTATGCTCGTCTGCCGCCGTTTTACTATAAAAAAACAAATAAGCTGATATCAAAATATTAATTATTTACCATTGTCATTAAGGATTGTTATGAATTATTAAATTATTAATTATTATTACTATTATTATTAAATTACTTACGATTATTGTTTATTATGTGATAATTATTTTTATACGTATACGTGTTTATAGGTATGTTATTATATTGTTTTTTTTTTCATAACCTATCTGATTGAGATTGAGGTCCGGATAGATAGCCGATTCTAAGACCATGCTTTGCTTAGATTTAGACCGTATCGTTGGAAACTAACCTCTATGCAGACTCCATAAGGTGCTATGAAATATGATTGTAACTAATTCTAAGACCGAGAATTCTCTATTTATTACTCGGACCTTAGGTTTTATTATTGCTAAATCTAGTAATCTAGTAGTTAATCACTAGATTATTAAGAATTATTAAGACCCTTACCCTCAGTTCCAAACTCACATTAGCACTCTCTGCCATTCATTATTGCCCACTTCAACAGTCTCGTTTAAACTATCAACCCTATACAAGACCTGTAATTAAATGCAAATTAGTCGATATCTACAATGCAAATATATTGAGCGTTTACTTAGAGCTACTGGAAGTGACTGGATGTAATTATTTTGTTTAAGTTAACATCCACTTAAGTTTGTAGATGACCCAGATCAGTAGAGTAGTTTTTTTTTTCAAAATTACAAAAAAAAAAATACAAAATCTAAAGCTAACCTCCAGATTCGCTTTAGCTGTGTGTTAGGGAGCACACAGAGCGCTGAATGTTCAGCTGAAACCCATCTGTGATACCCGTAGCATTATGACAATGAGAAATCTACACGAAAAAATTCTTACATCCTACATCTATGTTAACTCTCCCGTAGGTTAATAACAAAGTGGCTACCATAAGAGCTGAGGAATCACACCACCTCTAAAAGAGTGGACTCGCCAATGCCCTTCGCCAGCGCAGCGTGGCATTTTAAGGCCTTACCATTCCTCATGCACGAGACAATTGTACATGAGGATGTCCTTGACAAGCAGTAGTTATTGAAAGGGCTGGTTGCATCGCATTGCATCTATATTAGGTTCATAGATACAAATGAAACGAATATAATTAATTTTAAAATTACAATTGTCAAAAATTTGGAAAAAAAATCAGAAATAATATTTTAACGATATATTATTGTATAACATTTATCAAGCTTTACATGCATCTTTTAGTAAATCTATTGTTATTAATTAAAAAATTTACGAATTTGCATAAGCTACCTTTCCAATTGTCACGTGTATTGTTTACATAGGGAATTTAATAGGAAAATCAAAAAATGTTCATCATTATTATTTCAATAAATGCAGCAATATTACACCATCTAGCCTACGTTTATCTCCCATCCTGCGTTCAACTCAGAACATCTCACTTGGCACTTATCTCACGAGTGAGTGAGTGAGCAATACTAAATTAAGATCACTGTAAATCTGCAAAAATATTTTAAGATAAACGCTGGAGACAGACGCCGGTGGCAGCCGTGGAATTTGGAAGCGAGTTGAAGAATAATGAAGTATTGATATGGTATTTTGATCGATTTATCGTGTTATATCGGCCGGCTATAGAATAACAACTGTCTCTCGCGTGGGTGTCGTGAATGGCGACTAAAAAACAACAAAGTGGCTACCGCAAGCCGCGAAGAACTAGACACCGCTTGTAAATTAGTAAAGTCACCATAAAGTCACTTGGTATGACGTTTTAAAGGCACACATCCCTCATACATAGAACATGTCTGAGGAGACCCTAGCTAGCGAACTATGTCTTGCAGTGGGCGAGAAAAGTATTGCTTACAGTTTTACGGTTACGGTCCAGTAGTTAAAGCTCTTAAAACTACCACATCCAATCCACACACATCTGTCCACATTCCAACATTGCCGGTAGCAAACTCCAGCCTTCGGAGTTATTTGCATAAGATATTAAACAGCCATCGGCCGATCGCTACATTTTAGCCCCCAGTCAACATTCAGATACTTCTATGCGGAATACTTATTTAAACAGTGTATATGCAACAGTAAACACTGCAGTATATGAGAATATTTACTAGTTTTTTTAACGTATTTTTTCTTCGTACTTAATTTACACTGCAAATGGTTGTCCAGGCCATATTCAGTTTGATCAGTTCAGTAAATAGAATGAGGCTTCCATATTTAAAAAAATATGTGTCATACTCAGCGAAATAATACACAAATTTCGCTGGCTATACCAAATCTTTCACTGCTGCTTACAAGTATCATTAACGGAGTTTATGCCGGGAACTTGAGAAGTGAAGTTGAGTATTCATTAGATTAATATTTTTTCTTTAAAACTTGACACTGGCAGAATGTGCTATTTACAACCATTGCCATATATGAAAAAAAAGTACCATTAGGCTGTCTTAAAAGTTGACTATTTTTTTTGCGCAGAGAATGACAAAACGCGGAACATTCTCTCAGCCTTTGAATTATGAAGAGATGATGCGGTATATGCAATAACAATTAAAATAAAGAAATATAAAATACTTTAAATTTAATTTCATAGTACAATAAATAAAAATATAACTATAAACATATATTCACTATTTATTACTCTGTTTATACACTATCACACACGATCTTCAGTTCTTTTCATCCAGTCACTTCTGGGTCTAGAGCTTCTCCACTGAAATAAAACCAATTCGAAAATCAAACCAACAAATTAATCAAAAGAGTTTGAGGTAAGGTCTACATATTCAATTTTATTAATTCAAAAAACAGTATGGGCAAATATTATGGGAGCTTCTCCACTGAAACAAAACCAATTCGAAAATCAGACCAACAAATCAATCAAATGAGTTCGAGGTAAAGTCTACGGATTCAATTTGATTAATTCGACAGGGTAAATATTTTGAGAGTTTCTGCACTAAAATAAAAATGGTACCGATGTAACTATCAAAATATTGATAAAATAGTAAATTTATTGAATTATTGCCATTTAAAACAATTAATAGGAATACCTGTAAGGTTTTAGAATATTGGTTATATGAGATCTAGAATAGACAACAACAAAAGTAATAATAGATCGAAGGAATATCCTCATGAAAGCAGGTAATATGAAGTTACTCCAATTAAGTGGAGTGTGGGAAGCCCACCGGCTAGATGGACTGACAACTTGACAACGGACTGCCGTGTGTGGTGGCGCTCCTTGGGAGAGTCCCTATATCTAGCGACACAGACTGATATGGTATAATGGTATAAAGTATCGAGAATTGCATGGCATACTGTATATACCTTTGCACTTATATTAACCCCTAATTACACGGTGCTATAGGTAGGGACATGACGTAGGACACACCTATGAGGTAGGGACCCCTCATCCCAATTCCCAATTGATAAGGAAAACTATTTTTTCATATCCGCTTCTAAATCTCCATAGGTACCAACGTTTGACTGATGTTAGCATGTATCGCTCATGTCATAGGACGACAGTATCCATTTTCCACTGTCCGCTCGTTCGCCGCCTTCATTCTATAAAAAAAATCATAAATTTAACATGATTCATCCAACGACATATTCCAGGGCCTCTAGCAATTATTTCCACAGTTTTCTCATGTTTCCTCCTGAGGTTTTACATCACGTCAAATGAATGTAGGTCGCTTATGATAAATAATTTTCCATCAAAATATTACGGATGTATCCAACAATTAACGTTAGAACTTCCCTCCCAACAGAAGCAATATCAATCAGAACTTGTATAACAAAGGTCGAAAAAGATCTAATTACGCGTCTCGCACGCGAGGTGGCGTGCACAATTTAAGCCACGGGGGAATGAGGGTTAATAATATTAAAGCTGAAATTCTAAATAACAATCCAGTTCTATTTGGGAATCGATTTAGTCAATAAATTGAACATTAATCTCTTTTCAACCACTGTCAGCAAATACAACTCACTATAAATTTTATACTTAAGTTACCGAAGGCCGTGGACACCCGCCACACGAGCAGTTATACCCTCATACACCGCCGACCTTGCAAAATCATATTCACAGCTTCCTTGAAGAACGCCATATCGTAGCGTAATGGAAAGTCCTCTTGACGAAGTTGGAAGTTCGTTCCACAGCCTACGGGTTCGCGGTATAAAATGTTGCAGGTGGCCAAGGGCGGCGGTAACACTTACCGCCGCGTGGGTCCGCTTACTCGTCCGCCCACTAAAAAAGAATAAAATAGATAAGATTTTAAACTTTTGTTATCGAGGTTGAACACAATAATTGTAATGTAAACGGGTTACTCATGATTTATTATTTATTTATTATAGCCGATATTTCAGTCCAGTTACGTGAGCCGCGGTCGCGGCAAGACTGCGGAGGCGGGTGAAGATGTTGTTGCTATTGACAGACAAATCTGTCTACCCTCCGTCGTGTTCGTTTTTGATTCACCTACCCACACTGAACTTGTTTATGTTGATTAAGCTCATTGCACACTATACTAACAATAAATATACACACGGCCATAATAAATCGCGAGTAATATTAATTAATACTATAGCTTTTTTTTTTATTTAGTTCGGATTTATTTTGAAGAAATTTGGCTATTGCGGAGAGTAAAACTTTCACTATATCTCTAGTAAGGGTCACCAACTGAAAACAAAAAAATGGGTATCGAGGTTTATTTATAAATAAATTGTATAATGTAATTGGGATATGTAGGATGCATTTCTCAACAGATTAAAATGAAATTTAATTGGATCCGTAGGTATTTCAGGTAAATTTGAAGATGAGCTAAATCGGCTCAGAAATTACAACTATTGAAATATTTCGAAACAAAAATATTCGACATCTATACGTTTAAACTACATATCGTTAGATAGGACTATAGTCTTTTCTTTTTATATAATGCAATGGTGGAATTAGCACATTCTGCCAGTGTCAAATTTTCTTCGTAATAAACAATTTTAATGTCTAAACTTATCCTGTCAATGTCCACTTCCGTCGAACTAAGATAGGAGTCGCTCAGTAAGGTGATAGTAGGTTTTCTGAGGACAAAAGAGGACACCTCGAAGCACGCGAAAAACGTAGTTTTAATACCTATATTATTTTTAATTGTCAGTTTAAAAACAACTTATCTGTTAACGATCTGTTTACTACCTCCCTCAAGATGGAGACTTAATTCTTGTAATTCTCCTCGCCCAAGCACGCTCGACGCGTCGCGCGCCGCCAATGTACAATTACCTCGTTACGCTTATAATAGCTTAAGCACAATAACGTGTTTACCTGGAAATGTAAATAGAGTAATTAAGGACAACGTAACGTCGAGGTAATTATAGCTTCCTAACAAGGTATTTTATTAAGTTGCTATCGAAGAAAATAATAATAAAATAAGTACAAGATACATTACGATAACATTTGCCATCGGCTAATCCGGGAACAGCCTCTGAATTACCGTACCTCCAATTGGATACTTTATTACGAGATACTTTTACAGACGTGGATGACGCGTTCAGGTGTTTCCGGATTAGCCGATGGCCAATGTTTTCGTAATGTATCATATTGTAATGTCTTCAAATCGCGTGTATCTGATGAATACTTTTTACTCAAACAGTGTGAATGACTGATATGTTTATTATTATTTTATTTATATTTTTTGTATATATGTATGTATATATACATACATGTATATATGCATGTATGTGTGTGTAAATTTATATTTATTTTGTATTTATGTACTTAGTGTAATAGTATCAAAACGCTATTATATTTAGCGGCACTACCCTTAGCCTGCTCTCAACCACCAAAGGTTAGCTGGAAGAAAATGCTATATAGCATTAAGTTCGCCTTTGTACACTCATTTTGGTGCAATAAAGAATTTATCTATCTATTATAATACTAGCTGGTGGCCGCGACTTCTTTCGCGTGAACTTTAGTCATTCCCGTGGGAACTCTAAAAGACACAGAAGACAACCTTGAAATGTATTGCATTTCCTACTGTATTTCCCCAGTGTACATACGTGTTTCGGTAGTGAGTGAGATATGCCAGAACTAATTCCCATCCCATCCTATCCCTCCTCATTTTCTCAACCCTTGCTCCAAATCTATTTCTCATTCTGCAAAGGTAGGCAGCAGCGCATCCGGGGGTGTACGAACGTTTGTCATTTTGGACTGATGTTGGCATATATCGCGGATGTCCATGGATGACAGTATCCACTTACCATCAGGTAAATTATAAGCTCGTCTGCCGCATTTTTTCTAAAATATAATAACAATAATCGATCTAACTAAAAAGTACCTACCATAAATGTTAACCAGCAAAGTAAATTATAGACTTATAACTTACAATTTTTCATTAAAGTTCATATTTAATTAAATTTTCATAAATTTCATTAAAATCCGTCTAATGGTTTCTGCGTGATCCGTGTTCAGACAGACACACAGACAGACAAAAATTCCAAACAATGTCGGTTTGGGCTCTGTATCAATAATGCATTTCACATTGCAATGACTGTTTTAGAAATCTTAAATACACAGATATGCCTTTATTACGATGTTATATGCTTAGATTAGATATAGATAAATGTGTCACACTTTAATAAGCTGTACTCCAAAGTCACGCATTTGAAGTTAGGATCTTACTCATAGTACCCATCGATGTATAGATATAAACGTTCATGTCAAATGAGGAATCTTAAACAATACCCATACCATTACCACTAAATCAGTGCAAAATATCAATAGCCATCCGAATAAAACCATAACGGCAATAACGTTTATCACGAATGAGGAATCATCCATAGAGTTGTCAACGGCTTCAAGTGTAGAATTCCATGACAAAGATTACATACAAATCTGAACCGTAGTACAAAGGTATCAAAGATGACATTTCGGTAGAGCTTGATTAGACAGTGGCCAATAATTTAGAGCTACTTGAAACTGCGTCTATCGATCATAGTGAGACTTTGAAAGATGTATAAAATAAGAAGAATGAGTTAATGGCTTCTCAGTTCAATAGGAATTGAATGGATAAGCCAAAATAATGTAAATATAAATAGTCATAGGGATTGTTCCATTATTGGACAACTGTCTTTTAAAACTTTCTACGCGGAATGTTTGCTATTTTCAGATAGTTTGGATAAAATATTTGTAGAATTGATGTTTAAACAGATGCATCTAAATTTACTTTATTTAAAAATCTTTGCACGTCATAGTACAAAAGGCGAGCTTAGATACCTTGAGCTGTTTTTTTATCAGTCAATCTTTGGGTTGAGCAGAGAGACATTTGGAGATGCGATGAAAGGTGTAAATATTACTAGCGTTATGTTACACTAAAAAGAAATCTGTTGTTGTTTATTCACGTGGTACACAAGCGATAAAGTATTTTCATTCAGTCTCTTTTTTAATTGTTTACTTCATATTAATCAACATTTTTGTTAAAAGCACATTGAACTCTTTTTATTCAGCGTTATTAAATAATCGCTTCTCGGTTCACATATAGCTGATGTTTTGGATCATGATATTTTCATCTCTCCATCAAACGATATATTCATCATGACCTTATTGGTTCTCATTTCCTTGTCAAAATAATCGCTCTTTGTAAAGTCTAAATTATAATTAACTTCTATTGTCTTCAAAAATTTTATAGTACAGTAGGGATAAACCTTTACAATTTAATTATTCCAGGTAGGTAGATCTTGCTATTTATCTGCAACTAATACAATCTTACAATCATTCCACCTCGGTCCATTGATCTCGGCTGTTGATTGCGGGTTGATTAATGGACAACCCTGCGAACTCGAATGGTATCCATTTTAGTAATTACATAAAGACAAGACAAATGGAGTGTTGAATGTGAGCGCAGAAATTGTATTTTTTATGCTATAATCAACCGTAATAAATTAGATAAAATTTAATAGTTCTCAAATAATAATTAATATAATAGTTTAGTTAAAGTATTAATAGTTTTATGTAATTTGTTGATCAATATAATATATATATATTCGACGCAACAGCTATAAAATGTATGAGTAGGGCTGGTTCAATTGAATGAATTATTATTTGAAGGATCTAAATATTTTAAATCCTTGCCTTCCAAAGGAAAGGAAATGTCTCCACTAACCTCGTGATCTGCAGAGGTTAGATGAGAACCTGCTCAAGCGGGAACGCACAGCGCACAAGTCACTGCAGGGTTGGAGTCGCCGTCTCCAGAAGAAGACAGTGAAGGCGCGGGAAGTGTACGTGGAAAACGTTTCCACAATGATGCCTTCTACAGTCGCGCGAAATGTTTACAATAGAGGCGCACAGAACTTGTGTCAATATGTGACAGCCACGATTTACTTGTGCCAGCGTCCGTCAGCGTTAGGCTACGACTCGCGACTAACTTGTAATCGATGTTGGATGCACAATAGTTTATGACGCAAGGATTCAACATAATTTAATAGTTCTCAAACAACAACTGAATGATGATTAAATAGTGCCTTATTGTTGCATCAGGCCTATAATGTTATTAGATTTGTTTTATTATTTGTAAGAATTCCTAATGAGAAGTGTGAGTTTTCTGTTCATGTTTGCTTGGATCAGAATAACCATCTACTGATATCTTTCCTGAAAATAAAAAATAAATTACCACAGGAATAACTACACGTCACACCTATTCAAGGTCTTGTCTATCCCCATCGGTTGTTTGTCTGGCAGGTACGGTTGGTCAATTGCCACTTCAGGTTACCAATTGCCACAATAAAGCTAAAACAAACGTAAAGTCAATACATTGCCTAATATCTTATTATTTAATAGGCGTGCAAAAGATAAACTTTGTCGTCAGAGTTATGCTCCAAGTTTCTTTACGGGATAAAATAAGAAAATCCGTAGGGCGTCAAGTCTACATTTTGAACACGTCAAATACTTGTTCAATGAAGTTTTAATAATTAAATAATGGTTTTAGACACTTTGGAGTTTTGCATAACCTTAACTTAACCTTGTCCATACTTCTGGATTAACCCAGTCTAATATAGTCTACTTATTATGGTGACCACGCTGTAAATAGCACCATCTGCTACTACAAAAGGATCGTTAACCAGGAACATACTAAGCAGCTATGGCAGTGATCCCTAAACTTTTTCGATTCTCAACGCCCTAACTGAATCCAGATTTGCCAAGGCGCCATATATCAAATTCTAACAAGTGCACTTTGCGAAACAGCCAATGTTTGTAACCATTACGTAAACTTATATAAAACATAACATATAACTAAGTGGTTCGCACCAGCTCCGTTAGATGTCGCGTCATTGATTTGAAAGTTGAAATGAAATTATGAAAATTGTCTAATAGTCGTGGCACCCCTGTGAGTCACGGCTCCAAAGCATGGTGAGATACATCCTTTAGGAACCACTGTGTTATGGTATCAGGGATTAAGTTTGAGCACTATTGTTAGTGGGAATAGTTTGGAATAACATAAATAGTTCGCAATTTTCGGTACAAAGAGTTGTGAGAATAGTTTGGTAAATGGAAAAAAGTTGATTCTTGTGGGAATTCGGTATAAGCTTGCTCCATTTGCGGTAAATAGTTTGTTGGAGCTGCTAACTCATAAGGCTACTGAGACTAAGTTATCTATTTTAAAAGAAATAATTGAAGTTTAAATGCTCATAGAATTAGAATGTTGAAATGGCAATGGATTAGAATGGAAGAATTAGAATGGAAGAACCGATGAGGTGGACTGGTCCCTGAATGGAGACCACGTAACAGGTAAGCTTGCAATCTTCCGTGGTGGTTTCAAATATGCTGCATAAATAATTTGGAATAATATAATATACCACCACCGATCCGGGAGATGAGAAATCTAAAATACGTTTAAAATTAAATATAAAAATTTTCTTTTAAATTATCAAAAACAACTAGCACTTGGAATGCGTGTTTTACCATCTTATCTGGAGTAGCCATAATTACACAGTTTATACACACTTTTATTCTCTCTTCGTATGTGTCAACACCTTAATATGTACTCATATATATATATTTCTTTCATTTATTTATTTATTTTATTAATTTGAATTTGAATATACATTTATCTTTAATTTAATATGCTATATATGACTATTTAGTTAATTCATTAAATAATATACTTGTGTCCGTGCGTCACCGATGGCTCCACTGAAAATGACTGTAATGACGATGGCTGACTGACACTCAGTCACAGCATATGCTGAGTTGGAGACCATTTCTGGCATCGCAACACACGCATGCATGAAATAGGAACGTGTCATTTTTTTATTTTTTATTTTTTTTTATTTTTATATTTGTGTTTTTCGTTTGCTTTTGTATTTGTGTTAGTGTATGTCGGAATAAAGTGTTGTCTATTGTCTTTATAGGACGCGTTCCGGCCAGGTGAAGCGACAACTTGAAGAAGGTCGCAGTCGGTAGAAGACTCTCCATGTCTCTACATAGGCTGATGGTATGGTATTAACAAATGCAAAGTAACTAATAAATCAATCAATACCAACGTATAAAGTCACCACTAATGGACGCAAGTGTTCTCACGCAGTCACAAGGCCCTAAAATTCTGCGTAGGCCATTGCGAGTCGATGCGTCCATACTTTTTAGGGTTACTAACAGTTATATTTCATTTAAAACGATTTTGTCAGTCCTGTCAATGCATCATCACACGAAAACCATATGAATTTCGATAATATAATCCCTAGCTCTCACGAAAAGCGCACAAAACAAGCTGCGGACTTATCGCGAGGCGGCGGTCGGCTGCGTTTTTATTTTTTGACAAGTGCCATCGATACTCACCGGGCCATTGTTCTGCGTCCGCCGTCATTGCTTGTTATTTCGAGATTAACTACAGTGGCACCACAAATAATGATTATTGAAATTCTCTACAGCTTCATTTAAATCGGCCCATAGACGAAACTGGTCCACTCCGGTGTAGCCGTTGGGCGGACTCGACTGACAAAGTAATTCCTTTCTTACAGATGGCTTACAGATCTTAAAAATTACTACATATCCCATCCTATTTTATTTCTACAAAGCACGTACGTGTTTCAGAAGTGAGTGAGATATGCCAGAACCCACTCCTGTCCCGCTGTTCCATCGAATGTAGAGTATAATGGAATAAAAGTGGCTCCTTATCCCATTACACTCTTGATTTCCTATACCCCATCCCCCGAAGCAGAATTGGATGGTTTAATGACGAAAAAGGAAAATCCCTCGTTCCTCGCTATGGTGGAACATCCGTACATATAGACATTCCTTTTTGACATACATAAATTCATAACTCATTCTTAATTGATACATTAGCCGTAGTCGGGTAATAAAAGACCTTTATTTATGTTTTTTTTATGCAAGAAGGCGACAGACGAGCATACAGTCCACCTGATGGTAAGTGGATACTATCGCCCATAGACATCCGTGATACATGCCAACATAGTCCAAAATGACAAACGTTGCCACGCCCCCAGATGCACTGCTTACCTTTGGAGATATAGGAATGAATTTGGAGAAAGAGTTAGGGAAATGGGGAGGGATAAGATGGGAATGGGCTCTGGTCACATCTCACTCACTACGAAACACGTACCTACATTAGGGAAATAAGATGAAGTGGGAAATGCAGTACATTTCAAGTTAGTCTTCTGTGAGAGAGGAGTAACGTGGCCACTCGAGCGCGCCCAGCGGCTGTTGGATTTCAGCGTGCACTCTTACTCTCAAATAGTCCCTCGTGTGTCATTTGAATGAAGATAAGAAAGAGTAAGACTTATTAAAGCTTGAGTCGGATGGCGCGCAATCAGCTGAGAGCACTTTCGAATTTCGGTCTAGAGAAAGCAAGTAAGAATTTAACGACATTTTCTGTTTTATATTTATCACTTCCAAGGTTCACAAATTTTCAGCAGCCTTATCTATGTGTTAAAAGACTGTCTACAATGTCTTTGCTACATATCGAAATATTGAATTGCCGTAATTTACAGATCTTGAGCACTTCCACTAAAAATGTATTTAATTGTATATGCATGTATTTTTTTATATATAAATATGTATTTAGAAACAAAATTATCTGAATAATTACGTTGATACCATTGTAGCACGTCCCACAGAACCGTGTATCCGAATCCGCGCCATTGGCGATCGCGATTCGATGGAATATATTCTGACGTTTGCGATTTTCGAAAATTTCTTTTTTTTTCTTTTCTCTGCGCGCAAGGCGAGGACAATGTGGTCCGGGGCGTAACGAATAAGTTGATTTATAAAAACGCATGCCCGCCGCTGGGTTTATATTGAGCCTTTTCTGTATAATCAGAGTAAATATAGTAAACAGTAGTTTACCTTCGTGTAAATAAATGAGTCAATCTGAATGTATATAAATGTAACACCATAAAGCGGCAATTAATATGGGTACAGCCATATAAAAATATGCCACGAACCCATCAGCTGTGGCTCGAAACTGGGGTTTTTCCCCTTAGTTACGACATAATTAGAATTCTCACCTACCCGCATTTCTCTTGATATTGCAGGAGTCCTAGGGCAGCGGTGACCATTAACCATTTCATATTTGCCACCTCTTCTATAAAGAAAATCATCTATAATATTATCAGAAGGGATTCGACGAAAAGTTGGCTTATTGACTTTATCTGTGTATATTATTGACTAACTGAAATCATCACAAAATATCGATTCAATCACTTTTACAGATGACAGCCGTTCGATGAATTATATAAAAAAAACGTAAATTTCGTCTGAATTGTTAGAAAACAATGATCGTAATGTTCTAAAAAGTATACTTTTAATTTTTAGGCTAAATATAAACGAAATCAAAATTTATGCGTATTTCCGCACTAACTTTACTCCACTAAATAATGTAATCTATTTCTATAATGAACTTCTACGTATTTTTTATTATTGCATAATATACACCGTAAATAATTTCATAATAACTAAATAATTAATATCATCATATAAATTTAATAATTGATCCAATCAAGCACCCGACCTTTAACCTTAATTGTTTGTCTATTGTTTGCTCGTTTGCTAGTATCCCGATGACGCCGAAATGGCGACGAATGAAGCAATGAACAGAAGTATCAGTTCAAAGTAGGTAAAAATTAGATCTATAAATTCTATAGATGTATTTCTTTCTGTACTTTTGTGTATATATTTACCCATTTAATAAAATAATTGAATGGAGTTAATGAATATAAAAGTAGTTATTTGTAAGAAGGTTATCTTTAGGCTGACTTATCCGAATGTTTTAATATATACCAGCCGCGACCAAAATCTTATTTATAGTGCTATCAATAACGCGACGCTGTTGGTAGACATTTCTTTATAACTTTGAGTTGTATTACTGCTTTCGTTACATACAGTGGTATAATGCTGTGATTTGTTTGGTAGCTTAATGTCCGTGTATGGGGGGTTTTATATGCGTTTTGTAGGCGCAAATGTTCGTTCAATTGTTTTCACGGCTGGATTTTAGTTTGTTCCGTTTCATTTTGGAATTGTTTGTAATGGTGGTGCTGTATATTGACTTTTGATTAATATTTATGTTGTTTCGATGCGGGGGCGAGACGAACGGTCCAGTTACTACCTCGATAGGATTATTCCCTATTTGTAGGATCCAAACTTGGATTGAACCAAATGTCGACTGCACGTTAATATTCCTTTAGCCTTTTTTTATGGTGATAATGGCAGACGAGCACGCGATCCACGTGATGGCAAGTGGCTACCGCCGTCCATGGATACCTGCAACGCCAGGGGATATGCTTGTGCACGTTGGCCTTATAAAATCCTATTCATAACTTGTCCCAGAGAGCACTACAGGTTGTAAATATTCAATCAGTAAATTAAGTGATCAATAAATAAAATTGGATGGTTCTAAATCAATTATCAATAGGCGTATAAGGAATTTGAGTAGACATTTTTTTATAAAGACCGTCAAACACAAAGTTCACAGTGGTAAGTGGATATTGTCGCCAATTGATATCCGAGATACATGTCAATATCAGTCCAGAATGACAAACGTTGGCACACTCCCGGGTGCGTTGTTAATTGTTCCCATTAGTTTTACTCTCCCTAATTCTGTGAATAACAAAACTAGCTCTACCTCCGGCTTTGGCCAACAGAACTGTACAACAAAATCGACAAAATATATATTTTATTTAGTAACTTTATTATTTTATACATTTCATCACACTGTCCCGCGAGCCTCTCTGTTCTACCCAAAGATTGGCTGCTAGAGAATGCCTCCAGGCATTAAGCTCGCCTTTTGTACGATTAAGTGCATTAAAGTTTTTTAAATGAAATAAGTAAATAAAAATAAATTAAAAAAAAATATTTAGTCTTTTACTACCATCAATTCGAGAATACATAATCTTATACAAGCACTGTAGGGCAGGCATGTTACAGTCTAATAGTTTTGTTCGGTAGCTCTCGAATTATTTAATTCATATATGTTTTAAAATGGAACATTCTAATTATGCAGTACTTAAGTTCCAAATTTGACTTTTTAATGAATCCCTCCTCATCTGATTCACCCCCCTAGAAGTTGCCAACTAGGTTTCTTTCATAAGTACCTATGATTACAGTTTATTTCCCTATATTTAAAGGTAACTAGCAAAAATTTTACTAAAGCTATCATTGTAAGCTATCATTGTAAGCTATCATTGTAAGCTATCATTGTAAGCTATCATTGTAAGCTATCATTGTAAGCTATCATTGTAAGCTATCATTGTAAGCTATCATTGTAAGCTATCATTGTAAGCTATCATTGTAAGCTATCATTGTAAGCTATCATTGTAAGCGTTTTTGCTATCATTTGTAAGCTGGATTACACGGACCAGCAAAGTACAAATCATCTTCTAATTTTGTCAAGAAATTGTGAAATTGTAGCCGGCCTAGAAAGTATTGTTTGTAGCTCGATGTCTCGAGCCTTGTACAAAATCTTACAATAAAAAATAGAATCAATACTATAATACTAAAACAGGATAGTCTTTTAAATTTAGCTTGATTAAAATGACAGCTGTCAAAGCTTGATTAGAATGACAGCTGTCAAAGTGCCTCGAACAATACCGGGATAATAATCAAATGGAGGTAATGTGTTTATTTATCGACTGAGTGTTATGTGGCTATAACGTTCTGTGATTTTTAGATTTGTATAGATTAATTATTTTTATAGAACACTATTCGAGTCACTGTGACAGCTTTCATTGTAATCAAGCTAGATTTAAAAGACTGTAGTAAGAAATGCCTCCCATTGGTTCTGTTGAGGAACCAATGTAAAAAAAAATCGCACTTGTACGATCAGCAGAGCTCTACAACAGTACTACTGAGAACAAAGGTTTTTCTCATACCATTACTCCTCCCTTGAAAAGGAATTTAACTGCAAAACATATTGTATGTAAAGGACAAGCAAAGAGAAAATAAAACTAGACCATCGTACGTGGGTACAAATAAATAAACATCAGAAGCGGGACTCGAACCTCGACCACGCGTTACCGCTGCCGCATTTACACAAAAGACTATTGGCACAGTATTACAAGGAACCGTATGTTACCTTCGTAAAATTTTCGAAAACATTATAAAATTGTTTATAGAACTAATTTTTATTCAGCAAACAATTTGTACTCAAAATGATAAAATATCAGTATGTATTTTTTTTTTCTAAGGGACTAAACAGTTGTACAATAAAATTATTACATATTCCAAATGAGACTAATAACTAAATAAAATTATTACATATTCCAAATAAAATTATTACATATTCCAAATGACACTAATAACTAAATAAAATTATTACATATTCCAAATGACACTAATAACTAAGGCAATTCCTATGTATGTTTTCTTCGTACGGGATTCCTGAATCTCGCACACATAATTTCATATTCTGACGGGCTATCAAAATTATAGCTGGCAGCTTTTTTTTTTTATTTTATTTTATTATAGAAAAACGGCCACAGACGAGCATACATTACACCTTGTGGTAAATCGATAACGTCGCCCATAGACATTCGCGGTGCATGCCAACTTCAGTCCAGAATGACAAGCGTTGGCAAGCTCCCGAATGCGCTGCCTATCTTTGGAGATATAGGAATGAATTTGAAGAAAGGTTGTGAATTTGAACGAAGGGTTGTTTTATTTAACTTAGATCAAAGCAAAAGGGGAAGATATGGAACGTTCTTACATTTCGTGAACTGAAAATGGGCTCGGATGCACAACTACATGCAAACTCGTACAGCTGTAACTGAAGTCACGCTGTACGGCACTGAACGACAGATATATAGCGATGAGCTTGGACAGTGGCACGAGCGAAACAAGCACTACTTCCCGCTCGCGCGCCGCATGGCTGTGCAGCGGTTCAGGCACATCATGTTTCGTATATCTTTGAGATATATATTTTATCTCGCTCACTCATTAATGGCCGAATCGAAACTAAGGATTTATTTAAAAAAAACTTCTACAAATTATTACTTTTTGGTGTGATTCCATGTGTCTTGTTTTCGCTCCTTGTGTGATTTGTGCACTGAATAAATGCACAGGAAGACATTTTTAAATATATTTTCTACTACGAAAACTGTGTGCGCGTATCACGTTCATGCAAGTCGCTGTTCTATCGGCGACTAAAAGAAACAGATTCATTGGACTCGATTTTGTAGGACCACGCGCGGTAAGTCAGTGACATATCTTCCTCCTTTTGATTTATATAAACTTATTTAAAAGGAGTTTTTTTAAATAGTTTTTAGCATAGGTACTGCTTATATGTGCCTGTGCCTATTGGTCAAGCGCATGAGCAAAATTGGCATTGAGTGTTGGAAGTGCATTATAAATTTAAAGTGAGCTTGTTAAAATATCGGGTTTGTTGTTTGTTCGTTTGTTTTTCCGTTGCAAATGACAATCGTAACAATGTATGGAAACAAGGTTACCTTTATTGCATTCCTTTATTTCATTCTAGGGATCCCCCCGGGCTGTACTCAGGTAGTGTAATGATTTCCTAAGGAACTCAAACGTGAGCTAAAACCGTCGCCATTAGTTTAGCTTCTCAAAATTGAAACATTTTCAAATTCGGTAAAGTAGTTTTTGAGTTCTTAGATATAAACAAACAAAAAAACTCTTGCAGTTTAGTATTTACAAGCATTGTAACTGGAAGAGTATACTGATTTAGTATATGTATGTATTAGTTTTATCAAAAAAAAATTCAAACCTCTTATTACCAAAGCGAAATAAATAAAACATAACGCCAATTATTTTAATATCTATATTCGATATCTATCTTCGTCGATTATCTTCGATTTAAATTCGCATCTTAATGCTAATGCAGAATCTGAAAGTAACGAATCCGGTCGATTCAATGATACAAACCACTTCATTTAATGATAATTCCATGTTAATCCTCGTATAAAATTCGTCCTAAAAGTCTTATATAGAAATGTTTTTATATTTTTATAATGTTATTTGCCTTTAAGCAAATATTTGCGATTGGGAAATAAATGCGATCAAGTGAGAGCCTATTTATTTATTATTGTTCTTTTCTTCTTTATTTGCACAATTTCTAGAAACAAACAAATATTGACAAAAGATTTAGATACAAAAACGATTTCGCAATTAAATAATATTTTAATAATTTACAATTATCCACAGTACA
The DNA here is from genome assembly GCA_943735995.1 of Sesia bembeciformis. Classification (NCBI taxonomy): domain Eukaryota; kingdom Metazoa; phylum Arthropoda; class Insecta; order Lepidoptera; family Sesiidae; genus Sesia; species Sesia bembeciformis. Next base: position 2,950,749 of record OX031042.1, read on the forward strand.
TAGCTCATATTTACGCCTATTCCAACAATAGTGTTAGAGGTCCTCACACTAGGCGGAGCCTATATCGTGGGGGCCATTTCGTGACCTTTATCACCAGTAACGTGCAATTGTGAGCAGCATGCTTACAAACACAAGGTAACTCCAAACGGGTGAAAACTTATAGTATGTAAGCTAAACAAAAAATAAATGTATATTTGTATTGACAATTAATTGACAATATTAAACAATTAAGATGTATTGACAAAATTATTAGGAATGAGTGGGAAGCTTTATTAATGTCTGTATGTGTGTGTAAAAGTGTAAGTGTACGTGCGTAAGTAGTGAGTCGCCTGTAAAGATCTGCAACGCACAGGCATCCCTTTAATAAAAGGATTTTGGGACATAATATGTTACACTTCGCGAGCCAAATGAACTTGTATTAATGTTACAAATAACAATCTTAAAAAACTTTTAAGTTAAACGGTTTTATATTTTATGTGCACTGAAAACTACGTGTAGCCCTTTCATTTGATACCCATATTGAGGGGGTTAAGGAAAAATATGTAATCCGCCATTTTGTATCGGCGGCCATCTTAGATTTATAATGTTATTGATTTTATTATATTGTATTGTCATCTAAATTAAATGTGTGTACCAAATTTCAGATCAATCTGACAACGGGAAGGTGCTTAAATTTCAATTTCTAATTTTGACCCAAATAAATAAATTCCGTACGGGTCGAGCTAAAAAATTCTATAAAACCGTTTAATAACACAAGTTTGATTTTGTTTATTAATTTTTGTACAACTGAGCTTCCTCACTACGCTTTCCTTCATTGGCAAGTTACAGATAATTGGAAAATTATGTAGTGGTATAACACGAGATTTGATCTCATACCGTACCCAGCCCTTTGGTCGTCCATTGCTCGACACTGGCCTCCTCTCATGCACGAGGGATGTGTGGACTTGAAACGTCATGTTGGCCCAGCGCATTGGGAAGTCTACTCTTTTAGAGGTGGTGTAGCACCTCAGGGCTCTTGGAAGCGACGTGTTATTACTTAGTCATCTATTACGATGACGGATGGGGTAGTGTTATTCTAAAGCCGGCCGACGTCACAAGACCCAAAATGAACGAGATCAGCATTTTTTTTATGACAGATTTCATGTGACAGTCTATGGAATCGCGTGGCGTTTTTGTCGTCTAGTAGCAAGTCGCCGAAACCAGCCATGTCACAATCAGCTTATGAATCATCATAATTTTTGCTTGCATTGTTAATAAAAGAAGAGATTTACAGTTCCTTTTAAAAGTGTTACCAACTCGTTTATATTATTACATTAGATATGATACTTTCGTAGCACCACAAAATTATAAGTGCGCCAGACAATTGTATATGGATCACTTTCTATGCCAACATCTTTGACGGTGCACTGTGTATCTTGAATTTGTTTATCAATAACTTGCATAATCAAAAATATACTTTCTTCTCTTTGCAATTCTCCCACGGTGCAATATGGCAGATATATTTTGTTTTTTATTAAATCAAATACGAAATTGAAGTGCCTTAGATAAGGTTAACATACGATTATTGAATTTAGCGAATGGGTTAAGGTCAGGTACCTTGAATGCCCAGGTTTTATTACAACGAGCAGAATGTCTGTGTTTCGGTACGGTCATCAAATAAAGAATTATGTATTATTTGGTATTATATGTGTATTGTGTATTATATGTATTGTTTGTAGTAAGTTTTATTGATTTAACGAAGCACCGCCCTTCGTATTTCTGTTTAACCAAAGGTCGACTGATATAGAATGCCTGTGGGCATCAAGGCCGCCGTTTGTACAATATTTTTTGGGCACTAGTTTAAATTTATATTTTTTTTTTATTTAGAATGGGTTAAGTGCTGGTGTTGCCGTCTGCAACGGCAGACGAGCGGGCGGGCCACATGATGGTAAGTGGTCACCGCTGGACACCTGCAACACCAGGGGGCTTGCGGGCGCGCTGCATATAGCTCATATTTCGCATATGTCATGTTGTCATGTTACAACTTTTGAATCGTATCTGCATAAATTTATTTCGATAAAAAAATATTTTAATTCCACAATTATTCACATGTATACATACATACATGTGAATAACTGAACTTTGAATAACAAATATTATATTTCGTCTCAATTTAAAATATATTTGAAACTTAAAGCATTATGGTCACTAGTATTATGATCACTAGCGCTGGGCGCTTAACCTCAATCGTTTTAGACTCAAACTTTCAACTACAACTGTTGCAGACCACCGAACGTTAAAAACATGTATTTTAGCTCACGAATGTTGAACGTTCTAGTCTTAAAGGTTCATTAGTGTTCACTCAACGCTTGAGCGTCGAGTGCTCAGCGCTCATTTTTACATCTTTAGTAGCCACACCATTAGCTACACCATGTGTGTAGAAACAATTCGCGCGACTGCGCGACGCTGTGTGAATACTTTCAAACATCCCCATACAGTTGTAGTTGCATTAGTAGTTGTAGTTCCTCAAACCGTTCCTTACGAGCTTTTGGTCGGCTGTGTGTACAATATTTACTTACAAATCGGTTATAAACTCTTAAAATATAGAGAATATACCCTTTTTCTATTGAAAAACCACAATAGACTATTTTTAGCAAAGTTTCATAATTATTCAAAAATTTTCTTTATACGGGATTATTTAAAAAATAACTGCAAGCTCTAAACATTGAATTTCTTTCGTTGAAACTGACAATGACTTTTTGATATTCAGCATTTTTTTCACACATACCACTGATTTACTCGCACCGCGTAGGCACACTCGCACCCCGTAGGTACACTCGCACCGCGTAGATACACTCGCAACGATTTATAAAAGTAGATTTACAATAGTAGGTATCCAATAGTAGCGGTTCGATTAGCAGCTACTGAATGGAGTGAGAGGCGGGCGGCGTTGTCATTCATAGTACCGTTCGCGAGAGATCTAATTTAAGGTTTAAAGAAACTTTATTCAATTTTAAAAGTTCAACTTTATTTTTGGGGTAAATATTCAATTCAGAAAAAAGTCGTAGAAACAAAAGTTGTTAGTTTTAAGGGTAGGAAAGTATATTAAGAGGGTGCAAGATATATTTTACTTAATTTTGAATAATCTTCCGCGTGATACGCGTGATCAATTATTATTATATAATTAATATTGAATAGATCCCTGTCTGTAAAAATAATAAAAGTCGTGGTTAAAAGAAAATATCGACTCCCAATATAAATATAAAATTTAGAATCTCGTTTTATTATATTTTTATTGCTGCATTTTCCTGCTATCTGTCCGCGGCACGCGGTGGGTAAACGCAACCGAGATGGTATATCACAATAACGTCATGAACAGTATAAAAATATAGATGCTACGTGGAAATTAAACACGATGTTCTGTTGGAATTTATAAAATAAAATTGTAACGACCAGTTATTACGAAGTGGCTAATAATATTGATAAATCATACTTAGGTAATTGCAGTTTATCCAAATAAAATTACCATAATTATTATGAGTTCATAGAAATTGTTTAATTATAAGTATCTAACGCGTAACGTCGACGCTTTTGGAACGTTTTTCATAAACAAAGACCAAATGTATGTGTGTTTATTTACTTCGCTTTGTACTATTGTGTGTATGTTTACGTCTTGCACATTTATATGAAGTTACCTTACCGCTACGCCGTGGCACAACCGAGATGGTATAATGCGAACCGGTCTCGACCCACCAATGCGTTTTCAATACCGCCGCGTCCGTAACATATGCTTGAAATATATCTATAAAAAACTGCGTACAAACGCGGCGCTTATTTGCGCAGTTTTAAAGTTACGAGGCTTTCTTAAGGGTTAGTGATAGAAAGTAATAAACCGGAATACAATATGAAGAACTGAGATGTTAGATGAAATCATTTTAGTACCTATATAACTTTTATATTTTATGAATAACACAAACATCGAGCGTTATCATCGAAGATCGAACATTTGCTTGACGGTTGGCCATGGGGATGTCTGTGTAGAATGTCGGTTTATTTTATTTCACTGATTAAAAGTGATTTGTTTTGTATGATATGGTAGTTCATAGAATCAGCAACGCTGAAGTGGCAATGTGCAACGTCACACCTGGAGCAGGACATAACTGATGGTGTAGACGAGCCCTTGAATAGAGGTCAAAGCGTAGTGTGACTTGAAGGAACTCGCCAGAAATTTGTCTGTTGATATTTTTGGAAATATCATACAATACCATCAGCCTGTGTCTCTGATTACATAACTCTCTCAAGGATCACCTCCACACACGATCTTCCGCTCTCCTTATCTATTCACTAACTTTTTCAAACTATTTCACAATTTTTTTTTGTCCAGTAAACATTTTGAAGTCGGTCCACCTGGCCAGAGCATGTACCACACATCGCATTCAACTGTTCATTCAAGAACTCTTCTACCTCATGGATTCTATGAGCTATGTCTGTGCATTCCGTTCTTAAGCGAATCTCTTCGTTTCTGACAACAATATTTTTATTTAGTCCCCTTAAACATATTTCAAAGGTCTTGCCCTTTACAACTTGAAGATGGAAGATAACAGATCGTGGGCGCAAAATTTGGGCGTAACCCAAAATCATTTTAATCCAAGTTGATAAAGTTATTTACAATGTGGAACTCAGATGAAACATGGTAAAGGTATGAGAGGTTATTGTTTAAGAAAATTATTTCGTTGTTCAACAGAAGAATCATGCACGGTGCAGTACGAGACTGATATTCTCTTTTTATTCGATCAATCTACGAGAATTAATTGATTGGAATCATTTCAGTCATTGATTTATCCAATCATTCTCGAATGGAGACCACGCACTGGAAAACGGAGCTTTAGATGTTCTCCGGCGAGGTGGACTGATGATGAGTCACGGTTTTCTGTCCTCTCATCCGTTCAAAGAATATCAATTACTACAGATGAAACACGACGATCAAAAATAGGCGTCTACTACAGTGTTTGCGGAATCAGTTCCAATTTGTAGTCGCAGCACACAATATATGGAATTTTTATGGAAGATTTATAGTCGTTTGAAATATAAATCTAGGTATAGCTACAAATACAAATGTTATATTTACGTAACAAATGCCGATAATTTCCACATTTGGTTTAGGCCTGAATAAAGAATATAAAAACACTTAAATAAAGCATAAAATTTTAAACATAAAACACTTGTATAAACACAAATTAAACAATTGGATAATTAGACAGTGCAATTAAATGTTTGAGAGAAAGTTTGCTGCTGGGGCTCGTCTTACTAATGCTGTGCTGGTACAAAATAAGTAATATGTTACTGGACAACTTATTGAAAACACTAATACTCCTCGTAAAGAATGAGTACTATGTTTTAGTTAAGGGCGCGTGAAGTAACCAGGGCTTTTTAACGTTATTGTTGTGTACGCAGTTTTTTTTTTTTTTTATGTACTAAGGCGGCAGACGAGCATACAGTCCACCTGATGGTAAGTGAATACTGTCGCCCGTAGACATCCGCGATGCATGCCAACATTAGTCCAAAATGACAAACGTTGCCACGCCCCCGGATACGCAGCCTACCTTTGGAGATATAGGAATGGATTTGGAGAAAGGGTTGGGAAAATGGGGAGGGACAGAATGGGATGAGAATGGGCTCTGGTACATCTCACTCACTACCGAAACACGTACATACATTGAGGAAATACGATAAAGTGGGAAATGCACTTTATCGTATCGTATCGGAAATGCACATTTCAAGGTAGTCTTCTGTGAGAGAGGGCTAACGTGGCCAGTCGAGCGCGCCCAGCGGCTGTTGGATTGCAACGTGCACTCTCCCCCTCTATGCAGTGTGCACTTGTATTTTGGAAAGTAATTCGGGACAATCTATTGATTCATTGGCTACACATTTGAGGTAACCTATATCTGCAACATTTCGTCTTTCAATAAGAGGCAGGAAACGATAAGTAATAATGTATGTATATCTTATTTAATTTAATACTGTATGCGCGTAATTTGACAACGAATGAAGATATTTACTTTACTTTTTCAAAAACTCAATTTTAAATAATTTTAACAGTTTCGCTCTCAATTAGAAATACGTGTATTTAACTCTGCATCTGCATAAGCATATTGGCCTATTGCACGAGGCCTATTCCAACTAATACGAATGCAAAGGCTTTGATTGAGTAATTTTCATCAGACCAGCACATGTGGCTATCTGTATGATGTAGGTGGCTAACCACAAGGCTTTACAGACGTGCTGTTAGGACGTGTGTACACTAGCAACAATTATGGAACTAAATTAATAAAAATTAATACTTTTTTTACATAGAAAGAAAACGGCAGAGGAGCAGATAGTCCCCGATACATGCCAACATCAGTTCAAAATGACAAACGTTGCTTTACCCCCGGATGTGCTAGTTTTGGAGATTTCATGGAATGAATTTGGAGAAAGCATTGAGAAAATGGGGAGGGATAGGATAGGATGGGATGGGAATGGACTCTGGTATATCTCACTCACTACCGAAACACGTACGTACATTGGGAAAATAGAATAAACATTTTACGAAAGTCTTCTGTGAGGGTCGGGTAACATGGCCAGTGTGTGCCCAGCGGCTGAGGAGTTGCAGCGTGCACTCTCCTCTTCCACTTTCATTAAAAAATACTGTTTTCCTGTAAAATACCTTAATACTCATTTTACAAATGTATTCACGTAGAAAGATTCTTCAGTTATTGGGGTATGTCTTTTAATCTGTCTAGGAATTACAGTTAAAATTATTAGGTTATAAAGTGTTATTGTTTCACATTATTGTATTTGGTTTTACATTTACTTACATAATGCACATTTAGGTAGGGTAGGGCTGAGAAAAAAAGGTCAATTTTTAATGTAATTGTGTCTATCTCAAACAAGGCTGTGGAACGAACTGCCTCAAGAGGACTTTCCATTACGCTACCATATGGGGTACTACAAGAAAGCTGTGAATAGGATTTTGCAAGGTCGGCGGCGCACCCGCATACAGGTGTTGCGTTGCAGGTATCCATGGGCGGCGGTAACACTTACCATCAGGTGGGACCGCTTGCTCGTCCGCCTACATCTCTATAAAAAAAAATACATTAAAATAAATACCTACTCTCATTTTTCCATGGTTAATTCCAAATATGGTAACTGTCAGTAGGATTATGGTTTAGAGCTGTGTTAGATGTATGTAAAGGTATATTTAATATTTTTAGAAAGGAATTGCGGATAAGTCTTGATAAATTCTGAAACTTCTGTTATTTTACTTTTGTGGGGCTTTTATTTTAATTTTTTTTTTTTTTTATTTCATACACAAGTGATTTTGGAAATCATTTATAATTTTTTAGCTTTTAAAATCTTAATTATGGTAACATGTAACAATAGAAAACAGTTCGTAAACCACTTCATACTCATTGTCTTGTCCATGTATGGCCTCAAACGCCAAAACACCAAATCGGCTCAAAACGCCACGCTGGCCAAGCGGGTTGGCGAGTGCACTCTTAGAGGTGGTGTAATTCCTCAGGACTTATGGTAGCGGCTTTGTTATCCCTCACTTATCTCGTCATCATGGCAACGACTCGATGAGACTTTCCAGCAATGTACCAATATTTTACCTTTTACAAATTTGAAAGTTAGAATTATTTATTAATAAGTTTTTGTGCCTGTACTATATATATCATTGCAAATATATATATAAGTTTGTCCGTCTGTATTCAAGCACAATCGTCGGAAGCCGAAGCGAATAAGTTTAGTATCGATTCTATTACCGTTATCGAGTTGCATCGCTCGTTCCAGTAGAATAGATAATCGACCTGGCGTTTGCGAAGAATTTCCTAGTAAATAAAGGGATTCTGTAATTGAAACAGCTATTTAATTTTTACCCGATGCGTTTATAGATATCTCGATAGAGTTTATAGATTATTTTGAGGGCGCCTAGCGATTAGAATGTTTGATTTTGATATTTAATATAAAAAAAAACCTTTATTTTTAGGGTTTATTCATTTATGTTACTAGGTTTTATTTTACTTAAACTTATCAATGTCCGTGCATGTTTAATGGCTTCAGTGAAAGCCAGCGCTGTGATTTGTCCGCGGCATGTGCTGAGTTGGAGACCAGTATTTTTATTGTGTTTCTTTATTTTATTATCATTCTCTTTTTTCTTTTTATGTGTAATTTGTTTGTTCTTACCTTTTAATGTGCATTGTGGTGTCGGAATAAAGTTATGTCTATATGTATGTATCAGTATTATATTTTGTGATTTTGGAAAACTGAAGTCTCCAAAAATCGTCTCCAACCTAAAAATAACAGGATTTCAATTGAAAACTTCAATCGAGAAGATGTATATAAAACGTGCCTCATCAGCAGAGGTCGGAATTAGGTAGTGTGATTTATGTACTTGCAACGAAATGTTAAAATATAACATGGACATTTCTGGGATTTTCTGAATCCCGGGAACCGTAATTTATTGCCAATAGTATATTTACTTAATATCTTAAGGTACCGTAATGGTTGTATGGTACCGTAGGGTTGTATCGATATATCAGAGATAAGATAAATAAAACATTTTTTTTCAATAGTACTTAATATATTAATGATTTACACACGTTAACATTCAGTTTCAGTTTTTATATTTACGAACATTAACCTACAATTCTATCATCGAATTTTTAATACGCTTTAAATCGAAATCCCGGGATTTGAGGAATATCCATATTATTCTTTTGCTCTATGATATCATTGCAAGTACATAAATCTCACCACCTAATTCCGACCTCTGCTCATCAGTCAAATAATGACAAGCATTGGCACGTTTCCTGATGCACCGCCTACCTATGGACTTTTAGGAATGGATTTGGAAAATGGATTGGTAAGGATAGGGAGTAGGGTGTGCAATGGGAAGTTTTCTTCATTCCACTACACCCATATACATGGGAAGTGTGTAATGCAATGCAGCCAGCCCAAGTGTGTGGTGTCGTAAAAGGCGACTAAGAGATAAGGGGCTACAACAAGCCCTGAGGAACTACACTTCCTCTTAAAAGAGTGGACTCGCCAACCCGTTTGGCCAGTGTGACATTTTATGGGTAGCATAATGGGATGTAAATGTACACATACGTATATACCAATTCATGTAAAAACGTATACATATGTGTATGTATTTATCTTGAAACAATGTGGTGGGAATATCTGGTACGCAGTCGCGGTTAAAAGAAATACTACAATGCCATTGAATAGGATACTTTATCGTTTGCCTAGGGCGTCAATTTAACGCATTCTCCTGTGCGTTCCCTACACGCTTTCTTTGCCTTATACAGTATAGGAGAAATTGAAATAAACAGTAACAGAACTCCAGGTTATTCTAACTATATATTTTTATTCCTATACTTATTATACGCCCGCATTTTACATTAAAATTCATTGATCAGAAATAACTCCACGCTACATTATTTTGTGATAGGCGTGCGTGCATGTATCATCACCGAATTGTTCGACATATATAGTTCACTAATATAGGTTTTAAAATATACGCGGTTTTCTCACATATTTAATTCCGTGTATTTTATTTTATTACTTATTTAAACTTCATTGCACTATGATATGTAGAACAGGCGAACTTGCTACAAGGCATATTACTCAACGTTTCGGCTGGGTTACATCATTTTATTTCTAAGTCAGGTCTGATCGCGTATAATAAAGGTATTTGTTTACATTTTATTCCTACTCGACGTTTCGGTGCGGGTTACACCAGCCGTGGTCACGAGTTGACTGAAGAGGCGGGTGGTAGTCCAGGATGGAAGCTGCGAACATTTTTATCAACTACCCACATTTGATCAGCACATCCCAAAAGCCTGCGACGTACTACACTCACAATGTCCGCGGACGTATTGGATGGTGAATCGGAAGGTTTAAATTTGTTAGTCACTGGATACCACGTCGCCGAATGACGTTTCCCGATTGATTTTTTTTTCAATGGCGAAAATTTAAACAGTTATATTGCTAACCGTTATGACTTCGATAGGTTAAAGTGTCGTCAATTTATCAGACCAACAGTTTAGCAATATTACTGCAAATAATTAGATTTACTGTGTCACCCCTATTACAAATGCTTGTAGCAAAGTAAGGATATATTTTTATTTTACATAAAACAATATCAAACAAACTATAATAATTACATTTTATATAGCATTCATATTGAATATTTTCTATAGCATTTTATCGACATTGCCGGCATATCACACTCTCTTTCTAGCTTCGCCTTTGTTCCAATTTAACAATGTAATAATACATGTAATAATCTAGACTGTATACTGTTTATTTCTGCCTTTTACGGTGGATGTTGTTAGGTTATTTACATATCGGGCGTTAACAAGTAAGACAGGACATGAATAAAACTGTAGCAAGGTGGCACAATGCCCATATCGGAGAAAATTTTACTTACAATGCGGTTTGGATTTCTGATTAAGGTTAGTTCGTGAGGTATGTTTTTTAGATAAAGCCTACTGCTAGCACAGAACTTATAATAGCATTTTCGTACAAAGTTATCTACATAGTTAAAAAAAGGCCAATCGCAAATAAGAAAGCCTCGGCGTTTCGCCACGGGTACACCAGCCGCCGTAGTCACGAGTTGACTGATGTTCACTGATGTTGACCGACTGAAAATACTTATATGTTTCAGATTATTTACCAATAATAAAAAATAAGCATATAGTATTATGTGTATGGAAATACATATATGTATACAATAACAATTTATACTTTGTCGGATGTATTAAATTATTTGTTTTATTTTTTTCTTTGGATGAAATACATTTGTGTTATTTAATTATTACTAAATAACAACAAATAAATAATCACACACATTATTTTTACTATTATTTTTTAAAACTTCGAACAATTCCACCTGAAATACTATATGAGGTAAAAAAACTGCCCGCGAAACCCTTTCAAAACCTTTTAAATTGAAATAAAACTCTTATCTTAAAAACTTAAATGACACTGGCCATGCAAATCCTTTTTCGAATCGAATTAAGACGTTAAAAGGAACCTAATGAGGTGCCTCTTCTTAATTTTTGCATAAAACCCTCGGAGCTCGCGTGGGAGGTGAAATTAAAATTTTAACGTAACGATTTGGTGTGCGTTCACATTTAAAACCAATGAGCCAAAGAATATAATAACTAAAAAGTTTTACACTGATTTTAAAGGGAATGTTTCAGGGATCAAAGACTTTGCTTTGATGTGCCATAATAATATTAAGTATTTATTATCTGTATATTCTGTGGTTTAGTGATAGCTTATTAAACTTTATGTTATAATACTTTAAGTGCGTCATGTGTGCGATAATCAAATAAAAACATAGGACTAGCGTTTTTCGTGTGCTTCCAAGGAGTCCAACTCTTCTCCCCAGTAAACCTACTACCACTTACTACTATCACCATTATCAATATCAGTCGGCAACTGATACTGCCATCACCCCAAAGAAGAAAAAGAAATGTGTTTAGAGGCGAGACTTATTACTTGTCTAATTAACTAAAACTATCTGTCTGTCCTTAAGCCCAACGACTATTTTGACAATGTCAAGTGAAATTTTTTATCTAGCGCTTTCTCCGTCCAAATAACTTAGGAGTCGCTCAGAAAAGTGAAAGTAGATTAAGAGAGAAAATTGGGACTCCCTGGAAGCACACGAAAACGCAGTCTTGTTTTTATTTTATTATAAGAAATTATTGGGACCACGGGCGGGCTGGCCGGTGGATCACGCGACTGACCGCTCTGTTATGTTTGGTCAAATTGCGCAATAGTGCGACGGTGTGTGAACACTTTTAAGCGATCTCATACAACTGCTACCAAACTACTGGTCGCCTGGTCGCGTATCGCCGCTATCAGCGACACTTCGACGATTTTCTCGGTTTTTAAAAGTTGCACAAATCTGTACAACCCTCCATGTGTACTGGGACAAGTTTTAAGTTACAGAAACACTAAATAGTTTAATTTATTCGAGAAACTTCTTTCGTTTCGGGTTCTTAATTAAGCCATCTCGTTTGCAGTGCTTAAGCACCTTTTTGTCGCATGTTATATTTACAATGTACGTATCCACAGGTTTAAAGAAAAAGGAACTCTATTGCTAAAGCAATAAAGTTGTAACTTCAATTTGTAGAGGAAGTAATTAAGAGACAAATGTTTTGATAAGGCGCCCTGCTGTGGTCTTGACCATTGACTATATCGAATATTAGTGAGCATATAGGTTGACAGACCGCCTGGTGGTTAATGGCTTACCACAGAATGCTAATATCCCATGTCTCATACAAATGGGATGGACTTCTATCAGATTAGGTAACGATGCGTCCTATTCCTTATTTTCCCAGACACTTTTCTAGTTGCGAATTTTGGTACTTAGTCTTCGATCAAATTATTCTTTTTTTATAGACAAAGGCGGCAGACGAGCATACAATCCACCTGATGATAAGTGGATACTGTCGCACATAGACATCCGCGGTACATTCCAATATCCAACATTAGTCCAAAATGGCAGATGCGCTGTCTATCTTTGGAGATATAGGAATGGATTTGGAGAATGGGTTGGGAAAATGGGGAAGGATAGGATGGGAATGGGCTATGGCACATCTCACTCACTACCGAATCAGGTACGTACATTAGGGAAGTAAGATAAAGTGGGAAATGCAGTACCTTTCAAGTTAGTCTTCTATGAGAGAGGGGTAACGTGGCCAGTCGAGCGCACTCAGCGGCTGTTGCATTGCAGCGTGCACTCTCCCCCTTAAATTGTGAGAAAATCGATCATTTTTTAGTGGAGTGTGTCAAGAACGAAGTCAGCAGAAGCAGCTTAGTTAACTCATGACAGAGTATCCTGACTAAACCTCAATCTGGAGCGGCCAGGATGTTGTGTAACTTTGAATAATAATTTTAGTAAGCGTTTGGTTAATTTGTGAACCACAATTATTTGTGGTTAACAATTAACACTAATTACCACTCAAAACCACAATTAACGCTCACAATTCAATTATTTTTATTATTTAATAATAATATCTTATTATTTTGTACGCAGTAATAATAATATCATGATAACTTTAGATATAAGTTTTATCTTGGGACTGACATGAATTATAATTCAATGCCGGCAAAAAATTAAAAATAAATGCGAATTTCTTAATCCTCATACTCATCAAACGCAAAAATTATATGCAGAGCAATATAATTTTCCCTTGCCATCTTACATATCTATACATAAATAAAAATGTAACTGATCGCTGTCTGTACATGGAAGATATATGAGAAAAATATTATTGGGGGCCTTTATCAACGCAATAGAACCCAAAACAATGATTGTTAGAATTTTGTCTGTTTGTTTGTTTATCTGTTTGTCTGTGCGTTTGTGCGCGCTAATCTTAGAAACGGCTTAACCGATTTGGGTGCGATTTTCACTAATGTATTGTATTTGTTTTATTTCAATCAGTTCATAAATAAAAAAGTTATATCAATTTAAAGAATCACGTCGAACATTTGTTCGATAAAAAATAATCTATAAGAAATAATGCGTGTGATCGTTTTTGAAAATACCAAATACCCCTAAGAAGGTAAAAACGGTGTTTATAAACTAAAGTCCACGCGGACGAAGTCGCGGGCAACAGCTAGTAAGTAATAAAATCGGCCATAGTCTAGAGCTGGAGATGTTTTAGGAAAAAATCAGCATGTTCAAAAATCATGTGTGTCCAGCAATCCGCAATGAGCCCGCGTGATGGATTATGGCCTAATGATTCAAAGGGTGAGTCCTGTAAAAAGACCTTTAATGAGACCTTTAAAAACAAACTAACAAATCAAATAAACTATCAACATTCTGCAAATAGCTTCTGGAAACATAACATATAGAGTTCTATTGAATATTTTTTGTTTCCTATAAATCTACTTCGTAAAACGAGTGTGAACTAGAATTCACACACGTCAGAAGATTCTTCGTCTGAAGATTACTTAAAGCTACTTAAGATATTTAATCGTGAAGCCTCGAAACTAAACGTCGTCCAATTAATTAGTGAACCGCCATCGTGATAGCCACACTTGCTATTAATCACAAGGAGATCGATCTGATAATGGAACAGCGAGGAGGCTAAGGTTAGTTCCACATTGCACTTGTGAATACGCTCTACCGAAACAATAGGGTAGGATATTTTATCCTACCGATGGCACATATTTTCTAAACAAATCCAAACAATAAGAAGAATTTGTTTGAGATAATCTCTACTTTTATTTCAAATATTGTATTGATTTACTATTTTTATTGATTATATATGTATTTAGTATAAGTGGAAGAGATTCGCGTCAGGCTTGTGTATGAAATCGAAGACGCTTTAGACCAAGTCTCGATTTGGGGTTCTCTAAACCTAGTGGATTTCAACTTCGGTAAAAAGCAAGTCTGTGAATTCACCGCTAAAAAGCCCCCTTTGTCGTAGAATCTCGCTTTCAGAGCATACCTTTTAAGATCTCGAAGAGTATCGGATTCCTCGGTGTCCACATTTCCAGTTAAGTCGAATTTAGGAGTGATCTGGAAAATAAAGCCAAAATGGCCCCCAAAAAGCTCGGTGTGCCTAACAGAACAAAGTGGTACTTCTCTTCTGGGCAACTTCTGACGCTCTAAAAAGCTCAGGCTTGGCCCCATATGAATTACTGCTCACATCTCTGGGCCGGCGCACCGAAATACAATTAAACCCATTTGACTCCATCCAACGACGTGCTGTTCGAATTGTCGACGATCACACTCTCACTACTCTCTCTCTAGAACCCCCCAGCGTTCGAAGAGACTTTGTGCCTTTCTACGTGTTCCACCGCCTGTACAATGAGGAATGCTCTGAAGAACTATTCAACATAATTGTCTTGTTCATGAAGGTTGTATGGCCTTAAAACGCCACGCTGGCCAAGCGGATTGGCGAGTCCACACTTTTAGAGGAGGTGTAATTCCTCAGGGTTAGTCGTCTTTTACAACAACCACGGGAAGAGACGAGGTGATGCTAAAGCCGGCAGACACCACAAGGCCAAACCTAATTAATAAATAAAAAATCATAACATCATGACACTAAGTTGAACAAACCTAATCACCCGTGTATGCGGTCCACGGGCAAATAAACATGTATTAAGCACTCTATAATACGATACAAGAATGTTGACGCAATAAGGGCGAAACATATTGATTAGAATCGATGCTGTAAATCTGTTTTTCTTTATAGTACATATATTTTTTATACGGAAAAGATAGCTAAAAATTGAAAAGAATGGTAAAGTAATTGATCCCTAAAACCATTTCCACAAGTCAATCTGTTACGAGCATACTCTTATGTCGACGTCTCATCAAAGAATTTCTAAAACTCTTTTACGTGAACAAAACAACTTAAATTGCTTACCCGCAGAAGAAAATTAAATGTCCCTTCATGTTATCGACGATTGGGTAAAAACAGTACAAGTAGTATAGAAGACAAACTTCTCCTTACCACCGAAAAGTTATGTTCATGTATGTTCATCTTCCGCCTTTTCTCTATAAAAAAGCTGCTAATGCTATGTTACTTCAAAACAAATGTCCTGGTCTTGCAACAATGGCCGTAGAAATAGGCATTCTCCTTTTCTTGTACTCTCTCGTTCTTGTACTCGGCTGCGTTTCGAAGAAGCGCCAAGCATATAACCATTAAACCCATGTTAAGTTGTGGTAGTCAGAGAGTTTCATTCGAAAATTAAATCAAAGAAACTGTTTTTCATTAAAAATGATGAAATCACTCCGCAAATACGTAGCATATCCTTGCTTCCATTCCACTTATACTGTGGTCACACAGTGTATTTCATCGAACAATCTGTAAAACAATTTTCAATCAAAGTCTGGGTAACAAAGTTTGTATCGGAAAAATCCAATAAGAGACGGCCGGCGACGGGCTACATTGTTGAAGCGTAGCTCCGAAATCGCCGAATGTTTGATTAAAACTTGACCAACCCCTTGTTTAATTTCGTTTTCGTTGGTTCCTAGTTACTATTGTAGGAGGTATACAGTGGACCAACGCCAACGAAGTACGCAATATAACAGAATCTTCCCTTAGACATTGGATACGAGCGTGATTTACCGGGCGATATTGCAGCTAAGTTTATTCAGTTACATTTCACTAATCTGATAATTGAAGGATGGAGTTTCAAGCTGAAGTGGCAGTGGGCGGGTCAGATATACCGCAGGACTGATAACGGATGGCGCAGACGAGTCCTTGAATAGAGATCACGTACAAGGAAACTTAGCGTAGGACACCCTCCGGTCAGGTGGACTGATGATTTGTATAAATTCGCCGGTAATAGCTGTATGAGAGGAGCAGTAGATCATTTCATTTCATTTCTGAGAGTAGTAAGAGGGCTATATACAGCCCTCTCTCTCCCAAACTCTGCCACTGCAGAGTTTGCCACTCTGCAGTCGAGAGACACAAGCTGATTTAAGGTAAGGTATTTTTTAGTATATAATTTAATTATTTATAAATATTTGTATGATAATGTGTCATTTAAATGTTCGTAGATAATATAGTAGCATTTAGTGAGCAATAATTATTTTATTCTATTTATATATTCATAGATCTTATCTATTCATAGATTTTATCCATTCATAGATCTTATATATTCATAGATCTTATCTATTCATAGATATTATATACTCATAGATCTCAGCTACTTATAGATCTCATCTGCTCATAAATCTCATCTGCTCATAAATCTCATCTGCTCATAGATCTTATCTGCTCATAGATCTCAGCTGCTCATAGATCTCATCTGCTCATAGATCTAATCTACTCATAGATCTTGGCTACTCATAGATCTCACCTATTCATAGATCTCATCTACTCATAGATCTCATCTACTCATAGATCTAATCTACTCATAGATCTTAGCTACTCATAGATCTTAACTATTCATTCCCTGTGGCCCTATTGGATCAAGCCGCATTTGACTGTTCAAAAGCGACATAATTATTTATTCAGATAATTAGCTACATTATGTCGCTATCCTAAAACTAACTAGACCTAAAGCAATTTCTAAAAAAAAATCTGCTTCGCATCTGCTTCAGTCATCTGCTCTCTAGATACTAAGTACAAACGCGATGTCACCTTCACATGCAAAACTGTGCAGTAACTTGTCCTTCAAGCGTAACAGTGGTAACAATAAATCTGTATAATTCGGAGTTAAATAGTTCAGTATTGGAGATCATAACTGAAAGCGGAAAATATTTGGGATAAGTCTTACTAAAGTAGATATTGTATATTTGTATGTATGTATCTTTGGTAGTTATTGTACATACCGCAATATATGGGCTATGCAAGTAAGGGCCTGCATAGCCCAAAGGTTGACTGGGAGAAAACGAATTCTTTATAAACGCTAAGTCCATCTTTTTTTTATAGACTAGTGGGCGGACCAGCAAGCGGTCCCACGTGATGGTAAGTGTTACCGCCGCTCATGGACACCTGCAACACCAGATGCGGGCTCGCCGCCGACCTTGCAAAAACCTAATCACAGCTCTCTTGAAGAACCCCATATCGTAGCTTAATGGAAAGACCTCTTAAGGCAGTTCTTTCCACAGCCTACGGGTTCGCGGTATAAAATAATTTTTGGACCGAACAGTGCGCGACACCTCCGTATCGAGGAAATGCGGATGGATCGCACTTCTGTGACAGGAGGTGCGGTTGTAGAAATCCGAGGTGGGAATTATATTAAACAGTTCTTCAGACCATTCCCCATTATACAGGCGGTAGAACACACAGAAAGACGCAACGTCTCTCCGAATGCTAAGGGGTTCTAAACCGCCCGTGAGAGTGATTGTCGACAATACGAACAGCACGTCGTTGGATGGAGTCAAATGGGTCCAGTTGGTATTTCAGTGCGTCGGTCCAGAGATGAGAGCAATACTCTATATGGGGCCTCACTTGAGCTTTGTAAATCATAAGGAGTTGCCCAGGGGTGAAGTACCGCTTCGCTCTGTTCAGCACACCGAGCTTTTTGGAGACTATTTTGGCCTTATTTTCCAGATGACCCCTAAATTCGACTTTGCTGGAGATGTCGACACCAAGGATCCCGATACTCTCCGAGATCTTAAGAGGTATGCTCTGAAAGCGAGGTGCTACGACAAAGGTTTTTTTTAGCGGTGAATGCACAGACTTGCGTCTTACTGGGGTTGAAATCCACTAGGTTCAGAGAACCCCAAATCGAGACTAGATCTAAAGATTCTTCGATTTCAGACACAAGCCTGGCGCGACTCCCTTCCACTCTTTTGTCATATTGCGCAATAAAGAATAAATAAATATTAACTGATGGTGTATAGCCCGCTTTATATTGACGCTTTACGAAAAGCTTTTGTACGGAACGATAGAAAAGTAAGAAATTTTGTGTTCGACGGTGGAATATGAAAATAAATTAATTCGCCAAATATTATGTTCAATTAATTAAATTGCGGGAAAACTTCTAAGTGTTTCTATATCTAATTACCTGTTCATTATTTCAGCAATATCATATAACAAGGTCAGAGTCGGGCGTAATTTCAGTAACGTCAGCCTCACGTTTTATTTTATTGTACCTAATTGGCAACAAAGTTTACCTACCTTCGTTAAACAATAAAAGTACGTGTTAAATACGCTATGTACTTATTAATTAAATCTTCGCCTTCGGGTATTCTGTTTCGTATAATGTTCTTAGTATTTCTGTTTAACTAAACGTTGACTGGCATATAATGTCACAATGCTTCTTTGTACATTTGTACATTATAAATAAAGTAAACACAATAGGAGAGTAAGCATACAATAGAATAACCACAGGATCTCTCTGCGATAAATCGGTGTATCCGTGTACTAAAAAAGATGTGGGACTATTTATTATGTACAGTCCGTTACCGTGCAGTTTAGCATATAGCTAAAAGTATAGAATATATAGCATACTAGCTGTGCCCGGCCACGCGTTGCTGTGGCTGCCCAACAGATGGCGCTAAGGGTGGACAACCCTTATCACTAAGGGGTATGAAAAATAGATGTTGGCCGATTCTCAGACCTACTCAATATGCTCACAAAATTTCATGAGAATCGGTCAAGCCGTTTCGGAGGAGTACGGGAACGAACATTGTGACACGAGAATTTTATATATATAGAGAAGAGATATAGAAGACAGCAAATAAATAAAAAATATATAAATTAACAGTGCAATAATACTGCGCGGTCCCATGTGTGTAGAAAGGGCATGCATCTCAGGTAGTGTTGGGTAACTCCGGAGTTAATGAATCAAAAGAGTTGAATCCGCGAGCGGAGCAGAATCCCTTAATTGTTCCATCGAATTGTTATTCATTCCGATTCCGGCACCAATCATGATTGTGAGTGTAATCGCGCATCGGCACTTGTCGGGGGCTCAAAATCGAGATGCAATGATGGCATGGCCTTTTATTTTTTGCTTATGCAACAACCGTTAGGGAAAGGGAATGAAACGCTCTCGGAACGTGAATCAAAAGAGTTAAGGAGTAACTAAGAGGAGTCGGATCCGCAAGCGGAGCAGGATTAAGTGAATTAAAACACTCCGAGAAGTCTTGATTACCCACTCAGCAAAAGCTGTATACACAACGGCACAACGGCTGTATAAACGGCACACAGCGCTGATTTTCAGACGGAACCCAAGATCCGTGGACGGGAGTGACAGTGACAATGATAACCAAAGCTCCATAAGACGGTAAATATCCCTCCCTATCCCGTTCTAATTTTATAATAAATAGAATAATAGACTGAGTATAGTATTAATAGAAATATAAGTACAAAACATGTTTGTACTAGTATACACACTATATGCGCCATTACGCCCGGAATCTAGTTTGAAACCTGCTACGTATACATTATAGGTAAAGGTCTCACAATAAAGATATAAATCAAGCCGGGCTCTGAATAAAATCGTTTATATCGGCTTTATCGGCCGATCGCCTGCTTCTTCATATTCTTTACACTAGTTTGTATACAGGCTGTTATATTTTTAATGTAAAGTGGTTACTCGTAATTTTTTAGCTAATATTTCGGTTCAATCGGCAGAGGCGTGCCGTGCTACTCATATAAACAAAAAGCCGAGCACCCATTCAACTAACTACACTAAACCCACGCTGGCGTGGACGAACGGCTGGACCGATTTGGCTATTTTTTTTTAAATGTTCGTAATTGTCCGAATAAGGTTTTTAGAGAATGAAAAATTGGAAAAGTTGCCCGGAAAATTGGTAGATTTGGGAAAAACTGAAAGTGCTTTTTGCTGTGGGATTTTTGTATGAACTTATTGAAATTATTGTATTATTGAAGTTTGGACGTCTGTCGGGTCAGCTAGTTATTAATAAATCTAAATTGTCATTTAGATAATGTTTTATTTAATAATATGTTTTGTCAGATATATTGTAGTTTATTTAATTTACATTTGGTAGTTTATTGTATATTTTAAGCGCTATAGAAAATATATTATCTTTATTCATAGCAGTTCGAAAAGACACTGCGCATAACATATTCTTATGTCGTTCACTCTCAAAACGACCTGTAAATTTTGGTTTGCTTTTGAAAAAATACTGCAATTTCTAAAATGTACAGTAAGAGAAGGGTGAGAACTTTTAATTTTTTGAAATGTGGTATCCCACGTAGATTTTCTAAAACATACATTTTATTTTGCTATCTTTTAACGAAAAAGCATTTTTCAGAAAACCACCGAATCCCAGAATTCTCTCGAATTAAAAATGAGAGGTTAGGCTACATGGAGTATCACAATAAATGTCAATAGGTATAATAGATAAGTGTACGGAAGAACACAACTAAATATTTACAAATGTTTTTTCTTCTTAAAATATAAAATAGTTTTCTTCTTAAATTTAGATTTTTAAGTTTAAACTATCATTACTAAAAACTACCCACGATAACATTAAGTTCACCAAACACCCTCTATTCACACAAACCGCCTGCAGCGCCAGTCATCGTGGACCGGCGTAACTTTGCCTGTAAGGTGTTATTTTTGACGTAATAGCGAAACGATGCCTCCATAACCAGGGGCTGGTGGTACCAAGATCAGGTTATTACTTAATCTAGATATCTGAGATAGATCTTCTAAATAGAGTTTAAGAAAAACTAATTGACAAGTTGCGATTGTTTGGCAAGTTATTGGTATATATTCTTTTTCCAAATCACCAAAAGGTAGGCGGCGTATCTAAGAGCGTGACAACGTTTGTCATTCTCGACTGATGTTGGCATGTATCGCGGATTTCCACGGGGGACAGTATCCACTTACCACCAAATGAATTATTTGCTCGTCTGTAACCCCCCTTTTCTATAAAAAAAGCTAGCAAAACTCGGTATAATCGGCCCCAACTATTTTATTATATATGTACTCAGTATGCTTACAATTTACTTAGAGCTTCCTGGTCGAGAACATTCTTACAGCTAATAAAAATACATTGTACGCTATACGAGTCACTCCTTTATTACAGACGTGTATGAATTCTGTTATAATTAATAAGCGCCAGAATTTCGGTTACTTTGTTTTTCTTTGAGACAGTCAGTATAGTCAGTAATGTTTATATGGAGACTGCTACTTTGGGGTAGATTTCGCAATGGACTGCATGTATGAAAAAAGTAAGGACAAGAATTTCGGACAAGCAAATCCGATCTTCTTAACAGATAATTCAAATAATTCATTGAAAGTGCACGCTCAATTCCATCAGCTGCTGGGCGCGCTCGACTGGCCACGTTACCCCTCTTTCACAGAAGACTACCTTGAAATGTACTGACTGCATTTTTCACTTTATCTTATTTCCCTAATGTACGTATGGTTCCGTAGTGAGTGAAATGTACCATCCTATCCCTCCCCATATCTTCAAAGGTAGGCAGCGCTTCCGGGGGCGTGCCAACGTTTGTCATTTTGGACTAATGTTGGCATGTATCAGGTGAACTGTATGCTCGTCTGCGGCCTTCGTACATAAAAAAAGAAAGGTTCTCCTGTGCCAATACAGATATAGGAGTCTCGCGAAGCGGGACCCCATCAACTTTGTGATTTCATTCTTAATAGTTTAAAATGAAATTAAATAAAGTATGGTTATTTTATTTCAGTCATTAAAAAATAGGTTGTTTTGTTGATCGCACTTGCTTCATTTAGTTTTTTTTTTTACATCAATCCATTGCTTTTTAAGAAGTTCGCTTGAAGCTGAATGGGTCATAATCTGCATTGACTAATTCACATTATATACTTTACAAATTACATAATAAGGATTAAAATATCTATATAATACATGCCTATTTTTAGTAAAATTAATTCTCTTAATCCGATGGCACATTATAAGTTCCAATATGATTTTATTTTTTAGCTGACGTCCCTAATTAATGGCTGCCTAGAATAGTATAATTTTGCTGACAATAAAAACAATGTAAGCTGATAACGATTTGTCGACAACTTATTATTCTTACTAGGTATAATTTTATAGCTGACCACACTTCTATAACTTTTCGCTCTTTTAAATACATGTCCTTTATGTATCCCGGTTATTATAGCTTGAGCTCTGACAGATTGATGAGTTGTTTATTTCACCTAAATCATTTTTATTGCGTAACTCATTAATCGAAAATTAAATTAATTGATTAAATAGTTGTGAACTATGAGAAAGTTTTGCGACTAGTAAGTAGATCGGAGACGCGAACTCTTGCGCAACTGGGTTACGTGCTAAGGTATGAAAGATACGAACCTTGCAAATAATTATGATGTGCATAATCGCCGGAAAGTGGCGAATTGGTCGCAGGAAAAAGTAATGGCTGCGTAACATACGCGAGTGGACCGGCGAACTGTTTCGCCTCGCAAGAGACACGACAAAATATTCGGAGCTGATTGCCAAACCTTCACTAGTTGGAGAGGCTCACAAGAGGAAGTTGAGAACTGCGCGCTGTTTTAATTGATAGTGTTTCTTTATCTTGTTTACAGCCACTCATTCTACGTGGCACCGAAATTTAAATACGTTCCGATATACACAGATTTCGGACCTAAGTAATTGAATTGTTTGTAAAGTTCAAACATTTCGCTATTTTGTGTCATAGCTTGCTGCCAATGCCTATGGCCGGCAGATATCGCAGGATAGTTTTAGCGAGTAGTTGAACCTATTCCGGTTTTAGTAAGTGAGCGCCCATATATCTACGTAATGCCCGTATTGTTTGTACATCAACATTAAAAACACACGTGTAAAGGGCCATTGTAAAATCATTATCAACATTAAAAGTAGGTAAAAACCAAATGTTTCAAAGTAAATAAAGACCCTAAAAACAAAATCTAATATAGCTCCAAATTCAGTCCTTTACTAAAAGTTTATCCCACAAAAAGCGAATTTGTTAGACATCCTATTTAAATCGTTCGGTTAATACCGGTCCCTTTTCCTTCAATACGTTGTTACCCTACAGTGTCCGGCTACGGACGGCGAATTTGGTCATCGTTTTATTATTACGAACCAAAGGTGTGTTCATATTGGAGAAAACAATTTTCATATTTAATGGTATTAGCCAATTGAGCGTTTGCACAAATACATTTGCAGCTTATTCAATAAGCGGTTATGTAGCTCCAACCGCAAACGTAACCTTGTAGAACCAACCTAGCGCGAGCCGCAGAATAGTCCAGGTTTATACAAAGCATTGGCCAACTGAACGTTCGCATGATTACAAACTTTTTATACGTTCGTAAGCGAGCTAATTCGGTGATTTTAGAATTCATTTTCGTTGCTATAACTGAATGAATAAATTTGATCTTCAACATTATATTTGCGATTGGCGCTACATAACCGCTAATAGAATAAGTTAAAAGTCAGCTGCAATGAAGTTTGTATTTGTGGGAACGCTCGATTTTCTCGATTTTATGTACTAAGAGTTGAGTGTCAAAGGTTAATAATGTTTAAAATACTTTATTTGTCCCATATGAACACAGGTTTACGGACAACTTGTGACTACCTATTCAAATAAGTAGACCTACTAAAGGAAACTTTATTTGTGTGAGCAACTACGATTGTACTCCGTTTGATATATTAAAATTGATATGAGTATTTATCTCATATTGTTAACCTTATTAGCGACTAGCAGATTACGAATGGATTCGCTCGGATTTGTTCACGGATCTAAAGCAGAACCTCAAGTTAATCTTGGAGATTAAGAGTAGTTTAGTTAGAAGCTCTCAGAAATGTTATACATAGTTACTTACAGGAGTTGCATGTAAATAATAGCATCATGTACGAGTACTTACTAAGGATTTTAAGCTTCGTTTGCGTGGTTGAACATAATAAAAACATTTGTTATGTTCACGATTTTATTATTTATATTTCATTTATCCGATATTTCAGTCTAGTTACGTAACCGATCGAACATCACTACATATCGCGATTGGTCAGAGAGGCTATAGAAATTAAAAACTACATGCGATACACGGGGCCCAGTGATTGAACTTTGCAAAGCTAGAAATCAAGCAAGTGCGTTTTCAAATTGCCGATATTGTTAGTGTTCGTGATCTGGGACATTATTCAACAATAATACGTTCAGTGTGGGCAGAACAACCAAAAACGAACACAACGAACAAAACAGATTTGTCTGTCAATAGCGACAATACCTTCACCGTAGCCGCAGTCTCGCCGCGACCACCGTTTATGTAACTGGATCGAAATATCCATTAACCTGTTTACATAACATTTATTATGACACTTACTTGTAAAGTACACTTACAGTACTGTACAGTACACTTACAGTACTGTACAGTACACTTACAGTATTGTACAGTACACTTACAATACTGTATACTTACTTGTAATAGTATTAAATTACTTGTTCAAAAGAGTATTTAAAGTAGTATGCATGCAAGCAGCCACGTAACCTGGTGTAACCCGTGCGGAACATCCAGTAGAAATAAATGGTAAACAAAAGCCTTTAATTTTACGAGTTCAGACCTGATTTTAAATATAAAATGTTTCAGCATCCACTGGTGGCTTCAATGTGCATGAGTGATGTATGGCCTTAAAATGGCAACCTGGCAAACTACTAACTTTACTAACCAAATTACAAAACAAAATATTTTTCTATATGTGCTTAAAATACATTAAATTAAATTAAAGTACCTAATATTGTACAATATATACGTATATTGTATTGTATAAGAATAGTTTCATTATGTACCTGTCTATATTTTTTATATAAACGCAATAGCTATTAAAACCGATATTGATTTTTTTTTCACTCTTAGGAAGCTAAACAAATGCAAATGGACATTATAATGTTTGTGTCCTTACAATACATATATGTGAAATACCAGGCCACAGATGTTTAGATAAATGACTAAAGAGTAAGACACTGAATCTTTCATTATACAAAATTATAAACATAATTTTGTTATAGCTCTGAGCGAAAAAGTCAAAAACAAAAAGCAAGCGAACTAAGTTTAGTATTCGGCATTCGCAATGCATCTTGAGGAGACGTGCAGATTTATTATTTTCGACAAACCGGTGATTATTGTGGAGTCAAAAAAGGTCAGCATTACTTGGAGAAGGCATATGCTGCTTTATTCGAAACTTATTACACTAATCGGAGAATTTGTCTGTATGTTCTCAATACTTCTAGTAAACGAACTCGTCCACATTTTTTGACGGGACTTTAGTAACTCCTTAAAATTACGAGGTCATTGACATCCTGCGATAGTATGGTGCGACGATATCGTCGGGGTAGCAGAATGAGGTGAATGCAAGAAGCGATCGATAATGAGAGATGGAGAGCACAAAACAGTCCAATGGGCATCTGCGATACATGCCAACATCAGTCCAGAATGACAACCTTTGGAAAATAATATATATTTTACATATACACATGGAGTATCATTATTCATGCACCTACCACTCTATCCTGATGATTCCTTCGTTTCGTCGGATAAGCGGAAAGGAACGAGACGGCATGTGACAGGATGCAGCCCCGCCTCTCCCATCCAGTTGCATCCAATGTAATAATCCCTCATGCCATCCTGTTTCTAACGGGATGAGACGGCGTAAGCGATTTCATCAACTAGCAGCTTTGTCAATTTTTATCACATTCTCGTATTTGTTATATAAAAAGCACATCAACTCCTCAGTACCCTTTCTTCTTACATCCCCACGATTTCGCGTCACGGAATCGTTTTAAAATCATTTATCATCTCGTGATGTCCGTGTTCGCCCCGGATTTATTTGTGTTTCGTATCGCCAGGGCCCTCCATGCCCTTAATGGCCCTCAAACCGCTAACTCATGTTTTACGTATTTAGTAGCTGAGCTAGTGAAAATTTTATGCTGGATCTGATCTTCAAAAGACTTTCTATCTATAATAGTAAGTTGTGATAGAGAATACAATCCATATTCACTATATTCACACACCATGCCATATCATCAGTTTATGTAAAAACATAACTGGATGGAGAGCCACTATTGGATATAGGCCTCTCCCAACAAGACCCACCCGATCTTCAGCTCTTCTCATCCATACGGTGCCGAAACGTAGCCTCTTTCGGTAGGCCCGATCCATAAGATCAAAGTCTCTCCACGATCTGTGGAGAGAGCTATGGTCTAATGAGTTTCTATGCATCATTAAAGTAATCACTACTGAAGTCACTAATGGAAATTAATACAAAGTTGTGATCTCCGAAATAGGCATCTACCCACATTTCTTTAAACTCCCCCTAAGAAACTGAAAGATGGTACATGTGTTGTACGGTCGCCTATTGAGCCGCTATCATTTTTTGTAAATTATGCAAATGCACATTGAATTATGTATCAAGAATAAAAGATGTATCAAGACTCTCTACATTTTAATATTGTGGCTGTACAAAGAAAGCAACTCCTTTCTTATATGCACAGACTAAAACCTGTCCAGGAATATTGTAAATATCTCATCAAAGCTTTATCTCACGGAAGAGCACTGCATTTACTGCAAACGTACGTTCAAAGCGAACTTTGAACACTGAATTGTAATGAAATTAAAATGGAACACCCTCAGAGCCCCGTGTGAAATCTCATAATTCCTCAAAGAAATCTGAAGCAGCGGAGGGGTCAGCCCTCTGAGGGGTCTTTCGCGGAATCCCCTGCATCAGGACGTTTAACACTCATTGTGACTGTGGTAACAAAGAACCGTCGACGCTACAAAGGGGTTAATGATGTACACTTCCGATTACTGGAAGTGACAACTAGATAAAGAAATTAGTAAAAGATTTTTATTTATTTTTGAGTGTGGATTCTTTTATTATTCTTATTTTATTATTATTCTTTGATTATTAGTGACATTTTCCCTTACCTTTTTTAAAAAATATTGATCTATGTAATTGTGCAATTTTTCTTATTATGAAACATTTATTTATGCATGTTACATTTCAATTTTGCATCTCATTTTAGCAACAAACATTTAGAACTACTGTGAAAAAAAATCCATCTTATTATTACCGTGTTTTAGCAAATAAATAAAATTATGAATTGTGCATTTGTTTGTTACCCGTTTTTTTCTTAACAGTTTTGTTCGTTATAATAATAATTGTTAGTAGCTCAAATGACTTTCTAGCGTGACATTGTTTCGTGACATTATTATTTATACCTAAAATTAGTTGATATAATGCTAAACATTTTTTCTGGTTTATTTTGTTTGATTTATTTTATTTATTTTTGTGGCGTTTTGAGGCCATATACCCTCATGCACTAGTCAGTGTACATGAGGAGACCCATATCCAGCACTGTATACTGAAAGGGCTGGTTGCATTGCATTTCATTTATTTTTAATTATTTGGGGAGCTTATAGCTATCGTACACCTTATTTAAATACATACTTAAAAGCTATTCGCAAGCTACTACAAGTTGAAACTAAATAATTATATACACGCTGAAAGTGGTTATATTTAAAAGGATAAAGTGGTTAGAAAGAAAGGGAAGATAAAACTTCGACTTTCAAATTCTGGAGCATTAGTCAATAATACATAAATGTTAGTAAGTAAATATTTAACTGCCCTTATACTACAAAAGAATAAGTCAATGCGTTCGCCATCAGATATGAGATTAAATGCAGCACTAACGATGATTAAAAAATATTTTTTCCATTAGTTAGCGTTAACACGCGGAATGTGTAATATAGTTTTGGATCGTGACAAGTGCGCTGGGACCCTCAGGGAAAGTTTACCCAGTAGTTCAGAATAGTCAATATAAAGAGTTTTTCAATAAGGACGGGTCGATGTTGAAATGGAATAAATCAAGCTGTGTGTGAGGTATTAACGAAATTCTTTTTTTATTTGAAAGGCTCATACATGCCATTATGTATGGAATATGACATCGTTCAAATATCCGCCGCGGCTGTTCACGGTGGCACGGATCCGAGAGGTCCAATTTTCAATGACTCTGCCGCATAGATCCGGCTGAATTTGAGCGATGGCTTTGAGGGCATCGGTCGATTGTGGCTTATTGACATAGACCTGCAACTTCAGAAAACCCCACAAGAAAAAGTCTAGCGGGATGAAATCGCACGATCTTGGTGGCCAATTCACGTCACCTCTGCGAGAGATAACCATACCTTGAAATCGTTCATGCAGAATGTCCATCGTGGCGTTCGCTGTGTGACACGTAGCGCCATCCTGCTGGAACCACATGTCGTCCACGTCCATATCGTTCAATTCCGGCCAAAAGAAATTGGTTATCATTGATCTGTACCGCTCGCCGTTGACGGTGATGGTCTCACCAACGTCGTTTTCGAAAAAGTACGGACCAATGACGCCGCTGGCCCAAAATCCGCACCAAACAGTAACTTTTTGTGGATGCATTGCCACCTGGTGAATCTAGTGTGGGTTGGCGTCGTCCCATATGCCGTAATTTTGTTTGCTTTGGATGACTTAAAAACTATGTTATTACTATGACAATTGAAAGAGAGTTTGTTGTCATGAAAGACTCCAAGATCTCTACTCCACACACTCTTGGTAACTGCTGGCTTTTGATTTCATACATAGCTGTAGTGGTAGGAAGTATTTTTACGAATATAAGTCATGACGAAAAATTTAGAAATATGTAGAGAATATCTTAAATATATCTTCACCCTTACTGCAAGACATGCCAGCATATGACATTTGAGATGGAACGCTGACAACTTTTACGCTGACTTTTTATGAGTCCAAAAAGCTTTAGATGATATTCTTCTTGATGTTTCTATTTTGGAAATATACTTATCATAACATTGTTTTTCTACTAATTTTGTCCTATCCTGATCACCGAGATTGCCATATTTTTTCCAAAATTTATGTTTCTCATCAATAATTTTGATTAGAGCCAAATTGTACCAAAGAGAATATAATTCCAATCTAAATATTCTAATCGATTATACGTAATTATTTTACTGACATTGTATTACATTTCAAAATAAAATAATGTTAACGGCAACTGTGTGAGGGCGCTAGTGGGGTGTAAAATTAAAGATGGCGCGGGGCAAATAAAGGCGGGGCGGGGCGCTAAAGACACGAGCGGCCATTCGAATAGTGTGCATCGAAGAGTGAAGTTGTATTCAGCGCCGGCTCTAGCTCATGTAGCGCCCGGGTGCAGGGCGCCCTCTAGTAGGCGTTTTGAACTCTTTGGAGGTGTCGCGACCGGCGCTCGGCGCCCCCTAAGACCCTGCGCCCGTGTGCACCGCACCCCCTGCACCATAGGTAAAGCCGGCACTGAATTCAGCGCTCGACAGGCGCCCCCGGGCGCGGGGCGCCAGGGGTGCACCGCACCCCTTGCACCCCCTGGTAAAGACGGCCCTGGTTGTATTACACTCGTATTATAGGTTACGTTTGTTTTGTATACGCCAACTTTATAGGATAAGCGTACCTAGCTTTTTGTAGAGGACCGAATATAGTTGTCATCGTTTACAAGCGTATGTAGGTTCATTTTCTGCTGCATAATATTTATTATCTAACAGCATCGTTTACTTTCTTTTTAAAATTTCTAAATCCACAACATATTTAATCTTTTCCCGAAACTCTTGTGCCGAGGTAGGTATAGAAGCGGTCTCTTATTTGTAAAAAGATACAGATATATAAAAAAATAGTTTTAAAATAGAGCGGCTATGCTAAAATCTGCCCCGAAGGGAAGCAAACTAATCATTTTTGAAGACTTGACTCGATTATTCAGGACTCAGTAGAGCACGAGTCTTCTTCTAACGAGCTTCTTTATAGAAACGTTTCTTAATTGTGTAATAGTTAGTGTGTTGTGTAACAAATAAATTATAAAGTTTCAATTTTGTACATTAAAAAAACGTTAGGTAATAGATTTTATTATCCTTTTTAAGGGACTTGTATACCTTGACACTTTTATTGCCTCGGTCGTCAACAAACTGCGATTTTTAGCTACCTCGCAATTTTATTTATGCCACTTCCATCGTCTTTATCCCCCAACAACCGTTTGTTCAACAAAAGGTTTTCACATTACACAGCCTTAAGAAGGCCTCGAGGAGCCTTATCCGGAAGATGCCACTTGTAATGTAAATACGGCATTGTGTCCAGCGAAACTGAAGAGGTGTTTCTTATGGTCCCGAAGGGACGTGATCTCTTAATTATGGTCATTTGTTTATTTCACACGTTGGGGATTGTTTTTATTTGTTTTATCTCTTGAACCTTCTCACAAAAGAACAATTGAGACATGGATTTATTTTAATACTAACGATCCGCCTTGGCTACGTTCGTGTGGCATAAAAGGCTTTAGCCGTTGTCTTTTTTAGAGATTCAAATATAGATTCCAATTCAAGTTCTTTTCTTTATAATACAACTGTATATCTTATTTTATGTTTGAGCCAACTTTATTTATGGCAACAATAGTTGGTAAAGTGTCCTGTTTTTTTTTTTATAGACAGAAGGTGGCAGACGAGTATACAGTCCACCTGGTGGTAAGTACATACTGTCGCCCGTGGACACCCGCGGTACATGCCAACATCAGTCTAGATTCTAGAGGTTCGTTGAGGGATAAAGTCCGGAACGGAGTAATTCACCAACGAACGAAAGTAAGCGACATCAGAGAAGATAAGCAAGCTGAAGAAGTCTCAGTGGGATGGTCATGTACGTGGTACTACAGATGACCGTTGGAGTAAACAAGTGCTCTAGTGGAGGGCACAGGATGGTAAATGTAGTCTTGGTGGTCCCACGGCTAGATGGACCTATGATCTGAAGAGGGTAGCAGGTGACGACTGGATGGGGAAGGCAAACAGTCGCACCATGAGGCGAAGGCGCACCTTGAGAGATACCTATTATATATTCAGCAATGGACAGACACAGGCTGACGAAGAAGAAAGAAGAAGAAATAGTTTATGAATTAACCCCTTACATAAAAACAAACCAAAAAAAAAAAACAAATTCAGTCTGTATTTAAAATTATCATAAAAAAGAAAGGACTGTATCCAGGTCTTTGCCGTCACCAGATGGTTTCGGGCCATAAACCCGATTGGCGAATATTACACATTATCTACACCACATTTTTTTTAAAATTATTATATAGCGCGAGGCGAACTTGTAAGAACTGAAAAATCTGTACTTATGTAGAGGCTCAATGTTAAGTCCAGAATTTAAACACAAGAACTCAGAATTTAGTGGAGAATAAGTTATCAGCTATCATTGCTTACATTTTGGTTAAGCAAATCCAAATGTACCAGCTAAGCTAGCCTAAATTTATTAGGCCTCAGACCCCGCAATAGTCATGCCTTGTATTGCAGACTAATAGATAAGTAAGCGAGGCAGTGAGTAAAAGTTAGTTAATATATAATAGGTACGTATAGCACATGCAAACGTAAGGCACGCGGTCCGTCTGATATATTTTGTTTACCTAAAGTTGCATAGCATATAGTAAAAGCAGTATGTCTTCTTCACGTCAATACTAGAAACATTATTGCATTCAAAGGTAATGTTTCCTTATATTACGATTATGAGTCCTATTACTAGTGTTGTAAAATGAGCACTGAGTGCTCGAACCCTGGAGCGTTAAGTCAGCTTTGATGACCCTTAAACTTAACTTTAACGGTTTTAGGTTTTAACCACAAGCGTTTAAAATCATCAAACCTTTAAAACATGGAATATTACGCGCCTTATATTATGTTCAAGTTAAAAAGAAAGTGACGTCATCACTATCAGTTACGTGATTTCACCTGTTGACCAATTATGGGAGAAAGCGTTCCTGGGTTAACCAATTAACACTGTGTTATACTACATTGAAAGCGTGACGTCTCTTTTTTCTTGATACGAATAGAGTATATTGTACTCGAGTACTGTTAACGCACAAGTCTTAAAAGTTCATTGGCGCTCACTGAGCGCTTTAACTAATTCACTTGATACACGTGGTTTGGAAATTACCGTGAAATCATCGCTTTGAACGTTACATGTAGTTGTGTGTATCTGTGTCTGAGATTAATTTCAGATCTTCGTAAAGCGATTGACCACTGCGTATACCTATATTGTGGCATTACATTGTAAACCAATTTCTCCGAATAAAAGTGTTATGTCTGTAATTAGATAAACCCTTGTTGGAACAAACATTCTAAGTTTAATGCATCGTAAACCGTTTAAGTTACTGGGAATTCGTTACTTTGTAAGTCACAAACAATTAAGCTATTATGAACACTGTGGTCATCATTGTCTTGGTATTCTGCTCCAATGACCTTGCGTGAGCACATTCTTTTCATTAAATTTATTTTTACATATTTATCTTAATAGAATATTGTAAGATTTCCAAAAGATATACATACAGGTTTATGTTCCTAATACAATAGTTATGATACCGTACTAGATATATAGTACTAGATGCTAAATATTGTTTTTATATAAAGGTTACAGAAAATATCTATTTACCACCAAATCCACCTGGTAATGTAGAGATTAAATACATTTTTAAATAAGTACCTACTTTTGTGACGCGTTACACAGTATCTTACATAATGTTTTAGAAAATATACCATACTCATAGAAAATAAAATATAGAAATATAAAATATATGGTATGTATGTACTCATACATACCATCAGTCTGAGTCTCTCCACTGCTCAATATAGGCCTCTCCCAAGAACCGCCATCACACGGTCCTGCTCACTCATCCGCTACCGGCGACTTTCTTCAAGTCGTCAGTCCACCTGGCTGGAGGGCGGCCCACGCTACGTTTCCCGGTACGTGGTCTCCATTCAAGGACTCGTCTCCCTCATCGGTTATCGGTCCTTCGGCATATTATTATATGGATTAGAGCAGTCCTTCGGCATATTATTATATGGATTAGAGCATACACTTCCTTAAAAATACTGAAACCATAACGAATACTTACATACACTTTAAGATCTTTTACTGCACTGTGACTCGCAAAAATGTGTCTCAGATCTATGCTACGAATGTAAATATGCCTGTGTGCGTGATTGCTTTGTAGGGACACAGTGTTGACACAGTGCACGCGGAACGTGCGCAGCGTTTTAGGTTGTCAGCAATTTGCGGTATAGCGTCACTGTCTACACACTGTTCTCGCTAGTCGTTCCAGGACGCCAACGAGATTTGTGTGTACTTTTAAGTAATTCTTGTGATCATTTAATATAACAGTATGGAAGACGATTCCAGTTTATTTATTCAACCTTCTGAAGCTATATTATACACCTATATTATACATATTATATATACTATATTATACATATTGACTTGCAAATACATTACAGTACTTTCATACTGGTGACTCCAGAGTCCTGACTGAACAATGAACATTCAGTGAATTGAAAAATATGGACGTGTTTGGACTTTGAACAGCGGCCAGAGTGGGTCCCTCTTTTTCATCCAGGGGTACCTATATAAATCAAGCAGCAACAGTATGCACCTGAACATCAGCTCGCAATGGACATCATCAAGAATTACGAGTGGAAAAATAAAAATAAAACAGCTTCTTATCCATTTATTTGAATTTTATTCTGCGGATACCGATTCACCGAATCCCTCAGTGGACTTTATCTATTATGTAGGGCCGGACCTCCGAGGGCCGAGGGCATAAATAATTGATACCTGTTAACTAATTAGGCCCTTTCGTTAGTATTATCGCGGATTTCGCCGGTCGAATTGGCTCATTGAGTGGGATTTTGTGACTTAGTAATTTTAAAGTCGAGGATTGTTTGGTCAAATAGACGTGGTTATATTGATCTATACTAATATAATAAAATTGTGTGTTTGTATTATATATTTAGGTGTTGGGGGTAATCTTTGGAACTACTGAACCTATTTCAAGAATTCTTTCACAAATAGAAAGCTACATTATCCGTGTCTAATATAGGCTATATTTTATTTTGAAAAAAAAAAAAAGCTTATAAACCGAAGCGAAGCGAGGACGGGTCGCTGGTATCTTATAACATAAATTAATGTTTACTTTTAAAAGAACATGTATCAGTAATAATAATAAGTTTTCATTATTAATTTGTACATTTATTAGTTCTTTCAAAAATCAGTTCCGAATCAGTCTCATCGCATTCTTTTAGTCGACTGTTCAAATTGAAGTAGATATTTAAGAATATTTGTTTTTTTTTTATAGAAAAAAGGCGGCAGCCGAGCATACAGTCCACCTGATGGTAGTGGTCCATATACATCCGCGATACATGCCAACATCAGTCCAGAATGACAAACGATAGCACGCCCCCGGGATGCGCTGCCTACCTTTTGCTGAATGGATTGGGAAAATGGAGAGGGATAGGATGGGATGGCTCTGGCATATTTCTCTCACTATCGAAAAACGTACGTACATTGGGGAAATACGATAAAGTAGGAAATGCAGTACATTTTCAGGAAGTCTTCTGTGAGAGAGACCACGTGACCAGTCTAGTGGGCCCAGCGGCTGTGGGAATGCAACGTGCACTCTCCCCGTTACAAAATGTGGGAAGCTATCACTATTTTTAATCATTACGGATAGCTGTAACTGAACTATTACAATAATGACGTCATTAATAGAGTAGCGTAATTTTTTTCTAAATTTTGACTGTTTTTTAAAAAAAATCATTTTGATTTAACTGATGAGTTTTTAGAATCAAATACTTATGATAATTATTTAATTATAAAATTTTCTAGAAATATACTTATAACAAAATTACCTAAAACTAGAAAATTAGTATACAATGATATATAGTGAAATATTTTCCACTATTTTTGGTCGAAGTTATAATGTACAAAAATTTTGTTGAGTGAGATTACGCGAAATCACTCAATTATAATCCTTATTACTAACGAATTAAAGTGCTCGTGGACAAAAAATTTAACAGTTGCCGCACATCCAGTGTGACGCATGTAGTTATACGGTGTCTTCCAAGAACACAAACGCACAATAATTGCATTTTTATGTTATTGGGCACCTCATAAACGACTTCTGTTCTTCACAAAACGATCATTCGGTTTACCATATCCATTTACCTTTCAAAAAATATTTGAGCACTCAAAACGATATTTTAATACAACGCATGAGAGCAAGCACTGATATTTATGAAGTGTAAAATTAAATTTGCGAAACACATTGACTCACTCATTGTCTTGGAGATGTAAAAATGTCAGCATGAAGAATTTACAGCGCGTATACGCGCATTGAATTGAGATGAGCATTTCGTTCAAAAGAAATTATGAAAGGTTATTGTTGTTTCTAAATTATTGTGGAGTAAATTGACTTGCAAATTACTTTTAAAAGAAAAGTAAAGGTAGCAAAAACATAAATTAAGCTCACGGACCATACAGTACATACCTACAGTATCGGCCAATTGAGCGTTCGTCTTAATACAAACTTATTTTCAGTTCATTATAAACTTATTTCAATAAGCGATTAGGTTAGGTTAACCTATCAATTCAGTTATAGCAATCGGAACTGAAATTTAAAATCACGGCAATAACTCGTTTTCGAACGCAAAATAAGTTTGTTCAGCGCGGTACAATGGGGAATCAGACAAGGTGGAAAATGTAGTATCTGAATGTTGCACATACTAAGCTCGAATGGCCGTCAATCGATGGAACACCATCGCTACTTTTATTTCGCCATGGCTAAATTCTTGTGGCCCTAATGGCCTGTCAAGAGTCACCGGACATGTATGGTTTGGGGCGAGCGCAGGAGGCGCTCAGCCAGGAGCAAGGAGTGTGTGCAGCAACGAGCCTAAGGGCAAGAAGGCCTGTAGGAAGGAACGAACCTCGGTTTCGGGCGCTGCTTTGGGACCGTACCGCGGGATCGCGAGTCGGTGAGAAGCACCCAGACACGTGCCTATACACGGTATAAGTGTTGACTGAAGGCCGCTGTGTGTTCACAGTGTAGCGAGGGAGACGTCCTCGTCTCCGCCGCCGGGGAAGGTTTACTGTAAATATCCTCTTCTCTACCATCACATGACCTTCTCCAATACTCAGTTACACTCTAATATTAGAATACATTCTAATCTGCCTAACCATTTCAACCCCATACACAATGTTTGACAAATAGCCAAGCGCTGCGTAAACAATGAACATTGTCGTTAAGTTGTAATTTCAAAGCGTGCCGACGTGTGGACAGTCGTCCCCATAAACAATGACTTCCGACACTATCTGGATGTGTGGTGTAAGTGACAAGCTGATTACAGTTTCAGATAAACAGTGGTAGCGACTACTTGAAATGTACGCTGTTAACATTTTTTTTTATAATTGTATATAAAAAAATGTTAACAGCATTTTAACTTTGTTCTATCAAAAAGTGAACGAAAATTTTTAGCTAAGATTTTTCACTCACGATATTTTCCATCTCGTAAGTTTTCTTTTCGCTGGATCTTCCCTTTGATAATCTAAACAAAATTATAATAAAACAGAAAACCGGTGGAGTCTGTACTTCGACTTATTTAAAAAATAAAATTGGGGATCTCTTTAGAAGCTATAGAACCCTAACAGACAAATCTACCAAGTTACTATTGACGCGGCCACTATTTTGCGTCTGATCGCAAAAATCCGTCAGTTCTCTGATGCAATACAGTAGCGATGGACCCTCAAGAGCACCCTGAAACCGTTGTTAATTGGACATGCAAGGCGCTGTAATAACTGAGTATAGGCTGCTTATTACTGGCAGTATGCCTTGAAGAGTTATCTTTACTTCTCGTGTACAGCGAGCGAACCTACGGGCTGTCATATAATTCCTGAAATAAAGAATAAAGATTTTTGCTTTCGATTACCCGACGCTGACTATCTAAAAGCAGAAAACATGTCACCTTTATGTTCGTATCTTTATACAGTGATGTTGCAAATTAAAACGTATTTGGGTGCAACAATAGGGCTCGTCAGCTCGCATAATGAAACAGTAAAAAGGAAAATATTTCAATGGAGCGGTCACAAATATTCCGTTTATTTCGTTATTGCGTGCATTCCATTCCATAGTTTCGTAGATAATGCGAAACAGAATGACATGAGTACACTTCAACCTTGCCAGTTCGCTTCACAATTCGCCATAGCGAACCTGAACGAAATTTTCATGTACACGTTCGTCCAGAATGAGATCGAGTTAGTACTGACTGTAACAGTGTGGTTAAGATTAATTTTTTTTCTTCTTCTCTCTCCCTTTCAGTCATATACTTCTTCGGGTCGTCGGTTTATCTGGTCAGAGGGCGTCTCGCACTGCGTTTTCTGTTGAGTGATCTCTATTTAAGGACTCTTTTGCTGAATCTCTTAGCGACCCTGAGACAAATGGTCAGGACCATTGCCACTTCAGCTTACTAATTCTTTGAGATATGTCAAACTTTTATCGACACATTCGTCCAGAACGTGAGCGAGTTTGTACTGACTGCATTGGTACGCTGCACTAGTGAGGTGATTAATCGATTAAATTTTTAATCGATTGATCAATCGACTAAAAATTTAATTATATTTGCAAACATTAAATTATATTAAACGGCCGAAAGTAATACATGTCGACTATGATCGTCTTACTTCGGTTTTGTAGAGCGTCGTTTCTGTCGTAACGACACACGACAGAGACGACGTTCTACAAAACCGAAGCTAGCCGATCATAGTCGATGTGTATTACTTTCGACGGGGAAGTGTAATGTGATCGAAAAAGATGACGGTAATAAGTAAACATGATTACGACTATTCATTTATAATTTGTGATGTTTTTGTAACGCGTTTTCTACAATAAAAATAAATACAATATGAAAATAAAATGTATGGTCCTAGTCGCCCCTTATTTATGATGTGACAGTAATCGAGTTACAACCATCGACTTTACTAGCGGTACTGTACCAGCAGCCCTTTGATTGTCCACTGCTGGACGTGGGCCTCCACATGCACATTACCCACGAGGGACGTATGATCTTAAAACGCCAAGCTTGCCAAGTGGATTGGCGAATCCATTTTTTTAAGGTAACGTAGTTCTTCGGAGGTTGTGATAGCCGCTTTATTATTCCTTAATCACCTTTTACGACGCCTAAGATGTGGTGCTTCTCTAAAGGTGGCCAACATCACACGGCTTGCCCAAAACGTGTAATGGCCTAACAAAATACCGGACTCGCCGCAATAAAACCGCATGTTGGTAGTCTAGAACTCTAGACTCACTATACGCTGCAGTAAGCCTGTACGGAACTTTCATCTACGGCCGTCGTCGCGGCAAAGCCTCATATTTACGATGCGACGGCCTGCCGAGTTATGACGACCGGCCCAGTACCACAATATAAAATATAAACAGTATAGTATTTTGAAGGAAAGAATGAATAAATATTAATTTATCAAAACACGACAAAACAAATCTGCTTAATTTATACCGCAACTGCTTTAAATCATCCGATTAACGAAGGGTTGATTGATAGAGAATACATAATGGTAATAATAAGTCCGCATCTGTAAAATATAATACAAAAAAATCAACTCCCAACTCAAAGCAGTTAACAATACTTTTACTAATGTCAATGATAATGATTTTTAGAACCACGCTGACATCATTCACTGTTTCCTATCTCTACTGGGACAGTAGCCATTACCTTCGTATACAATGCAACATGCGTCCTGCTTTGTCGGTTAATAATCTCTACAAGCCAGTGGGTTGTATGAAATGGTATAATAATCAAGCAGCTACATGCTCATACTTCAAATGCAGATAAAAATAAGGTTTTTAAAGTGTTTCATGTCAATGATAACTGTGAATAGAGTCCATTTATAGTTCTAATTGGACTTAGTTTGTTAGAATATTCTCATCTCCCTGGGGTTCAGTAATTCAGAAGTCTACAGACGAGTTTGATGAAGGTTGTCCTTTGTAGCTCATATAAACTTATTCTATAAGAGATTATTAGATAGCACCAACCCGAAAAGCAAGTTTTAAGTTTGAAAAAAATGATAAAACCCCCGCAATACCTACATTTGAAAATGTTAAAATAAAAACATAAACCAGTCAGCAGTCTTGTTGACAATTTGCAATAGTTGAATACAACCGTAGCACATCGTCGCGTGTAACGAAGGTTTATCGAATGTAAAGGAAATAAGATCTTTCGTTATGCGCCACGACGGTGATACGTTTTAACCTTTTTACAGGTAATTAGAGTTTCAGGGTTGTCCGTCGGGGGTTGTATCAAAATCTTTAACTTTCTCTTTTTAATTTCAGAATTTTATTATATAATATAGTTATAACAGTATTTATTTCGTTAAGTCCAAGTCCGACCATCATCGATTGATTGATTGAAATTAAGAATAAGATATGGAAAGAGAATTCGGTAGGAAGAGGAATGAGATATTTAATACCACCCCTTGCATATCGCTTTCCTCAATTCACCGGATGAGGAAACTAGACGGAATGGCACGAGATGGGAAAGGAAGGGACTCGAATTTTGACAACTTTCACTTACTTCGGAAAACGTTT
Source organism: Sesia bembeciformis (assembly GCA_943735995.1). Taxonomy (NCBI): domain Eukaryota; kingdom Metazoa; phylum Arthropoda; class Insecta; order Lepidoptera; family Sesiidae; genus Sesia; species Sesia bembeciformis. The sequence goes on from OX031042.1 coordinate 2,990,630, forward strand.
GTATATAGCGGACTTCTGTAAAAGTGAGGAAACTCGGTCAGTCAGACAACCCAATATGCTGTAACTTACAGCATCTTTCTCCTCTCTGTACTAGAACTGTTCAATCGCCAAAAAATCAGTCCAAACACGATGGTAAATTTCATGGTAATTTACTGTCAAATTTCATGAAGCCTAATTACTTTGTAGCTTTATTGTAGTTTAATTTAAGAAAGTATATTTTTCCACCAAACGGATTATTCAATAGATATTTCTCAAATATCGTAACATCGTCGAAAATTTCGGCGTTTTTTCGAGTGCCAGTGGCAGTGCCCGTAGCTGTGTGCCGAGGTCGAACTTGGATTTTAAATAAAGTCCCGGTACGTGCAGTATAAATAATAAATAAGTGCAAAAATACCCGACCTATAAGACAGTACGATGTCTAAAGTGAAGTGGCTAAATAGTACTTAGTGATAAGTTTTACTCATACCAGTGGTTGAACCACTCATTTTACTTTTCTTGTTCAGACAAAACCCACACCCTACTAAAATACCACATTTATCATAGCACTGCTCAACCTTCAACATTGTGTAACGGGTTTACTAGCAAATTGTAATGTGTTACACAAAAATGTATAAAATGAGTAATAAAGTCTTGTAAATAAGGTTTAGCAATAAAATAAGGCTTGCGCCCACGAGCGTGTGTCCTTCCTGCGAACATGTCTCGATGCAGTAAACAGCTGCGTGGGCGGGATTAGGGCGTTACTACATTGTAAGCGAAACTATCCTGAACAGATAACAAGAAAATAGATTGAAAAAATATGATTTTCAAAAGTTATCAGCAACCTAATTACTTAGATATTATACGATTGTTGACATGGCTTAAGTGTAAATATTAAAAAAATATTTTACAGTCAAAAAATTTAAAAATATTTAAAAAAAAAGTATTTACTCTATGAATGTAAAAAAATGTAAATTGAATGTAAAAAAAATGGTATCGACGTTATTATCTAATACATATTTGTGTTCCATGAATATTGATTAGTATTGTATTATTTGTATTGAGTTATAAATGAAATTAGTATTGAATTATAATTTAGTAATATCAGCTAAATTTTTTTATTGACATAAATTAAATTTAGCAACATTTTACTTTGCTACCTATGTTCTTGCAAAATAAATTATTTGATTTAAAAAAACCTTTCAATGCTGAAATTTTATATACGTTATTGTTAAACTTAACTCAGAGACTTAAATTAAAATTGTTTTATGCTTAGCGTCGAGTAACAAAAATATCGTAGAGAAAGTTATATAGTTGGATGAGCTTTATACTTAACTTTAACTTTTACCCATAACGTTTGTACATCTGTACATTTTTTTAATTTTCTTCTTGGGTATATTTTGAAAAGTTTGTATCATCGTAATTTTAAAGTGCAGAACCGATTTGGTCCATCTTAAAAAAAAAACCAGAAACCGTAAAATGTGTTAATTTATTTTTGAAACTATTGCAGGTATTTTCCATAAAAAAAATGATACTGAATTAGATAAAAAATAGATCAATTATTAAATTTTGCAGTTAATAGATTTCAAAATAGTCAAAAGCAACCTCATTATTAAAGATATTTGTGTTAAGTTTAATATCAAATTACAATTTGTCATTCCGAATGGGATGTTTTATCGCTTATAGTGGACTACAGGCATACTAACTTTTTAAAGCATGTCGCCTAGCTCTGTAGGATACGGTCAGGCATTTTATTGCAGACTTTGATATGTACTTAAAAGTTCTCTTGTTGGTTACCTGTTCAAATTCTATACAGGTAGGTACAGTCACCAATAAATACATTTATTAACGATATTTTCAATTATATTATAAAAAATATGGACTTTCGAATAAAATATTATGGGTATAAATATGTTTATTGACTAATATCGTTATTATCGTTAGAAATACAGGTATATTTATTATTACTATATTCCCTTACCACCCAAAGGTTTCCTGGAAGAAATCGTTTCAAAGATATGGTCGCGAATTATATTTCTAATTACTTGTATTTTGTGTTTCTCTGTAGTTTTGGTGTGCAAATAATATATAATAATAGATATATTATATATTTGTTTCTAGCTATTATTCCATTAAACCTATTAATTTTATACAAAAAAAACCTATCGAACAAATGTAGTATCACTTTGTTGTTGTCCTGTCCTATGCACTGTATTTTCACTTTGTTGTATCGCTTTCACTGTATCCGTTTGATTTGCAACAAAGTATAATTTTTCATTTTTACATTTAATAATAATAATAATAAGTCGTAATAATTAATAATATTCAGTTTCTTTAGTGGAAATTACACTAAGGAAATAAATTATTACAATAACAAAATAATAATATAAAATAATAATAATAATTTTAACCGACTTTTATTTCTGACTGTATCTATCTACTTGAAGTTCACAGCGAGTAAATATCAACATTTTTTTTTACAAATAATGTTTTAGCAAATGTTGATAATAACAAGATAAGCGATACACGTGCCCTTTTTCATTACTTTTTGTCGAGAGAGGGATAATTTGGCCAGTCGGGTGCGCCCAGCGGCAATGGAATTGCAGTATGCACCCTCATATCCCATTGGATGGAGAGTATAATAGAATAAAAGTAATTGGGAGGTATAATAAGATGAGGAAATTGAAGAAATCGCCTCATCGCTTATTTAATTTTATTTCTTATTTAATTTCTGTTGGGCAGTGAGACGCGTCGCTCTATGCGTCGCGAAAAAGATAGCGATTGTGGCGCCTACCTAATGCGCGTCCGCTCACGACTTATTTTGCTCTATGCTATTATATAAATACTTTTCACTGAGTAATAATTTTAATAGGCGACAAATTTTATGTGTTGTAATATTAAAATTGGAATAGTACTGACGGCAATCGCGCGTCCACTACTCCTATGGTAGGACTACGCGTCGGCAACGCGAACGCACCGGCTTTTCAATGCTTTTCAAAGCCTTGAAATGACGTAAACGCTCGCGTATAACCAGCCTTATTATGATCATCAGGAAACTGATGATAGATCACGAGACGGAATCATACTTTATACGTCACATACCAATGATGCCGTTCAAGCTGTCTTAATGTCCGCGTCAATCTTAATTCAACTGTATTCGAATTACTGTGACTAATAGGGGCTTTGTAAAGTACCTTTCATGCTGTCTCTGGATCAAACTCAGTCACGGATGATAAAAAGACTGATGTTTAACGGTGATGTGTAGACAGTGTAACCAATCAATTAGCGAAGCCTATAGTCATGATTTCCATTGATGATTCTGAGTTAATTGACATGACTTTTTGTTTGCAAATTAATTTCTTTGTGGTTTTGCCTAATTTTTCATACATTGTCATATAAAGCCCAAAAGATAGATATTTCTATTAAAAAATTCTTAACATTAAAAATTCTTAGGCTGTGAAACGAACTGCCTCAAGAGGTCTTTCCATTAAGCTACGATGTGGAGTTCTTCAAGAGAGCTGTGAATAGGATTTTGCAAGGTCGGCGGCGCGCCCGCATACCCCCTGGTGTTGCAGGTGTCCATGGGGGTAACTCTTACCATCACGTGGGACCGCTTGCTCGTCCGCCCACTAGTCTATATAAAAAAAAAAAAATATGGAACGTGACATGAGAGAAGAGCAACAAATTTTAAAATTGTTGGTCAGTTCAGACTCAGTTTAATTAGAAAAGTAATGAATTGAAGCTTTATATTTTATAATAAAACTAATTGAAACTGAAACATAAGTCAATTCAGGTAGAAATCCAGAACCAATTCAATCTAAAAATGTTTGAATTTACCGCTCTGTCCTTGTACCACGATACATTTGATATACTTTAATAAAATTTCGATCTAATTCACGTTCACGAGGAAGCCCATCTCTACAAGTGAACTAAAAAGGGCTGGTTACGATTCTATGTATTAAACAATCGATCAATCAAACTTTCAATATTTTGATGTATGTATTGAATATTAGATCTAATGAATGTTCGCCAATCGTTGTCGCTCAATTGATATCCGATGTATCGCATAAGTGTTTCTCTTTAACTTATCGGTCCCGTATCTTTTGGCGTGTTTGTGAACGGTACTTTACTTTTGTGACGTGATCTTTTTATGCCCTTCATCGTTTTGAATTCGTCTCGCCTTTCGTACTTACTTTTCGCTTTGCGGATTTATATCGTCTACTCAGTCTGGGATTATAATTATATTTTACATATTCCGTGATATGATAATCTAGTTCAATCTCTAAAGACATATTTAGCTGTATTCTGAGGTTTTGTAATTTTTCTTACATTTTATTTCTATCAATATTTGACGATTTATATTCGGATTAACACATCATAAAAATGATTGTCGATTTGTCTGCGATGTAAGTACGAGAATTTTATTTCACTTTAAGCATTTTGTGACACAAATTATAATTGTTTACTATCCACTGCATGGGCATAGCCACGGTACAGGTTGGGGCGCTTGCTCCCCCCCCCCCCGCCCCTTCCCGGCATAGGGAAGGATAAGTAACAGAGTTTCTGCATTACACTACCTGTATTTAAATTATAAGAATACCTGTATTTTTCTCGTTCTTTCAAGAAGTCCAACTTTGTCATCAGTAAATCCACTATTATTTTACTGAGCGACTTCTGGCTTGTTTCGACGTGACTGGACATAGACAAGATGCGTTTTAAATTGTTTTGACTTTAATTACCAAAAAAACCTCGACACTGGCAGAATGTGCTAATTACACCATCGTCATTATGAAAATAAAAATAAAAACAAATTATCTTATTAACGTAATATATCAAAATTTAAAATTCACAAATGTATCCGCCCCAACAATCATTATTAAGTGAATATATTTAAAGGGCGATCGACTGCAACTTTGTAATTGGTTGTTAAAAATTTACGTGCAAATACTCTAACAATTGGACAAGAAAATTATTCCAGTAAGAGTTGAATTAATAGTAAATGTACGGCGACTTATGTTTGGTTATAATTAATAGTAATGTTTGGTAACTAGTACGACAAAATGAAACGTTAACACAAATTTCATAAAAAATGTATCCAACTCTAACCTAAATTTACCTGAAACCAATATAATGGGATACAAACTGCGCGGCGCATTTCGTAACGGATTTAGCAGACAGATAGTTTGAGGCTATGTTACGTTTCAGTTATGTTAAAAGATGAGCCAAATAGGTCTAGTAATTCTAAAATTATGAATACACCCTAATTAAAAAAAAAACATATATTCTTTTCGGAATGGCTAAATTTTTGTGGCCCTAGAAGCCACAAAGTCGCTGAGAATAAAAAAGAAAATAATCCAAAAACATTCGATGTACAAGCTAAGTCTTTAGATAAAGCTACATTCTTTTTGACATTCGTCTGAGGTAATTATAATTTTTTTATCTGTTTTTTTTTACATTGATACTTAACAGAAATACTGAATACGTATTAGGTTAGGTTAATATTAGGTTAATACCTACACACATTTGGGCAAATAAAAAAAAATGACGATCATAATTTCGTGCCTCTTTAATATTTTCTTATCGCCCGTTTAAATATAAGTCAAAATTAATTGGGTATTTAAATTTTTGACAGTCTTCTTACGTATTGGCGTAATTCAAAGCACAAAAAATGATTATTATTTCCAAAAAAATAGACAAAATTTCATATAAATTAATAATAATAATAATAGCCTTTATTCAGATCAACTTAACCTAGAAAACAAAAGTATGGAAAGTATAGGTATACAAACTAAATGCAAAAAAACTAAATATAAAATTTTCTTATATGTTACTAAAGTATTTGTTGTTTGTTTATTTTCTGAAGATCTGTTTGCCAATCGGCAAAGGCCTCCTCCAACCTTTTCCATTCTAATCTATCTTGAGCCACTCTGTTCCACATCGTGCCTGCTACTTCTCTAATGTCATCATCCCATCTTTTCTGACGTTGAGGGCTGCGATGTATATTTTGTGTTTTTGATAATTTTGATAATTTTGATTTTTGTAGTAATGATTAGTGGTTGTTGTTGGGGGGTTGTGGTCTTCTTCCCCCACGAGGACCAGTCGGCTTGGGGGAGTCATATAAATTAACAAAGAATCATTAACAAAATCTGTAATTTCAGTCTTCGGGAATATATCCGTTACATCCTCTAGAGTACAAGTGGGTACGAGATATATGAGTACGTGTTTAGTTTGAATAATGTTAGCAATTCAGTCTTGTTTAACAACTCATCAGTGATAGTTACAGAATGTTGAATCCTCCCATGTAGACATAAAAGTGACAACAATCCTAATAACTTCCATTACACACGCCCGATCAAGATCTTCAAGTCATTTACACACAGGGCTGCCACCCCTCCGGGTTTGACCCGGAGTCTTCCGGTTTAAAGAATGCTTGTGCGGATTCTACGGGTTTCTTCGTAAATCTCCGGGTGACGCGACTGTGTCATCAAATATCAACCGGGCCCTTTTAATCATAAATACTGACACACTCTTTTAAAGTTTATTGTTGATTCAAATGCAAAGATTTAATATAATATACTCGTAAGTTTATCTTGTATTTATTAAATATTATTCACAATTTAATATTATCTCGATATTATGTTGTAGATTATAACTAAAAGTACAATTGAACTTTAAATTAACTTTTTGTAGGGGGAGAGTGCACGCTACATTCCCACGGCCGCTGGGCGCACTCGACTGGGCACGTTACCTCTCTCTCGGAAAAGACTATCTTGAAATGTACTGCATTTACTACTTTATCGTATTTCCCCAATTTACGTACGTGTTTCGGTAGTGAGTGAGATATGCCAGAGGCCATTCCGCATCCTATCCCATCCTATCCCTCCCCATTTTCCCAACCTTTTCTCTCAATCCGTTCCTTAATCTGCAAAGGTAGGCAGCGCATCCGGGGGTGTGCCAAAGTTTATAATTCTGGACTGATGTTGGCATGTATAGCAGATGTCAATGGACGACAGTATCCACTTACCTGTATGCTGTGTGGACTGTATGCTCGACTGTCGCCTTATTTCTATAAAAAAAAATAAGAATAAAAATACTGCTAAATTTTCTGTTTTGTTTTTCTCAATTTTTTTTAACAAAATTAAACATTCGTGACAGCCCTATTTAAACATTTGAACTATCTTGATCAATAAATTAAGATTGATGACGCTAGATTCATGTTTCAACCAAAACGGATACATATCTACCCGTAATAGGCGTCAAATTAGCAACACCACATAGGTAGTACGTTTCACTACCAACCTGAAATATTTTAAAGGCAAGTGGTCTGTCACATATTTTGAGTTTGCTCGCTATGAACGTATATCTTGGGTTGGACATCACAAAATAGGCTATAAATATTTTAAAAGACAAGTAAGCTAATTGCCAGCAACTTGGGTACTATTTTAGGAACCCACGTAGGTAAAGGTTGAGTCACACCAAACAACATCAACAAACGAATCAACATAGATCATAAAATATCTAATGAATTATCTAGTAACAGAATTATAGGTTAAAAAATGTAGTGATTTTTTAATTGTATTTTTTTATTTAACATATAATGCAACATAATTTGGTTGAAAGGTTTCCAATCTTTAGCCGTTTGAACTGTACAAACCAACTTGTATTCATATTAAAATTTCAACATCGACATGAAGGTGTTGCTGCTGAAATACATCCGTTCTGTCACATAAAGGTCCATAGAACTGATAATGTGTGTACCTACCTACTCGAAATATTAGGAAGAAAATTTGATGATTATACGATTGCTCTTTTTGGATATACAACACATTTTCATTGGATAGATAACAAGTGTGTACTCTCCCATGTTGCATATGTATCCATCTTTCCACTATCAATGTTGCATTTATCCAAAAAACGCAATTTGTATGCCGGAAACGGCAAAGTATGTGAGCGATGTATGCTTACCCACTTAACATGATTGAAACAAATGAAACTATTCCTTCTCATCTTCTCTCGTCCCGTCCGTTCCTTTTTTTCTATTGTTATATGCTATACCAAGCATGGCGAACCAATGGCATGCGACAAAATAATTTGGGTACGGCATTCATTAAGGGGCTACCCGACAAATTTCGCTGTTTTTAAATCCTATAAAGTATATTTGAACATGGTACAAAAATTCTCTAAAAAATATATGATGTAGTGTGGTATTTAATCTTCGCTTTTGACGTCGGAAATTAAAATAATATATATAATTTAAGAGAAAATAAATCATCTGTGAGCCTCTATTCTCGTGTTAAATCCCGATAGCCTCCCTTATTATGGAACTTATACAAATGAAACTTATACTCAATATTAGACAACAATTTTCACTATAATCCTGTCGTTTGGATTTTTGAAATTATTTGTAGTTTTTGAAAAAAAAATGTATTTTGTTTCTACGCATGTTTCTGGCTCGCGGTACTCTGCGGGGGCGACGGGCGGCAGTCGGCCAGTGGCCTTTGGACGGGGAACCCGTGTCGCTTTACGCTGTGCGCGCGGAAAAATCCTGCCTTTTTATTTGTTATTTAGCATATTTAAGACTTATTTTAATTACCTAGTGCTAGTGCGGACAATATAAGTGACAAGAGCACACATTTTAGTTATTATTAATTTTAGTTTTACATTAGCAAAAGGACACATTGTTTAGGTTAGGTTTATTTTCTTGAAATAAAATTGTGACAGGACACTATTGATATTTAGTATAGTAAAAATTCTGTTTTTTTTGAGTATAAAAATCAACAATGCCTAAAATATCAAAAGTAAAACGATATAGACAGCAAAAGATGCGGAAAGTGATCGACGTCTTTCTTGTAAGTACACTTTCTATATTATTAAATTATTAATAATTAAACAATTTATAACTATGGTAATTTACTCGTGTGCCTAGTAACTTCTAATGAATCATAATTCAATTTTTTCTCGGTTCTTTAGATTGATTTTATGAATGATCGGGGTTTTCTTCTCATTTATTTTATACTTGGAAAGATATCTAGTTCACAATTTCGACTACCTACCTACTCTGATAGCGATCTAGTGGTTTAGTACCTAAAATAGGTATAGTGTGCATCACAAACGAGAAGTCTGATGTCGATACCCATTGTCAAATAACATGCCTTTTTTACCTTATTTATTTATTTTTGTATTCTTATTTTTTTTTTTCAGAAGACTAAGTAAAAGGTCAGTTTTACATAAAATTTACGAGAACTACGAAAACCAAGATCAAAACTCGGCATCTTTTCAGCCTCGAGTGGATACTGTCACAAGTAAGTAAAATAGACTAGGAGCCCACGTATATTTTCGGAACGTAATTTAAATTCTACTTATTTACTGGTAACTTTTAATTAGCAAATAAAGTTATAAAATAGATCGAAAGCCCACGCATATAAAGAGTGTTAACAAGTACCTATGTGGGACCGTAATATGCTCGATGTAATCTACAAAATAATATTTTCTTTTTTTCAGCGCTACCCACAAAGTAATGCAAAGGCAACCCAATGAAGTAGTCATCAACATGGCACATGAAGAAGAACCAGTAGAATCAACCAGTGATGGACCAAATAGGAATCATGAATCTGAAAACCAAAAAGTGGTAATCTGTACTATGGACGTGAGAACGAAAAGACACCACTGACTCAGCTGAGTAGTCAGATTAATAAAGAAATTAAGAAAAAATTTGGCCTATTTATTGACAAAGCATTGCCATTTCTTGGTGCCACCCCCGACGGGCTGTGTGGCGAGTACATGGTAGTTGAAGTTAAATACCCCATAACAGCACACGTGATAGGCATAGAGGAAGCTACAAATATAAAAAAAATTACGTTTTAGAAAAAGAACAGGAAGTTGATAAAGAAAAAGAAAAAGTAAGAAAGTTAAGTAACAAAAAAGAAACAGTAAAAAAGCGGGATTCGTTTGATAAAAGCGGGACATAATAAAAAAGCATTAGTACAATATTTATTAGATCAATGAGATCAAACTATTTTTTGTATGAGTAATATTCCCGTCGGACAGTTCACTAGGTCGATAAAATAGATCGAATTCAAAAGAGCGTGACTTTCAGCGTCCCGCGCGGCATTGTATTTTACGTTTCAAAAAGCGGGACGTCTACCAACACTGGTTAATTGATTCGATGACACTTGTCACTAAAGCCAGCCATTCAGAGTCCTGCATGCAGGACGCCGCACCGGCCTCCATGTTGGAGAAGTTAGTCCATATATGGTCCTGCATAGCATCCGATCACACACTGTGTTAAGCTGTTCCAACGTGCAGTAGTGCTTTGCGTGAAAAATGCCACCATCAACGCGCATAAGAAAAAGAACAAAAAGAAAGAAATTGACTATCCTTTATTTACTTTGGTTGATGTCACAAAAACAACGGAAGTCTAGTTGGGTTAAAAAGCTAGTTGGGTTACTAAAACGTGTAAATTATTGTGACGCCACCATGTTAAACAACATTGATGAAGATGATTACAAAAACTATCTAAGAATGAATGATTCAACATTTACCCTCTTCTTAAACAAAGTACCTCCATTAATATCCAAACAGAATACGCTAATGCGTGACAGTATACCAGCAGAGCATTGTTTAATTGCTACTTTACGTTTTTTATTAACCGACAGATTATGAAGATTTAAAATTCAGTTGCAAAATGTCCCCATAACTTCTTGGACGTGTTATACCAGAAACATGGGAAGCTATTTATGATTTTCTTCATGAAGAATACTTAAAAGTATAAATAAGAACACTATTATTTTAGAAACAGTCGTACTTATTTATTTTTGTAAATTATAAATTCTTTCATACATTTGAGAATCAACATTATGGTCACACAAATAACATTATAATCTTTTTATTTATTTCTTAAAAATCAAGAAATTTTCTAAAGAAAATTGAGAGATCAATATCATCATTCTCATTTTATTGAGACAGTGATTGTGATGGCTCAGTCAAGTTTGACATTAGACTTGTCAAAGTTGAAAGAACTTGTCAAAAATGATAAAGCTACCAATATGGCCGTGTGTCTTTTTTAAATTATCGGCGGCAAAGGAATACGCCATTCAATCCTCATAACGACAAAAATGTCAATGAGAAATTTAAAAATGTCATATATTAAAACTAAACGAGCTAAAAATTAATTTGGTGGTTCGTTGATCCTTGGAAACTGGACTATCAAAAAATATATAAAAAGCACATGTCTAAAAAATTTGGCCTTGCCCATTGCTTATACTGTAATACACCGTGATATGACTTTTGAAGTACATAGAGCGAAGTTTTTACTTTGAATTTAGTATAAGGGGTTTGAATTTTGTATTATATATTCCTTGGGAAAGTTGTCAAGTTTCACGGTATAAATACCCATACTTTTCGCTTACGCTTTAAAAGTGCATGGTGTATAATCTCTACTATATACTTATTCCTCTTTTACTTATTGATATTTGGAATTGATTATTAGTTCATCAATAAAAAAACATAGAAACCCCATTCTAATATATTATGACCATCGAATAAAGTATGTGGGCTCTTGAACTATAAAATTTATACTTTCTTGAAGTATGACGGGTATCCGTAAGATGTCGTTATAGATGGCGCATATATTATACGTAATAATGTAGAGGTGAGGAAGGTAGGTGGGGGGTGTCAGAATGACGGAATGCTCAAGGCCATTGGCATATGGTAGCCCCTTAAGGAATTTAGGTACCCAATCGAAACAATTTATTTTTTCGTCTACATTTGAGGTCATAGTAACAAAGTTCATTGTGAACGGGGGCTACCGATGCCGGAACGGCAACAGCACAGGTCGCACTTTTTTTTCTTTCATTTAAATAAACATAAAACTGTTACTGTTACTATTACTGTACAAAATGTATATTTCTGGTTGCAAATAAAGAGTTTTAAGTTGATATCACAATTTAGTTTTATCTCTTTTCGACATTAATCACTATGTCAAGATTGTTTGACGTCACGTCATGGCCTCATTATAAATTTCTTTAGAAAAAATGGCACGTAGATCAATAAAGGTTCGCCATCCCTGTTCTGTACTATTATTTTCTAAACTGTTGTTGTAAAAATTTGTCAATAATGATTATGGTTGAACAAAATAAATATAACGTAATTGAGTTACTTAAGATTTAAATATATTTCGTATAGCTGATATTTGCGTATAGTTAGTTACATGTATTGTGTTCACGGTGACATTGAACTCACTGTTACACATAATCGTAACATTTGCTAAATAGAAACGGTCCATATTAATGAAATTAATTAATTTAAAGTAATTTCCGTAGTGTACCTAACTAATTTTAATTTAAACAATTGTATACACTTGTTTATGATTTCTATTTAAAAAAAAGTAACTGGCCGATTAGAGTTTCTTTTTGAGAGAAAATGGTCGCAGACGAGCAGACTGTCCATCTGGTGGTACATGTCAACGTGGTTAGCACGCTACCGAATGTGTTGACTAACTTTAGAGATTTAGGAATGGATTTGGGAATAAGGTTGGGTAGATAAATATATAGACGTCGTCATATAGACGTTGATACACGTCATACACTTTATTGTGCACCAAAAACATACAGAAGTATTACAAGTAATTAGAAGTATAACTGGCGACCTTATCTTCGGATATAGTTTTATTAATGTTGACCTGTGTAACGCAGCCTTAATAACCTCAACACGCAAGCTCGTAATATATTCTGCACGGACCATGCAAATCACTCGTTTAACCTACTGAATATTGTTATTTAACACCTGCAGTGAAAAGATGTGCTCAAACTCCCCAGGAGTTGAGCACAGTGGTATTCCAATCATCTTTTAACAAGCATAGGTACTGTTTATAAGTGCTAAATGTACTAAAGCTCTGGCAACCTTTTGAAAACATGAAGATTTTTATGAATCTGTGTATGTTTATCCAAAACATGTCATAGCATCTGCCTATGCCTATCTACTGCTTGATAAAGACCTCTTTCAAAAATTCGCCATCACACACGAACTTCGGCTCTTCTCATGCAGCCACTGCTGACGAACTGTGTCAAGTCTATGTGTTTATCATAAAGAGGAGAGTTTTTTTTTTCTCTCTCTTAGAGGCTTTTGTGTATATCGTACCCTAAAGGTTACAATTTTTCTTACATAACTCTAACTTGTCAACGACATCGATGGTGACGCGAAAATTCGCACGGAATATTTGCAGCTTTCGATGTTGTCTCGAACAAAATTTTATGGAACACAAAGTGGGGGCTGTTATCTTAAGTTGATTAATAACTTAAAGGTGATAAATTAATTTAGTTGTTTTAATAATGACGTCAGAGACGCCCTCCGGCCATGAACCGACGACTTGAAGAAGTTCGCCGGTAGTGGCTGGACGAGAAGAGCCGAAGATCGTGTATAGCGGCGGACACTGGAAGAGACATAAAGCTGATGGTATGGTAATAACCTCGGCTCGTAACCTATGCATAGAGATATATTAGGAGATACAATGAGAGATATAAATATATATCTTAAACAACAAACTGTAGGTATATATAATTTAACCGCGACTAAATATACGTATATACGTAAATATACGTAAATATGAACGCATAATATATAGTATGATATGCGCACATATGCACACTCACTCACATAACCATATATATATGGGCTATAATTCTCTTACATTGTTTTTTTATACAAAAACGACGACAACGAGCGTACAGTTCACCTGATGGTAAGTGGATACTGTCGCCCATAGACATCCGCGATACATGCCAACATCAGTCCAGAATGACAAACGTTGGCACGCCCACGGATACGCTGCCTACCTTTACAGATTAAGGAATGGATTGGGAGAAATGGTTAGGAAAATGGGTACGGATAGGATAGGATGGGATGGGAATGGGCTCTGGGATATCTCCCTCACTACCGAAACACGTACGTACATTGGGCAAATAGGATAAAGTGGGAAATGCAGCACATTTCAAGGTAGTCTTCTGTGAGAGAGATGTATTATAACGTGGCCAGTCGAATGCGCCCAGCGGCTGTGGGAATGCAGAATGCACTCTCCCCTTACAAATAAAAATAAGGTGCATTTTTGAGTCAAAATTTATATTTAATATTATTTAATTTTCATTTTATAAATATAAGTATGTACTGTCAAATTTATTAGAGTGGAATGAATTGGTCTCCACGACACGGGGATTCCCCGTGTCGTGGAGTCCAATTCTCCACGAACAACACCAAGACGTGGAGGCTAGACTTTAACTTGTTTTTGTAAAACTGTGACTTTTACGTAATGTTTAAATAAATTGTATTCTATTTTGACATTATAACCATAATACAGATATCACATAAGAAAGTCGCAGGTGACGATTGCAAATGCGAGGCGTAAAATGTTCTGCAATATCATGCCATTTTATATCGATTTGGATTTGATTTGCCATTGTATCTTGAGTTGCCAACTTTGAAACACTGATTTGCGGGAAATCGACAATTCAAATGCGGTACAGGGCGGGACCGAAGGAAAATTTGATTTCATTAAGACATCCAAGAATCGACAACATTGCTTTATTTATTTGAGTCGATAAATATCAAACTGCCTAAAGTCAAGGATGTAGTATGTCGAGTTATGTCGTTCCAGCAATTGGTGGCGGCATTTAGATGTATGTAGATACATGTATGTATGTATGGGTAGCCATGTTCATAAAATAAAAGATTTGATTTGTGTTTGTTTAATACTCGATCCCATAAGGGTCAGACAATTTGACAATTGTTATTTCGATCAAATTCAGCTTGACAATCTCCCCAAAATACGGGTAGATATTATGTTTATTACGGAACATTTTTTCAGAGCGGTATAAAGAGATGTAAAATACCTACTAATTAATGAAAAACATTTTTGAAAAGTATATATGACGGGATGCGAAGTATTATTTTACTAAATTTCTATAAACTACTCAAGACGCTACTAAACACAATGCTGTAATTATCCATTAATAAACAAAATAACATTAACATTAGCATTAACAAAATTGATTCTAATTGAGTCATATTTCATTATAAAATGAGGTCGATACAGAAGTTAGTGTGTGCAAGCTCCGCGTCGCTCGTCGGCCGAATGCACTCAGCCTCCAACCTGCATAGACAAAACCCTAACGCCTGATGCATCCGGCTCCCACCCCACCTGGTCCCCGTCCTCTTCCATCCATGTGAGATAATCACCTCTCTCATTCACACCTCAAAAATCCATTCGGCCCTTTTCGTTTGTGTTCGGATGCAATAGCCGGTGTGCCCCGCAGCTAAACATAATTTAGCCAGTCGCTCCCCGAACGTCGGAGGAGGCGTATTGTTGCTGGCCGACTCATTCGCGCTCGTAACATCGCAACGGTGCATCTTGTTTGTATAGGGATGTTTGTTCCGAGATAGTGCGCCCTACAAAACGCCACCGCACTACAAGGATTTGTGACTGTGCTGTGAGCAAACTCTGTGTGTGCTTCGGACAAAGTTTGCCGAATTTCTATTTTTCCACGTGAAAGTGTTGTGGTCGGTTTGATGGTCAGTTTTGATGTTGCAATTGCTCTAACTACGGATGTTGATGCAATGAGATCTGTTTGATTGAGCAAAGTAAACACGCATGTGTCAGATGATAATATTAGCGCGTTTGACGGCTGACAAGCTTTTAATGGACCGAGTAAATGCACAAACAGTAACAGCGGAAACATGAAATGATTTAGTTTCAGTCAAATGTTATGACTTCGTGTGTTACATTTGGTTTGGAATACGATATTACCAGGAATATAGCAATAACCTTTGTAACGCTAAAGTAAATTCAACTTTGATTAGTTAGGCAAACATGACACGAAATGGATGGTACTTTTGGTAATATATTCAAACGTTAACAACATAAACTTGAGTTAAAATGAAAATATTGATAATTATAATGAATGTACTGATAAAGTAGATGAGATACGAGATTTAATTTGTGATGTACATATTATTTTATTAAACACATGTGGGCGGAATAAAAGCCAACAATGATCAGGCAGTTTTAGAAGCAACAAAACGATTCATTACAACAATAGTGCATTGTTTGTAATTACCTTTATACATGAGTTTAGGAAATCGTTTTCGTGGGCAGGACAATACATGAACATTAAACAATCGATTAAGCTCCGATTTATTCATTAATGATCCTTATTGATATACTACTATAGAAAAACGACTTAATATAAATTTATTTGCCTCTGATTAAGGATAGCAATAAAGAAAGTTTGGTAATGAACAATAACCAGATTCTAATATGAATCTTGCTAATTTAGACCCTAAATAAAAAATAAAAATTGACACTAATATGACACTAATTTATTTGCTGTTTATTTGTAAGTTAACGATTACAAAAAAGGTTTGGACATACAAATAACAGAATCCATCGAGAATCTTGCTAATTTATAGTAAACGGTTTCCAAAAATAAAGATAGCGTTTATAGACAAATTGGATTCTTTGTTTCAGAAAATAGATTCAAATAGAGACAAACACATTTAAAGGGAAACAGTACGGTGTATTGCAAATTCCAAAACCATTATATCGGTCTTCACAGATCCCATTACGCCTACACGTGACCAACGAACCGGCAACAGAAATCACAATTCACAGAACAAATTGAGATAGAGAAATCAAGAGTTTAAAATTTTATTATTAATTTGACTAAAACAAGATACAGTGTCAAGTGTTTCGTCCCAAAATTTTCCCTGAAGGGGCAATTTATTCCGCGTGAGGAAACACAACGCGAGCAAGTAAGTTTAATTTTAAATGATTCTTGTCAAGCGTAATTTTGTTTATATCGTTAACGTTGAAATTGTTGTAGCGTACAAGTTGACGCCCCAATAAGTCAATATTGAATTTTGTTGGAGTTTTATGATAATGTTAAGTATGTTAAGTACTTCAGAAATTGTCTTTTTCCTGTAATGTGTAAATAAGGAACGCGTGACAACAAGATGCCACGATCAAGGGAGTGTTTTTACAATAAGGTTGTTTATTTGCGAAGTTTTACCACGAAACACACATTTTACCACACATTAATATTTCATAATTACATATTACATAAGTATTTTGTTTATCCCCCGATATAAAAAGAGAGACCGGTATAATAAGTATTGCGTTTATTTGTCTGTCTGTGGCTTTGTGTCTACAACGAATGATTGAATTTTTATGCATTTTTTTATTGGATAAAGCATATTCGGGGAGTGTATTTGTGTATAAAACAATATCTTTCAACTTCAGAGTACTGGGTGGAAGAAATAGACCTATTCGTGTCACCGAAGTAATGTTTATGGGAAGCATTTTCAAATTTTAATGTAGGTACCTACCTATTTTCATGCTGGATGTTTTTTTTAAATTTGTAAATAGCTATGCTCGCGACCTAGAGGTAGAAGAAGAGTTAGAATATGTGTGGTCAGCCTGATTTCAGTGGGAACCAGCTGTGCCCGGTATGCGTTATATGCCCGTCAATTTTTTTGCACATAATATATAGCCTATGTCCATCTGGAATAATGTACCTTTCAAATGGAGAAAGAATTTTCGAAATCGGATTAGTAGTTTCGGAGATTACCTCCTACATCCAAACTTACAAACTTTACCTCTTTATAATATTAGTATAGATTGATCTAGATAAGAAGTGCCCGAAATATTAATCCTATAAACTATAACTACGCCCAGTTTTATTGAAATCCGTCCAGTGATTACTGCCTAAAATTCCAAAAAATATGTTTTAAATTGTGTATTACTCATAAACACAGCAACGGCTTTTTTAAAAAAATATAATTAATGTACGGACAAAGCTAACTTTGAACACAAACTTGATCTAAATAAGTTGAAGTATTTGATAAGTAATAAATTTTTATGACATGCTTCATATCAAAGAAACAAAAAAAAAATTAAGTGGCCTCGCTTTCATAGCCTCAAGACTAGTCAAGACCTTTCATTTTTCTTGTAAGAGCACTCAGAAATATTCCTCAACTCAACTATCTATGCCAGGAATGTTATCTGTAACAGGCGCCTGATAATAAAGGGCCAAATGTACGGTAGATTCATCACCATCGGCATCCCTTCGCCTTTACCGAACAATTCACTAACAAATGTAGTGCTTTCTCAACATGGATGACCGACATTCTAAGTTTGATGGATGTAACGCGCCCGTTCTACCGCTCTATCAATGTATTCGATGGTAGTCCGAGTCGAGATTATTTTTTTACTTACATTGTTAAGCGTTACTTTTTGGTTCTAGTGGAGCATGTAACAGACACGTTTGGTGTAGCTATTTTGTTAATTTTTTTACACGACGTGATCCGTCATTGTAAATTTTAAAATGTATTTTGTTGGCCTATTTAATGATAACAAGTGACGTCTAGTTAACGTGCTTACGAGCACAAGTACAGTAAATGATTATCACCAGAGGAAAAATTTCAGCTCAAGCATTGACAGCTTATATTCTTATTAGAATATGAAACCTCATTGTGGAATAATGCCTTCAAAATTAATTCCGTTTCAATTTTGCGAGATCGTGGAAATATATCTCTGTATGATTTTTTGTACCATTAAGAAGAGGTACTCTTATAGGTTACGTATGAATTCGAGAAGAAAAAGATGCTAAATTTTCCATTGAAAAAATAAGCTATTCCACTTTGTGTCCACCTGTTCGTGCCCACATTTTTAATTACCAACACAGTAGTGCATTTAGTCTCCACTAAAAGTTTTACGTGTTCATTGCCACTATTTTACCCATTAAAGATAAATTCAAATTTATCGACGTAATCAGTGATCCCCGCATACAAATTAGGTTAAATAAACTCTTAAATATAAGACAAGCCTTCAGGCAAGGAACGATCGTAACCATATTGGTATACAAAGAATTTGTGTTTCCCAGCGGTTATTTCTTTACTTACAAGTATGATTGTTTCCGAAAGAAAAAGTTGTAAACTCACAGAGAATTTCTTGATGATTTATTCCGAGCCGTTCAACTATAAATAATAGGGGAGCCATGTTGAAACGAAACTTCTTTACACAAAGTACAACGGATGCCAAGGCGAAAAAAGCGGCTGTATCGGATTCTTTTCATTAAAGATCATTAGAGTTTGGAGGATGAAAAATGAAAAATAAATAAAAAGAGGCTTTCGTCGGAGGCTTCTGAGGGAGCTCGAGGCGGTGGTTTTTATAAAAATTCTGTGGTGACGATTTATATGTATACTTAGTCCGGACAAAGTTCAATAATGACAATGTCTTTAGAGGTCTAATGTCTCTTTGATATTCCAAGCTCTGTATTGTCCGCTTTTTTAACGTTCTGAAGAATATTGGCGACAGAATATGGAGTCATGGCAACAAGAATAAAAAATAACGTCATAAAAAAATATAATTGTAACGGTGGTTTATTTATTCATTTAAACATAAGTGAATGTACATTACAGTTTATAGAAATCAACGTCTATATTGTTTATATCGATTTCTTATATCACACTATACCTATAACACCAGTGAGTGTATGTATTAACTAGAATGTAATCGTACAGAGCAACTGAAATATACATATTATATGCATTCTTACAATATATGCAATTTTATTATCACTATCCTTTCTATATTTATTGATTTAATTTATCTATTAAACGGGTCTTAAAGGTGTACGTTTACTGGATCAGCTCGTGACAAAGATGAAAACGAAAGATTGAAAAAAAAAGATAAACGTAATTATACGCGTTTAAGAAGCGATATATAAATATGCCCGAATATGATAAAAATCTTAAATGTGATATTTTTTATTTAGGTTGAAAGAAAACAGAACAGATATAATAAATTCCTATAGTTTTAAAGAAACTAATAATACAGCATGACATGGAAGATCCTAGTTACTGACAACTCAACTTGTCATAACTCCAAACTCTTAGCAGTGGGAAAACGTATTCTCCATTTAGTTCCTTCTTAACTTTAGCAAATAAATAAAGAAAAGGCAACTGGATAAATCAAATCGTCGATGGTCGTTAAAAGAGAGTAATAATTCACGTTCCCCATATCAGATTTGAATTCTCACCGAGCTACAGTAATCGGACTCGATCTAGCCGACTTCAAAATAAGTAACTCAATGTTATTCTAAATGTGTCGCTACATTTATCCTAACTGGGAGATCTTTCACGACTCCAGACAGAAAGGCAACTCCATATAAATCTCGGTTGAATATATTTTAACTTGGTAATAGTTGAAAACAGATCTCGTTTAAAATACCTGGAAGAAAGTTGGAGATAGGTCTTCGAGTAGTTTGAAAGGATTTAAATATTACACGAGTTCATGACTGTATGGTCTTAAAAGTATATCTCTCAGTTCAATATGTCCTTCGTAATTTTATAGACTATTTATTTATAAATTATAATGAGTTAAAAAATCTTTTAGTCCGTTATGGTTTGGAATCATTTAATGTCAACTCACTAATCTTCTTGTCTTTGAATATACTTATTTGTATTTGTATACTTATTCGGGTATTTGCCACAAATACACTACATAAAGTATTATAGATTGTTTAAATCCTACATTAATCTTATATTATTATGTATACAATTAAGTGTATGTATATTTGTATGTATAGATATAGTAAAGTTTTATTAATGCATATTTTATACCTGTTTATATATTGTATCTGTTTGATATGGTGGTCCACTGGTAGACCACTGATATGGTGGACTTAATACCGTCTGGCATTAAGTCCGCCATTTGCACAATTGTACAAATGGCTTGATTATTCTGAACACTAAAATTTATGTATAGACTCTTCTGTATCAGACATACAAAGAAACCTTTAAAAAATTCTTTGATTAAAAACTGCTAAACTATCTAACTCTTACTTGAAGATTATATTATATAATGTATCAAAATTAAACAAAATTTTACTATGGGCCCTAAAGGAGAATCTAATACAATTAAAAGCCTATGCTCATCGCCTATTTGAATAGATAGCTTTATCGAAGAAAATGATGTGAAACTGGTCCAGCCCACTCTGCCCACTCATTAGTGAGATCCAAGCGGTGATTGCCACCATCAACAGTTTCAGACTCGTTAAATTGTGCTAAATGAACCGGGTTTGTTTAATTTGCAATATTTTAGTCGGGATATGGACTGCGTTTACTGTCACAGTTACAACGTTGACTTCGTTTAATTGTTAGTTAAAACGATTTCAATACTTATATATATTTTACTATGATAAACAACAACTGAAGACATTAATGTTACAAATATTGTAAAAATTAAAGATATCCAATCAAATTACAAAGAAAAACATCTCTATTTCAATTTTTTTTAAAATCTTTCTCCAAAAATAGAATTGAGTGAATCACTGAATGAATAATTTATAGACTTAATAACACACTTACACTTATGTAAACATTAGATCAATTAGAATATTAATTACGGGTAGTTGTTACTATGCCAAAAGACCGCAACTCAGCATGTGCTACGACAAAAGTAATAATCATATTTTATTAAAAATATATTATGATTAAGTTTCATTGTTAAGATTACTGGTTTTGTAATGCTACAAATCAATAACTCAGTACATAATAAAATATTTCGCCGTTCCTCCACTAAAATAGAAAAAAATACTTACTTGCAACACAAAACAGATTAAGTACTCCCAATACATCACAGATATTTTTTATTTCTTCCCGCGTATAAATGTACAAATGTACAGCAGTCACATTCTGAAACTCAGATTGTATTTGCAATATATTTATCCTTATAGTAACTATTCTCGTCTAGCAAGAAATTTGCAATTTAGTATCTTATGAAATGTAGCTACAAAAAAATGTCATCATTATTTTCTCTACTTACTATTTTTTTAAATTTTGGTCATTTCTACTTACTTCATTACTTCAGGAACTACACCACATTTAAAAGAGTGAACTTGCCAACCCGCCTGACCAGCAACGTGGCATTTTAAGGCCATTCATATATTAACCCGTATGCACAATACAATGTGCATGTCCAGCAGTGGGCGATAAAACGACTTTTAATAAAGTATTACCTGTTGACCATCTTCGTATTCAGAACAAACATAAGATGATGAGTAATACCTGTCTGCCATCTTCGTATTCAGAACAAACATAAGATGATGAGTAATACCTGTTGGCCATCTTCGTATTCAGAACAAACATAAGATGATGAGTAATACCTGTTGGCCATCTTCGTATTCAGAACAAACATAAGATGATGAGTAATACCTGTCTGCCATCTTCGTATTCAGAACAAACATAAGATGGTGAGTAATACCTGTCTGCCATCTTCGTATTCAGAACAAACATAAGATGGTGAGTAATACCTGTCTGCCATCTTCGTATTCAGAACAAACATAAGATGATGAGTAATACCTGTCTGCCATCTTCGTATTCAGAACAAACATAAGATGATGAGTAATACCTGTCTGCCATCTTCGTATTCAGAACAAACATAAGATGATGAGTAATACCTGTCTGCCATCTTCGTATTCAGAACAAACATAAGATGATGAGTAATACCTGTCTGCCATCTTCGTATTCAGAACAAACATAAGATGGTGAGTAATACCTGTCTGCCATCTTCGTATTCAGAACAAACATAAGATGATGAGTAATACCTGTCGGCCATCTTCGTATTCAGAACAAACATAAGATGATGAGTAATACCTGTCGGCCATCTTCGTATTCAGAACAAACATAAGATGATGAGTAATACCTGTCGGCCATCTTTGTATTCCGAACAAATATAAGATTATCTATACTAATATAATAAAGAGGTGAAATTGTGTGTCTGTAGGCATGTTGAGGGTAATCTCTGGAACTACTGAACCAATTTCTTTCACAAATAGGAAGCTTCATTATCCGTGTCTAATATAGGCTATATTTTATTTCGAAATTTTGAAAAAATAATTTTGAAAAAAAAAGTACTCTTTTAGACCGAAGCGAAGTGAGGGTGGGTCGCTGGTGAGTACCTAATAAAAGAAATAAATATTTAATAGGTACTTTGAGAGTTCATATGTTTTAACCACTATATTTAGAGAGGGAAGGGTGCACGCTGCAATCCAACAGCAGCTAGGCGCACTCGACTGGCCTTGATAGTCCTCTCCCATTTCCATCCCATCCTATCCCTCCCCATTTTCCCAACCCTTTCACCAAATCAATTCCTACATCTCAAAAGGTACGCAGCGCATCTAGCGGCGGCGTGCCAACGTTTGTCATTCTGGACTGATGTTCACTTGTACCGCGGATGTCCATGGACGGCAGTATCCACTTACCACCAGGTGAACTGTATGCACGTCTGGCGGTTTCTCACTATAAAAAAATGTTATATACTCGCACATCTATCAGCGTTCGGTAACTGTCGGAAATACGAAGATGTCCAACCGACATTATTTAAGTAGTGGTTACTACACTGTTTAGTTACATTGCAAAACTTTAGTAATAAAATATGTTTACCGTAACGCGTTAAACTAACTAGACCAGCGTTTACAAGATATAATAAACATATCTTAACTTTTCCGGTTATAAAACTTTAACGGACGTGCTAATATTTATTTCATTTTGTTGTAAAGACAGTGGAAAGTATCTATTATCGATTCTAGCAACGTGGCATTATTTTTTTGTATTGTTTTTTTTTTTGTATTTCTTATTGCCTACATTACGTTTTTTTTTCTTTTGTTTGTTTTAGACCAGTGGCTATACACACCTGTATGTTAAATATGCTTATATTGTTTGTTTTATATTAATAGTGTGTCTGGTAATACTAATAAATTTCATTATTTCTATATGTTTATTCACATATATGTTTGTTCTCACCGAAGTCTCCCTTGAAATGTACTGCATTTCCCACTTCATCGTATTTCTACAATGTACGTACGTGTTTCGGTAGTGAGTGAGATATGCCAGAGGCTATTCCCATCCCATGCTATTCTATCCCTCCCCATTTTCTCAACCCTTTCTCCAAATCCATTCCTTTATCTCCTGAGTTAGACAACGCATCCGCGGGCGTGTCAACGTTTGTCATTCTGGACTGATATTGGCATCTATCGCAGATGTCGCGGATAAAAAAATATGTTTGTTCAGTCAGCAGTGCCCCGTAAGTGCCCTAGTGACAGTACAAATGTCTTTCCCGTTTAGAACAAGTAACTCTCAGGATAATTTCCGCCTGTATCCCTTCATCGGGATTTTAGCGCGCTTGTTTCCTGGCGTTTTCTATGGAATCAAGTTATTTAGTATGATACCTGGAAAAGGATAAACGGCATCAGTGCTGCATTAACTGCATTTAAATCAGATAAGTAGGTTCCGACTGTAGTTCGGGAAATAAAAGCATAGACTTTGAATGCAAACTGGGATCTTCACAGAAATCTTGCAGACTGGTTCTAGAGAACGCGTCTGAAAAGATTTTACGAACAATCTGTTCATGTAGTACTGTTTATTAGATTTTAAAATTAAATAATTATTTACTAATATTTTCTTGCCTTTTTTCTTAGCATGATGGACTTGTGGTGTTCTATAAATAGATGAACAAAAATTTACTATTATAGGTACCTTTTTTCTATGTGTTCTAAATCTCGGTGTTTTTTTTTTAAAAACGAGCGGTGGCAAACGAGCATACAGTCCACCTGGTGGTAAGTGGATACTGTCGCCCTTGGACACCCGCGGTACATGCCAACGATGGCACACCCATGGATGCGCCACCTATCTTTAGGGATGTAGCAATGGATTGAGAGAAAGGGTTGTGAAAATGGGAAGAGATTGGGTGAGATGGGAATCTGGTATATCTCACTCACTATCGAAATTATAAAATCAAGTAACTAACATCAATATCATGTATCAGACTATGTTTTTTCACTGCTGGATATAAGCAGCTCCTAAGGCTCTCCGCCATACACGATTCTCTGCTCTCCTCATTTAGCCACCATCGGTGGACTTATGTCGTCTATCCACCTAGCCGAAGGTCGTTTAAAGCCAAAAACAATTGGGTTGTAAAAAAATTATAATGGATTTTTTTTTGTCATAGCAACTAAACGTAGATGTTGAGTCCACTAAATAAATGGCCAATTAGAACTTCGTGTGCCGTTTTAAGTCAATTACCAAGGCTTTTAAGCGGATTAAAAATGTTAACTACATTAACTGACGATGTTGCTGTTATTTTTGAATAATGTGTGAATAGCAAGTGTGAGTGCTATTCACACATTCCAATAATAATATTGGATTGGATTATGTTCTAGAAAAATATGGTACCAACTTTTAGAAATTTTCTATGGACGAACCTACGTTACGTCGGAGGTGGCAAACGTGACCTTTAAGTGAACTACAAAAAAAAAACTTTCCTCGGTAATGATGTTATCTTGATAAGGTCATACATATATAGTGTTAAATATTTTAATATGTCAATCGGTATTATATGAAAAAATAAATAATTAGTGATTGATTAACACAAGTCGGGGTTAAATAGTGTGATTTAGGTACTCGTGGCAAAATGTATACCAACATTAAAATATGGAGATACCCCGGGATTCCCGGGATTCTGAAACTGGTTGTTAAAGACCTACTTGCAACTACGTCTATACTAATTAATGTGTGTGAGTATTGGATTTTCGAAAATAGATACACTTTATATACACACATTATATAAAAATATATTATGGTTCGTACTTAGAATAAACTTAGAAGAATGTGATTCCGGGGAAAAAAGGAATGTCCATATTAATTTTTCTTACTGCAAATCCTGAAATCACACTACCTAACCCCGACCTCGGGTGATTAATTTATATGCGCGTAACATTATTTATAGTCGGTGGCTTTGGTTTTTGACCTTTGAAAATGGGCAGGGATAAGTTGGGATGGGAATGGGCTCAAGCATATCTCACTCACTAACGAGACACGTCCGTACATTAGGGAAATACGATAAAGTGGGAAATGCAGTACATTTCGAAGTTCTGTGAGAGAGGGGTAACGTCGCCAGTAGAGTGTGCCCATCGGCTGTGAGAATGCAGCATGCACGCTGCCCCTATAAAAGCAAATTTCTAACACTTCCTTTCCGGCATTGCAGTAATTAGGTTAAAACATAGCTACCCATACAATATACCGTGAGCATTTTGCATGCACTGTGTTCACACCGTATCCCTACATACGAGTATACTTCTAGGTTTAGATATTTTTGTAATCTCCGCCGATCAAACAATTTCTTGTACGCTCAACAGTTCAAAACTTCCGCTCCACAAAAACAGATCATGCTAGTGATTTACGATACAAATATTGAACAGATTTTGTCGTAAACCTCAGTTTATGGCTGCCTCTATACAACTTTCCATGGCATATTTCAATCCTGATTAAATTATGGCCGCCATAAACAAAATTAAAGAGTTTTTTCGACATAATTATTAGCAACTATGACACTATGTTATTGACATTTATTTTTTGATTTTTAAACTCGCTTTATATGTTGACGGTTTTGTGTTATTTAATATTACATATTTTAACATTAAATATTTATACGCTAGTATTTCCACACTGCTGGATGAAGGCTTCCATCAGTGCTCGCTACCACAGATACTGCTTTATTATATAAGTGCTACTAGCAAAACTTTTTCAATTTTCTCACCTGACTCGAGGATACCCTACACTATTGGTCTCCGTCCAAAGACGCATATACCCCAGTGTCTCCAAATCTCGTTGTTCTTAGTTCTCAATGAGTAAAACTTTTGAAAGTAGTCCAATATTAACATTAGACTTGGTTCTTCAGCAGTTTCTTTTGATGAACTGTTCTTAGAGCTTGAAATTTTCTTAATGCAATATATAATATTAGGACCTTACATATGAAATTGCCGTTTGTTCACAGTGGCCACTTTGAACTTAGTTATCTTGCGTTTGACTTGGAATCTAAATTCAAGTTAATTTTAATTTAAAGCTAAGGGAAAATGGGGAGGGATAGGATGGGAATGAGCTCAAGCACATCTCACTCACTACCGAAACACGTAGGTACGTACATTGGGGAAATAAGATAAAGTGGGAAATGCAGTACATTTCAAGGTAGTCTTCTGTGAGACAGGAGTAACGTGGCCAGTCGAGCGCGCCCATCGGCTATTGGATTGGAGCGTGCACTCTTCCCCTCAAGTAAAACGAAGAGCCCACATCTAAATCAGAGTCCTTAAATAAAGAATTATAATGTCTACAGATTCCGCGCATGACCATATAATAACCTAAGTTGAATTATTGAATGGTATTGTAATTGTGTCGAATTTAAAAGAAAAAAGTATTTATTAATCACAATACGACACAAAACACAAGAAATACTTAGTAATAACACAGAATATCAAGTGCGTTTATATTAAATAAGTGTGCAAATGTGTGTCGCGGCCACAGAAAGGATATAGAGCTCAGCATAAACCTGTGAAACAAAAGTAAACGATCCACAGCGCTGATATTCTGCTAGGGCCTCATTGTACACACCCACGAGCATCGACTAGGAGTGGATTAAATCAAATGAACATTAGTGAAATCTAAAAATATAGATCTATAATAGTTTCTAGATCAAAATATCACCTTTTAAAATTATCCCAAATAAATCATAAGTAACACGATCCGCAAATTCATTATACACATAAATTTGGCCTAACAAGATTTTGAGGACATCATAAAAGAAACGCCTTCTGCTCCCTCGGTACATATTTTATTAAAAAACTTTCCCCATCTTGTCACCACAGAGTACGTCACAAGTTCCTCGGACGATGCCAATCTCACCTTATATTAAAATATATTTTCGTCACCGAATCTCAGAAAATGCTGTATCAGGAAGAAAGACATAAAAGTGACGAAATTAAAATAAGAGAAAAATGCGAGACCCGATGTTGATTCATTTAACATCAGAGAAGTTCTTAAGTAACGTCGTTTGCGAGCTTCAAGTTGGAGTATTTTACCTCCATCTGAGGAACATGGAATTATAGAGGAAAAGTTATAGATAGATACTCATTTGCAGGTAGTTGTAGATTTCATTAGTGTTATGAATTGAATCAGGTTTTTTGGTTTTGGTAATTTAATAGTCCTAGTATTAAACTAATTATTAATATTTATAAGAATTTTTTATATAGAAAGAAGATGGCAGACGAGCAGCCATTCCACCTGGTGGCAAGTAAATACTGTCGTCCACGGATATCTAATGGGATGGGGAATGGGGATGGGCTCTGGAAAATCTCACTAACTTCCGAAACCCGTGCATGATATATTTTACGGCAGTCTTCTGTAAGAGAAGGGTAAGTCGGTCGCACCGAGCCTCTATACGACTGCAGCATACGCCATCTCCGTCGAAGTTAAAATTAAGAAAAGAGGGTATTCTTAAAAATGATTATTACGTTTACATTACCAATTAATAAACCAATCTTATATATAGCTTAAATTGTAAGTACGTGTATAATTCTGTGTAGCTCTTATAAAAAACATTATAAAAGGAAGACATGAACATATTGTCGCTTAAATGGAAGGAACTTCTTGCGATCGACTGTTTTTACTTCCATTTTCCTCGACTTCCTTTTGCTGATGACCTCTTTTCCAAATTACGTTTATCTAACTTGTTTGAAACGGTTATGTAAGATGGGCACCACAAAAGTACATTAAGTAGTACATTAGTAGAGGCAAACGATCATCAATCATTTTTTTTTCTTATTATAATTATTTACAAAAATTGATTATAACAATACATAAAGAACCAGTTGACAGTAATTAAAAAAAAAATAAACCCACATGATAAGCTCCAGCGAATCTACTAGGTATAGTAGATATCGCTGTTTGATCTTTTTTTAAAATCCATTGTAGATTTTGATGAACCTTATACAAATCGGAAAATTGAGAAAACTTTCGCTACGACTCCAGAGACCAGCTGAGTCCAAAGTCCGGAGTCTGTAAATGCTCTGATCATCTATGAGGAGTTAGGAAACCGGATTTTGGGAAAAATATTGAGAAGAAAAGAACATACTATGATTATGCAATCCTATTTCGCTTCCCTTGATTCATGAAAAGAGGGAAATATTAAGAAATAGAATACTACCTACTTACTTACTCCGTTGGCTCAGCGACCCGAAGTGGATCTTGGCCTCGAACACCAAGAGACGCCATCTTTTTCAGACCTGCGCAGCTTCGTGCCAACAGGCTATTTGGAACAGGAATAGCATATAAAGGGATGAACTGTTGAAGGAAGAGAAATAGCTCTAGCAATTTTTACTCACTCCCGAAACACGATATTGCTTTTCACGGCAGTCTTCTGTGAGCAAATTATGCAAATTCTTAAACTTTAAATGGAGTTAGTTCTGAATGAAAAATGATAGATCGAACTCTCTTCTTACACCCTAAGTTTTGAATCTTACACTTACACACTGACTAATATACTCGAAGGTTACGTAAATACGTTCACAAATGTTCATATACGAGTGAGTATGTGCGGTTGAAGTCTGGTTGTGACTAATTATGACTGAGATTAGTTTATTTATTCCCATAATATTATTGTATCTAATTTAGCTTTCTTTTTAAACCTCGACACTACATTAAAGAAGTTAGCACTCTTCACTAGTTCTTGATTGGTACAAAATTGGTCTATTAAAACAATTTCTCTTATATTTAGTATCATGTTTCTAAACGAAAAGTATCGAAAACATTTATAAAGAGACCGTTGAAACACTTCCAAAAAGAATGAAATTAAAGAGCCCAATGTTTTACACAAACTGTAGGGTAAAGCCAGGAAGTGTCCATTAACACTTCTCATTAGCGGAGGCTTTAATGAAAAGGGCCACTCAATAACATACAAACACGTGAATGCTGAACGTGGAACGGGTATTAAAGACGAATGTGAGTGTTGCCTTTGGAATTATATCGAAAGATCACAAAACTAAACGTTGAAAAGAATTTTAAAACGAAATTGTCAATATGTATGTAATTACTAGACAAAAGACATAAAATTACAAAAGTTGACATAAATTTTAACTTTAATATGTATTTAAATAAGAGGTCGCTACTGCCTTTTGTGCATTTTATTTGTTACAATGTCTGTTATTGTTTTATTTTGTGCAATAAAGAGTTTTATCCGTGCATCTAAATTAGTTAATAGCTTCATTGGCAGCTTCTTCGACGTTATCTTACAAGATTTCTTAACGGTTATATGCGACAAAAGACAATCTGAGAAGAGACTATATTCTATTTCCCAGATCATTAGACTTTAGAGAAATCATTTAAAAAAATAATTATCTTATATTGTTTCTATTGTTGCATTTAATGACATTTTTATCTTTAATAATCTGATGTCAGAGAGAATGTTTCGATTTAAACGGAATCTTGAAACGATGAAATATTTAATTTGAATATTTTTACCAAAGTTCATGCCAAAAAAATCATGAACATATTGTTCATAAATGTCATTTTGTTATCATATATCATCAAATATATCATTTTGTTTATAAAATGCCACATATAATGTTCTTACTATGAGTAGTATAAAACATAGCATTACAATAATCGAAAAATAGTTGCTTTTTGAATTGTAATTGTATACATAAGTTAAATTCATCACTTAATTTATTTCTGAAAGTATGTCTGTTTTAAAGGTTAAAGAAATACAAGACAAATTATTGAACTGAATTTTAAAAAAATACTGATCCATATACAATTCAATCATCCCTTTTTTAAAACGAAACTTCCAATAAAATGTTTGTTAATCTTACAACATTTAGCTACGTCTATTCAAGTTTACTGGTAAATGATTCTACAGTTTCATACAATTTTTACATTCACATAGAGTACCTACATAACAGCGCAGCTGTGACAGTAAGGGATACTTGAGGCACACCGAATCCATTTGTTTTATTACAAGCTAAAGTATAATACTTCAGCGAGATTTGCCTGGATAACACAAGTTTGTTCTAGCAATTTACGGTGTTGAGACGCTGTTTAGATAATTTTCATAATTTAGTCTTAAGTTTTAATGAGTATATTCTTGGTGTAATTTAATGAATGCTCGCGAATGTCTTGCAAAATAAATCTGCCCCTGAGTTTGTACACAGTCGCGTTAATTTTCTTGCAACTTTTGGTTACTTTATTGTTCTTATAATTAAAGGCGTATCTTTTTTTTAAAGCATCAAATGTATATTTAAACTATGAAAAAAAACCCTGTGCGGTTAGGGGACCCCCGTCAGGAACTAAGATCTTCACGCATTTTTTTCATTTTTTTAAACTCCGAATGTAATTCAAGATAAAATCTGTATATTTATATCGAAATTTACCGAATACCGACGAACTGACACGATCGCGAGAATCGCGACCATACCGTGTCCGGATGGGGCGTATGGAGGGGTAAAAATCTTACGTGACGTTACATTTTCTCTCGAATCACACCTAACGCAAGCCGCGTAATGGAACTTCGTTCCAATAAGTATTGATAGTGAACTTCAAATAGTTCTCGAAGCAAAAAAATATTTTCTATTATCATCTCGTTTGATTAATTAACAAACTCGAATGTTTGTGTAATTCATAAATCCACTTTACTTCTATTACTAGTAAACGCTTCAGATACATACGAGTACACTCAACCTCAAATTGAATCAACAATCGATGAGGCAATACTACCCGCATTACAACCTATAACCGTTATCTGCCGTTGCTTTCCCACACGGCCGATTGAATATTTCGGAATAACAAAAGAGTCAAAGAGTTAACACTTCAGAAGAATTTAAAAATAGGGAGCAATTGTTTGAATTTACTAATACGGAAATAATCAACATACAGTACGACTAGAAAATTAAATATAATGCGCATAGGAATCTTCGCCACACTTCGGCAAAGGTCGTATTGGTGTGTAAAAGTAACAGCTCTATAGAATTCCGTGACAAGTGCACGTGCACGGTTGGCGTTAAGACTCAATGACAACTGGCCTAATCATCACGTTACGTTTTGTGATTCGGTTTTTGTTGGAAATACGAAGTATGGCGAAGATTCGCATTATATTTCTAGCCGTACTCTATGTACCTACATGTTAGCATATATTATTGCATATTATTTTTATTTTTAATTGAATTGATACTACTTTTTGTCATTCCTCTTCATCGTCGTAATTTTTATGATTAACGCTTAATCCCGTATTGTTTATACTCGTGTTTACTTCATGTTTCGGGTCTAAGCTGAATTTCGAGTCCTTTCATACGAAATTCTCGAATGAAATTATCTCGAAATTCATAATTACAAAAATATTGTGCATCCTGGTGTATTTATTTAGTTGACATAGCCTACACCTGGTCGGCTGTGGTGTCCATGTTACCGTTCATGTCCTGGACAATACTGGATCATAAATTTAGCGTTACATTCTGTTCTTCAAGATAAAAACAGAATAGTTATTTACATAAATTGACAATCAAAATTTTGTTTGCTCTATGTTGCTCTATTGACCTGATGAAGAATAAACAAAGTAACAAACAAACAAAGTAATTAAATACCTAATCAATTTTAATTCGAAAATATTTCTTTGCCATTCTTTAAATAATTAAGTAAGTATGGGTATCCCAGCGAAGGTGGATGCGAAAACAGTACTCACACAGCCGCATTTCTTGCATACATCCATTCTATAAAAAAAAAATACGTATATTTGAAAATTACTTACCAGTTTAAAAAAGAAGGTACTGTGTGTACAATTCTCGATAATGTTGGTGCTTCAAACATGTACGAGTATAAGATACACCAACATACAAGCCTGCGCCTAAACTCTCGCTATGCTATCTATATCAACAGAAAGAAAATTTTATTTTACTTAAAATATATTTGCTAAAAGGATTTACATAAAATAGTTTTTAGTTTGCTTTTTGATTAAGACCAATTTGATTAAACAAATCCAGATTATTTTCTGTAACATAAGGCTTACCTAAATGTATTTTTATTTTTTGGAAGAATATAAAACAATATTATCCGTCAATTCAGACTGGATTCTCGTGATCGATTATGACCCTTTTGAGGGGGAGAGTGCACGCTGCAATCCAACAGCCGCTGGGCGTGCTCGACTGGCCACGTTACCCCTCTCTCACAAAAGACTACATTGAAATGTACTACATTTCCCATTTTATCTTATTTCCCTAATGTACGTATGTGTTTCGGTAGTGAGTGAGATGTGCCAGAGCCCATTTCCATCCTATCCCTCCCCATTTTCTCAATCCTTTCTCCAAATCCATTCCTATATCTCCATAGGTAGGCAGCGCATCCGGGAGCGTGCCAACGTTTGTCATTTTGGACCAATGTTGGCATGTATCGCGGATGTCTATGGGCGACAGTATCCACTTACCATCGGGTGGACTGTATGCTCGCCTGCCACCTTCGTATATAAAAAAAAACCTGAAAGTTCCTCGCGACTACAAAATGAGGCAAGTGCCTTGTAGTGGGATATTATAGGCTGATCTCGAGATCCAAAGAAGCTTTTCGCGCGGACCTATAATTCTAGAAAAAAAAAGGTGTATATTGAAAGCTACCATAATATAAAACACCTCCAGTTCCCCAGCAAACCATTTAACCAAACTGTAATCGAATTGATTTCCACTAAAAACACAATCACTTTAATAGAACTCCCTATATTATTCCAACTCTTATTTACTCCAACGATTCAATACCTAATGTGGGGACTCGCTAAAACGAAATGTATCGACGAACCTTTGTTGGGACCATTTCTGTTTCCCAAGACTCCAGTGAATTTCCTCCCGAGGAACGTAAAGTAAATTGCATATAATGCTTATCTCTTTCAATACCCTTCAGCGGTTAAGTTACTAAGTTATGAATTGGGAATTCGTATGTTACGAGATTTGAAAGTTACATTTGAGATTGGTAATGAAATTGGCACTTGGGATTATCTTTGTGTATATCAGAACATGGCTTCTGAGTTGCAATATTATCGTAACATTTTAAGCCGCATTCGTTATAATGCACATTAAATTGTTCTAGTTCTCAATTAATGTTATAATTCTGTTTGTTGTAAGAACACTTTGAATACCGTAAAGTTTTTTGTTTTTAAAAATCGTAAATAATTATTTTCCATAAATATATTGTCGCGAAATATAATAGTTCTACAAATGACAATAATGTGTCATAAGATTTTTTATGAAGATTTCCGTCACGGCCTTTTTCCAGGAAAGTTAACCAACCGCAAAATGTATTCATATTTACTGTCATAAGGCCAATCTAATATGAACAGTGAAGATATTAAGTTTATTTTTCGCAGTCGCGTTTTTTTGGCGTAAACAACGCTGAGTATCAAATTTAGTTGTAATAAAATATTAATGAATTTCTTTCATTGGCTTCACATAATAAAATTGTCGAATGAATTTTATTAATAATGGAAAGTTATTAAAATTGAAACTATAGTAAAAGGAGCTTTATAAATTAGCATACTAAGATTATATTAAATTAAAAGATAAGATCAAAGTATAATGTGTCATAAATTTCGACTCCCATATTCATAAATTTCTTGACATAAAGCCGTTGAATTTTAGAAACAGAATACTGACTATCAAGTTTCAATTAAAAAATTTAATATCACTGATGATAACCATCTATCGTTGCTAGTCTAAGTTCACCTACCCTGCCCCCCTTCATTCTTTATAGTAATAGAAGATATCATTGAAATTTATTGAACTATCACAGTTCATCTTTTAATGGCCATTTCTAATTACGGTCTGTACAAACCAGTTTCATCTATTGATGCTGTCTAATGATGTTTGCGAGAACACGAGAAATTAGAAATGCGATGTTAATTATTTATAGGGCTTTGTGTTTGCCATTATATTGTCAATTGAAGCAGTATTTATGATTTATGTCGATAATTTCATCGCTAATGCCTCTGATATCGGTATGTGTTATTTGATTGCAGGGTTTTATTAAACTAATGTTTCATTTGAAACGTCTATATCTATTATTATAATTTCGATGTATGAAATTGCTTTTGTTTTGCACCTTCGTATAGATATCAACAAAATATGATATCTATACGATGGTAATTCGAAATATTACCTAGAAAAGAGGGTAGAAATCTGGCATATTATAATTGCTGTCTTTCCCGTTTTCATTAACTATTTACATGTACTTTATAAATTAGTCAGTATTGTATTGAAAGTTTTATTATTACGTATTCAAATCCATAGTAAAGTAGTGTACGATCCATTATCAAGGCTCAGCTCTGGTCTTGGTCACCGACTTGAGACAGTAACGTAATAACCTGAGATCATTAATCTGACGCGTCGGGTACGACGACATGCTATCTTTATACCGACTTGATGTGACTTTTTTATGTTACAGGGTACGGAGATGCAAGACATATGTGGCAAGTACAAAATTGATATACGTCACAATAATCAGATAATGATAACCTTCAAATATTTGCTAATGTATATTAAACGTGTATATTAATTGCTAATGTCGAGACCATTTGAATCACCATGAAAGTTGGCACATATATGTATTTTTTCATGGAGAAGGTTTTTATGCTATCCACTTTGTTGTAACTCACCACTAGATGGCGCTGCAGCACATCAACTTCTATACTGTTCAACCGATCGCCATGAAAATTGATATACATAGGTATTTGAGCACGGAAAATATTTTGGAGCTATTGATTTTGTTGTAATTCGCCACTAGATGGCGCTGCAGCACATGAACTTCTATACTGTTCAACCGATAGCAAAAATCATATCGACGGTAAACATCGAGGTCAATAAATATACACGGGCAGGACAGCATCTGCCGGGTTTTGCTAGTATTGTATAATTCACGACATCACTTGTAGACATTACTTATATGTCAAAATAATTGATTTACTGCTTTAAAAAACTCACTTTCCAATTCTAATTCTAACTTCTAATTTGTTCAAAGTCCTAAAAGAATATTCTATGTACAAAACAATTACGTATTTCTATTTTCTCGTCATCTAAATTTGAATAACCTCTATTATCCACGCCAAACTACAAAATTCAAGCTTCTCCGCGTCATTTCATATCTGTATCTTTATTTGGTCGTGACGAAACACTCGCGCTTGCCGCTTCTGGCGATCGGGGCGGACTTGTAATGGCCTATGAAATTATTCACGTTGCTTCCCTATCCGTGCGCCCGTTTTGGACATATCTAGACACTTTAGACATCTACGCTTGCATTATACGCTAACTTTCGCCGGCGGCTCCCATCACGATATTTATGGTTATGCCATGACTTTTGGCTTGTTGATCGTGACGTGATGTTAGCGTTAGTCGTATAATGTTTTTGTGAATTATTGATTGACATTTATTGATCAACAATCAATACGAATACTTCTAGTTTAATATCATCTAACACATTGCATGTCATCAATCTCGCGTTTTTATTTTTTATATTTTGGCTAAATAGAAAACCGATTTTCGACTTCCACCTCTCA
Organism: Sesia bembeciformis; assembly: GCA_943735995.1. Classification (NCBI taxonomy): domain Eukaryota; kingdom Metazoa; phylum Arthropoda; class Insecta; order Lepidoptera; family Sesiidae; genus Sesia; species Sesia bembeciformis. The sequence goes on from OX031042.1 coordinate 3,027,060, forward strand.
ATATAATTTACTTTTAACAGGAAAATATACAAATGTTGGTACAAATACTACCTTTTATCATATTTATCATATTTTTAGCATATTTTTTTTTGTAATCAATTATATTAATTAAAAAGTTAAAATATCCATAATACAAATGTTATTATAACAATTCTGTTTAGTACGAATACCTACTCAAATACACGATTTCAATAAATGATGAAAATGGAATGATGCTGTTTAAACAAACCAGAGTTTCATCAACTACAATAAATGTTAATTTGGAGAAGATAATTATTACTAGTGGAGAAATTATTACCCGTAGAGTAACCACTGATTTATAGCACTTGTATTAATAATTTGGTAGGTACTGAATAATAACTACCATCTTCGGTATTGGTAACTTTATGAATACCCTTACTAGAAATAACGAGTGGCGGAAAAGGCTAATAGGAGAGAATCTGTTGAGGGTTAGAATATTCCCGTTCATCTTTAAGAGCAATTAAGGTACTTTATTTCTTTCATTACCTCGGGATTCTGCTTGCCCGTTTTATTTATGGTCGAGAAACTTGCTCTTTTGTTCTTAATAGTTTCTTTTGGAGATACGTTCATCAGGAACTTCGGTAGGAGCACTTCGCTTGGGGGTGTTAATTGAATTAAAAAGTCTGATTCAGCTCTTTGAAAACGTTGGATTTGGGTGTTGCTTTACAGTCAATTAGGTGATGTTAGCGAGGGGATGCGGAAAATATTGGTGGTTGTAAAAGGAGATAGCTTGTAAAATTCTTCGTATTTGAAAGGTCATTAATTATTTATAGTGAAATTTAATGTATTAAGAAAGTATTTGAAATTAATTTACGTTTATGCGTTTACTTTCAGAGGTCTTGCTTTAGCGAATAAAATTTAATTATAATTACAACAATTTTAATTAAAATATAAATCTAATTAATTACGTGACCGTACTTTATTTGATGGACATAATTAGTGATCATTACATGTTTATCATCATCGTCACCATTTCCACCAATCTGCTACTGGGTGTAGGTCATAGGTCTTCATGGGTGGTGGGTAATAGTAACATTATTATTTCATACTTGTATGTATGAAATGTATGAAACAATGGCAACAACATACCGTCATTCAACGTTAGAACTCTAGCATTTATCACGCATCTCTAGCCGATCTGCCTCTGCCCCTCGAATACTAATAAGTTATACTTTTATATCACGTTTTCGTGAAACAAAGAGATGAGAGCAAGTATGAGATAAAGTGTCCAATAATACTTGACCGTAACCGATCGGACAATCTCTCCCGGGAGCATCGGTTTTGGATTACCAGAGAGAGGTGGGGAAGGTCTTCTGTTTTTGGTTCTGAACCGCGGTGGTCGAGTATGAGCCTGTATTAAGCAGCAACGGAATTATGAAGCATGTGCTCTTTGAATACTAAACGTTTGCTCTCAAAGGTCGCGCCAGTTGAGGAGAAATGAGCGTAGAAGTCGGCACTCGTAAAGCGGCGGGTGTGACTAATCCTGAGTTTTAATACCTCGTTGTGGATATTCATTATGGATAACGAGTAAACAGTGCCGTTTATGAACTAAATGCTAAATGAGAGAACGTGAGGAGGTATTCAAATAATGGGCCCTTAATGTGTTTTGTTCTTTTCGCATGTAACGTTTCCCATGTTTCAAGGACTTTTCAAGCGTTTCAAAGAACCTCTTTGATAATGTAATATTATGTAATAGCTACTTTTAATGTCATTATTAATTGAGAGAGTAATAAATTTAAATGTACTCTACTGTACATTTAAATTTATTACTGTTTAATGGTTTATTGAAAAATGAAATAAATAAATCTGCGACATGATAAAAAAGAAAAAAATCGTTTCTTGTTAGAGATATGTAGTTTATATCGTACCAAATAATGAACTTTAAAAAGTATATTACGTTCGAATGGACATGCCGATTTATTATCACACTACATTAGAACTAAAGCCAGTGGAAAAATCGTCCACATAAAAAAAATCGTTTTCCTATTCAGTGAACATTCCACTCATTTTTACGTAATCGCTAGTAGTGTATCTTCACGTATGTAAAGGTATGTTATATCGAAATAAATTCTGTTTGTTTCTCCATTTATTTGCTCTAAACTCGTCATTTACTAGTCCAATATTATTGTGTTTTGCCCATCGTATATAGTTTCGTATTTATTCCAAAATAATTAACTGTAATTTTATAAAAAACGGTAGTCTTAACTAGTAGTCGAGAAAATGACAAATATGATTCTAAGTAACGACGGAGGAACTTAGTTCCAGATAGGAAATTGACAACAATTCAACAAAACTATATTTAACTACAGAACTCCAAAATAGAAAGTTCAAGTATCAAGACCCAACGAGCTCATTTCACCTCATTTATATGTACGGTCTCACCCCGTAAACTGCTGTACTGTTTTGAATAAATCCAGCCTTAAATACTAACTCAATAAGAAGAGCGCTCGTTTGGCTCGTGTCGAAAGTTAACGCTCTCTGAATTGAAAAAGGTTAACTTGATTTGCATTTTACTTGAATCGGTTTAAGGGATGTACCGGTACGGATAAGAAGCTATTTATCAACCTGTTGACAAGAACTTGGAATCGGGAAAATGTGTTTGGATTTATCCAAAACGTTTGTGAAACATTTCTATGAAGGGAAAGGGACAATCTTGACGCCTTAGTAACTAGAGATGGTATTGAAGGGTTAGTTGAAAAGATACACACGAGTAGGACGGACAAATCTATAAGTTAAATAATATTGCAAAATGATGGAAAGCATTGAGGATGATCTTGTCACAGACTCTAAAGACGAAAGTATGGAAGTTGATAATTCTACAAGTTGGAAATAAAAATAATGTGACGATGGCACAATAAATTTATTGTACTATCTATCATTGAAGTTTACTCTGAAGTTTCTGAAATTACGAGGAATATCAATTATTGTTATGAAACAATAAAAAACAAATGTTACAGTAATTTTCAATTCAGAGAAATATATCTGGAGAAAAATACGAATGATTAAAATAAAAATACTGGAGATTTAAACATCTAAGAATATAGTTTATTTATCAACTCTAATATTAAGAAAAGTAGAGATGTATATTTCTGAAAAAATGAGGAATAACATGCAAATTAAAAATGTTAAATCAACTTATGATATTACGATTACGATATTAGTCTTTAAGATACCTCTTCAGCGAAAATTCATTCTATTATTTCTTTAAAACACTCCAAAAAAATTCCATTCAATTCTTTTTTCACAATCCACACGTTGGGACATATCGTAATATAGCACCGGGCAAGAATTTGGTGGTGATTTTATATAACCTAGGTTATATTTAACCAAATTCCCTCACGGAAGGTGAATTGCCGAAATTGCATGCTAACAAAGTGCACGTGGTTAGTAGACAAAGTCTTATCTAGGTCACTTCCGGTCTGCATTAAGTTAAATAGTGTAGTTAGTGCACAATACAGAGTGCGTTATCTTAACGTAAATCGCGTATTATAGCTCCAAAATAAATCTATGTTTTCCTTAAATTTTAATTGTATGTAGTGTAATAGTTATACAATAGTGTTTAACGATCGCCGAGCTGATGAATGGACGACTTGCCGCACAGGCCACTGGCGATCCGCCCTCGCTTCGCTTCGGTTTATAGGTTTTTTTTTTTTCAAAATTTAATATAGCCTATATTAGACACGTATAATGTAGCTTCCTATTTGTGAAAGAATTTTTGAAATCGGTTCAGATTACCCCCAACATACAAACAAACACACAATTTTACCTCTTTATAATAATATTAGTATAGATGAGGGTTTCCCGTCGTTGAGATTGAACGGAATAGAATTGGACTGAATAGGATAGTCTAAACAAGAATACATTTAATTAACAAGTATAGTTGGAACCAACTTACTTACACATTACTTTTATTGTTTGAAATGAACTGCATTTCCCCACTTTATTTTATTTCCCTAATGTACGTACGTGTTTCGGTAGCTAATGAAATAAGCCGGAGCCCATTTCCATCCTACACTATCCTTCACTATTTTCCCAACCCTTTCTCCAAATCCATTCCTACATCCTCAAAGGAAGGCAGCGCATCGGGGAGCGTGCCAACTTTTGTCATTCTGGACTGATGTTGGCATGTATCGCGGATGTCTATGGACGACAGTATCCATTTACCATCAGGTGAACCTTATTCCATAAAAAACCATCACATTGCTCAAGCGCATTCATATTCCCCCTGGTATTGCAGGTATTCGCGAGCAGAGATCATCAGGTTGACCCACTTGCAATCTATAATCACCCATGATCTATCGAGACCAATATCTAACCAATGTCATTGACACATTTGAGTTCTACGACCATAAAATGTGGTTTTAATTTTACTGGTTCTTTCTCATTTAGTGTATGACAAATCCGTATTTTCAAATCTACTTTTTATAAATTTGCATCATTAGGATAGCCGGAAATACCACACGCGTCACTCCAAACTTCACCAACTTTGTCATTATCGTAAGGCGCTTACTCATCCTACACAATTATCACTAATGAATTGTCTAATTTCATGTACTGGACACTGACAGCATATTAATAGGCTCTGTTGATGTTTTGTATAAGATTTCGATGTATAATCGACTGCATATGAGACGGAACACTTTCATTCTAACATTTTCCTATTATTAGTGCATCGATACATCGAATAATTTTATTATTATCTATACAGATAATAATAAAACTGTAGAACCAGCGTGTTTGTGCATTGAATATATTTACCAAAAACTGATTGATTTACTCAATGATTTAACGATGAAGGACGAGAATCAGTACACAAAAAGACGATTTTTAATTTTTTTCTGTTTGTCTGTTCGAACACACTAATCTCCAAAACTACTGAACGGATTTTCATGGGGTTTCCACATGTTAGCTTAGCTTGGCGCTTCGAATAGACTTTGTTTCATCGAAATGGGCTGACGGGGAAACTAAAATTCCACGCGTACGCATAGTTCAGATAATAAAATCGTAACAGACCGGTGTCTAACGTAAAATATTTAAAAAAAAAGTCATATACTTTACAAGTGATATAGAGCTCATGAGAATATTTTTTAGAATTTTTGTACGTCTGTCCGTCTGTCTGTCTGAATGCGCATCACGCAATAACAGCTGGACGGATTTTCATGAAACTTTGCATAGAAACTTATATGCTGAGTTAACATTTAAGGTAATTTTTATCTATGAGTTAAGTTCCTACGAGAATCACACGTTTATGCGAGTGAAGTAGCTGGCACCGCTGGTCTATACCTACATATAATAAAATCGTAACAGAGCCTTGTCTGTACGTGCAATATTTAAAATCCTTGCAGTTTACTCTACGAACGATACAGAACCCAAAACAATCATTTTTAGATTATTTTCTATCTGTATGAACGCGTATCACGCTAAAACTATTATTAAACTAGGCATAGTTATATCTTATGTGTCGAGTTAACATTTACGGTAGTTTTTATCCAGATCCATGATATAGTTCCCACAGGAATCACGCTGTAGTTGGTAGTCGCTGGTACCGCTAGTTTTTCTATATATTTGTATAAAATATCTGTAGAGAATTAATCAATTAATTAATTAATTAATTAATTAATCAGAGAAATTTTGAGAAACTTAATATCTTCATGGAGAGACAACAGTAGATGCAAAAGCGTATTGTAAAGGTTACAATTTTATACACAAGGTAGCGCACATTTTTACAGAAACTGACAAATAAAGAGCTCGTCTGATGGCAAACTGTTACTGAGTTTTTTTTTGGGAATTTACGAATAAGGGGCTATCCATAAATTACGTCACGTAATTTTCGTGGTTTTTAGACCTCCCTCCCTTCCCCTCCCCTCATGTCACAGTTCATCCCCGGTGACATAGAGGTTTCCACCTCGCGCTGTCACACCATATCACATTTTGTAGACCCTCTCCCTCCACCTTAACGTGTGACGTAATTTATAGATGACCCCTAAGTATTGGTTAGTACATTTGGAAAGTTTTTTTAGAACACAATTAGATTTGCGGTGTACCTGAAAAACAGCAAACTTTACCTATCATACTGGCACATCATAGCATAATCCCAAATTGCAATTGAAATCTTATAAGAAAATGCGACAGTTTCATAAACATGTATTATTTTTGTAACATTTTAAACATTTATTATTATTGAAATACTTAAAAAAACTGAATTGTAAATGTAAAAAAACTGACACTAAGGCGTAACATGTAATAGCTCTTGAATAAAGTTCAAGTGTGTTACGTTCAATGTGCAGTTGACTGTACCAGACACTTGTGTTAGTACAAGTACGCGATCACAGATAGCCGCTTTTGAAATTCTTCGGCATAGAATTGTGGAACTGTATATTATCATATATTTATTATGTATGTTGTATTTATGTTAGTTTCTAAAAGGTTTCATTCAACGGCAGCGCCGGCTCTAGCTCATGTAGCGCCCGGGTGCAGGGCGCCCTCTAGTAGGCGTTTTGAACTCTTTGGAGGTGTCGCGAGCGGCGCTCGGCGCCCCCTAAGACCCTGCGCCCGGGGTGCACCGCACCCCTTGCACCCCCTGGTAAAGACGGCCCTGATTCAATAGCAAGATACATTAGACCTATTTTAATTATTTATGTTATATAAATTCATTTCAAATTTATTATTTTTAATAATACTTATTATTTATAATGTAAATAAATAAATGCCTCACATTCGTCTTCTCAAATGAGGTTCATCGCTACCCCGAACCGCTAAAATCATTGAGTTCCTACAGACGTTTCAAATATCACCTAGTATAGTGAGTAGGTAGCCACCTAATCGTTTTTATTACTAACAATTATTTACCCTTTATTATATATAATTTATATTAATTATGTAAAACTGGATATTCAATATCGCTAGGCAGTGAATTAAAAAAATAATAATAAACATGTGTAATAAATATCTACTAACCTATCAGTTTATACTGCGCTCGCGATCATATGTTGTTAATAAAAAATATTATTATAGTATAAAATATTTAACTTATATGTTAATACAAAATACATACATACTTACACATTAAGTGAATAAATGGTATAAAAATAATTACATTTAAAATTCCCCTGGTGTTGCAGGTGTCCATGGGCGGCGGTAACACTTACCATCACGTGGGACCGCTTGCTCGTCCGCCCACTAGTCTATATAAAAAAAATATACCCAACTTTTCAAATATAATTACGTGTTAAGTTCACAAACATCACATAGTTATTGATAACAAGAAAAGCAAAAGTGCTGTTTACAGTTTTGGCGATTTCTTTTATAGATAAAGGCGGCAGATGAACATAAAGTGGATTTAATTTTGAATGGAGTATAATAATTTTAAACTAAGAAACAATGGTGCACGAAGGAACAATAGACTATTTGTGAGAATGTTGGAGCTATTAGGTCGCTTTAATATTCCCGCATAGTGTAAAAAACTTTACCCGAGTCTTACACGAGGTAACTACTACCTTGCATACAACGTTTGAACACAGTACATTAAAACATACAGTGGGTAATCATAATCGTAATCATCTTTATTAGTTATGGCCTCTGACGGTAAGTCTGATTCTTAAGTTCAAAGTGGCTCAGTCAGCTGTGAAAAGAGTTGCATTGGAGTATCTTTGTAAAATAAGATTCGCTAAAGGATTAAAGTCACCGACATAGCTAGTACAATCAGCGTGCTAAAGTGGTAATGATCAGTCATATTTGTCGCAGGACTAATAACCGATAGACGAGTCATCGAATGGAAACCACGTACTGAGAAGCGCAGGTTTTTTCGTATAGAAATATGACATCATTTTACCGTTTTCTGTTTGTCTCCTCTTGGCTCGTCTGCAGGCATCCCGAAAACGCTCAATTGGATAACACAGAGGTCTTAGCATAAGATTTTTCTTTTGCAAACGTTACTATTGCTTACGCGTCAAATCTTCTGTATTGTACATTTTTAGCATCTCAGTACGTCGCTAGAGGCTTTGATTAATTCTCTATACAGAAAAAGACGTAAAGGCGATAAATGCTTATACAAAGAAATAAATCTTAAACGAGTACATTAAAGACACACGACATACGTGTGCGTGAAGTATAATTTAGTTGGTTTGTTTTAAGATTCTACACTGTTCTTACCATTACCGTGGTACCAATGTGAATCAATCGGGCGGCGGGTAATGAAGACATTACTGTCCGAGCCGCGGTATCTCTCGATCTATAATCGAGCTTGGATCACGATTAAAGTACAGTTAGCAAGATAAGCGGTTATGCTTTATATTTCGCATATTAATTTATGCTCATGTGTACCTACCATTATGTATGTTTTTTTTGATTACGCATACGTATTTGAGCAGTTGTTGGGGTATTTTAATGCTTTCTATGGGCGAGTGGTTTTTATGAGGTTTGTATTTAAACATAATAATAAATTACACAATTAACTTCTTATCTTTGTTCTAGTTTGTCGATAGTGAATGATGAGATTTGGACGAGGTACATATGCAGCAGTGGAAAGAAGTAGGCTGATTGTATGAGTATGCTAAATTTGACTAAATTTAACACTTAAAATTGTTTATATCCCAGTCAGTGTCTACCCCAGATACCCTCCTATATCCTTGAAACAATTCGAAATTAAATTCAACAGATTTTTTTTTTACAAAACATATTTAATAAAACGGAAAATTGAAAAAAATATAATCCTAATATTCTTTATGAGTAGTATAGATTGAATTTAAAGTCACAATTGCTTGAGTGTGTGGGTGTACGCTTCAATCCAACAGCCGCTGGGCGCGCTCTACTGACCACGTTTACAGACTACCAGCGGAAGGAACTAACCTCGGCTTAGGGCGTTGCTTTGGGAGGGTACCGCGAGATCGCGAGTCGGTGAGAAGCGCCCAAGCACGTGCCGATACCTGGTAGAAGTGTTGGTTGAAGGCCGGAGTGTGTTGACAGTGTAGGGGGGGGGACGTCCTCATCTCCGCCGGCGGGGACGGTGTATATATGCAGACTGTGAGTGTAATGTAGGAACCTACACAGTAGGACTTCATCCTACACAAAACCGTGTCTGTACATGAAATGTATTATGAAAAAGTGATTGTAATATAAAATACGAATGATATAGTGCACAAAGCAACAATTTTTAGAAAATTTAAATAAGCGAAAAAAAACTAACGAACGGATTTTAATGAAACTTGACATAGTTATAGCTCATATGCCGAGTTAATATTTAGGAACCACTCTAGGACTACTAGTATAGTATACAATAAGGGCATTTTCTAAAGTATATGTGTTTATTAATATTGAAATTAATTATTAATATTAAATAATTCCATTAAACTCATCAACATAAAATCAATACAGCTCGAACAAAATGTAATTAAAACAGACATGTACCGGATTACATTCCGATACGTGAAGTTATTTAATGTCCCAAACTTTACACAATCCGATTTAGTTCCCCGGGTCTGATACAACACAGTACAGAAGTAACAGTAGTGACACATTGTATATATTTTGTATGTATGTATGTTTGTATTTATGCATCTATTTCTTTATTTATTTAAACTTTATTGCACAACGTAGGTAAAAAAGCGGGACCTTTATGTAAACAGAGAATCGAGAGGGGTGTATTATAGAGTTGGTATTATACTCTTTAGAATTAGAAAATAAATAAACATATACATGATAATGCAGATACAATTATACATATAAATATATATGACAACAATAAATACTTGTATATCTATAGGTATATTTATGTACTTATCTACGTATTTATGTCTTGTATTCTTCTCAAGTAAGTGTATATGTGTATAAAATATTTTTAACGTTATTATGTGAAACTGCATTAATTTGATATTGTTATCTGTTTTCTCCTTACCATCCAAAGGTAGCCTGGAAGAGATCGCTTTGGCGATAAGGCCGCCTGTTGTACATTTCGTGTTCCTTATTTAAATAGTTTTTTGCAACATATGTTGGTGTACAATAAAGAGTTTATCTATCAAAACATTGAGCAATCGAATGTTCGCATGATTAATTATTTGCAGTCGTGTTATTTCATATTCATCTTCCATTGGGCTCTTTGTCCCCTTCCTCCCACTCCATCTTTGAAAACATCTAAACGCACACGAGGTAAAACAAATTGTTACAAAACATCTGTTTAAAAAACAAAAATAAAACGGAAGACGGAAAGAAGTTTAACCCTAATTATCCTTCTGAGTTTGAATTTTGATCCAAAATCTCCCCATCAGCATATGACCTTTTGTGCATTTCACGTGTTACTAAGACTGTTACTGTCTCATTTTGTTTTGGCTTGTTTTGGCAACACGAACAGCAAAAAATTACTTAATAATCATGATCAATGCAACCGAACTATTTTAAAAAAATGAAATATATTATTTTAAATTAACAAAGTCAATACAATATCGACTGAGAACCGCTTTGCAGAACCTCTATTTTTAATGTCAAGACAGAACCTACACCTAACCATTTTTTAAATTTGCTGCTATCGATTTGCTGTCCCTTTGAATATTTCCTTGCTCATTAATTATTTCTCTGTATTTTTGGTATGCAATAAAGAGTTTTATCTATCTACTTACGAACTCCCACGATTTGAGCGTATTATATGCTCGTAGGCCTAAAACATAGATAATTTCAAGAACAATATAGAGTACCTTTACCGCTCTCTATACTTACCGTGTCTCTGATATCCTTTGAGGTCGGACCCATCGGCTTATTAGTATTCGAAACAAACTTTGGGGTCTTTGATTTGTATCGTTAATATATGTACCTGATACGTGATTTGGAAACGATTCATTTACCTGAATTTTGTTACAACTTTATTGGCCGGTGAAGGATTTGATCGGATTAGGTTTTGGCAAGTTTGACCCTCCCTACAAAACAAAAACAGTCAGAATAAACATACAATGTGTCACTGACATAACATAAAGCAAAAGCTAAAAATAGATTGTAGAAATAGGTGACATAATTCGAGTGTAAAATCGACTATCAGTTTTCACAAGATTTTTTTTTCATGATTTATACATAGTACAATTCTTGAATATCATTTATTGTACACGCATCGCCAGAGCCGCGAGAGCGCGCCGCCTAGGCTCCCGGTCCGAGTAATGAGCTCCAAGAACCTTTTAGACAGGACAACAAAACATTGCATGTTTGTAACTTTTGAATCACTCCATAGAATAATTTTATTTTTCGCTGAAACGGTTTTGTGTATTTTAAATGTGTATAATGTCAACATATCTCAAATAAATTAGCTTTAATTACGGTATTAATGGTATTATAATGCACCTAAAATTTTGCAATATTTTCTATAGAATAATAAAAGAGAGGTGCTTTTAAAACATCGCGTTAACTGAAAGCGTTCTACTGCAGATAACAAGCCTCCCCGTTCAATCGTGGGGGATTTACAACAAACCAAGCAAATCTTCTTCGAATGAACATAAATTTAATTCAACTCAAACTAATATGTATATGTTAAAAAACATTAATATAGTGCCCCACAAACACCACAATAACCTTAAAAAGATCAATCACTATAAAGAATAGAAAAAGACTTTAAATAACACTCAAATAATTTCACGCATTGAAAAAGATACAACCATACGAATTAACAGACATCTATGACAAGTTACAAGAGAGTTACAAGTGCACATGACAACTTTATCTTTTCTCTTAACCTTTACAGGTTACACAAATCGAGACTTTGTGACCACAGCGTAAAGACTTGTTTCTGTGCAAGTGTTTCTTGAATTGAAATTCTTGACTGGTGTTTTTGAAGCAGCATTCAAACTTTTGTGTTGCAAAGACAATGTGGGAGACAGCACAGCAAGTGGTCAGAATTACTCAAGTCGTCAATGTACGGACACCGTTAGTTGAAAGTGACTAATCGTGTCCGTACATGACACCGTAGCCTCAAATAAATTATGTTAAGGAATGTATAAATTATTTTTCTATCTATTGTCGCAATACACCATCGGCATGTTCAGTAAAATACAGTACCATACAAAAACATTAAAGAGCCTAAATTGGATTAGCATTACACACGTATACCTACTTGAAATTTAAAATAATGTGAACGTTACTTTACAGTTATATTATTATACTAGCGACCCGCTCTCACTTCGCTTGGTTTATTAAATTTAAAACAATCCGAATAAGATATTTTCCTGCGGTAAAATGGAGCCTATATTTTAAGTTAGACCTCTAGCAATACATCGGTGAAAACTGCATTCAATTCCATGCCGCAGTTTTTGCGTGATGCGTGTACAAACAGCTACAGACAGACAGACGGACAAAATTTCTAAAAACTGTTTTGGCTTCTGTTGCTCTAATAAAGATCCCCCCCATATTAGTTTTTTTTTCAATATCTGTAATGTACAGACATCGGCCTGTTACAATTTTATTATATGTATAGATAAGATTTGAAATGTGGAAGCTAACAGAGAATAGGAACTTAAAAGATTTGTAATAAGATAACAAGTAAAACGTTCATGTGTATCGATTTTGAGAAAGAAATAAAGGAAAATACACAATTAATTCCTTTAAAGAATTCATAAATATTTAACAACGAAGAATAAAATCAGAAGAATTAACTATATGTATATTGTATATGACTTAAGATGTATATGTATATCGTATATTATATATTATGTATACTGTACCAGTGTACACCGTAAAAATATTTATCAACCTGTGATCAAAATATTTATTTCCTCTTCACCCAAAGGTTGATTGGCAGGGATCGCTTTCCACCATAACATCGCCTTTTGTGCATTTTTGTATCTACAATGTCTGTTTTGTTTTGTGTTTTGTTTTTGGTGTGCAATAAAATGTTTTATATATGTATCTTAATTGGAAGAATAACAATAGCAAAAAACTAAATTCTATAACATACCACCACTTTGTCTTTATCACTCATGGATATAGGCCTCTCCTAAGATCCGCCATCACACACTAACTTTGATTCTCGATTCTCGGAGAAGTATATATCAAGCAGTCGAAAGGCACAGGCTGATTGTATGGTGTAGCAACTAGTATCGAACGGAACCAAAACATGTTTTTATGAATAGCATCAAAAATATTTTTTGTTTGGCTTCCACGCGTTTGTTTACATTCGCAAGTCACGAACGAACAAAAATATTAAGATCAAATCTTTTTACATCCGAAAGGCGTAACGTGAAATAAATATAAAATGTTTCTATATAAATGAGCAATATGATTACTTTTACATGTTTCTACGCAGGTAGAGCAATCGGATTACCGATTTACCAATGACAAGGATGTACCGGAGCGTAATTCGCTACGCGAACCAAGCGCGGACATTTCTTCTTTAATTTGCGGACACGCGTGTTTCCTTAATCTTTCATCACCGTCGAACCGAAAACAATTATTCTCTTCCTTAATTAAGTGAAATTTTTCCTTGACAAGGTGCAGCTTCATACAGAGTGATCTTAAGACACTTTATACCGCAAGATTGTGGAATGAATTGCCAACGAGGTTTTTCCACTGAGCATAATATGGCGTTCTTCAAGAAATTTGAATGGGATTCTGCGGCGGCGCACTCACAATCCCAGTGGTGTTGCAGGTGTTCATGAACGGTAGTGACCACTTACCATCGTGTGGACTGCTCGTCTGCCCGCTATATTTTTTTGAAAAATCTGATTTTCCTCGCTATCGTTGGTCAAAGATTTTAAAACGCCTTAAAAACCACTCTTTTTGGCACTATTTAAACTCCATGATTTGTAGGAGCTGGCCAGCTAAGGCGTAGGATTATCGCCTCACAATTTTCTATCTTGTGTTTACGGTTAATAATAAAGAGGCACAACTCAAAATTCGGAGAATTTTAGTTTCCATCAAAAAATGGTATGTAATTGAATGAAAAGCCATGGTGGCAAGCTTTTCGATAAATCTTAAATCTAAGGCTAGAATGGTAATTGAATACATAGAAACTAATTTATAATTAAAGGTTATAAATAGTTCAGAATCCCTTGGAATGTGAATCGAAGTTATCAGTAGCTATCACTGTTCTTTTCAACTTATGTCCTATGTAAAATAGGCATAATTAACAGCTTGTTTATTTTATCATTTATATGGTAACGGTGTGATAGGCGGCTACTTCAATAGAGCAATCTATTCCATGATAAAACTGTATCAGCAATAAATGCATTTTAACTGTTGATTTATAAACGAGAGTTAGTTAATAAATTCACCTCGTGACTGTACCACAGTTAGTTTATCACGATCTGAGGGTAGGAGTACAGTCGTGATCAGTCCCGTCATGGATTTCTCCTTTGTTACCGCGATTTGTCTCAGCGTATGACGTTTATGATTTATATTTTATAGATCGGATTGAGTAATGAATTTGTTTTCAACTAGCACTTCGCTCAGCGAGCTATAGATAGAGCTATGCTCGGGGTTTCTTTGCAGGATAAGCTCCGAAACGAAGAGGTTCGCCAAAGAACGAAAGATATAGCTCATAGAATCAGTTGTATTAAATGGCAGTGGGTTGGTCATATTTTTCGCAAGACCGACAGCGGATAGGGTGGGTAGTCGAGTACGGGGAAAAGCAGTGTGGGATGCCCACCTACGCTTGTTTGTGGAGGTGTATGTATACCACCCTACCACCTACCACCTACGAGCATTTTTGTTGCTTTTATAAAACAATTTATAATTTGCATTCAAAGCTTTGCACTGAAAAACAGATATGGTCTACAAAACATTTTTTAAAGTTAGCATTATCTATATATCTGTTGAATAAGTCAGTGAATATTGATATCGGACTGCAAAAGAGCCTGTAATTGTTCGAAGTCTTGGTAGGAGGTACTCTTTGTTGCTAAAATTACTTCCCTATCCCCATTGAAATAGGGACAAAGCCCGGACTTCGCTTTGTATAGGGCTACTCACCTTATACAAGAAATGTGATTGATTTCGAGTAATTTGGAGAAAGACAATATATTATGAAGCGTCTACATTGTGATCCTCGTACAGTTTGGTATAATAGGAACTTTTGTCGGTACCTATTTATAAAAGTGTTTGTAAGTGCTGGTAAATCACCAGCATTTACAAACACATTGCAAATCTACTAAATTTTTGAAATCTATCGGCGTATCTTATAAAATATATTATACATTAAACGTTTCGAAATAAATACACAGTAATCAAAACCATGGCAACATTTGATACACAATTAATGGGATGAGAATATAAATATAAAGAAAGAAAGTTCTCCACTCTCACGTAGGCTACACGGAGGTCACCGAAAGCAGAAACCAGCTTTCTGTATAATATTCACCAATATACAAAGCGTTCTTTTCGTTCTTTTCACCAATATTCTGGCTGTAGGTGCTGACATTTTAATGAGGTTTTAAACTAACCCTAATTGGCGTTAACTACCTGAACCAGCAAGTAATATGTTTGTCTTAGCCCTAGGTGGTTGATATTTGGAGTAAGTATAGACATTTTACCATAACTCTCTCCACTGCTGGAAATAGGCCTCTCTTAAAGTTTGCCAATGGGATTAGATCCGAAAAGAAGAGATTCATCAAAGGACTGAAGTCACGGAGATAGCTCATAGTATTAGTGAGCTGAAGTGAATGGTCAGGCCATTAGTGGCTGGATGGCATGGCATATATTACGACGAGACTTGGAAGTGTATAGACATTACTGGAAAAAATCAAAGGAACACAAGAGGCAGAAATCATAGCAACTTTCGCATAACATTATAAAATAAGCTGTATTCCCGGATAATATTAGTTCATATTCATTCAACAAACGAAATACCAAAAAAAAAATGACAAAAATAACAAATAACAATACAAATAATAACAGTGACCTAAAAAAATAACAAAAAAAAACTACTGAACTTCAATCGAGCGACGAAAAAATAATCCGATATAAGGCTTAGGAACGTTCTATTGGTGATACAAAGGAATCAAGTTACTAAAATGAAACATATTCGGAGGTTTTGAAGACCCGACGTTGATACCCGCTAAAAACTTCATCGAGGTTTAATCCTCTTATTCGTTAATAGTTTGGCCCCCACGGATGAACAATCCAAGGATTATTTCTTCGCTGATTAATAAGGAAACAGTGAAAAGTCATTTTGGACTTCTTCGACCTCTCAATTTTACATTATTGTAGGTACTTATTTGGAGGAAGATCACGTAGCATTGAAGGACTCGTCACTGAAGGACGGTTCCTCCGCACTTTCATGACAGATATCCAATATATACTGTACGGTCTTCAAGACAGTTTATATATTTTTTTATAGTAAGAAGGCGGCAGTCAAGCTTACAGTCGAGAATGAATACTGTTGCTCATAGATATCTGCGATATATGCCAACGTCAGTTCAGAATGACATACGTTGCCACGCCCCCAGATGCGTTGCCTTTGGAGATTAAGAGGAATGGATCTGGAACAAGAGTTGGGAAAATGGGGTGAGATAACATAAGATGGGATTCCCCAGATTCCCCAAAAAACAGTACCCCAGATTTAAATTTTTTAATGAAATCTTAAAAACAACGTGTGTTACTTTTAAATTCAGATGTTAGAGCATGTTTCTATTGAAACATAATATTGAAAAAAAAGAAATGTTATATTAAAATCCTCAAATGGCGGTCAAATTATTGAAGCATTACGAGAATTAACAAACTTTAAATCGTAGGTGAAATAGTCTCCAGGTAGCTGTGTTTTTATCCGGTGTCCTTTGAAATCGTTTGAGGGGTGAATTCGCTTACACGCTAAATCAGTTCGGAGCGAAACCCCTTTGATTTGGTATAAAAAAGAGATTTTTCTTGTTTCTCACTGGCCTCGCAACGATTAAAAAAGGTTTACAGGACTAGCGGGACCGTTTTATAAAGGACAGGGTAATGATATTATGTGCTTAAGCAGATTATTTTTATGACGTTTTTGCTTTTGTGCTTAAAAGGCGGAATGTAATTAGGTTTATTTACTCGCTAAACAATAGTTAAATAAGTATGTTTTTACCCTCGACAGAATAAGGGGTAAGTAAATGTCGTTTATTACGCTCTGTGTCTGACTCTGCCGTTAGTGACAGAATTCGTTTATTAGACCTATAAGATTTTCGCATTTTGTATAAGTACATGTTTTCATATTAGACATGTTTTAAAGAGTCTCATCTATCAGTTCAGTAATTTTTAAGGTTATTTTTAAGGTTCTTATATTTATATACCTACAAATATATTTAAAAAAATCACAGTCTTTTTTTTCAGTTCTGTTCTAATGCTGAAAATAAACTAAACAATTATATTTATATTTGATAGGATACTTAAGTACGGTATTTAAAATTTATAGTTCCTTTTTTGAAGTTTGAAATTTTATTTTTTAAAACTAGTTACATCCATAATTAAGTTTATATTATTTCGTAGTTTATACAATCATTTTTTCATTTTCAACACTAATTGAATGAGCCACGCTTTTGTAAACCTTAGATCATTGATCAGATTACACAATGTACCTACCTTTTGCGACAATTGATGTAGATTTTGCCCGATGTAACTGTGCTAAAAATTAATTTATCTGTCGATCTTGATAGAGTTATAACGAACATTTCTCTGTCATTGACATTTTTCATGTACCTGCTAATATTTTTGAAAGGATAACCAGTGGGAAAACCCTTTCTTAAAACGCAACGAATATATATATTGTGACAATATATTAGTATCCTACTTGTTAATGTTTATATAATATGTAATTTGTGATAGCTTAATTGGAATACGAATATATCAATATCTATACCATAACTTTTATGTATCCATATGTACAATTACACTATTTCTCCCCAAATAAAATAAACAATCAATTCAAAAGAAATTACAAGTAAGTATCAAGATATTAATGACATACTATCAAATCAACTTCCTCTTCCTATAATATTGTCATATAAACAATTTCGAATATACTATTTTTCCAGGCCCTATCAGTATACATTTGGTAAATTATTTATAAAAAACTCGTACTTTCAGTTTTATTATTTACGATGAAACATTTCTTTTGTTCTTATGTCATATCAATATATGCAGAAAAGACTACAAACCTCCCTTCTATATCTTCACACCGTCAGTGTGAATTCAACAGCAATCCGACACCGCGGCAGCCTATATGGCCTTTGTTGAGCCGACAGAGACATTTTCTATATGAAATATACTACACGTGCGGGAGAGTGAAGAGAAATTGAATTTGATGTCTTAAATACAACAGCAAATTTTTCAATCACATAACTATGATTACCTCGGCTGAAAAATAGAGCCAGGAAAATGAAAAAAATAATGTATGTAAATCACTAAAAATAATTGAAAAAATATTTTTGATGCTTGAATTCAATAATAGAATTAGTCTTGATCGTGAGAGCATTGACTCCCAAGTATCAAAATTACTTTTCTAATATTTTTTAACGAAAACCTGATTTTTTAATTTGTCGCGCTTTTTCAGCTTCGTACGAGTGTTGCATCAGTAGCACATATGATATAAAAATTGATTAGTTCAGAAAAGAAGTTAGGTTCGTCAGAAATAAACCAACGAAATACAAATAAGTTCCTTATAGCGTCTGATTCGTTTACGTTATGAAATTATTGACAATGGAATTCGCGTGTTTTCAAGAGTGCATTAGTCATGTCCGATCAATTAAAGTGCTGATGTGTAAATGGTCCGTGGATGGCATTGGCGGCTTTAGAATATCACCACCCCGTCTCTTCCCGTGGGTATCGTAAAAGGCAACTACGGGATAACAAACCCTGATGAATTATACCACCTTCATAAGAGTGGACTCGCCAATTCGCTTGGCCAGCACAGTGTAGGTACTGTTGTAAGGCTATCCTCATACATCCCTCATGCACGAGACAATGTGCATGTGGAGGCCCATATGCAGCAGTGGACGATAAAGTGACTGATTACGGAACGGCTCCCTAAAGCTCGGTATTTAATATTGAACCCATTATTATTTTATTTTCTTTATTAAAGCGCGCCTCACGAGCAGGAAAAATTTCAGTCATTGACATAAGGTCAGCAAAGACTGGACGGAAGAGAGAGTAGTATCAAATCGTCTCATATCAATGATCGAAATTTTTCCTGTTCGTGGTGCGCTTTTCTCAAAGACTCGCGATCCCGCGGTACTCTCCCAATGCAACACCCTAAGCCGAAGTCCGTTCCTTCCGCTGGTCTACCGCAGGGGGAGCCCTTAGGCTCGTTGCTGCACACACTCTTTGCTCCTGGCTGAGGGCCTTCAGCGCTCGCCCTAAACTATACATGTCCGATAACTCTTGAAAGGCCATTAAGGGCCACAAAAATTAAGGCATTCCGAAAAAAGTATCGTGGTGCGCTTTAGGAACAATTAACAATGATACTATATAATTCTCTCACAAACACTTACCATCACGTGGGACCGCTTGCTCGTCCGCCCTCTTGTGAATAATAAAAAAAAAAACCACGAGTAATTACTACTGTATGTTTCCTATATAGTATTGAGTTCTGTTCGTGATTTTTAATCACATATATAATTAAAATTATTTTGAGTTATATGTATTTGCGTTATTGTTATAATGTATATTTTTTGTGTGTTTGTGTACGCCAGAATAAGGTTATGTTTGTTGTCTAATTTTTTGGGCTATTTCAGAACATCCTACAATAAAAAAATGCAAAATATTTATACCATTCAAGTCGTATTCTTCATGCTTCAATATGATTAAGTAGATTAAGTACTTAATCATATGTTTTCTGCTATATAAAATATGTTTGACCCTTTCCAAAATCTATTTATTTTCTTGTGTATTTCTCAGACGGTCGGCTCTTTGTTAAAATATTAATAATAATATAAACAGGTTCATTCAGTTCCAAAGATTACAATAGGGGGTTTAAAATATGGGGATAAATAACGCGACATACGTAACTCGATTCCACAATATCACGCTGTTTGTTTACCATCGGGGGTAACACTATCTTTTATCCTTGTTTTTTCGCACAGTATTCGTGTATGGTGCGTAAAAGAAATGTGTACAAAGTCCATAGTTTTTAAAATAGTATTGCATTTTGTTACATATTGCATTGATATCGTATCATCTGACACTAAAATTTTCCTGATCGTAGTGTTTTCGGGCCACGTGGCGGAAATTTGTGGCTACATTATTATTATTATTATGTAACAAACTATTGACATGTTCTATGCAAACAAAATATCTATATATCTATCTATCCATTTATTTACTTTTCATTTTGTGACGGCTTTTAAAAAGTCTATATAAAAACGCCAGTTTGGCAATTTCTAAGACTCAACTAGCTTTCGAATGAGTGTATGAATAAATAAATGAATGAAATACTTTTACTGTACACCAAAACATATAGTTAGCAACGGGTCTAGAAATGAACTATACTAGAAATGAACAACAAATTATGAAAAAAGCGATTCTAAAAACTGGTAGAATCTATTTTTACTCTCGTTACTGAATAACCTATTTGCAGCTTTTACGTTATAGCAATTACAAATTGTGTAACGAAATATTACAAAGAAAAGGCACAATATTTTTGTTTTCAATACAGATTGAATTATTTATGACATATATTTGTCAGAGAAATGTGATAGTCTAATACCAGCGAAAGTAATCGACTCAATTTTATTTCACCAAAGAATGGAATAGAAACAACTTCGACTCTCTTTTGCCAACCGTACCACTTCCATCCCTCCTCTAAATATGATACCCACAGGAGTGGAATGGCTAACAAAAGGCCATTCTGATTTTGTTTTGACTAAAATCGAAGCGAGAGAGATCCCATTTCACTAAACTTGTTTGCCCTGATATACAATACAATCATATTTCTCCATTTTTAATAATAGCCAACTTTTTGAAGTCTTGTAAAAAGCAATATTAGGGTTGGAAAGAAATTTTAAGATATATTTTAAAGACTACTAATGGCCGCTACTTCGTGCGCGTTACAGTATGTGTGGTTAGCTTGATTCCCGTGAGAACTTTATAGTTGATCTGGATAAAAAGTACTCTAAATATTAACCCGGCACATGAGTTATGACTGTGCCAAGTTTCATTAAAATTCGTCCAGTGGTTTTTTCGTGATGAACATTCAGATAAACGACAGACAGGCAGACTGACAGACAGACAAAAATTTCAAAAAATATGCTTTTGGACACTGTATCATTTATAGTGCACGCTGGAATGATTTAAAAATATATATTTTATGTACAGATACCGCTCTGTTACGGTTCTATTATATTACAGAATATACGTAGATATATACATTGTGCTTCTCAGTTAAACCTTAAAAACAATATTTTAAATAAATCACTCATCAAATTCATTGATCTAATGATGAAATTGTTTCGATATCCCTTTTCTTAGACGAGCCAGCGCGTGTTCCGGTGTCACCATTCGCGGCGCGATTCTAATAATAATTTCTCCAACATCACAGTTTCTTTTCACACAAATCGTATCTAAGTCATGAATGTTTGCGGTCGGATGCCTCAACGCAACTCCTGTACCATTATGTCCGCACAATAGTCCGGAAGTCGGCGGATTTTTGGTACATATTCCTAAAGTTTTGGATAAATGACAACAAATAGCGATTGTGTCCGATTTTATTTATGACAATAGGTCACACGAATAGACACAATCCCGAGCGAACCCATGTTATGGGCTTAGTTCATCTTCATTTTATTTATTGTCAAGCCAGCCGGTGGCGTTCTTTTCTTTGGCGTATAATTCTTTTAACGTCGACGTCAATGCCTTTAAGATTTGTTTATGTCATTGCCGTGTTTTCTAGTTAAAAGTATTTTATATCAGTGTGTTCCGGATTAACTATGCTATATTTATAACATGGGGTAGTGTCTGTTCACGCTTATGATCTATAATAATATAATGTTCAATGTACCGTACCTACTTATTCTTCTGGGACCGATAAACATCGTAGGCGTGTCACACGAAGTTATTGACGAATATGTCTATCTCGAATAAGTCATCCAATTTGGCAAGTCAAACTTCAACAGGGAGACGACCAGACACATTAAGATCAGCTGGGCTGTATATGAGAAAATGCGTCAGATCTTATCGCCTTTAACCCAGTACTATTAATAAGTAATAAACAATCAGATGTTTAGCGAAAGTTTAGGACGCCCTCCGGTCAGATGGAAAGACGGCTGAAAGAAGTTCGCCGCTTGTGGTTGGATGAGAAGAGACTAAGAAACGCCGAAGAGAAAGAACCTATATCCAGCAGGGGAGAGACATAGGCTGATGGTATGGTATATTAATAACCAATACCATACTGTACCATCCACCCACTACCAGCGTACTTCCGCAAGTCGTCCGCGTCGGATCATCTAAATCAAACCCTCTAAATTCCTGATTCTTAAGAGTGTGCTTCGAATGTTTGCAAGTTTCTCAAGTAGAAATGACTTAAGATAAATACAAAATAACACTTTAAATTCCTACAAGTCTGACAAATTTTAAGTAGCTATTTATAAGAAAGTAATTAATAACTGATAACTCGGAATAAAGTAGTCATTTCAAATTATAATAAATATTCCCTAACTCCTAATTTTCAAAAGGACTTAAGGAGACTATTAAGGACCCTATTGCCATTCCTCCACCTGCCTGGACACTTGAAGTACGTCTATTTAAGTATGATTTATGAATCTATGCCGCTTTATGAGTTTCAAGTGGTTTAAGTATAAAGATGGCCCTAATTGCTACCTTGTTGCTTCAAACGGTAACTATAGGAAGCGATTACTTGAGGAATTTGAAAACTTTAATTTATTTACTTTATTCATTACATTGAAGAACCAGTCACCAAATACTTAATTTTGGTATATAGTATTAGTGCAAGAACAAAGCCACTTAAATGTTTCCACACTTATACTACACTTATATATAACATATATATGTTTTAAGAATACTTAAAATTTAAATAAGTAGTTAATTTCAAATTAGAACATGCATCACCATTAGCATGACAAAAGGAATACACGTATTAATTATTAAACTGATTGTACTTTTTTTTTATGTACGAAGGCGGCAGACGAGCATACAGTCCACCTGATGGTAAGTAGATACTGTCGCCCATAGACATTCGCGATACATGCCGACGTTAGTCCAAAATGATAAACGTTGGCAGATTGTTTCATTATCTATAGTACTCATATATAGAGTATACGAAGTCTTTGTTCCGAGAAGCAGTCTCTCGCGTGAGGCTAGGCCATGTTGATCGTCAACCTCCGTTAGGTGAGCAGATGCTACCAAAATAAGAATAAGAACGTTATTATCTCAATTGCAACGGACTTTAGTTGTCTGGAAGTGATTACTATAAAACTATAAGACTGGCCTCCGGTTGGTTGTAGTTAGGTACCTATTGTGTACTGTAAACTTTTTTATTTTTTTATCTTAATGCAATTTTATTCAATAAATAATAATCTATCTATGCCCCTATGTATATTATAAAATATATAATATGTAGAAGACGTAGGCGGTTGTCAAAAATTCCTACCTATGATGATTTGTCCTTTTTCATATGAATACAATGGACATAAATTTATAGTAACATGTCATTTACATTAAAAATTCCAAAGTCAGAAACTCCTTAAAACCTAATCATGTGGAAACTGTCACCTAAATTCTGTCGATGAATCACAGGTGAAGCAGAGCAAATTGTCAAAGCGGGACTATGTCGTATATTTTTTCTGCTCATTCAATCCCTACTCAGTTCGTTGACATATTGATGCATGATCTGCTACAAGTTGTGAAAGGATCGAACCGACAAACTTATTTTCGCAATACGGATTATAATATAGAATTTACTTTAAAAAAAATTATGTCAGTTTTATGTCTCTAAATTCAATCAGAATAATACTCGAATTGCTAACCTACTCAGATCCACAGTTTAGTTATAGTGACAGTGTATCAGTTCAAATGTTTCGATCCAACATTTGTAGTTGGAAGCTGATCAAATAAAATCGTGACGTTACTGCCTGCAGGGTGCTACTGTCACCATGGCTTTTGTAATTTACACGGACATTCAAGTAATAGAGAAAATGATTAAAAATTTCGGGGGTACGATCGTGTATAAACGTAATAAATAAGCCATAATCTGTACCATCAGCATACTAAATATACATTTAATATATTTTTTCCAAAATAAGGTGTATTTTTATAAAGATGCGAAATAAGATGCATTTTTGTATAAACTATGTTGGTTTTATATTGGTCTATGTAATATATACATTAGTTTTATATTATATAATATTAGTATAGAAAATTACATATCAGTTTGAAAAAAATTAGCATTACATTATCATTTGTGTAATGACAAATTTTTTAACTTCCACTCTTTTGATCCATTTAATTATTATTTTTGAAATAAAAAACGATACTCGTCGAGATAATTTTATAAAAATACATTTTAAAAACTTTTATGAACCTTGGAAAAAGTTCTCAATCATACTATTAGATGTCTGTCCATAGACAATTGACATAGATTTATAACTGCACTTTCTCCGTATTGATGAGTTGGTCGTAATGACTTAAATTCTCATTTATCTTAGATGTACCTAATGATTAGTATACAACATTAAACTAGTGTAATCTGAAGAGGCTTACGTTTATAATGATGATGGAAATAAATCATTTGATGACCTCTAATTCACCATTTTTAGCACCCAGGTCTCTATAATATGAGTGGAAAGCGTTAAAATTTTATTTTCCTATTATTCCGCCATTTTTGCAAACTTATGGGTCCTCTATTTTTTTATAATAAACATCTTTAGTTAACTTTTTTATCGAACCCATTATTTTGTTGTGTACTTTATAATGGTATCCAGTAGTCATTAGTTTTAAACATTTTTCTTTTCATTTACTAAACAACTTGAACTATATAATTGCATTTAAGAAAGAAAAAAAGCGATTACGATGCTTTTTGTCAAACGCGGTGTTACGTTACTAGCTTCTGTCAGCGACTTTATTCTCATAGTCCACGTGAATAGTATTAATTTGGAGTACAATCTAAGTATCTATTTACCAAGTTCCAATGAAATCGGTTGAGCTGTACCGACGTGATCGAGTGACAAACATCCACACTTTTGAATTTATAATATTAATGGGGTTTTATCGCGGGAAAACTCTGATGTTTAAGAAATAATAAAAATCTTTCACATGTCTGATATATAACCAATCCGTAATGAGTCGACGTGATGTATTATTATGATCCTTGTCAGTGGAAAATGAGACATAACCCACAGTATCATGGTATAAAATTAATATTGTTCGATCGAAAGATTTTTTGTAAAAAACATATTCCCATATTTCTTTTCCTTATTTATATCGACGATAAAAAAAAAAAAAATATCAAAACGGCGGCAGACGAGCATATAGTCCACCTGATGGTCAGTGGATACTGTCGTATTATACAATCCAATCCCATTAGCTTATGTTAGATTGCTTATAACGATTATGTTAGATTAAACATTGTTAAACCGTTATAGTTTTTATTGTATAATAAAACACACTGGCCATATACCATCTTCTATATTTTAAATAGGTACTATACACAAAATAATCATATTATTTTCCTTTTATTACTGTCAGATAGAAAATTTCTTACGTTGTATATATCTGCATAAAAAAACTATCTGAAAGGCACTCTGCTGTATCCCATCCCAAAGAATAATATACATAGCAAACACATTACCGTTTGGTGGTGGGTTGTGATAACATCTATACATCTATCATTGTATAGTATACCGCGAACCCATAGGCTGTGGGACGACCTGCCTCAAGAAGTATTTCCATTACGCTACGATATGGGGTTCTTCAAGAAAACCGTAAATAGGATTTTGCAAGGTCGGCGGCGCCCCCGCATGCTTCTGTGAGAAAGGGGTAACGTGGTCAGTCGAGTGCGCCCATCGGTTGTGGAAATGCAGCGTGTACTCTCCCCCTAATATAACTTAAACGAAGTTGGAATAAAAGTGATTTTTTTTGAAAAAGATTTTACTTTAATTGTATTTGTAAAATCTTTAAATAGTTCTTTCTATTCAAAGTTATTTTAAAGACGAAGCAGTAATTTTAATGAATACCCTTTATTAAGACATTATCGAAACGAAACTTCTTTTCTTCACTATCTTATATTTCGTCCTCTAAAAGGAGTACTAGGGATGAGAAGAGCTCGATATATTTTTTATCGCTCTCCCGCGTCGCGACGGACCAAATGGATAATTCCAGACGCGTTTCCCGCCACTTTATATCTGTTAGGTGCGTGACAATGGCCATTTTCTTTTGAGATGGAGTTATAAGGAGTCTAGGGACACTCCAGTAGAGTTTAATTACTGGATTTGATTTGCGTGGGTGTAACGATTGAGATTTATATTTGCTTTAAAAGCAACATGTTTTGAATCAAATGGTTTGAGTGTATAAATTATTAAACTTTCATAAGGAAATCGCGTGTGTCATAAGGAAATCATAAGGAAATGTGTGAGATTTTCGATATACTTTGTGAGAGAGTAACAGATTTCCAGTATAGTTTATTCTCGTTGTTGAGTATAACTTAATAAGTCAAATTAATATCCTGTTTGTTCGCGCCAAATCTCGGGATTCACTAGGCCGATTTTATTGTGGTTTTCACTGCAATGTATCGTATAAACGTATAATGAAATCGTCTACTCGTAAAAAACCATAGTGACATAACATACACGCAAGTGTACCCAAAACCGTTCGATTCTAGTCCTTATTACTAGAATATTAAAGTACCTGTAGGTGTACGTTTACCCGTTGCTGACTACACCAATCTTGGAACATTGATGAACTGATTTAGTTTCATGTATGAATACGTTTAATCAGTCTTTGTAAAAAAGTACTAACTTTTTTAATATGTTTACAAATTTCATAAGGTGTTATTGTTATTGTTTAATTTAGTTGTTGGAAAAGATATTCAACGAGCGAACAACAATCACACGTGCATACAATGTTGCGCGCAATTCCAAGATACCGTGTTTAATGCTCACTCTATACGATGAATATATCGATAAAGTGCGGTGCAACACTAAATTGGGCATTAAAATGCCTTTAGCTGTAATTATCGCATTGGGAACGGGTATTTCAAGATCCATGCAATTGAATGGAGATATTCTCGTAGTCGGAGACTTAATTGCTCGAAACTAAATATGCAGTTGGCTTCGGCGAAGATTTTCTATAAGTATATATTGCAACTTCAATTTCTTAGCTGTATAAACAGAAATACTAGGAACAGATTTACTGCTAAGGATACATATTACTCACTTAAATATACAAATACTTAAGTACTTACAAACAAAAGTACACACGAAACCCTTATGTTATGTTACTTCTCCGCGTGATATAGACCTCTCCCAAAACACGTTACCACAGACGATCTTTCACACTTCTCATCCAACCACTACCTGCAAACTTCATCAAGTCTCAAATTATCGGCCCACCTGACTAGAGAGCGTCCCACACTACCGCCGGTTCGTGGACTCCATTAAAAGACTCTTCTACCCCGTGGATCATCCGTTCCGCGGCAGATATAGTCTGTCCGTTGTCACTTCAGCTTGCTACTTCTGTGAGTTATGTGAATTTTGTTCTTTAAATTAATAAATATATCTTTATTTGAAATTGAAACACGGTATTACAAGTAGATTATTTGACCGTTTCGTGTCGGCCGGCATGAAAATAGAACCACTTAATCTCTTCCTGTGGGTATCCTAAAAGCGATAACAAAGCCGCTACCTCAAGCGCTAAGGTACTGCATCACCTCTAAAAAAGTGGACTTGCCAACCCGCTTAGCCTGCGTGGCGTTTTATGGCTACACATCCCTCATGCACATGAGAAAGACTAGTTAACGTTAAGGCAATCGTATTAATACACCGTGTCTTCGTGTGCAAAAACCTCTCTTAAGAATCCCATTGGTGTCCAAAATAAATATTTAGGTCATTCAACTTCTTAGCAAGAAAAAGTATCTTCTAACAGAGAAGTGACCTCATTACTTTGTATTATGTAACTCCAGTAAAATTCACTTAATACTACGTTCCGAGTTAATAGTTAAATAAGCTCTTCCTCGCGTTTAACTCGAGCTGCCGGCGCCGTTGAAGCCTGGCAGCCATCTTGAAATCATGTCGCCGTCTCATCATACATGTAACGTCTCATGTGTGGCTACGAAAAGGGCGTTTAGCAATGAACTTAACATGTTGTTATTACATTTAATTTAATTAAATGACGCTAAAATATTTTTATCAGGTCAAGTTAACAGATAACGACAGCAACAGAGAAAGACTGTTAGAAATATTTAGTATTTAAAATAATATATATGAATGTCGTGTTTAAAAATTAATGTTCATGCAAGATTTGTCATAAATAGAAACAATATTACTAGCTACTAAACGGTTAATGTGTGTACCTACTCCAGAGACGCAGTAAATTTATTATTAGATACTATTATTTATTATTGCAATTTTATCAATAAGTGCGCGTTGGCTTTTTCACGGTGTTTTTCATTGGTCAGGGAACTGAATTTTATCTTTATTCATTTTTGTAATTTCTAAATAAATTCTCAAAAATATATTCAAGAATGTAAAACATTTGATTTGAAAGAAAATTAAAAGTTTTGAGAAAAATCAAATGGATATATCACATGGCATCCCTAAATAATAAATGCATAAATGCATATCATGGTAAATGCTAATACCCTATGTAATATACCCGTATTTAGAGATACGAACATCCACATATCTAAACGTTATAAATAAAAGACCTATGAACTATATAATAAAAAATATATAAATTACATTACTGAACGACTCCAACTGCTCGCTCTCTAGGCTTTTGTCACGCTCCGCGAACATCCGTGTGCGCGCTGTCGTCAACAGTTACCACCCGCTAGTTTTATGGACCAGCGCTGAAGTCTCACCTCAGTAGCTGTTACCTGCTTTATCGCGTATTTTATCAATTTGTAAATAAGACGAGACAGGACTTTATTAACTGGAAGGATGTAATGGATTAGGGGACACGTGGCTGAGATAGCGTTTGATTGATCGGGGGGGACCTTATCATGTGCGACGAGTCGAGGAGCTGTGTCGACTTTGTGATTATGTGTCAAGTTATGATCAACTTGTATTAAGTGTGACTGCTATATAATTGGCGCCATACAATGTTATTGTGTTCGCACTAACATTATATATATATAAATATATATATAAATATATATATACATGTTATTTTAAATTATAGTAAGCAGACGGGCAAGCGGTCCACATGATGGCAAGTGGCTACCGCCGGCCGCCCAAAGACACCTGCAACAACAGGTGGTATGCGGGTTCACTGCAGACCTAGCAGAATCCTATTAAAACCTTTCTTGAAGAACGCCATAAGATAGAGACCTCTTGAGCAGCCTGCGGGTTCGCGGCAAAAAACGATGTTTGGATCTACTTTATGGATATATACATACACGCATATATATACATACATAATATCATACATACACTAAAAAAGAACAGAAAATCGGAAGTAGTAGAGAAAGAAGATGAACTGAAAAACTAATTAAGTCTGTATCAAATAATGTTTCCGAAGCAACCTGTTATTATAGTTGTAATTACCACGATACATAGATGTTTACGTTTATGTTAATAATTGCCCGAACTGTCAACAACAGATAAACAACTTTTATAAAAACATTGTTAAAAACTGATAAGGTCATTTTTATAACAATTAAAATTCAGAGCTTAATTATGATTTTGAACAAAGGCAACAGTCGGCAGACCATGAAGCCAGATCAGATAATACGAGATAATATCTTTTTATTAACATAAATTCGAGGCCGTTGACAGAAAGAAACGCCTATTTAAATATTAAAAAGCTGAATTGAATTTGCTCTTATGAATATTTCAGCGGCCCATCAACGATGTTTTTCAAAGTGCGGTCAAAAAGACCTTTATACCGCGAATCCGAAAGTGGAATAAACTGCCGGCTGAGGTTTTTCCATTACGCTACGATGTAGGGCTCTTGAAGAGAGCTGAGAACAGGATTCTGCAAAGGCGCACCTGAATGCCCACTAGTGTTGCAGGAGTCCATGGGCGGCGGTGACCACGTACCATCATGTGGCTCGCCCGCTCGTCTGCCATCTATTTCACATAATATATATATAAAGTGGTAAAGAGAAATGAGCATGTCCTCTTGATGTGGGTTTTTTTTTATAAAAAAAGTCGGCAGTCGAGCATCCGCGATACACGACAATATCAGTCCAGAATGACAAACTTTGGCACGCCCCCGGATGCGCTGCTTATCTTTGGAGATATAGGAATGAATTTCCTATATTCCTATATTTCCTAAGAGTTGGGAAAATGGGGAGAGACAGGATGGAATGGGAATTGGCTCTAGTATATTTCATTCATTACCGAAACACGTACGAACATATTGGGGCACAGGCACATATTGGGTGCGAAATGCGGTAATTTTTCTAACAATTCAAATTCAAAGCTTAACCCTGAGTTACTTGTGACCGTAAGGTTGGCAGGGCCATGGGTGGTGGAGGGTAAAAACAAAACGGTTATTTTTTATGAGTTCTCCTCATGAGTTACGGTTGTCCACCGAAAACTCGTTAGTAAATCCTCTGTTTTAGAGGTTGTGTAGTTCCTCAGGGCTTGTGATTAGCGGCTTTGTTATCACTAAGTCGCCTTTTACGACAGCCACGGGAAGACATGTTAAACCCAGCATACACCACACAGCGACTTAGTTACGGTACTTAAGTAAAATCTGTACGGATTTTTCAATTACCTTATCACGCAAGGAAACTCTAACTAAAAAATCTAGGCCGGGGACCGAATTTTCGACTTCGTGAATATGAATCGAGAGTACTACCCGAAGATTACCGCCCACTGCCTTGTTACTCTTTTAATTTGTATCCATCTTGCTTCCCTTTCCCGGCTAATGTGAAGTAATAAATTTTATTAATCCAGTAATTTCTTTTAACAAAATTTGTAGAATAAAAATATTTGAACTCATTTATTTTATATTCTATTTGCGCAATAATCCTTGTGATCACAGAGCCAGAACCCCGAAAGCCTCAAATCACGGGCAATCTATCTAAGAACCGCGTACTATAAAAATAATAATTCGTCTCAGACGGGATTACAGTTTAAATCATAAGCGACGAGCGTTTTTCCGCAAATGAAAACTTATATTTAGGCGCAGTCGTTGCCTTTTCTTTCGGGAATCATGGAAAAAATATTTTTGAAACTTCTAAACCAATTTGGTCCATCTCCTAACTTAACTCGAGTTAAAAACCGAAACTATTTCTATATCATGTTTCATTTTAGGCGGATAATAAATGTGCTATCCAGTTTGTTTATAAATTCTTTTTTTACACATATAAATGTCCAATTTTTTATCGTTTCGATTTTGGAGAAATCTACCTACATATGTATTTTGAATTCAGTTGATCACTTTTAGTCTAAATGGCATAATTTTTTTCCGAAATTCGAAAGTCATAAGAAAAACTTTTTACTATGAATATTTAACTTCAGAAAATGGATTAGCTTGTATGTCTTCTCCACCCAAATTTATACGACATTAAAATTATCACCAGTTCAGCGGTAAAGGACACGTGATCACGTGATCGAAAATTAAAAATGGAGATGTGTAAAATTGATCAATCCGTGCTGGGCTCGCATTTTAAATTATGGTGAGAATTTTGGTAGAACTTTGCAGCTGACTTTGACTTTTCTTTTTGAGACATTTACTTATTTATGAAATATTTTCCTTCACCGCTGAGCTTATTTTCGTAATTGCATTTTTTTAAAATACAATTACAAAAAAAAATAACAAACGAAATTCCAACAAAAATTCCAATAAAAACAAAACTGCACTATTCGTCTTTATTTTGGACCATAAAACAAAACGCGTTCGTGATCCAGGGACCAATCCGGCCGGTGTAATATCCCTCAGAGCGAATCGGCTTTCGACACCAGGTATAGGTGTAGGTATACTTACCAATTGGAAATCTTACCACGTGAGAAAACAGTATACGAGCACTATGTATATTTGTAAAATCCTAACTGTACAATATTAAGGCATTGTTAGATGATTTGTTTTGTTTTGTTCTGAGCACAAAATACGATTTCATGAAAAGCTTATATTCAAATGGACAGCTTAAAAATAATAAGTGGGACAGCAAAAAACTAACAAATTGCCAGCAAAAAAATTACAAATTGACAGCAAAAAAATAACAAATGGACAGCAAAAGAATAACAAATTAACAGCAAAAGAATAACAAATGGACAGCAAAAAAATAACAAATCGGCAGCCAATCACGATCAACAATACAAACTATATTTGACTAACTAAAGTAACTATTTTTTAATTACTAAAAATGTCATCACCAAATTGATGGAGTCCCATGAAGACTCCCATATCTTTACTGTCACCAGATAACCTAACCCACCTTTAAAGCTGCCATCGATTTGCTGCTCATTCAGTATTTCTTCCTGCTCGTTTAATTATTTATCTTTATAAAATGTATAAATTTATTTTTATGTGCCTGTAACTTAGGGGGAGAGTGCATGCTGCATTCCCACAATCGCTGGGCGCACTCGACTGGCCACGTTACCCCTCTCTTACAGAAGAGTACTTTGAAATGTACTGCATTTCCTATTTTATCGTATTTCTCGAAAATAGATACGTGTTGCGGTAGTGAGTGAGATATGCCAGAGCCCATTCACATCCTATGTCATCCTATCCTGCCCGATTTTCCCAACCCTTTCTCCCAATAAATTCCTTAATCTGTATGTATGTTGGCATGTATCGCATATGTTCATGGGGGAACAGTATCCCACTTACCATCAGGTGGACTATATGCTTATCCTCCTAATTTTTGGTATAAAAAAATATATTTAAAGATGGTTTTGTAATGTAAGTTATTCATAAAGAAATATGTTAATAAGGCATAATTAACACTAGGAAAAGCTAACAAAGTTAAATTCACTGCATTTCGTTTCGCAACTTAATATACGACTTTTTGGCGGGTATTCATTCAGCTAAGTTTTTGTTTGATTTATTATATAAATCGTTTTGTGGTTTAATAGTGATAGTTTATTAAACTTCAAAATGTTTTTTGTACGTAATGTTTGTGATAATCAAATAAGAGCATAGGACTGCCTTTTCCGTGTGCTGCCATAGAGTCGTCTTCTGTCCTCAGTGAACCTACTATCATTTTACTGGGCGACTCCTAATTCACTTCGCCGGCACTGCACATTCACAGGATACATTTCAAATTTTAAAACTGCTTATGACGAAGAAAACTTAACAGTGGCAGAATGTGCTAGTTGCACCATTGCTCTATATGAAAAAAAAAAAGAAACATAATATACGTTGGCATAATTATCTACTCTTTTCTTTTTCATTTATCGTAACAAGATTTTTAAACGCGGTAAAATAACAAATTCTTCTGTTCTCGTCAGTAACAATAATCGCCGTCGGCGCTATAAACAACCCTATCATAAAAACGGAACAGTAAGTGAGCTCCACATCAATCGATATATTCAACTTGATATGATTCCGTTCGACCTAATTAATTAATGGTGGTCGGTTAACAAATTTTTTCGAAACATTTGATTGTTACTGAAGTTCAAAATTTCAAAAGAAAAATAATATTTGCAACATTACTGGCATAAACAATTGAATCTTCTATTATTTTATTGTGATTTTTTTTGCTTTTTTTTTTAAACCACTACAATTCGTAGACATTTAGTTTCGTAAAACAGTAAAACAATTGTGTAGGCCGTGGAATCTGACTTTCAAGACTGGTTTATAGAACCCAGTAACCATTTTGTGAAAATAACTTTTCTGTGTTAAAATACAAGATGCGAGATGTACTCACCAGTCACATTGATTCCACGTACTTTCCAGTCCAGCATTCTAAAGCATTCTAAGCATTCCTACTTTCCAGCAGTTTCGGAAATATTAGATCTCTTGAGGTCTTGAATTCCGACCGCCATGCTCGCAGTGTTATACAGACATCTTAGCACTTCGATATATGGCCAATCGAATTGGAACCGCTGTAAAGATTCCAGAACAGCCCAGTTCTTGATAGAGTTGAAGGCGTTGAATGCGCGGAGTTTCTTTACGGAACAGGATCCGAAACGAAGACATTCACCAAAGAACTAAAGTCACCGATATAGCTCATAGAATCGGCATGTTGAAGTGACAATGGGAAAATCATGTTTGTTGTAGGACCGATAACCGATAGGGTAGACGAGTCCTCGAATGGAGGTCACGTACCGGGAAGCGCAGTGTGGGACGCCCTCCGGCCAGGTGGACTGACGACTTAATTAAATTCGCCAGTTGTGGTTGGATGAGAAGAGCCGAGAATCGTGTGTGGTGGCGAATTTTGGGACAGGCCTAAAACCAGCAGTGGAGAGATATAGGCTGATGGTATGGTATGGTGTGTTGTGTTAAGACAATAAACAATCGAATACATGTAGACACGTTAATTGACAATACCTCTAATATTTAAGTTTTCCTTATGACACCCGATAATAAAATCGTAAATAAGAAATGCCACATTCCTCCAAAAAAGTCTATAAAGAAATTGTGTCACTGGTGCGCAACGTAACCCTATCCTGTATGTGAGTGTGTATCACGTCTTTGTGTTAGAGTTGCATTTTTCGCTTAATATTAACACCGCATACCGTTTCTTATTATGTATAGTGTGAGCCATACAAGCCCATTCTGACCTAACTTGAAAAAAATACCGGTTTCAAGGCGATTAAGTTATCTTCGAGCTATTTCACCGATTCCGAGTTAATTTCTTCATTTTGTTACTCACGAAGTCGTGTTAGGGTTCCCTGGAAACAGACGTGTGGTGTCGATCGGCTATTGAATAGCACCCGCTCATCTCTTTCCGTGGTGGCTATTGAATAGCACTTGCCAACCCACTTGATCAGCGTGGCTCGTGCACACGACAATGTGCACGAAGAAGCCGTTTACAGTTTCCGTTACTTGCAACTCATTATCAATAGTTTTAATCGATGGCGCCTATTTTAATTAGATCAACCATTATAAACGTTAATTAAAGTCATTGTAATAACTCCATTACGAAAGCAAAGAACGCACTTTTGCCTAATGTTTTAGCTTCTTTGTTCATATATACATCTTTGTAACCAGCCCTTTCGGTACCTCCTGCTTGAAATGGGCTTGATTGTCTTGTGCACCATTGATATATGGTCTTGAAAACACCACGCTAGCCAAACGGGTTGGCGAATCCATTCTTTTAGAGGTGGCTAGTTCCTCAGGGCTTGTGATAGCGGCTTTGTTATCCCTTAGTCGTTATTTACGACACCGAAGTTCGTGTAAAAATTAAGGTCCTTGAAGGAAGTGATGTCTATGGACGACAGTATCCACTTACTATCAGGTGGACTGCGTGCTCGTCTGCCGCTTTTTTCTATAAAAAAAATGCTTGGGCTATCTTTGAACTACGTTGAAATGTACTACTTTTCCCACTTTATCCTATTTCCCCAATGTACGTTCGTGTTTCGGTAGATATGTCAGCGCTTACTCCCATTCTATTCCATTCTAAACCTCCCCATTTTCAAGACACTTTTTCCAGATCCATTCCTAAATGTTCAAAGGCAGCGCCACATCCGGGGGCGTGTCAACGTTTGTCACTCTGATCTGATGTCGGCATGTATCGCGGATATCTATGGGCGACAGTATCCACTTACCATCAGGTGAACTGGATGCACGTCTGCCGCCTTCTTTTCATAAAAAAAGCTTTGACGGAACCAGCAGCTTATATACAACTCAGGCCTCGCTTACTTTCTTATTCTTATAAAAGATTTGTCAGAAGTAACAAGCAATTTTCCTAATGGACTTTCGGAAAACACTAACGATTCGATCAAAAGCTTTCACGGTAATTGTAATGATTGCTGGTACAATTCTGAGCATGTTAAACAATTACTGTGTCCCTGGAATTGAAAGAAGACAATGGATACGTTGCTTTAGAATTGGTATCGTATTGAAACGTCGACAAAATCGTTTTTGTTTATACAATAAGTTGTGCCATGACATTGAAATAAATGTGAAATTTCTTACTTTTTGATTTCATTATTTGATTTCTAAGTCTGTCCTGTTAAAGGGCATCATAGAACAATTTGTTTTTATTAGATTTATGACGTTTTTTTTATTTTATTTAATGTACGTCAGAAACTTCTAACATTTAATTATTATTTCATTAAACATATAAAGGAAACATATTTTACAAATGTATATTGGGTTCAAAAATCCGGTAGATTTGTTTACATAACGCCGATTCCACGGTCTACACAATTCTACGAATTTCCAAAACTGAATAACATTGCCGTAACTTATAACTAATAATATTATGGGAATAAAATAACTAAACAGATATTAAACAATATAATATTAGATAAACAAATTCCATGTTTAATAAATAAATCTGTACTAATATAATAAAGAGGTAAAATTGCGTGTTTGTAGGTATGTTGGGGGTAATCTCTGGAACTATGTTACTGAACCGATTACAAAAATTCTTTCATAAATAGGAAGCTACATTCTCCGTGTCTAATATAGGCTACATTTTATTTTGAAATAAAAAAAAACTTATAAACTGAAGCGAAGCGAGGGCGGGTCGCTAGTGTTTAATAAAGTGTCATTTTATAAGCTTTAATATTTTTTTATAATTTACTCTGATTTATCTTGATTTTATCTGAAGTTTATCTTGATGGAAGTAAATTGAACAATTTTATATTGCAAATTAATATACACAGATTGTATAATAAATATATACTTTTATAATTAAACAGTAATGTACGATTCAGTAACAATTAATACTGTTATTACACAGTGATATTGCACAGTTATATTACACAGTGATATTACACATGACTACAGTTCAAAAGCATACAGCACAGAATCATTTAATTATACTGGAAATTAATTACCATCAGTTGATTGTCATAATATTAGTTCGTAATTGGCTTGAGATTTGGAAATGCATACCTACTGCATACAGTGCCTGCATTGTGCCATGTGGCCTAAATGTGCCATTTCGAATAGCACTCACTGCCTTACCTCTTTCAGTGGGTGTCGTAAAAGGCCACTAAGGGATAATAAATGTGCTACCACCAGCCCTGAGAAATCTTTAAAAGAGTAGACTCGTCAATCCAGGCGACTTGTAAACACATGGATGCACTGCCGACCCAGTAAAAATCTATTCACAATTCTCTTGAAAAGGAAAAACTTCACCTGGTTGTTAGGTATGGATTAGACCAGGTGTCTCGAAGATCCCACTGCGTGCATTAACTGAAAAACCCCAACCAAACTTATCGTTCAATATGGACAGTCCATGGGCATCCCTCATGCACGTTATCACAGTATAGCCATAAACGCCTTGTTGGCCAAGCGAGTTCATGTTTTTGAACAGTTCATACAGTTCCTCAAGGCTTGTGGTGCGATGATTGCTCTGATGGTAGAGGGGTTCTCAGTCACTAAATAATGACATCCAGTCTTCTTATGAGCGTTTTATGAGATATTCACAAACATACAGATACACAAGGCTTTACCGAATAAGGTGTAATAGTCACGTATTTACAGATCGAAAATTAAACAGCACAATGAATCAAAAGGCACTCGAGTCTAAGTAAATTTGAATTTAGATTTTTCATTAGCGGATTTAGCAGCAAGAAGGTCGGTAAAGGAGAATAATCAAATGAGTATTGTTACAGATTTGTTATCCCTTTTACGACATGCACGGAAAGAGACTAATAAAGTGTATAATAAATAAATAAGTGAAATATTCCCTCGAAATCTCCGTAAAACGAGTTGCGAACGAGCGAAGCTGCAAGCGGAAGCTAGTGAATATAAAAAAAGGAAAATGTTTAGAACGCTCTCGCTCCACTTCACTATCACATCAATCTAAAGGCGAATACAACTTGTGACCCTGTCAGAATAGGTTCAAATATCCCGGTGCTAGTCCCATGACAGCACCAAGATTCCGATTCGGTCGTGAGTCGGGTGTCACTCCCATGTCTTTATCTCTTCATGGTTACTTTTTGTCTTTCTAACTCGGGTGTTTCAATTGTTTTTTTTTAGATCTAGTTAGTGACTTTTATTTTAATATTTTTAGATCTGGAGTTGACAAGGCAATTATAATGGCAGTATTATCTTATGGAAATATGTTTTTTTCTTTGATAAATAATTAAATGTGCAGCGGCAAAATGGGCGGCGAATCGCAATGGCAGCGAATTTAAATTTGAGTTAGGTTTAGATTCTGTGGTGGCGATAATTAATTTACGAGTAAGACTTGGTGATGACTGATGGTGACATTCTTAGTAATTTAAAATAATTTACTTAATTTATTGCAAAACAGTTTTTTTTTTGTTAATCATGATTTGCAATTTTCTTTTGCTCACCGTTTAAATGCAAGCCTTTTTGTTTTATTTTTAAATATTTTGTCACTTCGATTCGTTTTCTACTTTTCTAAAATGTCGAATGGTGTTTTAAATTAAAATTAAAATTGTGGATTAATTTCGATGCCATCAGCTTATGTCTCTCCAGATAGATTTGGGCTTCTCTTACTCGACTTTGCCCGTCGTCTGAATCATGCTTCCAATTGTCCGAAGGCTATCCTACACTATGCTTGCCTGTGCGTAGTTTTGAAAGAGTCTTAAACCCCATCAGCTGTCGGTCCTGCGGCAGATATTGCCTGCCTATTGCTACTTGAGCGTGCTCTTGTTATGAGCTATGTCCGGTAATTTTCTCTTTGTTTCATATTTTATCCCACAAAGAAATTTCGGGCATAACTCGTCGAGCGACTTTAAACTTACAGATCAGGCCTACCGTCAAAATTAATTTTAATAAGTATGATTAATTAATTTTATTAAAATATGCTAACAGTAAATTGTTTATGTTCGCAACAAAAGAGGTAAATCCTGATACATCGAATTTTGATGCCTATTAAGAGATAAAATTGTTAATAATCTTTGAAATATCTACCACATTGACGTAAAGACGTCATATTAATAGAATACCGTTGTGTGGTTTCTGTAACCTTTGCATTCTCAGACTTTACATCATGATTCATGACATTCTGCTTACATTTTCGAGTTTCCACAACTTTATGTTTGCGGTTATTAAATTTTATATTACTCAGAATTATGTTTTCAATTCTATTTCTCAATGCTCAAAGATAAGTTGTATTTTGGTTTTGTACTCGTGTATTCCAATGAAATGAAATCGCACTAGTCACCGTTAAACATATGAATCAAACGTCAATAACATAAGGTCACGTGTGTTAACGAACACTTCAACATAAAGTGGAATATTCATGAGTTTTCTAAACTTAACACCCGTGAAATTAAAGTTTTTGTGTACGTTACATTTATTAACGACTCTTTTAGAAATCAAAGTTGAAATTTTGTCTCGAAATTGCTTTTAACTTGCAGTTGAACAAAGTTTGTAAACTGGATTGGAAATGTTTTGTAAAGTTTTAAGTTACTTGTCGCTTGTTGCGGCCAGATTTTGTTCGCAACATTTTCAGTAATTAATTAGGTTTATGTAATAATTTTAAAACAACAAACCCTTAACAAAACAACGAGCCTTGGCTACTTCTAATTTTTTTAAAAATATTATTAGTATGTAATATTCGAAATATATAAATAATGTTTGTAGTACATATTTTTG
Source organism: Sesia bembeciformis (assembly GCA_943735995.1). Taxonomy (NCBI): domain Eukaryota; kingdom Metazoa; phylum Arthropoda; class Insecta; order Lepidoptera; family Sesiidae; genus Sesia; species Sesia bembeciformis. The sequence continues at coordinate 3,066,819 of OX031042.1, forward strand.
TAGTGGTTGTAGTGGGGGGAGAGTACATACTGTATTCCCGCAGCCGTTGACCACGTTATCCCTCCCCCACAGAAGACAATATGCCAGAGCCCATTCCCATCCCATCCCACCATTTTCTCAACCCTTTCGCCAAAGCCATTCCTATATCTCCAAAGCTACGCAGCGTCTCCTGGGGCGTGGCATCGTTTGTCATTCTGGACTGATGTTCATCTATCGCGGATATCTATGGACGACATTATCCACTTACCTTCAGATGGACTGTATACTGGCTGGCCGCCTTTTTTTTATAAAAAATGTACCTACATCGGCTATTTCATTTCATTGCTCACCTATCGCTCTCCCAAATTTGCTGGTAATTATCTCTTGCAGCGATAAGCACTCCTTTTGTAGGCACGTATTTTCTTTTGTAGATATTTTTATCATTTGTTTGTGCAATAATGTAATTAAATAAATTAAATGGAAGCTATATTGCTAATTCTGTAGAAAAGAGACTAAGATTAGGATTAAGATATAGGAGATTGGGATATAACTTTTTAAAATTTAGCGCTTTGTACACATTTTATATAGTTAGTCAGGTCTGAACGCGTAAAATTAAAGGTTTTTGTTTACCTTTTATTTCTACTAGACGTTTCGCCACGGGTTTCACCGCCGTGGTCACGAGTTGACTGAAGAAGCGGGCAGTCCAGGATGACAGCTGCGAGCAGTTTTATAAACTACCCACATTTGATCTTCACATACGTAAAGGCTGCGACACACTATACTAACAATGTCCGCGGAAGTATTGGACGGTAAATCTCAAGGTTTAAATTTTTAATCACTTGATTCCACGTCGACGACAATTTATATTCATTTTTCCGATTGAATTCGTGACCACGGCTGGTGTAATCCGTGCCGAAACGTAGAGTATAAATAAAAGGTAAACGAAAACCTTCAATTGTATGCGTTCAGATCCGATTTACAATATAAAATAATAATTAGTATAATTGACTGTTAAATATATTATTTTTAATTAAGTAACTTCAAATCAATACAGGTATCTTAGAAGTAACTAATTAGAAAAAACTGCAATATACAAGAATGTCGTCATTCTGACAGAGATAACAATAGCTCCCTACCACGTTCATAGGACAAATATTCTTATATGTTCTAATGCCATGTTCATTAATTTTTAAAAAATATTTATATGTACATTTTTTTTTATTTGCTTGGTTGCATAATTTGCTATAGAACATTAATATAAGTGCAACCCTATTATGAATAGGAGTTTTTGTGTGAAATTGCAGAAACAAGCAAACGTTCTCACTTTAATATTTATGTGATAGTTTTAGGGAGGGGGAGAGTGCACGCTGAAATCCAACAGCCGCTGGGCGCGCTCGACTGGTCACGTTACCCCTCTCTCACAGAAGACTACCTTGAAATGTACTGCATTTCCCAGTTTATCTTATTTCCCTAATGTACGTACGTGTTTCGGTAGTTAGTGAGATGTGCCAGAGCCCATTCCCATCCTATCCTTTCCCATTTGCCCAACCCTTTCTCCAAATCCATTCCTATATCTCTAAAGGTAGCGCATCCGGGGTAGTACCAACGTTTTTTCATTTTGGACTAATATTGGCATATATCGCGGATGTGTATGGGCGACAGTATCCACTTACCATCAGGTGGACTGTATGCTTGTCTGCCGCCATCGTCCATAAATAAGTATAATATTTCAAAATTATTAAAGCAAACGCTTCAGTGCATAAAGTAATTGAGTAGGTACTACAAGAAAACTGATTATAACTCAATAATTCAGAATGTCTCTGGCTCCATAAACAACTCAACACAAAAGCAAATACAAATACCACATTCAAACCTTCACCCGTAAATAAATCTGAAGAAGGCTATTCGGCGATAGTGATAGAACATTTATATGACATTCGATACCCCCAATACGATTATATTGCCTCGAATAATCGTAAATTTGTTAGTGTGACCGACAATACTGTTGAGTGCGGTCCATTTTGTTAATACTGTATCCCCTAGCTTTTGTTTTGCTTCAATGCTTTCGTGTAATAAACGAGGTGGCAGCTCGTAAAGGTTGCCTTTATCGGCATTCGTCCAAGATTTTTTATTGCTTGAGGGATTATACTCCTCTGATTGATTTCACTTCTTCCGAATAAATTTTTGTTAAGAATTAAAGCTATCGAAATTGTTTGTCTAACGTTCAAATAGATTTACGATCAGATCGAGCTTAGATAAAGGAGCTTATTAAAAAAGAAATTAATCTTCCGACGTTCATCGATTTACTTCAGTTTTTACGATTCCATTAAAGATACGACTCTTATTAGAGAGGTCAGTGACATCGATTTAGAGGAATTTTAATTTAACACTATACACAATAAATGTGTTGGTACACTATTTACAAAAATAACTTGTAATCAAATCAGTCCGAAGCAAATGGATATGGGTTGCCGACAAAACACATGTAAAGCACCCAGTACTAATGAAACTATACTGATACTTTTAATACGGGATTAGTTTTAGTAAACTACGACGCTAAGAACCTGTCGCTTTGATAGCCACTGCAGAACCGGCTTTAGTGTAAAAGAATAAAGTTTATTTTCAGTTAAAACAGGAAATTATTGAAACGATTCCGGTGTCTGTAAGAGACTGTTCCATGGTACAGGCCTCTCTCGCTTAGTTAATTAAGACATGGATTATCAAACGTTTTGGAGTAGTAAATAAAATTGTAATCTTTCACCGTGGAGTATAGGCGTCTCTATAGCACGCGTTTATCTCTGTATGGTAAGTCGAAACGCATAACGCTTCTTTGATCCCACACCTACGCCTACATTTAAAATGTAATATCCTAACCAATAATACTAATGCACTGTCAATTTTTAATGTGCTCAAAGATAAAGGTACAAGAAAGCTTAAATATCTAACACGAAATGTCTCTATTTATAATTTGGCCGTGTAATGGAATTCTGACAATGAGATTTATTGACATTTTTATTTCTTTTACAGGTAAATACGAGATTCTCAATGTTGGAGAAGTTGTAAGTGCCTTTAAATTTTGAATAATTAACATAAGGTTTCCATAATTAACCGATTGCAACATGTTAGTCAACAAAAAATAACCATACAATTCGTATTATCAAATTTAAAAAGAACTCCATAAAAATATTATGTTCTGTAGGTGATTCATATTTAAGCCACTTCATAAATTTTCGGGGAGTCGATATAATAAGATAAATTGATTGTGGATTTCAAAAAAAAACGCCCTAATAATCAAAATCTTTTGTGTAAGCAGTTTTCTTCAAAATAATTCCAACAACCGTCGTCGACTTAGGTCTTTCCAACTTTTAAGGCGTAGTCAAGCTCAAACATTAGAATAGTTGTAAGAATATTTAATTTGCTTTACATCATTTTGGATTTCTACAACATAACATCATATCAGCAACTTTTACTGTTTTTGTAGATTCATAAATAAATACACTTTATTGTACACCAAAACATACAGAGAAATACAAAAGATAAGTCATTAGAAGTAGAACCGGCGGCCTTATCGCTGAAGCGATATCTTCCAGGCAACCTTTGGGTGGTAAGTGAGTTTTTTCTTTAAGTCTGTTGATACCTTTTTGTCACATTAGTGTATAATAATGTATACTTTGTTGACATTCTTGCCATCGGGCACTTATGCTATTACAAAACTAAACTTGTCTTTATATTAAACTGTTAATATATGTTTGTGATCCTCTATTCGTGCCCTTAATTTAGCTTAGAACTTGGAAGACATAACTCACTGAAACTTTTTGTAGGACAACGCAGGAACGCGAACGAGAAACGACTGATTAAATACTTTAATCTTTATTTACTGAGTATAATTTTGTTGTACGATTTATTGCGAGATTCCTTAATGAGTTGCTTTCAACTTTTCCGGAACTTAATGTTACTTTCTTACATGAGGTTTAGAGTACATATTTCGGGTTCAGGACACAGGAACTTATTGCACACGTGTAAATTTAACACGAGAGTTATACACTACAAGAAACAAACGACACCAGTTCCAAACTTGGATCCAAGACTTAACCCTTGTAATCAAAAACTAGTTAGTTCCTGTCCTTGACTAAGACACGAGACTAAACACCTTTTAGACCTTTTGCACTGGGAGGACACTAAACATACATTTCCACAAACAAAACTAAACCAAATTTTTAATTCTCGGCCTTTTTGATTTAATGTTTGAAGTAATGTTTTGAATCAAAGTACCCCACTTTTTATTCACAAGTGATTTTATTTTATACTAGATCGTTTTTTTATTTTATTTATTTATTTATACTATATTATTTTCAATTAATGTTTATAGAAAACTGAACATATTCGGCTCTTTTTCACTTTTTCATTTAGGTACAAGAGATAAAATATTAACTTCTATTTACTCCTATGAAATGTTAAATTGCACAACTAATTAATTGAAATTAGCTAAGTTCCAACTCTACGGAGTGAGAACTTAAGTATTCCTAATTTTCTTAACTTTTTTTCTATAATTTCATCTATCATTCCGACTCTCGCTGCATCATTAACCGCGACAACTTCCACAGCGGGCATAACTATATCATTTCTTTTATTTTTAATGCAAGGGTTGTCTAATGGATCAAGAACATATTTGGCCACGCCTTAAAACTTATTTTCACCTTTAAATCATGGAGAGTAGAGATCATTTTTAAATTTTTGGTCGACAAATTGGACAATTTTAGTAAAGTGAAGAAGTCATACCGCAGTTGTCGTTGATGGGTTTTCAAATATTGACTGGCCATTATCTGTGGGAGCGTGTCGCCGGCGTAACGCAGCCTTGATAACGCCCGATGTGTCGCCGCCCTAAAAACTCTCTGTTTGTTTTATCGTCTCTGTTTGTGTTTTTGTACGGATATTAAAAGGTGCGGCGGTTTTGTAATCAAAAGTGGACACTGGGGGACGATCAGTGTTTACTTTAGCTTCGGACGGTGTTTTAGTCATTTCAAATTGTAATGGAATAAATGACAAACATACAAACAGATGACTTGGCTGACATGTGCCACTTACCTATTATGAAACATGTAATCGTGTAACAGGAAGTTACAAAAATAAAAATACTGCCTTATACAATTAAAACCCGAAACTCCCGAAGTTACGAGAAGCAGCTTGACAAGACGGTATCCTAAGGTTTAGGTTCCCTGAGAACTAGGATCTAAATTAATGTAGTCCTAAGGTTCGACTACATTAATTTAGCTTCCTAAAATTGAAAGAAATCACCCCAATAGTTCTTAAGCTTACCTCTTACGTATAAACAAACGAGAAATAAATTAAATGATCATCAAAAATACTGAATGGGGAGCAAATTGATGGTAGCGAGTTTAGAAGTGGGTTAGGTTTAGGTCCTTTAGTGAGAATGAAGAAAAGAGAGTGGACTCAGTCGACTTGGTGATGACATAATTGTTTATTTGAAATTATTATTTATAAATGGGTTATTTGATAGATTGTGCTCATTAGTATTTTTTCTGTTAAATATCAAGAGTTATCACGGCCCCCTTGGGCGTTGGATTCCGGCACTGTATTGTACCGGCTCAGCAGCGAAGTATAAATAATAATAACAATTTCTTTATTTCGGACAATGTCCATAGATATTGTTAGTATTGTTTGTTAGATATTGTTACAACTTAAACTAATTAATACCTAATATTAACCTATACCAGCTTGATCCACTCCGTCTGGAAGGGACAGTGGGCCTTCGTCACAATCATACTCAGGTCGCTATTGCCACTCCAATAAAGCCGCTATAAAGCCAGGCGCCTTAGCAGTGGAGTGCCACTCCTGGGGTCACCCAAAATCCCAGGACATAGCTGAAAACAAGCGCTGTAACCCTCTGGTGTTGCTGCATATGCTAAGCTACAGACCTTTTTGTCAACACACAATTACACCACACTATCTCTTAAATTCTATGTATTGTGGTGTTTGGTGTGTACAAATAAATGTTTTTCTTTCTTTATAATACCAGTATAGACCACACTTTCCACATATGGTACTTCTAAATATGAACCTGTTAGTACTTACTAATTACTAATACATATAAGTGCTTCAAATATTACTTACCCACAACAGTATCTAGCAACTAATTGTCGCCCTATCGAAACCGAAGTAAAATAAAATTTAATTACGAAATAAATCTGTAACACGAGCTCACATGTGTTGAGAGAACTTTCAGGAGTTATTAATTACCATACAGACATCTGACACAAGGATTCTCAGTGTGTGTATTTCAACGCCCTAATTGGAAACAAATGTATGAAACTTTTTGGAGGAATTTCAAATTTCAGTAAAGTGTGTTTTGACAGAAGGTAATTTAGGGAGACAGGGAAGAAAGGGTTTATTTATTTATTTATTCTTTATTGCACAAAGTGACAAAAGGCCGACTTAATGCTTAAAAGCATTATCTCCCAGACAACTTCCTCAGAGAAATAGTACTTTGTTTAATATTTTGTAAGTGTACTCGAGTTTACCTGGACGGATTATCATAGAATCTACCAAGATATTAAAGTGAGAACCTCGGCTGCGCCACTTAATAACCTAGTAACTGATACTTTTATACAAAATCAGAATTTTACGTTGTTGGCCGCAAAATGTCCGTATCCTGGAATAAGCATATATTTTCAGTACAATAGCATGGTTTTGAAGTCATTTCGGTTAAATTGAATTAGCTTTAGGACTAACATATTATCTATGTCTCTCGGTTTTCCTGTAAAATTTCGTTCAGTTCACATATTGTGTTTTTAATTTAGACAGCCGAACTAACTAAACTTTCAACTACAGAAGTCATACATACATTTAGACATGCAAGATTGGGCGCAGATATATTGAAATTTAGCCATACAGCCATATTATTGAAGCTCCGTACCTAATAATTTCAAGCCAAATAATTCTGTTATAACTGTGTTGAGACGAACAACAAACTGTTGAAATTTAATATCTAGGTATGTGGTAATTTAATAGGTAGACCAGGTATGTGGTCGGTTGGCCAATAATTTATAACCGACAATACGCCAACCAAACAAAAATATTCTAGACCTTATTTCTCTTATTTTACGATGAATATTTAAGGTTCATGTGGGCAGTGTAATTGTAATATTTCCGTGTTTTATGTTCCACAAAAAGAAGTACAAAAAGTTATTTTCTTAAACAATTTTCCATTATCTATTATTAAGTACATAATAAAAAAATCGTTTTAAATACGATCCTTTCGATTGAAGCTGAAGGAATATTCCTTTTTATTAATATTAAACATAAAACATCAAAGGCTAAAGTTTCCTTTAAAAAATATAGCTATTAATATTTTTTCTTTCATATTACATATATGAAGTAGTCGTTATTTTTATAGTGAATAATATATATAACATTTTTTTATTATGAAATAGGATGAAATTATAATAATAACAATTTGAAACTAATGTTTGTGTTTTTGCCTTGAATATCGAGCCATAAAATCAATTTCTCTGAAGCTATCAAGTTCTGAATTTTTTTATTATTGTAAATCCTAAGTGATACAACGTGTTATAACTTATTATTTACAACTAGCAGTTCCCGCTTCTTCGTGTGCGTAAACGTTAGAGTAAATACGGTTAGCTTGATTCCCACGGGAACTTATTGTTGATCTGGATAAAAAGTACTCTAAATTTTAACCCGTCCAGCGGCTTTTTAATTCAGAGAGACGGACAGACGAAAATTCCCAAAATTGCTATTTCGGGCTCTTTTTCGTTCGAATTTTACACTGCAACGAATTTTATCAAAAAATATTAAGTGCTTCACAGCACTTTGACACGACTTTCTTACGATATATACTATAATATGTAATAGTTTTTAATAAATCTGCCAGCCAATAAACTTCGGACTGGTATTTCGTCTCAGTTTCAAATTATCCTGAAATTAAACTCATGTAATGAATAAAGAACCGTATCTAAACATAATTCAAGCGAACAAACACCCAATAAAAAGATATTTATCTTTTTATTGGGGAACTCATCGCAACACGTATGGGGAACTCAATAAGAAATCTGATTAACATAACAATATGCCTATTTAATTGCAGTCAATGAAACCCGACGTTGTAAATTAACAAGTTTAAAGTTGTTAAATTAGAACTTAATTTAGGTAGATATTGTTGTAGTAACGGTATTTTTATTATCTAAATTTAAAATAGGTATAAATATAAATTGAACAGTAAAAAGAAAAGATGAAAGAACATACACACCTGATCGCTGTCGCCGGGTATGATGGAAGAATCTCCTAAGCTTATCTCCTAAGGAGATAAGCTCGCCTGTTTTACATTATTTCGTTATTCCATTTTTATGTACTATATGTGTGTGTATAATAAAGTACAAATAAATAAAGAAATTTTCTAAAAATAAAACACGAGAATAGGGTGTTCCTCGCTTTTTATTATATAGTTATTATTTAATTAAACAGCTGAAGATACTGGAAATAGATCCGCGAAAATAAAATATCTAGAAAAATGGCTATGTGCATAGAATTATAAGTTAGAAAAGGACCGCACTACAGTTTTAACGAATTCACTGACACAATAAGTGTCATTACATTTTGAATAGAATATTGTCACTATATCTTTACATGAGGGTAATTATTCGTCAGGTGATTTACTGAATTACAGATTTTAATAATTTAATTACATATTGTAGCAAGTTTTCTTAACCGAAGTGGGTCACGCGCTTATAGAGGTTATATCACTACGCCGATCAGGAGAGGGCTCGAGGATGAAGCATACAAGAGACAAACTCACTTAGATATCGGGATAAAACTTTCCTCGTCAGAGGCGGCCGGTAGTCTGACTATATGAATTAAATGGATTTAGCTGGCATCCGTATCTTGTGAATAGGCGATTGATGGCAACAGACAGACAAAATAATATCTCTAGTGTATGCTGCATAATGCTTTATGGAGAGCAACAGTGTTGAGGAAGTTATGTGCAACCCATGTAATGCAACCAACCATTCAGTATCCACATTGGCTCATGCACATGACTTTAAAACGCCACGCTGGCCGCGGCTACCTCAAGGCTTGTGGTAGCCGCTTAGTTATCCCTTAGTCGCAATTTATGACCCCCACGGCAGATGGGGTGGTGTTTTTATATAAGCGGCCAACACCACACGACATTAAGAAAACCCCTGCTCAAAACCGGCAGGTACCAAAGATGATTTTAGAGAAAGCTATGTAAGTATATGAAAGTATTTACAAGAGACGTAATAGGTATAATGACACCAACGAATAACTAACGATAAGTATAAGTAATAAGTAACGACTTATATAATTAACTTAAATCTAAATTTCCAGCTTTCTGAAACCTCCCAAATTACGTATTCAAAATAATCTATCAGATAGGTTCAGTTATCTCGAAAGTTGTCACAGCGACAATTTTCATTTGTTTACTAACTGGAACTAGTTATAAATTTGTCAATAAACTGCCATAAGCACGTGAAACGATTGCGTCAAATCGTAAACTGTTCGACAATATTGCAAGAATGCGACATTATGGTACAAACATAAAGTCTTTACGAAATATATTAGCAAATAATATTGTATCGTTATGCGAAAACATGGTCTAAAGGTTTTTACTTAGCGCAATATTATTCCATATCGTTCGATTGCAACTAAGTTGCCTAAAATGAATTTTAAAATGGGTCTAGTGTATTTATTATTATTAACATTTATTTTTTCTCTATTTAAAGTTAGTATTATACAATAATAATCTGTGTTTATCTAACAGCGACCGCTATTAGCAATAAGACCGCCTTTTGTGCATTTCATGTGTTACAATGTCTGTTACTGTTTCATAACTGTTTTGTTTCGTTCTGGTGTGCAATATAGAGTTTTATCTATCTATTATTCATTACTTATTGATATTTATTTATTTACTCTTTTTTTGGAAATTGTTATTAAAGGCAGACTTAATGCCTTATCCCAGTCAACCTTTCGGCTATGCAGGACTTGAAGCGGTGAAGTAAACAAATGTAACAAATAAGAGATAGAAAAAAAGAACATCTGTAAGTACAAATTATAACATAATATCTATATTTAAGACTATTACAATACATATCCATAAATACATACTCATATTTACATAAACTATGACCGTATATATATATTCTTATAAATTAAATACCTTTTCGATCTGATGTTTCTAAAATGACCTTCCGGGGTGTTTTATTAAAAACCTCTCAAGTAACCATTAAAATTTTAAGCCCACTTCCTTCTGTTTCCAAGATATATTCTCAAAATGCCGTTCGTAAATGACAGGAAAGTTACCCACAAGACACTTCTAAAAGACTTAATGGCCTCTGATGGCCTTAAGTTTTTGATTTCTTCTTTCATTTTTGATCTGATGTCGCTCGAATGACTTTCATGGTGTTTTATTAAAACCTCTTAAGAAACCATTAAAATGTTAAGCTTATTTCCTTCTGATTCTGTGAAGTATTCTCAAAATACTATCGTAGATGATAGAAGAGAAGGTAACTTATCCACAAGTCGCCATATAAGCGATGAGGAACTACATCAACTCTAGAATAGTGGACTCGTAAAACCCGCTTGGCCAGCGTGGTATTTTAAGGCCATACATCCTCATACACAAGGCGCCCATGCCCATGCCACAGAAATGTCTGGTTGCACTGCATTACCCACAAGACACTTCGAATGACTTAATGACCTATAATGGCCTTAAGCCTTTGTTTTTATTTTGTAAATAACATAGATATTAGTATTCGTAGATATCAGTAAATAACAGCTTACCAACTAGACACTCCTTAGGGCTTAATTAGCTTTAAAAATAATATTTTGAAGTTACAGAATATTTATTTAAAATTTACACAGGGCACTTTCTTGTTTAAGTATTTGATTTCAACTTCGTTACAGACCGACATTTACTTTAACATAACCAACAAACGTGTTCTGGGCCATGCTTAAGCGCAAATTACATGGCGTCCTGTAGCGAGCACAATCGCACGCTACGACCAAAACCTGTGTTATTATTTATTTAAAGCCCACGTCCACTCAGCGAACGAAGCGAACAAAGTGAATGAAATTAAAAATAAAATAAATGGTTCAATGGAATTTTCAAAATATCGCGAGTTTTCGAATTGCTAAAATCACGACTTCCGAATTTTATAAACATTTCACTACAATTCATTATAATATCTATATGAAATTAATATTTTCTTAATTTTGAAACCATTGAATAATGGGTTGAACAGAACCCATTTAACAACGAAGATAACAAAGCGACTACCGCCCTGTGGAATTACAGCACCTCCCCTCCCCATTGCCGTCGTCGTCGTCGTCCTCGGCACGTTCTAGACAACCCCGACCACCCAATTACTGCTGCCAATGCGGTTCTTACACTACACTCACAGGCTACACATATAAACCGTTCCCGCCGACGGAGACGAGGACGTTCCCCCTTGCTACACCGTGAACTCACACCGGTCTTTAGCCAACACTTTTACCAGGTATCGGCATGTGCCAGGGCGCTTCTCACCGACTGGCAATCCCGTGGTACCCTCTCAAAGCAACGCCCTAAGCCATTTAGCCACTCTGAAAAATAAATCTCCACCACCTATAATAGTGTGGATTCGCCAACATGCTTAGCCGGTGTGCCATTTTTCCTTCCATCATCAGGACCGACAATCGATAGGGGTAGACAATCGATCGACATACAGAGTGGAATGCCTGGCCAGATAGACCGATCACTTGAAGAAATTTACCAAAAGTTTATGTGTTGTGGTGAGACCTGAAGAAAGGTCTACAAAGACTTAGTCCATAATGTCTTTTAGTCCATTCTTCAGGTCTCACCACACCATACCTTTAGGGTATGATATGATACCTCTAGAATTTTAAAACAATCTGTCTTTAATTTTTGAAATATTTTTGTCACTTGAATGCCTTTCCTTCTCTTCAGTATAAAAACACCTTTATAAAGTATAATAGCTTCATTTCAAATATGTTAATCAGACGATTATCCAATATTAAAATAACGATCCCATCATTTATCCAGCCCTGCACTTAGTGATTAAGTTCTTGTGTTAAATGAGAATTATCAATTATTTCTTTGGAGATGAATGTTCGTTTATCTGTGAAATTAATACCTCTTGTTAATTAAGATAGAGAATTCACAGGCCTATTAGCATATTCGATGCTCTCTAGTAACTAGTTCTTAATTGTTAGCTCAAAGTGATTATAAAACACTAACTAAGGAATTTGAAAAGAATATAGTTTAAAGAATATAGAATAAGAAGAATTATGGACCATTATGGACTAAGGTGACATACGAGCATACAGTCCACCTGATGGTAAGTGGATACTGTTGCCCATAGATATCAGCGATACATGCCAAGATTAGTCCAAAATGACTAACGTTGGCACGTCCCCGGATGCGCTGCCTACCTTTGGAGATATAGGAATGGATTTAGAGAAACGGTTTGAAATGGGGAGGGATAGGATGGGAATAGGCTCTGGCACATCTCACTCACTATCGAAACACGTACGTACCTACATTAGGGAAATAAGATAAACTGGGAAATGCAGTACATTTCAAGGTAGTCTTTTGTGAGAGAGGGGTAACGCGGCCAGTCGAGCGCGCCCAGCAGTTGTTGGATTGCAGCGTGCACTCTCCCCACTCACATCTGCTGGTCACTTATATATTTCCCATTTCAAAGTAGCAATAAATACGTTTCACACAACGACAATACAACATTGTTGTGTATCGAGAGTCACGCGATTCAAGACCAGAAGACTTGTAATAAGGATATCAATGAAGTTGTTGTCCCATAAATCAACATCGGCACGCGAACTGATCGACTATAATAATAAGTCTATTGCTGCTTGAATTGTGAAATAAGGCGGGAATGGTATTAGTACAAGTACCTACATCTAACTGAAAAGACATGTAGAACTATCGGTTTTAGGAAATAGAAATCTTTGAAGAAATAAGGTGAACTGTTTTTACGAATCTCATGCTTTAAGTAACAATAAAATAGAGATCTCCCAAATAAGCTTAAACTACTCACATTTCCGTGTCTCCAAAACAATCGACAAGTTGTGAAAAGATTTAAAAGGGAGAACACAAGCAGTCACAATAATTACATAATATGACATTAGAAAATGAACATTACGCAAGGACAGAATAGTCTTCACGAATTATTAATCAGAAACTCCATTAATCCAAATTTAGATATAAATTTTATAATTGTAATTTTATTATAAGTTACGTTATTATTAATGGCAAATCATTGTTCAACCCTGGAGTGTATTACAGAGGCGCATTCCATTCTAATTGTAAAATCTATTTAGCTGTAATTATCATAGTGAATGAATAAATTATTTTTATCAAAAATTATGCAATACAAAACGATATTAAGAACTTCAATTCATTAATTTTGTACCACATATTTTTATATTTACCTTAAGATAAATTAAGTTTGTCCAGTTTACTTCTATATGTAGAGTTATAGGATATACAAACTCGAGGGACATAAGTATTTTTTGAATAATTTGTTTTGTAAACGGGAATTGTGAAGAGATTTTCATTTAAAATGTCATGACTGACACACAATGGAAATTAATTTATATATGATAACTAAATTGATCTTTAAATATGGTAATGGAAATTTATCATATTTAAATAATGGAACTTTTTCAAACTACATAAAAAATATTTTGTCAGGTTTTTTTTATAGAGAAGTGGACGGACGAGCAAGCGATCCGACGTGATGGTAAGTGTTACCGCCGCTTATGGACACCTGCACGCGCGTGATGCGGGTGCGCCGCCGAACTTGCAGAATCGTATTCACAGCTTCACACACAGTTTTAACTTCAATGTCGTAAGTAGCCGTTTGCAGATTTGTTTACTCATCAGTCTCATCACGTAACTATTTGAACGGATGTATACAGTATTTAACATTCATAAGTAGCCGTTTAGACTTCCAGGATAAAATTATTAGTCTTAGAAATTGCCTCGCCAAGTTGTGAATGAAAATAATTGTATTCAAAGACTTCTGATTTCAAAAATATTTATGTATGACACTTTTTAATTTTTAATTTTGTCAAACATACTCAGTTTCACAGCATGATCTGATAACGAGACAAACGAGAAGAGTATGCAAAATAATCTTAATTAACAAACGTATGACACACAGCTGAAACACTGTATGCACCATTTCTAGTGCAATGGTGCATATTAATTGTCCAATCAGTGGAATACCCCTATTCTGGTAGTCCAGAGGTGATTCCAGATGACTGAGATCCCTTACTTGTTCACCTTTATTACGGTATGACTGAGCACTCAGAACGGGTTTGAGGCAAAAACAACGATGGCGTTCATGACAGTTTTTGTCACCTGCCATATCCAGTCTCATATGTATTATTGCAATAACAATCCCGAGAAGTTTTGTGCAAGGAATATTAAAACCTTCAGCCCTTTTTAAAGTCTAACTTACAATGCAGATAAACTTGTAAAGAAATGCCGACTTGAAGAGAAAAACTTGTTTAGTAGTCTAGAAGGTTGTAGTAAGCTGTAAGAACGAAGATAAATTCGCGGGGGGTACGATCAAGTCAATATGTCTTCTTGCTTTTTTATAAAAAATAGCAGCTATATTTGTTATTTTACTCGTAATGACTAATAAATTTATAGCTCATAGCGATTAATAATTTGTAGCTAATTCGACATTGTTACACGTTTGATATGAATCCTTGTAATAAGGTGGGGTTCCTGTTACCAAGTTAGATACTTATAATTGGGCCGTTCCAATAGGTCGGATTTGACATAATATGACGAACCATATAATCCACCGATGTGATCGAGTTATACCACCACGCGATACTAATATAACTCGATCAATTTTAAGCGTCGTTTTCTTGGAGGCGTTGCGTCTATGACAATTAATATTTCACATCGGTGGATTAAATGGTTAGTCATATTTTATGTCAAATCCGACCTATTAGTCAATTGTAGTTCATATATTTCATACTAAACATTTTATTTCTATTATTAAATTCTTTAACTATTGACCGAAACTAAATATGAAATATATTTCTGATTATTAGCATACACACAAATAACACGAAAGAACATTAAATATTCCATTGACTTCGTATTGATTGAGAATTCGAAGGATGACCAATTGACCACTCCCAATAAGATACTAAAGTCTATACCACGAGAACTGATAGTGAAGTCATCAGCTTTAAACAGACAAGACAACACCTACCGGTACTACGAAACTTTGTTTTGTTCATCTATTTTATTTTTTACTATAGACAACTAGCGACAACAAAACGATATTTACATTCTTGTGTATAACGGAGTGCGATGTGACGCGTTGACGTCACTGTCAGTTCTCGTGGTACAGAGTTTAGTAATAACTAGTGCCTAATACATTACGTAAATGTTTTGCCAATATAATCCTTGAAAAACACTGAATATATAAAATCTCTAATAATATATATGTATAATAATTGTAATTATGCACACTGCATCATCTACATGTAATTAAAATATATATTTCCTCTCTACCCAAAGGTTGTCTGACAGAGACAATCTTGTCGATAAGACCGCCTTTTCTGCATTTCATGTCTTACAATATCCGTTACTCTGTTATTTTGTTTCGGTGTGCAATAAAGAGTTTTATCTATTGTTTATTGGTGATTGTATATGGCTTCGTGACTCAATGAACAATGCAAAATGGACCTTAAAAGAAATTTGATACAAAAAGTAAATGACCAAATTACAGTTATTCCCTTTTGTGACTCCAGTGACAAATAAAGGTACTTATGCAAATATTTATTTGTCTGACAAGGAACCGAAACCGCAATCTTTTGCATGTAAGGCAGGTCTACTTAGTTATATAATAATAACTGCATCTGTTAAACTACTTAATATAGAGAACCTTTTATATGGTCACATACATATGTACGTCTAACAACGCTATTACAAAGTTATCTAGAAATTATACACCAACATTAGGTATACGTGAAATCACAAATCGTAACGAACCAATCACAAACTTGATTCCACTCTTGGAACTGATTTCGAATCTTCACTCATCGAGTTCCATCTGCATTCAAAACTTGAAAACTAGTTTATACGCACTCAAAGCAAAATTTGATTTAGTTTGAAATATTTTAGTATATGCTAATTAATATTCTTAAGGAGACCGATGTCATTTATATAATATATTAATTGGATAGGTGTAATTATTTTAGAAAAACCAATTAACCGCTAAAGCAATTTCAGGACCAAGTAAATTGAATAATATTAGTTACTTTTATGTAAATAAAACATTAGTGATGGATGACTGTGATGAGTTTGGCAAAATATCTCATCCCCAGTGCTGAAACAGAATATCTGTAAGTTTTTTTTTAAAAGGCGGCAGACGAGCATACAGTCCACCTGATGGTAAGTGGATACTGTCGACCATTGACATTCGCGATACATGCCAACACCAGTCCAAAATGACAAACGTTGGCACGCCCCTGGATGCGCTACCTACCTTTGCAGATTAAGGAATGGTTTGAGAAAATTGGGGAGGGAGAGGATGGGTGGGAATGGGCTCTGGCATATCTCACTCACTACCGAAACACGTACGTACATTGGGGAAATACAATAAAGTAGGAAATACCAGTACATTTCAAGGTAGTCTTCTGTGAGAGAGGGGTAACGTGGCCAGTGGATTGCGCCCAGGGGCTGTGGGAATACAGAAAGTGAAGTTAGATTAAAGAAACATATGAACAATATTTCGAGTAACAAGAGTAAAAGCGATTAGACACTAGACACCGAACTTAAAGCTTAACTTAATTTAAAAATGTGAAATTTTAAAAGGCGGAATGAAGGCAACTAGTTTAAAAAAATAATAAAGCGTGTGTGCCCTAAACCGTACCACTATTGAACTTGCGACCTTTGCTCCCAAAACGTCAAAACTTTAATTATTATTCGTAACATCATAATCATTCGAATTATAATTATTCATTGAACGAGTACTGATACAGAACCAACCTAAACAGACACCTCTAAAGCCTTTGCAAACGTTAAATCATTACATGCCCCATCCTACGCTAAGATACCTATTCAAATCGGTCGTGTTCTACATAGATTATTACGTTACCCTCAATGTAAGATACTAGTTTACTTGTCCGAACCACCCGCTGAGCTCGATGTGAGGCGTCTGTACAGTCCACCGTACATATTAATGATTTATCCCTCAGTTTTATACAAGTATTTTTAACCCATATTTCCTTTCTACTAAAGATGTTATTGGCATGAAGGTTTTAAATTTAGATAAGTGTTTGCGTAGTGGATTATGCACCTCATGCCGTTTCATTACAATCCTTACATCGTTCATCATACTTTACATTACTATAATTTATTCACAAAGGCGATCTCGTTTTACTTCCAATGTATACATGGTGATCTCAAATTTCTCAATACGTGTTGAAATTCAGTTTTATTATCGACAACAATATTTTACACGTCGCCAAGACCTGTAAAGTGATACTGTACATTATTTATGTTACGAGCAGCGGTTATGGATGTGTCTTTATTATAAAAGTGAGGCGTTATTAAACATTTTATATCTCCCTCGTTAAGTTTTATCTTGTATCGTGAACAATTTTTGTGACTTATTTTAATTAATAGTGAATATTACTTTACACGGGGCTTGTTTAAACAATGGACATAACTTTATGTGAAAATGCCTAAGTAACTCAATGTATACGTAGCATTTGCCTCTATCCCACTCTCACGGGTGGTTTTGAACCCCTCAGTGTTCGAAGACTCGTTGCGTCTCTCTCTGTGTTCTCTGTGTGTCTCAAAATCTTCCGATACTAATTGTCAACTGAATCCGAGCCCGTCACATTATTTGCAATTTTTTTGCATGAGGGACGTTGGAATTTCTAGAAAATTCAACAATGTGAGTAATTTCATGTGTATTAAGTAGTACGACTATTTCCGGGATCACGGGATTCGATAAAAATAAATAAATATATTTCGTGGTTTTAACAACTCTATGTTTTACTTCTCTTTTACATTCAACCTTCTCGTTGAAGGTTTTACCTTCTCGTCAATTTTAGGTAAATTAGCCCTATCTATTCCGATCACTAATTGTGATTTATATTAAATCAACTTTAATAGTTTTACTTCCACTTGTTTTACTTTTGATGTAACATTATAACAGCAAGGTAACTTCTATAAAAGATGTAGATATACGTCTGTTTAGTCTTGAAAACAGCTATGAACAACGATTTACCTTACGGAACCTTACCTACTTTGCGAAAGTCCATTTATACAAATAACTGAATGGTCCAAGGGTGTGGTGTACTGATCTAGGTTCAATAAAAGAAACGACTAGGAATCAGTGACACACTAGAATTTTTTTATTCAGAATTCAAACATCAAGCGATACAAACAAAAAAAATGCGATGTAGCACTAGTTACAGCGCCATCTAGTGCTCACCACGCGAAACTAATGCAAGACAACTCGCTTTTAACTTTCTTGGATCGAGAAAACAAAACATAAAAATTAACATTAATTATTAATATTATGTATAATATCACTTTATTAATTAATACCTAACTAAAGTAAAGTAACATCTCTCATTATTGTGCAATTAGAATTTCCAACAGCCTGTATGAAAATCAGTAACAAAATGTGAGAAATAGGTTTCCCTGTCGCGCTTTTATTAACGTCTCATAATGATTAATTGTTATTAATGCAGTCAACTCATGAACGGACACCCGGACATTAATGTCTTGTAGCATTAGCTTTGATCACCTAACTTGAATTTAGTGTCAGGTGCGTTTGAACGATGAGAACTTGTTTTGATTGGAACTTGTTTCCTGAATTCATAACCTCTTTGATTATAGATTCAATAAATATAATTAAAACCTCTTCGCTTATAATTCTTTCATCTCAGGAAGACATGTTAGGCTTAGTAGTGGCTGTGCTTATACATTGTTTTAGTGTGCGTAAACTTGAGAACGGTCAGTTGGATTCCTGTCGCCCGCGCCGCTGCGCACACTGCAACATGTACACGTACGAACGCAACCACTACTAAGCGTGACCCGTCTTCGTGAGATGAAAGAATTATAAGATAATTCAATTAGTGCTATTTATTTGATCATTTGTCTTATCATATTATCTTCGGTTGTAAACATTAACATTCTCTAACGTTACTGGCAAAAATCGAAAAACAAAATATTTATAATGTACAATATAATATTTCTTTATCAACTTTTTTATCGACACGTATCGAAATAAATTTGTGATTCGATTATTTTTATGTGGTTCTACAAGTTATACTATGTAGTATTTGAACCTAACCTTTCTCCTAGTCCATTTCGCGTATTATAATAAATACCTTGGATGTCAAATTAAACTGTCATATTTGGAGATGACTATGGTTTCCTCCAATTTTAATAATTTACGTCCTTCTAAGATAATCTAAGCAAAGGGCTTCAGTTGTGATCCCAAAGGAATTCCCATCAACAAACTATACATAAACATACATAAACTATGAATATTTGATTCATTTATGTATTTTACTTTATTGTTTTAACGAAAGTCGGACTTAATGCTATTAAGCACTTTCTCCCTGCCGACCTTGGGGTTATATAGTTTTGGTTTGGTAGGTGTAACAGGAACGATATTATAGAAAAGAAAAATCCTATAAATAAAATATGCATATATTTTAAATAATAGTAATAAATACTTTAAATATACATACATATATAGTATAGGTCAAGACAGAAAGGCAGCGGTGGTGCGTACGGAAAATTTGTATAACAATTTAATAGTACAATAATATTAACAATATACATAAATATATGTTTATATACATGTACAATACCCACATATATACATATAACATACATACATATTATAATACAATACGGACTATTTAGAAAATTGACAAATAGTGCTCTTTTAATCTGTTTTCAAAAATAGTAAGAGAAAGACTATCTCGTATCCTACGAGGGAGAGCATTCCATAAGCGTTCAGCTTGAACCGCAAAATGAATCCCCACAGCTACGATAATTGTGAGAAGCGATCTTTAACAGGAAGAAGGTTTGGGTTCTAAGGAGTCTAGACCTTCGAAAAATATACGAGAAACGGTCACGCATTGTTAAAATGTTAGAACACGGTGTTAAATATCTGCATTATGCAACAATATCACTACACTAATGGAGCAAGTTACTAACACGTCCGTTGGTTTAACTGTCACTTAAATAGCCTAATGTTACAGCTTTACCAAGAGGTTCGTCTATTAATCTACGTGTAATACTAGGAACTAATGCCTTCTAAATGTGCTTCTCCGTTTTCCATTTACATATTAAGTCACGCGATTTTCAAATCCTCTCTATCTTAATTTCAACCTGTTCTGTAATTATCTTAATCACAGCTTAGGATGTCATTAATATCTGTCCTTATTATTTGAAACTAGTAATTAAAGTCAGAGTCAGATATTATGGTCTTTATCTTTGGGATTATTGGATTATTTTGTATTAAACTTACACCATTTTCACTTACACGTGTGGTCTGTTGAAATTTTAATCGCAATAGCGATTTTAACTATCATTTGTAGTCAATTATATTTTATCAAGATAACACTATCATAAATGTGAAACGTTATTTACAGAAAGAAGATATGCCATGCCTTAAGCCGTAGAGAATAAATAATTTCCAACATTAATTTAGTAAAATAATAAAGAAACTTACACAATCGTTAACAATACTAAATTAGTATTAATTAGTAAGTATATTAGTATAAATGATAAAAATAACTGAAGTAACATCATACAACAGCCGCTGGACGCGACTGGCCACGTTACCCCTCTCTCACAGAATACTACCTTGAAATGTACTGCATTTCCCACTTTATCTTATTTCCCCAATGTACGTACGTGTTTCGGTAGTGAGTGAGATGTGCCAAAGCCCATTCCCATCCTATCCCTCCCCATTTTCGCAACCTTTTCTCCAAATCCATTCCTATATCTCCTAAGGTGGGCAGCGCAACCGGGGACGTGCCAACGTTTCTCATTTTGGACTAATGTTGGCATGTATCGCGGATGTCTATGGGCGACAGTATCCACTTACCATCAGGTGGACTGTATGCTCGTCTATCGACTTTTCGTATATATAAAAAAACGATTTAAACAATTATAAGTATGGTTTTATATAAATGTAAATGTATGAAGTAACAAAACAGGAGTAGATAATAACAAAAGATTATTACAAAAATGTAAATATTTTACTATCAGAGCGAACCCCGGATCGTAAAAGTCATTCGGATTATCAAAGCAAATGCGCAATCACGTTCGTCTCATATAAATACGGTTTATAGCATCGGCTTCAGTATAGATTCGGCGAGATAATGCCGTATTATCAGTGAATTATGTTCTCTGGAGTTTTATTTACATTATAACCAGTCATCTAGTTTATTCCAGTGGACTCAATTCAAAGGATATGGAAATAAGAATTGGCCTGCGGTCGCAATAAGGAACGAACTGATGCAGAAGATTGTTGATATGTACCTATTTATGGTTTGGTTTTGTGTATCATTCAAACATAGCAAATATTTCTTGAATTGTTTGGCTGTAAATATCTTTAAAGTAGTAATGTTTTTTTTTATAACTGATGTTATTCAATTGCTTTTTGTTTGATTTTGCGTTGAGTTAAATTTGATCCGTTTTTGAGGGGGAGAGTGCACGCTGCAATACAACAGCCGCTGGACGCGACTGGCCACGTTATCCCTTTCTCACAGAAGACTACCTTGAAATGTACTTTATCTTATTTCCCCAATGTACGTGCGTGTTTCGGTAGTGAGTGAGATGTGCTAGAGCCCATTCCCATCCTATCCCTTCCCATTGTCCCAACCCTTTCTCCCAATCCATTCCTATATCTCCAAAGGCAGACAGATCATCCGGGGGCGTGCTAACGTTTGTCATTTTGGACTAATATCGGCATGTATCGTGCATGTCTATGGGCGACAGTATCCACTTCACATCAGGTGGACAGTATGCTAGTCTGCCGCCTTGGGACATAAAAAAATATTATTTCATTTACATGACTGTAAATAAAATATATTTTTATTAATTTACTTTTCTTAACAAATATTTACATTTACATCAGTAAAAACTATTATACATATCAAATAATTTCATTGTAAAACGTAGGTTATAACGTTGGTCATGTTTAAAACTTATATGGTACAGTTATGTCCCGTGCTAAAGGCATACAATACAATACATAGATAAAAGTAGACAACAATCTTACATCTAAAGCACAAACATTAGAGACTGTTGTTTGAATAACACTTCCGTTCGGAAATTATAATACCTAACAAATATTTACATCAAAACAATTTAAAAAGTTAATAATCCCAAAAATAAATAGCAAATAGGTACTTAATTTAGTAAGTCATAATAACATCCTAAATGGACTTTTGGATAATGAGATTCTCTCAAAGGTAGAAAATGTCTTCAGACATTAAACTCGCATTTTATACGATAGTGTACAATAAAATGCACAATAAATGAAAAATTACATCAGCTAAAGCATTTGTATGATACATTTTAATAATTGCCAACGACCGAGTGCAGTGTAACACAGTCCTATAATTCCGGGAAAAGGTATAGTATAGTAACTTTGTGAAAACAATCCTACTAAAAGGTTATGAAGCGACTTTGAGCGTACTGAAATGTAGTATAATTATTATAATGTATTGCATTTCTATAGAAATACTTGTTGCATTTATTTACTTATTACGTCTAAGTGCAAGCTTTATGAAACACGTGGAACAGAATAATAATACATATATTTTGTTTTTATAGAAAATGGCGGCAGACGAGCATACAGTCCACCTGATGGTAAGCGGACACTGTCCTCCATAGACATCTGCGATACATGCCAACATCAGACCGGAATGACCAACGTTGGCACGCCCCCAGATGTGCTGCCTACCTTTGCAGATTAAGGAATGGAGTGGGAAAATAGGGAGGGATAGGATGGGATAAGAATGTGCTCTGGTATAATATCTCACTCACTACCGAAACACGTAGGTACATTGGGGAAATACGATAAAGTAGGAAATGCAGTACATTTCAAGGTAGTTTTCTGTGAGCTGAGAGAGAGGGGTAACGTGACCAGCCTAGTGCGCCCAGCGGCTGTGGGAATGCAGAATGCACTCTCCACCTACAATTATGTTATATATTTAATCAGGTAATTGTTGTAAACGTAATTAACGTTTTAAAGTGGTTAGTTCATAGTCATATTACGTACGCGATTCAATGAAATAAAGCCTTACTATATTAATAAATACACGTTATTGAAAATTCAATTATTACTATTATTAAATATACAATATGTTTATATTAACAAACTTTCAAACCTGGTGGCAAATCTCCTAAACGTTTCCTGTACATCCTGGATCAAATAACTGTCTGTGGCCCTGTTAATTAAGCCTATGATGAAGACATCACGAAGACTGGATAAACTTCGTGCGAACGGATGTAACAGTCAACAATTTATGCCATAGATTGAAGTGAGTGAATGTGAAATAGAACGGGAATGGATTGTGGCGGGAGAGCGAAACATGTATGATTAAATATAAAAATCGATTGATTTGACTTTTTAAATAATTTTATAATAAAATAATTTAAGATACCGTAAAACCAAAATAATAAAAAATATTCAATTGTATGATGTAATTAAATTACTAGAATGTATGCAACATAAATATAATACATATGTAAAAAATATCCAATGCTCGACATATTATATGAAACAAATTATCATTCGCCAAATTCAGTTTTTACTCCACAGATAATGTAAAAATGGAATATTTTAAATTGCTGTTACTCCACTATGACTTTTGTCTTAGAATAATCGGCAACTAAGAATCGGCAACAATTCGTAACATCACTTATTGAAAATCGATTCTCCAATCGATCTCATTAGCACGTGTAAAATTGCTTATTCATTCAATATTTCTCAGTGTTATTTATTGTTAACATCAATTAACCCTTGTCCGTGTGTAGATTAACATATTAATACATTTCGAGACCATAAATTAGACCCGTTTGAATGTTGGTCGTTTTTTTAGTCGTTGGCCACGAGGTGGAAATTTGAGTCGGTTTTGATTAATACTTTTTAACGTTATATTTGGTTGGGGTGTTTGATTTGGTTTTACGGCGAAAATAAAAAGAACTAAAAGGTCGTAAGAAAGGTCACAAGTTCGTGTATGTAAAAGTTATCTATACCAGAGTTATGAAGAACAATTTGTTTAATAATTTTAACGTCGTATTTGGTTGAATCGTTTTATTTGGGTTTTACGGCGAAACTAAAAATAAATAAATAAAGAAACGAAGAACTAAGAAAGTTAAAGAAGTGACTTTTTAGCGGGTAACTCGAGAAGTGAAGTTGAGTTTTTGTTTGATTATTCCAATAAATGTGTATTTAGTGGTATAATAGTGATAGTTCATTAAACTTAAAAGCGCTTTTCGTGTGTTTGTGATAATAAAAAAAAAGTGGGACTGCGTTTTTCGTTTGCTTCCAGGGAGTCCTCTTCTGTCCTCAGTAAACCTACTGTTGCTTTACTGAGCGACTCCTGACTCACTTCGACGGGACTGGACATTGACAGGACACGTTTTAGACTTTGAAATTGTTTATTACGAAGAAAACTTGACACTGGTAAAATGTGCTAATTGTACCATTGCATAGTTATGAAGAGAAATAAATAAAGAAGACATGGTCATAAGGAAGGTCACGATGTCTGCGAATGTAGTCACATGTAATATTTATTATAAATAATGATTTCTTTATTAATTTTAGTGGTTTTTGAGGAGTTTAATCTGGTTTTGGGCAGAAACTAAAGAAGTAGAAGAAGAAGAAGTAAGAACTGGGCAGAAGAAGTAAAGAAAAGGTGGAAAGGTGTTAAGAATGTAGAGAACAAAAGGTCGTAAGAAAGGTAACAACTTCGCATACTTGATTAATGATTTGTTTGTTATGAAGAGCAATCTTTGAACGTAGTAAATCAAGTTTGATAAAAAATTCACCGATATGTTGTTTGAAGTCTTTTTAACAAACTGTAGGTACATATTATTACAGGACTGTATCTCTTCTCCGCTAACATTCGTGAGATTGTAAGTTCTAACCTTGGCACGTACTAATAAGCTTCTACGGTACTACGGATTTTTCAATCATCACTAGCTCGGTGGTGACGAAAACATCGTGAGCAAACCCACGTACAACTTGTACTTGTACTGGAGAGAAAGAAATCTGCGGCAATGTCCATCAATCCACACTTAACATGTAGGTAGATATGGATGGCTCGAAATAATCGTTTGATAAAAGCAGAATTTTGAAGTTTTGAGTTGAAAAATCTTCACCATAACCAATAAGTCCATATCGACAATAAGATCCCTTTACTTAACGTATTCAAATATTTCATTAATTGTGTAATAATGTTGTAATAAAATGTTTATAAATTAATTATTTAAAGGAAAAAATAATGATCGATTTAAACAATAATCTAGTAGCGGTACGTGAAGCTATAGTATGTTAATAACAAGCCTTCCTGTAGAAGACAGCAGCCAATCTCATCAACGCGATCATGTAATGAGCTCGAACGTGGTGCAACCAATATTAAACCGGATTTTGATATCTATTTTGAAGTATCTATAGGTATAAAACTAACACATGGATAATTTCATGATTGTCTGTTCACTGCCGATTAAGTTTTTATTAATATATTGTGTGTTTAATTCCCAC
Source organism: Sesia bembeciformis (assembly GCA_943735995.1). Classification (NCBI taxonomy): domain Eukaryota; kingdom Metazoa; phylum Arthropoda; class Insecta; order Lepidoptera; family Sesiidae; genus Sesia; species Sesia bembeciformis. The sequence continues at coordinate 3,092,657 of OX031042.1, forward strand.
AAAGATAAAGAAGTGACTTTTTGGAACTCGGGAAGTGAAGTTGAGTTTTTGTTTGATTTAAACTTCAAAGTGCTTTTCCTGCGCGGTGTTTGTGCTAATAAAAAAACATAATGTGTTCTTGAGGTTATTTTATTACATCCCATGGCTTGTGATAGATGCCCCAACAAGCCAGGGGTTTGGGTTAGTTACCGTACGAGATTCAGCATTATGTGGTTGCACATATACCAGAGGGACACCTGGAGGATGTTGAAAGGTAACTCCTACGGATGGAGGCAATGGCCGCCCCCCATATTTAATTTTTTATCACTTTAACTGTTTTCTGTAACAAAACTGAGTAAAAATTTCAACGAAATTCAGTAAAATAATTAAAATAAGTAACTCAATAGAAATTTCAAAGAGAAATGGATATTTCGAAACGAGATATTTTGATTCATCATTGTTATCTCTGTTTGGTATGCCGTTGTTTATTCTTTAGGTTTCAATATCAAATTAAATAATTTAATCAACCTGGAAGTTCAATCACGCTTAACTTCCGCTTTGATCTGTTACGGATTGATACCACATCGTTTCCTAACTTCGAAACTATTTAATAACAAAAACCGCCAAACTCTGAACATATTCGATTGAAATGTTCTCAGCTAAAAATAGCTTGTGAACAAAGCGTCCGACGAATGTCTTGATTCCACGAAACCAAAACGAATGGTTAACAATTTGTCGGTCTTGTTGGCTTGATATCTAAATTAGTATGGAGACAGCTCTATTCTTTTTGCTCCTGCAAACTTGACGTTTCAATTAATGATGTGTAATTTCAAAGATCTGATCTGACGACTCATTTCTGAGCGAAATGACGGTGGAAGCGACGCAATTTTCATGTATTTCGTTTATTAATACCGGCCTGGTGTTGTAATTATTTTTTTTAACGTTGCTACTGTTTTTAATTAACTTTTTTTAATGGGAGTTGATGTTGTTGAATCAGCTAAAGTGGATAATGCTTAACCCGTTATTGCATCTGCATACATCAAATATGTTAATGGCGAATGTGTATTTTTCTTGGCAGATTTTAAATGAACACATTAATATGATATGTAACTTGATTAAGTTCTGTTAGGTTAGTAGGAAAGCTAATGTATTTGCTATGATATACAAAATATGATCGCTCTCCTTACTGACCGTTGATTTATCTAACTTATTCATAAACATAATGTATATCAGTTAGTTAATGAATATTTATTGTCCTCCGATCGCTCTTACACATTAGGAATAGAATTATTGGGCAAGGGCAACAATTTAAACAGCCATTATTAAACCTTTTATTTTTATGAAAAAGAGAAGAACCGATAACATTACTTCAGATACATTAAATCCTGAATTCAATATCGCATTGTCTTTAAAACGTGAACCGAAGTACACTTTGTTAAACAATTAATGCAAAATAATACAATTTAGTTGAGTACGTTCGGCGGCGATTGTAAAACCTCGACAATCCTAGCCAACTGAACAGACTGTATTTATTTTAGTGCCTTATTTAAATAAGATGGAGTTTTAAGTTCTTTTGTGACTTTGTTGGGATTCGTAAACAAATTAGCTTGCACGAAAAGGATATTTTATTTACTCGCCGAGAGCGACATTATCATATTATGACGGATACTCGGGCGACTCCAACAAATTTCCCCTTTTTCCTTTTGTACAGTTTAAGCACAAAAATCTTTTGAGTTCATACTATTGAAAATTAAAAGGTTAATTATGTCCAAACGACGCAAGAGGTACTGTATTTAGGAAGATAATCCCTCCGAGCAAAAAGATTGTTTACAAAAAAGTATTCGGTGAGAAAATACCCACAAAAACTGGACAATTCATCATAATAGTGCCAGGCAATTACTGTTAGAAGCGTTAATGACCGGCCTCCATTATTAATCTGTAAGGAACTTGTTTTGAAGGTACAAGACTTATAGTGATTTTGATAATAATCTTGTTTTAATAATTACTCACTTATTTTTCTTCTCACAATCTTGATAAAGCCTATTTGTAGGCTATTTTTTCTCCAGCCTTAATTTGGTGGCTTGACAACTCTTTTGAGAATACTTAATTCATGTGATTTTTCTTCGCCACCGTCGTTATCTGGCCGAGAATCCGATGGAGTATTCTAGGAAATGTTCTTTGGACCCTTTCATTTTTCTCTGACCGTGTTTTTTTCTTTTTTGTTTACTGTTTCGTTTGCTTCCGAAGTCGCGGGATGTTGACTTCTGGATTACTCTTTATTACCACGAATTTTATATTTGGCAACACGTTTTCTTTTTCCTTTCTGAGATAAGAGCGAATATGTGTATCATAATAAATGTATTTCCTTAGCCTTAGTATAACACGAAAACATTGTTGCCGCAAAAACTAAAATTGGCTTTCGGAGTTTTTGCTCCACGTAATCTAGAATATATGTATGTGAAGTGGACTAGTTCTCTCTCGCTCTTTCTGCTTGGTAAAACAGAAATAGGAGACACCTTTTGTTCTAAATCAGAAACGCTTGGACATACAAATTCATTCACAAAATTTACATCTTCACTCGCATTGCGCAAGCTCATTTGAAAAGGCCTGCCGTGCTTAGTTTGGTAATAAATATTAATCACCCACTAACTTATATTTAAATGTTACCTGCTACTGGATGAAAATAACGAATGCTCAAATGAATTTAATTCATGAAGACTTCATTATCATATAACAGGGTCGGGCGTGTGGGTCGACGAGACCACATATTCTTATTTTTCTCGATTTGTTCGCCCATTGTTAGTTAATAAACTTCGTGTAACTTTTTATTAGTATTTTTAATAGTGTTTTATGTTCTACTTGGCTCAATTGGTGTTAGCGGTTGCCAAGGACCAAATCACTATCGAACAATGCAAGCATCCGACCGCATTTTGTGTTTGGAATTGGGTAAATTTCATTCATATTTTATTACTTTTCCACTTTTACAGACATACTTTTATAAATAGGCCTACAATAAGAGCTTAATAGTTACAAACTTGTATGTATGTATATTTGATTTGACCTCACAGAAACGATACCAGTAATAAAGTTTGATTAGATGAACTGTATTGTTTATATCATTAAAATGTCTCAATGTGTTGAATTGTTCACTATGTATCAAGGAGGGGAGGATGCATTGGATATACCACCCTGGTTTCACAGAGGACTACCGAAAAATATACTGCTTTTCCCACTTTATCCTATTCTCCCAATGTATGTACGTGTTTCGGTAGGGACAGAGATATATTCCATTTTCCCAAGCCTTACTCCAAATCCATACCTAAATCTCTAAAGGTAGGCAGCGCATCCGCAGGCGTGCCAACGTTTATCATTCTGGACTGATATGGGCATGTATCGCGGATATCCATGGGCGACACTATCCAGTTACCACCACCAGGCGGACTATCTGTTCGTCTGCCGCCTCTTTCTATGAAAAAAGAACTTTCGACTACAATTAACCCAAAAATTGTTTATCAAATTTAATTAGTTTTAATGTAACTCACTTACTACTATTTCGTAGAAATACATATGTACGCACATGAACCATATATACATGAAAATGAACATACATGAACCTACAAAAAATTTTCTATTGCTACAAACAGTTAGTTAATTAAAAAGGCGTGTTTACATGACTGGGATTTCTTATATAACTCAATAACTCGGGTATTGCTGTTGCTAAGTTGAGAGATCAAGTCTTCGCTTTAATCACTAAATCTGAATATTGTATGATCTATTGATACATCGATTAAATGCAATTTAATAACTAACCTCATACAACATTACATATAGCAATAATCCATCATTCAAATTTCAACTTATTAAATACACCTTCGTGGTGTATAAATAAAATTAGCGGCCATTTTGTTTAGGCTCGTTACAGCTCGACGCACGCCACTGGCCCCCGTAATTATGATGTTAAACTCGAATGTGTGTGCCGGCCCTAACGACGCGCGAATAAAATCTGTGCGTGTGTGCGTGAAGCGTGTGAGTTCATGCGTACGCGCGGTCCTTTACAATGTTTGATGTCTGTGGTTGTTAATAATTGGTTGGTCTTATATGTGTGAATTGTGGATGTGGTAGTGAGATGTGAATGTGTTTGATTGTCGGCGTTTTTGAGTTGTTCACCGCTTGTCTAACAATAATTACTATATACCTTACACCCGCGGGCGCGCCCGCCCCTCTCTGTCCATTTTTTTTTTAATCGAATGTCTTAATCACAGTGCTTAAAGCCAAAAAATTGTTTCGGCTTTGTTTAATGCTTGTATCGATTGTTATCGCTTTTCGATTATCCTCGTACATGCGAGGCAAATATTGGCGGAGCTCTTGAGTTTCATCTGTTTTTTCCATGCAATATTCCTTTACTTTTATTTTGATGCTAGAATTGACTGACTGTGTACATTCGAGATACCTGAGGGATTATGCGAATAGATTGCCAGCTTTCTGACTGGACGGAACATCAAAGTCGTTTAATGATGATTGCTGCTCCGATACCATGTCAGTTAATGCTGGCGTTCCACAAGGTTCTGTGCTCCCTCCAACTCTGTTTCTTCTGCATATCGACCACCTATTACAAGTCGGTAACATGCGTTGTAATGCAGACGACAACACTGGGGAAGCTTTGTACAAAGGCCGTGCAATTATCCCTCGGACCGAGGTGGAAGAGAGTCGCGTAAGACTTGTCCGAAATCGAAAACTCCTTAGGCCTAGTCTCGAATGGGGGTAAACTTAACTTGGTCCAATTTAACCCCAGCAAGACACAATTGTGTGCATTCTGATGTGTAGCACCTCGATTTCACAACATTCCTCCTAAGATTTCCGAGAGTTTTGGAATCCTTGACGTCGATATTTCGAGCAGTGAACAGGGCGAAGCAGTACTTCACTCTGGGGCAACGCCTGTCGCTTTATAAAGCTCAAGTTAAACCCCACATGGAGTATTGCTCACGCATCTGGGCCGGTGCACCGAAATACCAGCTGGACCCTTTTGATTCTGTCCGAATTGTTGACGATCCCACTTTCACAGGCGGTCTAGAAGTACTCACCGTCCGAAGAGATGTTGCGTCTCTGTGCGTTTTTTACATTCTGCTGCAGATGCCCATGGACGGCGGTGACCACTTACCACCATGTGGCCCGCGATTTCGGCTGCCTTCTATAGAAAAGAAAAAATGCTAATATTATTATTATTATGATTAAAGTTCCTAGGCATGGTTTAACTATTTATTGGCTTTTTTGTAATATGACGGTGCAAAAAATTTTGAATTGACAATAAGCGCAAATTAGCTTTTGATGTTTTGATGTAGCTTAGAAAATGTAGGTATATACTCGTATACCGACATGTTCTAAGGATGTAGAATTTGTATAAGGCCTAAATACATTAATACACGAAATACCCCACACGCCACCCACATGTCGGATAAGAAATTTGCTAAAAACCTACATTAAATTTCGCTAATTCCGTATGTTTAAAAAAAAATAGTTATTTCTTCTACAAAAAAGGAAGCATTAAAAATCTTCGTCTCTTGATGCCTATCATTGTAGTAGGCGGCCAATATTTACAATTTAAAAATACTCATTAGGGACTCGGATACGGCAGAAACAAAACAAACAGCGACCCTTCAAGTCTCGAGTAACGTCTCAATCCACGTTCATTTGCCTCGACTCAAAACAAGTTATCCTACTAAACAAGCGAGATGTAAATGTTGAGTAACGAACAAACACAATGAAATTGTTAAGTAACAAAAGATAAATATTAAACTCGAGTGTTCGTGGCTCCATGAGAACTGCCCTCGAGTCCATGATTACACCATCACGACGTGACAGTTTGAAATAAATTGAAATGCTTGATTTCACAAAAATATTTTATATTATACTTTTTATGTTTTGGACTGTATGTCACTTCAAAAGGTTTTTGCATGTTGTAATAATATTATCTTTCAAATACAATTCTTTATCACACTTCTTGCTACTAAATCCCAAGGACCTGGCCGATAATGAAAACCTAAATTCAAATTTGCGCCAAGCTCTGATACATTCCGCTGTCTAATTTTCGGTCGGTAACGACGTGCCTATTACACTTCAATAAAGCCTTCTGTTTCATTGCTGCTTAAATACCTATGTGAATATCTCATAAAATGCTCGGTTGCGCCCCAAGTACCTACTGCTGTATAACAATAAAATTTATAAAAATCACCTAATCAGTTTAATTGTCCGTTTTTACATTCTCACAGTTTATTTTAATAAAAATTACATTCGTAAGTGCTATTCATTTATTCCAGTATTTTTTTATTCGTACCACATTTAATTTATCTTTCATTTAATAATAATAATGAATATTTGTTTGTTTGTCCTCTATGCATTCCTATACCATTCATCCGATTGCGATGAAACTTTGATGAGTTATTGTTCTAGTCATATATAAATTGGTGAAGTAAGGACTGGTTGTATTCATTCCTTGCAACACCGAGTTACCGTCGCAGTATACGTCACTGAAAAAAACACATGTAGGTATACCTACCTATCACAGCCGCGTTTCAATGTGTAAACTCGCCACAACCGTAACCATACCGTAACAGACTATACACTCAGACAAACTCAACAACTCAAATAACTGTTATATTTTTGACAATAAATAAACGTCGATTTGTCTGTGAATCGCTGCTAACAAAATCCGCTTTTCGCTGCTAACAAAATTTTAAACTTGTGAGAAATATTCACGGAACGTATAGACTTTAACAATATGTGACCAATTTCATCATATATAGTACAATTACATGCTTCGAAATTATACTGTAACACCTGAGAGTAATCATTGTCCTAAAGTACTGGGCAACCGAGCATTGCCAGAACGAAAAAATACATTTCTTTGCGTCCGTAAACGGGTTGTTACAATGACTTTGTGATTATTTATTTATTTTTCCAGGGAGATATAACGGTGGGTAGTTATTCTATTTCAAGCACACATAAGTAGAAAATTTACATAGAACACACACACTACTGATCAAGAATCCTCAGGAATAATAAAGTAAATCTAATAATAACATTATAGGCCAAAGGTTGACTGACAGAGAATGCCAATAGGCATTAAGTCCGCCTTTTGTAAAATGTTTCTTTGTGCACTAAAATTTAAATAAATAAAAAATTGGCCTGATGAAACCATTAGACTTGGTTATATTGGTTATTTGAACTGGTGTCACCTCGCTGCCTCTTGAATATGTTGATTATGAACAGCAAAGAATTTTGTATTTCTTCGAACGGTCGATAGGTCAATAATTGTAGTCATGTTCTATCGAACTTCTTAAAATTGCACGGCGACATTTATTACTAGAAAAAGCAATGTCCATTTATTACTAGGGCCAGTAAAATTGTAATTGTGAAAACGGAAAACTGAAAATTTCTTTGAAATGAAATCTATTTACATTTAAACGTAGCATCAAAACGGATTATATAACAAATATTTTTGTAGAACCAACTTTTTGTAATCGAAATGTACAAAAAACAAGGAAGTTAAAACTGTGGCCGCTTCTTACTTAACCGTTTAGGAGGTGGCATCAAAATACGTGACTTATTTAGGTACGGTGACAAAAGCCAATGGACTATTTTTATTACAGTTAAGTAAGTGAAAAGTTTAGTAAATAAATGTCTTCACTAAATGGATTTTTGTGGTAAGTACTTAAGTATTAGACTACTTTTGGCATTAGATTTAGAGGCTTGTATTTAAGCGAGCAGCAAACAATACTAAATCACGATCAAGAAAACAAATTATCTTTGAATAACTGAAATAAGGGGCTACGATTAAGATTAAGCTACGATATGGGGTTCTTCAAGAAAACTGTGAATAGGATTTTGCAAGGTCGGCGGCGCACCCGCATGCCCCCTGGTGTTGCTAGTGTCCATGAACGGCGGTAAAACTTACCATCACGTGGGACCGCTGGCTCGTCCACCCAATTCTCTATAAAAAAACTTTGTGTACTAAAGTAATTCTGAAGCAGTAATACCCGACTATAATACCTGCTCCTAATCAAAATATTACTCATAAAAGAGAAACGGAGACTAGAAATACGAAACGATCCAGCACATGACGAATAAATAACAGAGCGGTTAAAATTACTACGAGCTGTTAAAAATAAACCTTGCAAGACAACAAATTCAGCCTTTAACAACTTATTGTAAATGGAAATGCGTGCATAATTACAAAAACCACGCTTAAGTATGCGCTCGCGCACGCTATAACCAGTTGAGATATGCAATCCTGCACCCATAGCAAATGGGCGTCTGAAATTAAGTCATCACGGCTCTCTACAAGGGGTCTTAATGCCCCTTCACGATCGCAGCAAATAAACCAGAAATGAACCCAATAGCGTGGATCGTAAAGTTTAAATTTGACTGTGCATGAGTAAGTCTATTCGATTTTATAGCGGAAAAAATCGCGCCGTCATCCGAAGGCGAACCGTGACGAAACGCGATGGAGACGTCAATTCCTCTCGACAAAACCAACAAGTGAACAAAAAGCGAACAAAAACCGAACAAATAGCAAGACAGTACGGTCGTGACGGCTACTGATGACCGCTGTGAATGTGAGTGGTCTTTTAAGCGGTCGTTTTCAAGTTATGAACTTTTAAATTAGGTCGTGTATTAAACGATACGTTACGAATTGGTCGGCGATAAAAACTACCGGAAAATATATTAATCAGAATGCATTGTAATCAGCCCTATCCGAATCCACTGCAGGACATGCGCCCCCCTCATCTACATTTTCTCGTGCATAAGACACATATGGCCTTAAAACGCTACCTTGCGGGTTAACAGGTTGGTGGACTTTTTGATCGAGAGGTGAAGTTGAGATTTTGTTTGATTATTTGCAAAAATGTGTACTAGGCGATTTGTGGTTTAATATTTTACCTATGTGTTTTTCGTGCGTGATGTTTGTGATTGTCAAGTAAACGCTCGGGGCTGCGTTTTTCGTGTGCTTCCAAGGAGTCCTCTTTTGTCCTCAGTAAACCTACTATCGCTTTACTGAGCGACTCCTGACTTGCTGCGACGGGACTGGACATTCACAGGCTTTGATATTGTTTATTACGACGAAAGAAGATGAAGAAAAAAAACAAACAGATTGAAGAAAAAATAAACATACACCACTCTTTCAGAGATGGTGTAATTCCTCAGCGCTTGTGGTAGCGGCTTTGTCATCCCTTACGACAGTCGCGAGAAGACATGGGATGGGTGCTATTCTATAGTCGGCTGACACCACAGGGCAAACTAATTAAAATTAATCCTTATTCTTCAATGTATTTATCAAAAATGTTATAAAGTTACAAATTATAATTAACGAAATGCCACCTAATTCCAACCTTCCACCTTAATCCTACTATACGGTTTAAAGAGATTTATTTCTCAAAGAACATTAAATCGTTGCCTTAGTTAATAATGTTTTTTCTTTACGGATTTCTCTTTAAGTACATATAGCTTCATAAGCAAATGAAGCGATACCTCTGCTACAACATTTTTTAATTAGAAAAAGCGCCCCTTTAGTTCGATATTAGATGAAACTCCATCAGCCGTGTTGTGACGGTCAGCTTTAGAATAACGCTACTCCATCACCACCACTGATGTTGGCATGTATCGCGGATGTCCATGGTCGACAGTATCCACTTACTACCAGATGAACTAACTGTTTTTTTTTTCATTTATGGCAAGGGTCCAATTAACACATTCTCCCAGTGCCATGTTTTCTTCGTAGTAAACAATTCCAAGCCTAAAATGTATCCTGTCAATGTCCAGCCCGTTGCAGTAAGTCAGGAGTCCGCTCAGTAAAGTGACAGTAGGTTTACTGAGGACAGAATAGGACTTCTTGGAACCACACGAAAAGCGCAGTCCTATGATTTTATTTGATTATCACATACATTACGAACAAAATACACTTTGAAGTTTAATAAACTATCACTATAAAACTACAAAACGCAACAATACACAATTTTTATATTAAACTAGCGACCCGCCCTCGCTTCGCTTCGGTTTATAAGTTTTATTTTTACAATTTTTTTTCTTCAAAATTTCAGAAACATTTCCACCATACATTATATTCGTGAAACTCTTACGGTTTTTGCAGCGCACGCCAAAATAGCTCGCGATGGCAGAGTTTTTTTCCGACTTACTTGACACTTATCGTTATATGTTGGCCAATTTACACAATATCTTTATAAATTATAGCCTATGTGTTATTCTGATGTGTGAGCTATATTATTGTAAAGTTTCATTAAAATCCATTGAGAAATTTTTGCGTGAAAGAGTAACAAACATCCATACATCCATCCTCACAAACTTTCACGTTTATAATATTAATAAAGGAATAAATAATAGGATTAAACAAAAACTCGACTTTACATGTCTAGTTCCCGCCAAAAATTCCAGGTGACCTGTCTGTGAACTGAAAAATATAACAACGTGTTTACGAGTTGTTTAAAAGCCCTAAAACTAGTGTTGTCATTTCAATGTCGTAGGAGAATAAGCGATCTCTTGGTTTTAATTAAAATAGTGTATGGCTTGGTTGACACTGATACACTAATCAACAATGAAATTTATATGCAAGAAACGTGCAGGTAGATCTGCACGTTTCCTGCATATATAAAACCTGCTTTATTCCATATATGCTCGTACAAACATTGTATTTAATTCGCCTATTCGTCGTATGTGTATAGAGTATAATGGTCTAGCTAGAACCAAATATATATTTGAAAGAGACTTCGCCTATATATTTATACTCGTAGTTTATATACTTATCTTTGTTTATGGTAAAACTCACTGTTTAAAGTACATATTATGTAATTCGACAGATTGGACTGGCGGCGTGTTGAATAATTTTATTAAAATATTTCTGTCTAAATATTCGCGGTTTGCCAAAGACTATAATAATAATGTCTATGAGGCACGAAGGCGTCCACGGGCGGTGTGGACTGTAATTGTGCAGAATTGCTGGTATAAGGTTGTGACAAATGGAAAAATGGAAAAGTGCATACCTCTTCGAGTTTGCTGCTTCTGGAGACACCACACTGCACTCACTTTCCACAGTATCCAAAGTTATTTACACATCTTTACTATTATTTTATTTATATTATAAAAGCTGCGCGGGCGCATATGGAATGCGTTAAAGTTCTCTCCTAAAACTTTGGAGAGCGCCTGGTACCAGGATGCGAAGTCTGCGAGTCGTCAAGGCGGATTGACATACACACCTTTTCTTCTCAATGGAGAGAGGCGATATATGGCAAGTTCTTACGTGAGAAAGGGATGGTATCATATGGTAATGAAGGTATTCGCCTGCGCACCAGTGAAAAATACAAGTTTTCATATACCAGTATTTTGCGATAATTTAATTATAAATAATTAATGTAATTGACGAAACCACTAATAATTATGATATGTTGCCTGTTTTGGTTTGTTATTCAAACCATGTTTCAGTACAAATATTAAGTAATTGTTATAAAATGTAAGATTCCGTTTGGGTGACTTAGTCAATAAATAAAACACTCCGCTAACCATTCTTGGTAGCGGCTTCGTTTCCTTTTAGTCGCCTCTGACGACGCCCACGGGAAAAGATGGGGTGGTGCTACTTTATAGCCAGCCCATACATACCACACGGCACCACAAGCCGCTACCACAAGCGTTGGGGCATCACACCACCTCTGAAAGAGTGTATTCGCCAACCCACTTGGCCAGCGTGGCGTTTTAAGGCCATACATCCCTCATGCACAAGACAATGTGCATGAAGAGGCCCGTGTCCAGCAGTGGATACTGAAATCCTGATTGCATTGCTAACCATTGGGGAGTTGAGGTTAACCTTTTGCCGGCACCGGCACAGCTTATAGAAGCCGCCCTGGAAAGCTAGCTTAAATTGTCGCCACCCGATATTCCACGTTTTTAGTACTACCTACCCAAGAAATACTAGGTCTTTGCCGTTAAATGTGGCATTATTTATTCCGAGGGAAAAAACATTTTCCACTCCACATAATGTTCTCATTTACACTGAATACAGGGAAATCCATAAAACGATCAAAATACCAAGTTCTCTCAAGTGTACTCGCTGAATTACAAGCGAAGTACAAAATGGTTGTACGGGAACGCAGACGGTCTCCCATAGGGATATATAGGATTCAGAGAGATTACATCTAGAGCCTACGCACATAAATTACTGGTGTATTGTGGCAGGCTGGCGGTGCGCCATTCGCGATCTGTTTTTTTGTTTAAATAATTTTGTGTTATATTAAAATATAAGGCTCTACACAGTCTATAGACGAGACAGTCTTGGGTAGGTTTGCCAACTTTGCTGGAATTCGACAATACAAACGCGAGCTGAAAAAAGTGCGACGCACAAAAGTTTTAGCTTCCATGAAAATGTATTATAGATATCCCCAAAACTTGTAGAATTGGCAATTATAGAGAAAAAGTTAAATTTCGTAGATAAATATCAGACTGCCATAAGTCCAGTGATAGAACTTTTTTTATTTCGGTCGTATCACTGATAAATCAAACGAAATTATTGAAATCATGGAATAGATGAATAAGGTAATCAATCGCGCACATCTGTGATTTACATTCTTAATTTTGTGATCGTCTATGGATGTGTCCCTGGACCTACGACGCAAGGAATACTAGATTAAGAGATATAATCGCAGAATTAATCCTGTCTTAATTAATCTTAGATATAATCATTGAAGGATGTCCCACAGCGTGCTTCCCGGTACGTGTCCTCCACTCGAGGACTCGTCTACCCCATCAGTTATCGGTCCTACGGCAAATATGATCTGCCCACTGCCGGTACAACATGCTGATTCTGTGAGCTATATTGGTAACCTTAGTTCTTTGACGAATCTGTTTTTAGAACCAACGGCCAGATGGGCCGACGACTTGAAGAGGTTCGCCGATGGTGGTCGGATGAGAAGAGGCGAGGATCGTGTTTGGTGGCGAGCCTTTGGGAGAGGCCTATATCCAGCAGTGGAGAGACATAGGCTGATGGACACCAACTATACATCATTAAATTGTCCCAAAGTTTACTGAGAGCAAATCTCTAGTTAAACGTGAAGAAAGCAATCAACAAAAATGTGATTATATAAGATGAAAAAAATAAGTATGCCAATTTTGAAGCCAATTTTGTTATAACCCAAGATTGAAACGCAAATTACTTCCAGGAATATATTTAAACTATTGCTTATAAGATTTATTTCTTGTTACTGTATAATAAAATTGTGCCTTGGAAAGTGATAATATTAAAAATCTTTGAAAAAAAATTATATACAGTACCTACCCTTAACTAGCCAGTGTACGCACTGGCTGGGCACGGGGTGCCTCATGCACATTGTATCGTGCACGGGGGATGTATACAACGCCACGCTGGCCAAGCGGGTTGTCGAATCCATTATTTTAGAAATAGCTGAAGAGCTCTTCAGCGCTTGTGGTAGCGGTTTTGTTATCCCTTAGTCGCCATTTACGACACTCACGGGAAGAGATGGGAAGGTGGTATTCCAATGCCAGCCGACACCACACGGCCATATTGTGTCTCTGTCTTGTCTATAGTGTGCGGGTTGGCTTTATGCGGATGGGGATTAAGGAAATGTGCTGTATTAACATTTAATTTTGATGTAATATGCTTTAAGTGCTTCGCTAAAATATGTTGCCTTATGAAAGAAAAGGTACTTCTATAAATTTTAATGAGAAATAAGCAACGAGATATATATATATATATATATATATATATATATATATTTATAGAGATTTATATATATATATATTTATATTTTAACACCAGGCGCACCGGGCGCACCCGCCGACCTTGCAAAATCCTATTCACAGTTTTCTTGAAGGACCCCATATCGTAGCTTAATGGAAAGACCTCTTGTGGCAGGTCGTTCCACAGCCTATTGGATGAGCAGCTCATCGATGGTAGCAAATTTAATGGTGGGGTTAGGTTTAGGTTCTCTGGAGACGATAAAGAAACACGATAGAGTTCCTCGAAGTGGGACTCCATTGAATTGATGATGACATTTTTAGTAATTTATATTTACTTCAGTTACTCAGAAATACGTTGTTTTATTTATATTTTTGTTTATTTTATTAAGTGTATGAGTGCACGCTGCATTCCCGCAGCAGCTGGGCGCAGACTGGCCTCATTACCCTTCTCTCAGAGAAGACTACCTTGAAATATATTGCATTTCTTACTATATCCTATTTTATCAATGTACGTACTGTTTCGGTAGTTTCGGTAGGGATAGAATGGGAATGGGCTCTTGCACATCGCACTTACTACCGAAACACGTACGTACATTAGGGAAATAAGATAAAGTGGGAAATGCATTACATTTCAAGGTAATCTTCTGTGAGAGAGATGTAACGTGGCCAGTCGAGAGAGCCCAGCTGCTATTGGATTGCAGCGTGCACTCTCCCCTGATATAGATGATGTAGTTTTTCAGGGTTTATGGTAGCAGCTTTGTCATCCTTCAGCCGCATTTTATCATATCCACGAAGCCCACGGGATGAGATGGGGTGGTGGTATTCTAAATCGCACAACACATCACACGTCTATTTATTCATTTAAACTGGTCTTAACGCGAATGTTTACTTTCTTTATTTTGCTCGACGTTTCGTCTGACGCTACTTCTGATATGGTGAGTGTTGTGCGCCGCAACTTTCCGGAATATGAAGACCAAATGTGGGTAGTTGATGAAACTGTTCGCAACTCTCGACGCGGACTACCCGCCTCTACTCAGCTCGTGACCATGGTTGGCGCAACCCAATCAAAACGTCGAGTAAAATAAATAAGGTAAACATTCGCGTTAAGACCCGTTTAAATAGATAAATATATTGTGAAAAACGCGAAAATCTCAAATCTTACATCACACGTTGGGTTAACAGTATTTACAAAAACAAAACAATATTTGCTTTGTTAAATAAAATAAATAAAAGGTTATCAAACTGTATTAATTCACATGATTTAATCTTGTAAAACAACAGGCAAATAATTATAAATTTATGTTTGAACACGAAAATTGTTGGTTCGTAATATAAATTGTGACGTCAATGTTGTATTTTATAAGCGGTAGCGGTTTGAGGATAGTTGATTATTAAGTTGAGAGACAAATTAAATATCAGTTTGGTATGTACCTAACTCTATAGTGTAATATTTAGCTTTTTTATTCCAATCAGTAATAATAACCATCCCTTTTATCGCCCACTGCTGGACATGGGCCATCGCATGCATATTTTCTTGCGCATGCGCATATTTCTGGCCAAGCGGGTTATCGAGTCCATTCTTTTAGTGCTGGTGTAGTTCCTCAGGGCTGGTGGTAGCCGCTTTGTTATCCCTTAGTCTCCTTTTACAACACCCACGGGAGAGATGGGGTGGTGCTATTCTATACCATGACAAAAAATAGTATACATTTCGAAGTTATTAATTAGAAATAAGAATAATACTTTTTCCAATTACTCTATACGCCTAATTTTGCAAATCCTACGCAGATTGCATAGCAATTATGTGACAATAGACCGCAAAATTGATATTTTAGTTTCGAATTGGTTTCATTAAATGCTATCAAAACAAACCAACCGCTGATAAATTAAATTTTGCCACAAATTCATTTGACATAAATCATTAACGACATTCGTACAATGCCACTATTATAACAATTTGCATTCTAAATAGAACTAAATGCAAATGATGTTTGGAACATGATATAGGGACTTTACTTTCGTCCAACCGTTAATATGTCATGACGAGGTAATTTGTGGTAGCATGTTTGATGGTTATTAACATATATAGTTATTTCATCTCACAAAGGTGGGTTACGCTTAGTAGTGTTTGTGTTCGTACATGTAGGCACATTGTTTTAGTGTGCGTTAACTTGATAACGCTCAGTTCGGTTTTAAACGCCGCGGCAGCATAGTACGCTTTTAAGGGGTGAAAGAACTCTAACTAACTTTATTAAGCAAAATGTTGGATTAATAGTTCATAATACTTATCCTAATTTACAAGAACCGTACTGCTTTAACTTTAAAGGATGAAATCGATTGCTTCGCATGCCATGAAGATTTGTCGTAGACCATAGATATACTCGTATACTGCCCTCCTTAGAAAATAAGCATAAATAAATATTAATGCAATTCGAGAAAAATACTAGTTTCTTTTGGTAAATTTTGATTAATTTAAAATCATCTTGAAGTTTTGAACAAAACGACTAGAATAACATTGTTTATTCTCTTTGTTTACTTGTAATTTCCGAATCCGAATACATATAATGTTACTTATGGTATGCTTAAAAATGTTACTGATGACTTTTTGTCTTAGGAGGTTCTATCGTCGTCGTCTATTCTATTCGTTCTATTCGTCTTAGGTATATCTATCTATACTTATGGACTCAATATTCTTCTTCTTTTGGTGCCATCTCCTAATGGAGGTTGGCGATCAGCATGGCTATTCTCACGCGAGAGACTGCTGATCGGAATGACCTGGTGCTCATCCCGAACCATTCTCTACGATATTTGAGCCAAGATGTCCGTCTACCGGTTTACGGCGATCGTGTATCTCACCCAGCATTACTAATTGCAAAAGGTAGTATCTATTAATGCGCATGACGTGACCAAAATATGATCACCGTCACCGGATGCCGTGTCTGTGTTCTTTACCATTGTTTCCTCTATAGTAGATTACATCTAGAATCTCCAATCCTGAACCCTTTAATCTTGCCTCACTGATACCCAGGACATCGGCAATAATAATATTACTGAACTTATACTTTGAATTACAGATATTTTAATTATGTATAATATTATAGTTCTATGTAATTTAGAAATTAGGTATACGGGTTTATTCAATCTTTTTTTCAACATAAGGTCTATACCCTTTAAATGAACTCATTTTAGAAGTCATGCGGTTGTAATTGAAATTAATAATTACCTCAAAATTATGTATTTAAAGTTCTAGTAGGTACTATATTTCTTTTCCGATCTTTATGTTTACCAACTTTTTTTGTTAACAGTTTTTTTTTGTTTACGTCAAGCCCTAGGCAGCCTTATCTTATATTACGCGAAGCTTTAAAACCGGTTCTTATAATAAAATTACAAACAGCAGTACTAATACTAGTCGCTCCAACAGTGACCTAATGATAAGTGACTATGTATACTAAAATAGAGTGGTTACAACGTAACAAAATAAATTCTCAGTGTTTGAATATTATTTTTTTCTTCATCATGCTGAAATGATTATGGAATACGCAGATGGCCAAACGGCCTTATTTAGTACAAGTAATTTAAAAAACAATGAATATGTGGCGTTGGAATTTGTGGCATTTCCACAATACCTCCATTTACCTATCCTCATTACGCATGTATTCCGGTTTATACACTTACATTCATAGTACGGAAACAATAAACCATCAACTAATACACCTCGCTATCGGAATTTGCATTTCAAACGATTTCCCACAGGACCGTAAGCTAATGTTAGGTGCGAGAGAGACAGATATTTGGCCATTATTAGCCAGCCGTTTAGTTCGATACAGTGGTAATTTATAAGCGAAAGCGATACCAAATAATAGATGTACATATATTGTTGTTATATTACATAATATTAGCTTCAAATACTGAATAACAAATAAATTTGACATTTTGACATTGTGTTCAAAACTAAAAAAAAGTCACTAATTAGGAAATATGACATTAATTATTACTATCAAATCTATTAACTAGAAAATATGCCATTAAATTACTGCCTAGAGCTTTTACTGCCTTCTCAAACGTTTTTCGACCGCAGGTCCTATTAATTTACCCCCATCCCTTGTAATTTACTTTAAAAACTGACATGCAACAACATGTAAGCAAGTGCGAACGTGCAACGGCTACAATTTTTGCTGTTTCTGTTCCCACGATTACTTCTCACTTGAACCACAAAACGGTACAGCAACGCTCCAAGACAACGATAATTCATCAAGACGTGATAAGGAGCAGTGTGACATGGGCGTGTATATTATATTACACCCACGGTACGTACGGTGCTGCTAAGTGGTAACCTATGTGTGTGGGTGTATGTACAACTTTTCCATACAATGTGAAATTGCTCATAAAACTCCAAATCCAAGCAAAAAATGTATATTTTTCGTTTCTTCGTTGGAATATTAATATTTGTGTTATATAGTATATATTAATGTATAGGTGGTATATATATGTAAAGACATGATTTCTTCATCTACGTCCACAGATATAAAGGGTTGGATAATGGAAGCTGTCCGTAGCTGTGTATCTGAAGTCGGTGCTAATGGACTTAATCGCGCTCGTTCGTTCTGTTCCGATCCGTGTCGCTATCAAATCGTTGTCACGAAATAAAAAGTGCTTAATTGCGCTGAAACCAATTGTATAAATTCGGCATAAGTGGTGAACTGAGTCAAGGGAGATGTAGCGCGTCATCGGTGAGTCGTGATGTCACTATATAGTGACGGGCTTGATTTTCATACAATTTCCCGAACTACTAGAGCTGGTCTGTAAGGTCTGATTATAATTTCGTCACTATAACATTCCAGATTCCATTCCATAATTAGCATTCCAGAAACCTGAGAAAGAAACAATGATCATTCTGAAAGTAGGTCGAGATAAAAGTATCTCGTTTGTAAATACAAATTGTAGTTAAGTTCTCTTAATGTAATCTATAAAGTAATTTCAAACTACTATATTATTCCATCTTCTAACTAGAAAAAAGATACTTAAGTGGATCGTTGTAAAAAATGAATGAATCGATAATATCATCTCGACAAAAAAAAACACATTGCTTTTTATTTTTACTAATAAATACAAATGAAAGTACGTATGAAAGTATATGCGATGTTTTTCTTATCGAAATAACGTGACAGACTAACATACAGTCCGCTTAGTGGTAAATGATTGCTGTCGCCCATGGACATCCGCGATTCAAGCCTACATCTGTTGATATTTGATGCGATAACAAAGCCGGGATACTATAAGCGCTGAGGAACTACACCACCTCGCAGATAGGCATCCCTCCCTCATGCGCAAGACAAAGTGCATGAGGAGGCCCGTGTCCAGCAGTGCATACTGAAAGGGCTGGTTGGATTGCATTTCTATCCCTATGTTTCATGTCAATTTTGCACTCTATTTGTGATAAATGTAACTCCTGACAGTGGGTATGTAGGTACTTAACATCAACTATATTACAACATTGCAAATTGAAATGAATTACCGCAATGTGGACTTATTGTAAATCTGCTACCTTCTTTCTATAAAAATATACATTTCAAAAAGATTATTGCTTCATTATAATAAAATTATATATAAGTTGATAAAGAGAATTTCAACAAGACGCGATGATTAGATATAATTCGGGTACTAAAATGGCTTCCTATTAACCGTCATCGCATATTTAGGGTTAGGCCTATCACACACGGGGATATTTACAAGCGATTCAAGTATTAAAAACGCATATGCTGCGAGTTGTTCGGGAGTCGCCACCATTCACTTTAGCTAGGGTTCGTACACGACGCGACGCGTCGACGACGCGTTTGACGTCAGTCGCACGCTAACTTAAATCACAAAAAAACAATTTTATTTTAGTACTTACTTTCTGTCCGACATAATAATAATTAATGTAATACAAAAATAAATTTTCAAGCAATGCTTTAAAGATTTCCAAGTTTTGTCACCTTCCCGCGCCGTTCCGAGTGACATTTAGAAATAATTTAAAAATAAACACGACGTTCCGATTTCCAAAAAGATAGAGGCAACACGCGATTCACTTTTAAAAATAAAATAATAAAATAAAATCTTATTTGAATAATGTTAATAATGATTACCTACTGAAAACAAACACTTTTAAGGATTTTAGGAAAAAAAATATTTAAGTTTTTATTTATTTCCAACAGCATACCTACTGTAGTACAAATCGGAACGTTGAGTGAAAGAAATGGCGTTATACAGTTCATATAGCATTATACGGAACAGCTGTTCGACATACCACGGGCTCGAAATAATGTTTCTTACATTATTTTTCATTTTATAGAATATGTCGTTATTATAACGACCTGGATGTCGAGTTTGACATATTCTATTTAAACAACGCCCGTTTTAAAATTCTGTTAGATAGACATTTTTCCTTTTAGATAGTTTATATATATATATAGTTTCATTTTACCTATTTACCTATTAGTTAAAGTTGTGTATAACTGTAAGTGAATTTACGAACGTACAAATGTTTTATAAAATGTGTCTGTAACTAGTTAAGTTTGTAAATTTGTTGTTATACCTAATAAATAAAATAAAAATAAATAATATACTCGTAGTGTATGGAAACCAGCATGATAGAGTAGCATATCAATAGGCGACTTGTGGTTTCCATCGCAGTCGTGTAAAGTCGATTTTTTTATTCGAGTAAAGAATAACATGAAGAACTGTCAAACAGAGTGTAATTTGTACGGAGATGACACTTTCCATGTCATATCCCTGACTCAAATAAAAAATCCGACTAGAGTTTGAAAATATCCCCGTGTGAGATAGGCCTTAGCGTAATTCGGTTCCTAACAGCCAGTCACGCCGCCATCTTGCTAAAGATGCAGGCTTTGATGGGTTCAATTTTTATTTTTTTATTATTTGTCATATCAGCTAAAATGATTGCCCGTCGGCTTCGGTTTTTAAGACCATATCATGTTTTATTCGCATATCGGTTTATGTTATAATGAATGCTGATTTAAAATAGGGATTAAATGGACTGGCGAAATTAAAAATATATTAATAATATTTAAATGTAATTTTGGCGAGAACTCGAGAAGTGAAGGTCGGGTGTCTATTTGATTAATTATTATTGATGGTTAAGAAAATGTATATTGTGGACTTTATTCTATAATAATGGCAATTAATAGTGAATTAAACATCAAACTGCGTACTGTGTTTCTCGTATACTTCCAAGGAGTCTAACTCTTCCGTCCTCGGTTAATCTACAATCATTTTATTACAGCGACTCCTAACTTACTACGACGGGACTGGATATTGACGTGATGTGTTTTGAATTGTTTCGATTTTAAAATTGATAACGAAGAATACTCGACACTGGCTCAATGTGCTAATTGCGCTATTGCCTTATAAGAAAGGAAGAAAAGAGGAACCCTTATGATGTATATGAGACTTTAGTTGAAATTTCCTAAATTAAAACTTTGTTATTTCAATGTATTGTTTAAATCTCTGAGATCTAATTTTTAATACAAAACAGTAGAAAATCATTTCCTAAGATTCCACTTATATTACCACTTAATTATTATATCACAAATAATAATTGAAATATACATTCAGTTGTCACAAAAATATCTTATAATATTGTGCTTCGATTAGATTATAAACATTTATAGTAAATAACAGAACAATCAAATAATACTTTTCTTAAGGCAAAGACAAGAAGGAAGAAAGAGGCAAAGATCATTTTGGAGGGGGAACCCTCCCCCGTGCACGGAGGGTGCACGTTGCAATCCAAAGTCCACTGGGCGCACTCGACTGGCCATGTTACCCTCTCTCACAGAAGACTACCTTGAAATGTAGTGCATTTCTCACTTTATCCTGTTCCCCAATGTACATTGTGCTTTGATACGTGATCCAGTAGTGAGTGAGATATGGCAGAGCCCATTCCCATTCATCCTATCCCTCTCCATTTTCCCAACCCTTTCTTCAAATCCATTCCCACATCTAAAGGTAGCGCATCCGGGGGCGTGCCAACGTTTGTCGTTCTGGACTGATGTTGGCGTGGACTATATGCTCGTCTGCCGCTTTTTTTCTATATAAAAATACAGATATATGCCAATTGTAACAAAATCTAGAAGAATATTTGTTATATGTTTTAATATCATATCATTAAGATATATATTATATAAATAGAAGCATAAAAACAAATGTAAATCTATATTATATGAATACACACGCGTACATACGTACCCTTTAATGTTTTTCTATAAGGAAAATGCCTACTCTCACATCTGTTTAATGTATTTTATATTACATTTTTTCATTCATTTCCCAAAATGAAAAGGAATCGTGTGTTCAAAGTAACAATACCAATTATTAATAAATTTTATGTCAAAAAACATGGGCGCAACTCGCATTCTCACCGAAACAATGTATTTATTCATTAAAATAATATAGAAGAGGTCTGTTAACAATTACGCACCGGAAACCTGGCTGGTTGGATAGGCGATAATAATCTTAGCTTTTTAATTATCCAATAGACTCCGCCCGTGTTGTAATTTATATGAAAACGTCCAATCGTATTAGTTCCCGCTGACGTGGAGTGTCACTGGTGCCCAAAGAATTATTAATCACATCGAATTACGATTCAAAATTTGTATTCGACCGTTAAAATTTTAAGTTTCTAAACGCTATTTTTAATGCCCAATTTGAATGGTTCAATAATTATGATTGATTGTCTCTTTTCAATTCCCTTGTCTTTATATTGGAGTTTGTTATTTTTAAATTTATTTCTTTATTTAACTGGCCAGTACCTACCACTATTGAACAAAAAAAATTTTTAATTCCCAAATGTTACTAATATTTTTTAATCAGATTTTAGTAAAAAAAAATTCTACGATGGCATATGATGAGCTATGGTCTAAGGTTATATATCCTTTAACTCGCATTCGTAAGGTCGTGGGTTCAAACAACGGCCCGTGACGTTTCTACTTAAGTACGGATTTTTAAATTATCACTAGCTTGGCAATGAACAAAACCACAATTTAAAAAAAGTCGTGGTCATTTTTGTCCACCAATCCCCACAGGGTCCAGTGATTTACTAGGGGAACCTTGGCCCTAAAGTGGACTGGGACGTTATAGGCTGATGTCGATAAGTTTGTTTTTATACATCGTAAATAGTCATGGAATTCTCATGGCGGTATAAAATTCTTATATGTACCTATATTGCAATTTTATGCGGGGGAGAGTACACGCTGCAATCTAACAGTCGCTGGGCGCATTCGACTGGCCACGTTACCCCTCTCTCACAGAAGACTACCTTGAAATGGACTGCATTTTCCACTTTATCTTATTTCCTTAATGTACGTACGTATTTCGGTAGTGAGTGAGATGTGCCAGAGCCCATTCCCATCCTATCCCTCCCCATTTTCCCAACCCTTACTCCAAACTCATTCCTATATCTCCAAAAGTAGGCAGCGCATCCGCGGGCATGCCAACTTTTGTCATTTTGGACTATTATTGTCATGAATCACAGATGCCCATGGGCTACAGTATGCACTTACCACCAGGTGGACTGTATGCTCGTCTGCCGACTTCGTACATAAAAAAAAAATTGCAAACAAATCGACGTTAGGTTTTTCGATGTTATCCGAATATAAATTGCTAAATATGAATATAAATAAATAAATAAAACATATATGATATAAGTATATTTTTGTTTGTATATATTTTAATCTATATTTCTATGTAGATATATTACTTTAGATTTATGTTTCATTATTTTTGTTTACTTTCCCAACCATTTCATGTCCATTGCAAAGCCTAAATGAAGGTCGAGAAAGCTTTATGTTCACCTTTAGTAATAATTTTGAAAATCATAAAAAGGGCCTTTATCACACTCGCTTTGCTTTTATACGTCGACGTCTGACTGGATTCATATACTGTGTAAAAAACTATTGTATAATAAAAAAAATGTAGTCCCTTTTATCTAGTTCAAGCGTAACGCTCTCGGTAGTTCAACTAACTGTTACATCAAAGCAATACGTTACATACGAGGTGTATAATTTACAGCTGCTCAGGCGGATGCCTTCTCACAAATTATGATTCAAAATAACACATTTCTCTGGCCGACACGACTCTGACCATAATACGGGGAGACTCGAAATTAACCATAATTGCTTAATTCAGAACGCATGCGTTGTTTGCCCAGATCTCGGTGCCGCAAAGGGTAAGCTAGAAAGAGAGGTATGTAAGCCGAGATAAAGAAAGAAAGAGATGTCAATAGGTGGAAATCGGCTCCAAAGTTGCGTCTGCATCGATGAACACCTTCCAGGTAATGGGAAGAACGTGTGAAGGGAATAAAAGTGGAATCATTAGGCGCCTGTTTTTGCCTCAATTCGTAATGATTGAGATGGACAAAAAAGAGCTTTGTCACTATAACGAGCGTAGACTTGATTTTCCGTTAGAGCAGATCAAAAGGAATTAGTGGAAAATACCTTCTATGTTCATTGGAAATCTAACTCTAATTTAAAAAAAATAAGAACACATTTTATTATAATTAAGAAGATTTTTAAATGACAATGCAAAGATAGCTCATATAGTTGAGATAAGTTTATCTTATCTATCTATCTTTTATCTTCAATTTATCAAGTTTTATTCAAGTTTATCTTTTATCTTCAATAAAATGAATAACAGTCAGTCACCACTTTAGCAATTTATATAAATGTAAAATCAATAAAAATAAAAAACACTGAAGCAATAAATAACACTTATGAGACTAACCATTAAAACCGTAAATTTGTAAATACCGGTTCAATAATGAACTTGTTACTGTAATAAGATGTTTTATTATATATGTACAGAGTTGTACAAACGAAGTTGAGTACTATGCGCAAACAAGCGATCTATGAGATATTCACAAATATACGCAATATTGATACAAACGGTTTCACACCACACGACCTAACATAAGTTAAATAGATCCGAATATAAAAGTATCGAAAATTTGTATAATACAAAATATAAATACCTAGGTTTTATATTTCTAAATTCTTGACATTTCCGTAATGATTGCGACAGAATCTGTTAAAATGGCAATTCATGGTGAATACTAATTTTGTTTCTTTTCTCTTGTTTCAGATGCTATTTCGGAACACAGTCTGATCAATAAATAAAAGGTATGTAAAACAAACACCATTTTTGTGTTATTCAAATTGAACGAAAAACTGCAAACTCTATTTTCACAAAAGTAAGGAATGAATGAAATTTTCATACGTTCTAAATTGTTTTTATTTGGACGGCGACGCGTAAAATTCGCTGTCGCTACAATTGTGTATTTGCGTATCATTTTAACATTTGTTTGTTTGAAATCGATTTAGTAAACAGACCGTGACATAAAATGGGCATAAAACGTAAAAGCTTTTAGGAGTTATCATTTGAAACGCAATAGAGAGAGTGTGAATAATATAATCTAAAAATAAAAATACACGAATGAATAAGTAATAATCGTAGGCTTCACATTTTGAATCTAATAATGTCACACAGCTGATATTTGTGGCAAGGGTTACTTTTAACATATAATTATACGTAAGTCACGATTACAAAGTAGGCTGCAGACCAAATAACAACTACGTGTATTTACAAGGCCCGAATTAAAGTAATCGTCACTAAATTGTTAAAACTACAATCAAGTTTCTAAAATAGATCAAAAATGTAGTAATAAATAATGCAATCAAATTAATGGTACATGTTTCTTTCCTATTCAACTATGAGACATAACTTATCGTGGACATAGTCTGAAACATAATGTTCTCCAAACTCGGTCCGGTAAAACATTGTTGTAAGAGGTAATAAATACAAGGATTTCGGAATGATCGCCTGACATGATAACGACTGTTGTAAACAAGCTCCAGAAGTGATGTACAATCAAAGTTTCCCCAGGAATATTTCTCTGCAAATTTCGGTAGCGAACAGAAGCAGGCGGAAATTGCGCGCCTCGGGCAACAGCCATTATATTCTTTTATATTAACTTTATAGCTTATTTCGCTTAGGATTTTTATAAAAAATGACATCGTGCACACTGGCGTTTATTGAATGGGCAACGTCAAATGGATTTAAGACAATGGCGCCGCCGTTTTGGAGAAAATAATTTTATCGCTCAAGACATCCTTCAAGATCTTTAATAAACGCGGCGACAGACCTATTTAAATCAACGTCTCATTTCTTGCTGGCAGAGTCGTTAAAAACCTTTCAGCTCTGAGAATTCACAGCGTATAACTAATCCATGGTTTACATTAGAAAAAACATGTCGAAACGCCAATTCATTTTCCCTGAAATCCACAAAAAGAGGATTAAGAAATCCGAAGTTTGAAAATGGAACGCCTTTATTAACTGCCAGTCCGACATGTTAAAACAGATGTTCCACCTTCGCGCTTGACGGATGGGTCAGGCGAGGTCGGCCGCCATCTTGCAAGATTCCCGCCAATCGGTGCGTCCCTGGGGTGCCTGTCAACGAAACAAGCGAAACAATTACCAAGCTCGTGACTTTGTAAACAGCGCAGGTTAAAACTGAGAACGTTGTAATTAGAGAAGGATTTTGTTAAATAAGCTCTCTGTTGAAATAACAGAAAAGATAAATAAACTGAAATCTGTGCAGTGACAATTCACTCATAAATGACGCCTTACAAATCCATGGTTGTATTGAAATCATACCCTCGTTCTTGCTAAAAGTTGTAATGAAAAAGATACTTCGAACAAACAAGTCATTAGTCAGAACGTAGTAATTATACTAGCGGATCAAAATTGTGCCGTGGCAGCTTCCAATCATTTTGAAATGCACCTGTTCGACCCAACTTTCCTTCTCAATTTTAATGAAGACGTTTTAAATCCCGCAGGTGTCCGTGACTCTTTGATCCCGAATCGGCTTATTAGGTTGTTTAATTCAGTATGCGCTTTGTTTTCTTCATCCATTTTTTGTCCCGCAAAATAACTTTATTGTCTCTGTTACAATTTATTGCGGTACAAAGGTGCATTATAAATCGTGTCAGTCCGTTTTAACATATGTACGTAATTAAGTTGTAAAGTCCTAAATAATGTTTTTATAGCTATCAACGGAAAGGTGAATTGACGAAATACCAACAGCTCACAGCCTTTGTTAGCGCTTTGTTTTTTTTTTTATTTTAATTTCTTCTAAACAATAGACGCAAATGAAGCGTGCAACGCGGTTTTGTTCACTAAAAACCGAGAGCAAATGAACCAGGCAGTATGCAACCGAGTCGCATCGGCATCTTGATCTATTTTTTAGTCTGACAACTTTTCGAGCAGCGATGGCTCCGACAACCAGAGAAACATCGTTTTGCGTTTCGAGTTTCGAATACTCATTGACGTTATCAACATTCCCGCTTTTTAAAACTAAAACAGACGCTTCGACGTTTTCCCTTCGCTTCGAAACAAACTCAAACCAAGTTTGAATAAGCTTCAATTTTGATTGTTCATATCATTTCTTTTGTGGCACATCGGTAATGACAACGTGGGTTCCTTTAAGATAATACATGAGATTCGGTTTGAAGTTCTTGTCGATACGTTCACGGCACTGTCGTCTTTATTCACGCTCAATTAGAGTTCGACATCGGTTGATTTTTTCTCTATTTGATCGGTTCCTCGAGGCTCGAAATAAAAGTTATTGGATGATCCCTGATTAGATGATTATCGGACCAAAGTTGCGTTGGATCGTGGCTCTTGTACGAACATTTTATATGGTAATTGAAATGTAATATAAGCATTCGCTTTCGAGACGTTCGTTATCAGTGGTTTATGATGATCAGTATCGGTAAGACGAGTATCTGGCAAGCGTGAACTGGACACGATCATCGCATGTAAGGCCCGGGCAAACGAGAATCATTATGATAAACATGATATCGATTACATGAATTTTAATAAGGAAATTTTACAGTAAGGGTCTCGATTCAACAATTTCTATAAAGTGATCAAAGCTTTATACCATGTCACAAATAGGCGTAGGCCTAAAAAAGGGGACAATGCAGCGGCAGATGCACCCAAAGACTGCACAATTAATTTTATACGTGAATAAAAATAACGTCTCTATCTGGAGGAAGCCATTTCTCCGAAAATTTGACATGTTATAAATTTTTGTGTGAATGGTTTTTGTTGGGGACTTGCTTCGGTCACCATATGCCGCCATATTTTGTTTGATCTACGCGGTCCAGCTTGTGGACTATTGAACTAAGTCGTACTTATCTACACATAATAGTATAAAAATATGTATACATAATTGTAATTTAGTAAAACAACGTCCCGATGATACAATATACAATATAAACCGAACAAGACATTCTTGTACGATTTTTATCACAAAAAATACTTATGTTAAAAACAATCTTATTTATATTTCCGAAAATTAATGCACCCGAGCGTTGAGTATTGTTTGCTGTAATGTAAATGTAATGTTGTTATAATTCGAACACGTAAATGTCATTATCGTACATTGACAAACAAACAAAAAGCGACAGATGGCCATATTTACCCCACACCCATATTCCACAAAAGACTTTTTCACTCACAAGTTCAAATGGGTCAGTGAAATGAAATCGTTTACAAAAGACGACGAATGTGAGGTGGCCACAATAATAATTTGCAATACAATAAAGTATAAGAATAATCACTCAATAATGCACATGAATTTGTATTACAAATTTTTGTTCTATAAATGTTATTCAATTTCTATTTATTAATTTGCAAAATACGAATAATAAAGGTCATGGCACTTGAGAATTAAATGAAATTAAAAGCCGGTTATTGAGTTACTGATCGGGTGAGTTATTGAATATGAAATAATTTATTTAAGTTTATCAATGTTATTTTCTTTTAACCAAAAATTCTATGATCTTTTACCATTTGCAATCAAAAACTATAAAAGATACCTTTTGGGCGATGTACAATGACAAGTTCTTACTATTTTCGTGATCCACTACACCCAATTTAGTCACTATTAAAGAGTCACTATTAATCACTATTTAGAACCTCACTATTAAAGAGTACCTGAAAATATTCGTGATAGTATGACTATCTTCGTCATCATCATTTCCAACTTTTCTCTTCTGCCCACTGCAGGGTATAATCAGGTATCTTCTCTCTTTTACATCAGTTGTGTCTCACTTGTCCTAATCGGATGCAGGTATTATTTGGCATTATGTGTTAATCATCAGCCCACTTGGCTACTGGATGGTCTAACACTTTTTTTTTTCAACTCTAGGCCACGACTAATTTAAGATTTTACTCCATCTGCTATCACCACATCTGGCTGCATGTCCTGTCCACCGTCATTTAAATCGAGAAATAATTCAGTGAACAGACGAAAATGCTGAATGGGCAACAAATTGATGGCAGCAGATTTAAAGGTGAATGAGGTTTGGGTTCTCTTGTGACAGTTAAAAAATAGGACAAAGTCTACTTTGTGATAACAATCTTAGTGATTCAAAAACAGTTGATCATTATTATTATTATTATTATTAGTTGTTCATTTAGTACTTTTTGCTGCCTATTTAAATACAAGCCATTTAAATGCTACCTCTAATTTTTTTATGGAAGAAGGGGGCAGATGAGCATACAGTCCACCTGGTGGTAAGTGGATACTGTAGCCCATTGGCATGTGCGGTATATGTCAATATTAGTCCAAAATGACAAACATTGGCACACCTCCGGACGCGCTGCCTACCTTTGGAGATATAGGGAATGTATTTGGAAAAAATGTTGGGAAAATGCGGAGGGATAGGATAGAATGGGAATGACCTCTGGCATATCTCACTCACTACCGAAACACGTAGGTACGTATATTGGGGAAATAGGATAAAGTGGGAAATGCAGTACATTTCAAGGTAGCCTTCTGTGAGAGAAGGGTAACGTGGCCAGTCGAGCGCACCCAGCGGCTGTTGGATTACAGCGTGCACTCTCCCTCTCAACAAAATCTACGCTCGGGATCTACGATCAAATCTACAATTTATACGTTTGGAAGTTTATCTATAATTAATTGTCTTTTGCACAGTTTATTTTGTAAAGACTATAAAAAGAATTAAACATTCGACGGAACCATAAATTTTTTGCTACTTTTTGCTCTATATTAATTGCTGTAGAAAATAGAGCCATAAAATAAACTCACACACATGGTCATTTAGGTCACATGGCGCTACCATGAGTTAAGGTTCCTCTGGCGCCCACCATGTGGCGTCAACATAAAAATTAAACAAGGTTTACGATGACACTCCAAAAACAAATAGTAATTTTTTCACCCTCTCGAGAAGATCGTAAAGATCTATTTGTTTGCTGCCACTTGTCCGGATGACGCTACAAAATGGGTACAAAACTGTTTCAGCAACGCGTGGGTGTATTGTTCGATTTTTTGCTGACCCTTCAGATCCCTTTTTAGGGTTTAACAAAGATTACTGTCATCGTTAGAGGAATATTGATTCATTTACTCTCTGCAATTTATTGAAAATGAAGGTGAAATCATTGATTATTGCGTTATTCTCTCCTATCCAACAATATGATCTATTTAGGCCATGACACTATAATTGTAATTAAATTGCCATTATCATGATTTTTAGGGTAGGTATTCAAAGGATTTATCTTTACATGGCGATCAATCCAAACTGTAAATTATGAACAGGTCAAAATTGTTATTTTTTTAACAAAATTACAAAACGATTTGATAATGCGGGGTTTTGTTATATTTAAAATATATTGATGAGATAAATATTCCACTATATGAATAATTACGCAAACCACGGCTGAACATAATCGCAGGATCATAGCGAATAACAAAAAGACAGCATAATATATTCATAAAGCACTCCGCGGTTTGACGGAAACATCCTTTTTTTTTTCAAATAGCGGGAGGAGGTCTATTGAATCTCCCAGTGTCCCCTGCTTTGAATTCAACGCGCATGTGTTTAGTCCCACGAGAGATGCGTCTGCGCACGGACGCTGTCGTTCCGTCGCGTATAAATCGATTCCATCCGTTACCAATTCGTCTGGTTAAAAAGTTTTTGTGAATTAACGTGATATGTGTGTTATGTGCAATGGTGTCTGTGTTAATTTGTCTAAAATATTGGAATGAAAATTTTGAAATGTTTTTAAAATTTTACTAACTAATTGAAGAGACACAATGAGATATTGAGGTAAAGTAGAGGTGTCATTTTTAAAGTGAAATTTTTGTACTCGTACTTCTTAGAAGTGGTTTCTAAAGAGCACCACTTGAAAAACAATGAACATTTTAAGATATTGCGCGTCTGTAGAGCCACTTAATGTCATAAAAATCTTAACAATAGACACAAAAATACTTAAGTTATTACAAATGAATATTGTATTCCGTTGTCTGTTCTTTTGTCGTATATTGTTTAACTGTTACGTAAAATTGATAATTGATTCAAATAAACGTAAAATTAATTTTATTAACAACTTTTAAATTGTAAACCAAAGTCTTGCAAGTATTGGAGCTTCATTACAATATTATTGTTTCAACGTTTGTTTGTATATATCGTATTATATAAATCTTTGGAAAAATTCAGTAAAATTAAAAAAAAAGATAAACTAATGCAATGTTTAACAATATTTGGGTTTCCTATGAAATCGTTATGAAATTTATTAAGCGAAGCCAGGGTGGATCTCTAGTATCTTCATAAAGATTAGCCTCTTAGACTTATAAGGATATAGATGGAATGGCTTATAAGAAAAACATAAACCAAATATTCATGACTACAAAGTACCTACATGTTTTTTACATATAATAGCCATATTCTAAAACGCTTTTTATATCAGTGCGTTCTAGGAATATGACAACTTATCGCTTTGCAACACATTGTGTTCTGTGGGTTTAATAGATACAGTGGTTAGGTATAGTAAATTATTTATGAATTTATCTGAGAAAAGAGACCTTATGATCAATTTTAGTTTCCCAGATAGATAAATATACTTTATTGTACATCGAAACATACAGAGAAACACAAAATACAAGTAATTAGAAGTACAACCGGCGCCCTTATCGCTAAAGCAATTTCTTCCGGGCAACCTTTGCGGGGTAAGGAGAAGTATGTAGGCGAAATATATTACCGACTTACAAATTTTACAAGTAAGTGCGTAGTAAGTAGGTTAGGTACTTTTCGTATTCGTATTCCCTAATAGTTAGGCAAAATAATTCGTATCTGTATTTAAAATTCTCGAATAGAGTTTTTTTGTTATTCGGAACATCCCTAGAATAGATATATAGATTTTTTTATGCACGATGGCGGCAATCATACAGTCCACCTGATGTCGCCATAGACATCCGCGATACATGCCAACAGTAGTCCAAAATGACAAACATTGGCACGCCCCCGGATGCGCTGCCTACCTTTGGAGATATAGGAATTAATTTGGAGCAAGGATGGGAATGGGCTCTGGCACATCTCACTCACTACGGAAATACGTACGTACATTAGGGAAATAAGATTGAGTTGGAAATGCAGTACATTTCAAGGTTGTCAAGATTGCACACCAAAACTAAATATAACATAGACATTGTTAACAATAAAACACATAAACTGTACAAAAGGCGGCCTTATTACTAAACATATAAACCGTACAACAGGCGGCCTTATTGCTAAAAACAATCTCACTCAGACAATATAATATAATTACATAATACAATACATACACATCATAAGTCTATGTACAAAACACATAAAGTAATAAATAGTACAAGGAGTAAGATAACATGAGAATAAAATGAAAAATAGTAATACAAGTGATGATAGAACTGAAAAGAGATATACTTAATATAAACATAGATATATAATCTATATAAAGAAATGTATAAGTAAATGAGATATCAAAAGAGACACTAGAACTAGAACTAAATACTTATTATTTGAAAAGTGAGACTAAAAAATGTCTGTAAGTTATATAAGATTAGGCACTAAGTTAAATAGCATTTTGTAAGTTGACTTTTGAAGTCGGATAAAGATTGAGCACCAGATATTCGGAGATTAATGAAATCTTTGAAATAGCACAGCAATATTTGGTTATTTCATCTTAAATATCAGATTTTCCAGCAAGTTTCTTGAAACAACGAGTTTTTAAGTCGCAAAATCTTAACAAACTAACGACACATTTTATTTCATATAATAATTTACGGCGATTTACAGATCGGTAGTTGCTTACAACATATTCCAGGTTTTAGCTTAATAGTTTCAAATTTTAAAATATTTTATTTGAAATATCATAAATCCCATCATAGATATGTTAGTAACAAACTTACATTGCAGGTTATGTTAGTAAACTAATAAAGAGAGATTAAGGAAAGTATACAATGTACATAGACAATGTATAGATTGGTGGTGGTGTATAAATGCAAATAAATAATTTAGAACAAATTTTTGCAACTATTCTCAATCAATCATCATAATACATGAATTTGCAAAAATTGTAAATTAATGTCAGAAAATTTGGGACATATCATTTTAACGTACTAAGTATCTACGTGTAAGTTACATTAATACAAAACTGATCAGCTAATCACTGTCGTCTCGTCTAACCCTTATAAAATTATCACATGGCCATAACTAGAAGGACTTTTGGCCATTGGCCATGTCTACAAACAGTTATTATAGGTAGTATTTTTTTTTATACTGTACCGTATATAGGTACAGGCTGCCCAGTAAATAGCAGCCAAGCGTGAAACTGTTGATAGGCCAGCTCATGACCTATCAGATGACCGCAATTAATTTTAGTGAAAAGTCGCACGGTTTTCGAGATATTGGGTCATTTTCTAATTTGAAAATTTGTAGTACCTAATCTGCGCGCTTCAGCTACAAATGAAGGAAAATTCACATTCGATTATGTGTTTATTATTCCCGAAGAGTTGTTCTGTTAAATCTAAATCAATAGTTTTTATTTACTGTTATGGTATATTGGAACAGTTTTCGTTTGTCTCAATTTATGGTACAACTTTCATCTATTAATTTGGATTTGACCTTCAATTACCAAAAAATAAATGTATATGCGTCCAACGATGCTATTAAGATCTAGGAATCAGTTAGGCTATAGTTTGTGTTAAATTATACCATACCATCATAAATGTATCTCTCTACTGCTGGACTTCTATATTTCTGCTATACTACTATACTCTACTACTACATATATATATATATATATATAAATATATATACTCGTAAAAAATAGAATAATTCACAATCGGTGCTAAAATAACAAATTAAAAAATGGTGACAGGTAACGAAAACTTTTTATACTTGTATTAATATTAACTTTTGAAAAGACCTTAATTAATAAAGACCTGGTAAGATTTTCATTTGAATTGTATACTTTAATTATAACGTTATTGAACTGAATAAGCAAGTTTTCTTATTATTGTTGAGTCAAAAGTGTTAATAAATGAAAGTACCGAACTTGATTATTCAACTCAAAGCAAAAGTTTAATCTCAAAGTATAATATCCAATAAAAATAATACTTTGAAAACAAAATTTGCTGGAATAACAACTTAATTGTTCCAGTTCAAAATGAAGTTGATTGCTTAATCAAGACGAGAGTTTGCAGTAAACTATCATTATCTCTCCATTAATCTGAATTTTGTGGCATAGACGTAAAACACTATTATTAACTTTATAAAGTTATTATTACCTACACATTAATCGACTTGTTATGACGGAAAACGCATTACCTCTCTTAATAAAGCACGGTGTGGATCTTATTTAAATAGATCATCAACACCTCCATTTTTTTATTATAAACTCATCGATGCGTTTACCCTACACTAATTTACTCC
Organism: Sesia bembeciformis; assembly: GCA_943735995.1. Taxonomy (NCBI): domain Eukaryota; kingdom Metazoa; phylum Arthropoda; class Insecta; order Lepidoptera; family Sesiidae; genus Sesia; species Sesia bembeciformis. The sequence continues at coordinate 3,127,219 of OX031042.1, forward strand.
ATCAATCATTCAAAGAAACGCAATTTCTGAAGCCATATGCCGGGATCTTTAAATTTCTACCTGAGTCTTGTAAAAAAAGGTGACAATAACTTCGACATGCCAGTAAACTATAAGACATAGTAAGACATCTCAATTTATGGAGTCGACTTTACAATCTGTTGCAGTTAAGGATCTAAAGAAAAAAATTTGTTCTCGGAAAGCCTATGATATCGCGGTGACAAAAGTTTTGAACTCAATTATTATCTCAGTGTATTTATGTCTTCATCAAAGCTGTTTGATGCTACCGTCCCCTACATTTAATTTCGAGGACCGTGGACCGGTAATATGTTTTGGTAAATGAAACTCTATGGATAGAATTTCATCGTTGATGCCATCAGGCCACGGCTCATTGGCGGCCGAACCCCCGTCTCCATCTCACATTCTTGCATGCTCAATAAGGTTATAACTCACTGACTGACTGCATCAGATAAACTGTCTAGATACAGCCTTCGAAGGCAAGAGACTTGACAACTCATTCTATACTAAATTTTCAAGTCCACAAAGTGTGAACAGTAAAAGATAAATTATTATACAGTAAAGGCGATTTTTATAGGATCAACTCCCCCAAAAATTGTGACTTCTAAGAAGTTATAGATGCTTATCGATTTTTCGCTTTGAGTTTCGGCACCGCTAACGAAGGTCGGTTTGGTACCTGTTTTGTTTTTTTGTTTCCTCCACAACGTCAGTGGCGAGCACCCACACGCTGTCATGATGTGTGAGGGAGATAGTCGATTATCGATGGCCACCGATGCCTGTCAACAGAAATTTCGGCACCGAAATAAATTTTCCAATTGTCAACGTACAATTTTTTGTTACGTAGAAGTAATAAGATTTAACGTTCGATTTAACGTCAGTAAACGCAACGATCATTATAAGAGACCGTTCCGTCAGCTTATGTATCGATTGATCTTTATTGCATATGAGATGCGATGACAGATACAGTCATGGTAAACTCCAAGACAAATCCAGTTTTTTTAACTTTGACAGACGGGCGCCGGTCACATCGAAAATATTTATCCAGTTTTTGTACCGTTATCAGTTTGACACGGCCACGTACAGGAGGCTTTATAAAAGAAACGTCCGCATGTCAAAAAACACCTAAGTGATAAATGCTATCTCCATAATCCGACTCCCAACCGTTGTTAAGCTTTGCCCCAACACATATGTCGCGCGAGTTAACGCTCTTTTGTAAACCGTATCGAAATTAAGATAATGGATAATGTCCGTCGATATTTCTACTTTATTATTAGCCTCGTCCTTCCTACACCAGCTGTCGTGTTTTGTTATTTTTTTCCATAGAGGAGTGGGCAGTGACCGGCCGTTATAGATTGGTGCGGTCCCATAAAAGTAAGCAGGTAATGAGTTTCGAAATTGGTAATGACTATATAAAGTTCATAACGCGCATGTAGTTTGATACCATAATTTTCGTTACAAATTCATATCCTGCGCATTGTCTAGTTTACGGTGTGGAACGGGATTGTTGCTTGTCAATATTTCCGCTGCAACATTTTTCGATTATTTTTAAGATCAGAAAAACATGTTAAATAGAACTATTAGTTTTTTAGGATTATTCCCGTTGTCCATCCCATGGTAATTACATATTTCTCTTAGCCACTCTAAGAGCTGCGGGGTGGCTAAGAGGAAACATATAATAAAACTGTAGAACCAGCGTGTCTGTACATTGAATATATTTACCAAAAACTGATTGAGGGTGATGAAGGAAGAGTATATCAGAATACAAAAAGATGATTTTGAAAAGTTCGAACACGCTAATCTCCGAAACTACTGAACGGATTTTTATGGGGCTTCCACAGATTAAATTAAGCTTAGCTTGGCGCTTCGAATAGGCTTTGTTTCATCAAAATCAGCCGACGGGAAGAAAAGATGCCATAAACAAAGCTTTATAAATCAAACTAAAATTCCACGCATAAGAAGTCGGGGGCACAGCTAGTCTATATACATATAATAAAAATGTAACTGATCGCTGTCTGTACATGGAAGATATATGAGAAAAATATTATTGGGGGCCTTTATCAACGCAATAGAACCCAAAAACAATGATAGTTATAATTTTTGTCTGTTTGTCTGTGCGTTTGTGGGCGCTAATCTTAGAAACGGCTTAACCGATTTAGGTGCGGTTTTCACTAATGTATTGTGGTAAGCTTCACTTAAAATTTAGTGTTTGTTTTATTTGAATCAATTCATAAATAAAAAAGTTATATCAATTTAAAGAATCACGTCGAACATTTGTTCGATAAAAATGCTATAAAATGTTTATAAACTAAAGTCTACGCGGGCGAAGTCGCGGACAACAGCTAGTTATAAATAAATGTTGTTTCTTGGATATACTAAATAATGAGCACTCGTTCTCTGTTGACAGATGTTTTAATTCAACTGAAATACCCATGTCTTTTTTTTTCCAATATTTCCCCTGTCGGATTCCCCCGAAATACGTTGGCAAGTGTCGTACCACATCGAATTTCATTTGTTTAATTGTGCAGCCAAATATTTGTCCCGATTCTGGCGATGTCGTTAGTACTGTCAATACGGCACTAGGACAACATGACGGTCACCCGTGTCGAAATTGGATTTTGGAACTTACAGTGCAGATTTTGAATGCAGTTTTAGATTCGCGGACTGAAACAAAATTGTGAGAGGTAGAACACGATTGTACAATTTTCAGCTCGTAATCAATTGGGACGTTGCTAATTTCTCCTATCACGCGATTCAATTATACCGGTAATGTATACGCTTGTATGAATGTTTCCTTTATTGTTTCCAATATTAATTACGTAAACTTCACACAAAGGATTTCAGTTAATTGACTTGTTTTGAACTACTACCAACTATTGATATTAAGTCGTTCAAAACGTGGGATGGTGGTGGAATTTTTGGCTAAAACTTATCAAAACTTCAATCGATATAATTGAAACGTTAATTAACTTTGACTTTGGTGAATTTGTTCCGGTAATCCTTTTCACGAGATCATTTCGTCGGTATTTGCCACGAAGCTTGTAATCGCATTTGAAGTTATACTAGTTGTAAAATTTTTATTCCTCAATTTTATCTGAGATACCTTGGTTTACAATCCATTTAAGTGTTCTGACCATTGACCGCGGTTATACGTAGGCACTTTCTGCTTTCCATATTTTATCGTGTGGTCATAATTTTGTGTTGTTAGCCGTACTAATAAAAGTCTCAGATTTATTTATTGATCATGAAACACAAGTATGATTGTACGTGCATAAGACATTATAACTTTCTTTATCCCTATATGCTTTTTAAGGCAAGGAACCTTGTATTTCGTGATCAAAACTTTAAGGACTATTTATTTCATAAACCTCTGTTACGGTGGCGACATTTTGAACAGTTCCAAAGTTTCCACAAACATGTGGCTCTCTATGCTGATGTTACAATAAATCGTCTGTAAATGGACGAGTAGTTTCACAATAAATATCTGATCTAACACCGTCTTCCTGCCCACGCGCATAATTCAGAGAGAATTATTGGTATAAATTAAATAAACATATCAAGTGAGACATTTACAACGAATGTCCGAGTCGCCGCGAAATTATTTATAGAAATTGTAATGTACTAGGACGAGGATTTTAATTGGGTGCGTGTGATTTCGCAAGCCGTAAATTTAGACCGCAAACGTCTCCCCAACGCAACTGAACGTTTAACAAGTCCCTATTTTTGTAAATAAAGAGACTGTTAATTTTATTCTAGATATCTTTAGCAGTATTCCTATAAACTAACTAAATTAATGTTAATAGTATGCAACTAAATACAAAACACTACATAGTGCTCATATAGCTATTAAGTAAACCAATTTATACATTCGATAGAACAAACCATAAACGAACAATTACGACGACTAACACAATAAATTTGCAATAACATTGGCAACTAAATATACAATAGTCTTTAGTTATTATAGCCGTAAACTATTTGATGGTGTTTTCTGAGTGGGTGTTAAATCTCTTTTTGATTCTCTTACGCCTAAACGAACTCGGATGCGATAAAAAGCAAGATTTTATGATACGGGAATCTCTAAAACATTGTACATCTTGGGTGGTCAAACAACAGGGTTAAGTTGATTTCTTGGTCTAATAAACGCTTGACGTGTACTTTGTATCAGCCGGTAAGCCCTTTTACTTTGTTTTGTTAGGTATCGTTAAAATAAAGCGGTGTCGAAAAACGGATTTATATTTAAATGCGGCAAGTATTAAAACAACACTCGAAATCAACCATCTAAATTATTGAGTTTCTGTATTACAAGAAAATGATTATTATGCAACTTTATTATCATATGCCGATCTAATTATATTATATCTGCTATTTTGAATTTGGTTAGCCAATTCAAATGTGGCTTAAGTTACAAATTCTAATTCTATGAATGTAGTTTTTAGAATAATTTCAAATGCTAGCATTACACAAACATTATGTGTAATGCTAACATTACACATAATATTTCAGACATCAAAACACGCTTGTAAGTTTCTACGAAAGTAAGACCCGTAGTCTCCGCCGTCATGTCGACATGATATTTCATCTCCGAGACATCTGTCACGAGGAACCAGATCAAGTTTGTCGCTGCCTTATTAATTTCCCTTTGCTCCCGTTTATTGACTGTGATTGGATTATTTCCGTAGCAACTTTCTTCCAAAGCGTTTTAAAATAACTTTAGCTCCAGCAGTTTTATTTCAATCTTGTTATTTATTTTAATATCTAGTTTGTAGCTATGCTTGTTTTCTTCTTTCACTGCAATCGTTGAGAGATCAACAAGCGTCCACATTGATATTCATATTTCTTATAGTTTCAGATTTAAGTCCAACCTTTGTCTATATGGTCAATTCAAAATCAGAAATCAATTAATTATTGTATGGAAATATTTGTAAGTGTATTGATGTATTCAGTACTGATATGGAATCGACGCGAGCTATTTGTTTTTCGTCTCTCTATTTGTTCTCTCATAAATCATTTGTCTTTCTATTCATCGCACCTTTTAACTTTTGTTCCATTCAATATCTGTTGACGTATTGATTTTGATAATAATAATGGTCATTGACATTCATTCATACTTACTCACTCATCCAGTCACATTACTATCAATATATTTTATCTATCGTTGGATCTTGTAGGTAATCCTTCAAACGTGTTCATATCTCTGAAAAACAACAAGTAACTTCAAAGGAAGTTTGTATGCAAGACATAGGAAGTCCTAAGAAGAATTTTTAGTAGCAGAACTTTGATAATTACTAGTGAAATTACCTACTTAAAAATGTACACTGTTTAAACGCAAAAGTCTAATGCAAAGATTAAAAGAAGTTAGAAATAAGGAAATATGCAAAGCCGAACAATACATAAGAACATACTAAAGACAAAAGTTCCAACAAAAGAAAATACAGATAACAAAACAATTAAGTCCTCAACGAAAAACTTTTCGCAAACTCCGCAACTAAATACGACGAAAATCACTTAAGACCCTTAAGACTGAGCGTTACAATCCCTCCTAAGTTTTTATACTTTGGCAAAAAGAGGCAAGAACGGTGGTTGAGTGTCATACATTTTGATGCCACCGTTTTTGTCTCCCCTCGTTATTGTTCACGCAAAAACGCTTGTTGTTCGCCTGTCGACGGTTTTTGCTAGCCTGACAAGTTACTCCGCGGCCCAACTTTAATTCGTCTTGAATAATTACATCATTATTTGTCTCGTTTGTTTCCTGACTAATTATACAATATTTACGATTTAAAAAGGGACGCAATTTAAACTTGATGCCCAGGTCCGAATTAAAATTGGCCAATTCCTAACTTCTCGTAACCAGCTCAAAGCGTTTGTCCCCTCCAACAAATTACGCCATAAATCTGCCTCTTAAATTGCGTTGCAACTAACTTTTTGGAAAAGGACGCTTTCAGTAATTGGCTTTTATCCAAATTAGCAGGGCCTTAGGAAATAATAACTTTCATAATCTCGATGAAACATGTCAGCGAGGATGAAACAACGAAATGAACTGTCAACTGGGACGTCCAAATCCAATTATTCTTGGGCTAGCAAATGCGAAGATTCAAATTAACCTCGCCTGCCTTTTTGTGCAGACTATCACTGGATTCCGCGAAGTTTTTTTCGGTTTAGCTGTTGTGCTCGTGATTAATATTCTTTTTTGAGACGAGAAATGTTATTAAACAGGGATTTAGTCGCTTCTGCGTTCCCATTTATGGAATGAGTAACAAGTCGGATACAACTCGACGTAATTTTTCTAAAGGTTTCTTTCAGTTTAAAATTTACAAATAACAAATGAATAGTGAAAGACTTCTATATGAGGAATACAACGAGTAAAAAATTTCTAAAATAGCTACATCGGTAACTCTCTACTCCACATTCTCATTGAATAAGTCCTTTTAATAAAACCGTGGGTATTTAACTGTTGTTATCTGAAATTCTCAGTTGTGATTAAATTAATATTTCAGTTTGAGGTCATTAATTTATATATGATATTAGGCTATATGTAACACGACCTCACATATTTAGTTCATATATTATTCTAAAGTTTGATTTAAGTTTTAGGTGTTAAGTTTAAAACTAGTATTAGTGGAATATTTGTCCTATTTGGACAACAGGTATAGATTAATTGAGACGGGTAAGTTTAGATGCAATTTTAACTTAATATATTTTGTTTTATTCTCCACATTTCTATACTTATTACGGTTAAAAACATTTTCTTGACTACGTTTCTAGTCGATATACTGTTAGTATCTTTATTATATTTATAGTATTTTCACATTATATTATTTAGAGTATTTTTAAACTAAGTAATCACAATGTTTAGTGTAATTTAATGTAAAAATATAATAAAAAAATAAATGAGAAACGCACCAAGTAAAACATATGAAAAAATAAAGAGAGTATTAATGTGAATGTTAGCCAAATATACTTCCTTCGAGATTAATTGTCTTTAATTATGTCGTAATTGTATAGATTTTATCGTCTGCGAACACAGTCAATTTAATTGCACTAGTGATGGCCACTAATGCGAGTCTAGGGCCGTAGTGAAGGGCGTAGGTTTCAACTTAGTGGACATTTATTGCTTTGCCTTATACTATCTCAAGGTTCCTGCTGTGATTTTACGACATTGATTCATACCAAATTAATTTATGAATTGATGTATAAACCAGAAGATGAGAAAATATAATAATAGAACATATATTTGTATAAGAAGATGTAGTTATACTATAATATTCCATATACTGAAATATTCTCAAAAAAATACACTCTCTGATAAAGTAAAACATAGTGAGGAAAGGCACGTGTGTAATAATAAAAAAGCTGTGTCGTGTTTAATATCGTTAAATCCACATTGGAACCGTGTTGTAGATTATTGCCCGAACTAGCTTGCGAGCCGCCTTCTTTGAGACATTATTAACTCATATCGATTTTCGAATATATGCATCTTTTTTTTATAATTATTTCATTCTTTCTATATACATATATGTATTAATATTGTTTTTGCCTATTATAAAATTAAATGTAATCCAAATCGCATATACTGATAACCTCGACAACACCGACGTAGAGGCAAGTTGAGGAGGGGATGGGTTGCGAGATGACTTAGATGCATACCACAAAACTTGGCGGAGTATAAGCACTGGGCAGGACGGTCTGGCATAAAAGCGGCCTTTGCCCAACAGTGGGTCACAAATCCAGACTAATTATATAAACACTAATTTTCTATGTACTAAATTGTTACTTCCAAGTACGTCCAAGTAAAATAAATCTTACAAATCACCTCCTTTTTTCTGTCAGAGGTTAAAAATATTAATATCTAACTTCATTAAATCAATCAAAACCCCAATCAGTGGGTAATAAACAAGTCGTCAATCAATTTTGATTTATCAGAGTTTGTTTTTAATTACGAACTCTACTTTGTTAAGCGCTCATCTGACTCGGAAAAATTTGCTTACCCGTAACGTTTATTACGTTGTACGTTTGTTAATTAAGTATTTAAACAGGCACTCAATTACTGTTACGGTAATCAAGCTTCCTCGAGCGAAAATAGAAATTAATACAGAATATATTGGAAGTATATTTTGCGTAGTTCATTATAATACTTATTATATATTATACTAGCGGTGCTCGCGATTTCGTGCGCGTAGACATTCGAGTGTTTAATTCCCATGGCAACTTTACAATTAATCTGGATAAAAATTTTGTACATTAAATGTTAATGTTTAATGTTCATAATATTTTTATGTAAATATAGATTGACATGTACACATATATTTTTTATGTATTATTAATTTTCCTTTATAATCCATGTATGTATTTTTATTATCTTACCTTAGGTTCGACTATTATTTATTGATCTTGTGATAATGGTAGGTTTGAACATATCATTGACGTAGTTTTAGGCGAAAACCTGCTAAAGTAAATAACATTATTTACCTTGTTTTACTTAAAAGCTTCATTCGTAACATCTACTGCAGGCTCCTGTGAAGAAGGCTGCTAGACTGCAGCTCACTTTCACTAGAATAAGACTTCTTTCTGTTGCGTACTTTGCGCCTTAGTGTATTTACACTTTTTAAGTTATTCATCTGAAGAAAACTTGTTAAATTTTGTCATTTTCTATTTATCACTAACAGAACAATGCGCGCACGGCAAAAAAGGAATGACGGTTGACAGATGACAGCGCAGAAGATACGCATTGCGTTTTTAGCTTTCTTCTGGTTTCCTCTTTCACACAGAAGACTACCTTGAAATGTACTGCATTTCCCACTTTATTTTATTCCTCCAATGTGTACGTATGTGTTTCGGTAGTGAGTGAGATTTTCCAGAGCCCATTCCCATCCTATCCCTCCCCATTTCCCCGACCCTTTCTCCAAATCCATTCCTATGTCTCCAAAGCTAGGCAGCGCATCCGGGGGCGTGCCAACGTTTGTCATTTTGGACTAATGTTGGCATATATCTCAGATGTCTATGGGCTACAGTATCCACTTACCATCAGGTGGACTGTATGCTAGTCTGCCGCCTTCGTGCATAAAAAAAAATCGTGACGCCAAAGGGTGAAAAAAGGGTAGGTACCTACTATATATGACCATTAAAGGAAATCCGAAATATAATGGCGTTTCTAGCGTTTTAAAAAGAAAACAATTTATTCTAGGACTACTGGTCGAGACGGGTTTTGATTATTTATCACTTCAAGTATATGGAGTTGTACGCCTCTTAATTAATGTGATAATTAGTTGAATAAAGATATGTCGCTGTCTACATTCGCTGTCTCAACGCCTACCTCATTTCTGAGATAATTATCACCAAAGTAAGATAACTAAATAATTATTCACAATATATAAACCGCTCGTATTCGTAATAAATAAGATCTGTCTAAAAACAAAAGCGAAGGTTTCATTAAAATAGATTCATTAATTCGAGATTAGGTACGTTTCGTGCAACTCGTGAGCACTTGTCTGCTTTGCTTGTAGTGGTAATTGTTCTATTGAATAAGTGAAACGAACTGCATATAATATGTTGTATGCCCGTTGATTGCCTGGAAGAGATCGCTTTAGCAATAAGGCCGCCTATTGCATCTGGATGTGTTATATCATGTGTTTAATGTAATTAATTTAGTTACAGCAAGAATGAAGGAAAAGATTTTCATTCATTCGTTAATTCGTTGAAAAGTTTGCATTTGTATGCCTTTAGTTTCAATATTTCGATGTTTGCCGAATTACTAGTTAAAAAATCAAATTTTGTATTTTATAACGTTAAGGATGTGCCTATATAATAAATAAAAGTTTTATCCTATTCCACCAAAATACAAAAACTATGATCTCTTTCCGAATCCTCACTTATTCGTGAAATATAGAGTCGAACTGATTCGGCTGTTTATCGCACAACCAATAATCGCCGTAACTTCTTCAGGGCGTAACTAAATCTCACTTTGAACGTAGTTAGCGCACCAGGAAAACGACTAAAAAGACCAATAAATCAATCCTAAGCGCTGGTAGCGCTTAAATTCGAACGGTGACAAATGGTGCAACTATAGACATAGTGCATATAAGAAAGTGCAGTAAGTACACTCTTCAATACAATATTAAAAATCAAATACTGTATAGAAAAGTTCAAATTCATTAAAATAGTCCACTATTATCGAAATTATTATTTAAAGTCGTAATCTCAATCATCAAATAAAACACATGATAATATTGTCTTAATTATTAAACCAAAAAGTACATACATATTTTTATAGGACTTACTTATTACTACAACTATTTCAATAAGGTTTTAATTCACATAAAAGGGTAAGCCTTACCCGACTGCAAAAGTAATAATCAAAATGTCTAGTGTATTTATTTTTCAACAATTACAACATAAACATACATAGGTAGGTAGGTAGGTACCTATGAAAGAGATTTTATAGGTACTTTTTATATTGTTAGATCTCGTTATCGACCAATCAGAGACTATTTAAAGCTCTGTTTTAAAGTTTATAGCATTTTGTTTTCCTTAAAGACAGTGAACTCACTAGTCTGTAAAGTTAGAATTGTACTGCTTTATAATTTCCCATCTAAACAGCAGCTCTGTGTGCTTGTGATTCTTTGTGGACGTTTGTGTAGAGTATTTCTACCGTTTGCTAACTTTTCCTCTGCTGCAGACATTACTTGTAGATGGTATGGAATAATGATGTTTTTCTTTCTACCAAAAATCTGATTCGCCCAAATAACTTATACGATTGATGAGACGCTGCTGGAGACAAATGAAAAACGGATGTCTTTGCGCTGCCCTTGATTACTACAGAGTAGAGGCGGTGACAGATCCTTCACGATAAGACAAAGAATCTTGCTGTATTACAATTATATATTATTTCTAATCGATTAATTAGAGCATTATAAGCTAGTTACTTTAATAAGGATTTCATCAATTATGTTTTATTGTGATTAAGCTAGTGTATCTAAGAGTTTAAAAAATAACCGGGTTATATAATATCTGCATTTTGCCTGTGTCATTGGTTATGACCCGAAACCCCCCGTGATTGCAAGAGGAAGCTTGTGCCCTAGGATATTAGACTAACAATAAATCCTACACGAATATAATGTAATGATTATAATAATATATGTAATGTAATATAATAATATATGTAATAAGGCTGTACGTTTCTATTATTTCAAATAATTTCACTACTTTTGCATTTGCATAGGTTCTTATGGATTACCATTATTATATAACTACAAGTACCAATTGGTTGGATTATTATGAGCCGATGATCGTGTGTGATGACGAGTCTTGGAAGAGGCCTATATCCAGCAGGTGGGAGACATAGGCTAAACGTTTATTTATTATTAAGTCTTAAATTTCTGTCTATTATAACATTCTTTGATTTGCATTTTTTTTATGTACGTAAGCGGCAGACGAGCATACAGTCCACCTGATGGTAAGTGGATACTGTCGCTCACAGACATCCGCGATACATGCCACCATTAGTCCAAAATGACAAACGTTAGCACGCTCCCGGATGCGCTGCCTACCTTTGCAGATATAGGAATTGATTTAGAGAAAGGGTTGGGAAAATGGGAAGGGACAGGATGGGAATGGGCTCTGGCACATCTCACTCACTACCGGAACACGTACGTACATTGGGGAAATACGATAAAGTGGGAAATGCAGTATATTTCAAGTATAGCAGTACATCTGCTATACTATCACTAAATGACCCCAAGGTTGGCAGAAAGACAATGGCGCTAAAACATTAAACCTGCCTATTATTAGAACAATAAATTATAAACAAAAAAAAAATCCATAACTCATGTTCGGACATCATTGCACATAGTTTGAAAACTAAACTTTTTAAACTAACTACATATTAAAACTTAACTAAAACATTATTAATTTTACCGCGTACTTTCTACTCTCTGAATCTATAACTCATCTGTGCCAGGTGCAACCACAGTCCTTATTCAAACTTCGCGGAGGTCTCGGTTTTCCTAAATCCATGTCGACCTCGTCACGTGGCAGAAAAACTTAGATTTACGACTTGCGATACTTTGCCAAGGAAAAAGTTGCTGTTAGCGGTAGGATTTTTGAACGGAGCTCTGGGAATGTTGAAGGGGACTTTTTTGTTGGATCACAAAGTTAATCGATAGTATTCTTATTAGGTGACTAATACTGGATAGGAATTGATCAAAATTAGCTAGCTATTTCTGTTAAAGACAAAGTCACCATTGAAGCATGTTATTGAATAGTGGCAAAAATATTATTGTTAACGACAAATTGAAACTAATACTCTTAATTCTCTTTTACTCTTTTCACGAGCGGTGATAGGTGATCACATTCGTGTGATCACATCTTTTTAAGTATCGATTTTAAAAAAAATTACATTATCTCGGCGGTAAGGAATAAGAAACCTTGTTGCTCTAGAAATAAATATGAAAAAAAAATCGTGAGCATTACGGCCTTACCAAGTGATTTATTAGGGCAGGCCTGTCCCCTGAAGATTTTTTTTTATAGAAAAAAGGTGGCAGACGAGCATACAGTCCACTGATGGTAAATGGATAATGTCGTCCATAGACATCCGCGATACATGCCATCATCAGTCCAGAATGAGAAACGTTGGCACGCCCCCAATGCCCTGCCAACCTTTGCAGAATAAGGAATGGATTGGGAGAAAGGGTTGGGAAAATGGGTAGGGATAGGATAGGATGGGATGGGAATGGGCTCTGGCATATCTCACTCACTACCGAAACAGTACGTATATTGGGGAAATATGATAAAGTGGGAAATGCTGTACATTTCATGGTAGTCTTCTGTGAGAGAGGGGTAACGAGGCCAGTCGAGTGCGCCCAGCGGCTGAGGGAATGCAGCGTGCACTCCCCTCCTGCCTATAACGTGGAACGTTATAGGCTGATACAACAATACTCTTTATTTCACATACGACAAACTTAACATAATGTACCGACTTATCGCAATGTTGGATATATATTTCAGGCAACCATGGGATAAAGATATGAACCAAAGAATAAAGGTAATGCAAGCAGTTACATAATAAATAACTAAGTATAAGTAGTAATAAAATAAATACATAAATACATAATACATAATTAATGTACAATAATCTATAATATGTATAATAAAGAGAGAGTGCGAATTTTGTGAGTTTGTGTGTATGTGGAGGGTAATCTCCGGAACCACTGCACCTATTTGAAAAATTCATTCACCATTTGAAAGGTACATTATTCCAGATGGACATAGGCTATATATTATGTGCAAAAAAATAGTCGGGCATGCAACGCATGCCGGACACAGCTAGTAAATATATAAACCAGTTAAAAATGAAAAGAACAATATGTCGGATAATAATAGATTGAAATGATGTACGTAACTGAGCAGCCCAGAAATGTTGATGAAAATGTTGATATTGCATTTTAGTAACAGAAACAAAAACTCCGCGGACATAGATACTCAACTTTGATCCACGTTAAAATATCTCGTAATTTATAAACAGCTAAATTTCAGAAACTAAAATGTATAATATTCAAAATTCTGTAAAACTTCTGCTTTGGGAGTTCGGTCCAATTCGGCTAAAAGGTCTGCTTACAGTTTTCAGTATACAGATGTTCAGTTTTCAAACTACTTTGAGTTCGGCTTACGTTGAAATATTCCTTAACACAATACTGCACATTATCGTACAAAAGGCGAGCTTCATGCCTTATTACGGCATTCTCTAACAGCTAACCTTTGGATTAAACAGAAAGATGCATTGACAGGTGCGATGACAAGTATTATAATTAATTACATACCTTAAACGACAGCAATACATATAATTTCCTTCAATATACTCAATTATAGTCACTAGACAATAGTTTATTTATCTAAAAGTATGGGCATATAATAATGGTTTTATTTCGATTGAAAGAAGTGGCGTGTAAAATTTCGTCATTCCCTAATTCAATTACCTAACGTACAATAAAAATTGATCAATACAATAACGATGTCCTAAACGACCTTATTTTAGTGTTCATCCTAGTCATTCAATTTCAACACGATACTCGATCGTTTCTTTCTCGCTTCAAAATTCTTCAATCAACCATTTACCTTTTCTCTGTACAAACAGAGGTGGAACCACTGTCACAGAACTCGGTTTTTTATCGTTTACTAAATCACGAAGTCTATCAAAATATTTTTAGACGTACGTGCGTAAATAATCTGTAACAGGCGATGTGCTTGATGTTGTAATTCAAAAGGGCTTTGAACTAGAAAAAATCACCATTCTGTTGCCTCTGTTCAATGCTTCTGTTGGTATTTCTTAAGTAAAAAATTTATCTTTATAAAAAAACATCGAGTTCGTTAAATAAATATTTGTTTTAAACGTATAGGTTGAAGAAATATATTAATTATTTGTTTTGTTGCTACTCTTTAATGCTAAAATAAAACATAACATATAAAAACTATGCTATTGTTAACGTCAAAGTTGTGTGCTTAACAAACATACATAGGGTGATAAGGTAAATTTTGAGATACTCAAACTTCAGAAAGAGAACCTATTTCAGCTGTACCGTTTTTAAAACATAATTTATTTGAAATTCGAATTCCTAAAGCCATTTAGTCAAATAAATTCCTAAAGCCATTTAGTCAAAACGAAAATAATAAAAATGTTGTATTCACTTATTTATTGAATTTCGCGCGCTTTGTATTTAACAATTTCGTAACTTTTCATAAGTAAAATATGTCCTTATTACAAGTACGAATAAGTTATCTCTTTTCGCACTCTATTTATAAACTTTATAATTAAGACACGTTGTATACAAGCTTTATTATGGGACTGAGAACATTAATTAAAATTGTCCGTATGTTCACAAGCGTACATACATATATATCCTCCATGTTAAGTAACCACTCCGCGCCAATAAACACTTATGGGAGGTACGGTCTAAGAAACAGTTTTTAGAAAATATATTTAATCTCCTTTTGAGCTGCATCTGAAATATTTTGTCTATTGTTACTTTTTTTTTCCAAAAATTGACATCGAATAACTAGAAAGTCTTAGCTCTAAAAAACAATAGGACAAATCGTTGAAAAGACGCCCAAAATATATTATTGAAATGTGGTATGTTCAAAAAATAAATACCAATTTATTATCACATTCTATTAGATACCTAATAAAAATTCTGAAATTTATTTCTGTTTTCTATTGATTTTGTTTCTAATTAATAGAGAAACCATACGTTTTACCTGTGAAATACTGCTTAGTTTATGTCTAACTACTTATAATTACATATATTTCACTTCCACAATACTATGTTATAGTGCCAGTCTGATCAAGTGTTCACTACTAAATATATAAGCCTTCTTAGCAGAAGGTAGTGAACACTTATAATCATTTTTTAACACGATCTCACTACTATACTCTTTTCTTATCCAGCCATCTTCGCACACAGATAAATTAATAAATTTTCAATTACGAACTTTTCTGCGAACGGTACTCGGAGTGAAATTAAATACATAATGCTATTATCATAGTAACTTCCGTTCCGCGTGTCTCCTTTACGGGATTTATGAAGATGACTCTTTCCTCCATTCCCAGATACTAATTGAGAGTTTATTTAAATATTCAGCTCACTGTAGTAGTTTGCACCAAGTTGCTCTGATTAAGCAAGTAAATTGGCAGGCAAGAGAACCCTTAAAAAATTATAGAAGACAAAAATTACAATAGACCAGCGACTTTATTAAAATGTAGAAAGGTTTCTTTTGCGAATATATTAAAGGTTTCTTGTTGAAAGGTCCTGGACGAAGGATAAGCGGGTTTACAAGGGTTAAACCCTCAATAAGTAAGTGAAATCGTGGGGTCATTATTGCTTACTGGGCAAGTTTTTTCGTTTCTAATATACGTATACCTTCAAGAATATTTGGGCCTTAGAGTTTTTGACAATGTAGACATTTACGATATTTAATGGTGTCGAAATGTAACAATATTTAATAGGGTCACGCCGTAAATGAGATTTAATTTATAGGTTTTAAAACCTATGCCATGTTGAGGAAACCGGTTGCTATTGATTCTATAGGTATATATAAGATATATAAAGGTACATATATCACGAGAAATGTCCTAACTGAACTACTAAACCATCGCGTCTAATTCCATTTCTCTCATACAATGAGATGTTTGACAGGAGGATATGAGATTTGAGATCCGCCACAGTCTTGATTCCTAGATGCTTAAAGGTAGGCAGTGCGTCTGCGAATATGCCTTCATTCATCATTTTTGACTGACGATGGCACGTATCACAGACGTCAATTACAACAAGGAAGTCCGCTTTATGGAAATTGACATCTGCCTTGTGTTAATTGTCTGTTCGTTGTCGTTGTTGTGATTGCTCTTTATTGCACTTATAACGAATTGTTACAATTATAATTATTGCAATTGTTACAATATAACCGTAAGTACAAGGGCGGACATATTATTCCTAGAAAGAATTCCAGTCATCCTTAGAATGCCATTAAAAGCATTCTACAATGTATGATAAAAATAGAAGATATAAATTTGCACATATACATCAATATATAAACACACATGCATAGATACATACACACTTCATATGTATGTATGTTCATATGTCACTTTTTCATAAAACTAATTAATTATTATTAAATCAAGCATTTCGAAGAATCGTCCTTGTGGCGCCAATTTCCACATCGCGATAAATATAGCGGCCGTACATTTCATTTCTGGAATAGATTTTTTTTTAGTTTTGTTGTTGCATTTTCAAACCTTATTAACTTATCCGATGTATGTTTCTGTATTAAATTATAAAGTGGTGAGACTGCTGGAGTAATAATTGGAGTGAACATTGCAATTTAACATGTATACTCGACTCCCACGAGTTGGCAAGGAATACCTACGTTCTGAAAATAGCTACTTGAATATTAATTATTAACTACGTAAGCGTGCTTTTTGATTAAATAAAGTCTCAACTGCTGGATATAGGACTCTCCTGAGGACCACCACCACACATGGTCTTCCGTTCTTCTCATCCAGCAACTACCGGCGACTTTCTTCAAGTCGTCAGTCCACCTGGCCGGAGGGCAACCCACGCTATGTTCCCCGGTACGTGGTCACCATTTGAGGACAGTCCTGCGGCTAAATCAAATAAGTTGTACATTAATTTCTTCATTGTTAGTTGTTTCATTTTAATCTTGACTACCCATTCTTCCACACTAATTCTGGACTGATGTTGGCATGTACTCGTATCGCGAATGTAGGTACATGGACGACATTATCCACCAGCAGCAAGTACGGATAATTCCTAATAAATATTCCTTATAAGTATTTAATAATTTAAGTTATATTTTAAACAATTATACGTACATATAAATAATACGATATTACAACTTCATTCATATAAATATACATACATAAATATAAATTGAACTATTACAAACTTTTTAGTGACGGGAAAAAAATACTTACAATGAAAAGAAAATACTTAAATCTAACACTAATTTAAACTTAAAAACAAACTAATTATTTGCTAGGATCGGTGTTGTCGACCAGGCGCTTTGAGAGGTCCTAAAGGAATATTCATAAATATACGTATTTAGACCACATAACACAATATATAATTAACAGAAAAAAATCATGGTAAGAGATTGAAAACTAAAGTAATGACCAACTGTAGATAGGTAGTTCGCACAACCGGGTAACCGGCATCGAGCTACTCGTCTATTTTCATTCATGTTTACGTCTACAGGACTCCCCGTGCGACGCATTGAGTTTTATTGACAACATAAATACTGAACCGTGAAGACCGTTAACGTTGGAATCGCTAAAAAGAGTAAAACTAGAAATTCCGTCATTATTTTTATGTCTCTTCAGCTTTTGGAGCGCTGAATGACGGTGAAAATTGCGACTTATTTTATTTCTAGCAGTACCCCCCGCGATTTCGTGCGCTTAGACGTTAGAGTATGATTGAATGAATGAATGAATGATTTTTTTTCATTTCATTCCTGTTGTAACTATATATAATTTGATTAAAAATAATAACATATTATACAGAAGTAATAGGCGGCCACTAAACAACAATAGAACAATAATACAATCTTCTAAATTTGTTACATTTATTTACACATCCCGGCCGAAAGTAATACACATCGACTATGATCGGCCAGCTTCGGTTTTGTAGAGCGTCGTCTCTGTCGTAACCGGCACACGACAGTGACGACGCTACACAACCGAAGCTAGCCGATAGTCTCTTTCTAAAGGCCGATGTGTATTACTTTCGGCCGGGAAGTGTACTCCCCTACTACTTCATGCCCTGCATAGTCCAACAGTTGGCTGGGAGATAATGCTGTAAGGCATTAAGTCCGCCTTTTGTAACTATTTACAAAAAAGAGTAAATAAATAAATAAAATAAAAAAAGCTCAGATGTTTAGTGATGTGCTTCGCCATGTTTTGTTATGTGCGTCGAAGTCGTCCTTTCATTTCCTCTGTCTGTCTGTCGGTGTCCACCCTGTGACATCATCCTGTCATTTTCTCTATCTGTCTGCCGGTGTCCACAATAACGTTAAGCTAAAATGGAATTAGACAAGTGTCGCATGCATTCGGAAAAATGATGAAAATTGTGAACGAGAATTACCATACCTTTTTTATAGAAAGACGAGCATACAGTCCACCTGACGGTAAGTGGACACTGTCGTTCATAAACATCCACGATCAGTCCACTTTAACAAACGTTAGCACCTCCCTGGATACGCTGACTACCTTTGGATATTTGGGGGTGTATTTGCAAGAAAAGGTTGGGAAACTGGGGAGGAATAGAATAGGATGAGATGGAAATGGACTCTGGCATATATCACTCACTACCGAAGCACGTACGTACATTAGGGCAAAGGGATAAAATTGGATATGCAGTAAGTACATTTCAAATAGTCTTCTGTGAGAGACCTAATATATAATCAATTTAATTTAATACCTAAATCAAATTAGTTCACAAAAACCTGACCATTACGTAATGCAAAATTTTAATGCAAGCACGTACTCTTCGTACTCAATTCACGTACATGCAATTATAACAGAACTTTCGGAAGACTGTTCCGCCACTTATTAGCATCCGGGTCTAATGGCTTCTTAGGTCTGTGATCACGTAGGGAATACCTTGTGAATTGGCGTCGTTTGAGTTCTTAATTAAGTCTACAGTTTTTAGCTTTGGTTCAGTTTATTCCTATTGTCTTCTTAGTTTGGCTACCACTGGTGGACATTTTGACAATTTTCATTATTGTTTTCCACCAGTTAGATAGGTAACGTTTCTTTGTTGTTGTTCTTTCTCTTATATACGAATATTTCTTTTCTATTCCCCATTCTTCTCAACCGTTTTTTTTCAAATCCTCCTCAAATCTTCAAAGGTAGGTGACGCATACGGGAGCATGCCAATGTTTATCATTCTGTACTGGTATTCTTTAACACCACGTGGACTATTTGCTAGTCTGTTACCTTCTTTAAAAAAAAAAGGTTGTGAATTTAGTGACCAGCTCACAACCGAAAATGCAACTTATTATTATATCGGCACTATATATATATATATATATATATATATTATATTATATTATATTATTGTAAAAGGTAGAGTAAAAGTCGTCATATTATTTTGTCTAATAGTAATAAAACACTAAAAATGTATCAAATAACAGGGACGGCAGTAATAATTAGGAAAGATGTTCTAATGTACCCCATTGATGTCCAAATGATGGTTTTCGATCAATAACCACAAGCGGTGGCCAAACTAATGAGCAACGACGCGAATAAACCCGCTTCGGTCCGATGGTCGTGAGTGAACCAATAGCGACCTCCCAACCGCCGACGTGTTTACGTGACTTGATATTTAAATAACCTAAATTGGAAGAGAAACAGGATTAAGAGGGAATTTGGTATCGCATACATTATTATACTGGTGTAATCTAAGTGTTTACCGAAATTGTAAACAAAATGATAGTATTAATGGAAGTAGTTACGAGTAATCAGTTAACTACTTCCGAAGATTATTTAACGGTTGAAAAAATCATAGTTACCATATACATATATATGAACATTTATGAAATGTGCAAATGAAAGTAATTAGCGCATTCATTAAAAATGGGCAATATCAGATTTCAGAAAATGGTTTTTAGTTTCGCATTCACTGTTTTAGCTTCCGTTATACTTCTAACACGTAATAGTTTTCTTCATATAATAGTCAAGATATTTTAATTAAGTTCCTTTATTAAGCGCAGAAATTCCTTCTATGAGTATAATAAATTTAATGAAAAAAACACCATTTGAATGTCCAACAATTAATACAATCTTTTAAATTTTAATGTAAATAATACTAGTCGTAATATAAATACACGAAATAATACAGAAGTGACACAGAATAAAGAAAATACTAAAATAAAGCTCACCCACTGGATTTAAACTGAGAATAAAGTATTACACGTAAAGTTGCTCTAGTTTAAGATAGCGTGTGCTCCAAGTCTTAATAAACGACTTCTTTATGTTGTTCCGTTTTTTATTAATGTAAATTGTCTCCCTGCGTTCCCGTTCCGCTGGATTTCTGGCATGAGATATGCTGCTCTTAATCTACGACTGTACTTTGTTAAAAGAATGAACAATAAAAATTAAGCATGAATTTAAATACCTCCGTTGGGTGAGTTATTTAAGACTTAAACTGTAAAAAACAATGTTTATATAACGGAACGTGATTAAGATAACCACGCTAACCAATAGAATTAGTATCGTAAGTATTGTCATTAGGTCGTAGATCTACATACGAGGGTCGATCAAAAAGTTTCCATGTACCGATATTTTTAGTTATGATATATGAATAGCTTTATTTTTATTTTAGTATCAAACTCATTGGTCATTGTATATCGACGTAAATCGACGTAAATTTCTGCCTTGTACCTTTTATGTACAGATTGTAATATTTTTTTCAAATTTGTGTGTCGACATGTTGAGAGACAAATGGATAAAACTGATGTTCGCATCGGAATTAAATATTTAATTGTGAAAAAATATCTTCTAAAGAAATTTTTCAAGAGCAACTTTAGGAGTTGACCGCTCCGAGAGGCCCTCCTCGTTTATCACTAATGAAAACGTCAAAGAAGTTGAAGAAATTGTGGTTATTGATAGACGTATGACCATTTGTTTTATAGCCGAGTCGTAGAGATTTCGTTTGATAGTGTGTAATCAATTTTATTGCATGCCTTATTGCAAGCTGATACGAATTTATATTTACGACGATTTGTAACTATGGATGAAACATGGGTAACATTTTGATCCAGAAAGAAAAAAAATAATGCATGTTATGGAAAAACCCATCTTCACCAACAGTGAAAAAAAATCCTGTTTCTGCTTCGAGTGGCAAAGTTGTGGCCTCTGTCTTTAAAAACACTAATGGAATGATGTTCATTGATAATTTAAATTAAGGGGAGACAGTTACCAGTTCATATTATTTACCATTGATACAGAAACTACGCTACGAATTTATAAAATTGAATGCGCATGTGGCTTTTCATCAAGACAAGCCTTCGCGATATATATTGTTGACTGCGAAAGGTAAATCTATACATATAATAAAGTCGTAACAGAACCGTGTCTTTAAATGAAACGGTAGTACATGTGATATAGAGGCCAAAACAATAATCTTTGGAATTTTTGTGTCTGTCTATCTGAACGCACATCACGCATAAACCGCTGGGCGGATTGTAATGAAACTTGGCACAGTTATTCTTATATGCTGGGTTAACATTTAGAGTACTTTTTATCGAGTTTCAATATGAACTTCCCACGAGAATCACAAGTTCACGTGAAAAAGGCGCTGACATCGCTAGTTTTAACTATAAATGTTACTGGACACCGAGTGCCACGACAGTATTCCCGGCAAGATGACATTCGAGACACGTGACCTAAATGTCACGACAGGACTGCAATAACTTAAGAATTTTCCAACGAAGAATCGCGAACGCATTTCAAAACTATAAAAATATCCGCATAAATGGAAAATGTTAAATCTGGAAAGATACCAATATATTTGGCGAACGAGTCATCTCGGCTCTCAAACAAAACGTTCAAGTCAATATGCGGGCATTCGGAATGGTTGCCAAGACTCGTCTCCCCCTAAAGGGGGAACATGTTAGGTACGCGGAGAGGCGTTCCATCGGTAACGAATACCAGGCTTTGGCACCAGAGTTGCCTCTTGGCAAATGCCTGACAATGCCGAGAGCAGTAACAGATCCGTTCGTACTCAAAGTCGCGACACATAATGGTATCTACACCGTAAATGTCGGCGTATGAATGGCGAAAAAATGGGGTTACGAGGTTGTTTTTGTTGTGATGTGTGGAAGGTCGTTTATGAAGGGAATTGGGCTTATTTGTTGATTTTATCTGAATGTTCGTTTTGGTCGCAAATCTGGATTACGAAGAGAGGCTATTGCTTTAAAATGTTGTTCTCGTTGTTAAACATTCGTCCCCGGAAAACTTTAATTATCGTAATTGGATTTACAATTATTGTTTATGCTTCAGGCCCTAGTTAATTGTGCTGTTATGTAAAACAGCTCGAATAAAATCTCTCCCGTTTCTCTCAACAACCATTAATTTTAACAACGTTGACATTCTTATTTACTGTTTCTAATATTTTTTTTTGGAATCTTTTATACTGTTTATATTCTTCATCTAATAAAATAGGTATTATTGTTATAAGTATTTATTATTATAAGTATGTATTATTTCTTAATTGGACCATCTACCCTCATTTGGTCTACAGACTTGTCCATACCACTCAAAGGTTGCCTGGAAGAAATCGCTTTAGCGATAAGGCCGCCGGTTCTACTTCTAATTACTTATACTTTGTATTTCTCTGTATGTTTTGGTGTACAATAAAGTGTATCTATCTATCTATAGGTATTTATTACGGATATAGTCGGTATATATTGAACATAAAACAAAAATGAAAAAATATATCTGAAAATTTTAACAGTTTTGTACTACCTATAACCCTATTTTTCTTTATCCCAACGTTGACGGGAAGAGAATTAAAGATATGTGCACGTGTAATAACTATATGTATGCAATAACGCCTGATAATAATAATAATTATTATTATTATTAGGTTCAGCACTATTTTCAAAAGCATCACAAAACAAATATCTTTGGTTTAAGATATCGTTACCGAATACACGAAACTAAGGATCCGGAGCCTCGAGTAAAGAGGCCGAACGTTTTAGCTTTTAAGAGGGTAAAACCAACTATGTTTACATGTTTGCTCTGGTGTTAGCTGCGTCTTGGCTAATGGGTCCGGTGGCGGCTTTCTTTAGTCCAGTAGCCAACTCCACTCTGCTAATCGCTTGAGCTAACTGTTAGCAATAACACTTGAGAGATGCGCGACTGCGTGTTACGCTAAGATGGCTATTGTCTCTCGGACCACCTACTTGGATGTTCGTATCACAATATCGATTAATTATGAAGATACACGTTACATTGGATTGTGTGGTATTGGATAGATACGCAGTGTTTCAATTAAAGTAAGTTATTTGGTAGGTTTATATCTGATCATTGAGTTTGCTTTTAGTAACACTAAGACTTCAAGAAAAAAATGTTTACCATAATATGTTGTTATTTATACAATGTGGTTATTTACTGTTGTTTTACACTGACAATTGACTCAAACGTATAAGCATAATAATAATACTCTTCAATCAAAGACAGCATTATTACCTTTTTACTTATCGAAATATATAGTGGAATATTATTTAGGATCCGCCATCTTTGATTACATTCATTGATTTCCATTCATAAATGCTATTTAAATGTAATCACGACCTAAAATTCGTTGGCACTTTCTAACGAGTTAGATCTTCTAAATACTAGAGAAAAAAATAAAGCAATTATTAATTACATATGCAAGTATCGTTAATAATAGCGTTATTAATAATACGAAAAGTAATACGTAATGTTAAGTAAAGTAATACGTTGGGTTTTATTTCTGGTTATCCAAAAATAAAACCCAAATCATATCACCTAATTACATTTTAAATATTTATACCAATATTCCAATTTATACCAATACGAGACGTAAAACTTCATTTCAAGAGGCAAACATTTTGGAACAATGCTTTGCAAAATAATATTTACCGAATAAACATGTACCAGTTCCGTTGGAATATGTCCCAGAAAGCTGAATAGTAACAGGTCATAACACCCCGCCTTTCTCGTCGAGTACATTACGCATTGCATTTTTATCGACTGTAACAGTTGGTGCAAGTGGAAATATTTTTTAAACAGTTCGTATTTAGAAAGCCAAAAAATGTCTTTGTGTTCCACCAGATTTTAACATTGTATTTGCACCAAATTTAATGAACATTTTACCAGTTCAGAACGTCATGTATTGACTTCTCCTATAGACCGAAAAGTCATATTTTCAAATTCTTGTTGAACTTATGAAGTTAATTGACCAATATGTTTATAGAATTAAAATTTATACAAAGCATTATTTCGCGTGAATATATAAATATAAGAACACATATAGGCTACATTAAATATCCCTTTTAAACCGGAATTATGAATTTAAAAGAACATAAATTTGATTAACCAAATTGCCGCTGGATTTTCTCATCTTGTACCACGTCATAAAAGCTGCGTTGGTGGAAGTAGGGTGAAATAACGACACATTTGGCAAAAAGCTCGTGCGACAAAAATGCTAATTCAATTTGCTCTTGTATCCCATTCAAATAATCCTCTTTTATGATATTTGTGTCAAATACACTCGTTTTCCGGAACAGAGTAATCAGAGTTATTTTAGTGGTGGACTTTCAGAGAAGTGAATCAATTTATGGAGAGTTGCAGTTTTATAATAATGGAATTTCATTTTTTCCGACAGTGTCTCTTTGTTCATTACTAGTATGTTCATAAAGATAACGTTAAAAACAATAATTTTGAACATAAATTGTCAGAATTATTCAACGAGAAAATGTGAGCTCCTCTAAAGCAACAACTTATGTACTGTCATTCTTAATAACTTCATTAGTATTAAAAATATGATTGTAATAGTTCATCAGTTTATTCCATTTGACTAATTGAATAACTTAACATAATCTTCACAAATATTGAGGACATAAAAACTATTTTACTTACTAGCTACCGAACACATACACATACATTTATGAACTTTTTACATATCAGAGTACAATTAGTACTATAAACTCTACTTTTACTTGTATAGATAAAGTAAAAAGAAGCCAAATGATACAAAATAAACATAATTTTTAATCGAACGTTTCTAGATACATATAAAGAGGTTAATCTCGTAACGAGAACACAGCCGGAAATTGTAGCATCCGTCTACAAAATACTTGACATTTTTGTCACACTGGACTTTAGGGATTGTTGCAGTAGGTCGTTTTGGTATTGGAAATATTTCAGTACACGTTCCTTTGAAGTTCAACCTACGAATGAATTTTCAATTACGTATTGGATGTAGGTTGTGAGGATTTTTTTTATTTGTCGTTGCTTGAAATTTACTTGTAATTAAACATGCAGACTACATTAAAAATCCAAACGACTGAGGTTACTATGTAGTAATACTAACGACCGCTGTCCACGCCGAATTAATACTTGCCAGGCACAACTATGCAAATACAATCAGCGACATAATGCAGGCGCGCGTTTATCGAAAATAATGCAACAAACATTGAATCGCTTGATGACAGAAGCAGTTTTCTCCACAAACAGACGCTAAAAGTACGAAGGTGTAGCACCAAAGCGAGCGAAGACCATCAAGAGACTGATCGTAGCCGCTAGCGTGCTAGGGAATCTAGAAGACTACTTGAGATAGGAGGACAGTGCACGCTGCATTCCCACAGCCGCTGGGAGCATTCGACTGGTCACGTTACCCCCTCTCTTACAGAAGATTCCTGGAAATGTACTGCATTTCCTACTTTATCGTATTTCCCCAATGTACGTAGGTACGTGTTTCGGTTGTGGGTGAGATATGTCAGAGCTCATTCACATCCCATCTTATCCTATCCCTCCCCATTTTCCCAACCCATTCCTTAATCTGCCAAGGTAGGCAGCGCATCCGGGGACGTGCCAACCTTTTGTCATTCTGGACTGACGTCGACATGTATCGCGGACGTCTATGGACGACAGTATCCACTTACCATCAGGTGGACCGGACTGTATACTCGGCTGCTGTCTTTTTTCTATAAAAAAACGTGACTCAACAAACTAAACTTGGCACAGCTCAGCAACTCAACACACAATATATGTAAACGAGTTAACTTTTCTGAATTACATACGAATACCGCAGCAAACTTTCATCATCAATAAGCGCCGCATTAGCTTTAAAACAACAACATCATCAAGATACACTAAAGATATTGACACTACGCGACCTTTTTTTTCTATAGCTTGCACACTTTCAGACAATCTACTGTTTTTTCTGTGTCTTATCGATAGAATATTAAAAATTATAATCCGTTGTTTGGAAGTGTTCGTGTAAATTCGACCTATAAACTCGCATTTCACAGGGATCACCGTTATAGAGTTGCAATAATAATTCATGTGAGAAAATCAACAGAATAGGTTCGTTAAGAGCTTCGAGGGCCCTCAGCATTGTGCCGATGTCAGGGCTTTCCTGACAGGCTTCGAGTGGCCACCGGTGCCACGCTAATGGTACAGTGAGTCAGATTCGTTAGCATATATTTACCGCTATAATATTAGCAAGTTGAATAGATTTATTACCGTGATTTTTTCAATGAGAATTTTCAAATCATCAACGAAATTATACAGACAAGTAATGCGGCTACGTGAAGCATTAAAAAGTTCAACCCCAGTCACTGACCATTGCAGTTCGTCTTTGTATCTAGACTAGAATAACCCCCCCCCGAAAATTAAATTCTATATTTATGTCTTATAAAATGCAAAACCAAAGTTACAAATAAAGTTGATCTACTGTACTTAATAATGTGCAGGTTCGCTAAAATTCTAATGAGACATCGACCCCGTGCGGTCATTGATCAGGTGTTTGTCAAGTCGTTCACGTTAATTGGTAATGTCATGTACAAGTTGAATGTGTAATTAATTATGATGTATTAACCACCATTGTTTTCTGGTACATAATTTTCCATTACAGATGTATCTACAATATTATTATTACACTAGCGAGTAGCGACCCGCCCCCACTTCGCTTCGGTTTATTAAATTTAAAACAATCGGAATAAGATATTCTCCTGCGGTAAAATGGAGCCTATATTTTAAGTTGGACCTCTAGCAATACATCGGTGAAAAGTGCATTCAATTCCATGCAGTAGTTTTTGCGTGATGCGTATACAAACATACAGACAGACAGACAGACAAAATTTCTAAAACTGTTGTTTCGGCTTTTGTTGCTCTAATAAAGACCCCATATCAGTTTTTTTTCAATATCTATAATGTACAGACATCGGCCTATATGTATATATATATAAAATAAACACATAAAATCAGACATGATTTAAAAAAAATGCTTTTGCATATAAAAAAGAAATTTGTATAGTAAAAGTCATTTTCATCAGTATTATAATTATCTCATACTCTATGAGTATGAGATAATTATAATGGTACTCACTACTATTACTACACAGTACTATGGTATACAGTACTATGATACTCACCACTCCAATAAAGGCATATTCAAATAAGTTCTTACCCTACTGATACACTTTCGAATAAATTATTGTATTATTTTTCACACTCACTCGTGACATTTGCGACTTATACTCATTTGTATTGGTTTGTAATATAAAACGATAGCAACATCGGGCAAAAAGCTAGATACGAAAATAAATCCATCCTAACCAATAATATTCCCTTCGTCAAAATACATCTCAATATCTTATTCGACAGCTTTTCAGAAGAGCTGTCTGACGCCTGTTGACCCCTAGACCTCGTGATCTCCCAGCACCTCCTTTCGTACGCTTCACGCATGCATAATTGCTCACTCGCACTCAACTCACACCACATTTCCATAGAAATATGCTATTCCAATACTGAATCGAAAAATCTAAATGCAAAACTTTCACAATTCCAAATATTAATATGTCATCCAAATAGATCGCTCCATTAAAAGGAGTTTGATCTACAAATTAAATATCAAACATGATGAACTTTAAACTTTTGAAATTGGAGCCACGAATATTTTCACTATAACAAATATTTTGTCAAAAGATTTTATGCCCTATTTCTATTGGGGAAAGTCTTAAAATGAATGTATAAATTAGATTAATGATATATTTGGAAGTTTAGATGACCGTATACGTAGGATCGTGATAGTAAAATACCGTAGAGTGCATCAGAATCCCGTCCGTTCAATTTGGAACGATAAAAAATAAATTAAAATAACCAGAAAAGGCCTGATGATATCGCTCGGTTTCCGCACCCATTGTGCCTCGAGACGAAGTAGTCTGTAATTGCGGCGTCTTTGTTATACAAAATGAGGTGTTAGCTTCTCTATTAAATAATAAGTGGTTTGATGCTAATGTAAAATCGATACGTCCTATGTCAGAGAGTAAATTGGTTATACGATTCGATCTATCGGTGTGTCTAATATACATATTCAACTAATCAGGGACTGCTAAGAGACGAAATTAGATTAATCTAATACTGTTTATTTATTATGCACATAAAACCGTATTGTATAATATATAATAAAATACATTTATTTCTATACATAATTTAGAAGAATCTGTTATTCGTCAGAATTTTACACTTGAATTATCTTATAGTTGATCTCCAGTAAATAAATAAATAATTACCTTTGAGGAATGAGAATCATAATATACTTAATTTGTTGTTACAGATAACAGAGAAGAAAGCTGCGTATGGCCGAAAGGTACAACGAGAGTCCAACTAAGGCGTCCCCGTACGCTTTTTGGACACTTCAAAATGCTTGGTTCAGAAACTTCAGCTACAACCGAGTACAAAGAAATAATGATTTAAATAACGTTGGAAGTAAGACGAATGTGGAACAAAATGATGTGCAAAGAACAAAAGGACATGAGACATCGAATGTTAGAAGCAGTTACATCGAAAGTGAGCGTCTTATAGCGCCAGACAGCGAATTAATAGACGCACAATCAGATAATGTAATTGACAGCGAAGATGAGGAAATCAGAAAGAATGTATGGAGCGACGTCGACGACGAACTTTACATAGCGAACTTAATTGAATTGAGGACATTAAACGATGTTAAACGCGATAAACGTGATACTAGTGGTTATAGTGATAGTGATATCAGTGAGAAGGTTGTGAGTAGTGTTAAGTTAGATAAGTACGAGATGTGGGATTTGGAGCCCACTGACCTGACGGAGTGTGACTGTCTTGGACCGCCTCCCGAGTTTCTACTGCCTCCGCCGCCGCGACCGCCGTTTCTACAAGCGGAATACTACTGTGGAGACGACCCTATACCTGATTTGGAGACTTGTGACACCGAACCAGTAAGTAGTAGGTCATTTTGTCTACACCGATTTCTGATATAAAAATACATTAGAGAGAACACACAAACAGGCAATAAATTTTGAGTCTCAATTCTGTTACAAAATAAGTCTTAAAAAGTCGGTATAAAATGCAGGATCGATATAAAGATCAAAAAAATAAATTCTAATTCATCATTTACATTCACATTGACTGTCAAAATTATTTGATTTACATATAAATAAAATAATACGATAATTTATGTTCAGTCCGAGTGTCAAAATATAATAAAGTATTCTTCAAGCATTTTTTTGTGAAATATTTCGGGATGAACTAAAAAAGAATATGTAATCACAA
The DNA here is from genome assembly GCA_943735995.1 of Sesia bembeciformis. Classification (NCBI taxonomy): domain Eukaryota; kingdom Metazoa; phylum Arthropoda; class Insecta; order Lepidoptera; family Sesiidae; genus Sesia; species Sesia bembeciformis. The sequence goes on from OX031042.1 coordinate 3,157,079, forward strand.
TGTCAAAATACTTAGAAATTACGAGTTCTAATCTAGATACAGCAGATATAAAGTAGTAATAAATAAAAAAAGACTAAAAAATCTTAAACGTAATCTCTCTTGAATAAATAAATAATTAAGAAACATAGCTTTATACGTTTTTGTCCCACTGTCAAAACAAAAGGGAGGACTTGATGAATCGACCGAAAATAATTCTTATCTGTGGAAATGCTTTTACGTTTTGTTCCCGAAAATGGTAATGAAATCCACGCTCCCATTCTTATCTCGCTTTGTAAATATTTGACATACGGGCCCTAATGAAGCCGTGTTGGTGACAATGAGTTTATCTTTATCTACAACGTTTTCACGCTCTAATAAATGTTTTGGATGGTACGACACGTCAACATAGAATGCCATTGATGTCAGACTACCCGTTTGCAATATAATTCCTAAAGGATTAAATTATAAATTTGACACATCAAATTGTTAGATAATTTCAAAAACAGTGCCTCTAATATTCATTATAATAATTTAATACACTTAATCCAAAAAAACAGTTGTTCAGATGACTTTAGCTATAGCAAAAATTGACGCCCTCAGCTTAACAACAACTTCAATCAAAGTTAGTAACTCGATATGTCACATACATTATTATATCATACTACCAATGTCCATCGAAGAAATGACAATTCAGCATACACTTGCATCCCATACACAATGTACCGACCGCATGACATGCATTGTATTGTGGCAAACGTTGAAGTAATGCTTCTTGAAAATTTCTCGGAAATCTACCTTAAAAGCAACATGCGCTCATGTTTGCTCTTCCTCAACTCCGTTTACTCGAAATTACGAATCTGCTGTAACGGTTTACGATGTATGAACAGAGCTAACTTTAACAGACTATCGAGCTTTCTCTTTACTCTACGTGTTTACATTTATGTCGCTGGAAGTGTTTGAGACTGTAATCTTGGGATTAGCTAGTATATGCTAATGTCTATATGACTAAACTAGTTGTCGCCAACGTTGTCGGCATTTTTTATTTGTTTACCGCTACACCAAAAAGCACTTACATATTCGCTTGTATTTTAACCTTTCTATTTGCCGCTTTTACTATAATCTCCAGCACTATTATTATATTAGTTTTTGAGTATTTTTTTACTGTAGTAACTAGTATGTACAATATAGTGTTGCACTATTTTTCGTTTTGTAGAAAAAAGTTCATATACAAACGGACAGTTGACCTTGTACTGCGACGTTGCTCATATTGTATAATAGAGGGCTTCTTAGTAAATAAATGACACCCAGTCTTCACTCCAGCAAATTAATTATCGGTAATAAATATTAAACAATTAAAAAAAGACACTGAAACAAATAGAAGGCACTGTATAAAATACATACAATTTTATACAATCTGTTTGTATAAAATTAAATTGTGTATATAAAAACCGACCATTACAAATCCTAATATGGTGCTTTTTAACAAGTGTATTGTTATACAAAAGGATAGCAATCACATGCGCAATTATAAGCGTTTTATACGATATTCACAAATATACAGATACACAAGGCTTTACCGAAGTAGGTATAATGGGCACGTATTTACAGATCGAAAATTAGACAGCAGAATGAATCAAAAAGCAATCAAGTCAAAGAGTTTGAAGTGAATTTGAATTTAGGTTTTCATTAGTGGCCAGTAATTAGCAAGTAGGTCGGTAAAGGACATTACTCGAATAGTATTGTTACAGTACTAAGTGGACACTGTCAAGAATGACACAGGTTTTTGTTTATTTCTATTACTCTCATTCCAATAATTACAATCTCAATTCGTGCCTAAATGAGATGGCATTCTTCCAAGACCCTATCCCATGCCATAACTCATGCCCCTTAAAAGATATTTCCTTTGTTACATAAATAATAAAAAACATAATATGTACAATAGTATGTTATTCTCGTTTATCTGATGTTATTCTAATTAAATCTACATTAATGTTTTGACTCCAATACAAAAACAGAAACAAAAATACCAGACATTACAATAAAATCCAGCAACGTTAAAATACAGCTTTAAAATCCCAGCTTGAACCAGATAAGATCGTTTTCAAATATTCTCTACATCCGTATCAAGTCACAGATCTTCTCCAATAAATTCACTCAAATCCTCATTTTTGCTAATTCCAACGCCAATTTGCCGTTTCCCTTACAGCCTACCACATTCTTGTGGTCTTGTTATCGATGTCTAAAGAAATGATTAAGACATCAAAAGTGTCTGCATTAATAAGACTATAAAGTCTCCGACACCTTTTTATAAGGAAAACATTCGCTATAGGTGTTCTCGACGATTCGTCACACTTCGAGGAATAATCCGGGGTCCAAGAAATGTTTATTGAGAAACGATAACGTCGATACAATACATTATTTGTGGTTATATTTAATTTCATGTCTTATTTAAAAGAGATCGAAAGCATGGTTACTACAATGTCTTATAAATTCCATTTAATTTAGTATTATTTGGTGTTTCAAAAGAAAATAAAAGTATCATTAGTGGTAAGAAAAATAACTTAGGTATGTGTTAGCTAGTGTTGCGATTATTCAATAATATTTCTTTGTTTTCTTTTTATAATGTGGAACGAAGGTGGCAGACAAGCACACAGTCCACCTGTTGGTAAACGGACACTCTAAGCGGACAGATGCGCTGCCTACCTTTGTAGATGTAGGAATGGATTCGGACAAAAGGTTAGGAAAAATTGGGAGAGATACGACAGGAAGGAATGGGAATGGGCTCTGGTATATCTCACCCGTAGGTACATACATTGGGGAGTATGTTACAGTGAGAAATGCGGTATATTTCAAGGTAGTCTTCTGTTAGAGAGGAGTAATGAGGTCAGCTGAGTGCGCCAAACGGCTGTTAGAATGCAGCGTGCACCTGTTGTCAACATGCAGAAATAAATTCCTTAACGTTATAACTTTTGTAGGTTAAGTAGGTTTGTAGTTTGTAGGTTAAGCTAAATTTTTTTATTTTAGCTTTGTTATTTTAATTCATTAATCTTGTTTTATAATTGTTACATCCTTTTTACTCTGTATAACTGTTAAAATTAACATTGCGTGACTGCCTTAAATAAATTTTGTATATCACACATTTCCCTATATGTATAGAAAGAAATGAAAGTAAACTAATTGTGTAGTGATAGGTCCCACAGAAATCAGAAGAGAGCCCTAGGCTAGATTATCTTTACGAAATATCCGTTAGAGGCAAACGAGTAACCAAAGGCTTTTAATTCAAATTAATATAATTATTTTTTTGCCGATGCAAACAGGGATAAATAACTGTTATGTCACATAGAACTTCTTCAAATGTACCCTAATCTTAGCACGTTCTAATACCAAAGATTATGGTTCAAATAGTTGAACACTATAGCGTGCAAACCAAACGGCCATAGATATTTACAAAAAAGTCGAGATAAACATCTAAGCGCATGTCCCCAAAGCATTAAGCCTGAAAAAGGGACGTCAATTTGTCAAAACGTGGCACTATCTGAACAGAAATCCGTCATCGGTCCCCGGACAATTTATCGAGGCATATCTCACGGAATCTCCAAACAACAATATCTTGGTAAAAAAAATCTCAACAAAACTATAACCGAGACGCCGGTTTATCGAACTGTCCATCTTCAGACGGTAGCCGATTTGTCAATGCCCGCCCGTTAATTAATAAAAAGGCCTTTTCCCTTAAAAAATTGAATAAAACCTTAATTAATTCGGGTCGGTTCTCGCTGTGAACTTTCTGGTAAATTATGATTATCGCCGCATTTAAAAGTTCGCTGTCGTGGCAGGAAGGAGTTCCGTTTTTTCTGGAAATTTGAATATGAAATTCGAAGGAATAAAGGGATTCGGAATGGAATTTATTATTTACTTAACGGCCTTTTGGTTATAGACGGTTTTTAGACGTTTCGCATCTGATTAAAACAAAACATCTTAGAAATTTCAAACATCTCGTGGAAATCGGCAATTTAAAATAACCAGACTTCGGCGGAACATCGTATCTAATATACTCAGTTTATTGTACATAATTATAATAATATACGTATCTAATATACTAAACACGTTGCCTGCTTTATTGTAATATTCAAAAATTATTTGTATTTGCTCACGATAATTCGATTAGTCAACAAAACCGTAGGAGTTTTTGTCTTTGTAGCCTGTTGACAAACAGAGACTCGATTCATAGATTCCGAATTATTAACTCAAAGAAATTTACATGACAATAACAAAAATGTAATAAAAAGATGTAAAAGACTTAATGTAATAAGCTAATAAGGCACAGCTGCCTTCTATTTGACCTTTATGTGACTACAGACTCTCTAAAAAGTTTAAAATAACCATTCTATGATATTTAATTTCTTTCATTCGTTTACGTTTCAGTACCAATACTGGTTTAAGAACAGTAAATATACAGACTGAATGCCAAATGTACCTACTGGACGTTTATGTTCTGTTAATTTCTCATAGTTTAAGAACAGTAAATATACAGACTGAATGCCAAATGTACCTACTCGACGTTTATGTTCTGTTAATTTCTCATAGTTTAAGAACAGTAAATATACAGACTGAATGCCAAATGTACCTACTCGACGTTTATGTTCTGTTAATTTCTCATAGTTTAAGAACAGTAAATATACAGACTGAATGCCAAATGTACCTACTGGACGTTTATGTTCTGTTAATTTCTCATAGTTTAAGAACAGTAAATATACAGACTGAATGCCAAATGTACCTACGCGACGTTTATGTTCTGTTAATTTCTCATAGTTTAACAATATAATGTTGTTATTGAAGAAATAAATTACTTTAAATCAAAAATATCAAGATCGCCTTTTCCGGATAAAATAACTGGATAAAAAAGCAATTTTTTGTGCCACGTTTCGTTCGACAGATTTCTTTTTTTAAATAACGCCACACTCAATGACTCCTATTAGGTTTATCTTTGTCGTGGGTCCAGAGACATACAGACGAGCACCCCACACACTGAATGACCACCTGAATGTTGCACAACAACCATGGGCGCTACCAACTGAGCTATTCGTTCATCGATACATAAATATTCATATAAAATTCGTTAACTCTATTTATGATTATTAATTTTAGTCTCTAAACTTAGCATGATACAAAATCACAGTTGTTTAGTGCAAGCAATAAATACGTTACTCTCGTAGGTACAGTTTATTTTATACCCATATGGGTACAATATTAATATGTATAATTATTTCATTAAAGCACTCGTGGGTACCTATTTAACATATCAAAAGACTCATCTGCAATTCTGACTCGGAGGGTGTCCTTTCGAACCGAAAGATAATGTAACTTAGCGACGCAACTAACTGAACGAGCTAAGAAAGTCAAGTCTATACAACGTCAAAATTATATAAAATTCTATTAAACACAAAGAAAAATGCAATATTCTTAAGTATAAGATGAAATCGCAAATTAAGGCCGCCCAATAAGGCCTTCAAACTTGTACTAATCTACATAGAACCAGACAAAAAAGGACCAGAGAATGGGACAGCTCATAATATGCGCATTTTGATCAGTCAAAGTTGCATCCTCATCCTCAACAATTAAATGAACAAACAGACAAACTAAGGGACGTCCTTTCTGAATTAGTAATGAAACGACTTGGTTAACCGTGTTTTGTTTTAAATAATTTAGTTCGACTCTGTAAGGTTTGTTTCAAAATATTTGTTTAGTTTCATTGTCTGTCGGAGTGATACTTAGTTTGTGTGTGCCTTTGAACTTTGTAACTTTAGAAATGTACATTTTAGAGATCTTTGAACAAAATTAGCGTAAGAGATACAAGTAAACAATCAAAGACTAGATGTCAAACAAATGAAACGAGGATTAATCTGCTATCATTTAGTTCATAAGTCTGACAAAACAGATGACAGAAAATATACAAACCTAAATAGATACCAAAACGTAAAAACTATGCTATATTGTAGACATTATTTAAACAAGTTAGGAAGAAGATGTTATTATTATTAAAATAGTATTCTATAAACTACAATTCAATTGCCACCAGCCCTTTAAGTATCCACTGCAGGACGTGGGCCTCATCATGCACATTGTCTCGTGGATGAGGGATGAATGGCCTTAAACTCCACACTAGCCAAGCGCGTTGGCGAGTCCATTCTTATATAGGTGATGTAGTTCCTCAGATAGACTCTTTGTTATCCCTTGGTCGTCTTTTACGACACCCACTAGATGGGATGGTGGACAAAATTAAATAAAGGTACATATGGACGACACTAATGTATAATAAAACAACTGAATGCTATCTAAGAGAGTATAATGAATGAACAGACAAACTAAGGAGGAGATGGGTGGATGACATAAAAAGGAAGGGAGGTGGAGAGAAAAACGGGAATTAAAAAAGAAGAGAAGAATTTTGAGAGGCCTTTGCCTTTTGTTATTTTAATTTATTATTGAGAATTAAGGGCTCTATGAGTCAATAGAGCCTCGTGCCACTGCAACAAATTACTAATCTATTGTGATTATCTCCTTTCTCATGATTCGCGGCCAACGTCATGCCATTCGCTGCCAATGGCTTGCAGAATGTTGGAATTGTTGAATTGTTCGGCTTTAGTAGATAAGCGCCCATATATAACTTCCAAACGGCCACATTCAAAATATTATTCAATGGATGTTCAGTAAGTTACCTGAGGTAGTATTAGCTCAATACTTACGTTTATTTTAAAGTTAAGTCCATTACATATATAATAGGTTAATAACAAACGCGTATGCGCCTTCCAATGCTGATGATTTCAACAACACGCCCCAAAAAGATAAAATCTACCCAATTACTAACAATAATTCTATTTCTCTCCCGACCGGACCCGCTAATTGCGTGAGCTGTGTATAAATGTTTTTATTATAGAAAAACATTACTCTACCCATTGAGATCTTTTACTGATATGCAATATGGTATTGCGACCAGTTCACTTGAACTCCCCCACCCTATCCTCGCCTTAGTAAAATGTTCAGGAATAATAATTTTATAAGAGAACTTACAGATCAAATTAACTTGGACAATAGTTTTGTATTATAAACGGTTTTTCGAAGTGATATCGTAATAACGGTATTGTTCATGGCGTGCTTTTTAATTTAGTAAGGGTTCCATAATTCATATTTTTTTTATTAACATTACAATGTAGGCAATAATGCCATCTGGCTCCATAAATGACAGAATATTTTATTTCGTCTCATTGGATATTTAAATTGGTTCTGACGTTTTAATAGAAAGATGGTAGCGGACATGTCTAGTATTGTAAAAACTACTAGATACTATTACCACTACTACAAGCGCTGATCGCTCCTGTGCGCTGTAGTCCAAATTTAACGTTTAGTTTGATAGTCTTAAATCCTTGAAGTTACAAACTCAAATGTAAACATGTCCCTAAACAATTTAAGATGGGGCGATGTAGAAGGAAGAAATATCATTTTTTTTTGTTAAATTCTCATTTCTATATCCTGGAAAGGTATGTATTGAAACTACTAACACACATACATAAATGAGTCAAATTCAACAATGTTATCGGTAACAGTAAAAGGTAAACACAACAAACTACAGCAATATAGAATTTATAGTCAATATACTGATAAAATGCAACTCATTGATTCTTTTTTAATAAAAACACCCTTCCAATGCTCTTGCATAATGTTTTACATTAATTTATTATTTATTTACTTGCATTATTAATAATAATATAATTAAATCCAACAAAAAATTGGTTTATTTCACTATAAGCAATATTTTATTAAATCCAACTCTTGATTCTTGTCCGCATTATATAGCACATGTATGTTAGCTTCTGTGACTACTTTTACGCGTCTTTCTAATGCATAACTATGATTGATCTCAGTGTATGATCTCGAAATTTCGCCACGATATTTCAAGGCGATGTTTCTACTTTGCGTTTGGTTAGTATCCACCGAACCCATCATGCAAATACTTTTTTAAAGGTTTTACAATATCCATTGATATATATTTAAACACTGCCCTAACTTGTTTTTAGAGTGTCTATTGCATTGGCATGTTTCCTGGTAATTTTTGTGTCTTCGAAAACCATTTTTTAATTTTTAGGACATTTTCATCGTTGATGAATGAGAGCGGGCGGCTAGAGCGGGCGTCATTTTCATAAGTCGATCTGTCTGTATTAAATTCAACTACCTAATTACCAACTATGTAATAAGGCAGTGTATTATCTTCTAATGTTTGTTACATATCTTCAGTATCCACTTACCACTAAATTGAATTGTCTTTTCATCTCCCGCCTTCTTTTTGTAAACTTGAAAAACGTAAACGTAATGTTTTGCTGCAAAATGTTTATAAAAAACACATCCAATGGTAGAAGAACTGGAATTAGCGTATATTAACGTTTCGTATTCTATGTTCTTTATATGGATGGAACTAGGGCAGCTCACGTGAGCCTTTCACCTTTTTCACTCCTCAAAGCAAAAAATAAAACTAATGCATCCACTCATCGTCAGAGGGTCGTTGCTCGCACGGAAAGGGGAGAGAAAAAACACCATTGTGTCAAAATGACCTTTTTTCTACCATATATCAGTTGCGTGACGCCTACTGCACGGAAATATTAATATATAAACACGTACCAACCCCTAAACACATTGCACCCTTAACAAAAACTCCAACAATTATGGCAACATGACGCATGTGTAAAATGGTGGTAAAATAAAACAGACATTAGCCAGCAATCTGGGGAAATGTTGAATTAAAATTTTGTTCTTCCGACGCTTTCTCATATTTAAGAGTTAGCACTTTAGAAGTTAAACGTGCAAAGGGACATGTCGATATGAACGTAGATGTTTATTAACTTCGGTTGATATTCTAAACTTACGTAACTTAGGTATTTACTAAATTTAGTTGATTTTCTACGATATGAACTTAGGTATTTATTAACTTTGATTGATTTTCTACGATATGAACATAGGTGTTTTGTTTACGTTGATTTTCTACGGTATTTTTTCAAAGATGTCATTAATGTCTCAATTTTGGATAAAATTAAATCGACAATAAGGTCCTCTTTTCAGAAAATGTTACAAGTTATTTTTTGTGTAAACGTTAAGATTTGTCCAGTAGTAATAATAGTGAAACACAAAAATTTTAGTTTATCTATATATATAAAAGAGGATGTTGGTATATTTGATGTTAATAGACTTCGACACCGTTTGACCGATCACCATGAAAGTTGGCACATATATGTATCTTTTCATGGAGAAGGTCTCTCTGCTATCGACTTTGTTGTAACTCGTCACTAAATGGCGCTGCAGCACATCAACTTCTATACCGTTCAACCGATCGCCATAAAAATTGGTATACGTAGGTATTTGAGCACGGAGAATGTTTTCAAACTATTGACTTTGTTGTAACTCGCCACTAGATGGCGCTGCAGCACATCAACTTTCATGGCAGGACAACGTCTGCGGGGTTTTGCTAGTATTAATCAAAAATTGATGTAGAACTTCCCGAAAAAGAGTTAGAAGAGAATAAAAAGAAATAGTGTCACAAATACGTCACATAATACGTCACAGAAGTGGGGCTCATCTATATTTCCTCGATACGGAGGTGTCACGTACTGTTCGGTCCAAAAATCATTTTATATCGCGAACCCGTAGGCTGTGGAACGAACTGCCTCAATAGGTCTTTCCATTATGCTATGATATGGAGTTCTTCAAGAAAGCTGTGAATAGGATTTTGCAAGGTCAGCGGCGCACCCGCATACCCCCATGGTGTTGTAGGTGTCCATGGGTGGCGGTAACACGTACCGTCAGTTGAAACCGCTTGCTCGTCGCCTACTTTCATATAAAAAAATATAATAGAAAGGAATGAAATTAAATGTCTTAACGCGGAATTAACGCGGATGTGTATGGACGACAGTATCCACTTACCATCAGGTGGACTGTGTGCTCGTCTGCCGCAATTTTCTATAAAAAAAATGGAGCCAGCGGAATGGAATGAAATGGAATGGAAGAGGATAGAATGGTCATTATTTGCGCTATATTATTATAGGTGTTCATTATTACCTACATGAATATATAAATTAAAATTTCAAGCTTCAGAAATATAATTTACAATAACTATTACGATACTACACTACAATTGATTAAATTAAACAGAAAGTAGATTACAGTTATTAAAAACCAATGCATACATTCATTAAAAAAATCTCCAAGAATACCACAGTATTCCACCTGCTTAGAATCCGCTCATTTCAGAAAAAAACTGTCACTCCGGCTCGGTAACATTTTGTTAAGGTAACAAATAGCATGTGGCAACAGCGCATTACCCTGGAGAGTGCGAGATAGAACCTTCATTAAGAAATATATCAAACATGAAAATAATCATTTGTGTATACAAATAATTAGGGATTTTTATATAAATCATAATTCTAATTATGATATTCAGTCAATTTTTTTGAAATATCTTTGTTCTATTTCAAATATCTTTGTTTATTTCAAAATGTACAGAGATTAATTTCTACCTTTAAGACCCGACGGAAAATTTTAAATAACTTACATTATTTACGAAACAACAAAGATGGAGTAAACACAAGTCCAAAACTGAATCATAATTGTTTGAACAACAATCTGAGTAATGATCCAAGAAATTTTAAGCATCTTTCGGAGGAAAAACAGATTTGGCATGTAAGAGCATTTTTTTATGTCAAGGCAAATTAACAATTGTTTGTTTTGTACAAACAAATTTTGGACGACTTCCAATATTTCTCGAGTTTTCAGAATTGCGTTCGTCTCATCCGATACATTTAGTTGATTAGTTTTACAAGACCTTGCTTCAGTGTTAATGGAACATTATTTTTAATCTAATTTAGATATTTTGATGGCAACATCAGTTTTTAAATTATGTTCTTAAAGTATTGAATAAAACTCAGATTATTTATTTTGTTTATCTCAACTTCATTGCACAAGTATTTGACATGTACAAAAGACGAACAATGCGTTACGGCATTCTCTACCAGTCAACTTCCAGATCAAACAGAAAACAGCAAAACATAAATTTTTTTATTACCTACCTATGATATTTTTCAAATCTGATGCGTCAAATCGAAAAGCATGTCTATTGTTCCAATTTTTATATATTGGAAACGACGAACTGAATTATGTCTTCTTCAAATATTATTACAAATACGGCATTAAGATCTTTGAGCTCATCTTTTACAGCATCTTTCTGTCTTTCACCTCAGTGGTATCTTCAAGTTTTTATGAGTATGTTGGTGAATATTAATACTGGATTTTGTTGCTGCTGCTGACGGCAAACTTGTTTTGCGACCACTAGTTAGTCGTCACTGCTGTCATTGTCGCTAGAAATGGTACCCTCATTATTGGTAATTACCTCGATAATTCCATTACATCTTGTGGTGACGACACATCACTATATCCTCATCAGCGCTTATCAGTGACCATACTAGGATCAGTTGGTCATATGAATATGATAGCTAAGTCATATTCAGCATTATTTTCACTAACACTTAATCGAAGATGGCTCCAATGGCTTCTTGAAGTTCTTTGTAGTCATTGGTAACGTTGAAATGTCTGAGACTCATTGTCACGCATCTGAGATATGAAAGCACTGTGTGTATATGAATGTGGCCACTGTACTCAATTGAGTACAGTAGCATATGTTTCAAAATAAGTTTTCCAATATAAATAATTTGTTACTAAATTATAACGCAACTTCTAGAACACTATATACATATTTTATTATAATTATTACTAAAAATTCTTTACTTTTAGTAATAAAGAGAATAATGGTAACACAATAAAATTACCGGCGTGAACTTTTTATATCGCAACTTCAAAAGACTCACAAGGGCAAAAATATAGTAATATATTCACATATCAATATTTTTTATATTTATAAGGTCTTACCCTCGATAAAAATCGCAAAACAATTGCGTTGTATCAATTGTCATCCAAGAGTGCGTTAGGAGTATAAGAAATGTCTTAAAACACTTTGCGTCGAAAAGTTATGATTTAAGAAATTTCACCTCTTAGTGGCCGTTGTACTCATTGAGTACATCCCTTAATTCCCACAAATGATGTATTATATTTTCTTTCTCTCTTTTATGTTTTCAAGCACCCTACATAATACCAAAATAAACTCTATGTAAAAGAAAACATTTTTGGTTTTAATTTGGCCACTAATGGATTGATATTTCGTATAATAATTAATATCAATATGGTTTGACACATTTATCGAAGATTACTTACGATAGGTACTTAATACCTCATTTTATTCAAATATTTGTTGTGTGACGCAAAATAAGGCTCAATGTAATTCTATCATTATCCGTTTGTGTTGTATCTTTTCCCTTAAATAAGTTTTAATTTGAACCTTTGTTGTTGTATCTTTGAACTCTACGCAAACTAGCACTTTATTAAGTGCTAGTTTGCGTAGAGTTAATTACACCTACATTTTACTTACGAGTACAGTGTCTACGAGTTAATTTTCAGTTCATTACCTTTGTAATACTACTTTGTATTTAACTGTGAACTCATAAACAGTTTTCAAATAATACCTTGCACAAGAAACATATTAATTGCTGAAGTCTTCCCTAGATTCTCTTTTCCTTTCAACGATATTTTTTCTTCTCGTCTGTAATGTTTATTGCTTTGTAATCCTATAGTTATTTGTAATTAACTTTTCTCTATTTCATTTTATGTACCTATTCGGAAAAAAATATTACAACATTTAACAAGAATAACATTAAGATTACAAGACACAACAGAACTACAAGTTTTGCCAAATTTATTGCAGTTCGTTGCCTATCTTTATGGATTCAAGGAATTGGAAAGGTAGCCACGAAATTCTACTCCCGCAGATAATAGTTTATACTCGTATAAATAGGCTATAGAACATTAACAATAGTTATAAAACAATTTTGAATTCGTATTCAAATAAAGCACGTTACCTATTGTTGAATTGAAATAAATGAAATATTGAACAATCATTTAAATCAAAGGACAAGTATTTGAACAAACACAGTTTGATAAATAATAATAACAGTCACCCTGTATTTAGTAATGAGCGCTACGAACATTTTAGATAGTGCCACATGGCCATATAATTTAATTCATATATCTAAGGCCATTAATGGCTATTAATTGGCAGGGCCATTTAATTTATATACCTAATTTGGTTCTTGAGTTTGGAATATAGAACGAATCAAACCTTTTTGGTTTAGGAAGGTTACTTGGAGCATTAATTAATAGATCAGTGAGCAGTTCAGCAGTTCAGTACAGTGGTTATCCATTGTATAATTTATATAAGAAAGATGAATCAGTAATTTCTCGACCCTTATTCAAACCATTAATGGCATAATGTTTTAATCCAAGTGATACAAAAATCTACGCTGGACACATTGAATGCTTTGCTTTTAAACCTTATAGTGAGGATTCCAATTGATTCTTACGAGGTAGTTAAATAATGTTATTTTGGTGATAAGTTTTTTAATTTCTTATAGCGAAACCTAATGTTCTAAAACTGCTGGAAACTATGTTGTTTATGGAAACTACATATATAACAAATTTTAGGTTTTTATCCATCCAAACGCTCAAATCTTTAACTGTATTTTATTTTAAATTCGATGACGTGTTTCACATTTTGCGTTATTTCAGTGATCACGTGATATAATATATTTTTCAAATAATTGTCATTATTAATTTTCTTCCCTCTTTCTATTTGCAGAAGATAGACGCATACAACCATAGCAGTCCGTCACTACAAACGTCTGCGGTCATCGGCCTCTGCTCCATAGTTTTGGTCGTGGGCATCCTGATCGGTGCCATCTTAGTTTGGAAGTAAGTACAACTATTATTTTATCACTAAATATTTGCCATAATTCTTAGAAGCTCCTAATATATTATAGTTACTTACCAAGAGCTTAATTTAAGACAACTTAAATTAGATGTTTCTCAACATATCTCATTTATTTGACTCGCTATAAGGAAATCTGTCTAAATTCCTTTATATATTATCCCATTAAACTTTCTATGTGATTTAATTATACATCAGGTCATTGTTATTTAGTGTTAATTTATTTTCAAACATAAATCTGCGACTGCATAAACTTATGAAAAAAATTTAACATTTTAAATAAACATTAGGTTATGCGAGTATAACTACATTTTTTTTGTACATATAAAATCCTATTTATTTTATTTACTTTCTTAAACTTCATAGATCGAGTGTTTAATATGAAGTACAAACGGCGGACGTTACGCCTTACGGCTTTTTCTACCCAACTACCATATCAAGCAGAAAATGGAACTCGGGTGAAGTTTTAGTATAAACATATTAGCTTTTTCCCGCGGCTTCACCTGCATGGATTTTCTTTTAAAAGTAATCGACTCTCCCTCGAAAAACTAATCAATTTTATGGAATAAAATTATGTGCGTGTCGTGCGGTAGAAATTATCCAAAATGACAAGACGCGACTTGGCGTGAACATGTCTAATAGTGTATATTTATATACCGTCACTGATTTATATATTTAGTAGACATAAGATTTGAATTTGACCCCCAATTTAAAAGTATGTGTGACCACTGATCTATGACTCGACCTCGTCGCAGCTAGTTCTGTGCTGGTTCGCAAGGAGAACACATGAGATGGTAGGCCCTATCTGTGATCTGAATTCCAATAATTCTTGGACCACAAGAAGTCGCGTGAACCGTGGAAGGTGCCTCCAGCCGGTGCATGCTGGAGGCGTACAGATGAGTTCATTAGACTTGTCTCCGTCTCACACTTTGTTTTCCGCTCTTAAGCCTGTTGAGATACTAATAACCTAAGATCGTAGCGTCTTTTGGATGTCATAGTCATCCACACATCACAACTATTAGATGCACTATTAGATCTAGTTACCCATTCGAATCAATATAATAATTCTTCCTAAGTGAGTGAAGGAATACGTGTCGACAATACGTTCATTCACTCGTTCACTGTGACAGTTTAATCGGTGTTAAAGCCGTCGTCACATACGTAGAGGCAATGGCTCGAGAAAGTTGATTAGAGTGGCTGTCACCTATCCGAGATTTAATCCGGGGCTTGAATTTGGTATGCCTCAAGCGTAGAGTTGCAGCGATTTAGCGACTGCAAAAATAGGGCACATCATTTGCCTAATCATGTAACAAAAATGCCGAAAAATCATCAGTCAGTCGCTGAATGCATTGCATCTTCGACTAAAGCGTAAAACAAAGGATTAGTAAAATTGTCAGAGAGAATTTATGATTTCTCACTTGTACCTTGAAAATCTTCTATTCTGGCAGCCGAGATATGCATCTCCTGGAACAAATATTTCTGACTTACATGTTTATTGCATAAAATTGCGTTCTTTCGCATATCGCAGGGACTCTATAGAACCCACCAGCGACATCCGACTTTAAGGCACAAGGTATCAAAAGTGCAGATACAAAGAGGGATATGGTGTGTTTTTTCTAAATTTAATAAAACATGGATCTGTATGGCATTGGTCAACCGAGCGTTTACGTAATTCTAAACATTTTGCATTCATAAATGAGTTATTATTGTTTAATTTCGTTGCTTAAACTGAAAGAACAGGTTTGTTCTATAATGTTCAACTTACCGTTGGCTTCGCCTAGCCTCCTATTTACTATATTGATAAATAAACTACAAAAGTGTTTGTTCGTACACCCGATTGGTCAGTTAGTACTGACCAACTGTATAGTTACAGCGTGGTCTTGGCAGGTAAAAGTAAAACCAGCCCCATTTCAGACCTCCCCCCCACATTCAGACCTATTTTATAATTTCATCGTCACTAATAACATATTTAAAAGACAATTACTTTTTAGTGGACGTACATTGCGATGTGAAATAATGTATTAGAGAGTAATATAATGTACCTAATTGACAGACTCTACAATATTATTGAAATCTTATAAATGTTTATAAATTAAGCTATGTCCACGTCTGCTCTTCCGGTGTGATTAAAGCGATAATGAAATACGAGTAGATTTATTGTACACACTCATTTTCCCTATTCCGCTCTCCCTTATACGTTTAGACCAAAACAGTAGTGTAATTAGACGTGTCACAATATACGTGTCATCGCGTTACGGACAGTTTGAAGGCGGATTTAGAAACTGGATACGGTAGATACGTGCGATAAGTAGCCGCCTGTGGCCCAATAATAATAATACAGTGTGTATGTACACTCGACGTTAAAGCAGTTCCGAAGAGATAGTCTACGGCAGGGGTGCTCACGCAGTCGATCGCAATCGACCGGTCGATGGTGGAAATAGTTCTACATTGTCTCCAATGTAAACTACATTCACTAAAAGAATAATTGACAGGCCTCCATCTCCGTCGGGCATGACATTACGAACGCTACTGACAATTTACCTACCCTCTTGTGGCTCTCCAAATGCACATTGTTTTCTGTATGGCCTTAAAACGCCACGCTAGCCAAGAGGGTTGGCGAGTATACTCCTTCAGAGGTTGTGCAGTTCTTCAGGGCTTATGGTAGCGACTTTGTTTTCCCTTAGTTGCCTTTTACGACAACCACGGGAAGAGATGGGGTGAAGCTATTCCAAAGCTGGCTGGCCAACATCACACAGCCAATTCACTCCACCACTTTTTTTTTTAAATATTTCGTTTACTATTTCACCGGAAATGCGATTTTGTACATACTTAACGCGTAATTGTAGTTCAATAATAAATGCCAATAAATGCCCCTTAATAAAAGTTGCCTTCTTCCTTTCTAGTATAAGTTTGAGAATCCCTGGTTCCGAGAAGTAAAGACCGGTTGAAAAATATTTTAAAAATAATGTTGTAACAAGTAGTTCTCTATTGTTACAAATAAGTTATCTAATATCGATTTTTGTTACTAAAAGTTAGTAATTTTTTCAGTTAATTTTTGATTAATACAGTTTTCGCAAATCCGTAGGCCGTGGAATGAAATGCCTCAACAGGTCTTTTCATTAAGCTACGATATGGGGTTCTACAAGAAAGCTGTGAATAGGATTTTGCAAGGTCGGCGGCGCTCCCGCATGCCCCCTGATGTTGCAGGTGTCCATGGGCGGCGGTAACACATACCATTACGTGGGACCGCTTGCTCGTCCGCCCACTTATCTATAAAAAGAAAAGTTACTCTATTTAACCAAAAATACCCGACATACCAGTATCTCGAGTGAACTGTCATGGGTGTATAATCTATTTTAGATCGACGCAGATGGCCCACATACCTTGTTTATTGTTCATAAATCATCCTGCTGTCAATATGTTTACTTTACTATATCTGTATCATACATACATACATCTAGAAATAATATTTATTATTAGTTATTTCGTTCGTTCAAACAATGGTTTAAGAACCTTATTTCCCAAAGAATATAACATTACATTGTATCGCACCAGCCCCTTTAATATCCACTACTGGACACGGGCCTCCTCGTTCACTTAATAATAATAATAAAAAATAATAATAAATACTCTTTATTGCATACAAATAGTTATTACATGTGCACAAATAATAAATGACAGAAAACAATAGGCGACCTTATCGCTAAGGCGACTCTTCCAGGCAACTTTAGGATAAAGAAGAATAAAAGGGATATAGGTAGTGCAAAATGACAGAAATCTACAGAAGGAATCATGTATTATACAATATATACCTACCGACTATATCGATAGTAAATAACTTAATAATATATATATATACATATGCACATATTAATATTACATTACACCCAATATTAATTTGCAAATAAGAATCAAAGTTGAGAATCACGTTGTCTTGTGTATGAAGACTGTATTGCTTTAACGTGACGCTGGCCAAGTGGATTGGCGAGTCCACTCTCTTAGAAGTTGTGTAGTTCCTCAGGGGTTGTGGTATCCGCTTTCTTATCTCTTAGTCGCTTTTTACGATACGCACGAAAAGAAAGGGGTGCCGTGATGCTACTCTTAAGCCGGCCGACCACAGGGCACCATTGTTGTATTTTCATTGACATTTGCGATATGATAAAATTGAAAATCTAGATTTAAAATGTATATTCTAAAGAATGATTCCGGTTGCAATTGTTCTTTGTTATTTCCGCCTACTTTTACTCTAAAACAATTCCGAATGCCTGTTCTCTTTAGCAAATCATTTACTCGAGCACAAAATAGACGTTTCCATTTGAACAATTGTTTCAACAAGAAACAATGCTACAAAATGGTATTCAATGGTTTATTTTTTACGTTTTCCGGACCTCATTATTTTGATGCGTGACTAATTATGCCAAAATTATCCTCCACGTTTCCAGCCGTGTGATTGGCCAATTCGGAAATGGCACACCAATCAACGTCGAGGGCGTGCCAACTCCTGCGCACGGTCTAACGTCGCCGCGTATAGGAATGACTCTGTTAATATGAATATTCAATTCCTTTGTTTCATTTGTAATTCCAATCCCTTTTTTGTGTAGTTAAATCCATAATTAATGTTGTTTTAGGTATTGAAATCACCGCCTTTATTCAAGTTCTTTTTATTTCGAATGTGATTTTAATTAATTAATGTCTTTATTATCGATCAAAAGGTTCACATCAGCCTATAACGGTCACTTTGTAAATCACTAAGGTGTTTCGGGCCATAATCCACCGCGTGCGCCCAATGCGGATTGGCGGATACACATGCTCCAGATACATGCGGGTTTCCTCACTTTCTCCTATATCGCCAATATTCTAGTATAGTTTTATTAAATTGTTAATAAATTGTAAACGCAGTACGAATTTCGCTGGATAACTGTCCAGATTTAATTAAAATGTCCCAACTTTCCTACATTCGCACTAGTTCAATTGATCAATTCATTCATTGACCACAGGGTGCTGGCAGGACGCAATTTTATTCCATTTTTTTTTAAATTTATTTAAATTTCATTGCACAAGTAATTGTACAAATGGTATCCATCATTTGTACAAGGCCAAATGGTTTCTCCTACCAGTTCAGCCACATGATCAATCAGAAATAGGAACTTTCTTTAGGTACTATTCAATTTAAAAGTTTATAAATTATTTCGTTTAATTAAATTAAATTAATTTCTTTTAGAGGTAGTGAAGTTTCTCTTAGAGCTATTGCTAGCGGCTTTGCTATCCCTTAGTTCCTTACGACACCTATGGGTGCTGCTATTCTAACGTCGGCCAACACCACACGACTAAGGCATAATAATAGTTGAGTGACTTGTATAGGCATAGGAAATTGGAATTGGCTGCCAAATTTGGCATAGGCCGGTATACAGAGTTCTACCCTACATTCTACGCAGGCGAACCCGCTTGCCATTAACTAGTATAATAAAAGGCAACTTATAAAACAAATTTCAATATACTGAATTTACGTGTACAAGTTAAGCAAATATAACCTGTATAAAGAGTTTAAACAAATATATTTACCCAATAAAATTACTAAAAATATTTCAACTTAAAAGCATGTTACAACCCTCAAACAGCGGACGTGAAAACCGCACTCAAAAAACAATTCGCGGCACAAAAAGTCTTGCGTAAACTGGAATAACCCTCGACCGTGGCTTTGAACAAACGGTCTATTTACTTGCCTTTGTCTTACCTTTGAGTGGGCGTTTTTTTTTTCAAGCACTACAGGTAAGATGAAGTATTATACAAGCATTTCAGAGTGGCGCAAAAGTTTTTATTTCAACCCTCAAGCGGTTTTTGTTTTGATTTTTATCGCGTTCACGTTTTAATGCTTAGTTTAAAAATGTTATTAAATTTTTAAGCGGTCTAAGTTTTAAGCGTCACGTGTTTTGTATCGTTGTTAGTTTCAATGCATTTTTGATGACGCTTCAAAGTGAGTTTAAAAATATGTCAATTATTTTTAATCGACATTTGATAGCAGTCTATAATATATATAATGATACAAATATATTATTTATTCTTATGATACATTCTTACCCATAGTACCTACACAACCAAAGGGTTACCGAATAAATTATTCTCTACCTCAAACAGTTATTTTCTCTATCCAAACATTGAGATTATATATTCTAAATCGGGTCTGAACGCGTACAATAAAGGTATTTGTTTACCTTTTATTCCTACGCGATGTTGTGCCGTGTAGTGTATCGCAGCCTTTCCGAATGTGAAGATCAAATGTGGGTAGTTGATAAAACTGCTCGCAGCTCCTATCCTGGACTACCCGCCACTTCAGTCAACTCGTGACCACGGCTGGTGTAACCCGTGTCGAATCGTCAAGTAGGAATAAAAGGGTAATCAAACACCTTTATTATACGCATTCAGACCTGATTTTGAACATAAACATTTTGAACATACCGTACCATACGCGAAAGTTTAAAAAGTTATATTCCTAACATTCGAGATAAACATCACGTGTATAAAATCATTGGCCAATCAAGCATTCGCACTATTAGAATTTTTTTCGTCCGTAAACGTATTATTATGAGATCTTCATTGTTCTAATTTAAAGAAACGAGTTTGTTTTACAATGTTGTATTTGCAGTTGGTGTCACCGAGCCGCGTATTGAATAAGTTCAAATTTGACTTATTAATGAAACCCCCCCTCACCTGCTTCACCTCCCAAGCCCCGCCTTAGAAGTTGTCAGCCAGGTTCCTGTGATAAGAACGCATGATGTGTCATCTAGTCTATTCCCATATCGATGATTAAAAGTGTACACAGGAAAGAAATCCTGACTTTAGAAGACAGTGTAGAATAAGAAAATACTTTTAGCAGCGCTAGTCTGGTGGGAGATTTCGCTATTTTCCGTAACGATTAGTTTGCTGTTGTTGTTGTGAATCTTTACTGTACTTAAAATGAGTTGTTACAATAAGAAATTACAGTATTACCATATGTACCAAAGGCGAACTGATTTCTTCCAGTCAACCATAGAATAACCGAGAGGAGTTATCTCATTAAGAAGCAGGCTACAACATATCTACACTCGGATGTGATAAGCACTTAAGTCATAATCTTTAAGTTTACACTTAAGTTTATATAAGTGGTTTTGTTGCCGCATGATGTGTTGATAAATCATAAGTTACACGGTGCAGTCGATTATTTCGGATGAACTGTTGACTAATGACTTACGTGCTTTATCCAGTCGATGGATAACGCAAAAATATGGGTACTGTGACTTAATCAGTTTTTGGGCAAAAGTATCTTAATACGAAGTACCTATGACCGCCGGGTATATAGATATAACAAAAAACATCAAATATATTTGTATCTACATATACAGATAAACATAAACGTAATATATGTACATAAATATATACATATGAATACATAGTTAACATGTGGCGGGATTGGAGCAAAAAGCATTTTTATAATTATTTGAAAGTTTACACCGTTATAATTTGGAAACTACTGAACCGAGTTGACTTGTTTTCGAACTTAACCGAAATATAAACCTTGAAATTTTTCACTGCCAAACATTTCAGTTCGTTAAGAAATGCGCCCTGCCATTTGATGTTTCGGATTCAGCTTAATATTTGTGATGTGTGAAATAGAAGACGAATTTCTTTGAAATCCCCCAATATATAAACAATGTATCTCAGTCTTGGGCCCACTTCGGTTTGCTAAGCCAAGGAGGTAAGTAAAATTCAGCAGGCTTATTCTAAACGAAATATTCCGAGCTGGGATTACAAGCGTAAAACCGCGAATTTCTCGCCCCTTTCAAGCAAAACCACGAGACTCTGACGTCAACCGCAAATTAAAACACTGAATAATTAACAATATAAAAGAGCTGAGGATGTATTTTTTTAAATAAATACACATTTATTCCATACCTCTCTCTTCCCGTGGTTACTCTAAAGGTGACTAAGGGATTACAAAGGTGCTAACACAAGCCCTGAGAAACTACACGACCTCTAAAAGAGTGGACTCGCCAATCCGATTGGACAGCGTGACGTTTTAAGTCTTACATCCCTCATGCACAAGACAATGTGCGTGAGAAGATCCATGTCCAGCAGTGAGCGATTTAGGGGCTGGTTACGGTACTTTAAACCATACCATCTCTTCCGTATTGCATTCTCTTCCGCGTAGTAACTTTCCATAGCTCGCTAAGCGACTTTGAACGTATAGATCAGAATCAGACTTATCTTAGGGTCCACAGGGGACAGTACACGCCGCATTCCCACAGCCGCTGGGCGCACTCGACTGGTCACGTTACTCCTCTCTCATAGAAGAATGTACTGCATTTCCCACTTTATATTACGTGTTTCGGTAGTGAGTGAGATATGCCAGAGCCCATTCCCATTCCACCCTATCCTATCCCAACCCATTCTCCAAATGGATTGTTTTATCGCTATATCTCCAAAGGTAGACAGCGCATCCGGAGGCGTGACAATATTTGTCATTCTGGACTGATTTTGGCAGGTATCGCGGGTGTCCACGGACGACAGTATTCACTTACCATCAGGTGGACTGTATGTTCGTCTGTCACTTTTTTTCCATAAAGAATGCAAAGAACATTTCGACACCGTACCTGTTTTATTAATATCCTATATCGAAATAAATGAATAACTAAATAGAACAAACGGCAAGAACACCGACGCGGTGCGTCCAGTGATTAGTGCAAAAAAGCAAAGAGAAAGACAAACTTAGTCTTTTCATATGTATAGATTCGTACCAAGTAAAACCAACCGAGAAATACTGTTATCTCGCGAATGCTCGGTTCAGTAAACATAACATAATCTCGTTCCATTTCACAATGCAGGTACATATAGGTACAGAGGCGGTTTCTCATTTGTATAACCTTTGAATTTTGAATCTTTAAAGTGTACAGAGATGCGATATCTCTGTACACTTTAAAATAAATATGTGGAATAGAATAGAAATATATTACATACAAAAGGTGTCTCATTTCATCTTAAACCATCCTTTTTTTCTAATTTTTCATCAGCCTGTCTCTGGCTACAGCTGGATGTAGTTCTCTCCCAAGATATTCCACAATGTTGAATCATAATGTTGTCTTCCCCTTCCAACCGCTAACCGCCACATTTTTTTTTAGGTCATCGGTCCATCTAGCCATAGAACATCCCACGCTGCGATTATTAGTACGAGGGCTCCACTCTAGTACTCGTTTGTTCCAACGGCCCATTGCCACTTCTTTTATGCCATTGTCTTTTATGAAATGTCTTTTCCACTTTCGTTCGTTGGCGAATTACTTCGTTCTGTTTTTTATCCTTTAAAGAAACTTAGAGCATTGCCTTATTCAATACTAGCGACCCGCCCTCGCTTCGCTTTAGTTTATAATAAAAAAAAATCATTTTTTTTTTCATTTATTCAAATTTAAATATAGCCTATATTAGACATGGATAATGTAGCTTCCTATTTGTGAAATAATTTTTGAAATCGGTTCACTAGTTCCAGAGATTACCCCCAACATACAAACACACAATTTTACCTTTTTATTATATTCAATACTCGCTGAGCGATTTAAATGTCACTCACGTGAGGTTCCACGTCTCCATGCCATTATGTCTTCACCGGTAGGACACGTTGATTAAGTTTGGTCTTAAAACTTAACGCATGAAAGGATTATTACGTCACTACGCTAATGAGTCACTCCATGCCTCCCGCTTACAACTGTATCACCCTCTTTGTGGCCAGTCGCAGGTAGTAGGCGAACGGCACGGTACTGCCTGACGTGGGCGGGTGAGTATTAGGGCGCGCGGGTAGGGGCCGCCAAGTGACTCGTTATATTTCTTTTATGGAAAGAAGGCGGCAAACAAGCATACAGTCCATCTGATGGTAAGTGGATACTGTCGCCCATAGACATACGCGACACTTGCCAATATCAATCCAGAGTGAAAATCGTTGGCACGCCCCTGGATGCACTGCCTACCTTTTACGGGGAGGGATAGGATGGGATGGCAGAGCCCATGGCATATCTCATTCACTATGAAATAGAAAACTATCGCTATCGAAACATGTACTTACACTGGAGAAATAGAATAAAATTGGGAATGTAGTAGGTATATTTCAAGGTTGTCTTCTGTTAGAGTGGGATAACGAGGCCAGTCGAGTATGCCCAGCGTCTGTTGGATTGTAGCGTGCAACCTCCTTGTCATGCTGCGTTATAGTATCACATTATACCTAGATACTATTGTATATTTTTACTGTATAGTATTAATGAGTGTCCGCTTCTGTACATAACCTAAGCGCACATAATTCATTCCCTAACAATGTTTCGCCATACCTTAGGTAATGCTATCTACAGATCTGACTTTCTATTTATGGTTTAACGTCTTTATTAAGCCCTATTGTCTCATTCTCATTATGGTAAACGAATTGAACATTGCGTTGATTTCGAGCGCATGGCTTATTATTGGCAATCTACATACAATCGCGTATTTGCATAATATCTCAATAAGTTCTTATGCTTCGAACTGATTTGAATGGCCACAGAACATTTCACGCATGGTGGATTGGGGTGACACACGTGAGTGGAGTTTGACGGACAAAAAGGATCAGAAAAATTGCCTTAAAATTGTATAATACGTATGCGTATGTTAATTGCGATTAACTAACCGAGCGTTCGACCGAATACAAATACCTTTGCAGCTCACTATCAACTTAATCAATAGACGGCCAGGTGACGTCAATAGCAAATACGAGTATAACGTTGTAAAACAAATTTATTCGTTCAGTTAGAACAATGGTTATACTTTTGATAGCAGCCTTTAACGTCGTAGCACACAGGCCTTTCGCTATCAATTACGATAGGGTAGCAATCACCATAGTACTCCAGCCAGAAATGTTTTAAATTTCACAATGTTTTCCTTCACCGCACAACCATGTTTCGCACTCACAACTTCACGAATGTGAGTCAAGAATTGCTTATTATTGATGCAAGAATTCACTTCGTCATCTCACGTTGTTTATTTAAGAAAATGTGTGACGTTTTATCTTATGGCGTGAGATGACATTACTGATTGTCGTTACTTAATCCGACAAGGTCAAATTTCAAAATGGAAATAAATTTATTATTGAATAAATCCAAATGATGTGCTCCAATGATAATTTGATGTGCTTCTGTTCATTAATAATTTAAAAAAATATGTGATAAACGGTGACGAATTCGTATAAAACTATCAAGAATATAGTTATTTTTTACATGCGAGGTTTCACGTTATAACCAAAACCAGAGAAGATCCTTTTCTTTCCAAATAAAAAAAGAGCTGTCTTGATTTTGCTTAAACTAATAAAAGATTACGTTAAACATCCAGACATCACTGTTTGTCAATTTCTATAACAGTGTGTCACGAAAAAAATGTCACGCTTGTTCAAAACAATCGATTAGGTACGACAGTTATTGTATTTTAAACATAAATTCCTCAATGGTTATGCCCTATTGAATTGTATAACTAGACAGCATTCACACCCAGGTGTCACCTAAAATAATTTCAACGATGAAAGTAATCATTAAAAAATTATAATTTAGGTAACAACATTGAAAATTGGTAGCTGTGAACAGGATTCTGTAAGGTCGGCGCGCACCTGGAAGGCCCCTGGTGTTGAAGGTGTCCATGGGCGGCGGTGACCACTTACCATCATGTGGCCCGTCCACTCGTCTGCCGTCTATTCTATTGAAAAAATAATAAAAAAACCTGATGGTACGTGGATACTGTCATCCATAGACATACGCGACACATGCCAACATCAGTCCAGAATGGCGAACGTTAGCACGCCCCAAGATGCGCTGCCCATCTTTGCAGATTTAGAAATGGATAGGTAGAAAGGGTTGGGAAATTGTGGGAGGGATGGGATAGGAATGGGCTCTGGCATATCTCACTCACTACCGAAACACGTACGAACATTGGGGAAACACGATAAAGTAGGAAATGCAGTACATAACATAAAACATATAATAACATAACATAAAAATGTATTTTTTGTGAAAGAAGTACCTATTAAATTTAAAAAAGCCGCGATGGTTTGTTAGTTTTCGCGAAAGAAATTCATTATTAAGAGGGTACTTACGGACATTTTTATTTAGTCCTTTCTAGCCAGTCCATTTTTTATTCACTGACACCAAGTGGACCAAATCCATGTCCACAATAGGCCTCCCCATGCTAATTGTCTTGTGCATTAACGCTTATAACGCCATACACCTTATAACGCCACGCTAGCCAAGCGGGTTGACGAGTCCACTCTTTTAGAGGTGGCGTAGGTCCTTAAGGCTTGTGGTAGCAGCTTTGTTACCCCTTATCGCCACACGGGGTAGCGATGTTCTAAAACCGACCGACAGTACACGGCTAAATCCTGTATAAAACCTGAAACCCTGTATAAACCTTTTTGAGGGGGAGAGTGCACGCTGCAATCCAACAGCCGCTGGGCGCGCTCAACTAGCCACGTTACCCCCTCTCTCCCAGAAGACTACCCTGAAATGTACTGCATTTCCCACTTTATCTTATTTCCCTAATGTACGTACGTGTTTCGGTAGTGAGTGAGATGTGCCAGAACCCATTCCCATCCTATCCCTTCTCATTTTCCCAACCATTTCTCCAAATCCATTAATATAGCTCCAAAGGTAGGCAGCGCATCCGGAGGCGTACCAACGTTTGTCATTTTGGACTGATTTTTGGCATGTATCGCAGATGTCTATGGGCGACAGTGTCCACTTACCATCAGGTGGACTGTATGCTCGTCTGCCGCCTTCGTAACATAAAAAAAAGCCTGAAAAAATAAATGGGGTGAATTCAAAAGCAATGTTCGCGTATTGTGCCATGTTTTTGAACTTGTTCCAACTGGTTCGGATTTCATTCTCGAAACTTTCCGAAGCGGTAAGAACTATGGAGTTGTAATGGAGGTTTGTTATTGGAGTGAACATGATATCTTAGTTATTGTTCATAAATCCTCGTTAAGTACCAATGTTAGTAATCTAGACATTTTCTATGAGGAGAAATGTAGATACATACTAAAGTGAAAATACGTTACCCTCTCTATACGTTCTTGGTCATGTCGGTTGTGTTCGCCAGTAGATGAATGCACTAACTCTAGAACATATTCTAATACTAATTCTAATTAAAACTTTAAACATGCTATTCTAAAATATTTCATAAAAAATTTAATTGTTAACATTCATGTTGGCTTACGTTTATTTAGAAAGTTGTACTATAAAACGTTCAGACAGTTTTATATTTATTTTTTACGTAACTGTAGATATACAAGACTAATTAATCTAATATTATATAATAAAATTATCTTATGAAATGTTATTATATATATTATTATAAAACGAATGTATATTTTGCATTCTCTATTTAACTTCATCAAGTTATGTGTGTGTGTGCGTGCACGGTTTTGAGTGTGTACACACGTATGTTTGTTAATTAACAAGAATGTTACATTTTTTTTCACGAATAAACATGATACTAAAATATTCATGTCTATGAATCATGAGCGGAATCTGAGGCTTCGGAAAAGGTTTGGTTACACTCTGTAGAATCCACCAATCGGAATTGGGACTGCGTGATGGATTATGGCCCTAAACCCTTTCGTAATTACAATGGAAATCTGTGTAGAGGGATGTAATAGGTTCATGTCGTTGTAGTTTATGAATAAAAATTTAGAGAAATATTGGAATTACTTCAAAATATTTCTAAAAAGTTGGCTCGCAGTAGATTGAATGAATATGTAACGAATGTGTCAACTTATTGAATTGGCTCCTTCAAAAGTCAAATTCTTTTCGTCATAGTTGATTCTTAGTGAGCAATAAGCTTATGTATTCTCAGTAATTTTGTAGTGTTTGTTACCAAAACCGTTTCAAACAGAATTGTTAACAAAATACTGGTTAATAAATACTGAGTAGGTATATTAACATCTAAAACAACTAAGTCTGAAATATGTCTTCTAACAAGACATGTGTCTGCGGTTGGATCACACAACTCCCGCGGTGTTTGTACCACGCACACGGATACCGTATATACCAACTTCAAAGACCTAGAAAATAATATACTGGATGATGTCTTATTTGAAGGTTATTTGGAACTTAGTTTGGTTTTATCTAATAGTCTACTAGTCAAATACTAGAAATCAATAGAAAATCATATATTTATGTTGTACAAGTCAAATACGTTTAGCGCTGACTCAAAATTGACATTAAACCACACCATAATTCGTTTCTCTCACGAAGGCGGGTTACTCTTACTTGTGGTTGTGCTCGTACATGTACATTGTTGTAGTGTGCGCCGCGGTGTCGGGAACCGAACGGAGCGTTATCGAGATTACGCACACTAAAACAAGGTACATGCACGAGCACAACCACAACTAAGCGTAACCCGCCTTCGTGAGATAAATGAACTATAGTAGTGTTCGACAGACCACTTGGCCGGAGGGCGTGCTCTTCCAGGTACGTGGCCTCCATTGATTGACACGCATACTTCTTTAAAAGCATTTATGTATGTAAATAAATAACTATATATGTATGAATACATGTACGGTATGTATATATGTATGCATGTATATAATATGTTCATTTATATTATGGTATTTAATTATTATGCGTCACTATTAACTATAATTTTACTTTATCTTACCTATCGTTGCATTTACCGCGCCATCTCTGTATAGGCCAAAGGGAGATAATGCTTCTAGGCATTAAGTCCGCCTTTGGCACTTTGTGCAATAAAGAATAAATAAATTAAAGTGGCGAACATCGGTATTCGTGTTAATTTGCAGTACTTAAAGGCACATCTCCTTTGTTTGTATGATCTGAGGCTGGTTATTTAAAGACGTCTAAGGGCAAGCCCTAAACATTTAACCTTAGTTACGGCAATACCAGCTAGTACTTAAACATGCGATGTATCCACAATGTCAGTATCACAAGGGTAATTTAATCCCCCTTTGTTGCTCCGCTCAGATACAAAACCCTGTCTGCTTAACGCCTCACCCGCTTTCGGAATTCTGACACCTTCCGTTGACTTATTACTTGTCGAAATGTGATAGCAATAGGGAAAAAATGACATTAGTCGACATTTTTTTTAATTGATCGGAAAATAGAGATGAGTAGTCTAATTAAAATAGATGTTACTATATCTAATACAATACTAAAACGTCTAAAAATGCAGAATTTTTTGGCGCCTGTTCGAAAAACTTGTCGTTGTCCGAAAAACTTGTCATTGTCCGAAAAACTTGTCATTGTCCGAAAAACTTGTCATTGTCCGAAACTGCAGTTAGAATAATGAACTGTCACTAAAATGGCAAAGTGCATTGATAGCGTGTCTGCCTATGCTAGATACATCTATCGATATGCAATCCACTGCTGGACATGGCCCTTGTCATGCACTTTGTTTTGTGCATGAGGGATGTATGGCCTTATAACCGTGCCGTGTGATGTCGGCCTACTATAGAATAGAACCACCTCATCTCTTCTCCCGGGTAACTAAGCGGCTACCACAAGCCTTGAGGAAATACACCACCTCTATAAGAGTGGGCTCGCCAACGCCCTTGGTAGGTACTAAGCGTGGCATTTTCAGGCCATACATCCCTCATCGATCGATCTATAATATAAATTGTCCATAATCTATAATATTCCACTGGCCTTCTTTTAGAATCATTAGGGGAGTTTCGGGACATAACCTAGTCACGGTGGTAAATGACGGAAAGGCTCTTTACAAAAATTGAAGTAACCGACTTTTTCTTCCTTATATAAAACATTACCTTATATAAAAGGTTAGGTTAGTGTACCCATAATAGTATACCGATAATACACAGATGGTGAATTTTAAAATTTTGTTATAATAGAAACTACTGCATATTTTGTTAACAGAAATTACTATAAAATATTCTAAAATACCATTTTTCTCTATCTCTATTATCCTGTGTAATACATATTTTTGAAAAAGAATTTATCATTGGAAAAGGTAACTCAATATTCACTTAGATCAAATTATTCCGGAAACCACGAGTTTTAAAACATTTTCTTTTCTTTCTTTTTTACGAAATGAAGTTACCTACTCTTTTTTTAAACAATTATTTTCCTTGAAACCTTGCGGCGCTCACTCCAATGTCCATCGCCATAATACGTAATACATCTTATAGACATTGTTACACCTCCGAGGCGCCGTCCGAGACGCGTGCATTCGACTGTATTGTATTAGTCTATGTTCTACTAATTAGACCACCATCAACGAAAACTCATGGGAATTATAATAAAGATGACTTTGGACAACTCTTTTATTCTATTTTTTGGTATTGTTATTTCATTATTATAACCTAAAAATATAACCTGCGCTTCAAGCCTGCCAGTGTTTTTTAAACTGAGATTGAAATGGTACCTTATCGAGCAGGCCTTGCATACCGTTGACGGATTAATAGATTTAGTAAAATAAATTACATGACATATCATGTGTATTACATATCATATATAACTTTAAATTTATTGTATATAATGTCAATAATTAACAAATTAATTGTCATATAATGATAATTATGACAAAGTGTATAAGTATGGTAAGTATTATATTGGCCGTGTGGTGTCTCTTCCCGTGGTTGTCGTAAAATGCGACTAAGTGATAACAAAGCGGCTGCCACCAGCCCTGAGAAACTACATCACTCTAAAACCCTGAAAATCACATTCTGAAAAATTTGTAAAACGTCTAAAGATTTCAAGGTAGATTGATGAACTCTCTATTTTACTTGTACACCAATAACATCAATACATGTTGCAAAAAGGCAATTTAAATAAGTAACACGAAAAGTACAATAGGCGGCCTTGTCGCTAAGCGATCTCTTCCAGGCAACCTTCGGTTGATAAGGAGAAAACAGGTAACAATATCAAAAATAGGTCGATGGTACAATTTTACATAATATCAAATGAACATAATATAATTTAATAATAATAACAATAATATATTTATTTGTTTTATTTGGTTACCAACAGCTACAATAGGAAAAAGTAACATTATTAATTTTAATAGAACTAAAGCACAGTATACAATGGATTCTTAGATTGTGACTAAAGCTAATGATAGAACAAAATACAGTTAATAAAGTTCTATTAATACCAAACAATTGTACATATAACTTAAGCTATTACAATGTGTGCATGTATCTATTATTATTTATTATGTTATTAAATTATATAAATATAAAAGTATTGTCACACACACACATACACCCTTATGTGTGTGTGGTGTGTATCTACGATCATAAAGTGAAACTAACTTAAATAACTCACATGACCTTTAATAACAATAATAAGGTAAGTGCTTGGAAATGGACACCGTAAGGGCGTTGCAATGAAAACAAAAACTGGAAGCAACTAAGGTGTCCCAAATATGCGTTAAACAGTCATCCATTAAACACCTCATTATAATCGAGATGTCGACAATAATATCGACAAATGCCAATCAACCTCATAACACATCACTAGCGATTAGTTACGAGCCACTAATTATCGAGTAATCCGATACCGGTTCTACACTGGTGCTTATCGACAAAACGGGGCATCTACGTTAAGGTACTATTATACTGTCCTCATACTAACGGTCGATGGCGAGTTTGCGAGCGAGCAAATATAAAAAATATACGAAAATGTATATATCTACTAATGAAAAAAAAGTCACTAAAATTTATGTAAATACATTACGGACTATTATTATTTATTTTGGCCGTGTAGTTTCTGTCGACTTTAGAGTAGGCACCAGCCCATATCTTCCCGTGGGTGTTGTAAAAGGCTACAAAGCCTATACCAGTAGCCCTGAGGAATTACGCCATCTCTCAAAGGGTGTACTCGCCAACCCGCTTGGTCAACCTGGCATTTTAAGACCATACAATCCTCATGAACAAGACAATGTGCATGAAGGTCCATGTCCAGCAGTGACAGATACAATCTTGTTGCAGTTACGGTTACAGGAATTGTTGGAATTTAGTCAGGAATTAATAACATTACAACCAGTCAAAATTTTCAGTTAAAATAAAAAGATAATTAATGTACTTATAGTACTTATAGTTTTCTGTCACTTTATAGTGACAGAAAACAATCAACTGTTCCATTGAAACTGTTCCATTGAGGGCGAATAACTCGCACACTCATGTGTGCGAGTTATTCGCCCTCAATGGAACAGTTGCTTAAGCATGGCGCGAGCCACGTCTAAAAATGTTTACGTTTAAAACGTGTTGTTGGTGTCAGATTTCATCTCAGCAAACCAAGTCAAAGTAACTGTACTGCCGGTCCATATTAATTCTGAATGTAAATCAAACTGTAACAATGTTTGGCGTGACTGCTTTGTAGTAGAATAAATTAACTAAAGTTGGTGAAAAAAAGAGAAAAATTTAGAAAGTATCAGACAAGGAATTATGTGGTCTTAGAGAATGTACACATTTTTATTTATTACACGAATAGTACGCGAACGAAGTAGCGGGAAGAAGCTGGTGACTAAATAATTAATACCTGAATCAACTTAAAATATTAACGCCTTTAAACTGTAAGCACTAATTTCAATAAATTCCTATATATTTTAAGTTCGTAAAGTCAAATACCAAAACTCATATAACTTTAATACATTCTCCGTTCGCAAAGGTCACATGAACAAAGATGAAAGTTTTATTATTCTCGTACTCATAGAAAAATTTTGATTCCACCGCTAATTCCCAAATTTTTCATAATAACGGTATTTTGTACATGTTAAGTAAAAAATAATCTATCCTCTATAATTTTTAATCGATCTTAGTATTTAATCTATCCTAATTCAGATGTTTTCATTTGGATACGTATCTCACTAGTTTTAAGTTAAGGAAAATATGGTGGAGCCGTTGCGTTTAAAAAAATGACGAAAAAATGTAATAAATAGGTTCCGATAACAACTCAGCCCATTATTTCCAAAGATAATAAACCCTAAATCTCATTAAAATCACATAATCTTTAAGATAAATGTTGAAATCTTGAACCAAACTACTAAAGCGATCGAACGTAATCAAAAGCATTACTTTCAAATGTAATTTGTCTCTCAGTATCTTATCCTTTCAAAGCACATCGATGTGGGTAATAATCGGAGGCTCACATAAAAAGATATTAATATTATTTATGTAGAAAGTTTACTACTGTCCGTCCGTATTACGTTGATTTATCGAATTTTCTTTATCAACAAGCGACATCCGAAGTTACCGTAAGTCGTATATCAAAGATCTTCAACGGATTCGACTGTTTATTTCGAAGGCAATAAAGGTCATAACGTTAATGTTTCTATTCTGCATGCACGGAAAATATTATCTTAAAAAATGTGATAATAGATAAGGGAACCGGTGTGTAGAAATCAGAAACCCTTTTGTGATTTGGTCACTTTTTACTTAAGTATTGTTCTGTTCATTTTAAAATGAATATTTATGACATATTTTTTATTCCTGAACTGTTATTTACACACACTAATTATATTTATATATGCACATATTTTAATTATACGCTTTGATATTTCAATGTTAAAAAATACGATTTAAAATTATAATTCTTAAATATAAATTATGTTTGTCTCCGATATCCGATATCTGTACAAATTAACATAGGTATTAGTCGGCACTTAAAAAATTTGCATTGCTATCAAAAACATAAAACATGCAAAAAGCTGACTGCGTTTGCTATACCCGCCTGTCGAAACAGAAATTAAATGTAAATAATGCTTGATTCTTTTCTATATTGGGTAAACGAGAACATCATGTCTCACCTGTTGCATTAGTCGGTAATAAAAAATATTTTAATCAACATTTTCCCCCATTCAAAAGCATAAGATGCATATTTAATATTTGAAATTTTAATAATTTTGCTATTTAGTATTTCATTTAATTTTTTTTTTTATATTTTTTCTATTTGAGATATTTCTAAAGTAATAAAATTAAATAATCATTAACCTATAATATATTTAATATTAAAATAGATAACTTATAATAAT
Source organism: Sesia bembeciformis (assembly GCA_943735995.1). Classification (NCBI taxonomy): domain Eukaryota; kingdom Metazoa; phylum Arthropoda; class Insecta; order Lepidoptera; family Sesiidae; genus Sesia; species Sesia bembeciformis. Next base: position 3,191,001 of record OX031042.1, read on the forward strand.
TATTGTAACTTTATAAAAATATAATTATATTTAATTACTGTATTTAATTTTACTATTACTTAAACTCATTTTATTTTTATTGTATTATTATGTAAAGCAACCGGTAAAGTCTAAAAATAACTTGATACATGACAGACGAAAACATTATCAAAAATGTTAATATGATCGAAAATTCGTGATTTTAGATAATTATTTTTGAGTTACATTTTCTCTCTTTGAAAATAGAGAACCACAAAAACAAAATACACAAAATATTACAACAAAGTCATGTGACAATTACAAAACATTTACATACAAAACAAATGACACAAGTCGCATTTATATGCGTTATCCACTTCATTACGACTGTCCAATACCAACCGGCAGCTGTACAGCGAGGTAATGGCTATCCGTGGGTGGTCGAATAGCGCCTACGTCGCGTCGCGTGACGTCACGTGATGCCACTTGCAGTCCGCTTGTGATATGCTATCCTCGTCATAGTGTGCATTTTAGTACGAGTCAAATGAGAATCATTTTTACTCTATAAACGAAAAGTGGGGTAATCTCTTTCACGCCTATGTATATGAGTATTCCCAATTCCTCATTTTCCCTACCTTTTCTCCAAATCCATTCCTAAATTTCCAAAAGTAGGCATTGCATCTGAGGGCGTTTTGGTTTGTCATTTTGGACCGATGTCGGCATGCAACGTGGATGTTACATTCTGGCAGTATCCTCGTCAGTATCTGCTCGTCTGCCGCTTTCTTTCTATATAAGAAACAGTAGTTCAAATTGATACGACAACAAGAATTTATTCGACAAATAAAAAAGAAAACAAACTCATCTATACATATAAAAAGAGATGACTGATGTCATGAATCAGTCAGTCGGTCGACTGACTGATTCATCATCTTCGAGCCGAAACCGCTGAAGCAAGAAATATGTAATTCACACTGTTGATAGGATTTAAGATATACGTATCGGAAGATTCTTTTGAAATCTTACTGGGATCAGGGAGAAAAAGCCACGCGGGCGAAGCCGTGAGCAAAAAGCTAGTAATCAAATATATTTTTTAAATTTATAATTTGAAGCTATTGCTATCTTTGTCAGTCATGCATGCGTCAATGTAATGATTGACAGACACTACTGTGTTAGTGACATAATTAACACAGTAGCGCGGTCCTCCTAACTTCTGAAGCGGTTTTCCAGCTAGTTACTTCCAACTTTTACTAATTCATATTTTTTCTTGATATTTTCAATTTGCTTTCACAGATCGATGTCTAGTACCTTAAACTATTTTATTATAATGCAATCAGCCCTATTTTATTATAATGCATTTACTTAAAACGCGTTAAATATCCCAAAATTCCAAATATGTACACAGAAGTTTTCTATAGATTAAAAATTCATTAATCCTATCTTCAAAGAAGGAAATGACTCGCTGGCGCTGTTGAATTTTAAAAAGTACTTTTAAGAGAAGTAAGAATGAAACTCAAACTTATTTATAGAAAAACGGGTATAACCAAAAGAATTCTCTTCCTGAAATGCGATTTAAAAATTCTATTTCTTCCCCCTGTATCTCCACTTAACCCAGATTGTGTATTGCAACTCCGTTGGAAGTGCACTTTTAGGCCCTTGTCGGGTTCTTGTTTAAAGCGTTTGTGACGTCATACGTTTTCTAGTTTACAAGTATATTTAAATACGGCTGGAGTAATTGTCGTTATTGGATATTGGCAAGTTAGACGTTCTTCAGATAAGAGGGGTGATAGCCAAGGGTATCTATACTCAACGCACAATCGTGTGATCGTGAGTTCAAATCCTCGGCCCGTATCACTGAGTTTCTATTTAAGCACCGATTTAAAAAAAAAATGTCGCTAGCTCGTCGCTGAGAGAAAACATCGTGAGAAAACCCATGTGCTTCAGAAATAAAAATAAAACCGAAATATGTGATCCACGAATCCGCACTTGGGACCCGCGTGGTGCATTACGGCCCGGTACCCCCCAGTAATTTACTGGGGGAAGCCTGTCGGTACAGGACAGTGGGACATTAGGACAAGTACAAGTTCTTCAGATTTGTATTAATTTTAGAATCTGTCGTTACCTTGGATTTTGTTAATGCGATGCAATATAGTGGAGTGTAGGCTTTCTCGGCCGGTGTCCATATTAATTGAATATTCCGGGCTACTTGGCCGAGGTCTTCTGGAATCTCTTCTCTTTCTTCCAAACGTTTCGTCAACAACTGCGGTTGACATCTTCAGTGGCGGCTGCGTTTACTTTCGGAGAGATGTTATTTCTTCGGCTTCTCGAACGTTTGGAAGGAAGAGAAGAGATTCCAGAAGACCTCGGCCAAGTAGCCCGGAAGATTCAATTAATAATACAATATAGCTTAAGACACTTCGATTTTTAATTGTTTATTTATATATTTATTTGAATACACTACACTTTTGCATTTATTTGCATACTTGCATGCCAGCCGGTTTATCGTCCACTGCTTGCACATGAGGGTCTCCTCATTGCCGCTACCGGCTATGTTCTTTTTTATAGAAAAAAGGTGACAAACGAACATCCAGTCCACCTGGTGGTAAGTGGATACTGCCGTCCATGGACACCCGCGGTGCATGACATCAGTCCTTAATGCCAAACTTTGTTGATGTAGGAATGGATTTGGAGAAATGGTTGGGAAAATAGGAAGGGATAGCATTCGATTGAATGGGAATGGACGCTAGCACATCGCACTCGCTACCGAAATACGTCCATTTTGGAATATGATAAAGTGAGAAATGCAGTACATTTCAAGGTAGTCTTCGGTACGAGTCCAGTCGAGTTCGCCCAACGGCTGTTGGATTGCAGCATGCATCCTCCCCCTCCAGACCCCTTCCTTAGTCGCCTTTTATGATACTTTTACGGCGGATGTTTGTGAATATTTTTGAAAAATATAAATTCACATGTGTTGCAAGAACTAAAGGCATATTGCAATCAAGAATCATCACGAAAGCTTTTATATATAAAGAAAAACCTTTTTGGCAGCTATAATCCGCTTATTACATAATCATCTCAAAAATTCTATACACAATCTTGTCAAAATTTAATAAATACATCAAACTTAAGGTTTCGCTACCTGGATTTTTTACCACAACATCTGCTTAGAGTGTGGTGAAATTAGCGTGTCTAATAATTTTATAATAATCCCATATCTTTTTGTATGTAATTGAAAGGGATACGCTGCGGATGTGAAATTAATGAGACGTAACGAAATGTGTATGTGGATATTCCGTTTGATCCGAAACGTGTATTTGTGACGATAATTTGATTTCATCGTTTTTTTTATAAAAAACATGACAGTTTTGGTTTAAATAAATTTATTTATTTTTTTGAAATTATCCATTAGCTAGGCAATACATAACCTTTTGACAGATAATCACAAAATTATTTAAATGAAAATTCTTTTGTAATGAGCTTAATAATATTATCAACATTTGTCGTAAAAAAAATAATTGTATTATTATAGTCTATGAATAGATTTAAAAAATCTGATAAGTAAAACCTATTTAGTTAATTTATTTTTACTATTTGTATTACAATGATTAGTTCCAATCTTACATTTCTCCAGAATTATATATGTTTCATTTAATGTCATCGTTTCAAAAAAATTTGGTAGCATACTATCGCTGCGCGTGTAAAATCCGACAAACGTTTTGATATTCCTAATAGGTACCCGACTTCATAAGACTTCATAAATGAAGAATCACGATTTTGACGTAATTTGTTTGTCGGATTTAACAGGCGCAGCGACCATACTACGCAATTTTATTCATATCGTCTAAGATTGCGTATTTATTAAACCGCAATATCTAAACAAATAAATTGACCAAAGATGGTTACTTTTGCAATTACAATAAAAATACTTACTATAGAAATGTACCTATATGTATTGTTCTTAAGTCATTTAAGTTACTAAACAACCAATGTATTCTGTTGAAATAAAATAAATTAGTATAAATCATTCTTAATTCCCAGTTATCAGGAAATCTACAAAACAGAATTAAAACGTAACTCAAACATTATATAAATCATTCTCAGCTATAATAAAAAGTCTTATCTATACTATTCCTACCATTATTAAAACACAGTTAGCTCAAAGAATGCGTTTGGAATAGATAACCGCAAAATATGATATTGTACTCCGGACAAATATTAATAGTGATCTTTTGATAGCTGCACACAATGAAAAAAGTTTTGTGGGCAGAGATATTGTTGTTGGTTTTATAGACGACTTGAAGTAGAAAATAAATTGATATCATTATTTGTACCAACAATGCTTAGTAGCTAGACGTTTAACTTCACCTGCTCCCGACTACGACTCAACTAGTAGACTGATCTTATCTGTAATAAATGATTTTAAAGAACTGATGGCACGGCTTGGTGCAATAACTATTCATTCAGGCAGTAATTATTAGAACAATATAAACATTCTCTTTTCGAGAACGGTTTATAAATTGCAAAGATAAAAGTAAATAATAAGTTGCAAATTTAAAATTGTCAATTAATATTGCCAGTGACACGCACCAATCGAGAGAAATTATATTTCGCTATTCTTAGTAGGTTTTATATATGTGTGTGTGTGTGTGTGTGTTTAATTTAAACCGTTGTAATTTTGAAACTTACTATGATTCCACTCATTCTTATTTTATTTCTTGTAACAAATTCATTTCACTTAAGAAATCGTCCTCCAGTTCGTTCACAATTTCCCTAAAATAGTTTATGTAAACTAAATGTAAGTCTATAAAAATATTCGAGAACCTCTAAAACTATAATCCATATTTTCGAAATCGTTTAATACTTAGAACTGTAATACGGGGCCCAATTTATTTCCATGTAAGCCTTTAACATCCCACCGTAAGATCCAGCCTCTCCTTATAATCCCGAAGGAATTTTAGGTCATAATCCAGCGCTTACCCGATGCGGATCGTTGGATGATATATATGCCTCAATTTAATTATAATTTTCGAACACGTTGATGTACGAAATTTAAAAAAAAAATATTTTTCTCACAATTTAATTTTCTTCTCGCCGTTGAACTAGTGATTGTTGAAAAATCCCTACGTAAATAATTACGAACTTAGTAACTACAGGGTTCTATTTGGCTCCTTCACAAGAACCTGTTCAAACAAAAATGTGCCTTAATGTTTAATTTTTAAGACAAATTCATCTAACTATACTCTAGCGAGTATTGTTTTTTACTGAACTTTTTGCCACTAAATTCCTAAGAACCCCATGGCCGCTAAGCCCATATAAAATAAGCTCGAAAAGTCAAATGCCTGTGTAAGTTGATTGATTTGCTACCTCTCCGAATGGGCGTGCCTGCTGCACTTCCTTAAAGCTGTCACCGTCAATACCTACTATTTATGAATAAAGTATTAAATATTGTACATCGCACAGCTAGAGAAGCTTTCTACTAGTTCTATTAAACGATACATATAAAAACACCTTATTTGAATAAGTACTTATTTCAATAATAAACCGGTTTTATATACATGCTGTTTATCTCTTTAATAGTTGACTTAAAGTGCTATTTATTGTTTAAGTATTTTTTTTTTCTGGAGTGTGTACTTGCTAGTTTTTTTAGAGAACTCCTACCACCTGAGTTGACGTTGCAGCTATTTTTTTTAAATGTGTTACTAAATTATATATATCTAGAAAATTGATATTGAGACATAAAGCATGAGGAGCCTTTCCTTAAATAATGTCACTTTAGGCTATCACCGGTCTGAAATTATCCCGTGTAACCACAATCACTGAAACCGGACTAAGTTGCGTTACAACCTGGTTAACATAGACTTAAATGATAAATGAAACGTCCCATCTTCCACATAAATGAAAGTTCCCGAGCTCCACACTGTACACAATTTCAGCTTCTCCAATTTCAGGCGAGATAACTTCACGTCACACACACACACCGCGATACTTGAGGAAATTAAACCTATTAATCACTCTCATGTAGCGAAAAGCCAAATTAAGTAGGTTTTGACAATGTTAACACAATAAGACAAGGTAGGAAGTTCCTAATGCTGTACTATTATTTTAGAAGGATTTACGGAAGGACGACTTGTGAGTCATTTGTTAGAACCAAAATTCGTACTGCAAACTCCAGAAATTTTACCCTCCTCGTTTCTACAATAGTCTATCAACCAAGAAACCAAATCGTTTGAGCAAATGTCAGAAATCTTTTGGGTGATTTTCGTAATTACCTATATAAACTTTCCGATGTTTAATTTCCTGAAAAGTTTAATAATCCTAATTAATTAAGGCTTGTATTTAAACGAGCAGCAAAAAATATGTATTTACATAATGGCTAGTTAATTATGATCAATATAATATATTATTTTTAAATAACTGAAGTAAATAATTTAAAATTACTAAGAACGTCATCATCAAATCGACAGAGTCCTATTTCTTTAATGTCACCAGAGAACTTAAACCTGAGTTAGGTTAGGTTAAAAAAAAATCTTTAAATTTGGCACCATCAGTTTGCTGCCCATTCACAATATTTTTGCTGCTCATTTAATTATTATTTCTCATTAATTGAAGTACAGACTTCTATGAAACAAGCACTATAATTATTTCAATTACAACAAAAATATGTTCATTAACGAAGAATCACCAAAATATTCTAGAATATTCCAGATATATGATAGGAAAAGAGTTCAAATACTCCTTATGTAGTAATAAACTATGTTTAATCAATATTTTTATTCACCAGACACAAACGGAAAGTCACAAACTTGCTGCCTTCGAAATCATCAGCGCCATCGCATAGCACCGGGTCGCAGCGTCGAGCACCGCCTCCAGCTCCATTATACGAAGACTTACAGGACCTGCCTAGAAGACCACCATTGCCACATAGGCCGGATCTAGAACCGCAGTTGGAGGTAAGAACTTTGAGATTTAATAATTTAAATAATCTCTATTATAAAGTCAAATTGCAAGTAATTACAATTTATGTACTTATTTATACCAATTAAAACAAATTCCTGAAGCACGAGGTGAAAATTTTAAAAAACATTTTTAAAGGCAACTTAATAACGTTATTCAGGATTGTGACATTATGGACCAGTCTTTTTCTTTTCGTATCTTAGCAATAGCAATAGCAATCTTCGTTAGCAATAGCGCAAATAGTACATACATTGTGTCAAGGTCAAGTTTTCTTCGTAATTAACAACTAGTCCATGTTCAGTTCCTTCGAAGTAAGTTATGAGTAGCTCAGTAAGTGATAGTAGGTTTACTGAGGACAGAAGAGTTAAACACCTTGGAAGCACAGGAGAAACGTAGTCTTATGCTTTTATTTGATTATCACACACGTTAGGCGCTTTGAACTTGAATAAACTATCACTATTAAATCACAAAATGCACACACTACACAATTTTTATCATCATCAAAGAAAACCTCGACTTCACTTCTAGAATTTAAACCAAAAAGTCCAAATTTATAGAATTGATTTTCTCTTTCTTTTACAGATGGTAGAAACAAAAAGACCAGGCTGCCCTGGTCGCGTCTTCGTCTGCGGCTCTGGCGGTACCTGGCGAGGAGGCAACACATGCGGTGGTGACGCATGTGGAGCCCCTCTATACGAGGAACTGCCTCACCGCTCTGATGACTCCCTTCACAGCGACGACCACTTCGCAGAAGACGAACTGAGTCTTGTCGGCGAAGCGGTCCCTTGCAGAACTTGCTCAAGGCCTCCAGCCCCTCAATCTTTGCCTCATCGCCCTCGACATCAAAGATTAGATCGACGGCCGAAGTCGTTAGAAAGACGACGAGCGCAGCACAGAATGCCGCGCCATATGCATCCGCCTGATCCTTCGGAATTTCACGAAGGTGTTTTGCTAGATGCATTGTTGAGACTTTATCCTCAAGTTGGAACTGTTGGAGCGAGACCTCAAGGGCCTATACCGGGAGGTGGAGGCGCTTGGCCTGGCGGAGAACTTCCTGGAATAGCCTGCTGGAGAGGGCCAAGGGCTTCTCCTAAGCCTCCTAGTGGGGATTCTTCTTTCGGCTCCGATTCGGGATACAGCAATAACACATGCGGTACTTGCGGGACGAGAGCTTCGTCGAGACATCGACTGTCTGCCGAGATCCCCATGTCATGAATTAAGTGATAATATTATGGTCGTGTGCCATAACATTTGCATTGAGTGAGAGTGAAGGGTTGAGTGAGAGATGATCAATTTAATTAGAACTTTAAGTAGTACACTTTTACGGCCTAATTTTCACTGTCGGCCTCTCCTGCCTTCTTCATTGTTTAAAGTTACTGATATTTATGGACTACGAAATTAGGCTCTAATTTGCTAAAGTTCTGTATTATATGTATGTTTTATTTTTAAGTAGAAGATTTGTCCATAACTATTTAGAAGTGGTCATTTTCATGATCTTATTTTGGAAAGATATCGTTTAATTAGGAATTATTACTGATTTTTGTAAATAACTCACGTGACCATATTTTAGGTAGTGTAGCAGTTTCGTCCTAGTAAGTTATTTCGAGCTAGTCCTAAATTATGACGGTTATAATGAACAATAATGAAAGGGCCTATTCTCATGTAGCGTTTTATCACCAGCGTTTTCGGAACAGCGTAAACTACTAAACGTTTATACCAAATATTTTATGGTGTTAACTATATTTTGTTTAACTGTTACTACAGTTTACACTGGCGTGCAGACATCAAGTGAAAATGGCTCTAACACACTGTCGTGTATAAAATAAAGAAGTTGTAAATCAATTCACTGAATTTGTAGATATTGTACAAAATTTTTAGTTAAAGAAATTATGTAAGTGAAAAAAATAGTAAGTTTTATAATCATATCACAATAAATTAACTATCACGTCGTATTTCGTAACTTCGATACAGCAATAATTGTATTTTCCTTTATGTTTTACTGGTGCTAAATTATCTAACGAGTCAATTTTATTACTATTGTGTTACGACGTATGTTCACATAAAGGGTATCTCCACTGGGAAAAAATTACCTTGCGCCTGAATCATGCTGGATTCAAGTGATTTTCCGTTTAAATTAAAATTATACATGTAGGTATGAAATAACTTATCAAGTTGATTTGTATTAATGATATTGATAATAAAAATAATTTTGATAATACAAATCACAATTTTGATAATAATTCAAAATAATATCGACTTATTGCAATTATTAATAATGCAATTTTGAAAGAATGTGAACAAAGACAATTTGAACCAGACGTCTGATTGTCCTCAATATAAATAAGCAAATTCTGGTTGCCAGAGACAAGTATTTTGTCAGGATTTCTTTCAGTGTAAAATTTAAAAACCTATCTATAATAATTAACTGTATTTTCTGTTTCTTCTCAATAAAAATAAAAAAGGCAATATGTAGCGTTATTAAGTTTTTAAATTATTCAAATTCAAATTAAATCAACATATCAAAATAGGTACATAGCTTATTTTGAATTAGGAGTAAATATGTATGTGGAAATATAATGTTTATTCCCTTCGTTTATTTCGTTTATCGTTTTTTATTGATTGATTTTTATTGAACATCAAAAACACTTGAAAGGTTAAAGTTAACCCTTTAAGAGTTTTAGTATTATTATACCATACCATTACGTAACAAGTGAATCCAGCATTCGCACGATTACAAACTTTATTTGCATTCGTAAATGAGTTATTATTATACTAAGTTTAAGGTTAATATTCGTTGCTCTGACTGAATGAACACGTTTGTTCTACAGCATTATATTTGCTGTGGGTGCCATCTAGCCGTCTATATTGATAATACGAGTATATTGTTAAATTAGCTGCAAAAGAATTTGTAGTTTTCCGAACGTTCGATTGGTCAATAGGTAAATTCTAAATATATATCTCTTATGTGAACACACCCTTGTAAATTATAAAATACGTACTTGCTTTAGCTTCAATCTATACTAGTGCTCCGCGACTGGTTTGCCGTGGGCCGTGTGCACGCGGCACATTGAGGGCACGAGCGTGACAAATTTTCAGCAGTTACACACTCTTTCAGTTATTCAGTGATTTTTGATTTTTTAATTTGTAGAATGTACGTATTTTGTTATTACTTTTTAATCCCTATACTTTTAATTATACTTTAATTCACGCGTGCCGCCGAATTTTGAAAAGAATATAAATGTGCCACAAGTGAAAAAAGGTTGCAGAGCACTGGTCTATATGATACATATAATTTTCATTTCGTTGCTTTGTTTATTAGAGGTGTTTCAACAAAATCTAAATCCTAAAAAGTTTATCATATGTAACTGTCACTATTTTTGCAAAATTTGTTTTTTTGCACAATGTAATAAGATTCATTTTGGTGTAACACATTAATTACCCTTGTACATAATATTATTTGGTTGTCGAAAATGTTGTTTTTTGTTTTACTTTTTTTTTCTATTTAAGATATATTTATTTTTAAAATATTGTTTTATTTTGTATAGTATCAAGAGTTGCATCATTAATTATCACTAATTAAAATTGCGGACGAACAGTCCTGTTTATAAATAATATGAGAAGCACAATAAAATGAGAAATAAATACATTTTTAAAAAATACTTTGTTTCCTTTCTTATACCGTATTTCGTTGACGCAACATACTGACGTTAAAAGCCATTGTGAAAAGAACAAGTAAGTTATTAGTATGTGAGACAAATCAGCTATTTATTTAGTTCTAATACATCGATTCGGAGTATAATGTTAAACTAGCAAATTTACAACTCGTCAGAACAACAAATCTTCAAGTATTATTTTTTCATTATAAATAGATTCGATTATTTTTAAATGCACTTTTATTATTTTTACGACTACGAGTTACATAAATCACTTTGATGGAACTTTTAGCTATTTCTAATGCTATTTTGGTATAATGTTCGGTACATTTACGAATACCATTTGCATTTTTGATAAAATTGGTTCTTGAAATAAGCGCTAAATCGTGATACACGTACATGCGCCCCTAACACCACGAGGCCTATTTTTTGTTATAGTTAGAAGGCGGCAGACGAGCATAAGGTCCATCTAGTGGTAAGTGGATACTGTTGCCCATGGACATCCACGGTACATGCCAACTTCAGTCCAGAATTATAAACACCGGCACGCTCCCAGATGTGCTGCGTACCTTTTGATATGCAAGAATTGATTTGGAGAAAACGTTAGGAAAATGGGGAGTGATAGAATGAATGGGCCCTGGCGTATCTCACTCACTACAGAAATATGTACGTACCTTGGAGAATAGGAAATACAATACATTTCAAGGAAGTCTTTCGTGAGAAAGGGGTAACGTGACCAGTCGAGTGCGCTCAGCCGCTGTTGAATTGCAGCGTGCACCCGCCCGCCTGTATTATAAACCAGCCAACCAAAGTAGACAGCTCGAACCTTGTTGAATCACTAAACTAATCTAGTGAAAAGGCAAGACAATCCGTTGTAATGTTTATGTATATCTCGATATTTAGCTAAATTCCTAGGTAAACACAGTTCATAACGCTGTCTACTGTGAACTGAGCTGTCCCTAGGGTTTTTTTTTTTCTATATTAAGTGGCTACTGTCGCTCATGGATATCCGCGATGCATGCCAGCATCAGTCCCGAATGACGAACAATAGCACGCTCCAGGATGTGCTGCCTAAGTTTCTATTGGAGGAATTCTATTAGGAGGCCTAAGTTCTATTCGAAACATGGAGAGGAATGGAATTCTATTGGAGGTTTCTGCCATATCTCACACACTACCGAAACTCGTGCGTACATTGGGGGGATAGGATAAAGTAGGAAATGGAGTATATTTCAAGGTAGTCTTCTGTGAGAGAGGGGTATCGTGGCCAGTCGAGTGCGCCCAGCGGTAAAAAATTAGTAAATCATATCAGTAATTTAATACTTGAAGACCTTCTTCCTAGTATTTTAAAACAATCCGTAATACAACCTCTATTCAAAGAACATGATCCAACAAGCATGATTAATTACAGACCAGACCAGTATTTCCCATACAGTGAATTTCTCACTTATTTCTCACTTATTCCTGCTTTTTTATCTCACTGCATAGCCTGCCATATTTACAAACAACCCTTTTGACTGCGTCGTAATCGGATAAAAACAATTAATAATATAAATCAACACCTTCCCCGAGGTTATAAAGTCTCCAACTTCTGTTTCAAAACATTCCCCCTCATTCTTTTATCTATGAATCAAGATATAAACCCCGGTTATATCCTACGGAAAGCACTTAAATTTTATCTTTATTGCTTACAGAACAATAGGGCGCTGAGTTAATTTTCAAAGTAAATTACATTCGATGTTATTAACTCGATATATTCCAATAAGTCATAAAATATTTAACGTATCGTGGTTTTAAGAGAGGCTTTGTTATGACTGTGACTTTAAACTATCTGGTATAATGTAGGTATTCGTACAGCATCCAGCAATATACAGGTTGATACGACCCTATCCCTTCCAATTTTCCCAACGCCTTCTCCCTATCCATTTCTTAATCTGCAAAGGTAGGCAGCGCATCCGGGGGCGTGCCAACGTTTATCATTCTGAACTGATGGTGGCATGTATCGCGGATGTCTATGGACGACAGCATCCACTTACCATCAGGTGGACTGTATGCTCATCTGCCCCCTTATTTCCATAAAAAAACAGATTAAAGAATATGTTCACAAGCATCTCTAACAGCAAAATTAAAAAATGGCTTCAGTGAATCCAGATATTAAATTTCTTAAACAAATGCTCTCTCGTTTTCATATAAGTGACACTAGTGTCATCTCGCGACTTTGCCTTTTAAAGGACTTGACGTCTAAAATTTTTTGATCCTAATTATCTTACAAAATCCGAAAAAAAAAACTATCTGAAAAAATGAAAAAGAGCGGGGTTCACGTAATTCACGTAACCAACACGTAATTAATGGCGATTACCCTTAGTTCAGTTGTCAGTTCAATAAGGAAAATTGGGTCAAATTCAGTTAAAAAATTATCAAATTACCAAAAATAAAAATGATATAGATATCATTTTATTTTTGTATATACCTTTTACACAGGCGCGCGCCATTTTATTTTTATAATAATACGATAATATACATAATATATTTATAATATACTACGGTAGGTGAACTGGTTCAGTCAATTTAAAAATGGTCGTACCCACCTCGGTGACGATGTTAGAGAAGGGCGTCCTGCGACGGCGTTGACGGAGGAAAACATCAAAACTGTGCGGCTCATGACTGAAGTAAACAAACGAACGACATATCAGCAGATACGGGCATCATTAAATATTGTGGTATGAGTCAAGTTCTAACTATTTTACAAGGTCACCTACGGGTAAGAAAGCTTTGTGCTAGATGGATTCCTCGCAATTCGAGCGCGGCATGGTGTCTCCAAATGCTTGAAAAATTCGTCAACTGTCACTGAAATTCTGTTTCTAATATAGTAAAAGGTGATGAAAGTTGGATGTACTGCTATAAACCTAAATCCAGGGCCGGCGGATAATGCGGGTATAGTGGGTAGCTCTATCCACTCAGAATTTTCCGAATGGGTAAAGTGCCTACTCGAATTGGTCCTGATTGGTCTAAAATTAAATTAGCTTTAAAGCTTGACAAACTACAGCAAATTTCTCGAAGTTCAATTAAAATCGGTTTATTTATTCGCAAAAAACCGTTGTCGAAACAAATCAAGATGTTAATGTTTTCTTTATTTTGTTATATACAAAAATTTTAAAACTTGTTTAAAACAAAAAAAAATATAAGTTTGTGCTCGTAGAGCTCAGATATATTAATACTATAACAAAAATGTGTTTGAGCTCTCCGAGCTCTAAAATATTAGGATCGATCACTTTGCTTTCGAACTCGAAAGCGTATGAACACATATTTTTGAAAAATGTAGGCATTTATATTTTTGAGTTCAAACACAATAAATAACGTATGAACATTTTCGAGCGGTTCGAGCTCGAAAATAGCGGGAAGATTTGGGGATGGCCCACGCGGTCAACCGTTTTCCAGATTTTATTTTGTAGGTTTTATTCCTATAAAATTTTCTTATTTATAAGTCATTCCTCTATATACAATTTCTTGAGGGACTGTCCCCCCTCCCGGCCAACTACCCACTCGGACCTAACACAACCTGCTGGCCCTGCTTAAAACTAAGACCCAATATGCGCAGTGGGTCTTTCCATTCGAAGATTCGCCGACGAAAATGAAGAAAGCACCCTGTACCGAAAAGAAGATGATTGCCTCCTAATAAAAGAATAGTGACTGCGGACTGGTATGTCAACAACTGCTTGCCTTCTGTTTTGGAAAAAGTCATAGAACGACGCTAACGAAACAGAATGATCCCTCATCACGACAATGCCCCAGCTCACTTCGCCAGACAAACGAAGTAATTTTTGAGTACTTACTGTAAATATAGAGTTAATGGGGCATCCGCCATACAATCCCGACCTTGCGCCCTGCGGTTTCCTAAAATAAAGGATAAACTCAGAGGAATACGTTTTATGAATGCAGAAGAAGCAGTAACGGCCTCCCAAACGGCTGTTGAAGAGGTGCCTAAAGAAGGGTACTAGTGATGAGTCACTACTTCTTAACGCGAACAGACTGTAATAGCTCCCTAAACTACCACGAACAAACAAACGTCGAGACCTCACTATCCTTTTATATGTAGAAATTCCATAAGAAGATAAATTAAATCGTTCCTCGCAAAAGCTGTTCCAGATTGTAATAACATCCTTGTCATACGGCAAATATTAATAAGCCGCCTAAGGCACTGTTGATTTATGCTCTTAGAGGATCGTTTGCGCGATGTTTTAACAGCATGCGGACAAACAAACAAACAAACTTGCGTTTCATGTGAGATGAGAGTGTCACGTCAGAGGCAATATTATGTCTTAATTAAATGAGGGTATTATTTATGGGTAAAATCTGTTTTTGTCTGTTGACGAAGTATATGTTAAATGTTTATGAGTATTGTTTGTCCTAAATGCTATTCCACTATGTCCACTGCTGGATTTGTACGTCCTCATTCACGTTGTCTCGTGCGTGATGTATGGCCTTAAAACGCCACGCTGGCCAAGGGTGTTGGCTAGTCCTTTTAGATATGGTGTAGTTCCTCAGGGCTTGTTGTAGCAGCTCAATCGATGGTGGTAATATTCTAAAGTCACGGCTAACAGTACCTATCTATTAAATTATAATATTAACAGGTTAGTATAAAACCATCGATCCAGTAATCATCCAATCATTTGATGCCTTAAAACTGACCTTAATTTTTTTTAAATACTTTTAATTTCTATATTACTAATATGGGATGAATATGGGGTCCGTTATACCAGTGGGGGCAACCAGTGACATGGCTAGTTGTTAAAAAAAGCGATCACGTAACTAACAGCAACTGATCGATAGATAAAACCATTAAGGAGAGACAGTCGCACTGCTAAATATTTGTCAACATTTACAAAATGGCTTCGTGTGTAGAGTAGCAACGACTGCGGCCGCGGCTGGCTGCTCAGACGCGAAGTCGTGAACTCGTGACTGATTGCGACTGACCGACCAGCCACGATCGGTCGCGCGACCAGCTATCAAATCGAACTACTTCACGATACCTTATTAACACTTTCAAGCTACTCCTTTCGAAGTTACTGGCTGCCTGGAGCGGGACACTGGGTACTCGACGCCTAGTATCCCTGTGTTAAACTAGTATCAAACTAATTTTTGAGGGGGAGAGTGCACGCTGCAATCCAACAGCCGCTGGGCGCGCTCGACTGGCCACGTTACCCCTCTCTCACAGAAGACTACCTTGAAATGTACTGCATTTCCCACTTTATCGTATTTCCCCAATGTACGTACGTGTTTCGGTAGTGAGTGAGATGTGCCAGAGCCCATTCCCATCCCATCCTATCCCTCCCCATTTTCCTAACCCTTTCTCCAAATCCATTCCTATATCTCCAAAGGTAGGCAGCGCATCCGGGGGCGTGCCAACATTTGTCATTTTGGACTAACGTTGGCATGTATCGCGGATGTCTATGGGCGACTGTATCCACTTACCATAAGGTGGACTGGACTGTATGCTCGTCTGCCGCCTTCGTACATAAAAAAAAAAAGAAAAAACTACATGTATATATATATATTCAACTTATCGTTAAAAGTAATAATGTTTTACCATTCGATATACTGCATGTTCTATAGTGTCTGGACAAAACGACTTTGTGTTGACGTCTTCATCACGTTCCTGGACAAAATTGACGCCTTCGGCTGTTTAGGATCGCGGCAATTTTGCTACACTGTAACTTTGATGGATATCACTTGAGGATAGTGTTTGAGTAAATTGGTAAATTTTACGAAAATGTCCGATCTACAACAGGACTTATGACGAGAAATATTCTAGTACATATTCCTAGAATGAGTTATACTTGAAGCCCGGATAAAGCTGCTATCAACTTCAGCGAATAATGTTGGCGTTTCTGCGAGGTGTCAAGTCTAAAGTATATCTCAGTACGTAGTGCGTAATCTGAAGTATAAAAGTGCGTAGCAATTTAACTTTTACGGTGGCGTTAGAATTCCTGCTTCCCAGCAAACAATAAAAAGGTCAAAGGTCATCGCTCTAAGCGTTAAGAATATTTCACGGTTTATTTTAGTACCAAATATGTATTTACACTATTAATAAATCCACAGCATATAAATATTTGTAAGATTTACTTTAAATAACTTAAAACTTACCGCCTATTACGGATTTTCATTATACGGACCAAATAAACTATATTATAAATTAACATCAATAGTGAGAGTAATATTTACATAATGTTGACTTGATGCCTTTGCAGGAAAGTGGACGAGGAAAGTTTGTATGAGCGTGTGTTCAAGTTTGTGTGTATGTGTGTGTGTGTGCGCGTCATTTTGTCTACTTTCTTTGAAATATATCATTTAAGCCAAATCTATGATAGTGTATAAATACGTTTATTCAAAATCTCACCCATCTCGTAGTCTTTAGATATTAAATTTCATTATACTTTAATTAAATATTAACAATCATTTAGTGTTCCAAAATTAACTAAACATTTAACTCGTTACCATCCTCTTACACGTTTTCAATTATACTCCAAATTTTCAAATAAAACCCACACTTAGCACCTCATATTCAAGACCGAAAATCCTTCATTAAATAACTCACAGTCATCCACACGCGCGTCATTAGTACCTACATTAACCATTACAATTAGATCCCTAAATTAGTATAAAGTCTACCCTTATTGGTCTAATTAAAGGTACCTCTCAGACACTTAGGGGTTCAGAGTAACCTGGTCGTTGTTTAATGTTCGCTACGGCTATATCACAATAGAAATAACAAATGGTATGGAATCTCAGCTCTGTGCTCAAAACATGCTAATACTAATGACAACTATGCTCACTGTACAGTAATACGGTAGCTAACGCGAAGTTTCACCGCGATTGAGGATTCTCGTAGTTCTTATAGAAATGTATAGCAACACATTCTTCCTTCAAAGGGGTGAAGGGATGGAAAGGAAAGAAATGGGACAGGGAGTTATTATCCCATTATACTCTTTATTCGATGCGATGGTATACGTGATATCGTTACTGACAATGATTGTTTGTAACGAGAGTAATGACTGTGTGCTGCGGTGTACTGTAGCGTTTACAACGGTCCTTCGTCCCCCCCGAGACTATATAAATGGCGTAGTTGTGTGCGTGAGATATATTTCCAGCGTTTGATGATGGTCATACATACTGTTTCTTTTTATACACTGTCTGTGTGCGTCAAATAAGACGTGAAGCCATAATTCTTAAGCCACGGTACAGACGACCACGAGGAATGCCATTTATAAAAGACAAGTTCAACTGAAAATCCACTGCACATTCGTACGTGACGATCTTTGAACGGACGGTATAAATAGATAGGAGTGTATTCTTTCAATCATTCGATAAATTAAAGAGTATCTGACTATTTATACCATAATTAAAACGGCCATAATTAAAAAATATATTAAATGTTGCGTTTATCAATATGTTTTTAAAGAGGACAGTACCTCGATGTTTTTTATCTATTTTGTGTTGTTCTTTCTTTATGCAGAAATAACGATTACAATAATTACAATCCTTAAAGATTTGTAGCAGCCCTAGTTTGGTGTTTGGGCTTACATCTAATAAATTGTTAAATCATTTTACTACGTCTCAACGCGAAAATAAACAAAATATGTTATGATCACTATATAAACAGTGTTTTTACATTAATGGAGGCAGACGGCCAAGCGGCCCATATGATGGTAAGCGCCCACGGACACCTAGTAACAATGTAAAATAATCTAACACCAGCAGACAGGCGGGACAGCGGGGTATGCGCTGCCGGCCTTGCCGACTACAATTTACAGCTTTCTTGAAGAAACCCATGTCGTAGCATAAGGGGAAGACTTCATGAGACAGTTCATTCCGCAGCCTACGGATTCGCGGCTACTAGAAGCAGATACCACTAGATTCGAATTGGTGAGACTGCAATTTAAATTGGTGATATTGAACACCCACTAAGTACGGATTTTTCAAATACCACTAGCTAGCTAATACATTAGAAAAAATCTTAAGATTACTTCATAATTTATTCTTTGTGTCCAAACAAAATCTGGGATTCGTGTAATATATCCACCAAACCGCATTGAACCTGCAAGCCTCGCGTGATTACATCGGAGAGGTCTGTGTCCTGCAGACGTTAAATGTTAATATTTCAAATAGAAACATGTCATTAAACTAAATTTCATTGCGTTGACGTAAATATTGCGTATTGCGCAATCTATTTCGAACTTGTCGATCTTTTTCTAATAAGCCTATATAGAACGAGTCAATAATAATCCCTTTCACCCCTCGATTGAAGATTTCACGATTTAATTTTAGTTCAAAAACGTTAATGCTCTTTGTCACCTCTCCTTTGTGACAAACGTACATAAACATAGTATAGGTTACTACATTGCCTTTGATACGTTTGATGTGCACTTTAATGACAATGTGACCAGGTGTTAGCTCCTAAAATAATAGTATAAAACCGTGGCCATTGTTATGTTTTACTGTCTTTTATACAAATTGAAGCTTTATTATAAGTAGACTATAATAACACTAGGATAATATACTATAATATTCTTTATATACTAGTAGTAGTATTATATATTATACTAAGACAAGCCTAATATTCGGTGTTTTCCATTTTTTCCATCCTAAAATCATCAACGAAGGAAAGGTTCGGCTGCGCTAATCTCGTCACCTAAAACTTTATTGTTATGTTTATGGCTGTGGCTGTGTATCTTGTGAGTATTTATTTTTAATTCCTGCATGCCACAATATGTAGTTAAACTTTTTGCAACCACGCTGGTTACTTCTATCATTAAGGGGACTATTTATTTACTCTTTATACACTTTAATGTGCACTATATGGACTTAATGCCTTAAGGCATTCTTTGAATAATGCATTAATAATATATAAATACACGTAAAATATACGTACCAAAAAAATTTATATTTAATATATAGACCATAATATGAATAAGATAATTTAAATATAATAATTATAATACATACATACAAATGATATAAATATAGAGATAAAAGGAGAATGAGCTCTGTGAACTACGGAGGTAGTGTTACCAAAGCTTCCTCTTGAGGCTGTTTTTGTTAGTAGCCTTCCATGTGTCAGTGGGGAGCGAGTTCTGGAGTCTTACTGCCTGTGCAGAGAAGGAATTAGTCACAAAACCAGTGCGATGAGAAGAGACATAAAGTGTGGGGTTTCAGCGGAACGCAGATAATAGTCATGAGAGTGCCTCTGACACTGAAACCTACATTTCAGGTATTCAGGGGAACGTGGATCGTATAAGATAGAAAAAAGTGTGCAAAGCATTCTTACACATCTGCGTTGTCGGATGGGCGGCCATTTAAGCTGAGAACGAGAGGATATATGATCATATTTACGAAGTCCGAAAATGAAACGAATACAGTTGTTGATAGGACGATCGAATTTGTTAAGGAGATATTGGTTGACTATTGGATACTGTTTGTGTATACAAAAAATATTATTTCGATTAACTAACTTAGCCTCCGGGTTTACTGGAAGAGATCTCTTAAGGATATAAGCTGGCCTGTTGTTTTTTGTTAATTGATTTTAATGTACTACTCGTATTTTAATTAATGTATGTGTGTACAATAAATTATAGAAAAAATAAATAAATATACTCATCGTACGGAACCACATGAAAGACACAAAGGTCCCTAACAGCTGCGCCCATTTCATTCCATTAATGGGTCCAATTATTGCTAAAATTATATATCGCGGTGTCCGTATGCTGTTGAATCCACCAATCAAAGGCCAGGGAACTCAATTGGGGCAATTCGTGGGCGGTGCGAGACATGCGATCGCAATATGGCATACACATACAGACAAATATTAATAATTATGTTTTAATTAAAAGGTTGAAATTCTATTTATTGTAAATTTTTAATTTGTTTTGTACATATAGGAGTTTCGCAGGTAATCAAATATATATTGCTATTAATAATATTGCATAGGAAGTCAAACTGGAGCTATAAAAATCCAGTATAAACTTTTATTTAGAGAGGCTTTTGGTGGTAGCGAGGTCTTAGTGGGTAATGATAAATAAATCTTCCCGTAATCGCGCTCGCTCAAGCAGTGTGTTTAACGCCTTATACCGGAGCCTCTCTTTGATGGTTGAGAGAACCATATAATACAATTATATAGTAGTTTTATCATGAACTCACTATTTTTCTAAAATACATACCTATATATATGTACTTAATACGAGTATTAATTTTATCTAACAATTGTACCTACATAAAGGTAGGTGAATGACTATCATATATATTGACAAGAACGTATGATGTGTCATCTGTCTAGTCTATTCCCATATCGACGATACGATACTCACCTGGTAAGAAACCTGGTTGGTAACTTCTAGGAAGTATATGAGGAGTAATTCATTAAAAAGTCAAATTTGAAACTTAAGTGCTACCTACGTAATAAGAATGTTTCATTTTCAAACCGCATATGTATTAAAGTATTCGAGAGCTACTGGACAGAGAACACTTCGTGCCTGACCTGGAGTGCTTGTATAACATATTATTATGAAGTATGTGCTCTAAAATCGATGATCGATTCTAAATCCACACCCATTTTCACATGTGAGTTATAAAAACAGAAACAATTAATTCAGTTTGTACATTTGGACACAGACCAAAGTGAAACCGAAAAAGACATTATAAATAATTTACTGTGCAAAAGATTCTTTTGAAAAGGAAAGTATAAACGGTAAGCTTATCTCTTATGAAGATCTCTTCCAGCTGACCTAGGAAAGTAAATATTAGGTCAAGAGATAAAAAGGCAGGAGTAGTGCGTACGGAAGATATTATATTAAAGATACTTATTATTAAAATAATGTATGTAAAGAAAATATTTCTTTCATTTGAGTTTTGCTGTCGGTAGATCTATAATATTATAGTGTCGGTAAAAGAGGGTAGGATATGGGATGGCGTGAGGTGAAGACAATCGTGCGAACTGTCAAATCAAATCAGGTCAAGATCAGTAAGACTATTGTAAATAATAGATTGTAAAAAGGATTGAAGAATAAACATTATATGTCGTTTCTTTGTATACCGAAGCAACACAATATAGTTAGTTTCATTTGACAATCCTTATAGTGTGAAAATAATCGACATTATATGTATATATCTATGCATGTATTATTATTATACTTTTGTTGTAGGTATATCACTGTTCCTTGGAGCTTAGACCAAAACCGTTTTAAAAATTCAACCCATTTCCAAGTCTTGATCACATGATACAACAATGATAGTATTATAGCAGGCCCTTAGTAAAACACAGCAACGCGCTGCGGTCGATTCGACACGTCGCGTCGCGTCGCTCGTAATTACTCACCTACAAAGTGACAATTAGCTCAGGTTATTCTGAAGCTAGAATAAAGAATATAGACTAGTCCATGCGATCAGAAATTGTTTTTATATTTTCTTCTGGAGTAAAGACAACTAACCGATTGCAGCTATCGTTTTAACATCCACGTTGTGTATAACCACTGCGAATGATGCCAAGCGGTCAACGTACGACCGCCAAGCGTAGTGGTCTAAGCTTTGGTCGCCAGTTTAAGTTTCAGTAGGGGGAGAGTGCATGCTGCATTCCCACAGCCGCTGGGCGCACTCGACTGGCCACGTTACCCATCTCTCACAGAAGACTACCTTGAAATGAACTGCATTTCCTACTTTATCGTATTTCCCCAATGTACGTAAGTGTATCGGTAGTGAGTAATGCCCACCCGTCCTCTCCCCATTTTCCCAATCCATTCCTCAATCTGCAAAGGTACGCAGCGCATCTGGGGGCGTGCCAACGTTTGTCATTCTGGACTGATGTTGGTATGTATCGCGGATGTCTATGGACGACTGTGTCCACTTACCATCAGGTGGACTGTATGCTCGCCTGACGCCTTTTTCTATATAAAGAAAAAAGTTTGGACTACTAGCACCCGCCAGTGCGCAATCACCCTTACTCATTGATCTTTCAACGCGCCCGCTTCTGTTAGTACGCATAAGTAGGTATGTACTGCGTAACATACGAGAAAATTAAATCATCAATGAGCATCGGGTAATTTACATTTAATGATTATTTTTTCGATATAATTAGACATGTACAACAACCTCGTAAGAGAGAAAAATGTGAAATATAGGCGATGACGTCACAGTTACAGTTGTATGGATTGCTACTGTTGTCATAATTTCTAAAAAAAAGTTAATGTCACCACAGATCAAAATAAACTTCACTGTCACCTGTCAACGAGCTAAACAAACAAACACATAACCTCTATTTGTGTTTAATGTAACTTTGTAACGTAAACATTTGCACGCCAGTTACCTGGCAGAATATAAAACGCGCATTATGAACACGCATTCTTGAGCAAATAAATAAAATTTGTATTATTATTTGTGGCAATAATCTCTTTGTTGTGAACTGACTGCGGTTTGTTTTCTTTCTTTGTGAGCTTGAATTTCTTGTTATTTACAAATTCGCAAATCGTAAATTTTGTTTTTCGTTTGTAAAATGTTTTGTTCGTTTTCTTTTAGCAATATGTTTTTTTTTATTTTTGGGCAAACAAGTCTATCCATGCAGTTACTGTGAGGTCACGCAACATTTAATAAATGAAAACTTTTAAATGCTATAACTCTGCGATTATCGTCTTTCCAACACTGTTTTGATAGGGGGAGAGTGCACGCTGCAATCCAACAGCCGCTGGGCGCGCTCGACTGGCCACGTTACCCCTCTCTCACAGAAGACTACCTTGAAATGTACTGCATTTCCCACTTTATCGTATTTCCCCAATGTAGGTACATGTTTCGGTAGTGAGTGAGATGTGCCAGAGCCCATTCCCATCCCATCCTATCCCTGCCCATTTTCCCAACCCTTTCTCCAAATCCATTCCTATATCTCCAAAGGTAGGCAGCGCATCCGGGGGCGTGCCAACATTTATCATTTTGGACTAATGTTGGCATGTATCGCGGATGTCTATGGGCGACAGTATCCACTTACCATCAGGTGGACTGTATGCTCGTCTGCCGCCTACGTACATAAAAAAAAAAAACTGTCATTTTGTGGTTCAATCTATATTGGTCTACTCTTTATAAAAATACACAAAAATCAGGATGTTAGATAAATAAAATTTATTTTTTTGTTTTTTAATGTAATTTATTAATCATGAAAAATATGTTAAGTTTAAGTTTGATATAATAGCATTAATGTATTCCACTATTTATGTGGGACCTTATGTACATACGCTACGTGTAATAAAATGAAAAAAATGCAACAGAATATCCCAACGTGTTGTCAGTCCATTTCAATTGTTACCTGATATTATTCTGAACGCTCTGTTACTCGGCATTATCGTTGCGGTTATCGGGGAAAAGCTTCAGGTTATCACAGATATTAAATGTAGCGATTTCATTATTTTAAAATTATTATTTAAATTCACATAAAAGATTTGGTAAAGTTATGTATGTTGAATCATTTGCTATATCTAGTTTTATCTATACGTACAAAGACGCACTCAGCTAAATTTCTCAGTGTCAGCACGTTACTTCGGCCCCGTTAGACCATTGCATAGGTAATGCGTATATCTCATAGCTAGAGAAGCACTTGTTTGGGGATGGGACTGTACTAGTTCTATATAGCTATAAGTGAATATATCGCGTGTTGTGACGTTTACTTAGACGGTAGGGGATTCTTAGTAAATAAATGACACCCAGTCCTTCACTCCAAGGGCGTCGCCAAGGGGGGGGGGGGGGGTCAGGGAAGGGCAGTAGTATTCATTGTAGGTACAAAATGTATTTGTACCTACAATGAATATTTCTCCAGTTTCATATTCATATCCTCTCTCTCTTATCTTCCCCCCCCCCCCCCCTGGCCCATTTGCTGGCGATGGCTAGCGACGTCCTTGCTTCACTGCAGTAATTTCATTATCAATGAAAGTATTAAAAAATGGGGAAAGAAAAACGAAAAAAATAAAAACGGGCCATTAAAAACTATAAAACCCAATAAGGTGTTTTTTTACAAATGTAACATGCGCAATTACAAGCGTTTTATGAGATATTCACAAACATACAGGATATAGAAGGCTTTACCGATGTGTAATTAGCACGTTCTTAAAGATCGTAAATTAGACAGTAGAATGAATCAAAAAGCAATCGAATCAAAGAGTTTAGAACAAAATTTGAATTTAGGTTTTCACCAGCGGCCAGGTCTTATAATTTAGTTCAATACGACAGCAAGAAGTTCGGACATGGACAATAGGTCTACTCGAAAGAATATTGCTATTGTCACCGAAATGGCGTAAAACCTGAAACCATACCATACGATCAGCTTCTGTCTTTCTATGTATTGCAAACACATCAGTCAATGCAAGTATAAGGTACAAATCTTGTAATCTATGAAGGGACTTGCGTTTTATCTTCAGTTCTGAAAATTTATACCTAGAAATATTAGATTAAAAAATACATTATATTATGTCTGCCGAAGACTGTTACAAACAGAGAAAAATATATATTATTTCTTGTTATGTATTTTATGTAGGTATACGGTTATGTAAATACCTTCGTCCAAAATGACAAACGTTGGCACGCCCCCGGATACGCTGCCTTGCCTACCTTTGGTGATATAGGAATGGATTTGGAGAAAGGGTTGGCAAAATGGGGAGGGATAGGATGGGAATGGGCTCTGGCACATCTCACTCACTATACAAACACGTACGTACATTAGGGAAATAAGATAAAGTAGGAAATACAGTATATTTCAAGTTAGTCTTCTGTGAGAGAGGGGTAACGTGGCCAGTCGAGCACGCCCAGCAGCTGTTGGACTGCAGCGGGAAGATACGCAATGGCTGCATTCCGATTATTAGCTATTTCTGTTTTAAAAGTCGTCACGGCAACATATGAAAAAGGGAAATATGTGATCATCGAGGGAATTTAATCCTCATATAATGATGATCAAACATCACTCACAGGTAAGTTTGTTTGATCTTCCATTACTCAGTACGGTGCGGCGCGCCGTGTCTGCTAGTAGCAATGAATGTATTTGTTTACCTTAACTGTGCTTAGATTATTATAAGATAGGTATACTAGGAATAAACACTAACCTATGACGAAAAGCGTGTTAAATAACCTATTGTAAAAACTGAACAACGGATTTTCATATTTTATACTAGAGACCCGCCCTCGCTTCGCTACGGAATAAAAGTTTTGTTTTTTTTTCAAAATTTCAAATTAAAATATAGCCTATATTAGACACAGATAATGTAGCTTCCTATTTGTGAAAGAATTTTAGAAATCGGTTCAGTAGTTCCAGAGATTACCCCCAACATACAAACAAATATACAATTTTACCTCTTTATTATATTAGTAAGATTATAAATCGGGTTTAAACGTGTAAAATTAAAGGATTTTTTACCGTTTATTTCCAATATAAAATGTGGAGAAATCTCGAAAGTTTAAAAAGTTATAACCTATTTGCTATTTGCTTTTGCGTTATTTAAGTGTTAAATTAAGTGTTCGCGTTAATTCGCACCTCCCGTCACAGAAGTGCGGTCCATCCGCATTTCCTCGATACGGAGGTGTCGCGCACTGTTCGCTCCAAAAATTACTTTATACCGCGAACCCGTAGGCTGTGGAACGAACTGCCTAAAGAGGTCTTTCCGTTAAGCTACGATATGGGGTTCTTCAAGAGAGCTGTGAATAGGATTTTGCAAGGTCGGCGGCGCACCCGCATACCCCCTGGTGTTGCAGGTGTCCATGGGCGGCGGTAACACTTACCATCACGTGGGACCGCTTGCTCGTCCGCCCACTAGTATATAAAAAAAAAAATGTGAATTTATGTTATTGCTAGTTAATTAGTAAAGGCAAATGTTTGTTTATAAAGTCCGCCTATAGCTACTACTGACGCCGATAAATTACTGTATTTTTTTGATTTATATTTGTTTCTCGATAAGTGATTTGTGTGATCTTTTGAGAAATAAATTATCTTAAACCGTTTTTATTAGGGCGTTGAATAATAAATATAATAACTAATAATGGACAAGGTAGATTAACTATATTTACTTGATAGTTTAAAAAGTGATAATTACATTGTGTTAGTGTTTTTTTTTTATATTTACAATTTACTAATAAATTACTGGAGTGAAGAAATTTCACCTGAGGTCCCCCCGTTTTATTTTATTTATAAAATAAAAATATTAATAAAAATATTTTATTATTTATACTTTTTTTTATTAAATATTATTTTTATTTTATTTTCATTGTTGTTTTTTATAGTTTTTTACTTGGTTTTTAAACTTTACCACACAAAAATTGTACATAGAGCGATCTTAATGCTCAGTGGCGTTCTCTGTCAGTCAACTTTAACTTAAACAGAAATACAGTTCTCTGTCCTGAAAATATTCAGCGACCTATACGCTCACATCTATTAAAGCTATGAATTATATCTGATAGACAAACTACAAAGTTATATTAATTATAACCTAATACCACGAAAATCAAACAACAAAGAGTATTAAAAAGAGACAAGAATCCGCTTTATTTCGATGCATTTATATATTTTATTGCAAACCGTTATAGTAGCTAATTTAGTGCCACCGAGTGTTGAGTTAACGATCCACATAAATATAAAAGATTTAATTGAGTTATGATTATGGCGATGTTATAATCTCCGGTTTAGTGTCACACTGTCGTTTATAGGAACTACGGTGGGACAAAACTCCAACGTCGATAAAGTCTCAATGCTACAAATGCTACCTACAATCACAATCGTATCATCATTTCGTCACAAGCGAAACGGTGTTAGCGTGCAAATTAAAACGTAAATATGATAGGATATTAGTAGATATAATTGGATTACAGTACTTTGATCTACTTTTTTCTTCTACAGATTGCAGATTTTCTTGTAACTGATTTGCGTCAATGAACATATTTGGTGCCTATAATGCAATTATTTTAAAATAAGTATTCTAAATCTACAATGTTTTTATTTCGTCTCAAACTATGAATTGAAACTTTTTTTTTTTATTATATATTACATGAAACAATATAAGGAATAATAAATGACAATATTCTAGTTTTAAATTGTAAAAATGAATGATAGGTAAGATTTCATCGACCTTGAAATGAAGCAGTCAAGTCTAAGTCAAATTTCTACTCATCCATAAATACATCATAAAATTATTATTATTAAAATGTATTCTTTACTTTACTTAGTTCAGAATGTTGGTGCAGAACCAGTTGCAATGTTACTGGGTCATTAATTTTCACAAGAATCTCGTTAAATAAAATAAAAGTAGCCTTCAGTTACCTAGTTAACAATAAGTTACAATGAACAAAATGTGTATCATTATATTTTTGTTACATTTATTTTTTGGTAGCCCACTAACTTTTCCATTCCTTTTTATTTTCTGCTTTTCAATCCCATATGGCACTTTTTGTCACCCATATGGTCGTCTCCTCCTTGTTACGCCTCTAGATCAAGAGTCAGAATGTCATTAGATATATTAAATGTTTTGCTAAATTTTAAACACTTAATTTGTCGACAAATTCATTGGTCGCTTGTCCAACACTATGTGCTCGTATTTTCGTCCTCTCGTCGCAGACGCAGCTGTCACAATTTGTTCAACGCTTGCACTGTCACTGGTTCCAAAACCGAGTCTACATGTTAACAACATTGTTTTGACGTCGCTGACTGTTTTCAGAATAGGGACGCGTTGAACAGAGCTTGTTTTTTTATCGTTATTTGAAAATAGAACAAATTAATTTGTGCCCATCGCTATTCTTCTTTCACGAGCCCACCAAACTCGTGAACTTAGTTGTTATTTAGGCTCTAGACATATGATAGGTATGGCAAGTGTAGAGAGGGTTGGATTATTGTCGTTTGATATTCAGCGTCGTGTTGCTCATTTAACTCCAACCTGAAGAGCTAATGAAGAGCACTTAACGAGAATCATATACAATATTCTCGCGTGAACCGTTCGACAAACTTTCCCTGTATAAATGAGCTTTAAGTTATGGAAACAACTCTAATAAAATCCGACTCACGCATATAAAACTCATATTTTTTCAACGTTTTTGTCAAAGAACACCTCACACCTCACATATAGATATGTAACAATCGTTTTTTATAGCATATTAATCTGTAGTTACACAAAAGGACAGAAACTAAAATGTAGATTCTGCAGTAACTCTACGTCGATGACATTGTAAGAATACTGTTCATATTTGTATTGTGTTCACAAGTCTATCTTGAGAATGGATTTAGGAATTAACATAGCACGTGATATTAAGCTGCGAGAATACCTCATCTATATTGATTTATCTCGTTACCATACCATCAAACCGTGTCTCTCCACTACTGGATATAGGCATCTCCCAAAGACCACCATCACACGCGTTCTTCTGCTCTTTTCATCCAGCCATTACCGACGACTTTCTTCATATGGATAAGTCTATCTGGCCAGAGGTTTCCCGGTGCATGGTCTCCGTGCACTGTCTTCCCCATCGGTTATGGATCCTGCGGCATATAAGACCTGAACACTGCAACTTCAGCTCGCCAAATATTTGAGCTATGTCGATAGCTTCGTTTCGGATTTTGTCCAATAGTCATTGGTAGCACGTCCTACAGACCTCCAAACAATACTTCATCACAACTGTTACTAAGAGCAAAAGGTGGCGAAAATCGACAGATTCAGAATTTTCCATTGTGAATGGAAAAAACTCCATTGTGTAAGGAACGTGAGCTGAATGCCTGTGCCCAATGGTTCCAACTGAAATTATTATTTCTCACGAATTTCTTTTTTCCTTTTCATTACAGGGATATACAGTCTAGGTACGCTTCGTCTAGAAGTGACTAGGAAATGTAACTCCTGAACCTGATTCCGACAAAACACCTGTTCTGATATTTGTCACATTCAATTTAGTTCCCGTATCAGAAATAATTTTAATACAACTTTACACCTCTCGCATTTACTTATTGCATGCTTAAGCATATGTATACACGCACTTCCAATGCATTTGCTTTGCAGTACAGGCAGTTAACTCTTTAATTTTAACACTTTCTACGTATTTCAAGTCTTCAGCGTTCGTATATTATAAAGATGTTTTTGACGATATGCGTATACTTTTGTTATAATTTTGGTAAAACGGAAAAAATTAAGTACAAAAATCAATACTTTACAAAAAAAAATCTATTCAATTTTGAATCCTGATCTTTAATAAAAAATAAATTCGGTAAATATTTTTCTTTGTCACATCCAGTAATTTATTTGCAAATATATCTGCGCTCTTCTATTTAACTTAGTTATTGGTAAGTATTATCATTACCATATATTTGCGAAGATCCCCATTTTGCGAATCACTCTCGCGCAATATTCGGCTAATGTGCCGTGGAATAACGACGTCGTTTTCTGGCAGTAAAATTATTCTTTCTTATAATAATAATAATTGAACCCAATTTATAGAGAATTTAGGTCAGATTTATTAAAATTAACACCGTTTATAAACGCCTTAAGCGAAAGACGAAGGTTTCATGGCAATTTTAACTGCAGTTGAATCAATGGGTGTTATTACGAGTATTTCTAAGCGAACCTATAAATCAGGTGTTGTCAAACAAATCGGCAACACCTATAAATTTATTGAGGGAAGTATTTGCAATAATGCGTCGGCTCTTCTCATGGATTATACCACAACTCTTGAAGACAAAATACTTCAATTAGTGCATCCTGTTAGTTGTTGTCAAACATACGGTGACGAATCGTGGCCTCTAACGATAGGCCTGATCCATAAGTTAAAAGTCGCTCAGCGATAAGGCAGACGAGCCCTGGAATGGAGGCCACGTAGGCAGTGTGAGACGCCCTCTGCCAGGTGGACCAACGACTTGATGAAGTTGGCCGGTGGTGGCTGAATTAAAAGAGCCGAAGATCGTGGGTGGTGGCGAGTGAAACCAAGCAGTGGAAAGACTAATCCGGCTAATGGTGAAGTATGTTAAGGTATCTAAATGATTATCCGCTCATCCAGTCACTACTGGCAAAGTTTATGCCCCAATCCGGCTTCTCTAAGTTAACTATCCTTATGTGAACTACAAGTATATCTGCTGTTTCTTTGTTAGTTGTTATATCCTGCTTTTTAATGACCACTCCTCTCGGTTATTCTAAGGTTGATTAGAAGAGATTGCTTCTAGGAATAAGTCCGCCTTTCTACTTATGGTGATACTGTAATGTCTTATTGTAACAACTCATTTTAAAAATAATAGAGAGCAATAACAGCAACATTTTAAAGTCATCGGTCCACGTAGAGTGACTGATTGAGCAGACCAGAAATCCGTGTGTGGTGGTGAGATTTAGGAGAGCCCTATATTCCATAGTGGAAAGCCATAGGCTGATGGTATGGTATCGAGATAAATCAATATAGATGAGGTATTCTCGCAGCTTAATATCACGTGCTATGTTAATTCCTAAATCCATTCTCCAGATAGACTGTATGTAATTATTCAGCTGTCTTGCATTGTAGCTTGTGAACACAGTATAAATATAAACAGTATGCTAGTAATATCTTCAACGTAGCCAATGCCTCTTCTAATCATGGTTCCAACACTTTGTCCCACTGGTGGAATCACGGCATACCAACTGTTGACGTGGACCCACTGTATTACAAATTAATAATCTGGTGGAACCACGGGTAGAACAGGAGCAAATGCAGAATTTAAATTTTAACTTCTATCCGTTTTTGTAACTACTGAATAATATGCATTATGAAACTTGTACATGAGGTAAACGGTTAAAAATCGCTTTTAAATAAGTGAGTTGGATTTTATTCTAGTGGTTTTCAAGCCTTAAGGCTCGAATTCGGGCGAAAACATTCTATACGATTCTCGTATAGCAACCAAACTATATGTAATTCTCGCCTACCGCGGTTCACATGATGATAAAAACTCGATGATAACAGGAATAACAGTGATCGGATGATGACAACAGTTGTTTATACTAGCTTTTGACAGATGTTCGAGAAACTCGCGTTCGAGAAACTCTCCTTGTGTGAAGGAGCCATTAGATTACTGATACAACTTCTAAGCCTAGCCTTGTCGAGACATTAGACGGACAGCGGTACGCAAAGAAGCTTAAGGATGTATTGTAATATAACATTTGTTAATTAGTAAACGCAGTGCGGGACGCTCTCCAGCCAGCTGGAATCGCCAGTGTTGGTTGGATGAGAGGAACCGAACCCGAACGTATGGTATTGTAACCCGTACTCTGACAAATTAGGAATCTGAATTCCAACTTAGCATACCGTTCTTCCGTGTTGTAGGTTTATCCACTAGAGACATGTGACACAAGCGACAAGTCTCTTAATTAAACGGAGTCAGCGAGAAGCCGTAATCAAACGCTTTCAGCGTATGTATGCTGTAGACATTTGCGATAATTCACCTTTACACATAAAGCCTAGTTAATGTATGGCAATTGTGATAATGAAGTTGCAGACCGTTGCCAAATCGCAGTGATTTGTTATTCTAATGCAGAGTCAGATTAGATACAGTACTAAGCTCCATTTACGTGTGGAATGGAAATATTTGTATACTTATAAATATTTAATATACTAACGACCCGCCCTCACTACGCTTCATTTTATTAAATTTAAAACAATCGGAATAAGATATTTTCCTGCGGTAAAATGGAGCCTATATTTTAAGTTGGACCTCTAGCAATGCATCGGTGAAAACTGCATTCAATTCCATGCAGTGGTTTTTGCGTGATGCGTGTACAAACATACACACAGACAGACAGACAAACAAAATTTCTAAAAACTGTTGTTTTGGCTTCTGTTGCTCTAATAAAGACATATTCGTTTTTTTTCAATATCTATAATGTATAATCTATTTTATTATATAATATGTATAGGATATTGTATATTATAATGACCCGCGATTGGATTTTGTTTTATTGTTTAGTTTTATTGTTTTAATGTGAGTTACAATAAGATTTTCATTACATAAATTTATACATATTTTCGTCATATCACACAAAATGTATTATAGCATGCAAAATTGAATTCTCAAAATACAGATATAAATACTTATAACAGCAAAAAAAAAAAATACTTTTGGCCGGAATTCGAGTACTGAAGTTGAGTTTTTGTTCGATTATTGTAAACATTGTGTATTGGGCATTTTATTGTTTAATAGTGTATTAAAGTTCAGTGTTTTTCGTGCGTGTTATTTGTGATAATCTAATAAAAGTGTGGGACTGTGTTTTTCGTGTGCTTCCAAAGAGTGCTCTTCTGTCCCCTCAGTAAACATACTATCGCTTTACTGAGCGACTCTTGACGTAGGTACTTCGACGGGACGGGACATTGACAGGATACGTTTTAGACTTTGAAATTGTTTATTACGAAAAAAGCTTGACACTGCTCTGGTAGAATGTAGGTACTAATTGCAACATTGCCACATAAGACAAAGAACAAAAAAATAATTACCAATGTTCGTTAAACGCCAATCCCGTTTAAAACAAATCGTCAACTAAATGAAAGCTTATTTCTCTATCCCATTCTATCCTATCATATCCCCTCGAAGATTATATAAAATAATCTCAACCCATCCTCCTAAGGAGAATTGGGAGATTATAATTCTTATTCTCTTTTTTTCCAAACCTTTCGCAATCCATTCCTAAATTTCCAAACATTTGTCATTCTGGACAGATGTTGGCATGTGTCGCGGATGTCCATGGGCGACTGCTATCCACTTACCATCAAGTGAACTGTCTGCACGTTTGCCACCTTCTTCCTATAAAAATAAGTTACCCCTTCCCAAAGATTCAACTGAAATCATTTATGTTTAATTTAGCAGAAAAAATATACAACTTGTAATAAGGTAATATTTACAGTTGGTTTAATTAATCCCTGTGATACCCAATATCGAGCTTGTTATACTAAATGTTTACGCTAAGCTTCCTTTAGCTGTTTTAACGGCAAATGGAGGCCGCTCGTTACACCGTAGCGTAATAATATGAGAAATCTGACGTGGAATATAGTAACGAGTTTCGGGAGTGAATGAGATATGCCAAAGCCGATTTCCCATCCCATTTAATCTAATTGAGAGCAGATTGTAACTTAATCCTATTCGGTTATAGTTTGTTGCTTATAGACATCCGCGATATGTGGCATAACCCGTCCAGAATGACAAACGTTAGCCCACCTCCAAATGTTCTGCCTACATTTGGAAATTTAGGAATGAATTTGCAGAAAGGGATCGAAAATGGGGAGGATAAGGATAGGATGGAATGGACTTTGGGCTCTGGCGTGTCGCACTCACTACCGACACATATATGTACTTTGGGATAATAGGATAAAGTGGGAAATGTAGTACATCTTACGGAGGTCTACAGAAGTGTTCTGTGAGAGGGGGTAATGTGGCCAGTGTGGCCAATGCACGCTGCATTCCCACATCAGAAAATTCGCATAGTAACTAACCATCATTGCATTACCGTATTATTTGCCGACCAATTGGCACAGTTGGTAATGACCCTGACTACTGACTACAAAAGGTCCCGGGTTCGATTCCCGATCGAACATTAATTTATTTAAAGGCAAATGTTTGTTCGAGTCTAGATGTGTATTTGTCTTTGTGTGTGTCTCTGGACCCACGATATAGGGAGCCCTAATGTGGGCCATTGAGTGTGGCGCTATTTATTTATTAATTGTATCTTATCGTTTTCACTGCGGTGTAAATGGTGCCTAAACTAATTAATACAAGACGAATTTTTGTTTATTTAAGTTCGGTTCGACTTTAAAATCTGTTTATGGTCGATAAGTATTTAAGTTGAAAGCTTTTAAAGGGATTTGATGTTCCAACAACAATTATTCATTCTGTTTCCTCTGGCTGTTTACTATTTTATGTTACTTCCGTTTCCTCTTTTCACCAGCTATGCTGGTTTAACGATATCAGCCTATAGCGTCCCGCGCCAAGGCGCTAGCCTCCCCTTGGAATAATGAGGGAGTTTCAGGCCGAAATTGACCACAACGGCCTAGTGCGGCTATGTGCGGTATTAACCGATACGGCGACGTTGGGACTTCTGCATCCCGCAAACAATAATAAAGATCAAAGGTCCATTGCTTGAATGGTTAATTATACATGATTGATTTTTTTACTGGAAATTAATTCTTGAAATCAGAATTCCAATATATATGTACGGTAGTGAGTGAGACATGCTAGAGCCCATTACCATCCCATCTCCAAATCCCCGAGGTTCTCCTTTCTCCATAACAGGGTAGAAAAGGACCGCAATATAATACAACATTGATACCATTCTTCAGAAACAGCACATTTTGTCTTCAAACATTTTGATTTGATATATATTTTATATTTCATTTCTTTAATCTCGTATTGCAAGGTCGGCAGCGCACCCGCATACCCCCTGGTGTTGCGGGTATCCATGGGCGACGGTAACACTTACCATCACATGGGACCGCTTGCTCGTCCTCCCACTTCACTATATTCTATTTCTAATTAATTTCAAAATTACTTTTTTTTATCTTTTGTACATGTTTTTATCTTTAGTCTTCTAGTCTTCTTCTATAAATCTATACAAATAATAAAATCGTAACAGAGCCGAGTCTATACATAAAATATTATGTATATACGTGTAAAGTCAATAAAGTGTAAAGTAGGTACATGTGATACAGAGCCCAAAACAAAACAAAAAACTTTTTTTGTCTGTCTATCCGTTTGTCCGTCTGTCTAAACGTCCATCATGCAAAAATCACTAGAGGGATTTTAATGAAACTTGATACGGTTATAACTTATGTGCTGGGTTAACATTTAGCTTACTTTATATTAAAGTCAATTATAAAGGTCCCACGGGAATTACGCTACGTATATACTCTAACATCTACGAGCGCAAAGTCGCGGGCATCAGCTAGTTGTATAATAAATCGTAAACTACACAAACATTGAAAGGCTGATAAAGTAATGTAGTATTTTCCAAAAAAAAGAACCTATACCCTAGCAAGTCTTGATCATATTGATCAGCATGCGAAACGCAACACCTTCATGAAAAGGGTATACAAGCCCGCATATGAATGTGCCAACCATTCCTATGAGCAGGTGAGCAAATCGTGTAACGATTAGTGCTTCACACCCTAATAATACGGGGGCTGCAAATTGCAGGATTTCAGACACGGACTTCTTTCGGGCGGCGCAAGTGAAGAGAAAATCACTGTAAAAAAAATTGGGCTATAATGTCTTGGAATAAATACATATACTAATGAATAATTTTCAATACACACTGAAAATAACACACAAAATAATACAAAAGGGAAATCTGCATAGATTTGCGAAGTAATACATATTGTAAATAGTTAGTAAGAAATTAAGAGCGATTCCGTATCACAGTTAACTCTTAAAGGATTTTCTGATGCCTATATAGTTAAATAAAGTGTATATTATAAAATGTATTAGTCAATCAATGAAAAAATACGACA
Organism: Sesia bembeciformis; assembly: GCA_943735995.1. NCBI lineage: Eukaryota > Metazoa > Arthropoda > Insecta > Lepidoptera > Sesiidae > Sesia > Sesia bembeciformis. The sequence continues at coordinate 3,227,051 of OX031042.1, forward strand.
TAAAATTGTTAAATTGGTGATTTGGAAGTATCGATTATTCAAATTATCGAGTGGCAATGAAAAATAACTTCAAACAAAAAAACTCGTGACTGAGAATCCAACAAAATCATAACCATGTATTGATATAATAATCATCTATTCTAGATTTAGTATTAGATTTATTCAATAGAGCAATAGATTTATTTTATTAGTACCAACTTAAAATAGTTTAATGAATTCGCTGTGCAATGGATAAATTTTAGTACTAAACACTCGTACTCATATAATACCCATGATAGTCAAATCGCTACTTGCTACTCGTCTGTACCCATCTTCCACATAACTACCCATTCAGACCCTACTGCCGACGACTAGCACAACGAATCCAGGCCTGCATATGTTCTAGCCTACTAACTAGGCTTGCAAATGTCATACACGGGCGCTACAACCAAATTTTATATAAAATTATAATATTACCAACGCTTATTGTTATCACTTGGACCAAACAGTTTCACCGTCTGCCACGTTATGAGAGCGCGTGTCCAGAATTTTATGTAGCCGTAAATGAACCGCTTCGTTTATTTTTCGGAACATCTGCTTAATTATGCTGTACGACCTTGAGGAGGTTTAAGGCGAAAATGGTGATTAGGTACCACTGAAACAACGGTTATTGGCATTTTTATAGGATAACTATGTAGACACAATGTCGAAACTAGTGATGAGCGATTACAAGAGGTTATTATCTATAGTTTGAAAACTTTCAAATATTATCGAATGGCAATACTACATCTCTCGGTCTCTTAACTCGGTTCACACTTTTGTCGAATTTTTACAATTGCTTATAACGCAATTAGGCATTTTTGTGTTTTGTAACAACGACGAAGTAAGAGCTTAGCGCCAACTTCAGGCGCTGTATCCCTCTATATCTGTGTTGCCAATAGTGATTGGATGAGAAGACTTGAATTCGGTGAAAGACGGTCACAGTGCAAAAGTGGCGAGCCCCAAAGAGGCCTATAGCCGATGGTAGAGTTAAATGTACTTAATTTCTATCTTGTAAATTAGTGTGTCTGAAATTAGTCGAAAACCTTGAAACCATGATTCTCCATCAATTTATCTACAGAAGCATTAATAAGTTATGAATAAACGCTCGCCGAAGCGAATAATTCATTCGGAGGTACTAACAAATCGCGTTGAGACTGCGAGCTTAGCCCGATTAATGTCACAGTGGGTGAAACTAACAGTGGGACATTTCAAAATTAAAATCTAAAATGTGCCCCAGACACACATAGACATGAAGTATTAGCCAATCGACCGTTCGTTTAAATACAAACTAGTTTGTAATTCATTATCAATTTATTCAGTAGACTGTTAGGTGGTGCCTACCGCAAATACAATATTGTTGAAGAAACTTGTCCGTTTAATTAAAGAAATGAATGTGAACGGCGAAGTCGCCAAAATAGCTTGTTTGAGTTTGTAAAAGTGAAATGCCGAAAACTGCTGCGTACTGAACGGTCTTCAAGACATTTTACTCCGAACCCGAAGGTTGTGAAACGAACTGCACACTAAGGTTTTTACATCTAGGTATAACAGGGGGGGGGGGATTCTTGAAGAATGCTGTGAATAGGATGTTGCAAAGTCAGCAACTCACCCGTATCCTCCCTGGCATTGTAGGTATGAGCGGCGGTGACTACTTGCTATTTCGTGGGCCGCACGCCCGTCTGTCCTTTTTTTTATATATTCAGGACCAAACAATCACATAGTAATTTGAACTTAATAAAGATGAACAGATTTACATACACTGTAATAATAAAACGAAGCTTGAATAAAAACCTAACAAAATAACATTTCATCCACCACCTTTTTAAATTTAGGAAACGATAGCCCAAAAAAATATCGATAACATTTTCTTTATTGAAGCTGTATGTGACACGTCTGAATAAATTATTTTTTAACGTAATCATTTCTGCCTAAATGAATATGAAAGATGTAGGTAATTATTTAAAAAATGTATTAACACTGAAAGTATTAATATAACTGTGGGTATGTTATTATACATTTTGTAGAACAAATACATAAACGACTTACATGATAAGTGGCCGGGTTTCTTACCGCATTTTCTACCATCCATAGTCTCAAATAACGGCGAATTTGCCGTCAACATCTACTTTCTACTGGCCTCATCAAATAGAAGAATTATACTTACTAACATTTCCCTAATAAAAATGATATACTTTCTTGTCTTTACTTACAGTATTAGCAAAAACTGTCGATTAATGTTAGTTATTTCACAAATAAGACGAAGATTATCTACCGTTTATTTCACATTCACCGTGATAATATTCAGCTAACTTTTAATTAGTTCTTCATTAAGCCCCGGGGTCTACCTTTATTGTTGTTTTGCGAAATGCTTTTGTTGTCTGTCTTGATCAGAAATGTAACAGACAGAAACACTGCAAAGTTTAGCGAATCGTTGCATCAGCGGATTTTAAGGGACACTTGAATGGAAACTAAATACTCCGGAATAAGGCTGTAAGGTGAATGTAGATAAAACCGAACAGCACTTGGCTGATGGTTCTTTCATGGAGGCTTTTTCATTGTTGGGTTGGAGTGGGGGAGGGTGCACACTGCAATCCCACAGCTACTGGGCGCACTCGACTTGCCACGTTACCCTCGCAAAAGACTACCATCAAATGTATTGCATTTCTACTTTATCCTATTCCCTGATCGTACATACTCCCATCCCATCCTCCCCACTACAATACATGTTTCATGATTATGTGATTAATTATGCTTAAATATGATTTACTTATAATTACCTAGCTGGTTGCAGTGTCCTTATATGTCCATAGTTGGGTGGTACCCATCGTTATTATTAACATATGATTCCTTAATTTTATTCTTTATTGTTCTGGATAATTTTATTTGATCTTTTATTTGATCGTTCATTTGATTACAATAAGCACAAAAAAGTTTAACAAATCATCACTATTACCACAAACCACGAAAACTCACAATACACAATTTTTAATCAAACGAAATCTCAACTTCACTTTTCACTTTTTCCTTTTTTTATGGACGAAGGCGGCAGACGAGCATACAGTCCACCTGATGGTAAGTGGATACTGTCGCTCATACACATCCGCGATACATGCCAACATTAGTCCAATATGACAAACGTTGGCACGCTCCCGAAAGCGCTGCCTACCTTTGGAGATATGGTAATGGATTTGGAGAAAGGGTTCGGAAAACGGGGAGGGATAGGGTGGGAATGGGCTCTGATACATCTCACTCACTACCGAAACACGTACCTACGTACATTAGGGAAATAAGATAAAGTGGGAAATGCAGTACATTTCAAGGTAGTCTTCTGTGAGAGAGGGGTAACGTGGCCAGTCGAGCGTGCCCAGCGGCTGTGAGATTGCAGCGTGCACTCTCCCCCTCTCATTTCTCGAGCTCCTGCCAAAAAGTCCCATGTAATAGTATCAACTATCCAGGAATTTTTAAATTTCCCGCTTTTTCTTGCAGGCGATCTTTTAGCCAGACATCTTTTAAGATAATAATAACAATTATAACGTACGAGTAGAAAAGTTGTTTCACTTTTTCCACCGCTTTATATAAACATATAGCCTCTCTCGAGGCCACTACAGTTCTCCGCAATTCTCACGAGGTATATATGAATATTTTTTTCTATTCCTTGTGGACCAGGCGTACAGAAATGATACCTTATTACGTCCAAAGTTGTAAACATGTTGTGTGAATACTTCAAAGGCAATCATTTCCCCTATTTTGTGACGACAGAGGCTTCTAGTTGGTACAATAGGCTGCCTTAATTCACCTGAAACGTTATATTTTCATGACCTTGTGCTATATTTCATGATCTTTCATTTCATTGTACCGTGTGGTGTCGGCCGGCTATAGGATAGCATCGCCCCATCCCTTCCCGTGACTAAGGGATAACAAATACTCTACCACAAGCGCTGAGGAACTACTCTAAAAGAGTGGACTCGCCAACCCACTTGGACAGCGTGGCGTAAATAGGTAAATCTTTCAGTAATTTAACAGGTAAATAGGTATATATAACCGTGCAAATGGCCAGTAATTTGGTCTCCACAGCCGCTTAATGGGTCATCCTGTAATGTACAAACGCTTGTTAATCCGTATTAAATAATTGGACACGGTTCAAATACTGCAGGTTACGTATGTTTTAAATGCGCATAACCCTATATCACTGTGTACGTACAATATATTTCAATAACGCCTGCGGAATTTGTTATAGCCAACAGTTGTGGCTTAAGGTATTATCACACCTGCTCGATCTACATCGGTCGATCTCATCGAAGGATATTAACGAACATCGATCATTTGGTGTAGTAGCTCTGGCCATTCGTTGAGAGATTTAAATTCGTCCGATTGTTGCTTTATCGAGCGTCGATTAATCATTACTCGATCGATATTATGAATCGATTTCGTGTCAAGATAGTGTCTGGCTTAATGTCTGGCTAGATTTATTTGAATGAATGAATTATATGAATCATAGTGAATGACTTAATAACAACTGCTCTTATACATACATTAAGAATCAAGCACTTGTTACTATGTCAATGGACATAACCCAGCATAAGCTACAATAAAGCATATGCGAAGGGCCGCAGTATGTCTACATTTAGTGTGACTGTAGCACATGCCAATCGATGTTGACTGAATTCATTTTCTCATGTACCGATGTACTGTCGATCGACGTACATCAAGTAGGTGACGTAACACCCTTAGGTTGATTCTATTGTCTTGTATTGAATTGAATGGAGATACCGACTTCTAAAGTACAGACTTCTCTGTAATTAATTTATAGGTTTTTACGTATGTCATTATCGCTACATTACAAAACTATATACTTATATCCAAATCTATTACACAAAACAACAAAGTCCAATCTACTTTACTACTACGGTTTGCTATACGTATCCCGTATTGTTCGGCGATAGATACATACATATATTGTATTGATTATAATAAGACTGACATAGTCAGACATAACTAGGTACTCGTAGATATGACTTTTGTTCCGTATCCTCTGTATCACAAATGAAATAATACTCACCCGGCCCAAGGGCATTTCTAGATAGATAAATACACACCTCTCGATAGAAATATAGTTAAGGCTTTAAATATACTGGAAATGTCACTTATTAATTACATTTTTACCCATGAAAAGTTATACATACAAGCAGGCTGCCTCAGCGTCCATTGGTGTTACATTTAAAAACTCGTTCACGGTAACAATATAAAGTTACGTTATTTTTATAATATGCATCAATGTTGAAGGAACATACTGGGGCCCTGCACGAGGTGTTCGTGAGTCGTCGATGCAGCCCCAATTCAAAAACAGAGCTGCGACTTTTGTTGAAGCATATGTGGAGTTACGGCCGTTTGGCAGTAGCAACTGTTTGTTCTATTCATATTGATTTTTAATATATGTATAATGATAGTTGTTATTATGTCAATAAATTATCTATTCATTCATTTATTCATAATAATAAATGTATTGCAATCTCTTAACGGGCGGCGGTGTATCCAAAGACTCGAACTTTTAATCTCAAGGGTTTAAAACGTTTAAAAACTTGAACTGTTATAAGTTAAACTCTCAAGTGTTTAATTCTCAATTCTTGAAAGTTCAGATTCAGCGCTCAACTGACAGTCCTGACTCAGCGCTCAAGCGTGGAGCGCTCATTGCTCATTATTACCACACTAGACACATCTAGAAAATTAATATGTTTGTAATTCCATAGACACACACCTTCATACGCTACAGTCGGCGTATATTTTGTTAGTACACGGGGTATTTCGGCGAATTTTCTCCCAGTACAAATATCAAATATGCGGCTTATGCGTAAGTTCCATAAATATTTGAGTTCTGTGTTTGCACACGTTTGGTTCTCGACAGGCGCCGGTACTGGGTCCTTTTGAGTAAGTACAGTCAAATATAAAAGTCCTTATTAAATTTATTATGGTTCTTCTTACGATGTCCTTTAATTCTTTTTCTAAGTATTTATTTAGAACTGTTTAAATTTCCCGTCTCTTCATGTGGGTTTCGGAAGAGGCAACTAAGATTTAATGAAGCCGCTACCACAAGCCCTGAGGAACTATGCCATCTCTAAAAAAGTGGAAACCCTCTAAACCCGCTTTGGCCAGCGTGTCATTTCAAGGCCATAGATCCCTCATGCACACGACAATGTGCGTCAGGAGGTTCATGTCCAGCAGCAAACGATAAAAGGACTGATAACGGAGTGACGTTTTAAATTTTGTAATATGTTCTTAAACATTAAACATTGCCTTCATATTTTTTTGTCAGAAATATACTAATGGAAAAAAGTGTAATTAGAACTTGTAACTGTTCCTTTGGCAACAGCGACCGGGCGAAGTCGCATCTCATAGCTGACTAGGCGCCACTGATTGGCTAAGTTTTTTATTTCTTTCCTTTTTAGTTATTTACAAAGTTTACGGCAACAATTCAAATAAATAACAGATTAACAATGTTACCGAATTTTAAGCCAATTACAGTCAATTGATACTAATTAGTTAGGAGTAGGTATAAACCCGTGTGTGGACTGTGGTCGTATTTGTAATTTAATGTGTAGGTAAATGCGTGGTAATTTGCATATAAAACATATTAAATTACTGAAGATTAATTAATTAAGAATTAATGACAATGCTGCTTGCGGTTCAAGCACACGCAGAAGAGAGAACGCCCAGCGCGTGCAATACAACATCGCGTTCGGTATGCTGATGGGACTACCGAGGTCGAGACACTAGCCTCGACGATGTTTGAAAAGGCGCGCACGGATGACATTTACGCAATAATCAGAGAGAGATGGCACTTCATTACCGAGCCTAATGTTGAATGACATATCACCATGTATCCCCCATGTGGACTAATATGTTCTTCTACCATTCTTTCTATGAAAAAAAAAATTTAGCTATGAGCTAATATATTTTGAAATTCAATTATTTGTGAATTGGGTACATTATGATTTTTGAAATACCTAATTATATTTGTATGAATCACTGTGGTTTAATAATTAGCAACGCACGCATTAAGTTTTTTGCTATTCAAATCTGACAGGCGCTAATATTACCTGCATTAATATAACATGTTAATGCACATTTGAACAACAAACGGCAATACTGTATCTATATCGCAATGTGGACATATTGTTTGCATGCACTAGTCAGTATTGCAATGCAAACAAAACATACTGTTTAGAACAAACAAGTGTGTATTTGAAATTATTCAATATACAGATACCCACTAACCGCACTAATTAATATTTATTTAACACATAAGGTAGTACAAAATAGAGATAAATAAATTGCCGTATGATGTCAGCCGGATTTAGAATAGAACAACCCCATCTCTTCCCCGTAGGTGACTGAGGGATAACAAAGCCGCTACCACAAACCCTGAGAAACTACACCAGCTCTAAAAGAGTGGACTCATCAACCCGCTTGGTCAGTGCGGCGTTTTAAGACCATACATCCCTAGTGTAAGTACAAGACATCGTGGCTGAAGAGGCTCATGTTCTGTGGATGATAAAAGACTGGTTACGTTTACATTAAACAGTCTTTATTTCGAATTACAATGAATTAACAATTAAAAATAAAATTGTAATTAGAGGTAGGTAATAATAAGGATCTTGCTTTTTCAACCTATCAAACTAGATTTTTTATTATATAGTAAGAAGGCGAGAGACGAGCATAGAGTCCACCTGGTGGTAAGTGGATACTGTCGTCCATGGACGTCCGCGGTACATGCCGACTCCGGTCCAGTATGACAAACGCTGGCACGCCTTCGGATGCGCTGCCTACCTTTTGAAATATAGGGATTGATTTAGAGAAAGGTTTGGGAAAATGGGGAGGGATAGGATATGATGGGATGGAATATCTGACATATCTCACTGACTACTGAAACACTTACATACATTGTGGTATTAGATATAGTGGTAAATGCAGTTCATTTCAAAGTGGCAGAAGACTTTCTGTGAGAGAAAGGTAACACGGCCAGTCGAGTGCGCTCAGCGGCTGTTGGATTGTAGCGTGCACCCTCCCTTTCCATTACATACCTACATACAGCTCTTTTCTATAAAAACATGGATTTAAATTCTTCTTTAACGGTAAAATAAGTCAAAAAAACAACAATATCAGGAACTGCCATATAATTTGGTAATTTTATATGCAATCGTTTCTAATAGATACTTAATTAGTCATTTGTCTTCCTGAATGTACTTTAATGCGAGGTAGGCAAATAAGGAATTCCATATTAACAAACACAGATTAAATTTATAATTACCCTCTTGTATAAATTGATGATATTGCTTAATATTCTAACTGATGTGGTTTTTAGGAATACTATTCAACGAGGTGGTATAGTTCCTCGGGGCGTGATAGTTAGTGGCTTTATTATCCCTTGGGCGTATTTTACGACATCCACGGGAAGAGCTGTTTTAAAGCCGGCCGACACCATACAGCATAAAAGGATGAGCTCGCCAACCCGCTTGGCCAGCGTGGCGTTTTAAGGTCGTATATCTCTCGTGCACAAGAAAATATGCATTTCCAGCAATGGATGGTAACAGGGCTGGCTGCCGTTATTCGAACGGATTCCGTGCAATCAAGCAGATAATATTATCGTACCCGTGTTTAAATAATTTGTTAACGGTAATAAGTAATAATTGGTAAATTTTACTTGGTTCAAAGTGCATTATACTAGGATTATACTCTTATACTCTCTCATTATACTAGGAAGTGCAACGGAATGAGGAAAACTCCTCGTCCAGTTGTTCTCATTGTATTTGCAAGTATTTACTATTTCCCATTTTCCCAACCACCTCCAAATCCATTCCTAATCTCCAAATTATATTCTTTCATGTTCATGTTCTTATTACCTATGTATTCTTATCATTGTCCGTGTCTCTAATGGCTCCATTGAAAACCAGCGCTGTGGCTTGTCCGCAGCTAACACTGAGTTGGAGACTATCTCCAGCATCGCAATGCATATCTAAACTATCGAGTGTCTATTTTTTCTTTTTTATATATCAATACCTATCTTATGTGTTTATTCCTATTTTTGTTGTCTATTGTTGTGACGAAATAAAGTGACGTCTAGGTATGTATATGGCAAATGGAACATACACATGTTTTGTTATCACACCAAAAGTACAGGGAATGACACTACCTACTCCGATCAATGCTAATAATAGGGTAATATCGAAGGAGAGATTACTTTTCATCATTTCCACTAGCATCTTTAAGGAATAGAGATGACCGGGTGATCACTCGACTCACACATAATAGTATCTAAATTATGTAGATATGTAGGTTCATAATTATCCAAATTGAATTGTATGTGGATGTATTGTCTGTATGTACAGCGCCGGCTCTAGCCCATGTAGCGCCCGGGTGCAATCAATACCCTGGCGCCCTCTAGTAGACTCTTTGGAGGCGTCGCGAGCGGCGCTCGGCGCCCCCTAACACCCTGCGCCCCTGTGCGCCGCACACCCTGCACCATAAGTAAATACCATAAGTGCCCGCGCGCCCATTTCAAATGAACTTACACTCTATTGACTTAGAGATCATTTTGCTACCGGGCGGCAACGTGTCAAACGTACATACATACACTGTCTTTGGATTAGAGATTTTGCCGCGCGCGTGTTGTATTAAATAAAATTGTTATTTGTGTAGTGTAGTAATGCGGTATGACAAGCGCCGAAAGCGTAATAAAAGTAAAAAAAATATTATTGTTAATAACTATTTTTTTTTTGCTTGCGCATACATATTTGTCGTAAGTAACAAGTATATAAAACTGTGCAATGGCGTTAAGTTCAATGAAATATCCAAAAATTCAGCGCACGACAGGCGCCCCCGGGCGCTCCGCGCCCGGGTGCACCGCACCCCTTGCACCCCCTGGTAAAGACGGCCCTGTGTATGTAGTAGTGTTAAAGAGTGAGAATGAGGAGCGGAATAAAAGACCTTCACTCAAAACGAGCCAGTGCAGGAATGAATATTTCTTATACAAACAAATCGCATAAGACAAATTGAATCACGCGTGTACGTCATAGGTCGATGACCGGCATATGTACATATCCAAATCCAAAGAAATCGTATAAAAAAATCAATTATTATTTATTATTAGTATTATTATAACATAAAATTGTTTGACTTAATTTCACGTAGGTAATATTATAATACGCAAATAAGACCACACTTTGTGCCTTTCATATTATGTATTTCTAAATGTCTGATAATATCTTGTTTTATTTTGGTGTGCAATAAAGAGTTTGATCTACTCGTATCTATCTATGCTGATTATTAAGATTATTTTATTTTATTGTTAATTGCATGAAATTCAAATTGTATTCTATGAATTTCGTGTGGCCCATAGGGCAGGATGTCCTGAGTCGAACATAATGTTATATTAATTACCCCTGTTGTACTTACGATCCACGAAATAAATACATGTGAATCTGAATGTACAGGTAGAAAAAATTTTGCATAGTAATTTTTTGAAAGAAAAGAAATGTTTAATACCTAACTCAATTTCAACTAGTTAATTTGAAAAAGTTACCCAACTCTTGGTCTAACTTAAATTCCTTTGTTTTGTTAAAGCGTGCACTGGGAAACCACGTGGGATGTTTGCTCTTGTGACCGCGACTATGAATAAGTTCTTTCCTTTTTCTTTCCTTTATGATGTTATATATATTTATTTAAATAGATCCAGGCATATGAGTAATTAATTATTTATCAAATTAGTTAAATTGATTGATTAACTAATTAATTGTAACGTTCCCACTTTTCCAATTCTCGCCCATAGTCCAAATAAGTATTTCCATTTTATATTGTAAATAGGGTCCAAACGTGTAAAATTAAAAGCTTTTATTTACTTTTTATTTCTACTCGGGGTTTCAGCAAGTATTATACCAGCCGTGGTCACGAGTTGAATTTAAATTTTACGTATTTAGACCCGATTAACAATATAAAATATCACCGCTCTAGTCTATAAGGGCGGTCATACACGCAACACTTGTCCGTATGTTTCCCCTCATAGAGTCAAACAAAGGAAATTGCAAGCAATTTAAATGCATGCGTCTTGGTCGGGGATCTTATATATAATTATATGGGGGAATCAAAATTTTGGGCACTTTAAAGGTTATTAACGCTCTGTCCGTGCTTATTAGATTCTTGAGCGCGGAAAATTAACGCTAAAATATGCGCGTTTCTGAATATTTCTTGTTTGGAATACCACTATTTACAGAATACACAGATTTAAGTAACTAAGCTTTGATATGCTGGAGTTTCTATATAGTTTCTATGAACTGCAGAACATAATTCAAAAACTAAAAACAATCACGATCTGTCAATAGTCTGGATGACAAAGATGGTAGATGGTGGAGGATGTATTGAGTATGATGGTGAGAAATTTAGTTTAGACAAGAGTGGAGAAATAGAAAGTGCTGATGATATAGGTAAGGTCCTTATAATTTAGAAGAAAAGTAACCATACATTTTATTAAAATTGATTCATTGCAATTTCAATTTATCATATTTATCACAGAAATTTGGTCATACCATCATACCACTAGCCTATATCTCTCCACTGCTGGATATAGGCTTCCCCCATGACTTGCCACTAGACACGATCTTCCACACTTCTCATTCAGCTACTGCGCGCGACTTTCTTTAAGTCTTCAGTCCAACTGAAAAATGGTCACAAATACAACTGGTCAGCAAATGCAAAATATCACGCAACATCTACAATCTATTAAAAAAAATCTAAATAATTAACTGTTATAATTTCTCTCTGTATTCTATGGCCTTTATTGTGAGAAATGTTCTGTTGCCAACTGCGGGTTTTTATCATTGCACCTCGTGTCACAGAAAGGCAGTACATACGCATTTCCTTCCCAGAGAGCTACTGCATACTGAGCGGTTTTCATGACAATTTATACTGCAAACCCGAAAATTGTGGAATTGACCTACCTTCTCAAGTTTTTTCACTAAGTTACGACATGGGACTCTTCAAGAAAACTGAATAGGATCCTACAAATTCGACAAAATACCCGCCACCCTCCTAGTGTTTCAGGTGTCCATGGGCTGTGGTGACCAGTTACCATCTAGCGTACCGCCGAAAGATTAATAGAAAGAAATTATGAATTACCTCAAGGACTTTACTATAAAAGGCACATATTTATAAAAATCCGCTCCATTTTCCCCATTTACAGGGACTATTTGACTAATGGACGACCTTATTAAGGTCAGGTCACTTGCCAGTCTTCACTTCCACGCATTATAACTTGAACCAGTCTAACTTCACCTTCTTCACCTCCCTACAGCCCTAAAGGTTTTTAGAAGGCGGGGGAAGATGTAAACGATAGAAAAGGTCAGCATAACTGGAAGGTTTATATTACACGGTTGAGAAAACAGAAGCGAAGATGGACAGAGGACAAACACAATTCATCACGGCCGACTAAATAATATTAACTTTTGTTTTGAGAGGAAACGCGACATTTCTTATAAACTTACCAGACAGAAGATCCACTTGATTGTATAAGTGGATCACTGTTTAGGTTTCAGTAGAAAAATAGGGGCGAAAATAATTTAGTGATTTTTCGACATAATTAGCATTTAGTCGGAATCGCTACTCATCGGAGTAGCATGTGGCCGTATTCACTTTTGGTCGTAAATGCATTTCATCTGAATTTATACAATCATCTCAAATAATAATGCAATGCAATGCAACCAGCCTTTTCAGTATTCACTGCGGGATATGGGCCTTCACATGCACATTTCTTTGTGCATGAGGAATATAATGCCATAAAACGTCACGCTGGCCAAGCGGGTTGATGAATCCACTCTTTCAGGGGTAGTGTACTTTCTTAGCGCTTGCGGTAGCGGCTTTATTAACTCTTAGTCGCCGTTCACGACACCCACGAGAAGAGATGGGGTGGTGGTATTCTAGAGACAGGGATGTACTAGAAGTGAACAATATGTTATAGAAACAAAAACCTATTGCAAAAACTGGTAGAATGGATTATGCCCTCAATAGTCAAGAACATATTTTTAGCTTTTGCTATTTTTCATAATTTTCAGCTCTCCAGCCATTTCATTATTGCATTATTCATACAAACAATACTAGATAATAAAATTAACTCATTAAGTTTTACCTTAAATACCGCTCATGGAACTGGTACATGTATGCAAGAACATGATTCATATTTCCTCGTTATTTGCTCGCGCTATCAAATAAAAGCTTGATTAAATTGAATATTCCGATATTTCGCCATGTTCACCACACAAACCGAAATATTATTCTGTAACCGTAATGATGTTTATCTTGTTAGTTGATTAATAGATAAGTAGAGGTAAAATGAGATGTCTCACTGGATATTTCTATTAATGTCAGTCTTTTTTAACATACCACTGTTGGGCACAGGCCCCCCCTTGCAATCACTACGGGCCCATAGCCCGCTATTTTTTTTTGTAAATAATTGTAATTTAATTAAATAAATATCGAATTTGTAGAACTTACAATAATATATCAAAGCATGGTGGCTAATTATACATTTTTTTACAAAGGTATAGATTGGTGCTGCACTATTAGTTTTATTTCGGACTGTGATCAAGGTATTCAGGGCTGCGTAACACAAATTATAATCTTAGAATATACAATTTTGTAGCTGTGGCCGATTTTCTCAAAATTCATAAAAGTACCATTATCTCGAAAACTAATGATTTGTTTACTGAGTCATATTTTGTTATTTAGGTCAGTTAATGAGCTAGTCTACCAAGGAATGACGCTGACTTTTGGGACAGCTGTATAAAATAATTATGGCAAATTTAAAAAGCAAATGTTTGAGCTATCGGTCCGGGACGCTGGTATTTTTGTTTAATTATATAAGTACTAAATTAATAATAAAGACACTACTAATAATAATTTATTTTTAATTCAAATTAATTTTTTGTATTTAACTTTGAGTTTCAAGCAATAATAATGTTGTGATCTCCTGTAAGTTTAGGAACTTTATAAATTAGATTTAAGTGGTTATATTAAACGAATATAAACTTGATGTATCCTATGAATTCCTATGTTGGAGATGATTTTGTAAATAAAAAAAACAACATACCTACCTGAAGATACTGGAAATTGATCAATAAAATTAAATGTGACAAAATTATAGGATTTAATTTAGTTAGAAGGAGACCGTGTTACCATGTTAATGACCTCACTATAGGTCAACCAGTGCTGTTACATCCACGCGTGAGCGAAAGAGATATGCGTTGTTCCCATTTCAAATATTCTCAAACACATTTATTTTTAATTTACATGTAACCTACAGCCTTTTATGTATCTTATTTAACAAATACATTGCTAGTGTTAAAGGCTAAATACAGATTATACTGGCATTTAAAAACACATACATAATTTTCTAATGCCATACCATCAGCCCCCACTCTCCACTGTTATAAGTAGGTACTTAGGTTTCTTTAAGAGATCGTCATTACACACGATTTCCCGCTCTTCTCATAGGGCAACTTTCAAATTCATTTTTCAGCTTGAAATAGTTCTTTTTACTATGGTTATTTTCTTATTGGCGATTAATATCAATTTCAAGGACAGTACATTCCGTATTGTATTATTTATTAATCACAGCGAATACATTTGTGTGTATCCATATTTTAAATGAATATAAATAAGTAAATAACGCCACATTCAATGACTCACACTAGGATTCTCTGTGTCGTGGGACCAGAGACACATACAAAGACAAACACACACCCAAAAAATGTTATAATACTTATTTTATGTCTTTACCAAGCTGCTGAATAAATCTTTGTTAACTTTCATACATATTGCGTTACGAGACATTGTTCAAAAACCGTGCTGTTTACAGAACTTGTTCCAAATAACTGTTACAAAAGGAATTCTGTCTAAATCAAATATGGCTTCCGTAAGAAAAGACGTTCATACGCCTCGATTTATTTGAATAACTCTTACATTGTGAGGTTTCCACAAAGGTAAGGAGGACAATAAAGTTTTATTCTGCCGAAGTCATAAAAATGTATCATCGGAACTGTTCCGGGACTCCTTGGGGAACAGGGAACGTGAACGCTTCCGACCTTGTCTAATATTATTTGCCTTTATTCTTCTGTATTGATCAATGTATTACTCTCATGAATTGACGGTACTTTTCATAAGCAAAGATTATTTTGTAAAAAAGGCAGAGAGACAAAGTATCCACATGGGGAAATGTAGGCAAATGAGATTGTGGAATATTGGGAATGTGGATAAAGCAAAAGGCTATAAAGTGGGGAACTATGATATAGTAACCTTTGCCTCTCGACAAGTGTAGTATAGTGATTGTTTATTAAACTTCAAAGTGTTTGTGATAATCAAATAAAAACGTGGGACTGCGTTTTTGGTGTGCTTCCAAGGAGTCATCTTCTGTCCTTGGTAAACCTACTATTACTTTACTGAGCGACTCCTGACTTACTACGACGGAACTGGACATTGACAGAATATATTATAAACTTTAAAATTGTTTATTGCAAAGAAAACTTGACACTGGCAGAATGTGCTAATTGCACCATTGCCATATAAAAAAAGAAAAAAGTTCTCGATAGAGTGGTTATAAAATAACCGATATCTATTTACATGGAAGATAAATATCTAATATCTACGACTATTTAATAAATTATATCCTATTCCCCAATATACGTACGGTACGTGTTTCGGTAGTGAGTGAGATATGCCAGAGCCCATTCCCACCCATCCCATTCTATCCTATCCCTCCCTATTTTCCCAGCCCTTTCTCCAAATCAGTTTCTACATCTTATAATGTAGGCAGCGCATCCAGAGGCGTGCCATCGTTTTGTCATGTTGGCATGTGCCGCTTCTGTCCGTGGACGACAATATCCACATACCACCAGGTGGACTGTATGCTCGTCTGCCTCCCTCTTACTATAAATAATAATAATATCTTAGACCAAGCAAATTTTGTAAATAATTAGATCGAATAAAATTCACAACGCTTGCGCGCGCACATGCACGTGTGCATATACATTCATATCCTTTATTATACACACAGTTTACTCCGCATTGTCCTTAATTCGATATAGTATATAACTAGGTAACTTAGTTTATATAATGAGTAAAGTAGATACTATACTGAATGAATCAATGAAGTGTAATTCTATACTGAATTAAATAATAATAAAATGCCAGAGCCCATTCCCACCCATCCCATTCTATCCTATCCCTCCCCATTCTCCCTCCCCATCCATATTCAGTATTGTAACAATAAAACAAAAATCAGACAAAATACTGTATTGATTATTCATATATTCGAAAGAGTAGGTATTTTGTCAGTTCTGTATTCCTATGAAAAGTCATGTAATTTAAAAAATATATAAAGCCACATACAGACCGACAGCCGGACAAATAATCTCGTTAAACTTATTATTATTATAAATTATGCTACCTTCCTTGTGACGGGGGAGTTAAAGGAATCTAGACCCTGTTCCAATACAAACTTTACGCAATAAAGAACCTAAATCCGGCGGATTCTAATTTTGAATTCTGTCCCAACGCAGGTCATAAAGACGTGTACAGACGGCACCCCGGTAGTAAGTATTAAACGTATTACGAAATTTGCCTACTTGCCTAGCTCCAATTCGCCAGATGTTACAGTGTAACCTTCGCCTTATTAAATCCAGCCGCCATATTTAATTTTCGTATATGGCATTAATAGGAGATATTTTTGTCTTACATTTCTATGGATTTAATTAATATTCTGCTACTACTAAAATATAAATTACCTACTAAATTATTTAAACTATCAATATTTGGAAAAAGTTGCAAAGTTTATACGTTTTGGAATGCAGCGGGGTATCTTAAACACTGAGTTATACCCACCTACCTGAAAATTTAATGAAACGTTAGATTTTTTTATGTTAACCATGTGTGAACCATGATACAATCCACTTTTTTATTCTGATCTGATATTTGTTTATTTTCTTTACTAAAAATAAACCCATCGCTTAGCAGTTACAATTGCCTGTAACAATTATTGTAGGTCGAACACAACAAAAGGGTTATCACTAATTTTATGCTTCTTGATGCATTGGGACGACATCCATATATTTTTTGTGGATCGTCATGATTGCTTGATTCAAACGGCTATAAGTACTAGAAAATACGACTCCACTTACACTGTAGAAACATTTTCTGAAAAGTTGGCGAAAAGGCACTCGAATTAATCAATGTTTGCTCTCAGCGACGTTCGATCACAGTTTTCCATTAAGCGCCTTATAGTGTCGTGCTGAATGCGTTACGAGTTCAACTGGATTCTTTTAGAGTTCCGTGGTCTTCAGATTGAGAAACTTTTTGGTTAAACAACATTTGGGTTCCGTCTCACTACCACAAGTCTATTTAATTACAAGTCTGTCCAGTATAAGATTGTCTAGGTATCTTACTTATTTCTTTATGACAGTAGACTGAATCGAGTAATCTAATTCAAATGTGCGACTCAGATAAAAAGCGTGAAATAATAGCGCCGTGAGGTACGTCACCTAGAGAGGCTTCCTATGTCGCCGCCTACGCTAATTGCTCACTGGGCTTTCCACTAGCGAAATTTTCTCGGTGGGCTGCCACCGACCACGACCCTTGGTCTTTGTTAGCGTAGAGAACAGCGAACTACCGCGACGCGATGAAGGGCCACACTTCCATATAAACCTCGCAATTCGCCATGCCGCTGCCGCTCGCCGTTCTCCATACTAACAAAGGCCTTAGGGGCTACCATAGCCACCTGTCCTTTGAATTATAACGCTCGGTTGTTTTTACAGCTTTGATTAACTTTGATACTGCTGGATACAGGCCTCTGTCAAAATTGACCATCACACACTATCTTTGGCTCTTCTCATCCAGCTACCACAGACGAACTTCTTTAAGTCGTCGGTCCACCTGACCGGAAGGCGTCCCACGCAGCACTTGCCAGTATGTGGCCTTCATTCCAGGACTCGTCTACTCTATCGAGATAAATAAACAAATAAATAGTTAAAAAATTAGTAGAAGCAAGAAAATAACACTGCAGTTGTTAACAAGCGGTGAAGAGATATTTTGTGTATTAAAATAACAATTTTTTATGCAAGGAAACACTATATCTTTGCATACAGCAATATACTCGAAGTGAAACGCGAACTGGTAGAGCGACACAAACACATTCAGTTGAAGAATCGTCAAGAGCGAGGCGGTGAATCGATTTAGCATGTTTCGCGAACGATCCCATTTCAGATAGTGATGTATTTCAAATGTTATTCACCCCACAAATTTACATAAAGTTTTATAGACTATATAATACCTCGAAACGATTTACTTTTAATTTGAGTACACATTTCACATGTATCCTTAATTTAATAGTCTATATTTAACCAATTCCAGTTCCTATATTAAACCAAGTCCAATTTAAATTGGATCAAGTTAAGGTTATAGTCGAGACTCGGTCTAAGGAGTTCTCGATTTCGGACACAAGCGTTACACGACTCCCTTCCAACTCGCCCCAAGGGATATTTTCACGGCCTTTTACAAAGCTTCCCCGGCGCTGTCGTCTGTTACCGACATGTAATAGGTCATTGATATGCAGAAGAAACAAATTTAGAGAAGGCACAGAACCTTATAGAATCAGAAAGCGGGACATCAGCATTAATTAACATGGTATCGGAGCAGCTACCATCGGCAACGACTTTGATGCTCCGTCCAGTCAGAAAGCTGGCAATACATGCGCATAATCCCCCGGGTATGCTGAATGATTGTAATTTAGAAAGAAGTGCTTTGTGCCAGACCCAGTCAAAGGCCTTTATGATATTTGGATTGACTGACAGCTAGAGTCTCACCTCTACTCTCGATGGCGTCAGCCCAACGGTGTGTAAAGTACACTAAAAGTTCACCAGCCGAGCGAATATGACGAAAACCGTACTGGCGATCGCTTATCAGTTGATAATCCTCTAGGTACCCAAGGAGCTGTGTGTCAGTGACACATTCCATTACCAGGTTATCGGTATTGACCTGTAATTGGCCGGGTCGGTTCGGTCACATTTTTAGGCAACTGGTGGAAGTGAGCTACTTTCCAAGCTTTCCGGTAACGTCTCGTCGAGTAGGAGATTTTGAAAAGTCAAGTGGACACCGGAGACAACTCAGGTGCGCATAATTTAAGTGCCACTGCAGAAATACCATCTGGCTCACTCGACTTCTTCACATCAAGGTATGCGAGTGTTCGTCGGACTTCACGTTGAGTGAAGCAGATGTTCGGCATGGATTACACATTGGGAGATCGTGGGCGGTGTGGCTTCCTTATCGTTCAAGGTCAAGTTGGTAGTAAAACCGCGGCCAAGTAAATCGGCTTTCTCCTTGGAACTGTAAATCATCGGGCTTCCGCAGTGGTGGCAGGAACAATCGATAGAAATTATTCTCAGCAGCTTTGGTGAGCGACCAGACGGGTAGCTTAATAGACGATCGCCAATTCTGCTGACATGCTCAAACTTAGCCTTGACATATATCTTCTTGTTGGATCTCAAGGCAGCATTGAATATTTTCCTCAAATTAGAAACATTTGGATTGCCAGACACCTAAGCTTCGGCCCAGGCCCGGTAGGCGGCCTGCTTTTTAGGGCGGGCCTCTTTACAGGACTGATTAAACCAGCTCTGATATGGGGCACGACTGCACTAGGAATATGATATTCCAAACCCTGAAACACCACCTGAAGAAACCTATAATACTATTCTAACTAATACAATATAAGATAATCTCAAATACCCAGATTATAATTAATATATTAATTAATACAATAATTGACACTTATTTTAAACACTAACTACTTTTACGATAAGTTCCAGGGGATGGCGCTACTGTCTGCCATATGGGGATTCCTAGTGCAAACGGTAGCACACTATATAGATTATATACTTATTTGCCATTATCACTATATGTTACGTGCCTGCAATAATATCTTACAAAAATTATTTAAATAAGGACAAATGTAAAGAACATTTAGCTCCAATAAATAACAGTATTATTATTTATTTATTCATTAATTAAAATAAATTGCATATTTATACATTCTATAGTAACATAATTATCTCCCACGCTAACAAATCGTTCAAAATACTCCATCCCATGTAGAATAATTGTCGTTTCGACTGCCAATTAAGTGTAGTTTACAAAACAAAACTACTAATTGACGGCGCTCACTCACTGTTATCACAGTGTAATAAGAACCAGAAAGTAAATTGTACAGTAACATGTTAAATTCAGCACACAGAACAGATGCGACGGACCCAGAATACTGCTACAATCACAAGAGTAGTATTGACTTTTATCTATGTAAGGCTGGCGGACTTTTTGGTGAACTTTTCGAGAAGTGAAGTTTAGTTATTGTTTTATTATTGTAAAAATTGGGTATTAGGAGTTTTGTGGTTTAATACTGATAGTTTATTAAATTTCAAAGGGTTTATCGTGCGTAATGTTTGTGATAATCAAATAAAAGCGTGGGGCTGCAATTTTGGTGTTCTTCCAAGGAGTCCTCTTCTGTCCTCAGTAAACCTACTTATCGCTTTACTGATCGACTCGCTGACTTACTTCGACGGGACGGGACATTAAAAGGATGCATTTAGGCCTTTGAAATACTTTATCACGAGAAAAATTCGACATTGGCAGAATGTGCTAATTGCACCATTGCCATAAAGAAGACAAAAGTGGCAGGCGAACAGTCGGTTCATCTGATAGTAAATTAATTTTGTCACCCTTAGACATCCGTGATACATGGCAACATCAGTCAAGAATGATAACCGGTTGAGGATATGAGAGTGGATTAAGAAAAAGTACTCTGACGGATAGGGAATAAGGATCATAGCGGTTAGAAAGCGGCTGTATTATGTAATGAGTGTTCAATAAAAATACTATGATAAAGACATGGACACAAATTACATGACATATATATATTACCCAAACAATTTAGTAAAACTGGACAGTAATTTTCTAATAATTCTTGTGTACATATTTGTGATTTATGGATTTCTTTTGGAGTCATATAACGTTCAGTCTAAGAGACGATGGGACTTTAGGGCATGCCTACATTTTCTTTTCTATGAACTCAGGATAATGAACTAAATCCACGATTTCAGGCTATCGTCGCCATTAATGGAACATTTTCAGAGATCCCAAACTACTTTCTTAATGCACTGTGTCTGTCACTGCAAAACTATTTTTCCAATTAAGTAAACTATCGATTCAGAGAATAACCGACAGTTTTCCCGACTAATTACCTATTCGTAACATAATTGTCATTCGCCATTGTTTGGCACCCTAAAATTTTTTTTGGAGCTATGAAGTTTACTGAAAATAATTTATTTTATTTGAAATTTTTGATTGGGACGTTGGTTCTCGTCAAAACAACGACATGTTTTGTGGTATTGAATTGCCAAAGAGTTGCTGGAGTGTATTTTTTATACATATATCAATAGCAGCGCAATAACTTAGAATAATATAAATACAAATGAGTTAAATTCCTTAAAACTTTTACTATAAGAAAAATAACTTATTTATAACACAATATATAAAATGTTAACTTGATTAATCGAGATTTACAAAGCCTTTAGATTTGTCATTACAAAGATTAAGTTAATCTTCTTTACTATTGAAAATATGAGATGTAAGAAGTAAAAAAATTAAAAAAAAGTATGTGCCAGTGGCTTGATGAGAAGAATAAAGGACCCAATATGATAATAGGCCTTGGAAGTGGCTTTTGGAGATAATGGAGAGACACATGCTGACAGTAACAGCTGATAGGCTAAGAGAAGACTGACTTAAACGATCTTTCGGTTTAGATTTAGGAAGCCAAAGCAGCAGGCTACAGCTAGTATTACATTCTTAAAATGAAAGCGAATCAGATACCAAAAATTCATTTCCCAGGACTATTTGTCTAAGGGCTGTCGCGAAAATCGCTGCTCGGTAATGAAATTTCTTTGGAAACCTTTAAAACTATATATAATGGCGCGTCATCCGGCGGTTTCATCTCCACGTCAAATTGAGATGACAGAGGACCGAGCATCGCGGACAGACCACCATTCGCGGTAATGACAGTGTATTAAATGCTATCAATTAAAACTAAAATGATTGAATTCTTTATATATTTTCTATTCCCATTTTAAAGTGTATTAAATGCTATCTATCAATTAAAACTAAAATGATTGAATGCTTTATATATTTTCTATTCCCATTTTAACGTGTATTAAATGCTATCTATCAATTAAAACTAAAATGATTGAATGCTTTATATATTTTTTATTCCCATTTTAAAGTGTATTAAATGCTATCTATCAATTAAAACTAAAATGATTGAATGCTTTATATATTTTCTATTCCCATTTTAAAGTGTATTAAATGCTATCTATCAATTAAAACTAAAATGATTGAATGCTTTATATATTTTCTATTCCCATTTTAAAGTGTATTAAATGCTATCTATCAATTAAAACTAAAATGATTGAATGCTTTATATATTTTCTATTCCCATTTTAAAGTGTATTAAATGCTATCTATCAATTAAAACTAAAATGATTGAATGCTTTATATATTTTCTATTCCCATTTTAAAGTGTATTAAATGCTATCTATCAATTAAAACTAAAATGATTGAATGCTTTATATATTTTCTATTCCCATTTTAACGTGTATTAAATGCTATCTATCAATTAAAACTAAAATGATTGAATGCTTTATATATTTTCTATTCCCATTTTAAAGTGTATTAAATGCTATCTATCAATTAAAACTAAAATGATTGAATGCTTTATATATTTTCTATTCCCATTTTAACGTGTATTAAATGCTATCTATCAATTAAAACTAAAATGATTGAATGCTTTATATATTTTCTATTCCCATTTTAAAGTGTATTAAATGCTATCTATCAATTAAAACTAAAATGATTGAATGCTTTATATATTTTCTATTCCCATTTTAACGTGTATTAAATGCTATCTATCAATTAAAACTAAAATGATTGAATGCTTTATATATTTTTTATTCCCATTTTAAAGTGTATTAAATGCTATCTATCAATTAAAACTAAAATGATTGAATGCTTTATATATTTTCTATTCCCATTTTAACGTGTATTAAATGCTATCTATCAATTAAAACTAAAATGATTGAATGCTTTATATATTTTTTATTCCCATTTTAAAGTGTATTAAATGCTATCTATCAATTAAAACTAAAATGATTGAATGCTTTATATATTTTCTATTCCCATTTTAAAGTGTATTAAATGCTATCTATCAATTAAAACTAAAATGATTGAATGCTTTATATATTTTCTATTCCCATTTTAAAGTGTATTAAATGCTATCTATCAATTAAAACTAAAATGATTGAATGCTTTATATATTTTCTATTCCCATTTTAAAGTGTATTAAATGCTATCTATCAATTAAAACTAAAATGATTGAATGCTTTATATATTTTCTATTCCCATTTTAACGTGTATTAAATGCTATCTATCAATTAAAACTAAAATGATTGAATGCTTTATATATTTTCTATTCCCATTTTAACGTGTATTAAATGCTATCTATCAATTAAAACTAAAATGATTGAATGCTTTATATATTTTCTATTCCCATTTTAACGTGTATTAAATGCTATCTATCAATTAAAACTAAAATGATTGAATTCTTTATATATTTTTTATTCCCATTTTAACGTGTATTAAATGCTATCTATCAATTAAAACTAAAATGATTGAATTCTTTATATATTTTTTATTCCCATTTTAACGTGTATTAAATGCTATCTATCAATTAAAACTAAAATGATTGAATGCTTTATATATTTTCTATTCCCATTTTAACGTGTATTAAATGCTATCTATCAATTAAAACTAAAATGATTGAATTCTGTATATATTTTCTATTCCCATTTTAACGTGTATTAAATGCTATCTATCAATTAAAACTAAAATGATTGAATGCTTTATATATTTTCTATTCCCATTTTAACGTGTATTAAATGCTATCTATCAATTAAAACTAAAATGATTGAATGCTTTATATATTTTCTATTCCCATTTTAACGTGTATTAAATGCTATCTATCAATTAAAACTAAAATGATTGAATTCTTTATATATTTTCTATTCCCATTTTAACGTGTATTAAATGCTATCTATCAATTAAAACTAAAATGATTGAATGCTTTATATATTTTCTATTCCCATTTTAACGTGTATTAAATGCTATCTATCAATTAAAACTAAAATGATTGAATTCTTTATATATTTTCTATTCCCATTTTAACGTGTATTAAATGCTATCTATCAATTAAAACTAAAATGATTGAATTCTTTATATATTTTCTATTCCCATTTTAACGTGTATTAAATGCTATCTATCAATTAAAACTAAAATGATTGAATGCTTTATATATTTTCTATTCCCATTTTAACGTGTATTAAATGCTATCTATCAATTAAAACTAAAATGATTGAATTCTTTATATATTTTTTATTCCCATTTTAACGTGTATTAAATGCTATCTATCAATTAAAACTAAAATGATTGAATTCTTTATATATTTTTTATTCCCATTTTAACGTGTATTAAATGCTATCTATCAATTAAAACTAAAATGATTGAATGCTTTATATATTTTCTATTCCCATTTTAACGTGTATTAAATGCTATCTATCAATTAAAACTAAAATGATTGAATTCTTTATATATTTTTTATTCCCATTTTAACGTGTATTAAATGCTATCTATCAATTAAAACTAAAATGATTGAATTCTTTATATATTTTTTATTCCCATTTTAACGTGTATTAAATGCTATCTATCAATTAAAACTAAAATGATTGAATGCTTTATATATTTTCTATTCCCATTTTAACGTGTATTAAATGCTATCTATCAATTAAAACTAAAATGATTGAATTCTTTATATATTTTTTATTCCCATTTTAACGTGTATTAAATGCTATCTATCAATTAAAACTAAAATGATTGAATGCTTTATATATTTTCTATTCCCATTTTAACGTGTATTAAATGCTATCTATCAATTAAAACTAAAATGATTGAATTCTTTATATATTTTTTATTCCCATTTTAACGTGTATTAAATGCTATCTATCAATTAAAACTAAAATGATTGAATTCTTTATATATTTTTTATTCCCATTTTAACGTGTATTAAATGCTATCTATCAATTAAAACTAAAATGATTGAATTCTTTATATATTTTCTATTCCCATTTTAACGTGTATTAAATGCTATCTATCAATTAAAACTAAAATGATTGAATTCTTTATATATTTTTTATTCCCATTTTAACGTGTATTAAATGCTATCTATCAATTAAAACTAAAATGATTGAATTCTTTATATATTTTTTATTCCCATTTTAACGTGTATTAAATGCTATCTATCAATTAAAACTAAAATGATTGAATTCTTTATATATTTTTTATTCCCATTTTAACGTGTATTAAATGCTATCTATCAATTAAAACTAAAATGATTGAATTCTTTATATATTTTTTATTCCCATTTTAACGTGTATTAAATGCTATCTATCAATTAAAACTAAAATGATTGAATTCTTTATATATTTTTTATTCCCATTTTAACGTGTATTAAATGCTATCTATCAATTAAAACTAAAATGATTGAATGCTTTATATATTTTCTATTCCCATTTTAACGTGTATTAAATGCTATCTATCAATTAAAACTAAAATGATTGAATGCTTTATATATTTTTTATTCCCATTTTAACGTGTATTAAATGCTATCTATCAATTAAAACTAAAATGATTGAATTCTTTATATATTTTTTATTCCCATTTTAACGTGTATTAAATGCTATCTATCAATTAAAACTAAAATGATTGAATTCTTTATATATTTTTTATTCCCATTTTAACGTGTATTAAATGCTATCTATCAATTAAAACTAAAATGATTGAATTCTTTATATATTTTTTATTCCCATTTTAACGTGTATTAAATGCTATCTATCAATTAAAACTAAAATGATTGAATGCTTTATATATTTTCTATTCCCATTTTAACGTGTATTAAATGCTATCTATCAATTAAAACTAAAATGATTGAATGCTTTATATATTTTTTATTCCCATTTTAACGTGTATTAAATGCTATCTATCAATTAAAACTAAAATGATTGAATGCTTTATATATTTTCTATTCCCATTTTAACGTGTATTAAATGCTATCTATCAATTAAAACTAAAATGATTGAATTCTTTATATATTTTTTATTCCCATTTTAACGTGTATTAAATGCTATCTATCAATTAAAACTAAAATGATTGAATGCTTTATATATTTTCTATTCCCATTTTAACGTGTATTAAATGCTATCTATCAATTAAAACTAAAATGATTGAATTCTTTATATATTTTTTATTCCCATTTTAACGTGTATTAAATGCTATCTATCAATTAAAACTAAAATGATTGAATTCTTTATATATTTTTTATTCCCATTTTAACGTGTATTAAATGCTATCTATCAATTAAAACTAAAATGATTGAATGCTTTATATATTTTCTATTCCCATTTTAACGTGTATTAAATGCTATCTATCAATTAAAACTAAAATGATTGAATTCTTTATATATTTTTTATTCCCATTTTAACGTGTATTAAATGCTATCTATCAATTAAAACTAAAATGATTGAATTCTTTATATATTTTTTATTCCCATTTTAACGTGTATTAAATGCTATCTATCAATTAAAACTAAAATGATTGAATTCTTTATATATTTTCTATTCCCATTTTAACGTGTATTAAATGCTATCTATCAATTAAAACTAAAATGATTGAATGCTTTATATATTTTCTATTCCCATTTTAACGTGTATTAAATGCTATCTATCAATTAAAACTAAAATGATTGAATGCTTTATATATTTTCTATTCCCATTTTAACGTGTATTAAATGCTATCTATCAATTAAAACTAAAATGATTGAATTCTGTATATATTTTCTATTCCCATTTTAACGTGTATTAAATGCTATCTATCAATTAAAACTAAAATGATTGAATTCTTTATATATTTTTTATTCCCATTTTAACGTGTATTAAATGCTATCTATCAATTAAAACTAAAATGATTGAATGCTTTATATATTTTCTATTCCCATTTTAACGTGTATTAAATGCTATCTATCAATTAAAACTAAAATGATTGAATTCTTTATATATTTTTTATTCCCATTTTAACGTGTATTAAATGCTATCTATCAATTAAAACTAAAATGATTGAATGCTTTATATATTTTTTATTCCCATTTTAACGTGTATTAAATGCTATCTATCAATTAAAACTAAAATGATTGAATGCTTTATATATTTTCTATTCCCATTTTAACGTGTATTAAATGCTATCTATCAATTAAAACTAAAATGATTGAATTCTTTATATATTTTTTATTCCCATTTTAACGTGTATTAAATGCTATCTATCAATTAAAACTAAAATGATTGAATTCTTTATATATTTTTTATTCCCATTTTAACGTGTATTAAATGCTATCTATCAATTAAAACTAAAATGATTGAATTCTTTATATATTTTTTATTCCCATTTTAACGTGTATTAAATGCTATCTATCAATTAAAACTAAAATGATTGAATTCTTTATATATTTTCTATTCCCATTTTAACGTGTATTAAATGCTATCTATCAATTAAAACTAAAATGATTGAATTCTTTATATATTTTTTATTCCCATTTTAACGTGTATTAAATGCTATCTATCAATTAAAACTAAAATGATTGAATTCTTTATATATTTTTTATTCCCATTTTAACGTGTATTAAATGCTATCTATCAATTAAAACTAAAATGATTGAATTCTTTATATATTTTCTATTCCCATTTTAACGTGTATTAAATGCTATCTATCAATTAAAACTAAAATGATTGAATTCTTTATATATTTTTTATTCCCATTTTAACGTGTATTAAATGCTATCTATCAATTAAAACTAAAATGATTGAATTCTTTATATATTTTCTATTCCCATTTTAACGTGTATTAAATGCTATCTATCAATTAAAACTAAAATGATTGAATGCTTTATATATTTTCTATTCCCATTTTAACGTGTATTAAATGCTATCTATCAATTAAAACTAAAATGATTGAATGCTTTATATATTTTCTATTCCCATTTTAACGTGTATTAAATGCTATCTATCAATTAAAACTAAAATGATTGAATTCTGTATATATTTTCTATTCCCATTTTAACGTGTATTAAATGCTATCTATCAATTAAAACTAAAATGATTGAATTCTTTATATATTTTCTATTCCCATTTTAACGTGTATTAAATGCTATCTATCAATTAAAACTAAAATGATTGAATGCTTTATATATTTTCTATTCCCATTTTAACGTGTATTAAATGCTATCTATCAATTAAAACTAAAATGATTGAATTCTTTATATATTTTTTATTCCCATTTTAACGTGTATTAAATGCTATCTATCAATTAAAACTAAAATGATTGAATTCTTTATATATTTTTTATTCCCATTTTAACGTGTATTAAATGCTATCTATCAATTAAAACTAAAATGATTGAATGCTTTATATATTTTCTATTCCCATTTTAACGTGTATTAAATGCTATCTATCAATTAAAACTAAAATGATTGAATTCTTTATATATTTTTTATTCCCATTTTAACGTGTATTAAATGCTATCTATCAATTAAAACTAAAATGATTGAATTCTTTATATATTTTTTATTCCCATTTTAACGTGTATTAAATGCTATCTATCAATTAAAACTAAAATGATTGAATGCTTTATATATTTTCTATTCCCATTTTAACGTGTATTAAATGCTATCTATCAATTAAAACTAAAATGATTGAATTCTTTATATATTTTTTATTCCCATTTTAACGTGTATTAAATGCTATCTATCAATTAAAACTAAAATGATTGAATGCTTTATATATTTTCTATTCCCATTTTAACGTGTATTAAATGCTATCTATCAATTAAAACTAAAATGATTGAATTCTTTATATATTTTTTATTCCCATTTTAACGTGTATTAAATGCTATCTATCAATTAAAACTAAAATGATTGAATTCTTTATATATTTTTTATTCCCATTTTAACGTGTATTAAATGCTATCTATCAATTAAAACTAAAATGATTGAATTCTTTATATATTTTTTATTCCCATTTTAACGTGTATTAAATGCTATCTATCAATTAAAACTAAAATGATTGAATTCTTTATATATTTTTTATTCCCATTTTAACGTGTATTAAATGCTATCTATCAATTAAAACTAAAATGATTGAATTCTTTATATATTTTCTATTCCCATTTTAACGTGTATTAAATGCTATCTATCAATTAAAACTAAAATGATTGAATTCTTTATATATTTTTTATTCCCATTTTAACGTGTATTAAATGCTATCTATCAATTAAAACTAAAATGATTGAATTCTTTATATATTTTTTATTCCCATTTTAACGTGTATTAAATGCTATCTATCAATTAAAACTAAAATGATTGAATTCTTTATATATTTTTTATTCCCATTTTAACGTGTATTAAATGCTATCTATCAATTAAAACTAAAATGATTGAATGCTTTATATATTTTCTATTCCCATTTTAACGTGTATTAAATGCTATCTATCAATTAAAACTAAAATGATTGAATGCTTTATATATTTTCTATTCCCATTTTAAAGTGTATTAAATGCTATCTATCAATTAAAACTAAAATGATTGAATGCTTTATATATTTTCTATTCCCATTTTAACGTGTATTAAATGCTATCTATCAATTAAAACTAAAATGATTGAATGCTTTATATATTTTCTATTCCCATTTTAACGTGTATTAAATGCTATCTATCAATTAAAACTAAAATGATTGAATGCTTTATATATTTTCTATTCCCATTTTAACGTGTATTAAATGCTATCTATCAATTAAAACTAAAATGATTGAATTCTTTATATATTTTTTATTCCCATTTTAACGTGTATTAAATGCTATCTATCAATTAAAACTAAAATGATTGAATTCTTTATATATTTTTTATTCCCATTTTAACGTGTATTAAATGCTATCTATCAATTAAAACTAAAATGATTGAATGCTTTATATATTTTCTATTCCCATTTTAACGTGTATTAAATGCTATCTATCAATTAAAACTAAAATGATTGAATGCTTTATATATTTTCTATTCCCATTTTAACGTGTATTAAATGCTATCTATCAATTAAAACTAAAATGATTGAATGCTTTATATATTTTTTATTCCCATTTTAACGTGTATTAAATGCTATCTATCAATTAAAACTAAAATGATTGAATGCTTTATATATTTTCTATTCCCATTTTAACGTGTATTAAATGCTATCTATCAATTAAAACTAAAATGATTGAATTCTGTATATATTTTCTATTCCCATTTTAACGTGTATTAAATGCTATCTATCAATTAAAACTAAAATGATTGAATGCTTTATATATTTTCTATTCCCATTTTAACGTGTATTAAATGCTATCTATCAATTAAAACTAAAATGATTGAATTCTTTATATATTTTCTATTCCCATTTTAACGTGTATTAAATGCTATCTATCAATTAAAACTAAAATGATTGAATTCTTTATATATTTTCTATTCCCATTTTAACGTGTATTAAATGCTATCTATCAATTAAAACTAAAATGATTGAATGCTTTATATATTTTCTATTCCCATTTTAACGTGTATTAAATGCTATCTATCAATTAAAACTAAAATGATTGAATTCTTTATATATTTTTTATTCCCATTTTAACGTGTATTAAATGCTATCTATCAATTAAAACTAAAATGATTGAATTCTTTATATATTTTTTATTCCCATTTTAACGTGTATTAAATGCTATCTATCAATTAAAACTAAAATGATTGAATGCTTTATATATTTTCTATTCCCATTTTAACGTGTATTAAATGCTATCTATCAATTAAAACTAAAATGATTGAATTCTTTATATATTTTTTATTCCCATTTTAACGTGTATTAAATGCTATCTATCAATTAAAACTAAAATGATTGAATTCTTTATATATTTTTTATTCCCATTTTAACGTGTATTAAATGCTATCTATCAATTAAAACTAAAATGATTGAATGCTTTATATATTTTCTATTCCCATTTTAACGTGTATTAAATGCTATCTATCAATTAAAACTAAAATGATTGAATTCTTTATATATTTTTTATTCCCATTTTAACGTGTATTAAATGCTATCTATCAATTAAAACTAAAATGATTGAATGCTTTATATATTTTCTATTCCCATTTTAACGTGTATTAAATGCTATCTATCAATTAAAACTAAAATGATTGAATTCTTTATATATTTTTTATTCCCATTTTAACGTGTATTAAATGCTATCTATCAATTAAAACTAAAATGATTGAATTCTTTATATATTTTTTATTCCCATTTTAACGTGTATTAAATGCTATCTATCAATTAAAACTAAAATGATTGAATTCTTTATATATTTTTTATTCCCATTTTAACGTGTATTAAATGCTATCTATCAATTAAAACTAAAATGATTGAATTCTTTATATATTTTTTATTCCCATTTTAACGTGTATTAAATGCTATCTATCAATTAAAACTAAAATGATTGAATTCTTTATATATTTTTTATTCCCATTTTAACGTGTATTAAATGCTATCTATCAATTAAAACTAAAATGATTGAATTCTTTATATATTTTTTATTCCCATTTTAACGTGTATTAAATGCTATCTATCAATTAAAACTAAAATGATTGAATTCTTTATATATTTTTTATTCCCATTTTAACGTGTATTAAATGCTATCTATCAATTAAAACTAAAATGATTGAATGCTTTATATATTTTCTATTCCATTTTAAAGTGTATTAAATGCTATCTATCAATTAAAACTAAAATGATTGAATTCTTTATATATTTTTTATTCCCATTTTAACGTGTATTAAATGCTATCTATCAATTAAAACTAAAATGATTGAATTCTTTATATATTTTTTATTCCCATTTTAACGTGTATTAAATGCTATCTATCAATTAAAACTAAAATGATTGAATTCTTTATATATTTTTATTCCCATTTTAACGTGTATTAAATGCTATCTATCAATTAAAACTAAAATGATTGAATTCTTTATATATTTTTTATTCCCATTTTAACGTGTATTAAATGCTATCTATCAATTAAAACTAAAATGATTGAATGCTTTATATATTTTCTATTCCCATTTTAAAGTGATTAAATGCTATCTATCAATTAAAACTAATATGATTGAATGCTTTATATATTTTCTATTCCCATTTTAACGTGTATTAAATGCTATCTATCAATTAAAACTAAAATGATTGAATTCTTTATATATTTTTTATTCCCATTTTAACGTGTATTAAATGCTATCTATCAATTAAAACTAAAATGATTGAATGCTTTATATATTTTCTATTCCCATTTTAAAGTGATTAAATGCTATCTATCAATTAAAACTAAAATGATTGAATTCTTTATATATTTTCTATTCCCATTTTAACGTGTATTAAATGCTATCTATCAATTAAAACTAAAATGATTGAATGCTTTATATATTTTCTATTCCCATTTTAAAGTGATTAAATGCTATCTATCAATTAAAACTAAAATGATTGAATGCTTTATATATTTTCTATTCCCATTTTAAAGTGATTAAATGCTATCTATCAATTAAAACTAATATGATTGAATGCTTTATATATTTTTTATTCCTATTTTAACTGAACTAGTAGTTACGTTAAAAAAGGAATGTTTTAACTTAACAATTCAATTCAATTTTTTATTGTACTCGTGTTGTTACAGATCTTCCAAACGTATTATTAGATATTCAATATAAACTCTGTTATGGAACCGCAATGTTAGGGTTGTATTAGATATTAGGGCTTTACCTATGAAATTGCCGTTTGGTCATAGTGGCCACTGTGAGCTTAGTTATGCGTTTGACTTGGAATTCCATATTCAAATTAATCTCAATTTAAAGCTATGACATTCCTTTACAAAATCAGTTATTCGTTTGTTTTTCCGTCAAACGACTTTTTGCTTAGATATCGTTGTGTATGCAATCATGGAAAAGTTAAAAAATCGCTTTATTTTCGAATATGAGTTCCGTCATTGCAGCAACCCAGTATAGATGACAGGTAATATCAATGATGTGTACGGACCAAAAACCGCAAACGAACGCACGGTGCATTTTTGGTTTGATCGACCTCAAGAACAAGCCCCATGGACAAACGGAGACTAAAGTTGATAATGAAAGCAATAGTGGAAACGGAAAGCCTTAGGCGTAACTGACAAATCGATATTAGTTCATTTGCATCAAATCGGGAAAGTGGGTATGAGAATGAATGAAATGTATTAATGAAAGTCAGCTGCAAATACGAGTCGAATTGTAATACCAATAAATAATTAAAATAATTGTGTCAATAATTAAACAAAATAAAACTTATAAAAATTATTTTGCTTATTGTACTCCTTATAATAACTTCTCACTGCGGGTCACGAGCCTCCCCCAGTGAATCACTGGGGGGTTTAGGGCCATAATCCACCATGTGGCCCCAATACGGATTGGTGGGTACAAATACTACAGATTTTTTTTATTTCTCGAGTTTGTGAGTTTCCTCATGATGTTTTCCGTCATCGCCGAGCTGGCAATAATTAAAAAAAAGTTTTTAAGTTTAATCTCAGTGGTACAGGCCAAGGATTTGAACTCACGATCAGACAAATGTCAATAGAGTACTGATACCCCTCCCCTAGTCAATCACCGCTCTATTGTACTTCTTACTCATCTTTACCATTAAAAACTGACATTTGACTGACGATTAGACGTCGCAGCGTCGAATATCATGACATCAACTAGAACAACAGCGCAGGCCTCACATTTCCCATCTCTGCCGCATTTCGCTCCGTTGCTTTTTCCTTCCTATTTTTGGATAAAACTAATTTTGTGCTTTGTTGACTTTCCTTGTGTTATTTCATTTCGGTTTCTTTACTCGATGCTCTCTCGTGTGGGAGTGTGTTCGAAGATAAGGACTCCATTCAGTTCTTGTGTTATGATATATTTTTATATGACCTTGTAGAACCTTTTAGAATTTTTCGGGTTCCGCATCAAAAATTTCGATCTATGACCGATTTATTCACAAAGGCTGGCAGGAATAAATGCATTTAATATACAATGTATGTTCGTGTCCAAGTCAAAAAGGTCCTAAACTAGGGTGAAAAAATTACATTTCTTGATTTGAATTATACGATTACATTAATTATTCTACGGTAACATGCATAGTTACAATTTCATGTCACAAACATCTTTATATCTTTTCTAACTCACATATTTTTGACAGAAATATTTATTAAAAATGTACCCGAATTAGGTACGCCTAATTTATTATTGTCACGCTAATGTTATGATGATATATAAGGCCATATTGAACATTATGATATCAGTATATCTACTACCTATATCTAGTACTAAGTCGTGGTAAATTTGTTAATAATTAGTATAAATTTCATAATAAATCACTGTTAACCGGTTCCCACATTCGTGTCATCCCCCCTCGCCTGTTGTAACGTCACATCTTAGGCAACTTTTAATTTTGAGTTAATTTTGAATAAAACTACATTGTCATAATTATTTTTTATTGTAAAATCTGTTCAAATGTGTAACAAAAGAGTTTCGATATGTAACTTAAAATACAAAAAAAAATTTTTTACAAATTAATTGACGGGTATTATTAAAAAGAATATTTTAATGTGACGTCACAAAAGTCGTGACTCCTACCTCCTGTCACACCATGTCACACCATGTCACACTTTGTGGACCCTTCCCTCTCGTTTAACGTGTGACGTAATTTATGGATGGCCCCTTATATACGTATAATAATGCTATTTTTTGATTTCAGAAATTAATATAAGCTTATTAAAATTAAAATCAGTTTAGTTACTACTTACATCTCTTATGAAAATACATTGGAGTTAATATATATATTAATCTATACTAATATCATGAAAAGAGAGTGTGAATTATGTGAGTTTGTGTGTATGTCGAGGGTAATCTCCGGAACCACTGCACCGCACCTATTTGAAAATTTCTTCCACCATTTGAAAGGTACATTATTCCAGATGGACATAGGATATATATTATGTGCAAAAAAATTGCCGGGCATGCAACGCATGCCGGGCACAGCTAGTAGTATATAAATATGTGAAAAATCCAAACACTGCTTTGGATTATTATGTAGCCATGGTATTATTTACTCATTCTAACTTGAGTAAAATCTTGTTATTGGAAAATGTAATAAAATCTCAGTGTGTTTGTATATCTGATTGTTACATTCTTGATAAGTGATTGTATGATTTCTGAATATATAAATAAAAAAATACGGAATCCTCGGCGCACAAATCCCACCCTCTGTTTTTCCTCTGTTTTCCTGTGAAGGTAATGAACTCCTCTGTCGAGATTTCCTTCAAAGCTAATGAACCTGATCTCAGGTGTTATGACAGTTTGATGGGTCTGCATCATAAATTTAGAATGATAAGACGACCAAAATAGATTCCACGACAACATTCTTTTTGTGTGTTTTGTAATGTATAGTATCCGAACGCAATATGTTTGTGGCTCTTCCTAACACTCTCTCTGTTTCTCTCGGCGCGGTCATTTCCGATGTAGTTAGCTAGTTTGAGTGTCTAAGGAAATAAATGTCTTATTAATTAATTAGGGATAGAATAAGTTCATATTGTGAATCTAGTCGTAGTTTAAACGTTTAGACGTCGCGGCATGGCTTTCACGTCCCTCACTAGGGCTAGCTATCTCCCTCACTCTTATTTAGAGCTTCTAGCATATCAGCCATGTCGGCGTGACAAATTGTAATCTTATAAAACCATCAAAATACGGGAGAAATACATGTTTCATTACAACACAAGAAACACTGTCATATGAGTTGTGGTCTCGCTCGCACGCTTGTTGGTTATAGCGGCTCGAAAAAAATTCTAAATCTATGGAAAGTTTAATATTATGCGAAGACATATTTCGGAGCTGTCATTCATGTTTAGCCTTCACAACCCCTCGGCGTCAACGTCGACTCGACTTGATGATGTCGTTTAAATTATATTTTAATTTAGTCGCTACATTAAGACAATATGACACTTTACAAACTTTTCCCTGCGGGTAATAGTTGAGCTAAAAAGTAAAATAAAAAATAAAGCTTAAAAATCATCAAAACATCTTAATCCTCTAGAACAGATGCGATTTTGATGTTTTTTTTCTTAAATGTTTGTCATTATTTGAAACAGAAACATTATAGGCAGAAAAAAATTAGAACACACTTTTTTATATCTAAGTATATAGATTTTATATTACTTCTAATTTTCAAGGAGAAAATATTACTCGGGAATTTTCGGGGTCGCTAATTATACTCGAAATATGTTGTCAGAATAAAGGTTTTTGTCAAATTTTCCTAGATAGGTATTATATATAAATATGTTTTTGGAAATTATTTATACATATATATCTACCTACATTGATCTTTTAAATATAAATGTGTATTTAATACCTTCCTTAGATTAACCTTAGATTATTAATAAAAAAGTAAATCGTGATACGTGTAATGAGGAGTTCGCTATGGAGACATCTGGCCTGTCATCTGATAGAGCAAACATAAATCAGGCAGTGGTTTCGGGAATTATATTTTCAGGTTGTGGTTTTAAGCATTTAAAAACATCTTTGGCTTGTTTAGATGTTCCTGCACTAACTTTGAGTCTGTAGCGTTCTGTCCATGACACAGTTTGCTCGTTATGGAAGCTGGCAGCAGAGCACACCTTGTCGCAGGCGACGACACAAGGAGCGAATAACGTCAAGGGTGCTCTGGTAGTACTGACTTGAATGGAATACCAATGATAACAGTGACTGCAGACGGTTGTTAGTCTAAACGATCATACGGCAACAATTAGGGCTTTGTCAGGTGGCGCTACTATTACAAATCAAAAAAAAATTTCTTTTTATGTACGATGGCGGCTGACGAGCATACAGTCCACCTGATGGTAAGTGGATACTGTCGCCCATAGACATCCGCGATACATGCCAACATGAGTTGGCACGGCCCGGATGCGCTGCCTACCTTTGGAGATATAGGCATGGATTTGGAGAAAGGATTAGGAAAATGGGGAAGGATAGGATGGGATGGGAATGGGCTCTGGCACATCTCACTCACTACCGAAACACGTACGTACATTGGGGAAATACGATAAACTGGGAAATGCAGTACATTTCAAGGTAGTCTTCTGTGAGAGAGGGGTAACGGGGCCAGTCGAGCGTGCCCAGCGGCAGTTGGATTGCAGCGTGCACTCTCCCCTTTAAAAATTGGCCATTATACCAAAAAAGTGCTGTATTACGGAGTAAAAAGTAAGTTTTTTGACATGTGCCCCAACTTCAAACAATGGTTCCATATCCCCGAATCACACTTGCTTCAAGAACTACTCAGGATCATAATCAGGAAGGGAGTCAGCTATAATTTTCGAAGGCTTTCAAAATTCTTTGGCGACGTGAGGTCTGATTTACAGCCGAATAATAAATAGCTCACGGAGGTTCTTCTACCTATGCTGAAATCGGGGATAAACGTCCATATCGAAATTTATAGACGAAGATCGTACCTTAACATGCGACAAACGTAAACTTTTGAAAGATACTATAACATTTAATGAAAAATACTGATTTAAGTCTAACAGTAGGTACATCGGGAATAATAAATACAAAACTGAATGTGAATTTTCCTTCATTTGTAGCTACAGTACAAATAGCTGACCAAGGGTGCCCCCTTGTCTCAAAAAAACCGTGTCATCCGACAGGTCATGAGCTGATCTATTGACAGTTTCAAGCTTTTTTTAGCATAGAGATAAGTTTTTTAATTGTT
Source organism: Sesia bembeciformis (assembly GCA_943735995.1). Classification (NCBI taxonomy): domain Eukaryota; kingdom Metazoa; phylum Arthropoda; class Insecta; order Lepidoptera; family Sesiidae; genus Sesia; species Sesia bembeciformis. The sequence goes on from OX031042.1 coordinate 3,265,182, forward strand.
GATTCTAAAAATATAAATAACTGTCCCCCCGCTATGTTACTAATTTTGGATAATTGATAAAAATTTCTCTGGATAAGATAAGATTTGGATAAGAAAACATTTTCTCTACTTACAAATAAAAATAAAAGGGTAACAATGAAATTTCCAATGAATTTCAATTTCAAATGTATTTATTCGCTTAACATGGTTTACAAGGTGTCAATATAATACAGCTATGAACTCATATTAACCGGAAAAAGACGTTCAAATCTTAGTCCAAAAAAAAAAACAATTGTGAAGGATTTACTCTATTTCGTAACAATATTTTTTTTAATAACGCCACACAGTAAGATTCTCTTTCGTGGGTCCAGAGATACATACAAAGACAAACACAAATTACACACCCAGACCCGGGACCTCGTCAACTTTATCAATTACAAGGGGAAATATTTTTCTAATGATTAGAGAGTACAAGTTTTCATTATTACGTAGAAAGTTAACAATGGATATTTAACATAATTAATGATTGTTTTATAAAGAGATAAAGTGACGGAAGAGCACAGTCCAACTGGTGGTAAATGGATACTGTCGCCCATAGACATCCACGATACATGCCAATGTAACTCCAGAATGACAAACGTTGGCACGCCCCCGGATTAGCTACCTACATTTGGAGATTTAGGAATGGATTTAGAGAAAGGGTTGGCATAATGGGGAAAGGTGAGATAGAATAGGATGAGAGTGGGTTCACGCACAATCGGACTACATACGTATATTGGGGAAATAGGATAAAAAAAGGAAATGCAGTACCTACATTTTATAATGGTCTTCTGTGAAATACAGTTAACCCAACCCAGTAGAGTGCGCCCAGTGGCAAAGTGCCCCCTTCCCCCCTTTTTGATTCTCGGGTTAAACAACAGAGAGTGAATTTATTGTATAACTATAGCCATATAGTATAATATAACATTGTTTCGAGTAAACTTGACTGTCAAGAAATATGGAACTTGATAGGCGTGCAAACGTCAAATAGAAAATAACATAGTGGACGGAGAATATAAGGAGATGCTGCTTATATGTCTGTAGTTTTCGTAAATAGTCTATGCCATTTGCAGAATATGGGCTACGTATTTCATGCCGTTGACCTCGAAATAATCAGTGGGGACTCCTTATGAATAAATATAAAGGACCTTCATTTTACTGGCTATCTTTCTTTTCTCATGCGGAAATATATAAATTGTTTGGTCGCATCTACTGTCTGGAGCATGCGGGTTTCCTCGCAATGTCTTCCTCTAACCGACGAACTAGTGACAATTAAAAAAAATCCGTAGGTACTATAGTAGAAAATCAGTGGTACGGGCCGAGGGTTTGAACTCACGATCACACGAATGTGAGTCAAGTATAGAAGGCTATAAAGAAATCTGGAGTATGTGTATCCACCAATCCGCACCGGGCCCACGTGGTGGATTACGGGCCGAAGCCCCTCAGGGGAGGCCTGTGCCCTGTGGGACGTTATAGACTGATATATAGCGGTTTGTAGTATATACATACAACGTTAAATTATATTACAAAGAAAAGTACTTTAGCGAATATAGTTTATATTTATAATGAATAAGTCAATGTTGACAACGCTAATGGTGGCGAGCCTTGGAAGAGGTATATATCCAGCAGTAGAGAGACATAAGCCGATAGATTGTATTACACTAGATTTATTTATTATTTAAAACTTTAATACACAAAGAAACATTATACAAAGTCAGACTCAATGCCTAGTGACATTCTATGCCAGTCTACATTTGATTAAACAGAAATACGAAGGCCGGTGCATCGTGCAATCAATAAGAAATAACTTCAATCAATACATATAATATACACATATAATACCTACGTACATTAATATATAATAATAAGAAACATTATATACAAATTTAAATTAAAAAAATAATAATTCTGTAATTCACATTAATCATCACTGTGTATGCCATTAGGCGCTTTTGTTCTGAACCATATTTTATTATAATATCGGGGTCAATTTAAAATGTCATTGCGACCGTTGTCATCATTCACAGAAGTAATTTGTACCAATTAAAATTCCGTTCGTGTCGTTCGCCATTAATTTTGTTTGAACATCCAAAGAGAAATATACCCACCAGTATTGTTCTGTGTACTTAAACGAACGTGCTTTTCCCCATATACAAAGGTGGTGCAAGTGATAAGAGAAAAGCGGAATCTGAATGTTCGGTTTAAATCACCTTTATTTCTCAAAGAACATCAAATAATTCGCTTATATATCGATAGTGAGAAAAGTTATGATTAACTTAAGATATATTTTTTTTTTATAGACAAAAGGGCGGTCGAGCTAGCAGTCCCACGTGATGGTAAGTGTTACTCCAGTAGACAAAACAAAAAGACATACATATGTTCTATTATAGCCAGAAAAAATGTGGGTCTATATGTAGTACCTTAAACGGTTTTTGAAAATGTTTAGTGATTCTATTTATTTTGTTCTTAGACAAATAACAGACTGTTGCATAACTGCACTCCTCCATAGGATTCTTTTTGGCATAATTAGTGCTAGGTGTGCGTTGTGCGAGCTTAAGTATGTCATTATTTTGTGTGTTTGTTGAATAAGAATATATTAAGATCAATATTTAGATGAATGTTCTTTTTATGAAACTTATGACCGAAAAGCAAAAATTCTTGACATAGACTTGACTTGATGAATACATAGAAATGATGAAGTGATGTACTGAAACCATGTCTGACTAATGATTATATGAGCCGTGTGCTTGCGAAATATTTGTAACTTTTAGCTGCTAGTTTGTAATTTTCACAATTTTGTAAACTATGAAAACAAACGACGTAAACGTGTAAAAAATGGATTAACTGTTTTATATTGTCCCTACGTCTAACGACCCCCAGCCTACTATCTAGCACTGATTAAGAATGTTGAATACGAGTTGTTGTAGTACGGTGCAACAACGCTATGATTTATCGCTCACAGAAAACTGCTCTCGCTACCGCTTATCCATTCCAACCCGCGTTTTCGGAGGGCCAACATAATTAAAGGATATTTTGCGTAGACAATAGGTAAAGGTTCCGCATACGGAATTTTAATTCCAAACCTACGGCCATTTAGATTTGTCGCGGGCGACGTACGTGGCTCGAATATTAAACATAGGGTGGTGTTCGAATTTCTTCGCTTTTTTGCCGAATGTTTTTCAGAATTTACTTTTCATAATTTTGCTAATGACTAAACTCGTTTGCTGGGGACGATTTTATATTTGAATTTTTATATAAAATACATAATTATTATTTATAGGTATTTATTGATTGCATAGGTGATTGCATTTTTGGAATAGGATAATTTCAGTGTTTTTATTTAGATTGTCCTCATAAATTTTAATCTATAATAGTACGTTTCCATTGTAGAAATACCACCCCATTAAATTGTTTGAATCTTATTAGCTTCATATATATTTATATACCTAGTCTAACCATAAATATTGTTACAAAGAAAACATTGCTACATTTTTTTTTACATTATAATTTTGTTAAAACATTTATTTTTCACAGAGAATGACTGATTCCAAATTCAAATGCAATTTATGTTTCTTTCTTTTATTATAACGGTATTTATGGTCAGACTAGCTATATATTCGTATGAGTAAAAATCTCTATTCCCCTCTGTTCGTCCTTGCTATGAAAAGTGGAAAGGCAACGATATTTAGACAATTATTTATACTTTTGTATACTTTATTATACAGTAACAAAATAATCGACAAAATAATGTGCAACAGAAGAGCTGATCTCCTTAGGAGATTTCTTCCAGCAAACCCGGGAGAGTGATCATGTGGGTGACAGTAGTGACAGGTAGACATAATGTAAAAAAAATACTCTATATAATTGTAACGAAAATAAAAAAAACATAAATAAAAACAATTATTATTACATATTCATATTATAAATACCAAAATAATTACTTTTTTGTAAAAACTATTTCGAAACAACGCAACCTCAAGGAGTACTTGACCAAAAGGCCTGGAATGTTCTACGGCATTACATGTCACAAAACGACGTTCCATCTACAAAGTATAGGTTTAAAGGGCCCGGATAACTGCTCAACACTTAAGTTTACCGTCAACTATTAAATTTTACTACTTTACATAACTAGGAACGTGCGGAAACGACGTCAAAATGTGGCCAAATGGTAGCAATTATTATTATCTTTTATGGCGTTATCATTTTAATGGGGTTTTAGGGACCGTTGTTGGGGACGGACATGTTAGCATTTAGAGTTTGATGACTTTACATTTTTGTGGGTAGTTCGTAGTTTAAAATCTTTTGTAAGTAATTCAAGCTAGAAAACGGTCTATCTTTTATCTTATTAGGGGTGGTTATCCTCTCAAATTCCCAATCGCTTTGACTTAATGGGATCTTTTGTTACCCTGAACCGTATCTTCAACTCTTAGTTCTCAAATATGACATCCGAATGCTCATAAAAACCTACATATAATGTTAGAAAAATTATACCCTTGTTAGAAACAAACTTGATGACGTTGCATTTTGATGACATTCGAAAAAATTATTATATTTAAATGAAGCTAGTAACTTGGAGTTTTGGATAAAACAATAATATTGTTAAACAGCTCAGGTTACCACCCCTCTGTTATTTTAAATACGAATAATTTATAATTAATAATCTACACGATTCGTAGACGGCCTACGACCGTAGCACGTAGCTCGCTACGAGCTACAAGTATGTTGAATCTATTCATATCGCAATATCTATAGTATATTGTTATACCTATACACTACTTATGTTAAATATACTAATAGTTGTTAATACGAATGTGAATAACTAATAATTCGTAAAAAAACATAAATTCAATATGTCAAATTGTCATGTTCAAAATTTTGTAAAATTCGTACGTAATACAGCAATATTTTGAAAATATTAATGAAACATATTTTATTTTGCATTTTCATTGTGGGTCTTGCGGCAACTACATTCTACTATTCTACATTCTAGGCTACATTCGGTGACTTTCGTTTTCATATTTCTTCATTTCTGATCCCGTCTATCCAATGCTTACGTAAGCATGGGGGGGGGGGGGGGTAAGAGCATTGCTTACTTTCGCTGACGGGGGGAGGGGGGTGTTAAAAATGACTAAAATTCTGCTTACGTAATACTTGAAGGGCCCCTAACCAGCGTGAAGAATTTGAGAATTTACTTTAATAAAACCAATTAAATAAATTTTATAAGAAGTGAAACCGAATAAAACTTGCGTATTTATTTTATTTATTTATATACAATTGATTGTTTTAACAAAAAGTGGACTTAACGTTGAATACAATTGTCTCCCAGCCAACCTTGTTGCTATATAGTGATAAGTCGGTGTCGAAACTTTGGGTTGTGGGTGATAAGTGCTCACTCCCTATTTAAGGACCTATCAAGGCATCTTTTTAACACAACTTGCGACTCCAAGGCCGGCAACGTATTAGTCTTACCACAAGGAACAAATTTGCACAGCGTTTTCGGTTTCTATGAGTTTTGATGAATATGAATTCTATGAATTCTATGAATATGAAGGAGGGGGAGAGTGCACGCTGCAATCCAACAGCCGCTGGGCGCACTCGACTGGCCACGTTACCCCTCTCTTACAGAAGACTACCTTGAAATGTACTGCATTTCCCACTTTATCTTATTTCCCCAATGTACGTACGTGTTTCGGTAGTGAGTGAGATGTGCCAGAGCCCATTCCCATCCCATCCTATCCCTGCCCATTTTCGCAACCCTTTCTCCAAATCCATTCCTATATCTCCAAAGGTAGGCAGCGCATCCGGGGGCGTGCCAACATTTGTCATTTTGGACTAATGTTGGCATGTATCGCGGATGTCTATGGGCGACAGTATCCACTTACCATCAGGTGGACTGTATGCTCGTCTGCCGCATTCATACATAAAAAAAAAAATTTAACCTACATAATGATGACAATGTCGTATATTTTTTTAATTTTTAGCAGTAAAATATAATGTCTATAGGCATTAGCATAATTTCATTTATTATATTGTCATAATACTAGACTAAAACCGGTTTGCAAATTTAACCACCACGCAAAACTCACCAGTCTGTCGACGGATCAGTGGAAAATTATAAACTTCTAAATTCTTTAATAAAATGTAAAAACGCCACAGTGTATATTAATTATGCACATATTCCCCGTTTTCTTCCAGCATCCTAACGCCCTATTGGATAACCGAAACTACCAGACCGTCTAATTAAAACTCGCCCACCTAGTTTCCTAGTCATTATTTTTAATGAGAGACAAAGCTAGTGTTCTGACCCCACTTCGGTCTTGGAAAGTTTGATTAAAGGCCGCTACAAGTTATAATTGAAACATTATAGACCCTTTCTGTTCAATAGGAAGGGTATAACTAGGGAGTGCTATTGTTTAACAAGAGTTTAACACAACTTGATTACGTTGGTAAGCATATTCCCACAATTGTAATTAGGCCTTTGAATCTGTGATTGTTTCTAGAACTCGTGTAAGATGTGACAGCTTTGTAATTGTAAATGCCCGCCTTTGTGTGCGTGGTTATACATATCGCCTTATTCATAAATACTACATAACCTATCAATCTATATGATCTTTGACCTTTTGTTCTCTTCAATTGTGCCTAAGTGGTCAAATTAAGCGACTTTAAAACCTCTTTATTCTTTTCAATAAAAAATTAGACTTTAATATTAGACTGCCTTTTCGTGTGACGTAGGTGTATACGAAAGCAAGTATATAAATTTTCAGTCCCACATTTTCGTTACACGACAATCCCTCGACGAAGTTCACTCTGTCACGAGTCCAGATATATTTCTTCAAAGCAGACAAATTAACTAAACGTATGGCATCAATTCGCACTTGTCTTGTACAGTGGGCTACATGAAAACAATGTTTAAAAAAATATATACAAATATTTGTTCATTTTTGCGAATTCTTATTTGAATCGAATTACAATAGTGTATAGCCTTCTCTAAGGCTCGTTACCGCTTCTTCGGCTCTTTTCACGCAACTACTATTGACAAACTTCTTTAAATTGTCGGTCCGCCTTGCCTCAGAGCGTCACACTGAGCAGCCATGGTAGAATAAACTGGTGGAAGATATTATATAGTAGGTATAGTGTACATTGTATTGTATATCAACATGCTATCTGTCGGAATCTGTTACTTTTGTATTTTTATGTACTCGTATTTATTTGTCAGATCTGTCTGTCTGTTCAGTTTAAAAACAGCTGAACAGGTGGTCTTAACATCAGTTATTCAAACCAATTTTTTTCAGTTTGATACTTCATTAAACCATTAGTTTGAGTATCACGCAGAAATATCTCGGAAATTTCATTAATATGTCTAAGAATGATTAAATCTAAGATTAAATAATTAAATCTATCTAGTGAGACAAATCTAAGAGTATTTTTACTTTAGAAAACAATTGAACGATTGTTGACCATATTATTATTTAATATTTGTATTAGTTGTGAATTGTACAGAGGTGGAAACTTATTTGTGTACAAGAATTAAAAATATTGATCCTCTGATGGTTAAAAACATTCATTTCCTTTGAATAAGTTAAAATCAAATCAAATCCAGTCTTCTTGAAAATCTGTAATAGTTTAATACAACCTGTTACAAAAGAAACAAAATACTTGATCATTGACTACAGGCTCCGCGAGAGCAATGTAGTCAAGTATACCGTACACACGTACACTCGCGCACGTAGGTCGTTCGCCCGCCATCTGTTCCCGGCGAACGTGACGTCGTCGTCGTGACGCAATGCACGCCCGTTCCCACAGTTTAGAGACAATTTTAACGCGGCTGTTCTTCGAGTGTAATCGCGGGAAAAAGTGCTTCACTCGCTTACAAGAGTTAAAATAATAGCTACAGTGCCTCGCAAACCTAAGAGGCTTACTCTCATATAACTTAAAACCAAATTTATATTTTTCTCAATTTAACAAATACGAAAATTAATCAAAAAAAACGTGTGCGGTCAGGGGTCCCCCGTCAGGAACGAAGATCATAACGCATTTTTTAAAAAAAAATAAAAAAAATTAAATCGATGTATTGCATATATCGATGTATTATTCATCATTCTAACATCGATGTCACTATGCGATATATTACATCGAAAAACAACGATACGATTTAGCGAATCAGCGATGGCGATGTAGTCGAATCGGATATTTTCGCTTCGGATCGAGCGAGGCATGAGAGAGAGAACTAGCGATCGGCCCGCTACCGAAATTTACCGAATACCGACGAACTGCGTATGGAGGGGGTAAAAATCTTACGTGACGTTACATTTTCTCTCGAATCACACCTACCGCAAGCCGCGTAAAGGAACTTCGTTTCAAAAATTGTAAAAGAAATCTTTGCGATACAACGAAATGTCACGCCTTACAATTTAATAATTTAATTTAACGTATACCCCTTGATGTAGTAAGTGTCCATGGGCGACGGTAGCCATCTATAGTCCATGCATTTCACGAAAACGAGCCCCACTTTTATTTGCAGCGCTTACAGTGCAAGTGTGCTTGAAACTGCACGTGTGGGAGTTCTATCAATACGCATTAATTAGGGATGTTTGCTCACACACACTAACATAAATCAGTCAATCAGGAGAGCATGTAATACTTTACTAATAAAGATTATTCAAATCGTTAATTTTAATTAAAACATCTCAAATTCACTATTAATATGGCATAAGCTTTAAACTGATGTGCCCTTGTCTAGGTCTGAACACGGGCGACAATTAATAATATAGGCTTCTAATTAGGCCTATAATTACAGTTCGTCGACGATTTAAGAGCACAATTAGCAGACTAAATCTACGCTAAACGAGCAATTTTAATGTATTCATGTTTATTCATTTTTACCATTTAAAAAGAGAAATAATTAAAAGACAAGAAAAAATAGGGCAGCAAATCGATGGTAAGTAGCTTTATAGATGGATTAGTGATGGGGTTAGGTTCTCTGGTATGGTGACAATAAAATAATAATTGTAGTCCTGCAATACCATAGACTAGCTCACATTCTTAGTCAGTTAAAAAATATTTTGCTTTAGTTATTCTAAAATAGGTTGTTTTGTTGATCATGAGTTGCTGCTTATTTATGATTTTTGCAGCTCGTACTTTTTAATACAATGCGTTTAAAAGAATAATGTACGTCTTTGTTAATCTGGAAATTAAAATTTTTACCCAGACTTAGAAAAATCTTAAATTAATTCAGGAAAATTCACACGTAAATAGTTACATTGGAATAGCATGCAAATTAAAAAAATTAGTTAAAAAATTTAATAACGAATTCATTAACAAAATTTTATATTCCTAACTATTTTTGAGAAGTAATTAAATGGGGAGCAAAAAATTTGAATGACAACAAGTCGAATAGATGGGTTAGGTTTAGATTCTATATTGACTATAAAAAAACAACATTCTAACAGATTTTAAAATTGTTTACTTCAGTTATTCAACAATAGGTTGCTTTACTGATCATGATTTGTCGCTCGTTTAGTATATTTTTTTTGCTATTATTTCGTTTAGTATATTATTTTAGGTACAAATCCTATTTTCAGTGATATACCATTATTTATTTTTTAATTTGCCGCGCTTTTTCAGTATCACTTGTTTGCCAGACTAGATATTAAAGTCATATTTAACAAAATATTCAGTTTTTACACCTATTTTAGGATCTATGTAGACATGACAAGGTGGCTTCCATGCTCAGTTTCTATGTTTAGCAATCTTGTAAAAAAAGTTAGTTGACATTGACATTACGAATTTGATACTCGACTACAAGTGACAACTGAGCGTAAACAATAACCATGCTTAACATGTTTTCGCTGATAATTTGCTTATTTTCAACGTGCTATAGAATTGTATAGTGTTGAAATTTATGTATAATTTACTGACTTATTGTACAATCATGGAAACGTAAGTAATATCTACATAAAATTGAAATTTGACTTAATTCAGGCACCTTGATAACATGCTTGTATTATCGCCGATATTGCTATTCAATAATGATCAAATGAATTAACATATCTCTACCTCCCAAAGCGCTATTTGCCTTAGGAATGAAAGGTAAATGATTTGGTTTCATAAAATTGGTACAATTAATTGATAAACATATTCTCAATACCATGAACTACTTTTTGGTCTTTCTCTCTGATAAAATGATAAAAGATTTTCTGTCTGATTTCTGTCCTTGGCGTTATTCATGGCAATAGTATTGAGAGTGGAGCAGATCTGGTCAGACCAATGCATCTTCGTTTCCTACTATAAGTATTTGTTGATACATAATTAGGTTAATAATAACAATATTATTTATTTATTTAAATACTAATATATAATTTATATATAATAATACATTTCCAAGCAATCGCTTGGAAATGGCTTGGAGGGTAACTCTCAATGCTGAAGCAAGCTCATTCTGCATTTGGTGCGGATCCTCATCGAGCAATGCCTCCAATTCAGCGTCTTCGAAGGTTTTTAGCGTTCCTTCACGCGAACGGTTGTCAACATCGAAGTCACCATCTTTGAAGCGACGGAACCAATCACGGCACGTTGTTTCACTTAGAGCAGCATCTCCGTAAACTTTTTGGAGTTCTAGATGCGCTTCAGCCGCCGTTTTCTTCGAATGAAAGAAGAAAAGCAACACTTCCCGCAAATGACGATTATATGGCACAAAATCAGACATTTTCGCACAACCAAAAGTATATGCCGCAAAAACAAAACCACTAATGTGTCAAAGCGGTTTATTTACCATATGTCTAAGCTTGGTTCATGACGTTTTGGTTATGTCATAATCGTCCAGCACTTACTAGTAGAGCCATCTCTTGAAAAACAGCGAGAAGTTAGATAATATATAATAAAATTTATTAATATATAATTTTTAAAGAGGGCTATAATTATTAATTATAATTAAAAAATGCAATTTTTTTTTGTTTATTTGTAGAATGCAGATGTGTTATGTAGCCCATCTGATGGTAAATGGTCACTACTGCTCATTGATACCTGCAATACCAAAGAAAATGCGGATCCTGCATTATCTTATTTAAAGCTCTCTTCAATGAATTCCATGTGTTTATATTAAATCAATATCAATTCTTCCAAAATGGATTCACAAGTGTTTAAGTTAAAGAAGTGCAATATGGAAGGAAGTGCCGGTGGACTGACAATTTTAAGAAGTTTCTTGGTGGTGGTTGGATGAGAAGAGCCAAAGATAGTATGAGGTGGCAAGCCTTGGGAGAGGCCTTATCCGGCATTAGAGAGATTGACTAATAGTATAGCATGGTATTCATTACAAATAGGTATATAAAATTATCTGAGTAAAGCGATCTTAATGTCAATTCTAGAATTTTCTAAATATTGAGACTTCCGTGGAATATTTAAAGAAAGGATATTTTTTTATTGCTACATATTAAAAATGCTTGTTTTATTTTAATAGTCAGACGAGCAGAGAGAGTCAGAGGTAAGTGGATACTGTTAGATACACATGGACATCCACAATTCATACCAATATCAGTCCAGAATGACAAATTTTGGTATGCCCTGGATGGACTGCCTACCTTCAAAGGTTTAGATTTGGAGAAAGGGTTGAAAAAATGGGGAATAGAAAGTATAACAGTATGAAGAGTTTTCCTCATTTTATTACACTTCCCAATCTTCTGTGGGAGATGGGAAATAAAGAGTATAACAGAATAAGAATTATTAATTGAAACTTCCAGGCTACTTGGCCAAGGTCTTCTGGAATCTCTTCTCTTTCTTCCAAACGTTTCGTCAACAACTGCGGTTGACATCTTCAGTGGCGGCTACGTTCGCTTTCAAAGAGATGTTATTTCTTCGGCTTCTTGAGTGCAACTGACTCAATGTTTTTTTTTTTTTTTTTCTCTCGGATTGACTAAATTCTTGTGGCCCTAGTGGCCTTTCAAGAGTCACTGGACTTGAACTGACTCGACGACTGTGGCGCACCGGTATTTATTGTGGGCGGCTGGGGGAGGGGTTGTTGTGATTGCGTGGTGTGTACCGAGTCTGTTTTTGTCCCCCCCACTCGTCTCTCTTCCCCGTGAGCTTGATGACTTTGGAGTGCTGGATACCAGATATTTCGGAGTCTTACATTTTCTTCTTTTTTGTTAAAATTGTTGGGATGCTTGTAGATTTCAATAGCTTCCCTATTGAGACGGGAATAATAATGATTCCCGATTGATAAGATCTTTGTGTCTCTGAAACGGATTTCGTGGTCCCCATCCGATAAGGCATGTTTAGCTATGGCCGACTTCTGTCTCCCCTCTTCGACAATTGCCTTTATGTTCTTTAATGCGGGTATTGACATTCCGTTTTCAATATTGATTGACATATTGACGTTCTTTAATGCGGGTATTGATACGTTTGGAAGAAAGAGAAGAGATTCCAGAAGACCTCGGCCAAGTAGCCCGGATGTTTCAATTAATATGGACACCGGCCGAGAAAGTCTACACTATACTAGAATAAGTATTATACAAAATCTCAATATGATGGAATCTTAACCAAAATCAAATAAGATCATACGGACAATAAGGTCTCTTGGCTCAGATATCATCAATTGAATTAAATTTTTAGAGGAAAAGCATGTTCAGCCCTCCTATGCAATCAAGAAGTTATGATCATAATGCAGAAACTCAAAGAAGAAACATTGAAGAAACACAAAAGGGAAGGCGCCTTAGCCACAATCACATATGAGGTAATATTTCTTTTAAAGAAATTTCTAAGTAATTATCTTTTATCCGTGTGATGTTGACAACTTTAGAATAGCACCAACCTATATCTTCCCATGGGTGTTGTAAAAGGCGACTAAGGAATAACAAAGCTGTTACCACAAGCCCAACTACACCACCTACTCAAAACTCACCACCTAACAGAGCAGACTCACCAACCTACTTAGCTAACGTGCCTTTTAAAACAACATCCCTCATGTACAAGACAATGTACCTAGCTGGATCCTCGGTGTCGACATTTCCAGCAAAGTCGAATTTAGGGGTTATCTGGAAAATAAAACTAAAATGGCCTCTAAAAAGCTCAGTGTGCTGAACAGAGTGAAGTGGTACTTCAACCCTTGGCAACTCCTAATGCTCTATGAAGCTCAGATTAGGCCCCATATGGAGTACTGTTCACATCTCTGGATCGGCGCACCGTAATATCAATTGGACCCATTTCACTCAATCCAACGACGTGCTGTTCGAATAGTCGACGATCACATTCTCACAGGCGGATTAGTACCCCTCAGCATTCGGAGAGACGTTGTGTCTCTCTGTGTGTTCTAACGCCTGTACAATGGGGAATACTCTGAAGAATTGTTCAATATAATTCCCACCTCAGGTTTCTACAACTGCACCCTCCGCCCCCCGTCATAGAAGTGCGGTCCATCTGCATTTCTTCGATATGCAGGTGTCGCATACTGTCCGAAAATCATTTCATACCGCGAACCTGCAGAATGAACTACCTCAAGAGGTCTTTCCATTACAGTACGATATGGGGTTCTTCAAAGAAGCTGTGAATAAGATTTCGCAAGGCGGCGGCGCACCTGCATACCCGATACCATCACGTGGGACCGCTGGCTCGACCGCCTACTTCCCTAAAAAAAAATGTGCTTGAGGAGGCCCGTGCCCACCAGTGGACGATAAAAGGGCGGGAAGAGATGGGAAGATGCTATTCTAAAACCGTTCGACACCACACGGCCAGGAAGCAATGAATTTAAAAGTCAAATTACAAATACAGCAAATATAAAAAAATGAAATTAACCTATTTCATCTATTTCTGATCGCAATTCTCTATTGTTATGGCTGTAACAGACAAACTACATGAGATATTTTATTTTTTTAGATTCTGCATTACCTGAATGACACAGACTGCAAGGTCCAGGATCCTCAAGGTATCCAAAATTTTCTGTTGGCCATGAAAAAGTTCAAGTTAACGAAAATGGAGAAACTGATGATGGTCAACAACCCTCCACGCAATGAGCTGGATATACAACTGGTAACCATAACTCATTTACTATAAATCTGCTTTCTTTCGTTGGCGTTTTCTAAATGTAGACAGCGCATGTTGGCGCGCGCAACGTTTGTCATTCTGAACTGATGTAGGCATAGATCGCACATGTCGCAGGGCGACAGTATACGAGTACACTTACCACCAGGTGAACTGTATTCTCGTCTGCTGCCTTCTTTCTGTAAAAATGAATTTGCATTGTCTTTTCAGGATCTCTGATCTCATTGAAACGAATAATAATTTTTTTACTATTATTTATTCTACTGTATTTTTTTTTTGTAGATGATACACGAAAGCGAAGAAAGACTATCTGAAGAAGCTGTCCAAAGTATATTGGATTCCACTAAAGAGTTCCTACCACGCAGAAATAATTAAAATTTGAGTAGTTTAAACCCAGACGACAGCTAAGTCGCGATAGGTACACTACTACCTACATAGCGCAGCTATAAAATATGTGCGTGACCGCTCACCGACAGGTTCACGTACGCGCTGTGAGGGGACAAACCGATTCAATGAGAGGACAAACATCAAGTGTCCCACGCACTATGCGTTCTTTTACTTATTTTTTTTAGTTTGTTTAATTATTTTAATATTATTAAGAAAATGTATCGAGCAACACAAATGTATAAAAATTGAGTTATACTTGAAAAGATCTGGACAAGCAATAAATATGAGTAAAAAATATTTTGGTATTCAGTCATTATAAGTATTATAATGAGGACAACGTACGGTTTAGATATCTTTTAATTCCTCCGGAAAAAATTGTAACGTTTTTATTACAAAAGTTCGTTAATATTTTGATCTTAATACGCAAATTGTCGATATAAAATTGGTATAATTGGTATAATTGGTATAATTGTTTTATATAAAACAATATAGGTTTGTACTTTTGCAGATGCCATTTGAGTGTTTCCCAGATAAAATATTTAGAGAGCTGATGTCTCACCCCAACTTAGAACACTTAGAAAACTAATATACAATGTTATTGTACGAAGTCATTTTTATTATAGTTGCTTTCTTTTGGAACCATGTAATGGGGCCGCTTTATCTAAACTGATTAAAATTTAGTCAAAGTGTCTCCGTATAATCACCGGTGCTATGAAATCTCCCAAAAATGCTCTTCAAGTTGAATGCGGCCGGACCCACCTTTGCATTTACATAGACAGTTCTTATGCGATAGGTTCTTCTGTAGAGTAATTCAACTATCTTCTCACCACCTCCTCCCTATCCTTCGATGCTCAAGGTATGCCATCTTTGGAGTATACCTTGTGTCTTGAAAAGTTTTATTAAGGTTAACCATAATCTTTATCCTCTCGTTCAATATAGTCGAAATCCTCTATTTTCTACAAACTATGATGGCTTAGTATTTCAGCCACAAATAAATATTTTTATTTAAACAAAGCACCAAAAACATATTTAAATGGGCTTCAATTCGTGATCAATAAAACAAACTCTTTTTTTAATAACTGAATTAGACTATTTTTAATTGCTAAGAATGTCAACACAATATCTACGGGACTCCTATATCTTTATTGTAACTAGAGAATTTCCCATTCCAATCAAGCAACGATCGATGACCTTTTATTGTTTGTTTATTGTATTGGTTAAATTAGAAAATATCTTACAATAATCTAACTCTATACCGATAATGTGGTCCCTTTACTCACATATAGTCACATACAACTGAAATAAAGTCTAGTAAAAGCACTCACAGTTTTTATATTAAACATTCATTGAGAATTTCTAACACGTGTACGGTATTGAAATATTCTTGAAAGGCAGAAAATGTTTTCAATATTTTTGCTATATTTACACATACACACGTACCTTTTTGGAGTGCCATTTCACGCAAATAAAATACCTACAATGTATTCTTAAGATTAAGCGTACTTTTTATTGATAAAAGTATCTTAAAGGAGTGTGAACAAACTGAAACGAACAGTCGTGTATTGAAGAAATTAATAGGGTTAAGAGAGCGTTACATTAAGTAGAGAAGAGCGTTTAGCGGAGCGTGGTTGTACTCTTGCACTAAGTTATATGAACTACTGGCCAACCAAGCATTTGTACCATTACAAAATTCTTCTGTTCCTGAAGAAATTATAGTGACTGACTTTACCGTTTTACATTGCTATAACAGAAGGCACAGCATTCTTCTAAACGTACTTCTAGTTGCAACGTATTTGTTGTTGGTTGTTGGTTGTTGTTGTTGTTGGTGGTTGTCATCTCTCTCTCTGTTCTTTACGTCTTCACGACCAAACTACGAATTGGAGAAGGACACAAGATGCTTTTTATCTCAGAAAATTGATTAGGTTTTCCAAGGGGAGCCAATCACTTTTAAAATTAATTTTAAACAAAACAGTCATTTTTTATTTATTTACGAAGGCAGCAGACGAGCATATAGTCATAGACTGATGGTAAGTGGATACTGTCACCCATAGACATCCGCGATACATGCCGACATTAGTCCAAAATGAGAAACGTTGTCACGCTCCCGGATGCGCTGCCTACCTTTGGAGATATAGGAGTGGATTTGAAGAAAGGGTTGAGAAAATGGGGAGGGATAGGATGGGATTGTAATGGGCTCTGGCACATCTCACTCACTACCGAAACACGTACGTACATTGGGGAAATACGATAAAATGGGAAATGCAGTACATTTCAAGGTAGTCTTCTGTGAGAGAGGGGTAACGTGGCCAGTCGAGCGCGCCCAGCGGCTGTTGGATTGCAGCGTGCACTCTCCCCCTCAATCAATAATTATACGTTAAACGCTACCTCTTCGCACTATATACCGAATATCATGTCAGTTACGTGCATCAAATATTCAGATACTTGATGCCCATCTCTTAAATTTCGTTATATTTACTGCCGAACGAAGATTCCAGTAAACATGTCAGAAGTTTTTTCCCTTTCCGGAAATTTCCTGAACTTTATGACTGTTCCAGTTACTGGCGAAGTTTAATGCGATAATGAAAAACATTTTATTTTGCTACATCCTTCCAAGTTATCCAACTTGTTATTTATTTTACTTTGCAAATAAATTATTAATTAACCGGAGCGTAGCTTCCCGCAATTTTATAGATGCGGAAACACTTGCGATGACGTTTAACAAGCCCTTTTAATGTTTTTATAATATATTTTTATAGTCAAACATAAACCTTTTTTCGAAAAACTCAAATACTGTAATGAGGTTTTTACATGGGTAAAATAGGTATAAACACAGCCGTTGTAGACAATTCACTATTTAAATTTATCTTAATTTTTTTAACTATTTTAAGAAGAGAATAGATAGAATAGAGAATAATTTCTATAGAATAGATGGCAACCGAGCGAGCGTGCCACATGATGGTAAATGGTCACCGCCGCCCATGGACACCTACAACACAGGGGGTTTGCAGGTGCGCTGACGACCTTACAGAATCCTGTTCACAGCTCCCTTGAAGAGCCCCATATCGTAGGGTAACGGAAATACCTCAGCTGGCCGTTCATTCCACAACTTTCGGGTTCGCGGTATAAATGTCCTTTTGATCGCACTGTATGCAGCGGCTCTATTTCAAGGAAGTGCGATGGTAAAAACGCAACATTCTTCGGATGCTGACCGATTCTAGGCCACCTGGTTAGGATGTTTTATTCTAGAACGTCGTTGGTCCAGAGGTGTGAGCATTACTACATGTGGGGTCTAACTTGAACTTTATAAAGCGACAAGCGTTGCCCCGAATTGAAGTACTTCATATATATATATATATATATATATATATATATATATATATATATATATGTTGTGAACATTTACCATTATAGAAATTGTGGGGACATAATGGAAGCGTATAATAACGGTCGAAAACGTAACAACGCTTGATCGATGCTTGACCCGTATTTACAAGGCTGCCTGTTACACCGTATCGTAACACATCTGAAAGAATCCTAAATTAAAATGATATGTTTATCTAAAACATTAATTACACTGGTGTACATTTTTTGCCAAGGAAATGCACACGATGCATTTCTGTCAATAGTCTTTTGTGTGAGATTAATTCCGAGCGTTACACACAACGACGCCTTTTTATGTGGTTCGCACACATAAAATTAATTTATTTGCTTCAAGCAAATTACAAAAACGACATTCAAATTATTGCACACATGTATAGCCCTCGCGGACGTACAAATTTCAAGTAAAAATAAGAAGAAAGAAATATTTCTATAGTGTCTCTTAATTAAACTATTTTCTAAAACGTCATAACTCAGAGACACTCGTGAAACAAAATTTAAATAAATCTCTATTAATCAATACTATTAAACGTATTTATCAGGAAATACTATTTAATCAATAGCCTACGTCCAGTTATAATATATTTACAATAACTGGAAAATTTATTCTTTTCAAATAAACGGAACCGTTACTATGACAACAGAAAATCACATGTACTGGTATAATATAGAATTAATAACAGATATCTTTACATATTATAAAAAAAAGTCGCTTCCCGCCGTCTGTCCCTCTGTATGTACGCTTAGATATTTTAAACTACGCAACGGATTTTAATGCGGTTTACATCAATAGATAGAGCGATTCAAGAGGAAGGTTTATACGTATAGTTAATATTGTTTCAACGAAACCGAAGCGAAGCGAGGGCGGTTCGCTAGTATATTATAATAACATCTTTTAAAAAAAAAGATACGTCAAGACTCCTAATGCAGTATATAATTGTGTAGGCTATCTATAAGATAATGAAGGCTTTATATATAGGTACCGTTATCTTAATAGATAACAAATATACTGGGAATCGAACCCGGAACCTTTTACATAGCACGCAGGGACACTACCACCAGTTACCACCTAATAGGCCGTCCAAATACTGTATTGTAAATATACTTGCCGTAATAATGTTAGTTACGCGTCGGTGTCACATCTGAACCGAAGCATTTACTGGATGGACTTCATTATGTGAACACATTTGTGCCTAATAGATCGATGACGCTTGCGAAATTGGATACACTGGCGATTTTATCATTCATTTTAGCTGACGTTGATGTTATATAGCGTATTAGATATGTTAGACATGTAATTTGTATTTACGGTCAATATGTAGCGAGTAAATACTCGAAAATGTTTTATAAAGGCGACAGACGCTCGTCCAGACGATGGTAAGTGGATACTGTCATCCATAGACACTCGCGAGACATGCCAACATCAGTCCAGAATGACAAACGTTGGCATGCCCTCGGATGCGCTGCATACCTTTGCGGATTAAGAAATGAATTGGGAGAAACGGTCGGGAAAATGGAGAGGGATAAGAGGGAGATGGGCTCTGGCATATCTCACACACTACCTAAACACCTACCTACGTCCATTGGGGAAATACGATAATGTAAGAAAATACGAAAGGATTAAGTAGGATTTCAAGGTAGTATTCTGTGAGAGAGGGGTAAAGAGGTCAGGCGAGTGCCCCCAACGGCTGTGGGAATGGAGCGTGCACGTGTCACTGGAATACCTCAAAAGCTATCGGTTTTTCAGTATCGATTTACAATAAGTTTTTTTTTATTTCATAACTTATTGTTCATTTCTAGTACACATATATTTTATTCCACATGTAGTTGCACACTAAGCAAATATATTTTATTCTATGCGTATCGATCGCGCCGCGCCGCCTTAGACAAAACTACATGTTTCTAATTTTTGGTTTAGTCCCTAAATGAAATTTATATTTCGCTAAAACTGTTATATATATTTTTAATTAGTTACCGTATTTCAGGTTTTGCGTTATTTATGGCACACGTATTATTCGTTAAAACCGACTATTCGGTTTTGCGGGGTGAGTTCACCCGCTGCGCGGGCATGGATCGCCCGTCGAGTAATCTCCGTCCAGTATGTTATTTGAAGTTTGACGTTTGCACGCCTATCACAATCGTATTGTCATGTCATTCGTACAGTCATGTCAAGTCAAGTGCGCTCGAGACAATGTCATACTTTATTGTTGAGGGCAAAGAAATAGTGACGTTCTCGGAGTCATACCACAGACTATAAGCTATCATGTAAAACAAACCGAATATAATAGTTTTGAAATAAAGGTATATTAAGAAAAAATATTTGGTAGATACTTATTTGCAAATAAAACAACTAAACTAATGTGATAGAGTTATTTATTATTCGCCATAGCCACTGTTGCTACAATAAATAAAATCTGTATTTTATTACGATTTTATTACTTATTTCAAATAGGTGCAGTGATTCCGGAGATTACCCTCCACATACACACAAACTCACAAATTTCGCACTCTCTCTTTATATATTAGTATAGATGATTTTATTGTATACCTACACATAATACAATCGATTTAATAAATCGAATCTATAAAAGTGAATGCAAATTGTACTAGAATTGTATCGATTAAACCGATAGTTATCGATTAATTATAGCTGGGTAGTGTACGGAAGACCTCCAAAGGCGCCATGCCATTAAGCGCCTTCGTGTCCAGCGTTCCCGGGGCATCGAGAGTGAATGAGCAGGGGCTCACTAGACCGGAACTTTTTATTTCTTAATTATGACTCCACGTATCGCGGATAAAACCGACTGTTAAAAGTGTGTCAATATAAGGCCTCTGTATCTTCAGATTTGCAACAACAAATAGTTGAGTAGGTAACCAAAATAACTCATTTGGAAACTGAGTCGAAAGTACCACGGTTATTGCCTTCATACCACAGGCCAACCGGTGGTACCAGAGTTAGGTAAAAGTAACTGTGGTATAGTTACGCTTAGTAAAGCACGCGCCACGAGTAGGAAGAATTTCGGTATCTAAATTCATATTCGATAATAATATAAGGGGTCTAGTAAAGTGGCTGGTGATCGACGATTTCATACAAATCTCTTTACCATCCAGTCTTGGCTGACCTCATGTCAATGACCGAAATTCTTTCTGCTCGTGGCGCGTGCTTTAGTGGTTGTGCTCGTAAATGAACATGGTTTTAGTCTGCGCCGCGGCGTTCGTGAACCCAACTGAACGTTCTCATGTTTACGCACACTAAAACAATATATGTACATGTACGAGAACAACCATTATTAACGTAACCCGCCTTCCTGAGATGAAATAACTATGCCACTGGTCGTATAATCGGTGGTTAACAATCGAAATGAAAATTTACCTTCCTTTCTTAGTTTGTTAGCATTGCTTACTTATATAACGTGATTTTTAGTTAATAAGTAAAGACAAATAAATATTTGTTTACAAAGTGTGCTTATACTACTTCCACAGAGAAATTATTGTAATTTTTTTTTAGATGTCTCGATGATGATTTATGTAATCTTTTGAGAAATAAATTAAACCGAAATTGTACAGCTCTTCAGAACACTCCCCATTAAATACAATTTAACATATTATTTTATTTATATTTAATAGAAAAAAAAAACAATTTTGTTGTCATAAAAAGTGGCACAGATTAAATAGGAAATAATACCACATTGTATTTTTCTGACAAAAATGAATTCTGCCCAGTGCAGGCATTATTTCAAACAAATGATGATCCATTACACAGAGTGACCGGCACGGAGAATATATCAATGGATTTATGTAATTCTTCTAAAAGGCTCGCGTATAATCCAAATAAATCAATTGCAATATGTTCTGGTCTCGTAACCTACCTACTTCGAGAATTGTTAACACCTTGCCAACATGTATGGATAAATATTAGACGTCTTCTTGGATTTAGAACATTTATTCAAGTACCGTTGAAGGAATATTGGAACCCTACTACAAGTATTTTAAACATATTTTCCTGCGAAAATACAAGGAATCAATCACACCCTCCTTCTGTTTATGGGTTCCATTTATAAATACATTTTTTTTAAAATATGTCTGATAATGACAGCCTGCTTCCTAGACCAATTTGTATATTTGTACAAAGGGCAAAATTTTCATTCAATACACTTTGTTCACAGACGACGCTCAGGCTCAACCGACCGAGCCACCGAAGCTATGAATAAAATAAAAATCTTATATTCATAGAATTTAAAAAGACCCATAATAATAATAGTGTTAGTAAAGACTTGTAATCTAGTTTAGTAATACAAAATTATGTGTCGTGTCGGCCCTGAAGCCTCTCCGAGGCACACCAGCTCGGAAACTGGTGTGCCAACGGATTACGTCTAACTTGGTGAACCTTCCAAGCTATGAGAGCCGTCATTTAAATGTTGTTATACATTTATTGAGTCAGTTACCGTCGTATCTATCCATGTGTGCGTCTGTTGTTGCACGTAGTGAGCAAAGCCTGCAAACTTATCTATTTTGCTGTGCGTACAAATGAGTCATAAGCATGAAACACTTTTAATTTTCATTGTCAGCGTCTACAATGAGCCTCACTTGTTAAACCCAAGATTAAAGCACGCCAGAAATCTCCCCTTAATTTCTAACTACCCGCAATCTAATTGCTCCGTGTAGGGTTGTCACTCGCCCCCGCCCGGCCCGCCTTTTGCTCATTCTGCCCTAAGTGGCGCACTTGAAGATCTGTCACATCCCTTAATTAACTGTGTTCTCTGGAACGTTTGCAGAGATGTATGTGGGGTTGAGTACCTACATGTGCGCTGAAGCCTACTGTTCAAGTGTTGATTATAAAGTCAAGCAAGTACATCAGGGGTAATGTTTTTATGTAATTACTGCCTATACGTCTTAATAAAAAGACGACTGGTTATTATCATGAGTTTTCAACAAGTCTTATAGGTACTCGTAATACTGATATTGTTACATCGGTATTTATACCTAGTCTAGTCATAAATATTGTTATAAAAAAAAATATATTTTTTACACTATTATTTACTTAGAAGAATTTGTGTTATTTTAAAAATAAATAAATTAGACCATAAATCATAATCGAGCGGATGGGGACTAAATGACGACCAGTTTTCAGCTGTAATTAAGTCTGGAATATTCCTTTCTAGCCACGCCTGTCTTGAGCGAGCCTTATGACCTGGTGCTGTCTTTCTAAAAGGACCATTCTTTGTTATGGAATAGGGTGCTGATAAGAGGTTTTATGAATCTTCAAGAATCTTATCTTGATACAATGGAACCGACGTTTTACTACCTTTTTCACAAAAAATCAGTCACTCCTTGATAGTTAACACGCCACCACACCTTCACTGAAGCCGGATAAAGGCCACGTTGCACACTATTGACTAATTGAACAGCTTCTCTGGAAAGCATAAACGCGATCATTCTGCTTGTTAAAATGTTCCTCAATGGTGAAGTAAGTCGGGAGTGGCTCAGTAAAACGATTATAGGTTCACTGAGGACATAAGAGGACTCCTTGGAAGCACACGAAAAACGTAGTCCTATGCTTTTATTTGATTTTCACAAACATCACGCAAGAAAAACACTTTAAAGTTTAATAAACTATCACTATTAAACCACAAAACGCCCAATAGGTACACAATTCTTACAATAATCAAACAAAAACTCTACTTCACTTCTCAAGTTTCCGCCAAAAAGTCCTAGTTTGGTTTGTCTATTTTGATTTGCTGCCTATTTACCTACTATGTACTTTATTTGCTGCCCGCTTAAATACAAGTATGTTTAACACATCTAAAGATAGCCCTTCATAACACATCACGTCGCATCTAGGCATTTTATTATTTAAATTTTCAGATTACTTTGATAAATACCTATTTTTCAATGCATCCCTTTTTAGGATGGAGTGGGGCCAAATTTATTTTTATATATGTAGCTCATTATTTTTTTATAAAAACTACTCAACCGATTTTAATTCTGTAAATTATGTTCTACTCGTAAAGATATTATTTATTGTTTTATAATACATAATTAATATTATTGTAATAATTGTACCTGTATAACATTACGAGCTGATTCTATAACCTTTACAAACATACATTGCCTTGACGCCCATTACTGCTTCAATTAAATATTCCACGTGTGACTCCGTTGCCACGGCAACGATCACTTAGCATTCAGTGAACAAACCCTCGTTAGAACTATCCGTGTAATTACGGTTTGTGTTACGCCATGTTTTCCGGTATCTTACGCAGAATGGGACCGTGTATTACGCCGATACGTAGAGCTTTTACCCACAGATATAGCGGTATAGATAACGCAAGCTGTACATCGCTTCGTGCCCGAAGCGAAGCGGCAGTATTATGCGTATATACGAGTATTATTCACCCTTAACATCGCATGTGAATTTCACACAGCAGCTATTCGCACTTGCGAATAAAAGAAACGAAATATGACTACCTTCTACGTTACTTGAGAGTTAACAGTTGCAGACTTGAATTTGAAAATTAGCATCAAATAAAGTGCGCAACCCTGAAAAATTAAATGAAAAACGCAATTAATTTTCAATTTTGTTACGCTATGGTGTAATGGACGCCCTGGTAATGTTCGACGCCATTGTTTTTAATGTCGGCAGCACAGTTTGGTTTGGGCCCGGGCAAACATTTATTGTAATTGGTATGTATTGTTAAATACAAGGTTACACTCGGTTTCATGTTATATTTAGAGGTACAAATAGTTGGGAGGGACTGTTTCATTTATATTCCTTAATTATAGAGGTATTAATTATGCATATAAACTTTAACCAGCCCTTATATCGTATCGGACACGGGACTCCTCATAAACATTGTTTTGTGCATGAGAGATGTATGGCCTGGAAACGCCTCGCTAGTCAAGCGTGTTAGCCAGTTCACTCTTAGAGAGGTGGTTTAGTTCCTCAGGCCTTGTGGTAGCCGCTTTCTAAACAGTTCTTGAATACCACGTCGCGTTACAGATAAATAATTAAAACCATCCACACACCGAAATCATATCTCATTTCGATGTTTGGATATTCAGCACCATCCACAACATATATATATGTATATACATATTTACTAGAGCTATAATTATGTAGTATTTATTACGAAAATACCTATATATATTTATAATTACGTTCACAAATATGTACCTTACCTGCGTTATTATCTCAGTCGCAACTCAGTTCCTCAAGGTTTTCTGGATGAAATTGCCATAAAGCGTCCCTCTGGTTCTATTGATCTTCTTATGGTATTGTTCTTTAATCTTGTCATAGTGTACTGTTTATACAATAAAGAGTTTTGGCTATCTAGATTCAAAATCACCAATAATTGAAGTAGCAATTTGTTACTAACACTATCATATCGTGACATCGCAGTCAGCTGAAACACGTCAACTAGTTTAAAATATATAATATAAAACCGTTCTAGCGAAAAATAAAATTATTTTGGGGAATAAATCAAAACTTACAAGAATCTAAAGTTTTGTTGTTCTATCTAAAACATTCATAGCGTTTATTACTCAGTACCGGGTACTGACCTGGCGGAGCGCCCTGTAATTGACACGTAAGTGAGTGTACTTTTGTATAACTGCGAGTAAAATGAAAGATATAGGTACCTATTTAAAGAGATAGGTAGATATAGGAAATTTACAAGAAGTTCTGAAACAAAAACTATTGTAAAAACTGGTGGAATCGATTCTGACTCATTCTGAACAATCTACTTTCAGGTTTTATTATTTGATACAATTTATACATAAATGACAAAATGTAGGTCATTTCGTCATGATCCCCATTGAGGACGGTGGCCGAGGGTCCGACCACAATTAATGGGTGTTTCCACCATATACCACAAAGCGCTTGTCCCAGTTTGACATAATGCTACGTGTACACAGTTATACATCCGTGCACGGCAGGAAGACGCATCTGGATAACATCTAGATATAAATATAAAATTTCATATAAGAAGATCTAATATTTGGATGGCTTTGGATTTACAATAAAAAAAATCTTCCAATACTCGATAGCTTCAGAGAAATTGGTTCAGAACTTTAGAGCTTCAGAGCATTTACCTATAAATTCATAATTCTTTATTTGCTTTAGTGTGAGTGGTAGGTAGATGGTAGGTAGATGGGAGGTAGATGGGAGGTAACTAAAAAATTAGTTACATTAGCAACAATTATTATAGCATGAAAATTTTATAATATCCAGTTATATACAATACTAGCAAAACCCGGCAGACGTTGTCCTGCCTGTGTATATTTATTTACCTCTGTAGGTATATAAAATCACAAATTATTCTGTTTTACGGTCGATATGATTTTTGCGATCGGTTGAACGGTATAGAACTTGATGTGCTGCAGAGCCATCTAATGGCGAGTTACAACAAAGTCGATAGCTCAAAAATATTCTCCGTGGTCAAATACCTATTTAGACTAATTTTCATGGCGATCGGTTGAACGGTATAGAAGTTGATGTGCTGCAGCGCCATCTAGTGGCGAGTTACAACAAAGTGGGGAGCATAAAAACCTTCTCCATGAAAAAATACATATATATGAAAAAATACTTTCATGGTGATAGGTCTAACGGTGTCGAAGTCTATTAACATCAGATATACCAACATCCTGTTTTTTTATATATATAGATCTAACCCTACCAAAACTTGTGAAACTTCTATTAATAATTAGGTGATAAGTTTCAAAATAATTTTAAAATGGGGGGCGGTACGCAATAAGGCTCACAGACAAATCTTATTTAGGGACGAGAAAATGTTCACCATTGAGGAACATTTTAATAAGCAGAATGATCGAGTTTAGGCTCATAATCCTCTAGCAGACTCTTAGCCTTTATCCGGCTTCAGTAATAGTTTGGTGTGTGTTAGCTATCAAGGAGTGGCTGAACCATATTTTTGTGAAAAGGGTATTAAAGCGTCGGCTCTAGTATATCAAAACACAATTCTTGTGAAGGTCGTGAAGCCTCTTAACAACACCCTGTTCCATGGCCCTTACAGTAAGACTCAGCACCAGGTAATAAGATTCGCTCAACACAGACATGGCTGGAAAGGAATATTCTCGACTTCATTAGAGCTGAAGTCTGGCCGTCATCTAGTCTCGATCTTAATTCGCTCGATTATGATTTATGGTCTGCTTTAGAGAGCGTGGCATGCTCTAAATATCAGTAACTTAATGTTAGGTGACTGGTAGGTATATTAAATGACTGTTGTATGGTTGGTATGGTATACGAGTATAGGTTGTTTTAGTATCAATGCATACGAACGAATATGTGCAATGCATACGAGTATGTAATGCAACCAGCCCTTACAGTATCCACTGCCGGACATGGGCTTCCTCAACCGCATTGTCTTGTGCTTGAGAGATGTCCAAGCGGGATCGTATGTCACTCTTGAAGAGGTGGTGTAGTTCCTCGGGGCTTGTGGCAGCCGCTTTGTTATCCTTTTACGATACCTACGGAAAGAAATTGGCTGGTGTTATTCTATTGCAGGCCGATACCACACGTCACTGATAATTAAATTAATGTTTAATTACATAATAAACAATATCCCTAAAAAAATAATCAGCGCTCACCAAACAAGATCAGACGCAAATGAACATTCTTTTCCGTAACGAGGGTCACTAATTAATTCAAGGGCAGCATTGGGTTGGACACGACCTGAATTTGTTCTGACACTGATGTAAAGGAGAACATTTGCCGCTTGTGGGGCAAATCACTTATATGTCTTATTTTTTTGTTCAACCTTTTAAATATAATACAGAACCACTTTACTTTTTATAATTATACAGAGCTAAATAAAAATACCTACATCCTCTTATCACTGAATTTCTTTCGTGAAAACTAACAACATTTGTTTTAAGACTTTAAAATTCAAACTCAATTTATAAGTGTAGGTATACAACTGTTTAGTGAAAATGTGCTTGAAAATGTGTGTCGTTTAATTTGTTGAGTATGGCGATAGGTGGCGTTGTACCAAGAGCTGCAATGCAGTGACAAAGTTCTCGCCAAAGTTACGGGATCATTGACCATTAAATATATGTTTGACTTATTCTAAACTAGCAAAAGGTCTCCTTTCATTTACTCCTTTCTGTGTAGTTTTGATCCTTTTTGAGGAATTTGTACACTCTCTTACACCGCTTAGGGGCACTCACACCGATTTCCATAGATATACCTACTGCGGAGTAACTATACCACTGAAGCTTCTTCCTAAACTCAGGAACGTGGTCAAACTTCCGTAAACCAAAAATATAGCGAATACTAAAATTTTGGAGACACTCAAGTCTATTCAGAAGTTCTTCAATGGCATTTAGAGAGTGAATAGAATAATGAAACTTCTAACTGATCTCATTTGATGTGAGATTATTACCAAATATATTTTTTGACAAAAGTGATGGCAATATAAATTACAAATGATATAGAGCCCAAAACAATATTTTTTATATATTATTAGGATTATTAATATATAACATAGTTATTATTAGTACAATATATTAATAGTAATAATACAATATAATACCATTAATACAATATATTATAGATAATCGTATTATAAAAGTAGTGTTTATAGTTGTTTAGTTAGGTACGCACTATGTCTGCCCATTTCATTGCTCACCTATCGCTGTCCCAGGTTTGCTGGTAGAAATCTCCTAAGAAATCGCCTTTTGTATGTATTATTTTGGATTTATTTTTATCCTTTGTTCATACAAGTACGGTATCTATATAAATAAAATAAATAAATATTAATTAATTGTTTTTTTTTCAAATCATAACAAAAAAAAATATATTAAACTCTGTCTTAGAATATAATAGATTTATATTTAGTGAAATATGTACAGGTGCGTGTACGCGTAATTTTACTCGTAAACTCAATAAAAAACTGTCGTGAAAAAGTAAATTAAAACAAAAATAAAAAGGAATTCAATAGATTCGTTTTCCATTTAACTTATACGATTCTCAATTTTGTAAATCCACTGAAACAAATCATTCGAATAAGACTGTTTCGCATTTACAGGATGTTGAGAAAGAAGATATCTTGGATTAAATGTTTGAATATTTCTTGCATTTTGACAAAAATATTGTCCTTTTAAAATAAAATAATCAATAAGAAAATAATAAAATAAAAGCGAAATTAATCATTTTGATTAGTTTAATAATTTGTGTATTGCCTACGTGTTCGTTGTGAATTTCTGAAAATATTAATAATTTATTTATCACAAACTAGCGACCCGACCTCGCTTTGCTTCGGTTTATAAGTATTTTTTTTTTCAATTAATTTTTTTTTTAAAAATTCAAAATAAAATATAGCCTATATTAGACACGGATAATGTAGCTTCCTATTTGTGAAAGAATTTTTGAAATCGGTTCAGTAGTTCCATAGTTCCAGAGATTACCCTCAACATACCCACAAACAAACACACAATATTACCTCTTTATTATATTAGTATAGATATATGTTTTTTGTCTCATCCGTAAAATCTGTAACGAAGAACTAAAGTTGCTGACGTAGCTCAAGGAATCAGCAAGCTGAAACGGCAGTTGCCAGGCCGTATATGTCCCAGGACCGATAACTTATGGGAGAAACGAATCGTCGAATGAAGACTAATGAAGATCACGTGGATTCATAAAGACCTGCAGAAAGATGCCAGTAGTCTGAATAAGAAGAGTAGAACACCGTGTTTGGAAGCTGCCTTTGGGAAAGGCCTATATTTATTTTATTTTATTTTTTTATGTACGTAGCCGGCAGACGAGCATACAGTCCATCTGACGGTAAGTGGATACTGTCGCCCATAGACATCCGCGATACATGCCAACATTAGTCCAAAATGAGAAACGTTGGCACCTTTGGAGATATAGGAATGGATTTGGAGAAAAGGTTGAGAAAATGGGGAGGGATAGGATGGGATTGGAATGGGCTCTGGCACATCTCACTCACTACCGAAACATGTACGTACATTGAGGAAATACGATAAAATGGGAAATGCAGTACATTTCAAGGTAGTCTTCTGTGAGAGAGGGGTAACGTGTCCAGTCGAACGCGCCCAGCGGCTGTTGGATTGCAGCGTGCACTCTCCCCCTCAAAAATATCCAGCAGAGGAGAGACACAGGCCGATATAGTATAGGCCTCTTGATGTTACACTTGTCATATCTTTACAATGTCAAAGAGTTTGTGTCATATTTTTGACATTATGCGTCTTGTAGTATGTTTATGGTAGCAGAATACCCAGCATGCTGTATGCATTAAAATTACCGTATGCTTTTGCACTGAATGAAGTAATTGCTGGCTTTGAGATCACCGATTTCGTCGACCACGCCCTTCGCAGTCTAAATGTTATTATAGATACATTACGAAAACATTAGCCATCGGCTGATCCGGAGACACCCGAACGCGTCATCCATGTGTATTCAATATAGTATGCATAAAGTAATAAAGCACCTCATAATAAAGTATGCAATTAGAGGTACGGTAATTCATAGACGTGAATGACATAGGATCAGCCGATGGCCAATGTTGTCGTAATGTATCTATAATAACATTTAAAGACTGCGAAGGGCGTGGTCGACGAAATCGGCATTAATTTAAAAAAGAATTTAAAAAAAATCATTTTTTTTAATTTACATATATCCAACAATGAAGAAAGCAGGCAGGTTTTTTTTACTAAAACCTCTCGACGAACTTACGACACTTAGTAGGTAATTTATCGTAACATGCTGTATATAGGTAAAGTTTCGGAGATTCAAATTATGTGTTTCTATCGGCACAAAATAAATACGTATTAAACTCCGTTGTCTCGAAACGATGGTTCCCGGTCCAACTTTGATTGATCAAGTTTGATCGTTTTTGATTTCAAACGTTTCGCGAAGATATTATAACTAATCCCGACTTTGTGTTTCGCATTTAAAGTATCAATAGAAAAAGAGTTTCTCAACCATTTTCATGCAATTAAGCTACACCTATTTAATATTATCTTGTATCAGCCTATAACGTCCCACTGCAGTACACAGGCCTCCCCTTAATAAATCACTGGAGGGTTCCGGGCCGTAATCCGCCACGCTGGTCCAGTGCCGGTTGGTGGATCACATACTCCAGATATTTTTTGTTATTTCTGCAATATACTGGTTTTCTCGCGATGTTTTCTGTCACCGCCGAGCTAATGACAATTTTAAAAAATCCGTAGGTAGGTAGGTACGTAGAAGCTACGGTAGGTATGAGTATAGATACCCTGGACGATCACCGTTCTCACTTCAATATTTTACTGGGTTCAATAAAAAATAAGTGCATCCTCTCAACATTGAATGTCAACCTTTGTTCAAATGTAAAATGTTCAAATGTTCAAATGTCAAATGTAAAACTAACAACTTTTGTTCAACAACTTTTCTGAATTTGATATTTTCCCAAAAAGAATTCTTAATTGTTTAACCTGAAGTCTCTGACTTTGTTACTCTGCACTATACACTACAGTCTTTTAAATTTAGCTTGATTAGAATGACAGCTGTCAAAGTGCCTCGAATAGTACTGGGACAATAATGATCAAATAAAGGTAATGTGTTTATTTATCGACTGAGTGTTATACACTACAATTAAAAAATACGTGCGTGTATCTATGTCAAAAACTTTTAGTGACTTTTCAGTTATTATAACTATTTTTATAGAGCACTATTCGAGACACTTTGACAGCTGTCATTCTAATCAAGCTAGATTTAAAAGACTTTACACGCTGCTACTGGCGGCAACTCCGCTGTTATAAACAACTGTTATTCGAAATAATGGAGATCCTTTTATAAATAATATAATTTCTTATAATTATGAGTAATCAATTAATTATAAAATAATAAGGTTTATATCTTTATTTCACGTAAACAATTACAAATAACTAGAATATTGTTGTATCCACCCGAATACCATTATCATATAAAAAAAACAATAACGATACATAATTTTCCTCAACCTCGCCCCAAAAGACATACATTACCCGCCATCTTTTATCCGTCCACCGTCCCCTGCAGTCGACTCCTAATGCCTCTATTTAATACCTAATATTGGCTTAATACCACCAATATATCTCCAGCGTCCCCGATAAAGAAAAAGCCCTCTCCATAATACGGTATCAATGCTGGCCATTTTCTGTTATCGTTGCAATAAAGGAACTGTTCTGGACACGTATGTTTATCAATCAATTTGGTTGATTGTATCTGGAGAAGTTGTTATTAGTGAAGTGAGATGTTGATGTATTTCTTTCTTTGATTCTAGATGTTTATGTGGTTTGATGTTGCTGTAATATTATTTACTCTTTTTACACTATATTGTACACGGGCGAATTAGGCTGGGAGGGGTCTCCAAACTTTTTGGGCTGAAGGCCACACTGACTGTTCCACAAAGGCCAAAGCCTATATAGAAACCCTCTTTCTAGAACTTCAAATGAAATTGATTGATTCGCATTGCAGCGATATTTTCAGAGAAAAATTATCAAACTCATTTTTGCTAGAATTTTATAAGTCTTCCACTCACACAGTTTGATCGCTCGTGGCTTTTTTCCGTTTTCGGTGCTAGTTGTCTATGTGAATAGATAAGATAATATTTATTTATATAATGAATATACATTCAATTTAGAATAGGTAAATTTAGTGGGGCGGGGGATGTGCACGCTGCATTCCCGCAGTCGCTGGGCACGGTAGACCGGCCACCTTACCCCTCTCTTAACGGAGACTACCTTGAAATGTACTGTATTTCCTACTTTATCATATTTCTCCAATGTACGTGTATTGTGTATCCAATGTATTTCTCCAATGTATTTCAATAGTGAGTGAGACATGCCCATTCCCATCCTATCCTACCCCTCCCCATTTTCACAATCCTTTCTCCAAATCCATTCCTATAGGAATGGAGATATATATGGAAGATATATCTCCTGAGATAGACAGCGCATCCGGGGGAGTGGCAACGTTTATCATTCTGGACTGATATTGGCATGTATCGCAGATGTCTGTGGACGACAGTATCCACTTACCATCAGGTGGACTGTATGCTCGTATGCCACCTTCTTTCTATAAAGAAGATGACGTGTTTTATAGAAAAAAGGTGGCAGACGAGCATACGGTCCAACTGATGGAGAGTGGATACTGTCGCGCATTTTGTCAATTTCAATTTAATAATTCTGAGCTGCCACGTATCAAAAAGCGCAGTATGGGACGCCCTCTGGTCAGGTGGACCGACGACTTATAGAAATTCACCGGTAGTGGCTGCATGAGAAGAGCCGAGGATCATGTGTACTGACGAGCCTTGGGAGAGCCCTATATCCACTAGTGGAGAGACATAGGCTGATGATATGGTTTGGTAATTCTATTACTGCCTAAAAGCATTTACTGGTTAACATATTCTGTATTTTTTTCTTAAACAGTCCAAAGGGCAGTTGTTGCACGTCGGGATTTTTTTTGAAATGTCAGACCTCCAATTAGTTCAATCTTGCATTCAAATAATAAGCGGAATACTCGGGCATCTTCCGTAGTACTCAAGTATTTATCACTGAATCCGTAATTCAGTCTATAGGAGGTTGAATAATTAAATACACCTAAGTGGTGCGCCATAACGTTGCGGTAAACAGTAAGCACACTTAGATAAACGCGATGCAACTCGCGCGCACACAAATAAATGTAGATAAAGAAACAAGTACATTTACTTATCACAGCCATAATAATATTGTCCAAAAAAGTGAAAATACAACTGGAAGAAAACTTTTATCTAATTACTTGGCTTGCAGCATCGCAAATACAGCGGTGAAGACTGTGCCATTAGGATCAGCATTTCTCAAAAATTGAGGAATAGTGTGTGTGCGAGTGTATTTATCTGTGTGTATTTGTATTTTTATGAGTTTGTATGGATAACGGAAATGAAAGGTCATCTATTAGATGTACGCGAGATTATGTTATACGGGCATTGACATAGAGTATCAAAAGTTAATAAATTTTTAGTTCCTATACCTACGAGTATATGTCAATGAACGGGACAGTAACCAATTTTTAACTTTATTTTTACATTTACATATATTCATATGAAAAAATATGACAGACATATATAGTGTTCGAAAAGCATCAGAGTTAAATTTAGATTTTTAACACTTATTCCCTTCAAAGTACTGCTTTTTCGACACACTTCTTCTAGCCGTCCTCCCACTTTTAAACCATAACCATAAATCGTTACCATCCCTTTTATCGTCCACTGCTGGACATGGGCCTTTTCATGCACAATGTCTTGTGCATGAGAGTTGTATGGATTTAAAACGCCACGTTGGCTTAGCGGGTGGGTGAGTTCATTCTTTTAGAGGTAGTGCAGTTCCTCAGGGCTTGTGCGGCTTTGTTATCCCTTAATCGCCTTTTACGACACCCGCGGGGAAGAGATACTGTTCTAAAGCCTACTGATATCACGCTGCCAACATAATTCTGGAAATTTTCTTCTCGTGTGAAGTTCACTCGTTGATTTTTGCATAATGTTCTTCTTCTTCAAACTCAAATTGGGATTCTTCTGGGTGGCATTTTGAATTTTGAGAATAACCAACGACTAGCAGAAGCCAAGTCAGAAGAGTAGAAAGGATATCCTCTATCTTAGCATACTGTTCATATGTGTATTGTGATAACTTGGTGTCTTGGGACTTTGCAGAGATTACCGCTATCAACGGTTCTAAGTCCAGATGCATAATGGAACAAGCCTAAGTTTGTATAACCAAGTGTTTCTCCAGAACTTTGCATATATCTAGGACTTGAATTACTTGAGAACAGTTTATAATATCTATGATTCTAATTTTATTGGTAAAACTTATTGGCGTTTTGTAACAATACTTGTTACTTCTAAACATACTTTCTGTTTGCCATACCATCAGCCTGTGTCTCTTCACTATTGGTCGCCCCAAGGACCGCCTCCACTCACAATAATCTGCTCTTCTCATTCAGTCACTACGGACGACTTTCTTCAGGTCATCAGTCCACCTGGCCGGAAGGCGTCCCACGCTACATTGCCCGGTACGTGGTCTTTATTCGAAGACTCGTCTCCCTCATCGTTTATTGCTCCTGCGGCATATAATACCTGTCTACTGCCGCTTCAGCTTGCTGATTTATTGAGCTATGTCGGCAACTTTAGTACTTGCTCGAATTTCTTCGTTACGGATTTTACTGATTCTGACTATGCTTATAACTTCAGTTCTAGTTAGGAGATATGTGGCTTCCTAGTGGAACCTAATCCTAATGGATTTGTTTCTTTTTCAAAGGCGTTATTGTTTTGTACGCTCATGTTTAGAAAACAAAATAATTGGATACAGTATTACCTGTATTACCAATCGAATTGTAGTTGTTGTATGAGAGAAGAACATTAAGTCATGTGATCCTATGGCTTTTATACAGCAGTGGAGAGACACAGGATAAAGTATTATAATATATAATCGAAATCAGTTGAACATTTTCCCTGCTTAAGTAACTCACCGTTACCTGCTCTTTTATCGTCAACTGCTGGATACGGGCTTACTCTTACACATTGTTTTGTGCATGAAGAATGTATGGCGTTAAAACACCAGACTGGCTAAGTGGGTTCGAAATCCATTCTTTTGGAGGTGGTGTAATTCCTCAAAGCTTGTGGTAGGTAGCTTTTTGTTATCCCTTAGTCGCGTTTTACGACATCTACGGGAAGAAATAGGTTGGTATTCCCTATTCTAAATTCGATCGAAAACACACGGCCAGTTGAAGCAATTAATGATAAGGAATTATTCGTGAAGCTAACTTTGCTCTCAAATGAACTGTGATGCTATTAATTATTGTGCTACTAGCAAAGCTCGCTTCGTTCTCTCTTCAAACGAAAGCATTCGCCAGAAAATCTTTGAGAGGGGCAGCACGGAAGTTCACTGTTTGTTCGACGGCGGTTGAACCGCTGAACGAATTTAGTTTCATTGCCGGTTTGTCTGAAACACAGCATACTATGCACACAGTAGTGTAACTCAACAGTATTTTTTATGGAAAAGATGGAGGACGGTTCACAGATGCCCAAGACCTGATCAAGGGAGATACGAGTGCATTGCCAATGTTGCAGAAACCTGTTCAAAGTTGTCTTGAAGAGCCCCATGTAGAGGAGAAACATTAGGTGGCAGTTCATTTCTCGGGTCCGC
Source organism: Sesia bembeciformis (assembly GCA_943735995.1). Lineage (NCBI taxonomy): Eukaryota > Metazoa > Arthropoda > Insecta > Lepidoptera > Sesiidae > Sesia > Sesia bembeciformis. The sequence continues at coordinate 3,301,170 of OX031042.1, forward strand.
TGTCTAAAATATCTTGAAGACTACACTGTACAAAGTAACTCTTTGCTGAAGTGGACACACATTCCGTAAGTAATGAATGGAGTATAATTTGTTAAAAAAATGATACGACGCTGAAGCACAAATTTCGGTTTACGGTATCAATCTAGGTACAATGTGATGGTTCTTTTTGTATATTTTCCAAATATAAAAAAATACATTATAAATGACTTCGACAAGGTATACGAAACACCATTCTCGTGATTATTTTAGTTTGAAATTTTGCTTATTTTAGTAGGTATATAAGAATATACTTCTACGCTAGATCACGGTGTACCTTCTTAGTTTGTGACAGCCCGTTCGGCTTTCAAATAAAACTGTCGACACGATGAAACACACACTACATTTTGGTGACGTGAAAACGTTTGTAATTTACAGATTTTTGTCCATTGAGCTACCATATAATACAGCATCGTAAAGTACATTTATTGGGTTTGTTACAGATTATCTACTGTTTATTTTATTTACTATGTCTGAGCTCAGCCTTTCCTTGTTTACTTTTTAAACCTAAATTAGTTTCAGAGTATATCCTTGGAAGTTGGAACTAATTCTTTTACATTGTATTCGTTTCGACGAGATTATTAAGATTAAATTGGCTGATTCTCATTAACCCAGAAAACTACAATGCCCAGAAAGTGCCTAACCTGCTACGCGCTCACTTGTGAAATTTGTAGGTACGTTTTGCCTGGGTGACCACGGCACCAGCAGCTGCACCCGACCCAAGGGCGCCGAGGATCCGCCTGGCTGCGTCCTCTGCGGGCAGCTGGGGCATCCCACGAACTATCGTGGTTGCCCTAAAGCGCCGCGGAGGCCATCCAGGTGGATCCCCGCCGGACCCCCTCCCCCCGCCAAGCGCTTTCCTACGCAGGCGCCCCTGGCCCCCCTTATGTCGGTGCAAACAAAAGCACCATTACTCGCGCCTTCTGCGCAACCCACCCCAGCCGCAGTGCTCACACCCGCGAGCTTCCCCTCGCTCCCACCCAAACCTGCGCCGCAATCCTGGCGCAGTACCACCTCAGCCGCCCCTGCGCAGCAATCTTGGAGGATCACTCCAGCCGCCCCTGCGCCGGCCCCCAAACCCGTCCCTAACGCCACCTCCTTCCAAAGCCAGGCTAGTCCTGGGCTAATGGAGGACCTGGCTCTAGTCCGCCGCTTCCTAGGGGCCATAAATCCCCAGGAAATTAAAAACCTAGCCCAAGCGCTCAGGTCCACTGACGGAGACGCTCTAGCCCGTCTAGACCTTGTCATCAAGTACGAGCACGTACTTAGCGCCCTCGGCCTCTTCAAGGCCTGCCCCTAAACTCCCTTAAAAGAACCCGACGACCCGATCACCGCTGCCAATGCGGTTCTCACTCTGCACCCAAACACAGTACACAGACACCGTCCCCGCCGGCCGAGACGTGGACGTCCCCCTCGTTACACCGTTAACACACACCGGCCCTCAGCTAACCTTATATTCACTAGGTATAGACACGTGCCTGGGCGCTTCTCGCCGACTCGCGACCCCGCGGTATCCCCCCATTGCAACGCCCTAAGCCGAGGTCCGTTCCTTCCGCCGGTTTACCGGCGGGGGAGCCCCTAGGCTGTTGCAACGCACACTTTTCTCCTGGCTGGAGCGCCTTCTGCGCTCGCCCTACACATCAACGCGACCGGTTATATTGAAAGGACACAGGGCCACAAGAACTAAACATACACGATGTTGAGGCAATCAGGTTTTTTAGTCGGTAAGAGTCCGACACTACCTGATACCACCTAGGCTGGCCCAGCCAGACTAGATGGTACCAGGTGTCCTATGCAGGATTTTTCCTGGTTGTCTCTCCTAACAAAAAAAAAAAAAAAAAAAAAAGGTACGTTTTAATCGAATTTAAAGTTAGTTTTTTTGGGTTTGATCAATGAGTTTGGTTTAATCCATACATAAGTACCTACCTAACTTTAAATGAAACTAACAAATCCACTAATTAAACTAAAAAAAACACAGCTACCTAACTATTTTTCTATTTTTCATCTTATAAGTTTTGTAGGCAATTTTTTTCATTCACTATTCACAATGGGCTTTTACTATTTGATTAGTATTCGAGTATTCGTCTAGGAAATCGCTAATACTGGTATAAATACTTCAAAATTGGCGAATATTCAGAATATCAATAGTGTGTGATAGCGAATTTAGGGAGAGGCTTATATCCAGCCGTAGACAGCCATCGGCTGATGGTATAGTAGAAGAAATAGAGAGAGATAGAGATTGTTTCTATTTCTGCCTCTATTATAAATAGTAAAGCAGCTATATGTTATAAAAAATAGTAGCTTCGAAATAACAAAAAACTTATTTCTTATTTTGAAAAGTTGCAGCGTTATTCCATCCGAACTAAAAACAGCCCAAAACAATATTTATTCAAAAAAGTTTGTTCTGTACATTTTAGTATAACGGCCGGCTTAGTGCCACGCGAATGAGGAACTTTCTTTATGTGCCGGATTAGGTCGAAATGAATTTTTAACTGAAATGGAACTGGAAAAATCTGAATAAAAGGATTTCTATCTTCAATTTGATCAAGCCTAGTTACATGAAATTAGTACTGTGTTTTATATAAATTACGTGTATGAGAAGTAAATACCTTATTTATAAAACTTTAATACTTACTTTTATAGTAGGTACTACTACTGGAAATGGGTTTCCTTATGCACATTGTCTCGTGCTTAAGGGATGTATGGACTTAAAACGGCACGCTGGCCACACGGGTTGGCGAGTCCACTTTTTCAGATGTGGTGTAGTTCCTCAGGGCTTTATTATCCCCTGGTCGCCTTCTATGACACCCACGGGAAGAGACTAAATGGTGCTTCACAAACTCGCCGATACTACACGGCTTATATTGATAATAGAAGCGAGAAGGGAATACTCCGACTTCTAAGTAAAAATCATCTTCTATTTCATGCGTTCACACCTGAATAAAACAAATTCGCATGTTACAATATAAAGAACAAAGGTGATTCTCAGCGAGCCCGGCACGATGAAGAATAATGCTCAGTCAATATCCTTTATGGAACATACATATGGATGGTAGGGGGCCAATTTAGCGCTTTATTAAACTTGCCCCTCGTTTCTGCGGTCAATGTGGCCTATGTTACCGTATGATTGGATAGTCACCGTAAATTTTTGTTAGAAAAACGTCTGTTAAGCTCGCTCTTCAAAATAAAGAAACTTGAGCTAAAAATCCAGTAGCAGTCATTATATTTTATTTATCAGCATATTATTTTGGGAGCGATGGGACCACCGATATAGAGGAATACGAGTAGATAACGCAAATTGTCCGTCTGCAACCCCGAATTTGGTGCCTAATGCACATACTTCTCGCGGCGCTCGTTCAGTCTGTTCCGACCCGTGTCGCTAGCAAGTCGTTGTTACAAAATCCAAAAATGTCTAATTGCGATAGCGCAATTAGACAATTCTATAATCACAATTGATTATAGATTTGTGAAAATTGCTATCCGTTGATAAAGTTATGCGGTCGTTTTCTTAGAAAATGTTTGAATGGCATGTTCCATAAATAAAAATAAATACTCAAATTGAAAATCAGTGGCATCGGCTGAGATTCTTAACTAACAATGAAGAATATTAGTCTAGGATTCGATTAATTAAATTATACATAGTTTCTATATTGTGTAATCACGTTTTGTATTCCCAAACATGAACCCACAGAACACAAACTTCTACCATAATAGCATCCACAACATCATCATTTGACTTACAACCATATTCCTTGAGAGGTCACGTAACCAACTTACGACAGTGTCATGTGACGTGTTACATTGTAGAAGTAACTCAATGTCAGGTTATCGTATGGAGATGTTTCCTCAAACATCCATCTCTTTTATCCCATATGAAGTGTGACAGAGAGAGCTAACTCTGTTTCACAAGGAAATAGTCTATATATAACTGTTTGTAGGAATATACAAATGTGTATTACGCTTGACAGATTCGATGCGTTCGTGCCAAGTTTTTGAACGGAATAACTTATTTTTCAGAGGTTTATCTGAAATTGTGTTCTACAAAGTACCTAGTAGTACTTCTCGCAATACGTAACTGGCAGTACGGAATGGGGGGGGGGGGGGAGGGAGTTTGTTTCGTAGATTCAGTACCATTATTGTGTTACAATTATTTATTTACTTCAAGATTAACATATCAATTTACGCTGCGATTGTATGCTGAGTGGAGGTCAATAAGTAATAACACAATAACCCAATAAGCAGGTCAATAAGTCAAGAAGTACAGTCCAAATGCTGTGCATATCTGATACCTATCTCAAAGTTTTCTAACTGAATATATTATTTGGAATACTAAACACTTCAGACTAACCATTTGAACCTTATTTTTAAGTAAAGAAGGACTATATTAAGTTAAAATTTGTGAGAAATGTAAATTAAATTAAGATAGATCTTATCTTAATCTAAGTATGTACCTACATCACCAATTACCTATATCGCCTAGCCAGATATTTTTGGCTTCCAAAAGGCAACATTCGTTCTAAAAGAACCCAAGGCTATTTCCAATGTTTAATTCATTGAAAAGAATTAGCCCTGTAAGCATACCGACAAATATAATTGACCAACCACTTCACGCACTGAAGTTTTGCAAACTGAAGTTTTCACGAAGGAAATGACAGGAATTTGCCAACATCGTACGTGGTTTCACACTTCGGATACACTGCCGTTTGGTTTTGTCAACTTCGCATAAAAGAATGATAGTCTGTAACCACTACTCATCCGAGTATTGAGTTTGTACTTCACCGAACCTTTTACATCTAAATTCCTTAGACATATTTCTTCAATACAAAATATTTTATGTATAGTATACTTCAATACGTATGTATGTGATGTTAAAATGTATGTAGTGTATATATGTATATGAGCAGTGCCGGCTCTAGCCCATGTAGCGCCCGGGTGCAATCAATACCCTGGCGCCCTCTAGTAGGCTCTTTGGAGGCGTCGCGAGCGGCGCTCGGCGCCCCCTAACACCCTGCGCCCGTGTGCGCCGCACACCATGCACCATAGGTAAAGCCGGCACTATTCGAACGCTACTTTAAATATTAAACTTATTAAATTTTACTTAAAGAAATATTTCAATCTTAGATTTTAATCAAAATACAAATTTCTCACAAAATTAATTGTCTAGGTAGGTACCTACTCCCAATTAGACAGATCCATTTTCTTGATTTCTAAGATTTATGCTTTTAACAAATTCAGTCCGCGGACCATTCGTATTGTCATGGTGAATATAGAGTTTACTCAGATTTTAGCAGTTTAACATACCTACCTACTTAATGCGGTATGACAAGCGCCGAAAGCGTAATAAAAGTAAAAAAAATATTATTGTTAATGACTATTTTTTTTTTGCTTGCGCATACATATTTGTCTTAAGTAACAAGTATATAAAACTGTGCAATGGCGTTAAGTTCAATGAAATATCCAAAAATTCAGCGCTCGACAGGCGCCCACGGGCCGGGCGCTCCGCGCCCGGGTGCACCGCACCCCTTGCACCCCCTGGTAAAGACGGCCCTGTATATGAGTCTATTTTTTTTAAAATATTACTTCAATTATTTTTATAATCTCCATTGTATTTCATAACTTTATTGTATAAGTACAATAACACTTGTATAAAATAAATGTTTTTTTATCTATTTCCTAATGGAATATTTCTTCCCAAATTTAAGTTTCTCAGAATTACTTGACACACAATCAAACAATTCCGCTCGTCTCGACGGCTAGGCCAACTGTGATCCAAACGCTCACCGGACTCTCACTAAAACTTCACCTCCCCTCCATTACCATTCCACAATCCCTTTTCTAACTACCCTCGTCTCTTTTTTTGAATAAAATAATCTTTTATAACATTTTAATTATAAGAGTAAATTATTTAACAGAACCTATCAATACTTGGACAATAGGATTGAATGACCTAGCAAAAGACAATAGGAGGACAATGACCTAACTATTGTTGTTACAATACTCAATAGTGATTTATTTTTTATATATCACTACACGATATAGACTACATGGTGTCGGCCGGCCTTAGAAAAGTATCACTCCATCCCTTCCCGTGGGTATCGGTAAAAGGTTACCAAGGGATAACAAAGCCGTTACAACTCTAGATGGACTACATCTCTAAAAGTGTGGACTCGCCAAGTCGCTTAGCCAGCGCGCCGTTTCAAGGCCATACGTCCCTCATGCACAAGACCACGATGAAGAGGCCTATATTTAGTAGTGACGACTATGATTACGGTTACTCAAACGGTATTATGAGCCTGTAACTCTCCACTGTTGGATATAGTCTCATCAGCATACAATTAAATGGGTGGTCAGCCCACAAAAACGAATGAAATGTTAGTTTAACAGAGAGTCCGTGTGTGTAACAGCTTCCCACAAACAAGTGGCAAGTGGGTTAGCATTCAGCCGGCGGGCGAAGTTTGTTAATACGGGTCATCATGCCATTCCTCGGTTAATGTACCAGGGTATACGAATAACTTTGATATAACGACGTACTTGTCAGTTAAACATTTTTCAGTTAAACATTACAAGGCATTTTTTGAGGACACATGCCTCTCCGAGTATGTTATTAGGGAGTTCTATGAGGCATTAAGTATATAACTAAAAGGATCGGCTGGTTGCATTCGGCCTCTAAGCATTGCCTTACAACTAGCTCAAGCGATAAGAAGAATAAAAAAATATTGCGTTGTGATATGATAACCTCAAGAGTATTTATCCTTGAATCAATTTGTGAGGTCGTAAGTTCAATCCTGAATTTCTACTTAAAGTACGTTTTTTTCGATTCGAAGTGCGTTTTTACTTTTAGTTCTAATTTACTCATATAATATATTAAACTTGACCAAGTTGTTAAAATTGTAATTGCGAAGTACTCTTGGATCCCTTAAGGGATCATGTCGAGGGATCCAAGTGGACGGAGGGTAATTATTTTTCTTCGGGAACTATTAATTGCTTTTGTCATTACTAGACTTCTATGAAATGTTTGCACTTCTTCGAAATCTAATTTAATTAACTTGTAAATTAATTTGTTAAAGAATTCATTCCTAATTCTATATAGGTAAGCGGAGCATCCGTGAGTGTGCCAACATTTGTCATTCTTGACCAATGTTCAAGAATGACACCGCGAATGTTCATTTGCGACACGGACGTACCACCAAGTATATTGTCTGATTGTCTACCGCATTATTTATATAAATTAAACTGTGAATCTTTTTTTGGAATAAATTGTAACTTTTATTAGTCCGAGCTACCCCCACTGTGATAAGCTGAGACGTCAAGGCAAGACGTATATTTTAAGAAAAAATTATTCAAATGTTTGTATTACGTCGTTGCGCTTAACTTATTCATATTGGGGATCCTTGTTTAAGAAAATTTATGATAATTAATTTTTCTCATCCCCCGCGTTTCTGTCAAAATTCTTAGAATAAATTAAACGCAATACCGCAAGTTCTCGTTTACAATTTAAATATTTCTCGAAAAATTCTGTTACCCAATATAGATTTGGATAGATAATTCTTAATTAGCAGAAACGAATGAATTTAAGAAACTTTTAAGCTAATTCGACAAAAGAAATACGAAACGCGTTTCCCACACACAAGGAATAGTAAAACAATGAAACATTTCAGTGAAACACAAATTATAACTATCCACCTAGTTCACCACAAAACAGCAAGCAATTTTAGAATCATAGGATTTTAGTTATAAAACTAGTTATATATTTTAGTATTTCTTAACCGATTTAAATTAAATTCACAACAGAAAAGTAATTTACAGAATAATTAATTACGAATGCGAGTATATAATATCTGGGTACGGTATGGGTTGAGTAGTTGGCAAACCGGTAGTAGTAATAGGAGTAGTAATCGTTTGGCAGACAATAAACTGACTGTTGATGGATAGGGTTCATCGAACTCTACAATTTTTACCTATACTTAAATGTTTTCTAAAACTGAAAATAGTTAAATCTACCTTTTTCGACTGGTGAGGGCGCTGTTATCGGCATTTTTTTTTCACAAAGTACAATGGACATACTTATTGCATTGTTTCAAACCAACCTTTAGAATTCCCCTAAGTGATCAATTATATTGTGCGATTTTATGGATTGCACAATGGAGAGGAAGGGTGCACGCTGTCATCCAACAGCCGCTGGGCGCACTCGACTAGCCATATTACCCCTTTCTCACAAACTCATTTCCCACTATATCCTATTTCCCGATGACTACTATTTCCCGATGTACGTACTTGTTTCGGTAGTGAGTGAGATATGGCAGAGCCCATTCCCATCCCATCCTATCCTATCCCTACCCATTTTCCTAGCCCTTTCTCGAAATCAATTCCTACATCTCAAAAGGTAGGTAGCGTATCCAGGGGCGTGTCAACGTTTCTCATTCCGCACTGATGTTGGCATGTGTCGCGGATGTCTATGGACAACAGTATCCACTTACCATCAGGTGGACTGTATGCTCGCCTGCCGCCTTCATAGATGTTTTTGATCGCTTTAACATAATAACATAATTTTGGAACTACTGAATCAACTTAAGGACTTTTTGGTGGGAACTCTAAAAGTGAAGTCGAGTTTTGTTTGATTATTGTAAAAATTGTGTATTAAGCGTTTTGTGCTTTAATAGTGATAGTTTATTAAACTTCAAAGTATTTTTCGTGCGTGCTGTTTGTGACAATCAAACAAAAACGTGGGACTGCGTTTTTCGTGTGTTTTTTCGTGAGGAGTCCTCTTCTGTTGTCAGTAACCCTACTATCGCGACTCTAGACTTACTTCGACGGGACTGGACATTGACGTACTTTAGAATTGTTTATTACGAAGAAAACTTGAAACTGGCAGAATGCGCTAATTGCACCATTACAAACTCATCTTCGAACATAACCAAACTATATACCTATAGATCCAAACTATTTTCTGTCAAATTGCATTTCAATCCGTTATAAAATGCATCCTGCTACAAAGGTTTGTTATATTTTTTACCTAATACGAACATAAAAACCCATTTACATACTTATACCTATAGAGGAATTATTTTAAAACTGCATCCGTTCCAAAATGAATAGGATTTTGCAAGGTCGGCGGCGCGCCCGCATACCCCCTGGTGTTGCAGGTGTCCGTGGGCGGCGGTAACACACCATCTCGTGGGACCGCATGCTCGTCCGCCCACTAGTACATATAAAAAAAAAGGAATTAAGCTCTCAGCTTAAATGTGTTCCGTTTGGAACAGACTTATTTCTCTGTCTTATGAAAAATTGAAAAAGATGCGACGCAATTGGGATACATATTGATACACAAACAACCTTTAAGCAGATTTTACATTAGTTTAATGATTTTACATTAATTTAATGAAAGGCTTAAATTTCATTAATGACCCTTTCCATTAAATCATCTGAGGGTATTCACCTTTGCACGGAAGGTAAGGTCAGACATCGCTACGCAGTCATACATTAGGGCTATTATAGAGATGGGTCAACCGGTTCAAAGAGTAGGTGATAATTTTGCAAAGTAACACTATATAGTTCATGCATCTTGCGTCAACCTTGCTTATGTATAAACATTCGTGTATGCGACACTAACTTTCGCGGCAAGTATGCTTCGGAATCACTATTTCTGTCAATGGAACTAGTTAGTCGAGTCTTTGTACAAATCTCTTTCTTATTGCCGGTGTGTATTATATATATATAGATATAGATACATGTAATGTATTTCTATGTAGTTAAGTATATTGTACTATATGTACTATGTACTATATGCCGAAAATAATACACATCGGCCTGTAGAAAGAGACTATCGGCTAGCTTGGGTTTTGTAGAGCGTCGTCTCTGTCGTGTGCCGTTACGACAGAGACGATACATTTTATTTATATTTATTTTATTTAAGAAAATAACAGCCGTATGAATAGTAATTAAAGACAGAATAGTGAAAATAAAATAATAGATTACTTTGAAATCTTCCAAAAACACTTTTAGTCCCTAATTATTTCCCAAAGAAAAAACAAACACACGTCGCATCTGCATCGTTTCGTCCAAAATCCCATAATCTGTGTAACCCTACCGCCTGCAGGACGTGATAGGCCTACGGACAATAGGCGGCACTGGACTGTAAACTAGATAGGCACCTTAAATTAATTAATGTTGGGGGTAGATACGCATCTTTTGTACCATTCATAATGGAGGGCCTTATTATAAGACGCCAAATGTAGGTATAAATCAAAGCATAAAAGGTTATACAAGTGTACAAATCTACAATTTACCAAATTTGAAATTGAGTTCATTATAGTTTACATTTATATGGGACTTCGTTCGCATGAACTTTAGCGTGATTCCCGTGAGAATTATATTTATAATGGATCTGTACAGAAAGTTTAATAGTTTTAAACCCGACACATGAGCTTTAACGCGAAGTTTCATTAAAATCCGTGTTGTTTTTGCGTGATGCACGTTTAGGCAGAATTCTAAAAAATATTTTCTGTATCATGTAGCTTTACACTGCAGCGTTTTTGTTCAAAAAATATTTCAAGTACACAGTTTTGTTGCGATTTTATTAATGTATTTTTTAGAAGATATACAATCAGTTCATACCGCGAAACCAACTGTCAAACAGCACGAGTTTTCAACTAGTCGGAGAGGTCAGGAGTTTCGATAACCACGCCTAAATTGGTCGTTTCTACTTAAACGAAAATATAATTATAGATGGAAAAAATGTTATGTCATTCAAATGGATTAAGATTATAAAAAAATAAAATAAATAATGAATAGTAAATAATAACTAAGATTTTAACAATAATATAATTATAACTCACGTAACTTAGTATTATTTAATTATCTATAAAATACACTTGACTGTAAGATTAAATCTGTGCATGGGGGGTAGAAGTTGTTTTTTTATATATACGAAGGCGGCAGACGAGCATACATTCCACCTGATGGTAATTGGATACTGGTGCAAATGGACATTCGCGATACATGCCAACATTAGTCCAAAATGACAAACATTGGCGCGCCCCCGAATGCGCTGCCTACCTTTGGAGATATAGGAATGGATTTGGGGAAAGGGTTGGGAATATGGGGAGGAATAGGCTGGGAATGGGCTCTGGCACATCTCACTCACTATGGAAACACGTACTTACAATAGGGAAATAAGATAAAGTGGGAAACGCAATACATTTCAAGGCCTTCTGTCTTCTGTGAGAGAGGGGTAGCGTGGCTAGTCGAACGCGCCCAAAGGCTGTTGGATTGCACCGTGCACTCTCCCCCATAAGCGTCACCCTTTTTGAAATCGTCAAAATGGACTATATTCAAGCGTACAGTTCAATAGTGTAAAGTTTGTGGTTTCGCTCTGAATATTTTTCTTTGAAGCTATTGAGTATTAAAAGATTTATTCTTTTTTATTGTAAATCAAAGTGATTTAACATGTAACTTTTTATTTAAATTTGTAATATACTCATCTATATGGTTTATATCTCATTTATATGGTGGTTGGATGAGAAGAGGCGAGGATCGTGTGTGGTGGCGCGGCCAGCAGTGGAGAGACACAGGCTGAAGGTATGGTATACTAATTTCTAGTTATCAACATATTCCTGCCTTACTCGTATATGGAAATAATTCAATGGAATTGCGCGATCCCAAGTGTGTCTGAAAGGTCATCCATCTTAGCACAAGCTGTGTACTAATAATTCTACAAAGCGCTGGTTTTCAGTCCTAGAGCAGTATTCGGTAATCAGATGTAGAACCGTTTGCAAAAATAATATATTTCTCCAGATTAGCCAATTGAACTGACTACTGCGGTGCGGCGACCGGCTTAATAAATTTCTTCCAAGTATCTAATACCAATACGATATTAATGGATGGGTCGTACGACTTATATAAAGTTAAATAAAGAACACCTGCGCCCTCTTAACGCTCTATCTTAAAACTAATAACTTTTGTTCTAAGTTCTTTGTATCTTTTGATGATAACCGCTAAAATCTTCAATGTCAATACTACTTATACTCTACTTATCAATACTCCACTATAAGTATTAAATATATCACGGCTTAAAAAGTACTTTATTTGTGCGTGGAACTAGACTAGTTCTATAAAACCATAAATATAATATAAAAAAACACCTTATTAGTGTAAGTAGTTATACATAAATAGAGTTAACCTTTTTAATAATTAATTGGTTTCATCGTTGATATTTATTGTCTCGGTGTTCTTTTTTATTTTAGTATTGTTGACTAATAAATCACTGGACCAAAATCTCTCCTCCTTTTAGACTTCCTTCTTGGTATCCTTTCTTGGAGAACCCCGATCACCCACTCTAAGCCCCCTTGTCAACGACACGGTTTTCCTACTGTACGGCGAGTTTGCCCCGCGCCATAGAGAAACCGTGTTATGCTTGTGAGAGAAACCGGTGGAGGCATGGCAGCGTAATTTTGGGTGAGGACTTCCTGTGTGATTTTTGAGTGGTAAGCTAAGAAAAAAATATTAAAATAACACAAAACTCGAAGCAGCACAGGTAAGCGGTCACGAGATACTTGCGCGCCGTGAAAACGTCCGGTGTCGTTAACAAACTCTCATAGACCTCCATACAGCACTGCTCGATATCTCGCCGTGCGTTTTCAAAGTGCATACGATGAGCGCGCCGCGCTGTGGCATCCCCTTGTATATTAATAAGCTCCCATAGTGGCCCATACAACACTGACGACCGTGGGTTTCGGCTGGTCTGTCCATTATATTTCGCGGTAGCCAAGAATCACTTTGCAGCAAAAATGCTTGGAGCCCACACAAATTTCACTTAACCAGGCTTATGGGAAAACTTTTATGGTCGCTGTACGCCCATAAAAATAACAATGGCGTCCCTAATAATATACTGTTATGTATATTTTGTATTAGAACAAAAATATTATTAGGTTACTTGTAACAAAAGGGTACTTCAATATGTTTTTATGACGCAAAAGATGGATCTTTGTTAATGTAATTTTGATATCAACGCAAAACATTTCACTGCAGACATAATTTTATTATTAGGCGGATAAGGGCCATAATCCGTTACAGGACGCCATAATGACTGATGGATGTCACAAATTAATAGATATTTGAAAATTATAAAAAGACGAGCTATAACACATCAAGATGTGCCTGGGCAAACCACGTATCCAGAAATAATTCTGCTTGATTAGTTTAGAAGTATGAGATGATCGCGAAGCGTAGCAGAGCGGTCGTGTCAGACTTCGTGGTTATTTTTTTTTTAAAACAATGTGAAAATCCTTTCTATCCAGAAACAATTCAAGCACAATTGCGGTCTGCCCGGGCACATTTCGATGTGCTGTAACATCGGCTTTGGCCCGTAATATAGACATACTTAGATTTTTAATTCCGTGGAATTCTGACGTTTCTTGGTGTTACCAAACGATAAAAATTCTCCCACAAGAAAGGAATGAAGTTTCAATAACGTAAAAAATCGTATCTATGGTTTCTAGGTTTTAATATGTATAATCGTAATTTTGTAAATAAATCTTGATAATTATAAAATTATTTAATAACTTTAATACTAGTAACTATCAATGTCGAAACTAAATATTAGTTGAGGAGAAACATAAATGATGACAGGTATCATTGTAACTTCGGGCATGTATAACAAACCTTTTTTACAAAAAATAAAGATATTACTTTTGTTTTTTCGTACTTTTGTCATATAACGATGGTTGAATCACAAGTCAATAAAGAAAATAAAATTAATATGGTATAAGATAATTATATTTATAGTGTGTATACAAGAAATAATATAGAATACTTATACATTATATTAATATATATATATATATATATATACTAATATAATACAGAGGTAAAATTGTGTGTTTGTATGTTGGGGGTAATCTCTGGAACTACTGAACCGATTTCAAAAATTCTTTCACAAATAGGAAGCTACATTATCCGTGTCTAATATAGGATATATATTATTTTGAAATTTTGAAAAAGAAAAAACTTATAAACCGAAGCGAAGCGAGGGTGGGTCGCTAGTATATAATAAAATTGTAAAAAAAGCCGTCCGTATATGTAATATTTTTCGAAAAAAATCATTGAAGTGTACGATGCAGAAGCCAAAACAGCTACTTTTAGAATTTTTGTCTGTCTGTCTAAACGCGCATCACGCAAACACTACTAGACAGAATTTAATGAAACTTAGCACAGTTATAGCTTATTATCTGGGTTAATATTTAAGGTTCTAAGGTTAAACAGTTCCCACGGGAATCACTATCGTTCACGCGAATGAATTCGCTGGCACCGCTAGTAAAATCTATGCATACATAATTGTAACAAAGCGCCGGTACCACAAGCACTGAGCAACTACATCCCTCTTGACCAGCGTGGACTTATAAGGCCATACATCCCTCATGTATAATACAAGCCAATGTGCATGAAAAGACCTATGTCCAGCAGTGGGATAAAAGAGTTATTATATTAATTGAGTATTAACATTGTAATATTCATGTCTTTGAATCTTGAATTACCTACCCATAATAATAAAATGGAGAACATATTGAACTTACATAAAAAAACTGGTCCATTTCTTAAAAAACCGGTGTCGCAATATGCTGTCGTAAAAAAAATATGTCGTAACAACACAAAGTACGGGAAAAAGGCAGAAGAAAGAATGTAATGCGATTACTGGTGGCCATTTTGTTAATGCAGATGCATAGAGTACGAGGAAAGTACGGAGCTGGAAAGCGTAGCGAGGCGCGTAGCCGCTACAACCGCTACGAGATTACGTATGTGCTACGAGTAGAGTTAGTAAATCGAATTTATTGAATTAAACCGCTGCAGTTAGCTACTATGTGATATATTGTATAATTATTTGTTATTATGTGGATAAAATAAAAAAAGAACACGGACTGTTTTGTTTACTATAAACTAAACATTTTGTTTTAAATTGTTTTTTTTTATAAAACATACTGAATATACTGAAATCTTTCTTTACGTCTGGCTCGCTATTTTTCTAGATTTGCCTGTGAATATTTAGTAAAGCCATTTAGTGTGGAGTAGCAAGACTTCCAAAACCCTTTAACGCGCGTACTACCATAAACTTGAATAGTTTATTTGCTGAGCCTTCATTGCAATCGTGAAACAATCTAAGAGTTCCCCTAGTCGATTAATTATATTGTGCACTTTTACGGACTGCGAAATATTTTTGATCGTTTAGAGAGCGTATTGAAATTGTAATATTATTGTGTAATTATATTATTGTACAGTTTTATTGTAGGTAGTTCTGTGAAATAATTTTAGCATGGTCGTACCAGGAAGCATGTACTAGAGGTCTATACGCTTATGCCACTACAGTTGACTGTAACTCAATGACCCTGAACACAATTAGGTTCATTTAAGCGTCAAATCAAGAGACAACTCGGGCCCCCTTACGAATGCGGAGGAAAGTGTTCAGGACGGTGTCCCCTTCAGTGGGATCAACTCTGCCCGGACACGAGGGTAGCCACTAACTGCCGTAGGACTCTTCTAGCTTACTAAAAGAATCCTATTCTACCAGGTACTAGCTCACCGCCAATATTGCTCTAGTGGAAAATCCGGCAAACAACCAGCATAGGCGCCAGCTTAAGGCTTACTTACACAAGATGAATTTCTCGAATGTTACGTACGGAATATTGTAGACACTACATACAATTATTGCCTACAACTGTTCACATTATGATAAAAATTCAATGATAACAGTTGTTTATACTAAGCTTTTGACCGATGTTTGAGAAACTCGCGTTCGAGAAACTCTCCTTGTGTAAATGAGCCATTAGGAAACCCCTCAAAGTGATGCGCCCATACCAGACACTAATAAAAAATGTTTTAAATGTTTGAATGGGTTTCAATTCAACCCATTACAAACACGCCTCCCCTTCTTTCGTAGATATGGAAATAATTCTCATAGACCGAACACCGACCGTAACCGGAAGTACCTGGCATCGTGTCCGGTGCCGCAGAGCAATTAGCTACCGTTTCCGATATCGGCGCCGGCACAACGTACAGGAAATGGTGTGAATCGAGGCGAGTTGCGAACATTTATTTACTCCTACCGTGCGTTTCGAATGTGAAGTGAATCCACAAATAAAAACAACGTTTTTTTGCAGACTCGATTTATACGAAGTTCTTGTTTTTTCTGTGAGTCCATTTATTATTAATTATATCTCAAATGAAAATTTAAGTGACTAAAATGATTTATTCAGACATGATTTTCGGCTTTCTCCTGTCATTACACTGTTCACTTTATTTCATCTTTACAAATTTAATTTAAACGAAGATGGACGTTAATATAAATATTAATATCAATATTTATAACACTGGCCACGTTACCCCTCTCTCACAGACCTTGAAATGTAGGTACTACATTTCCCACTTTAGCCAATTCCCCAATTTAAGTAAGTGTTTTGGTAGTGAGTGAGATATGCTCGGACATTCCCATCCCATCTTATCTTATGCCACTCCATTTTCCCAACCCTTCCTCCAAATCCATTCCTCTAAATCTCCAAAGGTAGGCGCGCATCTGTGGGCGTGCTAATGTTTGTCATTCTGGACTGATGTTGGCATGTACCGCAGATGTCTATGGGTTACTCACGATTTAGTATTTGTTTATTATAGACGATATTTGGGTCCAGTTACATGAACCGCGGTCGCGGCAACACTGCGGAGCGGGTGAGTGAAGGTGTTGTTGCTATTTACAGACAAATCTGTCTACCCTCCGTCGTGTTAGTTTTCGATCCACCTACCCACACTCAACTTGTTTATGTTGATTAAGTTTCTTGCACACTATACTAACAATATCACCACACCACGTGAGTTTGAAAACGCATCTATTTTTCTGGGTTTGCAAAGTACTGGGTCCCATGTACAAGCCAACTTAAGTCCACCCTTGCGATTGAAATTTCGTCATTTTTTAATTTCTATTTTCTCTGGATTTCTATTTTTTAAAGTCTGGACTGATATTAGTATTTATTGCGGATGGTCATGGGCGACAGTATCCACTTATCATCAGATAAACCTTCAGCTTGTCTGCCGCCTTCTTCCATAAATAAAATAAAACTAGCGGTGCCTGCGACTTCGTTCGCGTGAACTTGTGATTCCCGGAACTTTATAATCGATCTGATTAAAAAGTATCCTAAATAACACATCCTTAACCTGACACATGCGAAAACTATGCCAAGTTTCATTAAAATCCGTCCAGTGGTTTTTACGTGATGTGCATTGAGATAGACAGACAGATGAGACAAAAATTTCCAAAAAATGTTGTTTTGGACACTGTCATGCGCACTTCACACTTTTTTGTTAAACGTATTACGTTTTACGATTACGATTTTATTATATGAATAAATAATATAATAGAAGTTATGTTTAAAACGATACTAATTCTTTAATCGGGATCCCAGCAGACGAAGCTATGGTCAAAGGGCTAGTTTAATATAAATTAAAAATGGTGAATATTCTATTTGCATACTTTGCAAACAATTTAAAACATTCAACGGCGAAGCACTCAACGTATTTTCCGGCCGGCGCTAAAAAACTCGCTAAACAACTCTTTTTTTCTCAATTTCCGAACGTAACGCGGTTTTCTGCTCATTCCGCTTTAAATATAGAGTATTGGGAATTACAAAAGGGAAAGGAATTGAAAACCAATGTTTTCTTTTAGGAAAAAAAAAAACATGTAGCGGACAGATAGATATATTTTCGCAGAACCGACAACAAAAAGTAAGTATGAAGAAGATTCCTCTAATTGAGACGATGACGATGTAATGTATTAGCAAATATAGCTGGAATTGTTTCCACTGGATGGGATCGGATTAGACGCGAAGGAAAACTAGCTTTACTCTCGAAACATAATGGCTAAATTCTTGTGGCCTTAGTGGCCTTTCAAGAGTCAACGATCGTGTTTAATTTAGGTCGAGCGCAGAAGGCGCTCGGCCAGGAACAAAATGTGTGTTGCAATGAGCCTAAGGGCTCCCCTGCCGGTAAACCGGCGGAAGGAACGGACCTCGGCTTAGGGCGTTGCATTGGGGGAATACCGCGGGATCGCGAGTCTGTGAGAAGCGCCCAGGTACGTGCCGATACCTGGTATCGGTGTGTTGACGGTGTAGCGAGGGGGACGTCTACGTCTCCGCCGACGGGGACGGTGTATCTGTGTAGTTTTCATAGGTACTACTGCAGGGCCTTCTGTAGGGGGACTGTACCCTGCAGTGGGACGTTAGGGCAGAGTAAACCACTAGGGGGTTCTGGGCTATAATTCACCATGCGGTCTCAGTACGTGTTGCTGAATACACATGCTCAATTTTGTTTCTTTTATTTCCTACAGATTTCCTCACTATGTTTTCCTTCACTATTATTATAAATATTTCCAAAACTATGACTGTGTTAACTTTTGAAAATACCAAAAAAAAAACACGCTTATACACACCAACGTTGGATAAGACTTAAAGCTCCACAAACTTGTCTAAACACTTTTTTCTAAAACGTACGGAAAATATCTCCCGTCCGACTGGCGCTGCCATCTATTTTTTTGACAGACCATATCCGTCGCATCTTAGTATTGATAATAACCTATGTAGACTCCTCCAATGCAGACTATTTACGAGAAGACGTAGCTTTGGACGCCTCGGTTCAGGGGAAATGTAGCCGGTTGAAAAGAGCGGAAAATCTTGTGAAGTGGCTAATTTTAGGATAGGCCTGTATTCCAAAGTGATTTATCATACCATACTATCAATTTCAACTTCCCGAGGCTTCCTACCACACACGATGCTCGGGTCTTTTCATCCAGCCACCAGCACCGAACTTCTTCAAGTCATCGGTGGTATGTTATTAATAATTATCAATCAAGAAAGCAGTATTAATGGCTATCTAATATGCAGGAATTTTATGCAATAGGCATAACCATATTTTTCCAGTTTTCCGACGCACTGCAGCTAGCTGCACGGTGTTTACATTAGATAGCGCTGTCGGATGTCGACACAAAATGATTTACACGGATGCACCACGCAGGGAAATAACGCTTTTTGGAACTACACTCAATATACAGTAAATCTATGTCAACCTTCACGTGTAGTAATAATAAAAATGTTTTAGAGGAATATATCTTTTTGCCACATATTTCAATGTTTAAAATTTTTTTTATTGGAAGGCGACAAATGATGGTACCTGGTGGTAATTGGATACTATATCCATATCCATATATGATCCGCGATACATGTCAACTTCAGAATGATAAGCGTTGGCACGCCCCCGGGTGCACTGCCTATTTTGGAGATACAGAAATGGATTTGCAAAAGGGGTTGGGAAAATGGCGAGGGAATACGTATTATTTTTGAGTAGAGGGTCACACCACAAATTGCTAACATGCAAAAATCCGTGCACATTCTGCGTGCAGTGTGTCAACATTGTGTCTACATTGCTATTGTAATAATAATTTAAATTTAAATATTTTTTTAGGTCTTGGATTCATGGACCCCGAGCTAGAATCAACCTATTGCAAAAGTACGTCCGCCACAGTGGTGGAAACTAGCGCAAACTGCTCTTAGATTTACTGGGTTTAAGTAGTTTAATATTAATATCGACTATTAATTCTGTCCAAAGTTCTCAACTTCGGCAATTATATGTTAAAGAGAACACAAATTCGCCTTTATGCTGTTCAATATGCAAATCTGCATATAAGTATATACCTTGAATATGTAACACAGCACAATCTATTGTTCATTAAACATGTCAGTTTTAAATACGTGACATTATCTGAGGAATGGAATCTTATTCATTTATTAATTAATTAAATTAATTAATAAATTAATTATTCATTTAATTAATTAAATTATTATTAATTAATTATTAATTATTAATAATCATTTATTAATAATTATTAATTATTAATAATTGAATAGAGTGACAAAAGACTGACTAAATGCTTTGAAGGCATTATCTCCCAGTCAGCCTTTGAGCTATTCAGAGATGGTGCGGTAGATGCAATAACAATAAAAACAAATCTTATTATCAATAAATAATCTTATTAGTTAGGGTCTTATTGTCGGTTTATTACTTTCCCAGATGTTAAGACTTTAGTTTAAAAAGTATATATATAGGTATATTAAAATCTTAGTTATTAAATTTTTCAAATCAAATCATTTTATTGTGGACCATAGATTATAAAGTTGTCATTATTAAAATCTATATAGCCCAGCTATGTCCCGTCCCGCCCTAAGGGCATACAATAATTCTAATTATATATTACAAGTAAACAACAATCTTACATCAAAAGTTTTACAAAAATGTCAACAATTTATATTTTACATTATTTATTTATTATTATTATTATTTATCTACATTTGTTTATTATATAATAATTATTATCGTTCATCACTATTTATTCATGTATCCTTTTTTATTTTTTATACCGTCACTCAAATCGTCATTTAGGATATAAAAACATTTGTCAACAAGAAATGCGTACAACGTTTTATATATTTGTGGCGCCTTCTAAAATACACTTCCACGCATTTGTATATTAATATTTAATACTTAGATTTAATATTTAGTTTGAAAGTGTATAGATAATATTGCTTTATCGTAATAATCAGATTTTAGATTTTAGTGGTATTTAATCGAGGTTTTCAAGAGAAACTTTCCGGTTTTTGGTCCCGCGATATATAAATATTTATGCACTGTTATATTAAATAAACTGTAAACCGTAACTAGCCCTTTTATCATTCACTTCTGGGCGTGGGCCTACCCATGCACATTATCTCGTGTATGAGGGCACATTATCTGACCAAGCGGTTTGGCGAGTTTGCTCTTTTAGAGATGGTGTGTAAGTAATTAGAATTACTTAAGTCATTAACTCTATCTACATTACTCTATTACTCTACAATATCTAATTAAGTATTATATTAAATTATGAATCAACGTAATATCAACGTACTTTGATACAAGTGAAAGCTGCGCACGATGTATCGCCTCAGTTGTTTCTAGGACAAATAAATCAGAACTTTTTTAACGAAAGCTATACCTACCTGCCTTTGAGCCTACCGACACGACCACCAAACAAGTTTTCAAACCAAAATATTTGCCTAAAGCCCAACGATTCAAACTCAAAAAGCCAGGAAAACGTTGCGATAGTGTTTCGAAAACACGCAGAAATAAATTTTCATTCGTATGAAATAACTCCGGTTTTTTTCGAAACGCAGGTGTGTTTCGAATGTTGCAAAATTTAGTGATGCATTGCGGCCATATTTGCTATATAGCTGAAACTATTTTGGCGTTCCTTCGTTGAAAAACTCAAAAGGAAATACTAAAAAAACAAATGAAAATCTCAATTTCTTCTTTCAGTTTCTCAATATTGTTATGTGGTCAATATACCAACAAACCACTATCGACGGTCAAAAGTCCATTTTTCTGTTTTACTGCAAATTTTCCACTACAACGATCCATTTACACCGTATTACACAATCGACACAGCGCTTTGTCACGTAATCTATGCGGACACGCATCTATAAATCTTTTACGTACTCCATATATTCGAAGAGCGGACAGCAAAATGATATAATGCGGAATTTCGATATTCACTTTATACAATAATGTAATTTTTTTACAGCATTTAATGCGTTAGTATTATGATAAACCATATTAACCCTCAACTGTCCAACAGATGTGTTTGTATATCGGGCCGTGTGGCTTCTTTGAGGATAGCACCACCTCATTTGTTCCCGTGCGTGTGGTAAAAGGCTACTAAGAGCTAACAAAGCCACTCCCACAAGCCCTGAAGAATCATACCACCTGTATCAGAATGTACTTACCAACCCTCTTGGTCAATGTAGCGTTTTGAGGCCATACAACCATAATACACAATACAATGTGCATGACGAGGCTCGTGTGGAGGAGGAGGGAGGGATACGGTGGATTTGTTCTAAGTCGACTGACATCAGATGGCTGGAATATGGCGTACTGAAGTAACCTCAACGAAAAAAGAAACCATGAATTAAATGTACATTGTATGTATATACGTTTTCTCTCACTAAATTTCCACCATACAGTTTTAAAATAATAACATGTTTTTTCTGTTCCGACCAATGTCTCTATTTCACGGGTCTGCTGGAAGAGATCTCCACGGGAGATAAGGTTACCTTTTGTACATCTTCTCTTATTTAATGTTGCATAAACTAGGTTTCTGAAACTACCCCAACGAATTCCCGACTATGCTAAAGGGAAGAGGTAAGTACTAACTCCAACCCCGCGGCACCATGTTGTGGGTTATGAGCTGGTTCGGTAATATTCTCACTACACAGACACCACTATTTTCGATTTTAGTTGATGTATCGAGTTTAAGCGTAACGACCGCACTCGCGGACGGACATCGAACTGTCAGTGTTGCCAAGTTTGGCGGAATAGGACGAGGCGGGAAGAAAGGCACATAGTCGCTTTTCTAACATTTAATCATATATAGCAATATTGTTTTGTGTATACAATAAAATATCTTATATATTTTATATATAAATGACTTGATTAGATATTTGTTATATTAATCTATTTTTTTCTACATGTATGCCAATGGTGAAATTAGCACATTCTGCCAGTGTCAAGTTTTCTTCATAATAAATAATTTGAAATTCTAAATCGCATCATGTCATCATGTTTATATTTTTTCGCCACTTCAACTTCACATTTTTTAAATAACAACGCCTTGGATACCACTTCCTTCCAGTCTAAATCCTGCAATGTTGTTATAATAGATAATTTATTAAGTGCTAGTTAGCACTGATACATGAATCATATTGTATTTAGTGAACCATATGTAGAATATTAGTCTCTGGTTGTTAAGTAGGAAATAAGATTGTCTATTGTTCACGTTCTCTTTCTTTTGTGACATGAAAATAAACAGAAGTGATTTCAATTTATTGTTTTCGTCAACAACCTATTTTTCATTTCCACTGCAGAACAAAGCTGGTGCGACCGCCACACTCAAAGAATACCTGCTCTCACAAAAACTCAGCAGTAGTTTTTGGATTTAAGCGACAGTTATATTTTTTTTTATAAAACAACGATTTGTGTCCTAATTTAAGTAACTCAATATGATCGTATTGAGTTGTATTTTTATATGCTACTATTAACCCTTTAACAAACCACCCAAGGTTTGGTATATAATATTTTTATACCATGAAATTTTTCAAAAGGAATCCTTTTACGTGTGTATTCAGCAGGCTAAACCTCCGCTTCAAAGGCTGGCCTCTCAAAGGAATTCTATAAATTTTCTAAAAAAAACCTGTAGCAGTTTCAGAGAAAACTTATTAACGTTCTCAAAGGAAGTCACATTGTTTTCAGGATTTAAGTCGGTCAAATTGCACGTAATGGAATGTTGTGATCCTTTAGGTAGATTTTTAAGTTACTTAATTTTGATTTTGAAGTCTATGCAACGTGTCACCGAAATAATACAAAACCTAAGACACGTCAACTAATATAAAATATAAGGCTTGTATTTAAAACGCTTACCAGAATAATTCCAAATCACTACTTACCAAAACGGGTAAATGCTCACCAAATTGGGTTCACAAATTGTTTCTTTGTGGGAAGAAATTTCGCGGTTTAAAAAAGATAACCACGACCTAACCTAACCTAAACGAGCCAAATCGTTTCTGGGTAGAAAAGAATTTCGCGCCTATTTTAGTATGCCAATATTTGGTTAGCATTTATTCATTTTGGGAAGCAAAAAAAATTATTATAGCGTAAATCTAATGCTCGCTTACATCCCCTCGCGTCCAATGGTTCCCTGTAAGAGACCAAGCTTTTGTTAACTTATATATTTAAACTCAATTTGTATCACTTCCACTGTATTCTTTGGTGTACAGTAAAGTGTACTTACATATTAAATATATGTTTTATTTGTATTTAATCTTCAGCCTCAAGAAATAAATAACAAAACATGCTTTCTTATGGACATAGGCTGTCTTCCACTGTACCTCCCAGCTTCGACTAGATCCCACATAATATTTGATATCTACGTGGACTGCACCGATATATCGATTCGTCTTCAGGGCAGACTAATTGAATTATGGCGTACGTGCAGCCGAGTGTCTGTGTCCGATATCGAATTGTTCATTATTTCTGCACGAGCTGTTGTAATTGGATTCGCTTAAATAGACAAAAATAAACATCTAAACTGATTAGTATTGGTATTAAGATAGATAAAAGTTCTGCACACCAAGAACAAAACAAAACAACAATAGACATTGTAGACATAAAAATGCACAAAGGGAGGCCTTATCGTTAAAAGCTATCTCTGCCAGACAACCTTTGGGTAAAGAGAAAATAAATATTTTGATCACAGGTAGATGGTGTACAGTATACATAATTACGTAATGTACCACATACGATATACATATATATATATATCTTAAGTCTTTACACAATATACATATCGTAGTTTAATTTTTAATAGAAGCAGTGCGATAACTAGAATAAAAGGAAAAGTGGTAATACAGGTGATGAAAGAAATGAAGAAAGATATATCTTTCTAATTTATAAATTTTATGATTCTTTTCTAATTATTTATAAATCATACTATAAAAAAGAAAGAATATTAAAAGAGATAACTGGAATTAAATAACAAAAGAAAAGTGAAACTGGAACATAATATGTCAGTTATTTACGAGTTTAGCTGGTGAACCTTTAAAATTTTTCCAAAATTCGAAATTGATCTACGAGATTTTATTTAGAACGAAACTAAAATGTTTATATGAAATATACAGATTCCAGCAGTAACTAAGGACGCGACGGCTTCGTAATTTCATTCCTTCGTGCATGATTGCACCTCTATTCGTGCTTCAATACTATATTTGCTATTGGAGTCAATATTGAGTTGGAAACTCAATAAGACAAAGCAGATGTTACTTGTCTACGTCATAAAGTTGTAGGCGACGCTGTGAAGGCTGTTATCCAGTAAAAGATATACTTAAACTAAAGTTTCAGGTGTGAACTTTGCTATAAAACGAGCTTACGAGATCAGTAAGCTTACAAACAGATCTCCAATAAGGTTGTTGACGCAATTAATTGGAATTTGAACTTTATGAGGTCGAGCTACTTCATATAGCTAAGCTGATAAGGGCGCAAGGGTCCCAGGGAACACACACTGCACTTTCTAAGCACTGCACTGGCATCATATTTTATGTGAATTTATGTCGCCGAGCACACTATTCGACGCGAGCATAGATCGTACCTCTTTTTTGAGTAGCTTTTATTTTTATTTTTTAAACTGCCGGTCAGACCTTTACTGGTGTGGAAGCCGGCTCATTTAAGGAGCTGATGCCGTGCCGAAACAAATCGGTTCAGTAGAATTCTCGCCACCAAAGAAGTCTCAAAATAAATATTTTATGTCCGTTTATAATTTACTTTACAACTGGCGCCTACCAACGATGTTTTTTATAGTTACAGAGGCCGAACTCGAATAAACCGGTGACCCTCACAGTGTCACCAGTATAGCTCAACACTGTGTCACAGCCCTAATAACCTATAACATTATAGCCGTACAAATGGATGTTCAGTGCTTGAAAGTGTGCAGCACGAGTCAGATACAATGTTGAGTTGTTATGGAATATCGATTTTGTGCCCGTAATACGTGTCTGAGACTGAGATTACTGTATCGTGAATTTAATAGTTGACTTCATTCATGTGCCGTGGGTGTCCTAAAAGGAACTACACCACCTCTAAAAGAGTGGACTCGCCAACCCGCTTGGCCAGTGTGGCATTTTAAAGCCATATATCTCTCATACAGTAGATACTTTTCTTCACGAGTACCCTTTATTTTCAACTTTACAAAACAAGACAACTACATACGAAAACGCCAAAGACCCAGTTAGAGACAAACACACTTGACCGGCAATCGCTTAAAATACTCGACAAAGTAAACAGCTTCTCTAAATAGAGACAGCCGCATTAAATGCAGTAAGTACATGTACACACACAACGGTTTATGTCCGCTTAATGTCTACTGAGAACCCGCTTTATGCCCATCAAACAAGCGGTTTCATTTTAAAATTCAAATGTGTGGTTTCGGAACTCTTCTTTCTGTGTGTGCGAATCTATTGCATGATTGGTCCTCACTTTACCTATTAAAATGCTGTTTTATATAGATAAAATCTTTTTGTTTTGTATGAAAATTATATTATTTCGTTAATAGAACTATTTTCCATTATTATCAATGCACTTTTGCCATTTTAATGGAAGTTGATGCCTTTGCTATAAAACTCATGGGGACGAAAATTGATGAATTCTCTGAAGGTGCTTTTCACTGCCTCATCGGAGATGAATTTTTTCCTGTGTAAAAAGTTATCCAAATTACGAAAGAAATGTAAATCAGTAGGGGCATGGTCTGGCGAGTGCGGTGGGTGACAGAGAGATACCAGTCGAAGCTCCTATAACTTTGAGACTGTCTGTCGTGTAGTGTGTGAGCGAGCGTTATCATGGCGAAGCAGTGCACTAGAACGATTGACCAGACTCAGTTGTTTGATAGCGAGCTTGTCAATCATCGTTAGCAGTTCTTCACGTTCTCAAGAAGCTATAGTGGATAATACCGGCACAGAATCACCATTTAGTCACCATGAGCTTCTTTTGACTCCGTTTACGATTGGGACATTGTTTGGCTGTGTCTTCTGGGTTCAACCATTGTGACAAACGTTTACGATTACCATACAGGATCCATTTCTCAACACAAGTGACAATACGATTCAGAATCCCTTCATTTTTGTGCCGGTTCAGCAAAGTAAGGCAAGCTTCGACGCGTGTTTACAGCTGACTGTCATTAAGCTCACGCGGTACCCACTTCCTGAGCATCTTCACTTTCCCGAGTAGACGCATATAAATCAATATCGTTTTGTCACTTACGCCAAAGGCTGCTGCTAACTCAGAATTGGTGGTTTGAAATGAATCCGTTTCCATTATTGCTTGAAAAATCGTCATTATCGACTTTAGTCTCCGGTCGTCCACGGAGCTTGTCCTTGAAGTCGAAATTTCCAGAACGGAAACCGTCAAACCAAAAACGCACCGAACGTATCTTTGCGGTGTTGGGTCGTTGATATTGCGTGCAGTCTGCTGCGTTGTTGCCACGACGGAACTCATGTTCGGAAATAACGCGAATTTTTAATTATTCCATGGTCGCAAACACAACGAAAAGCCAAAAAGTCGTTTGACGGAAATACAAATTAATAACTGACTTAAAAAAGAATGTCACTTGAAAAGCTTTAAATTGAAATTAATTTGAATTTGGAATTCCAAGCCAAACGCAAGATAACCAAGTTCAAAGTAGCCACTATGAACAAACAGCAATTTCATAGATAGGTAAGGCCGTAATATAATACGCTAGTTGTCTGTAATTGAAATCGATATGTTTTACAACTTATTCGACAATTAGATGAAACCATTTTTTTCAAATTAATAAAAATTAGATGGATATGAGCTTGAGAACATTTGAGGTAGGAATCTATGCCTGTCTTAGCCACATGCGCGGAAATGTTATAGTACTAATGCCTTTTCAAACTTGAGACTCCTATGAATGCCCCTTCATACAGTATTGCGCGCCCGCATACCCCCTGGTGTTGCAGGTGTCCATGGGCGGCGGTAACACTTACCATCACGTGGGACCGCCTGCTCGTCCGCCCACTAGTCTATAAAAAAAAAAAAGTAATGTTTAAAGGTATTATAATATTTTGGAAAAATCTATGATCCGCTTATCAATACCTAACTGTCTGATTTTACCAACTATCAAGTCGCAGTGTTCATATATAGTCATGGAAACGACTGATTTATATAAAAAAAGGGTCACATGCCCTTGCGCGCATTAGAATAACGCCCGCAAAGCGCTCTTTTTAAAACGCCAGGTACACACCTGTCTTTAAACACCAGTATCAAATGCAGTAAGGCGCTCTGACGTTCCAAATGCACATACAAATGGAGACTTCATATCGGCTGAAACTTCTACGTAATTGCTTCTATAAAGGTTGATACTGACTGGTAAACTGTGAATGAACGAATGAATGAAAATTCTTTTTATTCCTATATACACAATAGAAAATATATAGAAGATTTACTGGTCATTTTGTTAAAAAAACATTATATTTTCTCTATTATTCTTTTTTGGGAGGTTTTCGTGTCTGTAATACCGTAATTTTCAAATATTCTCAAACAATATAAATGAAATAAAGCTAACACACAACTTGTGACGTGTAAATTCAATTTTTTTCAAGTTTTATACTACAGCTTAGCACTATAAGAATGATTATTGAGTATTCTTATTTGTAGTTTATTCACGAACCCAACATAAAACTCATCTCACGAATAGTGCTGCAATAATTAAATACCGCTGACATGATAGCACCGTCGAGGGTCACATTAAACTCGAGTTGCAGCAGCATAAACAGAAGTGGCAAATTGAACATTGCATGTAGATATTTATATATACTCATTATATAGAAGCTACGGTCAGTCGCACGTATCAAAAGTTTATGCACAATGTAAATAAACTTCATGCAAATACAAGAAATGTTGCGGTGCACGCACGCATACGAGTACGCAATGTTAACGGCGAGGCGACGCTACAACGCTACATAAGAAATCCTAAGCGCGAATAAATTGGCACTTCTCGGTCTTAGAATTAGTTTGAGTTGTGTTTACAGCTTATGCAGTCTAGTTTCCAACCACTCAGTTTAATTGAAGAAAAGGAACATCTATTTATTTGGTCTATATTTTTTCGCGTCCGCCTTAGAAAAACGATTATATAATATACAGACCTATGCAGAATTGTACTCCACTGCTTGCTTTAATGAAAAATCATTCTTTTAATTTCCAGTTCATTCCTTATGGAAAAGAATAAAAATGAAACAAGGAAAAAAATACAATTGCCATAAACCTGTTTGTAAAGTATTATATTAAATTGTTTACTTTTTCAAGTCGCTTCGAAATAAATCAACTGTGCCACCATGAACTTCGTGTTCATGGCTGTAGACTGGAGAAAAGCTTCAAGGATTTACATAGAAAATGTGAGTGGAGGTTAAAACTACAGTACATGAAATAATCAGTATCTATACCTTCAAGCAAATGCTCATAATGCGTCTTGCTCACAGATTTACAGATTAGGGGGCGTTTTGAATTTCTTGCAATTCATGAGAACTAACAATGGGAGATTTATACCCGATAGCAGCCTATAACGTCGCACTAAAAGGCACAGGGTATTCACAAAAAATACCCCTGTAACTGATTACTCATTAACCGATGGACCTGAGTTCATAATTAATCACGTTCTCTTAATTCGGATTAGTAAACATTTTTTTAACCATTTTTTTAACCTTCTTCGCGCTGAACTCCTACTTCGCGTGCCGTCCGTTCAGTTCGACTATGTAGCTAGCAAGTCGTTGTTCCAAATGACAAAAATGCTAATAATCAATATGTAAAAATTTATCAAAAGCGGTGAACTGAGCCCAAGGAAATGTTTCTTTACATAGGTGAGTAGTTTTCCATTACTAATATTTACTCCTTTACACTTGGTTTCCATACTATTTACTCATGTCGTGGCACGCTTGGTTTTTGGTTTCCATACAATTTACTCAACGTGGCACGCTTAGTTTCCATACTATTTACTCATGAGGTGGCACGCTTGGTTTCCATACAATTTCACTAAGTGGCATCGTCTATCTAGATATGTCTATGTCTCAATCGGATGTACCGATAAATAACTATTTCGAGAATAGCGTCGAGTTGCACTACTGTTCGTGTTATGTACCTACTATGTTGAAACGTACTTTAAAATGTGCTAAAACCCCCCTAAAACGGATTTAACACCAGAGCCGTTAAAAGTGAGTGTACTTTTGAAGTTTCCAACAATATTCGTTTGTAATGGTGATGAACAGTCGAAATTTTAATGACTTTTGATGAGTTACTTAAGGTTTTCGGAGAATTGATTGTTCGTAAATTTTGACTGAATACTTCGAAATAAATTCTAAATATAACTATAATATAATGTAATAATTGGAAATAGAAGTCCGCAATTTCACTTGCCTCCTTTGCGGTTCCTTGGTGCAGTGCACAAGAACGGCGCGAAAGCAGTTGTCAAGTGAATTCGGACGTCATATTTTTTTGCAAATAACAGCCGATGAGCAACTAAAATTATTTTTCACTTAATTTTCCTTCTTGTTGTTTGTGGTTAACATCTTGTTTCCTTAGCTTTCACAATTAACAAACATATATTTAGATAGTTTTAGGTAGGTAAAAACAAAAAAAAAAGACCATTAAACTTAAAAAAATATTGTAACCTTTTGAAAATAAAAAAATTCAAATCCCCACCGAAAGGGGATGCGAATTTTGTTGGCTAGAGAACGATCTAAGCCACATACTTAATTCTAAAATATTGACCAATAAAACGTTCGCATGATTACAAACTTTTTTTACGTTTCTAAAGAAGTTATCAGGCTGATCTTAAAGTTAATTTTCATTACTCTAATTAATTAAATAGGTTTGTTCTACAATGTAATATTTGCAGATGGTGCTTCCTAACCGCTTATTGAATATATTGATAATGAGCTGCAAGGAAGCTTAGCTTGTATTTGAGCAAACTATCTATTGGCCAATACTTTACAGTCTATGATGTCTTATTGACGTAACGATAACGATTCTAAGTCCTTGTATGACGTGTCTGAGTTAAGAGTTCGACCCCCCTATAGGGTTGTCATATGCGAAATTCGGACAGAATTTTTTATTTTGAGAAACATTCGGGACATTTTCATCGCAGGCACATATTAAACATGTTTCCATATTAATCTAAGTAGCGGTTAAAACTAGAATCGTGACTTCATGAATGTAGACGTTAGCGTGTGTGGTCACCTTGATTCCCGTAGGAATGTTATTATCAATCTACATAAAAATTACTCTAAACGTTAACTATGTATATTAGTTATAATTATGCCAAGTTTCATTGAAATCCGTCCCGTATTTTTTGCGTAATGGGCATTCAGACAGACAGTGAGACAAAATTTCCAAAAATAATTATGTTAATACGCAAGTCGCAACGAACCTACTGGATTATGGCCCGACAAGCCACTCCGTAATTAATAGCAGGTGCCCTGAATTGTCTAGAGAGGCACTAGTGCCTGCAGTTTCAATGCTCGGCAGAAGTCCGAACAAAACCAAAATAATCGAATACAATTGGGACATACAAATTCAAACATCTGACAACCCTAGACCAACAAGACCCTATCTTTTGTTTTAAAGACTTTTACACCAGGGACGCATTCGAGTGCGAGGGGAGAGCCGACCAGAATTACAACCTACGTTTATCTGTTATGACCCGTGCAATCTGAGGGGGAGTTGGGGTTTTATGCACGTGATCTATGGGAATGGCCTGCAGTTTAGCTGAATTTGAAGGTACGCCGAAATTAGGGGATATCTCTGTTGTTTTTGGAGAATCCTGCGCGGTGGACATTCTTTCTTATAGCTTTTATTACTACGATTATGACGTCCTCATTATTGTACTAATTTCAAGATGGGACATTATATTATCCATCACCGTTTATGAGAGCAACTTTTCCTTGCGAAAGTAAGTCGAATGACGGATAAAAAACCAAAATCTTTACGGGGAGATGATTGTAATAGTACAAGTATAACACTATACTTTCACGATGCATAGCGTCCTACTGTATTATACTCGTATTATACGGTGCATATTTCTTTGTATACTGTGAAAACCAGTACATCTTGAAAAATGCAATAAGATGAAATGGGTTTGATTTAACCGTTCGGTGTTTTGTTAGAATTTTTAATCTGCGATATTACCTAATATATTGCTAAGCGAAAACGAACAGCTATTTTTTTATTATGAACTGCTCTAAAATTAAACGTTTGACAAAAACACAATCTTAGGGCTTAAAATACTCTTCATAGATATAGGTACTTTGAACTGTAGGTACATAATCATTTTTTGATCAGCTCTTAACAATTAAGGAAACAAAAATAAAAATATCTTAGACGACGATTGATTGAACGTTCATTGCTTTTTGATCAAATTTTTAATGGAAAAAATATATCGGAATACTTTGTTAAATCTCACTATACCTATATAATAGTTTTCTGCAAAAATGAATTAAAAATGCAATTGTTGAAAAGTAAACATAATCAAATTACAATAACAGAAGGAACACAATTCTTAACGCTAAAGGTTAGTAGGTAGGTATATTAATTGACTGTTCGCGGCCTAAACTTCACCTACGTCATCTCTCATATTAATGACCCACGTCAATCTAAATTCACTAGTATTTTTAATAAAATGACTTATCCGTAAATTTTCGAGATGGCCGGAATGTTAAAATAACCATTTATATAAAATTACGTCTGGTCACTATTTAAATGAGTCTGATCAATCAATCATTTATTCGGTACAATAATTAAATGGTATGCAGATTAGATATTCGAAATCAATGCAGTTTACTCATATATTAAAATTTAATTAAATCTATCAAATCGTGATAGAGTTGCCATCAAAATGTGTTAATAGAATAATTTTAATACTCGTGGAATTCTATTATTAAGTCAGTTAAATGTTTAAGCTGATTTCTAACTCTCATTAAAGAAATTAATTCACAGATCAAATAATTTGTTCCCTTAAAAATTCTGGGACACGTAAATTAACGTTTTTTTATAGAGAGAAGGGTGCAGACGACGTGGAATGGTTTTGGAAAAAGGGTTGGGAAAATAGGGAGGGTTGAGATGGGACTACCGAAACACGTACGTACATATTAGTCATAGAAACACGAAAATGTTTTATAGGTTATCGAAAATTATTCGATAGGTAAAAGTACAGGTCACAGCTTAATTAAACATTTTTTTTATTTCCCAATAAACAGCTAGTTGGTGAATGAAACGTTTAATAATAATTACAGACTTATAACACGCTTAGACGATAAATTTTTGACATACTTTGGCTGTAACCATATTTGGAAAGTAATTATAACAATTAATTTCCTTCTCCACAGACACTGAACAATTAAGTCGTAGATAAAATTAGAAATACATTGACTATATTAATGTATGTAACCATTAATGTAGTGAAACAACGGAACAAACACATTAATTATTAACCCACAAGACATTCAGTTAAGCGGCTAAGTACGAACTTCGCTTTCACGTACTTGTATTACAATAACACTTTCCCTAATGGCGCCTCTTAGGGAATAACCCTCCGACCTCCCACCGAAAAGGAACCTTCAGCCAATATAGAATTAGTGGAAGAACTATGATCATTTTACAGTGTGTAAAATTTGTTTTCGAACAGTAAAACCATAGATTTCATTGATAATTCTGATTTAAACGACATGACAATTTTACGTATTTTTTTGCAAAAACAACACTTTTAAATTTAAGTACTTGATGAAAACAAAATACCAAATTAATTTTTAAAATATGTTACATCTATATCTATACTTCTATACTAATATAATAAAGAGGTAAAATTGTGTAGGTATATTGGGGGTAATCTCTGGAACTGCTGAACCGATTTAAAAAATTCTTTCACAAATAGGTAGCTTCTTTTTTTCGTGTCTAAAATTGGCTATTTTGAAAAAAAATAGAAAAAAAACAGATAAACCGAAGCGAAGCGAGGGCGGGTCGCTAGTTTCATATAAATATGTCGATTAAGTCGCCCGATTTAAACACTCTTCGGAAATACATTTGCATCCATATTTTCAATCTGAGAAACCAATTGAGGTAGAGTGCGCGCCACCAAAGTCCCACGGAATTTAAGGGAACTAAATATGACAGGCCGGCCATTCTGCAAAATTAAATATTATTCTGGCCGTTTATAATTTAAAACTACTTCCTAATTTTGACACATTTTTATTAGTAGATATAAATAAAAATAAGTACATAATTTGATAAGGTAAATTGAAATCAATAATCTTGCAAGATTATGTCGGCCGATCACAGAGCCGCGGAATTCTTTCGTGGCGCCTACTCTAGGTGACAGTTTTAAAATGCCAATGTTTTCTGAAAGGACAGGACAACAGCATACGTGTTGCCAGGATTTTAAACTCATATTAAATGAAACCGAACTT
The DNA here is from genome assembly GCA_943735995.1 of Sesia bembeciformis. Lineage (NCBI taxonomy): Eukaryota > Metazoa > Arthropoda > Insecta > Lepidoptera > Sesiidae > Sesia > Sesia bembeciformis. The sequence goes on from OX031042.1 coordinate 3,335,333, forward strand.
AATAATAATAATAATACCACTTAATACCAGTTTCGGTTTACGTATGAACATTTTATTTCGGTATCATTAGTATAAAACATGTATTTAAAGGTTTTTCCAAAAAACCGTCATTTAATTTTCAACGTTAATTTATAAGTAAAAACCGGTTTAGTTTTGTTTCAGTTTAATTTATAATAAAGCCAAGCCATATCCTACTAAACTCGTCTACTATTTCATACTGGACGGAAATAGGAACTCAAACAAATTACCTCTTTAATACATATTCAAATCTCGGGTTGAGAGTGTCGTTTTTATTAAATCCGGGCCGAGGGGATGTGTATTTTGTTACATTTTATGTCATCAAGTCGAGTATGATTTAATTGTGGATTTGATAAGAAAATTTGTAAAGCTTTTTCCTTGCATGTTATCTATGAGTACTCAGCGTGCTTAGCATGGATGTGTGGTATCGGCCGACCACCCCATCTCCACCACCATCTCTTCCCGACAACACCGTATGAATAGGAGACAAATGACAAAAAGCGTGGTTTCTCTTTAAATGTTTATTGGAGTCTAAACCTCAGTTTAAATGTACTACTGAGTGCTATAATGTGTGCCTAACTATTCATTTCTGATAGATGCAACATGTAAAGGAAAAAGTGAGATCATCAATATAATACAATGTAAGACGATTATCCATATAATAATTCTTTTAAGTGAGTGCATTCTTAAATTTTAGAGATTTTTATGCATAAACATCAAGGTCTGCGACGCAGTGGTATGCGTTTTTCAGGGTTGATGCGAAAAGTACCTAAATAGTATCAGCTAACTGGTATCCACTGTATAGATAGTATTATGTGGTACTGTTAGACTTAGTTGAGTAAAAAATCCAAACTGCCACATCGAAAACTTTAAACATCAAAAAACCAATTCACCTAGTCATTGAAACTAAGTGGAAGAGTACAAACGACTGAATTGCCAGTTTTGTTGAACGATCACTTCAGAACAATTCGGCGGAAGACATTATCCACACGTTCGTGGCATAATGACTCTTCAAGGCCGGGGGAATGTTCATGCTCAGAGAGATAATGCTGGATAGAAATTTGCTGGACTCGCCAAATGTACAATAATATATTATTATGTACTTTACGATTGAAGAATACTTGTATGGTGTATACATTTCGCGGCCATACAAATGTGCTCATTCTAATCGCCTGTATTTTAGAGATAATTACAATAATTAAATATTTGAAGGGTTTTATTGTCAATATCTAGTCGCATTGTACTGTATTCTTATTTCGGGAGTTAGGGGATTGAATACAATGTTATGTCAACAAAAATCCGTCAACAATTATTTTTTTATTTATTAATCTATATTTCTATATTAATATCTCGTACGTACTCTCTAAAAGCATCGCGAACTGTTTGTAAATTATATTATTGTGTCATTATTATGCGACTACTGGTTCAAACTTTTGGGACTACTGGTTTTGGGAGGTGGAGAGTGCACGGTGCAATCCAACAGCCGCTAGCCACGCTCGACTCGAAATGTACTGCAGTTCCCACTTTATCTTATTTCCCCAATAACGTACGTGTTTCGGTAGTGAGTGAGATGTGCCAGAGCCCATTTCCATCCTATCCCTCCCCATTTTCCTAACCCTTTCTCCAAATCAATGCCTATATCTCAAAAGATAGCAGCGCATCCGGGGTCGTGCCTACGTTTGTTATTTTGGACTAATGTTGACATGTATCGCGGATGTCTATGGGCGACAGTATCTACTTACCATCAGGTGGACTGTATGCACGTCTGACGCCTTCGTCCATAAAGAAAGAAAAAAATAATTAATAATATCTAACAGTTAATCCTGTTTCTTCTACTAGAAATCAACCACCATGCAATTGCTATTAGACTATTGGCTAAATTTACCTTAAGATATATTAACTGCTGGTATTTGTCTAAATAACAATTTACTAGCAGATTAAAACCAGTCTAAACTAATAAAAGTAGACTAAATTTGGACCAACGTTCCAATGCTTGGGTACTTCTTTTGGATAGCATGTCCAAATGGAAATTAATTATTTAACTAGTTTCCATTTAGACATGCAATGTGAAACAAAATATATTATTTAAGTATAAATTAACTATTTACACTTGAATACATAAGAATGCAATCTAAAACGAAGTATCCTCTCCTAGCGTAAATTAACTAAATACGTATCCACTTAGACCAGCTATTGGATGTCTATTGAAAATGAAAAATGAATTGACTCCATGTTCAAGCGGAAATTGGCTAAATACAAATTTAGCTAAATTCCACTTGGATCACTAGTCTAAAACTAAATATCCCTTCTAGAATTCTTAGATCGGCACCCGAAACGGCACAGTCTAAAAGTGCACTTAGCAATATTACGCATGCAAATCGGAACCGTTCGCCGTCATCTGTGCGCCGGTAATCTGATTATGTCGGAAAACTCTGCCGTTCGTAAATCATGTTATATGTAGCACATGTTCAATTGACAGAATTTGCATAGTCCCCTTTTTGGAACAGTCTTCTCGTTGCAGTTACTTTTATGGATACCCTTTATCTTTGGCTACGGTTCTCTCAAAGAACGTTTTTGAAACTGATTATATGAAAATTGTTTGTAAGGGTTAATTAATATAGATGTTTTATAATCAGCTGGGATCCAGACGTACCATGACTCGTCGCGTTTTATCATCGTACTCCTTGTCACCGAAGGGCTATTAATCTGTACTCCCTTGACAAATAGTTACCTTCTGCGTACTGTGCGGTGTTCAACACACTAGACTTTTTGGCGAGAACTCAAAAAGTGAAGGTTGAGTTTTTATTAGGTAATAATTATAAAAATTGTGTATTGTGGAATGATTGGTTTAACTGTGATAATTCAAAGTGCGTAATGTGTATAATGTTTGTGATAATCAAATAAAAACAAGAATGCATTTTTCGTCCAAGGAGTCCAACTCTTTTATCCTCAGTAAATCTACTGTATTTTTCCTGAGCGACTCCTAACTTGTTTGGAAGAGACTGGACATTGACTAGATGTGTTTTAAATTTTGATTACGAAATTGTTAATTACAAAGAAAACTCGACACTGGCATAATGTGATAATTACGCTACTACCATAGGTATTATATGAAATGAAAATACCATTTAATACTGCAAACACAAAAGTTATAGAAAGAACTGTGTATTAATGTTATACACTTAGGCTCTTCAAGAGAGCTGTGAATAGGAGCCTGCAAGGTCAGCAGCACTCCAGCATCCACCCTGATGTTGCCAGGTGCCATGGCTGACAGTTTTTTCTGAGCCCATCCGTTTTCAATCTCTTTAATAAAAAAATGTCATGATGAACGAATTAAATAATGTATACCTACATAAAGTACAAGAATGAATTTACTTTAAACACAAAACAGTTGAGAATCCAAAGAGAAATTCAAAGAACAAAAACCTGGAATACTTTCCATTCAAGGAATGTTTTACACAAAGGATTCCCTTTGGAATGAAACAGTAAATTTTCCGTTAGTAAAGGTTCGCGAAGACATTTTAATTCCATCTTAAAGGCGACATGTTTAAGATACCAATGTAATAAATAAATGTCAGAAATAAATTCCGGATTCTCTCCGAATATCCAGTGAAAGTGAAAGTTTAATAATTTAAAATAAATAGTAATAACACTAATTATACAGATGATGTAGGACAATTCCTATAGTTTCAACTATAGTTGCAATTCTGATACTAAATTTTAGTGTTACTCAAGATTTCCTTGAGCATCGAGCAAATAATATGTATCTTCATTGTATAGACTTGGATGGGAATTTGCACACATTTTTTTTAATGGGCCAAGGTGGCAGACGAGCATATCGGAGCATACAGCCAGTCCACCTGATGGTAACTGGATACTGTAGCCCATAGACATCCGTGATACATGCCAACATTAGTCCAAAATGACAAACATTAGCACGTCCCCGGATGCGCTGCCTTCCTTTGGAAATATAAGAATGGATTTGGAGAAAGTATATATACATATAAAATACATATATGTACATATACATACATATTGTATACAGATAATACTGTATACATAACACATATTATATTATAGCATATATATATATATATTCCAATACTATTAAGCATAACAACAGCGTTACAAGAACTAAAGCAGAAGTATAGGAGAGGGTACGAGGAAAGTAGGAGATAAACGTAAAACATCAATGGAGGAAATTCTAAGAACATATCAAATATCCATATTTTTTTTTTAAACTAGCAACCCGCTCTGTCTTAGTCAATAAATCCTGGGCATAAGTATTTCCTAAAGAACCCGAACATAGCTTATAGCATTAGTTTCGCTTAATAAAAATGAAAGAATTTTGAAATTTCTTTTTGCATTACTTCTTACATACAAACGTAAAAATAATCAGTCTCTTTATAATATTAATATAAATAATATCGATATATGTATATTGTAAATAATTAAATACAAGTGATTTAGCAAAAGTAACTTGTGTGAAAGGATTGCAGCCTTAAATTAAACTGAACTGACATTCAATTAAAACGATTTCTACTTGATATTGTCATCACAGAATACTAACATAATAAACCAAGAGACCACAGACTACTAACATAAATCGTTAGAAAAGTGCAGTTTTGCAAAACTGATCTATTTATTTACCATTCATCATTTTGATGCACAGAGAAAAATTAGTTTTTATTTTCGTAGCGAATAGCCTATTTCCTTCTAAATAAATAAGAAAATAGTTAAAAAAATCAACAAATCTGCAGGAAGGCATATACCTGATACCTATACATACAAAACTTCACAAATATACCCTTGTTCAAAACAGAATGGCCCCAAACATCGTGCTTCCCTTCCATTTTGTTATCGTACGTGCGAGGGTCCACTTCAACGGGACCATGTCGTAAATTGTGTCCAAAAAATATTTACAAGGGGGGTGCCGAGACCGCACCCGTCGATTTCGATCACAAAATGTTACTTTATCAGCAAAGCCCTTGTCGGTGTGAAGCTACTATTACTTCCAAAATTTATGCGACGTGTTACCTGCAAAACGTGAAACGTGTCAACCGATTTAAAATACTTAAAACCGTTCTAGCGAAAAGTAAAGGTATTTTAAGAAATAAATAAATCAAATTTACACACATATAAGGTTTTGATGTCCTGTTCGTAGCGTCCATTACTCAGACTGGACTACTACAATTTTAGTATTCTCATCATCACTCATCGATCGCTTACTGGAAGAGGTTCCTTCTCGTACTAACCTCCGACGTAATGTACCAGAGTCACAGTTTATTTGACGTAATGTACCAGAGGCCAGGCGTAGTGATGAGCGGGTTCTAAGCAGGTATGCTGTGGTTTTTTTTTTTCGGAAGGGCTTAATTTTTGTGGCCCCAGTGGCCTTTCAAGAGTCACCGGTCGTGTTTAATGTAGGCCGAGCGCAGAAGGCGCTCAGCCAGGAACAAAATGTGTGTTGCAACGAGCCTAAGGACTCCCCCGCCGGTAAACCGACGGAAGGAACGGACCTCGACTTAGGGCGTTGCATTGGAGGGATATCGCGAGTCGGTGAAAACCGCCCAGGCACGTGCCGATACCTGGTAGAAGTGTTGGCTGAGGGCCGGTGTGTGTTCGCATACGATGTTTCGCACATTCGTATTCGCTCTCCTAGTCGTCATTTTCTAAACGAATACTGGAAAACTAGTCGAATAGAAAAAACCCAACGTTAATAGTAGCTAAAAGAGGCTTTGAATAAAAAGAGAAAATATTTAAAGTTTATTTGAAAATTATTTATGTAAGTACCTAACGTATGTATCCCTTTCATAAAACATAATAAAATAATAAAATCTTTATTGTTAACAGATGTTTTGTTCATATATATGATATGAAGCCCCAACTCCTGAAGTGGGTAAACCGGGAGCTAGAGTCCTCCTCAATAATATGACACTAGTCTGCTTATCCAATAATTACATCTTATCTATTAAAAGTACAAAGAAAACAAGCTTATAAACAAAAAATAAATTATAAAAAGAATTATAAATGTTGTTGTGCATACGTATGTATATAACAAGTTGCATGCATGTATGTAGACATATCTGTATGTCTGTTTATGTGTATGTGTAAACATATATGTTTATTTGGTATTTGTATTTGAATGCGTAATTGTTAATGAAATTTAAGCAATCAAAACGATATTTATGATGTGTGTTAAAACAACATCCACAAAGCAAAATCATATGGGAATTTTGTGTCAGAGTGTGTAAAAATGAATGACCGCTGTAAATAATTAAGTACGTGCTTATTTGTGTTAAAAACTTTTTAAAAAAGCTTTTCGGTGCTTGTATAGTCGAAATTGTATTGAATTTAATCATTTTCTCTGACTTATTAAACAGGATATTCTAGGATAATTAATATATAAGTATCCCACTTGTTAAGCTTAATTGGTATATGAATTAGTTTATGTATTCATATGGACAATTAGAACGATTGTGAAAATAAAAAAATAAAAATAAATTACTGAGTGAACTAAAAAAATACTTATAACTGTAAATTGAACTAAAAATACTGACTAATTTCAATTTTGATATAAATTATTTATATTCGTATTTGATTAGCGAACAGTAGTTTTTTTGCTAGTCGAATCATGCCACTACATGCGCCTACACGCATAAACCTAATTAAGTAATCAACAAGACTATAGTGAAGTTATACGCTAAATTAATAAACACACATTTATCCGATCTGACGAGGGCTGAGGCGCCTCAAGCGACGAGTGTGCGAGCGACAGCTAACTAGTTTTGGTTATCAAAGCAATATTGCCGGATATTAGTTTCCTTATACTTTAGACAAAGCGATTTGTCGATCAGTTAGATATGTTAAGTTTAATATGTAGATTATACAAAAAATACTGTTATTAGCAAAGTTATTATGCCTCTAAAATGGAGATGGATAGGACACGTGACAAGGTGGGAGAATGACTAATGGTTGTAGGCAGTAATCGATTTGAGGGAACCGTCCTCTTCAGGAAACCGTGCTCTATGATGTGAGAAAGAAAGTGCCAGTAGCCAGCAGTAGGCGAAAGTGGGCTGGTATAACTCTGCTATAACTGTGACGATGATGTGCGACACATGCAATAAAAAAATTCGGTCAATTGATCTACTCATATGTATTCGATCATATACAAGTGCTTCGACTGGAAACTCTTCGGCACCCACCGTACTCGCCAGACCTTGCCCCTTCTGATCTCCATTTTTTTCGGAATTTGGATAACGTTTTACAGGGGGAAATTCAACTCCGATGAGGCAGTAAAAACGCCTTCAGAGAATTCATCGATTCCCGTCCCTAGACGTTCTATAGCAGAGCCATCGATCAATTTCCATTAAAATGGCAAAAGTTATACTTCCATTAATTAAATATATAATTTTCGTACAAAAAGAAAAAAAAATTATTGGCAATTTCATATGTAAGGACCTAATACATGATTCCTTGAATAGAGACCATGTGCCGGGAATAGCAGTGCTGGACGCCCGGCCCTCCAGTTGACAACTTGGAGAAATTCACCGGTGGTGATTGAACGAGGAGGGACAAAGATCTTGTGTGATGATAGCAAACCTTGGAAGAGGATTATTACCAGCTGTGAAGAGACACTGGTTGATGATGTGGTATGATATAATACAGAATGCATAGAATGTTGAACTAATAACAATGTCATAAAGTATCGTTTTATTGCCGTTTTATTTTATTGCAAAATAGCTACCTATGGAAGAAATCGTCCGCCATGTGTACCTACACATTCAAGCGACGCTATACCATAATAAAATATAATAAAAACCTTAAAGAAATGAAACTCGCGCGCCGAACGCATCCAATCCGCGATAATATGTTATAGCATATAGTTTCGCATCGTATCATACAAGCCGTCAGTTAGGGCCGCGCCGCGCCTTCTGACACCACGCGCTGGATTTCATACAATACCACCTAGCTTTTTTTATTAATCAATTGATAATAAAACGATTTCATGTTTTTTCATAGTTAATTAAACATTTTAATAACTATACAATTTACGTGCCTAACGAACCTGATAGGTATACGGATAAAATAAATTGTTAGATAAGTAACAGCCTTCGCGGCATCCATGGGCGACAGAGGGACGTTATGGGGTGAGGGGGGAGTGTTTTATTTCGCGGTTTTTGGAACACGCACAAAGAAGATCCCCTTCTTTATGGTATTATTTATGGCTATATCTTTATGGCTTTTTATCTTCTTTATGGCTATACACTGCTTTCAAGCTGTTAATCGTCAGAACCAGCTACCTCGTGTGATTGACGCCTAATTCAGGAAATGCTAGAGTTCATTTAACAATTTATATTCTGGTTATCTAACTTAAATGCTTATACAAGTTTATTATAGCTATTTGAAGAACGTGAAGTTTGGAACGAAGCAGCGGAAATCTCGATTACCGGCTATATAACAAGCTGTCGCACACACTTTTGCGGCACTTACTTATTTCTTATTCTTTAACACTTTCTGTGACATATGAGATATACTGTTGGCGAACCTGTTAAAGACTTAAAGTTAAAGACTTACTGTTAAAGCGACATCTCGGAGAAATCCTAAGAAACAACTTGAGACATGAATACCAATATTGTTTAGAAGTCATTTCCCATAGATGTCGCTGTCCGCATACATAAACTCGCTTATAACCATAAATTAGCTTAGAACCATAGACTAAACTGAAATGTAATTGGTTTATAGATTTTACCAGCTCTCTTGCCGTAGAACCATAGAATACAACACACGTCTGTAGTACATTCGATCTTTCATCGCCGCCATCTTCCACCCTCTACGTCTCATGGGAGACAACCACATATACTTATAATCGAAAATCTCACCAACAATCTCATGTCGAAAAGAAAATAATATTAACGCGCTGCAATTAGTAGTTCGCATTCGATGAAGAACTAAAATCGCGGACATAGCTCAAAGAAACAAGACCTTGACAAACTGAAACATGTCATTGTCGTATTATATGAAGATGGGGGAGACGAGTCCTCTGCGTACCAGGAAACGTAGCGTGGGACTGGAAGAAAGTCGCCAGTAATGGGACAAATCCAAACGGTTGGCAAATTCAGATACCAGATACGGTTTCTCCGCGGTAGTTTCAGATATGTTGCATCAAAAATTTGGATTAATATACCACCACCAATTGGAGAGGTAAGGAGTCTAAATACGTTTAAAATTAAATACAAATACCTATTTTCTATTAAATTATCGAAAACAACTACCTACCACTGTGCTTACCTATTATCGTATAGGTACCTATTACCAGAAGTTACATAATTACATAGTACAGTTTGTAAAGACTTGTATTCTCTCTTCGTTTGTGTAACTGACTAATATGAACTGACTAATCCTAATATGAACTGATTAACCCTAATATAAACTGACTAACCCTAATATGAGCTCGTATATATATTTCTTTCATTAATTTATTTATTACTTTACTTTTAATTTGACTATACATTTTATATTTACCCTTAATTTAATATACTATATATGACTATTTAGTTACTAATTTATTAAATAGTATACTTTTGTACGTGCGTCACCGATGGCTCCATGGAAAATCGTCTCTCTGATTGACACTCAGTCACAGCATATGCTGAGTTGGAGACCATTTCCGTCATCGCAACACACACATGCACGAAATAGCAACGTGACATTTTTTAATTAATATATTTTTTGTTGATTCTTGTATTTTTTTAATGTTTGTGATTTTCTTGTTTTTCTTATGTAGGCAACATTGTTTTTTTTCTTTTGGTTATTGTTATATTTATATTGTATGTGTATTAGTGTATGTAGCCGCTTGGTTGCGCGCTGAGTACTATAGTACTCACGCGCAACTAAACCCGTTGCTTGCGGTCTGGGTAATATACTACCCATCGAGACGGAGTTGAAAATCACCATAAACACCTGTATTAAACGCTCTACCCATACGAAACGTTGTCTATTTTATTCTAACATAAATATAATAATACCTATATTTCAGTTTTGGGTGATGTACTTCAATCACAATTAGTGTTTGTTTGAACGCATGAAAAGTTCATGGTTGACGGGCGGAAGTGCGTCTTGCGTCTCCGATTACAACCAACTGTACCATAAGTATCTACTTTCTCTTTCATAAATATACCAGCGGGTAGAAATAAATTGTTGTCTATTGTCTAAATTTAACAAATCAAAAGAACAGATGAGTCAAATAAGCAGAGTAATTTAAAAATGTTGTGGAGCTAAGCTATCAATATGTCTGTCCTGAAGTATAATGTTTCTAATCGGAACAAACTAGTTCCTAAACTAAAATGGTTGAAACTAACATGCTTCGTATAAAGATGTTCGGCCTAGAAAAAAACTGGCTAAGTATTTAAAATTAGATTTGACCGGTAACTTAGTATGTATACAAGCGATATATTATTAGATAGATCTCATGAAACTACAATTTATTTTAATATGTCTTTTCCAGAACGTACAAAAAAAAATCTACGTTTCCGACAGCAATATCCGTGAATAGTTCATCAATCTTTACGAATGTGTGTCCCAAAGTACCAACTATTCTTAACGACTGGAAGCTGAGAAGTTTCCAGTTCTTTGCTCAGAACTCATCAGCTGAACTCGGGGAAAATAATCTGCACGCCACTTCCAATTTTATTATGCTTTTGTAGAATTGCCTTTTTTATATGTATATATATATATTTAACTGTAAGTTGGTTTTCATATTTGACGGCCGATTAGACGAGTTGGTAGAGCCCTGACTGCTGTGCAAGGTCCTGGGGCTGATTCTCAGTTGGAAGCTCATTTGTTTAAAGACAATTTGTTTTTGTGTTTGAGACAATATCTCTGAACCCATGGCACAGAGAAAATTAATAAATAACGCCACACTTAATGGCCCATACTGGGATTTCCTGTGTTGTGGGTCCAGAGACACATACAAAGGCGCACGACACTACCTAGTAAACATCAGTCTTTAAAAAAATGAATGTTTGACTGGGAAACGAACCCAGGAGCATCAGCACTACCAACTGGGCGAATCGGTCATCAATCCTCAGGGAAAGGAAAATCGGAGTGTAAGTAATGACCTAGAATGGTGTAGGTAATGACCTACCTAGACCTGGACACACTCAATGGAGTGTGGCGTTATTTGTTTACATAATAACTATATTTATTCGTGTATAAAGTTACAGAGCTTTACGAAATCTATCCAATGCGACTATAGTTGCTATGTGTCCTCTCCGCGACGTATAGTTCATACGTAAAGACGTCGATATTTTTTTTAGGTTCTTATGAAAATTATACACCATAGTTAATCCGAAATTTAATTTCAAACAATGTGCCCCGCAGTTCGTCTCTACAATATCGATATATCCAAACGGTACGAGGAAGGGTTTAAAGTTGTGAACTCCTGAAATTAAATGTTTCGTACTACATATGTATAGTCCAGCCATTTGGTGCTCAAAATACGCATGTTGGAGTAGACTTTGCGGCGCTCGTACACTGAAACTATTCATTTTACAACAAAAAAGATTAGTATATAAATTACAGGAAATTTTCTCTAGTTTAATTTATCGCATAACTATTTTCATTGTAAAATGAGTTGGAAAGGAGGTATTGCCAAAAACCGTTTTTGGGCGCCATTTTTCCAATATAGCGGCGCGGGCGGCAAAGATACGAGGTGGCAAAGTATATATTCGATAAGACCACGTCGAAATCTATAAAAATACCAATTTTCAAAACTCCCGGAAAACTTTCTAAGTAAAACTCCCAAATGACTGGACCAGTAGTGCGATAATCGATTGACTGATTTACGAACTGAGGTGTTAGTGATTCAAACGCCCGATGCGTTTGGTCTTCGAAAGGAATTCGAAAATTGAATTGATAGGTTTTTTTGTGGTACATTTAAATATGCCAGGTTAGAAAAGGAAAACAAAGGAGAGGAATAAGAAACTCTAAATACGTGTATAACATCCCAACAAAGGGCACAGACAAAGACCTGCCCTTGCTTCAATTGTAATCCACCACGCTAGCCCATTGCGGATTGATCAGCTCAGCTTTTTTATTCCCACACAGATTTCCTTGCGATGTTGTCCTTCACCGCCACGTTGATAATAGCTAGACAGTGACACGGGTCGGGGTTCAAATTTACGACCTCATAAATGTGAGCCGAGAATAAATACCCCGCCAGCACAACATTAATATTCAAAGGCAATAATAAAATTCAACTTAGGCGTTGAATTCAATCACAACCTTTAAAAAATGAACAAAAATCACCAATAACAAACATGAAGAACGGTAGCCTCGAACGCAAAAATTTCACGTCGCCCTCACTTCCGGCATGCAAATACCGGCCAAAAACTCTGTTTTTCCCAATACCTTTGTTTTTTGCATTTTATCTGAACGTCGCGCGTCGGTGCACTGTGCGCGCATTCAAAGCGTCATACACAGTGTGCGGTCACGCGAATTCGTTCATAGAAATTCAATGTCACGTGTGAACGTTGTGTGTGGCAACGTTCCGAATTATGAAGACCAAATGCGGGTAGTTGATGAAACTGTTCGCAACTCCCGACGTAGACGACCACGTCTTGAGTCAGCTCGTGACCATGATTGGAACAACCTAACCGGTACGTCGTGTAAAATAAATAAGGTAAACACACACGCGTTGAGACCCCGTTTAAATAGATAAATTAATATTTATTAGGTAAGGACCTAATGGTAATTTCGGGTGCAGCTAGAATTATGCTCTTTTGATATGTTGTGAAGCACATATAAAAGGGTATAAAATAAAAGGCAATATTAGACTTGATCCCTTTTTGAATGGAGACACAGAAATAATCATGTACAAACAGTATATTTGTATTGTTTAAAAAATAAAATCTGAAAGTACGTAACCATAATGCTACGCGCACTTTGAAGTTTAATAAACTGCCAATATTAAACTACACAACCATATACATATTTGTGCCATATACATATACATAAATGCCATATACATATACATTTATAACTATACATATTTTTTATAATAATCAAACAAAAACTCGACTTTGTTTCTCGAGCTGCCGCCAAAAAGCCCAATTGGCAGTTTTCCTAAATATCCACCGATAATTCCATTAATAGACCCCTTTGTTGTGACCTCTTTTGTCTTATGCAAAAGAAAAATGGCGGACAATGTGACATAATGGCCCCCAAAGATTGTCCTAACTGACCTAAACGAAAACCATTGTTAGAGGGTTACGACATAAATACATTGTTTGGTCGATTTATTTAGGAATAATAGTATAATAGTATAATTTAGGCACAGAGCACAAAATATTAAGATTCTAGGCAACATCAAATTAAATAACTAGTGAGTGAGTATAATGCATATTAAAGGTGTAATGTTTAAAAAATTGACTTAATATTCTGGTTTTTATGCAATATTAATAGTGAATTTGCATGTTCTAATTTAAGATTAACGGTTTTAATAAATAATCAGAAGATTTCTGAAATCATAAATTATATATGAGTGATAATAATATGTCTAGTTATACCTATATGCTGTATAAATGTGGAAACTTTAAAATGACATTATTATTAATTAGAAAGGTATATGTATAGTAAATTTAAAATTAGAACTACATACTGTCTTGTTTTCCAATTAAATGAATAAACGAATCTACGTTTTATATAACTTTTTTTAAAGTACCTACCAAACGTTATTTTATTTTGGTCGTAGATATCTTCTAAATCGACTAAACAACTTTTATTTTGTCGTTTAACTACTGTCGTTTAGTTCGATTTTAGGTGGTGTTAATTTACTGTAACTGCTGTTTATCTGGTCTCAAACTTGTGCACAACATTGACATAATTATTTGTAATGATATTAGTACCGTCTATGTTGACTAAATCTATGTCTGTGTTGTCTATGTTGATATAAGACTGTTGACTATCAGTACACTACAAAAACGCCAATACAGCGAGCTATCGATTGTGAAATTTAATTTTCCCAACATTGTACTGAATAACGGATACGCTCCCGGAGGGGTGATAGCGAACGTGTTTCCTATCGAACGACCCTGTATTATGGATACCAAATTATTGGTACCCTGCACGTGCTGGTAGGTACATATACGTGCTCTTACATTACGAGTAAGTACCACTAATTAAATAATGCCCGTCGTTCATCTTCGTATTCCACAATAATTTCGGCATGATTGAGTAAAAGAAGAGACAAACATCCAAACACGTTTCCACAGTTTATTATTTTAAGTTGTAACCATCCATTTTATATACAGTCTCTTAACGTTCACTTACCGTCAGAAATATCAAGATGGCCGACCGACATTATTTGAATAGTACTACTGTATTTGTATACATACACTTATAATTTTGATACTATTTAAAATGAAACGTAGAGCGGCGTCGCACAAGAAAAATCTCTCGCGACCTGTTCGCGCTTGAAGACGCGTCAACCGTCATCCTTATCGGACCTCCTCCACCTACTGGTCACTGGCACTCTACAAGCGGATTTCTCCCTATGGGTTGGTATCATGCGGACCGGGCGGCGCTGCGCCAAGAACTATGAAGCGGCACCAAAACACTACTCGACTGACGGACAGAAAAAGTTCCAATATTAATCGTATTTTCAATTACAATAAAACATAACATAAGTGTCATTCTTAAAATGAGGTCACAGGGGGGAATATAGGTGATTCTCTTTCTACTATAAATATATACGAGGAACTATAAAATTATCTGTTTTTACTGCATACAAATTAGTGTCCGCTTCTGTACCTACATTATTTGTACTGAGCGGTATCGTGTTAACGTTTGCGACGGTCCGTAATTATAGATCAATCTCTTGTCGATAATAACATTATTTGAAGTTGAAGCTCGCATAGCCAACGCACTGGCAGTTTATTGTGCCTTCATAAAAATCATAGTCCCATAACCTGAGGTCACCATATTTTATAGTAATATTTAGGGTTATAAGAAGGATTGTTTTAATGGTTTTAAGAAGGAAGGAAGGATTAAGGAAGGAGGGCTCGCTGAATACGCCCCGAAGTTATACTTTTCAGATTTTCGCGCATTTTACACATATTTATCTATTTCGAAACGACGCAAAAAAACAAAATAAAATAAATAAATGAAAATAAAAAAGGTAATTCATGATCTTCTCGATTTATGATGTGAGTAACATGTATATGTTACAACGTTACAAC
This sequence comes from Sesia bembeciformis, assembly GCA_943735995.1. Lineage (NCBI taxonomy): Eukaryota > Metazoa > Arthropoda > Insecta > Lepidoptera > Sesiidae > Sesia > Sesia bembeciformis. The sequence continues at coordinate 3,350,587 of OX031042.1, forward strand.
GTGTTACAACGAGACAATTTCGAACTTACACCTTTTTGTGATTCACCGATTTATACTTTTAAATGTTAAGTTTAATTAATATTTTTATTCATGCACACTTTTCAACAAGTTTAAATTCTCACTAATGTCACAGTGGATATAGGACAGGACAGTAAAGAAATTCCGCTTCGTAATAAATAGAGAACATATTTAACACGTCGCTCACATCGCCGGAAGGCATCTGAATAATAAATAATTATTTATTATGTCAAAATTAATGGTGACTGAATGGATTGAAGACAAAAGACGTTGCGAGTGAAGCCCACGTCGAAGCATCGACTTATTAAAATAATCTACGAACTTTGACGTGAAAAATATCGTAAGAGAAGGTGGTTCTGGAGATCATGATACAGTATACAGTACGAAATATTTACATAATATTAATGCCATAAGAACAAATGAATATTGAAAATAATGTTATTTAATAATTTATATTAATGTCACTATAATGTATTGTATCTATAATATACTCTATCTAACTATAATCTATATAAATCTAACTATAATTAAAATCTATCTTCAATAATTATAATCTATCTTTTTAATAACAATGTCATTTTTGAAAACACTTAAATTATAAAATGTACATTTTATTAGCCATTTCTTTAAAAAATGTGTTTAAATTTGTGTCTATCAATAATTTCATTTCTTCAGGTAAATTGTTGTAGAAAGGTTAATGCAAATCGCGATCGAACGACAGACACTACGATTTCAAATTATACGGTCCTACCCTTTAAACGCATAAATGTCCCACTCACGCAGCGTGTACGTGTGCGTAAAGCGCTTATCAAGCGCGCGTATAAAGAATTTACACTGTTTTTAATCTGTATTGTGCTAGTTCTGTGAATATTAATCCACTCCCGTACAGTACACGGCTTTTGACACTGTTCGTAATGAATTCGGTAGCAGGACGGACAAGTTTTTAATTTGAATGCATGACGTGACAGCATATAAAAGCTAACTAAAAGGGCTTTTTAGTTTCTACGCTACATCAAGTTAAATCTAACAGGTTTTCAAATTTTCTGACCACCGTATCTATACCATACCATCAGCCTGTGTCTCTCCACTGCAGGATATTATACTGAGCATTGAATAGGTGTGCAAAATACAAAAACCTTTGAAGTTGTATTATACTTATTGCCCTACACGTTGTTACATTTCAGCGGCTTCCCTTTCTGTGTATTTCGTATACGAGTAATGACAAGGTACAAAAATGTAAAGGCTATAATAGCCCTTGATGTTCAATTGTTCCTGTTTGTATAATATTAGTGGTCGCGTTAGTCACATGTATAATTTATGTCACAATATGCGTGGCATTCCAGGGTTGGCATATATTTACATACGACATGATATCGACATGATATCGTTACGTTACGACATGGAGCTCTTCAAGAGCTGTAAACAGGATTCTGCAAGGTCGGCAGCGCATCCGCAAGCCCCCAGCTGTTGCAGGTGTCTATGGGCGGCGGTGACCACTTGCCATCTTGTGGTCCGCCCGCTCGTCTACCATGTCTTATTTGTAGTTTGAGATAATTATATTCCATTTAAATGATATATGTTAAATGAAACAAGTCATATCCAGATATCCTATCGCTGTTAACCCACATGGTGTGAATCCGGCTTGCATTTATATTCGTTTGCATAACAATGGGAACTGAAATTTCATAGTTTTTGTTTCCGAACGAATTTCATTAAAACTCGGCGAAAATACGATTCGTATCGAGTAGAATTCGATTCGAATCAAAAATAATGTTTTTAACTGATTCTGTTTTCAATTTAGTTATTATTAGACACAGTTTGTAAAAAGAGCACAATATCTCGATTTGATTCAAATCACGCATGATTTGTGAACGTATTTGTGATTTATTGAACGTCACTAATTGCAATTTGCATTGACTATTTTTTATTTGTGTGGCAAGGGGATAGTTTGTGCATTATGCCAATGTCAAGTATGTATTAACTATCTGTGGAATAAAAAATATTTTTCATTTGCTGTTATTGCAATTTTTTGATCAATTAAAATTCTAAGTTAGCAATATTATTTTTTATTTATTTCATTTGTTTATATTAAGAATGTGTGTACATATATATATACTTTTTAAACATTAATCATTACTAGAAAAGTATAATAAAGAGTTTTATGCTTTTAATACCAATACCACAACATACAAAGGCTGATTTTCCAGTGCTGGTTATAACAAAATAACATTAATGAGAAAACTTAAGTTCATTGACATATCTTTTTCTGCTAAAAATATATGTTTTAATTTTTAATACAAATTTGCCAAATAGTAACCAAAAATTGACATTTTTACAGAAAAGTACGTAGCATTAAGAATCATAAACAGTAACTATGGTTTCAGGTTAAGGAAAAAGTTCGGACACAATGTGTAGGTACCATAAATACTTGCTTTTATAAAATTAAAATTCTTTATATTTACATATTTAAAATGTTTCATTTTTTAGATTCATATTTGAATTTTATCTAATCTAATCTACTATCTATACATACATATAATAAAATTGTAACGGGCTGATGTCTGTACATTATAGATATTGAAAAAAAAAATATGGGGGTCTTTATTAGAGCAACAGAAGCCAAAACAACAGTTTTTAGAAATTTTGTCTGTCTGTCTATCTGTATGTTTGTACATGCATCACGCAAAAACTATGGAATTGAATGCAGTTTTCACCGATGTATTGCTAGAGGTCTAACTTAAAATGTAGGCTCCATTTTACCGCAAGAAAATATCTTATTCCGATTGTTTTAAATTTAATAAACCGAAGCGAAGTGAGGGCGGGTCGCTAGTAAATAATAAATATTTCATACGCACTCAATTGTACTGTGACCCAAAGCATTTCCATTCAAAAATGAAATACTTAGTTCATTATCTTATCTTATCTTATCTTAGTTTTCTTATATGAGTTTTTATATGAACCAGTTCATAACATAAGTGGTTACACTCTCATTTGACACCTGCAACACCAATTACACTTCATTGTGTATTTTTTACAAGGGTGAACTGATGCTAAACAGAATTTTGTAACAGTCAACCTTGGAACAGCTTGGATATTGTATGTTAAGTGTAAATAACAGAAATATTACAGAAAACACGACAAAAACATTCAAATAAATATTTTAAAGATCACAAGAGTTGGTTCCACATTAATCTAGAACAGTTGCACTCAGGCTACACCTATCGTTTAACGCAACCAAAAACAAATCTCTAAAGTGAAGCAACTTGCTACACTCCAGTATTTCACCTACAAACATTACCGTAATCAACTCGACTACAAAATACAAACATAACCACACACCTACAAAATACTATATTCCTCCAAACCTGACGTTACTGCTTTCAGAATAAGATGTGCTTTAACCAAGTGGACGGTAAATGTAATGTTGTAAAAGGTGTTCTGATGGTCCAACCGAACGGCTAGCCATTCGTGGGTGTGTAAAAACTGCCATAAAAGTCAACGAGCGCCTAACTTTCGACAAACTTTCCTAGAGCAGCAGTAAACCTAAATTGTGGAAACTGGTGCAATCATAATAAGTAACCGGTTCGATCGATTGGGAGTTTGCATCGCTGTTTGTGAAGATACTAAGTTTTCTCTTTACGGCTTCAATAGAGGCGTAACATTAAAAATAGATCAGTGACGTCATAAAGCGATTTCATAATGAAAGCTACAAACGTACAAGATACAAAACTGATTGATTACTAGCTGTACCTGAGATTTCGTTCGCATTCCGACGTCATTACAATCGGTTCAGAAATATGTCTAATATATGTATATATGTCTAATGTATGCACATATATATATATATATATGTATGTATTAACCAACAAAAAATCGCATTTTCATGTATGTATGTATGTATTATTCATGCAGCCGTATTCAAAAACGACTAAATTTCGATATTATTTATCTATACTAATATAATAAAGAGGTAAAATTGTGTGTTTGTAGGTATGTTGGGTGTTATCTCTGGAACTACTGAACCGATTTCAAAAATTCTTTCACAAATAGGAAGCTACATTATCCGTGTCTAATATAGGCTATATTTTATTTTGAAATTTTGAAAAAAAATAATAAAACTTATAAGCTAAGCGAGGGCGGGTCGCTAGTGTTGTATAATTTAATAAAATATATTGTTTTTAAACCGCATAAATTATTTATATGATATACTGTCACCATTACTTCACATTTTCATTAATGAACGAACAAGAATGAACGAAACGAGATGACTTACCGGATGGTAAGTGGTTACCGTCGTCCAAATGTAACAGCTGTACCAGAACGATTACAGATGCGATGTCTACCAAAAATACTATTTAATTCACTTCAATTCTAGACATTACACTAAATTCAAAACAGCACCATCTATCGAGAAAATGTATAATTAATTCCTTTGTTTTTCTCTAGTTGGTAAATGAATGAACCCAATGCAATTGTAGCAATTTGTAAGGCTCGATTCCCATCAACCGCACGTCACAGCAACGGCGCAGTGCGTCAAGTTTGTTGTTTATTTTAATACTTTATATCCAACGCACATGGTTTAAATGTGAATGACGCTGCGAGTATCGCCCTTCGCGACAAGGACGTAATAATCTCCGTCGACAGCCACTGATGCGTTAAACAAATTTAAACCATGTGCGTTAGGTATAGAGTTCACTATTAAAATACACAATCTATTTGACGCACGCCGCTGCGCCGCCGCTGGACTGCTGTGAGGTGCGGTTGAAAGGAATCGGGTGTTGTAGAAATTTGTAGATCACCACAATGTCCCATATTCTAAATATAATTTGACAGTAACAAGTAAAAATTAAAAAAGACAGAGGTCACTGTTCAATTTTCCTTTAGTTACGATGTTGTCTATTACAGTCGCAGTTGTGTGCAGGGATGGCATAATTTTAACAAAGTGTTTTATAACACTTGTTTTTAACAGTGTTTCTAACAAATGTATTAAAGACAAGTTTAAAATGGACTGTCAGAAACAGTGTCAAAAACTTGTTTAAAACACTGTTTCCGACAAATAAAAACATGACAAAAAACATTTCAAACACCTGTGAGTTTTCTCTTAGAACAATAACTTTGCTGTGCAGTTCTCATATTATATGTACATAGTGTGTATATAATGTGGGAGTAAGTGATATGTGGTTTTTATTATGTAGTGTAGGGTAGTATTATGTAGTGTAGGGTAGTATTATGTAGTCAGCAGAACCGGGTGGCCGGCCGAACCCATAGTTCTAGGAACCATGCGCTTAGTTAGCATTTAGGATGTAGAAATAAGAGATTACTTAGTATTTAAATTTAATTAAAGAGGATAGTTGAATACTGGCATCAAGCTCTGCCACGTGTCTTCAATCTAATTAAATTAGTTTAATATATTATTTTTAGTTTTTAAAAAGCATTTTTGTTGGTCCCGAAACTTGACTAGATATTATAAGTAAAGAGGGTACCTGATCTATCAGCCCTCGTATTATCAGCTCCTATTTCCAGGCAACTTCCGCTGCCAGACCTTGATTTTTGCAATACCCATGTAGCTAAATCTAACGTTAACTGGCTTCCTTGATTGAAGTTCATTGATCAAGCCTAAGATAAATAATCAATTGATGAATAGCCTAAGATCCGAAGGAACTATCCTCAGAGAAATATCTTGATAATACATAAAAAACTCGTGACCACGGCTGGTGTAACCCGTGGCGATACGTCGAGTAGAAATAAAAGGTAAACAAATACCTTTATTAAAAGCGTTCAGACCCGATTTAGAATATAAATTGTATACAAAACGGAAAATTTAAAAAGTTATAATACATAAAATCCTTAAGTCCGTATTTCTTTTATTATAACAACCGTAGGTTTTTTAAATTTCGACATGTATAACGACACAGCGTGCACTTCTGATGAAGAGAATCTTTTCGATATTATATATAAGTAAGTAAATAAAGCGCATTTTTATTATCTAGAATATCATTTATTTTACTTATAAATACTAAAGAATTATATCAGTTTAAAAAATATTATCAAATACCCTGTCTATATATTCCACCTTATTTGTACACAAAGTGATCATTTTATTTAATTCTCCATATACATATAAATATTCCTAATTATTTCTACGCACTACTTATATTTACATAAAAATAAAAAACCATTTAGCATAAAGCCCGTTTCTTAATCTAAAATATCCCTTTAGTTATGACCAAACAACTAATAACCTCTAGATCAATCAATGTTTATCAATCACTATAGTATTCATAACCTAACAATCAAACGCTTAAATCTAACACAGTATTATATTATCTATGGTCTTAAAAATACAGTTCAGTTTCGGACCCTTAGCTGTAAGAGTGCTTTTAAAATTTAATCACATAAACAACTTTAAAAGTTTCCAATGGCGGTTATTGTCTACTTACATGAAAAAACATTTAATATCTAATACAAGTACAATGTTGGCAACTTCAGCATCAATGTATTTTATTTAGGGGGGGAGGGGGCGGCATGTCCAGCAGTGGATCTTACGGCTGAAGTGGCTGGTTACGGCTGATAAATAAACATAGTTTTCAACTAGTCATCTTTCAACTTTCTTTCCATTGTGATCGATGTATTAATTGTATTGTATTGTATGTATTAATTTTATTTATCTATTTAAACAGGTCTCAACGCGAATGTTTACCTTATTTATTTTACTCGATGTTGTGGTTGGATTGTACCAACCATGATCACGAGTTGACTGAAGAGGCGAGTAGTCCACGTCGAGAGTTGCGGGCAGCTTCATCAACTACCCGCATTTGGTCGTCATATGGTCGAAACGTCGAGTAAAATAAATAAGGTAAACATTTGCGTTAAGACCCGTTTAAGTAGATAAATATGTGTGATAAACGAGAAAATCTCAAATGTTACAATAGATGTTTCATTTGAATCTACAAGATCTAAAGTTCACTCCTCTACAACAAATATTAAAGAAACAAACATAAAACATAAACCTTTGGAATTCTATAAATATGTTAGCAACTAACATGGGAGGGGGACGCACGCTGCAATCCACAGCCGTTTTGCGCACTCGATTGAGTGACCCCTCTCTCACAGAAGATTACCGTAAAATGTGTTGCATTCCCCATTTTATCCTATTCGGCCAATTTACGTACTTGTAGAGAGTGAGATATGTCAGAGAACATTTCCCATCCTATCATATTCTATCCCTTGTATCATATCGTCACCGCGTATTCATAAATATGAAACAAATGCAAGCTTACAAACCCCATACGCTTGGATTTCGATGAAAATCTCACATATCTGCGCTCACTATAGCTTAAGCTCTAGCTCTTGCTCTCACAAACGCGCTTCTTGCCTTGCTTGTAGTGATAAATGACCATAGACTTATAAATAAACCTTATATCCTTCATACCGTACCCTTAAATAATGGACGCGAATGTCACTTTTTTCGTATATGGACATTTAACGACAAGCAAGGTTGACACGCGCTGGTGCGTTACATGAAGTAGTCATATATCAGAAACAAATGGAGTATATGTGGAGTTTGGAAAAATCAACAGCCAGCTTATTATTTATGATGACGTTAGTACATCCGTCTAAACAGAGTGATGGCTGCAACAGAAGACATGACCAGTGATGATGATTTGGCAGCATTTCCTCCACTCCGAATTTGGCAATAGTCATCCGTGTTCCTGTATACTTGGAACGAAGTATCTTCAAGGTTGTATTTAGATATAGCCTTGTTGATTTTTTCTGAACTGTCCTCTTTTAGATGGGGCGTCCGACTCAGTTTCCACAGCTCGTCTGTAAAAAGAATTAAAAATGAAGAAGTAGTGGACCAAGAATAAATCCCTGCGAGATGCTCTGAACTAATCGTAGAAGTTTTAAGTGAAGCCCTGCTAAGGTTCTGTTTCTGTTTGAAAAAAACAGAGTATATGAAATCGAATCCTATGAAATATAGGTACAAATTTATATATTAGACGAAACCAACATTCTTTGTCATTTGTATGTGGTGAACTGGGCGGCTGGTATCGGCCCACTTTAGAATAGCACTACTCCATCAGCCGTTACCAGGAATTACAAAGTCGCTACAAGTAGCCCTGAGGAAATACACCACCTCTAAAAGAATGGATTCGCCGATGCACTTGGCCAGCATGGCGTTTCAAGATCTTACATCCCTCAAGGTCAAAGTGTTTGAGGAGGTCCAACGGTGAACAAAAGGACTGGTTACACTTTCACGGTTCTATATGGAATTGAAACGGTTACAGTTAATAAACTCAAAACTATACTCTCAAAAATATTTTGTTTTGTTAAGAAGGATAAATATACGAAGGACATCTACTTGTACATACACTCTCAAGTGGAAGAGTCTCGTCGTTGCTTCTCGTTTCGATTTGTCCGGTAGTAATTAATTTGCTGCTTCATTGGAGGTCAGACTCAATCAAGTGGAAAGCGGCGTGATTATATAGTAAATCAATTAGTTCAGTGTCTGCCTTTATATCTTTACACTTTTGAATGTAATTATTCGGCAATGAATCCTCTAATTTGAGTAATTATAATTCACTAATTTGAAAAGTAATTAAAATTAGGCAAAACAAAACATTGGTCAATTTAGTCATGGTTAAACTACTTCCTACAGCAATCACTAGAAGTGAAATCTCACAAAAAATAACTCTAGCATTTTTTTTTCAATAAGTTATTTGCTCAGCCTTTATATAGTACTCTCGAAAGCAATCTGTCTAAATATAGATAACACTTCGTAGGTTTAAAGATCTAGTCGATAATACAGACTTTCCTGATGTTTCAAACACGTGTACTGGTACATTTTACATTTACAAATTACTTTACGAGATGGTACACAAACTACATAGATAGAATAAGATATAAGTCTTTATTAGAAAAGTCTTACATAAATAAAATAAAAGATGTTTATAATTTACAATTCATGATTTGGCTGCTTAATATCACAACCTCTTTCAAACAACCTTGAAGAGAATAATTGTATCCGAAGTGTTTCATAAAGAAGTTTAAGTAATATTAAATTAAAGCCTTCTAACTTAGATGTGAAAACTAATAAATAAATCTTTATTTTGAGGTAAACTACTAAAATATACTTACAGGTACTGCTGTTTCCATCTTCGTTGTTGTAGCAAGCAAACATAGCTGCGTAGTGACCGTACTCCACGTCTAAGAAGGAATACGTTTCGCTTTTCTCGTCTAAAACAAATTACATTACTTAAAATTTGTTTATTCGATGATTTCTCTTTGAAAGATATCAATTGATGTTTTGTAGAATCTTATTTGCAAATAAATTGTATTAATGAACAATCGACACAAAGATTGATTTAATTAAATAGGTCAAACAGTGAAAATTAATACAAACAAAATCAAGCAAAGGTAGAATTCAAAGAACTCTTATATATAAAAAACGAAATAAACCCAATGGATATATAAGAAAATGCGAAAGAGATGTTCTTCAAGAAAACTCTAAATATGATTTTACAAGGCCGGCCCCTGGTGTGGGTGGTAGTGTTATGGTGGTGTTGTAGGTGTCCATGGGCGGTGGTAGCCACTTGCCATCACGTGGACGCTCATGCCCGTCTACCAGCTTCACCATAAAAAAAGTAAGAAAGTAAAGTCAAAATCGCTAGAGAACTTACGGCTAATGAATAAAACTGGTTTGTACCTTGATAAGTAACGGTCAAGAGATCTCCAGTTCCATTGCTCTTCGGATCCTCAATGATGGCTAGGGAGCCGTTATAGTAGCTGACGGTATTGTTGGTGACCCAGCTGATAGAGATTTCTGTTGCATTGTTCTTGATGTGACTGAAGCGGACGATAGCACACTGGCCTTGGATTAAAATCTCTGATGATGACGCTGCTAGATACCACTTTCCATCTAACTGAGACATAAAAAGTTTGTAGAATGTTATATGTTATGTTTAAAGCAGTGGACAATTGGTACTTCTATAATTTCTACAAGTTCGCGGTCTGAAGAACCTGTATTGACAAATTCGTGTTGTGTTATTATAAAAAGTAAGTTTGACGGGAGCTCGAGGAGTGAAGATGAGGTTTTGTTTGATTATTGTAAAAATTGTGTATTAGGCGTTTTGTGGTTTAATAGTGTTATTAAACTTCAAAGTGTTTTTCGTGCGTGCTGTTTGTGATAATCAAATAAAAGCATGGGACTGCGATTTTCGTGTGCTTCCAAGGGAGTCCTCTTCTGTCCTCAGTAAGCCTACTATCGCTTGACAGAGCGACTCCTGACCTACTTCGTCGGGCTTGAACATTAACGTTTTAAACTTTAAACTTGAACATTAACAGTGAATATCCCGTGTTTATTTATTTTCCTTTGAAATTGATCAACAATTCAAATATTATTCAATTGAACCTTGAGTAGCTGTTCAAACGTGCGAAGTTTATTGTTTAATTTTACTTGTCTATAGTTACTTTTTGATTTACCTTTAGAAGGAGCAAACAATACAAGTAATATTCCGTTCTTCTCACCTTTTTACTATTGATAGTGTCTTTGTAACACTGTCTTGACTGTTTTCACTAAGACATGCTATCCATATGGCAGCTTGAAAATAGATCTATAAGTTTATATTACAAATACAACACAATATGGCTTAAACTGTAATCCCAAAGTGATTAATCCCACATTTTCTATATAAGATCGTTATTATATTCACATTTAGGGAAGTCACAAAATAATAGCAAATTACGGAACTCACTTCCTTCCAATCCAGTTCCCTTGGTTCAACGTCTGGACAAGTCATATTCTGAACAGCGGACTCAACATTACAAAGAAATAATACTAAAACCAAACAGTGAAGTAACATCTTGAAACCTTGTCACAGTGCAACCGGTATGATCCACGGATGTCAGTCATCAACTGGAACGTAATGCAAAAAGTTAATTCTTTTATAGTGGGCGTGTTCATTTTTTGTGCCCCGTCTTTTTGGGGAATTAACATGTCAATATACATAAAATGTTAATTCAAATGTTTAAGTTCATCTATTGTTACATACACACTCACACACGCACTAACTCACATCAAACACTCAAATTTAAAGGCAGTATTTTCTTTATATATTGTAATTAGTAACCTGTCTGCAATAAAAGTGTAGTTCGATATAAGCAATTACTTATCATATGTTGAAACATTAATACGCATATGTTTAAAGATTTTTATAATGTAATTTTTATACGGTGCTGTTGTTGTATATAAAATAAATAAATGTTTCCTTCTTACCTTCGGCCCTTAGCCCTTTACTATCCTCTTTGCCGTTCTTTCATTGAAGTAGCATTATCTTTCAGACCGTTTGCTATCAGAAAGATGTGGATACCATAGAATCATTCCGGTTATTTACAGTCCCTTCGAGAACATTATTGTTTTGTTCTAAATTAGCGAATAGAACGAATTAAAAAAATGACTCATTTTATTTATATACTCTTTTTGAAATATATTGTACAGAGGCGGACTTAATGCCTTCGACCGTTGATTAAAATGAGATAAATTAAAACGAATGCAGTAGATATTAACAGTGAGTTCAGTATTACAGTCCACCTGATGGTAAGTGGATACTGTCGCCTATAGACATCCGCGATACATGCCAACATTAGTCCAAAATAACGAACGTTGGCATGCCCTCGGATGCGCTGCCAACCTTTGGAGATATAGGAATGGATTTGGAGAAAGGGTTGGGAAAATGGGGAGGCATAGAATGGGAATGGTCTCTGGCACATCTCACTCACTACCGAAACACTTACGTACATTAGGGAAATAAGATAAAGTGGGAAATGCAGTACATTTCAAGGTAGTCTTCTGTGACAGAGGGGTAACGTAGCCAGCCAAGCTCGCCCAGCAGCTATTGGATTGCAGCGTGCACTCTCCCCCTCAAATATTAATAAATGAAATATCTTCTTTTCATATGAAAGTGCAATAACGCCTTTCTGGACCATTTCAAATGAAAAGGGACCCACTCTAGTCAATACTAACATTGTATTATTTAAACATGACCTTATTTTTTATCATTATAATTATTCTCCGAGTCCATGATTTAGCATCTTCAACTAAAATTACAACACAAAAATGTTCTTTCATTTACCGCTTGTTGTTGTTAAAAATAATGATTCTATATTCAAACAGTTATCTGTCTGCATCGGAAATAACGGTTTACGGAAACATTTTTTGTCCACTAGAACGTGACTATAGATTTCTCAAAAGAAAAAAATAACCTCGGAGGTCTACCTTTGTCTCCTTTTAAATAGGACCTTTATTTATAAACCTATAAACTTCATTAAATAACATAAAGGACATGTAGTTCTTCATCGTGTAAAAAAAATTGTAAGTATTTATTTTGTAATTAAGACCAATAGGTACTAATTGTACTCGTATTTATGTCTGGTCTTAAAACGCCACGCTGCTGGCCAACTGAGTTGACGAGTGCACACTTTTAGAGGTAGTATTACACTGCATTAGTTCTAATAGTATACAAATAATATATATTATTAATACAAGTTGTAAACCACATTTGATAGTCTTCTGTAAATATTTTATAATCTTCTGTAATTCCTAACATAAGTTAGAAGAGTTTAGAATTATATTCAATTTCAAAATCGTTGTGCTCGGTCGCTTTTAAAATGATAAGGAAATCTAAATCACCACTATTGATCATAAACTTAGTCGACTTTCTCTTGTCCTGTGTCGTTAAATTCTGTATTCAATCTTCAAAGGTTATTACATCTATTCAGTCTTTCGAGTAAATAGGGAAAACCCAAAATAGATATGTCTAAATGTAATCATCGCGTCACCTCTATCTGTCGATAACCTGAGACAACGTCTAGGTATTATCTCTTCACTTTTGACGTTAGATAAAGGGTTGGGAAAATGGGGAGGCATAGAATGGGAATGGTCTCTGGCACATCTCACTCACTACCGAAACACTTACGTACATTAGGGAAATAAGATAAAGTGGGAAATGCAGTACATTTCAAGGTAGTCTTCTGTGACAGAGGGGTAACGTAGCCAGCCAAGCTCGCCCAGCAGCTATTGGATTGCAGCGTGCACTCTCCCCCTCAAATATTAATAAATGAAATATCTTCTTTTCATATGAAAGTGCAATAACGCCTTTCTGGACCATTTCAAATGAAAAGGGACCCACTCTAGTCAATACTAACATTGTATTATTTAAACATGACCTTATTTTTTATCATTATAATTATTCTCCGAGTCCATGATTTAGCATCTTCAACTAAAATTACAACACAAAAATGTTCTTTCATTTACCGCTTGTTGTTGTTAAAAATAATGATTCTATATTCAAACAGTTATCTGTCTGCATCGGAAATAACGGTTTACGGAAACATTTTTTGTCCACTAGAACGTGACTATAGATTTCTCAAAAGAAAAAAATAACCTCGGAGGTCTACCTTTGTCTCCTTTTAAATAGGACCTTTATTTATAAACCTATAAACTTCATTAAATAACATAAAGGACATGTAGTTCTTCATCGTGTAAAAAAAATTGTAAGTATTTATTTTGTAATTAAGACCAATAGGTACTAATTGTACTCGTATTTATGTCTGGTCTTAAAACGCCACGCTGCTGGCCAACTGAGTTGACGAGTGCACACTTTTAGAGGTAGTATTACACTGCATTAGTTCTAATAGTATACAAATAATATATATTATTAATACAAGTTGTAAACCACATTTGATAGTCTTCTGTAAATATTTTATAATCTTCTGTAATTCCTAACATAAGTTAGAAGAGTTTAGAATTATATTCAATTTCAAAATCGTTGTGCTCGGTCGCTTTTAAAATGATAAGGAAATCTAAATCACCACTATTGATCATAAACTTAGTCGACTTTCTCTTGTCCTGTGTCGTTAAATTCTGTATTCAATCTTCAAAGGTTATTACATCTATTCAGTCTTTCGAGTAAATAGGGAAAACCCAAAATAGATATGTCTAAATGTAATCATCGCGTCACCTCTATCTGTCGATAACCTGAGACAACGTCTAGGTATTATCTCTTCACTTTTGACGTTAGATAAATTTCTAAACAGATAAACGGCATGATTTCTATTCAGAATATTTATGACCGTCTACAGACGTAGAGAAAGATGTACTTCGAAAAACTGTTTATATTACTTTCAATGTTTATGCTTAAAACTTGTGAAGCTCAAGTAGTGCAATTTGGATCTTGTGTTGAAGTTACAACTAAGGAGTTCTTCAATTTAGATAAGGTAAACATGTGCTATAGTTACACGTAAACTGTTAAATGTCACCATCCTAGTTACTGTACCACTATTTTCACCTTTGTGGAATGTTTAAGGAAATTAAGATGTAGAATTTTTTTTATATAGAATTATTTTCTTGCCCAAGGGTTGATTGCATCAAAATATTTTATTACTGAAGTATAAAAATGACTTTAAGAAGTAATGGCTGGATAAGAAGGACGGAAGATCGTGTGTAATGGCGAACCTTGAAGGGGAGGATGCACGCTGCGATCCAACAGCCACATGGAGCAGTCGACTGGCCACGTTACCCCTCTCTCACAGAAAACTTCCTTGAAAAGTACGGCATTTCCTACTTTATCATATTCTCCCATGTGCGTACGTGTTTCGGTGGTGAGTGAGATACGCCAGAGCCCACTTCCATTTTTTTATAAAAAGAACATGGCCTGAAGGTAAGTGGATACTATCGTGTATTAACTTGACAACGCCACGGCACACACTAAAGCAACGTATCTGTACAAGGACAACCACTACTAAAGTCGAATTTTTTATTCGAGTTATATTGTACGGAAATGACCTAAAATTCCTAAAATTAAAGAACTATACTCATGTTACTCATAAAAACTTTCCGGCCTTCAGCCAACACTTGTACCAGGTATCGGCACGTGCCTGGACGCTTCCACCGACTCGCGATCCCGCGGTACCTAACCTCCCAAGCAACGCCCTAAGGCGAAGTCCGTTCCTTCAATAGGTCTACCGGCGAGGGCCGCCCAGGCTCGTTGCTACACACTTTGCTCCTGGCTGAGCGCCATCTGCGCTCGCCCTAAACGATACATGTACGGTGACTCTTGAAAGGCCATTAGGGCTATAACAATTTAGAGATTCCGAAAAAAATAAAGAAAAAATCTTAAAAATGAATCAACAGCACGTTTCCTAATGCTACAGTGACATCTAGTGGCTAATAGTAAAATTAATTTGGAAATTTGAAACGATATTTCTTATACATCAACGCCATCTCGTGACCAGTAGAAAATTAATTTGTTAAAATATTAAAAATGAAACATCAATTTTCTCATGTCGTTCACCCAATAATGAAAACTAAAAAAAATGCTTATTCTTTGAGTCATTTCTTTTTGTTTTATCAAAATTTCGAGAATAATCCTCGATATCGCACTAGCGCAATTAGCACATTATGCCACTGTCAACTTCTCGTTGTTATGTACGAGTATGTAAGGCAATAATGCCAGTGTCGAGTTTTCAATCAAAATCAAAATTCAAATCACATCTCGTCATTGTTCAGTCTCGTTGAAGCAAGTTAGGAGTCGCACAGAAAAAAATTATTTTATTTATTTTATTTTATGTACGAAGGCGGCAGACGAGCATACAGTCCACCTGGTGGTAAGTGGATACAGTCGCCCATAGACATCCGCAATGCATGCGAACATTAGTCCAAAATGAGAAACGTTGGCATGCCCCCGGATGCGCTGCCTACCTTTGGAGATATAGGAATGGAATTGGAGAAAGGGTTGAAAAAATGGGGAGGGATAGGATGGGATTGGAATGGGCTCTGGCACATCTCACTCACTACCGAAACACGTACGTACATTGGGGAAATACGATAAAATGGGAAATGCAGTACATTTCAAGGTAGTATTCTGTGAGAGAGGGGTAACGTGGCCAGTCGAGCGCGCCCAGCGGCTGTTGGATTGCAGCGTGCACTCTCCCCCAAATAAATAACCCAAATAATATAGTACCTAGTTTTATAGGATTTTTTTTATCTGATTATTATCACAAACGTTATCCACAAACTTGAAGTTGAATAAACTATCACTATTAAACAACGAAATGTACGAGTACAAAACAATTAATTTTTACAATACAACTTACATTATAATACAATTTTTACAATTAATCAAACAAAAACTCAACGTCACTTCTCGATCTCCCGCCAAAAAGTCAGAAGTCATTTTGTTTTCGACTCCAGATTCCTTTTAATATCCTGGGAGATGGTTTACCTCGAAAAGCCATTGAATTATATGTATACTTCTTATACGTATATAAGAAACGGTTTTTCACGAGCCGCTCCTGAGTTGAGCTATGACTATCACCGTTCACTCCTCCACTCCTCACTCCACTCACTCCGCTCACTCCGCTCACTCCGCTCATTCCGCTCACTAGTTTATTATTTTTTATTATACAATTCCAGTTCCTCGGCAAATGGTACGAGATAGAGCGGTTTCCGACGTGGTACGAAGACCTTGGGAAGTGTGCGTATAAACACATTCAAGCGTGCGGGAGGCGGATTGAAATAAAACACGTCTTCGTCAAGGACGGGATAGAATTCGTGCTGCATGTGAACAGCTCCTACGCACCGGGGGATGAAGCTGTGTTTGCTATAAAGGAGAGTAATATTGGTATGTACCCCAAAATTCTCGTTCTCAGTCTAAATCTACGGAGCAGCATTATGTATCCATTGCTACTTCAGCTATGCACGTCGCAATGTCAATACTTTGGTATCGATGAATATCAGCTTGTATTTACTGGTCACAGGCTTCCACAAGTAGTCAAGAGGTGGTTTCGGGTCATAATTCACCACGCGGGAATACTGCGAATTAGTGAATACAGATGCCTGTATTTTTTTTATTCTTGGAGACACGGATAACTAGTTAGTAATAATTTACAAATCCGTACTTAAATATAACTTATGGCCTTATAAGTGACAATCGAAAAAAGATGCCCCTAGAGTCTAGACCATCGTTTCTCAACCTTTATAGTGTCGCGACCCCCTGAAAAGACCAAAATAATAATTAAGTCCTAATTGTTTTTTACAGTTTAACATTTGATTAGTATAAATCTTTAATTAATTCATCGACTTTAATCGCAATGGATCCATCCCATAATCATATTATTTTCATAATAAATAATTTTGTGACAAAAACCAAAATATAGCGCACATTTTTTCAATCACGACGCTTTATACTTTTTAAAACCTTGAAATTTACATATTGTACTTTATCACAATTTGTTGTGATACATGTTCTTTGGGTAATTTCTTTTTGTTTTATCAATATTTATAAACCCTCGATATGGCAATAGCGCAATTATCACATTAAGCCAAGTGTCAATTTCTCGTTTTTTATATATGGCAATTATGCCAGTGTCGAGTTTCACACAAAATAAAAACATTTATATATTACCTAAAAAACGGGACGCCAAAATGATGTAAATTGTGATGATGTAAAATTATTTTGTCGTCAATTTTCCACAGATCGAATAGGCATTCCACTGAAGGTTATAGAAACAGACTACACTAATTACGCTGTAGTATACGGATGCAAAGACAACCCAGAACTTGATAGAAGATATGGTACGTAACATGACATAATGTTCGCAATACAAACTTCTTTTGCGTTCGTAATAATAACAATAACTTGTTTATTATGGTAATTTTAACGTTTACATTCGTTGCTCTTGCTGCAAGTGTTGATTTGTTCTGCAACGCTTTGCTGTTGGCAACACATAATCGACTTTTGAATATGTAACTTGATATTAAAGTACAAGAGTTTGTATTTATTCGAACCATTGTAAATTGTACTTTTATAAATAACGCCACACTCAATGGCCCACCCTAGGAATAGTGTGGGCTAGGGGTGTCTGAACATACATTTTTTATTTTTTTTATTAAACAAATGTACGTCCGACCGGGGATTGAACCCGGGACCTTTTGTACAGCTAGCAGGGTGCGCGAAATGGTCGGTCAAAATCACTTGATGAAATGATGATTTTTTTTTTATAGAAGGAGGTGGCATACGAGCATACAGTCCACCCAGTGGTAAGTGGATACATATCCGCGATACATGGCATCGTTAATCCAAAATGACAAACTTTGACAGGTAACCGGATGCAGTGCCTACCTTTGTTGATTAAAGAATGGATTTGGAGAAAGGGTTGGGGAAATGGGAAGGGATAAGAAGGGAATGGACTCTGGCATATCTCACTTACTACCGAAACAGGTACGTACATTGGGGAATATGATAAAGTGGGAAATGCAGTACATTTTAAGGTAGTCATCTGTGAGAGACGGGTAACGTGGCCAGTCGAGTGCGCCCGTGACAGTGGATGTTAAGAGCAAAAAAACCAAATGCGGTGATGGGCTTCGCGAGAAGCTAATTCAGCAGTGCGTTCAGTATGGCACAGTATGGTATGGTCGCTTTACTATGATAAAACAATAGATTTAAAAAATAGTTTCAGCGTGGATACTATCAAGAGAACCGACCCTGGCGTCCGAATACCGACAGCAAGCACACGCGGAACTGAACTCAATACGCTACGCTAGCATCGTCTACTTGGAGACAGTGGAACAAATTGAAGATAACTGCGTCTACCACTGGTCTGCTCATGTTCAAGCTGAAAATCAAGACGAAGAAGATGAACGCTGAAATACACATTTAATTCTTATTCTTTACTTTTACTCTGTCCCTAATTACCGATTAACTAGGATGCGTCACCGGCCGGTTCGCATTGTACACTATCGGTGTGCACTCACACAAACGCAAAGCTCATGTCTCGTTGAGTGAGCTGTACCTATATATCAATATTCCTTCAACCACTTGAGTATTAGTTATGAGCAGAGACAGTTGTAGTTACTCTTCGACCATCTCTAGTATTTCGGATGTACCTCATTGTGGTATTAACCTCAAACCACCTTTGGTACAGATACATTACGAAAACATAGGTCATCGGCTAATCCGTAAGCACCCGTCCACGTCATTCACGTCTATGAATTACCGTACTTCTAATTGCATACTTTTATTACTAGTTACTTTATTGTATACTTTATTACTTTATTGCATGGACGTGGATGGACGCATTCGTTTTTTTTATGGGAAAAAAAGGCTGCAGACGAGCATACAGTCCACCTGATGGAAAGTGGATATCGTCGTCCATAGACATCCGCGATACATGCCAACATCAGTCCAGAATGAGAAACGTTGCACGCCCCCGGATGCACTGCCTACCTTTGCAGATTAAGAAATGGATTGGGAGAAAGGGTTGGGAAAACGTAAAAAACGAAAGGGATAGGATAGGATAGGATGGGAATGAGCTCTGGCATATCTCACTCACTACCGAAACACGTACGTACATTGGGAAATACGATAAAGTGGAAAATGCAGTACAGTTCAAGGTAGTCATCTGTGAGAGACGGGTAACGCGGCCAGTCGAGTGCGCCCATCGGCAGTGGGAATGCACGTGCACCACGCCCCTCCTAGATTGGGTGTTTCCGGATTAGCCCATGGCCAATGTTTTCGTAATGTATCTGTTCAGATTGTGAGCATGTATCAGTTTTTTTATGTTCAGGATCCGAGTGGGAGAAAGCGCGTGACTATCCCATCCAACCCAAACAGCTTATAATTTAAGAACCCAAATTTGACTCACTACACACACCTACACCCACACCAAACCCTCTCTTACGTTACCACGTTACCCCTCTCTCACAGAAGACTACCTTGAAATGTACTGCATTTCCCAATTTATCGTATTTCCCCAATGTACGTACGTGTTTCGGTAGTGAGTGAGATGTGCCAGAGCCCATTCCCATCCCATCCTATCCCTGCCCATTTTCCCAACCCTTTCTCCAAATCCATTCCTATATCTCCAAAGGTAGGCAGCGCATCCGGGGGCGTGCCATCATTTATCATTTTGGACTAATGTTGGCATGTATCGCGGATGTCTATAGTCGACAGTATCCACTTACCATCAGGTGGACTGTATGCTCGTCTGCCGCCTTCGTACATAAAAAAAAAAAAACAATTAATCAAATGGTGTTACTTGAATTTAATGCTGGACTAATTTTAATATCGAATTCAAATATCAAATCTTTTCCCGACTATTTTAATGACGAGCTAAGTTTCTTTTACTTTGGAGCGCTTTTCCAAACATAAACATCTCAAACGCACAATTTATTTGACAAACACGTCAAACAAAGACACTAAAAAAGTGTTGTCAAATACCACGAGTAATAAATGAAATTATTTTTAAGTTTATAGGCTGTAAAAAAATAAAAAGCAAACGATGTCAATTCATTTATTTTTATTTAAACTGGTACTGGATATCTGAAAGTAAGAGGTTCCACTTTTACGTCATCGTAATATTTAGGGTGGCAACTGGATATGTCATCTTTCACAAGAGCATTTGTCTCTATACCAAGCTGCTGCAGCGGTTTCAATGCTAATTCCTTTGACACGTCATTCAGAATTGGACGTCTTGAAAGGATCCATACGTAAACTGAAAAAAGTAATTGAAAAAGTTATTCACCTTGTTGAGTTCTTGAATCATTATATTTTTATTTATTTATTCATTATTGCACAAAGTGACAAAAGATTGACTTAGAAGCATTATCTCCCAGTCAACCTTCGTGCTATGTAGCGATAGCGCGGTAGGTGAAATAACAGTTAAGTCAAACTATAGTGAATAGTGACGCATAATAATTAAATATTGATAATAATAATTAAGTTATTATTTTTTATATAAATAAAGCACCAGACGAGCAGGAACCACTTGCCACCAGGTGTCCGTCGCTTTGCAACATCCGCGACACATGCTCACATCAGTTTAGAATCACAAACGTGGGGCATATCTCTGGAGGTGACATCTGTACCTTTGATGATTTAGGAGTAAATTAGGAAGTATGGAGGGAGTATAAGAGAGTGAGCAGTTATCTTGATCGCGCATTCTGCAGTCCGCATCTGCATCTGCGTGCCATTGAGCCAATTTCATGCCGTCTGGTTCTTAGTTCGTCTGGCGACAAAAATTAGTCGAAGCAGTCTTAATTCGTCTGGCATTAATCTCATTCATCAAATTAAAAATAAATTAAAAATTTAATCCATTGACAATTATTTAATGTGTTAATAAATCTAATAACAAAAATATCCACTTCCCGTAATCTTCTCTTACTTTCTCCTCTTTCAATAAAACATATTGAGATCAAATCACTTCCTTTGTTTGTTCTTTTGTTTTCCTTTCCTTTCTAAATAAGTTTAGAACGATTTTTTTAATTATTTTTAATGTACTTTATTGTACACACAAGTGATAAAAAAGGCATACAAAGGCGATAGGTTTTATTATAATACATAAAAAAATAGCTTCAATATATACTAGTCTGTGTGGGGTTCCAATGCCAGACGAACTGATACTAGTCTGACTATGTTTTCTCGCCAGACTAACTACAAACCAGACGACATGAAACTGACCACGTGGCCTACTCGCTCTTTTTTACAGTAACATATATAATTGACAAAATATTATTACAATAAAATAGCCAATCGAGCATTCGAATAAAAATAAACTCTTTTCCACCTCACTTTTCACTTATACAATAAGCGGTTAAGTAGCGCCAACGGCAAATAAGACTTTGTAGTTCCTTCAGTTAATCCTACGAATATGAACCTTTTAAATTTCAACATTTTAAATCGTTTACGAAGGCAATAAAGTTTGTAATCGTGATCTATTGACCAATGCTTTACTTACTGAAATGCTTGTCAATCAAAGGGCTGTACTGGCATGTGTAAACTGTTGCGTAATAGTTGTAATTAGTGGCCAGGACTCTGAAGGGATATTTCCTTGTTTTCACTGAAAATATGGGTGATATATAAATAGTTATTATACAATATAGGAAACAAAAAAACATCAATGACTGGCGCAAGCTTCAGAAGGTTCCGTAAATGCACTACTTATTGTCTTCAATAATATTATATTGATTGATTATGTTATTAAATTATTAATTGTCCTGTGCGTGAGGAACGTTTGGCCTTGAAACGCAACGCTCGCCAGGCAGGTTGGCATGTCCACTCTTTTAGAGGTGGTGCAGTTCCTTAGGGCTTGTGTGAGCGACATTGTTATCCCTCAGTCTCCCTTTACAGCACCCTTGGAAAGACATGGGGTGGTGCTATATTTTAAAGCCGACCAACACCATACGGCCCGAATCTATACATATAATAACATCTTAACGTACATGCATGTCCCACGGGAATAACAAGTTCACGGAAACGAAATCGCTGACACCGCTGGTTAGTAAGTAAAAGTAAGTTTAAGTAATTTTTTAATTGTTTAAGTTCCGCGTGCACAAGACACTCCACCACAAGTTGCTGACAACGCAAATGACCGTGCGCGTTCAGCGTGCACTGTATTAACTACATGTATAATTCTATATTTAATGATCGTATTTTTTTTTATATACTAGTGGGCGGACGAGCAAGCGGTCCCACGTGATGGTAAGTGTTACCGCCGCCCATGGACACCTGCAACACCAGAGGGTATGCGGGTGCGCTGCCGACCTTGCAAAATACCTTCGTATACTTTCATGTTTGATACATACGACTGTGACGTCATTGAATTATATATTATGTTGTCCATATTACGAATATTATTGTCAAATTAAGAATAAAGGATAGTTGGATCATCAATTAAACATTGTGATTGTACCATCGATATGGGAACACAGGACATATCGTACGTTCACATCAAAGAAAAGTGGCTGTGAAGCACATGAGGAGCGGTTCATTAAAAAGTGAAATTTTGTAACTTAATTACAACGATTTTCTTTTTCAAAACACATATGAATTAAATTATTTGAGAGATACTGAACATAGAACACTATTACACTCTAACGTGCCCGACCTATAGTGCTTGTATAACGTATCTAGTATGTATTCTCAAATTGATGCATACAGGGTATGTCAGAACCCTTCCCGTATCCTTAAACCCATTGAGCCCATTGAAAAACATGAAATTTATTTTTTTTAGATTTTACCAACTTTTCCGTAGAAATTTGCAAAAAAATAATATTATATTCCACAAAAAAAATACTTAGCATTATATGTCAATTACATGTGCTTACATCGTCTAGGAGCATCTTCGAACACAAACTTGACCTCCAGATCAGCAGCATCTTCAAGACTGATAGGTATCTCCAATCTTCCAATGCTGTACCTATGGAACAGCCCTCTGTCGATCCTAGACTGGTTCAGGTATATTCCGCTAGGTTTAATGATTAGCTCCAGGGTAGAACATTGGTTCTTGTCTTGACCATCGCTGGAGTAGTGGTACACTTGATACCATTTTTCGAAAAACTGAAAATTAGATAAAACTCTTTATTGTTTCGTTACATTACGACATAATTAAGTAACACTGTTATAAGAAGAGAATACAACCAAGCAGTCATTGCTTTATGGCAATTTCTTCCAGACAACGAGAAAGATAATTGAGTTAATAACGCAAGTAGTGTACGTATTCGTATTAGGTAACGTAATCTATATCTATACTAATATAAATAAGAGTTAAAATTGTGTGTTTGTAGGTATGTAGGGGGTAATCTCTGGAACTACTGAACCGATATCAAAAATTCTTTCATAAATAGGAAGCTACATTATCCGTGTCTAATATAGGCTATATTTTATTTTGAAATTTCGAAAAAATAAAAAAATAAAACTTATAAACCGAAACGAAGCGAGGGCGGGTCGCTAGTTAATATAATAATAATAACAATAACACGACACTCAATGGCCCACACTAGGATTCCTTGGGTCGTGGGTCCAGAGACAAATACAAAGACGAATACAACACCCGAACGACGAACCGGTAATCGAACCCAGGACCTGCACAGTAGGCAGGATCACTACCAACTAAAATTATAGTAACTATTGTATAAAATATATAGTAAAAGTACTTACATATATATAAATAGATATACATAAACGTATACGAACGTAATAGACATTAATAGAAAATCATAATGATGTAAGACTCGCTTAGACTTCTTTCTTTGGCGTTTTTTTGTCGTCTATAGCATAACTGTTGACGAAAACCGCTCCAAATGATGAAATATCAATTCCTTGACCGAATTTTACATATCTACTACAATATTAATTTGTATAGTAAACGTTTATTATACACGGTTAAATAAACCTGCGACCTGTTAACACTAAATTTATATCTTTAAAAATAATAACGTTTGTTCTATGACTTAGTTTTTTTTTCTTTTTTTTATAGAGAAGTAGGTGGACGAGCAAGCGGTCCCACGTGGTGGTAAGTGTTACCGCCGCCCATGGACGCCTGCAACACCAGGCCTTGTATATGTAAGTTTTCAGTTCATTGCATATAGTTTTATTTAACACATGTATATTATTAATTGCAAGAGCGGTGATAGCCTAGGCCTATCTATACTCAACTCACATTAGCGTGATCGTGAATTCAAATCCTCGGCCCGTACCACAGAGTACTCACTTTGTGAATTGGCCAATTTTGATTATCTACAGTAAGAGGGAAAAAGAGCGTAATAGCCTAGGGATAGTACTTGACTCAAATTCGTGTGATCGTGAGTTCAAATCCTCGAAGCGCACTACCTACTGAGTTACTTAAGTATCGATTTTTAAAAATTGTCATTTGATCGGTGGTAAGAAGAAAACATCCTGAGGAAACCCGCATGCTCCAGAAATAAAAAATAAAAAATCTGCAGTATGTATACCTAACCACCAATGCGCACTGGGACCGCGTGGTGGATTACGGTCCGAAACCTCCAAGTGATTTACTAGGGAAGGCCTGTGCCCTGCAGTGGGACATTAAATGCCGCGATACATGTAAATTATTTATTGTACAACATGCTCAAAGTACCGGACTGTTGTACAAATTTGGTCCAGTGCCAAGTATCCAACAAACTGGCTGAATTATTTTGGTGGGTGGTAAGGCTGAATTATTTTGATTCTTGGCCAGCCTTAGAGTCGCCCGTAGCGTCGACCAAACGGAAAGGGTCTTTAAAAAAAGGACCCCGCGGACCCTGGACCTCGACACAATTTTATACTTAATTTGAAAACTTACATCGTTCAAACGAAAATCTTCTTTCAACCTAATATTATCTGGACATTTGCCTGGTGATGTGAAGTAACCATATACACCGCATAAACATGCAAAAGATACTATAATTTTCAACATTACTCCAATATTTTTATGCACAACTGTCTTTGAAAGAGATCTCAAGTGAAATAAACACAAATGTACCTATTTCATGAATAATAACAAATTCATAACAGTGTAGGTTATCTCATAGTAATATTTTATCGTATAATCATTTGAACTCTTTATCGGGGACAACTCTTCTTAGAATATGTACTTCATAATATTTTACAGCGACTGCTTTTTCCTTTAGACGTTGGGATTTACCTACTTTAAAGAAATAATTAATTAGTACCTATTCTATTTTGTCGCCCTGCATTTATTCTATCAGGAGAGACTCAGATCTAAGGTTTAAACTTCAATCCTAAATTTTTTTATATCATAGGACAATGATTTAAGCTATACAATACAATTAACAATGATTTAAGATCATTTGGCGCAAAACATCCGCTTTTTAAGATCGCCTTAACAGGTGAGAACATAATGATATGTAGATACTGTAAAAAAGAGTCCCTGACACACTTACTGCTAGGATACGATGAACTGAATATGGACTGCGATATGCAGAGTGGATCTTTAGAAAAGAACCGGCGAATAACCAAATTTACCAAAGTTTTGTCTGTCACTTACTTTCTATCAAAGATAATATGACTATACCTGAGTAAAAGGCAAGAGGTCTCGATTTCAATTTATAGTGAGAAGCCAAATTAAACCACTTGTTATTAATTAATTTTATCTTTGTAATATAATGTTGATTCAAACGCAAAGTAAATATTACAACCACCAGTTTTTCGGTATATTTTATCATTAACATATTTAATAATTAAATTTCTAAGATCTATTTACTGAATAGCAAAAAACAAATGATTGCTATAATTGATATAGGTACATTACAGTGCAGACGAACTTACAAGTTTGACCTGTGAATGAGTTAAAGGCGCTTTCATATTGATTTTGTTTTTAAAATTTGTACCTGGAAGAAGATTTTTTTTTTTAAATAAGGTGTTAGATAAGAAGATAGTCCCCTGGTTCCTTAACAGGGGACTTGTGGATTCACATACTTGTGGATACTATCGTCTGAGGACATGCGTGATAAATGCTAACATAAATCAAGAATGACGAGTGTGGACGTGTCCGTTTACATACTACAAAAGTATCCGCCGCCATGCGCCGTTTAATTTCTGCCATTTAGGAGAGAAACTAGAAAAACCCGGATTTAGTGGATTTAGAACATAAGTCCCCCGTAATCCTCAGTCCTCGTCTGACCATGTGACCAATGAAGGAGAGATTCCTTTGTAAACTGATGACGGATAATCAAAAACAAGATTAATATTGAAAGTAGATTCTCCGCTACCTATAGCTGAGTAGCACCCAAGAAATTTAAGGAATCTCATTTAAACAATTATTTTACTACACCCAGAGCAAATCACAACTACTAATAAAAACGAATTAGAATGATGATAAAACGGTAAACCCCCGTGAGGAGATGAAATGAGGTTTTTTCATTACAAAACTGCAATGAAACTTATCAACGTGTTTTTTTGTTTGTTTTAACGTCTTCTATCGATTTAATATGGTTTGATTGGAAATTTATATTTTTCCAAATGGCGGAAATTAGGGTATGCCAGGCTCCATATAAAAATGTCTCGACCCCTTTGAAATCTAATTTTAATCTTCAAAATTCGGCTGTACAGTCAGTGGCTTACCAACTTTTGCTCTTATTGACTAATATTGCTATTCAATGTTCATGAGAGAAAGGGCTTGGTACCATGACTATCTGCCCATTTGCCACCTTCTTGCACTAAAATCTTCCATCTCTCGCTCTCCTTATCTTAACTAAACATTCACATATAAAATGGTAAGACTAACACCCAAGTACCACATATTGATGTCGCAGATTTCCACTGCACTCCAATTGCAGTACATCCGTCGCATACGTCGTATTCCATCTAAAAATACACAGAGGAAGTACGCGTTATAGGAAACCTTGTGCTACAAGCAATTTAGACCGTAATTTCAATATGAAGCGACTTTACAACGGGGGTCAGCTCATTGGATAATTACAGCGTGGGAGTCGCTCCTTCAATCATTCGATATCTTACATTCGCACGGAGCACTTGTTTGAAAACAATGTTTTTGTTTATGCTGTTATTCGGATCAGCTTTGGGAGCCAAGTTCACGCTTCCTGGAGAGTGTCCCGATGTCAAATTACACGAACGCTTGGACTACACAAAGGTATGCATAGATGTAAAATTTTTAGACACATTTCCGACTAAGGGTAACCAGTGAATTAGCTAAATCCAGAACACCAATTAGTTTATATGTTATAGTCAAAGCCCGACGCATGATCGCTCCTAGATTTGACTGGTCAATACTGAGGATTGATAAGGTCTCTTGGTCGAAGCCCAAAGCATTTTTGTATTTCGACCTTCGACTGATGTATTTTTAGTTAATACTAAGAGAGACTAATCCAGCTAAAGCAAAGGAACCAACTAAACCACTAAAGCAACCACTAACCACTAAACCACTAACCAACTAAACCAAAGACTAACCAGTTAAACGTAGAAACTAGTCAATCTTAGATGTGCATGTATCCATTAATTAGTTAATAATACAATAATATCTAATTAATTATGGCTATGATTTAAAGGAGCGGTAAGCATATTCTCGTATGTACAGTTTCGGTCAGTATGAAAAAGAGATTTTTTGAGTAAAAAAATTGATACCAATAGTGACGTATTTTGAATTAGTAGTTTGACTGCTCAGTTTAGTCACTCCTAGGATTAACCAAAACTACGCCAGTCAAAGGGCAAAACTAAAATCTATTGCGCGGTTTGACCAAAGCCATTGGTCAATCCTGGGATTGATTAGTCCTTCCGCGAAGAGACCCTACTACGGACTTTGACCATAACAGTTATGTTATATACATCATAATAATACCAACACTCTCTTCTTATCATTAAAATTCTTCTCACAGAGTCTCTAACTCGGTTCCAGAAATTTGTTACTTTCTTGTATTCTTTATAATATTTGATATTTTCGCGTTTTTCACACGTATTTATCTATTTAATCGGGTCTCCACCAAAGAGTGACAAAAATAAGATAAACATAAGCGTTGAGAGCATAGATAAATTTTGTGTTCTTTGTCCAATATACCGCCTGAAATTTTTGATATTTTTCTTTCTCAGACAACGTGACACTTCTTGGCAAAGGTAACATAAAACTTTTAGGTAACATATTTTTTTTTATATTCATCCGTAAAGTATTGAAGGCTGCATTTTATAAAGCCTTAGAACGTAATTTGTTAGTTTTCATGAAAGAATTTCATGTCACTATCAAGAGGAGGCAAATATATTTTTTTTATTTCACTGTATATTATTAACGATGATTCAATCGTTATGGATCCATTATGGATGTGACAAAACATTGTGTAACTCATTTTTAAATAACGGATTTAAAAATCACTGATAGGTATTGAAAATGTATTTGCATACAATTGACAGAGAAACTGTCTAAGAATTTCCATTAGAAAAAAAAAAGATATTCCCTCATTTGCGGCAATGGCATTTTAACAAACAAATAAAATAACTCGAAAATCACATGAGTAACTCGAATAATAAGTTTGAGATAACACTGTTTACCGTTTTACGAACCTCTAGTGAGTTCTACTCATGAGTTTCATTTGGACGTCGCTCTCTGGGACAACGTTTAACCTGTAAGGTCTTAAAGGCAAATTTTCGATAATATTTATATACGTATATGTAAATAAATACAAAATACATAACTTTTAAATGTTATATTGAAATATTCGTTCATATTCATCTATTTAAACAGGCCTTAACGCGAATGTTTAAATTTATTTATTTTACTCGACGTTTCGGTTGGGATGCACCAACCATGGTCACGAGCTGACTGAAGAGGCTTTTATCTACTACCCGTATTTGATTAGTGCGGAAAGTTGCGCCACACAACACTTCACAATATCAGAAGTAGCGTCAGACGAAAAATCGCGGTGTTTAATTTTATTAAATCACTGGATTCCATGTCAGGAGACATAAATAAGGTAAACAAACGCGTTAAGACCCGTTTAAATAGATAAATAGGTATATGTGAAAAACGCGAAAATCTCAAATGTCATATTGAATATTTCATTGTGTGCATGACAAACGCCAATCTTACTATCACTCCAGAGAATGATGGACGATTTTGTAGTTTTCAGGCACCTGGTACAACGTGGCCAATTATGCGAGCGATGGCCGTTCTATCTACGACTGTGCCAGTCTGGACTTTCAGGAGGACAACTTAGGTTATACCCTGAGGGAGACCTACGTCGATCCACATGAGGCTATATTCCAGGGGAACAGAACCCAGAAGTCATACTTCGCGAGAGTGGACCCTACGTTTGACGCTGGCAATAAGGCGCAGTTTATTGTCAGTCATGAAGACGGTGGTACGTAGAAGTTGTTATAATGCACTTTACGAATTTTGACTTCATTTTGTAGAAAGGTGGCAGACAGTCCACCTGGTGGTCAATACTGCCGCCCATGAACATTCGCAATACATGTTGGCATTAGTCATGTTGGCATGGACACACTTGCCACCTTTAAATTATTAGAAGTGAATTTTGAAAAAGGATTGAGAAGAATGAGAATTAGGGAAAATAGCTGCATAAGAAGTTTTACTTATCATATTACACACCCCATTCCACTTTGAGAGAGGATAGCATGGAATTAAGAATGGAAAGTACTAAGAGATAAAGTTACAAAGATGGGGAATAAAAGCCACACTCCTTAGTCTTACCCCTTTACCCAAGATGGAATAGGATGTATGGAGTATAACAGAATTAGTCTTCCCTTATCCTGTCATAAGTACTACTTAATGGATGAAATTGAAAGGAATGAGATGGAGAGTTGAGAATGTAATGGGAAAGATGTTTTTCCTTATCCCATTATAATCCCATTTGGATAGAATAGGATAGGGGGGGGGGCGGGTTAATGGGATCTGGCAAGTCTCATTAATTTCCGAAACAAGATTTTGCGTTTTACGGCACTCTTCTGTAAGAGAAGGATAACTCGGCCAGTGGGCGCGCCTAGTTGAAAGATTACTTCCTCGCTCTCTATTAAATTCTCAATTCTTTTATTTCAGACAAAATACTGCAGTTCCCGTTCTTCATACTCTCCACGGATTATGACGACTACGCTATTGCGTACACTTGCAAAACTTTGAAGACAAAAGAAAGAAAGCATTACGGTAGTTAAAAGCTTCTTTTCAGAAAGCAAAAAGCCATTTACGCCCAATCTGTAAACTAGTTAGGTTATAACGCCACTCCTGTTAAACGGATTGGCATGTCCACTCTGTTAAAGGTGGTATAGTTCCTCGGGGCTTGTGGTAGCAGCTTTGTTATTCCTTGGTCGCCTTTTACGTCACCCACGGGAAGAAATGGGAAAAGATTCAATGTAGTTAATCCTTTTCGACGCGACTTTATTGAAATGGTAAAATGGTTCAGATTAGGGGCTGGAATTGAATTCTTGTCGTGATGGTTTGTAAAACCGCCTATTTCTACAAAATAAATACGTTTATAGGAACTACCAGTGTGATCCAAAAGTTTCTGGCCTAAAAAACTAGATGTCTAAAAAACATATTATATGTTATTGTAATTGTCATTTATCCTGCTAATTCGTGTATAATTTTTAGAGTTCAACGCTGGTTAATGTTGATTCTTCGACTCTTATAACAACAGAAGGTCGCAAAATGTTTAATGCTTAAACTGGAATATCGTTCCGTGATTAAGTTCCTTACAAAGGGAGGTCTTAGCCCGCCCGATATAAAACAAAGGTTGGATGATGTGTACGGGGATTATTTTCCAATATCAAATATTGGTGTAAGCAATTTCCTTAGGAAGAGAGTCCATCGACGACGAACCTCGCTCCGGTCGAACCGTTGAGGCACTCGCTCTAAACTACATTAAATCAGTATAAGAAGAAGTTCTAAGCGACCGACGGCTATAGACCAAAGAAATAGCACCAAGGACAGGGCTTTCAAAAACTCCAACCTTAGGATTCTTCAGGAACAACTAACTTCATATGAATAATGTTAGTGCGAGGTGGGTGCCAAGTTTCAAGTGTGCAGCGAAGTGAACGAGTAGCGTGCTTTCGGGAACATTTGGAGGTCTTTCAGAGAAACGGAAACTATTTTTAGGTGTTACTGGGTTTTTTACTATGACCACCTTTGCAAAAGAAAATTGATGGAGTGGCGTCGTTCTGGTGAAGCACCGCCTAGAAAGGCAAAGGTCACTTAGTCCACCGAAAAGATTATGACTTTTATATTCTGGGATTGTGAAGGAATATTGCTTATAGACATAAAAGAACGCCATATTACGGTGACTGGAAGCTATTATGCTAATCTTGTAGAGCAATTACGAGAAGCAATCAAGCAAAAACGTCGTGGAAAACTAAGCAAAGACAATGACAATGTCCACGCCGCCGTAATTGCGAAAGCTGCTGTTTCAAAGTGTGGCTTCACGGAAATTGGCCACCCATCCTATAGTCCTGGCTTGGCTCCCAGTAATTAGGTATTATTTGTTCTCAAAACTCAAGGCGGACGATCCGACTTTAAGATTTAAGGGATTTTAAGAGGTAGAAGATTTTCCACCGATGATAAAGTGAAGGGTTTTCGCCCCTTTCTGAATACAAAATATTTGAGAATTTTTATACTGGAATAGAAATGGTAATTAAACGATCTGAAAAGTATGCTCAAATAGACAGAGACTTCATTTCATGAACTTGAGTGTCCTTTTTCATTATCAGGCCAGAAACTTTTGGACCTCCTCTCGTATATAGGAACTATTTGTCACCTAACATGATATCAAATCAGTGTTATCTGATCAACCTATAGATAAGTGCTGATTCACCAGTATTACAAAAATATCTATCAAGGATGAAGTCATATCGCTAATCGTATAGCATTGCAACTTGTTTTTCGAGACTATCATTTAGGAATTAACTCAAATTGATAAACATTTTTATAGGTCTATACCTAAAAAAAAAGTTTTTTTTCAATGTCAATTATGTTAGGTATTTGTATCTTTCCTGTCGATATTTAGAAAAATGGTTTTTCAAACAAGAAATAAATATGTTATTATTAGCACAGTATAAAAAGGTGGATTGTGGCCCGAAAACTCAATGATTTACTAGATCAAGTTTAAGACCTGCAGTGGAACATTTCCGTTTTTTTCCCTTCTGACAATAATTTCCTTAACAGTGATAGTTTCCACACGATTTGCCCTTCCAGTTCGAATGTACGAGGTAGGGTTCAAATTTATGGTATTATAAATGTAAATAGAGAATAGAAACCCCTAGACTATCACGCCTATCGCCGCTCTTTCAAACTAATCTAAAAGTAAGTAAAATCAGTTTAGAGAAGAAATCGCTTTAGTGATAAGGCCGCCTGTTATGTTTTTTTGTACAAACTAAGTTTACTCTTATTACCTTTTTACCTACTTTATTTAATATTTTATACTACACTACACTACACCACACCACACCCCACCACACTACACCCCACCTCTTGAGATGGTTTAGACCCACATTTAAAAAAAAAGATCTTTATTTCAGATCGTAATTTAGATAGATCTATGAAAAGTAATAATTAAAACTAACAATTTAATATTTTATCTAAAAAACATGTTTTTATTGTGAATGAAGTCTGACTTTGTTACTCTTTACTATTTATTCACTATACGCTACTGTGAACGGCAACACCGACGACTGCTAATTGAACCACTAATAGTTGATACCGTAACCAAACTATCGGATATCCAATATAAAAAAATATTTGAAACCGAATCCGAAATAAAAGTTCGGATATTATTACAAATTATTTTGTAAATGTTAGTGTTAATTAATTCCTTGAAAGTAGAGCTGCAATTACCCCGTATTTGGTTTTATTTTATTTCAGTATTTCAATACCTTATTTCAGTTTGTGGTATGTTTCTTAAAAAAGTTTATTAAAAACATATCCGCAACCGATACCGTATCCTTAATAATTTCATATCCGTAACCGAAACCGGTAAAGGGGTATAAATATACCCGTATCCTCATCCGGGTCCGAAATATCATATCTCTGACAACTCTAATATAGACGACATATGTAAATCGATGAGTGCAAAAAGTGGGGACTTTAAAAAAACTCCTAGAACAGTCGTAATTGTTAGTTTTCATGTAAGAAATTAAATGTTAAGAAAGTGTAGGTATTTTTTTATTCAATCCTGTATGTGTTACTTCTTTTAACATACATTTTCATAAATATCTTTTCAGTGTTCACGTGGGTCTTGTCCCGCAGGAAGGAAAAGTTGGAAGGTGAAACTCTGAAGTACGTCGAGGATGCTCTCTCGAAATACACCGAACTGGCAGATCACAGACAGTCTTTTGTTTTCAAAGATTTCTCCAAAGCCAGTTGCGATTTCACAAACAAGTTAGAAACAGATTTCTTCACTAGCAACTTCTGGTAATTTTGAATTATAATTAATGATAATAAAGACTGTGATCGAGTAAATATTTTTAATTCTATTAAATACCTTTGTATCTACTGAAGTCATTACTTTATTTGAAGTTATTGACTATATTTTTTATTTAACTACTTTATATCATCATATGAGCAAGCTGTCCATTGGTGAATCGATATGGTCAATCGCTAATCAGCTGATTTTCTAGATGTATATTTAGAATACACTCTTGACTTTGCCTTTGATATTATGTTCTCATAAAATTATTTATTCTTTATGACTTCTCATTGTCTTTGTTATTTCGTTTTTTGTTCAATGTTCTAATAGTTCTTCTTTCGTAAAAAAGAAAAGTCACTATTTCTTTCAATTCAATAAGTGTACAATAAGATAAATATTATTTATCTGTATCATCGTTAGCATTATCATCAAAATCTTTATCATGGGGTGCAGTTAATTAAAAAGATAACAATATATAAAAAATATTCAATTTATTGCCCAATAAATAATCCTACAAATACTTGCCATGATTCATTTTTATCACAAACATATCCAAATCTACCGAAGACAGCTAAAGGAAGACTTTGTTGTAGTTGTGTAACTTATTCGAAAGTAACAATCTAAACACATAGCCAAAAACAAAAAAGGCTTCATTAAGATTGCCAGATGCAAGTACAAGATTCTCCCAAGATTATATGATTTAAACCTTCTATAGTCTAAGAATGTTATAAATAAACAGTGTTAGAAACACCTACAATCTAAAAAAAAGTCCACTCATATTCCACGATGCATTCCTTGAGCCTGATCATTCTAAACTCCAAGTCAATGCTGAAGGACAAACTAATGAATCTATAGATAACGATAGATCATTTAACGAATAAGTCTAACTATTCTAAAGTAAAAAATCCCTACAACGCGCCGACGACTTAAAAATTTTAGTTTAAACCTAAACAGTTCCCGATTTATTTCTAAACAGTCTTCAAGGCTTCAGTGGCTCGGTGATAAGACTTGTGCTGTTGAATTTACAAGCCTCCTCCGAAAAATCTGTCTCCAGGAACTTGGCTGTATTCAGTTCTTTAACGTTATTCTTCAAGTAGTTGTCGACGGTAGACTTAGCATCAGCTTCCAGCTTCTTGTTTCTTGAGAGGACCCAAGCAAAATCTGTAATGAATGGAGCACCTGTTAGTCATATTTTATCTTATTCAACTAAAAACTTTTCTCTGCTTGTTATATTTTTTTTGCCTTTTCCATTATATTCCATTATAGCGACATTAGTTATAACTAATTATTAATCCTATCTTTGTTGTACATGTCTAATGTTACCAATAAAACCTATTCTCAAAAGAAGTAATCCTTTGAGAGAAACAATATTCTCAAAACAAAAATTCCGTTATAGGAGCATATAGAGATAGCCTACACAATAACAACAATATACATGATATCAATGCCATCTGTAACTTTATATAGGGCTGTTGTGATGAACTTGGGTTTAAATAATTGCACTCAGGTTGGGTTTTTAGGGTAAATCAAATGACAGTAACTAATATCATGCAACCAGTAAATATAATTGATGGGCTTCAGAAGTGCTAATACGAGGGCCACACTGAAAGTTTCCGGAATGAATAGGAAAAACTACAATGAATGGCCTAAAATCAATTTATTTTCTCTCAAAATATTCTCTGTGAGCGTCAATAGTGAGTCAATAGTCAATAGTCTGTGAGTATAAGAAAAAGTGAAAAATTTCCATAACATTTATTTTACTCCTCCATGGTGACCTCGGAAACATGTTTTTCATCTCTTGGGCAGCCTCTTCTGGTGATGGAAATCGTTGGCCGCGTAATTGATTCTTAATTTTTGGAAACAAAAAGAAGTCACAAGTTGCCAAGTCGGGACTGAATGGAGGATGGCTGTTGAGTTCTACGTTTTAAAAACTCCTTTGTCTATTTGGCCGTGTGCGAGCTGGCATTGTCATGGTGCAAGATTATGCGGAGTTTACGGTGGTTTTTACGGAGTTCGTCAATAACTTCCGGCAAGCAAATGGTCGTGTACCAATCAGCATTCACGGTACGACAATTCTCCAAAGCAACAGTAGCCACGTGTCCAATTTTTCTAACAAAAAGAAGCTATTATCTGCTTCGCGGCACTTTGCACATGCGCCTCTTTAGTGGGGTTCGGCTCATATTAAAAGACCCAAATGGTCGATTGCTGCTTTGTTTCGGTTTTACTAATACTGTTTTACCAAACACGATGCTAATTGCCTTAACTATCGCACTAAAACACCAAACTCAAAATTTATTTACATATACCGTTATCCGGCCCGGTGTCTTTGTTTGACTATCTCATGTCTACTTTTTCCAAGAATACCCCCGCGAACTCGATAATAATAAATTTGCTAAATGAGACTTTTAACGCCATCTATTGATATTGACAAATCAAGAAAGCGAGCATTACATTGTTAATAATATAACGCCAAGCTTGATATTTGATAATGAGTTGTTCTGTAAACACTCTAAATTAGTTTTTAACGTTGAATGAAAAATATTTGGGAGGCGGAGGGTGTACGCTGCAACCTCACAGTCCCTAGGCGCACTCGAACTGACTACGTTACACTTCTCTCACAGAAGCCTACCGTAAAATGTTACCGCATTTTCTACCGCATTTTCTAGTTTACCCTATTCCTGCAATATACTTGTAGTACGCGTTTGGCGGGAGTGTAGTTTCAAGGAATCTTTTAGCGATGTAGAAACAACGTTAGGTTGGTGGGTACTTAATTTTGATTAATATTTATTATTGTAAATTGATATATTTATATATAAAATACTTTAATTTAAAAGAATCAAACTAAAGCGATTAAACTCATACCTCAACCGCACTCCCGCGCTATCGCGTACTGTACGTGTTTCGGTAGTGAATGAGATATGCCAGAACCCATTCCCATCAAACCGTATCCCGTTCTCAGTATTTTCCCAATCTGTCGTCAAAATCAATTCCTAATTTCCTAAAGGACAATGCAGTCGGGTACGTGAAAACATTTGTCTTTCTAGACTGGTGTTGACAAGTATCACGGATATCCTTACAACTATTTGGACTGTCTGCTCATCTGCCACCTTATTTCTATAGAATAAATATATCTCCCCTTCCTTACGCTGACTACCCCGGCCTGGCTACAGACAACTGCTAAGTTATCTGTAACCAGATCACCAATCGCCCAAGACAATAAACATCATCGTCATCTGTGAATGTAATGATCAACCATAACATTATGTGATCAATTGATCATCCAAAATGGCGGTCCAAAATTGGTACTTGCCTTCGTGGTTCTTGTTCTTCTCATCATATTTGCAGTTATAAGTGATGGCGTAATTGTTGTAATCAGTCGCCAGAACCAGAAGAGGGGATTCTTTGACTACATCTGTAAAAGTAAATTCAAAATATCATATAAAGTTAACATTAAATTAATTAATTAATTAAATATTAGGTATTTATCTATGATAAAACTTTAATACTGCGCCCGCAACTTCGTACGTGTGGAATTTTAGTTTTTAAACTCTAAATTGGGATATCTATTCTTCCCGTCAGCCGATTTCGATAAAACGAAGCCTATTCGAAGCGCCAAGCTAAGCTCAATTAACCTGCGGAAACCCCATGAAAATCCGTTCAGTAGTTTAGGAGATTAGCGTGTTCGAACAGACAAACAGACAGACAGACAAAAATATTCAAAATCGTCTTTTTGTATTCTGATACTCTTCCTTCGTCGCCCCCAATCAGTTTTTGGAAAATGTATTCAATGTACAGATACGCTGGTTCTACAGTTTTACTAAATGTATAGATTAGAGAATATAAATAAAGGAAGGAACTCTATGTGGATAATAGAAATGATAATATTTAAGATATGCATTATCTTATGCATTATGTTGACAACAAAGTTTTGTATTAAATGTCCAAGTTAAGTATCTGATCTGAAGTCCAAATCCACATTAATATATGTACATTATATAACATTGATTCAAAAAAATGTTAACAAGGCTCGAAAAAAAAATCTTGCCCAGTCTATCTGCACTTCCATCTTCAATCACAGAAAGTTTTAACGGACTAAACCTAAAGTAATAATCTAGGGTAGTAACAGAGGGATTGTTATA
Source organism: Sesia bembeciformis (assembly GCA_943735995.1). Taxonomy (NCBI): domain Eukaryota; kingdom Metazoa; phylum Arthropoda; class Insecta; order Lepidoptera; family Sesiidae; genus Sesia; species Sesia bembeciformis. The sequence goes on from OX031042.1 coordinate 3,388,456, forward strand.
CTGGATCATTGTGTTCGGGTGCTGCTAAATCGAGAATGATCGATTATATTTAGCTGAAGAGGGGGAGGGTGTACGCTGCAATCCCACATCCGCTGGGTACACTCGACTGACCACGTTACCCCTCTCTAACAGAAGACTGCATTTCCCACTTTATCCTATTCTCCCAATGTAAATACGTGTTCCAGTAGTGAGTGATATATGCAGAGCCCATTCTTATCCCATTCTAAACTATCCCTCTCTATTTTCCTAAGCCTTCCTCCAAACCTATTACTAAATTTCCAAAAGCAGACAGCGCCTCTGGGTTGTATCAACGTTCGTCATTCTGGATTGATGTTAGCATGTATCGAGGATGTCCGCGATATATACCAACATCAATCTTCACTTACCAGAAGATGGAAGACGACTGCCAACTTCTGCCTCCTGGTTGTATTCTCTTCTTATAACATTGTTCCTCAACTTTGCATAATTAACAATTTTATTATAAAATAATTAGTTATATCTATTATATCTATTTTCTTTTTATTATAAATAGCTAAATAGAAGATCCGTCTTCTCCAAAAAGTAAACTCACCTCCAAACTTAAGAGACACGGCAAGTTTTCCAGCCTTATTAGCATCAGCAGCGTATTTAGCAGTGCCCTCAATGTATGTTTGAACACCATCAACCACATGAGTGTTCTTCAGCTTAATCTCTTCTCCTTCTAGTTTCCACTCCGCTGATGCACACTTGCCCTTGGTCTCGCCGTCTAACGGATATTTCTGAACTTCGTACCACGTGCCTTGATACTGGAAAAAGGGATGGAAAATTTAGAAATTGTAGCTTTTTATAGAAGAGGTGGCAGATGGGCGGGATCCACATGCCGCCAACCCACAAGGTGGTAAGTTGTCACCACCGCGACACCGGGGTGGATGCAGAATCCTATTCACGACCTTCTTGAAGAGCGCCATGTCACAACTAAGTGGGAAAACTTTACTGAGTGTATAAAATAAAATGAATATGTTATAGTCCTTTCATCTCACGAAGGCGGGTTACACTTAGTTGTGGTTGTGCTCGCACATGTACATTGTTTCAGTGTGCGTTAACTTGGTACCGCCATGAGAACGCTCTGTTGGGTTCCCGACGCTCCGCACCGCCGCACGCCGCAGCGCACACTAAAACAATGTACATTTGCGAGCACAACCACAACTAAGCGTAACCCGCCTTCTTGAGATGAAAGAACTATACAGATGTAAAGGGGGAATGTAAATTGGAAAGACTAATGTTTTGTACACCCTTTGGGTAAATTATAGCCGAACTGATTCTAAAACATTTAAAAATCTGGCACACCGCACTATAAACATTAGACCTGTGCCAAATAATTAATATTTTTCACAAATATTAATTATCTATATAACTAGACGACTAGTCAAGCAGTCAGCTTATGACCATGGTCAGTGTAACCTACACAAACCTAGATAAAATGAAATAGATTAACATGGGCGTTTAGTACCGTTATACTTAATAGATAAATAGTTAAAGAGTCCTACGTCAACGATACATGCCACCCAAAAGAACAAGCAATGTAAGCGACATCTGACGAATGTTTATAGACATTAAATATAGAGAACAATCTTTTACGGGTTTTCTTCGTGGACCATAGTAATCTGACTTTTAAAGACGATTTTAATCTTCCTTAATTAAAGTTAGAGAAATCTCTAAATGATGAAATAGGTAGGACTGAAAATCGTTTGATTCATTCCGACCTTCACAAAACCAGTTCGTAAATACGCATGTACTTATCTTAAAATAAATTAACCATCACATTTTTTCATTCGTAAAGTAAACCATTGTTATACTTATCAGAGTACCTGGTACTATTATTGTGTTGCATTATTACAATAAAAAACTAAATAATACGGAATGAGCCCTCTGCAGCAACCTTCACGCTTGATCAACATCGATGACTCACTCGATCAATTCTATTCATCGATGCGACGATTAAGTTGACCGGACTACCGGAACATCGATTGTGGAAAACTTGTGGTACGCTTATTGGATCGATTAGTGTTTTTAGAGCAATTTAATTATTGTGGTTACAGTACATGGCTTTTTATGAATCAGACTGAGTCATTGAAATGATCCGTTTCTAATTCACTTAAGAGTAGATACTGATTTAATCATTAGCTTAAAAGCTTAAGCATTCTATGCCGAAGTTTTTAATATCGAAAGATTAAATTTGTTAATTTTCGAAGAAAGTCCGCTTCCCGTTCGTTAGTGCTAATCAGAAGTTATGCTTAAGTTTGGCTTATTTTTTGTATTGTGGCTAATTATTTTGTATTCTTTATGGTCGTGGGATTCATCCGCATTTCCTTGATATTGAATCGCTGCGTACAGTGCGCTCAATAATTTATTTTATACCGCGAACCCCAAACTTGTGGAATGAACTGCCAACCGTGGTTTTCCAATACGCTACGATATTGGGCTCTTCAAGAGAGCTGTGAACAGGATTCTGCATAATCGGCAACGCATCTGCAAGCCCCCTAGTAATGCAGGTGTCCATGGGCGGCGGAGACCACTTACCATCATATGCCCCGACCGCTCATCTGCCCCGACCGCTCATCTGCCATCTATTCTATAAAAAAAATTTAGACAAAATACAAAAATTCTCAATTTCTTAATTGAGAATATCAATAACTACAGAAAAGGAAAATAGTAAACGCTTTTTGAATTTAGTCTATTGTGCTTTTCTTGCACCTACAACTTCAAACTGGTTAGAAGGTGACAGCGAATTTTAATCAATGATTAGATAAAGGACATTTATTAGTAAGCGAATGCTAGAAGATTTTAGAACAATACATTCTACGACATTGTATTCTTTTGTCTGCTAATTTCTGAAATACAAAACCCTACGTTACACATTTAAGGTGCATTGAACATGAAAATCCCCTGGCTTGCCAGGGTTGCCTATCACTAGCCATGGGACCTAAGTAGTCTCGAAAAGAGTATGCAAACCAATCAACTCGCAATAACTAAGGAAGCATTTTAAGCTCCTTAAAAAAATATCTTGCGACTACAGCTGGAGGCATATACCCAACAGCGTATGGCAAAAAGGTCAACAGACAACTTTTTTTCTCACTTTTCCAATAGAATTATTTAGTGAAAAAGGCAATCTGATAGTAACACAAGGTGGTTACAATGTGCATATTTGCATTCAGAAAACTTCCGTAGTACGCATCAAGGGAAGCAGCAATTTGCGCATACCATGAGTGTGTAGCTTTTAATCTACGCCATGGTAGGTATATTGCACTGAGCGATATTTAAATTACAAAAAAGATAAGAAAAGATACCCAAAAGTTACTAGATATACAATAATAAATAAAACCTACTTACCGCAGTTAAATTTAGGTTCTCCACGGGCTTCAGATCAGGACACTTTCCATCGTGGACGACATTAGCCGACGCCACCGCCACTAGGGCGAAAACGAAATAACGCAGCATTTTATTTACAAAAATTAAGTCTTCCCTGCCAGCTCACACGGGCGCCAACGAAATACTGGCCGATGTGGGTGGAACCACATCCTTTTATACCCGCGCCCGGCTAGAGGTCACGGGCAGAATACAATTTTCAACAGGATTATTTAATTGAGGACCGTCTCTACAGAGGTCGAAGCAGGTGAACTTTTCTAGAACAGCCTATGCATTTCTACAAACCGGTTGATATAATTAAAAATGCGATATTCGTAGCAATAAATCCTATACCATTTTTATATAAAGAATTTTGTAGACCAGCAAACACTCAGCCTTAAGTTACTGTTATCAAGAACATCTGCGATTCTTGCCATCAGTTGAAAACGTCCACAGATTTACTTTGAGAAATTTAGAAAACAGGATTTTTTAGGAAAGGAGTAATAGAATGAGGCAAGAAAATTATATGGGATCGGAAAATTAGCTGTGGCAACTGCAACAAAGATATTAAAAAGAAAGTGATTGTAGGCCAAAATAATAAGTCGGATACTACTTTGGTCTCAAAGTTAATAGTCTTAAAGTTCACATCTTACAAAAAGATGTCAAAAAACACACGAACAGTTTTACATAGTAGTCTATAATTTTTTTGGATATGGCTAATAATAAAACTAAGAAGTTTAATGTTTGCACAGACAAGTACTACGAGTACAATAATCCAATAGGTTCAAACCAACAACAAGTATCATCAAAATGGCCACCGACCTACAAAGGGCTGATCACATGCCATCCGTAACCATCGATCAGTTCCAAAGAACTAGAGCGTGAAGTGACCACAAAGGCGTTACTAATAGGTTAATCAGATTAAATATGACAATTTGCGACACCCTGTATGTAAATTGTAGGTGTTTTTATGAGATAGATACGAGTAGATACTTGATTTCATAGGTCTATAAGGACAATTGGCTTTATTTTACGCCATTCGCGACGTAACCCTTCAGAATAATGTCGGAAGTGCAGCCTTAAAACCTCTTGCTTTTGTCCTTTGCCCTTATAAACCTTTTTATTTTATTTACATAATAGGTTATTTATATGATTTTCACCAATGCTAAATTATTATTTCGATTCGCAGGTCACAGCTTTCGGGCCATAATCCACCATGTAGGCCCTGTGTGGATTGGTGGACATACATGTCCAAGATTTTTCTTTAATGCGTGTTTTCTTATGAGGTTTTACATCACAGCCGAACTAGTGATATTTTTTTAGAAAATTCATTCTTAAGTTTAAATTTAATTATTGCTACGGGTCGAAGATCTAAACTCACGATATCACTGCTTATGATATTATGGAAATGGAAGTAAATGAATGGATAAACTCCGGAAAGATCACAAATAATCAGCAGAAATAGAATGCATTGAACGATTGTGGAAAGCTTAGAGGAAGAGGGTGATTCAACAATTTGGCGATTCGTTCAATTGAGTAATGTGTTGCTGCGGGGGACTGCGAGTCGAGATCGTTCTTTTTTTATAATCGAGTAAGTGGACAACTCGAATGTTCCAACAAAGATTCTATACTTGATTCATTCTTGTTAGACGAAGTTCACACAGAACTCTGCCATTCTTTGTCGCGGCGGGGAGTAACTATCGAGATTCTCGGTCCCATCCCCTGCTTTAGTATAAGAAGATAAGTACTTGTTGATTATACTTAGGTAAGTGATTTTAATAGCTTTCAGTAAATCCCAATGATTAGTATTAATTACTAGTAATGACGAGTTGAAGCTCGTTACGGGAGATCTACCTATTTATGCGGACATATAGCTACGGGAGCTATATCTAATACCTAAGTGTATAATATAGCCTGATGACGATGATAAATTTTATACGAGTAGAATTATATAAGGAATCATTAATTGAACCGTTACCTAGTGTATGGCTATTTGTAATCAATAGATTAACCAAGGGCGTCGCCAGCCAACGCCAGCCAATAGCCCAGGGGGGGGAGGGCCAAGATGAGAGAGAGGATGGGAGAAATGTGAATTGTAGGTACAAATACATTTTTTTTCGAATCTCTAGAGGGGGGCAACTGCCCTCCCGTGCCCCCCCCCCCCCCTTGACGACGCCCTTGGATTAAGCATGGGAACATTATTTTTCTCATCAATTATTTATTTATTATGAAAAATCAGTCATGTATGCACTGTATCAAACTTAACCACCACCCCGTGGTCGTGCTACTGTTCCCTAAGGCGGCCCCTATACCTACAATAAAATTGTACATTGCACAATATTATTTAATCGAGCCTTATACCCAAACGATTTTCATTACATTCCCTAAACAACCAAAAACATAACCCAATCCATAAAATCGCACAATATAATTAAACATCTAAAGTTCTTACGTGGCAACACGACCTACCACAATCGATCAAATAAACCATAGATGATTCAGTCGTACTGACAAACGTCATACGTCATAACATTTATAACATGCCCCTGTGTGCTATAAGACCACAGGTGAAACTACACTATGCGACCGCTCTATCGCACGACCCGTCTTCAAGTCACTTTGTGAACAGTTTTAAGTGGCCCCATACAAATCCCTTTAAACTATCGATCGTCTGGTCGCGACAGCCCGTACCCAATTCCTTAAAGAATTTATGTATTTTATTCCTTGCTACTTATTTTGCTTTCATTGGCGCCACAACCCGTTGTGGATCTCGGCCCCCTCCACAATCCTTCTCCATTTGTTTCTATCTCTAGCCTCTTCCTTTACCACACTCTATCCATCTCTTTTGTGGCCTGCCTCGTGATGTCTTTTGTTGCGGGATCCAGCCTATCACGATTTTTGTCGCTCTGTCTTGTGGCATCCTTGCAACATAACGGTATATTTTAATAGTAAAATAATGTTTTTTTTATAGAAAGAAGGTGACAAACGAGCATACAGTCCACCTCGCGGTAAGTGGATCCTGTCGCCCATAGACATCTGTGATACATGCCAACACCAGTCCAAAATGACAAACACAAATGACAAATGTGGACTGGATATTTACCTTGTAGTCATAAGGGGTTTTTGAACCATCACGCCTCGTACGAATTTGTTTTATCGTGCAGTGCTGGACATAGATCTCCTTATGCACATTGGCTTGTGCATGAGAGATGCATGGCCTTAAACGCCACACTGGTCAAGCGGATTGGCAAGTCCAATTTTTTTGAGTCGACGTAGTTCCTCAGCGCTTTATCCCTTAATCACCTTTTGCTACACCCACGGGAAAAGATAGGGTAGGGTTGTCCTTTTCTAAAGCCGGTTGACACACGGTTATATACCGAGGTAGTCATAAACAAATAATAATGTATAGGTACTTCAATATAAAGTCATTGATATGAGCCGTGGTTTGTACTAACGACAATATGAATGTGAGCCGAGTATACCAACATTTTCATTACTGATGAAATTCCTTACTTTGTTACCAATCTCTATCGTCAATATGGGAATGTATTCTCAAATCGATGACCCCTATTGACTCTATTAACTGTAAAAGGAAAAAGTAAAAATGAACTTCCTAATTTTATAATAAGATTTTTTTTCATTTGAAAAACATAAACAGGAAGGCGTCACCTGACATTTTTACCTTAACATACAACACTATCAGCCCATGTCTCTCCACTGCTGGATATAGGGCTTTCCTAAGGCTTACTATCAGATACGGTCAACCTTCTCATTTAGCCACGACTGGCAAACTCCTTGATTCGTACATCCACCTGGCCGGAACTCGTCCCACATTGCGTTTCCCAGTACGTGATCTCCCGTACGTACTGAGAAGTACGTGATCTCCATTCAAGAACTAGTCTAGTGGCAACCATCGGTTACAACTTTAACTTGCTAATTCTGTGAGCTATGTCGATAACTTCTTAATTTTTAATTGTTCGTTTCAGATTTTATCTCCTAAAGAAACTCCGAGCATGACTTTCTCCAGAGCACGCTCAGCGACTAATGTCATCCCTCATATTTTCCGATAAGGTATTAAAGGAGAATACAGCATACTAAAAGCATATTAGCTTCCACGATTCTGATTCCTTCATTTAATAGATTAATAACATATTTTATTGGAACCGTTTTGGTTCATAGTAACTGGAAGCCGTTAACGAAACGCCCACAGAGCGCTCAGTGTGTACAAACACAGTTTAATCTTTTACAAACTAATCTTTCCAATTTCGCGTGGCCAGCCTCGTGACTCGAGCCTTGGATATTGTGTTCTCTTTTTATTTAATTTATTTCAATTTCTAATGACATAATGACGACAATTTACCACTTGTCCTCGAGAGTGCTCGACCGATACAAGTGGCCGAGAGAGTATCTTGGACACATGCGTCATTCAGTGCATGTACAAGTAAATACATGTTCGTAACAATCGGTTACCACCGGGTATCTTTTTTCCATTATGAAGAGCAGACATACAGTTCACCTGATGGTAAGTAGATACTCGTACTATCACCCATTGACATTTGTGATACATGTCAATAATAGTTAAAATTGACAAACATTCCCACGCCCCGTATACTTCGTCTACCTTTGGAATCGTAGCAAACTCTTATAAATGCGCTCCTTTTGTACTGCCTACGAATTCGTTTTTTTTCTTCTTCATATATGGGATACGTTGCAATTAGCACATTCTGCCAGTGTCAAGTTTTCTTCGCAATAAACAATTTCAAAATCTAAAACGTATCCTGAAATGGCCAGTCCAGTCGTATTAAGTCGGGAGTGACTCAGTAAAACGATAGTAGATTTACTGAGGACAGAAGAGGACTCCTTGGAAGAACACGAAAAACGCAGTCCCACTCTTTTATTTGATTATCACAAACACCACGCAAGAAAAACACTTTGAAGTTTAATAAACTATCACTATTAAATCACAAAACGCCTAATACACAATTTTTACAATAATCAAACAAAAAATCAACTTCACTTCTTGAGTTCCCGCCAAAAAGTCCTACAAATCCCTATACAACGTCTTCTCTTTTAATCTACTCTCCCCTTTCTCCTGACCGTCACCCAGTTTCTGTCTTTATACCAACTCTCTTAGACTCTCTCTGCCAACTGTGTGCTAACTGTCTTAGCCGTCCCAAGTTTGTCGGCGAGTCGACGAGGCCCTTATAGTACACCGGGCCCTCCTCCTAGCACTACATCCCCTTCAGCATCTTCTCTCGCCCATTATCTTAGAGAGGACATACCCACAGAGCGTCACAGATATTATCCGAGCAGTAGGAACGAAGAAGTTGCAGCGACCAACAGAGAATGATGGAGAGCACAAGAAGAGACCCTAGTTAAAAAATAGACTGCTGTGATATGACTATGATGATAATGAAATGTGCAAGACTAGACCATTGAAAACAGAAAAGACGTTTGGTAATGATAGCCTCCGCGCCCGATATCATTCGACAAGTTAAATACATCCAGGGATTACTTTATTGTAGAGCGTGTATTTAAATAATCTCTACTGTGACGTTTGTATCTCTAACTCTGAAGGGGCTCAGAGATAGAAATATAAACATGATAAAGACATAGTGAAAATAAAACAGTGGTTTAGTGATGTCGTTCGTGAATTAGATATACTTTATATTGTACACAAATGTAGTAAAAAGACAAATTAAGAAAGTAACTAAAATAAAGAATGGGAGGCGTAATCTCTAATGCGACTTCTTATCCATAAACCTAGCTACCGTGCATTAGTAATGAAAGCGAGTTGAGGCGCGTGTTGGTATACCTGCGTACAAGCAAACGGTGACTCGTTCAAAGTCACTGTTTATATGAACATTTGTGCGTTTATATGAACATTTGTGCGTTTATATGAACATAAGCTACTGTTATATTTTTATTATGTCAACGTGTAAGTACTACGTGTGAACTATTAATTACTAAGCACAGTGTAATGACAATTTGCTGATTCTTACCACTAGGATATGCCTAAGTAATAACTAATCAAATATTCCGGCCTTAGCTGTGAAATTGCTATTTGTTCATAGACGATGTCCCAAGCATAAACTGAGTTAAAAAAAGCTCATGGTGACACTATGGTGGTCCTGTGGCGGTATTATCCACAACAGCTTCTAGAGATCTGGCACAACAATTAATGCAGATGTGTACTGTGAAGAACTGCAAACGATGATGGACAAGTTTGCTATCAAGCAACCGAGTAGGGTCAATCGCTCCAGTCCATTTCTTCTCCATGATAACGCTCGCTCACACACTGAACGACAGACAGTTTCTAATTTACAGGAACTTCGACTGAAAACATTCTGTCACCCACCGTACTTGCCAGACCTTGGAACATTTTTCTAAATTTTTACAGGGAATAAAATTCAACTCAGCGAAAATCGATTTCAGAAAAAAATCATCGATTCCCGTTCCCAGGAGTCCTATAGCAGAGGCATTGATGCATTAAAATGACAAAAATGCATTGATTATAATGGACAATACTTCGATTAATTAAAAATTTAATTATTTGTTTTTTTCTATATAAACCGAAAATTTCATACTTCGATTAATTAAAAATTTAATTATTTGTTTTTTTCTATATCAACCGAAAATTTCATAGGTAAGGACCTATATTTTTTATGATTAGTGAATAGGAATCTATGATAAAACTTATTTATGATAACATTGTATTAAATACGATAAAGTCTAAAGATAACTCATCATTTGTATCTATTGGACTGCGGTGGTCGGTAGTAAATTATGAGAATATGTGGAAAATAATACTGTTAAGTCTAGGATTGTTAGGTTTAAGTGTAGCACAAGTGATACAAAATGGACAGTGTGACCCAGACGAGCCCGCAGATGTCGATCTGGACTTAGAATCAGTAAGAATATTTAAGATTTTTTTTTGTTTACACATATCAAACCATTATATACAGTGCCGGTCTTAACGGTTTCTATATTGAATTGCGCTGCCCTCCTAGTCTCTGCGAACATCTGACTGTATACATCACCTCCAATTCAAGACGCCCGCCCCAGTCACACTCACACCAGTCACACCAATAAAACCGGCACTGATCAGAGATAAAGCCTGGCTACCTAACAAATCCCAAATCTCTCAAATTACTATTGATATAAATCAAACTAGCAATACAGTATAAACTACAATAAATAGCTAGTATTGTTGTCAGCTGGCTATAAAATAACACCACCCCCTATCCCCCCGCGGGTGTCGTGGCGACTAAGGGATAACAAAGCCGCTACCACAAGCCCTGAGGAACTACACCACCTATAAAAGATTGGACTCGCCAACCCGCTTGACTAGCGTGGCGTTTTAAGACCATACATTCCGTACGCACGGGACAATGTTCAACAGAGACTCGTGTTCAACGGTGTACGATTACCGTGTACAGATCGATTACTGTTACGATAACTTTATATTATATATTATACTATTTTTTCTTGACTAACAATCTATGAAAATCTTTATTATTTATATGTATTAAAATATTATTTTTTCTACAAAGCAGTATCCGGCCAAAAGGGAAGTGAAAAAGTGGATATGGTATCCGCTCCATATCCAAAAATAATACTTACACACTATGAATTCTGTAAACGCGACCTTGGAGACGCCTCCATTTCTAACTGATTACTGTAATCAACCTGTGGATTCTTGAGCAATTATCACTAATATCGCATGCCTAGCGGATATACCTTACGTTATGCCTACTGTATAGATGCGTAAACATAAAGCGTTTTATTCCTTAAAACGCTAGTTCGCGTTTCGTAAGCAGTATTAAGGTTACACGGTTGACGACCAATAGCTCGAATTGTATAGGATCGCTTGAAAGATCCACCATATCCTTGGCACGCGAAGTCCTGATTATAGTGATGATGATAATGTTCGAGAAGAGAAACTGCATGTAGCTATTATCTGCTGTAACCTATCAAAAGCCTTCAATGTGACAGATCATTGCATTCAAATGAAGAAAACTCAAACAGTTTGGACTCGGAGAACGGCCGTTTGAATTGCTATCAATTTACTGCAAGACAAGTCTCAGGTTGTAGTTGGTACCTCGGGTGCCGTACCTGCACTTCACTAGTGAAGAACAGGTACAGTACCCGAGTTACCATCGTTACTGAGTTAAACGAGGACTAAGCTAGCGTAGCGGGTATGGGTAGCGTCGATTTCGAAAATAATGTTTTCACTACTTTTGAATTACCTCCCAGAGTACATCAAAGTACGTAGTATTATTTACTCTGTGTTCCAGCCGCTGATATATTTATGTATGGATAGTTACTACACTGATTAACTCGAGCTGTGCTTGAAGGAGACAGCAATGCAGTTAGCTTATTGATTTATTAGTCTCAGTTGGAATTAAAAAAATTAAATGTTTATGGATGGTGTTCAAATACAGCAAGTAAATAAAACCATTTTCCTGGGTTTTGAGTTTGTTAACGCTCTAACTTGAAAAAATCACAAACTAAATTATGTGCAAAGCTTAGCAGCAAATGTTTTGTATTGAATTAACTGCCTAAAACACTGTCTAAAAATGTATTGAGTTCGTGTCTCTTCGTTACTGTGCAGTCGCTTCTTCAATATGGCATGGAGAAATAGGCATCTGCAGGCCATAGGCATTGGAAGCGAACTATAAGAAAGATCGCATGTCGCAGTGTTACGAGACTTTGTCAACTTGCAGAATCCATAATCGTCAATAATACGCTTGGTTTATCAATACCAAAATATAAATCTGTTTTATTACTGGAAACTTGATAAATAGAAGAACTTAATGTCGATAAGGATAAGATTGTTATTTTTACTATATCTACTCGTATGAATAGGTAGAGGCAAAATGGAAGTTATTAGGCTAAATCCATCGATCAACCAGAATTATTGATCGATGACTAAATCAAATAAATATTTTATGATTGTAACACTATAGATAGATAAATTGATATCTACAAACAAGCTTCATAATAAATGTTATTGCATTTCCAAAAACTAAGGCGTTGTTTTTTTATTGAGGATAATAAAATTTATTTATCGCCTTAATTGTAGAAAATCGGCTACGTGATAGGTACGTATCTTAAAGATATGAGGCCTGATTCAATTCATTAATTACTACTAAAGTTTTTATTTTATTTTATATTTCACTAGCGACCCGCCCTCGCTTCGCTTCGGTTTATAAGAATTTATTTTTTCAATTTTTTTTTTAAATTTCAAAATAAAATATACCCTATATTAGACACGGATAATGTAGCTTCCTACTTGTGAAAGAATTTTTGAAATCTGTTCAGTAGTTCCAGAGATTACCCCCAACAAGTTATGTTGGGGGTAATCAATTAAACACACAATTTTACCTCTTTATTATATTAGTATAGATAAAATTCGAAATGAAAACAGCGATCGTTATTTCGTGTAGTCAGAATGATGTCTAAATCTTAGAAAATATATAAAAAATAATCTGCAACATATAGGTATACATAAATTAATAGACATACTTACCACCCAGCAATTATTTTATAATTAAATAAATTGGGTCTTGAGAAAGAATAGGGAGCGAATACCCAACAGCTATAATACCCAACCCAACAGCTAACCCAACAGCAAAGCTCGCAGGTTTGCTCGTTGCTCCACCGAAGTCAAGATCACTCTGTTTAGAGCTTTTTGTACATCTTTCTACACGAGCAGCCTGTGGGTTAATTATACCCAAAGACAGTATGGCGCCCTGCGCGTGCAATACAATAACGCATTCAGGATGCTGATGGGGTTGCCCCGATTTTGTAGCGCGTCGGGGATGTTCACCGGGGCGCGGGTAGATTGTTTTTACGCGACCATGCGCAAACGGTGTGCATCCCTGATGCGCAGGGTCCGGGCCAGCGCCAACGGTATCCTGGAAATGTTTTCGAACAAGTTCGACTGTCAGTACATGAACCGTTGTTGTATGGTACATGTGCTGACAAATAAATTTGTATAATTTTAATTTTAATTTATATTTTGTTTATATTCTGTGTGCTACTAACTATAGGCTAAGAAATTTTTAAATTAAGTCTTACTAACAATAAAATATGATAAAAAATGTTATGATCCTGAGTTGGTCGATATAAATAAATAAATAAAAATTAAAAAAATAAATAATCATCATTAGGCGAATATGGTCACAGAAAGTTGATCTAAATATAACTAATTGTAGTGTCCTTTTGACGAAAGATCAGAAACTAAAAATATTTGGTACAGGACTACACAATACGAGCTTCCTCGAGTGCCTTGGGTCCAGCAGACCAAATTAAGTACAACTCAAATTGTGACTGCCCGTAAGCTTCGTTAATGATAATGACACATGCCCGTGAACAAATTCCTTTATTTGATGAAAAAGGTCATATCTGGGATATTGCGGGTCATATTGTGGGAAGTTGGAGGACGCTCAACATTTTTTTAGGGAATGTGATAACACAAGCATAAAAGAATGTTGATATTATCTAAATTTAATATCAACGTTCTCGATATTGGCATTTTTCAAAGCATCTCAGCCAAACCATGCAGCTAGGATGCTATATGATTTAGTGTTAGTATAATTATATGTGTGGGAATGTAATTAGTATATGGTACGATGGGATCGACATGACTACTCGGTGAGAACATAAGTCAATGTTGAAAATTGTGAGTAAAAAGAAAATGTTATTAATTTTTACCTTTTCAGTTAATAGGCGATTGGAACGAACTGGCGAGAACAGACACCACAGACGGTTCCGACTGGGGAGGCGACTGTTCAAGAATCAGTATTACAGCAGTAAATGACACGATATATTTTTACAGTGAAGTCGTGAACGACAATTTTTTCCACTCGTACGACGGTACTCTTGTACACCAGAATGGAACGGACAGACTTACGCTGCAACTCAATTCATCATCTGAACGTAAGATTTGTTGAATCATAAGTGTTTTTTTTTAATTCTGAATCAGATTCTATATGTCCCATAGTATGGGACCCCATACTAATTACGTAGATAAATGGTACTTTATTACCATAAAAATATTATAACTAACTGAGTCCAAGCATACCCTGGCTCGTCGGCAACGTGTAAATAATTTTTCATACAGTCCATATTAAGGTCCTACAAAAATAATGTCAGTAGACTATTAAAAATAATTAGTGATTAATTTATATGCATAACACTATCCATATTCGCTTACCTATGAAATGACCGATTTCATTACTGGCCACTTTGAGCTTCGATATCTTCTGTTCTAATTCGAATTTCAAAATAAAACAAAATGCATCTAATAGTTACGATGTTCTTATTTCAAAATCAGTATTTCATTGGTTTTTCCGTACCTAAATTTTGTTCATGTGATTGTCTCGAAAATAAAATGGATAAATTTAAAATTCGTCCTATTATTGAATATGAGTTTCGTGCGCACCGACGGAAATCAGACAGCTCACAATATCAATAGTGTGTATGGGCCAAACACCATGAACGATCGCACCGTGCGTCGATGGTCTGAACGCTTCCGTTCTGGAAATTTTAAGGATGAGCCCCACGGACGACTTACGACCAAGGTTAATAACGATGAATTGAAGGCTATAATGGAAGCAGATCCATCTCAAATTACAGCTGAATTAGCAGCAGGGTTTGATGTTAGTAATAAAACAATTTTGGTTCATGTGCATCAAATCGGCAAAATAAAGAATCTCGAAAAGTGGGTACCGTGTGAACTGAACGAACGTCAGCGACAACAACGCGACGAAGTGTGCACTGTGCTATTGCACCGTCACAAAAACGAAGGAATATTGAATAGCATCGTGACTTGTGATGAGAAATGGATCCTGTACGATAACCGCAAATGTTCGTATCAATGGCTGGATCCAGGAGTTGCAGCCTAACAATGTCCAAAACGCAAGATAATTAAGAAAAAGCTACTGTTATTTGGTAGTTTGGTAGCTAGTTTGGTGGTCTTGTGCGGTATTGTCCACTCCAGTTTCTTGCGAGCTGGTCAAGCGATTGATGCAGATGTGTATTGTAAGGAGCTGCAGATGATGATGGAAAAGCTGGCAACAAAGCAACCAAGTTTGGTCAATCGCTCAAATCCACTTCTTGTCGAAGACAATGCCCTCACAGAAGTGTGAGGGCATTGTCTTCGACAAGAAGTGGAGTCGTATGAGAAGTCATACGACAGCTTTAAAACTTCAAGAGCTGGACCTAAAGACTCTTCCTCAACCCACCATACTCACTGGACCTTGACCCGACAGATTTCCCTTTCTTTCGAAATGTGGACATTTTCTTGCAAGGAAATAAATTTGATTCTGAAGTAGCTGTGATTAGGGCTTTGAAAAATTCATCGATACCCGTCCACGAGACTTTTACAGGAGTGACATCAATCAACTGCCCGTGAGGTGGTGGAAGTGTGTAGATTTATGGGCCAATATTTCGACTAATATGATAAATATTTTTATAACACACTCATAGTACTAACTCATTGATTTCAGTCAGCGACGTATTGTAAGCAATTTCGTGGATTAATTGACAAAATATAAGCCGAGAACACGCTCATTTTTGGTCGAGTTCGCAGCATTTCTAAGCAAACTACATATTTGCTGAGTTCAACATCCTCATATTAATTCATAATTTGATAATTTGGCGTAAGCGGGAATCGGTAGCTAGAAACTATTACTATTTGAGTAATTCATATGAACGTGGCATAATATTTAAGTATCGTCCAAAAAAATGTACAATTTACTAAAAATGTCACCCACTGGCTTCAATTTCACATTTCAGCAATAAATTTGCGGATGCTAATTACTAACTACATCAGCTATGCCGTCCTATACAGCTGTGAAGACATTAGCGCATCGCAGAGACGCAGTGAGTACTTACTTTATACTTTAACATAATAAAATATTTTTGATACGAAGTAACTCACAGAATAATAACAAACATATGTGCTAACGTTTTATGCTATAAAATGTGCGACTCGGTAAGACTCGAACCTTCTTTGAGTAATTCATTAATGATTCATTAGGTAATTCCTTTTGAGTAATAGTATTTTTTTATGGACGAAGGCGGCAGACGAGCATACAGTCCACCCGATGGTAACTGGATACTGTAGCCAATAGACATCCGCGATACATGCCAACATTAGTCATACATGGCACGCCCTCGGATGCGCTGCCTACCTTTGGAGATATAGGAATGGATTTGGAGAAAGGGTTGGGAAAATGAGGAGGGATAGGATGGGAATAGGCTCTGGCACATCTCACTCACTATACCTACACTACACTACTCACCTATACTCACTCACTAGGGGGAGAGTGCAGGCTGCAATCCAACAGTCGCTGGACGCACTCAACTGGCCACGTTACCGCTCTCTCACAGAAGAATGTACTTGTACAGGCCTTGAAATGTACTGCACTTCCCACTTTATCTTATTTCCCTAATGTACTTAGGTGTTTCGGTACGTCTGTATGTTCGTCTACCGCCTTCATCCATAAAAAAGAACATCCTGAAATATTGTTAAATTACTATATCTATTAAATTGTTTTTCACATATTTAACCATTTAGAGCTAGTACAGTATTCCACGCGTAATAAACGTTTCCGAAGTTCTTGTAGAATACTAGTAATGGTGTTCGAATATAAATCTATATATATAAAAATGAATGTTTGTTTGTTTGTCCCGTATGCGTTCCTATACCATTCATCCGATTGCGATGAAACTTTGGTGAGTTGCGCATGCCCACGAAGGTTTCTGAATTAGTACTTGAAGACCACGCGAACGAAGTCGCAAGCAACAGCTATATACAATAAATACAAGAATTAAACTTAATTGTTTACATATTTTCAGTAAACGTGTGGCAGCTAAGCACGAACCTACAATTCACAGAATTAGAGTCAGGGCTCATAAATACAACTATTTTAAATGAGCTAGACATTGAGAACACTCTACTGAGAAGCATTAATTTTACTGACGTCGCCTGCTACATACTGCCTGTCATAGAAGAGGGTCAGCCCATTGTACTTCCTGGGGAATGTGAAATAAATGTACCAGCTGTGCCAGAGTTTAATTCGAGTCGGGTAAGTCAGTTTCCTCCTTCCCAGTTCTATTCCTCAATGGTCTTTAGAAAGAAAAACTGCCTAGAAAATACAAAAAACACAGGTAGAAGCACAATTACACACACGAGATGGAAGAGTATGGAATTATATCGTTGTCCCCTCTCAGAGTTCTATCTATAATTCGGTACCAGACATGAAGCTTATAGTTAATTGCGACACTTTTTGATATTGAATGCGAGATATTTTGGAATGATTGACTTCTTGATTGATTGACATAATTAACAGGAATTATGTTTCAACACTTGAGTTCTAGAATTAAAATTTCCACACGATTTTTCGGTTATGTAGCATGCTCTTGTGGGTTTAATATTAACATCGTACATGCGGTTCATCAGCACTTCCTTGACATAGTCGTTGCTTACGGTGCAGTCAAAAAGACACAACACCGCGAACCCGAAAGTTGTGGAATGAACTGCCAGCTGATGTTTTCCCATTACGCTGCGATATGGAACTCTTCAAGAGACTTGTGAACAAGATTCTATAAGGTCAGCGCGCACCCGCAAGCCCCCTGATATTGCAGGTGTTCATGGGGGGCGGTGACGACTTACCATCACGTGGTACCGCTTGCTTTGTCCGTCCACTTGTCTATAATTTACGGATTTTGGACTGATGTTGGCATGTATCGCGGGTGTCCATGAGCGGCAGTATTCACTTACTACCAGGTATACTGCATGCTCATCTGCCACCTTCTTTCTACAAGAAAAATCTAGAACCGACTAAAAGTTCAAGATTTGCGGTTAGCGCTCCTCTGGCATGACATGTCGTTTTACCAAACGGAATACTTCAAATGTTTTAAAAGTCAAATGAATCGAATTTTAAGTCAGTTTTTAAATGTAATATGGCAGCTGCCACTCAAAACTAATATTCTGTGATGGAAGTTATTGTCAATGGATTCGAGCTCGCGTAATTCTAATTTAATATCAATTTTTGAATTCAAGTTGATGATTTCAAAATTGCAATTTTGTAATAGATACTTTTCCGTTGCTTTCAAACTTAAGAAACTAGAAACCGTTACTTTTTGGATCTAAGATGGCGGTTGACATTCAAAAATAAAATTTTTCATAAGTATTATTTCCAATATTTTCGAGGTAGAGTATTTCAAATTTGAAACCGGTTTTCAAGTACAAATTGTCGACGGCCACTCAACACTGTAATTTTGTGGCGAGTGTCATTTCCTCCTCTGTTCTCCGGGTTGAGAAATTCAAATTTCAAACCAGATTTCGAATCTAAGATAGCGACTCCACTCAAATCTAAAAACTGATGATCGTTGTCATATTCAACGTTTTCGAGAACAAATTATTTAAATTTGAAGCATGTTTCTAAGTCCCAGATGGCGGATGCCACTAATTTCGTGATGAAAATTTGCTAAAAAACAAAATTTTATCAGGCCATCTTCGATCAAAGTAGAATACTTTCAAGACATTCTACTTCATTAACTTCGAAAAGAATTTAAAATATCATCGTGGAATATCCATAATAATATCACACACTATACTTGCATGTAATAATTTGTCAGTTTGCGGGCCTCTGGCATGACATATCGTTTTACCAAACGGACTACGAGCAAGGCACCTGCGGCAGGACACTCTATACGTTAAGAAATGAAGGGACCTCCCAGTATTACGACATCGTGCAAAGCCAAGTGTTCTCCCAGGCGCTATCAAACATTAACGGAGAGGCTTTCGTCACTGATGGAGTGATGCAAGTCAGTTTGAATGTTACTTCGACAGGTAAGTTGATCCGTAAAACTTCAACCTACCGACGCCACCAGTGCGACTGCAAAGCGGGCATTTCGTCGTAATCATATTTGTTTGTCAAACTGGTACGACCGTGAGGGTATACATTTCATACTGCATATTTCGTCTTGTATTTTTGTTTTTTTTTAAATTAAACGGTTTAATGTACCGTATAGTACATTAACCTCACGACCTCCTACATTTACCACAAGTACCTCAGTATCAGTACCTCATACACAGTTACCACAAAATAAAAAAGTATTAAAATAGCTCCAATAGTTGCTGAGATATTAAAGATTTCAATTAAATTAAAGATTTCAATAGTTCGCGCATATATACGCCTCTCCTTAGCTCCCGTTCTTCCCCCACTATTCGATTTTGGGGTAACTGAATCCGTTTTTAGTCATGTTTACGTGCATTTTCGACCTGTTTCGCAACATTTTAGTAAAAAATGAAAATATACGTTTTGTCACACTATACTTCAACTTTTCAAATCCGTTTAAAAAATTAAAATCGGACTCTATAACGCATCCAGGCCAGTTGCATAATAGCGCATTGAAAAATTAAAATTACGATTGTGTCAAAGCTAATAGTTGGATAGCATCGGAGTTTTGCACACATAAAGTACCTATAAATTACTATCTTTTCGCAAAGTTTCAGCCCTGTAAGTGTAAAAACGGGCGATTTGTGAACTTTTTAAAAAACGCTGAATTTCCCGATTTTTCCGGATTTTCTCCGTTGCTAATTATCCGATGAAGTCGTTCGACCTCTCATTTTGTTCGTATTTTTATTTTCTACGAATATCTACGTTGAGCATTAAGATTGCTTCATTAGTTTCCATTTTATAAGCAAAAAAACTAAATAAAAATGATTTTTTTGTTTAAAATGTTTATAACAAATTAATAGACATTTCCGAGTGGAAAACATAACGGTATTCATCTATGGAATGTCCTTCATATGATGGCACAGTCGGTTTCCTACTAGGATTTATGTCACACAATCGCTAATACTTTGCTCTATTGCTTGGCCTATATATTGGAATGTAAACACCACTCAATTTTTACTGTGTAAAATTAATTTGTTCCGTTATATTACAGAGCAAGCATATTATTATACTACGGTCTTGGCCACAGACTACGACGACTACGCTGTATTGTATGCTTGCCTATATCTTCCGGACAACTACAAACAAGGTAACCCTTAGTGCTTGTACAGACACGGCGGCATCACAGAAGACTACCTTGAAATGTACTGCATTTCCCATTTTATCGTATTTCCCTAATGTACGTACGTATTCCGGTAGTAAGTGAGATGTGCCAGAGCCCATTCTCATCCCATCCTATCCCTCCCCATTTTCTCAACCCTTTCTCCAAATCCATTCCTATATCTCCAAAGGTAGGCAGCGCATCCGGAGGCATGCCAACGTTTCTCATTTTAGACTAATGTTGGCATGTATCACGGATGTCTATGGGCGACAGTATCCACTTACCATCAGGTGGACTGTATGCTCGTCTGCCGCCTTCTTACATAACAAAAAAAAAAAATCCGCCCGTAAACGAACATGGTACTTGAACTTTTTGGCGGAAACTCGAGAAGTATATTTGAATTTTTGTTTGATTAACATAAAAAACGTGTATTATGGGTTTTGTGGTATAATAGTGATAGTTTACTAAACCGCAAATTGTCTAGTTTTTGTGCATAATGTTAGTGATAAACAAATAATGCTCGTTTTCCATATACGTGAAGGGGTTAGGACCGTAAACTCAAGAACACCGTATTGCTCAATATCAAGAACACCGAACTGGGTTCTGAAACCCTTATTACTGATGTTGGTGCTAAGACCGCTAAGCTGAAATGGGACTAGACTGGATGCGTCTGTCGCATGCATCCAGAAAGCTGGGTGAAAATACGTAAAGGCAGACCGAGGAGATGGGGGGGACGACTTAGATGCATACCACAGGAGTTGGCGGAGCGTGGCGTTTAAGCAGAGTGGTTATTTGTAAGAGAGGGGAGGCTATTGCTCAACAGTGGGACAAAAATATAGGCTAATAGAAAAAAAAACAAATAGCATCAGACTGCATTTTTCGTGTGCTTCCAGGAGTCCATTTCATTTCTCAGTAAACTTACTATCACTTTACTGAGCGACTCCTGATTTGCTTCGACGTGTCTGGATATCAACGAAGTTTTAAATTATTTTGACTTTAATTACGAAGAAAACTTAACACTGGCAGAATGTGCTGGTTCTGCGTTTGCCATATATGACAAGAAAAAAAATATACTCCTCGCAGTTGTTCTGCGGTTTAAATTAGCGCGTATCCTGATTCCAATCTCTGTAGATGTTTGAACAATCTCTTAAATAACTTAATGTAGATGAAATGCCTGATTCATGATTCGTTCATAACTGATATGAAAATTAAAAATATATTTTAAAATACAAATTTACTAAATACAAAACCCAAAAATGTATATTCTTACAACAATCACTTAACATTTTATGTCAGTGAACTCACCGAGCCGTCTCTCACCCATACGAGTTCCGGGTTCACTATACGGGGTGGAGTTCCACTCTAAGGCTATTTGCCCAGTATTTCTTCGCTGCCCGCTACTGCGGGCAAGTCCTTGGGGTGGCTTCCCAAGTGGATCGGGTTGCAGCTGGTGAGGTGTTTGGCTTGTTCACGCCGCCCGCGCGATCAAGCCCATCAGGTGGATATGAGATATGCCAGGGTCCATTCGCATCCCATTCTGTCCTATCCCTCCCCAATTTTCCAATCCTTTCTCCAAATCCATTCCTTCATCTCGAAAGGTAGGCAGCACATCCGAGGGCGCGCTAACGTTTGTCATTCTGGACTGAAGTTGGCATGTATCGCGGATGTCCATGGGCGACGGCATCCGTTAACCATCAGGTGGACTGTATGCTCGTCTGCCGCCTTTTTCCTATAAAAAGAACTTGTGCCAGAAAAATCTGCAAATAATCTGCTCTAAAAAAATGGTAGCTATATCTTCCATATCCTTAAGTCACTAAACTATGCTAAGGCATTCATGTTTCCTTTTCAGTGTTTAGTTGGATTCTCAGCAGATCTCGCCAACTTTCTACCACAGCTCAATCAGCTGTTAGAGAAGTGATCGACTCACGAGTCGACCTCAACGATTTATATTACCAACAAGCTAATCAATCGGATGATAGCTGCTTCTACTTCCCTGAAGCTGTGTTAGACCAACCAGTGGTCTTCCCTGGCCAATGTGACCTATCGATACAAGCTAAAGCAAACTTTAGTCTTGTAGATGTAAGTATACTTTTCAAATATCATCATAAAAATCAATATATTATGTAGATGAGGAATGAAATATAGGTAATATTGATAAGATTAAATAATCGATTTAATCTTTGTCTAGTCGTTTATTTTACGCGACTCTTTAAAATTATCTTACTCCACGAAACCCTTCCCAAAAGCTTGTAAAGTAGCTCTCGTCCACCCTTTGCCTAAAAAAGAAGATCGTACCGGCCCGGCCGATTACACGTCAACAGCAATAAAAATAAAACCTCCTATCCAAGCTGATGAAAAGTAACATTAACGCACAACTCATTGGGTACCTAGAGGATCGCCAGCTGATAAATGATCGCCAGTACCAATTTCGTCATAATCGTTCAGCTGGCGATCGTTTAGTGTACTTTACACACCGATGGGCTGACGCCATTGAGAGTAGAGGTGAGGCTATAGGCGTTAGATTAGACATCGCAAAGGCTTTTAACCGTGTCTGGCACAAAGCACTGCTTTACAAGTTACCATCATTCGGGTTACCCGAGGGACTATGTAAATGTGTTTCCAGTTTTTTGGCTGAACATGTGCATTGACCGCTAAGAAAGCTCCATTTGTCGTGGTACCTCAATTTCAAAACATTATTCTCAAGATCTTTGAGAGTTTGGGATCCTTGACGTCGATATTTCGAGTAAAGTCGAGCTTCGGAGTCATCTGGCGAGCAAGACAAAACTTGCTAGGTAAAAGCTTGGTATACTAAATAGAGCAAAGCAGTATTTCACTCCGAGATAGCCCTTCCGCTTTATAAAGCTCAAGTTAGACCCCACACGAAGTACTGCTCACACTTCTAGGCCCGTGCACCGATGTACCAACTGGACCCCTTTTGACTCCGTCCAACGATGCGCTATTCGAATCGTCGATGATCCCACTCTCACAGGTGGTTTAAATCACTCAGCATCCGTAGACATGTTGCATCTCTCTGCGTTTTCTACCGCCTTTATAATAGGAAATAGTCTGAAGAGCTGTTCAATTTGATGCTAACTTCGAGTCGTGTGGTTCATCCGCACTTCCTTGACATGGAGTCGCTGCGTGCGATCGAAAAGACACTTTATACCGCGAACCCGAAAGCTGTGGAATGAACTGCCAGCCGAGGTATTTCCGTTACGTTACGATATGGGGCTCTTTATAAGAGCTGTGAATAGGATTTTGCAAGATCGGCAGGCGCACCTGCAAACCCCCTGATGTTAAAGGTGTCCATGGGCGGCGGTGACCAATTACAATCATGTGGCCCGCCCGCTCGTCTGCCATCCATCCAAAATCTTGTTATTTGTATTAGATTAGATCTCTAAATGTATCTATGTGCTATAAATCACACTAGTTCCAATTTTACCTATATCTAAATGCGATTAACTGTAGTCCGTTTGACATTAGGTAATATATGAATTATTTGATCGGTTCGGACATTGCTACGACTTCTGTTCATATATTACTTTTCTAATACATACTCGCAATATGTGACTTATTTACTTATGAAAAACATAAAATATAGATAGTTATTTAAAAATAAAAGATATTTGTTTTTTTCTTTATGGATCAATGGTGACAGACGAGCATACAGTGTACCTGATGGATAGTGGATACTGTCCATGGACATCCGAAATACATCACTCCGGAGTGAAAAATGCTTTTCATGCGCTGCTACATTTGGAGAGCTACGTAGGCTGTGGAACGAACTGCCTCAAGAGGTCTTTCCATTAAGCTACGATATGGGGTTCTTCAAGAGAGCTGTGAATAAGATTTTGCAAGGTCGGCGGCGAGCCCGCATACCCCCTGGTGTTGCAGGTGTTCATGGGCGGCGGTAACACTTACCATCACATGGGACCGCTTGCTCGTCCGCCCACTAGTCCTATATAAAAAAAAATACGAATAGATTTGGAAAATGAGGTGGGATAGGATAGGATGGGATGGGAATGGGCTCTGCCATATCTCAAACACGTACGTACATTAGAAAAATAGGATAAAGTGGGAAATGCAGTACATTTCAAAGTAGTTCTAATTTTACATTTTTACAGTATATGGGCTTATGGCACGAAATCGAGTACTACCCGTCCATACACCAGGTCGGAACTTGTAATAATGTAAACTACATTCAAAACGGCAGCGAAATAGATGTTTACAGCACACAAGTCATTGGTGAAAGTTTAGACTCCATCAACGGTATCGCTGAAGTAGTCTCTGAAGACGGGAGTGCTAAACTCGTAGTCACATTCCCTGTCGCAGGCACTAATGGATCCGAAACTGGTAAAATACCTTTATATAGAAATGCAAGAACTTTTCAAGCACCCAACAGTCATCATTTATTTTATGGAAAAAATCTAAAAACAATTTAATGGATAAATTTTTTTTAAACAGTTTTCTAATAAATATCTCGTTTCGATGATTTCAGGTTTTTTTATTAAATTAAATCTTGTTGAAGACTTAAATTAGACTTATAATCACATACACTCAACTTACAATCACTAAAAATTGACGGCATAGATTTTCAAAAGTCCAGTCCAGAAGCACCTCTCTTATAGCTATCTCCCATTTTCGTGTGATGTGATGTTGCAGTCTTCATATGATGAAATGAAGAAAACTTTTCAAAGAAACCATAACAACGTTGATATGTTTTGTTTTTCCTTTACAGTTACATATGACTACTGGGTTTTGGACACGGACTATGAATCTTACGCCCTCGTTTACACTTGTCAGAATATTGGAGATGATCAAAGAGGAGGTACATAAATGTTTTATCTATTTTATCATAATTATTTTTATTTATTTTATATGTACTTCAGCAACTAGAAGAATTTCTACAACATTGTCTCCGGGTTCACATACAACGTATCATTTATATGGGATTCCAAATTTTGTCAAGAGCCTTATGGGCGTTTTCGATTGGTTCAAATTTAAGATTTTCAATGGTTTTAATATTGCCGTTGAGTTGAAGATGATAATTCACATTGCAGTAAACAGTAAACATCATCTTTAACTGTCAATTGACCCAGTTGGTGGAACCCAGGGAGGGACCTGATGTTCGGAAGGTCCGAAGTTCCACTCTTGATCGGACAAACATTTCTTTAAAGACAAGTGGTTATTTGACTTTGTGTAATTTGCGTTTTTCTACTGAATCCAGGAAATAGGCAATTCAGTGTAGTCATTCAGTATAGCATATTTATTAATCATTTAACTGTTTTATGTGTACTAGCTCATCATCAAATCGAAACTATTGTGAAATTTACAAGGGCTGTATCAAAATTCAATAAAAGCCAATTCCCAAAACAATTTTAAAATTCGCCTAAATGCTTCTTTTTCTCACAGTATGGAGTTGGAAACTCAGCAGAACAAAACAATTATCAGACGAAGGAGCAACAGCAATTGATAACGCAACCAGTACCATTGATATCCTCGACGAGCAGTACTACCAATACCGGAACCAAAGTGTGGATGGTTGCTTTTACTACCCTGATCCAGAGCCCGGAAAACCTGTGATCTTCCCTGGACAATGCGAAGAAAATATACTAGTAGAGAACAACTTTAATATAAGTCTGGTAAGAGAACTTTTTTTAGAGAATCACAGTACATGTAGTAATATTAACATTTAAAATGCTAATGATTATTCTATTCAACATGTTCATGCTCTCATATTTGATCATTTGAAAGCCAACGAATTGCCAATCGTGTTTCATCCAATATCAGTAGAGTAATCTGTACATTGGCTGATAATGATGATAAATGAACAATATCAACAAAATGATTTGGAGATTTTATTAAGTTCCTCGGTCCGGAATTTTAGCTTGAGAGGATAGTGTTCGAACACTTTAAGGAAGCAGGACAGCAACAATAAAATCTCTCTTAATAGTTATCTCAATCTAGAATGCGTTATACATATGTATCTAGGTGGCGATAAATATTCTATAGGCCTTTACTTCCTGAAATAAATAACTAAAAATCTGGTTTTATAAAAGATATTTTTCTTTTCTTATTTTAGTTCGAAGGCATCTGGTACGAAATCGAAGCATACCCTACAATAGAAGTCCTGGGACAGTGTGTCAACCATGAATACACGTTGGGAACTGACGACACTATCGACCTAGTCTCTTCCCAGATATTGGATCAGTTCCTCCTAGAAGCCCAAGGTTATGTGATCTATAATGATGCTGAAGAAAGTGCAAAGTTAAATCTCACTTTGAACATCGGCGGGGGTAAGCAAGGACTTAATTTACTGATTTCTGTATCTGAAACTCTTTAGTGACTATATAAAATAAGATGAAAATCTTTTAGATAATATATCATTTTGAAAACGAATCCTACGCAAGTTACTAGTCTACTTTTTAATTTACCTTTAAAAGCAATTATTTAATTTTTTCACAGAACGCCATCACTTAGCTAAATGGTGGTATCAGTTATAGTAGCAGTAGTAGATTTAGTTAAATCAACTTGTATTTGTCTACTAATTAAATTAAAATCTATTTTATTAACATTTTCAGCGACAATTTCAATTCCATACTGGATACTCAGCACGGACTATACTGACTACGCATTGGCTTACAGCTGTGTTAACATCAATAACGACTTCAGGCAAGGTAAAAACACTAATGGAGTTTAAAAGACATTTAAAGTATCACATCATCTGTGATATGTATATGACTAATTTGACTAATTATGTACTAGTTTTATATACCACCAGACACACCGTCTGCCTCACTTCCATCTATTCCATAATAATCTTAATTACAGTTTGGAGCTGGAAGTTGAGCAGAAGTAGAGAACTCTCTGAAAACGCTTCAACTATCATCAACTCTGCTATATCCACGATCCAAGTCCTCGATAACGATTATTACGAATCGGTTGACCAGTCTGACGAAGCCTGTTTCTTCTTGCCTGACCTACTTCCTGGTGAACCTATCGTTCTTGTCGGCCAGTGTGATCCCAATATTACTGTAGTGTCGAACTTCAATACAACACGTGTAAGTTCTTTTAATGCGAATATTAATGTAATTATAAATATTTGTTTCTGGATTAGTGTTTTGCAATTGATCAATGAAAGAAAACATTTTATTGTTATTCAAGTAATTCCATTTTCCATACAATAATATGTCCATATGACCTTGGCGATATTTTTGCAAATGTTTTGTTTATTTGACCATTATTATACAAGTACATGTGTATAAAAGTCAGCCCTTCTTTAATGGCATATGGTACTTCTACTCAATTTTAACATTTATATTCTATCGCCACATCAACTTTACAGTTTGCTGGAAGGTGGCACGTAATAGAAAGCTACCCAACTGATTCTCAAATTGGATCATGTCTCGATGCCACTTACTCCTTATATGAAGATGGTAATGGTACAATAAGAAGTACCCAAGTGGTAAATGAAACTCTGGTCGTCGGATCATTTGAATTGCAGTCTGATGATAACGGAAAGCTAATTGTAACCTCAAATGATGATGGTAAGTGATGATATAAGATTTATCTTAATATTGATATACCATGGCTGTAGAAGCGCGATTGGATTAATTTTTATTTGCAACCGAAACAATATCTTCAATAGCTCTACGTTCTTTTCATGATTATTCTACTTTTCGCGTTTGTTTTCAGAAAATGCGCCCACAGAATATTGGATTCTCGAAACTGATTACGAGTCATATGCACTAGTCTATAGCTGTTCGGAGATCAACACCGAACAAAGAAGAGGTACGACCTATCGCTACATGTTCAATTCAATTCAAATTATTTATTTAATTTATCCGTGTGTGGCCAACCGACCACCACAGTATTGGGCAGTTGATTCGGCCAGCTTCCCGTAGCGCACGCATCCTTACAACGTCGAGTTCAACGTTGAAACATCGGCGAGCCGGTTGTTTGGTATTCATTGACTAAGGTTTATCGACACATGCGACTCAAGGGTGTAGACGGCGCGAGACGTAATTAATATTTGACATTTTTGTATGAAATTGGTCTTCTCTAAGCTCGAACGTCCGCGAAACTAACGTTGCGCGCAACGACGATCTCATGAATGTTACGTCCGTGAGCTCGCCGATGTCAACAACGGTGAAACCTTGCTTCGAGAATTGACCTTACACGTCTCTGTCTTAGGATGGCATGGAAGCCATCGGAGCGAGTGTCTGCAAACATGCCTGATGCGCTGCAGCGCCTCGCCAGCCCCAATAGCACCCTGAAAGCGTTATTATATTGCATGGCATAATATATCCCATGAATAAGATTTAATAATACAGTGTTGATAAAATAAAAGACATAACAAACAGTCCATCTAATAGTCTGCTTTTGATTTGCTTTGACTTTTGATCTTAACCAAACTCATATCAAATATCGTTGGGGAAGATGATAATATTACATCGCATAGAAAATTTCGTACATCCAACTAGCCAAGTTACCTCTCGAAAAAAACTGCGTGTTTCAGCAGTGAGTGAGTGTTGCTAAGTTCATTCCTATTTCAACTATAGCGAGTATGATGATTTAATGAAATTACCTATACTCTCTATTCCCCATGCTATCCCATCAAATGAGGAGTGTGATGTGGTGAGTAAAATACTGGCTGGTGAACTCGTCTTTAAACTCATCTTCTTTAAAAATAAATTTCAATTGGTACTTAACTGTTTTAAATTTTTAATATCAACTTTCAAATTCACAGGAACCGCTCTCTTCGCACATCAGTATAAATATATAATAAGTATACACTAATTTTTTTTACAGTCTGGAGCTGGAAACTGAGTCGCACCAGAGATCTTTCCACCACAGATGTCAACGCCATTGAGCAAGTCATTGACAGCATCAATGTCCTCAACAACCGTTACTATGAGGCTTACGACCATACTGATGACGGCTGCTTTTACTACCCGGAGCCTGACGGTAATCCCG
The DNA here is from genome assembly GCA_943735995.1 of Sesia bembeciformis. Lineage (NCBI taxonomy): Eukaryota > Metazoa > Arthropoda > Insecta > Lepidoptera > Sesiidae > Sesia > Sesia bembeciformis. The sequence goes on from OX031042.1 coordinate 3,417,895, forward strand.
TCGTCTTCCGTGGCCAGTGTGACCAGGACCTCTCCGTCGTTAGTGATTTTAATGCCGAAGGGGTAATTATTGGTTATTTTCCCTCAGAAATTAAGACATTATTCTTGAGCATAATTTCATTAGTACAATTGTTAATATACTACCTTAAAGCATATTTTGATCAAATACCTTTATCCGTTTGAGGATACGCCCAAACTTGTTTGACGGAAATTTACTTCTTTTGGTTTGACCATTTCACATAAGGAGACGTTAGATTATCAATGGTAGAGATGCACGAATGAAAATAAGCAAACCATAAGAAGTATAATTCCATTAAACAAGACTTAGCGACTTTTAGATCTCACCACTTTTATCTGCCAAATAGTCGCGAGGATTGGCAATATTTTTACACAAAAGTTTTTCTTTAGATTACACTTTCTGGTACTATTTAGACCGTGATATCGATTATGGAGGATTATCGATAGGGAAGACTACTTATAAAAAGTTAAAACAGTGTAGGTACACTCTTCTAACTTTTTTTAAGTAGGGAAGACATGTGGTAGTCCTATTCTAAAGGCAAAAACCTTTTTTATTTATTCTTCCGTTAGGTACCTCATTTTCTTTCTTTGTACCTATGTTCTATATTCAATATCAAAAACATAAACTACATATAATAATACCAAAAATATCGTAATTTCAGTACTTGGGAATTTGGTACGACATTGAAAGCTACCCTCAAGGTTTCCAAATAGGCACCTGTCCCACAGCCGAGTATTCTGCGGCCGACGAAGGTATAGACGTCATGAACACTCAAGTGATCGCACAGAGACTGTATTCCATCAACGGCACTGCGGTACTTCAATCCAATATTGAGACATTAGCTAAGTTGGATGTAACGTTTTTTATAGAAGGATGTAAGTAAAGCTTTATATTCAAGTAATACGTTTAGTTTAAAATTTAGTAAAGCGCACGGTGTTCCCCTGTACACTGTGCGCCGGTACACCGGTAGAATAAATTGGAGGACAAGATCACATTACCATTTGTACAAAACCATTCAGTCAGCAAATAAATATATTAAATTTGAATTTTTTTTTAAATATTAATATAGGTTGGAAGTAAAGGTCCATATAGCTTGCGTTTAATAATGAATCTAGTAAATTAAAGTTGTTTCTTCACTTTTATTTTGGAGACAGCCTCATTTTAAAGCGTGTCACCTGAACAAAACAGAAAAAAGTCGTCCATTCGTCATCGAATATTAGTAAAACAATTTCCTAGATTCATTATTAAACGCAAGCTATATGACCTTCCACATCGATACCTTTGATCTTAATTTTTTTTTGCATTAGTGCCCCGATCATTATCATTGGTGTACAAGTGTGTGTTCTGTTTAGAATCATAAACACAAGTGACCCCTTTACTTCCAACCTTTATAAATATTTTTATTTTATTTCAAATTCAATATATTTATTTGCTGACTGAATGGTTTTGTACAAATGGTAATGTGATCTTCGCCTCCAATTCATTCTACCGGTGTACGGTAGAATGAATTGGACGCACGGTGTACCGGCGGACGGTGTACCGGCGCGCAAAATTATTAATTACTTTAACTTTAAAATACATTTTTCGATATTCCTGATAATCTTCTATGTTTGGCAATATTATATTAAAGTCCTTCTTATTGCATTAGTATGACATAACATATTTTTTTTGTCATTTTTCAGTAAATGTCTCTTCACCATACTGGGTTTTGGCAACAGACTACGAAAACTACGCTCTCGTCTACTCTTGCACTGAAATTGATGAAGAGTACAGAAGAGGTTAAATACTCCCATTCCACTTCTTATAATTTATTTTGCATAATTTACTTATATAACGTAATAATGTTCCTACTTATAATTTCATATAATTTATGTCTCGAGTCTATAACGGAGCGTTTCTATTAGCCGACAAACTGACATCAATTAAATCGATACATTTTGTTTTCCTTTCGACAATTAGCAACTGTTAAATATAGTTTTACTAAATTTACCTATCATTGTATCTCTGCTTAGTCCAAATGTTGACTGGGAGATAATTCTTCTAAGCTTAAGTCCGCCTTTTGTCACTTTGTGCAATAAAGAATAAATAACAAATAATAAGAATTGGAGAAGAAAAAAACTCATATCAAAACTAATTTTGTGAATTCATTAGAAAATAACGATGTGAACTTGATTAAATCTGAGGTGGAAAGTTACGGCTGTCTGTTGCTTATTCGTGGTTATTTTGACACAAATGCGATAGTACACCATTTATATCATTGTTTTATTAATATTATTTTGTATTAAGTTATTGCATAGCCTGAGGTAGGCTATGCGAGTCATTCACTACCTGATGGATATTGCTTCTGTATATCTTAAATTCAATTTAATTATCTAATCAGATTATTCAAACAGGCACAGACACAGATTTATTCAAACACAGTAAATATTTTGTTAGTATTCAAGTCTTACAAGTTATGTTGTAGATAATTACAATTCAACAGATACATGTGACAACATAATACATAACATATAATACAATACGTTTAACATAATATACATACATGGTACATGTACATAACATGTTTTGCTCACTTCTGATGCAAATCCACCTATTGCTATTGTGTTGCTATTGTTACTCTCACGGAACCATCGATGCCACTCTTTTCCTTATGATAAGCAAGAAAGCCATCATCTCTTTTTGAAGCTATCTATAAATTCAACTAATAGTTAAGTTATACAGAAATTGAATAAGGTTTTTTCATTTCACCAGTGTCGAGTTGGAAGCTCAGCAGAAACAAGATCCTATCAGAAGCCTCCATAGAAGCCATCAACAATGTCACCAACAACGTGCAAGTTCTACGCCCGCAGTACTACGAAATCAAAGGACATTCCGATGAAAACTGCTTTTTCTATCCCGAAAACTATGGAGGACCAGTGATTTTGAACGGCCAATGCGAAGATGTTATTTCTAATGTCGTTGATGATTTCGACGCTAGTGCGGTGAGGAACTTTATTTTTATTATGTTTTACACTTATTGGTAATTCAGCAGCGGAAAGTAAACATTTAGACAAGTTTACATTGTTTAAAAGAAAACGGGCTTAAAAAAATTATTAGTAGTTTTGAAGCCCTTTAAGTTTTGTCGTCATGTCATGTTTTACCCGATTACGGCAAAGCCAAATGATTTAGCAGTCCTATGTTACTATCTATGTATGTCCATCTGTTCATATGTTTATGGTAGCTCCTATAGCACTCATCACATTTTGACAAATGAGGTGTCGTTGGATTCGTCTTGATGTTTCGTGTAACATAGGCTATATGACGTCACTTCAATTCAATGTCGCGGATATGAAATACGAAAATACGCCTAGCAAAAACAGTCAATGCAGATAAATCTGTGCCGTTTAGTATCAAATGAAAGGTTTTAATGTGCACATTCCAAAAATATATATTTTTTTATGCACAAAAATGTGCCATTCCCCATTAAAGTTATTAATAAGCCCATCCTAGTGCAACATAATTAAAAAACTATTATTACGAACTCAATATTTTTTGATAGGAATTATCCGGGATTTAGGAAATTACATAGTCGTAGACCCCAAAATACTTTAAAAAAATAAGTTTAAAGACAACCCGACTACGTAAAACTTATTTGAAACTTTTAAGTAGTCGGGTTTTAGATATTAAACTTATTTTTTAACAACCGATTAGTATTCTTTTTTCCTGGTCTAAATGTTCATCCAACTCTAGCGAAGCATAAAATGGAAACATTATGAATTGAGACGACTATTTATACTAGGCAGAATTAAATACTAAATACTAGGTCCGATCTATTTCGTCTTGATTACATATAGTACACTTATATATATAAAAAATCAAAATATTCTTCGAAAAACGCCCATTAATAAACCGTATAGTCTCGCGTCTACAAACTGTAATATAATTTACAACTGAAGTGCAATTATGCCATTTATAAAAAGTATTTCTAAACATCCTACAACTCATCTATACTAATATCTATCCTAATATATAAAGAGGTAAAGTTTGTAAGTTTGGTTGTAGGAAGTAATCTCCGAAACTACTAATCCGATTTCAAAAATACTTTCACCATTTGAAAGGTACATTATTCCAGATGGACATAAGCTATGTATTATGTATAATTGTATACATATTATGTGCAAATATTAAAAAAAAAAAACAGCTAGTTTTAAATGTTTGCGTTTGATTTTTAATTCTAGGATTTAATTGTTTTATACAATACCTACGATTTTATAATTCATTCAGTTTGCTGGTACGTGGCACGAAGTGTCCCGCTTCCCGTCGGAGCTGCAGACGGGACAATGCGCTGCCAGTAATTATGAGCTAACTGCAAGCAGCTCAGACTTCACCATAACGCAAACTATTGTAGATAATGAAAGGTTGACCACTGTCTCTGGTACGGGAACGTTCTACCTCAACGGAACAGGAATCATCTACTCATCATTTGATGGTGGTTCTGGTAAGATCTGTTTCAAATGCTTATGAGAGCCAAAATTTCCCTTTTTGGCGGTCTTTCCACATCCATCAACTGATGTATGTGGTTAGACCGCCAAAAAGGGAAATTTGAGAACCAATAGAGTTGTAAAGTTAAAATGAAAGGAGAATGGAAGTGACCATCGCTATTTGCCTTGCTTTGGACACTTAAAAAATACTTACTAATGAGGAACTTACTGTAATCAATAAAAAAAAACTTTTCTTCGTTAACTGTTTATTTAAACTCTTACTTACAACTCTATCCATGAGTCACATCTCAAATTAATATAGCGCATCCTAGCATAGGCCTTTTTGAATACAGATAGCTGTTAGATTATGCACCCTCTCATTTGACGTGTGCTTGTTTTTTTTAATGTGAAGTAATTTGTCAATTGTTATTAAATAAATAAAAATAAATTGAATTATTTTGCAGATTGGGGACTGTGGGCACCAATAAATTTGTACGTTTTGGATACTGACTACGAGGAATTTGCATTGCTGTACAGTTGCAGGAATATTACGGTTGACACCAAACAAGGTCAGTATTTGAAAATAAACCCCAAAAGATTCACAGGATGTAACCAAACTGCTCGTGATTCTGAGTTAACTGACATATCGTAAAAAGAATTGCCATGTATTTAGCAAATTCATATGAAACATTTTGTAAAATCTCGAAAAAAAATTGTAAAAAGATTCTGTTTTGTGGAATATACCAAGTCTCAAGTTAACAGCCAACAGGACTTCCGATTCTATCCCTATCTACCCCTGAAGCGGTGAAACCTCCGTTCCACCGCTTCAAGGGTAGAATTTCGAAAAATGCCTTACTAGTATATCTATACTACATAGAAGGAAACTAGGTATTGTCCACATTTCATGTTTCTATAATAGCTTTAGCGGTTACGACTCGACGTTGATGAGTCAGTCAGTAAGAGCATGTGTCTATAGAGACATAAATAGAATAAAAAATAGAATTGTGTGTATCTTTCTAGTCGTGTACCTAATGCCAAATGTTTTGAAGTAGTATTTATTTAAATAAATACGGACCGTTTTTTAAAAACGTGACATAATTAAAATTCCTACTAACCCTCATTAATCAAGTCATTATTACATACAGTTTACAGCTGGAAGCTCAGCAGAACACAATCAGCACTATCGGATGCGGCTAACAGCAGGATAGAAGAAACCGTGACCAACCACACAGACCTGTACGAGGGCTACTACGAAACCACTGAACAGAGCTACGACAGCTGCTTCTACTATCCGGTGTTTGCAGACAGTCCGGCGTTCATTGAACTGCCAGGCCTTTGTGATGAGAGGATTCAGGCGAAAGCTGACTTCCACCTGTCTGCTGTAAGTTGACTGCAAAGAGATCGATTCCTTTTATCGAATAGCTTATTCAAAATAGAATAGCTTTATTTTATTTACCTGACTTAGGAGGATATGGGTGCACGCTGCAATCCAACAACCGCTGGGTGCAGTCGACTGACCAAGTTACTTCGACCTCACAAAAGTCTACCGTAAAATGTACTGCATTTCCCACTTTATCGTATTCCTCCAATGTACGTAGTTTCGGTAGTGAGTAAGATATTCTATCCCTCACAATTTACCCTACCCTTGCTCCAAATAATCCATCTTGCTTATCTTCAAAGGTAAGCAGTGCGTCCGCGGGCGTGACGACCTTTGTCTATCTGGACTGATGTCCAGAATGTCCAGACTGATATCGCGAATGTACACAATGCACTTACCAACATTTGGACTGTCTTCTCAACTACTGCTTTCCTTCTATAAAAAAATAACTTTACCGAAATATACAAATAATACAAACTTTTACTGTATTGCTTTAACCAATTCAAGCGTTCGAACAAATACAAACACATTTGCAGCTCATTATCAACTTATTTAATACAGGGTCAGGTGGCGCCAACCGCAAATACAACGCTGTAGAACAAACCTCTTCATACAATTGGTACAACGGGAATAAACTTTAAAGTTACCTTAATAACTCAATCTACGAACGCTACAAATGCTTGTAATCGAGCGAACGCTGGATTCGTTAATATTCTTCCAGCGATTATCTCGTATAGAAGCAAAATTAATTAATTCTTCATTGATTGGTTAATTGGTTGCAAAAACCAATAAAACAACCTAATGATAATCAGATCAATTATTATTAATGACTAAATCCTATTTTAGTACCTGGGAAGATGGTTCGAAATAGCCAAATATCCTCAGGAGTCAGTTGTAGGCGAGTGCGCACGAGTCCACTACATCTATGACACTTTACTCAGTAGCAACTTCGTGGTGAGGAACACGATCGTGAACAACAGAACCCTGGAATCCACTGAAGGCTATGTAATACAGGTTGGCACAGATGGCGTGCTGAATGTAACCTTAGACATTGAAGGAGGTTTGTCATCTACGTTAATACAAACTTACATTTTTATGACTTGTATTTAGAGCACCAAATAAATACTTAATACACTTAAATCGTGATCAACAAAACAACTTATTACTTATTATTTCTGATTTATTTATATATTCCAATACAATTTATTTGCTTTTACTTCACATGTATTCTTGTTTAAACCAATACAACATAGACAATGTATTATTTTATTATTTACAATATGTTATTAATCTAAACAATAAAAAAAAAATATTTCAGTGACAGCCTCTGTGAACTACCTAGTCCTTGAAACGGACTACGATAACTTTGCTGTCGTCTACACATGCAGCAATTTGGATAATGGAAACAGTCTAGGTAAAGTAGCTATTATTTTCAAAACTAACTTGGGGCACATTCAGGGTTTTAAAATTTTAGAAAAATTGCGTTACATCTCGACTAAGGGGGATGACCAGTTTAATCCAACTGAACCGAAAATCGTATATGGCCAATGAAATATAGGGTTTGTAGATGTGCCAAAATTTGTTTAATCTACACTTTTTTTTTAAATCTACAAAAAACGGAAATCTATCCGGTATTCGGAAATCCGACGAGTCTATTTTTCTCTTTTCTCTTCTTATTCCAAAATTGGCCTCAAGTATTATTACTTCAAGACTAACCTTGTACTTCTAGCGAGAACGCTAAAACATTTTTTTTACCTTTTTATTATGGACAAAAGCGGCAGTCGAGTATACAGTCCACCTGGTGGTAAGTGGACACTGTCATCCATAGACGGATGCCTATGACGATACATGCCAACATCAGTCCAGAATGACAAATGTTGGCACGCCCCTGGATGCGTTATCTACCTTTGGAAATATAGGAATGAATTTTGAGAACGGGGTGGAAATGAGCTCTGGTATATCTCACTCACTACCGAAACACGAACGTACATTAGGGAAATAGAATAAAGTGGGACATGCAGTACATTTTAAGGTAATCTTCTGTGAGATACCTACTTTTTATTCTGTCTTCGTCCATTTCAGTCTCAAGCTGGAAGTTAAGTAGGCAGCCGACTCTCAGCAGTGACTCTACCGACGCCATCAACAACGTGGTAGCCAACACCCGTGGTCTTCTAGAAGAATACTACACGGACACCCAGCAGACGGACGAGGCTTGCTTCTACGTGCCTGAGTTCGACTCCAATCGATCAGTCATCTTTCGGGGACAGTGCGAAAATATCACTGGTGTTGCAGACTTTGATGTCCAAAGGGTGAGAGAACTAAGTATTTTTAAATGTTACATTTACCTGAATTTTATATAAAGAAAGTGACAAGAGAGCAGCCAGTTTACCTGGCTGTAATTGAAAAGTAGGCGAATAGAGAGTCCTCAATCATGGGAATGGGTGCTCTCCTCGATAACGAGTATTCCTCAACCAATGTGATGAAGAGTTTAATTTTTCCATTATATTCTCCATACTTACATGGCGATGGAGAGAGGATGACATGGGTTTGTGAGAAGTATAACGGTATAAAATGTTTCCTTTATTCTCATTATACAGGTATAATCTGTACCTCATCATGTAACATCTATATTTTCTATACATATTAGGTCGGGGGAAAAGTTTCTTCGTATTTTATATATTATACAAATTCGACATTTTTTTTAAAAGTTTAATTACTTTTAATTATAATATATATGTGCCGTTTTGTTCTATAACTTGGTGCCATCTTGTAGGTAGTGACATGATTCCGTTGCTGTAGAAATTTTGGGATTTTTGGTCAAAAAATTGCGACAAGTAGTTTTGACAGTCCTCTCTAGATGGTTAACCTTACACTACCTAAAGAATTCTGAAAAGACCGAAACAAGTGGAAATCTGAGGGCGCAAGGTCAGGGCTATATGGTGGGTGCATCAAAACTTCCCAACCAAGCTCTCTCAATTTTTGCTGAGGGGCCAAAGGTGTGTGTGGTCTGGCATTATCATGACGAAAGACTACACCCTTTCTGTTGATCAATTCAGGGCGTTTTTTCTCAATTTCATGCTTTAGTCTCATCGGCTGTTGGCAGTAGAGATCCGAATCGATGGTTTTGCCCAGCGGTAAAAACTCATAATGAACGATGCTCTTTCAATCCCACCATACACACAACATCGCCTTATTGCGTGTTAATCCGGGTTTCGCCACAGTCTGTGGAGCTTGGCCGCACTTAGACCATGATCTTTTCCGCACTTTCTTGTCGTAAGTGATTCACTTCTCATCACCAGTGATCAATCTTTTCAAAAATGGTTCGGTTTCATTGCGTGTTAATAGATAATCCCAAACGAGTACACGGTTCATCATGTTTCTTTCAGTGAGCTCATGTGGTACCCAAATATCGAGCTTTTTCGTGAATCCAGACTTTTCAAATGAGTCAAAACTGTTTTGTGGTCAATGCCCAGTTCATCAGCAATGTCGTAACTACTTATATGCCGATCTTGCTTCACTTTTTCACAAATGGCATCAACTTTATCGGTAACAGGGCGACCAGAGCGAACTGCATTTTTAACATTAAGATTTCCACTCTGAAAACGCTTAAACAAACTTTGTGCTAGATACTCTTACTGACACTGCATTAGGTCCATAAACGGCACAAATTTTTTTCGCGGCTTGCGTTGCATTTTTCCCTTTTTTGTAATAAAACTTTAAAATGTATCGAATTTCTTCGTTAGATTCACTCATTTTCTTGGACAGAAAAACAAATGAAAAATGGCGGGAAACAGTTTTTTATTTTTTTATTTTAAATGTTACCTTTTTAATGGTATCATAACCAGCCAGATACAAACATTACAATCAAAGATATTGGATCACAACTTTATACATACGAAATACGAAGAGACTTTCTCCCCGACCTATTATAATAAAACTGTAGAACGAGCGTGTCTGCACATTGAATATATTTACCAAAAACTGATTGGGGGCGATGAAGGAAGAGTATCAGAATACAAAAAGACGATTTTGAAAATTTTTGTCTGTCTAATTGTCTGTTCGAACACGCTAATCTCCAAAACTATGGAATGAATTTTCATGGGGTTTCCACAGATTAATTAAGCTTAGCTTGGCGCTTCGAATAGGCTTCCTTTCATCGAAATCGGCTGACGGGAAGAAACGATATCCCAATTTATATTTTAGAAACTAAAATTCCACGCGTACGAAGTCGCAGGCGCAGCTAGTGTAACATATAATACTAACATGTAATAATAGTAACATAGAAATTGATAGAATCTGGATACGAAACAGTCTATTTTTCAATTTCAATTCTACGTTGTTTTAGTTACAAATATACTTATGTATGTATTGACTATCTTAGTTGTCAGATTCTGGATACTGTTCTGATGTTGTGTTATAGTTAATCTAAAATTTAAAATTTCAATATGCTCCTGGAGCGAGGCACACAACTTTTAATATCACCTGGTGTATATCTGTGATCCTCAAAAAATGAAAATCTGCATGTCCATTAATGATTTTTAAAACCCTTTCCAGTACTTGGGTTGGTGGCACGAGATCGAGCGATACCCCACCGACAGCGAAGTCGGAGACTGCCTCAGCTCCCAGTACCAGTCATTAGGAGATCAATACGTGGTAGTGGACACCACTGTCTACGGCCAGACTTCCCAGGTTGACACTAGCGTTGTGGTTGCTAGTGACAACGGAAGGCTGAGGATAACCTCGGCCAATGAGGAGGTGGTTGGTGAGTAACTTCTTTCTTTTTTTAAGCCAAAAAACAACATACACCGAACTATTACAAATTGTAACTGCCAAAATGCAGTGCAGTTTGTCGGCAGTAAATCTAACATATATGTATAACTATGACTAATACTGTATATCTGGATCAGCAATCTATAGCCTATCTAACCTATTAAAAATATGCTTTTTAATACATATATCTTTTGTATCTTTGCATAGAGCTGTATGGAAATCTTACGTCATTAGGAAATTCATTCAAAATATAAACAAAGCATATTGACAAAGCAAATTAATTATTGGCTGTCAATCTCATGCCGGCCGGCTTTACCCACAGTGTTGGATGGTTTCCCGGTCGGAAAACAAGCCGTGAACGCCGAGAAGTTGCGTTTAACGGCTGTTCGCGGGGCTTCACGGCTCGTGAGTTAGGCGAAAAAGCGTCAAACCGTTTTAAACCGCCGCGGTTTCAAAATGACGTTTCACATTTAAAGCATTCATTTTGACTTGCTAGACCCGTAACCGCTCCGCGTTGTATGCCCAAACCACTTGAAAATAAATGAAATTAATTACAATAATTATTTAATTAAGTAGATAATATAAATAATTAAGTAGATAATTAAGTACTTCACTAGAAGCTAAATGATCGTGATCATGTGAGAAAATCTAATATTACAATCTTAAAATGTATTGTAGAAATTTCATAGATTTCAAAGAAATAAAATATACCTACAGTTTAATTATAAATGTTGTACAATACAATTATCTAAACAAGCTCATTGGCATATCTCGACTTTTATCGGAGCAGTTCGGAAGTGCTTCGGAAGTGGATAAGTTATAGTCTATCACAAATTATGCGAAGTACATTGTTGCCTTCTAATAGAAATATCAAGCATCGCCTAATAGTTTGTAAGAAGTAATGTAAGTCATCTAATGTGATGACACCTCTACACCCTGATAGTAGTTTGTTAACAATAGTCTTATGAATATACAGAATTGTTACTTACGTTTACGATTCCGGTCACGTTTGGAAAGATTTTAAAATTATGTATTAATCTTCAGAATCAACTATAATCACTCGCTGTCTGAATCGGAAATATATATATATGAATTATAAAGCTGTCACTAAATATGTCGAGTTTTTCTTGTGTCAGAAATTCTTCTTTACATTTAATAGCGTGATTACAGACTTTCGTCTGTTGGCCATAATGTAGGTATTGTTATTCTTTTTATTTATTATACAATAGAACGATATTAGTCTCCGATTATTCGTCTTTATTGAGAAATAAAGTCCTCATCAATTTTATTATATACAATTATAACAGGAGAACAAAATAAAATAGATAATAAAATTGCAACACTGATAAAGGAAGTAGCTAGGATGAGGTCGATAAGGAAATCTATTAAATATCTATTATTAAATACATTTTATTAATACAAAATTGATAACCGATAACTTCAAAGACATGTCAACAAACATTGTTATATTTTTAAGTAATTATCATTTTATTACTGCCCATGCTTTGATTTAATGCAAAGAGATTTATTATTATTTTTCTGCCACATTCAAGACGCGAAATTTGACCACCTACGTCACACAATATGTAACATTGCATCTTCATTATAAGTGAAGTCTAGTAGTTTTAATAACTCTATGTGTAAAAACGAGCTTCGTCGACTAAAACCGAGATATGCCGAGGAGACTTATTTAGATAATTGTCGTGTATCTTGTGTTAATATTTACTACTAGTGACATAATATTTCCTTTTGCAGATATTTGGGTACTAGCAACAGACTACGAAACGTACTCCCTTCTTTATACCTGCGAAAATATAAATGATGATGAGTATAGAAGAGGTGAGCTAAATTATTAAAAGAATTTCGGTCTTTGACATTAGGTCAGCCAAGACTGGACGGTAAAGAGATTTATATAAAATCGTAGCACACCGAACACTTTATTAGACCGTGCTCGTGGCGCGCACTTTAGACTTTCACACAGCCATTATGCTGAACTGAAGCGGGAACTGGGTGTGCTACGATATGGGATTCTTCAAGTGAGCTGTAAATAGGATACCTTGGTGATACAGGGGTCCATTGGCAGCGGTGACTACTTGTGGCCATGTCAGACCACTGCCAGGATTTGCGATCACTTCTCCAGAAAAAAATCAAATAACGACATATAATAGTATGTTTGTATTGTTTATTTGTATGCGATGTGTATGTGACACCAGAAACTTTAGTGACACCAGTGAACACTTTAGTGTTCACTTCTCTGAACACGCATTAATCGTATTAATTAATCGTGTGTTTTTGTCTCGTACGTAGGTACTAACTATTTTAAGGAAACTAGTATTTGGGAATTTGTTATCAGCCTATAATGTCCCACTGCTGGGCGCAGGCCTCCCCTAATAAATCAATGGGGGGTTTCGAGCCATAATCAACCAGCCGGGCCCAGTGCGGATTGGTAAATACACATACGCCATATTTTCTTTTATATCTCGAGCATGCAGGTTTATTCATGATGTTTTCGTTCACTGCCGAGATACTCGTAGTGATACTTTAAAAAACTCCTTACTTAAATCGAAACTCAATGGTGCGGGCCAATAGCTCACGATCACACGAATGTGAGTCGAATGTAGATACCCCAATCTTATAAGAACTGGTATATGAAATTACGGCTACTTTATAAAAATCTAAACATTTTTTTCAGTCTGGAGCGCAAAACATAGCAAGTCTCGGCAGCTGACAGAAGAAGCAGAAGAAGCAATGACCCTAGTGATTGAGAACAATGATCTCCTATACAATGATTTCTATGTATCAGTGAACCAGAGTGATGGGGCCTGCTTCCACTATCCAACGATAACTGGTGACAGGGTCTTCTTACCTGGACAGTGTGATACAAGCATACCTACCGTACAGGACTTCCAGACGGATATGGTAATTCTATAGATAACAGTTTTTAACATTCCACTATAGGGCACACCCTTTACCCCTTTCTTGTCACAAGGGACAAGGGAGATTCGAGACATAATCCACTACGCGGGTTTAATGGGAATTGATACACATGTTAGGTAGATTTGTACGATTTTTTTTTCCACATCCAAACAACTCTTTCTAACCAGATGGAAGATTCCGTCTTTTTTTCATTCACTGGCATCCGGATTTCTTCTTGAATCTTCCTTCAACGACAGGCTAGTTGAAAAAAGGAGAATAAAGACATAACCCGAATATTATAACTTTTCAGTACAGCAATAAAAACGGTAAAACGTTGCACAACTTTTATTTATTTTTATTTATTTATTTACTCTTTTTGCACTATATTGTACAGAGGCGTACTTATTTCCTTAACTTAAGGCATACTTTACCAGTCGACCGTTGGTTAAATGTGAAAAATTTTAGCGGGTGCAAAAGAAATTAAACAGTAAAGCTTAATTCGTCTGTGTAGATAATAATAATATAATAATACATTGATAATTTACGTATAGGATATATCAATATTGATACATATAATCCTATATTGGATGCATATCCAATATGTATCCAATATAGGATATATTGGATACATATAATATAAATATAGAGAAAAGGGAAGAAAGGTATCATGAGCTCTGTGAATTTCGGAGGTAGTGTTCCTAAAGTTCCCTCTTGAGGCTGTTTTTATCAGGAGCCTCCCGTATGTCAGAGGGGAGCGAGTTTGGAGTATTGTTGCCTGACCGGGGAAGGGATTAGTCATGAAACCAGTGCGATGAGAAAAGACATAGAGACAATCTTGTACATGTGCATTGTCGGATGGGTAGCCATTTAATATTTATTAATTATTAGCCATTTATTATTTTTATAAAAGATCATTTATGACTTACGATTTTAGTTCACTGGTTTTGCAATATTTCGCTCTGCCATCGGTCGTTTTTTATTGAGACATATGCCATGCCAGCCTATGCAACGTAATGCCATGACTATACCAGCATAATATTTTCCTTTTTACAGTACACCGGCACCTGGTACCATATCGAACGGTACCCAGTACCAGACTTCCGGTACACCAGATTATATCAGGACGGTACTTGTCTCGGTACACGATACACCTGGAACGAGGAAGAGGAACAATTTAATTTACTGAACTGGGACGTGTTGGACGGAGAACTGAGGGTAGTGGAAGGGAGTGCAACGGTGAACACCACTGACGGTGGACCTACTAGAATGATTTTGGATCTGCCGATTTATGGTGAACTTAGTAAGTATTCCACACTAGTTTTAGCCTGCGGCTTCGTCCGCGTGGATGTTGTTTCAAGTAATTCTGCTCTCCTACAAAGAAAAAATTAAAAAATCAATTTTAAGCAATACGCAATAAATACGTAACGGTATAAATACTGGAAGTGAAGGATTTTTTTCTTAGAAAATGTGCATCTTTGTTCTTTACTCCTTTATTCATTATTTATAAGCGATCACTCAGAGACGGCATATTTTCCAAGGATTGAAAAGAGGCATTAGTCGTACCTATAACTAAATCTGGGGATAAGACTAATGTTAAGATCTATAGACCTATCAGTATTCTTCACGTCGTAGCCAAGGTGCTCGAATCCCTGCTATGTCTGTATCTTAATATCAACCGATTAGTAACACATCATCAACGGCATCAAATCTGTTACTTTTGTTGATTGTACACAACGAGATGGGCTTTGGTAATGAAGTTATTGCTGTTTACAGAGATGTCGGATTCGCTTTTGACTCTATATCATTATTTGTTAATGCGAAAATTAAACACCCACTTCAGATTAAATGGATCTCTCTTGCAGTCGTTTCAATCTTACCTAAGATAGCTCGCAGACAGTTGTTGTTAATGGCTATTCCTCGAGAAGTTTTGTACCTACTTCTGGAGTACCACAAGGTTCCAATCTAGGTTCAGTGTTTTTTGTTATGTTCATAAATAACATGAAGGAATGTATAAAACGGTCTCACTTTGAATTATACGACGATGATTTAAAAATTTCAAGAATAGTCAATACCGTTGAAGATCAGAAGCTATTGCAAAATGACGTTGGTGGTGTAGCATCGCAATAAGAACAATGTCATGCAGCTAAATGGTGACAAATTCATTTTTCTATGTACGGACGATAGCACTGGCGTTGTCGCTATCAACTCAAAAGTCGGTACAGATCTAACGAGTGAACTAGATCTAGTGATCTTCTAGGCAGAGTCACGTGTATCGCACATCACTGGCCATTAAAAATATATGTATTTGATTATTTTTAATTAAATTTTGTTAAACTAATCTGCGAGAAAATTGAACTAGTGAGACTTTATGTATGAGTAGTTCAATCATTACAACAACTCAATAATTTAACTGATGGGAATGTAGGCATAAATGTTCGTAAACGAAAATTCCTATAAGTACGTCTTACATAATCAGAAGTATAATAGGCATCTTTATTTTTTATTGAATGATTTAGAAGTAAAACATCTTATTGCAGTGATAGTGGCGACGGAGCTGTACGTACTGGCGACGGATTACGTCAGCTATTCACTGGTGTACAATTGTCTAAACGTGAACCAGTTCCAAAGATCGGGTGAGTAAAAGCACAGCTTACCTAACAGTTAGTCTATATACGTAGGCGGCCATGGGCGTAGCCACGATGGGGCAGGTTGGGGCGTTAAGCATAGAGAAGAATAAGTAACAAACTTTCTACATTAATTATATTTAAATAATTAATGTATTCTTTCTATTTAAATTATATGAAAATTGTTTGCTTTGCCCCACCCTGGATAAAATCCTGACTACGCCCGTGCACGCAGCCCTTGCAAATAGAGAAACAATAAAAACAATAGCAATCCGCCATTATGGACTTGCACTGCCAGACGCTTTAGGCGTAATAAACAATGCGATATTAAATATGTACTATGCGTCGGCATTAATCCTGTGGTATGAAATCCTATGACATTTTTATTAATTTTTCTACAAAACCAGCTGGTTTTATTTGGTCGCAAAATGATTTTTAAAATTAAAAGCTAGGTATGTAGGTAGTTGAAGTAGTAATTGGTTCTTAAAATGATATAAGATAACTATTAAAATCACTTTCGTGCTTTTGTGCAACATCGCTCTTTGTTTTCAAGACGTTAGATCGGAAAAACACGGCAAATGAAAAAAAAAAAGACTAAAATTCAATGCTATATACATATAGTTCGTGCCATCTAGCATGGCAATAGCGAGCATTCACACCTCCCTACTAATGTACTCGGTTTTGCGATAGCCACACATGCTAACTTTCCGCGTAAAAAGCGAAAATACACTGGATCGCAAAAATTCCGGGTCGCTAATAAATGGCGTGATAGATTCTTAAATATATAAGACTAATTTGCGTAACTATAGTATATTGTAGATGACTGATTAATATATATAAAAAAATGTGTAACACGTTCTGTACACTATATAACTTTAATTAAATACTAAAAAATAAGAAAATTTCGCTTCTAACTTATGACAACAAAAATACACGTCGCAGTAAATCGTAAAAAATAAAAGTTTTTTTGTCAATTTAATATTTTGTATTTCCTCCACGAGCCCGTATCACTTCAATAAGACGATGTGGCATGCTGTAAACCAAATTTTTAATACGATTTTGGTCTATGTTTGCCCATTCTTCCACTAGCGCATTCTTTAACTCGTGTAAGGTAACGGGAGCAGGAGAGCGTTGTCCATGCACCATGCAGGTAATACCGACGTCTTGAATATACATATTGACCAAATGAGCAGTATGTGGTTGCGCATTATCGTGCATAAGAATGGAAATTGCACCCATATTCACTAAGAATGGACCAGCATGCTCATTTAAAATCTCTCCTACGTATCTGACAGCAGTCCGAGAACCGTTTTCTATGATCACTAACTCCGTGCGATCCTCTGAAGATATCCCAGCCCAAACCATTATTGATCCTCCACCGAATAGCACCTTTTCTTCAAAACACGCTTGATGATACCGTTCTCCTGGCCGTCTAAATACTCTTCGTCTCCCGTCGTGCGTAAATAAACAAAATCTGGACTCATCGGAAAACATAACCTTGGACCAATCTTCATCTGTCCATCGGATGTGTTCTCGAGCAAACCGTAACCTGGCAACTCGATGTTCTCTGAGCAGTTTGGGGCCGTTTGCTGGTCTATAAGGCTTTATAATCAGCTTCACGATGACGTCGCAGAATCGTATTAGAGCTCACATTGTTGTGGTGAATTTCTTGAAGACTGTTTCGGACCTGAACAGCCGTGAGATGTCGATTTCTTAACATAGTGCTCACGATGAATCGGTCTTCTCGTGTAGTTGTGCACCTTGGCCTGCCATTTCCTGGTCTCCTGATGTTCATGCCGGTCTCTTGAAATCGCTGGAGTACTCTTTGGACCGTTGATAAAGATACTCCTACTGTTCTAGCAGTGCTACGCTGACTTCTTCCTTCTTGTACCATGGTAATAATCAGTGTACATTCTTCAGGTGATAACGACATGATATTGCATTGAATACTCTGATCAATCCAAGGAACCATTTATAATGACAGCTCCGTTTGAAACAAAAGCAGAAAAAATATTCTTTTCCTAATTTTAAATTTTGAAATTTTTCAAAATGCAGAATATTTTTTTTTAAATCTGTAACTTGTACAAATGAAACCTCTTTAGAGATTTAGGACAAGCATTAGTAACCTCCTTACTACATATTATTTATTCGAGCGATCTAGGTATATAATTTATGGAGATATCACGGTTTTTATTAGTGACCCGGAATTTTTGCGATCCAGTGTAGCGTATCGCTAGCGTATCATGGTAGCAGCCACGTTCGGTGTCAACGGAGAGTTTCGACTTTCGGGGTGAAAGTCATGGCAATGACCACTGTTGCTATGCTAAATGGCACAAAGTATAGAGTATTTTTATTATTGAATTCAAGTATCTAAATTATTTTCCAACTTTTTTGTGATAACCTATTTTTCTTTAATTTGCCGTGCTTTTCCAGTCTCAACTTTCATTTACCGTACTCCAGTCCAAAGCTTATTTAAAAAAATCTTCCTTTGTACTTATAACTTTTTTCTTACAGTTGCCGTGTGGAAACTAAGCAGAACACGATCATTGCCAGCCGCTGCTAATACAGCGATCAACCAATACATGGCACAAAGAGAGGAACTCTTCCAACCTTACTTCATTAGAATCCCGCAAAGTACGGATTGTGAAGAACCTAACGCAGCTCCGCTACTGACAAACAGTGTTATTGCAATGCTAGTGTGTATTATTGTACAGTTATTTTTGTAATTCATTTGTAAATATCGCATAACAAAATTGAATTAAATTATTTTCTAACGTATTTATATAGTTTTCTTAAAACCAGTTTTGGGAGTGGGAGGGAGAGTGCACGTTTCAATCCAACAGCCGCTGGGTGCGCTCGACCGGCCACGTTACCCCTCTCTTACAGAAGACTACCTTAAAACGTACTGCATTTCCCACTTTACCTTGTTTCCCTAATGTACGTACGTGTTTCGGTAGTGACTAGTGAGTGAGATGTGACAGAGCCCATTCCTATTCTATCCCTCCACATTTCCCTACATGAACAGGCTCCTTGAAAATTATGCGCCACCACAAATAAAAAGAAAAATATTGATTAAAGAGCTGTAATGTTCCAGGTTTTGATAACATATCTGAATGTGCTTCTGCCATAAAAATGGCGACAGATAATCGAATTAAATAGATAATATAATTCAATAAATATCTATGTAATACAAAAAGTCTACTATTTTTACTAAAAAGGCCGCGAACTTATCCCTACTAGGTACCTAATATTTCAATTGTAAAACCTCATGTAAACCAGAACAAAAACTTATTTCCCGCCAACTACCACAAAAGTAATCGCCTTAAGTACACATATTTTCTTCTTATTATGGCAATTCTGCCAGTGTCAGTTTTCTTTGTAATAATGATAAATAATAAACAATTTGATCTTTTGGCGGGAACTGGAGAATTAAAGTTCATCCAAAAAGTTCCAATTGTCCCGATTAAGGATATAAGCTGCGTTTGATAACATGTGAATAGAGCATGAGAATACGAAATGAATATCGATAGCGATTGTCGCTCTATGAATGTCAATCTACATAATGTTACTTTTGTCTTCACGAATCATAATACCTACAGAAAACGACCCATTCTAAATATGATGCATCTTTTTATGTCCATAAGTACAGAAGGAATCTCAGAATGAATTAATTTATATTATCAAAGAGCGTTTTGATACATTAATTACCAACTGTATAGCGGTAGCAGAAAATATATTAGACCTGTGGTTTAAATTTATCCAATATCCAACAAATGTTGTTCCAATATATTTTTTAAATAAAATGATGATCGGAATTTAGGTTTCTTGTCTGTTTCAGTGTTAAGTTCCAAATCAAAGGACATTATTTATTAATTGCAACACCATTTGGCAATCGTTCATTTATTCGTTCATCCAATATTAAGTCAAACTTCAAAGTCATTCTTCCATCAATTCATTTTCTTGATTAACGCATAGCATGTAGCAAATCTGAGAAAAAGATCACGTTTTTAATATTATACTATCGTTACACGCTTTAATTCTATTGATATTTCCACGGTAAAACAATGGCTGAAAACGAAGAGATCATCGGTCCTGTTTCACAGGAGGACGTTGAAGCAGCTGAAAAACTAAAAAATGAAGCAAATGAATATTTTAAAAGTAAGTACGATTCCTCTGTGATTTTCCTCGTAACCGCAGCTGTTATCTATATAGGGCATATATTTTCATTGCATACTATCAATCACATGTTGAAATTTAAATTCGATTGTCATAACCTCAATTTCAGAGCAAAATTACAATTTGGCGATAGAGTTGTATACAAAAGCAATAGAGAAGAATCCCAAGAATGCTGTGTACTTCGCGAACAGAAGTATATCGAACCTGAGGCTGGAAAACTTCGGGTATGCACTGATTGATGCGTCGAAAGCTATTGAAATAGACCGCTCTTACACAAAGGCATATTACAGGCGAGCAGCTGCTCACATGTCGCTAGGAAAGTACAAATTAGCACTTAAGGATTTTGAATATGTAAGTACTAATGTGAAAGTTAAACTGCATTTATTTATTTTGTGCGCAAGCAGATTGTCATACTACAATTTTTTTGTATTTCATGAGAGAACAAGATGTCTCATCCACTTATTAAGCACTGAATGTTTATGAGCTGTTAACATTTTATTGCTGAAGACTTACTTTTATTTTAAAGACTTAAAATAATAATAAAACTGGATAAAATGGAATTATATGTGTGGGTAACAGTCAAGGGTACTAGGCTTTTGTAGATTGTTCCAGAATTTGTTGCTGTGGGGACATGGGAATGTCCAGTAATTTAAATTGTATGTCCTGGAAATTCTCACTGATAAAGTTGGTCTTCATAATTTATAGTAGTTTTTTGGTTTTGTTGCAAATTCAAATGTGACATTCAAAATGTCCCAGAAAAAGTGGCAATTTTATATCTGGCAACACTAGTAGCAATTAGAGTATTGAAGCACCGGGAATTAGTCAGGGTAGGTAGGCCTTATCCGGCCTTTTTGCAAATTTAACAATTTAATTTAGTGTTTAAGTATAAATAGACATGAATGGAGTTGCATGATATGATGAAAAGAAAAAGGTAAATTACAGTAATGATGTTCAACAAAGCTATAATAATAACAATAATAAAAAATTTATATCCTAACTTCCTAACTTATTTATTAAATCATGGTATTTACAGATCTATATAAATATTAAAAAAATGTTGCTCTTTGGTAACCACATCACTTGAGAACTGCTGTACCAATAATATTTTAAATGTTTGTAAGAGTCCGAGTAAGTTTTTTAGGGAAAGAAAAATTGGAAAAGTTGCCCAGAAAACTGGAAAATTCGGGAAAAACTGAGTGTTTTTTTTGCTATGGCATTTTTGTATGAACTTATTGAAATTATTGTGTTATTGTTTGGACAGGACAATGTCTGTCGGGTCAGCTAATTAATGTTAGCTAACTGGCTACCTACTTAGCAATAACATATTCTACTTTACTTTACATCCTCCTTATCAAATGGCATAAGTCTTGGTGACATTTAAGAAAAATACAAAAAAATATTTGGTTAAATTTTCATTAATTTCAAATTATGTATTTTTATTTTAGGTGTTTCTTAACATACATCATTGTAACTTTATATTTTCCTTTCACCATATCTTGCAACTACATTCTATTTACATTTAATTATGAAATTAAATGGTTAAATTCGTAACAATAACAGAGTTGTCCGCCTTCTGGCAAATTCTCCTCAATCCCTTTCTACCTTTTCCAGTTCAGCATGTAAAATGTACGCTATTTTATCAGTGGCAACCTAGTGTATCTATTCTTGAGTCTTCATTCTTGATGCCATGAGTTGAAATCCTCTTGGCCCGGCTCGGCGATGAAAGAAAACATTGTCAGTAAATAAGCATGTTTGACAATTGCAAACTGAATGGCACAGGTGAAGGCGATAGGACCACTTCACCACCAGGGAGGATTTAAAATCACAAATGAGAGTAATACTCCAAGGTTATATCACTGTACTCTAAAATTCTTATTACTTCATTTAATTTCCAGGTAACCAAAGTTAGGTCAAATGACCAAGATGCAAAAATGAAATACAATGAATGCAACAAAATTGTTAACAAGATTGCATTTGAAAAAGCCATCTCTGTGGATAAGAAGGAAGTTAATATAGCTGATTCTATCAATTTGGATGCAATGAGTAAGTGTTATTTTATTTAAACAGAGCCCAGATTTAATTAAACACAGGGTAAAATGTTTCATACATTAAAAACAAAACATCACCTTATATAGTTCTTAAACTTACGAGTACTTATATAGTTCTGGCCACATAGTGTGTGACTAGGTAAATTTTGAGATACCAAAAAATATTTGGCCTACAACACAAATTTTTATTACATTTCAAAATACTCTCCATTAGTCTCTATAGAGTGGTGGATTCGTCTAAACCAAGACTTATTTATGTAATAAACTAAGGTCTTTCCCGTCTACTATAAATCTCGCTAAGAACCGGTTATCCTTTAAAACACGACTATGTTACACAATGCACTAGCTGAGTCAATAGTAGCTTATGGTATTAGTAGTTATGGTAGAACATATAAATCTTACTTACGTTAGATAACATCTTTCAACTAAACTAAAAATTTTAAAAATAATTTTCCCACCAATATTAAACTAAAATATGGCAACAATGGCCTTAAACTATTTAAGCATTGCAATACTTTAACGGTCCATATTAAAAGCACATATAATATATTAAAAGAACAGTATTTCAATACCAAAATTCAAATATTAATATCACAGCCTGTAGTTAGTAATCATCTCCGCGAACAATATATACTCTATGGTCGGCTCAGCGGACAAGCACTTACTCTGTTGCCAGGTTAATAAATGAATTAGATCTTAAATTTAAAACAGATATCAAAGAATATAATTTAAAATATAAATTAAGAAGATATTTCTTGTCCAAATTATAATTTGTTCACTGCTCAGTTTTTATTGTCTCGACTACTGATTTCAGCAGTACTTGTAATACAATTATGTTAGCTTTATACTTATTCTTTGGTAATAAAAAAAAGCACTGGTGATATTCTTCTTTAGTAAGGTCCTCAACAGCTGCCATAAAAACGAAAAGTATTTTTTACTTGTACTTTTAAAAATGTACTTTTTTTACAAAGAATTTGAATTGACAAATAGTTTAATGAGCAGTGGAAAATACTGATTGGAAAAATACTGATTGTCTGGTAACAATAAAGATATAGAAGCGGAACTCCGTCTACTTTGTGATGACATTCTTAGTAATTTAAATGTATTTATTTCAATTAAAAATATCCACAAATCTGCATTGGGCCTGCCTGGTGGATTACGGCCCGGAACCCTCCACTAATTTACTAAAGGTAGGTCTGTGCCCTAAATAATATGTAATAATATGTAGTAAGGAGGTTACTAATGCTTGTTCTAAATCTCTAGAGAGGTTTCATTTGTACAAGTTACAGATTTAAAAAAAATATTCTGCATTTTGAAAAATTTCAAAATTTAAAATTAGGAAAAGAATATTTTTTCTACTTTTGTTTCAAACGGTGCTGTCATTATAAATGGTTCCTTGGATTGATCAGAGTATTCAATGCAATATCATGTCGTTATCACCTGAAGAATGTACACGGATTATTACCATGGTACAAGAAGGAAGAAGTCAGCGTAGCACTGCTAGAACATGACCCACCTCCGCCCATGGTCCTACCAACCTTGCGGTTATACGGACCGAATCGTCGGGAGGTACGCGCCGTTTTAGGAGTAGGAGATCTTTATCAACGGTCCAAAGAGTACTCCAGCGATTGCAAGAGACCGGCATGAACATCAGGAGACCAGGAAATGGCAGGCCAAGGTGCACAACTACACGAGAAGACCGATTCATCGTGAGCACTATGTTAAGAAATCAACATCTCACGGCTGTTCAGGTCCGAAACAGTCTTCAAGAAATTTACCACAACAATGTGAGCTCTAATACGATTCTGCGACGTCTTCGTGAAGCTGATATAAAGCCTTATAGACCAGCAAACGGCCCCAAACTGCTCAGAGAACATCGAGTTGCCAGGTTACGGTTTGCTCGAGAACACATCCGATGGACAGATGAAGATTGGTCCAAGGTTATGTTTTCCGATGAGTCCAGATTTTGTTTATTTACGCACGACGGGAGACGAAGAGTATTTAGACGGCCAGGAGAACGGTATCATCAAGCGTGTTTTGAAGAAAAGGTGCCATTCGGTGGAGGATCAATAATGGTTTGGGCTGGGATATCTTCAGAGGATCGCATGGAGTTAGTGATCATAGAAAACGGTTCTCTGACTGCTGTCAGATACGTAGGAGAGATTTTAAATGAGCATGCTGGTCTATTCTTAGTGAATATGGGTGCAATTTCCATTCTTATGCACGATAATGCGCAACCACATACTGCTCATTTGGTCAATATGTATATTCAAGACGTCGGTATTACCTGCATGGAGTGGCCAGCTCGCAGCCCAGACTTAAATCCCATAGAACATGCATGGGATGAGCTCGGGAGATGCGTGAGACAACGCTCTCCTGCTCCCGTTACCTTACACGAGTTAAAGAATGCGCTAGTGGAAGAATGGGCAAACATAGACCAAAATCGTATTAAAAATTTGGTTTACAGCATGCCACATCGTCTTATTGAAGTGATACGGGCTCGTGGAGGAAATACAAAATATTAAATTGACAAAAAAACTTTTATTTTTTACGATTTACTGCGAAGTGTATTTTTGTTGTCATAAGTTAGAAGCGAAATTTTCTTATTTTTTAGTATTTAATTAAAGTTATATAGTGTACAGAACGTGTTACACATTTTTTTATATATATTAATCAGTCATCTACAATATACTATAGTTTCGCAAATTAGGCTTATGTATTTATGAAACTATCACGCCATTTATTAGCGACCCGGAATTTTTGCGATCCAGTTTAGTTTATTTTGTTGATCATGATTTGCTACTTATTCAGTTTTTTGGCTGCTGTTTAAATACAAGCCATTTAAATTACCTTCTCTAACCATCATGTCTCAATGCTCGGGCAGTACAGAAACTACCGAATCGTGTCTGAACTCGGGTTTCAATTTATTGACCATCTTTGCCCTAGTTTGTTTCCAGATGATAACAACTCACCGTTTGATGTAACTTAATCTATGAGGAGACATCAAACGTTATCAAAGACACAATAACATGAAAATTAATTTTAGTATCAGATTTTTCATTATATTATCAAATTTTTATCAATACTGTTTTCAATTACATTGATTGTATCATTATCTAATTATAAATAATCACTCCTCACTAAGTTTATAGCAAAATCACTTGTGAAGTCGAATGACCTATAACTTTTTCAATCTATGTGAACTATGTTGTGTGATTTTCAAATGTTGCAAATTCAATATCAGACTTGACGACTCTCAAATTAAATTTTCATAATTTTATAGATATGTGGTTTAATTTAATGTGAGATTTTTAATTTTATTTATCTTTATCAAGAGGACATTAAATACAAAGTTCTGAAATGTGTTTCTGTGGAATATTTTTTCGGAGATCGAGTATATCATGTATTACGATATTTATTTCATTTTACAATTACTGTAATTACCACGGTTGCTGTCACGCGTTTTGCATTACGAAATTAGCTACTGTGCGGGAAAGCATGTGGCTATTGACCAGATAGTAATGGGTTCAGATAGTTAAACAACAGCTAACTTTTGCTACATATCAGTATAGTTTCTAACGTATTTAAAGCGTAAAATAGTTTTTAATTTCATTTTTGTAACATAAAAAGAAAATACCGTATCCAGCCCTTTCAGTATCCACTGTAGAACATTATTTCCCAAAGTACCAGCCCAGCACCAGGGCTGTGGCACCAACCCCTTTTATTTTCCACTACTGGATATTAACCTCTTCATGCATGTCTTCTCCATGAGGAATGTATGGTCTGAAAACGCCATGCAGGCCAAGCGGGTACGTGAGTCCACTGTTTTTGGGGTAGTGTAGTTCCTCAGGGCTTGTGGAAAGTGCTTTGTTATCCCTTAATCGCTTTTTACGGAAGAGATAGGTTGGTGATACTCCAAAGCCGTATCTAAAGAAAATACGTTTTATAAATATATAGTTACATGGATTCCAAAAAACAAAATTGTTCTAGGAACATAGTTTTAATTCGATCTTTAGGACAAATACTAACAATCATAGAAATTTTAATTGACGTAAGGGACCCCTATGTTACCCTTGTTGTTTTGATCTTAAAGCCCTTAAGGTCAAAACAACAATAGCTATAAAAGTTATTGTTGTTATAAGATTTAAAACAATAATTTTAATTGTCCTTGAAAATTATTGGTTTGTCCTTTACGTGAATTGGAGATCTTTTTTTTTTATTTACACTTTTTGCACTATATTGTACAGAGGCGGACTTAATGCCTAAAGGCATTCTCTACCATTCTACATAACTGATCCAAGTAACAAAAATGAAATTTTACAGGAATAAAGATTTTGTGTTTGTACTAGATTTTTTTAAAAGGCGCTTGGGACTACTAAAATATCGTGTAAAATATAAGTAAAAACTCAAAAATCTTTTATAAATTGCCCTAATTTAAGTCGAATTGCGCAAAAAAACAAAATATCAAGTTTGGCGCTGGGACTAGTTATTCATAATAAGATTATATGCAATTAAACTTTTCCATGACCGATATTTAAAAAAATCTCTTAATATTTTTAAACCCATTTTTTACAAACTGTGTCTAAATATAAACCTGAATGTTTAAAAAATATAAATCTAACTTTGTTCTGTTGTCACACAGCGATTGAAGATGAGTATGAAGGCCCTGCTTTGGAAGATGGTAATGTGACACTGAAATTCATCACAGACCTAATGGAACACTACAAGCAACAGAAGAAGTTGCACAAAAAATATGCTTATAAGGTAATTTGCATATCATGATGATTACTTTATAATTTATTAGTAAGTAAGTATATGTTGTTAAATAAATTGTTTCAGTTGTATATTGGCATTTATGTAAAAATTGCATCATCTGCTTATTTGTTATCTATTTTCTCCTTACCACCCAAAGATTGCCTGGAAGAGATCACTTCGCCGATAAGGCCGCCTGTTGTACTTTTTGCATTTCATACTTAAGTTGCCATTGTGCAACTTTTTTTAAGTATGCCTAAATTCTTGTGGCCCTAACGGCCTTTCAATAGTCACCGGACATGTATAGTTTAGGCCGAGCGCAGAAGGCGCTCAGCCGGGAGATAAAATTTATTGCAGCAACTAGCCTAAGATTTCGCCCGCCGGTAGACCGGCGTATGGAACGGACCTCGGCTTAGGGAGTTGCTTTGGGAGGGTACCGCGGGATCCCGAATCAGTGAGAAGCGCCCAGGCACGTGCTGATACGTAGTAAAAGTGTTTTCTGAAGGCCGGTGCGACCGGTGTGTGCTCACGGTGTAGCAAGGGGGACGTCCTCGTCTCCACCGGCGGGGACGATGTATATTGCAACATGTGTTTGTATACAATTAAAGAGTTTGTCAATCTACTAGAATTTCAGAAACAAGTCAAATTTTGACTAACGAGTGTATAATAAATAATAACTTTCGTCCACTACGACGACTAGATTTACAATAGACCATTGAAGTCCATGGATGACAATGAAGAAGGCAGAAGTGTAGATGATAAGCAGATCCTTACTATCACGCAGACTGTCTACAAATATATTTTAAAATAATTTTTTTCATTCACGTAGAGCAAACAAATAGATTTAAACATTAAAACATCCATAGTAACTTGTTTATGAATGCAAAAAGTTTGTGAAGTATCCAATAGAGTATCCACACAAATACAAATTCCTTTACAGCTTATTATCAACTTATTCAATAAGCAATTAGCTAGAACCAACCCCAAATATAATTAATAGCTATGAAACGATACCAGCATACAAAATAAACAATCGGGTAATGAAGTACACAGAATAATAATATATAGAATCTACGATAAAGAATAAAGTCAGAGATGAAGTAATAATGTGGCAAACGCTATCTGTGTCTAATGGAATGTCACCTTCCATTAAGTCATCTGGCTGGATTGGCATATACTTATAGACGTCATAAATTAAAATCCTCGTTTGCCTTCGTCAAGTCACATTTCTTCGCGGCATTATTCATTTTCATTAAAAACAATCCTTGAAATATTTAATATATTAATTTAATATTATTAAAAATATGAATAATGAATTTGCACTCGACTGTAGATATTTAAAGGGGCGTGACTACGACTGATGAGCTAATCGGCGAGCGTTGCAGTGTGGCGCGCACGTCCCGCCTCACTCATACAGCCAAACAGTTTTAAAAATTGACTACTGCCCAGGTGACCTTGAGACCACAAGATCGGTGTCTAATATTATAAAAGACTAAATATCCGAAACCAGTAAAGTTCCCTCTATTAAAGAAGTAGTGAAAAATGATAACCAATAAATAAATTTTTTATAAGTTTGGTAGAAAATATGGTCAATATCCAATTTTAATTTATTGTAAGCAGTGCAAGAGCTTCTCACATATTATAATTATTTCCACAGATCTTAATCGACGTAAAAGCGTACCTCCAACAACAACCAGCATTAGTTGATATAAAAGTTCCAGACAATGAGAAATTCACAGTATGCGGAGACATACACGGTCAATTCTACGACCTCATGAACATATTCACACTAAATGGTCTACCGTCGGAAAAGAACCCGTATTTGTTTAATGGAGACTTCGTAGACCGAGGATCTTTTAGTGTGGAGTGTATTTTCACTCTGTTCAGCTTTAAATTGTTATATCCGAATCACTTCTATATGTCTAGAGGTAAGTGGTGTTATGATAAATACATAGAATTTCCACGCATTTACATGGAAATGCGTGACATGATTTTATTTCAAATAATATAACATTAGTCAGGAGTTGACAGACTATCGAACACTATAGTTAGGCCGTCGACAAATCACCGATTTGACAGTTCTTGAACAGTTGTTTGAGATAACTTTTATGTGGCGTACAAATTACGACAAAAATATTTTCATCGTTAATACGCGCTCTCGAAACAAATTTCACCCCAAAATGACTGATTTGGGAAATTTTTACACTAAACGTAATTGTTTGGAGCCCTAAATATTCTTTAACAACTAAGAAAACTATTATTTTTTCAATCCGTGACGCGATGTTACAATGTTACGCCATGTGTCACTTTTTGTTTTTCAAAGATAGTGATGTAGACCAAGATATTTATAACGTAGTTTAAAGTCGGCGGCGCACACGCATACCCCCTGGTGTTGCAGGTGTCCGTGGGCAGCGGTAACACACTTACCATCACGTGCGACCGCTTGCTTGCCTTTAAAACAAAATTATAGAACTGTATGCATTTACTATACTAATTCGGTTACTTTTGTGTGATTTGATAAGTCATATTAAGTTCTGACAGAACCAGTAATGTAATTTACGATTAACATCCATAATTAAGATTTAAAAAAAAATTATAACGATTAATAAATCGTTGCATTTTTTTTAATATTATAGGTAAAAAATGATATCAAAGGCCTAACTATCCTCGCCCCAATCTACACTAGCGCCGCCATTTTGTGTCTGCAAAACAGTCGGTCATTCAATCGTGCGTCGTTCTTACTAGTGCGCACAGACTACATTCCTCTAATATTTGTTGTTGTGTGGTGTTTTTTTCTGTGACCCGGCTATCTTCTGTTTGCTGTTCCTGTTTATTGCGCTGACCTTGGCGCGAAATTGGATTCTGATTCTTCTTTGTACTTTGGGCGTGTTGTTTTAGTGTATAAAAATTCCGAAACGTGGACAAACATTAAATAGCCAATGCCAACTATTTCGAGCGTGAGTCGCAAAATGGCGGACCTTAGACGGCTGTCACCCAAGTATAAGAGCGCGTTTCTCAAGCAATTGGAATCAGTATAAGAACACTTCAACATTCATAAAAAAAAATCGGCTCATCTGGAAATGAGGAAAATGTGTTATGGACACCAAAGAAAAACAGAAGAACAAAGCCCGTGATAGATGTTGACAATTTTGATGCAGACGCTATCAGAAATCATATTTACAATTATTATTCAAGAAATGAATTACGGAACAGAAAAATGCTTTTGATGTTGTTAAAAGAGGTTAGCTTAATTTAGTGGAAGGGAAACGGCATTGTCACAAATATTAAAATAGATTGGCTTTGAATACAAGAAATGGACAAAAGAAAAATTGTTATGAAAAGACTTGACATAATACTCAGAAGAAACCAATTTTTAAGGGAAGCGAAGAAAATTACAAATTGGGAAAACGTGGTGTTTATCGACGAGACGTGGTTAAATGTGAACCACACGGTTTCACGCTCTTGGACGGATGGCACGAAACCTTCCACATCTAAAGTGCCAATCGGCAAAGGAGCTATTATCTGTCACGGCAGATGTGCTGGATCCGGCTTCGTGGAGAACGCGTTGCTGTCTTTCGAGTCAAAGAGCACTTCTGACTACCACGAGGAGATGAATGCTGCCACTGTTAGACAGGGGTTTGAACATAGATTATTACCCAGCCTGACAGAGCCTTCGGTTATTTTAATTGACAATGCTTCGTACCATTCCATGCAGGTGGATAAAGCGCCTACCCAGGCCAGTAAAGAAGCAAAACTTGTTGCCTGGCTTGAGAAAAACGTCATTGAAACCAATGTACAGATGCTGAAAGCAGACTTGATAAAACCAGTGAAAGAGAAGGCGACAAAAGTGCGATACCGAGATAGACATTTTTTTATTTCCGTATTCCCTATTCTATCACACCAACGAAAGTGTTATCATTATCTATTAATAAAAGTATTTAATGCTAGTGCTACGATTGTCTATAGTCAGATCACTAGTTACATGAATCTGACACATGCCAAATCGGTAATCTGTCGACGGCCTAACTAAAAATTAAATTTTACACAGCAAATAAAAATAAGTCTTCATGGTACAATTTTATCATTGGAACCGGTATTACGTTATCCTCAAAGGTTCTTTTTTCTTTTGTTATATGGTAATAACGCAATTAGCACATTGTAGCAGTCACGGTTTTCTTCATATTTAATCATTTTAAAATCAAAACAATTCAAAACGCATCTCGTCAATGTCCAGTAAGTCACTCAGTAAAGGGACAGTATTTTTATTGAAGACAGAAGAGTTGGACTATTTGCAAGCCCATGGAAAACGCAGTCTCGTACTTAGTTGATCATCACAAACATTACGCATTTTAAAGTTTATTAAGTTTAATTTTGTAATAATCAAACAAAAACTAGTTCCACTTCTCGGGTTAAAAAGGATTGAACTCATCACTTCACGAATGATAGTCAAGAATAGATACCTAAGCTTTCTCCCCCTAAGCTATCGCTACCGTAACCAGCCCTTTTAGTATCCTCTACTAGACTGGTCTCCTCATGCACGTTGTCTCGTGCATAAGGAATGTATGACCTTATAACGGCTCGCTGGCCAAGCAGGTTGGCGAGTCCATTCTTTTAGATGTAGTCTAGTTCCTTAGCCGCGTTGTTATCTCTTAGTCATCTTTTACAACACCCACGGGAAGGGATACGGTGGTGCTATTCGAAAGCCGGCCGACGTCACGCTATCAATGTTCTTACCAATCTTAATTTTATCTTCCAGGAAACCACGAAACCCTAGACATGAACCGTATGTACGGTTTCCGAGGCGAAGTGACGTCAAAATACACGTCTCAAATGGCAGATCTGTTCACGGAAGTCTACAATTGGCTTCCACTGGCACACTGCATCAACAATAGGGTGCTAGTGATGCACGGTGGATTGTTCTCGAAGGATGATATCACGTTGGATGACATAAGAAAGGTGGATAGGAACAAGCAGCCACCTGAGGATGGTAGGTGTTTTAGTTACTAGGTTTTGCCCCATCCTATAATTTCAAAGTAGCTCAAAAAATCGTGATTTATTTGATTAAAATAAAAAATCATGATTTTTATCAACCCTGATTAAAAATACAGCATAAATTGTCTTCTTTTCAGGTATAATGTGCGAACTTCTCTGGTCGGATCCACAGCCTATGATTGGTCGTGCTCCTTCAAAACGAGGAGTTGGCTGCCAATTTGGTCCTGATGTGACCCTCAACTTCCTGCAGCGGAACGCACTGGATTACATCATAAGGAGCCATGAAGTCAAAAATGATGGGTATGAGTTAGCTCATGATGGAAAATGTATCACTGTGTTCTCAGCTCCTAACTACTGGTAAGTACTATACCATCAACTTGACTCTATTGTTAGATAATAAGTCTTAGATGTGCTTCACATCTAGTCTGAATTCTTAGAATAAACTTCAATGTGCTTCAAATCTAGTCTTAATTCTTAATCTAAAGTATAATGTTCTTCACATCTAGTCTATAATCTAAATAAATCACAATTAATCTAAATCCTTAATATAAAATCTAATGTGCATCACGTCTAGTTTAAATTCTTGGTCGTAATGCTAATGTGCTTCACCTAAATTCTTAGTTTAAACTCTAATGTGCTTCACAATTTAGTCTAAATTCTTAGCATGAACACTAATATGCTTCAGGTTTAGTCTAAATTGTTATTCTAAACTCTAATGTGCTTTTCATCTACTCTAAACTCTAATGTGCACCACATCTAGTCTAAATTCTTAATCTAAACTATAATGTGCCCGTCATAGTGCAAAATAAAATTATTTTTAATCCACCAGCGACACAATGGGTAACCTGGGTGCTTTCATCACGATGAACGGCAAAGACCTGACCCCCAACTTTACCACTTACGAGGCTGTGGTGAGTTCTACTTTAATTTATACCTACACCTTTACCAAACATTGATAGAATCGTCAATAGAAAGAAATAACCTCAAACGTGTAAAGCAAACGCGTGCAAAGTATTTTTCTTGCTGGTAGTTTTTATAGAACTACCAGCAACAACTACCTATTACAAATGAATAGAATTTATTCTCATTTCAAATATTGAATTTAAGTGAATTTTACAATCAGCAATATGCTAATGTACCCAAAACCATTTGATTCTAGTCCTTATTACAAGCGCATTAAGATATCGATAGGTATAAATTACCTTGTTGCTGACTGTATGCATTGCTTATTATAAAGACACGTATTCCACTTTTATACCATTATAATAATAACCGTCATTTATAACGGAAAATATTAATAACTAGCGACCCGCCCTCGCTTCGCTTCGGTTTATGTCTTTTTTTTTGCAATTTTTTTTTTTCAGTTTCAACATAAAATATACGTCTATATTAGACACGGAAAATGTAGCTTCCTAGTTATGAAAGAATTTTTGAAATCGGTTCAGTAGTTCCAGAGATTACCCCCAACATACAAACACAGAATTTTACCTCTTTATTATATTAGTATAGATTGAATGGAATCTCATTGTCGATAATAAAGTGAACTGTTAGCGGCTAACAAACTACGAATGGATTAATATACAATCAAAAATACCATTTTTATAAATTTCATCGTATGATCAGTTTATTCCCCAGTTCAGTTGGTCCAATTCCATTCACTGAACAAAGTGGAATTTTTTTTTCACTTGATTGAAAGTTCACAGACAATTTAAGACCATAGATCCCTCACGCACAATTCAATGTGCATGAGGAGGCTCGTATCCAGCAGTGGACGATAAATTAACTGGTTACGATAAAAGTTTCATCACCAGGTCGATATTCGCGGCACTCTTTATTTTTTTATTGTCATCAGAGAACCTAAACTAACCTTTAAATTTGCTGCCATCCATTTCTGCCAATTCCGTATTTTTTGCTACTCATTAATTATTATTTATAATTTTATAATCTGCTTGCTACAAGAACGACACATGAAAAACACTACATGTAATATTTCAATATTTATTCCAGCCACATCCAGACGTAAAACCGATGGCCTACGCAAACTCATTCCTCAGTATGCTCTGCCAATGATTATACACACCGTTGATGCCTGTAATAACACTTATAAAATAAACATTTAATTAGAAAAAAAAACATTTATTTAATTGCGGAGCCTTCGCGGGCTCGTCGGGGAAAAAACGCGCGCGTTTACATAAAGTGACACTAATTTGAAAAATATACTAGAAGAAAAAAACCATTATAACTCCGACAATAACTCCCCCTACTATTTCAAATATACCTATATATCATACCCCCCTCCCCATAAATATACTAAAAAATACTAAGGCTACAGAAGCGACACTTTTATCTGTGTACCGTAAAAGTACTTATGACTATGTGACTATGTAAGCCAAAGTAACTGTACAGAATCACAAGCCAATCGGAAGTTCGTACAAATACAAACCTCTTTGCGTGAATGAATCGTTTAATACTTTTGATACGTACACAGGAATTTCGTACTTACGTACAATAAAATCACACAATAGCCTTTTGGGCGAAACAAATTGTAGTTTGTATATTTTAAAACGTGATTTGAATAAATCTATTTTCTTTGTTTATAACTTGACTTATTTGAGGGCTACTAAATTTGATTACATATACGAGTGTCGCTCCTTTACTCCGAATCCACACCTTTGTACTGAATACAATAATTAAATACAGTTCTATTAATACATATAAGTCTTTATGATATAAGCCATAAGCCTTAATTTGACGCTTATATCATTCGAAACGACGACAATTTTTAAAGGGACTGAACAATGGGGTTTTGCTAATGCATACTCATTTTAAAGGAATACCTTTTTAGTCTATGATTTTTATGTAAATGAATGTGTTTTTTTTTTGTTGTAATTCTAATTTTTATTTAGATGATATTTTATTTTAATACAAATATAAATAAATAATGAAAAATGTTTTTAAAATATTGCACCAAATTGCCGAAACATTAAACCAAACCTATAATCTTAGTACCAATAGGTAACTGTCTAACGATACGGTTAGAAGCTGGACGACATAACTAGGCTGTTCTGTAAAATGTTCAAAAAATGTTCAAGGTAACGAAAAAAAATTGTTTTTCAAAATACTCCCCTTCGGCCTCTATGCACTTGTTCATTCGACTCAACCAGCTTCCGAAACATTTTAAAAAAGATTCTTGCGGACGGTCGAAAAAGAGGCCTAAATTCGTCGACAGCCTCATCCGAAGTCTTAAATTTTCGTACACGTAGCATTTTTTTTTATGGTGGGAAATAAAAAAAAGTCGCACAGGACCAAATCTGGCCTCTAGGGTGGGTGGATGGGGTAACAATTTGTAGTCATAGAAAATCATGGCAGAAAATGCTTCATGCGACACGTTCATTGTTGCAATCATTGTCTGACGTCTTGTCGTAAAATAATAATTAAAAAAAACTAAATGAAGGTGGCCAGTAATTTTTACCATAGAGGTTTACATTGAAATTACCTTCCAATCTGTTCTAAATATAGGACAAATTGATTGAAACTTGCAGAACAGCCCACGTACATTACCTGCATTTTATCATATAAGAAATTAGACCAGAATGATTATAAAGATTTTCAGTAAGGTAAATCAAAACTACTATTTATCATGTTTAATTATAAATATGTTAAACGATATTAAAACTTACCAAACTTTCCTTTAAATAAAAATTGAATAATGATGCCATTTAACCAAAATATTGTTTGATTTGTTAAAATGAAAATAAATCATTATTTTTTACTCTTCTAATTACTAATCCATTTTTTTTTAATTATTTAGTCGTTCATACCTTTCAGACAAAATCTACTGGCCAATGAAACTAAAAAAATTTTTTTTTTAGCATACATTCTAAAACTAAAAATTGGCAACAATTTTTACACGTTTTCTGCGCCATTGTTTTCCCGTGCGTTGCCATTTCTTTACTGTACATATACGTTTATAGGAGTCTTTTTTTCCTATATCGCACTTTATTTCTACATTTTCAAAGTACAATAAAGTCAATTGTATTGTAAATTATTGTTAAATGCAAAGGTTTGTGACTGCATTATTGTTCAGATGTAGAAAAATTGTCATTTTTGTTGCATTTTAATTTATGTGGAGTGTTCAAACTTAAAACTGACATGATGATTTTTATCGATAAGAAAACTTCTTATAAAATCCACATGATTATATGAAATAGAGAAGTCTAACCGCTGTACTCTGGTTTTATAACATACTATATATATTCTATGAGTCAATACGTATAGCTCTTGATAGTTCTTAATTATACATTTCTGAGGCAGCAAAAAACGCCATGTAGCGGCGTATGGCGATGTTTTTAACAATTAAGGGACTGAGTCTATTATTAATAATAAATTTATTTGCTGTCTTTTTCACTACTTATAATAATCGTGAAAGAAAATAAGTTATCAGGCATCATCACTAGTGTCGTTTGCTGCTAATTTGTAATCGGAACTACACGAATTTACTCGTAGAGTATGTAATTTTAATTGATTTTACTTTCATTAAATTTTTATACGTATATCCACGGATTTTTATAGAACGAAAACAAACAAACTCGTTATTATTAGAAGATATTTATAGATGGAAGAAAACTTTGTTATTTTAATTTTGGAACGATATTTTCAAATGTGAAATGCGTCTCTTATGCTGGCAATAGTTTTAAATGAATGTATATAATTATATATTTGATATTTTAAATAAACTGAACAATTTTGAGATGAATGTATGTTAACGCATGTATTTATCTATAATATCTTTCTTAAGTTTAGTTACCACCAATTTACTAATACTCTTTCTGAAGAAGCACACGTGCTACTTTTTAGTGCGATTTAACAGTTTTGATGCTTCTATTTAAACAGAATCGTGAAATAACTAAATTTGAATTTAGACAATCTTAACCAAGTAGCCCGGAAGATTCAATTAATAATAATCTTAACCAAAGTCATTAGTTCCATACCGATAAAAGGGCTCTTTGATCAGATGACGTCACAAATTACTTCAAATACGTCATTCTTTCTCGCATTTCTAGGCTCAAGTATTTACTGTTCTCGTCCTGATCCCTTTCATGAATCATCAATTATTAAGTCGCAGAATCGCACGACTGAGAAGTATCACGCGTATTTCCAACCCGTACGCATTATTTAAATGGTGTACTCATTATAATTATAATAACTAGCATAATTATACAATGCAATAACAATTTTATCGAATTT
Organism: Sesia bembeciformis; assembly: GCA_943735995.1. Taxonomy (NCBI): domain Eukaryota; kingdom Metazoa; phylum Arthropoda; class Insecta; order Lepidoptera; family Sesiidae; genus Sesia; species Sesia bembeciformis. Next base: position 3,455,276 of record OX031042.1, read on the forward strand.
CAACGACCAAGGTTGATTTGTAGCCTGTATTAAGATGTATACATAGTAAAGAGGTTAACTTAAGAAGCTTGTGAGCACTGCCTTACACGGCTTAACAATATAATAATCATCTTGTGTGCACACGACTTAAGTATTGTAATTGGTGGTCGCTGAATAATTGGCGAGCACGCAATATGTGAGTCTTCAATGAAAAATAAAGTAGAATCTTCCGGGAAAGATATCGTTCTACTCACAATATCGTAAACTGTAATAAAATAGAGATTATATTTTTCGCGATTAGCACGAACAAACATATAGATGTCTCTTAGACCCTGATCACCCCAAGATCAGGCGCTCTTTTTTTCTAATATGATGAAACGACAGGGAGGTATCCAAAGCACATTAGGAAAAAACTCGCTCTCACTCACTGTGCAATAAAGTTTGCAACAGTAATTATTATAATGTTTCATTCGCATTTATTTGCTTGTTCTCTGCCCAATAGGATCACAAATACAGAATAATACATACTTTTAACATAATCGGCGACCACCAAAAAGAACAGCCGATAACATGCTCAAAGGCATAGATTTTATACACATCTTTTGGCCATACGCACTTGCAACTAACCGTCTAAAACGCACGATAAATATGTCGCGTATTTTGCCAGACACGTTTATTCTTCGTAAAGGAGAAATGTATCTGTAAAGTTGTGCACACATTATGTTTAACACAAATGTATGTGTTACACATTAATTTATTGTGTGTCATCAGTAATTTTTAACCTCGTTTTCATATTGAGAACGAAACCTACGAATTGTTTTCGTAACAACTTGCATATTTGCTATTTATCAGTCCAACTAAATACACGATTATTGCCCGTTGATTAAGGAATGGAAAGGTGGGTCGCAACGGCTATTCGCAAGTGTGTACGGGCCCTTAGATAATAATAAATTATGTTAATTTTATTTAGTAAAGTAACCGATATGTGACAGCCGAAAAGTACCGTTTGTGAGTAAAGATATAAGTGTGTCTTTTGTAAGGGAATGATTTGCTGGGCATATCAGTTGTGTAGATAGGTGGGGTGTTGATTTTAATTAATAAATTGTTAAATTTATAATAATATGGTTTCATTTTCGTATGTAAGCTATTTTTTTATGCACGGCGGCAGACGAGCATACAGTCCACCTGGTGGTAAGTGGATACTGAAGCTCATAGACATCCGGGACACATGCCAACATCAGTTCAAAATGACAAACGTTGGCACGCCCTCGGATGCGCTGCCTACCTTTGGAGCTATAGGAATGGATTTAGAGAAAGGGTTGGGAAAATGGGGAGGGATAGGATGGCCTATCTCACTCACTACCGAAACGTACGTGTTTTCCTAATACACTCCTTGATATCGAGGATGTCGATGGACGACATTATGCACTTCCCATCAAGAGGACTGTATGCTCGTCTGCCAGCTTTTTCTATATAAAAAAAAAGGTTCAAACCCTGCCTGCTTGATGGCAACGAGCGCAACTGCAGACTTGCGCGCTCGCAAAGTTGTCACACGCGCACTCAGTTTCCCCAGTCTTTTAATTTCTTCGCGTAATTTTTTTATCAATGAAGCGTAATATGAACCGGTAATTGTCCGTCCTTTATTTAAATAATCAATGAACATAATTCCATCACTGTTCCAGGAGACAGGCCATAAAGGTTAGCTGGAAGAAAATGCTATATAGCATTAAGTTCGCCTTTGTACACACATTTTTGTACAATAAAGAATTTATCTATCTACTTTACAACTAGATGCTGAAACGAATTTTTCTCACTGTGCATGATGATGGCCTTTTGTATGTCATGCACTGTTTTTTTTTCTGGAACAAAATGGAGCACTCGCTTTTCGTCCATTGTTACAAATGGTCTGAAAAATTAATTCCTATCAGTTTGCAGTAAGCTCAATTTTTTCATTATTGACGTGCATTTCTTTTACTTTGTCTGTTAACATTCTCGGAACCGACGTGCGGATACCTTTTTGAAATGTAATTTGTCTGATAACACCACCAAACGAAATCTTTTGACCATCAGCTATAAAACGAATGGTCACACGTCTATCATTAACTACGATTCCTTCAACTTATTTAACGTTTTCATCTTGTGGTAGACGATGAGGGACTCTCGGAGCGGTCTTCGTCTCTGCAAGTGGTTCTTCGACTTCAAGTCCTGAACACCAAAATGCTAATATGGAATATCAACTTCTAAAGTAGCCAGTAGTTCTGGAAAAAATTCTTTAGTAGATATTTTTTTCACAATCATTTAAATACGGCGCGAACTTCATTTTTATCAATTTTTCTCTCATGGTATCTAATTACAATTTGTACACACATAAAAGGTACAATGCTGTAATTCACGTCGATATATACCAATGAGTTTGGCGTTAAAATAAAAATAACACTTCATATATCATACATAACTACAAATATCCGATTCTGAAAACTCTTTTATCATCCCTCGTAAATGTTAACCCTGCAAATAAGCTAAAACTATGCCAAGTTTTATTAGAAATCTAAAAATGGCTATTTCCGTTCTGTATCTTTCGTGAAACGCAAAATTTTCCTTTTTTTTTTTCAAAAAATATTTCATCTATCTAGTATAGTTTTGCGCTGCTTACTTTGGGTGGGGAGAGGGATTTAGGAATTGTGAATAATGGTTAACATATTTACTTATAAAAACTTTATTCTTTGTAAATTACAAATACACCTTTGAGGTACGCGATGTTCGCACATTACAACTGTCTAACGTAATATAAAAAAACATACAATAGTTTAACATTCATAACTTGAAATGGCGCTGAGTAACGTCCACTAACAATTTTCATGAAAATTGTAGTGTTTTTGATAATTGCAGTCGTAAATGATTTTACAAATTGTCAAGTAGGTGTTATTTTATGTATTCAGAATTATTCTATACTTATCAGTTATGTAATGTAGGTATTTAGAAAGGTAATCAATCAAACATTTTTTGAGATTTTTTTATTAATACCTAAATCACTAAACTAAAAATATACCTAGATAGGTAATAAAACATTTTGTTTTGGGAGACCCTAGAATTGTTATTTTTTTTAAATGACATTATTATATCGGGTGTTCAATGAACTTTCCCAAAAGTGGACATTATGCGAAGTGCACATGTTTCGTCAGATAGACATTTTGAAATGCAATGTGCATAACTCATTAAAAATATCAAAACGCAATATTCGCATCTTTTGGAACTCGGCCCAAGGAATCATAACAATTAATAGTTACTACACCGAACTGGTGTTCGTCAAAAAATTTAAGTATAATATATTTCATTTAATAAAAATAATCAATTCGCAATTCAAATTCCACTTTCTTTAAAAATTAAAAACTATGCAGTGGCGAGTAATAAGCCTATATCCAGCAATAGACATAAAAGGGATGATATAATCTAAGCCTACATTACTCAGTTTTTACGAAGGCACGAGCTGCGTCAACATCTTGACGACGGTTTTCTTATCGAGTTTACACTTGGGGTAGACTTGCTGACAGTTGGTGTCCAAGGACCTGCCCGCGGATACCGCCTCAAAAATGGACGTACCGTCTAACATGCGGCGGATCAAGGAGTTACTGGAATTAAGAAATAAAGCTGATAATAAATCACGAATGTATTAATTTATCTGCATTTGTTTTTATAGAAGAGATGGCAGACGAGCGGACTGGCCACTCACCTGAGGCATTCGGTATGCTGCTGACTATGCAGAATCCATTGCGCAACTTCCGGGTTCGCTACGCATGACGAAAACCTGTCATCCCGTTATACTTCCGACTCATCTTTATCCCAAATTCATTCCTAAATCTCCAAATGTAGGCAGCGCATCGGAGACAAGCCAACGTTAGTCATTGGAACTGAGGGTGCAAGGCAAATAGTGAAATATAAAAAAAAAGAAAAATTGAAAATTTTCCTAGTTAAAACTTTAACTAGTTTTGAGGAACGATGTTAGACAAGGATTATCTATATTCTCGAGTCAGATCCGTGAGATCGAGAATCAAATCAAATCTCGGCCCGTACCTTAATCAAGCACGGATTTTTCAATCATCACTAGCTCCACCTTGAAGGAAAACATCGTGATGAAACCTGCGTAATTAAAACTGTATTCCACTGGGTTTGATTGGATTGTCCCACTAGCCGGATTACGCATTATATTTTATTTTCCACTTGGTCTAACTGATCTGATCGGGAGGAATTTACGATCCTTTTGTTCGGTTCCTCTTGATTAGACCGCGAAACAAAGTTACAGTTAATAATAATAAAGTTTTATGGAATGAAATAACTACGCGTAGTAAGACCGGACGGACCAAGAGAAATACCCAATTTAAAAAAATTTCTGGTTTATTGGTATTAATATTCATCTATACGAATTGAGCCCGCGTGATGGACTATATCCTGATACACTTGTTATTGCAACGGAAGTCTTTTCCTTGAGATTTTTTTATTTTTAAGATTGCCACCATCCATGTAACGCTTGAAATGCAAATGGGCTGTCGACTTTTTGAAGCGGTGTTTACAGCCTTCTTGGAGCATTTGTCATTAATGTCGTAGCATATCGGAAAAACCTTTCATCACACAATTCCATTTCGAAGACATTAATACTGCCGTTCTAAGAAGAAAAGGCATTATTTGTAACAATTCTAACGAAAACGTAAGTAACATTATAAATGGAAATTAATAATAAAGAAAGAGAATTGTTGTCATTTCTGGTTTATCCAGAACTCCAAGATACTATCTAGATTTTGAATTAATTAAAATTTTCTAATTTTTTTTTGCTTTCCTCTCGAATGTCATCCAAATGCATTTGTGCCTTTTTTTCTAAGGAGGGCAGAATAAATTAAGGTGTACTCACGTGGATAAAGAGGCGAGTAAAGCGTCGAAGTCCGTCGCGTTACCAGTGACCATGTTCTCATTAGCTAACTGCACATAGGAGCAGGCCAACCGCTGCGTACACGCCGCCGAGTCTATGTTGTACCGGCTTAGCATCTCGTCCAACTTGTTCAACATGTCGGACACTTGAAGGGGGTTAGAATCTGCGCCTAATGAACAGAAAGTCATTTCTTTATCTTTCTTTATACAAATATCATTATAAAGCTGAAGGAAGACTCGCCACTCCAGTAGCTGTCCATAAATATAGTAGATATTGGAGTGGACTACGTTTTATGTGTATGAAATGTGAATTAAGTTATATCTTGCAAATAACGACAAAATAACCCAAGGTTTTTATTCATCTAATAAAATCTTCAAACACTTGCTCCTAAAATTTGCAAGTTAATTAGTTAGGTTAAGAGAGATTTGATTTATACAAAGAGATCATATAGTTGTTCTGAACATCTGCATATAATTGGACAGTATATATATTTATACTGAACAAAGTCATCTTGAACTTTCAATAACAATGAACATGAGAAACTTCAAACGCCTTTTCCTGTTTGCGATTTGTTAGAACCGTCTTTGTCACCTAGGAGAGGGTTTATTTATGTAAAGAGTACCTACAAAACTTATACCTACTTACATATAGTTAAACAGTACATATAGTTTTACTGAACTTGAATACCAGTTTAATCAAGACAAAATATTTTTTCTACTACAATAGAAAACGTTTCCTGCTTAATAAAATACTTTTTAGAAAACTACTGAAACGAAACTCTGATTATCAAAATAAACGATAATACTTACTACGTCCATACCCTCCGTAACCGTACGACAAGGCATGAATAATCTTGGGCAGGATGATAACAGCACCGAATCCCAATATGGACCCGATCAAGACTCCACCCAGATCAATTTTCACAGGTCCGTAAAGGCCTGGCGCTGAGCCTCCGTAGGGAGCCTAAAATAAACCACATTTTTTATTTATACCTTACAACTGCCAGAGATTATTTACACAATTTCTCACATCTAGAATCTAGTGCCAGTGTATATAACCAGTGTAATATTTATTTATAGTCCCCACAACATACGTATAAGAATAGTTTATTTATGAAATATAAATAAATAAATTACGGCACACACTAGGATTCTCTACGTCGTGTACCCAGAGACACATACAAAGACGAACATACCCCCCAGACCCGATCAAACATTTGTCTTATACCATTTACACAGCATACAGTGCCACTATCAACTATGTGATGGAGCGAGTTATTCTTTCTTGTTATCACTCTCATCCCTTGGATAAAAACACGGTGACTGAAATAAAGGTTTCCGATTGTTTGAAAACTAAACTTTATCCAGACCGCATACCGTAATCGGCCCTTTTGATAACCACAGCTGGTCATGGGTCTATTCATGCATATTGTCTTGGGCAGAAAGAAAGTATGGCCTTAAAACGCCAAGCTGGCCGAGTGAGGTGGCGAGTCCACTCTTTTAGATCTAGTGTATAGTTCCTTAGGGCCTATGGTAGCCGCAGACCGCATAATTATCTAAAATCCTCTAATTATCTGAGAATTAATTTTAAAGAAACCTTTAAAATAAGTTCTCGTTCTACGACAATCATCTACTGACCGACCCATGGCATCATACCTGTGCTCCAGTACTCCCAAACGCCGATATGCCGAACCTCTGCGTCCTATCTGACTGGTTATCCCTCTCGTCTCTGTTCTTATCGACCCTAGCTGAAGGTTCTGCGAGCTGATCCTCAGTGCGGTAGCTGGAGCTTGGTATGAAGCCTCTGAAATCGAAACTGAGATGGCTAATGGAAATGTTTTACTTTGCGTTCGTGTAAACGAGTTACTCCGGTGATTTTACAGTTGCTCTAACTGAATCTGTTCTACAATGTTACATTGGCGGTTGGCGCTACCAATCGATTTGAGAATAGTTTGAGAATATTCTATGTTCAGTAGCTCTCGAATTATTTAGTTCATATATGTTTTAAAAATGGAACATTCTTATTATGTAGAACTTAAGTTTCAAATTTGACTTTTCCATAAACCCCTCCTCATCTGTTTCACCCCCCCTAGAAGCTGCCAACCAGGTTACTTTGATAAGGTATAATATATCATCTAGTCTATTCCCATATCGATGGCGCTACCTAGCCGTTTATTGAATAAGTTGATGACGAGTTACAAAGGAGTTTGTATTCGTACGGACGCTCGGCTAACAGCACTAATCCGAGAAATTAATCAGAATACACTTATATGTAATGAAATATTTAATTTAATATTCACTTACCTATCACTCATGTACTCTGCATTAACTAAACAGGAAACCAGCAACAAATAGGGCACCAGTGTCTTCTTAATCAGACTCATCTTGTCAAAATCACGAGCATAACTGCCATGTCCCACGTCCGTATATGCTTTATACGGGACGTTCCATCGCTTGAGTCGAGACAATTGTATGGGGAAATACTATTGTCATAGCTTGTAAGGTGTACGTTATTACGTAAGCTAACTTTTACTGTGACAATGTGGTCACGCATTATGCGGAGATGGTATCGAAGGGGGAAGTTCTGGATTCAGGATGGTGGGTAATGAGGTAGAGATGCGACGGAAGCTCGACAGAATTGTATTATTTAATCTCTTAGGAAAACTTCATCCTGGCGTCCCACAGAACCGTTTAATTCTAACCACTTCTCCAAAAAATTGGTTTTGGAATTTCTACTCCATTTTTGATAAAAATATGTACTGAAAACCATCCACAATGATAGAATTAGGTATAGCTCACATACTGTAATAATCACAACGAAATCGAATCCGTTCGTTCTCGTCTTTCCGTCTGTCTGTCACAGACTAATAACAACTGTTGGCCGTTTCTAATGAAATATATGAACATAAGTATTTCGTGTGACGTCCACGAATACAAAATAAGTTCCTATATCTCATGATAATTACAGAATGGTGGATGCCAGTTTGAGATTTCCATAAAAATAATGATTTAAAAAAATATTGGCGTAGGTACCTACCAAGTCATATCGTCCGAAAATACCGTCTGTCTATACCCGTAAAATATAAACTTCCCATTTTATTTTAGCGCCCCATTAAAACGTTACCTATAAGCCTTCAAAGTCATTAACTAAACTTTCTGCCCCTCTAATTTATAGACCGTTTAGTTCATTAAAATATTTAAAAGTACAAACTTTAACGCGTCCTTTCTTTTTCATATATGGCAATGGTACAATTAGCACATTCTGCCAGTATCGAGTTCTCTTCGTAATTAACAATTATTTCAAAGTTTAAAACGAATCCTGTCAATATCCGGTCCCGTCGAAGTAAGTCAAGGAGTCACTCAGTAAAGTGATAGTAGGTTTACTAAGGACAGAGAAGAGTCCTTGGAAACAAGGGCGTCGCCAGCCAATGGGCCAGGGGGGGCGGGGCAAGATGAGAGAGAGGATGGGAGAAATATGAATTGTAGGTACAAATACGATTTTTTTCGAATCTTTAGAGGGAGGCAACTGCCCTCCCCTGCCCCCCCCCCCACCCTCTTGGCGACGCCCTTGCTTGAAAGCATGAAGATGCTTTATGCTTTTATTTGATTATCACCACACACATTACTCACTTTGTAGTTTAATAAACTATCATCACTATTAAACCACAAATACACTATTTTTATGATAAATCAAACAAAAACTCAACTTCACTTCTATAGTTCTCGCCAAACAGTCCAACGTCGGTTGGACATTCCGTTATTTCTTTAATAAAGTCATCTTTATAGGTGTGAGTTTTTTTATCAACCCGCGTGGTCCATTATAACTTACGACTAGAAAGCCCTTCGTATTACAAGGCCTATGTCCTGCAGTTGAACGATAAACCCTGATTTGATACTATTAATTGTATGTAGTAAAGTGAGTAGAATTATTTAGTAACAATCTGCAACCAGTCTCGTAATGTTCTCCTACTTACGGTAAACTATAGAAAAAATAATCAGAGCGTAAAGTAAGTGCATTGTTTATTTTCATATACAAATGACAAATTACCTTATCTTAATTTTGAACAGCGAATTCTTTACTCGTATAATAACTTACCTACTTAATATGCAACGCGTTTATTATGAAAATAATATATATCATGATAATAAATAAATAATTTATGCTATTTTTATTGTACACTGGCAGTGCCTACGACTTCGTACACGTATCTACCTAGACGTCGCGACGGACCCGTGGTCACCGGGTGTGACTACGGGGTCCTTCGCGGTAGACGTTAGAGAATATGTCAAGTATGTGTAAGCTAACCGCTTAATTCCTGTGGAATCTTTACTACTAATCTGAATAAAATGTTAACCCGATTCCATTAAATTCCATCCAGTAGTTTTTGCGTGATGCGAATTCAAACATACAAAAATTCCATAAATTGTTGTTTCGGGCTTTGTATCATTCGTTCTGTAACGACTTTTTTCAAAAATACTATGTGCTGTAGACTACAGAGTCGGCTTTGGTAAAATTTTATTATTTATATGTATATAGGTACATCTTGTACTCTCCCTATCCGACCCGTCCCGTCCTGCCCTCTCGCCCCTTCCTGTTCCGTCCTGTTCTCTCCTGTCCCATTCTGTCCTCTCCTGTCTTGTCCTGTGCTCTTATGACCCGTTCTGGCCAGTGGATCAGAGAAATCACAGGAGAATTCTATGCGATATTCAATTCGATTTTTTCTCTACAGGATTTTATGGGCAAAAGGAATATTTCGATTTAGGTGTAAATAAAAATATACAATATTCCCATAATAAAGTCTATTACATTTATTTTAGTAAACCATTATTAACCAAATAAAAGCGTCGTCGGTAACCTTTTTTAAACCGAGGAATCTTTTGCCCTTTTTAGTTTTGCCCTTACTTCACCAATTATAGGTTATCGAACCTACACTTATCTTACTTTTTCCATCAAGTGTCCGATAGTTATAGTTCCAATAATTATTTCGAATTGTTTTTCTTGTGTGCATTGTTTGTGTGCTTGTGTGCATACACTCGTGCATTGTTTAATTTTAACATTGTTTATTTTCCTGACCTTCGATAGTTTATTTTTATTACACAAACAGTACCCAATATTCCCAGGTGATCCATATCAGGGAACATTCAGGGGATCCGTGGTGAGAAAAAAATCCTAATGAATCCCCTAGGGAATCCTAATTAACGGAGGCCCCTGTGCACTGCAGTTATATGTACGCTTAATACTTTTTAAACTCACTACTCAAGTACACTGTCTTTCGACCACCCTATTCAATATTGGAATTAACTCTTTAAATGCAACTACAATCTCTTTTTCTAGAGAAAACATGTACTCTATAGATTTCTCTATCTTGTACTAAAAGAAACAAAATAAAGGCAAATGTGACTAAGTAACGTTTCCATTCATGTAGTTAATGTTGTAGGTAAATACTTACATTTACATTTCTTATACAATTTTAAAAACATCATGTAAACCACGCGCCGTGAAAAAACTACAAATTGAACGTAATTTTGATTTGCAGAGCTAACAAAATATAGAACTGACGAACACAATAATAATATATCAAATATTATTTAACTTTTACCTAGATTTTTATTTAACTTTTAGAAGAGAATCTGTTTGTTAAATAATCTGTATTTTTAAGAAAATATTTTTATACGAAAAGGGCCTAAATACATGCATATTTTGTAGTTATTTGAGTTCAATTATAGACGAAGGAGTTCTTTCTTTTTTTATGTCTTCCTGTTCGGAAGTTTAAATGATTTAACTTTATAGACCGCCCCTAGTAAATCACTAGGGATTCGGACCATAATCCAACACGCGGGCCTATTACGAATTGATGGTTACGATTATTTTAGTTACACCTACTCAATATATATATATATATATATATAAATTCAAGAAACATGCTGGTTTCTTCACCGTGTTTTTCTTCACCGCCGAATTTGTGTTCATTTTTATAAATCGATGCTTAAGTTTGATACTCAATGGTACGTTCCGGTCACTATTAGGCTATCATCATCACCTACAGTCCGACACGAAAACTGCAAGGTCTCTGAAAAATGTATGAGTAATAAAATATCTGTACACATGTCTATTTGTTTCCAAAACTTTATGCTTTGTCACTTTTACACGATCTCGGTAAACTCTCAAGCTGTTGAACTCTACCTCTGTTACATTTTTTTACACAATACACGGAAAACGCGTCCACTTGGGTAATTTCCTCGCCTATTTCTATAAAATATAATACAATTTGAAATTGGCGGCAAACGCTCTTAGGTTTTAGCGGGAAACCTTCTGCAAGTGTCAAGTGGCTTTTTTATTTTAATAAGTAATTGTGGTCTTTTTGTAATATGGTGTGAGATTTAAAGTAATTCCAGTGTAGATATTTCAAAGAAAAAAATGATTGTGTTCAAAGTTTGATTAATTTGTGTTAATTAAAATGTCCATAAAGAAAATATTTTTAATTTTTATGGGTCTGGTTTTGGTGTCAAGTGACGGTAATTTTAAAGGAAGATTCAGTAAAAATGTTTTTAAGGAGGCGAGATTCCTTTCTTTCAACACTTCGAATGACGATATAACGGTGAGTTAAATGTAACAAATCAACTTTAACGTTAATCTGAAGTAGAATTTTGTGATTATTATAAAACTGAAGTGGTTATTATAAAAATTGTGTATTGTGGGGTTTGGTGGTTAAACTTCAAATGTTTGTGCGTAACATTTGTGATAATAAAATAAAAGCACGAGACTGTGTTTTACGTGTTTTTCAAAGGAGTCCAACCCTTCTGTTTTCAGTAAACCTTACTTTACTGAGCGACTTTTAATTTACTTCGACGGAACTGGATATTACCGAGTTGTAATTACTTAACACTGACTCAATGCGTTAATTGCGCTCTAAAGGTATCGCCATATGAGAAATAGTCTAGGGCAATTAGACATAAAAATGGTAAGCCTCAGAACTCAGTTTTACTGAATGGATTTGTATTTATTTTTGTTGTTGCATTTCTAAGGTCAATTACTAAAAAGTTAAAAATTACTGCTGTTTTTTTTTTTGTTTTTTTGTTACTCAGATTAATATAATCTGTGTTCAGGTTGTTTTATAAGTTTCATCGTGTGGTCATATACTAAAGTTTTACTTTATTTTTTCAAAGTGTTAAACAATACATATCCCCCTAAACTCAAATCACTCATTAATCATCTCAACTTCCCATTTTTCATTGGGAATTAAATCGAATTCTACCTCAAACGCTCCTATCAACTTTTCCTCTGCTGAGAATTTGCGGCCCTTTGTGCACATTTTCACATAAGGAAACAGACCGAAGTCACCGGGCGCGAGATCGGGACTGTAATATTTCGGTCCCAGTCAAATGGTAGCGGCGCGGCAGCTCTTTGAGGCGGTGCATTGTCGTGGTGCAGGAACCAGGAACTGGGTCTCGAGTTTGGCCGTCGATTTTGTAACTCTTTAAACAACTGAGGCAGACAGATGCCAGTACATCATGAGCTTGTTACTGTCTTCTGCCCAGAAAACATAATAGATTTTGCTGTCTTGTTTATTAAAAAATACAATAGTCATTCTTTTACCGACGGACTTTGATTTTCGAACTGGCGTTTGTGTCCTTATCTTTAAAGACCCCATCGTGCTCTGTGACTTAGTTCGATCCAACGTAGCAGTATATCCAGGTTTCGTCACCAGTTACAAACAAAATCACGTTCTTAGATTTTATTCAAATCCATTCAGTATAACTGAGTTCCGAAGTAAAAATCAAATTGCACTCGACTAATAAGAAGAATTTAACAAGTCACGTGGCATTTTTTAAATCTAGTATTTAAAAATATTGAACCTACTGCATGTTTTGAGAATATTTTTGTACTGTTACAAAAAAAAAACTGGGACAATGCACCAGACCAAGATGTTTGTAACAGTAGAAAATATGTCCTTTCTCGTCTACGTTTGAATGTGCGCGTACATTCAAACGTAACGTTTTTGTTTTCATGTGGCTACCTGCATAAACGGCCACCAAGCAAGGCTTACTTAACAAACCTCAAACTTTATTGAATAGTTTTATACTATGGCACTGCTAATATTTTTTTTATACTAAGCCACTGATAATGTGTGACATTATCTAAGAAAAGGGACCCAATTGTATAATTGACACCAGTAAGACGGGTTTTTAATTAAGACTAGCGAAATGTTTAAAAAAAATCAATTATATTTCTATTTTATCCTGAAAATCAGATGTTAGAGCATGTTTCTAAAATATTATTAATTTATAGGAAGAAGACGGCAGACCAGCATACAGTCCACCCGGTGGTAAGTGGATACTGTCGCTCGTAGACATCCGCGGTACATGCCAACATCAGTCCAGAATGACAAACGTTGGCACGACCCCGAATGCGCTGCATGTCTTTGACAATGTAAGACTGGATTTAGAGGAAGGGTTGCGAAAATGAGGACGGAAAGGATAGGATGGGATGAGAATCGGCTCTGGCATATCTCACTCACTACCGAAGCACGTACATAGCGTCCATGCCGACAATGCGGTTCTCAATACTATGGTGACTATGGACTACAGTATCCACTTACCATTAGGTGGACTGTATGCTCGTCTGCCGCCTTTCTTATATAAAAAAAAAATAATTAAAAAAAAATGTTTCGTCCAGTGTACTGTACTCAAAATGAGAAAAATAAAAAAATTAATATTCCAGGTCAGCCTAGATTTCAACATTCCTTTTCTTACGATACCAGTCAAAACAACTATGGACTCAGCATTTGGATTCGCAGGTTTGGTAAGATATCTTAATTGCTTTCTTCACCGTTTCCCGTTTTACTTGCGATACTAATCTTCCTTGAATATTGTGAGAAAATAATGATTTGGAGAGGCAACAAAGCGAATTACCAAAAAATAAATTTTTCACACCATATATTAATGTGAACTTTTAATGGACCCCTCTTGATTCTCTGTTTGCCCAAAAGTTGACTGGTAAAGAATAGAATAAGGCATTAAGTCCGCCCTTTGTACATTTTGTCTGTCCAATAAAGTTTACTGTAATAAGTCCGCCCATTTACTATTTTGAAAAGCTGTTGCTAAATTATTGGTATGCCGACATAGCTCAAAGAAGAATGTCGATAACCGATGGAGGAGACGAATCCTCCTCGAATATATCGTTTAAACCACACACCGGGAAACTAGCGTGAGACGCCCTCCGACCAGATGGACTGACGATTTGAAGCAAGTCGCTGGGAATGGCTGGATGAGAAGAACAGAAGACCGTATGTGGTGTGGGTCTTTGGGAGAGATCTACATATATCCAGCAGTATAGAGACATAGGCTGATGGTATTGTATGGTAATGGATACGTAACTAATGAAACATCCAAAATATGTAAAGTACAGATCATAACCCAATCACTTAGCCACCTAGGAGGCCAGGAAAATTAGAAGAGCACTATAATACCAAATCCCATTAACAGCTTTCATTCCAGTCAGTGCATGCAGGATCACTCTATGAGCATAATAAAAGGATCTGCTCTATAATTGCAGACTAGATTATGCTCTGCCAAACAGAAACGACATACTAACTCGTCTAAGGTGGAGATAAGAACTCTTAATGGAGTTTTGTTTATAGGGTCTACCAACTATGAATATAAATATGGCAGCATTGGTATTGGGCGGCATTGTTGTTTTCGTCTCTACCCTGCTACCGCTACTACAAAAGGGTCATAGTTCTCACTATTCTCATCTGCATCGTGCTAGAAGTAAGTACTATTTAGCTACAACGTAATATATTCGAGATCCCATTGCCAGACATAATTATACCTACAGTATTAATAGTCTTACCTTCGTTAGAAAAATAAATGGCTTTTGGTTACTTTTGAAGTTATTATATTTTAATAAGATTTCACTAACAATGCAATGGTAACACCTCAATTTATAATTCTAAAAAAATTAAATTATGGACAGGGACCGCAACAACTCCTCTTAGCAGTTCTCTTCTTCGGTCTTACCGAAGTGCAAGACTTTTTACAGCTCGATTTAGGAGACACTATGATGCCCGCATCAGCTGGTATATACTGAGTTTCAACGTGAATGAAATTCTTGCGCTTCCTAGGAGACAGATCAAAGCAACCGAAAGGAGGAGTGTACTCAATATCCCAAGTAGCATTGCTGGACAAAGAGCTCAATGATTCCTCCTGACAAACGCATCCAGGCTCTTTAAACGCTGGACAACTATCTATTACCTTATCTATGGCACTCAGATCGTTGCAATAAACGTCCATATAGGCACATTTACAGATATCCTCAACAGCCTCCGCTAAAGCTTTTCTAATTTCTGCATCACGCTGCTTTTTTACTTTAACCATTTTTCGGGCTTCAACTTTCGCTTGTTCTTCAGGACTTCGTTTTTTTATGATCTTGAAAACCATAGGATCACAGTCCACGTATGGATCCTCGTTTGGTGCGATCTCTGTCAAGTCTTTAAGTGGATTTACCTGAAAAATTGACAATATACGATTATTGTCGTAGGAATCATACGATACACAAACGTATACGATTATTGTCATCAATTCCAGCCTTGTATCGCAAGCTTCGGATATTTTTCTGTAAGTAATTTTCTGTTGTATATGCTGTAAACCGGTACCTTGCATTTAGAATGTACTAGTTTAATATAATTAAAGACTAAATTCTTGTGGCCCTAATGGCCTTTCAAGAGTCACCCGGACATGTATGGTTTAGGGCGAGCGGAGAAGGCGCTCAATCAGGAGCAAAGTGTTTGTGGCAACGAGCCTTAAGGACTTCGGCCTTAACAGACTTCGGCTTAGGGCGTTGCTTTGGGAGGGTACCGCGGGATTGGGAGTCGATGAGAAGCGCCCAGGTACGTGCCGATACCTGGTAAAAGTGTTGGCTGAAGGCCGGTGTATGTTCACGGTGTATCGAGGGTGACGTCCTCGTCTCCGCCGCCAGAGACGGTGTATGTGTGAAGTCTGTAAGTGTAGTGTAAGAACCGCATTGACCGCAGTAATTGGGTCGTCGGGGTTGTCTAAGACGTGCCGAGGACGACGACGGCAACGGGGAGGATCATTCCTATCGGCGACATAGGTTAAGCTGTCAACTACTAGGAGGTTGGGAAGGTGGGGGACTCTGTCGTAGTAACGTCGGCAAAGTCTTTCACGTATTTGACGATGGAGGAAAGTTCCAAGTCCTTGTGGAGGTCGACAATGCGAGAGCACCATGGGGCAGCCACGGCCTTATGTACGAATCTATTTTAACCCGCACCATAAGAAACCATTTTATATACGACTTCTTCTGTCACGCCTTCTCGCTCGCACAAGTGTAGACACACTTCACGAGTGAGTGCGCAAGCATTAGAATGGACGTCATTTTTGGATATAGTCCTGAAGATATTTTTTTTGAGATACCTGATATTAATCCTATCCTTATCAAAGTTCAATTCAAAATGGTAGGTAGTATGCATATAGGTAGTTTTACAGTTTTACTATGCAAGTAAAACGTGTTTGCACTCGGATTTGCTTCATGTATTATTTTGATTTCATTTCTTAAACTCCCATAAGTTGCAAACAGTAAGGACTAGCGAAGCGCCTTATCGTTTATCGTGGAATAAGATCAAAATTTCACCAACGAACTTACCGCCTAACGCGTTCGAAGACTGGTATTTCCGTTGGGAATTTTTGATTTTATTCCAATGTCGACAAATTTAATTATTGTTAGTTAATGACCGCGCTGCGCTGCTCTTCGCCTGGTCTGAGCCAGCCCCAATGGTACCTACAGATAATACGTAGGTTCGGTAGGTACTCAGGTATAGGTTTAGCTAAGTATCTTGGTTTAATAGTTAAATCAGCTTTTAGTTTCCTTAACTTTTTATTTAGTTTGCTTAAAACTAAAAACGTAAGGCGTCATGCGGCGCGGCACTGACTGGCAGCTTGTATGATACGACGCGAAACTACAGGCTATTATCGCGCCAGTTTTTTTTCTATACTTGTATTATTTAATATTCGTATGCTACAACTGCCTACATAAGAGTAGGTTATATTTGACATTCCAAGATTTACCTGGATGGTGAAGGTGTCGCCTTTCCTCTGAACTTTGAGGGTAGGTTTTGGCTCCAAAGGTTCTTCAGGTTCAG
The DNA here is from genome assembly GCA_943735995.1 of Sesia bembeciformis. Taxonomy (NCBI): domain Eukaryota; kingdom Metazoa; phylum Arthropoda; class Insecta; order Lepidoptera; family Sesiidae; genus Sesia; species Sesia bembeciformis. The sequence continues at coordinate 3,472,333 of OX031042.1, forward strand.
AATCCCCTCCACCCAGATCCATCCCTTGTTTCTTCTTTTTTTTCTTCTTATTTTTGTCCTTATCTGGTCCACCACGCGCACATTTGAATGTCATCATTTTGGCCACACTTTTGCCGATAACTCCTGGTTGCCAGCCTTTCCGTGGCTAAAATTCATGAAAATATAAACTTTATTGGAGTACCACCACATGACAGTGACTCACATTGCTTCTTTTCTTCATATTTCTTTTAAAATATCTACACAAATTTCACAGACTTTACTATTAAGCAAGTACCAAACAAGCGGGAACAGTGGTCTGTAACTGGTACCTCTCGACCACTATATTTAATTAAATCAATAGAAATTATCTATTATTCCTAAAATATTTAATTTAAACTTATTGCTATGTAGATCTTTCGAATATAATTGACGTGTCGTGGTCATATCAGTCCCACTCAAATTCTGTTACAATTGGATCACCAACCTTTATTCCTGGCACGTCTGTGGCATTCCATAACCAGCCCATTTGGCCTGGCACCGGATACCCAGGCTTAAGGAAAGGATTACAGATTTTGTGTCCGATTGTAACACCTAAAATGATACAAATATCTGTTTTATTTAAAATTTTAGTTAAAAAAATTGCTGTGCCATTAGTAAAAATTACTTACTTGGTGAAGTTATGATTCGCCTTAATAAACCAGTTTATTAAGGCGAATTGCAATGCACTATTGCAATTGCACTAATTAGATATGAAAAACCCCAGAGCCTAGTCACTCAGACACTAAATCAGTTAAAATTTAGTATTCAGAATTTCAAAATTGCCGTTACAAATCCGATTCCAAGGCGATTTTTTAAGAATAAGCTTTTTAGTAGGTACCTTCTTTATCTTATAATCTCAGCAACGCGCATTTCAAAAATCCTTTCTGTTTAATTAGATTAAAGCTTAATTGCACTCAATTAATAAGGTAAGCATAGAATAAGGTATATATATTTATATATTTGTTACCTGGATAATTATCGCCAAATGTGTAATTGTATTTAGACGCGTTCTTCTTTTTCTTTTTCTTATCATTATCCTCGTCTTCTGCCATCTTGGTAAAAGTTTCTAAGTATTCTAAGAACAATTGTAAACCTGAGTAAACCTCATTATAATTATTATCCATTACGTTATACAATAAGACTAAAAAAATAAGAGTTTAGTTGTATAAGTTTAATATATATTTAAAACAGTTGGGTTACAAAATAAAATGATAATATTACATGATTATTCTTTTACTACTCATTCTCTTTTAATAATTCATGATGTGAGCCACATTAATAGACCATCATAGACAATATCTTCTCTCGGTGTACACACAGAATTTACATCCTCGCAAACCGTCGAAAACACTGAACTGTCCGTCCATCACAGTACATGGGCCGAGTTTTATTAGTGGCACTCCGTTGGGTCAGAGGTTCTGCTTCATCTACAAATTATTTCTTAAATTCTTCCATAAGCATCATAGCGATATGACAGTTACAAGCGAACATAAATGTTTGAAACCACAGCGCGGCTTGGGACATTTTCTCGCTACTATAGTAGCAGTTTAAGCTATACAATCACAAACTAATATGTTGCAAGGTGGTATAGGCTTTGGTGGATTACATTTGCAATCCTTATCGACTGGAACCTCTGTGCAATTGTAAACGGCAACATTTCTTCTCGAGTCTTTAAATCCTATGTTGTTATAAACCATGGCGCTATTAACGCCTAAACTACGAGTTGAAACTACGTTTTCAGCCTATATCATACTGGATTGCTGACAACTGTTTTTGAGCGATTTGCCTCGTGCAATAACAGCCTCCTCGAGATTGACCATCATTTCCGTAGATTTTAGCTTCCAAATCCCGAACAATAGAATCTCTTTGATATGCCGAAATGTTTGATTACACGTTACTTATTATTACGGTTTATTACCTTTTGATTTTGTTGCTGCGCTACTTGTCTACTACAACAACAACCTTCCCCATACCTACTGAGGATCCTTACCAAGTGCCGAAGATTTAAAATCTGGTATCTCAATAGCAGTGAAGACGTAAGCAACTTGGGTTATCTTACCATCTGAGGGAATCTCATCATTTCCAAGTAGCATTTTCCTTTTATCTTCACAAGTCTCACCCATGTGTGTTATGCCACCACAAGCATTACATACAGTCATATCTTTAACTTCTTCAGAACATTCTCCGCGATGATAGCGATCGTCTTTACAGTCGCATTTTCCACAAATTTTGCCTGTTACTTTACCTTTCTCAGCGGTTGTACCGGCAGCTTGTTTTTTATAACTGTCTAGGTTTCTTAAGTATATTCTCATTCTATGCGCTAAAGGACAGTTAGTATTGCCACAAGGACCGGTTATGTCTCCCATTCTAATCTTATCGATAGGATATTTTTTATTTCCTTCCTTCTCTTTCCCTTTACTTTCATCCCACTTAGGATCTTTACCTTCCTTAGCGATGCCGCAACTTTGAAGTTCGGTACATACTTCTATTTTATTTTGAACCTTATCAATTGCTTCTGCACCTTTTGCTAGGGTCATTTCATAAATACTGCCAGCCATGTTATACTTAGGATCTTCAGGTTCAATTCTTTTGCACTGATACGTACTTGGAGCTTTGTCTGTTATAAAATTGAACGAATCTGGGTCCTTCAAGAGCTGCTGGAAACCTGTAACGATCATCTCACCGAGTGCACTTAATCTGAGAATAAAAAATATTTCACCTACTTGTTTGCAGCAACACTCATCCATTAAAGGCGTAAGTTGCTTGATGCTGAGAGGCTCATGATGCCTGCAAGAAGCTGCTGTTTCCTTTATCATGTGGAAGAACTGTGTGTGCCAAGGCATCGTACCAACCCCGACAAATATTTCTTTTTCATTTATATCGTCGTCCCAAACGGATATCTCTAATGGATACTTGCTTATTATATTTCGTACAGTATCGGGATAAGACGGAAACAAATAAGATTTGCCGATTCTGAAATATTTGGTCCACGATTTCCTCCCCTTTTCATCACTCTGTATGACAGCCTCTCTGTTATCGTCATTAACTGCCAGCTGGCCTTGTTTTACAATAAATTCGACATTCGGTCCAAATTTAATTGTTACAATTAAATTCTTTTTCACTGGCCCTTGCTCTTCTTCTGATGCGAAAATGGTTACTCTGTCTACCAATATCTCTACCAAGTACATTTGCTCCATGACCTGCAGAGTTCAACATGTTGTCAGTTTTCAAATTTTCGCTTCATTTCTTCATATTGATACAAATTTACAACACTGAAATATTGATTTTATGAAACTTCTTTTTTGTATTTAGTTTCACTAAAAAATAAAAGTTGGTTTCTGTGTAACATCGAGGCCGTCTTTCATAATCTAATAAGTACATATAAAATATGCACTTTTTTTTATAGACTAGTGGGCGGACGAGCAGGCGGTCCCACGTGATGGTAAGTGTTACCGCCGCCCATGGACACCTGCAACACCAGGGGGTATGCGGGCGCGCCGCCAACCTTGCAAAATCCTATTCACAGCTCTCTTGAAGAACCCCATATCGTAGCTTAATGGAAAGACCTCTTGAGGCAGTTCGTTCCACAGCCTACGGGTTCGCGGTATAAAATATTTTTTGGAGCGAACTAACGCCAAGTCTTCCTAATCTAGGGCTATAATTAAATTACGGAAAATCATACAATAAGCCTCTGTCTTGTTACCATTATTGTATAGAGGCCTCTCCCGACCTCTCTCCTTGCCTCTCACAACACCATAGTCAGTAACGGATACCAGATTCCAGTTGACAAGGTGGTTACAACACTCCAGTAGGCAACGCCACCCGTCCGTCTAACTCAAACTATAAATTACTTATAAAAGATACGACTACTTACGGAATCTATATCTGTGGTTCTCCCTCTATATAATTACAGTATTCATAATTGCACGGAAATTTTTATTTTGTAACCCGAAAGTAGATTTCGTTAGAACCTTTATACAACTGTCAGTTGTATTATTTATTATCTGACACAGAACAGTTGAATTTGAAATTACGTGACCGTAGAGTTTCATGTCTTTTTAGGTTGTGTACATATCAACAACAACATATCAACTTTTAATAAGGATCACATCACGCCAGAATCGAAATTATTGTATTATTGAAATTTGGACAGGACAACGTCTGTCGGGTCAGCTAGTTAAGAATAATTCTCATTTGTCGAATAAAAATATAAGAAGAATAAAGTAAAATGTGACTAATAAATTATAATTAACAAAGTATTTTTTATAAAATAATTAATACTTTTGGAAACAATAGGTAATTAAAATCAATGAATAGGGCAATATTTTCGCGTTTTCATGGTAAGGATTCACTGGGGTAACGTAGCATTGGACGCCCGCCGGTCAGAAGGACTGACGACTTGGCGAAAGTCGCCGGTAGTGGCTGTATGAGAAGAACACAAGACCGTATGCGGTTGCGGTCCTATGGACATGACAACGTTTTCCCCTACCGCCACAGCGCTGCGGGATTTATTTAGTGACACCATATTAGATTTCCTCTGACTTTAGAAACTTTTTTTAATAATATTGTAATAAATTGATGTAATGTATATGTGAAGTTATCTGAGAAAGGGACCTTATTGTCGCCTCTAGTTCCCAAATATTCAGACTGTAGTGAAATCTTATGAAAACCTAAGGAAATTATCTTAAAATTGAGACATTAGACCATGTTTCTATTAAAACAAAATATTTAAACAAATATTTAAATTTTAGAATCTTAACCAAAGTCAATACATAAGTCAATACATGAGTCGATACATAAGTCGATACCGACAATAAGATGCATTTGCTCTAATAACGTTACATTTTTTCTTAAAAAATACTAGATAGGTACAAAATTTAAAAGTGGGTTAGGTTTAAGTTCTCTGGGAATCCATCGACTTGGTGATGACATTCATAGTATTTTAAAATAATTTACTTCAATTATACGGCAATTGATTGTTTTGTTAATTATGATTTGCTGCTAATTTAGTATTGTTTTGCTGTTCGTTTAAATACAAGCCTTTTCTTTATTTTCCCAGTGTCAGACGATACAGAAATTGGAGCCGTTGATGTACTGGATATTTTTAATCAAATAATGAGGGACCCCAATGGAGTTCACGGGTGTGCAGAACGCGTTGCCTGCTGGATGGGGCAGAAAACTGATGCTAAGTCATTAAAGATTTTGAATCAAATTATCAGGTCACTAGCCTATCTATGTATGTTTTTAGAAAATAAAAAAAATACCTACACTATCTTAAATTCAAAAATCCATATGTGAAATCAAAAAGAAACTATCTTGAATAATGGATGAAATAAAGGACTCGGAAATTGCAAGTTATAAAGCCAAAAACACAACAATAAAAAGGATTAGGTACACCTATTCGTCAGTAGTGGCTTGTGAAGCAGATGAGTTCATTAAAAAGTTAAATTTGAATCTTAAGTACTACGTAATAAGACCGTTTCATTTTCAAAACACATATGAATTAAAAATTCGAGAGCTAGTGAACATATACCTAACACTATTAGGATATAACACTTGTATAACATATCTAATAGGTATGTATTCTCAAATCGATGGGAGAGGCCAATATCGCCAATATCCAACAGTGGAGAACAAACTGGTGTAATAAAATAGTATGTTTATGGTTTTAGCATTATGTTCACCATAGACTTAGCAATAGGTAATACTTATTAGATCTGTGGTAATCACACATAAGTGACAAAGCTTCAAAGATTATTAGTCCGCCCATTGTACTTTGTGCAACAAAGTGTTAAATGAATGAATAAATGGCTGACATCATTGTTTTATTTAAAGTATGTAAAGTAAGTTTTTTTTTTTTGTATGGCTAAATTCTTGTAGGTCTAATGGCTTTTCAAGAGTCACCGAACATCTATGGTTTAGGGCGAGCGCAGAAGGCGCTCAGCCAGGAGCAAAGTATGTGCAGCAACAAGCCTGGGCTCCCCCGCCGGTAGACCGGCGGAAGAAATGGACCTCTGCTCAGGGCGTTGCTTTGGGAGGGTACCACGGGATCCCGAGTCGGTGAGAAGCGCCCAGGCACGTGCTGATACCTGGTAAAAGTGTTCCCTCTGCGTGGGACTCGTGGACGCGCAATTGCCATCATGACTGCTCCAATATAATATATTTCAACACATCCAATTTGTTACTTATATATTCAGTGATAACATTTACTTGAAATATGTATATTTAGAAAGGCAAGGAGCCAGTCAAGTCGTAAACGGACGCGCGTCGCGCACCTCCACGCTGACGCACCTCACATAGGGTAGAACACAAGCGTGCACAACGAATATTTGATATTTTCGCCTAGCAGGACACAGGATAGTGTATATTCAAATAACCTACTATAATTAATATCTGTAATGTCTTAATTTCAGTAACGACATCTTAGCATCTATGTTCAACACGACGATAATGGAATATGCCATAAAATTTGGACAAAATGGGAAAAATTGCGACCTGTATACGCCATGCCATTTGCATGAAGAACACTTAGTCAAGCTGATAAACAAATTTCCTTTTGGGAGACATTCATCAAACAACGGTTGATGAAGGGCTTTGAAGTTACTTACGCCATTTTGGAAAACTGGTCAACAATAAATAAGTAGAAATAAATATCTATGCCTACTTACGAAGTAGAAATTTTCGAACGCCTTTATAAAAATATTATTTCAGGGGCTCGAAGACTTCTTCTTTCGAAATCTTTTCTTCTTATTATTAGAATTCTGCGAAATAAATATTTCGAAAATGAACACCCGTGACCCGTGCAATTTATTTTTGTACTTTGTTTCTCATTAAACATAGCTCAATAAATATTTAGTTATATGTTAATATAAACCCTGATTTATGCTCAAATAAAGACTGAATAAATTGTTTTTTTTTCTTTCTTTATTGTACACACAAATTATAAAAAGTTCCAAAAGAAAATACTACAAAAGGCGTTTATCCCCTTGGAAGATTTCTACCAGCAAACCTGCAAGAGCGATTGGCAAGCAATGAAATGGGCAGACATTGTTAATTATTATCATACCGGTTAAAATTTGATTTTGTAAAACAAAAGATTAAATTACGATGGAAATTTATAATAAGTTAAAACCCACTTTAATAAAATTAAGTTAAAACTGTATTATTGGCTATTTATTTTTTGGATTCATATTAGTCGTCTAATAAATTTTGTAAGACAAAATTCAATCTGGATACAAATCATAAAAATTAGGCAAACTGGCAGAGTATTGCAAACTCGGGCGGTCCACAGCCGCTATAATTTGAGACTATGCATTCATTAATGTATAAAATAAACATTTAAATAGTTGTAATAAGTTTAATTTATATGTTGAACAGTTGGGTTACAAAATAAAATAATAACATTCCATGATTTCGCTTTTGCTACTCTTTATATTTATCCTTCAACGCTACTTTGTGCGAGGCGCAGCACGACTTGCCCGTCATCGACATTAGAACTTGTTCTTTATCGCAGCACCTTCTCTCAGTGTCCACATAGAATTTATTAATGCACCGATGGTCGTCCTCTTTTTCATTCGTCATATATTCCTGTATCGCCCTCTTTATCCTCTCGAACTCTTTCGAGCAGCACACCTTGCCGGCCTCGCTGTAGCTAGCCGGCAGCGCAGCCTGAACAGCGGTCTTGTACATTCTCGCGAAACCATCAGGGATACTGCACGGTCTGCCCATCACAGGACATGGACCGAGTTTAATTGGTGGCAATCCGTAAGGCAAAGGTTCTGCTTCATCGTCATCATCTTCTTTCTTCTCCTCTTCCTCATGCTTCATAGTGACAGGACAGTTACTCTTGTGTTTGAAAGAGGGACAGTAAGGCTTGTGAGTTTTCCTCGCTGCGATGTTAGCAGTTTCAGCTATACAGTCACAGTCAAAAGTGTTGCAAGGAGGTGTAGGCTTTGGTGGATCACATTTACAATCCTTATCCTCTGGAATCTCTGTGCAACTATAAACGGCAACCTTCCGTCTCGAGTCCTTAAGTTCCATGTTGTAAACCATTGGGCTGTTGACGCCCAAACTACGATTTGACACTATGTTATCAGCCGGTATCATATTGGGATTGCTAGTTACATTCGATAACTGTTTTGGAGCCATTTGCCTACTGCAACAACAACCGCCTCGATATTGACCATTGGTTCCATAGTTGTTGATATTCGCTTCTAAACCCTTAACGGTAAAATCTCTTCTATATGTCGAAATATTTGATTCTATATTAGGTTTACTGGTGGGGTTTATCACATTATGTTTATACTGCCTACTACAGCCGCAACCACCTCCAAAACGACCAATATTTTTAGTGTAATTTCCATTTGTTTCTACATTCTGAACAGTAAAATCTTTCCCATATGCTGAATTCTTGCTTTTTACGTCAGAGCTGCTTAAAGATTTGAATAAATTATCTGATTTTTTTTCTGAAGTCATTTCTATATCGCTGCAGTAGTGGCTGCCTACTAACTGATCAAAATAAGTGTAATTCATATCAGTATCTAAACTCTGAATAGTGAAATCTTTGCCCTGTGCAGATACTTTAAAAATGGGGAAACCAGTTGTATTCAAGACATAATTGACTGTGTTACTGCCACCCGTCGGCGATTCTTGTGGGGATGGAGATTTTCTCTTCGCCTGAGTCATGTCGCCTTTCGGCGACTCGCCTGGGATTGGAGATTGTCCCTGCATTTGCTTCATTCTGTCTTCACAAGTGTGACCTAAAGCAGTTATGCCACCACAAGCCGAACATTTAGCTATCTCCTTGCTCGCTTCTCTAGCTTCCTGTTTTAACCTCTCTGGACATTCTTCGCGGTGATAACGATCATTTTTGCAAACGCATTTTCCGCATACCTTTTTAGGAGTTGCATCGGTTTTAACACCAGTTACATCGCCAGCAACTTCTTTATAACTATTTAGACTTCTAATGTATGTTCTTACTTTGTGAGCTAAAGGACAGTTAAAATTTCCGCAAGGTCCTGTAATTTCTCCCATTTTAATCTTTTCGACAGCATACTCTTTCGTTGGCTGTTCTTCACCTTCAGCATTATGTTCACAGCTATAATCCGCATTTGTAAGATCAATCCCACAACTTTGGAGTTCTGTACATACTTCAATTTTCTTTTGAGCATTATTAACAACATCTGGATCTTCCAAAGTAGTTGTTTCATACAGGCTTCCAACCATACAAAAGTTAACATCATCGCCGTTTTCTCTTTTACATCTAAACATACTCGATGCTTTGTCAGTTCTAAAAACAAACGCTTCTTCTGGATCGTTCATAAGTTGTTGAAATTCTGTAATGATACTTTCCCCTAAGGCACTTACCCTTAGTATGAAAGCTATTTCACCGCATTGCCGGCAGCAACATTCCGCGAATAATGGCGTGTATTGTTTGATAGTAAGAGGCTCGTGTATCTTGTAAGCATCAGTGGTTTCTTTTAACATATGGAAGAAACGCTTATCCCAGGTCATAGTGCCGATTCCAACAAAGATTCCAACTTCGTTTTCATCATCATTCCATACTTCTATTTCTAATGGAAAGTTACTCAGTGTTGTCAGCACAGTGTCAGGATACGAGGGAAATAGGTAGGATTTGCCGACTCGAATAATTTTAGTCCACTTTCTTCGACCTTGCTCATCACATTCGATGATATCGTCTTTTTTTTCTTGACTTGGCTCTTCTTTAATAAAAAAATTAAACTTCGGACCAAATCTTACTTTGATTATTAAATTTTTATTGGCACCGCTCTTTTCGTCTTCTTCTGAGGCGAAAATGGTTACTTTATCTATGAACATCTCAATTAAGTATATTTGTTCCATGACCTGCGAAGTTTAGTAATTTGTTTTAGTTAACTTATTATTGGTAACTAAAGTTTAAGTATTTCACTACATATTGTCACCCTGATTGCTGAGGAAAATTTTTTTTTATAATTTTGCGTTCTATTTCAGAATCACTGGTCGTGAGGTTGTCATTACTGTACCTTCAAACTTCATAACTATACATTAATATTTGATTTTACAAAGACATTTTAAAGCTTTATTTTTTATGATTGTGATTTATTTTTTTATAGGATGAAGGCGGCTGACGAGCTAGCTTACAGTCCACCTGGTGGTAAGTGGATACTGTCGCTCATAGACATCAGTACAGAATGAGAAACGTAGACACGCCTACGGATTTCTTTTGGAGGTGTAGAAATGGATTTGAAGAAGGGGTTGGAAAAATGGGGAGGTATAGCATGGGAATTTACATTGAGGAATAGGATAGTGAGAAATACAGTACATTTCAAGGTAGTCTTATGTGAGAGACGGGTAACGAGGCCAGTCGGGTGCGCTCAGCTGCTTGCACCCTAACTAACGGTCATCAGCTCAGACCAAGTGGTCTGAGATCATCACGAGGAAATTTGTCGGCTTATCTGAAGTTGATAATGCAAAATACTTACTGAAGGTGTTTTCTTGGTTTTGCCCTACGGAAAAGTCTTCATATTTACAGATACATTTTATTTTGTAACCTAAATTTATTTTTATCCATGATCTTTTATTCAACTATCATATTTATTTTTGTTGGATTGCCTATGCGACAGCAAGATCAATCAATACAAGCGTCAAACATTGCCGTTGACATTAGAATGACATGGCGTGGCCTCATTGTTTGTTTCATTTTAATACTTCAGTGCTGACCAGTTATTTCTTTTCATATTAACAAAGACCTGAAACATTTCGTTAAAATGACTAAAAATCCTCAACACATAATTTTCTACAAATAAAATCTATCTTTTCCAAAGAATAAAATTTATTTATCATTCAGGACTGATGTTGGCATGTATCGCGGATGTCTATGGACAACAGTCTCCACTTACAATCAGGTGGACTGCATGCCTGTCTGCAGTCTTTTTAAATCAAATAAATAAAAATCTAAGTGTAACCAAACAATCTATTTTAGTGGCAAGTGAACTCAATAACACAAAAATTCATTAATTTTTCTATTTTTTATTTGTTAAAACTGCTACTGCGGCAACTAAGTCAGCTAAGGTTGAGGCTGAAAACAGCCATGAGCGGTCTAAAAACAAACAACAACGATGTGTTGTTCCAACAAGTGTAGATACCAAAGAAAACTCAAACCGCAGGACGTTCCCCACTCACCAACTTCAACTGTTTGCTTTTATGAAATGGAGGGACCATTATCTAACATCTAAATATCATAAGTCAAGTACACTCAAGAAAAATATCTTTATAAATATTTATTTATCTAAAAGTGAGGCTAAATCATTATAGTGGAGTTTGAGGACGTAGTTGTGAGCGCTGCAACCGGCGACATCTTTACTGCCGTAACTGACTTCATTTTAGGTACAACACATATATACTACCTCTATATATTGCAAAGATAAATTATCAATATAAGATATTCCAACAGTGTGTACTCAATTAAAGGAAATATCTGTTTCTAAATGTCTAAAAGCAGCGATAAATCATGCCGTTTAGGCTTGAAACATCGCGATCGTAGTGAACGATGTAACCAACGACATCTCTATTTATACCGACTCCCATTATCCAAAAGACCTAACAATCTTATTGTAAAAATAGATCTCACTAATAAGAACTCTGAGGGCTTTTCTCACCACCTCCTGATAAAGTAACTGTTAACAATCTGATAGATAATTATCTGCCAATTAAATCTAGCTGATACAGAGTTTCTGATAAGTAATAACTGACTATCTGATACCTTATGATAAAGTATCAGGAGGTGGTGAGAAAGGGTCTACGTATCCTAGCAAAATTGAGGCATCATTAAGGACTCTGTAAATCTCTTTTTAAGGCAATGTTATAGGTACAAGATAGATCCATTCTATTACCTATCCCAGGAAGTACTCAATAAAACAACATATCATTTTTAATATTTATTTGTCTAAAAGTGAGGCTAAATCATGCCGGTTGAGTTTGACGGCATAGTCGTGAGGGGTGCAACCGACGATATCTCTGTTATTCACGACCACATCTTGTTCTAAAAGATATAGCACCACGTCTGATTGATTGCAGAGGACGGCCTAAGGGAAAAAAAGAAAATTCTGCAACTGCGATACATTTCTTTGCGAGAATGTTTGTGAAACAATATAAAAAACAAAGATTTGAAAAAGATAAACAACGATAAGGCAATGAGTTTTCACAAAACATTATCTGAGATCATAGACAAGATTGGTGAAATATTTATTATAATAGTATGCTAATGAGATGCAAAAATAAAAAACTGAAATGGAAGTATGTGTAGATCTCTTTATTTACATTTGGCTTTGCACATACAAAGGACATACCTATCTGATGGTAAATGGTGTGTCGGGTTCTTCCTATAAGGTAGAGTTAAAAACAGTGCTATAAAAATGCGACTATGAATTGATAATAAAGATTCTTAGGTATTCAGCATGAACTAGACGGACACCTTTTAAATGACTGAATATAGGAACAGAGAAACTTTTTGACAGAATTTGATGGAGTGAGATTTGTGATGATGACAAAGATGATCTTACCTTATGTAATGGCGTCTGCAGTATCTCATCAGATATATTAAGGTCGACCCCAGCAATTCTCAAGGACTCCAGTTTATTAACACTCCCCACCCTCGCCGCCAAAGAAAGCATCTCTGCTATAGTTTTATTATCAATGGCACTGATATGAGCACCACATTTAATGAGCAGATCTATTAAAATTCTACTATCGTTGTGAATGGCTGTCAGGAGGGGAGATTCGCCGCACCTGGAAATGGATTGTTAAAAACCGGTCTGTCTATTCATCATATACCTATTTATGGGATGTGTCTAGGGTGGTGGCACCTAATGGGCGTTAAAATGACCCGAGGGTAGGATGGAATCTTTGAATACATATTTTCGCCTGGTCCTTTCTTTTATTTTTTTTGTAGGACGAATGCGGTAGATGTGCATACAGTCCACCTGGAGGTAAGTTGATACTGTCGCCCATTGTTACCCGCGGTACTTGCCAACTTCAGTCCAGAATGATAAACGCTGGCACGTCCCCAGATGTACTGCCTGCCTTTGAATATGTAGGAATGGATTTGGAGAAAGAGTTGGGAAAATGGGGAGGGATAAGTCAGGATGATTCACTTAAGTAATACAACCTAAGGGGCCATTGAGTATGTTTTGTCTGAAAGTGGATGGTAAACCAAATAAGTTTGGAAATCTATGGTCTGGGGGATTCAGTCATGTCCGCCGCGACCAATTCGAAAGGCTTCAAAGTTGCACCACGAGAAACAGTCACACTTTCGATTCATTTGGATAGTGAATATCAATTATGTGAGTATCGATACAATCTCTAGGTCTCAACACGGCGGAATGACGGACCCGTGCGTCCGTGTACCTGAATATTTGTCATTGTCCGCAAAGACCCGACTGCACTCTATGTGAATAAGGAGGTTGCTTCAGTACACTTAGAAAGGCCGCCCATGCCACCGCTTTGTAGTATAGGTATATCAGATCCCAAGTATTTAATTAAAATAACATTATTATTTCATGTACGGTTCATATTTTCACAATTATCCCTCCAATTGCCGCAGATATTGCATTTAAAAAGGTTGGCTTGTAGAAAATGCCCGACGGCATTAAGCTCTCCTTTTGTACGACCAAGTGCTATATTTATTTTTTTAAATAAAAGTAAAATCAATATTACGGAACAGTCTATTATTAAACCGAACCAAACTTCTGGAGTACCTGTTCCTAAAAAATATAATGTATCACCTGGTCTTCAAATGCACATTAGCGCCGTTCTTGAGCAGAAACTCGACGATGTCCACATTCCCCCGCAGTATTGCTTCGTGGAGCGGACTCCTGCCCTCGGCATTTTGAGCGTTCACATCCGCTCCCATGTCTAGAAGATACAGGGTGTAATAAATATACCTGTACCCTCTTAACGCAGAATTTATTTCGTGAAAAGTAACAATTTTAGCTTTACGATTTTTTTAAACTTAGCACTTTATTATATTACTAAAAATGCGCAATGTCATCACTGTTGATATATAGAAATTACAAGCAGATGGTGTATTAGACAAAGGCGAAGAATACGAAAAGGGACAAGGCAGAGACTTCAATTAATAAAATAACATGCTTTTTTGGAAAAAAGGTCAAAAATTAGTCATAAAAGAAATTCATTGTTAAAGATTCACTATCCATACTCTCTCGTTCGGGTCTTTGACCTTCGAACGCGCTCGCTTCTGTTTTATAGGTACGCGTTATGCACATATGAGTAATGAATCGACAATTATTTATTTTAATGTAAGTACCTAATAAAAAACATGAAATATAATATGTAATTGCTTTAGTGTACTGATTGGCATATTTAAGTACATATTTTACACTATTTTTTGTGGGAACTTATTAAAATATCCCCACAGACCGAGCTTTTAATTCGCGAGGATGTCTCACGGGGCAGCTCACTCAGTCAAGAGCTTAATACAAACCCAGCATCTTCTTGACAGATCTGTCATCGTCATTGTCAATGGCGTGCAAAAGTAGTGCGTTGAACACTTTCTCAGTCACCTCCATCAGCTTCTTAGGTGACTGGATGTTCAGACTGCTCGCCAACGCGTCTATTAGTGTATTATCCTAAGGAAGATAGAATGGGAAGAGTAAGATGTAGCATGAGATGCCATTAGGATAGCTAGAATAAAGATATGAAGGTATTGGTAAAGATTCACGATTATTCATCACTATACGATGAATAGTGATGGTACGGGCCGGGGATTTAAACTCACGACCACACGAATGTGAGTAGAGTATACACTCCTAGGCTATCACCGCTCGTGACATTGTTTTTTTTAAATTGTCACTAGGTCGGCGGAGAGGGAGGAAACATCTCGTCAGGAAACATCGCCGGGAAACCCGCATGCTTCATAAATAAAAAAAAATCTGGAGTATGTGATCAACTGAGACCGCGTGACTTATTAGGGTAGGCCTGTGCCTTGCAGTAGGCCGGTATAAGAACACAAACACAGAACACATATTTATGCGATACGATCCGTGGATTGCATCGCTTAGTTACTATGCGGATCGATCCAAAATATCAATACAAAAGAATAAAGCGCACCACAAGACCACATGGTATTGGTAATGGCTGTATGGGAGATACTGCAAGATCGTCTGTAGCAAGCCTTGGGAGAAGCCTATTGTCAGCAGTGGAGAGACTCATAATAATGGCATGTAATACATTAAATGATTTGAAAATAAAATAATGGGGAAGCGACGTAACTAAAGAAAACCAATACTGAATAACACACAGGTATATTAACAACTGAATAACACACACAATAACACAGGTTACTGAAAATAAATACCTCATAAAAAAGAAAATTGTGAATGAAACGTCACTACCGTTACGTCTGTGATTGGTACTCTACTTGTAGGACTACCTACAGGTAGAGTCCTGCACCTGTGAGACCTTTAGGTTAGTATTTTATTCATCCAGCACGAATTTATCTCTTTGAGGAGTTTCTTTTAATATTTTAAATAAGTCACTTTGAACCAACCATTTCTGCTAAGCTTTTTGCTGAGCCAAATGTTTATTTAAATACCTTGTTGATTGTTCCTTCTGTAAGACCTACAAAGGATACTAGACCTCATTGGTCCATCCAGCAGACCGAACTCATCTCTTAATCTGTAATCGTATTATCTAATCTGCTGACCGGTATGCTTTCATATCGGAACGTGTTCATCAATGACTTCTATTAGATAATGGAAGGTCAAGGCGTGGGTTAATATGACAACTTGCCGTTACAACAAATGGACAAACAACTCGTTTGTTCTAATTGTGACAATTAGCAAGTGGCGTATTGTTGATTCAACATTTTTATTAGACAGTAATACATTTTTATATCTTGATAATGAATCAAAGATAGATATTAATGTAAATGTGAATTAATTGTAGTAAATATTAATTGGATTGTAGATTTGTAGTAAGCAGAAATTAATTGAAATATAAAAGTAAAAACAAATGAGCCGCATTTGTGAACGCCAAAAGAAAAATGCAAAAACATTTTCATAATATTTTCATTAATTTAAAATAGAGCTAGAAACTTGAAATTTTGAATAAAACAAAAAAAAATATCATTGTTTATTGTGTTTGATTATTTTTAATTTCCGAATACAGTGTTACTTAGGCTTTCGTGAAAAAGTTCACTTGACGGTAAGTGGATACTGTCCTCCACAGTCATCCGTGATACCTCAAATATGCACCGTAAAATAACTTAAAAGACGGAGGTTTATGCAAGAATTTAATCAAATGAACATACTGGTATTTTTCCAAAGTAAACTTCAGGAATTCCAACCCACACTAGGCTAGCGTGGAACATTATGACCCGAAACCCCTTACGACATGCAGATATCTAACAATGGAGCTTCAGAAGAAAAATTTTTAATTTTTCCATACAGTCATTATTCTATTTTTCAAGAAATTTCAGCCGACACTGGGTTAACGTGGAATTCTATGGCCCGAAACCCCCTACGACCTGTGCTGGCAGTGAACAAAGAAAAAATATCGTTCTATATTTCCAAATTGTATAGTGTAAAAGAGAAATAAACAAAATCAACTTACATTCATAGCTATAGATGTTGTGCCAGTTAATTCTCCCCTGATGTTCGTAGACATCATCTGAAATGGCAAGTAAATAACTGGCATTTTGACTGTCATTGTGTCATCGAGCCACAGAAAGGAGAGAGTTGAAGATAGAAAAGGAAGAGCACAAGAATTTATAGGGAGTGAAGAAAGAGCCGTGTGGATTCGGCGAGTTATAGAATAACACCACTCCACCCCATCTCTTCCCGCGGGTGTCGTAAAAGGCGACTAAGGGATAACAAAGCGGCTACCACAAGCGCTGAGGATCTACTCCATCTCTAAAAAGCGGACTCACCAACCCGTTTGGCCAGCGTGTCGCTTTGAGGTTATACATCCCTCATGGACAAGACAATATGCATCAGGAGACCCATGTCCAGCAGTGGATGAAAAAGGGCACGCTATGGGATGGGGGAAAAAGGGGGATGGATTTTTATCTGCTCCTCTGTTTGTGCCGTCGATGTGCGAACTTTCACCCTAAAGAATGATGCGTTATTTTGACCGATAGACCACATGAATATCAAATGAGAGATTTTAACATAAGCATAAATTTTTCCTGATCACGCCCTTGTCCTGTTATAAAAACCTCTTTCTTAACCCGTCTCCTCATCTTTTCAAATCCTTTTAAATCCACTCTTAAATACCCAAAGTTATAAGACGCAGACGATTCTTGTCAACGTTTGTCATTCTTAACCGATGTTGGTGTATATCATATATGTCCATGGGCAATAGTATTCACTTACCACCACTTGAGCTATCTGCTCATCAGCCACGTTATTTCTATAAAAAAAAGTTTTAACACGGGTCTCACCTCAATTTTCTCCCGGTAACTAAGTTCAGTCTTGGACAAAACGTAGGACAGTTTAGTGAGAGCCGCCTCAGGCGTCATGTCGTACCCGGAAACTACCCCGCATTCTGCTATCAACTGCAACAAATAGTTTGATGAACAGCCACAGAGATAATTTCTAAACGAAATCCAAAATGCGAATACAAAATAGAAATTCCTTTTTTTGTTCCTATTTTCCCAGTCGTTTATACCCCTATTCAAATTTAGACAGTTTCAGGCTGTACATAGACGACCTTTAATAATTCGAAACCTAATTGTAAAATAGCAGCCATAAACATTCTGCAATTCCATTCTGACACCATTAAAAATGCCGCTAGCAGGCACTGGTGCGGTCAGAACCGGTACGCTGAGAATCATAATCGTATAGAAATAAAACAAATTTCAATTGACATGTGATTAGTGCTTCTAAATTCTAAAGGTATGATACCTTTCGAACCTTGGTATGATACGAAAGGTATGATACCTTGCACTCTGCAGAAAAGAGAATCTGATCATTTCCGCCTGTCATTAGAGTGAAAATTTAGAACAAACCGAAGCGTATTCAAGACTGCACAAGTGCACATATCTATAGAATTAATAAAAGCAGCAGCACCTACAGGCTTTGTTTTTTTAAATACGTTTTAGCATTATTAAATATCAATAAAGTCTTAATTAATCAAAATAATAATAGGAACGCTAACGGAACATTGTCCACTTAAGAAGCACCTTTTCGTCACTATGCAAAGGATTCATGGAAGGTTAGAACATGCTACCCCATGTACTCTTGCAGTACATGAGGATGTATCCCTACGGGGAAGAATACAGAAAGCCCAGAAAAGTACACGAGTTCTGGAAGGTGCTAGAGAGGCTCCAGTAGAAGCCGTACTCTAAGAAAAGTTGTCACACAAAATGGTTCTGGTTGACTAATTGTAGAATAGAGATCATAGGAAATTAAAAAAAAACTGAATCTCGTCTCTTCCTTTTCTTCCTCCCACGCCACTTCTTCTATTATAGTTCACATGTTATTTTACTCATTCCTTCTCTTATGTTTCGTAGGCAGCGAACGTCCGTTAATACGATATACTGACATCGACAATTCTTGGCCAATTGGCATATGATGTCTATGGGCGATAGCACAGATTACAGATTATATAAGCGATAGTGACCGTTTACCATTAGGCGGACTATTTGATTGTCTGTCCCGTTAACTAGTCTTCAACATTTATAGGAGATATTGCATCCATCTGCTTTGTCAACTGCTTGTCTAATGAGGATTCTGAAGAACTATTCAATCTGATGCCAACATTTCGCACATCTTGTCACCGAAGTGCGGTGCATCCACACTTCCTTCACATAAAGTTACTGTGTACAATCTTCAAAGCACTTTATAGCGCGAACCAGAAAGTTGTCTAATGGACTTCCAGCTGAGATTTATCCACTGACTTGAGACATGGAGTTCCTTAAAAAGCTGTGAATAGGATTGTGTAAAATCTGTGTGTTTGTGTAACCCCATCTCATTCGCAAAACTATCCATTCTTAAAACGTCGAGTTCTAATAATATGCTGGACACAAAAGACTGCTAAAGCTTCATAACAATATCGTAACAAATTCTTTTATAAGTTCGTTATTATCATTTATGCATATATGAACCTACATTTTATACTCGTATATTTAGGTTATATATAAATGTATAATAAGATTATTTTTTTTATAGACTAGTGGGCGGACGAGCAGGCGGTCCCACGTGATGGTAAGTGTTACCGCCGCCCATGGACACCTGCAACACCAGGGGGCATGCGGGCGCGCCGCCGACCTTGCAAAATCCTATTCACAGCTCTCTTGAAGAACCCTATATCGTAGCTTAATGGAAAGACCTCTTGAGGCAGTTCGTTCTACAGCCTACGGGTTCGCGGTATAAAATAATTTTTGGAGCGAACAGTGCGCGACACCTCCGTATCGAGGAAATGCGGATGGACCGCACTTCTGTGACGGGAGGTGCGGTTGTAGAAACCCGAGGTGGGAATTATATTGAACAATTATATTATATTCTTCAGAGCATTCCCCATTGTACAGGCGGTAGAACACACAGAGAGACGCAACGTCTCTCCGAATGCTGAGGGATTCTAAACCGCCCGTGAGAGCGGGATCGTCGACAATACGAAAAGCACGTCGTTGGATGGAGTCAAATGGGTCCAGTTGGTATTTCGGTGCAACGGCCCAGAGATGAGAGCAATACTCCATATGGGGACTCACTTGAGCTTTGTAAAGCATTAGGAGTTGCCCGGGGGTGAAGTACCGCTTCGCTTTGTTCAGCACACCGAGCTTTTTGGAGGCCATTTTGGCCTTATTTTCCAGATGACCCCTAAATTCGACTTTGCTGGAGATGTCGACACCAAGGATCCCGATACTCTCCGAGATCTTAAGAGGTATGCTCTGAAAGCGAGGTGCTACGACAAAGGGGGCTTTTTTAGCGGTGAATGCACAGACTTGAGTCTTACTGGGGTTGAAATCCACTAGGTTCAGAGAACCCCAAATCGAGACTAGATCTAAAGAGTCTTCGATTTCAGACACAAGCCTGGCGCGACTCTCTTCGACTTCGACCCGAGGGATGTTGGCGTGGCCCCTGTACAAGGCGTCACCAGTACTGTCATCTGCATAGCAACGTATGTCACCAATTTGCAACAGGTCGTTGATATGCAGAAGGAACAGAGTTGGGGACAGCACGGAGCCTTGCGGGACGCCAGCGTTAATAGACATGATGTCGGAGCAGCTACCATCGATAACGACTCTGATGCTCCGTCCAGTCAGGAAACTGGCAACCCATTCGCATAATCCCTCGGGTATCCCGAAAGATGGTAACTTGGAAAGCAGAGATTTGTGCCATACCCGGTCAAAAGCTTTCGCAATGTCTAGGCCTACAGCCAGAGCCTCGCCTCTACTCTCAATGGCGTGAGCCCAGCGGTGTGTTAAATACGCTAAAAGATCACCAGCCGAGCGATTATGGCGAAATCCATATTGACGGTCGCTAATCAGTTGGTGATCCTCTAGGTACCCAAGGAGCTGTGTGTTTATGACACGCTCCATCACCTTGGAGAGGAAGGAGGTGATCGCTATTGGCCTGTAGTTGGCCGGGTCTGTGCGGTCACCCTTTTTAGGTAAAGGGTGAACATGAGCTACCTTCCATGCTGCCGGGAAGTTTTTTGTGGAGTATGAGAGAATAAAGAGTCGCGTAAGCACCAGGGACAACTCGGGAGCGCAAAATTTGAGCACCACTGCAGGAATACCATCAGGCCCACTCGACTTTCGAATATCAAGGGATGTTAGAGCTCGCCGGACTTCACGCTGGGTGAAACAGATTTCCGACATGGAGCTTGTGCCCCTCGAGATAGACGGTGGTGAGGCACCTCCATCTTCCAGAGTCGAGTTTGAGGCAAAGAGATAGCCCAGGAGATCGGCTTTCTCCTTCGCCCCGTGGGCCAGTGACCCATCGAGTTTCCGCAGTGGTGAGAGTGACGACTGACAGAAGTTACCTTCAGCAGCCTTGGCGAGCGATCAGAAAGCTCGGCTTCCAGAAGGACAGCTAGTTAGTCGATTGCCAATTCTGCGGATGTGCTCATTCCTTGCTCTGACTATGATCTTCTTACTGCACCTCGAGGCAGCGTTAAATTTCTTCCTCAAGTCGGTGGTATTCGGATCTTCGGACACCTGCGCTTTGGCCCAGGCCCTGTATGCAGCCCGTTTATTACGACGGGCCTCTCTGCAGGACTGATTAAACCAAGGTTGGCTCCGTCCGCCTACGGGTATCACGGAACTAGGAATATAACATTCCATGCCCTGCAACACCACATCGGCAACGGAGTCTGCACAGGTATCCGGATCTCCCGACGATTACTATATACATAAGATATAGGTGCAGGAAGATATAGGTACTATATACATAAGGAATAATTATGTAAACATAAATATGAAACAGAATAATGGAAATTGTTACGAAGCTATAGCACATGTTTTGCGAACGGCACATTATGCAAAGGGGACGTTTTGCCAATGGAGCGTTTGTTTAAGCGTTTATTATATTCCTTTTTCAATGTTTATCAACTTATTCCTATATCCCTTTCTATTAACCCAACTCGGTTCCTTACCCGGCCAGTTTCATAGAGCGGCGAGGCGACAGCTCCCGTAGTGCACTGCGTGATGTTCACAAATATCACTCCTCTCTTAACCGCTTCGGCGATCTCGTCGAATATCTGCTTGTTTGATGGTATATTGCCGGCTCCGTAACTTTCCAATACCACACCTAATAATAATAATAATAATAAGCCTTTATTTCCTGAACTAATATAATAATATGTATGTTGAACTGATTTTTGTCAAAATCATTAAGTTATGGCCCCTTTTCGGCTATAGGCATCCTCCAATTTGTTTCAGGTTCTAGTTTCTGTCACTTTCTTTATCTAGCTATTACCACTTACCAGCCACCTTTTGTATTTCGTCGACCCAGCGTTCTCTGGATCGACCTCTGCTACTTGGTCTTGCCCATTTAGTGACTCGTTTGGATCATTGTCCAAATACTACACCTAATGGATAGTAAATGAATGTGAATAACACGGCATTCAATGATCCATATTAGGATTCCCTGTGTCGTTTTCTCTGTGTCGATACCCATATGCTATCACTGCTTTAGAAATAGGTATCCGATTAAAACGCCTCTCACTGATTATAAATAGTGTAAATAAGAAACCCAGATTATTTGCCAAGTAAAACGATTCTTCCACAAACCACAATAGCTCGCGAAGTGAACTGTAATGGCGTTTACAAGAGTAAACGCACATACGAGTACACAAAAGAAACAATAAAAGAATATTGTGTAAAATATAAACCGCAGCAAAATCCACCCAGTAGATCTCGATGTTAGCTCGAGTAAACAGACAAATACAGTAATTTTATACCGGAAATGAAAACGTTTTTTTGCGAAATATTCAGTTTGTTTATAAATTCTGCTAAATTCTTCATACATATTTGCTAAATATAAATCAAAGGAAAAAGATACTGTCTTACGAAACAAATTCGGGAATAAATATGACACACCCTATATACGACATCGACATGAGAATATAGAGACGTCCACTTTAATGTAGTTACCTTCAACGGGAGGTTGACAGAAGGCCCGTATCACCGCCGAGCTGATACTCGGGAATATTCTCAACAAGCCAACGTTCTTTGACAACTTGGCATGGAGGTGGCACTTCTCAATGACGGTAGGTTTAAATATCGCTTTTTTGTTCACCTCCATATCAATCCCCACTTCGACCAACGGCACGCAGTTTGGGGAATCGAACGCGTACAGATTATGTGCAGAGATTTTACGGGTTCTGAGACAAATGATAATTAAACGCTAGTGAAATATAAGGCTGTTGGAAAACCAAAAAAAAATTAGTAATAAACACAAAATATAACCATACATAATTAATGTTCTTTAGTGCCATATAAAAAACCATAGAGGCTTGTCTGCACATTCGCACACTGATATGGTGGGTTTGCTGGTAGAGATCTCCTATGGAGATAAGCTCGCCGATAAGGACTAAAATCGAATGATTTTGGCTACATTGTTGTGTTGCTGACTGTACATCTTTTTGTTAATCCATTTTATATACTATATCTGTGTGTAATGAACCGTTTCACGCAGGAAAATTGATAATTCGTTTTGGTTGAGGACCTTTCGCTGCGTACATATTCACAGTTCAGTGTCAAAGAATAAGGTTTTTCATTTCCTTTGGGATTATTTTTTTAACAAAAACTCAAAACTATGAGAGAAATTCTTCAGATTTTTTTGCAAGAATGAGTTAGTAGTTCAAAATTTACACAAGTAGTATTTAAATTTGACAAGTTTGGTTAAGCAGTGGAAGCACTGTTAATTTCTTTACAGAAACGATTCTGTAGCGATCGAAATTTATGAACTGAATTAAAAATATAATTGTCGTACTAAGTTGAAGTATGTGCCTAAATAAGTAATGGAACTTTTTATTTAATTCAATAATGGATTTCCATTCAATAATGCATTGGCATTGCTTTGGTATATGGTTCACTACGTATGGGTTTATTCACGTAATGCCTAGTCGCTATGGAGTACAAATTGGCATGGTCTGTAACAATAAAGAAATCCTTTTTATAGTAAAGAGCGCGGATGGACATGCGGCCCACGTGATGGCAAGTGGTCACCGCCGCCCACGGACACCTGCAACACCAGGAGCAAAATCCTATTTACAGCTCTCATGAAGAACCCCATATCGCAGCTTAATAGAAAGACCTGTTGAAGAGTTCGTTCCACAGCCCACGTGTTCGCGGCCACAAAGCACACAAATACAATATTCAATGAATAACTTTTCCCATTTCTTCCTGTCTCTGGTCTTACCTGTTCCCCCTGAAAAGTTTGCTCCCAAAGAAGACAGTAACTTCGGGTATATTGAGCCCTCCAGCTATGAGCAAGGAGGACACAAAGTTGTCCGCGCCGTCGCTCCGAGGCTCGAATATCGGGATCTGTTCAATAAGTTACCATCATCAACATCATTTTCATGATAAAAAGACGATAATGGTGGTGATAGATAATAACATTTTGAGGGGGAGAGTGCACGCTGCAATCCAACAGCCGCTGGGCGCGCTCGACTGGCCACGTTACCCCTCTCTCACAGAAGACTACCTTGAAATGTACTGCATTTCCCACTTTATCGTATTTCCCCCAATGTACGTACGTGTTTCGGTAGTGAGTGAGATGTGCCAGAGCCCATTCCCATCCCATCCTATCCCTCCCCATTTTCCTAACCCTTTCTCCAAATCCATTCCTATATCTCCAAAGGTAGGCAGCGCATCCGGGGGCGTGCCAACATTTGTCATTTTGGACTAATGTTGGCATGTATCGCGGATGTCTATGGGCGACTGTATCCACTTACCATCAGGTGGACTGTATGCTCGTCTGCCGCCTCCGTACAAAAAAAAAAAAAAAAAACATATTTTAGTTACATATGTTGATATTATGTAAAATTGTACCTTCATTTGATATTGTTATCTGTTTTCTCCTTACTACCCAAAGGTTGTTTGGAAGAAATCGCTTTAGTGATAAGGCCGCCCGTTACACTTTTTCGTGTTATTTACTTATTTAAATTGTCTTTTTGCAACATGTGTCGGTGTACAACAAAGAGTTTATCTATCATTTATGATGACAACGATTATGATGACCACCATCAATGTAATTATCATAATATAACGGTAACGATGTCGATAATAATGACAACATCAACGTTGCCATTGTCATCACATGATGGCCACGATGTGATTATGATGAGAAAGTCTGGCCAACGAAACTTGGGACAAGGGATAAGTGTCAAAGTTAAAAAACCATGATCTGATGATAATCATTACAGTATTTATAGTCTAAAATTACTAATTTCTTAAAAATACAGCAAATGTGAGATTAAATTGTATAGAGGGCGCAACCGAACCTTTGCCGTAACCTAAAATCATGGATTCTGGTTAATGATTCAGCGTCGTTTGACATGACGAAACTTTTTTTTGTCAAAATGCTCTTTCTTAGTTTTTAACAAATTTTTAATACAAATTTGCTACATCCATAACCTGCAAAAAATATATTTTTGCGAAAATGTACGCAACATTATATATCAATTAACTTCAATCATAAGCAGATTTCATGGTTTCCGGCTTTCGGAAATGTTCCTACTAACTATTCGTTATTTTATTATGCACTTCCATACTAATATAATAAAGAGATAAAATTGTGTGTTTGTATGTTGGGGGTAATCTCTGGAACTACTGAACGGATTTCAATTTTTTTTTCACAAATACGAAGCTACATTATCCGTGTTTAATATAGGCTATATTTTATTTTGAAATTTTGAAAAAAGATTTGAAAAAAGAAACCTTATGAACCGAAGCGAAGCGAGGGCGGGTCGCTAGTTACAAATAATTTAATTGAATTGAAATTAATATCATTATAATTAATTATTTTTTTAATGATCTACAATAAAAATTAAAATAGAACGAAAATAGGTTTTAATGGAAAAAAAAAAAGTTGTTACCTGAGACCCGGTGAGCACGACCCCCTTGCCGATGTTCTCAAACATAAATGACAACGCGGACGCAGTGTACGACAGTGTATCGGTGCCGTGCAGTACGACGAACCCGTCGTATTCTTCGTAGAATTTCTATAAAATTCGCTAGTTTATAGTAGGATACATAAAACGATATAAAATGCACCGTGCCATCAGCCTATGTCTCTCCACTGCTAGATATAGGCCTCTCCCAAAGCTCGTCACCACCCACCTTCGGCTCTTCTCGTCCAGCCACCATCGGCGAACTTCTTCAAGTCGTCGGTCCATGCTTTTTAAGGAACCAGAATGCATCGCATTATTATTTCCTTCCATTTATTCCTTTCATACAAAGGTGTATTCAAACCCTTCCCGAACCCTGAATTCACAGATTTCATTCCTGATTCTGCAAGGTCCGCAAGCCCGCTGGTGTTGCAGCTGTCTATAGGCAGCGATGACCACTTACCATTATATGGCCCGCCCGCTTGTCTGTCATTTATTCTATAAAAAAAGTTTCTACGTTCATTGACATGAAAATTTTACAAATAATTTGTGCAAAAAAATATTATTTCTCGTTTTTTGCTAAATTTATAGCCCAGATATTTATTGATGTTTTACAAAAAATAGATAACATTATATGTAACACCAATTCATGGTTTCAGACTTAGAGAAGGGTTCGAAAACACCCAGAACATTATTATATATTGTAGACTGGAATACAACGTAGTATATCTACCGGGAACTTCAAAAAGTATGCTCCTTCTTCAAATATTCCCCTCTTGTTTCAATATGAATGGTAATTCGTTAAGACATGGTTAAATTTTAACAAACTAACAAAAAGACCCTAGTTTATATATTACTATGATAGGTAGGTATACAAACGTACCATTATATCCTCGGCGATCTGTATCCATTCAGCTTCTGTCATATTAGAAGAGTCTAGGAGATTTTCATATTCGTATATTTTATAAAATATCCTCAAATCCATTTCCTTTGCTTCTGCAAATAAGAGACATTTTTTCACTACATTCAAGGTTAAACAATGGGATTCCCTGTTTAATAAATTCCCGCACAAATAGAAAAACACAAAGATTTTGACTTTGGTTGAAATTTTCTAACTTAAAATTTAGTTGTTTCAAGATCCTGTTTAATTTGAAACAGTATAGAACATCTGTTTTTCCATGATTTCACTTAAGAATTAATAGCTGGGATATTAAAACCGACAATAGGGTCCCGTTAATCTGATAATGTCACAAATATATTTTAAACAAATCGGGATCAGAAATCGAAGCCGGTACAATTAGCGCAACAAACTGTCAGTACTGACTGAGCAAAAATGTTATCATGCCTTTTAAACTTAGATGTTAAAGATAACCAAAGCTTACCAGGCAACGCTAGAAGAGAGGTGTCGAATCCAGGCACAGTTAATTTCTGCCTCCAGTAAGCACTGTCGTGAAGCTGTGGATACCCGCGTATAAGATTCTCGAATGCACCTTTCTGAGGTATTAAAACTGTTGAATGGTATGTAAAATTCAATACATTAAAAATGTTAACTTAAAAAGAAAATTAAGTTTTTTAGCTATGAAAATTGAGTTTATTTTTAAGCGTTTTTTATGTAATTTTGACAAAGTCGCTGAGTCCACTCGACTAGCCAAGTGTACCCATCTCTCATAGAAAACTACCATAAAATGTACTAAATTTTCCACTTTATCATATTCTCCCAATATATGTACGTTTTTTCGTTCCATCCGATCCTATCCCTCCCCATTTTCCCAATCCTTTCTCAAAATCCATTGCTAAATCTCCAAGAGAAGACAGCGCATCCGGGGGCGTGGCAAAATATGTCATCCTGAGGTGATATAAACATGTATCGCGGATGTCAATGGACGACAGTATCCACTCACCAACACTGTACGCTCGTCTACCACTATAAAAAAAACTAACTTCAATTAATAGAAGCATATCTGACATGAAAATAAACTTTTTTGCATTTTTGTTCTGGAATAAAGCAGTGTGAAGTATCCTTTACATACTAAGTTTACAAATTTAAATGAATCGAGCATTGATGATGATATTTCCATTATTTTCTTATCTTATCTTAATAACTTGCCTACACGCAACTGCAAATTATAATAACCGTACGAATAGAAATTTATATAATAAGTGAAATACAAATTGCTGCAACGCAAATTGAAATCTAATTATCCTAGTAACTACCTACTAAATTTCTTTTAATAATAATCCTCCTCTATCTCTTATAGGCTTTCATCGCTCTTATACGAGTACGATATCGCTTATCTAAATGAGTAGCTCGGCGAAGAAGGAAAACATCACAAGCAAAACCGCGTACCCCATAATTAAAAAAATATTAATTGATGATGCGCCAATCGGAAAGAAAGATTTCGATACTTTTAATTACAGTCAGACAATGATTACAAAATAACATTGGAGATTTTCGCGTTTTTCACACATATAATAAATAGAGTAATAAGCAACGCAACCGAAACGTGGAGTAAAATGAACAAGGTAAACGCACGCGTTGATACCCGTTTAGGTAAATAGATAAGATTACAAAATTAAAATATTTTAGCTCTGTAGCATTCGTAGTATAAACTGCGACAATTTTTTTTTTCAAATAATATTTCATATATCGGCTCTGTTATGATTAATTATATTGCATTGTGTTTGTAACGAAAACTAACCGTGACGATTGGCGGTATGTCATTTTCTCTGAGGAACCGGTTATCATTCATTCATTATGTATACATATCTATACATATAATAAAATTGTAACAGGCCGATGTCTGTACATTATAGATATTGAAAAAAAACTAATATAGGGGGTCTTTATTAGAGCAACAGAAGCCAAAACAACAGTTTTTAGAAATTTTGTCTGTCTGTCAGTCTGTGGGTTTGTACACGCATCACGCAAAAACTATTGCATGGAATTGAATGCAGTTTTCACCGATGTATTGCTAGAGGTCTAACTTAAAATATAGGCTCCATTTTACCGCAGGAAAATATCTTATTTCGATTGTTTTAAATTTAATAAACCGAAGCGAAGTGAGGGCGGGTCGCTAGTTAAATATAAATTTGTACAAGTGTAATTATCTTCTACACGCAATATTCACTCATTTCCTTGTAATTGGTTTTTGCGTTCACCGCTTGTAATACAGATTGTGTCCCGATTTAAAAATTAAAACTTTTCACTCGGAATTTATTAAATAACTCAAGCCACAATTATTATTTTTTGTTTATGGCCCCGAAACCATCACGTGATTGCAATTTGATCGATGGAAGAATTATTATAAGAGAAAGCCTGTAGTGACAGCATAGTGGCAGATGATAAAATGACATTGATTTATCAATTTAAATTGCTTAAAATACAGGTGCCATGAGAGTACATTAAATTGGACAAGTTCAATTCAAATATATAAAAGTAACAAAATAGCTGAATCCAATTTAAAAGGAAATGTGTTTTGTAAATAAACTTACCGCCATTGGTATTTTTCACCATTCCAATAGTACCACCAGTATAAATAACTAAAACTCTCCTTTCGTTTCTATCAAGACTTATTATTGAATTTGTGATAGACATCTCCAAAAAACTTCTAGCTTTTTTCACCTTAGCTACTATTTTTGGACAAACACCATTTTCTAATTTTCCATTCACGTCAGCCGTAGCCGACGTAGCAGCAATTGCGCCATTTTGAATACTTTCCCGCTTTATTTCTACACCAGTAAATTCCGACATTTCATTCATTGATTGCATCATCACGTGGTTTTGTTTACAACACTAGAGGCAAAGAAAATGAAGCCGTGCAGCCTTGACCGACGATCTGTTAGTTTTGATATTCGTTATCTATTTATTTTATATAAACATTTCTATTAAAACATGTTTAACGTGCGTGCGTGCCGCGTCTTAAAAGAAATGAGACTGAAGACTCTAAGACTGGGACATTATTAATAAACACGATATGTGAGTCAGTGGAAACTATGATAAAAAACTAGTGTTGCGAGCATGTGATGTGACAAATCACAAAGAAAATACATTATAATATATTGTCATAGATTATAAATTATGTGTGAAAAAAAGGTAGGTTTAAACGCAACCCTACTGCGATTGTTTCTCTATATCAGGCATCCATAATACGAATACACATACATACATCTGAAATAATTATTTTTAAAATAATTAGTAGATGATAATAATTACCTGTTATCGTCACAATTAATCACAATCTCTTTTTAAACATTAATTATTAAACGATAAATATTATAAACGAAAAAATAATATTAAGTTTAAGTCTGTGTCTCTCCACTGCTGGATATAGGCCTCTCCCAAAGCTCGCCATCACACACGATCCTCGGCTCTTCTCATCCTACCACCACCGGCGAATTTCTTAAGTCGTCGGTCCACCTGGCCGGAGGGCGTCCCACACTGCAATTCCCGCTACGTGGCCTCCATTCCATGACTTGTCTACCCGATTATCGGTCCTGCGGCAAATATTAGTTGCCTATATCCAGCAGTGGAGAGACATAGACTGATGCTATGGTATGGTATATAAGTTTGTGAGATAATTTGTTTTATTTATAAGTACCTATAACAAGTAAACTCAAAAACGATTTGAAAATTATTTCACTTTTGGGAAGCTAAACTATTGTTGTAAGTTGTATTGTTGGCTATATTTCAATTAGCACCTGAGCCAAGCTAGGGAACTATTCTATATATGTAGTACTATACTATACAGATACTATATAGCACTATACTACAATATATAAATATGGGAATATTCCCATATCCATGGCCTAACTACTAATTAAATTACATAATAAATCGTCGTTTATATCGTGGTCGCTCCAGCATTCTATTATAGACTTTTCTAAATTGAGATACGGTTTATTTTGGTTTAGTCAATGCTTGTTCGAAATGTGGACTTTCCGGGATTAGGTGGACTTTCGCAACACCGCTCTGGCGACGACAACTGGTCAGTATCGCGTAACGTTGGTACATGTTGGTACGTAATGTTGGCGTAATAGACTGGTGTCTATCTTGTTTTCTTTGCCTCTCAACAGTCTCCGTTTAGTGTCAATTTTCTCTACGTATTACTACTACTAGCGACCCGCCCTCGCTTGACTTCGGTTTATAAGTTTCTTCTTTTTTCAATTTATTTTTTCAAAATTTCAAAATAAAATATAGCCTATATTAGACACGGATAATGTAGCTTCCTATTTGTGAAAGAATATTTGAAATCGGTTTGAAATACCTACAAACACACAATTTTACCTCTTTATTATATTAGTATATAGATAAGATAAGGCGGTGAAGCAAAAATTGTAATTTATTTTATTTGTTTTTAACTAGAACTTATCCGTAGCGTCTGCGCCTATTTAGAATCCAAATTTGACGGGGAAACTTACTTTTTTACGGAAAGAATGCGGCAGACAAGCATATAGTCCACTTGGAGGTAAGTGAATACTCTCACTCTTGGACATCCGCGGTACATGCCAACATCAGTCCAGAATGACAAACGTTGGCACGCCACCGGATGCGCTGCTTATATTTGGAGATTTATTTAAGTACTACTTAACAGATTTCTTAACCCGCCATATTTTTCTAACATTCGGTAATTATTTTATTAATTTTGATAAATTCTTCCGAAATAAATATGTACCCTATACAACAAAATAAACTATACTACTCCAACTACTTCCCTATAAAAAAGGTGACGAGTTTTTATTTAGTTAATTATTATTTTTATGGAAAAAGGCGCCAGACGGCCATAGATTCCACCTGATGGTAAGTGGATACTGTTGTCCACGGACATCCGCGATACTCGCCAACATCAGTCCAAAATAAAAAACATTGCACTGTCTACCTATGGAGATATAGGAATGGATTTGGAGGATAGGTTGGAAAAACGGGGAGGGATAGGATGGGATGGGAATGTGCTCTGGTATATCACATTCACTACCGAAATACGTACCTATATTGGGGAAATAGAATAAAGTGGGATATGCAGTACATTTCAAGGTAATGTTCTGTGTGACAGGGGTAACGTGGCCAGTCGAGTGCGTCCAGCTTCTGTGGGAATGCAGCGTGCTCTTCAAAATCTTTCAAATGTTTAGATGATATTGCAAGTATTGTAGATGTCCGTGGGTGACAGTAACCGCTTACCATCAGACAGATATCAAAATTTTCAGACATTAAATACTTACTTCAAAATTTAGTGTAGATATTTACATAATCTTCTCCATCCAGCCACCATGTTTCATATGAGAAGAGCCGAAAATCGTGTGTGGTAGCGAGCCTTGGGAGAGGCCAGCAGTGGCGAAATATAGGGAATAATCTTCCCGCTCTGGGCAAAATTTGTGGAGGCAAACACAGCCATTATGATTAACCCGAGCTGTATTACAAGCCAAAGTCAACGGAACAGCTTGTGTCTTACTCGGAATTGATGTCCGAAGCCGCTACTCTATTAAGTATTTTAAGTCCTATGAACGGAGAAACTAGATAACATTATTCCAAGGTCTCCCACCAAGGACGATTTTCCGTTCTTCATCCAGCCACTATTGGCGAACTAAGTCTTCAAATCCACCTGGCCGAAGGGCGTCCAACTAGTAGGTATAATTATTATTAAATAATTTTATTTATGTTATACAGATTTTTATTTAAACATTAATACAATATATATTTTAACAATAAACTGCCGACGTCGAACATTGTGACTTTATTTGTATACTAATTAACCAAATTCAAGGTCCTAAGTTTCCCTTCGATTCTCTTCCTTGCCTCAACAGTTATCGGCTTCTGTGGTAATGCAGGAGGTCCCACTTTAATCCCAGACACGATCTCCATGCCAGCCTTCATTATAGGAACCCAGGATCCTAGAAATATAAAATTGACATGTGATGCGGACTGCTCAGTGAGGACATATGTTTATGTTTCATATAGAGAATATATCTCAATACCACTTCTTAAATAATAAAAATATTTTAACGACAACTTATAACCAAAATGTAACAAATCATAATAATATTATTAATAAAAGAAAGGGTATTCTTTCTTTCTTTTAAAGTCTGGCTGCCAGCCACTTCTTCTTCCATCTATAACTCCTGTTAATATTAGAGCCATAGATATAGAGGGCGCCAGAAGTTAGCAAGAAGTTCCTACTTCTTGCACTAATTGTTGAGTTTATTCCCACCCGTGTCGCTAGCAACTCGTTACAAAACACAAAAATGCCTAATTGCGTTTTAGTCAATACTGAAAATTCATCAAAGATTTTAAATTATCTGTTATCATTATTACTAATTCGGCGGTGAAGGAAAACATGGCCGCCGTATGCCGGAGAATTAAAAAAATCTGGAGCAAGTCTAAAATCTACTAATCCGCATTGAGCATTTTGGAATAATTATTATTAACTGAAATCACCTTTAGATTGCAGTGTGTGGGGTGTGCCCTGCAGTGGGACAATTATAGCCTATTTCTGAATGCTAGTGCCATAATACAGCCTTAGCAATAAGCTATATGACATTTTATAGCATATTGTATATTAGTCGCCCGAATGGTCAATTATAATGTCAAATATCATTAGTTATTCACCTTCAACAGTATGTGCTTCAATTGCTAAGCTGAGTTTTTCTTGCAATGATCTTGCTTTTTGTACGTCATTCTTTTCCACGGCGTCCACTATATCTTGAGCCAGCCGCGGGAACAGATTGAATGTTGTACCGATACTGGATTTTATTCCTAATAAAGCCGCAGGGCCTATGAGCTGTAAGAAACGTGTGATGTTATTATTACATCGACATCGGTTACAATATACAACAACATACTGGTCGCTTTATAATTATATTCTAATAATAATAACATATATATATTTACCGTGTCAGCTCCAAGGAAAATCTCTTGGTCATCTTTAAGAGCCCTCAACACCTGGGCACCCTCACTCAGATCATTTGATGTAAACTTGATGCCTTTGAAGTTCGTTATCTTCGCTGTGGCCGCAGTTACGAACGCTGGCATGTTTACTGAAACATATTATTATTCTAAGTTTAGTATTTTATATGTATTCCAATTGTTTTTTATTTTATTTTTTTCATTGTTTGTTATCTACGGAATTAATAACATTCATCACTTTTTAACTGGTGTAGGCATGTAGGTTAGGGTGTCCCGAAAAATTCAATTTTTTTTAACGTTTACCCACATATCTTTGACTTATATCAAATTATATCTTATATCTTTGATTATTTTTTGACTTATATCAAAACACACATAAATAAAATTTCATGATATTTGGACTACGGTAAACCGTGCCGACTTGCACCGAAACATGCATCGATGCGTCGAGCGCGCGTTTACGCGTCGACGTGCATGTGATTTCCAGTTGTAGTCAGTTGTCAGTAAACTTATTGCTTTTAGTCAATAAACATGTCAGTGGAATTACGCAGCTCCAAAAAGCTCTGCTTAAATTGATAAAAAATATTGTTAAATATGACTATCAAGAGTTGATAGAGCTCTCAGTGATATTTTTAGATGGAGATACAGAGCGAAAATTCAAAATTAGGCCCCCAGGTGCCATGCACCGAGCGCGATGGATGACGAGAGCGATGTATTCCCTGAAAATATCGTTACTAAGTTCTCAGCTCAAAATAGCGAGTAAGGACAAAGCAGCTCTGCTAGACGTCAGCTTG
Source organism: Sesia bembeciformis (assembly GCA_943735995.1). Taxonomy (NCBI): domain Eukaryota; kingdom Metazoa; phylum Arthropoda; class Insecta; order Lepidoptera; family Sesiidae; genus Sesia; species Sesia bembeciformis. The sequence continues at coordinate 3,506,617 of OX031042.1, forward strand.
TTTATTATGACATCCTATGTCAAGCCATGACTTCAATGCAATTTGGACAGTAAAATACCTTACCAAGATTTGTGCTTTCAGAAGTCTTTAATGGCTTTCGATGACGTTTTAATTAATTAAACGTTGACAAAAGTATCTCGATAGTAACTCTACAAAAGTTTAGCCAACACTTTAACTGATTTAACTGATGAAGCAGCTATCCTACCACTATTTGACAATTGGTCCACACCAAACAACAAAAGTAAAGATGGTAGCAAATTTAACTAAAGAAAATATATCGACCACTGGGAAACGATACATTTCATCGAAGGAAGAGTTTTGTGGTTCATTGTACTGTTAGTTTGTCTATCTCATGTAATTTCACGCTAACTATTCTTTTTTATTTCAGAGACATCTATGATTTTATATTAGTCAAGAGCAAGTATTTGTTCTATTTCTATGGTCTCAAAATTGATGACAGTTTTCTGCACGAATGTCCGTCTTTATGGGAGACTAACGCCTCGTTTCTAGAAGTCAAACATGCTGAGTCAACCCTTAGAGCAGTAAACGATACAGCCGAAAGGGCTGTAAAGTTAATGCAAGACGTTCATGGTTTGATTACGATTGAAGAGGAACAAAAACAATTTTCGTTACGTTGTGTACAAGAGCACAGAAAGATCTATGGTGACTGTAAAAAAGAAACTTTGAAAAGAAAATATGCTCAATAATTGATTATTTTAAATGTAAAATAGTAATAAATGTATGATTTTGACCAATTGGTGTTTTATTTTCCAAAACTATTATACATGAATTCTTAAGACAATCCATAGTACCTCAGTACAAATTCTCAAGTTGTAAGTTTGACATCAACTCGGGAACGGGTTCTCGTTATCCTAAGGCAATAATATTTCATAATTGAGTAATTGGGATCAAATGGAAAAAAATACAAGTTATGCGTATCTGATTTCGCGAAACAATCTTCCCTTATATCATGGGACAGCTTAATGTAGTTATCTCAGGTACATTGGCGTTCAAGATACAACTTATTCATCTAGTTTAAGAGTCAAGTCTCACTCAAAATCTGGTACTAAGACAATTTCAATTTCAGGTGTTTATGGGCCACAGTTAACCCCTTACAAAGCGGTTTGTCCTTTTCTACAGAATATTGAAAGTTTTTTATTCTCCCTTCTATAGAGAGATCTCACTTAATATTATAAATCTGAAAGTTTGAATGTTTGTTACTCAATCACGGCTGAACCGATTTCGTTGAAATTTTGCAAATTGGTAGATTGTAATCCGAATTAACATATAGGCTAACTAAGTCGCGGGCAAAAGTTAATATTTCATATAAAACGCACGGGTTCTCGAAACCTACGCCCCACTCTGCATATGAGCGATTCGGTGAGACTGATATAGTAACCTTGGGAGTAGCAAATACCTACTATCAACTATTTCTTACTTACTTTCAACCTTGCTCATACTCGGTATGTGGTAGTACAGTACTGGCAGGTTAGAAGCTGCATTGGCCACCAGCTCAACATATGAGACCAGCTCAGACACCGACTGAGGCTTGAAGTACAGCTCTGGCAGCGTCAGTAGAGAATCTACACCAGCCGTCGCGCAGTATTTGGCCTAAAAGTTACAAAAACCTTTTTTTTATTAAGGGACTTTTTGAGAATGGGACATTTTTTAAGCGTGACGTTTCGCGAATGGGACCTACGACAAAGGGGTACAAAAACTCAAAAATATTTTAAAATTAATACGAGCTTATTAAAATTAGTATAGTGGCTGCTTAAATCTACGTATTTAAAAAAGACAAAGTTAATAAATATTTAATGTATCAGCGCCTTACCTATGAAGTTGTCGTTTGTTCATAGTGGCCACTTTGTACTTAGTTTGTACTCTTGCGTTTGGCTTGGAATCCCAAAATCAAATTAATTTCAATTTAAAGCTTTTCAAATGGCATTCTTTTTCAAAATCAGTTATTCATCTGTTTTTCCGTCAAACGACTTTTTACTTAGATATCGTTGTGTTTTGCGACCATGGAAAAGTTAAAAATTCACGTTATTTTCGAAAATGAGTTCCATCATGGCAGCAACGCAGAACAGACGACACGCATAATTTGTTTAACCAAACACAGCAAACGAACGCACAGAGAATTCATCGATTCCTGTCCCCAGGAGTTCTATAGCAGAGGCATCAATCAGCTTCCATTAAAATGACAAAAGTACACTGATAATAATGGATAATACTTAGATTAAAATATGACTTTCACACAAAAAATAATTGATTTTTTCCATATAAAATGGTAATTTCATAGGTAAGGACCTTTTACATATACCTAGTATGTGTAAAATTTATTTCTTTTTCTGTAATATCAATGAACCAATTACCGATTATCGATATACCAATTCGATATACCAATGAAATCTAATTTGAAAGTGTGTTGCTGACAAAACAACGACTGGGAAACTCTGCACTAGATCATTATGTAGTATGATGTAGGTAATCATAGTATTATTCACTAATTCCTAGCGCTCTAGGTTTTTTTTTTTTGGAAAATTTAATGACTTCAACGTCTTTTTGTATATCCAATTGTTACATTGGTGATAACCTGATAAGTGACTTTATGATTTCTGACTAAATAAATAAATTCAAAAAAATATAGATACTATGAATGTTTATAATAATGTTGTTGAATATAGTGGATAACGTAGCTACAAGTTGCTACGTTGAATCAATAATTACAATTATCTTACACTTGAGATAAAAAAATAAGTGCAGGAGGTATTGTAATCAATCATATATGAATGATAAAAAAGTATTTTCCTCACATTCGCCTTCTTTATCTATAAACAAACAGCGTTGTAAGTATTTATCTACTCATAATAATATGAACTTATCACTGTTAAAAGCATGAAACCTTCAAAACTTAACGGATTTTGATATGACTTTCACCAATATTTCACACGTTACATACCTTAGATTACGTAAGGTGTAACGTAATGAATACATAATCCAGAAGGTATATTTTTTTATGAGATTTAGTTCAGTAGTTTTCAAAATATAGACACCCGGTTTATCCGTTTCGTAAAACAGAAAGATAAAATTTATATTTACAACTTTTAATATTTCCAGAGCTATACTCATTTTACTCGTGACCTTCTTTTATTATTTTCACCTTACGACCTGTTCGCCACGATTGTTCACTGAAAATAACGGCGCCCTGTATCGGTTACTTATACCAAAAAATTTATAAAATTTAATGAAATCTAAAAGCGCTGTGCAGACGAAGCAATTTTCAATCACCATTTTCGGCAACCGGCAACAAGTATAATGTTTCTCATACAATTATTATACAATGAAACCTAAAACTTATGGACAGACGTAGCAACTGTAGTTGTGAGTTACAGCAACCGATAATAACCGATAAAAATATTTTTTGTAAATTTATAGCGATAAGCGCTATAAGTTGACTTATAGCGGCGCACGGGGGACAACGACGTCTACGTCGACGTATTATAAGCCAAGCAAGTGTTACTTCTTCGAGATCCATCGTCACAATTTGTAGTTTCATCTGGGAAATTGCGATTGCTAGTTGCGGCAAATGTGTTTAGTTGCCGCAACCAGTGACCACAACTGGAAATTGTGAAATATACCGGTTGCGGCAACTGAAAATTGCTACATCTGCACAGCGCCTTATGATTTGTGAACCGTTTTTTGGAAAATTAATTTTTCGACATTAAGAAAATACAAAGCAAGCTATGAAAATTATAAGGAATACAATCATGTAGGTACCTGTTAAAAAAGTGTGATCTACAACCTGTAACAAATTGTCAACCCAACGTCATAATACATTATGCACTGTATGAGGTCATACACAAGATAAAGTGCATGTCTAGCAGTGGGAGTAAGGGCTGACTACGGTACGGTTCAGATGAATGGTACCTAGTGGTAAGTGGACGTTTGCCCATTAACATTCACGATAGACGGCCTTAGATGCGGCGTCTACCTTTGGAGGGAGTGGATTTAGAAAAAGGGTTGGGAAAATGACGAATAATTGATATGTTAATTAATGAAACAGACGAATAATGAATTAACAGTGTTGTTACCTACCAGCTCAACAACATCAGGTAGTGGTGCTCCGCCGACTTGGACCTGAATGTGGAGCCCTAAAGACTTGCCATCTTTCACCCATGCTTCAATAACCTTCTTTCTATCTGCTACCTTATGAGACTGGTGCTCTCCTGTCGTACCTCCCACTGGAAATAAAATTATCACCATCCAGGATTAGCAGAAGGGTTCGTAATGGTTCATTGCTTAGAGGTCATAATTTTTTTTTAGACTAGTGTGCCCTGGATAACAAGGAGGGAGGGAATTTGAGGAGAGTATCCGCCTCAATGCCCTATATCATCTATATATCTAATTATAAATCTAAGGGCCTTTTGAGATCCTTATGAGGAACCTCCTGATTCCTTATGAGAAGGATCTTATTTTTATACTTTTTTTTTGATACTTTATCTCCTGATAAAGTAACTGTTATCAAAGTATAACTGACATTCTGATACCTTCTAATAAAGTTTCAGGAGATGGTGAAAAAGGCCCTTAATACATGTAACTACCTATATCTAGCTACCATATATCTACCACACTATATTAATTTTATTACCGAGAACTGATTTGATTCCAGCTTGAACAAGGTACTTGGCATAGGCGGGAATAACTTGGTAGTTGATCGTAAGGTCATCGTTGAGGGGTGTGAAGACTGGAGGCATCAAACCGCGAGCTGTTAGTTTCACCTAAAAAATCAAACGATTAAGTAAATATTGTTGTATAATAAAGAGATGGATAATCTATTAAAAAAACTTATTACTATTATAAAAATATTGAATTGACTGTAAATAACATTTTACAAAAAATAAAACCTGTCTAGATAATGTTAATTGTCCTCTACAGGATAAGCACATGACAACCGTCTACGTGCAATTGTTATATTGTAATGTAATTATGCAATTGTAATTTACATACCATTTTTATATATTTTCCAAATATAATATAAACGACGTGACTTCGCCGGCATCAAAATCTAACTGCCTCTTGAATTATTATGGCTTTAGTTATATAATTGTTATCTAACAACTATATCGTTTGTTTACACATGCCTGTTATCAAATTATATTAAACTAGCGTTTGTCCACGCCTACACTCAATTAGAAACATTTACATTACAGTAATCAATTCCTTAAATGTGCAATAATGTGCAATCTTGAATAACCATTTGGATGGGGATCTCTTGCGGCATCTCAATCTGAAGGCACCGAATCGCCCTGTACGTACCCAACAGCTGTTTGACATACCACGGGCTCGAAATAATGTTTCTTACAATAATTCATTTTATAGAATATGTCGTTATTATAACGACCTGGATGTCGAGTTTGACATATTATATTTAAACAACGCCCGTTTTAAAATTCTGTTAGATAGACATTTTTCCTTTTAGATAGTTTATATATATATAGTTTCATTTTACCTATTCTGCATGTTAAGAGTTAAAGTTGTGTATAACTGTAAGTGAATTAACGAACGTACAAATGTTATATAAAATGTGTCTGTAGCTAGTTAAGTTTGTAAATTTGTTGTTATACCTAATAAATAAAATAAAATAAAATAAAGTAAAGTAAAGATTAATTAATAGATAAACTTATTATAACAAAACCGACTATATTTTGAAAGTACTGGACGGATTTTGAAAAAAGTACCTAACAAAACATCTAGGTACTAGGCTAAATACCTCATCCATCCGTGAATACCATGTCGTAATCCCTTGAGTAGCTTTTGAGTTTAACGCGAATAGACAACGCATTTCACACAAACGGATTTCGGGGACTCTTTTTAATATATAGCGCCTAAATATAAAAAAATCTATTCGTGTTATCACAGTTACTTCATAGATTGGCATCTAGTAGAATTCTCGTACGCTGATATGAAATGTTATCAAATCAAGTCAAATTGTTTATTCGCAGAATTATTAACATACAGATGGTAATATTACGGTAATTATGAATGTACTTAGTTAGTCTCTTGTATTCAGTTTATTTAACGGTACACGATTATTATATTATTTAAATTTGTAATCAATATTATTTAAACCAGTCTCCTGTATAAAATTTAGGGATAGGAAGAACTACCTAATTACCAAAGTATGTTGCAAGAAAAGCTAACCAGCCCCGTAGTTTAAAACCATTTTACCTACCGTCGATATAATATCCCCAATAGAGTCATGTGGGGTAATTATACGAAGTAAGTAATTTCCTTACAGTTACGTAGTACGTTATAGACTGATATTGAATATTTGTGTAAAGTTAAAGTATTATTAAAATATAGAAGCCCTCTATTATTAGAAGTATAAAATATAATTATTAATAACCCAATAATTATATTTTATACTTCATAATTAATCTGGATAAAAAGTATCGTAGATGTTAACCAAGCATAAATTATAACTGCTAAGTTTCATTTAAATTTCATACGTGGCCACTTGCGTGTGCTCTAGTACGAGGAGGACTTATTTTAGAAGTACTGGCTTGTTCCTCTTCATGTTGTCTTTTCACTGCAGCAATAATACTCTTCCGAGTGTAGTTTTTACGACACTGCACATGAATTGTCACTGATTTTTGGTCTTTTAGGTAGTCAGTGAATTCATCACCTCTTTCAACACTTGCGTCAATCAACGTCTTCATGCCACGATCAACAGTAACAAATTCACTTGATCAAAAGTTTATTACAAATGAAGCAAAATTGCGACATATTTTAAAAGCTAAATACAGCACAAACTTTAGTAAAGAATATTAGCAATAACCACGTATTTTCACTACGAGGGATATTTCAACGTTCAATACGTTCAAGACTAACGGTATTTCGTTGGGACCTTAGAAAAAAGAGCAGGTAGACGGGCAATGCCACGTAGACAATTGAACAGCAGACAGATGTTGCTCAAGGCCACATGGTCACATAAAATGAGGGACTGGGTTTCTTTTCAGTTCATATTCTTTGAATTATCATTCAATATTAATGTATTAGTCACGCAGACTAATAGTTTTACTTATATTATGCGTCCAATGATGTACACAGGCAGCGTCGTCATGCATATTATGGAGAATACAAACTTTAGTAACTTTTAGAATCGCCTTTTCTCAGAAATGGTGAATCTTAGGGAAAAAAAGTATAAGGACAATTTTCGTAGATAATTGCATGATCTACAATTTTTGTCTGAACTATTTTTATCATAAAACTAACCGTTTCACTAAAAAATCCAAAAAAAACATTTTTGCGAACTTTGACCTTGCATAACATTTTTTGCACACATGGGATCGATGGGAACTTTTCACAATTTCATTATAATGGTATCCCTAACGTTCATGTACATTTTCAGCTTCTTGGGAATTTATGCAAGGGTACCCCTATTTTTCGGGCTAACTTGACCGGACTTTAGTAATTTGTAATAAAATAAATTTTGAAATTAAATATTGCAAAAAATAAGAAAACAGCCCAAAATCGAATTTTTAAATATATCTTCAATTTCGATGCAAGCTATCAACGAGTGAAACTACTGTGCAATACATTAGCGACTGAATATAAATGTTTGTTTGTTTGCAGAAAATGGCCTGTTATGACCCTAGCACAAAGTTCACTGGGTATACTTATGTAAACGCCGCGTACAGTTGCCCCACAATGTACTTTAATATATTATAATTTTTTCCACAGCAAACGGTAGTGAAATAGGTACCTATATTAAAGAAAAGGTAAAGAATTGAAACTTTTTCCTTATAAATCAATTTTGCTTTAATTTTTATATTGACAACTGTATAATCTGCATGGTCCCGCCATTAAACATGTACATTGTACACTGTATAATATAAATCAGTACTGAATTCTTTTGAATCAAATTATGATGTATTTTAAGATCTGTTATTAAGAAAAAAATTAGGAGAGTAGTATGCGTGTAAAGAAAAATAAATGTGAAACATGTAGTTGACCGCGATAATTTAAATCGCCACAATAATTGTCACTAAAAAACAATATTGTATCGCTAATTTAGCTGTATTTAAAACATTGTAATAATTTATAAATTTTGAAATTATTTTATTGAAAATCAAAAACGTCGTTCTCCCATGAACTTTTATTTTTATTTGGACTGTCTCTAACCTTTATATTTATATCGACATCGACATTCATTTTTTTATGACAGAAGAAAGAATGTACAACACTATATGAATGTTTCATTATACTTTCCCTGGCTGTAATAGAATATATTGTTTCCTTTACTAATTTTTTGTTATAAATGTTGGTTTTAATTTGAGATGGTTCTTCAATTCATCTGATTAATTGCGCTTTTCGTATTTTGAAGTCAGTTTGTGCTGCTCTTCGTGTGTTGTCGGATCTGTTGTTGAGTTTCGAAAACTGGAATTTATCGAAGCAAATATGAATGCCATACCGACAGAGCTTAGTATGCACGATTTGACCCGCAGATTCTTCGATCTTATGCAAAATGAGAACATAGTGGAAGAAGCAGCGAATTTTATATACGAAAACATCTTTGATGATGTTACTATGGGGGTTTTGTTCGAGTTCCATCACGGACTGAAGACTGGTCTGACGGAGTTCTTAGAAGGTGAAAAGGAAGATGAAGACCCTTATAAGATAGTGAATTCATCCGAATGTGATGTTTTTGGCTTTTCGGTGATGAAGAAAACACCAGACAGTAACTGCTCGTGCCCGAACTGCGAGAGGCCGGTGTCGGCTACTCGGTTTGCGCCACATCTCGAGAAATGCATGGGTAAGTAGATAGATATACTCTATTGTACATCAAAACATGCACCACAAGATTCCAAGTAATTATCCTTATCGATAAAGTCATTTCTTCTGAGCTATCTGTCATTTCAATAGTAATCATAAATACATTGTTTTATAACAAATTCAGACCTAGTATACTAATTTACTAGTCTTACGGCATACCAATTGCTTTTAGTATCTGGATTCACATTTACAAAATTATAGACATAAATGAAGACTGTTTTAATTCTTTTGATGAAACATTAATATGATACAATTAATTAAAAAGTATAGGAATAGTTATCTTGTGAATAAAACATGCTCAAAATTCTATGTGCATAAAATCGAACACCTGTGTTAAGATTACACTGCAAGCACAGATGATACAAACTAATTATATAATCATACAAAATTAACTGTATACTGAAAAACAATGAAAGCTAAATAAAAGATAAAATATGTGTAACAAGTAATGAACCAAAGTTGTCTAATGAAAACATTTGTATGAATTGTGCTAAACACTGAAATGTGAACCTTTTTTACTAAACTTAGATTGTTAACTGTTTTGTCTATAGTTTTTTTATTTGATTGAATTATAACAAGTAATGGTTAATGTACAAAATATGTTATTTTTTTATAATAAATCATCTCTGCATTACATCAATGTTCAATTTAATATTTGATCTCAAAATATACTTTTTGACTGAACATATAGAATATTTTTTCTCTGAATAATCCTCTTCTAACCTATCGTTTTCTTTACATTGTGTAATCAGACATCAATTCTAATTTTCAAATCTGCCCATAACTCCAACACTGCCTATCTGGACCCTTTATCCTTGAACACCCGCATATATGATTCACTAGGTGAACCCCAACAATATAAAAGTGTAATTATCTTGTAATATTTGTTCATGTGATTGGCTTTCTATCACAAACATCCTCAACATTGCTCTTGAAAACAAATTTTAAAAGGGACATCTCCTAAATAACTGGCCAACACAAAAGTAGGCCAAAATATACTCACAGAGTTGTGGATATCTGGAATAAGATACCACAAGAAGTCATTTAATCGCCAACTATAAACATTTACAAGAACAGATTTGACAAATGGCTTCCAGAAGAGATATTGCAAACTTATAGCACCAGCTAACACAAGATATAGGCATACCATTACACAATAATAATAATAATAATAAATATGGATTTGACAATATTCTACTCCCAGTGAGAAATTGCTGAGAAATGAAGTGAATGACTGCTGCTCCGCTCCTGTGCTTGCTTGTTAAGTGCACCTATAGTTCACATGCATTTTAAAATGTAATAAATTATGTTGCACATCACACTTATGTCCTCAGCGTCTACTTAAGACCTGCATGCTATGCTACCCGTTGTTGCAATTCAAAACCATTACCTATAAATCTTTCAAAGCATTTAATTGTCAGATTTTCTTAATTTTTTGTTTAAAATTACTTTTCAGGTATGGGCCGCAATAGCTCTCGAATTGCATCTCGTCGCATCGCGTCAAACAGCCGCGAGCCCACATCATATGCTGGGCTACTTAGTGATGACGAGGATGATGCAGACTGGGCCGGTGGCTCCATGCACAGTGAGAGACGGAAGCGGAAGATGAAGAACAATAACAATAAAAAGCCTAGCAAGTTGCACAAGTGAGTATTACAGGTTGCAATACTACTAATTAAATATGCTGTGCATTTAAAAGAGCAGCATAAAATACTAATGACCAAAACAACTTATTTTATTAAGTATAAATAATATAACTTATTCTAACGCCATCTTTTAATAGAGGTTTGTGATCCTGATCACCATGGCTATCCTCACACTAATAATATTGAATGTCTCAAATGTATTCCTCAAGATTGAAATTACAAACTGAAGGTGATATGAAAATTTGATGCAAAAAAAATACAAAAAGGTTGTAAAAATTTACAAAATTTTTCATACATATTGCTAATAATAATAATTTCCTTTATTTCCAGACATAATTAAAATTAACTATTATTTGACCCATAAAAAATTAACTATTATTAAATCATGTTTTTGCAAAAATATTTTTTCTCTTGTTGTAACTGATTTTTTTCACACAAATTTGCTTAATACAGACAAATAAAGAGCCCAAAACATTTTAAATACTTCTCAAAAAAATATGTTACATTATATAATGTCACAATGATCTCAGAATCATGAGCAGGATCCATGGATTTAGAATTTGGGAAACATTCAAACACCTATAGAATTTTAGTGTATAATCTAGATTCATAGAAAAATATAGTTTGATTTAATGGCAAATATTAATTTTTAGTGGCAACAACCGAAACAACAATGGCAACCAGTCGACTGACACGCACGACGGCGGCGCCACTTACGACACAATGTCGGCCAATGAAAAGAAAAATCTATTGCTTCAGATCTGCGGCGTCGTCTCAGAGCACACGAAGAAGTTATGCACCAGGTATGATGTTTTAAACAATAAAAGACAAGACTCTTGGGGTCTAACCGAAAACACTAGTTTGTGATAAAGCATCTTGCAATCTTGCATTGCATCATTGCATCTTGAATTCAAATATAACTTGTTTGAATTATTTTAATATTGTCAGCACCAAATTCATATCTATACCCAAATCGTCTTACCATGCTTATCAGCGCGGCTTTTATAGTGGCTATGCGTATGCACAATTACAAGCATATTTTTGCATTTAGAAATGATTTATTATAGTGACTAGTGTTCACATTTGTAGCCCCCAACTGAGATATAGGTTTGTTCTAAATATTTATATTTGTTGGCTGTACCTACATCCCACATGGTCATTAAAAAGTAGTAATGACTATGGTATCTTCTATAGTTTGTGATTAGATATATCCTGAAAAAGTAAAAATAGACTGTTGTAAATCAAAAATAGTATTAAAAGTCGTTTTAATCACGCTCAAAAGACAAAATCGTTAAATTTGCGCACCAACCCATCTATTGAATATTTGAATATAAGCTGCAAAGTAAGTTTGAATTCATTCAAAAGCTCGATTGTCCAATACTATACAAAGCCATCGGTAACAACACGTCTCACCATCCATGCTTAGTACTATTGGCATGTTTCTCCACTTTTAGGCACGATTTTAGGCTCTAAAACATAAATCAGTCAAATCTAATCATCCAGTCAAAATCGGTCTTACAAAACTTAAAATTTGCAGATCAACCCGCTGCCCTCAACACACAGAGGAACAAAGGCGGACACTCCGGAACAGTGTTTTAGAACCAACCACCCCTGAATCCCAGACACTACTTGTAGCGGAGGAGGCTGGCTCCCCTCCGGACTCCAGCCCTTCCTCCTCATGCTCCAGTTCCAGTCGAAAGAGGGACAGACACCGAGCTCAGCCGAAGAAAACTAAGCGTGACCGGAACATGTCTCCTAATGGCAGGGATTAGACAGAACTGTAACCGGGATTAGTGTTTGGAAGGGGACAGCAGGCCCGGCGATAAAGGAGGACTACTGGTACAGCTGTACTGGACCCTGGACTTTAGAGGAGTCCATGTAATATGATACGTGAAATACATCTACAATCAATCCCTAAAAATCACATTTGTTGCAAGGATAACACAATTATTAATAATTAGAAGTAATGGACACAACATTTCTGTCTTCAGGCTATTTTTGAAAATCAATACTCCCCAGTATTGAATGAGGATTGTAATATAAGGCCTGTTCTCCATTACCTAGTCCTTTTTTACAAATCCACTCCTAAATATATTAAAGTGGATAAAAATCAAAACTTCCTTTCAAGCCGTTTCCCTGCTAAGATTTATAGAGAATAGAGATTTACGGAATAAACCTAAGGGTAGACTGGCGCATCCGGGCGCGTGTGATGGTTTGTCAATTTGGATCAATGTCGTCATGTATCGCGGATGTCGCAGGACCATATTCCAGGTAGACTGTCTGCTCGATTACCACCTTCCTTCCATAAAAAGAAAAAAACTAATAATTTTACGAGAGGTTCACGCAATTTAACCAGCTTCTCATAAAACATTTTCTATCCCCTCTTAATCACAGTCCTGGGCTCCGGGCTGTGATATAATTGAAAAGTCAATCAAGAACTGTTCAGTCGGGTAGGACCTTTTTTTTTGAAAGGTTAATCATTAACCGTGAAGTCTATTGCTTCCTAAAATTTTAATTGATTATGTAATCCAAATTATGTTATAATATTTGTACTGTCCAGCTAGCAAAATGACATTTATAGAATGCACTGTATCACAAAAGTGATAATAACTATGTAATTTTATGTCATGTGGGGGGGAGAGTGCACGCTGCAATCCAACAGCCGCTGGGCGCGCTCGACTGGCCACGTTACCCCTCTCTCACAGAAGACTACCTTGAAATGTACTGCATTTCCCACTTTATCGTATTTCCCCAATGTACGTACGTGTTTCGGTAGTGAGTGAGATGTGCCAGAGCCCATTCCCATCCCATCCTATCCCTGCCCATTTTCACAACCCTTTCTCCAAATCCATTCCTATATCTCCAAAGGTAGGCAGCGCATCCGGGGGCGTGCCAACATTTGTCATTTTGGACTAATGTTGGCATGTATCGCGGATGTCTATGGGCGACAGTATCCACTTACCATCAGGTGGACTGTATGCTCGTCTGCCGCCTTAGTACATAAAAAAAAAAAAAAAAAAGTGACATTGCAGATGCGCTCGATTGGCCAATGCTTTAGTTGTAATGAATAATTATTTAAATTTTGATTCCGCTTGTTTGTAATTTATATGAAAATGTAAATCCAAACCATGCTATTATATACTACAATGATATTATTATATGTGATTATGAAATTTAATTAGATGAATAAATAGTTCCCTGTGTGGGACATAAAATGTCCGTCTTTTATTTCCTCGTTGAGGATTTGGTCCTTATAATAAAACGAATAAATAAAAGAATAAACCATCATTTATTGACATAGTAACTGTATTGAAATAATTATTTACATAAGTAGTAGGTATATAGATATCACATAAAAAACATCATAAAGAATGTAAAAGCAAAACACTGAATAATTCATAATGGTAAGTACTACATTTTCGTTTCGAAAAGATCTTTGGAATGGGTCTTTCGTATAAAAAGATACATTTTTAAAAATAAGTACTTTAGTCTAAAATCATAATTATTTATTCAAATTCATAGAAAATGTCTTAGAAAACAGTGAAACTGCGATTAGCCTAACAATGGAAACGAAGAAGTTTAGTTATCGGCAAGTAAACATTCAAACAGAATGTCAACAGTCATATAAATATAAACAAGATCTTTAAAAATATTGCTATTATTTGTGCTTACAACGACACCGTGGCTCACATGTACAGTCATCACGTCAGCATATGACTCGTGTGTCATATACTGGACGTGATTGCACATTTGAGACTGCATTTCAAAACGTGGGATTATCGCTCTTTGGCGTGATGCTGGTGTTTTTGAAGATAAAGAAGGCATTATATTTAGGATGTCAAACAAATTGATTAATATGAGGTAGTTAGAAAGGCAAGCGTTCTATGATAGCAACTGGTCTAAAAATAAAACCGTCCGATGTCATCTAAAAAGCATAAAATCTGTTGTTTGTCTATTATATTGTTTGTCTATTATATTGTTTGTCTATTATATTGTTTGTCTATTCTGTAGGATGTCTAAGTACTATATTTCCATGAAAGCAACTCGTCAAGAATCGATAAATATATTATTAAACGAATTGATTTTTAGACCACTTGTGTTTCTGACCACCTCGTGCCAACCTAGACAGATTACATAGAATTCAATTACTTGGTGTCCTTATAATTATGTGTTAATCACGAGTTCGCAGATGGGTTTTAATGTAACATAGGAAGGATGGTTATAATAACGATATCTTATATAATTATTGCTGTGAAAGGAGACCATACCGTTTTAGATCTAAAAACATCGGCATAATACATCATATTTGTACTAAGCACCAACATAATTATTGTCACATGTCTGTGACAAATTTTGGATCGTATGTCAAAAGTAGTGTTCAAAATTCGTCAATAACATAAAATACAGATTTTTTGTAACACATTATAAGCCTTACACATCCTTTTCATTTAGATAATTATTCAATCGTTAAATAAATAACATTTCCAACGTTAATTTGATCTACCATTCCGGAACAAAATATACACAATATCCTTCAACTCCCCTTGACAATAATTTTATTGATACATAATAATAAATAAATATGAAGAAACATAATTTTATATCTCATCGTTGAATCGTTAATCTCCGCTGATTAATAATTCAGAACGGTTAATACATACGAACAATATTTATATATACCATATCACTTGCAGATATACATACATAGATAGATTAGTCGTTTATCGGAGCCGAGACTAGAGACCCAAATATCGTTTTTTTTGTTATACAGAAATATAGTAAACGCGATTGCGGTAGTAACGTTCACAAACGATACAAACATTACCGTGGACATCGCAACTGTCGGAAAATAAAAAAGAAAGTATACTCCTAGACCACATACTTTAATTATAAGAGGCGGGGTACAGGGAAAAATTAAGTTTTTATCGCCCCAATGTATCATTTTAACGCCCTCAGGGTGGCAGCACTGCCATTAGAAACTACACATGTAAGGATTTATATGTTATAAAAAATCGTATTTGTACATCAGATTTTTAAGTATAATTTTATATCATAGCAATGAAACTGTAGCCTGGCTATTAAAATTCCCGCATTAACTTTTAATTAGCCATTTACCGCTTTACTCATAGACGCTATTAAGTATAGTTTTTATTATATAACTTTAAAATTAGTTAGAAAGCGATAAAGAATTTTATATAATAATTAAATTTAGAGTTTATGAGTAAGGTGGTTAATTAATACTTCAAAATAGTAATTTTCACATCCACTAAACAACATTTATAATAATCTATTATATAATAATCAGTATTAGAGGTTTGTGTAATGATAGCATGATGAGAGCGCCCGCGCATTGAAATATGTTTCCTTTTAAAATTCAACGTTATGTCGCCAAGTCAAATACATCAGTGACAGTAGATAACCGTAACGTTTATCTGTAACCGGATGAAAATTTTTAGGATCAACATAATATACGAGTAGGGGACAAATGAATACTTTTCAATCATGAGTAAAAAAAAAATAGACTTTTTATAAAAAAATCTATAACCATTATTGTTACAGCTATTGCTTATTGTTAAAGCTTGTATAGGGTCAAAATAATATCTGTACTACAGTAAAGTTACAGATAATTATGTATAAAAAAAAGATTTCTGCTCCGGAAAAATTGTCATTCGTCCCGTACGCCTGTAAATATTGATGTCGCCGCGACTAGCGACATTGCTTACCCAACGACTCAAAGAAATGTACTGTCCCGTACAATACTGTCCTCAGGAAAAAAGGCACAAGTGTATTTTGATGATACTAGAGGAAAATCCAACATATTTTCTTGAAATTGCCATTAATTTAAAAATCAAAGATAAACTTGAAGTTTTGGATTAAAATAAAGAGAATAAACATTGTTTACTTTCTTGATTTTTATTTTTATATTACTAATGCCTTTTCTTCGTAGGACGGAATATAATGTGGGTTTGTTACCATTGTCCTCACTGACAATCGCCAATCCCCGCCGGTGGACACAACGGGAATTGTACACAATCCCCGCCGGTGGACCCAACGGGAATTGTACACAATCCCCGCCGGTGGACCCAACGGGAATTGTACACAATCCCCGCCGGTGGACACAGCGGGAATTGTACACAATCCCCACCGGTGGACGCAACGGGAATTGTACACAATCCCCGCCGGTGGACGCAACGGGAATTGTACACAATCCCCGCCGGTGGACACAGCGGGAATTGTACACAATCCCCACCGGTGGACGCAACGGGAATTGTACACAATCTCCACAGGTGGACACAACGGGAATTGTACACAAAATTACTACAATTGTCCCCATTGACGCCAGTAAGGACAACGGAAATTAATTTTTTTTGTTTGAATTTTCGTTATCCCCACTACAGATATTACGAAATACGCTGAAGGCCAGAATAAAGAGAACAATTAAATTTTGTAATTTTAGTAAATAACATTGACTCATTTGCTGATTTTTATTTCGACATTAGGTATTTCGTATCAGCAATTCGAACACAAAACTTATGGCCGTTGTCCTCACTCCTGTCAGTACGGTCAACGATAATAATTTTGTTTACAGTTTCCAAACCGTATAGTATAGTGCACATACGCAGTTTTTCCCGTTAAGACAATATTGCATATTTATCGCGTGGCACCCTCAATAACTAATTTAAGTGTCTATTGCATATTGCATGCATTGCATCCGCGTCATGATGCGTTAGCTGTAATTATAATTATCGTAACACTAAACTAGGTCTTGTGGCATGTTGTGTTAATCCACGTTGATAATAGACTCCCGCCCTTGGCCCACGCCGATGTATTTTACTAGAAAAAAAATCGTAATTAAATATATTTACATCTATATATTAACCTGTATTTGTTTATTTCGTTTCATTCGATGGTTCGGCTGAGTTAAAGCTCATTTACACTAAGAGTTCCTCGAACGGTTCGTGCGAGAATATTGTATACGACCAAACTACATGCATTTCTCGCCTATTCTCGCCTACAACTGTTCACGTGATGATAAATACTCGATGATAACAGGTTTGCGTTGCTTCTCCTTGGAAAAAATCCCGACTAGGTCCTTGCCAACCATAGTTGTGTCCTATGGTTGGTGTAACTCGGCTGATCCGTTGAGTAAAATAAAATAGATAAACAAACACGCCGAGTGTGCAGTGTGATTTCCCGATTCACTGCGCCGTTCGTTTATTAGAAAGTGGTTAATTGACAAATGTAATTTTTAATTTTGAATATATGTAGCTTCTTACACTTTTAGAGATTTTTCATCTGAAAAATCATCCTTATAGTTAGGAATATAATAAAAAAGTTCAATTTTACTATTTGCAGTAAAACTTTTCAAAAACTTGGTATACTGTTTCTAAAACTAAATAAAACATTTAAAAACTAAATGTTTCTAAAACAGATCGATAAAGAATTTTTAGTTTTAACACGCTGCATTCGGAATTCGTGTTACCGTGTGGTTTTAGAATAGCACCAGTTTATCTCGTCCTGTTGGTGTCGTGTCGTGGCAACTAAGGGATAACAAAGCAGCTACGACAAACCCTGAGGAACTACACCACTTACCTCCTCTAAAAGAGTGGACTTGCCAACACACTTTTATTTTAAACTAACTTCATGCACTAAACAATGTGCATGAAGAAACCAGTGTCCAGCGGAGAACGAAGGAAATATTGGGCAAGTTACGGTTATTCAGAGGTCAAAATCATCCATTTGTCACTTAACCGCCTTCTAGTTAATAGACGGTAACACTTCCAAATTTAAATTATGATGAGGGAAAACACTTAAAAAAAATGCCATTGAGTATGAAATAATCGGGTGTTCGCGTAATAACTACAAGTATGAAACTAAAGTATAACTAACTGAAGTATGTAACAACTTTATCTATAAAGGAATCTATAAAACGGTAAAATCTATAAAACGGTAAAATCTATAAAACGGTAAAATCTATAAATCGGTAAAATCTATAAATCGGTAAAATCTATAAATCGGTAAAATCTATAAATCGGTAAAATCTATAAGAAAGAAAGTTATAATGTAACAAGAGAGTTTACCACCTAGATAACTTTAAGAGAATGTAACAATTAATCTAAAGTCTGTTCGCGTTAAGAATGCAGTGAGTCTTAAGACAGTAGGCGTCACCTTTTTTACCGATAGTGAAACAGACCTCTAAGCATTTTAAAGGGCACTTGGTTAAAAAAAGGTGTCTTGCGTGCTGCACTGCACTCACTGCATTCTTAACGCGAACCGATAGTGTAAAGCGACTACGTAACTATCTCGTTCTGAGATAACAAATACTGAAATGAAATAATGATAATTTACTAACAGATTTTTTATCAAACTAGATTCAGGTAGTATTGGTATTCAGAAATGGAACACAATTCGAATCGCTCGATCATATAAGATCGATCTCGGCCCACACCCAAGTATTTTACTGAAAATATATTAAAACATGTAGATATGGTTTTGCATATTTGCTTGTAGAATAGAATAAACTGTATTCTTATGATAAGAAGATTAACTAATTGTCCTTTATAACATTTGAGATTTTCGTGTTTTTCACACATATTTGTCTATTTTTTCAATTCTTTTTACATTATAAATAAGTCGAGTAAAATAAATAAAGTAAACATTCGCGTTAAGACCCGAGAGGTTGTAATAGGAGTCCCATTACAACCACATACATAGGGGTTTCGGATCACAATCCACCACACAAGCCCAGTATAGATTGATTTTTTCCTCTCGAGTTTTCGATGATTCCCTTCATGGCCGAACTGAAAAACAAATTATTTTACACAGTGTAATGCTAAAATAAATAATTAATGTACTCACTGGGTATCTCGAGGAAATGCTCGATTGCCTTCACGTAGTGTTTGGCGTTCTCTGGTAACTTGTCGAACTCCCGCACCTCCTCTATATTACACGCCCACCCGGGCAGTGTCATGTATTCAACCTGAAATATACACTAATATTATAAATCCGCAAGTGTGTTTGTCTGTCTGTTACGTCTTCACAACTAAACCATTCATTTGATTGCAATGTAACTCTTGGCAGAGAGGTAACCTGAAGTCTGAAGGACATAGGACTTTTTATCACGGAAAATTGATTTACTAGAGGGACATAATTACTCTTGAAACAAAATTCACGCGAATGAAGCCGCGGGAAAGAGCTAGTATATTACATTTATGTAATACTAGTTTGCAATAACTGATCAATTAATTTTAATTTGCCAGTTAAATGTATTTGTGACCCACAAGAACTGAAAGTTTAAAGGTCAATAGGTAAACGATTAACTATTGGATACATACTTATTTATTGTAAACGAGTAATGAAAAAGTTCACTAAGATTTAAGATTAGCGGATTTTTTTTTTATTTAAATAAAAAATGTACGCTAAAGTATTACGAATAGTGAAAAAAAATTGGAAATCCATTGGAAAAATTAGATTTTCAAACGAACTACTCGCGATGATGATATCGCAATCTATGTAATCCTTTAAAAGGCCTCACTTTACAATCCTTAAACGGGAGGGCCATTTGTACAAATTACCCGTGCAAATATAAATGAAAAATGTTTAGATAAACGTAGTTTCTGTGAACGCTGATCAGCATGCATCGTTTCTATGTGTTGTGACGTCACTTAATGCTCAGTCAATTATACAACTTTGAAAGGTTAATTCGTCATTTTTAAAGATATCGTGAAAATATCACATGATTTTTTTTATAATTTTTCAAACATTTTTGATGTAAGAAATAAAAAAAATTGTAAACATCTGCATTAGACGACGACTAACGGTGGTTATACTTTTATTTGAAACTAGTAATCGTTCACATAATTGACCAGTCAAGTGCGAGTGGGTAATACAATATGGATTAGACTTCATTACCTCAACGTTGCTCAAATCAGTCATTGAGGAAGGAAAGTAATCAATCTTCTTCCCGTTCAACTTGTATCCAATACCGATCTTGATTTCCTGGAGGGTGTCCAGTATATCTAGTTTTGTTAAACACAACCTGCAAATTGGACAAACGTGAGTTTTATGATTTATATTTAAAACATTTAATATCTATACATACTTATATGTAATAAAAAAAAAAATCGTAAGAGCTGTGACTGTACACGAAATATTTTTTAAAAAAAATCGTTGCAGTGTATTCAACGAACGATACAGAACTCAAAACTACCATTTTTAGAATTTTTGTCTGTATGTCTAAACGCGCATCATACAAAAACCACTGTGCAATGGTTAATGAATTTTAATGAAACTCGGCATAGTTATAACGTAGGTGCCAGGTCAACATTTAGTGTAATTTTTATCCAGATCAATTATACAGTTCCCACGGGAATGACTCCGGAGTTAACGCGAACGAAGTCGCCGGCACAACTAGTTATTTCAATACTTTTATAATTAATAATTTATTTATTTGCTAAAACATAGTAAAAATAACGTGGAAAAATTCAACAAGCAGAAAATGTGATGCATCAGTGGATTTAACATAGGATTTTTTTTTAATTTTATTTCTTTGTGAACATGAACCTAGAGTAAAACAGAGATATAACTAACTGAAATTTAAACATGAGACTTATTGCCAATAACGGATTCAACTATAATAAATAAATATTGCCTAATTACACATTGGGGAAACACAATAAAGTAGGAAATGCAGTACATTTCAAGGTCGTCTTCTGATTACATTTCGACTAACGATAATTTCGACTGAAATAACGTAAAGCCTCAAAAATGTCAACTAATTTAAAAATATAAAACGGTCTTAGCCAAAAATAAAATTATGTTGGTGAATGCTGCAAATGTGAATGAATTATGTTACAAGGTATACATACCTACACTAGAAATGAACAATAAATTATGAAAAGAAAGTAACATTAAAGTAGTAAAAACAAGTGAAATCGATTCTACTCTCGATAACGAACAATTTATTTTCAACTTTAGCGTTATTTCAGTGGCACGTTATAAAATAAAGTGTTAGTGTAGTGTGTCGCGACATTTCCAAATGTGAAGATCAAATGTGGGTGTAGTTGATAAACCGGCTCGCAGCTCCCATCCTGGACTGCCCGTCTCTTCGGTCAACTGGTAACCCGTGCCGAAACGTAGAAGAGAAATAAAAGGTAAACAAACACTTTTCAAACCCGAGTTACAATATAAAATGTGCACAAAACGGGAACGTTTAAAAAGTTATATTATATATAAAAAGTTCCATAAATTAAGGACCTTTCTCACCGCACTCTGATAAAGTATCAGGAGGTATCAGAAAGTCAGTGTCAGCTAGATTTAATTGGCAGATAATTGGCACATAAATTATCTATCAGATTTTTAACAGTTACTTTATCAGATATCTTATCAGAAGGTGGTGAGAAAGGGCCTAAATCTAATAAATAATATCTAAAATAACAAATGTGCTTTAGTGAAAGGAACTACATATTTAAAAACAGAAATACATGTGCGTGTGGTCTCTAAAACATATTAAATTAAATACATATCACGTTACTTACGCGGTGTACCCGTTCACCAAAGCAGTATATCTGACCACCACCAAGTCCAACCATCCGCAGCGCCGCACCCGCTTCGTGGTCACGCCGATCTCGTGACCACGCTCTTGTAGCAGTTTGCCCACGTCCTGAGTAAAATAATATTAATTATTTCAATGTATTTAATGGCAACAAATTGTCAGAAAGTCCACCTGGTTGTAAGTAGACAATGTCGCAGGTGGACATGCGCGATAAATGCCAACGCACATGCCTCAGAATATCCTCTCGGTTATTCCAAGGTTGACTGGGAGAAATTCCTTCTAGGAAGAATTCATTATAAGTACAATAAAGAGCGACAACAACAGTCAAAAATGGCAAGCGTTGGCATGCCATCGGATGTGCCGCCTACGTTTGGAGACCCTGGAATAGATTTGGAGAAAGGGTTGAGGAAATAGGAAATACGAAATATAACGGGATGAGGAACTTTCCTTATCTCGGTTACACATGCTTGAGATAGGATGGCATGAAGATAATATATAAGGTGATATGCAGTAACCGATCAATTGTATCTGAAAATATGGATTCATTTCATGGTATCGAATCAAATGACATCACAATTATAGGGTTGTTTTCTTCAACGAAAATATTTTTTTAGTTTTATTAACTATTTCATACAAAGTCGCTAATACAATTTAAAGCCCGAAATCTGCTCATGATTCTAAGTTAATTGACATGAAACGTTATGTATCATCTATACATATAATAAAAACGTTTTTATTATATGTATAGATGATACATAAATGTTACGTAACAGAGCCGTGACATATTGACATAAATGTTTTTGACATAAGTGATTGCAATATAAAGTACAAATGATATAGAACGCGATAAATAAAGTCTATGATATGATATAGTCTGTCCTCAACGCGCATCACCCAAAAACTACTAGACAGAATTTAAACAAACTTGGCATAGTTATAACTTATGACGGGTTAACATTTATAGTAGGGTACAATTTGCCCCGACCAGTTACAGAGTCCCTAAGGGAATCACTCGGTGGCACCGTTAATTCTGTAAAATATAATCAATTTTTGTACTTTGTATTTAGCAAATATGTATGTAAAATTTAGTGAAAAAAATTGCTTATTGGAAGAAATTAATTAAGAATGTATGTATTCTACGCGGGTAGAATACAGTGTACGCGGGGAAGGGGGTCCGTCGCCGACGTGTGCGGTTTCATTCTTGACGACGCCAAGCAAAACGTGTACGGTCGTATTTAAGCAATTATCAGTATTGAGCCGACCTAATGACTCATGACTAAGATTTTGCATCATCGGCGTAAAAAAGGTAGAATTGTTAATGCAGAAGGAGCCAAAGTCATTAATGTGTATACAGTGAACAGAAGAAGAGTCTTGAGGAACGCTCGAGGCAGGAAGTTTATAGTTAGAATCGTAACGCTCGAGTGCCACGGCCTGCGTTATTATAACATCCCTGCGACGGTTAATAACATGCAAGGCAAAGGAAAATATCACCATGTATCCCCAAGATCCAAAGTTGTGTACCAAATAATGTTGTGTGTATGTGTGTGTGTGTGTGTTGTTGTATGTATGTATGTACGAGTGCGAAGGTGTGTGACTCACGTCGTGCAACTCCGCGGGGAAGGGTCCGTCGCCGACGCGTGTGGTGTAAGCCTTGACGACGCCGAGCACGGCGCCGATGACGGCGGGCGGCAGCCCCAGCCCCGTGCACACGCCGCCGATGCTGCAGTTCGACGATGTCACGTACGGGTACGTGCCTGACATACAATATATACATGCAATCATCTCACGGACATTAATAACAAATCTACATATAGTACAGATCCAATACAGGATCGAGGGTGTCTAACGCCGTGGGGAAAAAATCTGCAACGCTACTTTACAAACTGCGTTCTCATATGTCTAAAAAGTAGATCAATTATTTTTTAATAATTGTCATTTTAATGTATATTTTCGACGGATGCTTAGTTTATTTATCAAATGAAAAAATCGTATGAATTATAATATATAAAATCAGATATTCCGCTTGCGACGCGGCGCCCCAACTCTTTATACGGCCCTGGCCCGGTACAAATCGCAATTAGAAAAAAAATCCCCATACCTCAACTAAGGATAAGCAGCTAAATTTAAAACATCAGTTATGAGCCAAATTGATTCAGTAGTCAGAAAAGTATGACAGTGTAAACATATAAAAATTATCCAAAAAAAAAAATTTACATGAATACAGGATCATTTCTCATTTAGTAGCGCGAATTCCAGAAATGAGTCAACGTCAGTAATATCATATAGTAAAATAAAATATTTTTGTTTCACAAAATATCAATATATATATATATATATATATATATATATATATATATATATATCCTGTATTTAAGTAGTATAATATAACGCATGGTTATACAAAGGATGATAGGTAAAAGTGTTATAAAAAAAACAGTTTGCACCAACACAGTTGAGTTGAGATATACGTCAAGAGAAAGCTTCTATTTCCTGGATCTTTGAATGTTAATGTCAAAACCGTGGCCGAACTATGATATAAAAATCGCTTTTATATTCTTATATTAAAAGATCTTGTTGGGTTGGGACCACATCTTTTACATTTTTCCCCATCGTTCTTTATAAACAACGCGCACGGTACACTTGGCGAGGTGACCTTGATCTCACGTGTGGCTACATGTGCACTGCGGAAGCGGTGAGCGGGTAGGTACGTTACCATAAAGTACACATGTACATTACGAATGAAATGAATGGTTCTAAATCTATTAAAATAAAAAGGAAGTTACTCAAATTTGAGCCTAGAAATATTACTTTTTTTTAAAGAAAAATAATGCTGTCATTGAAAATAAATTGTGAGTTCTCATCTAAATATTTGTTTCATTTTACCAACAGGTATAAAGGTAAGTTAAAATAGTTATTTGATAACAATTTAACTAGTAGAAGCGGGGATTTGTAGTTCGATTATACACTGAGATTAGAATTCCTAAGATCATACGTTTATTTTTCAATCTCGGTAACGTAACGAGATTTTCAATCTCGAAAAATATTAAATTTATAAAAAAGTCGCAGAAAAAAAACTGTCCGCTTTAGTGATAGAATTTCTGTGTTGAAGCAGGTATTATTATTTAACGCTGTAAATAAACGATATATAGTTGGATGGGGCTCGTAAAACTCTTAAACTTATCTAAACAGTTTCTAAAACGGGCGGAAAACAGTGGAATGTCTGTTCTCACTGTTTTTATACCAATATGGAAGACAGATAAAGTAAGCGGGGTGAAAAGGGACAGGAATAGGTACATAATTTAGACTAAACAAAACTTACCAAAATCAATGTCCAGCATGGCGGCGTTGGCGCCCTCCACGAGCACCTTTCGTCCCTCTTTGAGCCCTTTATGAAGGTACGACACAGTGTCCCGGACCAAAGGTCGAATTTGTTCGGCATACCCACGATATTTCTCTAGTTCACTCTCCACATCCACTTCTAACGAGGGAAACATACGCTGGTAGCTCTCCACAAGCGTTCGGAACCTGAAATATGTGTGTTCATTGTATTAGCTCAATTACACTTCGAGTATTCCAATGACTTTATCCGAATTCAGGGTCGGATTAAGGAGGGAGCTTGATGGGCTATAGCCCAGGACTCCGCGGTCTAGAGGGTCCCATTGCTAAAACTTCATAGTCGAGCAAAATTTTTAAAACGATTGACCTTGAGAACTTGAGCTCAACTTCGAACCCAAACAAGTGTCCCCGGTTATGTGCTTTTGGAATATTAGTTGGCGTCGAAAAAGTTTGTCCACATTAAAAGGGCCCCGACGCAAACAGCCTTTAATTACTGCCTCACGAGTCTTTAATCCCAGCTGATCACTGCCGCCGGGTTTGGTAGGAAAAGTCTTTTATGGAGATTTAACCTAGCGAAATGATGTAGAGCTCGCCTATTGTGGACAATTTTGTTAATGTAATCCGTCCCTATCTTTAATATATAGTAATTCGGGTTACTTTGCAACTACGCGGCAGACAAATGGACATCCGGTTTTGTGATGTGTTTATCCAAATATAAATTGTATTAGAAATAATAATAAATAAATAAAATATTGTTTACACCAGTCGAGGCCGCATTCCGACAGTGACCAAAGTGTAATCAAACGACAAAGTGTAATCCAACCCTGACCTAATAGTCAGGTTAATCCTTTATGATTTTGACATTGGATACCATGCCAACCCTTAACATTTGTTAATTTTCTTAAGAATAGTTTGATAGCAAATATAGGCCTGGGTAAACATTTATTGCGGATGTTTATGGGGATATTATCCACTTACCACCACCAGACTGCTTATCTCTCACCTTGTCATAGAAAAATACATTTCGCCCCAACTCACTTATTCTCAAACGTTTTGAAATCTCCCAGCAAGTCTCCAATTCGGACTCCATTGCGACTAGCTTTCGACGAGTAAGTTGGACCGATGCCTTTCTTCGTCGTTCCCAATGAATTCTTGCCCTTTTCTGCCTCTTGGAAGCCATCAACCTAGAAAATCAACCATGTGGAGTGTTAAAACCCCTTATGTCCGACGGCAGGACGTTATAGAATGATCTAAGTATACATATAATAAAATGGTAACATAGCCGCGTCTGATCGCTTTTCAGCGACTCGCGATCCCGCGGTACCCTCCCAAAGCGACGTCCTAAGCCGAGGTCCGTTCCTTCTGCCGGTCTAACAGCGTGGGAGCCTCGCCTTGACCTTAGCCTCGTTGTCTCGCACACAGTTTGCTCCTGGCTGAGCGCCTTCTGTGCTGGCCCTAAACCATACATGTCCGGTGACTCTTGAAAGTCCATGAGGGCCACAAGAACTTAGCCATTCAGAATAAAAAAAGCCGTGTCTGATAAAATAATTTATCACAAAAATGATTGCAATATAAAGCGCGAATAATACAGAGACAAAAACAGGATTTTTTATTTTGTCTATCTATCTGAACACACACCATGCAAAGAATATATTGGAGTAAGCCTACCAATTAGAGACGAATTCATTAATTGTGAATTCCAAGTGAAACATGCAGTGTGTTACGAACAAAGTTCATTATCGCAGTATAAATTCCATGAAATCATAATTACATGAAAACGATGAACGATCTATTGTCATTATTTAAACCTTGCACTGTTTCTGACAATATGTCCTTTTGTAGTACAATCGTTGGCAATGTACGTTAGCAAAGTTGCATGTTTATATAATAAGTACATATATATGAGTAATACGTAGAAATCTATAAGTAATTCTCTGATTTACAATGTATTATCAGCTTCAGATACAGGAGGAGAGGTGCGGCGCACAATCTTATCGTTGGCCAGCACTGTGCGTGTTTCTGTAGTGAGTGAAATATGTCAGAGCTCATTCCCACCCTATTCTTTACTATCCCTCTCCATTCTCACTATCCTCTAACGAAAGTCTATGCCTAAATCTCCAAAGGTAGGCAGCAAATCCGGAGGCGAACGTCGTCCTAATACGTTTGTCATCCTGAACAGATGTTGGCATGTATCGCGGATGTCTATGGGCTGCAGTATCCACTTACCATCAGCTGCATCCATAAGCTCGTCTGCAGTCATTTTTCTATAAAAAAAAAACTCATCGCTTGCATTCGTACAAATCCATAAGAGCAGTATTGTCGTCGGACATCAGCGATAGGTATCGCTATCGCCGCCTTTAAGCGACCACTTTCAAAGTACTGGTCGGGGATCGCCGTGTGTCCGACGCCCAGGTGGCAATATTAGTTTACGGTTCAAACACTTTTGAAAAACTGATTTGCGTTACCTGTTGGTGTATGTCGAAGACCAGGTGCGCTCGGTCCGAGATGATGAGCCGGCTCTGCCAGTCCATCATTCCTTTTAATTCGTTTTTTGATAGCTCCTCGAATAGGCCAGGCAAATGAATGACCACGCCGTTGCCTGTAATAGTAAAGTATTTTTCTTAATAATTAGGAATATAAATATCGTGTTAATTAAACATATATACAGGTCTCCATAAAGTACTTATCATCTTTTTAATTTTAAGGGGTAGCCTAGAATCAACATCTGAATATGTTCATAACGCAATACGCATACGAATTAAAATCTCTCAAAATTATCTATACTAATATTACATAAAGATAGTTTTTTTATTGTTATATAAGAGGTTAAATCAGACTCTGAAATTTTAAGCCAATGCAGATAGGCCATAGGCAAATAAAAGAGTACTGATAGATTTACGAGGTTACTATTCTCGATTCTCATTCGTAAAATCGTGAGTTCAAAGGCGGGCCCGTACAACTGAGATCCTACGTACGTACGTACGTAATCTTTAAATTATCTCTAGCGTAGCGGTAAAGGGAAACATCGTAAGGAAACCAGCATGGCCGAGAATTAATTAAAGCACCTATCCACACTGGGCCGCGTGGTGGCTTACTGGCGGAAACCTCCCAGCAGTGTTGATACCGGATTTATATTTTCAAAACCTGGGCTGACTAGTGAAAAATTGCTGGATATCTTGCAACACATTGTATGTTACATAAATAAAACAACATATCATTTTAATATAGTACTTTTTATTATTTTTCGTGCATTTCTAAATCTTTATACGACGAAATCGTACTCATTCTACGGATTGTGAGAATGCTTTTTTGAAGCTCAAAATCGTAAAGGCCGCACGGCTACAAGAAAGCCGTGCGGCCCGGCCTCGCTTGACTTCCATTTCTAGGTCAGTTCTTAGGAGACGTCCACATTGTCGAGTGTCACAATGTACGATGATGAAAACGCATTTTTGGCTTCGGCAGTATTTATTATAATAAAAACTTAAAAGATTGCGAATCATCCCATCGATTACATCTTTGCTAACTTTAAAATAATCGGCTATTTCCACCAGAGCATTGTGCCTTTTGTTTGGGTTTTTATAATCACTAATCCGGCAGTCGCCATAACACCGGGCACTGCCAATATAACTCAATTAACATTAAAACTTTCTTGTCTGTCCACTCCATCGCGTTGCATGTGAGAACAAAGAACGGCCATGCACGACTGGCGCGACCGCAGCGGTCGTACGGCTCTATGCACACGGCTTCCTTTGAAGTGGACCGACAATCGGCGGCTGGCGCGAGGCCGGCCGCGCGGCTCAGCCATGAATCACGCACGCATTCACGTCGAGACTTGAGCGTACGGCCGAGTCTTGGCAGGCAGCGCGGCCCCTATGGGGACGTGCCTTTACAGATTATTTTCATAACGAAGTAGGTACACAAAGGTTTGCCTAATGAAGTAAAAAGTACCTTATGAGCTGGTAAATAAAGTAATACAATCGCATAAAATACTTCTACAAAAATACATTATTCGGGGATCTCCCTGTAAGAGGAAATGCACTGGCAACGTGACGCTAGTGCACTCTATTTTTATAGGTTGATATCGAATAGAAGGTTTTCAATTTGAGTGTACAATTTGTAAAATTGAAGCGTCACAAGTTTAATTGTCATTAGAGCTTTGCTTTCTTTTCTGAGTAGCATTTCAGAAATAACGCTTGAGGATTGGCTAATCGATATCGGCTAATCAGTTATTACACGAAAATATTGGCCATCGGCTAATCCGGAAACAGCCGACGCGTCATCAACGTCTATGAATTACTGTACCTCTAATTGCACACTTTATTGCATAGAGGTATTAGACGAGAATGACGCGTCCGGCTGTTTCCGGATTAGCCGATGGGCAATGTTTTCGTAATGTATCTTGTGTACGTACTGCCTTTTAACGTTACATTTTAATGTAACGAAAGGAAAGTCCTAAACAAACATTTACATCAGAAATATATATTAATTGTTTAAAAAAAAAAAATGAAGTTTTAACTGTTAGTTTGTATTTTCTGATAGGACGTGACCCGACCCCCCCCCCCCCCGTCTCCAGAATTCGTTTGATCCACTACTTACGGGAGACCCTGTATATCAGCGAACCCTGGAATAAAGTAGT
Organism: Sesia bembeciformis; assembly: GCA_943735995.1. NCBI lineage: Eukaryota > Metazoa > Arthropoda > Insecta > Lepidoptera > Sesiidae > Sesia > Sesia bembeciformis. Next base: position 3,536,624 of record OX031042.1, read on the forward strand.
CTAGAAAATGAAAGTTGAGACTGGAAAGCGCCGAAAATTAAAAAAAATAATAGATTATCACAATAAATAATTTTAATATTTGAATTCAATTATAAAATTAGCTTTTAATTGAATTGAAGTATCAAAATTATTTTTCCTACAATTTTTAGTTATAATCATTTTTTTTTTTTATTTGCCGCGCTTTTCCAGTCTCAGCTTTCATTTGCCATACTCTAATTTGGACAAGTAACTGCTTTTTATTTGTATGAAATTTAGTTGTGTAATATGTAATGTGGGTACAATACTTTTATATACATAGGTATTCCTAGATATTTAAGCGTTAACAAACATAAATAAACAGATTGTAATGATAGGAGGGCTTATCGTTGTGATGGTACTATTGACGTATAATAAAATTCATATCTAACACATTACGAGAAGGGATAATGGCCAGACAAAAAACGTACGGTTTATACAGTCCATCCGGTGGTAAGTGGATAATGTCATCCATGAACGTCCACGGTACATGTCAACTTTAGTCCACAATGACAAACAGCACGCCCCCCGGAAACACTGCTTGCTTTTGAAGATGTAGGAATGGATTTAGAGGAAGGGTTGGGAAAATGAGGAGGGCTAGGATGGGCTGGGAATGGGCCCTGGCATGTCACTCACTACTAGTCACTACCGAAACACGAAAGGACGATGCATTACATTTCTAGGTAGTCTTCTGTGAGAGAGGGGTAACAGGCAAAATTCCCTATAATAAAAGAATGTAGAGAAGCTACTGAAGTATTATGTAGTACTTACTACTTTTAAGCAACCTAAGTATGTACTGAGTACCTGTCAAGCAATCTCTGAAAGTTAGTTCGAGTTTAATTAAATAGGTAGGTATTTATAATTGTATAATACTACTTTCAAAAATAGATTCAAAATTTTCCTCAACTTTTAAGTATTTATAATAAAACAAATTACTGCAGATTCTGGGAGGTCTTCAAAGTTTAAGTTTCAGAGATGCGCACAATTGGAAGGGACTTGATGGTCTTGGCAAATATAGCTGTTTGTTACGTTGATAATGAACAAAGTTTGTCCGTTAATGTCAACGAGCGAAGTCGGCGACTACTGCGGAGCCGAGGACTAGGCTCTATAGTCGAAATCTTTAGATTTTATTTCGCGAATGGTAAACCAAGAATCCAGCAATAAAACAAATGCAGTTCAAAAATCTGAATGTAATTTTCTTGAAGAATATTTCTGATGTTGTTGTAACCCTTTATCTATATTTATGTAATTAACAAATACTGAATTCACCTTCTGAGTAAAGCTTCTTAGTAAAACCTTTTTCACCAAACCAATGGTACATGGTGTGATGAGAAAAGAAATGGGTGGAATGGTCCCTCATTTCTAAAAGATTAAAAACCACTGATCTAAAGAGTCAAATATATCTTTTTGGCGGGTACCCGAGAAGTGAAGTTGAGTTTGATTAATTGTAAAAAATAATGTATTGTGCGTTTTGTGGTTTGATAGTGATAGTTTATTAAACTTCAAGGTGTTTTTTGTGCGTAATGTTTGTGATAATCAATAAGAGCACAGGGACTGCGTTTTTCGTGTGCTTCCAAAGCGTCCTCTTCCTTCCTCAGTAAACCTACTATCATTTTACTGAGCGATCGACTGCTGACTTACTTCGACGGGACTGGAGATTGACAGGATACATTTTAGACTTTGAAATTATTAATTACGAAAACTTGACACTGGCAGATTGTAATAATTGCATCATTGCCATATATGAAAAGGAAAAAAAAAGAGTTAAATATGCTATCGGTGGTGTGGCAATGGAATGTGAAACAGACCAATGGGTTAACAATAGGTATGTTCCGTATATTCTCACGTTTATGGTTTTATTTAATCGTAATATCGTCATTTGCTATAAACAGATCCAGCTCCTGTATTACAATGCGAATTAGCATGACCTTCAGTAAATTAACCGTTTGCAAGGTAAAAGTTTCAAATATCATTACCGTACCTGGCATGGCTCAGCACAATATTTTCGTTTGCAAAATAAAAAAATATTGTACTGTTCTTTTCAACGTTTACCGGCATTAGCATATCGGTTTGATTGCACGACATCAGAATTGTTAAATGAAATTGAAGAATAATCGTTTTAATGTTGAAAGACTATTAATGCTTAATACTCAAGGTTTTATTAGTTGAAATAAGGTTGTAACAAAGCAGAAACTAATTATATAATTGTGACAATTTTTGACAAAAGAAACCTTATTCTCAGTTATAAAAAACCAAGGAAACATGATTTTTTATATAAAAAGAAGGCATCAGATGAAAAGACAATCCAGCTGCTGATAATTGGATACTGTAGCCCATGGGCATCCGCGGTACATGCCAACATCGGTACAGAATGACAAACTTTCTTACACAGCCTGCCTTTGGGGAATTTAAGAATGGATTTGGAGAAAGAGAAGAAAATCGGGAGGGATAGGAAGGGATGGAGATGGGCTCTAACATATCATTGCCGAAACACGTTTTATATTATGGTACTCATATGTCGATAATATGGTTGACAAGGAGTTAACGTTGAATTTATCTGTACTATAGGTATCCCCCCGGCCAGGTGGACTGACGACTTGAAGGAAGTCGCCGGTAGTGGGTGGATGAGAAGAGTGGAAGATACTTTTAAAGACAATTTTTGTACGTCCGTGGATGACTTCCAAAGTAAGGCAAATCTGGATAAATGTGAGCGCTTTCGCTCACATTTATCCAGATTTTATTTTATTTATTTTTTAGGATTATTTTATTTATTTTATTTATCCGCATTGTTGGGCAGCCAGCCCAGCAATGCGTTAACTGATACAACTTGACAACTACGTGGGTGACACTGAAAGTTATTAAAATCTTAAGAATGAAAACAGAAGTCAAGCAGCTATTCACATACCAGTTCGCAGTTACTGTTCTTTTATTTTCTATAGTTATAGGAGCAAAGTGGTCCGATCTGCCAAAGGAGGCAATCGACTTTTTTCATCACTCCGTCCTTTCTTCACGTTGGTCGGCAAATCTTCGAAGGGAAAGACCCACTGCGTAGACTTTCTCTTAGTTTCAGGCTCATAGCAGTAGATCTAGCTTTCATCACTTGTTACTACATATATCAAAAACAGCATTTGATTGACCACTGTCGAATTTTTCAAACATTTGGAGACACCATTCCATTCCCGTAATGAATAATGATGCACGTATCTGCTGATATGTCGTTGGTCTGCTTCAATCATGAGCCGGACAGTTTTGATGTTTTCCTCCGTCACCGCCGTCGCACGACGCCCTCCTCTAACATCACGAGGTGTGTACGACCACGTTTAAATTCACTGAACCAGTTATTAAACAGTGGCACTGGATGGGGCTTCATCACTAGATGCTAATTCGTCTTTCATAACTTTGTTTCTGGTGTAGACCGCAAAGTAAGTCATAAAAAATAATTGAACGAAAATGTTCTCTTGTTCATTTTTCCGCAACAATTAATTCTCAAATTATCGCCAGAAATAAAAAACAAATGACAGCTTTGAAAACTTCATGGCGCATGACAAGCAGTTCCACTTTTAAAATTAGAATATTTTTTTCTATCTATCGCATTGTACAGTAGCCAGTGCTAAGAACTTTTAGTTTGACCTATCGTATTTCTCTCGCATCAAAAGAAAAGCCCAAAAACGGAATGGAATCATGGATTCTTAGAATTCTAACTCCTAATATTTCCTCAGATCTTGATATCTTCTCCAGGTATATGAGTATAAAGGATGTCTAGCGGTTTATACGCACTAACCTAGGGAACTTTTGGGCGGATTAATTTTTGATGTTGTATATAGGTATTGATGCTTATCCCAAAAAGCATTAGTGCATTCTTTATTAGTCGGTCGTAAGATTTCATAATACAAGATGATAAGAAAAGCTATTTCATACGAAGAGTTCTAACCCCAAATAAACCGTAAAAGAGGTAGCGGACTCGCGGATCTGGTAAAAGACAGTTCAATAGGAAAAAGTACCCGCCTCCGTATACGATGTTTTAAGGCCAATACGGTCAAAGTCGTAGGAAAACAACTAGTTGGTAATATTTTTTTGTCGACACATGGGTGTTCTTTAATAATCAAAATTCCTTACAGGGCTAAAATATTCCGAAACCTATGTATGCACTCATGTTTCAGTCTAAACCAGTTATTCGCAAAGTGGTCGATTTGAACTTTCTAGAGGACGATAGTTTCAATAAAAAAAATTGGGAGGTCGACGACAGGTAAAAATAAACCCTCTTACCACTGCTGCTATTCGTTTGTTAGTTCAAAATATCTGTTTCCAATAGGTATCTAAATCAGAAGTTATAGATATTTTATAAGTACATTTGTAAACCGCAAAAAGAGTCACACGTAAGAATCCTTAAAATAACACGTAACACAAATATGTCTGTGCATTGTCTCATCGAACGTAGCAAAGCAAGTGGTGCGGGCGTGGAAGACTCGCACGTGTGGACTTGCTAACGTGTTGCTTGTCACTTTGAGTATGTAAAGTAAATTACTGGGTCAGCGGTTTTAATAGTTTTTGGTCTGCGAGCGAAAAACTTTGGGAACCCCTGGTTTAGACATTAACGTCGTTGGGTCAATGGACTTCCGATAATAGTGATCTCTGTACTTTCGTCTACAAATCGTGTCAATTTCCCGATAAATATATCTGCTAGAATTAACGTCCACATTCAACCTCAATATTCGATAACGTATCGGAAACAAAATACTAGTATTATCAATGCTATTAGCACGCGGACGGTAACATAATCAATGTGTAACACTTATGTAAAAGTGTGATATGGGCTATTAAATGTAATAATTAGCACTGTCTAAACTCACACATATAGAAGTTTCTTAGATTGTTTTTCGCTTCATTTAGATCGAGAACTATGTAGAATGCATAAAGTGGCCATAATAAAAAATATTCCAAAGTACTTATGGATACTAACAGTTTCTAGCCTCTGTGTGCTGGTTCTCTTACCTGTTTACTAAGTACAATGAATATGAAACGAACGAATGAAGACGGAAGTGAGATGGATCTCGTAAAGATATTAGATGTACAAGTAACTCCAAAATTACACATCGTAAAACATCGCTCATACTATTACATATGTCGTCTGTATTCGAAGGATTCGTTTACCACAGTCATATTTAGATCTTAGGGCAGATTGACCTGTACACTTCAGAATGCTGACTGCATATCGATTACTTTCGTTCTTCAGCGAATCGGATCTTATTCCGCAAAGAAACTCCGAGCATAGCTCTCTCCGTGGGCTGCGGAGCCACTTTGAACTTATGGAGCAGGCCTACCGTCAAGTCTATGTTTCAGCACTGTACGTAAATATAGAAGATAATGGTGCATCAAATACCAAAATACTTTTTATGCATACTCAAGGTCTCCGTGAACGTCAGATGTTTACCCTTTCATTCCTGCAAAAATCACCAGATATTTTCCCTTACCTATAACTGACACACATTTCTGGTTGATTATGCCGCTGGGTAGCAGGTGGAAATCAAACTCCTTGCCGTCCACGACGACCGTATGACCAGCGTTGTTGCCACCCTGGATAAAAAAAAATACTGTTATTATTTTATTATGGATTTTTTTATGGACGAAGTCGGCAGACGAACTTACAGCCCACCTAATACAAGTGAATACTGTAGCCCGTGGACATCTGCGATACATGCCACCATTAGTCCAAAATGACAAACGTTGGCACGCCCCCGGATTCGCTGGCTACGTTTAGAGATATAAGAATGGATTTGGAGAAAGGGTTGAGAAAATGGGGAAGAATGGGATGGGAATAGACTCTGGCGTATCTCACTCACTAGGTACCGAAACACGGTATGTACATTGGGGAAATAGGGAAATGCAATATTTCAAGGGTCTTCTGTGATTGGAGATGATGTAAGAACGCTGTGTATTTTGCAAGATCCTTACTTGTAATCAAGATAGATAACACTAGTTAACGCACGGTGAGTCACGTGGCTAAACGTGGTAAAACTAAAAACGAGATGGATGAATGTTTTATCTTCACATTTTACTGTGTGAGTCATATTTTATTTCAATTGTATTTTTCTGATTATAGCAAGGCTCGCCACTATAGTCAAATCTTCAGCTCTCCCTCATCCAGCTACTAACGACCATTTTTTTAAGTCTCCATTGAAGGACTCGTATACATCATCGTTTGGCCTGCGCCAGATATGACCTACCCCTGGTCCCCCTGACACCCATTTCAATAAACATCAGACAATTGAAAAAAACCTATAAAGAAAAAACGCCGAAGGCAGGCATACATTGGAAAGGTAGAAATATGTTCGGATAAAGGTTGTAGAACATCGTGAGCTCTAGATAGCTAAAAGAAGGCAAAGGAGTAATAGAGCTGTCATATACAAATCAACAGACAATGAAACTGTAACGGTTCTTAGCTACGGAATCTATTAATAACGCATGCTTTATCGCGAATCTCCAGACACATGAATAGGTAAAGTCCCGACCAAAGTAGTTACAGGCAAGTGACAGTGGAATAAACAAGGTTCCATCACACTATAGTAGGTACTCGTAAAAGGAATTTAGAATTGTATAGTTCCACTGTACACTATCGTAACAGTACGCCGCCGTTTTTATATATATATATAATAGATGGCAGACGAGCGGGCGGGCCACATGATGATAAGTGGTCACTGCCGCCCATGGACACCTGCAACACCAGAGGGGTTGCAAATGCGCTGGCGACCTTGCAGAATCCTTTTCACAGCTCTCTTAAAGAGCCCCATATCGTAGCGTAACGGAAATACCTCAGCTGGTCAGTTCGTTCCACAACTTTCGGGTTCGCGGTAAAAAGTGATTATTTGCCCGCACTGTACCCAGCGACTTTGTGTCAAAGAAGTGGAGATGAACAGCACGACGATGACGAGCGGTGCGGTGGTAAAAACCCGAAGATGGCATCAAATTGAATAGCTCTTCAGAACATTCCCCATTATAAAGGGGGGTGGACAACGCAGAGATGCAACATCTCTCCGGATGTTGAGCGATTCTAAACCACCTGTAAGAGTGGGATCGACGACAATTCTGACAGCACGTCGTTGGACGGAGTCAAAGGGGTCCAGCTGGTATTTCACTGTATCAACCCAGAGGTGTGAGCAGTACTCCATGTAGGGTCTAACTTGAGCTTTATAAAACGACAAGCGTTGCCCTGGAGTGAAGTACTGCTTCGCCCTCTTCAGCACACGTACGAGCTTTTTACTGGCAAGATTTATCTTGCTCTCCACATAACTCCGAAACTCGACTTGACTAGAAATATCGACGAAAACGACCCCAGATCTCTCAAAGATCTTGAGAGGAATGGTCTGAAATCGAGATGCCAGGATAAATGTAGCTTTCTTAGCGGTGAATGCACAGATTTGTGTCTTGCTGGCGTTAAATTGGACCAAGTTAAGTTTACTCCAATTGGAGAGTCGGTTAAAGGTTTTCTCGATTTCGGACACAAATTTTACGCGACTCTCTTCCACCTAAAGTATACTAAAAGATCGCCAGCCGAGCGATTATGACGGAATCCGTACGAGCGATCGCTACTCAGCTAGCGATCCTCTAGCTGCTCGAGGAGTTGTGCGTTAATGACACATTCCATCGCCTTGGAGAGGAGGTAATGGCTATTGGCCTGTAATTGACTAGGACGGAACAATCGCCTTTTTTAGGCAACGGGTGTACGCCGTTTGATCATTTGTCTACTGCCAGGGAAAATCCACGGCAACAAAACACGGCAAATTTCAGTTAAACGGAACGTAGATAACGAACGTCTGCAGATAGATAAATAAACATAATAGGTATGTTTGATGAAACGTTGCACAATTTGAAGAATACCTACTTTGTTTACTAAAGCCGCGTATTGTATGTATACTCTACTTTTAAATGAATTTGGGGCGGGTTTATATATAATGTATAAAGCCGCAATGTAAAGGGCATTCCTTTCTTTGTGATTAAAAGGGTAATTTGGCAGCATAACCTGAAACGATATCATGCCTAATTTTTTTTTCCACTTTTCGAGCTAGTTTTTTTTTTATATAAAACCGGTGGCAGATGGCCGGGCGGGCGGCCCACGAGATACTAATTATTATTTTACTAGCCGTGGCAGACTTCGTTTGTGTGAACTTTAGTGATTCCCATATATTTCTGTTTCAATAAATTTTGTTCAGTGGTTTTTGTGTGATACGCGTTCAAACAGACAATTGATGTTTTGAGCTCTCATCATTCGTACTTTATATTACAATCACATTTTCCGAAAAATATATGTATGTACTCATATAGATTATTATAGCTCGGTTATTTTGTTCGATAACAATTTCGACCCGGCAATAAATAACCCTATAGTACAGCGAGACATGGCGCTTAATCTATCTTTTATTTTTTATAGAATAGGTAGATTGAGCAGACAGCCTGATGTAAGCAATCACTTTCGCCCATACTCCGCATCATATATAAACTCCGGCCAAGAATGGCCAATGCCACTTAGCTTTTGGGTTCATATGAAACTTAGGGAAGATGTAAAAGGTTGGAAGGGGTATATGAAACGATGAGGCCCCCAAGCACGGTAAGAAGAAAAGGAAAGAAAGGGCCAAAAACATTCTTATTCACCAACGGAAACACGACAACGTTCGAGGAGTATTTTAAAACGTGGACCCATTTGATTTTGCAATTCTTGATAGTTACGTATGTATAATAAATAATTAGATTTACAAGTTTCTCATAAGAAATACAGTGGATACATGGACATGACGAATAATGCTTTATTATAAGCAATTATAGAAGAGACCTTGAATTTAAAAACTTATCAAGACACAATGGATTTCACCAACCCAATTTGTTTGCAACACTATTCCTAAACAAATTGTTGCAACATGTTATTGCATTATTAGCATTATTACAAAATGATATAACCATTACTGTGATTTCTTATCTGATAGGTCTAGTTATTTTTTAATAGGTATTTATGGGTTCATAGTCCTTGGGGATACATTGGTAAATATATCACAAAACTTTTACAAACTTGCTTAGATAAAGTCACAATTTTATCTGACCAAAAGTTAAACCTTATTATTGTATTGACTTAATTGACCGTGGTTTAAAATTTAGATTTTGTTGCTTCAGAATTCTGTTTAATTAGGTTTACCAACTAACGTACATACGGAAACACTGAATTACAACCATATAGTGACGTATATTGTATGTCTTTCACAAAACATATTAATAGGCCAGAGATAGGAAGCCCCAAATTCAACACAATCTAACAATATAATGCTTTGAGAGAAAAAAATACACATTATAAGCTGTTAGTTTACTGTCTTGTCTAATTATAATAAATGTGAATTTAAATTTAACGTAGCTTTTTATGTAATTATTATATCGTTGCATTCCATCCTCTATAATACACCATATAATTTAAGAAAAAGTATACTATTAGGTTAACTTATGTAGAACATCAAACAATCTTTTTCTTTTGCTGATATGAATAACAAGATTTTTATTTTCAAATTTACAATTCTATCTAACAAAATATATATCAATATCACTAAAATTTTCATTAAAATTCACTCACTAATTCAATTCACTAAAATTATAAGTTGCAACAATTGATGAAAGTGGAATATGTCTCCCGTAATTATATTTGTTTGGTTTAATTAAGAATAGACAATAACTTTGTACAGGAGCAGAGGTTCTAAGTGCAATTAAATATAAACCGTTTTCTCATATATATTTTTTTCATTTTCCTTTTTTAGCATTACCTTTTTCTCAACCTTTTTAGTGTCGCGACCCCCTGAAAAGGGTCAAAAATAAATAACCTCATGACCCCCTTACTAATAATTAGGAACTATTTTATTTTTCAGTTTAACATTAATCATTAATTAACTGACAGTTTTTCTCATACATGGCGACGCCCAGATTGAGAAACGATGCCTTACATTTTGTGATAGCCCCTCTCTTACAAAAAATATAAAATACTAGCTGTGCCCGGCCACGCGTTACTGTGGTTGCCCAACAGATAGCGCTTACACTGTTTTTACCTGTTACATGTGATAGGTATATAAAAACGCGCATATTCGAATGCAACATTGTGTCAAAATTTCAAAGCAATCGGTGAAAAACTTTCGGAGATTTAAGATAAACCCTATATGAAATAAATGATTGAAAAATCAATATTTCTTAAGAATGAATGTACATTTTCATCTACTGTGTGGTGTCAGCCGGCTACAGAATAGCAACACCTCATCTCTTCCAGTGGGTGTGATAAAAGGCAACTAAGGGATAACAAAGCGGCTACCACAAGCCCTGAGCAACTACCTCACCTCTAAAAGAGTAAACTCGCCAACCTGCTCGGCCAGTATGGGTTTTAAAGGCCATACATCCCTCATGCACAAGGCAATCTGCATACAATGCAATCAGTCCTTTCAGTATCCACTACTGGAAATGGCCCTCCTCATGTAAATTGTGCATGAGGGATGTATGGCCTTGTATGGCCACAAATTTAAAAATGAATGAATCAAATGGGCAACAGTATCCAATTACCACTAGGTGGACTATATGCTCCTCTACCGCCTTGTTACTATAAAAAAAACATTTTTTGTACACAGTAAAAATGTTAACTAAATTATTGTTTTAAAAAGTATTTTACAATCTGCATTATCTAACAATGTGATGAGTTTTAAAATGTTTATTAATTATACTAAATTAATTAATTAAATTATTGTATATTAATTATATAAATAAAATCATTAGACACATTAATGAAAATGCATATTACACAAAGATACATTAATGAAAGAATTGGTAATCTTTGTTCAGTAAGTAGCCAACAATTCCAATGAATAAAACAGAACTGATTGACTATGTAATTAACACACATGATATCATCATAAGCGGTCTCATGTGGTGTAAAGTGGATGGGATGATACATCTGTAAAAGACAATTATCTGAATTTACCTACAATGATGTAATATGAATAACTAACTGGTTCTATTGGGTACTATGCTAAATGCAACTTGTTTAAAAATTCAAACTGTGTGTTATAAATGCCTTATTCACCTTTATGGAATACCAGTTTGCCTGTGAATTCATTCCCATGGTTTACAAGAATAGCAGACTATGTGATAATCTGGATTACAATCCACCTATTTGCCAGGTTTCAACTAAATCTGTTCAGCTGTTTCAATGTAATTGAGTAACAAACATCCAGGCTTTTTTTTTTTATGTATGAAGGCAGCAGACGAGCATACAGTCCACCTGATGGTAAGTAGATACTGTCGCCCATAGACATCCGCGATACATGCCAACATTAGTTCAAAATGAGAAACGTTGGCATGCCCCCGGATGCGCTGCCTACCTTTGAAGATATAGGAATGGATTTGGAAAAAGGGTTGAGAAAATGGGGAGGGATAGGATGGGATTGGAATAGGCTCTGGCACATCTCACTCACTACCGAACAAGTAATGTACATTGGGGAAATACGATAAAATGGGAAATGTAGTACATTTCAAGGTAGTCTTCTGTGAGAGAGGAGTAACGTGGCCAGTCGAGCGCGCCCAGCGGCTGTTGGATTGCAGCGTGCACTCTCCCATTAGTATTAGTAATATTAGTGCATTTATAATATTAGTGGGATTCATTTTAGACATGTTATCTATTATTTTATCCATTATCTCCTGTTGATATCTCTATTATCATCTGTTACACAAAAACGAATTAAGTAAAAATTTAATTCAGATCAGCACTTGAAATCATTCAATCTTGATTGATCAAAAGATCAATCTGGTGGTCCATCAACAGCATAACCGTGACAATAAATGTCCCAGACCTTGGCAGGAATCCACAATTAGCGTTCGAGCATTGACAAGGTCTATTTACGTAGCTACAGCGTTTACCGCCGCTATATAAACTTCTCATCATGTGATCACGATACAAACTTGAAACTTATAATATAAATTGTAAAAAAATCGTAAATATTATTAGATTACGTAATACATTTGGGCTGAGACGGATTTACGCAATACAACCAACCGTTCCCGCCAGAAGAGTTGGCACATCTCGTGATTCCGTACAAAAACATTGTACATATTTATGAAATGTTTTCAAACACGATTTGGCGCGTCGCCAATAGTAAAAGTTTTTTTACAAGAATCTCGAAACAATAAAATTAAAGCTATAGATTTACATGAAAATCCAATTAAATCAATGACTCCTCAAATACTAATCATAACCTCAAAATCGAGTGTAAACTTTATTTAAATAATTATATTATTATACCATCATATTATTTCTATATCTATAGATATACTTGTAGTCAAATTAGAATAAAAGTTATGTGTAAAATGTGAAAATCTAACCTGGCAGCGGCACACAATGTCAGAGTCCACAGCTAATAAATCTACGAGTTTTCCCTTCCCTTCATCACCCCACTGAGCACCCAACACTACAGTCACTTTATTTTTGTTTGCCATTTTATGTTTTTTGCATGGACACTGGCATATCTCACCGTTAAATTCGGTGTGTTTCGTTAAAGACATTTTTGGAAAGTTCGAAATTTTATAGACAAGAGCGAAATATGCGCGCGCAGAATGCGCTGAACGATTGCAAGCAAACAGATTTTTAGCATACCATAATAAAAAATGAAAACTTCCACAATAATACCCCAATAGTTAAAATTATTATTATTTCAACAAATACAATTTTACACATTTTTTGAATTACATGGCTAATTCAAAAAATGTGTAAAATTGTAACCATGTGTAACCATTGCAATTCACAATGTAGAGCTTTTGAGCTTTAAAAGTAATTATCATCCAAATAAAGGGGGTTAAACGTATTCCGTATAATATTTACCATATTTTTATTTAATTATAATTCAAATCAAGGAATAACATTTTTTTCTGATAACCTAAATTTTTGCTACAATGTGGAGGTATGATTATAGAACTGAGTGAAATTTTCCCTTTTCTAAAAATATGATATTTACGTGACAATTGGTTAAAAGATTTTAATGACAACACTGTTTATAATGTAATAATGCAACTAAATAAGAAGATGCCTTTAATGTTAGTGAGAGAGTGATATTCGATTAATATTTTATCTTTTGTAGATACATTTCAATTTAGTTACTTAATAGTACGTTCAGAAATTGATACAGTAAAGACTATTAAGATCTTATATGTATTTCCTTTTGTATTTTTTGTGTACTATAAAATTTATAATGTACTTACCAAAAACTATTAATGTGCTTAAACTATTTTTAGCACTCGCACTGATTAACTCATTTCTAAACGTTGTTGACGTCAAGGGCCCAGCTGTCAGTGCTGTCACCTTGACACTAGACAGTTCAGTTCACTTTGTTGTTGTGATTGATTATAGCAGGGTGACGACGGACGGTCGTTCGATGCCGTCCGTTAAATCTATAATTCGTAGGAAACTCATTAAAATTTATTATTAGTTCTAATATAGCAATTGATGTTACACATTCTAATATAAAATCTAAAGGTAGGGGATACACGAAATGAAAGTTTCCTATTTTTTGCTGTTGTACGTGTGTAGTGTGGCAAGCAATGGCGATAAAGAGAACGAAGAGGAGGCGCACAGGAAGAGGATACTTGAACAATTGACGAAAACTCGGACAGTTATACTAGATGACTATCACTTGGTAACCAGACAAGTGGCTACAGATGTATATATGTACAGAAGCTACCGCGCGGTGTCTGTCGTGTTCTATCCGGTGATGAGGGACGTTAGCGATGCACGCTTCACATTCCAAGCTGAAGAGCTTCACTTGAATAACATTGGTAGGTCTGACACTAACGCACCAGCTTTAGTTTTTATTTGTATTATGACTATGAGTATATAACCACTTTCAAACACAGCTTTGATACAATTTTAATTTTAGTAATTCATTAGCTTAATACATATTTGGTTTTTCCTGGGCACGATTAATCTTAAATCTTTTGTCTGTTACAACAATTAAAATTTTAATTTAACCAAGTAAACAAACAATATGTTTGGTATGCTAACTCAATGGTCCACACTACAATTCTGTGTTGTGGATCCAGAGACACATGCAAAGATGAACATATCACCCAGACCCAAACATACATTTGTTCTCAAGTGTGTTTATCACACACAATTCTGTTGCAGGGTGATGTTACATGTCACATTAGGTACTCCCCACTGAGATTATTGCCTAGGGATGAAGTACCACTTTGCTCTGGTCAATACACCAATTTCACCTTGTTTTCCAGATGACTCCTAAATTCGACTTTGTGTTGTAAAAGTCAACACCAAGGATTGTAATACTCTCTGAGATGTTGAGGATGTGTGATTAATACTATGTTTCTCTTATCAATCCAAAATTATCTCCTATATACAGGCCTCTCTTCTCCCCACACTTGATAAAACTGTAACATAAAAAAAGTATGAAAAGTATTGATGGGCCAAATTGAATAAAAGTATTACACAGTCCAAAACAGAGCAATTTGTGTCCCAGGGACATAGGCTTTTCTTTCTGGTATAACTTTGAGATTTTCACATTTTGCACACATTAAAAAACACAGGCCCTATGGTCTGGTTATTATAGGAAGAGCTCTGAAATAAATCTTATACATAAATCTTTAACATGTAGTAAAAATAATTTTACAACTCAATAGTCCTTTGTGATTTTTTTTTTTATTTTATTGCATTATGTTATGACTTAAGAAAGAAATGGTATTTCCATAAAAAGAACTGTCAGGGCTCTTCCTATGATAACGGGACCATAAATGCAAATGTTTATATATATTTTGCTTTACTCAATGTTATAGTTTTTTTTCTTTCTGATTCTTACTTCCTATGATTAAGTGATGATGGACTATGATTAAGGTTGACAAACCTTTTGATATGGCATGCCAATTTTTTTCATAAATATTTTTTGCCAACAAGTGTTGATCATCATTCAGATAACAAGTGTAACTTTCCTTCATAGATTCCTTCCATGATGTGCCAACAAACAAAAATAAAATGAATAATAAAATAATCAGTCAAAATTAGTTGCAAATTCTTTATTAAGATATAAACAACTTTATATTATTGTATTATAATAATTTATAGTTATTATAAAAATATGTAGTTTAAAATAAAATAGAATTAAAAGAAAAATGTGACTTCTACTGTTGCATCTTGGATGCCAAATAATTGATATTAGAAACATATTTCGTTACTTTTAACAGAAATGCAAGTAGGATGCAACTCTCACTGAGTATAGTAGGATGAACGGCCATCGATCGAGACTGCAAATATAATGCAAGGTTCCATGACCTTAAGCGTGGGTGACAAGAATTATTTCAGTATTTACATTCAGGGCTATGAAGGAAAGTTACACTTATTATCTGAATGATGATCAACATTTTTTGGCAACACCAAACATATTCCTAATTCTTTTTATTTAGGACTTAAATTAGTGCTGTGCGGATAATATTCTGTCTCTAAGGTTCGAAAGATTCGCCATCGCTGGTCTAGGGGTGTCTATTCTGTATTCTCATTCACGAGGTTGTCAGTTCAAATCCCAATGCACCACTGAGCTTTAACTTCAGTATGACATTTCTGCAACAACCAACCTTGATCCTTTTTACCTGCCTGCAAGTTTCACCATACAAGCAAGTTCGATTCTTATTCATAATTAGTTTTTTGGACTTCAATTTTAATATGAGTTGTGATATTTTAACTTTGATTAAACGAGAAGTATTAAAAACGAAAAATTAATTATTACGTAATTATTTTACCCAGGGTGACTTCGTAAATTTTGAGATACTCAAATTTCAGAAAGAGAACTTTTTTGAGCTGTACCCAGGGCCGTAGCCAGACTGTGTAATCAGGACAGGCTCAAAAAATTCAGGGCAGACGAATTTTTTTTTACATACTTTTTTCACAGTTTTTTTTATATCTACATATTTCGCAATACTTTCGTTAATTTTGTTTGTAGTAGATATTACATAAAAGTGAGCACATTGAAACAGTAACTTTTTATTTATTCACATGAAGTACATAGAGTACCTACCTACTAAAGTACAATAAGATGAAATAATTTATTTATCTTTATTTGATAGGTTATTAAAGATGATTTATTAAAATGTTAATCAAACATCGAAATCGGGACTGTCCCAGCAGAATCGGGAGGAGTGGCAACTCTGCCTACACCTATCCGGATCTCCCTCTTGGTCCCCAAACATTGGTTAGCGGCTAGGGCAGGCTCAAAATTTTCCAGGGCAGGCTCAGCCTGCCCTGGCGTACCCCTGGCTACGGCCCTGGCTGTACCATTTATAAAACATCATTTATTTGCAATTCAAATTCCGAAAGCCATTTAGTCTAAACGAAAAAAAAATGTATTCACTTTTTTACTGCATTTCGCGCGCTTTTCTTTGCTATAATGGAATTCGAACCAGAACATTTTCGTGCAATGAATGATGTTATACAATTTTTAAGTTTAAATGAAAGTGATTGTAAAGGTAGAGCTTTTGGGGATCTCGCACCACCCTGGGCAATCATTTTTAGATGGTTTTCTCAATTTAAACAAGGAAAATTTTCCTTGAAGATAATGAGAGAATTGGCCGTCCTACTTCTATAACGAATGAAAACATCGAGGTGGTAAAGAAAATATTACACGAAGACCCAAAAACTACCTACAAACAGATAGAGGAGACTTTCATTACCAGTCATTTATGAAATTTTACACAAACACCTTCAAGTCAAGAAGCTTTGTTCACGTTGGATTCCTCATTCACTGACTGCTGAACAAAAACAAGCTCGCGTGACATGGTGCAGGGAAATTATTGTAAAATTTGAAAATAGAGAGGGACGGAATATATTTAATATTATTACTGGAGATGAGACTAGCATCTATCAGTATGCGGCAATCAACGGTTTGGATATTTCCAGACGAAGAGCCTCCCAGTAAGGTCAAACGTGGGCGCAGTGTGAGCAACAAAATGGTAGCAAGACTCCATGGCATTCTTTTCTACAGCCTTGAAGATGCTCGGAATGCTTTTATGGCAGCTGTTGAGGACCTCGCAAAAGAAGAGTATCGCCAGTGGTTTAAATCTTGGTTTAGTTAGACAAATGAATCGCTGTATAGAGACTAATGGAGTATTTTGAGAATAATTTGTGTTGTAACCCAAAAGTTTTGTGTTGTTTTTGTATCTCAAAATTTACCTAGTCACCCACGTAAACACACCGTAGACACACCGTTGACGTTGAAAATTCTCTAAAAACAATTTTGAAGCATTTATTTTTTTCCAAGCATCAAGACTGCTAGGTCCAGTCCGTCTTAACTCTACATAAGTTTTACTACTGTCTATTGTCATATTTCCATTGAAATTATTTCTTATCTTTTAAATTTTGCTAACAAAAGATAGCACTAGATCTTCTTTTAAGTGCATTGTTCTCCATTCCCTATGGACGTACGATAGAAAATCTGAGTTTGCGTAAGGAAAAGGTTTGTAAGGAAACTTGGATGGTAGAGAATTATAAAAAAAATCTGTAGGATTAGTAGGAGTATATCCACCAATCTGCACTGAGCCCGTATTGTGGCCCGAAACCTAATGATTTAATGGGGGGGGGGGAGTCTTGTGCCTTGTAGTGGACATTACAGGCTGATATTTAATCCTATAAAAGTGACATTTTATTAGTTGGTATAATGTCATTTGTTGAATAATCTGTAATCCTTATCTATTAGTACTATCTTTCGTGACTAATTGTTATTTTTAAATGCTTTAGAATGTGTTCAATGTAATGTCATTTTTAATTAATTATTTTGATGTGTATTTATATGTGGCTATACTCGTATTATTCCAAATTTTTGATGCAGCATATCTGAAAATACCACGGAAGGCTGCAGTGTTGTAACGAGTAATTTCTAATAAATGCCGTTATACTCTAGTCCATAATGTCACTTTCATGAATCCATTTTAGTTTTTTGTATAGATGGGGGGGGGGGGGGGGGGGTTGTTGGAACATTATTACTCTGAAGAGTAAAGACCTTTTCTCAATAATAAAGTCCTTTAGATAATATTACTAAGTAAGTAACTCATAAGTAGTCTAGGATACTGTAAACTGTAACCATGTAACCCAACCCAAACCGTAAATTATAATCGGAACCTTTTAGCATCTCCTGCTGGTCATGGGCTTTCCCGTGAATGTATGGCCTTAAAACGCGACGCTGGTCAAGCGGGTTGGCTAGGCCACTCTTTTAAAGGTAGTTGTAGTTCTTCAGGGCTTGTGATAGCCGCTGTTAATCCTTAGTCGCCTTGTATAACACCGACTGGTAGAGATGGCAAATAGTATCTATTCTTAACTCACATTATAAGATTCTGGGTTCAAATCCTATATGATCATGACGGGGTTTCGGGTCGTAATCTACCACGTCGACCCAATACGGAATGGTGGATATTACTGTGCTACAAATATTACAAATATACGGACTACAAATATTGGAGTTTTATTCTAACGTTTAAAATATTAAAGTCTATTAGTTTCTGGAATAAAAAAGGGGACGTTTTAGGGTCTCATAATATAACTATGCTCCAGAAAAAAAAATCTAGTAGGTATGTGATCCACCAGTCCTCACTGGAGATACGTGGTGGATTTACAGCCCCCAGTGATTTACTAGGGGAGGCCTGTGCCCTGCAGTGAGTGGATCGTTATAAGGTGATACAAGTATGGGCATAGGTCAGCTGAATTACCGTAGGCGAAATGAAATGAGTGTGATCGCTTTTAGCCCACCTTCTAAGTCCTCACCTTGACCTTCCAATATTTACGCTTGCATGCCTTCTTTTTCACATTGCGTCCCTTTACAACACAGAACACTATTCGTATTTATAAATTATACTAACGTCCGAGGTGGTAAGTTGTGAATTATTACTTAATATGTATACATTTGATTTAATACTATATCTGATTTAAATATTAGTGTTTAAGTCAGACAGACAAACTTATGTAGACACAACACCGGTTTAAAATATGTCGGACGGTTATAGTTAGCAACACTTCATCTCTTCCCGTGGCTGTTGTAATTGGCGACTAAGGGATAACAAAACTCTCACAAGGCCCTGAGAAACTACTACACCACCTCTAAAAGGGTGGGATCGCCAACCCGCTTTTACAGCGTGGCGTTTTAAGGCCGACAATGTGCGTGAGCAGGCCCATGTCCAGCAGTGGACGATAACAGGGCTGATGACGGTTACTAAATCTGTGTATGAAGTTGCCGTTTGTTATCCCCGTCATCAATCGTATTCACCGGAAATTGGATTATCTAACTTCCATGTTTACGAAATCCAGATAAAAGTCTTAAGTGGCTAGATTAGAATAGCAGAATATGGTTGGTGGTGGCGAGCTGCGGTACACACCTAAGGCATCGTATGGACAATTTTTTACACTGGAATATTCAATTCTCAAAATGCAATGCAGAACACTTTGTGGAACACTCCAAGAATTTGTTGAGTCTCGCAATGAGGACCATTAAAATGGCAAAATTTTCCTTTTTTGTATCCACATAGAAGACGTGACTTGGTTTTTCGTATAAGTAAGTTTTTAGTAGTATTACTAAGTCTAGGCCTACAAGCACTACTGTTCTAGTGTAGTATATTCTGGGCAGTTTTAGTCTTTTTTTATGCCTATCGGTTAAGTAGTTCAAATAGTACCATACTGTCAGTCCATGTCTCTCCAAGTCTCCACTGCTGGATATAGGCTTCATCCAGCCACTACCGCCAAACTTCCTCAACTCGATCTGGGCGGAGGACGTCCAACGCTGCGCTTTACGGTACCCGGTCTCCAGTCAAGGAGTCTTCTATCATGTTTTAATTATAAAGAAAATACCATTGCTAACATTTATTACGTCTACATTATTATTACATTATTGTGTATATCTTGAGATGTTTCAGCATTAAGTACTTTACTGATGTCGTAACGGAGTACATTTTATAAGGAGTTAGTAAATAGATTGATTGTAGACGGACATCATATATATTATCCTATCTACGGTTCCATACATGGCCTACATATCCGAGCCTTAATTCAGAACCATTTCAATAGTTTCGTCCTGTCGAACAGCATTAAACTACTTTACTCTTTATTAGGTACAGAGACATTACGAAAACATTGGCCTTCGGCTAATTCGGAAACACCAGAACGCGTCCTCCACGTCTATGGAGTACCGTACCTCTAATTGCATACTTTATTGCATAGATGTGTATGATGCGTTCGGGTGTTTCCGGATTAGCCGATGGCGGCGAATGTTTTCGTAATGTATCTGTACACTGTTAAGCCGGAATTACATTATTGTGTCGGGGCGTGTTGTGACGCGTCAGAAGTATATCGAATTCATACATTTAGTATGATAAGTATTACATTAGTAAAGCGTTTTGTGTCGGGACGCGTTGTGTCGTGACGGCGATCGCTCGATTCCGATCGGCGACAGAACGGTGGTGGGGGTTATTACGCGTCAGAACACTCCACACAAGTATGTTTCTGAGAATCTCGCGCAGTACGGCGCGTTACTAGCCACCGAGTGGATGTGTGCTGTTACTCCTCCACGTGTGCGTTTATTTGCGCACGAGATGTCGGACGAACTAATTGAACTCGTTCGGAAATACGAAGTGTTGTACAATCCAAAATGTAAAGAGTACAAGGATCACCTAATAAGAACCGCCGCTTGGGAAGAAATTGCTCAAAAATTGAATGAACCAGGTAAGTTTTTAATCTTTTTAATTTGTATAGGTACTTACATACATAGTTATACAATAACAAAAAAATGGTTATTCTATTCTACCCTGTCTGATGGATTCCATTTGCCATGGTACTTTTCCTTCTGGGCTAACAAAATATTCTTTGTATTTCTCTCTAACATAAATAGCGTCTTGAGATGGATTTCTTGAAACAAACTCGATATTAGACAAGCCATCTGGGGAACTGATGTTTTCATTTGGATTTAACAAACTTTCTTCATGTTCTTGTGGGTTTCGGGTACGTAAGTAGTTATGAAGGCTGCAAGCAGCTTGTACGATCTTGTCCGCCATGTCCGGTTGTACTTGCATAGGTCCTTGGAAAACTCGAAATCGTGCTCTTAAAATTCCAAACGCATTTTCCACAGTTCGTCGAGCACGTGATAAGCGATAATTAAATACTTTATTTGGATCATTATTCACCAGTTTTGCTTTACTGTAGGGTTTTAACAGGTAAGTTTTTAAAGGAAACGCTGCATCAGCGACAATTGTGTAAGGCATAGGTTCTGAATTTTGGTGTATTAGTTTATTTTGTGGAACGTTCAGTTGTTGCCGTTCAAACATTTTCCCCATCAATGACTTATCGTATATACCACCATCACTGTTTCGACCATAGGCACCTACGTCTATCATAATAAATCTATATTGAGCGTCAACAAGTGCAAGCAGTACGATTGAATGTTTTTCTTGTTTATAATTATAAAAAGTTGATCCAGCATTTATTGGGCAAATTATGTTCACGTGCTTGCCATCTAATGCCCCAATGCAATTTGGAAAATGCCAATAAGTTTCAAAATCTTTTGCAATCTCTTTCCATCTCTCTTCTGAAGGTTGAGGCATTACAATTGGTGTAATATTTTTCCAGATCGCTTCGCAGACTTCTTTTACTATATTCCTAACTGTAGTAAATCCCATACGATAATTGAATGCCAGTGAACGGAAAGAGTTTCCAGTAGCCAAAAATCTGTAAACAAATATTGAATATTGTTATTTTCGTTTCAGTTGAAAAGTGTAAAGAGAACTGGACAAAATTACGAAATGCATACGCCAACGCACTAAAACGGCGTAAAAATAAAATAAGTGGACAAGCCGCAACACAAGTGATGCCGTGGAAGTACGAAGAGCAAATGAATTTTTTACGTCCACACATGGAATCCAGAACCACCAAAACTAATTTGACGGCGCCAGCTCCAGAATCACCTCTAGACACTACTCCATACAGCCCTTTTGACTTTTTCAGCAATGAGTCACAAGGCAGCTCAGCATCGCACCCTCCACATGCTCTAAGTTCTAGCGATGGATCTCAAAGGAGCTCAGCATCGAAACGATCATTATTAGCGAATAACAAACCTGGCCTACGAGAAATGTATGACTTGATGAAGTCATCATATGATTTAAGACAGCAAAGGCAACATTCTAGGCAGGATATGGACGAGACCGACTTTTTTTTTTTGAGCATGAGTAAGGCAGTAAAGGCGCTCCCAAAACTCGATCAAACAAAAATTAAATTGGATTTACATACGGCTATTTCTAAAGCAGAAATCCGAAAACTTACTCAAACAGAACACGTTTTAAGAACACCGCTTAACATAACATCTCAAACAATTATTTCGCCGCGTTCTTACCAGCCCATCCAATCACCTACATCCATTCAGGCATGCAACAGTGCACTGTCATATGATTCTTCATCCAGGACCCACTACTATCAGCAACCTAACCAATCACTCACATCCATACAGCCGTGCAATAGTCCACCCCCATCTGAGTCTATGCTCGTGAGTCGCGGGACTCATGATTCGAGCACAATCAATTAAGCAAAGTTGGCAACTTATTATAAGTGTTAATTTTGAAAATGACCGTTTTAATATATTAAATAAAAATAAAAACTTACCTTAAACATACAGCAAGCCTTTCTTTTGTTCCAATGGGTCGACGTAATTTTGTATGCACTTTTTTAATATCATTTTCAATCATAGAATGTATTTCCTCAAATTGAATTTCTGTCATTCTGAAATATTGATGAAATTTATCTTCATCGCTTTGTAGTTCTTTCACTAGTAAATGATATTCGCTTCGACTTTCTCTCAGTCTATTTACTGGATGAACCCAATATCTTCTCTTCTTTCTTTTCTTTTTAAGAAGACTTAACATAAGCAGAAATGTAAGATTTTCTTCTACGTCACTATCCGAGTCGGTGGAAAACATTGTAGACGGACGCGTGCGTATACTCCGAAGGCTACCGCTGTATTGACTCGAAATAGCGTCAGAGCGCGCCCCGACACGACAGAATAGTATGCACACTCGCCGTCACGTCAGAGCGCACCACAACAGACCACACCACAATAATGTAATTCCGGCCTTACTCGTATTATACGTAAAAATGTACGTCGTCTAAAGATTCAATGTATGTACATACTTTAATCTTACGGAGTACAAGTATATGATCGATTATAAGTGTGTACGAGCCATCAAGCTATAAGTATAACTTTATAAATTAAAGAAAGAGATAAAACTGTATACCTTGGTGAAAGGCCATATATATATGACGTTCTATCGTTTTCTTTAATATTAGGTGGCCCGGCCCTATTAGGCCAATACAATAAAATTATTCTATATTGGGGGCCTATAAAATTCACTACATTCAATCACAAAAACACGTAAAAAAACTAGATGGTAAACTACAATTTTTCCAAAAAAAAATTACTTTGCAGGTTCCTGCAGTCCACAGGATGTAATAATAAACATAAAACACGGTTCCTACCCAGCAGTGAACCCAGATGGCTTCAGTTTTCCCAAAGACTTTATAAATCCCGCACACAGAGAGAGCATTCACACTATAGAACTGCTCTCTGATGGACGAAACAAAACTTATTCAATAAGGAACCCCAAACCGGGTAACTGGTACGCGCTGGTGTATATACAGTGGGAGGATCCGAGGACACAGAAAGTTCAGCAGGAAGGTAAAATATCTTAAACCATTTTTATGGAATTAATCGGCATTGGTGCTTCGGTGGTGAGTAAAATATGCCAGAGCTGGTGTTGTTAAAACGAGCGCTGAACGCTTCAGCTCACTGACAGCGCCGTAGTAGCTTAACCGTTAGTAGGTACTAACATAGCGCGCCAGCGCTCTAATGATAAAGCTTTCAGCGCTCGTTTTAACAACACTATTTTATTCACTAAAACATTACGACGGAATCCAAGAAAATATTTGGTGAGTGTTGATAAAAACCGCTAAGTCTCGTCTAAAAACATGTGCAAACATTGTCGGTTGCGTCCGTTAGTGTCACCCACGCGAATCACTGCAGCCGCGCCATATTGACCTCGCTGCATTGCCTTGATTGTCCCGATGCCAGCTTCCTGTTTGTACGCTCTCGACACATGCATTACACAATGCTTTATGTAACTTGTACTTCGTACTTTCGACACGATAAACTAAATTTCTATTCTATTTCTTATTACTAGCACATTAAGGTGCCTATAGGTTGGTATGTTTGCGACTATTTGTACATTTGGTGGACTATTAATGGTCTTTATATTGTTAGCGATTGTCCGCGGGTTCGTTCGCGTCAAACTGAGCATTCCCGTCCACTTGTAAGGTCTGGGTGTAGTGCCTTAACCATTGCAGATGTAATGATAAGAAAAATGTTGAATTGAACCTAGATAGATAGAATATTATTTTAGAATGATAAGACATAAATTGTTTACAGATGAGAATACAACCAGGCGGTTGTATGTTTTTGAATACAACCTGAAATAAACCTCTTGATCTTATCGCTTTAAAATAGACTATTGTAGACAGCTTGACCAAGACAACGGGTTATTATTTTTATTATAATAATAGCTGTATAAATTTCAGTCATCAAATATATTTAAGCTCTATCGATTGATACCATACACACCATGGGCTTAAGTTGTGTGCTATTGCTGGATATAGGCTTGTCCCCCGAACCGCCACCACACAGTCTCCTGCTTTTTGCATTGTTTGGTCGTTTAATGCAGATAGACAAAAAATTAAATACATGGACCTTTTTTACTTTCAGTTCGATGGGAAAAACGGTCGGTTATCATTAACTTAGGTAACGCAAGCGTCCTATATTCAGCACCGATACGGCTTGTTTACACGGAATCGATGATTGATACGGCCTCAAAATGACATTTTGCTTAGGTGCTGTGCAAACAATCTCGATTTTATGAATAACTGTAAATATGGTAGTTTGTAATCTCTAGGTTGTTGATAAGATTACAACACGTATTGAGATTTTTTTAAACCTTTGGGATTAAAGAAATTGTCCGAAATATTCATGATGAATATGTTAACGCGCTGTTTTTTCCCCGCTGTTTCCTACTCACCACGTTAATAGTTTTTTTTTATAATATGAGTGACACAGGGCCGAAGGTCGCTCTAATCTATAAATTGTAATGTATATACTTAACGATAAAAGTGGACTTCTAAGTCATTATCAACGTGACGATAAAAGTTACTACATTTTGAAATTAAACGCTAAAAATATTTAAAACATGCTTCTGATAATCGAGTTCTTGATTAACGCGTGATTCAAGTCTTTTTGTAATGTAATGTCTTTTTTTACCTTCCAGGTCTAGTCGCAAACTGCCACACAATACTATACACAGATCTCCAAGTGAAAAGAGAAGACGATATCAATTTAATAGACTGTTTTAAGCGTCTTGTCTTAAATTACACAAGCAAACCAGTTTCCTACAAATGTATGTCAATAGGCAGTACAAATCTCATTCCCCTCACAATAAGTACTCTGAATGCACCAAATAATGAAATTAAAGTATTGCTCCAACTTAACGCCTTGTCTCTACCAACTGAAGAAAACAAACTTCTGTCCTGTGTCTTTAACCCTACCAATGAGATAACGGTACACTTCAGTCCGAACCCAAACGCATGGCACTATGTTACCTTCGAACACATCACAGACGAAAATGTCAAGAAACATGCCAATTGCGAGTCTTACACACGAACTACCGATCTCGAAGAAGTTGACAACCACACTGTTGTCGACTTAATGCGAGATGACAAAGGCCGATTCTTCACATTCGACTACGGACTGCCCACAACAGATTTGCAAGACGCTACTAGCTTAGTCAATATAACCTCCAATGAGGTCAAAACATTGAGATTCAAAGTTAACCAGTTCCTGGATATCGGTGGGACGTTGAGCATAGAAGCAAGTCTGCTCATGAGCATCAGATATTATATGGGATATAGGAGGGAAGCGAAAGACAATTTGCTCGCGTTTACCGAAGATAACCAGTTTTTTAGAGTCGTAATTTGTATGGACATTGGTTATGCCAGCATTCCTTTAGAAACTGGTCACTGTAAATACAATGACGTAATTGAACCAGCGCTGTTCGTTCTAAATAGTACAGATTCAGCGTCAATTCATGATAGGACGATAATTCCGTTTCCGGAAAGTGGTGTTTGGTATTTAACTCTGAGACTGTTTTGTGATGAAGTGGTGTGCCCTTGTAGGACTTCTGATAACGGTACTAAATACTATGTGAGTGCTAGTGGTGATCAGTTGGTTGAATATCCACGTGAGCTGAACAGTACGAAAGACGGTGAATCGGAGTGCAATGCTACAGTAGTATTGTCAGTGTCGTCAACTTCGTGCGTAGGTGGGAGGTGCAGCAACCACGGGAGCTGTATGTTGAATACATTTGGAGGGCTGGTGATGTCATTCTGCTCGTGTCCTGCTGGATACGGAGGTAAGACGTCATAATTTTAAATGATTTACTGCCGTTGACGACATCAGCAACAATACCAAATACTGAAAAATATAAAAAAATATAAAATATAAAAAATATACCAAAAATATAAAAAAAAATTGCAAATATGAATTGTTGTGGACTCACTAAGAAAGTAAAGTTTTTTTTGTAGATTCACTAAAGTTTTTTAAAAGAAGTTTTGAAAGTCAAGTTTTTTAAAACTAATTCGACAACTGCTTTTCTTGCCTTCATGGTAAAACACAGTGAGCTAAACTTCAAAGTTTCATTCATTTTTCTATACCTAGTCTTTTTGTAACTATAAAAAGGACTAATAAAAACGGTCCCTCGAGCCGGATAAACCACTATTATCGAATAGTATCGACTATTATGTATCGACATAAGATTCTTTTTTCTTATTTTTCAGGTTGGGATTGCTCAGACGACTCGAGAATGGATAGCCGAGCGTCCATGTTACTATCTGTATTACTATTAACGTTGAGCAATTTGCTTTTCTTCTTTTCAATATACGTAGCACTCATACGCTTTTACTATACCGAGGGCATGATGTACGCCTTTACTATGGTGTTCTCAACATTCTACCACGCTTGCGACGCCCCGGCACAGATAGCCTACTGCATAACAAGAGGTAACATACTTCAATTTGGCGATTTTTACTGCGGTTTAATGTCCTTTTGGGTCACATTACTAGCCATGAGCATTATTAGCGAAAGATTAAGATCATCGCTTCAACTGATAGGTGCTATAGTCATAGCTTTATTGACAACGTGGAACATGCATTCATTTGTATCATTCTTACTGCCAGTAGCTGTCGGGGTATTTACATTACTTCTATCGTGGTATTTGGATTATAGAAAAATTAGCATGATGAAGTATCCTAGAACGTATTACACTAGATATTTGCCGTTGGGTTTGGTTTTCGTATCGGTGGGTCTCGTCGCGTACGGTTTTCTACAGACTGAGCAGAATTATAAAATCGTCCATTCGGTATGGCATATGATCGTAGCGTTAAGTGTCGTGTTCTTGTTACCAGATGTTAAAAGGGTTGATGTAAACCCTTTCCTGCCGAGCCCCAATTACTGTAGGTTACAATTCTGCAGGGTTTTCAATAGATCTCAAATGCCGATGACGACAGAGTGAAAAAGTAAATTTTTCATCCATAAAATTAACTTTATAGATAATGAAGATGCAAATAATCATTGTAGTTAGGATATATATATTATTACCAAATGTTTTTATCTTTTTCTCCTAGTCAACTTAGTCCAAACAGAAAAAATTATAGATTTTTTATTGAGCATATATGTACAATAAGATTTTTAACTTTTCTACAAGTAATTTAAAAGTACACATGACAATAGAAACATAGATTATATAGATAACACAGATATATGAGATGAGTATTTTTAAATGATAAAGACTGTAAGCTTAAATAATAAATATGAGTGAATATGTGTTCTAAATAAAGGAAAGAGTAATTGTTTTAAAACTGAACATGATGAAAACATACTATAATTGTTTAGGTAAGCTTTAAATAATGCGTCACGTGAATTATAATTTTTAAACAAAGTAACGAGTCAAAGAGAGGCTCCATTTAATTCAAGGCAATATTGCATTTTTTGCTCATTTTCATTGATTTAATATTGTGTATGTATAAATACACACGCACATGATTTCGGTTACGTTCCAAAATGTGCGAAAATAGCTCTTTGACAGTTGTGGTCATGCTACGTCTCTTTTTACATTGTGTACCGCACCGGCTTCCTATTAGTGGACTCAGGGCCGTCTTTACCAGGGGGTGCAAGGGGTGCGGTGCACCCCTGGCGCCCCGCGCCCGGGGGCGCCTGTCGAGCGCTGAATTCAGTGCCGGCTTTACCTATGGTGCAGGGGGTGCGGTGCACACGGGCGCAGGGTCTTAGGGGGCGCCGAGCGCCGCTCGCGACACCTCCAAAGAGTTCAAAACGCCTACTAGAGGGCGCCCTGCACCCGGGCGCTACATGAGCTAGAGCCGGCGCTGAGTGGACTGTATGTACCGATGTGGTTGCCGGTACGGTTGTTGCTTGCGTATATACTGTTTTTTCTTTAGGATGCCAATTTCTTCTATTTTCTTGTTTATTGTTCAACTGTACAGCTCGGAATGAATCTACGGACATTCGTTCCTATATTTATATAATTTTCGTGTACCAATCAGAGAGCTTGTTTTAATTCTGTCGTCCAATGACAGCGGCTACATTTCTCTGTTAATTCCGGCTCTCTGATTAGTCGAGCAAAGCGACAATATTTTGATCTGCACAACAACTAATCAATAAGCCACTAATAGGAAGCTACATTGTGGTGATAAAAAAGGATGCAACATATTTTTTAATTGTCAAAGAGCAATTATCATAAGTTTTTGAACTCTGCTTTAGTAATACGTAGGTACGGATACATTACGAAAGCATTGGCCATCAGCTAATCCGGAAACAGCCGAACGCGTCATCCACGTCTATTAATAACCGTACCTCTAATTGCATACTTTATTGCATAGAAGTATTAGACGTGAATGACGCGATCGGCTGTTTCCGGATTAGCCGATGGCCAATGTTTTCGTGATGTATCTGTAAACAGACACATGACATTTCCGAAATGGTAGCTGATGCCGATTGTGATAGATTGTTTATTGTAAATGATATTGTCGTTATACATACCAAATATGTTTCAACAATGTGTAGTTAAAATTATTAGTTTAATTATAAAAATGTGGAAAGATCACTCCCAAAATCTCTAGATGGGTGACTTGAATAAGTCGTCTTACAATAAAAATATTATTCTTTTTACTTTTTGATGATGTCCTTCATAATCATAGTAGGATGATCCATACCTGAACTATCCAAAATGAAAGAAACGTTATCGAAAAATATTCAGTAAATTCAAACTTTTCCATAGAAACACATAACTACTTACAAAAAACTAAACTACTTACAAAACTTTATGGACAAGTTTTTGTAAGTAGATGAGTCATTTCATTTTTCAAAGGTATAATTAAATCATCAAAAATATCATTTACATAAGTTTATCCAGAAGTTATGACTATATCAAATTTGAAAAAATCTCATAAATTTGCGAAGTTCGCTTGGAGAAACTCTTTGTGAGAGGTTTCACAGTCGGTAGTTTAGTAACCCCTATTCGTTTATGAGAATTATTTTTGTACACACTGTTTTTCTAAAACATTTTTTGTAAGTAGTTTCGTTATATTTATTGTTGTATTATAAAATGTTGCTTCGCTTGATGCATTCCTTTGAGGTGTTATTTTCCCGATATTTCTGCACCAACATAGTATCGTGGCTTATTGGCCTAGAATTCTCTTAGTGCATTTTATAGTTTATAAGCTTTCTTTGATCAGATGTGAATAGACAGAGATGCTAAATAATTTATTAAAGTCAGGCCGTGGACAGATTACCGATTTGACATATGTCAGATTAATGTAACTAGTGATGTGATGTGACTATTGACAATCGTAGCAGTAGCATTGAATACTTTTATTAACAGATAATGATAATACTTTCTTTGATGTGATAGAATATCCCTATTCTATACGGAAATGAAAAAATGCCATTGTGATTAAATTATGTATTATTTAGTTAAATATGTTAGTGATTAAAATTAAAATATGTTGGTTGAATATATTACACTATTAAACACCACACAATAACAAATACTGGGGAATGTAAGTCTGTGCGCACGAGTACAAACAACGGACGACTGACTGTTTTGCAGACACAAAATGGCGGCGCTATTGCAGGTTGGGGTGATGATAGTTAGACCAATGATAACATTTTTACCGATATTTAAAAAAATGCAATGATGTAATGGTAGTTATAAAATTATTAAAAATCTTAATTAAGGATCATAATCGTAAATTACCCTTCTGGTTCTGTCACAGCTTAATATTAGACTCACGAAATATTAGAATTTAATATTAGATTAATTTATCACTTAATATCAAATCACACAAAAGTACTCGAATTAGTAAATTCATACACTTCTAACATTTTACTAAGACTACGTTACAAATATCCGGTATCGGTATTCAGTATCTTGAACTACTTACATCACTATTTTTAATAAACAAAAAGTCACACACGACGTAACATTGTAACAGAGCGTCGCGGATTAAAAAATAATAGTTTTCTCAGTTATTAAAGAATATTTAGGGCTCCAAACAATTACGTTTAGTGTAAAATTGCCTAACTCTGTCATTTTCGCGTGAAATTTGTTATGAGAGCGCGTATTAACGACGAAAGTATTATTGTCGTAATTTGTACGCCACATCAAAGTTATCTCAACCAACTGTTCATGAACTGTCAAATCGCTAATCTGTCGACGTCCTAACTATAGTACAATGTATATGTATATTATATATTTTGTTGTTTTTGGCGTTGTGTGTGTCACTAAAGATGTTCATGTTTGTGATCGCCGTTCGTTGTGGCAATTAGAATTAAATGTTCCTTTTCTCTGTAGGTACTCGTAATTTTAAGTGAATTAATAGTACTTCTGAATATGGTGCCTTATATTGAATTCTCATATGTAAACTTATCGTCCGATCAAATTATTTTAGTTCTTTTCTAATGTTATGTTGATATTATTGAGAAAAAAATGAGGTAGAGATATATCTCATTAGAGATATATATACAATCTACAGAGATTTTAAGAGATCAGTAAGGTCTTCAATGAAGATTGGAGATATATCTGTTTTCGTAGACCATGTTTCTGTTGTAAAGAATTATATTAATTATTATCATATATAACGCAAAGATTAAATATGATTTGTGATCTTATCTGAGCAAAGGGACCTTATTTTTGACATGGATTTACTGACTATGGTTAAGATTTTATAACTTAAAAGGACTATGGGATCGCTTGCTAAGACATGGCTTGACTAAGCAGAGGACTTAGACGTGTCTATTATAGAATCAAAAGTTTTTGCTTAGATCAGTCTAAGCAGTCTTAGATCATCCTTAGCTCCATTTATCCAGGCTTTGAGCCCGTTTTCTCAGATAACGTTTAGTTTCTTCAAATTTTGTAACATGAACAATGCTTAGAAATGTGCCATCATTTAAGTAATTTAGGGGAGAAGGGGGCAGCTTTGAACAGAGGCAGCTTTGAACAAACAAGTTTACGAAGCTAACTTTAAAGCAATTTTAATAGGAATCATTATTTTGCAGTGGCAACACTGTCATCCACAACCGTCACGTAGCATTTGTCACGTTTTTCCAGGTTGAAAGTACGTTATCCTCCATGTTCGCGTTTGGCTCCAAAGTAAATATTTTGGAAAATAGGTGTAAGCTTTTGAAGGTCAGTGTTTTAGATTATGATAAATGCTGTTGTTATAATTATATTCAATAGTTGTATAGGCATTTGTGGAACTATTAATTTTTATTCGATTTCTGAGTTTTTGTGGTGAAAATATTAGATTTTTCTAATATTTTGCGCAGTGAAAAACACTGCGTGGGGCACATTTGAACAGTTCAAAGGTACCCCGTTCGTTTTGTTCAAAACCGCCCCACGTATGCTTATTATTAACACATAATGATTATTAAAATTTAAATTGGAGTTTTTTTGTTTATCAGATGACCTAGAATTCTGTCGTTTGTTTGTAGGAAAAATGGTACGAAATTATAAAAAAAAAACGAGAACAAGAAGTCAATGAGGGCGATATCAATAATGCCATTCAGGAAGTTGTTAGTGGAAACATGAAACTTAGGAAGGCTGCTGCAGTTTACAATGTAAAACCGTATTTTACACGTTATTTTACGGAATTCAAAGATACAAAGAAAACCAACCACCTAATAATGAAAAATTCACGTCCAAGTGCTCCACCTCGTAAAGAATCAAACAAAGGAAGGAAAAGGGGAAAATCTCTGATACTGACAGACACACGGGAAAAAAACGAAGTTCAAAAGGCGTATCTTGAACGCCAATCTCGACTAAAAAAATATATAGAAACAGTTTTAAGTAAAAAACGAGGAAAAGCTGATTCAAAACGCTTGAAACCTAAACCTTTAAAACGCAGAAAGACTAAAGCTTTGACTTTCTCTTCGGATGAAACTGACACAGAAATAAATCTGGAGTCAGAAGAAGAATCAGTAATGACGGATTATGAAGAAGGTGAAGATAGTGAAGATGTCGACTATGAAAAACAATTAGACTGCAGTACTATAAAACCTGGAGATTTTCTATTAACTCGACTTGCATCAGACAGAAATAAAAGGCTTTCGTAGGAAGAGTCATAGAAGGGCATGCCCACGCTTTTACTGTCATATTTCTTAAAAAGAAAGAAGGATTATATAAATTTTTCTTCCCTGAAAAGGAGGACAGATCTTATGTCAGTTATTTTAGTAAAACTGCCTCCACCGATTGATGTTGCTGGCACGTCGCGCACTGCGTCTATGATATCTTTTAAATTTAATTTCTCAAAGTTTAAATTAGGTTAATTACTTATTTTTGAGTCTTCAATTTTTTGTAGTTTTATTTTTTTTTTACACTGTTGTGCAGCTTTAATAGTTTATTTCGAGGCTCTAACTTTTGCTGTGTTACTATGTTTTGTTATTGTTCCTAATGGTCAGTGCTACTATTATTCCTAATTGTTAATGATGGAAATATATTCAGAAAGTTACCGAGTTTGTTTAGTTTATAGCTTACGTTGATTTTATTCACAGTTTTATTTTTATTTACTCCCATATCTGACATAAGACGGCACTTGATTTTTGAATTTGCTTGTAACTTTGTTGTTAGCACTAGATTTATTATAAAAAAACGTTATTCATTATTCCTATTGGTAACACAGACATAATAAAAAGTTCCTACTGACGTTATATAACAGAAATTTTGATAGTTCAAAAGGCATGTTCAAAACTACCCCCCAGTTGGGGCAGTTTTGGACATTTTCCTGCTGTCACGAAAATGAGAATTCCAGTTTAATCTTTAGATTTATGTATATTCTGATACAGCGATTTTGTTGCTGAATGATCGGGTTAACTATTCAGATAAAATAGACGGTAGAATTGTGCATTATGACCTAAAGTTTAAAATATGTTCAAAGCTGCCCCCCCCCCCTTCTCCCCTACAAAATAGGCAATCTGTAATTTAATTTTATTATTAAATCTAAATCGTTCTATTACTTGTTTATACATAGGTATATCCTTGTTATTTTTTGAGTAGTGGTAACATCTAATTCAATTTAATAGTCAATTTACTAATCTAAATTTATAAATTTATAATCATAGCGCTTTATGTTTACAAAAATACCTATGTATCATTTTATGAATGTTTATATATTATGTGTCTTCTTTTTTCATAAGTTGTATACATTCCCTGCTTTCAGTTATTGCTCAAATTTTTATAATTTAATTAACAATTTGTCAGGTATTTACATTGTATACGCACTATGATTTGATTTTCAAGCTATATTATGTTTGACATAGATAAAATTAGGGTTGTGTTCTAAAGCGTGTAAAATTAGCTACTTTACTCGGTTAGTCTTTTCTACGGCTTAGTCCTGCTAGCAGCGCGTTGCGTCTAGGCCAGGGGTCGGCAACCTTTTGAGTCGGAAGAGCCAAAAATTACAATTTACAAAATTTCAGTTTTAAAAACTTTTTTAAAAGCCACAAAAATTTTTCTTGCCAACAATAAATAGTAGTTGCATAAATAAAGTTTTTTGATAAAAAAAAACTAATCTATTTATTCATAAGAAAAATATCTATTCATTCATATATAAGTAGTGTTTTTTTCACAACAAATTAGATAATATATATATGGTATTATTAGATAATCACTTATTATTTAAGTAAAAAATTAAAACAATTAAACATTTACTTACAACACTAACTTGTACTTCAATAACAAACAATTGAGCAAACAAATTCAATGGGAGCGATGGCTTTGCATGGTTATTCAAGTAAAGACTAAAGAGCCGCAGCTTCACATCCAAAGAGTCGCATGTGGCTCGCGAGCCGCAGGTTGCCGACCCCTGCTCTAGGCACGTCGCGACGCATTCGCATTGTCCTGCGTGGGAGTCGTGGACGCGCGATTGTCGTCAGTATTATTCGAATGTAATTTGATAACATCAAATTTGTCGCTTATTACTCAGTGAAAACATTTATATTTATAACGGCAAGTAGCAAAATAAGTCTTAAACAGACGCGCCTCACGCGGGCCAACACTAGACGCACTGCTAACGTAGAACATACGCGTGGGCAGCGAACATTTGATATTTTCGTGTCGCAACGCTCGAAGCGACGCGTTGCTTCGCGCCACCCAACAGAATATAGGTTAACGGTATAACCGTTGCACCCCCGAAGATTAAAACCATGCATGGTGTCAATCTTTGGGGGTCAAGAGTTAATTCATGATTCCGTTCCGAGTTGACATAAAAAAACTTACTTTCTTGCATTTTGCACCAAGACTAAATTCCAAAACGTGCAGGTGATCTAAATGCATCTTTTGCCATCTTTACTATACAGAAAAAAATGCGATATTCGCACGTTTTAGAAAGAAGCCCCAATTGTAATAAAATCTGCAGTCAAGCAAACCTAGAGTTACATTAATTTCAATACATACGATAGGTCTCAGGTCAAGTTTTACCACAGAATATGTTTTCTAATTAGGTATGTACCTAATTGCAATTTTTAGTAGGTGGAACGTTAGCAGTCTACTAAAAATTGCAAATTCCCACAAAAATTTGCCTACCGAAACGAGTATATATTCCGCGCAAGCTAAATTAAACCTAAAAGTTAGCGGAGAGCGCTTATATTTCAACGAACGTCGCTTTTTACATCTGACATAAACCACGTTTACAAATATTATTCCGTCGGTAAACAAGTTATTGCGTTGTCTTTAACGTTCAAATTGACAGTATCGGTTTGTCTACAACGTTGTATTTGCAGTTAGCGACATCTACCCGTCTATTGAATAAATTAATAAAGCTTCAAAGGAGTTTGCATTTGTCCAAATACACGACTGGTTCTATCGATGGACTGATTACTGTAATTTAGGCAAAGCCAGATGAGCCAGTTTTTAAGCATATTTTAGTTTTGAACCCATACAACATGAGCACCTTAACTTGTTAGTAATAAGGTCTAGATGATTCTCATGATACTCTATCTATAGAATGATTTTATATCTATAGCCATTTCCCCTGAAGTTGTTCTGTGCTGAAATGAAACGTTTATGTTGTAGTTACGAAGTTTACTGTATTGTTGTCTCTTTGTAAATGTGATATAATAAAACCAAAATTTTATTTATCCTGAAACTATGTTTTTGTTGCCTACATGTCCCCTGCGTTCCTCCACTAGGTTCATTGATCAGTTCAATTGGACCAGTGAGCGGTTTTTTTTCAATTGCTAACACAAACATTTGAGCGGGAGAGTGCACGCTGCAATCCAACAGGCGGTGGGTTGAGCTCGGCCGGCTACGTTAGCCCCCTCTCCCAGAAGACTTCCTTGAAATGTACATTTCCCACTTTATCTTATTTCCCTAATGTACGTACATGTGTCGGTAGTAAGTGAGATGTGCCAGAGCCTATTCCCATCCTATCCTTCCCCATTTTCCCAACCATATCTCCAAATCCATCCCTATATCCAAAGGTAGAGAACGCATCCCGGGGAGTGCCAACATTTGTCATTCTGTACTCGCGATGTCTATGGGCGACAGCATCAACTTACCATCAGGTGGACTGTATGCTCGTCTGCCGCCTTTATCCATAAATAAAAAACAGCTACAGTTACGGATGTCTATGGGCGACAGCATCAACTTACCATCAGGTGGACTGTATGCTCGTCTGCCGCCTTTATCCATAAATAAAAAACAGCTACAGTTAAACTAGTGGGTAAAGAAGCCTCATTAGTATATAGCCAATAGTATAAATTTGAGCACCCATTGGGAAAAATAAATAAAAAATACAAATGAGATCTTTTATTACATGTTTTACATTAAAGTAATATATTGAAATAATATTGTATATTTGTAATTATACTAATTATAAGTGGTGCAATTATACTAAAGTCAAATTGCAATGCATTTATGTTGAGACATTATACAATTAATGTCTCGAGAGTGAATCCTGCATGAATTAATGATTAAAAATGATTAAATTCTATAGACAAATTACAACATAATTTTTGTTTTAAAAAACTAGGTTTACACATCCATATATTAGACTCCCGCACACCTGAATCGCGCCACCCTGCATTTTCAGTTTTGATGGCCTGAACCTGAAAAATGTTTCATCGATCAAAAATTTTTTATGCAGTTTTGAAGCTGGCATATTAACCATCGTTTCAGTATGCCATTGTTCCAAATTTAAATTCACGAATACGAACCACAGAAGAAAAGCAGAGTCAGTTCATTGTTTTTAAAAATGTTTTTTGACCTAACATTATTTCTGTTTCGGGCCTCTATACATAAGAATGCTCGGTGGCTCGATTCGAGTCAGGGAGTGTATTATAATGACCACTCTCATAACATTGCATAGGTCTCCTGGTTTTTCTCTAAATATATAAACCGGATATAAGGACTTTTTGGCAGGAACTCGAGAATTGAAGTTAAATTTTAGTTTGATTTATTTTAGTTTATTATAAAAATTGTGTATCAGTATGTTTTGTGATACGGATAGTTTATTAAATTATTAAACTTCAAATAAAAGCATGAGTCTGCGTTCTCGTGTGAGGAGCAAGGAGAGGACTCCTTGGAAGCCTTCTGTGCTCAGTAAACCTACACCTACTATCATTTTACTGGGTGACTTCTGACGGCACTGGACAGAATACGTTTTAGACTTTGACATTGTTTAATATGAAGAAAAACATGATTACAGGCAGAATGTGCTAATTGCACCATTGCCATATATAAAGAGAAAAAAAATCTGCATAAAGCATTTTTTGCATAAACACAATGTTTTAAAAACATATACCTACTAGTCCAATCAAATAGGCCTTTAAATCAAAATTTTGGAGGAAATACAGGAATTTTTTATATAAGTTACTTTGAAGTATATACAAACGATAAATCAAAGAAATTTTTTTTTCAACCCCCGAGAAGGGGTGAAAAAAAAGTGCACTTTTAGGATTATTCAAAAGGGATATGAGGTAGAAAAAAATGTTTTAGATAAAAATTGTAGAGCATGAAATTTTACATAAAAATGGTCTTTTGACTTTTTTTTGCCATTACATTCTTAGTTGAGACGGGAAATGCATGGCAATGCAAATGAAAAAAAAAATAGGTTATCACTAAATCTAGTTGAAAAAATAAT
This sequence comes from Sesia bembeciformis, assembly GCA_943735995.1. NCBI lineage: Eukaryota > Metazoa > Arthropoda > Insecta > Lepidoptera > Sesiidae > Sesia > Sesia bembeciformis. The sequence goes on from OX031042.1 coordinate 3,574,467, forward strand.
TTTGATACATGAATTCAATAATAAAATTAGCATTGAATTTATATATCAACATTATTTCTCTATTTTTAATGATAACATCTTTTTTTTTAATTTGCATGGTTCTTCAAGTCTCCACTTTCATTTGCTACTCTGACAAAATTAGACTATTGTCTGAATTTTCTTTCATTTAATTTTATATTATGAAGCCCAGGCTACTTACCCTTGCCAAGTACCAATTGATGCTAATCATTATTAAACATAGTTATTTAATTTGTAATGATGTAACTATTAGCAAGTTATATCTTTATGTTTTAAGGATATCAACCTTATGAAGCCAAAATCTTTGTGGCAGTCAATTTGTCTATTCCAGACATATGTCACACAGTGCCAATTCCATATCTTATCTCCCTTTCAAACTGTTCAGCCTTTAGAGTCCCATCTATGCTCTGACAGTTGTCATTAAACACACTATAAGCTGACACCTCACCTTTCTTTTTAGGCCTTGTCCGTGTATTTAAATATATTCCGATTAAAACTGTTACAACAAAATATACTGCACCAAATTGGATTTTTAAGAAGTATGAGTACATTATCAGCCAAAGTGAGAGGTAGAGGAGCCATCTGGAGATGTAACGTCTCCATGACTCAGGTGGTGTTTCTTCAAAGGATTCAAGCTCGCTGACTTCAGATGCTACACTCGCTTGTTCTTCTACTTGCAATAGAGGCTGTGCTGATTCATCTACAATTTCTTCGATTTCTTCCTGGAGCTGGAAAAGGAATACATAAAAATCACTAGGTATCTTGGTAGAGATTGCTATTAGCAATAAGACTGCCTTTTGTGCATTTCATGTGTTACATAATGTCTGTTACTGTCTTGTTTTGTTTTGTTTTGGTGTGCAATGTTTTGGTGTGGTGTGTGTAAAGAATTTATCTATCTAGTTTCAGATTGAAGTTGTCTAAAAAAGACTTTTTAGATATTTTTTTTAGTTTATTTATCATATAGTATTTATATAGGAATCTTAAGGATAACATCTGCTTTCAAATATCAAACATTTATTTTGTCTTAATACACGTGTGAAACACAACAAGTCATTTAGGTAAATTCCAAAGCATGTGAATATTGTTCTATATATACAACAATTAAACTAATTCTGCAACTTTTTCTGTATGATAAAGCTAAAAAAGATGCTGATGAAAAGAATGAATGATGTTGAAGATGAAAAGATTTTGAAATGTAAACAAATAAGTGATTATCTGGAAGTAGTAAATATGCTATATGCCTTCTTGATTCATTTCCGAGTTATAAATCTACAGATGTTAATAATGTTAAGTAATTAAGTCTGTTATAATGGTTTTTATTTAATACCTTTAGATATGATGTATAGAATATAATATAGCTAAAACTGTGCTTACCAAGAAAGCCTCAGCATCGTCGTCGTTCTTCTTGTGCAAATCATCTTTAAAAATATTTGGAACGAACATGTTAACGATTTTTTCTTTAGATTCTTCGAGCTTCTGTTTAGCGTTTTCTATTAACTCTTTACGACGTCGTAACGCCCGATATTCCTTCAATTTTGCTTCCATTCGTATGTTTCAGTTGTCAGATTATTTTGATAACAATATCACTTTATCTTGCTTCTCAGGCAATTAGTTTTGAATAACTGTAAAATACCTTACTGTAGTTTTGAATAACTGTAAGTACACAAAGGTTTAAGTTAACTTGTCTTTGAAATTATAATACTTGTGTTCTCTAGAAACTATTAGAAACATAGAAAGGCTCTTAGACCATTTAATTTAAAAATGGTAATGAAATAAATGATATATTTTAGTTTTACAGCGACTAAAATTGGAAAAATAGAAAGAAATCTTCTTTCCCCGTATTCCTGTGTCAGTGTCAACTGTTATCTTTGGCACGTCATTATACGCGTTTAGAAGAAAAAAGCGCTCTCGAACTCCAGTCAGCGCATGTGAAAATTTTGTAAATAATATCAAAGAACACAAGAAAAAACATTTTTTCTCTTTACTCCATTTTACTTAAAAAAGTATCCTTTAAATATGTTATTTTATAATGCATTTTTTACAGAATTTGTCGCTATGAGGCCTTGGAGTTATGATCAGAGCCCTATCGAGATCCCACTATTTGACAACACTCAATAAATAAATTATGGATACAATATTACTTTTACATTGTCAAATAATTACATTAAGGAATTTTGCAAAAGTATATTTAATTTTGTACAATTAATCATTAAAAAAACTCATTGAATACCAAAAATATTAGAGCTGTGGTGCTAAACAAATAGGATGCTAACCCATTTCTTGGTAGATTTATGATAATGAAATTTGAATCTATCATGAATTCTATTTTTGCCTAAAGAAACAATAAATAATGATTAAAAATATTATACCCACCAACCTCCAATAGAATAAGCTTAGTAAGAATAGTTTTCAATAATAGTAATATTTTAAATTTGATATATGGTAATCTAGTAACCGGGTGGCGCGAAGTCCGATCAATATTTTCAATAACATTATTCGAATCGAGCTTTTTTACTCCGTACCCGTGAAGTTTAACTTTGCGCTTAGTTTATGTTACGCATACTGTGATTTCCTATTAAATTCAATAAAGTGAAAATGATATACACAATAATAAATTATTAAAAGAAATATATAAATGGAACACCAGTCTGAAATGGGAGCTTACGGCGAAAATCCAAATGTACAGAATTCTGGAAATTATATCACAATCATCCCCGTTGAATATTCAAGGCGTGGATATCCTATGCAAGCGGAATATCAATACAAGTAAGCCTTTTGAACCCCTCCCTATACGAAAAGAAGTTGTCTATACAGTTTCGTTTGTCTATCTATTTAGCGAACACTAACGAACTTTAACGAATGATTTATATGTAGTTTTGTTTAAAAAATGTTCAGTAATATTTTTTGTGTAGAAATAATAAATTAAGGCAACTTTTATAGTTTCGTAATCTGTCCTCAATAATAACCAAGTGGTGGAAATCCTTTTTGAAAGCTCGCCGTGAAAGCTCGCAATTATTAGTTACTTTTTAGTGAATTTATCGGGTAAAGATAATTTTAACATACAGCCAAACGTTTTATAATTATTCTGTTTCAGCGAATTCAGATCCCGTGAAGAATATTACAGCGTTCAGAGCCAAAAACTTCAAGCTGAAGTGAATGCGCATCTATATTCGGTATCGCAAAGATTGCCGCATTTATCCTATAGCCCTTTAGGTCGTCACAGTGACTGGGAGAAACATGATCCGCACAAACCACTTCAACCAGACTCTAAAGAGAGCAACAGCTCGGATTCACTGGAGAAAAGTGTTATGGGTAAGATAACTTCTCCAATTATTAGGTATTTTACTAAAATGGAGAGAAATAGGATAGGAATGGGCTCTGGCAAACCTCGCTCACTATCAAATTAATTAAGGTAGGTATACAATTAATTAAGTTAGCTTGATTGAACTTTGCGCAAATATGGGTATATTTTCGCATATTAGAAAATATAGGGTGAACTAGGGGTAAGTGAGAACATACTTTAATCAATTCTTAATATCTACCACAAATTAAAGCATCGTCTTTTTCACGGCAAGAGTACCAATGTCACGTAAAAGGGAAAAAGAAATTTGAAAGAGATCAATGAAAGTTCTACATTTCTAGAAATAATTGACTTATACATCAAATAGTATGCAATTAAAGCATCTACTCAATTATTTTAATTCCCGAATACCCTATTTTATGTTCCAGGATCAAACCTGAGCAGTTGCTCCAATCAGACGGGCTCGAGCAGCATAGCGGCTGGCTCGTTCAGCACGACTGAGCCAATCACCAGCGGAGGCAGTTCATCCAGCGCTATATCTCCGCCTTTACCTGGTACGATAGTCTTTTACGTAATGAAATACAGGCATATCACAAAGACCGGTTAGTTCGTTTAAATCGGCAGATAATGGCATCTGCCGATGCCTGTCTCTCTTTAGTCTTTATATAACCTCTTTAGTCTTATCTCGAGCCTAGTTCTTAATCAAGAAGGTAACAATCGAGTAGTCAATCAGCCTGACTGTAAACGGTTCTGTTGTACTCTGTCACGTGACTGTATGTCCCAACAAAGCGTTTTGTGTAGTGGATATGCATGTAGTTTTACAATACAATTTTACAAACTTTTCAGTAAAAATAAAAACTATGTCGTACACGTACAGACATTGTAAGAGGGGAATTTTGACAGGGGAAAGGTAAGAGAGGCAAACTTTAATTTCTTATATCCTTGAACATCTGCGATATATTCCTCACATCTATCAGAAATAAGCCACTCATATATAGATTGATAGATAAATAAACTCTATTGTACACCAACATATGTTGCAAAAAGACAATTTATGTTTGTAATTCGAAAAATACAATAGGCGGCCTTATAATCGCCAAAGCGATCTCTTCCAGCCAACCTTTGTGTGGTAAGCAGAAAATTTTCGATAATATCAAATCAACATAATATAACTTAATAATAATAATAATATTTTATACATATACACTTAATATGAATACAATACATAGATGCATACATACATACTATGGAAAATAGAAGGAAAAAATAGAATTTAAACAGAGTGAGTACAGAAGAAAGTTAAGAACTAAGAATAAGATATTCCAAGAAGAATTATATTTATACCGATCTACGATTTTTTCTTCCAGGTTCATCAGGCAGCACAGCCTCCTCGTCTACTGTATCCTCAAACCCGGTAACCTGCGTGTACCTCATGTCACGCACCGCCATCATGGTTGAGATGTCCTCTGAGGAGATTCCATCATGCGTGACCGCTGCGAGGTTTCTGAACGCAGTGCTAGCGACCGAGGAATTGGGCCTCACGCAACCCACTACCAGAAGTCTTGCTGCTAATGTCTTCGCGTTGTGGATGTGTAGTCCACTACTTGGTAAGACCTTTTTTCACTTTCTATGATAGTTGTTTCTAGAGACAATTCTGATAAGTAATAAGCAGAAGAACAAGACAATTGGTATTTTGAAAAGAAGTTCACGTAATTTCAACTCATGGTTTGCTTGTGTCTACAGCTATACATAATCGTTCATGATGTCACATACGTTTAGAAGACACTTGTCGGCTCTTCATTTTATCCCCTCACATCTCCCCCTTACCAAGCAGAATTGAGTTTCGGTTTATACTAGAGGACATTCCTACTGGGTAACGGGTACCTGCTCTTATTGGCACAACTGTACTAGAGAAGACTATAGTGTCCTACAGTCTTCTAAAGTAGTCTGAAAACCTGAGAAATTAGAAAACTCTATAATCCTCTGAAGGCTGATATGTATAGACATAGAGTCATAGACATAGGTAGACATCACAAGTTCGTGAAGTATGGTGATAAAGAGTGGCACTTATTTTGTACCTATTACTAAATCACAAGTAAAATTCAGTAATGGGATACCAGACATCAAGGAAACAATACATGTCCCTTGATTCAGTTCACCAGTTTTAGTCAAATTTTACAATCGATTATACTGCAATTAGGCTTTTTTTTGTAGCAACAACAAGCAGCGCGAGAAGTAAGTGCCTAGCGTCAACTTTAGGCACGCAAACACGAACTGCTTGCGTTATCTATCCTTCTATATCTGTGATCACAGTTGTGTAGCTGCGGCCATATCCACTCTGTAGTTTTCATAAACTCTCGTCTTAATTATATTTGGTGTAACCCTTGTCGCTTTTTTCTACATAAACATAAACTACATATAGGCTACATAAACGCTTTTTTCTTTCTCCTTTCTTTCCAACTCCAGAGATCCAACTGAAGCCCCACCACTGTCCGTGGAGAATCTGGGCGAACTGGCAGAAGCTGGTGCAGCGATACGGACACGGCTCGGAGTCGCGCCGAGCCAAGGACCAACCCGTGTTGAGGCTGCAAAGGAACGTGTTCTTTCCCAAACACTTGGAGGAGGGGATAAAGTGAGTGAAGTGTTCTTTTAAGTCTCGTGGTCTGCAAAATCCCTCTGTCCACTGGGCTCCTATGGTAGGTCCCGTCAAGGGAGCCTAGTGAACTTTGTGGTGCACTTCCAACACTTGGTGCACTTGGCAGCGATTCTACAACAACGGATTTGAACTTAGATTCTTTGATAAGAACGTTTAACAGTAAAACATAAAACTCTGTATCAATACTTTAGTGTTTCCGAGGTATCCAAGTGAACTTGCGATTGTTTTATAATCCATTTTCGTAGAATCTCAGATACCAAGAGGTACTGCCAGGGAATTCATGGACGTTACTTTACAGGGACTCTCGCATCCAAGAGCTGCTATATGAAGAAGCTCGTCACAACGTGGTAACTGGTCGTTATCCACTGGAGAGCGCTCAAGCCGTCATGTTAGGTGGACTGCAGGCCAGGATTCAGCTGGGACCGTATGACCCACATCGACACACTGCTAAGTTCTTCAGGTAGGTAGGTAACTGTAATTACGTAATACTTTTGTATAGAATTATGTTATTTATCTTCATTCCCTAGAAAAACAACAAGTATCCAACAAATAGTCGGGTAGAAACAAAAACGCCACAAAAAGATAAAATGAAAAAAACTAAAAATGTATCTCATTGAAGCGCTGATATTTCATTGAGTAGGTACAGCATGGCATTAAATGGCGACCGCTTCTTTCTTCGTCAGCCAAACTTAGGACACTTGTCTGCAAACGCCATTTGAAGTCTTAAAAGAATCTTCAGGTTTTAAACAACATTTATAATCATAGCGCGGAAATGTTCCCTTCCAATTTCCATTTTCTAATGAGACACGATTTTTTGATTCAGCTCGTAAAAAATATGGAGGGAAATTTGAATTTGGAATGTTTTGTTGTTATAAATAGTCATAGTTTTAATTGACATCAAGCCCGTGTTTCATAGATAAAAACTCTGTTGCAAAACTTTTTGAGTGGCCTGGTATTATTGCTTGAAGTGCAACTGTCCCCTTCTCTCAATATCTGCTCCCGAGACAGCAATAGAAAGTAAAAATACTTATTTTTGAAATTTGCTTCAGCCATCCCCCCCTCTTAAGGCTCGCTTTTTGTGCGATAATATGCATTATTTATACACTTCATATAAATAAAAAAATCAATCAAGTCTGATGACGTATTTAAGGGAGCATCAAGACAAGTACCTGCCGCTACATGCGCGATCGGGCCGTTGGGCTCAACTGCTGCCTGCGGGCCGTAAAGGGAGCCCCGAAGCGAGACTTCTGGAACAGACTCAAAGACCACCCGCTGCACCACCACGGAAACTACGCCACAAGTATCTACAACACACACGGACTACACCCACTTACGGGTAAGTGGGCTCCTAGAGTGACCGTGCTTAGTGCTTAGTGCTATAATATAGGATAAGGCTCGATAGACTTGCTGCGGATTGCGCTGAAAATCAGAGATTACCTATTTGCTGTTGTTTGGGAAAAAGAAAACAGGACTTTTAAATTCTCATAGATAGGCAGAGCATTTGAAGATGTGCCGCCTATCGAGGTTTGATAGAATTTATTTTTATAGTAAGAAGGCGGCAGACGAGCACACAGTCCACCTGGTGGTAAGTGGATACTGTCGTCCGTAGATATCCGCAGTACATGCCAACATCAGTCCAGAATGACACACGCTGGCACGCCCCCGGTTGCGCTGCCTACCTTAGAATGTCGCAAACAAGCAAATAATCTGTTTGATGGAAAGTGAATACTGTCGGCTCATGGACATCTGCGATAAATCACAATTTCAGCTAAAAATGACGAACCCTCCCACCGGTGCACGTGGGTAACGGGACAGGCGATAAGACTAGTAATAGATAAGCTAGGGATATCTCTACTCGACTCTCATTCCGGAGATCACTTATGCCCGAACCCGTCCCACTTGACTTTCCACTTAAGTACGAATTTTGATATGATCACTAGCTAGAGAAGAAGAACACGGTGAAGTAAAAAATCTGGGATATGTGTAGGTACCATCCCCTAGTAATTGGGTCTATGTGGTGAATTATGATTATTACCAGAGAAAACACCCTCGTGATTACCAAGGGTAGCCTGTGACCAGTAGCGAGATAACCTGATGCTGAGTTTCACTCACGGCGTTTTCTTTCTGTGGGACGATGAAGAAAGGAAGTGAAAAAAAGAACGAATGATTGGGGAGAGATGAACGAAGGGAAATGCTTTGGCAATTAAATGGCTGCGTGGAGACGATGGAAGATTTGGGCAGCCTCTGAGTGAGCAGCCTCAGCCTAAGGCTACTCGCCCTGAGGCAGATGCCGAGGCACCCTTTATGGGTGTGGCGGCGCGATTCAGTTTTCTATAGATTCTCATTTGTTTGTCGTCCGCGGCGTAAGACAAGACGTCTCAAGTGAATGTACGGCTCGGACTGAGGCGACGACAAACGCAGCTTTACACCTGAAATACCTATTTTGTACATAGCACGGTGGGGGTGGGGGTGGGGGTAGCTCGACTAATCGGATGCGCTCAGTCGACTGTGCACCATCAGTTCAATTGATCATTGTTTTGTTTCCAGTGCGGCGTTTTTCCAAGGACAAATCGAACAACCTGTTCGCAGCCTCACCAGCCTGTTGACTCATGAAGACATCCCAGTACTGGTGGCTGTTAACGCTAATGGCGTTTACGTCATTGATGATACAGAGAGTGTAAGTTACCTTTCGTATTCCTCTTAACGTTTCTCATGTTTTTAGTTTAGCGACCCCCTAAAGAGATCAAAAATAAAGTAAATAATTCTAAATCCCGTTATAAGATTATACAGTAAGGCCTTTTAAGGATTTAGGTATATACTCGTATTGTGAGGTCATTTGAATAGCTTTCGGTCATTTTCGATGAATTTAAAAAAAATATCATGTTTCAGCGTATATTTTTATTTAAATACGAAAAATCCGCTAGTTGTAAACCTAGTGAATTTCTCCATTTTCAGACGGTGCTCCTTGGTCTGCTTTATGAGGAACTGTCGTGGGACATTGGTCTACCTTCAGACGACAATGAAGATTGTTTACCTTGTCTCTTCCTACAGTTCATGGTTGTGGAGAATGGGTTGCGAGTCTCTAAAATATTGCAGGTGAGGGGTGAGGGCTATGAGCGGTGACAGCCGACGGGTATTATCATTACAGGATACGTTTAAACTGAAATTGTTTATCACGAAGAAAACTTAACACTGGTACAATGTGCTGCTTGCACTATTAAACATACTAGACCTCAAGATGCACCACAGAGCCGCGCGAGACGGAATGTGTGTTCATCTGTCAGCTTTCGTTCTACAAAAGCTGTACTATTGCAGGTGTTCTCCAAGCAGGCGGTGATGATGGACACGCTGGTGGAGCATTTCGCGGGCGAGTACCGCAAGCGGCTCGGGCAGGACACGCCCAGCGACGCCAACTACGACTACCACTCCGGTATTACGTATAAAAGACATCATTCCCATCCCAAACATTACCCCACCAGTCTCAGAATGCTCAACATACATTGCTACATATAGTGTTGTTAAAACGAGCGATAAATTAGTGCTGATGGAATTTAACCTTAGCCGTTTCACGCTCGAGCTTTTAACCACTAGAGTTTGAGACCATCAAATGTTAAAATTTGAATTATAACGCTCACTAGCCTTTAGTGCTAGTCTTAAAAGTTCATTAGCGCTCACTCGGCGCTCGAGAGTCGAGCACTCAACGCTCGATTTTACAACACTAGGTACATAGATTCTTATTATCCACAGCCACAATGTCATAATGTCCTCGTTCTAAACTGTCTGCTTTCCTGAATGTCGGCTTCCTAAAGTACCTTCTATACATCTATACAAATAATAAAACTGTAGGACCAGCGTGACTTCTTCCACAATATGTCCTCAACAGATACTGTCATATATCGATTTCTGATACCTTCCTTATATAACTGCCTTTCTGATACCTTCCCATAAAATGTGAGGAGGTGGTGAGAAAGGCCCTTTAGTGTTCTTTTTTTCTAAAAGAAAAAATCCGCGCTCGAAGTGGCGAGCGACAACTAGTAAATTAATAATAACTTCTAAATATACTTAATAAGGGAACAAATATTGAAAATTTAGTGAAATCAAAAAAATATATATGACTCTCTTAAAAATCAGGTATTATAGAGCATGTTTCTATTTAACCATAATCTTGAGAAAATCTTAACCAAAATTAAATAAGTTCACATATATAATACAATAAGGTCTGTTTGTTGCGATAACGTCACATATACAAGAAGTGGTTCCATAAGTGGTCACTGACCGCCGAATCGATGATAATCATGATGATACTCGTAATTTTCAAAGTTAATTTCCATAGTTCAGTTTTCTACATGTGAACTAGCTCCTAATCATTCTTTCTCTAACAATAGTTTTCCCCCAACAGATTCTGGCAGCATATCTCTGCCGCCGCTCACTCGTCCGGACTCCCCTCAAAGGAGACTAGCCAACAAACTCTCCAGACTATCGCTAGCCACTCACGATGGACGAGGCAATCTGCTCGGTGGAGCTGGGGACTGGAATACAGACCTAAATCACCCTCAACCTTCGTGGTTACTGCCCAAACACTAGAACCTTCGAGGTCTTTCGAGGAAGATAGAAAAATAATCACAAATGGACCATCCAAAGAAGACTCACTAATAAATTCACCAGCCCGCGGACCAACCATTCACGTTGGAGGACGCAATTTGCTCAATGGCACAAATACAGATCTTGAAATCCAAAATCAATAAAAGGAAATCAATAAAAGGAACTCGTCAATATAATCCCCAAACATTCACTAGCTACTCGTGGACGAGGTGAAGTGCTTGATGACCCTGGCGACTAAAATATAGATCTTAATTATCGACAATCTTAGCCCAAACACTAGAACATTCGAAATCTTACGAGAAAGTTAAAGTAAGATAGAGAAATGATCACAATCGAACTATTTTCAAAGTACGCTCGCCAATAAATTGCTCAGTCCTACATTAGTCATTCGTGGACGTTGCAACGTGCTCGTTGGCACTGGGAGCTGAAATATAGATTTTCAATAAGAACCTTCGTGGTTACTCTCTAAATACAAGGTCTTTCGACAACGTCGGTCGTCGATGTTAAATAAAAAAATAATCAAGTTACGAATTATCTTCAAGGAAGTTCTACCAGTACACCTTCCAGGATCTTCAAGGAAATAATGATTTGAACACTAATCTAAATCGTGGTTACTTCCCAAAAACTATAGAACCTCCCAAATCTATCGAGACTATTAGTGTAAATTAATAAAGTAATCAATTTATGGAGTACCTTCAATGGACACTGGCTAAGAAGCAATTTGCTTGGAAATGCGGGCGACCAAAACCTTCGTTGATCTTTCAAAAATGTAAGTTAAGTAGGAAAATATTTTAAAATTTTGTACTTCTTCAAGGAGATTGGCCAATAAACCGTTGAACCCTAGAAGAGCCACGTACTTGCTGGAACTTTCAAGAATCTCATTGTATATTATAAAATAATCGTACTGAAATAAAAACAAATTATTATTATACTATTGTCGTTTTATTCGCGTAAACAGAACATTTAATAATCACAAATATATTTTAATACAAAGAAAATATATCCAAACTTAACATAAGTGTAGAAGAACATTTGTATAATAAGTAAGTTCATGAAGTCAAGGTATTATCTTCAATCTATAGTTCTGCTACCAGCAGGTCCGTAGCCAAAAGGGGGCAGGGGGGATTTCACCGCCGAGATTCTCTCGCAATACAATATATTGTGAAAGTCCTTTGTAAATTAGGTCTTAAATGCGTTTAATCAGAGGTGATTACCTCGGTTGTAAGTTGCATTGACACTCATTTTGTGCTGAAAGAAAATGCGTTTTATACGAGAATTGTCCGGAATATTTGGCGTTCCAATGTTTTTGGAGTATCAAAAATACCTTTGGCACCTTCATCGATATCGATAAATCAATTTGAAAATTAACTATTACCCCCACACAGAATTCTATTCCTGACCGTAGATCTGCTCGCAATGCACGAAATTCCTGTTAATATTTATTTGGCAGCAAACAGTAATGTAAACTAATGTTTTGTGGAATAATAGAGCTTGTATCGTGTGTACTCCTTGAGCAAAGGGTGCTTGTCCAAATACTCCTCGACGGCCCTGAAGCGAGGGCCCGACAGGTCCTTGTGTCGAGTCAGACGCACTTCTAACGTGTGCACTTTGAATGCCAATTCCGCACTGAAAAAGCGAAGTATCATTTATACATAATGATAAAGAAGCATATTATTAAATGGGTGAAAATTCTAAAAATAAATCCACGAAATCAACCCTAAATATCTTCAAAATGTCTATACATAACATACGTTGAAGTCGCGCGAGCTTCAGGCTTCAGATATTAAAGGCTACGAAATGCGTAATTATTATAATAATATATTACTTTTTTTTCTGTTATGTACGAAGCCGGCAAACGAGCATAGAGTCCACCTGATGGTAAGTGGATACTGTCGCCCATAGATAGTATGGGTTATTATAGTCTGTAGTAAAGTTGTTTATCTGATAAAATTGAACTATACCATCATAATTCAATGGCATCAGTAATGTGAATGCCATAAGTTTTAAATTACAAGTCAAATCAAGTGAATGTAATACCTCAAAGCGAAATAAGCGCTCTCCTTTTCTGGTGAGAGGATGAACTGGTTAGCTAGGTACCACAACCTCTTGTTCTTGTATTCTTCGGTGAGCTGAAATTGTAACAGAATAAATTTATTAAAATATACCTACTGCATTGGATTTAATCTACCTTCAGTTAGATTATACTCACGACTAATAGGTAGTAATGATTTGAATCATTTCCAAATGTTGCGATTCGATGTAATTCTGTTTCTGTAAAATTACATCTGCATCCATGAGCAGAGCAGAATGTAATCCAAGAGCTTCTGCTCATGAATTATTTCTACTCTTTGGATGAATTCCAAAATCTTGAAGAGAGGAGAAGTAACCTACTACTTCTTTCTACAGATCGACTGTCGTCTACTCGTTTGCCAACTTCATTCTATTAAAGAAACATATATTGCGTCTGTTATTGTAGACTAACATTGCCATGTCCCGGGGCGACAGTGTTTACTTACGGTACCACGTAATGAACTATAATAGCTACTCATCCGCCACCTTCGTTCTATAAAAACACCTTATCGTGTCTTCTTCTTCTTGACGGGCTCTTTTTCGCAATTAGTCGAAAGCAGAGACCATGTTGTGTGTTACCTTATCGTATCTCTCTTGCACAAGGTTCTGCCTAGCGAGCTGTTTCGTTCGGAAGTCGTTGACGCACTGCTCGCGCACGAGCGCCGCGTCGCGCAGGGAGAGCGGCACGGCGGGTCCGTGTACGAGTCCGCGTAGACGCGCCAGGTACGGCGCCAGTGGGTCGATCTCCGCCTCCTTCTCGCGCTCCGATACTTCCGCCTTTAAAGCTTCCTACATAATAACATAAAATAAACATATTTCAAGTTTACTCAACAACGTAAATATGCTAAATGGTTGTCTGCATTTACTCCATGTCCTAGCTTTTACCCCATAAGCTGGGGGCACGAGAAAATATCAAACATTCGCTGCGCACGTGTGTGTTCCACGTCCTACGTGTGTCCTGCCCCGAAATGCTCGACGCAAGGCAACGCCCAGTTACGAAAAAACCTTAACCTTCGGATAAACAATAAAATATATACATATATACGATTCCACAGGTTCCGCCTTATCGTTGCACCGAATTATCGAATTTAATGAGGCATATAATATTCCAGGTTTTCGTTGGTTGACGACGGTATCATGTGTCCGAATTGCTTGTACTCGTTGCTCATTTAATTATTTCTTCTCACAGAAGACTACCTTGAAATGTACTGCATTTCCCACTTTATCTTATTTCCCTAATGTACGTACGTGTTTCCGTAGTGAGTGAGATGTACCAGAGCCAATTCCCGTCCTATCCCTCCCCTTTTTCCCAATCCTTTCTCCAAATTTATTCCTATATCTCAGAACTTTAAATGTTGTCAGAAATATACTTTTGTGCTGAAAGCAAATATGTAGAAGGCAGAAATAGAAATAATGCATACAATATTAATATATTGTATGCAATATAGTGTATATTTGAAATATACAAGACACATTTTTCAAAACCTATATTATAAATTATTATGGTGATATGTATATGAAATTTGATATAAATTATTGCTTTTCTTATCGGATTCTTCTGCATTTAACGGGATGTTATTATTTTTTCTTGCTGACTAGTCATTTTAATTGAGTGCAGTATTTTGATAAATCATTTATCTGCTGCCAAAACAATTATATCCCATTAATAATATAGGAGATATTAAAAAATATATCTAAAACTAATTAATCACTAAATAATAGAGATCACTTAAGTGTTAAGACCGCCAATTGTGTCTTAAGTATGTGTATATTTTGTTTTATTTGTTCTGTACGCAATAAAGAGTATTATTAATAATAATTACTTTATACCGCGAATCCGTAGGCTGTGGAACGAACTGCCTCAAGAGGTCTTTCCATTAAGCTACGATATGGGGTTCTTCAAGAGAGCTGTGAATAGGATTTTGCAAGGTCGGCGGCGCGCCCGCATACCCCCTGGTGTTACAGGTGTCCAGGGGCGGCGGTAACACTTACCATCACGTGGGACCGCTTACTCGTCCGCCCACTAGTATATAAACAAAAAAAAATTCGTAAATTGGAAATTGAATTGGAAATATATAATATCTTAAATACCAAGATGGAGCGCTTAGAAGTTAAGACTAGACTTCTTACAAATTAGAAAAAACCACACTATTGTGTTGATGATGTAAGAGGCATAACACGTATAACAGAGGCACGGATTGGTCGTGTGGTTGTCCGGCTGGCTTGAGAGTAGCACCGCGCCCCGCCTTCCCGTGGTTGTCGAATAAAGGCGACTAGGGGATAATTGAAGCCGTTACCACAAGCCCTGAGGAACTACACGACTTCCAAAACAGTGGAGTCGTCAACCTGCTTGGCCAGAGTGTGGAGTTTTAAGACCATACATCGCTCATGCACGAGACGATGTGCATGAGGAGGCCCATGTCCTGGCTGGTTACAATGGCCTTTACAATGGTCATGGAAAATTTTAAATGATTCATTATTTATTAATTTTTGCGAAACAATTAGAAAAGTATCTACAACGTGAACTTATGATGAAATTATAGCGAAAGATGTGAAATATAGGCGTTGACGACACAGTTACAGCTGTAGGGATTGCTACTTTTGTCATAATGTATAAAACAAGTAATGTCACCACGGATAAAAATAAACTTTACTGTCTTCGAGCTAAACAAACAAAAACATATTATTTGCCTGAATGTTAACTGCAGAGAACGATCTAGCAACATTTCTTGTTTACTGAAACTTCAATTAGAGAAATAAACTACAAAATAATCAACAGAACAAGGATTTTCATACGTCAGTCGGCACAACGTCGATGAACAGGGACAGAAATCCAACGCGTTATATTTACTTATGACACAACGCCAGTTGACGTTGAAATTTAAAATGTTTAAGTAGAATTGAACTGCTCTTTACCTCTCATATCTACGGTAGGTAAGTCTATGATTTATCTAGTTTCAAAACCAATGCCCGCTACTCTACTCAACATAAACTTGCCTGTTCACTCCACCCTTTCTTAGCAGCTTCATTTCTCTCTGTATCAAAGAGATAAACAAAAAGCATCGGCTCCGTCAGCTCCCTGTACCGGCACCTCAGGTACTCGTTGACGTCGATCTCAATGTCCCTAATGTACTTGCACGTGTTGTATTCCCAAGTCATGTTCTCGCAGAGGGCCAGGTACACGTCCAGCGGACGAGATGGTTTTACGGTTGGATCTGCCTAGAAAGAATTAAATACATTAATAAATTGTTACTTCGTGACAAGACTGTCAAATTATTTGGGGTTTTCCACTTGGTCAGATCAATCTGACCGCGAGGATTTGCTTTTCCAGCACTGTTTAACAATTAGCTGTATTTCGTTACAAAGAGATGAGCTGCGATTTAGTCAGATGACATTGTTTATGAGACAGTCTAGAGAAGGATGGACTAGTCTCATTAAGACTAGTCCATCCTTCTTTAGACATTGAGAATATAGAATAGAGAGAAATATAAAAATTGAAAATAGAGATGGGAATAAGAAATTTATTAAGAGGGAGAGTGAATATTACAATTTCTCAGCAGCTGTCCGAAGTACTCCAATCTTACAGAAGACATAAAATGACATAAACACTCGTAAAATGTTTCGAGTCGTAAAAATAAAAAGTATTTGTCCCGTTATAGTTTTTATTCCTCATCCTATCCCGTTCGGGGAAGAATGGGTGTATAATGTACTGAGGAAAACTCCTTACTCCCCATCTATTCTAATCCTCTTTCATAAGACACTCCTAAAAATACCATAAAAGTCAGGGATTACAAACAACAAACCTTAAAAGGTAATTGGAAGATGAGTGAAAGCAATATATTGCAAAGAAGCTGACATTATATTCTATTTCAAAGAGTTTATTGGTAAAAACGCATTGATAATACCAGAATAAGATGAACAAAGTGATAATTCTCTAGTGAACGGTGATATTCTCGACTCATATTTGAGGGGTGATGAATTCGAAAGCTTCTACTTAAATACGGATTTCTTCAATCATCATTAGCTAGACGATGAAGGAAAACATCGTGAGGTAACCGACGTGCCGGAGTATGAAGTCTGAGAGTGTATAAAATTCATCTCGTGTATAAAATAATCTGTGGTACGTATAAAATCCATTAATCCGGACCGATTTTGCGTGGTAAATTATGGCCAGAAACCTCCTTATAATTGCACGGAGAGGCCTATGTCCTGCAGATGGTATTACCAGATAACCAGTGGCCTTGCAAGAGTTTGAGTCAAGGATGCGAAAAAAGTAGAAACACTTCATCGATCCGCAATCCCTAGCGTCCCTGCTTAAAAATAGCTCACTTCAGTCCCTTTTTATAAGCTTCATTAGGCGCATTCGTTCCGTACTAACAGAAAAGGTACGAAAAATAAAAATAAAAATAAATAGCAATAGGCCCACATAGGCAACAAAATGAAACATCACACGTATATATCTAACTAAATATATATATATATTAATAACCCGATATGAATATATGAATACGGATGACAGAAGAGGGGAAAGCAACGTAGAATGGAATCCTATAGCCCAATGGGCATGTCCATCGACTAAAATTACTCCAGTCTCAAAGAAGTCTGCGCCTTCCAAGGAATACATCCATTCCGTATCGTTTCGAAATTTTTCAAAACCTGATTCCCAAATTTCCAATGGTGGGCAACGCATTTGTCGACATGCCAAAGTTGACCAAAATATGTGTGACAGAATTCTTTTAAACGATCCGAAGTGTGTTCAAATAGGCGGAGACTATATTGAAAAACAAAAATAGTTTCACGAACTCGAGTGGCCTTTTTCTTTGTCAAGCCGGAAACTGTTGGACCTCGCCTCGTATGTTCCAAAAATCACTTTAAATCGCGAATCTGTAAGTTATGGAACGAACTGCTTCAACAGGTTTTTCCATTACGCTACGCCATATAGTTCTGTAAAAAGGCTATGAAAAGAATTTTGTAAGGCATACCTCCTGGCATTGGAGGTGTCCGTGGGCGGCGGTAGCCACTTAAGATCACGTGGGCTGGTCTGCCTCCTCTGCTATAGAAATGTCACATAAAATCTTTGTGTCATCCTAAATACTCTTTACAATAAAGCCACTTACAATATAACCGGAAGTTTTATCCGGATAGAACAGGATCTTGCCACCAGTTTCAGCCAGATTCGGCTTGATGTAACTCCTAGTGTTGTTCGTCACAAAGTTGTAAGCGTAATGGTACAGCAGCTCTATGCTGTTGTCCTGAATGTGGAAAATTTTCTTCCAGATGTCGTCTTTTGCAAGAATATCGAAGTTTCGGCTATAGGTCTCCGTGAATTCCTTTAGTTGTCGTTTTGGCTCGGCCTTAGTACCTTCTGTATATACGATTATTCGAGATTCAAGCCTGTAAGATGACCCTAAGTTTATTACAGGTATTAGAACCAGAAAAGAAAAAGAACTTTGGTTAAAATCCGAAATAAATTGGAAAGGAACCGTCGCGCGTCGCGTTGTAGCTTGCGAGTGTTATTTCAGATCTATCTGTTTATATATGACTAGCTGTGCCCGGCATGCGTTGCAAGCCCGTCAATTTTTTTGCACATAATAAATATATAGCCTATGTCCATCTGGAATAATGTACCTTTCCAATGGTGAAAGCATTTTTGAAATCGGATTAGTAGTTTCGGAGATTACCTCCTACATCCAAACTTACAAACTTTACCTTTTTATAAGATTATAATATTTTATAATATTCATTTGCCATAGTCATGGACTTAGTTATTTTGTCACCATGATGACAAGTGAGATAGGTGAAAATGTTACTTTTATTTTGGGGGAGGGGGGATTGCTATTGTAAATCCGGCCGATATAAGGCCAATTTAGTATAAAATAATAACAGTTATTACATACACGCGTTTATGATTAGATACACATACTTAGTACTTGTGTGTAAAAATGAAGATTCTTTATCTAGCTTACCTATCGCTTCTGTCCGTATAATATGTGTCGAAGGTGAGTGGCGTGCACACCAGTTTTGTCAAGTGATCGAGACGCGGGTAGTAGTTAAACTCCAATGTACGAACTCCTTCCACGGAGATAGGGGGTGCATCCATAGAGTACACGTGTTCTGCTCACGATAATATTAGAACAAGCAGTATTTATTTAAGATCGCTTTATGTGAAAAAATACCTGGTCTAGTGTAAAATGTATTACTCATTTTATCCTATTCCCCAAATGATACGTATTTCGGTAGTGAGTGAGATATGTCAGAGCCCATTCCCATCCCATCCATTCTTATCCCTCCTCATTTTCCCAACCCTTCTCCAAGTCTATTCCTGAATTTCCAAAGATAGATAGCACATTCGGGGGTGTGTCAACGTTCGTCATTCTAGACTGATATTGGCATGTATCAAGGATGTCACAGGGCGATAGTATCACCAGGTGGACTGTGGGCTCGTCTGTCGTCTCCTTCTATAAAATAAAAATAATTAAACCATTTTATTATGTCAGTATTTATTGCGTTGATCAAAAATATTGCTCATTGCTCGTCGTTACAATATTATAATAACGAGCTACGTCCCGACGGTAGCTCATACATCGGGATGTACGTCCAAATTCAATGTATTTTAATTCCTTAAAAATATTGAAAATTAATGAATGGCGACAAAATTATTGAAATGGTCACAGAGCTCTGAATTGCGGAGCTAAACACATTTCAAACAAGCATAATATTGGATAGTCGGATAAGCTCGCGGCCTTTTTATAGTGAAAATAACGGAATATTGTCCATTTAATTCGACTATCTTTCGTCATTTTTCTGGCGGAGCCACTATCCCATCGCTATAAAATTTTGGGGTGTCCGAGCGAAAAATTGATTTAATACAAATGGTTTTATACAGGCTTCTCTTGAAGGTAATTTTATTCCATTTAGAGAATTTTGTAAAGAGCGGAATACATGATAATCCGAAGGTGCTATGTCTGGACGGTAAGGAATCCGGATGCATTAAACTTTCCCAGCCAAGATCCATCAATTTTTGTTTAGTTATCAAAGATGTATGCGGTAAAGCATTGTCGTGATAAAAAACTGCACCTTTTCTATTTATTTATCTTCAAGTGCTTGTTTCAATTTTACTAATTGCTGACAGTAGACATCAGAATTAATCGTTTGGCCATGTGGCAAAAGCTCGTAATACACAATGCCTTTCCAGTCTCACCATACACATAACATAATTTGGTTCATGTGAGGCTTTGAGACTATATGTGATGGCTCACCTCGCTTAAACCAAGATCGTTTTCGAACATTGTTATCGTAGGTGATCCACTTGACATCGCGTGTTATCAATCTCTTCAGAAATGGATCGATTTCATTTCGTTTTAGCAACATCTCGCATATGGAAATTCTATTCACCAAGGTTCTTTTACAAAATTCGGTTTATGCAGGTGATCCAAAACTGTTGAGTGGTGAATGCTAAGCTCTTCTGCAATTTGATAGCTGCATATGTGTGGACCTGATTCAATTTTTTCCATGATAACATCAACGTTTACCTTTATAGGACGACCACAACGAGGAGCATTATTCACATCGAAATTACCAGACCTGAATCGACTCAACCATTATTTTGCAGTAGTTTTAGATAAAGCAAATTCTTCGTAAACACCACAAATCTCTTTTCGAGCACTAGAAGCATTCCATACCCTTGTCGAAAAAAATTGTTATTAACTTACATTTTAAAATTGTTAAAAAATATGAAAAGATAAAATTTATAGCTTGTAATTTCAATTTGCCGTTATTACAAAAAAGTCAGCTGTCAAACGGTATATCACTTTCCCGCCAGTGAACAGTGTTGCCAGAAATACAGCACGCTACAGTCATACGTTCAAAAGGCCGCGAAATTTTCCGACTACCTATTATTTTCGTAAGTAGATAGACAATGCATAATTCTTCAATACGTTCCCTTATCTTATGACAATTATAAATTTCCGTGGTATGAGATTGGATACTTTTATTTCCTTTTCCGCATCTTATCCAATCTTTTTTAAATACTAATTCCTAAATCTCCAAAGGTGCACCATGATTGTGCTAAGGTTCGTTTTAGTCCGTTGCGCTTCACACTTTCCTGGCTGAGCGCCTTCAATTCCTACTTACTTAAAAGGTGTTCTCTGCGGCCAATGCCGAATGTCTCCATCACTTCGCGCTTCACATGATCTATTCTTGAAGTCTCCATTTTGTCCACTCTGTGCAGGTACCACTCGTAACTGAAAATATATGAATGAATAAATAAATAAAAAGGATTGGAAAGGATAAGGAATAGTAAGGAGTGAGGAGTTTTACCTTACGCCATCACCGTTCCCATTTTTCCTTGAGAAGAATAGGATATGGCAGTATGCAGAGTAAAGGGTAAGTATATGAGACACATACTCCACCGTGGAGTATGATTTGGCGGGTTTTATAGGAAGTCAACATTAATGATTTCTAGAATTTCTAGATGGAATCTGTCCTCGGCGGACAAAACCGTGAAAATAGATGCGCATCCTTCACAAACAGCAGCAACACGGTGGGAGTAGAGTGGGGCGTTTGCCCATAACGTTTGCCGTTATGGAAGGCGCTATTTCCCTATGGAAGTATAAATAACAGACTTTCGGCACTACACAATCTCTATTAAAAAATATAAGAAATTTGTTTGCTTTGCTCCTCCCTGGATAAATCCCTGACTACGCCCTTGAACAGCAAAAGCATCTTACGTAAGCAGCAGTACAGTTAGCGCGTAGTCCTCGTATATGCTGATCCGCTTGACGATGCCAGTTGGCTGCGAGTACGGCGAGAACTTCTCGTACATCACCTTTTTGTAGTGGATCACCTTGTGGCTGCCGGGGTAACGCTGCTCGAATTCTGTAAACATAGTGCCTCGAGCGGTCGTATTGATAAACTCAAAATCTTCGTAGAAAAAAGGGAGCAGACGTGAACGCATTAATAACGTTTGTGAGCGATACAAACTTAAGCGCCGAACACACGATGTCGCTAGTGGCGGGGTCGCGCGGCGGCTCGTGTTGTCACGCTGCTGTTCAGTAAAATATAACAACCGCAAATAATTTGTAGAGCAGATAGTCGTATTATCATACGTCATATTTTGTAAACATTTAAAAAATGCTCTCGTATGGTTAAATGCGACAGCATCTGCGGCGCGATGCGACGCCGTATGAACATTTTCAAGCGATTTCATACAACTCCAAGAAGTAACTACTGGTCATCTGGTCGTGGATCGGGACACCGTGTCCCACGTCTTACACTCGGGACACAGAATAAACGCTTCACGCAAACGCAATAGGTTGCATTTGTAAACTAAAACCTTACACTAGAGTCTCTGTAGTCTGTTAGTTGAAAAGACACGCAGCATATTTGGACGCACTTTGACATGTCATATTTCAAAAACCACTCACCGTCAGCAGTGATGTCTAGTTTTTCAACCCAACTAGGCGGCATATCCAAATGTTTCTCCGAGTCAACAGCAGATCTCTTGTTCTGAAGGTCTATGCCAACCAGCTGCCTCCTGTGGTCAGGCTCTCCAGCTAGCAGATGCTCCCAGCATGTCAGATCACATAAATCATAGTTCAATGAACCTAGACCGTCATCGCCTTTTTGGAGATTTGCCTGAAAACAGGATATAGGCCGTTTTAGGCTTGACAATAAGACGAATGATCCTATTAATCCCTTGGCTTTAGTAGAGTTTTGTTTTTATGAACCTTATGCAGTATGCATAGAGGTTAGTTTCCAATCACTCGGTCTAAGCAAAGAAACATCTTAAAAACCTCCAAAAGGCACTAATATGATTGGGCAAACTCCTTTGCAGTTCATTACCAAGTTATTCAATAAGCCGCCTCGTATGCGCCAACCGCAATTACAACATTGTAAAACATACTTAGGTATGTAACCTATGCTCGAACAGAATTTTCTATAGTATAGATTCAGTATAGTATAGACTGAAGTATAGAATTTCAGTTCTAGCAACGAATATAAATGTTAAAATAACTCTTATATAGATGCAAAAAAGTGTGTAATCGGAAAAACGTTTGGTTGACCAATATTTTACACATTATTGAGGTGAGACCTCGCTATAAACATAAAGCTTCTTCATTTGTCTTGACTCGTTTATTCTGCTTCTAATGGAGATGCATCATAAGAATCATCTATTAATCCTGGGTCCTAGAAATGCCCGATAGAAAGAACCCTTTATGAAGAAGAATGATAGAAAGAAGAAAGAAAGAAGATAGAAAGAATAAGAATAGATAGAAAGATAGAAAGAAGAAGAAAGAAAGAACCATGATGGCTAGCATTGTCATATATATTACCTATTTATTCCATAAAAGTAAAGTCCAACAAATCCAGTATTTGTGTATAGACAGAATTAGTCCCGTAGCTTAAATTGTGTCACATGAGAAGGTATTATTGACGGTCACAGATTATATACGAGTGAATTGTTATTTTTAACTTGGCGCTTCAAAATTTGATACAAGGGCGCCAAAAACTTATTCTGCCCTCTGTCGCCTACAAGGACCTTACTTGAATTTGTACTTACATAATAATTCTCTTGGTTATAAACGCTATCAATGTAATGGTATTTTGGCGTGTCCAGAGGGTACTTGTTACCCTCACTTGGCTCAATGAAGAATGGCTCTTCGACTCCCATAAAACCTGGCAGGACTAGCACCCAGCCGTGCGTGCGCCACGTGACTATGTTATCAGGTGGCGGCTTCTCTAAATCCTAATATGAGAATAGACCAAATAATTGTTAAGGTTTACAAACGTAATGACTTATTCCAAAGATTCGTGGTTTTACAACTAATTATTATGCTTAGAGTGCATTACCTCTCCTAGCTTCAGCGGCACTAAGCAATTTATAATTAAATGAAGCTTTGTGCTTTCTGCAGTTCTATAGATAGTATATTAAAACCAAAGGCGACAATAATTTTACACTGCTCGTTGCGTGCAACGAAACGGCGCTCGTCCGGAAGTTATGCCACACATAGCTTTTGCCTACTTCCTATTTGCCAAGTTTCAACGAAATCAGTTCAGTCGTTTTGACCTCATTGAGTAACAAACATCCAAACTTTCGCATTTGTAATATTATTGGGACTATTAATACTCCAGTAGGTCTACCTTTCCAATGAACAGATAGAACCGCTGTTCACGGTTGGTAACAGATCAATGAGCAAACAATAAGGGCTGGAAGGGACGAATAACAATGGCTACAGTACATTTATGGTGTTGTCGCCTCCAAACTCACTCCATAGATCTGCACTGTCTGCACGTTTTGCTCTTGAAATCTCGAATATGTGATTTTCGTTATACAGAATGTGTCCGGATTATTTCCGAAAAATCCTGCACTGATTTTTCTAAAAATAACCATTATTTTGGGGGTTCATATTTGGCAAATTCATATGAAAAATTAGGTAAAAACTAATATATGTATATGTATATATATACATACATGTATATATATATATATATATATATATATATATATATATATATATATATATATATATATATAATATAATCAAAAACGGATTTGTAATACTGTTTCAACAATGAACTCAGAATCTTGAATTCATGGTTTCAGGCATCTGTATATTTAGCGCTTGAAATCAATTCCGATGTATAATTCCGAATAGTCCGATCCATAACTGAACAATTTCGAATCAATTCATAAGAATTTACTGAACGGTAAATACAACATGTCGCGTAGATTAACGCAGCGTAGAGTAGCGTAGCGTAGAGGAGCGTAACGTAGAGTAACGTAGCGAAGAGTATTTCATTTTAATTATTCAAAAATAGGTTGTTTTGTTGATCATAATTTGCTGCTCATTTAGTATTTGTTGACTTCATTTCATTGAATTTAAGAAGTGCGGTTGAAGCTGAATACGTCATAATTTGCATTTACTGATTCATATTATTTATTGGACAATTTAAAAAATATGTTCCTATCTAAAAACATTAGCGTCATAGATGTCTACTTTTAGTAAAAATTGATCCTCTAAATCTGATGGCACATTATAAATTCCTAGATGATTTTATTTTTTTAGCTGTCGCCACTAATTATTGGCGACCTAAAATAATAAAATACTGCTGACTATAAAAACATTATAAGCTGATAACGATTTGCTGCCAACCTATTACTTTTGCTACCATACGTATATTTTTGCTACCATACGTATATTTTGCCACCATACGTATATGTTTGCTACCATCCGTATACTTTTGCTACCAACCGTATATTTTTGCTACCATCCGTATATTTTTGCTACCGTCCATATATTTTTGCTACCATACGTATATGTTTGCTACCATCCGTATATTTTTGCTACCATACGTATATTTTTGCTACCATTCGTATATTTTTGCTACCATACGTATATTTTTGCTACCATACGTATATTTTTGCTACCATCCGTATATTTTTGCTACCATACGTATATTTTTGCTACCATAGGTACGTATATTTTATAGCTGACCAAATTGCTATATATTTGCTGCTCGTTTTTAATAGGACATGCCATTTTAAATTAGTTGAGATGTTTTAGATTTTGCGTCATTTCGGTGATACATTGTATACTGGCGGTGCCTGCGACTTCGTTCCCCTGAACTTGTGATTCCTATGGGAATTTTAATCGATCTGGAGAAAAGGTACCCTAAATGTTAACCCAACACATAAGCTATTATATAACTACAAAGTTTCATTAAAAATCAGTCCAGTAGATTTCAGACAGACGGACAGACGCACAGACAAACAAAAATTTCATAATTGTTGTATTGGGTTTTGTGTCATATGTACTTTACACTGTTTTCAAAAAATATTTCATGTACAGACACGGCCCTGTTGCGATTTTGTTATATATATAGTAAATCTTACGGCAATTTTCTGGAGTCGTGAATTTTCGATCTTATCCAGCTCTTTCTGCTTGCGATCTGCTGCCTTCTTGTCCATTTCTTGACAGTATTTCGAGGTGAAGTCCGGTAACGGTACCAGTCGGTATCTGGGCTCGTCGTCAGGTGGAGGAGGCTCTTCAATTGTCTATAATATCAAAGATTTTTTTGTCTTATCATAGAAACTGTGAAATAAATCGAAGTAACAACGAGCAATGCCACATACAATCACTGATTTGTGAAACCAGAGGCACACTAATGATGTGCCAGTTAAAGTATGATTCTTAGGCACGCGGCAGACGCCAGCGGCCGACGGTGACGGCACTTGACGCGACTGCAGACGGGGCACTACTTTCTACTATTAAATTATTTGAGTGCATTTCTGACACACAATTGCTAATGCCCGGCGGCATAATAGTGGAAAGTAGTGCCCGTCTGCCGTCGCGTCAAGTGCCGTCGCCGTCGGTCGCTGCCGTCTGCCGTCCGCAGCGTGCCTCGGAATTTGTACCTTTAAAATATGTTTCTTCTTTCTTATAGAGCAATTAGCACATTGCGCCAGTGTCCAGTTTTCTTCGTAATTAACAATTTTATAGTCAAAGAAAGTAGTTTAAAACTAGGAATTAAATTAGGAGTCGCTCAGTATAGTAGGTTTACTGAGGAAAGAAGAGTTGAACTCCTTCCAGCACACGAAAAATGCAGTCTTATGTTTTTATTTCTTTATCACAATCCAAACTTTGAAGTTTAATAAACTATCACTATTAAATCACAAAATCCACAATACACAATGTTTATATTATATAATAATCAATCAAAAATTTTCACTTCTCGAGGTCCCGGCAAAACGTATTTTGAATTTTTTTCAAAGCTGTATATTCTTTATCAAATCTGTAAAAATCAGATGTCATTGATTTTTGGATCAGTTTGCTCAACTAACAATTAACATATTCTCACCCACAGATATAGAAGGATAGATAAGGCAAGCTGTCCGTCGCTGTGTGCCCGTAGTATGCGCTAAAATCCTACTTCTCGCGCTGCTCGTTCAGTCTGTTCCGTATCGCTAGCAAGTCATTGTTACAAAACACACAAATCCTTATTTGCTATAATCAATTGTAAAAATTCATAAAAGTAGTGAACCTAGTCAAGCGAGATGTTTCGTCTCATTGGTCAGTTCCCATCATTAAAATTTGCTCGAGACGTTTTCACGCTCGGTCTCTATACAATTTCACAAAATTGCGTTGTCTATCTTTTTTATAGTAGAGTTGACAGACGGACGGGCGACATGGTGGTAAATGGTCATCACCACCCGTGGACACCTGCAATACCAGAGGAGGGTTACGAGTGCGCCGCCGTCAGTGGAAAACCTCAGCTGTCAGTTAATTCCATAACTTTCGGGTTCGCGGTATAGATAGATAGATACACTTTATTGTACACCAAAAACATACAGAGTACAAGTAATCAGAAGCACAACAGGCGGCCTCAACGCTTTATATAAAGTGTCTTAAAGACCGTACTGTTCGCAACAGCTCATTGCCAAAAAAATCTATGTGTACGTATATTTTCACCTCTGTCTCATCCGGTATCTCAGGGCAGACGGTCCGGTACCGAATGCCCATGCAGGTATCTCTCTGAGCGCAGCCGACGACGACGTACGCGTCGAATCCGGCGCCGATCAACCATGAGGCGAGCACATGGGCCAGTTCGAATGTGTTGCCACTTCGCCGAATGATGGCCGTGTACGGAGACATGATGCGTTCCGGCTGTAGAAAATCATTCAATATATAATAGTTATTGTGACATATTGTTATTTACTTAGTATGTGTAATAACTTGTGTTGTTAATTATAGTAGGAGCACCGCTGGGTATCTAGCATTTGAGAAAATTTTACAGCATTTTTCATGCCTATATACGAGTATAACCACATTGTTTGAAGAGGGAAGTCTTCGTCTTGCCCGTAAATTGACATGCGAAAATGTAAAAGATCTGTGTTTTTTGATAACCGATGTAGGTGAATCCTCGAATCGATTAGTCGCTCTACGGCCAGGTAAACTTATGATTAAGACTTATGGTCGCATGTAGTGGCTGGATGACAAGAAAAGAAGATTATGAGCGGCGGCGTGTTTGGAAGAGTTCTGTACCTAGCAGTCCTGTAAGTTATTGTGTGTTTTTTTTTTTGTAGTTATTGCTTAGATTTTAAATCTTAGGATAGAGGACATATAAAAAATTTCATAGAATTCCTCTGAAAGTTTTTAATCTGGTGTACTATAGTTAAATAGGTACTGAAGACATGTTTTTGACTTGTATTTAAACGAGCAGCATAAAAATGCTAAATGAGCACCAAATCATGATCAACAAAACTTTAAATATCTGAAGTAAATTATGTAAAATTACTGAAAATGTCATCATCCCCAAGTCTATGTTGTCATCAGAGAAGCTAAACCTAACCCACCTTTAGATTTGCTGCTCATTCAGTGTTTTCTACTAATAAATGTTGTAGAAATACAATATGTTCTATGAATAAACTAAATTGAATTTGTGTATTTCTTTATATTTATACTTTCTTATATATTATTTTGCATTTGATTTGTATTCGCAGCATGATTACTTTCATTATATTCATCAACATCTGTGAGAATTAAAATGAACTATCGTAAACTTCTTACTTTTGTCAGGCAGTACTCAGGTTCACCCCTGCCTACAACTTAGAAATTAGTTTAACAAAAGTACGTTAGATGCCGCTACTGACATTTGTTTTTTTGCCATTGAGTAAACTATTTTAACACCATGCCCTGGGCCAAGGATGAGTTGGGGCCCTTGTAAGCAATTGAAATGAAAATCATGGCCAGAATATAAATGAAAATATTAATTTTTACTATAATTACTATTTTATTTATCATCACAAAATTCTAAGAACATGTAAACAATGTGTCGATGAAATGTAATGTTAAATTATTAGCATTTTGATTCTAAAAATCCAATAATATTCAATATAATTATCTACAATATCAAATTATTTTATTAATATTCCTTTCAATTTTTTCAGGTCGAACTCAGGCAGCAGTAATTTATTTCTTTCAATCCCAGATTCATGCTGCCTCCTTTTTTTCGATCCCAGACTCGTGTTGTCTCCTTAACCACGGGCCTCTGTCTGGGCCCTGGCTCAGCGCGCCCACGCCTAAAGACGGCCCTGAGTTTAATACTATTATATGTTAAAAACTTGATCCATAACAACACAAGCGTTTAACGCTGGAGTTTGAAAGGTATTTTTAAGGAAATTTTAACTTTTTGGAACGCCATCTGTCTCCTTATTCTATTTACTGTAATAGTGACATCACACCTGAAACATATTGACGGCTAATTGGCAATCATGTGACAAACAGATTAAATACCTATTTAATTTTAATTTAAGTACATTTGTTTTTATGAAAAACTCGCAATATATTTGATTCTATTATCGCAAAGAACGTCGTATTTCGAATCATAATTTCACAACTAACCGTTGATAGTATCAAACGTGTAGAGCTTCTTGGTGAATTATTTAACAATAACAAAGAGGTCAACAACACTTTCAATATCAACAATTAATTTAACCTTTGCCTAAATACTAAACAACTTGTATTCATTGTTCCCCCCATCATAAACGGTCGGTGCGGAGAGGGGTGGCACCACCCCCGGCAAATTCAACCCAAAGTTGAACGAAAACAAAGTCCACGCCGCAACTTTTGCGACTTTCTACTTTCGCTTTTCGCTAAAAACTTTCAGCACTTTCACTAACACTTCCTTTTCGCTTAGTTGTTTTTTGTTTTGTTTTTCTAGAGATTAGGTACAATGTGAAGTATCTAGGAATTGCTAAATGTTTCGATGTGTCTTGTCACGATTATTATTTTCCTTTACACTATTTTATGTTGCACTTAAAGGCTGTAAGCAATGGATATTACCTGCATATATATGCGCAATTCGCATCTTTAAAAAAATATGTTTAATCAAAAAAATAATTCGTTCATAGTTTATTCGTTGTAAATAAGTTGCCATCACACTTGAACTTAATTACGGCGCTGTAAGGTGTATTGTCTTATGGTAGACGTTAACTCTCTGCGCAGGCGCATGCTCAAAACTGACATCGTGACGCGAGGAGAGGTACTGTCTTTGTGGCCGTCACTCGCTGGAGAAATCTTACAGGCGACCCTAACCGTTCTATTACTTATCTAACTAGATATACATATTTATTGAGGTCTCTTGAGGCAGTTCGTTCCATAGCCTACGGATTCGCGATGCGGTTCTAGAAATCCGAGGTGGAAATTATATTACACAATTCGTCAGAGCATTCCCCATTGTATAAACGGTAGAACACACAGAGACGCAACGTCTCTCCGAACGCTGAGGGGTTCTAAAACGCCCGTGAGAGTGCGATCGTTGCGACAATTCGAACAGCATGTCGTTGGATGGAGCCAAGTGGGTACAATTGATATTTCGGTGCGCCAGCCCAGAGATATGAGCAGTACTTCATATTGGGCCTAGCCTGAGCTTTATAGAGCGTTAGCAGGGCTGAAGTACCGTTTCGCTCTGTTCAGCACACTCAGCTTTTTGGAGGCCATTTCGGCTTTATTTTCCAGATGACCCCTAAATTCGACTTTGCTGGAGATGTCGACACCAAGGATTCCGATACTCTCCGAGATCTTAAGAGGTATGCTCTGAAAACGAGGTGCTACGACAAAAGGAGCTTTTTAGCGGTGATTGCACAGATTTGCATCATACTGGGGTTGAAATCCACTAGGTTTAGAGAACCCCAAATCAAGACTTGATCTAAAGCGTCTTTGATTTTAGACACAAACCTGACGCGACTCTCTTCCACTTCGACCCGAGGGATGTTGGCGCGGCCCCTGTACATGGCATCCCCAGTACCTACTGCATCTGGTGTATCATCAGTTTGCAACAGATCGTTGATATGCGGAAGGAACAGAGTTGAGGACAGCACGGAGCCTTGTGGGACGCCAGCATTAATAGACATGGTGTCGGAGCAGCTACCATCGATAACGACTTTGATGCTCCGTCCAGTCAAGTCGTCCAGGGTCTTATAGCAGTTCCAAAGGAATAGTGGGGGAATCGCATCGGGAGCCAAAAAGGCATTTCAGATAGCTACGAACAGATGATTCTCAACAGATTTGATCTCAAAATTGATTTGAAATTTACATTAAACATGTTACTTGTTTGATGACCATAGATGAAGAAATGTCACATAAGAACGTTTCTTATGTGACGTCTTACATCTTAACCTGAATATCTTAACCATCTTAACCGTTTTATACTCTGTTATATGTATAACGCAAACAAAGGACGATCGGTAAGTACCTAAGTGTCCCAAAAAGATCAACATGTGCCAAACACACTTGAGATATACTCACACACTTGAAATGTACTCGTGAACATGAAAAGCCATCGTGCATCATCGTCTACTTTCGTTTCGCAGTCCCTTTTTCGCAATTACTTACACGACTCGTAATTAGTTACCTTTGAGACAGTATACGAATAGGTCGCGTTCAATTACGAATATGTATATAGAGCAGTTATAACATAACATAAATAACAAAATAATTATCGCACCACCTGATTTTAAAAGAGGGAAAATTATATATTCACAAGCTCGGCAATGTATTTAATTGAAGGAAATCATTTCTTCAAATTAAAAAAAAATATCATTTTTAATAAACTCATGTATCAAAAAGGTGAACCTGATGTCATTACGTAATATATACCAAATTCGTCTATACATCCCTCACGAACACAGAATGGAGATTCATGCTAGGAATAATTTACGATTAAGTATTCTAATTTAATTTCATTGTCGTACTTAGTTGCTTAAAGTCACACTTATAATTGCTCTATATAAATCAAGGCAAATTCAGGTTTAGTTTGTATTTAGAATACATATCGATTCAAATAATGTTCTATGAATTTTTAAAAACTACTTCTTCACAATGATCACTAACAAGTAACATATGTGACATAACTGTTCTGAACTTTATTGTTGTTATCATAAAGTATTTATTCAACAATTTAAATAGGGTTGTTAAGATTTTTCATTCATTTAGTATACGTTCTTAAATAAACGAAAGGACTGATGTCTCGTCTCGACACGATGGCTTTTTTATATTCTCGAGTATTGTACCTCAAATGAAAGCTTTTAGTTCACAGATCTTTTGTTAAGATAGTTAGCGTGAAAACTGTGGGCGAACCATGGTATAAACCGCTGTTCTATTCTTATCTTTTATTTGTTTTTAAATCTTTTTCACATCTTTTAGTAAAAAAAAACCATCGCCTTATAACGATTATGGTGCATCATGAGATACCAAATACATTGTCACTAATTTTATGGTTGTTTGGTGAGTTGGGACGACATCCATACATTTTTCCCATCGTCCTTTCAAACAGAGGCAACTATTTTCTAATGAATTTGAAAAAGACCGTTAACAGCGCCAGTCGGAGGGGAGATTTCCTTATTTCCCGTATGTTTTAGAAAAAGTATTCAGACAAGAATTGTAGTTTTACCGGCACTATCTGTATATTCTGTATGCATAGATTTCGAACAATAATTGATTTTTTTTTTAAATTGGCAGCGACGTAATTTTGAAACTGCTAACACGATTTAGTAGCTATTAGTGGTCATGTGTTGGCTGACGATGAGTTGTAAAAACTAAGTATTTTAGTGCTTAACTTTAACTTTGATGTTTGTGTGTTGTGTGTCCATTAAGGGATAGCAAAGCAAACAAGTCCTGAGGAAGTACAGCATCTTTAAAAGAGTAGACTCGCCAATCCCCGCTTGGGCAGCACGGTGTTGTTTAATGGTTAAATATTCTGGTTTTAAGGTCATACATTCCTCATGCACAGGACAATGTGTGCGAGGAAGCCCATGTCCAACAGTGAACGATCAAAGACCTGGTTACGGTTACTATATCGTTGGGTTCATCTTCGAATTTAACCGAGATAAAACTTTGACTTCGAAGACTACCTTGAAATGTACTTCATTTCCCACTTTATATTGAGTGAGATATACCAGAGTATGGACTCTGGTATATCTCACTATGGCTAGAAAATAGAGTATGGGAATAGTCCCATCCCATCCTATCCCTCCCCATTTTTCCAATCCATTCCTTAATCTGCAAAGGTAAGCAGCGCATCTGAGGGCGTGCTGGCGTTTGTCATTCTGGACTGATGTTGGCATGTGTCGCGGATGTCTATGGAGGTCAGTATCCACTCACCACCAAGTGGACTGTATGCTCGTCTGCCGCCATTTTTCTGTAAAATCAAAATATAAACTCAAACTACTTTTCTGCCAAATTTCATTGCACTCTGTTAAGATTTCTTAATGGTTATAGTTTGTCTACAAATTTCGTTATCATCTAGAAGGGATTTAGATTCAGCTGGTGATTGATTCAAAGTCGATAAGCTTCTGTGTAGTATACGGTAGCAGGTTGTTAACGTCCAATTTAATTTTGTGATCGTTAGTAATGTGAATCATTATTAAAATTATTGTCGTCAAATGCATTTCCTTTTAAAAAATTGGTAGCCCCAAGAGACACACTAAATATAATATATTTTTCAGATTAGTCGCATGGGGCCGCGCCCTCAAATATCAGTGGTGCCATACGTCCCCGAAGGCAGTAGAAATGTAATTAATCATTTTCTAAATTTGTTTTGTTCGCCGTATTGGGTAGATTTCTTTAAACTGTAGAATAACACCTACAGTTCCTTTTTTTTTTAGTTATCGACTAACTCATAAAACGTATAAATTTCAAATATATGCTTTCCCTTATTTTAATTAACCGTGCTTCAAAGTACCTCTAAACCTTTGCACTACGTGAAACCAGTACTTTTCAACTCTCAACTTAGAAATAAACGTTCCTCAGCTGGCACGTATCTATTATAATATTCAGTACAAAAGGGGCTCTCTGAATACGGGCACCGCAGAGCTAGCGCAAATTAGACCGAGCCACGCTCCACGCTTTGAGCTGAGTTGCGCTTGACCAAGCGTTATTCGAAACTCGAACAAGACGCCCTGGGGAGATTCTGGGTTGTCGTACATAAATCCTTTTTTATGATAGATATTTTAGAAAGAAGCTATTGATTCCAGGGTAGACTGTGCCGGGGTAGACTGTGCCGGGGTAGACGGGGCAATAAGGATAAACTAATTCTTGTCCACAAATAAGTCAAGCATAGGATTTTAGAATTAATTTTGATTTAGTTTAAATTGTAATTAATATATGATAAGTATACCTATACAATACGAGTACATATATATTTTATTATTACCACATTAACTATTGTAGGTATATTAATGTGATCAAATATCTGAAAGTTAAATTTATCAATTGCCTTAAGAATGACCCACCGCGCTAGAGCTGTACGTTACTTATCGATGCTAGCAAGACACTCGAGCTATCGCAAGTATCGATTCGAGCGGGGGTCCAGTCGCGAGGGGGCGGGCGGTTTGCGCGAGCAACGGCGACGCGAATAGACGCCACTCATGCGAGACGTGCTGCGCCTCTAATTGAATACGCTGAGACATTTTTCATCGATATCGATAGATCGGAATCTTTTTTTTGATGCGTTTTCTTAATATGTTCATATGAAACGTTGACATGTACAAATGTAACGAATCAACTATTTAGCACAATACAGAGGTGTATAATCGTAAGATTATACACTTCACTATAAAATCTCTGGTTCCAATTCCAAAGAAAATAAAGTTTATGAATTACAAAATAGTGATTAAATAAACTTCCGTGTGTTGCCGGCTTTAGAATAGCACCATCCCATACAAAGCCGCAACAAGCCCCGAGGTACACCATCTCGAAAAAGAGTGGACTCACCAACCCGCTTGGCTAGGCGTTTTGAGGCCACACATTCCTCATGCACAAGACCATGTACATGGGGAGGCACAGCCTAACAGTGTGTAAAAATGGCTAGTTACAGTTTTAAGTAATAACATTAACAATAAGTTATTAATAAAAAATTTACCCAACTACAGCAAAGCCAAAATGGAAGGGTAATTTTACCAATTTACCATTTTTTTTATTTTTGTCTGTCTATCTCTCTGTCTGAAAGTACACCACGCAAAAACCACAGGATGGATTTCAATAATACTTGACATATGTAGTTATAGCTCGTAAAAGAAAAATGTATTATGTTATTTTGCGCAAATTTCATTAGGTTGGTTTTGTTGATTCATTATTGTGGGGAGAATTTATCGTGGAAGGTTTTTTTTATCAAATTCGGCAGGCTTTAGAAAACAAGACAAAATGAATGGGGTTCGAAGCGGATAAAGCCATGGTAAACGCTAAAATT
This sequence comes from Sesia bembeciformis, assembly GCA_943735995.1. Classification (NCBI taxonomy): domain Eukaryota; kingdom Metazoa; phylum Arthropoda; class Insecta; order Lepidoptera; family Sesiidae; genus Sesia; species Sesia bembeciformis. The sequence goes on from OX031042.1 coordinate 3,609,362, forward strand.
GACTTCTAGAAAGTAAAAACACCGTTACATTACAAATGACTTATATTCCGCTACATGAAATAGTCGAAAATGTATAGTAAAATATTAGAGTAAAATTTCTTTTTATCGATAACCGAAAAAAACATGCAAACATCGGTGCCGCAAGTGGGAGAGCTCTCCGAGAACGGCAGTCCGCGCGAGTGATTTGCGCCACCCGCCGCCGCGTGGTCGCGTTACTAACTAGAGATGACGATACACCACACATTTTTATATCGATGTCGATAAAATATTTTTTGTTTTGCAAATAAATTGTATCACATAAAATATTTTTAAATAAAACAGTATAAAATATTAGTAATGATTTATTAATACGGAATATATTTTGTTTTATTCCTTAAGGGTCATTAGATTTTGTTATGGTAGATACTCAGTGATGACTCTCTATAACAGATTTGACTGAACTGGCAAAGATAACTTATTTATTTGTATTCCCGCTGACATACACACCATGTCCTTTCTTAGTAGTGTCAGGCACCTCGTTGTAGGCAAACAAAGGAGTGTTTTTGTATCGCGGCGCCGCCCCCCTGCCGCGTGTCGTGTCCGTGGCGACGAGCGTCCGCGGGCGTCAGGCCGGTCGCGGATCGATATCGCCAGCTCGAGATCTCAGCCTACGCGCCCGCCTCGCCGGCCATTTGCCTACCTCGACGCCTCAAGCTCGTGTGTACATAACCCGCCACCCACCACCCCAGCCGATACACCCCCGCAGATTACCGCCTACAAAGCAAACTTCATTGGTACGTGCATGCAATATGCGCAAGGAGCAGGCCCGAATTGCGCCTCCAACGGCCGCCCGGCTAAGCAACGTTGCTTTGATACCCTACCCGTCTCGTATATACACTATTGCATCGAATCTTAACCAAAGGCTCTCTCGAATTGCGCTCCAGTATACACAGCTCGCAATCACGTTAATTACTCAAGAGGTATCGAACAAGGGAATCGATAATACGAGTATCGTGGACGTACGTACGTAGCATAACTAAAGTGAGAAAATGAACTCGGGGAGATTTCCAAAGATGAATTTAAAACAAGATAAGATGAAAAGGTTTCTTTAAATTATCTAAAGTACAAGGGAGAAGGTCTAACGTGCATACGACATTTGAAGTAGTAGTAAGTTTCAATTGAAAGCTCGGGAGGGTCGTAAATCGGCCAAGTGCAGCGAGTTCTGAAACTCCCGCCCGACGTCCTCCGATGAAAGAGGGAAAGTTCACATTTACATATTGGCCTCTGCTTCGAAAAGTTTTACTTCAAACTTTTCAAAACTCTACATCAGCAATGAGTGCGAAATTGCGAATATACATAGTACCTACATGCATATTTAAGTTTGTAAGTTTATGCCAAGAAGAAAGTATTTTCTGAAAAATAATTATTTAAAGTCGGTCAGTATGCAAAATTATATATTTTTCTACAATAGAATCCTAATAGGTACTTCCCTAATGGGTTCTTTCTATTCAAGCGAATTTGGGATAAAGCGCAAGTGTCATATTTCTTAAAATTTAATAAAGCATTATTAGCTTTATTAAACTGAGATTAATAAGATTTTTTCTGATAATTTCATAATTTTCTTCATTATAATGTAATACTATATCTTCTATTCTCTTTTTATGGTTTTTCTCCCTAATGAGGGTCCGCGGCGTAATTAATCAAAGTGCACTGAAACAAGTACCTAGATACTTCATATCCATAAATATAAGTAATCTATTCACAAACTGGTAGCAGAAAGCGAAAAAATTAACGAGGAAACTCGCCTGCGGCATCTCGCAATAAAATACTCCGAAAAACAAACAATAAAGATCTGAATGAAATGAGTACGACGACTGAATGTGAATGAATAGCGAGCGCGGTCAGGCGGCGCCTTTCGGTACAATCGTCCGCGGGAATATCTTAGCGTATTTCAATAAAGGCGCGACATCTTTAATCTAGGCAGGATCGGGTAGGGGCATAAATCTTGCAGGTCCGGGCGAGTTTTGAATCATTTAGCGCGGTGCGGCCGGCACCCCGCGCGACTTCCGTCCGGCACGTGCTTGGACCCCCCGCGCGCGCCCGCAGCACGCCCCTCGCAAGCCTGTGCCACCCGCACCCGCGCAGCGCGTCTGTCTTGTCGAGACAAAGGGGCAATAGTGTTGTTACTGCTATGATAAAATTATCATATCGACATTTGCATTTTTATTTGTGTGTCGTTTTAAGTAATTTATAACATTAGCGTTACTGACATACGACTGCGAATATGTACGGCATACTTCAGACTCCTTAACAAACCAATTATAGCTGTTTCTGTTACCCCTTTCTCCCTATGTTAAATAGATAGATATAATTAAGTAGGTACATTATAATGTACCCACTGGAGTCAGGAGTCAGAGAGTTATGTTATGGAGTCAGAAAACTGTTCTTTAGCACAATTTATAATAATAATCATAAAGAACTAGCTATTAAACTAATATCTTTATGATTAAACTAAATATTAAACCATTTAGAATTAACCTAATGAATTCCTTGCGCCTTACGTCTTTTCTAAATGTACTGAAACATCCACCTCATTCTCAGAGAGCGGTCTGGGTGGATAAAGGACAAATGTCCGTGCTTTATTAAACGATGAAGAAATATCTCCTCTTAAATTTTGAACAGCGTTAAGTTTGCCTTTGTCGCATCCCTAGAGCACAACGTCCGAGCCGCCCCTAATTTGAATTCACGGAGACTCCGCGACGCGTCCGCCGCGTCGGCCGTGCCCGACTTAATGAATCGCGAGGCGGGCGGGGGTCGCGCCCGCAGGGTGGCACAAGGGGGTGATCGGACGACCACCGCATCCTCTGCGCGGATAAGTGACGCCCGTGTTGCTCGGTACATACGCCTTATGTATTGCGGGCTGCGGCACATAGCCGCCGGCCTGTACCTACGCTCGCCAAATTTATGTCCCGCACATGTCTAGAGACCGCGGCGTACCTTTAGAGGGATTTTGCGTGTTTACGTACCTACAGGCGAGGGCCGACTAGAATACTCGACACGTAATTTTGTATGGACCCGTATTGCTAAGCAGATGGAACTTTGATATTTTCTCAGGATCAGAATCAATTAAGATAAGACTTCTCAAAGCTCCTAATTTTAGTTGACGGATTAAATTATATAATCATTCACGTACTGTGTAGTATCGAGGTAATTCTCTGTGGCATTGTTTCTCAACCTTTTTAGTGCCACAACCCCGTGAAAGGCAAAAAAAAATCTTATCTAACCTGAGGACCCCCTTACTAATAATTAGGGCCTTATTATTAGTAAGAGATTGGCGCAGTTGGTAGTGACCTGCTGTGCAAAAGGTCCCCGGTTCGAATCCCGTTCGGACATACATTTGTTCAAGTCCGGTGACTCTTGAAAGGCCACTAAGGCCACAAGAATTTAGTCAATCCGAAAAAAAAAAAAAAAAAAATGTTTGTTGGGATGTTTGTCTCTGGACCTACAACACAAGACATTTTAGTGTGAGCTATTTATTTATTTATATCGTTATTTATTATTTAAACAAAACAAAACAAACAAACAAAATTATGGATTTCCCCGTTTAACATTTGCTTGTAAATCATTAATTAATTAATAGGTAAATGATTATTTCGTACCTACATAAGTGTTTAACTTTTAAATCTATGACCCCCTTGTACTCGTATATGTGATCGCGTCCCGTGGGTTGAGAAATATTGCTCTAAGGTGACTCTAAGATACAGTCACACTAGTCACACAAAGATATAGTTATATCATATGACAGTTATGTACATATATAGAAGGTAGATATATAAACGATATACAGAAGAGAAGAAACATTTTTAATATAATACAACTTAAAAACTAAGCCTTCAAACGACCTATCTAATTATTGATTTTCATTTATATTTAATTGTTTAAACAAATGTTTACAGTATAGGGCAAGATAATAAATTTTGCAGTCCTTTCCTAACACAAACACATTCATTTCAATTCGAAACGCTCTGAATGACGCATTTCTCTGAAATCAAACCGAGACGTTTTGTATAAAATAATGCAAATCGGTACCCGTCGCCCCGAGCTACATACGAATGCTTTGTGCGCCTCCAAGTCGACGGTAAACAAAAACTTGCTAATGGGCAATTATGCAAATCGCACTCGGGATGACCAATCAAAACGCAGTAAATTATTCAAACGATACGTACACGCTCGAGGGCAATTTGTTTCATCGATATCGATACCACGTTTAACACTTGGCAATAACATCGACATCGAACATTTTTGAAATATTGATATTATTTATATTGAATTAGATTAGATTAAGATGTTTGTCAACGTCGTCACTGAAGAATTAAATTTTCCGACATGGCTCAATGAATCAGCAAGCTGAAGTGGCAGTAAGCAGGCCATATATGCCGCAGGACTGATAAGATAACCGATAAGAGACGAGTCCTCGAATGAAGACAACGTACCGGGAAACGTAGCGTGGGACGCCCCCGCCCAGATGGACTGAACACTTGAAAAAGGTCGCTGGTAGTGGTTGGATAAGAAGAGTGGAGGACCATGTGTGGTGGCGATCTTTCCCCGAAGTCCATGACCAGCAGTGGAAAGTCACAGACTGATGGTATAGTATTCGTCAATCATAGTTAGTTACATACTTTCAACATTCAGCCTCAAAATTCAATTAGCTCTGCTCTGTGTACTTTAATGAATACATTGAAATTCTTATATCAAAATAGGACTAGATTTAACTGTATTAAAAGTAACCAAAAAGATTACTATCAACACTTAACACCGGCCTAATCCTGTCATATTATTTCTGAAAATTCGAGGCATAATCATTATGACCGTCCCCTTATACATAATGCTCGAATTATCTGTGGCGGTTGGGGGCTCAAATCCGTCAAATAGCCCCACGGGTAACGGTTGCTAGCGTGGGAGAACGGTAAAGTATCGCGGAATTATTATTTTCAAGTTTATATCTTCGTCCGTGCGTACGGTAATGTGACATTTAATTTATAAAGTGGATTTGACGTAGAATAAATATATTTTTAGGGACGACATGTTATTTATTGATTGTTTATTTTCATTGGGGATTTAATAACGATTTATGAAACAAAATGAAAATACATAAATATAATATAAATCGAGTCTACAACAGACAATCCTTTAACTAGGGCAACAACAAAAGTTCTTAATTAAAACTTATTAAAATTACCCATGTTTATTTATCATAGTCATTTCCAATCTATAATTATAATTAATAATTGACAATACCATCATGAAATATAGATAGACTTTCGTTAATACTAAACTAAATCTTATTATATATTACACAAATAGGATCGGTAATCCGCGTTTTCAGTGCAGGCAATTCCTTTCCAGTGATCCAGATTATTATGTTATTCTCTAGTAACATTCTGTCAATAAACTTGAATGGTCTCCATCAAGGTCTCCTCTATCCGTTGGTTGCTAGTTCTTCGACAGATATTACATGTTCATTGGTCACCTGAGCTTGCTAATTTTGCGAATAATCATGTTGATATACAACTTAAAGAAAATCACCGGTAGCCGTGTATGGTGTTTAAGTCTTCAGCATTATTGAGACATACAAAGTGATAGTCAAATGTCAAATTACACATATTGATGTCATCATCGACATTGTGACATTATCATTTAACAGTATTAACGATAATAACTTCATATTAAACTTGCCATTATCGCCACTCATACAAAGCGTAGTAAGACAAAAATAAGTTGTTACAAATTAAAAAAAATATTAATAGCATACCAGTCCCGCGGGCGAACAAATTATCTTCAATGATAATGCGATATCGATTCACGATGTGCGTGCTCTGCCTTAATTCGTTGCTGTTTGACACAAGGGACGCGCGGCCAACGCGGCTAATGTAGGCGGGATTCAATGGCGGGCATTAGTTTTGAGAATGGATGAACAGCAGCGGCAATATATGACATTATCCACGAAAGCGGATCTTATTAATTTTCTAGAGATTGTAACTAATGGTGTCTTAACAAAAACAACATATGTTTTTATTGCCCCAACTTAAAATCAGATATTAGAGCATTCTTTATTTAAACTGAATCTTGAAACAACGAAACTTAATAAACCTATAATAAAAATAAAAAGAATAAAATTTGGGTCCCGAGCTCGTGTTCGCCATTTATTATAATAATATGATGTCACAGAAATACCTACACTAACTAACATTACAAAATATTAGAAACCTGAAAAGAGAAGCAGTAATAATTCTCAAGTAAATAGTTATAATCGGTTCATATCATTAATTTGTGTTACGCAACAAACCGTCTCCGACGAAAAGAGCCAGCAACAGGTGACAGTTATTTTATAGCAGTGTCAGTCGGGGTCGAGTGTATTCAATTTTTAGCTTCACGAGTATACGCAATGTGTTCATTTTTAAGTTATATGTACGTTTTATTGTAGACTGTTTTGTTGAGTTCCGATTGCATCGAAAGCAGACTAGTTTAGAATCAATGGCTATTCTGAACTATTTGTAAATCTAAGGAACTGAATTATGTATCTACATATATAGAAGTATTGGTTTGATTCACAAAAATCGATAATTCGTAACATCTTAAAAAGCAAGTTGTCACAGATTAATATATCTATAGTATTTTGAAAAAAGATAGTATGGCAGGCGCCTGTTGGAAAAGTGAATTTCGTTATTCTTTGTACAGGTACGTTATTCTTTGTAAGATTATTTTGAAAGGTGTAAAGGTTAACTGTTCACTTTAATCAGAGTTAGTGGAGATATACCTATATATAATAATTTTTTCCGAAATCAGAAAGTCATTATCTTTACACGATAAGTTCAATTTAATTTTAATAAAGAATATTAGATAAAGATAAGATTTATATCCAATAAATCTTATAATTTATTCATTTTAATTTATTATAACAATAATCATAAATATGAAATGATATATATGATATATGATATAATAAATATAAAATAGGTAAAATAAATAAATTTGGTCCAAAACAAATGGAAAAGTTTAGTAAATACCACTTACTCAAAATAGAAATATCTAGATTATGGAACACACAAACAGTAATAATCCCCATAGTAACAGGAGCAAACGGCGTGATTGCTAAAAGTTTAACCAGGTATTGTGGCATGCTGGAATCAAAAATAAATACGCACATCTTACAAAAACAAGCTGCCATGCACACAGTGACAATAGTTTCAAAAGTTTTCGGTGAACAAATTGGGAGAGACGAACCTTCTCTTCTTTAAGGGACTCAGGGAGGAAGGAACGAAAAATACCGACCCAGGAAGTCGAGAAACAAAACATAATAATAATAATAAATATAGATAAACATTATAAATGTGCGTCATTCTAATAAAATTAACAAACATATATTCGATTTATCTATGTTTATAGTGAAGAAAGATTTATAAATAATTTTTTTTAACAACTCAAGTAAATAATTTTAAGTTCCCAGAATGTCGTCATAAAGTATGTCAACGAAGAACATAAACCTATTTACTTGACCCACCTTTAAAGTGGCTGCCATCAGTTTTCTGCTCATTCAGTATATTTTGCTGCTCATTTAGTTACTTCTAATTAAATACATAGTATATAGAGTAATTTATTCGAACATTCGGTCACGTGTAGTTAACGGACTTTAAAAAAAATTAAAAGTAAATCAATGGCGGAAATGATAACAAAATCGAACAAATCCACGATGAAGTTTGCCCGAACAAATACATAGTCAAATGAACAGAATTCAGTGATTCTGACTACTGAAAATCTGTGAATATTACTTAGATATAATATAAGAAATAGCTAAAACTGTACCCACATCAAATAATTCATGGAGATTTTCACAGCGTCAAATTAGCAGGCTCGGTGGTTTGCCAGGTGTGTACCGCATCGCAATGAGGGCCCCGCGGAGGACCCCCGGGAGGGCACGACTCGCACGACGTGTCTCCCGAGTGCGCGCGCGCCGCTCGACCGCGCATCCGTTACCGTGGTGCCGAGCTTTATCGATTAGTTTTTTCATAATTATTTTGTAACAGGAATTTGAGGCCAAGGATTATAGTTAGTTGCCTTGTGCAGAGGGACGCAAAGTCAGATTGTTGAAAAATATTTGTTGATCTTATAATAAATTAAGTTTCACAATAACTGTAGTTCTAATCTTGTCGTTTCCAGAAAAACAATCCAGTTTATTTCATTTGAATATATTGTATTCACTAAAGTCGAATTTTTTATTCGAGTGAAGGATATGACATGTAGAACTGTCAATAAAGTGTCATCTCCGTACAAATTTCGTTCTGTTTGACAGTTCTACATCTCATATCCCGGATTCGAATAAAAAATCCGACTGTACCACGGTTTTTGATTCAAGGCATTTAATCAGAAGAAATCATTTAATTGCTTGTATTTTTCTATTTCAAATTAAAACGTTTTACATGAATAGACATATCGATATATGATATTCATATCGATAGTGAATGACTGGCAGCGATTATTATCAGTCAGTGTGCACTGTGGTGGAGTGCCATCACTATCGCTTATAACCGGTAGTGCTGCAACACTAGTTAGCGGGGTGTGCACGCCGTCATTCTTCCGCCCACGAGAGCTATCAAAAGGATTGTCAATTGGTTATGTAGTGTTAAAAGCGTGTGGAATAGTAATAAAAAGTTAGAAGAGATTCGGCGCTTAATTTAATTAATACATAATAAAAACCTAAGTGAAAAACAAAGTTGTTACATGTACATTTTATGTAAGCAAATAAAAAGATAACTAAACTCGTAAATTTATTTACGCTAAACCTAGCGTGGGCGAAGTCACGGGGATCGCTAGTATTGTTAGTGCTTCTCAAATTTTCCAGTCGATTAAACAATATTTATCTATCTATCTGCATAATTCCACTACCCTTTATCAAATTTTAAACCAATGCACCCAGCGGCCAGTGGGTCGATATCGACATTACCGCAAACTCGTCACACCACGTCGCGGTTTCTCCGTGGCTATCGCGTGAGGCCGCGCTCCCCGGCGGCTGCGATACGATCTCCGCGAAGTGCGTGACCACATCCTGTACGTCCCGCACGACCACCGCGCCCTCCGTTGCCCACCGGTCCCATGCGTGCGCGCACGAACCGCGCGAGTGCGCTTCCGCTCGCGGTAAAGCTCGCCGACCGCGAGGCCGAGCAGATTTCCCTTCGCCACATGTTTTTTGCTTCAATATGAACTGAGATTATTATTATTTCGTAGTCGAATGCGTCTCAATTTGTTTTAAATATTTTTTTAGTCGGAGCCAAGGAATATCCCTACTAATTAAATGTATGGAAGGGAATTAACTAATTAACTAATGTTTTAATACTCATTTCCTTTTACTCGTAATTAGAAAAGCATTAAATGATTCTAAGAATTTTCTATCTTTCCAAATTACCTATTTCTTGGCAATAACTCTCAATCAATCAGCAACAGGTTTATTGAGTATTACTACGAGCGGATGGATTGAAAGAATTTCACTAATAGAGCTTCAAACGTCCGTCAAAAGAATGAAATATTTTTCAATTCTATATTGTGAACAATTTCTATATCCTGATAGTATTTTATCAAGATTTCGCAGAATTGTATCTATTGCAGAGGTCATTTCGAATTTCAGAAATCTTTCGCCTTGTCTGGACTAAGGTGCCACTTTAAAAAAAAAACGGAAAAAGATCAAAGCTGTAAAGATCTAAAAAGATTGTATCCCAATATGTCGTAGGGTTGGCTCGTGAAACTACAAATTTATCCTTAACACATTTATTTGAAACATACGGAAGGAATCACAATTTTTTATAACAACAAGTATCAAAGAATAACAATTTTTTACAGTATTTTTATTATTATTACTTTGTATAATTAGAACCTGTAGAATTTTACATAACGTTAATATACGTGTATTTCTTCCTCATACTAATCTATTTCTAATTACAAATTTTCACGTTGACATGTGTGAAAGTGTTAAAAATATGTATAATCCTTTTGCCGTAAGCACATTTGTGAGAACTGTTAACGGGGCCCGACGTTATCGTAAACAGGTCGTAAATCGGCCGAGACCCTTAAAAAGGGCCCGCAGTTTGTTCCACATGCGCCTCCGGTGGTATTTTTATTTTTTTATTAAACCTATAGGTACTATTTTATTCAAACATTCGGCCACGTGTAGTTTGCGAAATTTAAAAAAAATAAGAGTAATCGTATCTTTTTATAGTCCTGAATTCATCTAACTTCCGGGCAAGGCGGTTCGTGATAATCTTCGAGAACATCTTATAAGAAGTGAGCTCGACTTATAAGTAATTCTAAAGTAATGTCCTGTATCCTTTTTTGGAAAACAAGATAACTACACATGGGTGTGTATCTGTATACCATTCTGGAGAACGACATCGAAGGGTCATGGGTCCCTCAGAACGGAAGCCCTCCGGCTCTCGGGAGTTCTGCCGTAACTCCGTAATCACCCGATGCTTTGCCATTCTTGAGCTGTCCAAGGTCAATTCTAATTTCCTCGATACGGAGGTGTCGCGTACTGTTCGGCCCAAAAATCATTTTATACCGCGAACCCGTAGGCTGTGGAACGAAATGCCTCAAGAGGTCTTTCCATTAAGCTACGATGTGGGGTTCTTCAAGAAAGCTGTGAATAGGATTTTGCAAGGTCGGCGGCGCACCCGCATGCCCCTTGGTGTTGCAGGTGTCCATGGGCGACGAAAACACTTACCATCACGTGGGACCGCTTGCTCGTCCGTCCACTTCTCTATATAAAAAAAATCTCGCCTAGATTTATGTCTGGGATGTCGTCGATGTAATGCCGGGTTAGTCTCGCTTGGCGATCGTCATCAGGACGGGCTGCAAACGCAGGTGCATGTGCAACGTAGAGATTTCCACAAAATATTTCGATGTCGACGAGAATCTCTGGACTGGAGGACAGAATTTGTAGCTATCGCTTCTAAGCATCGTCGGATGACCATGTTTACTAGGCTGAACAAATACTTTTAACCTTCTGCTCTTTTCTATCGCCAGTTTAATAATTTTATTTAATTTTGTACTGAAGCAGCGCAGATCTCGACGTATACGCCCCTTTTGTTAAGTTGGTACTCTGACAATTAACTTAGCGCAGCCACAGTGTATTATGGCGCAGCCCTCTGACGTCGTGTCATGTCTCTGAATAGCGACATGTAATATTGTTTAATTACAACTCAGCAAATATACTGTAAATAAATAAACGTTACTTAGTGTTTTTTAAATTATATCAAATTAATTAAATTAACCTCACTATTAGAGCCTAGCGGTGATCGTGAGATCAAATCATCGGTCTGTACCTTTGACTTCCTAGCTATGCGCAGATTTTAAAAAAATGTCACTTACTCGGTGGTGAGGGAAAACATCGGGAGGAAAATAGTTTAAGTATCCATCTATCCACCAATCGGCACTGGGCCCGCGTGTTGGATTATAGCCAACTCGCCTCACTGATTTACTAGTGAAGGCATGAGCTGTGAACTGGGATGTTATAGGCTGACAAGTACAAATACAATTACATTAATGCAAGCGAAGTCTTGGGCAACAGCTAGTAAATTATATAACTTTACAACACTCATCTTATTCACACTGACAAAGCTTATCCGATGTGTATCTGTAGGATATTTGTATGTTCTGTATAAAATAAATAGGTGCTCGCTACACGTGGCACGTGCTCTATTAAAGGGCGGACCACACCGCCTCGCGGCGCCGCCACGTGCCTGTGTCCCGATTTGCGAGGGACTGCCGGCTTACACGTGCACTGGCTGCACGTATTAGTATAGTATACATTTACATTACATTATATTAATTGGCAATATTATAATACCAGCATGCTAAGTTAGCATCACTACCGCAGGACCGACAACCGATGAAGTAGACGAGTCCTTGAATGGAGACTACGTACGGGGGAGCGTAGTGTGGGATGCACTCCAGATGAGGCACTAGCTGGATGAGAAGAGCCGAAAATACGTGTGTGGTGGCGTGCTTTGGGAGAGCCCTGTATCCAGCAGTGGAGAGGCTGATGGTATAGTATTGCAATACCATGGAAATAACATGGCCAAATAGAAAAAAATAAAGAATATCATACTGCCTGTATATGAGACAGGGCATCTGTAAGTCTGTGATAACCACATCCTGTGTAAGGTCGACAGTAATCATCAAACTGTTCATCCACCACCTATTACATAGATAGAGTTCTAGATAGAGATAGCAGAGAGCCACTACTGTATATAGGCCTCCAAAAGTCCGTCAACGCACACGATCTTACGCTCTTCTCATCCAGCATACAATATTTAGATATTTATTTAATGTTATCTATTGAGCTTTAACGTTATCATTTATTTTGAACATTGTTTCTCGAAGTCAAATGTCAATGTCAATGTCAACAATGTCAAAATTGTTATCTAGTATGACTACTTTAGGGCTAAAGTGATTATTTAACTGATAAAGCTACGTCACCTAGAAAGTACTCAAATTAAAACTATGTAGTAAAATCTTAAGCTTATAAGCTTGCACTTGGCGCTGGAAAAACCGTCGCATCGCGTCTCACGGGAGGCGCACATTTTTTAACCGCTCGCGAGGCTTCCCCCCTTTCCGGGGGGCGAATCTGCCCCCTCGGGGTGAGGGTGGAGGTTAATTAGTCGCGAACGCGGTCCAGCTCCACTCCATCTAACTTGTTTCCTTCTTTATTTGCCCACTTGAAACAAATGTGGGGATTCGGACTGGACGGAACCGAGACACCGTTGCCGGCCATCGGCTGGATTAAGAATTATTAATGACGGTTTAAACTTGTAAAGACGTAAAGGGGTTTATGCGATTATTTATGAATAGAAGCCGTGATATTATTACAAATAACTTACATATGTTTTGGTAGAATTTGTTTTCATTCTTTAACAAATCATACAGCGTTTTAAAATGGAAATATTTACTTTATAAATTGCCCCAATTTTGAAAAACTACTGAAAGCCGTTATGTCAAGAAACCTGGACCATGATCGTATATCATCATTATACAGGTTTTATAAAATACTTGCATCATCTTAACACTTATCATTTTTTCACATAACCTACTCACTCACTCTCACCGCGGAGATCACACTTGCGCCGATTAATATAGATGTAGGCATTTAATAGTAGATAGCGTAGTAGCGTATAGTGAGTAGTACAGAGTAACAAAGCCAGAGACTTAATTAAAAACAAACTTTTTTAAATTAAATCTCTTTTTTAATTAAGTGCTCAGTCAGTGCTTTGTGTGTAAAATTTGAAAAAGTCGTAGAACAATGGTTTTTGCAAATTTGTATGAAGAACTTAAAAAACAAACAACTTCAAACATCATTTTTTTTTTAAATGTTTGTCAATTAACACGTAAAAATAAACTGAATCCATGGTTTTAGGCTTCGGGAAAGGTTCGAAGATCCTGTATACACTATAGTATAATATACTATACATGACATACACTTCCCGGTCGTAAGTAATACACATCGGCCTTTAGAAAGAGAGTAGAGACTATCGGCTAGCTTCGGTTTTGTAGAGCGTAGTCTCTGTCGTGTGCCGTTACCACAGAGACAACGCTCTACAAAACCGAGGCCTGCCGATCACAGTCGATGTGTATTACTTTCGGCCGGGATGTGGCCTGCGTGGTTTGCTTTCCTAAAAATAACCTGTAATATCATAACACCCCTACACATGTTATCGGTGAAATGAAACTTAGAGGTCAAAGTTAGCCGGGCGCACTCATAAGCCTTACTCGTTTGAGTTGAGAGTTTTGTCCCCCGGGGGTCAGCCGGACCTGGCGCTAATGAAGGTGAATATCTTCAAAGGGGTCTGTTAGACCGACTGCCCGTTGCCCGCGGTGCTGTTGAATCTTTAAACGGGTCGCGCGCTGGGAGGGTCACGTAAATGGATCTAAAATGTATTCGACCAACTCGCCTCGATAGTAATTACTATTGGCGTTTGATATATTATTTATGTTTGTTTATTTATAAATCTATAACTCAGGTTCTGTCATCAATCATCATTCATTAATTTGTCAGGAGGTCGATTTATTTTCGCGAATTTACTTTTCGGTAAGAAATAGTTAAGTTTTACTTCGGTGAGATTAGATATTTTTTAGACATTTAAATTCGATTAGTATTTAGACGGAAGAAGGCGATGTTAGAATCCCACCGCCGACTGGGTGTTACCGGGTCACCCAGTTACTTTACAGAATACTACCAGACACAATTATGGGGCATATTCAGCTCAGTTCTGGTAATGAACCACAAAACCACCAACGCCACAGATTTTTTTTAAATACTGCAAGCTTGAAAACTTATTTATTTTCCTTCAACATCAAACTAGTGATAATTGAAGATTTCGTACCTACTTACATACAATCTATACAATAGGCTAGCGAGAACTTACGATTGTAAGTCTAGGATAGGAACCCCTCCTAAGGAATCATCGCCTCTCATCACCGTGGATTTCCAAAAGAAACAATGATTAGTACCGCTATGTAATCGCGAACAAGTATTTTCCCGATTTAGACAATAGACAACACTTTATACCGACATAAACTAACACACATACAATATACATATAACAATAACCAATATAGCAATTTAAAAATTATGTAATTATTAATTAATTATTATTAATCCCGTTAAAAAATTCCTATTCCCATAAGACCCTTCTGTCTGAGTGTACCCAGAATACACCTCCAGATATCTTTTAGTGCCGCTCCAAAGAGCTTGAGGAATGGTCGGATGTCTGAGGGGGTGTGTAAGCGGTACGGGGTGAGGGGAGGATGGGGGCGGTTGGCAGTGCACGTCCACACAGCTGACGCAGTGTGCTGAACCATATTACGAGTACATGTACATTTAAGACGGATATATATATACTAGCCATAGTATTATAACCTTGATGGCTGTCCTACAAAAGACCTATAAGTATCTAGTAAAGACCTATAGTAAGTTGTAATTTTTAACAAATTTTACGGGACAATCCAACAACATTCAAGCACCAAGGTATAGGTAAAGGTACAGGTAAGGATAGGAAGTTAACATAAAAATTTGATCGCTAGTACCTCAGATTAGAAGAAAAAGGCAGATGATAGGTACTACGCGCGGAACACAAGAGTGCGGCCATCAAAGCGGATACAAATTCAAAAGCAAATATAAATTCGAATCAGTGTGAAACAAAGCGTCGTATGGCTTCTACCTTACGTGTGTATGTAATATTTTTCATAATGCCATCTTGTGTTGTTAAACACTGTAAAAACTGTTCCAAAAACAGAAAATTTAAAGGAAGACAGAATTTCCGTTTCATAGGTAACCATTGATATTTTACTATTGTTAATAAATTTCGTTTTTAATATGTATTTACTGATGAATTGGAACACCAAACCTCAACCAAAATCGGTTAGTGTTACGAGGATACATAGAGATGTTTTAGGTAAATGAATCCATCTAAAAAAATATCTGATGGATTATTTATTTATGCAATTTACTTGATTACGCTGATGTGGTATATTTTCGCGGGTCTGTTGTATGTCTGTAGGTATGTGTTTGTACTCGTATATATTAAAAAAAAGTCCACTCTTGAGCTCTCGCGGCTGGACCAATTTAGACAAGTAAGGTATTATTGAATATGCCTTTATACTGCAGGTGGCATAGAATAGCACAGAATAGAACGTTTAGCCCTTATGCATATTTGTGGAGACTTCTAATGGGATGTCTACAAATTTCTTTTTCTTTTCATATTGCTTGAACAACATTTTTAACATGTCTGTTCTTCCTTAAAAATAAATAATTTAAAATAAAATAACTGTAGCGACACGACGTTCGACACACGGCGACACGCTGTCTAATTTATGCTAGTTTTCATAGTAGAGCTTTTTGCAATGACAAAGGGTAATGATATGTAGGTACTTATCTATATTTCTAATTTTTATTTTAATTTCTTTTTATTTTTCTTATTACTGAATAATAAATTTAGTATCAACTATTATAATATCAACAATGGATTTTTTTCCATTACCCTGGCAATCTTAACGCACACACTGACGTAACTGTTTTTATATCGCGGTAACGCACACATAGCTGAATACGGGCCTCACCGCTTCGGTTACGCGCACTGTATCTACCCTTTCCTTCTAATCTGAGGTTATTACACACAATACAAAATATTAGATACATATTACAAGTATTGCAATCAGCCCTTTCTGTATCCACTGCAGGACATGAGCTACACCATGCATATTGTCCTGTGCATGTACCTACATCCCTGTGTTTGGCCTTAGAAAGTCACAAACATACCTTCATATATCATGGCAGACATATTATTATATCATTCCTGAAATATTATAGTTATCTCATTTATTACATGTTTTATAGGTTTTTAGTGATTTATGAGTATCACTTGATACACTTACTAATTTACAATCTCGATTTTTTAAAATATCATCAGGACAGGAACGAAATATTCGCAGTGAGTCTTTCAATATTTCAAGTAAATATTATATTATTTTATTCGTCTTTCGCTCATTTACATTTTTCCCTAACTAATTCGCCGCGCAACATGGTACAGTCAAAGAAAAAGTCATAAGATACGTTTTCTACCTGTATCCGACCTAAATTCGCACAAAGCGAGTGCAAGACAAAGAACAAGCATAGTATATGAGTAGAGGCGACTATGTATTGGTCAGGACATCGCGAACCCCCGAGTCTGATGACAGCCGCGGCGTCCGAGCTCTAATTAAAACTCCCCCCTCGCGACCCACCCACCACCCTTCGTCGATTACGAGCAAAGATTATGTAAGCAAAGTTTATTATATAAGCAGACACGACGAATTACGTAAACAATGCGTGGGTGTCCACGCAAAGAGAGTCCATTTCTCGGCTATTAGTTTCCGAGATATTCGCATTTTTCCGAAGTTTGAATTTGAATTATTGTATATTATTCTTCGGCCACGTACCTATAGTTTCATGCCACATCCTCTATAATGTTTCCACGAATTTTAAAAAGACATATTTTAGAAATGTTTTGTGTAATAAATTAAATACCATAAAGTGGTGGTTCTACTAAACTTAGATTGTTTGTACTTGTGTCTCTAGTTTAATGAATTTGAAGTAATTTAATGTAGTTTTTGAGGGGGAGAGTGCACGCTGCAATCCAACAGCTGCTGGGCGCGCTCGACTGACAACGTTACCCCTCTCTCACAAAAGACTACCTTGAAATGTACTGCATTTCCCACTTTATCCGTAATGTACGTACGTGTTTCGGCAGTGAGTGAGATGTGCCAGAGCCCATTCCCATCCTATGCCTCCCCATTTTCCCAACCCTTTCTCCAAATCCATTCCAATATCTCCAAAGATAGGCAGCGCCTCCAGGGGCGTGCCAACATTTGTCATTTTGTATTACTGTTGGCATGTATCGCGGATGACTATGGGCGACAATATCCACTTACCATCAAGTGGACTGTATGCTCGTCTGTCGCCTTCGTACTTAAAAAAAATTGAGTATAATTGTGAGGAATTTTGGTAAGTCTTCATAATACCTACCTGTAAATCCATACCCTATCAAACTTTAATATTCGATTTTATCGAAATATACGAAATATATTTTTTACTTCGAATTTCGAATTGATTTTTCTCAATAACCTAACTCAATCTAACCTATCGTTTTCTTTCCGCTATGTAGTCAGACTAGTTAAACTACTAGTTCGTTAGTAGTCAGTAGACGACTAGAGTTAGTTTCTAGTTCCGTAACTCTAATAACGCCTATCTGGACCCTTCTTGCTCGGATACCAACAACAATTAATTTTCTAAATCTCAATAATCTTAACAGTGGGCCAGTTTGTAAAGGCTATAAACTCAAAACCAAAAGAGAGAGCGTTTTGCATCTATATCTCACTTTTTTTGGGCACCCAATCAGTTAATTTGCAAGGCTTTCTTAAAATCCTCAAAAAAATAAATAGGTTATTTACTTATGTCAAAGGAAAACAAGTTTCTGTTTTAATTATTCTTTGTCTCGCGCAGTCACCCTGCCAGAGGGGATGTAAAAAAGAACAGCCACGCACCGCGCGGGTAAGATTGCCTCGTAAAACTCTATCTACACATTACTACTACTACACTGTACCTACATTTTGATTACTCATACGTCCCTATGTATACTTTAACCGTCTCTTATATGGGGGTCTCGTTGGAGTGTCGGTCCATAAACAATCCAGGCAACTAAATACAGATTGGTGAATAATAAAATGTGTATTTAATTTTTATAAACCTCATGATTGATTTTTAGATCAGATCAATAGATCAATAGATCAATCATTTTTTATATATATTCTTTTTATAAAATATTATAGAAGCTGGATTTGCAAAATTACCTCCTATTTAATCTATGGGTTTTAGCACATAAAGATATAGGAGAGTAAACAAATATAATTAAAAATATATATAAAATAGAAATGAAATTACCTAGTGTAAATAAATATGAAAATATAATACAAACGTAATATATTTAGGTGCATATAATTACATATAAAATATACATCAAAAGATATAACACACAATAAGAGTACACAATAATATGAAAAGATATTTTCCTCCCCCATTGAAATGCATAGGGATAATTCAAAAATTAATTATTATTCATAACTTAGTGTTTAGAAAACTGTCGTTTGATTTAATGAACTCAAGCAAATGAACCGAGAAAGGTGAGTATAGTCCGTTCCAATCAAATTTGCTGAAAACAAAACAATCATTAAAGTGTCTCAACAGTTAGCTTTAAATCTAGAGCAAACATGCATTCAAGCCAATACATCAAGCATTACATTACATCATGCATTACATCAAGCCGCCATGTTTATTTATATATTTTGAACAAATTGGATTGGAATGTTGGATCTTAGGAG
This sequence comes from Sesia bembeciformis, assembly GCA_943735995.1. Classification (NCBI taxonomy): domain Eukaryota; kingdom Metazoa; phylum Arthropoda; class Insecta; order Lepidoptera; family Sesiidae; genus Sesia; species Sesia bembeciformis. Next base: position 3,628,298 of record OX031042.1, read on the forward strand.
TATCTTTGCGGAGTAAGTTCGCAAAAGAAGATACTCGACAAAGAGCGGAAGTCACCGACATGCTGAAGAGGCAATAGGCACGTCATGTCTACTGCAGGACTGTCAACAGATGTGGTAGATAATTTTTTGAATACAGATCACGTAACAGGAAGCTAAGTGTAAAACGCCTTCCGGCCAGGTGGATCTGCGACTTGGAGAAGTTCCGAAATCACAACAAACGAAGTTTCGGCCGATATTTAGCGCGATGCGTACCAAGAAAACGTTCACTCCGATATATCGGACCGAACGAAATTCATTTGCGTCGTAACTCTACTCCAATACGAGACAACAATCGAATTATAGATTTTGACGAAAGGTACTTCGGTATTAAAAGTCAAATTTCACGATAACCTTTAAATACTCGGAGATACCCGATGTATAGGGCTCCGACCGAAGAAAGTCAGAGTAGGGTTATAGCACTTCGATCGTTCGAACTTCGGTGTTGTAAAATCAGAGTAGATTAATGCAGCAGTAAAGAGATATAGGCTAATGGTGTGTTAAGTTCTTGACCTCTGCTACCACCGCTTATTGTATAATTATTTGTAACAAATTCATGTTTGTATGTACGAGTAATCGATAATCGACCACTTTGGCCCTTGCAATTAGCTGTTAGTTACCGCTCTGTAGGGATTTGACACGTGTAACTACAACGTTTAAGCTTCTGTAGTTTTCGTGAGGAGGACCTTTATCGCCTGGTTCAATATTAATAGCTTTAAACTGTGTTAGTATATTATACTGCTAATACTAATGAATTTCTTCCATTGCGTAAACAAATACGAAACAATTAGATGACCATACTCTAGAGATACAGGAAAATATTCTTTGTGTCCGTAATGTATATTCGTAACGAATGTAATGTAATCCGTGTGGGACTTTGTAATATTTAAAAATTAAAAAAAAAATATTTTGTGAAATTTATTTATTTAAAATACTGTATTGCAGTTAGTCTTATAAAAAGTAAGCTTAATATTTGGAGGCATATTCTAAAAGTCAACCTTTGAGTTGAAAGGAGAGAGAGGCACGTTGGTGTAATGAAACGTATAAATATAACTTAAACGATGATTACTAAATATTTTACACAAATACAAAGTAATGCCTAGTTATAAATATTTATATGAACATATATACACACATACATAAATATATGTTGCTTAATTATATATACAACAACTGAATAACCAAAAAAATTCAAAAACTACTAAGACTGTAGTGATGACGGGCAATGTGCCCGAAGCATGGGTTTGAAAATACTTTTAATCGGAGCTTTCCTAATGTCATGGGGAATCTCATTCCATAATTATTTTTTTTGGAAGAAAGAAATTAGAATGTAGTCGCTCAGTAAAGTGATTATAGGTTTACTGGGGACAGAAGAGGACTCCTCAGAAGCACACGAAAAACGCAGTCCTATATGCTTTTATTTGATTATCACAAACATTGCGACCAGAAAAACACTACAGTACGTTCGTACACATCACAGTACGAACAAAACCGCCAACAGGCACTAGTATACCTTGAACGTTTGAAACAATGTTCACCTACGTCATCGATGTCAGCGCATCGGCCTCATGTCTTGTCAAAATGATTTATGTTCGCCAGCCACTCGTAATTACTAAGAAACATCAAGGAGCCGACAAGTTTTGGATCTTGCCTTCTGTTTCGGGCACTGAAACGTTTGATATTTAATAGAATAATTACACACTAATTTTAAATGCTCCATGTGGGTAATAATTATCATTAATATTTAGTCCAATTGTCATAATAATTGATGGATTTTCTACACTTATTTTATGAATAAATAATTAAGCCGACTTCCATTAGGAAATTGATTGAATGCGTTATTACTTTCTAACGCAAATCGGCGTAGGATAGAGAGACACCCCCCACAAAGATATCAGCAATGTCACTTCCCTTCGCCATATAGGTACTAGTCTCTTCAATCCACCTACTTGTGTCTAGTAAATATAATTCGATTGTCTAAGTATGCACAATGAAGATACAAGACAGAGCAATTGAAAAGTTAACAAGCCTTCATTGTATTAAACTCCATGTAGGGATTGATGTAATGTTCAGTAGCGTGTGTGATAAATACTAACATCTAAGTTATTAGTAAAATATATGCTACGAGTAAGTTTTCACTAATGTTCTAAAACGACCACACGATCTAAAAATCGGCCTTCCCTGAAACCCCTCTAGCGGATAACTAAACCGACTGAAACGTAATCTACTTGGAAAGTCACTTGTAACACTGAAATACAAAACTATACTGAACATTATTATTTAAACACCTAAACTATACTTGAGGAACTGCCCGACATTCGTCAATATTTCCTTTTTATCCAATTTTCCCACTCCTATTCAACTACTATTTTCATAAGGGTAAAAAAGAATTATGTACCATATTTTCATATCCATATCCATGATTTATTTTTCATATGAAGTGAAGTACAAATATGTACGCGTTATAAATTAATACGCGGCGACAAACTTGAGGTTTAGGTCGTGTATATTCTTATTTAGGTTATGAATATTCTCGTATGTACGATGTAACCGTACCTCAACTGTTGTTGAAGAAGCCTGCAATTATATCTGACTGCACTCAGGTGCTATCCATTTTCAGCCATCACATATACATACATACATCAGCCATCATATATACTCGTAGATCGGAGGCCTGTTTTGAACAAAACAAATATAATTCAGCTAAATCTGAATGGAGACCGTTAACTGTTCAATTTGCGATTGTCGTCTACAGAGAACACACCTCGAGTTATACAAATCAACCAAATTTAGCGCATTTATACAAAAATAAACGAAGCCTGAACTGGAAATTATTTCGGGATAAGTCTCGTCATTGGCCAAGGAGAAATTTATTCTTGACTAGTGGCAACTTCGTTCTAGTAAACTTCAGAGCGATAGCGATGACATTCACATACAGCAGAATATTAATATTGGTAGAGTAGAAATGTTATTGTATTTAGGATAAGGGTACTGCCCTGTTTTTGTATTATTTTTGATACTCATTTGTATTAGTGTATTTTATTTTTAGCCGACTACGATAAAGCCAAAGGAGGTTTATGATTTCAATAGTCTATGTTAGTATGTTTGTATTCATCTGTTCCCTCGTAGCTACTAAACCACTCATTATACTTTGACAAATGAAATGTCGTTGGATTTGTCGTGCAACATGTTCGGCGTAACATAGGCTATATGACGTCACTTTAAATCCAATATGGCGGTTATGAAACATGAAAACACGCATTGCAAAAAAAATTCGTACAAATGGATCGTGTGTAGTATCAAATGAAAGGTTTTAATTTGCAATTGTGCATGTTCCAAAAGTATATAATTTGTGTACATATGTACCACTTTCCCGTGAAAGTTAAAAAATAGTAATAATATAGTAAAATATTTCAAGAAAAAATCGTTATAACTCCTTATTTGTTCAATTTAACTCCTCGTTTGTTAAAAAATTATGTAACCCCCCCCCCCCCCCCCTCATAGGTAAATGTGATGTAGTATTTTTTTAAGTAAATAATCATTTATCAATAAGTAGGTATGCTATAAATATTAAAGAATTTAGTTCCTGTTGTAAATACTTATTGTTGGAAGATTCACGAGTAACGATATTAAATTGGGCTTGGTTTCAATGTGAATCATAGATGGCGCTGCTATGAAACCTAGAACTCCCCCCTATCAAATCGATTTTTGGTTTGGTATGGATTGGTTTGGTTTGGTATTTTGAGTTGAATTCGGGGTTTTCACAGGAGTTCAGTGCAGTTACCGTTACGGTTCGTAGTAGATACACTAGTTTTCAGTGGTTTCAGCACCGTACAGTTTCCGTGACATTTCAGTATAGTTTCAGATTTCAGTAACTAATCGTAAGCAGTGCATCAACAGTTTAATCGTAGCCAGTTTGTTTCGTATTGAGGTTTTATTCCTGGGAAGCCTTTTCCAACTCGCGTAGATTACATGGCAGGAGAGGGCTGACGTTGGAGTAGTATAAATCTGGATCGGATATTTTTTTAATATAGATATCCGTCCTAGTGCAACTTAATTAAACATAATGTCCGGTGACTCTGGAAAGTCCATTAGGGCAAAAAGAATTTAGTCATTCGGAAAAAAAAGTAATTGAAATAATATTATCACACGCTCAGTTATTTTAGATACCTACGAGTTTTCCAGGATTTAAAGAAATAATCCCAAACTGATTAAAAACTAAAACCCGACTACGTATTAAAATACCGTACTGAAAGGGCTGGTGCATTGCATTGTAAATTGATAAACTTGCATATTGTATCAGCCTATAACGTTCCAATACAGGGCAGACACCTCCCCTAGTAAATCACTAGGGGGTTTCTGGCCGTAATTCACCACGTGGGCTCAGATTCTTTTTTTGCTGGAGTTTGCAGATTTCTTCACGTAGTTTCCCCTCATCGCCCAGCCAATGTTAATTTTTTGAAATGAGTAGGTACTTAAGTAGAAACTCAGTGGTGTGGGCCGAGGATTTGAACTCACGATCACACGAATGTGAGTTGAGTATAGATACCCCTAGAGTCTACTAGGGCCTAGACTATCACCGCTCTACAAACAACAGAACTAAAGCGATTAAACTCTTTACCAATTGCCTTATACTTATCACACCTATATGTGAAAAACGATCATTTATAAATATTCTCCATTGATTTTTATTCTTGTTACAGAAATAACAAGTAAAAATGATTTTTTTTTTATATTTTTGTCTTTTTGATTAAATAACACTTGAAAATGTTAAGTTCGCTTCAGCGTAAAATAGCAACCTAAGAAATTGGCGCCCAACGCGGGGGGGCGTAACTCAACGCCACGTTCGCGCGCTTACGAAACGGTATATTTTTGCAAACTAAGATTTTTCGATTGTCGCGACCCTCGCGAAAACGGATGAGGGTTATTTACGTACAGAGCCGTCCCCCGAGGTGATCCTTGTAAAACCGTGATCGATACAGTGCTCGGCGACACGGCGGCCCGAGGGCGCGTCAATTTGGCCTCCGCCTCGTCAGCGCTAAATTATCCCGACATCTTTAAATGGAATTTCGCAGGCCGCGCGTCCCAAAAGTCCCTGCACGTTTCTGTAAGGTTCTGAAGGGTGAAGTAGGGGTGGAGATACGGCCCGCTTTCGGTCGCAGTCCCCCGCCGTCGGGCGCGCACACGCGATATGGCACCTGGCTCCGGGCATTTGCCCGCTAGATAGTTAGAGGCAACGGGAGGACGAAAATATTCATGGGTTTACTTTTACCGCTGTACATAGGAATACGTGTTTGCTTAAAACGTATTCATATTTTCGGATTAAGGTCTTGTTAAAAAAAACATCAAGCTCATTATGAATACCTACTCTGCGTACTTTGTGTTATAAGTATACTGAATACAGAATACTCAGCATTGCAAATAAGATTGACAGTAGTCCTGTCCCATCCATAATTAAGCATTGGTCCTTCGTTTTAAAGTAACGGGATCTCTTTTCGAATTTTGTCTGAAGCAATAGGTCTTTTAAAGTATTTAGTTATAAAAATAATTATCTGCTAGTAACTATCATATTACAAAATAACTTAAAACTTAAAATCAACATTCAAAATATGATAGCTGTTTATTGTACAAAATGCTCAAAATATAGGATTATATAATATATTGAGCATATTGTACAAATTTGGTCCCTGTGGCCAGGCACCCAGCATCCTGGCGGCTTACCTCCCTGGATGTTTTCGTACCATTATCAATTATATGGTCTGAAAATAAAGGATATATTGGTATTATGTACCTCACAATATCAAAATTGCATAATATTTACTGAGTAACTAAACATGTGTTGTAGATGCACAAATTATTTTATTAACTGTAATTTAATAAAGTTTAATTGAACCAAAATTTGTTGCCGCGATGCGTGCTGGTTATTATTTGGCGGCTACCTGCGAAATTATCTATCTAGAATTTAATAATGTTTATTTAATAATTTAATAATGAAAACCTCGTAGCGATTAATAGATAGGTACTTTATGATTTGATATCGAAAGTTTTTGGACGAATTTTTTTAACATTTAATAGTAACCTTTTATATGACTATGAAGACTAATATATGTCTTTATTGTACGGTATATGGCCATGGTATAATTAAGTTAACGCACACGTCTACGGCTAGCACGAACAATCTACCCTCGGGCGGTAACCGAAGTCTCGACAAGGCATGCACACGCTACCTTAATGACTAACCCACGCGTTGGCCAAATACGCCAAGGTTTGGCCACACTGTTCTTATTTAACCAGCAATGTTCTAGCTGGATGGTTGGAGCCAACATCGCCAAACAGCGAGTGTAATCACCAGCGGCGGTGACCGCTCGCGCGTAAATTACTTAGCTGAGCCAGCATTATTTGGTCTACCTCGCCTCCCCTGCTTGTTTGCTTAGCAGAAGTAAAGGCATCAGTAGAATAAAACATTGGGGGTCTATTTACGTTTGTCACTGTGTAACCTACGCGTCCTCAGTTAATGCCCGCTTAGGTAGCCCCCGAGCGCGCCTGCAAACATAATCGCGGGCCCATTGTCGACCCCTTCTGAGGACAGCCGACATTTTATGGCACTGATTGATTGGATGTGCACTCTCGAATAATTTACTTATTGGCCTTTCAAATTGAACTTTGCATTAGGTAAATTACCATATTGATAAATATATTGAAAGGTATTACTAGTTTCCTTAGCATTGAAAACGAGAAATGTATAAATGCTTAATAGATAAGGAAACATGATATTCAAATATACATTCAGTCATCTTTTGAAAGCACGAAGACATTAGGTAAGTTATAGTTAAAAAGATGCTAATGATCGAGAAATCAGCGTGAATAAATCTAGGCACTAGGCGTTGCTGCATCGAGGACTCACTGATTGTTATGTATTATTTTAATATAAGGGTTTGTGTTCTTTAGAAACGGTCACACTTAATGGTCTACATCTTTATTTTTCTGTCCACGTTCATCAGTCTTTCCTTCATTCATTCCGTTTGTTCGTTCATTTTTATCAACTACAAAACGTGCTTAATTGGACCTTGGAGTGAAGCGAAAGAATACTTTATTAGCATAGTTAGATTACCACAGCGGCTGCCATTATCTTGCTTGCGTTCCCGCCAAATCCAATATCCGCGTAATAACAATCGCGACGTCTATCGGACCCGCGTAAATTATGTACGCTTCTAACAATATTACTCTTCTGGGAGTAACATAAAACTAGGCTTTAACGCCTATTGTTAAAGTACAATACGATCGCAAGAATAATGTTGCACGCGAGCGGTCGCCAACGCTCGCTAATGGCCAAGCGACCCTCCTACCGCTTCGCAAAGCAGAAGCACGCGTCTACAAATAAAGGAGAGCTTTGTCATTAATTATTGTATGTACTTAGATCTTGTTCATACTTGTCTATGAATGTGAACGAATGTTGTAGTAGTTTTGTATGATGCAGTTCTATTTTTCTCAGTCCGTTTCTTAAGTGCTACTGTTGAAAATAGGACTCCTGCTCTTAGTGAAGACTGTTGAATTACAAACTTTAATGTAATCTTTAATGTTAATGTACTTCTGGAAGTGTAATATAGTATTCCAAAGAACTGAAAAAAATGTTATAATATTGAAACTCACACAGAGAATGGTTAAAGTGCAGCCTCGGTGGCGATAGGGCGCAGCAGACAGAATAGACGAGGAGAAAGGGGTTAAAGCTTTGTAGTTGCTTTAGTGGATTGTAAAAATTCACTCAGAGAATTCCTGAAAATTCTATGAACATGGACAATGGTCCGAAAGTGGAAAGTGGCTGTCAAATATTTGTTGATAAGGCTACAATTGTGCGAGTGTGAAACAGAATAGATTTTTATAGCACAGGTGGCATACGGCAAGCGCCCCACCTGATAGTAAGTTCAGCAAGAAAAAATTAAGATTATCAGGTCTTAACACGGCATTAATAAAGCAAATATCATCCTTTATCACGGTGCTTCTGTCCCATATTGTTAATCTATCCTTATAACAAAGCAAATTTCCTGATAGACTTAAGCTCTCAATAATCAGGCCTATTTACAAAGAAGAATTAAAAACTGACGTTGACAATAACGGACCCGTTGGCCGCATTTCGACGTTATCAAAAATATTTGAGAAACTCATGTATAGTAGATTAATCGAATTTGTTGAGACAATTGATATCGAACAAATTAGAAAAAATACTTTTAATATAAAAAAAATCTATATTAAAAAAAACATTAATTTAAAAAATAATTAAGTTTAAAATTTTTAATTTATTTTAGCTATAAATTTTGGTATGTGTAGAAAAACCACATCAACAAACAACATCGGCAATATACAACTTGGTACAAACTGTCTTAAATAGCCTAACTGACAATGGAAAATACCAAACATTATTCTTAGATCTTAATAAGGCATTTGATTATGTAGTTCATTCCATTTTACTGAATAAATTAGAAGGATGTGGTGTGGTTTCAAGGGATCAACAAGGGCTCTAATCCTACTTAGTTTACAGGCACCAAGTTACTACAATAATGAAATTAAATCTGGGTACAAATGAATACACTAGAAAATTATCTCTAGTCCTTGAATCAATATGTTTGGAGTATTCTGGGACCGTTACTTTACTTACTGTATGTTAACAACCTGCCTAGATTCATCAACCAGCAAAGCATACTGTATGCCGATTACACCGCAATTATCCTATGAAATAAAAACGAAGCAACAGTGGAAAATGATACAAATAATGCGCTCAGTGACGTAGATAGCTACGACACGTGCCATCTCCGCGCGAAGCCATGCGAACGACCACATGGCATAAGAGAATTAATTTAAAACTTATATTTTCACAAACGAACTACATACTTACAATTTAGAACAATTAAATCAAAAGCCCTGGAACTTAATATACGGTATCCAATTGAATCAGTAAAACCAATTACTGTAGCAATATTTTTGGGGATCACAATTGACGAGAATTTAAATTGTACTCGTAAAAAACATAATGCGAACATTAGTGAAAAACGTACCAAATTTGTCTACGCCCTAAGAAGGATAAGGATACTTGTATAGAAGCAACCTTGACAGTATATCATGCATTTGTCTCATCTAAAATCCGATATAGGATTGACTTTTAGGGTAACTTGTCGAATGCAATAAGAGTATTCATAGCACGAAAGAAATGCCTGAGAGTCATATATAGCATGCATTAGTCAGAATTCTGTAAAGTCGTATTCAAAACGCAGAAATTACTAACCGTACCTCGTATGTATATTTTTAAATGGCGAAGTTCGTTAAACAAAATATAAATCTATTTCACAAAAATGACAACTCAAGCAAGTATCTAGTAACGCATCTACCACTAAAAATACCAGCTCCGGGGCTAGAATTATATAGGATAAATTGCGTTTATAATATAAACTTTATATGGTATCATTAAGGTATTCCAAAAAAATTAGCAGATCTGCCGTGTACTAAGTTTTATTGTGCCCTTCGTAAATAACTAATCCGAGACAGCTTTTAAAATTTTCTTAGAAAATATCCGTGTTAAGGTGGCGAGATAATATAAGTTAGTAATGCATAATAAGTAATGCATGCTTTAAGTTTCCTTCGTTTTCTTTTTACTTAAAATTTGTAGGCCCGCTAGGGCAATACTTTAGAATGTGATTTGAATAATTGGCTCTGTTTTAAACAAATAAATTAAATTTGCATTTGAATTTGTGGTTATCACCGCTCTTGGACACCTGTAACAGCGGAGGAAATATGGGAGTCGTATTGGTGTCGAGGCAACTGATTCGAGTAGCCTGCAACTTCAAATGATGGCATATAAGTAGAAGTCTAGAAAGACTAGAGTGGGATCAAGTTACAGCGAGAACATATTATGCGCGGTTGACATGACCTTCTGACCAACTCTGGTACCTTTGCTACATTATTACATTGACTGGGGGAACGATTAAGAAAAGTAGGTAGGTTAATATAGGTAGGAGGTTGGAAAATACAACTATGGAAAAGCGCCTACACCGAAGGAGGAGACAGTGGCCATAGCTAAAGCAGAAACATATTGTTAAATAACAACTTGCAAAATTCTAATTGCCTAATTAATTAATTCTAATTAAAAACTAGATATGTTACCACTTTTTGCGGGAAGTGAACTTGAGAAAATCAAGTTCACTTCCCACTTCACTAAACTTTTTACAAAAACCACTTAGGAGAGGATTATGCTCGTATCATTTGGCTATTATTTTGAACGTAAATCTATTTATCTATTCGGTACTTATTTATTATAGCAAGTTGGTAGTCGACAGAAAAACATCCTTTAATTAATGACTTGCAAATGATCTAGAAGGCAAACTGCAATACGGCGGTATTATTCCATGTTCCAGCACGTTTATAGCGTTCGCGCCAAAGCGGGCGCTCCCCCTCGCACGCCCCTCCCGCGAATGTCGTAAACTTATTTTTTCGCGGCACACAAAAGCAGACAAGGGAAACGTCCGCCGACAGCCAGCGTCCTAATTCCCGCGCGGCAGCCCGCGGGTACGAGAAAATATCCCGATTCCCGCCATATTTTTTGCTAACACTGTGAGCGCTATCGTAGTCATAGTGTCGTTACCATGCAACCATGTCGTCATAGTGCAATGGTTGTTACCATTGCAGCTACGCTATAAAGCGTTTATAAAAATGTCACTAAAAACTGAATTAATGTTTTTTTTTTAATTGGCACACGACTTTGAGGTCTCAGAGATGTGATTTGATTAGACATTTTTAAAAGTAGTTTCTCTGAAAGCGTAGGTATAGGTATCTATACGATTTTGAATAACATATTGTATGTGCAGATTAAAAAATTGTTCTTCTTTATTTATCTAGCTTTTATTTGCGATTTGGCCGCATGCTCGCTATCCCACGCGAACCTTACTGTGTACCTTTTTGTGATTCCGAAGACGATCCATGCATTACGGCTCGATTCGTTCATATGTCGATACGTAAAAGCATTTCATACAAACACAAAGAGATTTAGGCGTCGTTTCATATTTTTATACATATTAGTGGGGATTACCGTTACAGTCTTCCAGTTTTAGATTTTTAATTTGAAATTCTTACTAGTGGTTTTAAAAGAAAAGAAGAATTTTAAATGCTCTAAGAGTTGTGCCTAAAAAAATGGGTCAGATAATTCTGATGATACTATTCTAACAGAAGTCCAAAATCGGTAGTAAGAAAATAACAGAAAGAAAACTATATCTCTAATTGAACAAATGTTCTCCAAACAAAAGATGTGTTCTGGAAAAGATCTGTGTGAAGCAGACAAATTTAAGTTTAAAGTAGAGAATGCAGCAAGCTCTATATTCACATTAAGTAAAAAATAACATCATCCATCCAAGGCGTTAATTGGTCATTTGAGGAACGCTCATCTCATAATTAACAAAATAGTTATTGTTTATTATTACACTAATTCCATTTACAAAATTACAATTACAAAACCTACTTGGTACAGTAAACAATTGGTCAATATGTGAAATCACGTGACTGATAGTGATGACATCACTTTTTTCTTAACTTGAACAGAGTATGGTCTTGCGTCGGTCGGCACAGTTGCGGCCGCGCCAGCGCCATCGCCGGCTTATAATTCACTGGAGCGCTACTCTACGAACACACGCAATTTGCGCAGGGTTATCACCGAACTGAAGTTCCATGACGACCCTACGGAACTGACGTTTTGATCCATTTGTCAGGAAACAAAAGGAGGAGTTTATATAAGTTAGCTAGTACGAGTATGGAGTACCCTCTGTTTGTGCCGAAGTGATCGCGTCACCAGCGTTATGCCGTGAGCTTACTTATGTATAGCTGCCACAATACGACATCCATTTTGTTGTCCATACCATATCATCAGCCTGTTTCTTTCCACTAGGTACTGGTTATAGACCTCTGCCAAGGCTTCTTGGCATAGGCTAGGGCGTATTTGAAATACTTATATAATTATTATATATTTTGGAGATGCTTTGGAGGTTAGAATAGGTGCTTTGTAGAACTGAAATGAATAATTTATTGAAAATCTTAAACCTATAATATGTCATGATGAAGACTGGAGCCTGGTGGTACCCCCAAGAAATGGAATCAGCGATCGTTTTACAGAACGCGATCAGTCTTAGTTTCCATGAAACAGTGTTTCTTTCGGAATTAACGACGCTAGCTTTCGCATTTTTAGCTAAGCAAATAGATATACACAATCAACATTCTGTTCAGAACTAATTTAGTTTTATTTTATTGTATTGTGTTCGCCAACGACACACCATACATTTTCACTGTGTACTAACATGATAAACATTATGATACACACATATGGGTAGCATCTTATATGAGAACACAGCTTTCATTTTGTAACGTTAAGTGATCGAAATACAACCCGATAAGCCAGAGTGCGTCACGAAATCACCCCTAACATAAGATTTAAAAAGTTAAGATGTTCAAGGCAAAGAATAAAAGTAACAAATTTCTAAACAGTCGTAAATATTGGCTACGAAATTAGCTTCAGTATTCTGGAAAATATTTTTTATCAGCCCTATGGCGAATGTCAGAAAGGGGGGGGGGGGCGCAGGGCGGGCGCCTTGACAGCGCAGCGCCGTTAATTCCTGAACGTTCCTCGCGAGCGATTGACAACGCGGTCGGAATTTATCGACGCGCACACTCGCCGCCGCTCCCGTTCGACAGGGATGTGAAACGTGTCGATATGAAGTGATTATAACGCCGATAACAAATTGAGAGAAAGTGTGAATCACTTGTAAGTTTGTTAACAGACGACTGACGTCCGGTAGAGTTATGCAACACAGAATAAACACCGGTTTTGACCTTCGTTAATAAGCTACCGTATCTAATCTTCTATCCGCACATTACCGTTGGCTGAATAACCTGTATCGGTTTTTAAGACTACTTTCAAAGACTGTACCTACTCGGTCAAAGTACAACTAGTTGTGTGACGTAGGCGTAGCTGTGATAATAACCATATATTCTACCCGCCTTACCTTATACGGCTTACCTTACGATAATATTATTAAGTTTTATACACTGACTTAACTTATAAACTGCTGGCACGCAGATTCAATAATTAGGTGCTTTTGATGTAAAGTCTAGGTAGATACAAATATTATGTGCGATACACCACAAATTTTCCTCAATTAATAATAATGTTTCGTAATGACAAGTATGTATTAATGTACCTACATATTTGTAGCTTATATATGCAAAAAGTTGAATATCTTTTACAGAATTTATTAATGCACAGGCAAATAACTTAATGTCAGTACAAATTCAAAATGGTTTTGATGCATAAATTTGAATAATTCTTTGTGGTAATAAATAAACAAAAAAGAAACATTTTTATCGGCTACCAGGAGTGACAGTAAATCAAGTTTCTCTGTTTCAGGTCGTGTTCAGAATAGAAGAAAAACGTTATTAAGCACATTTATCGATTTCGATACCTCAAGGCATCCCAACATCACTATCTCGCGTCTCTGCGTTCCCACCAAACGTGTATGTACGGTCTATGTATACGGCTAGGTAAATAGTGTTGCCTTTTAGGTCTGGCCCGGGTTACCTAGCCTTCCACTCAGTTGACACTTTGACATATTCAACGCACAAAGAGAACGCACCGATTACTCAACAAATAACAGTTATTACTTATAGTTTCTTTGTTGGCAGCAAAAACAAACGTAGTTATCTCCATCAAAGTACCTTACAGACCTTACATAATTTCTTACTTTTTTATCATCAATCCATAAATGTACATGCTAGTCGAAAATATATTTTTTTTAACTATTATACTTTTCGCGTTTTTAGAAATAAAATGTTCAAACAGAAGTCGTAATATTTCTTGGCTCTGATAAATAGCCAGTAATACAATAGCTTTATGTGAATGTTTGCAAAACTTAAACGGTCATAATTTTGGATGTACTGAAACGATTTGGTCTAGTTATCTACGGTCTATCTGAGAAATACATACACATCGAGGTCTAGATAAATGGACGATGCTAAGACCGGCGTGATTTTGCTTAGATTTAGACCGTGTCGTTGGAAACTAACCTCTATGCCGACGGCATAAAGTGCTATAAAATATGACTGACTATTAATAAGACCGAAAATTGTTTATTTATCCGACTATTTTGCTGCTAAGTTTTAGGGTCTATTGATTAACATTGGCCGCGGAGTGTCGGCCGGCTTTACAATCTCTTCCCTCATCTCTTTCCGTGGGTGTCATAAAAGGTGACTAAGGAATAACAAAGCCGATATCACAAACCCTGACGAGCTACACTAAGATAGTGAACTCGCCAATCCGCTTCACCAGCGTGTTGTTTTAAGGCCTTGTCTCATTGAGGAGTGGACGACCATATCCAGCAGTGGACGACAATAGGGCTATAACGGTAACGAACCTCTGCATAGTGAAGACATTTTTCAAAATTCTTTATGTATTTCTCGAGATGTTTTCTTTTTTGCATAAAACAACGCAAGAACTAATTCCTATTCTTACTAGCCGATAGTAATCTAGCATCTAGTTATTCTAGTCTAGTTTTTGCCTCACTATTCAGCTATCGGGCTGAGACATGACTGCGTAATAGCTCCGCCGCGGGAATTAAGACGGGATGGCCACTGGTCAGCCACCCCAACCCCCTCTGTTTGTGCCAGCGAGGGGGATAAACCCCCCGTCACCTCGTGAAGAAACATAAACGCTAGAAGGGCGCTTTCTTGGCACGTATTGGGTAGTGTCAAAATTATGTTAGAAGTTTAATAGAAAAAGGAAGGAAAGGAACTCGAAAAAAAAATCTCATCAAAATTTCCTTCATTTTTCCAATTTTCAACCGATGATCTGAAGAAGATCGTCGGTCCGTCTGACAGTGGACTGATAATAATGGTAATTGGTAGACTTTTATTTACATATAGGTACTGAGAAATATTTAAATCTTCGCCAGGTTCTCCCTAGTACTTTAAATAAAAAACATTAACAAAATTCAAATCATATAGATAGATAGATAGATAGATGAATCTATTTATTCTATAACTTTTACATTATGACAAAATTCAGGAACAACATTATAAGAAGAGAATACAACCAGAGGGTCCTATTGCTTTATATCAATTTCTTCCAGACAATCTTGAGGAAGACAGTTGAGACTGAGGTAATAACGCAGGTAGTGTACAAACTAGTGTTAAGTAACGTAATTATATATATACGAGTATATCTATAAGTCGCGTTTGAAAAAGAACGCAATGAGTGTTATCCAACAAAATATCGTTGGTATATGTTGGTAGTGATATTTGCAAATCGAAGGCGTGCTGATCGAAGTTGCTATACGGAAAGTCTTATTTATCCTGCCAGTTATAACGTACGGCGCCAAAACGTGGTCTCTAACAGTTAGCCTGATCCACAAACTAAAGTCTCTCAGCAAGCTGTGGAGAGAGCTATGCTCGGAGTTTTTACAGGATAAGCTCCGAAACAAAGAGATTCACCAAAGAACGAAAGTCGCCGACGTAGCTCACAGAATTATTAAGCTGAAGTGACAATGGGCGGGCCATATTTACCGCAGGGCCGACAACCGGTAGGGCAGACGAATCCTTAAATAGAGTCCACACACTGGGAAACGCAGCCGTCCGCCGGGGGCTGCCATCCGGTCAGATGGACAGTGAACCTACGACTTGAAAAAGTTTGGCGTTAGTGACTGGTCGAGAAGAACAACAAGCCGTGTATGGTGGCAAGCCTTAGAAGTGCATATTCAGCAGTGGAGAGACATAGGTTGATGGTGTGGTGTGGTATACCATGATATCTCCAAATAGGTTTTATATAAATATACTTGAAAGTTTGTTAAACAAACCCGTGAAATCAACAGCGAAATTGTCAACAGTGAAATCAACTAAAATTGTCAATTTAATTATTTTCTTGCAAAAACAAATGGTATCAAATAGCTGCAGATTAAAGAGAGTTATTGCAGATGTCCATTCCAGGTACTTAAATGTTTCCTTGGTCACAACGAAAACGGATGTATTGAGTTGCTAGAAATAACACTGGAACTTATTTCGTCTCATAGGGGAATTTTTCAACAGTCTTTGTATTTCCATTCAGATCCAAATTGAATCAAAATGTAAACAAACCTAGTGGCCTGAGATAACGGACACGGTCTTAAATTAAATAGAAATGTAATAATTGTATACATATCCTACATATATATTGTATACCTCTCATCGTACCTCCCAATGTATCTCTCTGATCAACACGAAGGTTAGCTGGTAGAGAAAGAGAATGCCTTAAGGTATTAAGCTCGCCTTTTGTACCATATTGTGTAATAAAGTTTTTAAAATAAATATACATAATTTTATTCATCGAGACTGCATGTTTGCCCTAGATAAAAGCTAGATGTTGAGATATTTTTTTTAATATTCTTTATTTTCTTTGACCAAGTTTTCTAAGATTGATTTTTCGTCATAATACTCATGCAATTTTTTAGAATGATCTTTTCACAGAAAGAACTTTCTTTCTGCAGATGATCAGACAGACGATCGGTTTGTAACCCATGGAGATCTGACAAAGGTTGGCATGTCTACAGTAGATATTAGAATATCTACATCTTCGTAAAAGAACTAAGAACTTAGAGCTTAGAACAGAAGCAGAAGAAACTACCACATCATTCTGTACATTTGACTTTAACAGCAAGCATCCAACGAGTTTGTAACGAGTACGCCCACGTCGTTCATCTAGTATGTAATAATCAGATCTTCAGATCCGTGGGCATCCTAACGAGCGGAGACCGCGCGAGCCTTTAATGTCTTCATTTGTATTCAGATTTACCTACCTAGATACCGCGAGTGTGTGTGTAATAGTGTGCAACACATATAATTATGTGTGCAGTTTATGTGTGTAGATATAATATTGTCACGCTTTATTTATAACGTTAAACTTTAAACGGTCCTCCTGTATGGATACCGTTCGATTAGCTTTATAATCTAACAAGCGTCTTGCTCTGACTTTAATCTGGCAATCTAGGCAATAAAGCCTATATCCATTAGTTTAGCCCCTAGTTTTTTAGTTTTCAGTTTTTAGTCTTTGGCCTTTGATCTTTGGTTTTGAACATTGATTTTTGCTTTTTAGTTTAGTTTGATTTTAGTTTATCTTTTAAATATAAACAAATAAATACACACTCAAGAGTCTGGCGGTCAGTATATTAATATAGATTGTTTATGAGGTTGCGATTTTCTGATCTACTTCATCTATAGTACTTGTTACTATTAATTATTCAAAGACCTTTTTTCTATTCGGTCGATTCTATAGCTGTCATTTGTTTAGTACGATGTCAAACTATACAATTACCCCTAGTAATGCATTTCCCTCTTTTCGGACCACAATCCACCATGCAGACACGTGCAAATTGGTGGATAACGCAGATAATTAAAAATTGTTCAGATCAATTATCAATAATTATAGTGGACTCTAAAAAATTGTTTTATTAGGTACCTACACGTTAAGAGAAACTGATAAATTAGACGCTCAAGGACTGAGTGAGCGCTAATAAACCTAAGATTTGAGGGTTAAACGTGCGGGAGCGTTATAGTCCAAATTCTTAGCATTTGATAGCCTGCTGTTAAAATCTCATCTCAATAGCGGTTAAGGTTCTTATAGGGTTAATTAGCGCTGACTTAGCGCTCGAGCGCTCAGCACCCACTACTTCAACATCCAAAAGAGTACACCATACAAACCGCCCCCGACTGCCATAAATTAAGTAATTGGCGCAATCTTTACTAAAAGACAAACGACAATCCAATCCAAATTTACAATGACGGAAAAGGAAAACACAATTTCACAATATCCGCGAAAAAAATAAAGGGTGGAGCAATTAAAATGTATGAATTCAGTTCACGTCGTGCCGCAGACGGTTCTCCCAGACAGCCTGAATGTGGCGGGCTGTACCAGACAGACCTACTTACATACATATTTCCCGCTCTCACAACTTTGACCCACTTTTCGAACAGACAACTTTTATTGTGCCCGACTTTTGCCACCCGAACGCAGTTATCAACCCCACTTTAATATTACTTAAGCTTTTTAATATACTAATATAACTAAGAGTGATATAGAAACATGGAATGGAAAAACCCTCGAATAATCGTAATGAGGGAAAACGCCTCAGCAATTACGAGTAACGTACATTTACGACCCGCCAACAATTCCGAATTAAAAAAAGTCGAGGGAAGCGCATAAAGGAGTCTGGCGAGGCATCGAACAATTTCTTTCATCTCGTCGGGGCGTCGCCTGCCGGCAGCATAAACAAGCACCGAGAAAAACTCCCTGAATAATAATTAGGATTCAAGATTAGGCGGGCGCCTGACGCGCCGGCCGATCCGGCCTCTCGCTATTAATTACGGTGCCCAAGGCGGAGCGGCTATGTGCGCTGTATATAGGCTCGAATTTCCGGGCATATACCTAACGTAGATACGTGGGCAGCGCGGCGTCTCGCGTGCCTCCCCAAACCCCACTCGACCCACCCCCGTCTAATTGACGCCGCACCGGACGCCGACGACGCCCGCGGGGACTGCGCTCCGCCTTCCGGAGTCCATGCTCACACTCCGATTTACAGCATCGGCCGATAATCTTTTCTTGATGACGCAGCTACATAACTACCACCTACGTGATTGTACAGATATAAAAGAAAACTCCCCGCTGCTTCAAACTGCCTTAATTAGTTGTATGGTGTCAACACTACGGTGTCTACTAGCTTCCGTTGGGATACTAATTAAAAATGTTGATCGCGAGCCGGAAGACCGGCGAGCAGAGGCGGAGGGCGCGCGGGGGGCCGGAGAGACCCGCGGGGGTCCGCGTAACGAACGCACTAATTAATAAGGGTCCGCCGATATTGATTTACGAGGTACCCAGTGTGCTCAGACGCTCCGGGTCGCGAGGAATAATGATCCAAACACGCTCGCCCCTGGATACAAATTACGTGTGTAATTGTACGTGTGTGCGTAACGGACGCGAAATATTTCCACGATTCTTCAACGCTTTTCTACTTCGATTGTTTTTCGATAAAAAAGAAAATTTTAATTAAATTGTGTATTTGATGATCACGCAATAAAATTTCCTGCTGTTACGCAAACTGCGATTTTTATATCATTTTAGAATCTATGTTTACTGTAAAGGAAAGGGGAATGACCAAGTGACTATGGAACTTAGAGTCGGTGCAAATATTGTTGTGCCAAGATGAAAACTACTGTCTTATGTTGGAATTAATATATATACTTTCAAGAACAATAAACAGGATTTACATAATTTGCCGGGTTTCATGGATATAGATGGGTCAACTTCCAAAATCTAAATATCACACCAATATCAATAACACATCGATTTCCTTTTAGTAAATAGGTAAATTAAGACTTAATTGCTTAAGTATGTTATTGCTTATTAAATACAACATAAAATGTAGAAAGTTTTAATATCACACATGAGAAATACCTCAGACAGCCTAACAATAATAATTTGTAATGTCATGCGCCGGCCAACGACAAGTGACATTTCAGTGTTGCCAAAAATATTATACAGAAATCGATTTTTTTATACAGTAAATACAGTAAAAAATCCAACAAAAATACACAATAGAAAGACTTTTATAGGTATTTTTTTTTATCCGGAAAATGTAAGACTCCACATTACATTATAAAATCATGATAATTAAAAACAGGAATTGTTCATATCCTGAACTTGTGGCACAACTTAGACTCAAACAATACTGCTCATGGACAATCCCCCTTTAATAAAAATCACAGAAATATTTATAAAATGATTATGTTCACCTGAAAACATCAATGAGATTCATTCGCTTAAGAGAATGAAAATTGGAACACCCTTTTTTCCGAAATCGTTGGAGAATACGAGTACACAGGACATAATGAGTGGCGCAACCCTCAAAAAACATTAGCGAAAATTCCAAATTCCCATTTCCATGCTAGCGTTCCCCGTGACGGGAAATTTGCATCGGAAAGAAACGCAAAAAAGAGCAAGATATCACGGACGCCACCCTGCCTGGGCCCCCGGCCCCCCTCTTGGGGACTGTACGTGGAATACTTCTGAAGCTGCATGTACTGCATGTAGCTCGCATGTATATCTGAGGCAGGACACAAATACTCAAATAGTATAAAAAAATTAAATACGAAGTAAATAATTTTCTACGAGAGTAGTAAATGTCAGAAGTGGAAGTCTTTTACTTTAGTTTTTTGGTCTCTCATCAGCTCATATATCCGAAAATACTGCTGGCAACTTTCTGACGATTTTCGAAACAGTTAAAATTAATAATAACAAGGGTGATCCCTTAATTAAATCAATTTTAGTGCAGTTTTCAATTTATTGCAAGAACGAATACAAACCGGTAAGAATAGTACTTAACAGGAGATTTTATAGTAATAGAGTTGCCATGTGGTGTGGGCCGGCATTATAATACCACCACTCCATCTGTTGTCGTGGGTGTCCTAAAAGGTGGCAAAGGAACAACAAAGACGCTACCACAAGCCCTGAGAAACTACACACTTGGCCATCGTGGTGTTTTATGGTCATACATCCCTCAGATACAAGACATCTGCATGGCCAACGTGCAGATGTGGACGATAAAAGGGCTGGTTACGGAACCCTGAAAAAACTGAAACTTGCGTTAATAATAAAATTAATCATGACTTACTGAGTTGTGGAAGTTATACTTACTTTCAACTTTCAACGTTTGGAATAAATTACCTATTACTAGAGTGGTACCTATTATCTATTATCTTTGACATTTATTCCTAAAAAAACTGTCAGTTTCGTCAAGAGTACGCTGATCACGACGCGGCAAATGACTTTATTTACGCAGCGTTTATTATCACGAGTGAACTCGTTAGCGGCGGCTCGTAAAGAGCGCACCGAGTCTCACCTGCTGTACCGACCTTATTACGTAACGAAGAATGTGCTCATTAGAGGTGATGGCCACTGAACACAATGGCACGACGGAAAGGAAAGATGACGTAACTGCCAAAGAAAGTGATGTAACTTTTTTTACGGCAAGAAGATGGCAATGAGCAGACATTCCACCTGATGATAAGTGGAAATTTTCGCCGCGATACATCACGACATCAGTCTAGAATAACAATCGTTAGTACATCCCCAAATACGCTACATACCTCCAAAGATTGGCAGCGCATCTCCTAAAGATCTAGGAATAGATTTGGAAAAAAGTTGAAAAGGACGGTGAATAAGAAATACCTATATATCGGGACAAGAAGTTTTCTTCGTCCTACTACACCTTCTATTCCTCTTTGGGGAAGGATGAAGTGGAACGGGGGATAACTTACATAAGACGCATTTCAGAATACTTTGATAGAAGGTGTGTACACCTAACTACTTCTTGCTCCTAGGTTAACCTCCTACTTTATAAAAGATTCCTTCACTTAAATGAATAATAAAGTCGAGATTCAGAATTAGCTATCATCGAAGAGCGTTTCGCTTAATTTAATTAAACTGACATCGGATGCTTTATAAAGTGAGGATCGAGAAGATGATCGTCAAACGTTTTTACAAATAAAAATTGGGACGTAAAAACCAATAAATGTGGCATAAGTAACGAACACAAAACTTTACCTCATGGCCCTGCTGGCATCAGACTTCCTACAGAAAAAGACCTAGCGCCTAAAAACAAAAGAATTCTCTTTAACATGGAAACTAGGTCACAGCAATGTGTTTCCATGTCGACACGTAATACGCCGCGCACCGAACTACCCGTTCGCTAAAATAAACCGGCGCGCGGCGCATCGGTCGGACGGATCGTAAACGCGAGCGCGCGATCTCAAACGACCGCGCGCTATATACAGAAGCTTTAAGAGAAATGTCACGAAATGTAAGCAGTAGAAGACTTCAGCGCTAATATTAAAACAATTGCAAGGGAAATTCCTAGTTCGATATTTGTTTAAGCGACTTCAAGCCAAAATTTTTTTATTTCATTTGAAGGAGCTGGCAGACAAGCAACTGATGGTTCGTTGATACTGTTACCCATGAAGATCAGCAATACATGTCAACATCAACGTCGGCACGCCCCCAGGCGCATATCCGGCAAGACATGTATCCGGGTTAGAGATGTTTGCAGCAGAATAAGGTGGTAGTAAGAAAGATTGTCCTTCTCTCTCACTGGTATTTAAACTGGTGTATCTATCTCACTTTATCTAAAGTAGATGAAAGAGTATTTATCGCCACATATGTTTTATATTTACTTATTTGTTGAACGTGTCTTAAACGTATATGTTTACCTTTTTTATTTTACTCGATGTTTTCGTCAGGTTACACAATCATGGCCAGTGACACTATGTATGATCAAGCGGTTACAGTCAGTTCTTGACTGTTTGCGTTGGTGTAGGTACATCGAGTATAATAAAAAAATACGCGTATAAGATTCGTTTAATAAATTTATTTATTATTATTTATTTATTTAAACTATAGTTAATGCACAAAATGTAATGCACTTTGTACAAAAGGCGGACTTAATTCCTATCGGCATTCTCTTCAAGACAACTTTGGTTAAACAGAAATACGAAGGGCGATGCATTGTGCAATGAATAAGAAATATATTACACATACGCATCAATAAATACACGGCAAAATGCTTATAAAAGCTTATAAATTATATGTTATAAATAGACTTATAATTAGTGTCAAATCTAATAGTTATTAAGGAATCTGTGTAATCTGTTGCTGTATATGTGTTTATGAAGTACATTTCATAATTATTTGAAGATGAGCTACTGTCTTCCCTACTGTGTTGTCAACGCAATGTACAGAAGCTTGAAGAGCGATGCCATCCGCTCTGAATAACGTCATTACCAGCTTTACGTATATACGTATAACGAGTCTCTTGCACCCGCTGTTTAGGGTATTGGTAATGAGGAATTGCATTCAGTCAGTAACGTCAAGTTTGGTATATATACGCTGAGCAGAAGACAGTTAGGATGATGCGGTACTTAACAAAACTATAAATAATTTTTATAGTTTTGTTAAGTAAATAATATTTTTGCGAAATAAACTCCACTTCATAGCATATTATTTTAATAAACTCTGTAAAATTTAACTTCAATAAGAAAGGGTCGAGCGTGGTGGTGGTGGCTGTTCAGTTAATCTATACGAGACTTTTATACATTTTGTAATTCATGAAACAAGAATAAAACGATATTATATAGAATAAATTTTGTGAGGGGGGAGGTGCACGCTGAAATCCCACAGCCGCTTGGCACACCACTCGACGGGCCATGTTACCCCTTTCTCACAAAAAAATACCTTGAAATGTAGGTACGTGTTCGGCTGTAAATGAGATATGCCAGAGCACATTCCCATCCCATCTTATCCTATCTCTCCCCAATTTACCAAGCCTTTCTCGAAATACATTCCTAAATCTCCAAATCTCCAGTGCATCCGGAGGCATGCCAGCGTTTGTCGTTCTGAACCGACGTTGACATGTATCGGGGATGTCCACGGGCGACAGTATCCGTTTACCATTAGGTAGACTGTATGCTCATCTGCCGCCTGCTCCCATAAATTTCACTTTTATATAACTTTTACACGAGTTATATTTTGCATGTTATTATTGCCACATCCTCTCCAGCCCTTTTAACGTACACTGCTGGACATGGGCCTCCTAAGACACATTGTCTTGTGCATGAGGGATTTATGGCTTTAAATCTCCACGTTGACCAAGCGGGTTGGCGAGTCCACTCTTTTAGAGGTGGTGTAGTTCCTCGGGGATTGTGGTAGCGGCTTTGTTATCCCTTAGTCGAGTTTTACATCCACGGGTAGAGATAGGGCTAAAGCCTGCCGACACTTCACGGCCATTATCATCACAAATAAATATATCAACATATAATGCATAAGTTACGCGTAATACTTGTTCAAGACAAGCGCATAACCATTTTCGTGAAGTTTAAACCAGCAATTTCGACTGCATAAAACACATTTCCCAGTTTCAAAGCGCGGTGCTGCAAAACGGCACGAAATCCGAAAGGGGCGCGCCTTTAAATTTCCTCGGCTTTTTGCTGTATACCCCCCACCCCCAACTCGTATCAGCATCTGCAGCGTCGACGCGGCCAAGTTTATCAAAGCGCCGATCGTAAAACGGGTAGTCGTCGAAGACTTGTATAGTGACGTCATCAGTTCAACGACAGAACATCCGTCGACTGCTAGACTATAAAACTAGCAGTGACACGCGTGGTACTTCGATTTCATAGGTACTGTGGAACTCTCATGGAAGTGAGTTTGATGTGTAGCTATAGGTACTCTTCAAATTAAGACATCTCGAGCTTGAGCGTGGGCTGCTATTAGTCAAATGTGAGTCTAAACTTGAGTTTATTTGAGCCTATATGTTCATTTGAAGTCGAACTGTCAAATGCCTATGTAAAAATTCTGCATCCTTCCTGCCACGTGCATCCTTCCTGCCACGTAGAAACTGCTATTTTATTTGTTTTTTTATATTTAGACATAAATATCTACGAATTATTAAAAAGTAATTTAACTACAGGATCAATAATAACATACGAAAGTCTCCCAAAGTTAGATTTCTTTTACATTTTTTTTAATTAACGTATTTTACGTTATTGTTTTTGCACTGGAAAACAGGGACGACGATACGGATACAACTTGTACCGGGTTCTGGATTTTAGGGCTGTAATACCATACATGAAATACCTTTATAAACAGTTGGCAAAAATCACATTTGTTATAAGACTATGTACTTACCTAATTACTGATAACTCAGAGTAACGGCCCCAACATTTCTATCACCGGGCCTGCTGGAAAATAATATCGAAATTTCCGAAACTTAAAATTTCATTTCATGTTGAACTGAATGTAATTCCTCTGTACAGTATATTACAGTACCTATCAGAGTATTACACCTACATTACAGCACTAATAACTGGCTTAGATTGGTCTGAAATTCGCGCCATTACCAATCTCATTCAGAGAAAACTGCCGAACCCTTATTGGCTCTGATAACCCTTATTGGCACCAATTCGCGTGCAATTAGATTTTCCTTTTCGTCGCAAACACTTGTACAGTCATGCAGGTAGCCTTTGTCCTGTGGATTGTAATGCACGCTCGGTAAACTAGTGTACTCAATGTGCTCGACCCGCGTGCGGGCAGCGGGCCGTTGCGGGATTATGCTCCATGTACTCCGTTTGAAATATTCGACTGAACTAAGCGGTGCACGTTTTTGTTATTTCGTTTTATTTGTTAAACATTTTCGTGGAACTCAAATAGAACTGGCCGGTTTCGGTACGATCATTTCTCCCAGGAACTGATAGTAGAAAACGTGTGTAAGTAATTTGTCTCCTTAGCTATTAAAATGTTATTGAGCTGTCGCTAAAAGGAATTGTGCGTACGTAGTAAGGTTATGCCCTATTTCGGGGCTTGTTTTAGATATCTAAAAATTAGATATCTTTAGAAATCTTAGGATTTTAGATAAATCCTAATGCACGAAAACTGTTGATAATATTTTTTAGATAATAACGCCACATATTGAAAGTGGAAACGTTGTGTAAATAACCTTTGACGATTATACTAATACTCTATTTTTTGTATTGATGAGCTGAGGGTCATCAATACAAACAAATGAATTTAGGATTTAGAAAAATAATAAGAAGGATGGGGAATTAATTCTATATCATCCCATTCCACTTTCCTCATTTCGTTAGTGGAGGATACATCCCATACCTACAAGCCCATCCCTGACATGACGTGACAGAATAGTATGAAATCTGAAGGGATGGGAAGGAAAGGTAACGAATATATACTGATTATGACAATTTACATTCAAATTCTGAACACGTTAGTACATTCACGATAGTTTTCTGTGTCTGGTAACTCGGCTACTAGGACACATCCAGTGCTGGTGGTCCTGCTGTGGTTACTATCGCCCTTTCCCATACTGTATCTATCCATCTTTGACATGTGCACTCATATTTTATTTGCCACAGAAACGATAACCGATGGAATTGAAAATTCCTCAAATGGAGGCACGCGCCGTGTGGGACGCCCTACGGCTAGGTTGCAGAAGTTCACCGAGTGGTGGCTGGATGAGAAGAGCCGAAGGTCGTGTGTGGTGGCGAGCCTTAAGAGAGGGCTATACCCAGTAGTGGAGAGAGATACACTAGGTCTGCTGGGCGCTCTTAGTAGAAATGTAGTGAAATTTTTGCCAACTTCGAAATTCGTGATCTTTGAAGTAGATTTCGTAGCAACCTACCTAAAATTTCACACCGGTAGAAAGAGTTCATACGGATGCATATTACAACGAAACAAAATTCTTTGTACTTTGTAATAAAGATTATCTTGTGAAGTATTCTATTAAACCTCAACCACGCTTTAAGAAATCTTTTGCGAGGATGTTTTATGATTTCGATCTCATTTCACTATCTTGCCAAGAGCTTCTTGCTCATCTTTATTTTTAGCTTTTTCCTGTAACCTTTTTCCTGTTACATTGTCTTACATATATACAAGCTATCATTATCGCGGGCATCCAAGTTACGGTTGCTGGTTGTCAAGTCTTTCTTCATTTTTTGCAAAAACTAAAGACTTGAAAATTAATTGATAGGTATATCAAAAGTTGTATATAAACAATAGTTTTTTATTATTGTTTGTTCTACATATTTTCATAACAAACTCAGAAAAGCAGTGATAGCCTAAGAAGATGTTTATGTTTAATTACTAGACTATCTTTTCGGCTTTGAAGTCACGACTAGTTCTAAGCTAGACCCGTATCGGTGATAATTAATTTCTTCTTATGTTATGAAATTATGAATTATTGTGTTATTTATGAAGTTATTTAAACTTCATAAATAACACAATAATTCATAATTATCACATTATCATAATTATCACATTGGCCGAGCCAGTGCCCGGCGGTGAAAGAAAACATCTTGAGAAATGTTTGCAAGATTCTACAATAGTATTAGAATTTAAAAAATATCTAATTAATGTACATTGAGCATACGTGATGGATAAAGTCCAATAATCCTCTTGTCATTGAAAAGGGAAGGCCTGTGCCCTTCATTGTATGATACCATTCAATATTTATTCAAACATATTTATATTTTTATAACTCGTTCAATTCCTCTAAATTGTTGCGCAAACTAAATATGTACTAGCTGCCTCAACGGTTCTTTAAAGAAAAAATGTTTAAAGATTCTATATTTATGTATATATTATACAATATTTTGTATTCGTCCATGTGTGTGTTTGGATTACTTCACTGTTACTCTTCTATTACTCACTCAATTAAACGTTTTATTTTAGTTTGTACTTGGTTCGGATTTTAACAAATATTTGTAATGTGTATTTGTAATTTGGGAGATTTAGCGAGTTCAAATAAACTGTGCCAACGGGCGTGAGCTCCGGACAGCGGGCAGCGGCCTGCGGCACTTGACCGTGTCCCTTTGGTACAGAGCCGCGCAGCTCTGCATGCGGGCTTGCACCTTTTTTAACCCGGCCCTGACCGACTTGCGTTCCGCGGAAAAGTCTTTCACTATACAGTATTCAGCTCTATTATAATCAGTGTACTCTCGATGCGTTTCAATCGCGTTAAGATTGAATAGGAACCTAGTACTTCAGAAAGTAATCACTCTAATGTTGGTTATCGCTTTCAACTGCGATATTCCTATTAATATTCCTATGAGGTTCCTATTAATGTGGTATTAATAGTATTTGGCTCACCATCAACATCACGCTACTCGAATACATGTTGCTGAATCCCATTCTGCAACAAAGACCTGAGCAAAACAGCAGAATAATAAAAAAAAATCATGCTCCTTTCCTTCCTTGATCTCTCTCTTCTTTATAAAGCCTAAGAACGTGATCACACACAAGATCCAACTGCAGCTAGTACTGCAATTTGCCTGCATTGAAACCTCTATCGTCTATGATTACTACCTATTCTAGCATCTCATGGAACACACTCGTAGCTGATATGTATATATGTTAGAGGTATATGTGCAGCGCACAATCGGGTGGCTCTGGTAAGACGAGAGACCGCAGCGGGCAGGCTTTGTGCGAGCTCGCTGTTAAATTACACCTCTTGCAGGGTTACGAGAGGAGCGGAGAGCGTTTTCTGATTATTTCCAAAGGAATACATATTTGTTCGTTCGTCAATATGAAGAATACGAGATACTTCTCTATCATTTTTCCCTATCCACTCCTGAATTTCGTGATTTCGTGACTCCTAATTTTCTCCCGGTCCGGTCCGGTTAATGTCCGGAGGCGTTACATAGTTTTGTCATTTATGACTAATGATGGCATATATCGTGAATATCTATAGGGAACAGAAAGACTCAGTGGAAGACAGAAAAAAATGCAGATTTTCGGAACAGACTAGACCACTTATTGCAGACCATAATGCAAATACCTAATCACCTGATAGTAAGTGGTCACCACTGCCTATGGATACCTGGAACACCAAGGAACCATGGGTGTGCTGGCGTCATTGCGCCATATCGACAGTGTGGGACCCTGTCGTAACAGTCTATATCGTGTTCGCGATAAACAGCGATGATAAAGTGTCGTAAAACTGTCCAAGCCGGTTGGTGAGTCCACTCTTTTAGAGTTGGTGTAGGGCTTGTAGTAGCGGCTTAGTTATCCCTACGGCCGCCACTGACATTATTTAATTCCGCTTTATACTTTTCCTTGCCCTCAACCCATGTTGGGTGCGGGCGTCAGGTGCCTGTATTTTGGTCGGTCGGGTCCAACTCGACGTCGCCGTTCAGTTTATGTAACGAGAATACATAGCGCTGTATATACCCTCAACGTATGTATCCAACTCGCTTATATAGGTAGCTAGGTCTTGCTCTTGCTTCGGCGAGCTTTAGCAAACCTTATCACGACTGTTCGTGGAATTGCGACTTGCACTATGTAGTGTTAAATGTCGATCAATATACATAAATCTATTCGCACTCAACTCCACTTGTATTTCTATGCTCTGACTTTTCTCATAGAGGATTCACTGATTTTTCTCGCCTTTTTATGTTACAATACCGTCAGTAGCGATATAAATAAAATAAAATAAATATGAAAATGATCTTCTTGGTCATTGTTTATACCTCGCTTTACCCCTATATTATTTTTGGTTAACATTCAATCGAGGACCTTTGAGATTATGTTTAAAAGTTAAGATTCAATCGATAGGGACTTTTGAGATTATGTTTAAAAGTTAAGATTCAATCGATAGGAACTTTTCAGATTATGTTTAAAAGTTAAGATTCAATCCATAGGGACTTTTGAGATTATGTTTAAAAGTTAAGATTCAATCCATAGGAACTTTTGAGATTATGTTTAAAAGTTAAGATTCAATCCATAGGGACTTTTGAGATTATGTTTAAAAGTTAAGATTCAATCCATAGGGACTTTTGAGATTATGTTTAAAAGTAAAAGTGCACACGGAAATCTAATATTTTTTGTAATATTCTTCTTTCACGGTATAAACATGGTCATAATGGGCTTAAGATTAGTTCTATACCATGCGTGGAAGTCCAAGGAATACAAGTCGAAATAATATGAACATAAAGAAAGAAAGAAGAAAATTTATTTTATTGACAACAAAATATTAGAGATAATAAATTGAGGAATTAGTAAAAAAAAAGTATATTAATTCTTGTGTTGTGCCAATCGGCACCAACTCAGCACATGTCGCAGCATGCACTGTGATTAATGAAAAGATGAACGATTAATGAAAAAACGTCTATATTTCTATATTTGCTATTCTGTTTCACATTCGATTCGCTAGCTTGTTAATTAATCGCGGTCTAGTGGTAACACAGCATCGTGTTTTGCCGTAATCTCGAAGCGAGCTCGCGTCGACGCAGCTAAAATACCGTCTAACTTCATTGACACACTGGCACCGCGGCCTCAACACTCACATACAATTTATTATTCTGTATTATACCATTGTATAAATTGCAATTAGGGGAGATTCTTGAAATGTAACGCCCACCTACTTGGTTTTCTTTAGAAATTATTGATTGTGAGAATCAAATATGCCGCCCAGAGATTCAGTTAGTTAAATCTCAATTTCAATTTCTATGTGGCCAGCGGTTCACTCTCGCCACACGTATTTCTATGTGGCCAGCGGTTCACTCTCGCCACACGTATTTCTATGTGGCCAGCGGTTCACTCTCGCCACACGTATTTCTATGTGGCCAGCGGTTCACTCTCGCCACACGTATTTCTATGTGGCCAGCGGTTCACTCTCGCCACACGTATTTCTCTCCCTTACGTCTCTCAGTGTTCCGTATATAAGTTTCTGTCGTTTGCAAACGTTACTATCACATTAATAACTATATCTTTTGTGTATGAAAATTTTAAGTTTTCCAATAAGACCGCTACTTTATTCTCAACATAGAAAAACACTTGACGCACACGCTGTGGTAGCGTTTGCAAACCTACAATACTAACACTCTAGTCTTAGTATAAGTTGGCCACACGCACTGCCCATGTGTCGAACATCAACCTCGGCACTCCCAGTTGCTGAGTGAGCGCGCGACCCGGCGACTCAGCTCGATTCCTGAGTGGCCAGTCCACTAAGAATTATTTCACTATTCTCAAAAGAAAAATTAGAACGCTGCCTGTGATATTTTCACCTTTGATAAAGTTAAGTTACGTTTGATAAATTTTATTTGTGAAGTGGTCACAAATAGAAGGTTCACTTAGTTATACGAACAGCCCAAAGAAAGGTATCGGTGTACATTTCGCTACGTACTTTTCACCTCTGAAGCAAGAAATAACAAAATATTTATTTCGAGATACAATACGCTACGAATGCTACGATACACACATATATGTAGATACACACATACACAACAAGAAAACAAAAAATAAAAAACAAACAACATTATTTGAGACAGTGAGATTTACTCGTGAATCGCAGCGCTGTCGGCCATGCCGAAAAGGTGTCCAGCTCAGCATAATACATAATACTGAGGACTGATAGAGACACTCAGCGCTGATTTTCAGCTGGGTGACACACAGATCTGGTGTGTCATATCTTCTGGTGAGCTATTTGGTGGTACATATAATATATATTTCTATGGAATGAAAATCTTGTTAGAAATTACACTACTGAACTGTAATTTTAAAACGGTCCAAATCTAAAATGTTTTAGGTCAACATTGCACACGCTCATGGTACAATTTCCACGCGTATAGGCTTCGTTAAGACGCTTCCTTCAAATCAAGTCCTTAAAAAATAAGCAATTAACTAGTAATTTTAATGGTGTACCATTATAATTATACAGGTAATTTTAAAACCATTACAGCTATAATTATACATGTAAACTTCTCACACTTGACCACTTCATTAGATGGTTAGGTTATCATCTCTCTGTAGATTTCTAGTGACGATATGATTTCTAAATGTGATTCATATCTGCATGCCTTTTGCGTGTAGCCAAATTACTTGGCCCAGATTTCGGACAGAGGCGCACGATAACGACGCCTCGGTATTTACCTTACAGTTGCTACTACTATATACTACGTACATGTCCGCTCGTATGTGTGTTGAATAAGCCACAATTTCAATAATTAACAGTAGGTAATCTTTACATACGCGACTGAAATGTACTTGCTCAAATTAACGCGCTGGTTGCACGGCGGCGCGGCGCCGTCAAATACTATAATGAAGTACAACGGTGCTACTTCGGTACTATGGTGTCCAAACGTGGTCTCTAACGTTAGATCTGATCCATAAGTTCAAAGTCGCTAAGCGAACTATAGAGAGAGCTATGCACGGAATTTCTTTGTAGATCCGAAACGAAAAGATTCGCTAAAAAATTAAGTCTTCGACATATTTCAAAGGATCAGCATGCTGAAGTGGCAATGTGTAGGAGGTCATATTTGCCGCAGAACCGATAACCTATGGGATTGACGAGTCCCCGAATGGAGGTAACTTGGCGGGAGACGCAATGAGTTCGCCAGTAGTAGCTGAATAAGAAGAGCCGAAGATCGTGTGTGGTAATGAGCCTTGGAAGAGACCTACGTAAAATCCAGCAGTGGAGTAACATAGGCTGACGTTCATCACATCGCAACAAGAAAGAAGCTGCAGGGCTATCATAAGCGACATATATTTATACGTCGACATAAATATTTATTTATTCAAATATGTGAAAATAACACTACTGTCGTCCATTTATTCTGTGATATAAATGCAGGCTTAGTTGCCTTAGCGGTGCCCCAGTTACCATGAGCGGTGCGCGCCCGGCCGCGCCGTGCAGCGTGCTAAATGCTCCCAGTTTGCAAATGGTCGGAACAAATACGACGCACATAACATACATATGTATTATATTATGTATTTAGATACGCCGCATATGTATTTCTCTTACACTAGCATTTGCACGTAGCTTATATAGGCTTTAAACTCTATTTCGAAAACATTTTGACAATACGTCTATATAGGTGTCCTAGATGATTTAATTATACTCGTACCTTTCTACAATCATGTTGATATAGAAGCGTGATAATCTCGAACCGTTATTTTCAAAATTACCGAAATTACTTTGATAGAAAGTATCAAGTAACCTTCTAACATTCCAGGTTAAACACATTTAGCATATTAATAATAATAATATCCTTTATTTCTTCAGAATATAATATATTAAAGATCTTAAACTTAAATAATAATCCAATATATTCTACCGCTCAAGTCGGTGTGAGAATTGTAATGAATTTAATAGCATGCTCTTTATTTACATATAACTCTTTCATAAAATGTCAAAATAGATAATATTCAATTATGTCAATATCTAATATAATCAGTTTATAATTTGTCAATTGTGTCAATTAATTTATCTATCAATAATTGTAACTCTTTGATATTATTAGGTATATAGTCTGTAATAATACCTGTTTAAATACTGTAAGAGTAATCATAAGATTATAAATTGCCATACATTACGAAATATTGCCTATAATTGATTATTAATACATTTATTATAAATTGCCATCATTATAAATTGATTACGAATTGTCATACGATTGTACATTCTTTTCCTTTTTATATATAAGTGTAATTCTTTAATTGGAACATGTAAGTCATTATTGTTTCTAAGTCTTTTTGCTGTTATTTCAGAATTAGTCTGGAATAGATCTAAATATATAGCTAGAAATCAACCCATTTCAAAAATATGAAGGCACGGAAGTAATAAAATCGTGAGATACCTTAAAAAGTGTTTTACAGCTATCCACAGAGTCAGTCCCGCACGATTGATACATTTTTTGTGTTCTAAAAGCTTGCATAGCTGAACCAGAATTTCCCCATATAATTATGCCATATCTAAGAATGGACGTAACATACTCGCAAACATGACTGCGTGAAAAGTGGCCATTACCTTAATGTGTCAATGAACTTTCCAGTTTCAGCATTTCTCTATAGTTATATTTATTTTTTCCTCTATGGTGTCTATATTTTTTCCTTTATGTTTTATACAAATATTTTGAATTTTACTATTATAAGTTTGAAATTGTAAAATTTTAGTTATGGAAATATTTATTTAAAATATGGCTCTAAACCATTCCATCTCTCCCTGGGTATGCGAAAATGGGGGAGAAATGGTATAACCCCCGGCGGAAGCACAGTCGGCCGGGGTTCAGGATCCCAGGGAGAGAAACCGGCGGACGATACGCGCGGTATCGAGCAGCATGGCCTTGTGCATCTTCGCTGTAAGCCAGTCACCACGGAAGCTCCACCGCCTCAGGTTGGTCTCGAAGCTGGTGAGGATTAACCCGTTGTAATGTACCTAGCACATTACTCAACAGAGTAACATTCCTAAAGGTCATTATTAATTGACATTCCTCACATATTTGAAGTGAAACCACTAAGTATGTTGTTAATTGTCTCTAAATTAAAAGTTGTATTATAATAACGCAAATCGCATATTTTTCTAATGATATTTAGTATATAAAGACACGGAAATATTCATCACTTAATATTTCACATTCAACATTTAACGTTGTAAGATACATTATTATAAATAAATTGTGTAAAGTAACTTGTGATTTTACTTCTACTGGTGGAGGCACATCACACCGTTTGCGGACGAGACCGCTGCGATGATTTCAGTCGACGTCGAGCCCCACAAACATATTTATTTTATTATAATGATTTTATTTATTATGAACTGTACATTTCTTAAAACAACTTTTGCGACAGTTAATCTTTTCGTAGCGTTTCGAATGTGACAATACAATACAAATGTGATATTTATGCATTTCGTAGCGCTACAAATATGACATTACAACACAAATGCTATAGCTATGCATTTCGTAGAACTGTATAATATATAATAATTTAAGTGCAATGTTATACTATTTTAAAGTTGGTTTAAATGAATCTCGCACTGGGACAGTTTTCTCAGTTTAAGGAAAATTTTGCTTGGAAGATGATGAGAGAAGTGGACGTTCTGCGACCTCTGTAACGAATGAAAACGTCGAGTCGGTAAAGAAAATGCTGCACGAAGACCCAAAAACTACCTACAAACAGATAGAGAAGACTGCAAACTTCTTAAGACTTCATCGCCAGTCATTCATGAAATCCTACAGCAACACCATAAAGTCAAGAAGCTTTGTTCACGTTGGATTCCTCATTCACTGACTGCTGAACAAAAACAAGCTCGCGTGACGCGGTGCAGGGAAATTATTGTAAATTTCGAAAATGGAGAGGAACGGAATATATTTAATATCTTATTTATTAGTTTAAATTAAAACATTATATTTTCAATATAAAAATAAAAAACTTTTTTTATAAATTATCTAATAAATATAAATAATTCTATTTAAAAATTTTAATCAACTTCCCTAATATCTTCAATATTATACTCTAACTTATAAGTTATTTAAATACATTAATAAAAATATAAAAATAACAACAATAAAATTATTATTCATAAAATAAATCTAAATAAATAAACTCTAAAACTATTAAACTGATATAAATTATGAAAAATTTAATATTTTTTCATAATTTATGAGACGAAACTGGAGATGAGACTTGGATCTATCAGAAGAACCCACTAACTAAGCGGCAATCAACGGCTTGTGTGTTTCCAGTCGAAAGAGCCTCCCAGGAAGGTCAAACATGGGTACAGTGTGGGCAAAAAAATAATGAAAAAATAAAAAATAATCTCTGCGGGTGGCCATTTAGCGACAATTTCTTTAGACGCTCAAAAAACTTTTAATGCCCAATGTTACAGTGAACTGTGTTTACAAACTGTATTCCATTCGTTAAATCAAAAACGTCCTAACACGCGTTTGAGAGGACTTTTCTTGCATCATGACAATGTATCATCTCACAAAGCATAACTTACCCAAAATTTTTGAAAACCACAGAGATCTAAGAATTGGGTCACCCTCCTTATAGCCCCGATTTATCTCCATGCGACTTCTTTCTCTTTCCAAATGTGAAGCTTAGACTCCGGGGCATTTTTTTCGACAGTCCTGAGGATAATCAGAATGCTTTTATGGCAGCTGTTGAGGACCTCGCTAAAGAAGACTATTGCCAGTGCTTTAAATCTTGGTTTAGACGAATGAATCGCTGTATAGAGACTAATAGAGAGTATTGTGAGAAGTTGTAGTAAAAATTTGTGTTGTAACCCAAATATTTTTTTTGTATCTCAAAACTAACCTAGTCACCCACGTAGTACTACTGTACACAATTTAATCAAATATACAGTTCAATCTAATTCACATCAAAAGTAAATAAAGAAAAGAAGGTAAAATGAGTGAGAAAAAAAGCAAAGGGAGATTGAACATAATGAATACGTGCATAGTGAAGAGACGTGTGTAATTGAGTATTCTGGAAAATCTAATTGTAATCATTATATTCGCTGATAAGCGCCAAACGATAAATCATCTCAACTATTTAAATAAACGCGTGGACATTTACATAAACAAATAAAACTCAGTCTACCATACCATCAACTCGTAAAACATAAGTATTCAACACACCATACCATTAAAATAGAAATGCCACTACAAAATGACACTCACTACACATTACACGATTCCATGAAATAAAACAAGTCAAAACAAAATAAAACTAATGCGTGCAACAAAGTCGTCTGCCACGAGGGCGAGGGATGGAAGGGGGGCAGGGGGGCGACCGGAGGGGGGAGTCTACAACTCTACTACGACCACTCTCGGTTTCATTCATAACTTTTTACAAGTTTATCTGCGGTGATACCTCCTACATATTTATGTGTTTGTGACTGCGACGTGTCAAAGATTATGAATATTATTACAATTTGTAACAGACCGGGCATTTGTTTCATGTCACACATATGATATGACAAGAGACGATACTACATAACAAAGATTCGGGCGATATCCTATCGTTCTACCAATTTTCCACCGATACATACTCGTAGTTCAAAAAATAAAAATAATTTTAATATTTTTTAAACTCTAAACAAGTATTTTACACCTGTGTCTTATTTTACGTAAATATCTGTCAAATCTGAGTAATATCAGTAAATAATAATAGTGTCTTTGTTAATTAAAGCTTTGTTAACTTATTAACTAAAGTATTGGTAAGATGCAGAATCAATATTTCGGTAAATTAGAAAGAGATAGGCTTCCCCGAATGTCGGATACCCTGAAGTATGTGATTATCATCTTTAGAGAGCAGGAATAGAAGATAGGATCAGAGTAACAAATGACCACATTCGAGTTGAAGTGATTGGGAATTTAGAAGATAAGTTATAACCTTTTTAAACTTTTGCATTTTGTACACATTTTATGTTGTAAATCGGATCTGAACACATATACTAAAGGTTTTGTTTACCTTTTATTTCTACTCGACGTTTTGGCACGGGTTACAACAGCCGTGATCACGCGTTGACTGACGAGGGCATAGCTTTGACGTTTTTTTCTTCATATTCGGAAAGACAGCGACACACTACACTAACAATATTCGCAGACGAATTCATCGGTAACTAAGGTTAAAATTTGTTAATCACTGGATTCCACGTCGACGGCAATTTATATACGCCTTCCCGAATGAAATTCCCATTTACTCGTGACTACGGCTGGTGTAACCCGCGCTGAAACGTCAAATAGAAATAAAAGGTAAACAAAATTATGGCCCGTTAAGATATGTTTGAAATGTTGATTTATTTGAAAATTTTAATATATTATATACTTTTAAAGGAATATTTTATACATAATGCAATATTTTCAACAGGATAATTACTTATCAAATCAAACACTCTCAGATGCACTATAATCTTAGGTGCAGTAAGAACACTAGACAAACATCTACGCATCGTCTAATCTTTGTCAAAGCAAACGCACACATGCGCAGTTGACACTGGCAAGGTAACACACACATTTATAATTTGAAATAAAGTTTGTTTTAGTTGGGCACTGGGCATGAATGAAAGCGAAAGGGCGGCAGTTGGAACAGCAGATTGTTATCAAAACAATTGCACTTTCTGACAGTAGGAAAGTTACTCGTTTTTGATTCGGTTAACTTAATGACCTATTATATACTAACTGTTTCATACTGCTCCTCTCGCATTGACCGAAATAAAACCAATTCTTTATGTTATTCCGCCTCATTAATTATACGTAAAAGTGATTACTTTATTTGTTTCAAATTTATTAGTTATTAGTCTATCAAACAAGAATTAAAATAACTTTCCCATTTATAATTTACAATAAGTTTCTAAGATACTTATAAGATTTGAATTTGAATGTTTTCATTGCTATGGTACCGACCCTCGTCAAGAAATAAGACCTTTTAGCTTTCATTGTTCCCTTTTGTATTAATGACCCCAATGGGACAAGAATCACTTGAATGGGGTACGAATATGAAGATAATAATCTTCTTCTCAAAAATTGAATTATCATGATTTGCTATGGTTTT
Organism: Sesia bembeciformis; assembly: GCA_943735995.1. NCBI lineage: Eukaryota > Metazoa > Arthropoda > Insecta > Lepidoptera > Sesiidae > Sesia > Sesia bembeciformis. The sequence continues at coordinate 3,666,276 of OX031042.1, forward strand.
ATCGTACGCTGTACGTTTGTAACAAAAATCGTAGCATTATAACAATTTCGTAGCAACATTCATTGCTACGAAGTGGCTGCAATGCACAACTTTAATATTTCGTAGCTCTGACGACGCGGCGTTATCTTTATACTAATAATATAATAAAGAGAGAGTGCGAATTTTGTGAGTTTGTGTGTATGTGGAGGGTAATCTCCGGAACCACTGCACCTATTTGAAAAATTCTTTCACCATTTGAAAGGTACATTATTCCAGATGGACATAGGCTATATATTATATATATATATTATGTGCAAAAAAAATGCGTTGCACGCCCGGCACAACTAGTGTTCAATAAAATGGGAAAGCATTCGTGAATTTTAACAAAGTTATGATATTGTTTTTGTATTCAAAACTATCTAATATATTTGATATGTAAGTATAATTATTATTATTTGGAATTTATTTAATTTTACATTTTATTGTATATTTTATTTTCTTCGAAATCGAAGAAACTACCGGGAAGTCCATTGTGGGACGCCATCCGGCCAGATGGACCGACGACTTAAAAAGTTCGCCTTTAATAGCTGCATGAGGAGCCGAAGATCGGTGTAGTGACGAGCTTTAGAAAAGCGGTATAAACATCTGGCGGTTTGTACCACAGGGATGAGACATAAGCTTATAGTATGGTATGTGGGTTAAAAATCAGCTGTGTCAACTCCGTGCATCTAACTAAAGAACCCACCTTTTGAACATCTTGAAAGCGTGGAAAGAAGTTATAGCCAAATTATCTTGTGCGTACTCGAAAATTAAAAACAAATTAGGGCGATATCCACCGACCCACAATGGGTCCACGTGGTGGATTAGCATCTGAAACCCCTCGTGGTTGCAAGGGGGATGGATCTGCGGCGCGTTAGCTGCTAAAGACTGATATTCAAATTTTCAATCTGGGGGTGTATGAAAAACGAAGTTTTGGCCGATATTTCGGTAGATTCCCACCACGAAAACGTTCACTACGATATACGAGTATATCGGCCCGAACGAGATTTAATTGACATTTAAAACTACTCCAATCGCACGAAACAACGATCGAAATATAGACTTTACCAATAGAGATACTTGGGGGGTCGAATTTCACGATAATAATATCTCACCTTTTAAATAATCTGAGATAGCTGATATATCAAGCACCGAACGGAGGAAAGTCAGAATAGGGTTATAGACATAGATAGATAATACTTCGTTCATTGGAGCTTCGGTTGGGCCCGAAACTTCAGCATCGTAAAATCATAGTAATTGATGTTTCAATTGATTATTTCAATGCGCCTTTTCACACTTTTCGAGTTGTATCACTACTGTATGTCAACAAGCAGCGTGTCATCGGTGTTCATTGAACTACACAATAGTATTCAAAACATGATCATTCAAAATAAGTATGATTTCAAAATAAATAAAAAAAAATGTTTATACGTATCAAATTTCTATCTACATAGCAACCGCAATTGTAACTGCTGGACATGGGCCTCCTAAAGACCTGATGACGATGATTTACTGTTTATTTCTCAAGTCACGATGCTCACTTTGCACTTGGATGAAAAACATGAAACATAACTAGGTAGCTAAGTAGGTATGAGCGTTTATTATCGTCCTCGGGCAGCGATAACCGCAGGCGTCTGGAGGCGCGCGTGCAGCTCGCAATTTAGCGCGGCGACATGGCCGACCGCAGCTCTAGGGCTGCCACCGAAGTAGGTGATTAAATTAATAAGTTCAGTGAACAAATTTACCGTGTATTAACATAAATTACTGATAGCTAAGAGTAAATAAACTTTACTGAAGTCAACGTGAACATTTTGAGAAGTGAGAAAACAAGCGTCGTGGATGGTCTAATTCACAAAACGTCCAAACGTCCCATTCGTGGTCAGCCACTCCGCGAAAGTCCAATTCGCGGAAAGTCCAATTCGAGGAAAGTCCAATTCGCGGATAGTCCTATTCGCAGATGATCCAATTTGCGTTAAACGTTGGGTGTTCATGGGTGGCGGTAGCCATTTACCATCATGTGGGCCGCTTGCCCGCCTGCGTCCTTTAATATAAAAAACGTGTCTTGTTAAATAAAATCATAGATTACGTTAAATTTTCAATTTATTTAGTCGATTGGTTATATTCCTTTATTAAACCGTGAATTGGACGTTTTGGGACTATTGGACATTTTGCAAACTGGACCAACCGCGACTAAACGCAACTAAGAACATAAACAAGTAATAAACAAGTTTATTATTCATTCTTGATGTATCCACTAGTTATGTATACCTTGTATAATAATAAATGCATTTTATTGTCGGTAGTCCTTTACATTGAGAATAGTGGAATCTTAAAAAAAAAACATCAAGAGCAGCAGAAAATACTCTACATAAGGATATATTGTCTCCTTGTATACCTTGTATGTATTATATTTATTATTATGTATACCTATACATATGTATGTGTGTAAGTCTGTATGTATGAATGTGTAATAATGTATTATAATTTATTTTAACACACTATCTAAACTGTGTCTTTCATGCACCTCCTAATTGAACTAATCTGATCAACCCAAAGGTTGGCTGGAAGAGAATGCCTTAGGGCTTAAGGCATTAGGCTCGCCTATTAAATAATAATGTGTAATAAATTATAAAAATAAATACATTTATTAAGTTGTTACAGTAGATAGTAGACGCGCGGCGAAAATAAACAAATATTTTTATTGTTTTACATGTTTTAACAGTAATTAACTAATGTCCAACAACGAGCTATGGAGAGTTTCGTTAAAATCCGGAACGAAGTATTTCACCAAAGCATTAAAGTAACCAAGATCGCAGAAAAGACAAGTAAGCTGAAGTCGGCCGGTCACATTTGTCATAGCACTAATAACAATCGTGGAGGCAAACGAGTAGGTACTCGATGAACGCCAAGCGTTAGACTCTCGAGCGCTTGGTAAGCACTAATGAACATTTAAGACTCGAGCGTTAAACGCTCATGAACATTATGGTTCATGTTTTGATGGTCTTAAACCTTTAATGTTAAAAGCTCGAGTCTATAGCGGTTAAAGTTAAGAATCTTAAAGTTAATTAGTTACTTCGTATTAATTAGTTACTTATGGTAAGTGCAATGTAAAACATCTCCGGCTAGATGGACCAAAGACTTAAGCCGGTGGCGGCTGAATGAGGAAGACAAATGATCGAACATTGTGGCGCATTCTGGGAGAGGCCAATGTCCGCCAGTGGACAGACAGTGTTAAAGAAGAAAGAAAGAAGAGCATGTCAACCCTATATACCGCGATAATAACGTGACGCGGCGTACGGGCGCGGGCGTCGCGTCCGGTCGCGCGCTATCACGGCGGGATGATCGGAATCGTTGACATCGCGCCAGCGCACGGAGGAATGACCGCGCGACGTTAATTGTCGCGTCACCTTCTCGCAAGGGCGGCCTCGCGACGCACACTCGCGCACATAACCACTTCACCTACACTCACAATAGAGCTATATACAGTACGCTAACATTCATTCTAAATTAAAGTATTTCTAATTCTATTTGTTCGTGGTATACACCATTACACTATAACACCGACGATATTCCGAACTTCAATCTGAGAGAAATCAGTATTGCCCTCGGACTGATCAAGAACGGTAAAGCCGCCAGTAAGACGGTATTAGATCAGAACCTTTGAAAGCCGGAGAGCTACAACATTTTTTCAAATTCCGTTCACAAAGTGGCATAACTGTCAGTGTGATAGTCCTGTTCTTCAAGAAAGGAGATTGAAGGAGATTGGAGATTGCCTTATTAAAGAACTATAAACCTATTTCTCTCCCGAGTCATCATGAATATATAAGCTCTAAGTAGACCGTGACGCCTTGCTACGATGCAATGTAAAAACAAGTCCCCGGATGCGTTTGGAAAAGTGATTGCGAAAGATGGTGAACAAGAAATATAACGCAATTATACTATATATATATATATATATATATATAACGAGTATAATAGAACAAGGGAAAAAGGGAATTTAATGGATGAGAAACTTCCCTTATTCCATTATACTGTAATTATACGAGTGGGGACTCGATGGAATAGGATGAAATGAGAAATAGACTGCAATAGATATACCCTCATTTCCGAACACGATAAATTTCATTTTAGTCTTCTGTGGGAGAGAAGACTAAATTAGTCGATTTTTTTTATATACTATATAGGTACAGAAATTAGGTGGCAGACGAACAGACATTCCACCTGGTGATACCTAAGTGCATACGACAGTATCCAATGTTCATGTATCGAATGTAATCATGTATGTATGTTCAGTATCGAAAGTTTATGAGCGACAGTCTATGAACATTCGCGATTCATGCTAACATTAGTTCAGAATGAAAAATGTTGGATGCGCTACCTACGTTTGGATTTGGAAGGGTATATTGTATAACGTATAAAGAGATTATTTTATTCTATTACCTATACTCTCATTTCGATAGTATAGAAAAGGATAGGATAGGCTGGAATGGGATGGGAAACGGGGTCTGAGATATTCACTGCCGAATCACATACATATGTACATATATTTGTTGGGTTATATTTCTTACATCTCACGAAGGCGGATTAGGTTTTGGTATGCGTAAACTTGACAAAGTTCAGTTAGGTTCCTGACAGATCTATACAGGATAGGGACGGGAAATGTAGGCGCTACCATTATGGTAGTTTTCTATGAGACCCCTAACTTGCACAGTCGAATTACGTCGACAATAATCAAATTATAAGGTTACATGATAGATAGAACGATCTGCGAGGCAACATTCACACAGAACGTGACGCGTTGCTACGCGCGATGTACTTTTGCGTACCTCCGGGCTTTCGTGCACCTGTAAATTACTGGATTTATTACATTTTGCGGGTTTGCTCTAAGTTAGTTTACCGTTACACCGTGTCCCCGCTGTCGCACCCGCCGCACGCCGCACAAGCCCCGCGTGGCCCTCGCCGCCCTCGCGTGCGTCACGTTACCTATGACGGTCAGCCACCCGCGGCCGTGTTTTGTTTTACCCACATAAGTAGGTACACGATCTACGCCGCCCGCCAGTTGCACGTGCCGCCCGGCACACGGCGTCGAATGTCGATTGATTGATATAGCATTGTGTTGCGTTAATTGAAACGCCAAGGTAGCTAAAGTCGCGTAAACAAGATAATGAAGTGCGATAATCTTCTATTATTTGCGGATTAATAAATTGGCATGGCAAACGTCCACAACATAGGTAAAGTCGCCTTTCGGTGAAATGTGTACTGACACGTAGTCATACTATGCCGATCGCTCCCATCACAAGCAATAGTAAAGTTTTAAACACTCGTAACGGGTTCGATCCGCGGTCGGACATTCAATTGTTTATAGACAGGTGTTTGTTTCAGGTCTGGGTGGTGTGTTCTACATGTTGCATGTGCCTGACTCACGACATATGAAACCCTATTACGGGTGGCGTTATTTCTTTATTGGTGACGCCAACGCAGCACGTCGCCATGCATTGAGAGAGGACGACGCTGACGCATTATGTAAAATGCGTTATGATGGCTCACTTACATAAGGAGAGTTTCACGAACGCGAGTTTCTCGATCTTCGGTCAAAAAAAGGTAGTATAAACAACTGTTATCATCATCTGATCACTGTTATTCCTGTTATTGTCATGTGAACAGTTGTTGGCGAGAATTGTATGTACAAATAGTTTGGTCGCATACGAGAATCGTATACAATATTCTGGCCCGAATCGTTCAAGAAACTCTTCATGTGTAAAGGAGCCATTAGTACAGCATTTTATACTGGTCTATACCCTCCACACTCCACGGACTTATTAGGATTATTATTATTGAATAAACACGAAACATATTTTCATTATTATATAAATATGATTATTAAATAACAAAATACGAAATAATCACTCACACTATTATGCCACCTACATTGGATTTGTTCAAAATATTCTCTCTAGTTTTATTTTTAAAGAATTTACATGTAAGCAGCAACAGTAGGTACATACTAACAGAAGACACAATCTAAAGTGTATACAAAAGAAAGTTCACCTCTGTACCTACGCAGAAATGAAATGAATATTTAAAGTACAAATTATTATCAAAAGAAACGCACAGGAGTATCGTTGAGCGAGACATATTTAAAACCTAAATACGCCATTATTTACGCTAAGTGTATATGTTACTTTGATTGTCCGAAATTGATGACAATGGACATCCACCAGTGAATGTTGCTAATCACCAGTAGGTATCGTTGGTCAAACAGAGTAGATTGTAAAAAACAATACTTTAGGAGATATATACATCCCACAGCAAAATTATCTATAACAAACAAATCTATACCTCATTGTCTGTATAGATTTATTAACCTTTTTTATAATAAGCATGTGGTGGACCAGCAAACAGTCCACCGCAATACATTCCAACATCAGTCCAGAATGACAAATGTTGGCACAATCGGCATCCGGATGCGCTGCCTAACTTTGGAAATTTAAGAATGGATTTGGAAAAGGTGGCGGTAAAATGGGGAGGGATAGGATGGGATGGGAATGGGCTCAAGCATATCTCACTCACTAACTTAACTCTTTATTGCACACCAACACATGTTGCAAAATGACAAACTAAGTAGCATGAAAAGTACATAAGCGAACTTATCTCTTCCAAAGCGATCTCTTCCAAGCAAATTTTAGGTGATAAGGAGAAAATATACGGCAAATAAAGGCAGATGGTACAATTTTTACATTAATATCAACATATAGTGTACTTAATTTATAGAAAATCTGAGGAATAAAATGGAAAGCATACGTACCTACTGTGCCTTTTTAATTTACTCGTATCCGATGTTATTTAATAGATCTATTTAATTTAAATACAAGTATATGCAGCCAGCTTGTGTGTGTGCATGCGTGGCATGTTTGTACGTGCACCCAACTTTGCATCCGTCACCAGCCCTTTTACTATCCACTGCAGGACATACAATTTTTTTTTTTTATATAAAAAAGTGGGCGGACGAGCAAGCGGTCCCACATGATGGTAAGTGTTACCGCCGCCCATGGACACCTGCAACACCGGGGGGTATGCGGGCGCGCCGCCGACCTTGCAAAATCCTATTCACATTGCCTTGGCACGAAGGATATATAGCCTTAAAAACAGTGTCGGCTTTACCTATGGTGCAGGGTGTGCGACGCACACGGGCGCAGGGTGTTAGGGGGCGCCGAGCGCCGGTCGCGACGCCTCCAAAGAGCCTACTAGAGGGCGCCAGGGTATTGATTGCACCCGGGCGCTACATGGGCTAGAGCCGGCTCTGCTTAAAAAAATACAAAAATGAAACAATTTCAGTGATTCACTAATACGCTTAGTCAAAGTCATCATTCAGCGGTGAATTTTAACATTCGTAACACTGTTAGACATTCACAGTAACATACATAACGTTACGTCCCTGTGGTAGTAACTTTATACCCAAATTAAATTATGTTACTTAGATAGATTAAAGAAAACATGTGCTTAGCTTATGTATTCTATGTACTTTGATGCATACTTCTACATGTTATAGGTATAAATAACAGTGTTTTTTCATCTGTCTGATTGTTCGTGCCAATCTTAGGAACTACTGGTGATTAGAAATTAGTTACTGATCAAAATTTATAACCGTTCTTAGTATTTTAGCCGTATTTACTCATTTAAGATTATGTATTATATTTTTATCGATTCGTTTCGAAAATACAGTTTAGCAAGAGCCCTGGGCAAAAGCTAGTTTTATATAACCAGCTATACATAATCGATGTATCGAGACGTGAAAGCACAGGTGGTGTCCGAGTCGTCCCATCGATCTCGATAAAAATACGATAATACCGTGTAGTGCCCTACACCGCATTTAAGCGTACTACACTAAGTAACAAAGAAAAAGCGGAAAACAGAAAATATTGCCGCTAGTGGTTGAAATATCTACTTATCTTGATTATTTGTGGTGAGTGGTTCTTCAATTCCATGTTAGATAAACTTGACGAAAAAATTTAAGCTGAAAAGCTAACTATATAGATTTTTCAGCTCGCTCCAGTCGCTCGTTTTCAACTTCTATAAAAAAGTGACAATATATAAAGCTAATGGTATGGTATATAGTATGAACACCTCAAAGATCTAGGATTTTTTTATGAAACAGCTAAATGAAGCTTCATTTATAGAACTTTTTTATAGAAGTGGTGAAAAACGCGTAAATTGCCCGCATGACGGTAAAAGGCCACCGCCACCTATGTATCACATAAATCTGCAGCACCAAGTAAAAAGCACCAGGAGTTAGTTAGAAGTGTTGCAAACCATACTCCTATTCATAACTTTTTTGAAGAACTTCATGTCGTAACTTTGTGGAAAATCCCAATGATATTCTATACATAGATACGTTACGCGCGCTCTACAAATAGCAATATGAAAGGAAGGTAATTGCCTGAAGTTCCCTTAGTCGCGCATGATCTCGCAGCGACGCTATATGTTACTCTCTAAGGTGTCCTATTTCTCTTGAAATTTGATAAAAAGGCCATCTTGTTAGTTTCCCAAGTGTACAAATTACACTGCAAATGTAAAAGAAAGAACCCATATCTCATTTTATTTGTAAATACTCTTTAAGAGAATTTGTAAATTACATTTATTTCATTTAAACCAAATAGACTTTGCCGTCTAGCATGATCCAGATGTGAAATCTCATTTTGTGTGAGAGTGATAGAGAGGGCAACAAGACGAACGTAGTGTGAGTAGTTCTCAGCCACCGACTGAGGAAGATGGGGCAATCAGGTCATCGAACACCACATAGTACATAGTACCTAAAATAAATACATTATTATTATTACATTTAAAATATTTTCTAATGAAAGTATCTGAAAATTTGTTATTTATTTTATAAGTGATATTTAGACCTACTTTATGATCTTATTGTTTCGTTGTTTTAGTCTACCGGGAGATGGATTGATGGGAGAAAAATGGATAAAAATAATCAGAAAATACAAAGACGAGAAAATGATCGGATGCCAACGTCTTGGATGATTGGAACAATTACGATTTATTCGAAACATTTTCTGGCAAATTATTCATATTTGACGAAAAAAAATGTTAACTCGTCATATTTATAGTCATAATTATTCTATAAAAAAATCGAAGAGAAGAATATTTATTTATTTATTTTTGGGCAAAATGGGTATCTTGTCAATGTCCCCAAGGCGCTACGCGACGTGGTCGACCGCTTACTATGACGCGTAACTTAAAATCTATGTTTATCTCTTTGTAAACAACAGGGTTTCTGTATTGATTTTCTGTGATTCACAGGGCTGTGATTTTCTAGCCTTTTCGTCATATAAATATGTAAATATTAGTAGCTATAGTAATACGAGCTGTTCTTAGAGTGCATTTAGTAACAGTAGGTATATAACGTGTTTATTTATAAAATATCATTGGAAAAACCTTAGTTAGCAGTTCCTTCCATAAATTTTACTTTTTAGTAGGTTTGTAGTATAAAGTATCTTGAAGACTGAATTTTACTTTTTAGTAGGTTTGTAGTATAAAGTATCTTGAAGACTGAATTTTACTTTTTAGTAGGTTTGTAGTATAAAGTATCTTGAAGACTGAATTTTACTTTTTGTCAAGGAATAATGGATGAACCGCGCTTCGGTGACGAGAGGTGCAATAATAAAAACACCAAATTGGTATCAAAATTCACAGCTCTTCCAGTGTTCTAGTACTACATATAGGCCTATATCTACATAGGTCCCTGCTAATAAATACACACATATTTACATGGGTACATATTATAAATCTAATTTAATCCCATATATAATAAATAAATGTTCTGCAAGGGACCTTAGACTCTTCTCGTTTCTTATTCTCTCAACTCTATAGTTAAACCTACTCTGGCTATATGACTGTCATTTCCGCTATCTGCTTGTGAGTGAATACTCGCCTTACACTTGCTTACGCCGTAAAAATACATGCGATCCGCGGCGGTCAGCGATAACGGACTCGGCACCCACGCGGCCACGCCACGCCATATACTCATGTAGGTATATTTATTATACATAGGTACATGTGTTTGGTTTTATGTTTTCTAATAAAATAACTACCTAAGTACTAGAAGAATATAAAAAAGTTGTATCAATTTATTGAAGAAAATGCTAGATGAACTAATATAGATAAAATTTTAGCACTCGCAAGAATTCGTTCTTAACCGTTCGTTCTCGCGCTGCGTAACGAATACGTATAAAACTTTATACGCGTACACTACCTCAATATCAGATAGCGGGTTAAATTTATCCCGAACAGGGACTGCAAAAGGCGGGCTCATAAAAAGCGCGGCTCGGTTGATTACAAAGCCGCGGCGGGTTTATGGGCGCGCATCTCGCGTGGCCGACTCGTTGCCTCGCTGCCGCCGCCGCCCGACGACGCGAGGGTAGTTTTTCAGTCGCCGAGCCCCCGCCACATAAATAAGTGATCACGGCAACCCCCCCTCGGCGCCCCCGTTCGCGCCGCTCGTAAACTAAGCACAGATAGCGAGAGGACTTAATGGCTGATCGGATTTTGATTAGCGCGGGCCGGCGACGCAGCCCCGCACCCGAAGCCGAATTTGAATAGATAAGTGGGCACCCGAGAACGGTCGCTCGCGACCGTAATTTACATACTTACTGGCTTTCGGCGCACCTAGAGGGTGCCAAGTTATGGACGGCGCAAAAACGATAAAGTTGAAATAAAGCTTCGGTCATCGAATCGGTCGCGTCGAGTGGTTTTTCAGTGAATTCTGTTTGTTATCGTCGCAAAGCGAGCGCGTGCACAACGCGCTTAAATTGACGTTTTTGTTCCATTTAGTTGCTTCATAACGATCGTATTGAAATAAAATTTTGTAGGGTTAATCCTTATCTGTCCTAGTTTGTACGTTTTGCTTTACATGCAGTAATAAATCTAACGCTTGTAAACAAGTTTTGAACAGTCTCTCGCTACGTGTTATGACTTCAACCCAGGCAATTTCCAGACGGCTCTGTAACTTGTCGCAATTGACGGAGGTCGGAAACTTCGAGAATGTTCCATAAAGTGGACAGAGACGTACTCCGGCCAGTATCCGTAACTGTCACCAGGGCCGGCTGCGGTTTTCGCAGGCCGCGGTTCGATAACACGCGCGAGCGGACGACGGGAGGTCGCAGCCTCCCCCGCCCCTTCTTCGTGCCCCTCGCACGGTTTCCTCGCGTTTGTTTAGTTTGGCAGGTAAAGCACAACAGTAGGGGGCCGAAAACGTGTCGCGTGGGAGTGATCGCCCGCCCGCCGCGCGCCGCCGCCGTACGCCGCTCGCCACCAATAATAAATTGAAATTCGGAGATACAAGAAACAAGAACAACTTGTCCACCTGTCCAAGAATAACCTAAATACAGTAACTAGCCAATCTACACGATAAAAAATACACCAAAGATTAAAGAAATCCTTCTCATTGTTATAAATGCAAAGGTAACCTAGAACATTAAGCATGCAAATGAAACACATTAAGTTTTTCAAAAATTTAAACATTCCTCACACAGTACAGTATTTATTTATTAGTCTTTAAGAACTAGAATACTAGATAGGTACTAAAGTTTTAGCTACTGATTTGTTATTATACAGTTCTGACCACTATCTATTTTCAACTTTCGCAAAGGTCAAACGCTAATAACATCGATAACTCCTAAATCACAGTTACTCGATCATAAACATCGATCTTATTTACGACTAAACACGCACAAGGTACATAAAGTGCGCGTATAAAGGCCTGTGCAGACGGGCAACGGCGGTGCCTGTTTAAAAGGCCATCAAAGAGCCGTCCACATAAAACGAGTCCCATTTTACATTCGGCTCGCTAGGACCCCGGTTTATAGCGGACCGACAGGAATTCTGTTCGTAATGAGGAAACTGGACCCCTACCACGGTGTTGCAATCGCCACTCGATAGCGTTACATATACACGTTCAACTTTTAGAAAAATTGCAAGTGGTCAATTATTGTCATAAATTTTACTTGTAATTTGATTTTTAGTAATCAATCCTTGTTCTTTTGAGTTTGGACTTTCAAAAGAAATATTTAAATGTAATATTGTAATTTTACCCATAATAGCATTCTTTTTTGCGGGCCACAATTTTGACAATAATACCTAATATAAATCTTTTTTGACTAAAGGTTAATATACGATAAATGAATTTATAATTATATTATTACAGATAATTATTAAAATTATTCCCACATATTTTTTTTCAAATATCTACACGATAAGTACACGATATGTCTACTTATTTTGTTCAAAACAAATCAACAAGTTTAAAATAAGTTATTAACAACATAATTTTTGAATCTGTATGTCAACAACACGAGTGCAATAAAGAATTAAATTTAATTGAAACATAAAAACACAAAGCTTGGGTTTATTAACACATTTATTAACATGTGTTAAGTTTATTAACACATAATTTCCTCCTTATTTATTATACTAATATTTTAAATAGAGACTGTGAGTTTGTTTTTTGTTTGTATGTGCATAGTAAGTAGTAACTCAAAAACTACTGAACCGATTTTGAAAATTCTATCCCGTTTGAAAAGTTAAACGAATGCTGGAGACTACTATGCCTAGAAAATAGTTACACTACTTGAGTGAAGCTAGAGTGAGTCATTAATATACTATAATTTCACTGATCTACTCTATGTCAAACTTCAGCTAATTTGCACATAATATACATAATACATAGCCTATGTCCATCTGTATTAGTGTACCTTACAAATGGTGAAAGAATTTTTCAAATAGGTGTAGTGGTTCCGGAGATTACCCTCCACATACACACAAACACACAAAATTCGCACTCTCTCTTTATTATATTAGTATAGATTAGTATAGAGAGTATAGATAATTCACACCATAATATCCCGCGTGAATTTTCGTCGCTTTCTCGTAGTTGTTCCGCGGAACGGTCGGCTATTTTAGCTCTTGGCACCTTATCTGCTCGAATGTTAAGGTGTGCTCCTCCACTCGACTGAAGCTTGCCATTTGATAACAACCTACTAGAATCGGCAGGAATCAAATTTAATTTTTCGTTATTATCTCTGCTTTAACAGTTAGAAAGAACGGATGAAATAAAGAGATATTTCTGCACACAACACACTACAATATGCATATTATTTATATGTATATAGTATATACTGTTGTTGATTTGGAGTCAATGTACAACGATCGATCGATTCTTGGTTTGAAGTCCATACGCGCGAACGCGCGAACGCTCCGGCCTCAGGCGACTTGACTTAATTGAGTTGCGTAGCGAACGTGTATCTCTAGCTCCACGATGACGCATTTAGAGCCACAACACAAGGCGTGTACACTTATATACTTACATCCGTGCATGTAACATACAGTCCAAGGTCATTTCAAAAGGCGTAAACTCGCGACCGGCTCTCGGACTAAATAACGCGACGAAGGTCTACTAACAAGTGATGTATAACGTAATCTCAAGACATATGTTAATACAAATATAATATGCGAGGCAATAGGACCACTGTAAATCCTGTTCCGGAACGACAAAACGACAGATACCCGCGAGCTACGTCGCGCTCTTTGTTTTGATAAATTAGAGGATTATCCTCGCTAGTTTAGAGCATTCCTTTTTCGCGCATACCTGTACGAGTTTCCAAGGTTGTTCCTAAATTGTTTTGTCACCCACTGACATATATGGTACATAGGCATAGTCAAAAATAACGAACATTGGCACATCCGCAGATATACTACGTTTTTTACCTTTAAGGATTTAGACACAGTCTATATAAAAGTACAGACGGCACGTCCATGAACAACAAACTGAAGCAGCCTGTATAAGAATGCGTGAGTATTTAAAGATTGCTATTGGTCATATTGGGATCGATCAGCATAGTATGACATAGGCATATTAGGGCCTTACCTGTGAAATTGCCGTTTGTTCATAGTGGCCACTTTGACTTCGTTATCTTGCGTTCGGCTTGGAATTCCAAATTCAAATATTAATTTCAATTTAAAGCTATGACATTAGTTTTCATAATTAGTTATTGATTTGTTTTTCCGTCAAACTATATTTTGCTCAGATATCATTGATTGCGACCATGGAAAAGTTAAAAATTCGCTTTATTTTCGAATAAGAGTTCCCTCGTGACAGCAACGCAGTACAGACGGCACGCAATATCAACGATATGTACGGACCAAACACCGCAAACGAACGCACGCGACGGTACGTTTTTGATTTGATCGTTTCCGTTCTGCAAATTTTTACTTCAGGAACAAGCCCCGTGGACAACTGGAGACTAAAATCGATAATGACGAATTGAAAGCAATAGTGAAATCGGATTCATCTCAAACCACATTTGAGTTAGCAGCAGCTTTCGGTGTAAATGACAAAACGATATTGATTCACTTGCACCAAATCGGGAAAGTGAAGAAGCTCGAAAAGTGGGAACCATATGAGCTTAATAAAAGTCAGCTGCAAACACGCGTGGAAGCTTGGCTTACTTTGCGTACACAAAAACCGACGAATCCGCACAAAAATGAAGGGATACTGAATCGTATTGTCACTTGTGATGAGAAGTGAATCCTGTATGATAATCGTAAACGTTCGTCACACTGTTGTACTCGGGAGACAGCCCACACAGACAGCCTCAAAGTTACAGGAGCTTCTACTGGAAACTCTCCATCACCCACCGTACTCGCCACACCTCACCCCTACTGATGATTTTCGGCCCAGTGCGGATTTAATTTTTAATTACTCGTTAATTTCTTTTAATTTCTCGAGCATGAGGGGTTATCTCACGATGTTTTCCCTCATCACCGAGATAGTGATAAGTTTAAAAATGCCATACTTAAGTAGAAACAGCCGTACGGGCCGAGGAATTGAACTCACGATCACACGATTGTGAGTCGAGTATATATACCCCTAGGCTATCACCGCTCTAATGTAGAGGTAATATAGAAGAAGCTTAGTCGTACTGCCCTATGGATATGTAACATATATATGAAAGTTAGGCGAGCGTGCCAGCACATTCCACCAGCTAGGGAATGCTGAGCAAGCTCGCAGCTCAGCTATGCAGACGAAGAAGTATATATAGGTACCGCTATGCGCTGATAAATGGTTACTTATGGCTCAAAATCAGATGTAGCAACTCCTTCTGTAACCACGATGAAAGTATAAGGCCGATAGTGTACTGCTCCAAATAGAGATCCGAATTCAAAATCTTGAGAGAACGATTCGAAGTAACAGTATTTACATTTAGATGGTGTATCGTGCGGCCCGCATGGTGTCGGCCGGCTTTAGAATAGCACCCGCCCATCTCTTTGGGATAACAAACCCTGGGCTAAAGGATAACAAAGTTACTACCACGAACCCTGAGATATTAAAACCACCTCTAAAAAGAGAACTCGCCACCCGTTTGGCCAGTGTGGCGTTTTAAGGCTATATATCCCTCATGTACACATGCACAAGACTGTGTGCGTGAGGAAAACATATCCAGCAGATGCCTCACTTATCTAAGTTCCATCTTTATCACTGCACTGTTTGACTTTTTGTTAGTTTGGATTTGATTCACTTTTCTATAGCTGCCCAATTTTTAAACAGTGCACTATCGTCATCCTTTTCATAGTTCCGTTTGTCAAACCTGTCAAACGTACTCGGATCGACCAAGACAGTGCACAACCAGCCTAAGAATACCAGCCTACATATACCTTTCGTAAAGTTCGCCATCATATACGATTTTCCGCTTTTCTCATCCAACCGTGTTACGCCAACTTTTGCTAATACATTTAAAATCACTGATTAAAACAATTTAAGATTAAGGACTTACAGATTTCGGAATTATTTTTGCTATTGCTTTTTTGTTGTTTCAGTATATAAAGCAAGGTTATTTACAAAAATAATGTTGTCTAAATTTCATTGTCATTTAATTACTTAATTGATATGTGTTTTACTCATTAACTTAAATATGTATGTTCAGGTATCCAATTCATAATTGTATTAAATGGCGTGGGCGCCTGCTAACTATTCTCTAATAACCACTACTATTGTTATAACTATTTGCTCCGCTTCATCCCAGGAGAAGAAGTGTAAAGCCATTTCACTCGATGTACTGTTTGTTACATCTCCAAACACAGACGTCTTTTCTAACTTACGCAACAGAATTTACGCTTAAGCGAACCGAGGTCCACTAACATTAACGTTACTCACACCCATGCAATTTGTATGAACTGCTTCACCGCTTGTGGAGAGCTACCTCGCCCCCCTCAGTTATTAGTGTGACAGGCGACTGAGGGGTTAAGAACGTCGGCGGTGAGAGTTCTTGACGTGACAAACTGTGGTATACTGCGGTATCAGTAGCTGGCCACTTTACACTGATCTTCCTATCCTCGCGTGTTGTTTGGTAGAGTTATGGTGTAGAGGGGCTTTGAATGCATGGCAGCGGGTCTTGTTAGGGTGGACGGCGTCAGTGTATGTTGGTGTAGGTATGTAGAGGCGAGTGGCGAGCGCTCGCGGCGTGGGTGAGACGTTTACGGTTGGATCGCTGGTCGACGGCGCTGCTGTGACCACGCTTCAATTAATTACAAATGAGAATTTCCCATCCGTATTTTGGTATTCGTCTTTAATTTTCCTTATCTCCAAAAAAGTTACGACTTATAAAAAGTTGTACTAGTATGTTGAGGAATAAAGTCGTAAATTGTTTATAGCCTCATTAATAAAGGACACTGGAGATGCTCTCCAAGAGAGCTGTGAGAGAGCAAGATAGCCATTTGCAGGGTAGACAGCGCGTCTGTAATCCTCCTGGTATTGCAAGCGTCCATGGACGATGATAACCACTTAACACCAGGTGGGACATTTGCCTGTCTGCCACCTTTAATATTTGTAAAACTGAATAAAGTAAAGCCAAAAATGAAGCCTTTTTTGTCCTTCAGAGAGTTTGCACAAAAAACTTTTTAGATAATGTTTAGTTTGAAATTCTTTTATATCTCAGGCATGTGAAGTAACCGTTTTATTATCTTCTACGACATACGAGTACCTACATGCATATGATACATGAACGTTGAAAAGGTGTATGACTTAACTGATCAGTGTTTTAACGAGTTTTGATCAGCGATAATTATAAATTGATACACGAAAATGATTGATTGATCAGCGATGTGTGAACAGCGGACAAAGCGAAAGCGATCATCTGCTATTATTATTATAAACTGTTCTAAACTGAAACGATTAACAAAAAATACAATCTTAGGGCTTCAAATACTTGTGATAGATATACTTTGAACTCCATAATAATACCTATACTTAAAACTTTTTTGATCAGTTCTAAGTGTAATTATGCGATACAAAAAGAAAATATGGTTATACAACGTATTGTTAATTTTCAACGTAAATATGAAATATGGAAATTTTATTAAGTTTCACTTTTATTTATTATACTTACTAAAATATATTTGCAAAAGTAAAATAAGAATGCAATTGTAATTGAAATGAATTACAATCAAGTCACAGTAACAGGAAAGTAAAATTATTATCAGAATATAATAGTACACTAATTGGCTCCTTAACTTTTGGCGTCAACCGAAACTCGTTAGTATTTTCAATAAATCGACCTAAGAGGAAATTTTTAAGTTAATCGAATTGTCAAATAAACAGTAATATAAAATTACATATGGTCACAGTTTAAATGCGTATCAATCAATCAATCATTTATTCGGTGCAATAATTAAATTGTATGCAGATTATGTTTTCCAATAATCAACGCAGTTTATTAGATTGTAAAAAAATCTATTAAATGGTGATAAATTATCGATCAATTGTTTTAATAGAATAATTTTAATACTGGTTGAATATTATTAAGTTACTTTAATATTTATTAAGCTTATTTATAACACATATCAAAGAAATTAATTCACAGGTCAAATAACTTGTTCCCGTTGAAAAATCCATTTTTATTTAAAATCTAACACCAAGTCTATGCCTGTTACTAATACAATGTTTTTGTTATGGTTATTATTATGTAATATAAGACTTTCCATTTGGGAGGGGCCTAAATTCAACAATAGTCTCATCCGACTCGATGATTAATTACTGACAAATGCTGCTTATGTACTTCACAAATAATATTACTAATTCTACCTAAATTCACCGTTATCACATAAATGAGCTCCAGGCCTAAGATGAAACATCATTCTAATTACTCCATTATCCACATTTAAAAATACATT
This sequence comes from Sesia bembeciformis, assembly GCA_943735995.1. Lineage (NCBI taxonomy): Eukaryota > Metazoa > Arthropoda > Insecta > Lepidoptera > Sesiidae > Sesia > Sesia bembeciformis. Next base: position 3,684,525 of record OX031042.1, read on the forward strand.
TTTTTCGTCCAGAATTTGAGCAATATACCTAAACAATGTCCGGTAAGTTTATTTGATTGATTAAAATTCTTATTAATATACTCGCATTAGATGTTCGCTTTGCATACTCGAGTCAATTATCAAATTTATTTTATCCTTCGCCAATTTGATTACGGCATAAATTCGATGATATTGGGGATAACTTTCTATATAATATCATTGGAATTGCGCGAGATTATCTTAAATGATAAATAAAATTCCAAATGTTCACACCGAAATCCTTGGTGAAGGTTTGTAACAAAAAAATCTGTTATTTCCAATGTAGGTTTTCAGTATGAATAAGTGGAATAATTCAATTCTGAAATTAATTCCACCGTCCTCTTACACCTTCAATAGAAAAATGAAAGTCCTAATTAAATATGAACTCATGGAAACTGTCCTCGCGGGCGCAATACCGCGCTGCGAGACGCGCCGCGGTCGGCCCCTCGCGTCGCGCCAATTAATTACGGTGGCCATCTTAACCCCCCCCCCCCTCCACTCTCCGTACTCCCCTTCCACCTTGCTGACGGACAATAATTGCCGCAGCCGAATCTACGCCGCTCGCAAACCTCTTGGCCAGCCCGCACCTAGTAGACCATCTACATACAACTAGTATGCACTATAGTTTCTACCACAATACAGATGTATGAACGGTAGAAAAACACGGGACTGTCTGTAAAATGGTCACTATGTCTGACTCAAAGCCCCGTACCACTAACTAAAGTAGCTTTACATTGAACGGCAGGACTACGTCAGCAGAATATTTGGTGACGTAGTTCCTCTGGGGTTATGTAAACGCCTAAAACGTTTGCGAGTGACATATACGGTGGCGGTAAGCTATCTTGATGGGCCATTTCTGAGCTATCTAGGTATTCCATAAACAAACATGAATCATCTTGCGAAACGTTGTTTGTATAGCCATATTTTTGTCGTATGCGGTCATTAAAAAGTAAACTCAAATCATGGAGCAACTATTTTACAATAGACCATTTTTTTCTCACGCCACAGAACACGGTCCCACACCAACTTCACCCAATGCTACCTTCCTATTCGGACGATGTCGTCTCACCACCGTACTGTTTTCCAAATGAAGAATTACCATGAACACCTCAAAAAATTAGAAAAAAATTGAAAATGGGCGCCACACCCTTTTACGTTAACATGGCATTGTTTTTGGGGTAACTCATCGAATACAGTGAGAGTATTCATAGCTCAGAAGAAATGCATGAGAGCCAGCATTGCATTGGTCGAAACGAAATCTTGTAACGATGTATTCAAAACGTAAAATTACTAATAGTAGCCGGTTTTATATATTTTCGAAATGGCGGAGTTCGTTAAACAAAACATGAATTCTAATTCTCAAAAATTACAACTCAAGCAAGCATCTAGTAACGCATCTACCATCAAAAATGCCAGCTACGGAGTTCAAATTATTCAGGAAGAATTGCGTTTATATGGAGTTAATAATATAATAATAATAATACACATACAATTGTATTCCAACAAGTTTAACAGATCTTCCGTGTACAGTTTAACAGATCTTCCGTGTACAGTTTTTTGTGCCCTTTATAAATGACTAATCTGAAAGAACATTTCTTAGAAAGTATCCGTGTGGTTGTTATAGGTTAAGGTAGAGAGATAAAATAAATTAGTGATAAGTATGGATGCTTTAAGTTTCCTTCTTTTTCGTTTTACTTAAAATTTGTCGCGAGGCCATAACAGCTGCGCAATAATTTTAATGTCAATTGTAGTCAATTCAATGTCATTTACCAGTGAGGTCCAAAAGTTTCTGGCCTGACATATTTCTAGATGTCCAAAAAAAAAACAATTTACACGTCATTGTAATTGTCATTTATCCTGCTAATTTGCGTATAAAGGCTAAAGACAAAAAAATAACAGCAAGGACAGGGCTTTCAAAAACTACAGTCTTCATGAACATCTTCATATGAATAAAGTTAGTGCGAGGTGGGTTTCAAAACTTCTTTCAAGTGTGCAGCGAAGTGTGCAGTGACATCATCCTGGTGAAGCACCGCCGAGAAAGGCAAAGGTGACTAAGTCCATCAAAAAGATTATGGCTTCGATATTCTGGGATTGTCAAGGAATATTGCTTATAGACATAAAAGAACGCAACACTACGGTTACTGGAAGCTATAATGTTAACATTATAGAGCAATTACTAGAAGCAATCAAGCAGAAACGTGAATAACTAAATAAAGTTGTGCGGCTTTTCCATGACAATGTACCTCTCCACACCACGCCGCCGCAGTTGAGAAAGCTGCTGTTTCAAAGTGTGACTTCACGGAAATTCGCTATCTTTAATTATTTAAATGCCAATTAGACGATCCGAAAAGTGTGTTCCGATAGACGGGGACTATATTGAAAATAAAAATGTTGAAAAATAAACTTAAGCGTTTTTCTTTGTCAGGGCGGAAACTTTTGTATCTCCCCTCGTACCTGTTTTATATAAATAAAAATAAATTTAATTTGAATTAGAATCAATATATAGCAGGACAATTGAGCAACTATAATCGTACACACTTGTAGCTTATTCTTTTTAGTTACAATATAATTAATATTAATATGATAAAGATCTCTTCGCTTTTATCTCACTGTCGTTATAAAGTAAATCTCTCTCTATATATATATAAAATTCTCGTGTCACAATGTTCGTTCCCGTACTCCTCCGAAACGGCTTGACCGATTCTCATGAAATTTTGTGAGCATATTGAGTAGGTCTGAGAATCGGCCAACATCTATTTTTCATACCCCTTAGTGATAAGGGTTGTCCACCCTTAGCGCCATCTGTTGGGCAGCCACAGCAACGCGTGGCCGGGCACAGCTAGTAGTAGTGTAGATATATAACATTATTTTCTTATTTTAGTGCATTTAAACAATTTATTGTGTTATAACTTTTAAACTTCCGTGTTTTGTACACATTTCAATTCAATCGGGAAGATGGATATAAACTGTCGCCGACGTGGAATCCAGTGATTAACAAATTTAAACCTTGCGATTTACCCTTGAATACGTCCGCGGACACGGTTAGTATAGTGTATCGAAGTCTTTCCGAATATGAAGATCAAATGTGGGTAGTTGATAAGCAGCTCCCATTCTGGACTACCGGCCTCTACAGTCAACTTATGACCATGGCTGGTGTAACCCGTGCCGGAACGTCAAATAGTAATAAAAGGTAAACAAATACCTTTAATATTACGCGTTCAGACCCGATTTACAATATAAAATTTGCGACATTTTATTCCGTGAGCTGATTACGTTAGTTCTTTGGCGAATCTCTTTGTTTCGGATCTTATCCCGCAAAGTAACTCCAAGTATAACTCTCTCTCCATAGCTCGTTTGGTGACCTTGAACTTATGGATCAGGCCAACCGTCAGAGGCCTCGTTTCAGCACTGTACGTCATAACCGGCAGGACGCACTGATTGAACAACCTTCGTCTTCAAGCATTGTGGTATAGGCGTTGCGACGATCCCACCGGGAAACGAAATGTGGGTCAGGTGGACAGACGACTTGAAGAAATTAGCTAGTGGTGATTGGATGAGAAGAGCCGAGGATCATGTGAGGTGGCGAGCTTTGGGAGAAGCCTATAGCCAACAATGGAGAGACATAGGCTGATGGTGTGGTATGGTACATAAATTTTAAATTATAGTGTATTTTATAGTGTAAAATTTATTTAGTTAGACGCAAATTTAAATGCGATCACATTTCACGGTTAGATGATTCTTCTCTCCATATTTAAAGCTTAGACTACTCAATAACCGATGATGAATCGATGATTATCGTGTCGTATGTCGTATAGTAGACGCATTGGTGGGGGAACATTGTAAAGCATACTCGGGTAAATAAATAAGCAATAGCACATTACTGTCCAGGCCCGAAATAAAGCAATTGACGGCCGAGTAATATTGTGATTACGAAGTGATTTTAAAAGGACGAGGCGAAGCCGAATCCTTTTTAAATAAACGAGGCCGTTAATTGCTATTTCGGCCGAGACTTTCCTACTTTCCTCTGATTTGCGACAATAAACAAATTAATTCAAGAAACAGAAGTTTCATTCCTGCCAATTCGACTGCGCGCGGTCTGTTCTTTTTTTTAACTTTTGAAAAGAAATGCACATTCAGCCTTTATAATAATAAATATCGTGTACCTAAAAAAACCTAATTTATGTAGTGTGCACTAAAAATAACTTCGCTACTGTCCAGCAATCTCTATTATTGTCGTGTTGGAAATTGCTGGCGTGCGTACAGAAAAGAGCCAATTGAGGTATTATTTTTTTTAAATAATGAAGCCATTTCCGAGCAAGTAGGAGAAAAAATCTTTATAAACTATCTGTATGAAACGAGATATGTGAAATTTATACAAAGATTCCATACTGCTCTTTTATCAATATTGTTGTGACACGGCTCAGATATGGCGACGTCTGGTCTTAACTGCCTTTGTCACTGCTGGAACTTGAATGAAGCCCCGCTACTAAGCAGCAGTCGCAAACAAAATGTGGGCATGAGTATCTCCACTGAAGTTTATATATATATATGTATACTAGCAGTGCCTACGATTTCGTGCGCGTAGATATTGGAGTATTTGTGGTTTGCTTGATTCCCGTGGGAACTTCATAATTGATCTGGAAAAAAGTATCCTAATTGTCACCCCGGCATATAACATAGAATTACGCCAAGTTTCATAAAATCCATTAAGTGGTTTGGCGAGATGCACGTTCAGACAGACAGATAGACAAAAATTCGAGAATAATATGTTGCTTTCGGCTCTGTATCCTTCACACTTTACACTGCAATGACTCTTTCAAAAATGTATTTGATATACAGATACGGCTTTGTTACAATATAAATACTCTATTCCTGCTGGCAAAATCGTTAATTCTTTCTGAACATTTGTTAAAAATAAATAATACATTTTCTGAAAAATTCGATAAGTTAATCTGAATTCTTATATTTAGTTGTCATTCTGGACTGACGCTTGCATCGCGGAACTCCATGGGCGACGGTATTCACTTACCACCTTGGCGGACATCTGCTCATCTGCCTCGCCTCGTCTTGTGACGAGTTTTGTCGGTCACGGAGTATTTTTGAACGATGAACCTAACACATGTTCTGATATGTATAGAAAATAATACTATCATTCGTATATAGTATTAGCCAATTGTGTTACTCAAGCGTTCGAGCAATACAAACTACAGACTCCTTTGCAGTTCATTATCAATATCCAATAAACGGCTAGGTGGTGCTAACCGCAAATACAACGTTGTGAAACAAACCTATTCATTTGGTCAGAGCGACGAATGTGAACCTTACAGACACCATAATAACTCGTTTGCGAACGCAAACGCAACGCAAAAAAGACATGCGAAGATTCATTTGGCTAGTGCTTTACGAGGACTATTAAATAGTTTGTCTCGCGCGCAACTTTCTATAAACAATATGCGCGACGCACCACGCCAGATGCGGCACGTACGAGCCTCGAGCACTGCGCAGATGTTCGCGCGCACCCACGACCGAAGCTTCATGTGTGGTCATCTTGCTAGCTCTAGCCTCTACGCTCACAACCTCATCCGTCACTTAAGAATATTTAATAAAAGATATTTATATATTATACATTTATATAAAGTAAAAAAGGCATACGCTAGTTGTAGAGTTTCATCAGCTCTATATAACAACATAGGATTCATAGATATCGGTCCTGAATATCTTGTTTTTTTTTTAATTTAGTTAGATTATCGTTGTCATGAAACTACTGAACCAATTTGTCCCATCTAGTAAAAACGAAATTAGAAAAAAAATGTTTTTGTGCCGAATTTAATTTGGATTGGATTCATCTGACTATACATAATCGATAACTGTAATCTGCACTTTTAACATCCACTGCTGGACATGCTGGGCCCCTTCATGCACATTGTCTTGTACACGAGGGATGTATCTATGGCCTTAAAACGCCACGCTGTCCAAGCGCATTGGAGTGTCCACTCTTTAGAGGTGGTGTAGTTCTTCAGGGCTTGTGGTAGCCACTTTTACTCCTTTGTCAGAGGAGATGAAGTGGTGGTGACCGTGTGGTGCTATTGTAACTCCGTCCTTCACCACACATAGTCGAGATGTAGTAAAAATAATTATTTTCTTACTGTGTATCAATCATTATCTAAATTATTAATTCCGTAAAGTTTTAGTGTTTTTAATAATTGCAGAATCCTATTCACGGCTTCCTTCAGTTGGAGCGTGCACACTGCAATCCTACAGCCTCTGGACGCACTCAACTGGCCACGTTACCGTTAAACTATCGTAGAATTCCCACTTTATCCTAATCCCCGCAATGTACATACGTGTTTCGGTAGTGAATGAGATATTTCAAAGCCCATTTCTATCCTATCGCCTCCTATACCATCGAGTGGAGAGTATAATGGATGCAACCAAAATTTAAAGTCTGTTAATAAAAAGTAAGTAAGTAAGTTACCATCGGCCCTCAGTAAGTAGTAGCTGAATGAGAAGTGCGGAAGGGCGGCGAGGCTTGGGAGTGGTCTCCATGACATGTCCAACAGTTGGGGAGACAGTCTAATGAGATGGTAGTATAAGAAGACCACCTATCTGTTAAGTAAGTAACTAAACATGTAAATAAATTTGTGAGAGCTCTGAGGACACGGGTCAATCAAATAATGTATATATTATTTTCCTTTATCTTGCATTCATCTATTAAAGTGTCGTAATTTTAAAACTTGAATTTGGAAGAGTCACCCTTTAGTTAAAATGTAGATTTTTTTCTAAAATGTGAAAGTTGTGATCTCTGCAATAAATATATTTCTTGGAAATCAATGTAAAAGTATTAACAAGGCACATATTTCGTTCTAGCGCTTACTAAATTATTACTTCTCCAAATAACAAATTAGAATATGTTAAAAAAATTGTAAAGAATGTCAAAAAGTCTAAAACCATTCACAAACACTTAGATATTAGTATTATAACTAAATCAGGATCGATCACAAATAATCACAATAATACGTTAATAAAATGATTACCTAAGTTATCATTATAATAGGACAGCGTTGTCAAATAAAGTGGATGATATAAAAACACAATAGGACTCTTTTGTATAAAGATATCAACGTTGTCAGAAGGGTTCGGACACTTCTGGCCTCGCGACTCAACTACTTCGATGTTATAACTTTAACTTTAACAAATTGTGTGTGAATAATCTATTTTTTCATACTTTTTGACGAATATATATTTGAAGGATTTACTACATATACAGTATTTTTGAAAATTTTGAAAAATGTAACGTTTAGTATACAAAGTTTGTGGATGTTTTGGATTTTTAGAATTTAAACAACACGATCACTTTACGTCGATTACTTTATTTTATTAAGAAGACACATAAGTCATTGAAAGTATTACAAAGGGAATAATAAACAAATTTCATGTTTTTTTCATTGTACAGCAAATATGCCGAGCCATGAAAAGACAATGAATTAATGAGAATAAGAGAACGATAATATAATAAACGAATGTAGGGTTATGATTCCACAGAACATAAAAAACAATCGTTCTATATGTTCTGTGATTATAACGGTTTCCATGACCCTTCGCCCTGAAACGCTCAGTTAAATTTCTTTTAAATACGTTTAAGAAATTGAAAATAGGTACAAGTATGGCTAAGTTGTGAGTTATAAAATTTACCTATTGATTGACAACAATCAATAAACGTATGTATTTTTTATACAATAGTATAATAAAAACTCTTGATAGTGGCCAGTGCAAAGATAAGTTAAATAAAGATAAGCGCAAATAAAATATCTGTATTTGGAAGCGTTTAGTTACTATAAAGAGAAAATATAATTTGTATATTATATTTTTTCAAAGCTACCTATGTTTTGAACATTGATGGGGCGGTGTAATATTTTAAATATAATTTGATTATACGAGTAGGTAATAATTCCAGTACCTACTGGAATTGTTACTTTGCAGACTTGCGTGATCAAAAACCGAATAATATTATACTTCAAATTACTAATATGTACACGCAAAAAGCCGAATGAAATTAATGAATGTCGATAATCTTATATTTATATTTTTGTAAACAATATTTGTAACATTGGCATAACTATTATACGAATGAACACCAGGGTCACTGCGGAAATTCTAATTACAGTAATTATAATTAATCATTATCAGCACACCTAAATGAATGTCTTAGGATTTTCGCTGTATCCAGTCGTGTTACCTATACTGAGCCACGTGGTCGACTTGCATCGTCCGAGACCGACCATTAGCTCGCAAATTGCTAATTCCCGCAAGGAACCGTGTGAAATTAATGAACGTCGACGATCGAACGCTCGTGATTAAAATATGTACAGCCGACCAAACGATAATGAATGTTACAGTGTATAACCTGATAATATTTAAATTTAATACTAACTCGCGCCCGCGACTTCTTTCGCTTAGAGTAGGTATAGTTAGTTCATTGGTATATTAGGTGCTTACCTATAAAATGACAGATTTTATTACTGGCTACTTTGAGTTTCAATACCTTCTGTTCTAATTCGAATTTTGAAAATAAAAGCAAAATGAATCTAATAGCTACGATGTTCTTATGTAAAAATCAGTATTTCATGTGTTTTTCTGTACCTACATTTTGTTCATATGATTGCCTTGAAAATAAAATGAATAAATTGAATATTCGTGCTATTTTTGAAGATGAGTTTAGTCGCGGCACCAACGCAAGTCAGACAGCTCACAATATTAATAGTGTGTATGGGCCAAACACCACAAACGATCGCACCGTGTGTCGATGGTTTGAATGCTTCCATTCCGGAAATCTCGACCTTAAGGATGAGCCCCACGGACGTCTTACTACCAAGGATATGTGGAAGCAGATCCATCTCAAATTACAGCTGAGTTAGCAGCAGGGTTTGATGTTAGTGATAAGACAATGTTGGTTCATCTGCGCCAAATAGGCAAAATAAGCTCGAAAAGTGGGTACCGTATGAACTGAACGAACGTCAGCACAACAAAGCGTCGAAGTGTGCACTGTGTTATTGAACCGTCACAAAAACGAAGGAATTTTGGTTCGGATCGTGACTTGTGATGAGAAATGGATCCTGTACGATAACCGTAAACGTTCGAATCAGTGGCTGGATCCAGGAGTTAAAGCCCAACAATTTCCAAAACGCAAGATAACTAAGAAAAAGCTCCTGGTATCAGTTTGGTGGTCCTGTGCCGGTATTGTCCACTACAATTTCTTGCGAGCCGGTCAAACGATTGATGAAGATGTTTACTGTAAGGAGCTGCAGACGATGATGGTACAGCTGACAACAAAGCAACCAAGTTTGGTCCATCGCTCATCTCCACTTCTTCCTCATACTATGCCCGCCCTCACACTTCTCAACGACAGTTTTAAAACTTCAGGAGTTGAACCTGGAGACTCACACTCACCCTGCATAATCACCGGACCTTGCCCCGACAGATGTCCACTCACTTCGAAATTTGAACAACTTTTTGGAAGGAAAAATTTCATTCTGAAGATTAGGGCTTTTGAAGAATTCATTGATACCCGTCCACGAGACTTACAGGAGTGGCATCAATCAAATGCCCGTGAGGTGGCGAAGGTGTATACATAATATGGAAAAATATTTCGATTAACATAATAAATATTGTTATAACAAAAAGAAATTCAGTTTTTCATACAAATCAGTCATTTCATAGGTAAACACCTAATATATTCTCCTGGAAACTCTATAATGGTCCTGGATAAAAGTAGCCTGAATATTGGCCTGGCACATAAGTTATAATTGTGCTAAATTTCATTAAAACCCGTTCAGTGGTTTTTGTGTGATGCGTATTCAGGCAGACAAACAGATAGACAGACAGACAGACAAAAATTCCAAAAATGTTGTTTTAGACTACATCACTCGTAATTTACACTGCCAAGAAGTTTTCAAAAAATATTAAATGTACAGACACGGCTTTGTTTCGATTTTATTATTATACTCTACCCGCATATCTATGAGTATAGAACAAATTAATAAACTGTATAGTTTTGGTCTCGGAATTTAATTTAGTATCTACCCTCTGCGAATAATTTAACAATCCATACGTGATTTCATTAGTAATTGACGTAACAGAAGTCTCGAGCAGTTCTATAAATAGGTACCTAGGTATGTTATTAAAATATATTTTACAATATAGTTATATTATATACTAGCGACCCGCCCTCGCTTCGCTTCGGTTTATAAGTGTTTCTTTTCAATTTTTTTTTTTCAAGATTAAATATAGCCTATATTAGACACGGATAATGTAGCTTCATATTTGTGAAAGAATTTTTGAAATCGGTTTAGTAGTTCCAGAGATTAGCCCCAACATACACACACACAATTTTACCTCTTTATATATTAGTATAGATTACGAGTAGTAATTATAAACTTATAAGTAAGAAAGATCAACAAAATCGGAACGTATCGTATGTTTGAAACCTCTGTTTGAAATGACTTGCAGATCGCTAAGTAATTAGGACTTGATCAGCTTTCTATCTAAGTAATTGGTGCCTCCTTTGTATAGCCAGACCGAAACAGCAAGCTGCCTCTTAGCCGGTTGTCAATTCCATTCGTATCAATAGGTTTGCTCACATCTCAAAGACGGTGTCCAGCCCGGGTACATATTAATGAGGGCAGGTAGGTGGCTGACGGTGCGCGGAGGCAGGGTTGGAGAGGAGAGGGGGTAGTTCGGCGATGGGTTGTTATGGAAACGCGACGCGGCCTCGGGCGCGGTATTACAATGAAGGCGATACCCGTGGATCAGGGATACGGGGAAGCGTTGTGGCTCATTTTAATTGCAGTTAAATACTATAGTAGTACTGAAATCATTATTTATTTGTAAGTTATAATTATATCATTCTGTAAACAAGTGTATGGGACAATTTTTAACATTTTGATTTCCATCTATTTTAACCTATATTTTCCTAATCGTAATTACGTATTGAATTGTAGTTTAATTTTACAAGTCAAGTAATTAAATAATCAATATGTATTCGATTTAACAAAGAAAATAACACTCAGGTTAGTCTAAAGATGTTTGAGCAAAAACAATCTGATACACACCAAAAGAAATCGGCTAGCAGAAAATTACTTGAATCGCGACGATTCCCGTACGCGCTACAAAGCCAAGCCACCCCTATCTCGAGTCGCGCGTGATATTCGCGGGGGTGACGGTGGGCGGACGGGGGGGGGGCGGCTTCCCAGAACGTGCCGCGACAAAAAACCCGCGCTGACCCAGCCTACAGTCGAGATAAACAGGCAACACAGAATCTCGGCGTTATTTTCAAAATACTCACACACTTGCAATATACTCTCTGAACACATACTGAGTGCTTGACATGTATTTATAATCAATTTATTTAAGGATTATCTACGTAATATAATCTTTACATCGTAATTAGTAATTACATTTGTAGGTGTTACTACGTAAGTGTCGTTGCACTTTTTGACAATCACAAAATCGCACATGAGAGAAAAGAAAACTTATTGCAAGTGGTTTGTACGATACTGTGTTTCTTATTATGCTACGAGTATTATTACTATTACTAGAAATTCTTTTATATCTCTATAGTTTAAAACACACTCACTTTTGGATCGCTCATTTGGCTTCTCTGCACGTATAGTGTCTTTTCAGATACTTTATCGCATGTTTACATTTGATGCACTCTCGTTATCAGGCGCCAAAGGAGATAATAATTTTATGATCTAAGATTAGCGCCGAGGTAGCGCTCATTTTAATAACACTACAGGTAACACCAAAGTGAACGGTTTTCTCTTTGTTAATAAATATTCTGGTGTGGACACTACTGTTTGTCATCTTCACTGTGAGCCAGGTCCAGCAACCATAAAGCGGCGAAGCGTAATAAGCTCCCCTTTGCTTGGCTTGCGTTCGTTACGTCACGAATGACGCTCGGAGGAACGCACGTCTGAACGGAGTTATTTAGATTTTGGATCAGTTCAACCGCCTTATTACAGAAAGATGTTGAAGATGGACAAAGTGGTTTATGCGTGATGTGCGTATAGACAGACAGATAGATAAAAATTGCGTTGTTTCGGCTATGTATCATTCGTATTTTACACTATAACGACTTTTTCAAAAAATATTAATAGTGTCTGTACACGGCATTTGTTAGGATTTAATTATATGTGCAACTGAGTTTTTAAAATCTAAAAAATGAAAATAGATATAAAGATGGAAGTTGTTTTATTGCTTTTCGAAGTATTCTCCGCGACAATCGATACACTTTTTCATGCGATGAAACCATTGTGTGAAGCATTTAGCTCACCTTTAGGCACCTCTTCAACTCAAGTTTGGAAGGCGGTTACTGCCTCCTCTGCATTTATGAAACGTATTCCTCTGAGTTTATCTTTAATTTTAGGGAATAAATAAAAATCACAGGGCGCAAGGTCGGGACTTTTTTTATAGTAAAAAGGCGGCAGACGAGCATGCAGTCCACCTGATGGTAAGTGGATACTGTCGTCCACAGACATCCGCGATACATGCCAACATCAGTCCAGAATGAGAAACGTTGGTACGCCCCCGGATGCGCTGCCCACCTTTGCAGTTTAAGGAATGGTTTGGGAGAAAGGATTGGAAAAATGAGGAGGGATAGGATGGGATGGGAGTGGGCTCTGGCATATCTCACTACTACCGGAACACATACTTACAATGGGGAAATACGATAAAGTAGGAAATGTAATACATTTCAAGGTAGTCTTCTGTGAGAAAGAAGTATGGCGGATGACCCATTAACTCTACATTTACAGTAGAGGCATTGTCGTGATGGAGGATCATTCTGCTTCGTGGGCGTCGCTCTTTGACTTTTTCCAAAACAGAGGGCAAGCAGCTGTTCACATATCAGTTCGCAATTACTGTTCTTTTATTTTCTAAAGTTATAGTAACAAAGTGGCCCGAGCTGCCAAAGAAGGAGGCAATCATCTCCTTTTCAGCACTCCGTCCTTTCTTCACTTTCGTCGGTAACTCTTCGAAAGGAAAGACCCACTGAGCAGATTACCTTAGTTCATAGCAGTAGATCCGGCTTTCATCACCTGTTACTATACCAAAACAGCATTTGATTGACAATTGTCAAATTTTTCAAGCATTTGGAGACACCGGCAGGGTTTTTACCATCTCAATACCAACTCATATCAATACCTAATGATGCCCGTATCTGCTGATATGTAGCTGCTGATACCAACTCATTTGTCTGCTTCAATCATGAGCTGCACAGTTTTAGTGTTTTCCTCCACCACCGCCGTCGCGGGACGTCTTTCACTAACATCGTCACTGAATGCTAACTTAAGTCTTTCAATACTTTGTTTCTAGTTTTGACCGCAACGAAAGTCATAAAAAATCATTGAACGAAAATGTTCTCTTGTTAAATTCATTTTCCCTCAAACACTTTTCAATTTTCAAATTGCCGCCAGAAATAAAAAACATATGACAGTTTTGAAAATTTAATGGCGTTTGACAAGCAAAGAGTTCCATTTTCAAAATTGGAATTTGTTTGTACATTAGCCAGTTCTAAGAACTTTTAGTTTGACCTATCGTATACACATAGATTTATTATTATTCGTGTAGATATACTCGTATTTCGTCTTTTGTACATTTTGTCAGTGCAATAAAGTTTAAATAAATAAATGGATTATCTGCCGTTCACGTATTTTGCTCTTTGCTACAATTTTCTCGACAATAATTATGTGACACTCCGCGCTGTCATTCGCTGGCAAACGGTGACAGCCACAGATCATAAAAACAATATGATCTGATGTAACAATTGACCTTATTTACCTTATTGTACCTGACCTTATTTGTAATCCCGCGAATTCACGTTAAGACTGTCAATGATCGTGGGTTTTATTTCTAGTTATTGTATCATAAATAAAAACAACTTTAAGTAATATGATTAAGCTCTGTCCGCGACCTCGCTCTCGTGCAAGGCGTGTCAATTGTCTTCTCAATGGAGCACCTACTTATTCAGAGTAAACACACAATACAACAATGAACCAACCTCCATTATAAATAAATGCAAGAACCAGCAGAAAATATTCGAAAAAAAATCACAATCTCTCGTCTAATACGATACGGTACCAACTGATACGAAAACAACAACCACCTTCAAAGTTATTGTAAATGAGATAAAACGAGATTTAAATAACATAAACCCACTCTTCAGATGACTAAGGCGCTAACTACACGAGCGAGTCTCCCGTGACACTAATTCAATAGTATCTGTGGTGGAGGCACATATAAAATGATGATACACCAAGAAGGTAGATTCGTTCGGCGCTTATAGCTAAACCGCCGCGCGTGCGCCGGCCGGCTCGGTGCGCAGGAGTTCTGCGCATGCGCCGCGCCGCGGCAGTAGTAGTCAAGAGCTCGCACAGTTAACGGTGCCACATACATTCCTAAACAAAACAACTGTGAAATAAATACCAATCAACGCACCTCACCATAAGGCCAAATATCTATGGCTATCGTGTAGTTGGCGCCTACAATATGTGACAAATGTAAGTATAATATTAATAGCATAAAACATTGATTACGGTACAGAAAAACCTGAGGCAACGAAAAAACAAAGTTCTGGATAGTATTTTTACGTGTACCTGGCACGGAACGAAACGAACATTTCGCGGAAAACGATGGCGTCTCAAATGTAGGTATTATTATTATCATCAAAGTATACTTATTTCTGTCAATAGGCTTTTTACATGCATCAATGATCATAATCAACACAGATAAATAACGAATTTTTTGTCTGTGAGTTAGCCTTTGTCTACTAAAATCCATTGCAAAGATCCATTGATTGATATTTATGCACTTTATATCCACTTTAATCCTTAATTGAGACTGACTATACAAAATGATTTTTTAAGGACTCGAAAGTGTTCAAAAATCCATTATTAAAATTGTGATACACCTACTGTAATTTTAAAATAAGTCGAGTCTAGAACAAATTAGTTTCATTTTATTTCTTCTAAGAAGATGTCTCCGTGTAATTAGTTCCATTAGAGTATCCTGAATGAAGGGGTCATATTTAATTTGATATTTAATTCTTTTGTTTTCATTATATACTAGCGGTGCCTGAGACTTCATTCGCGTCAACTTGCGATTCCCCGGGGGAACTCTATAAAGGACCTGGATAAAAAGTACCCTAAAGGTTCGCGCATATTGCGGTGGGCCGCATCGCAGCGCAAAACATTGCAATAATCCCTCCTGAATAATTTTCATACATTTTGTATAAACCACAAGACACTAGAGACGGGCCGCAGCGCACTGGCGGATCCCTTCCCAGCCGCATTTATGCGCCGATGTTATGCGCTGCGACGCGGCCCGCCTCGACGTTTACGGATTACGGGTTTACGGCACAATGTAGAAAACATAAATGTATTCAAACTAAACAATTAACATGTTAGTTATCAATATAGCTCGAAAATTTCACCAAACGGATTTGGGGTGCCCCAAGGTAGTGTGCTGGGTCCTCTTTTATGTTTAATTTAGATGAATGACTTACCGGAAACAACAAAGCACAGAATTATACTATTCGCGGATGATATTTCGTTTCATCAAATAAAAGTTTGGCCTTAACAAAACATATAATTGACATTAACGACGCAATAATATCAATAATTGAACGGCTACAAAATAATAACTTAGCAATTAATTGTAATAAAACTAAATTGATTAATTTCTATAATTCCGATAATTTATTGAATATAATGGACAAGCTCTTTGTAGCGCTACTCATGTGACATTTCTAGGCATAATTCTCCTTCTTCTTGTGACGCCGCTCTAACTAGTGGAGGTTGGCAATCAGCGCCGAATATTTTGACGTGTCTGTCGCGAGACGAAACAGTTCGGCGCCACTCGCGATGTCAGTGCACTCCCGTATGTTACGCAGCCATGACATTTTCCTGCGACCAACACGCCTCTTTCCGACAATCTTATCCATCATAATTAGTTGCAAAGGTTCATATATTTCATACCTTAGCACGTGACCCAGATATACAACTATTCTGCACTTGATGGTCTGCAAGAGTTCGCATTTCCGATCTACTCGTCTCATGACTTCCTCGTTGGTGACTTTCTGCGTCCAACTGATAGCCAACATACGTCTGTACGTACACATACGTATGTTCTATACGTTTACTAAGCTCCACGATCATTGTGCAGGACTCGCATCAGTATAACAAAAATCGGCTAGATATAACACTGGAGGAGACGGATGCGCAAGGAGACCTTGAGATTTCGGTTCGAAAGAACTTTTCTCATGTTGGTGAAGGCATTCCTAGCGATTTGAATGCGGGTTTTAATATCCATAACACTATCCTAGTCTTCAACCAGCCAGGTGCCCAAATATTTATATTTGCAAACCCTCTCAAGTTTTTGGCCTGTTACCGTTATAATGGAATCTAAGTCGGCGTTTCTTGAGAAAACCATGAACTTTGTCTCGGTTACATTCATTGTGAGACCAGCTTTAACGGTACACTCATTAACACGACCCACTACATTCCGCAATTCCACCTCTCTAAACGTTATAAGGAATGTGTCATCCGCATATTGTTAATGATACGCCCATTTACCTTAACGCCACAGTATAGGTCTTGCAATGCTTCCCCTATAATGGCCTCTGAATACAGGTCGAATGTAGGCGATAGAATGCAACCCTGTCGGACACCTATTCTGATCTCCACCTCGTTCGTTTCCTCCCCATTAACACGAACGGTCGCCTACTGTTCCTAATACAGGTTTCGGATAATTCTAATGTCTTTGTCACCCAATCCAATGTCGTCCAAGAAATGCAATAAGGTGATCGTGTATCATTCGATCGAATACCTTCTCATAAACGCTGAAGCAAAGGAATACATCTTGTTGTATGTCCTTATATTTTTGCAATAAGACCTATTTGCAAACAACGCCTCTCGAGTGCCTACACCGCTTGGGAATATAAAACTGACCTAGGCATAATTATTGACCGAGAATTAAAATGGAAAGAACAAGTACAACAAGTGCGTCTCCTTGCGTTTTCTACCGCCTGTATAATGGGGAATGTTCTGAAGAGCTATTCAATTTGATGCCAACTTCGGATTTTTACCATCGCACAGCTCGTCAGCGTCATGTGATTCATCCGCACTTCCTTGACATAGAGTCGCTGCATACAGTGCGGTCATACAGTTTATACCGAGACCCCGAAAGTTGTGGAATGAACTGCCAGCTGAAGTATTTCCCTTATGCAGCGACATTGGGCTCTTCAAGAGAGCTGTGAAAAGAATTCTGCAAGGTCGGCAGCGCACCCGCAAGACCTCTGGTGTTTCAGGTGTCCATGGACGGCGGTGACCACTTACCATGTAGCCCGCCCGCTCGTCCGCCACCTATTCTATACAAAAAGACGAACAAAACTGATTTTGTAAAAGAATGTCTTAGCTTTAAATTAAAATTAATTTCAATTTGACAATCCAAGCCAAACGCAAGATAACTACTCGTATTAAGTTCAAATAAGTTCAAAGTGACCACTATGAACAAACGGCAATTTCACTGGTAAGCCCTTAATTCTATCTAATTTCTGTAGAGTTTAAAAAACGTATTGTTTCAAACGCATTTTTATAAATACGTTTTGTGCGCGCATTTAAAACTCTTTAACGACTGTTTAGTGGAACAATATTTTTCAACCAATATGTTTGTTGCTTACGCTTGATTTTAATCTTCATATGTTTGTTGTGCTTCGCTGGATTTTGGAGTGAATGGACTATAGCAATCCACACTGGATCCGTGTGGTGGATTATGACCCGAAACATTCTTACAAAAGTTAATAACAAAGAAGTCCTACTGCCTCTTGGACAATATAGACTGATATCTATAACAGGTTATAGAGCACAAAGAATATACATACACTCTTGGAATGAATTCATTTTTTATTTTGTCGTGATAGCTTAACAATACCGGAACGAAACGCACTTTACTCATTTTATTATATACGAGTAGACCTTTCAGGCGGGTACGGCTTAATCCTTTTAGCATTTTATTAAATTTCGAATTCAGCGTGAATGAAGTCACAAATATGAATGAAATCGTGGATGACCAGATCCATAATACAGATATAAATTCCCTTTTACTACTGCCAAGTTCATGTTCCGATTCGTACACAAACTGCCATTAACAAAGTTGCGAACCGAGTTCAACAAGTGGCGCCATTCGTTTCAATATCTACAAAACTTTCGGAGTCGACTAAATAAAACGACCATTTTCATGAGACCCCTCATAACGCCCAGCTCTTCCCTTTAACATTTGAACGATTGTGGAAACGAGGGATGTGAAGCAGGTCGTTAAATATTGGTCTTTCTTTGCCCTGTTGTTATTATTACTGCCCTTTATATTCCGTTTGGATTCGGACTTTGTAGCATGGTAACAGAAGCTATATTTCAAAGTGAGGTTACGATTCTCCCATTCAGCAGTTTAGTGAGATGTTTTGTGTTACAAAAGATTTAACAGACATGTTACTGGACGTTGAGATCAGCTGTCTGCAATGATGTTATCACAATCAGATAATGAGTATTTATTTCGTACGCAGAGCTTTTTGTTTGGAACTCGTTTTGATTGACTCTTTTGCTCGTGTGTGTTACTTTATTACAATGAAGGTTTCATTAAAATCATCTAGAAGAACCATTAGTAGGTCATTAATAAATCTATCTATATATATATATATATATATATATATATATATATATATATATATATATATATATATATATATATATATATATATATATATATATAATATAAAAATGGATATTGGTATATTTGAAATTAATAGACTTCGACACCGTTTGACCGATCACCATGAAAGTTGGCACATATAGATATGTAAGATTTATTTTTTCATGGAGATGGTTTCTATGCTATCCACTTTGTTGTAACTCGCTACTAGATGGCGCTGCAGCACATCAACTTCTATACCGTTCAACCGATCGCCATGAAAATTAGTATACATAGATATTTGACCACGGAGAATATTTTCCAGCTATCGACTATATTGTAACTCGCCACTAGGTGGCGCTGCAGCATATCAACTTCTATACCGTTCAACCGATCGCAAAAATAATATCGACGGCAAAACAGAATAATTTGTGATTTTATACACAGGTAAATAAATATACACAGGCAGCACAACGTCTGCCGGGTTTTGCTAGTAATTTATAAAAATGGGGACATGTTTGGTTGAAATATATTTGGATACAGAACATAGTGTAATTCCATAACTAGCATACAGAGCACCCAATGCAATGCAACCAGCCCTTTCAGTATCCACTGCTGGACTTGTGCACGAGGGATATAGGTATGGCATTGAAACGCCATGCTGGCCAAACGGGTTGGCGAGTCCACTCTAGAAGTTTTAGAAGTATACTACTTCTAAAAGTGAAGTATTCTTTTTGCTCAGTGCTTGTGGTAGCCGATTTTGTTATCCCTTAGTCGCCTTTTACGACACCCACGGGAAGAAATGAAGTGGTGCTATTAGCCAGCCGACACCACACGGCAAAATTTTGTTTTGGATAGTTCTTTAAACCAAAATTTTAATCCATTGGCCGCACCGTGTCCCGTGAATCACCAACGTGAAACTCCCGAACGCAAACCTCAATAAGTCACTTTACTCATCAACGCTGAATGTTCACGTGCATAGTCTGTGTTATTTTAGCGGATAGAAATTAGAATATACAATTTTAGCGTGCGTAGGATCGGTAGAACGCCCTCTAGTAAGAGCGGTACACCGTCTTTGCCACGCGATGTGACTCACCACAGATACGACGCTCGCGAACGCGTCGTACCCAAGGAACCAATTGTATTTTAAGGCTAAGCTATTAATGACAGATTTGAATCTATAGCGAAGAATTTAAATGAAAATATGACAGAGATGACAAAAGTCACGGAATTCACTTCTGAATATCCTTATGCCTAGGTGGTAACCAACAAGAAATTCTAGACGTTTGTCAACAATGCATGATTCTTATTATTAAAGTGTTAAGACCCGTACAGGCCCAGCAGCGAGCTAAAAGCTGTATTTCATTCGTGTGACGTGGTAGGTCTTAAAAAGTTCTAGTCTGAATCAGTTTGATAATGTTCGTCCCCTACTCTCTTGTCCAAATGCATTACATATTAATATTTTAATTTTTTAGACAGAGACCCGAGGAAAATGGAGCTCCAAATCAAATCATTTATTTGTAATGTAAGTAAATAATACATGGTAATTAAGAAGCATTACATTTACCAGAGTTGGAGTGTTAAAATTTTAGGTGTGCAGACTGCACGACTAAAAAGTATATTTTACATTAAAAAAGTATATTTAATAATAGCAAAATCACCGTTATTTTTTTGTATCGGATTAGGTACTCGTAAAAACAGACTAATATTTAATAATGACAAGTCAATTTAGTATAACTTAATTTTATTTACTCTATATACTTTGAGAGTACTATAATCAGGCCTTTTATCGTCCACTGCTGGACGAGGGTCTCCTCACGCATATTGCATATGTGCATGAGAGACCCAGTGTCCGGGGTCCAGCGTGGCGTTTTAAGGGCATAGCCTTAAAACGGGCCCTAGCTGTTTACGAGCGGGTTAGCGAGTTCACTCTTTTAGAGGTGGTGTAGTTTTTCAGAGCTAGTGGTAGCGGCTTTGTTATCTCTTAGTCGCTTTTTACGACACCCACGAGAAGAGAGGAAGTGGTGCTATTCTGAAGCCAGCTGACACCACACCACAAGGCACTCTAGACAGTATATAATTACTGCCTTTTTATAGTTTTGGTTAGGTAAATATTTTGTATAGGTAAGGGGTAAATTAATATTAAATATACCATGGTGATACATATATGCAATAATAATACAATACAAAGCGTCTCGCCTCGTTCATTGTCACGTGTGAAACAGTGCAATTTGGCGATAGCCCCTTTTTCGCAGCGAGCCGCCCACAACGCGGTGCGGGCGCGCAGCTGCGTCGTGTTATAACGCGTTGCGCGGACGCAGCGCCATAGTTTCAAACAGTTAAAAATGTATGGATGCGTCTTGTCTTGTCACACATGCTTCCATGATATTTGTAACTTGTAATTTCAATTTGCAGCCTTTACAAAAAAGTCAGCTGTCAAACGGTATATTACTTTCCCGCCAGTAATCAGTGTTGCCAGAAATATAGCACGCCAAAGACATACGTTCAAAAAGGTCGCGAACTTTTCAGACTATCTATTATTATGTACTGAGAGAGAGAAAAAGAGTTAATTGGTCTGGTTGTCTGTATTAGTTACATTAGCTTTGATTTTTCTTATTTTGGCGCCAATCATTATTAAATTTATGAAATATTGTACTAACATTAAAATGGAGTGAGGTGATAACCAATGCCGTATTGCTGGAATTGCATTACACAAAGTAGGCATGGAGCCAAATGCAATTTTAAAAACTCTCCATCCGCATGGTATTAGCCGATGTTTGTGTACTGGGCTATTGGTAGGTACATTGAAACATCCTCTGTTTGTAACAGAAAAAGGTCTGGCCGTCCACGTACTATAAATACTAAACCTTAACAGAGCTAAAACCTCATGAAGGAGAGAATCCGAAGAAATCCCGACTGGAAACAAAAGATCACGTATTTTAAAAGAAGATCTAGTCGTGTAAGTCGTGTTACTTACAAAAGACGTACTGGTCATTTCTTAACTGATAATTTAAAGAAAAATAGAGTTGGCAAATCAATACAACTTCTTATTTACGTACGAGAAAATGTTCACATTGAGGAACATTTTAACAGGCAGGACGGTTGAGTTTATGCTCATCACTCTAGAGAATCTGCTCAATTGGCAATAGGGTGGAACGTGGCCATTATCCGGCTTCAGTGCTGGTTTGGTGGAATGTTAGCTATCAAGGAGTGGCTGAAACATATTTTTATGAAAAAGGGATTAAACGTCGGCTCAAGTGTATCACGATTCTTGAGAAGATCGTTCAGCACCAGGTCATAAGGCTTGCTTAGCACAGACGTGGCTAGAAATGAATATTCCCGACTTCATTAGATCTGAAGGCTGGCCGTCCCGATCCCGATCTTCATCCGCTCGATTATGATCTATGGTCTGTTTAGAGAGCATGGCATGCTTTATACGCCATGATAATGTGGAATCCCAGAAACATTCCATAAGGGTAGCAGTTGCCAATTTTCCCATGGAAAGGATGCGTGTTTTAATCGAAAACTGGCCACAAAATTTGAATGATTGTATAAAAGCAAATGTTGCCCATTTCGATTGCCCATTGCGATATATTTTTAGAATGCTTACCTATTTATTTCTAAAATAACACGAATTCTTGTAATAAAATGATAATGTAAAAATAAAAATATCAATGTTTTCTTTGTAACGATATTTATGGCTAGACTAGGTATAATTATCATTAGTTTAACTTACTTAAAAGTGCGTAAAATTAATAAGAATTGTTATCTAAGTACTAGTAAGTAAGTACTAGGACTAGTAACATATATATTTTGTTTAAATACTTAATTAAAGAAATTCCGTAAAAAATATCTACACTTGTTTCTTAAAAACTTATGTTTTTATAAATAATTAGATTAGAAATTAAAGTTTTGTCAAAGCTTTAAAACGCATTTTTTCGAAAAGCTATTCCGATTGATTGCAGAGCAATATTGACATCGATACGAAACAATTCGCATCAACGAAAAACAGACTACCGACTTTGCAAATATCGAAATCCAGGGCTCTAGGACATTTATTTGTTCGTGAAACTATTTCCTCCCAACAAACCAAAAGACACAAGTAATAACAAGCTTTAATAATGAATTCAGAAGCACATCACAGTTGACTGTCTATTCATTTCACATTGATCCAACACCGCAGGCCAGGCAGCGATATCGGCGCGCGCGCTGACTCACGCGCTCACCCGCCGGACGCGCTGGACGCCACTTGAATTAACCAATGTTTTTACCACGATTGTTGATAGTGCTTCGTTTATGTTGTTTGTTTGCATGTTATTTTTGATATCAACCGACTACGATGACGTTCAATACCGTCGTAATTCAGGCCTATAGGAGGACTGCACTGTGATAACCTAGGTGTTCTATTCATGATTCTCAATCGTCATTAGTTCAAATCATAGGTTCATATCACTGAGTTTCTACTTAAGTACGGATTTAAAAAAAAAACGATAATTTTTATCCTATTTTATTTTACTCTCTTTTAATCTTTTTTCACTATTACAGTACAGTACATGTACAGAGGCGGACTTATAGATAAGTATAAGATAAAATAAGAATTTATTTAAACATTACATAAGGCACAGTTTTACAAAAACAAGGTAATCCCAGCCAGCCCTCACACTGGGAGTCCCTGTGTCTTGAGGACTAGTTCAATATTTATTTTATTTACTTATATGTATTTATAATTTTTAACGATAGCGTTGAAGGAAAACATCGTGACGAAACCTATACAAGAACGGTATATTTAAGAATTAAAAAAAATCGGGAGCATGTGTATTCACCAACCGTGGTGGATTACGGTCCGAAACCCGCTAGTGATCTGTATCTTCTTCTGTATCTGCTGATCTAAACTTGTCATTAGTTAATCAATCCTCTGAAAGTAATTTGAGAGCCTTTCAAAATTTAAAGTTAATCATAAAAATATAAGGGAATTATATAATAATCAAGATTATAGGCGAGTAGGTTCGCCACCAATCCACTAGTTACATAATCATAACAGAGATAATCGGATTCCATAATTATTATTAAGGCAACTGTTTATTCGAGCCCGTAATAAGACGGGAACATCTGGGAGTCACCTCTGAAGACAACCTACTATCTCGAAGAATTTGCCAAATTGTCGGATGGAGTACCCCTTCACGTATTTATGTTAAACTAAATAACCACATAGGTTTTACTTTAAATATAAAGAGAAGGCTATGTGGTTTAACGTTTATTGTATTTTTATATCATCTCCAACGACACACCATATATTTTCATTCTATACAAACATAATAAACATTATAGGTAATACATATAATATGGTAATCTCTTACACGAGAACACGGCATTCATATTAATAAAGTCGGTTAAGTGATCAAAATACAAACCAATAAACCGGAGTGTGACGACATCACTCCAAATGATTAAAATTAACAATCTAATGTTTCATGTTACCATATTTAAGATTTTTACAGTTAAGATATTCACAACCCAAAAAAATAAAGCAACACGAAAGTAAAATAACAGCAAAACCTTTTTCAGAACATACCTTGTCAGAATTTATCAAGACTTATCCGCAATTCCTATCTAAAAATATTAAATGAATCTTTACACACATTACTAACCCAGCTCCAAACCACAATTCATTTGTTTTTTAATATGTTTGCTATTTAATCAAGAAATTTAGCAGAGATTCAATTGACTACCGCTTCGATTGTTTTATATACAAATCATTCCATAGATTGTTTTTTTAAAAGACTGCATCTTTTAAACACGTTCCAATAAATAATTGTACAGTAATAACTTTATTATTCGTTGAACATTATTAATTAGGGCCACTAATTTCCAGCAGTAAACGCACAACTTATCTATGGATCTTGCGCTTAAGTATAATCAAATTTTCCTACTCAGAACACTTTTAAAATTATCTTGGAACGTTTATATACTCAAGGCGAACTCTATTAAGACAGTTTACACCTACGACACGCCGTTCACATATTGTGAATAGTTAATGTCGTTGCCAGCCGCGAGCACGACACGCCAACTGCCCTTACACGTGGAACAAACATAAAATAAAACCGTCAAACTTATTACCATGTCCACGCCAAGCTACGTACCAATACACCCAATCAAACAGCAACTGCACCTCATCACACAGCGTACAATGTTGTATATTATCTCGAAACAGATTCACCAGGAAATGCCAGAGCGTCAATGGATTTCTTATTTAGAAGACGATGACCATAAGTCCACGGTTCACTCACGCGGAACTCGTCACCGTGAGTCGAGGAAATATCATCACAGTCAATGCAACGATTAATTGACATCTCACCGATTATTCAGAACCGTTGATATTTCATACGATCTTTCGCAAACGAGCACGTATGAAAACGCAACGATACTCCCGACACCGAACATATCTCCCGAGTTATCGTCACGTTTGTGCTATCGCCGCTGATTAGAGGCAACGGTTTGCGACAGCGTGATTTACTTTTGAGATTCCGTCGCTTCCGTTCCGTCGCTGCGTACTCAAATTTTGCATCTTTTATCACAAGTTAACAAATGGTTAATGAAAAATTATTTTAGTAGCATTGGTTTTATAAAATTACTTCACTTAAAATATTATTTTGGGATGGTGTGGGTGCACTCTGCAATCCCATAACCGCTGGATGCAATCGACTGGCTACGTGACCCCGCTCACAGAAATGCAGCAGTGCCCACTTTATCCAAATTCAAATTAAATTTATTTGCTAAGAACAGGTGATTACCTATTCCCCCAATGTACATATAGTCCCGGAATGAGCTAAATGCGCGCGCGGTATGAGGTGTGGGGACCCGAGCACACCCCCCTCTCAGCCGTCTCGCCGCACTTGTGCCGGCTAGTTAAGGGATGCGCTTGCTCACTTTCTATTGTTTCTCTTGCGTCATCGATATAACACGTGTTCGGTAGATTTTTACTATAAATTTAAAATACATTTTACTTTTAAAATGAGTAACCAAGCTTATTCAAAAAAACGATCGGTGATTCGAAGTCAAAGTCTGTTTAAAACTAAAAATTATGTATACCTACTTACTATATTATCTAATGTGTGATAAATAATAAATAAATAAATAATGAAAGTAAATAAAAATGTTAAAAAATAAGTTATGTTTTTTATAATTATTTGTGTTTTACTTCTGACCGTGACATTTAAATTAAAAATATCGACTAAAACCGATATCGATCTTTCAGTAAGATCATTGTAGTACAACACTAAAAACAAGTGACAAAAAATGGTCACATTCCTTCCGCACGCATTTAGCTCATTCCGGGACTATACGTGTTTCGATAGTGAGGAGATATACTAGGGCCCATTCCTTTTCCTCCTTTCCTTTCCCTCCCATTTTCCCAACCCTTTCTCCAAATCCATTTCTAAATCTCTAATGGTAGGCAGCGCATCCGGTAGCGTGCCAACGTTTGTCATTCTGGACTGATGTATGTATGTATGCATGTATCGCGGATCTCTATGGGGGATAGTATCCACTTACCACCAGGTAAGTAGGTATATTATTAAATGAAAAATATATTAATTTGAAAACAGTTTGATTAGCATTCCTTGTGACGAATTCATATTATCTTGGAAAATAATTTATTTACGTTGTTATTATTTTAAAGAATGTAAAAACTAAATAATCTAAATTACAATGGATCAGTTTTGACTTGTTACCAAACAATGTCATTATCATTAGCTTAATGATCAATTAATAAATGTTAAACATGGCGATAATTCGCCTCTCAAGCGCTTCCATACTTCGCGGTTAATTAGTCAAGTCACTGTTAATGAAACCAAATATATCATTGTCAAGATTACGAGGCCTTTGACCAGGCGCTCGGCGCGAACTTATTATCTAAAGTAGACTTTAAAAGTTGTGTAAACAAGGACTGTGATTTCAGGTCGAATTGTAATGTTCCCGGTAGCTGTAGATTTATATCTGATTTATACTCATATTGAATCTTATCTCTTATGTTATTATAACTTTGTTAATTTTTTACTAAATTACATTAAAAATGGGAATGAAATCAGCGAGCGTTTGAAGTCGCTGACAATTTCACCTTTATGCAATATAATTTACAATTTGATATTTATCATTATTTTTAGTAACCTTAACTCTTCACAACAAGCTTTATAATAACTAACAAGCTTTGGATGACTTTCGACTTCATTTAAGATCACTAGAATTCCCAACATTTCCAAAATTAGAAGCGAAAATTTTGTAATAAGGGTTAAGCTACAGGTTAAAGTTTGACAGCTACTCGTACATACAGTTACAATGACTTTAGTATTTGAATAATGTGGGAAGAACTAAGAAGGAATAGAAATAGAAAGCAAAGTACAGAACCGCGAGTAGCGAACATTCTACCCACCAGGACTGCGGCGATAGCGACGCAAAAATAAAGGAAACTGCCTGATCGATCGCTGCTATATCCGTTCGATGCGGTGACGCAACGTTGCTGCCACAGTATACGTACACTACGCTCAACTGAGCACCGGTGACGCTATTTGTTTTTAAATTTCGAATGGGGGAAAGACGAGGGCGATGCGCCACATTCAGACGACAATCTTACTGCCAGACTGCAGAGATCTCTAACACCGTCTGTTCTCAGCACTTATCAGTGGCCGGATAGCGTTGTTCTAAGATGAATCATTACCTTAAGACATTGATTATTGTGAAACTTGCTATTCATTGCTTTGTCAAGACAAATTACGTTTGAAACGGAATTACTATTGAAACTCCTTTGTCTGGCTATTTTTTTTTTTAATAGGTAAGATAAATAATGAGGTTGCACTGCATGTATATGTACCAACATCAGATGTATCCCATTCTATATGAAAGCCTTTATACTGCTGTATCCAGTAAATAGGACCATGAATGACAATGTTGCGAAATTTGGATACGTCAAATACGACGAAAGACAGGTCAACAATAGGAACAGCGACGACTAAAATAATCGGAATAAGGAAAAATTAAAGTAGAAAGAGCATTATGGAATGTATTGCATTATGTTGCAGCGAATGCACCATAGCTACTCGCTAGGCGCGGCGGTGACCTCGCGTCGCGCCCAGCGTCGCGCGCGCACGCGTCGGCCGCGTGACGAACCGCGGGTCACTGTCTGCTAGTGTTGGTTAACGACTACCTCATACCACTCATACAAACGCCTCTTTATTTAATACTAAGCCATTACAAAATTAGGCGGTGCATCTAGAATGTACAACGCTGATGTTAGAATGTATCACGACTGATCATTGGCGACGGTATCCACTTACTACCAGTTGGATAACCTACTCGTCTGCCACATACTTTCCATAAAAAAATACGACTACATCACTATGCGAGAACGTGAGCGTCATCAGAAATCAAGACGGTTCATAATCAACACGGCTGTATTTACATTTAAGCAGCTTACAACTCACCAAATAGGCTTATAAATAGAGCACGAAAAATTAGGAAGTGAACAACCAACAAATTTAGGTAGTTCACAAATTACAAACGATTAATTTATTTCATAAAGTAAGAAGATTCGAAAGTAGATATCCTTTTTCATCGATCTAAAAAATAGTCTTTTAGAGAAATAATGGCAAACAGTGTAGAGTGCAGTTCTATTGTCTACCAGTTCAAGTTGAACGATTAATGCCGTGTATAAACTTTCTAGCCGCTAACATTTGGATGCGGCGCTTTCCCTGCTTGATTGACGTAATGATAGATGCTGATAACATCAGTTGGGTCACGCTATCAGACATCTGATGAAACTGTCTTCCAACTAAATCAAAACGTATTTCAAAAGATGTAAATCAAAATATGCCACCTTCTTGAATATTTTATTATAGGACTGAGTATATAAGTATTCTTTATTCACGACAGACAAAAAGATGAAAGACGGCTTGTTATGCTTTAGTAATTTTTTTAAGGGATAGTTAAACACGCTCCGGTCAACTAAATTAAAGTTCGTAACAGGAAACTGTAATTACTAATATTCATACACATCGCAGCGAGATCTTTGTCCGGCGCTGCGGCTTGAAGCAATTAGTGAAATGGACGGCAAGGCGAATGTTCGCGTAGGTCGAGTGTGGGTAGGGTGAACTCCCGGGGACCAGGAAGCGACGCCTATTAATAGTACGGGCAGCGGGTAATCAATATTCGCCGTGCAAGCCATCCCTCGCCCGCATCGCGTTTCCTGGAAGTCGCGAGCCGCGGCAATTCGGGGGACACGGCCCCTGGCGGCGCCACGCCTCCATAAATTTCCGAGAGCTCGCTTAGCAGTGCCGGTGCCTCCTTTGTTTTTTTTCAAGCGTGTAATAAGACCGCGCATCAACGTCAGGTAGAGAGGCCCCCACGCGTGAACTGCATTATGCGGCGCGGCATCTATTGCCTGCAGATGTTTCAACCTTACAAAAGTTGATTCTCGAATGACTCAGCGTTCGGCGGAAATAATTAGCCACAGATAATTGTTAAGAACCGCCGACTGGACCGCGCCCACTCGCGATCTCGCAATAAACTCACACAGCAACTAAACCTGCACCTATTAACCTAAGTTTAACCATAATTAAGATAGTAAACTTAACGAGGGGAGTAAACGCGAGTGCAGTAATGAAACGTGCACATACAACATGTTCAGTGCTGAGTAATGAATAATAATGTTGCAAGGCAAACCTGACAGTGATAAGAGATCACGGACAACCGCGCATGTGGGTATTAAACCGATAACGAGCATATAGACTCGTAATAACTATAGCTAGTTACGTAAACCTAATCGCGTATTTGTTGCACCTCCTCGCACGTACTCGGTAAAATTTATCACTAATATAAATGCTGTGGTGACGCAATGAGTTTTTTCCGAGATCGAATTGGGAATAATTAAATTTATAAATGCATTGTGCCATCGGTAACTGTTTGGTAGGAGAGGATTTGTTTGGTAGGAATCATTACTATTTAAATATATAATAACTTTCCCTTGTGGCAAATAATGCGTATACTGCCTCTACAGAAATAATACGACTAGTATAAGTAGTAGTATATGTAATTCTTTAGATTATTTATACAAATTAATATACAGATTTATTAATAATAGTTAATACATTAAGATAACGTGTACGTACTCGTATTTAATTATACATTAAGTTAATACCTATCAATTATACTTATTTATTATATTACCCTAATGTTATTTAGTTTTGTAAGATCGTAGAAGAATTGTGTAGACAGTGGAATCTGGGTTTTCAAGACAAACCTATTGGTTTTTTGAACCCAATAACCATTAATGATTTATTATTCTAGAACGCATTTCCATTATAGATGTTAAATAAAGCAAATAAAGAAACTACTCCTTTCGTGGTTACAAAGGTTCTAACACAGATACAGAAGGACATCAAGAACTATTAGAGAAACATTATCCATATACAATTTGACAATAAAAAAGAATTGAGAAGTTTTATGCATTTTATTTATGACTGCAATATGAAAAATCCATGTTTAATGTATTCATACATTTTATAAACCATAGAGTACATAAACATCCTTACTAAATGGTTTTTAAACGCTCAGAGTAATACTTATATTAGGCATACAGGTCCGAATAATAAATACTTATATACTTACTGCATAGGCCGAGTGGACAAGGGCGTAGTCAGGACTTTATCCAGGGTGGGACAAAAGCAAACAATTTTCTTATAATTTAAATAGAGGTAGTGTAATGCAGAAAGTCTGTTACTTAATCTTCCTTACGTCAGGGGGGGGGGGGCTAGTGCTCCAACCTGCCCCACCGTGGTTACACCCATGCGAGTAAATGCTTCCAAACCTAACATATTAAGTTAAATTTGTGACTGAATCTTATACGGCCCTTACTGCGGTGGTTTATCGTATCGGTCACGTCAAAGTCAATCTATATAATCTTTGCACTACAGCATGTCTGTGTGAGGGCTATTCACCTAAACTCCTACTAGCTTGCCTATAGGCAAGCTAGTATAGTTGATTATACATCGGTGTTGATTATACAGTAAGTAAAACTCTGTTATAATACTCTGTAATTTGCATCTATTGTATAACTGTTTGGTGTTTCAAATAAATAAGTATATACATATATATATAATCTAACGTTGACGTAGAAATACTACCTATGTATTAGTCGCCGTAATCGCGGATTATAAAAGCATGCATAAGAGGCATAAAAAAGTCCAGTATTATTTCCCTATGATACATCAATCCAAAGGGTTCCAATTAACGCACATCAAGACACCGCTCTCACGCGACCAACAGCGTAAAATATCGTGAACTACTTGCATTATTTGTATACGTATATTAACTTTTTGCTCCGCGCGAGTTTTGTTCCAACCCTTCGCGTTTTATTCCCACGAATATCTCCTACATTCTTGTTCTTTATTCTAGTAGTAACTTCTTTGTACTCAGTTGCATAGGAGCGTCGACTTTCACGACGGCAAAAAATCGGCCAAGTGGCAACTTTGTCCGTACGTGGAGGGGAAAACGTGACTTTTTGTTATGGAATCGTCTTCGAACGGAATTTAAAAATTTAAAATCAAGACCAGATTCCTAGATTTTAAAAGAAATAATTTATTGTCCATACAATTATACAAAGGGACAAGCGTAACAGAATTGTTTTACAATTAGCAAAGCAAACGCTACAAGTACTTGCTAGGTCAGAAAGTCGAAAGTTCGTGACGCCCCAGGCACTAGGCATGACTGTGTCGCAGGATACGCGGAAAATACACCGAAGCTGACGGTGAGTATGACTGTGAATATGACATTTTAGCCCCTGGGCGGTCATTTAGTTAAAGCTCGTCTCTTTCTTACGTCACAAAGTTACAATCCACAGGTTCTCACTGCAGCTACATCTTATCGATTTCATTATTACAGCAATAGGAACCGTTGTAATGTAATTACAAATATTCCATCTTTTTTTTTTATGTACGAAGGCGGCAGACGAGCATACATTCCATCTGTTGGTAAGTGGATACTGTCGCCCATAGACATCCGGGATACATGCCAACATTAGTCCAAAATGACAAATGTTGGCACGCCCCCGGATGCGCTGCCTACCTTTGGAGATATAGGAATGGATTTGGAGAAAGGGTTGGGATAATGGGGAGGGATAGGATAGGATGGGATGGGAATGGGCTCTGGCACATTTCACTCACTACCGAAACACGTACGTACATTGGGGAAATACGATAAAGTGGGAAATGCAGTACATTTCAAGGTAGTCTTCTGTGAGAGAGGGGTAACGTGGCCAGTCGAGCGCGCCCAGCGGCTGTTGGATTGCAATCCAACAGCTTGCACTCTCCCCCATTGAATATACTTGTATATCTTTTATATATACTCGCGTATTAACTATACCTACATATAATGATATCGTAATAAAGCGGTCTCTACACTCATTTGTTTTTTAAAGTCATTGCAGTGTAAATTACGAAAGATAAGGAGCCTAAACTAACAATTTTTGGATTTTTGGAGCCAAGAGTATGATAAGAGTATGATGGCTGGAAGAGAATGCCTTAAGGCATTAAGGTCGCCTTTTGTACGATAATGTGCAATGAAGTGCATAAATAAATAAATACATAACCTATCTAGACCAAACAACTGGCCCAGTCAGACAAGACTATATATTATACCATCTACGGTTTTGATTGAATTTACCTTTGGGCACACTACAGATTCATTTGTCCTGGGACTTGGGTCCTAATATATGACCAAAACAGATGCAAAGGTGAGCATTGTCACTCTCTTGACCAATCTTCTGTTTCAAGACTAGCAGTATCTTAAATACTATACATCAATGGAATATTCTATTAGCGGCTCTCAAGGTATACATTCTTCAGAAGTCTTCGATATAGTATAGGCGGTAGTAAAGCCTATCAGAGAGCATCCGATCTACCCATCGGATAGACCATTAGTCTCTGTAAATCTCATTCTGCAAAAAAGACATTTGTCGCCTAATGAGTACATAACTTGCAGATAAGGCGCCGAACAGCACTCGCGCGAACGGGATATAACGCAAATGATAATACACGGTTTGACCAAGACTTGTTATTGCTTCATATTATTGTTCATCGGATTTATTGTTATACCCACAGCACAATCAGTGGAAAAATATGTGGTAAATTGGAGAACTATATCGATGCAAACTAACTTTACTCGTTCAAAGACATTTTATCGATTAGTTGATATCGATATTCTTTCCGATCGATTTTCTTAATCATTTTTACAGATCTGATAAATATTTTCCAAGGAAGATTGTTTGAAGGCGGTCTGCCTTAAATAAAAATAAAAATGTGACACAAGTCATCATCGTATCACTGAATTCATGATAATCAAATTTAATGAGCACTAGAAGCACTAGACTAGAGAAATAATTTTTGTTTCGTATTTGTTAACGAAGACCACGTACCGAGAAACCCAATGTGGGACACCCTCTGACCGGTAGACCGGACGATGTCCCTGAAAAGCGAAAGATTGTGAGTGGTGGAGAGCCTTAGGAGAAGCTTATATCCGCCAGGTTGATGACATGCTATTTACTAAGCATTGTGTGTTATTTGATCAATTGACGATGATAAAACTCTATTGTCATAGTAGTCATTGCCCGCGGCTTCGTCCGCTTAGAATCAAACCCGATTTGAAATCGTTTTTGTCTACCTTGTTTACCTTACCTTTTTGTTTTTGTTTCTCTATAAAATAAGATGTATGTATTTTCAAATCAACTACTGAACCGATTTTGATAAAAATTATTATACTATATATGCCGTGTAGTGTTGGCCGCCTTTAGAATAGCGCTACCCCATCCCTTCCTGTAGATGTCGTAAAAGGCGACCATCTCTGAACGAGAGGAATCGCGAACCCACTTGGCCAGCGTGGCATTTCAAGGCCATACATCCCTCATGTACAAGACAATATGCATGAGAAGGTCCGGGAGCAGTGGACGATAAAAAGGTTGGCCACGGTATTAATTATACTAAAACATTCTAGAATAGAATCTTTGCACAAGAAGAAAGTGAATTAGCTGTATCGCCTAGCAGACATCCTTTTTTATATATATGTAAGAGATGCACTTTGCACAAACTTTGTTGATGTGATTGAATTGACATTGCGACGCGACGGTTATCAATGCTGTCTTTTATAGTAAGAAGGCGGCAGACAAGCATACAGTCCACCTGGTGATGAGTGGATACTGTCGCCCATAAACATCCACGGTGCATGCCAACTTCAGTCCACAATAACAAACGCCGGTACGCCTTCAAATGCGCTGCCTACCTTTTGAGATGTGGGAATTGATTTGGAGAAAAGGTTGGGAAAATGGGGAGCAATAGGATGGGATGGGAATGGGCTCTGACATATCTCACTCACTACATGTTCGAAGGATCAAAAAATATTGTTTTAGGTAAAGTATTGTACTTTAACTGGCGTTATTATAATTATTGGCTGATTTAAAGTCAACATTACATTAAAACGCGACTAGCCAATTGCATTCAGTTTCATATGAACAATTAATACCAATCTGGACAATATAAATCTTAATTTTCTTAGAGAAATTTCAATCAATGTTCATCCAGCAATACTCGAATAACAAGCTACCAAATGGATAGACTACCTAGTGTAGAAAAATAACCATACAAATACATGCAACTAACTAAAATATATATGGAGACAGAGAACATTCTCATGGTTGTAAATTATAAGCTTTCCACTGGAAACTTAATAGCTCAGATCGTTTAAGTAGGTACGTAATATAAGCGACACAACAACAGATAGAAACATATAGAGAGAATACAAAATACTTGTACCTAGCCGGAGAGTCGCTGAGCTATACCTATGTACGAGTATATGTGTTATATGTTATCGCGACAGTTCAAGTTTTTACGTAACGCCCGCGATGACTGCGCGGCGCGGCGGCGGGTGGCGAGAGGCTATGAGAAGAAACATACAACATGATTTTGCAGTCATACCCGCCGGGTGACCTCTCAAAATTCTGGACTAAACAACTGTACAAAAAACAACCCAGAAAACACAGTGAATCCGAATTACGTAGTAAAATAATACGTGGTAAAATAGTATATCCGAATCCAGAAGTATTCGTGATTCCCGCATATGAAGGAATCGAATAGCTTCATCAATATAAGTTTCTAAGTTTCTAAAAGTAAATGCTCACAAGAAGCGGAAATTCGTGTTCAAAAGTTGAAACCGCGAAACGGAAATGATTTGGTTTCCTCGTGTCTTCAAATCTAAACATATACCGGCTGAGATAGTACTCGTCTCAGATTAGAAGAACAATCTAATCTGGGCTAATTGCTCCGGGCGCGATTTTAAAAACCATAGTACATATTAAATTATGGCTCGCTTTTAGGCCCCGGGGAGTAGTGGCAAGCCGCGTGCAGTAGTAGTGTCACTGGTACCAGTCATTAGTCACTACCTTCACACCGTTCACTTCTTGGAGCTAGCAAATGCTGCGTGCGCGATTACAAAACATTTCGTATGTTTCCCCGCTAAATAATGGCCGCGAGACGGCCGGATGGCGCACGCCACGGGCTCACATTTACGCGCCAGTCACCGATCGCCGCCTCCATGCCGCCGTTCGTGACACACAGAATACTGATAAAACGAGTAAGATAACTGCATACAGCATTTGACGCAAACAGACCCAGAATTTACAGGCGACGGAGAATTCTAGGAGCAACACAAGTGTGACATTGAAGCGGAAAGTTGTTGCTTTACATTAACTTTCGCACCTTATCATGAAAACCTCGCCACCACACACAATCTTTCACTCTTCTCGTCCAGTCACTCTCGGTGTTTTTCAAGTGGCGTGTTTTAAAGCAGCAGTGTTGTGGTTTGTCCGTAGATAATGCAGAGTTGGAGACCATTTCCGGCATCGCAATGCACATCCGAGCTCTCATTGGGTCTCTAATTGTGGCTCTTTTTTCTATTATTTCTTTAGATAGATAGATAAATTCTTTATTGTACCAAAATGTGTGTACAAAGGCGAACTTAATGCTATATACCATTTTCTTTCAGTTAACCTTACTTATTTATTACAAAAATAACAAACTTAAACTCTATTTACACTTTAAAATCAATGCCCAAAGCATTTGTCTACTGACTGGTAAATTTTGACTTTTAAATGTGCGAATAAATCTCTTATGTGACAATTATTTCGTTCTAACTTTGTTTTGTGTAGAAATAAAGTGATGTCTATGTGTTTAATCAATTAAAGGCTTAAAGCATGAAGCCAAACATATTCCGGCGTCTTATTGAACTTATGTTGATGTACTGGTAGTATTATTTTTATTGTGGCAGCACACAGATACACGTGCTACAACGTGGGTACAACTTGAAGGGGCACGGCCGCGAAATTACAACCATCAATCGTCGCCCGAGAGCCGCGCCATGTGACATCACGCTCCGAGCGGACGATTTAAAACACGGCATGAATTTTAAACCCAAAAACTATTTACGAGCAGACAATGTTGGGGTTTTTTTCTCATGGGATACAATACAGTAGCAGCAGTGGCGGCGCTATAGGGGCGCGAGGTACAATCGCCCACGGCGAGAATTTTGCAGGGGCACTGAATTTTTCGATGACCGGAAAATCAAAACAAAAATATAAGAAGCTACAAAAACATTCCACGTCCACGTCTTGATAATGCTAAAGGAAAGATTCAAAGCGTCAAAATGCTTCTAGAAAGATCAAAACTAAATCACTAGATTTTACGTTTTATTTTTTTCACAGAAATTTCGTGTCCATAAAAGGGGGCGCCAAGACAATCTTGCCCGGAGCGTCAATCGTCATTAACGCTGGCACTGGACAGCAACACAGAGAACAAAATTTAGATAGATAGATAAGAAGTTTATTCAGTTTACAGTTACTAGACACTACAGATAAAAAGGGAGAAACAAACATATATATTTAGACACATTACAGCAGATATATTTTAAGAAAGTGAAAAAAATGGATGTTTCTGTAGCGTAGACTGCTGTCCGTGTGTCCTATGATTGCAGCTCGTCCAGCTCGGCTTTGTACCTGCTATGAGACAGAGCGCCGTTTTTCAGCTGGAACCCATGGTGATATTGGGGCGCGAAAGACTTATTTTTAATGATATATAATTATAGTCATATTGAAATAACTAATAATAAGTCTTATTATATACATATACACATCCCCGCCGAAAGTAATACACATCAACTATGGTCGGCTGGCTCAGTTTTGTAGAGCGTCGTCTCTACAAAACCAAAGCTAGTCTCTTTCTAAAGGCCGATGTGTATTACTTATGGCCGAGAAGTGTACATATATTTACACGCATACTAAAAAAATATCTACATACGTAACATTTAATCATCTCAATAGTGAGAAGTCATTGCACCTAATTGTATTGATCATAATCGGCATTCCAGACCGACATTCTCGCGACTGAAT
Organism: Sesia bembeciformis; assembly: GCA_943735995.1. NCBI lineage: Eukaryota > Metazoa > Arthropoda > Insecta > Lepidoptera > Sesiidae > Sesia > Sesia bembeciformis. The sequence goes on from OX031042.1 coordinate 3,721,759, forward strand.
GCTGAACTGCAAATTAGAGTTGTCATCGGTAAACCAGCCAGTAGGTACAGGTCGACCGCTATCTCCATAAAAATTAACATTCCTCATTTAGTCACAGCAAAAAACTATTTTGTCGATACATTTTGCCGTAAGGTTCCATTTTTTGTTAAGTTACCAGGACAATGCAACGGATCAGCATTGTTTCCGCATACTCGCGCGTCTTGCGTGGTAATGTGTGTAAAAATGTATAAGATTACGGAACACGCACACCAGTGCATTCGGGTCGTTAGCCAGACATCCCCAGAGATCCCCGTGGCGTTGTATCGCAATGCAAAATACACGGCATCTGTGTGTTATTCGTGTTTTTATGAAGTTACCTTACTTGTTATATTTGTATTCTCGTATAACCCATCGGCTCATTATGCCTCTACCTGCGTGCGCCGCGCCTAATTGCGGACCGCGACTATTGTTACGCGTCGGGTTTTTTCCGCGACGGTCTGCCAGCTTTACGTCGACTGGCCCTTTTGACGATACGTGGTAATTATGACGCACTCACAAAATGACAGGCGAGAGCAGTCGCCAAAATTAATTTTAGAGATGGGTGGATTCAACTCGGTCAGAGAGATGGAATAGATATTACGGAGTTAATATATAATAAATTATTGAATTTTATATACTTCAGTGATTCTCGCAATTGAATTGAATCGGTTAAAGTGGTCAAATTAACAGAAATCAATGCTCTAATATTTAATTTTATTTATAATATTCTGGACATTCTTGTCGCTTTTATAATTATATTTCAATTTGATATTCCTCATTTATTAATTTTTGTCTGTAATCTTAAACTCATTTTTCTCTTCTCTAGATTTAATTTCCATAACCGTTATATACCGTTATTCCATAACCGTGACCGTTATAAACAGTCCTAAAAATATATAATAAATAAAACCTTTTTTTAAATATTATATGTTATGTTTGTTATGTTATTAGTTTTTTTCCAATTCTATTCTAATCTTCAAGGTTCAATTTGATTCAGCAATCGCTGACTCATCCAAGGAATAAAGGTTAATAATGATCATAAAATATATAAATAATCCAATGAATACCATATATGGATTGCTTCATACCTAATGAATCTGACTCCAACTCGTAAGCCAGGAGCTATCCACAAGATGAAATATACCACGAGTCGAGACGAGAACGTCTTATGCGGTTCACGATTCTACACACTACCTTGAAGATTAGAGATCACTCACATCCGCTCAGCATGAAATCTATTATATGTTTTGTTAGTATCAGACATGGTCGTCCAATTGTTTATTCCGATGCCCACCACATACTTAGTAAACAGTTTGATGAAACGTCATTAAAAACTAATTGTGGTAGAGAGTTTTGAAAAACGTTTTGACTCATACCAAGGCAAGCACAAACTCTTTAAGTTCGACATTACACTGCAGATTAATTATATTATTACCTATAGGTGGTTTTTAGAACAGATAAAAAAAAGTAAACTAGTGAAAATAAGGTTCATAAATGTACATTGAGTAAGTACCTAAAATTTTATCCAATGTAACCTCAGTAATACAGAATTTTATCCAACTTAATCTCAGTAATACAGAATTTTATCCAACTTAACCTCAGTAATACAGAATTTTATCCAATTTAACCTCAGTAATACAGAATTAAAGAATTTTTCTTTGAATCAGTCAACAAATAAACCGACAAACAAAACATTGTTTTTGTAAAAGAAAGGAACGTAGAAAGAGGGTCCGCGTAACGTTCCCCATTTCGCTTCGGACGCGTATTACCATTGTCGCCTTTCCCGGAAAAGATGGCCGTGCGCGATTGCCGCGGTGCATGCCGTTCGACCGTCGTAAATTATTATCTCCTGCGTAAAAACTAATTGAAAGGGACGCGGACAGCAACGCTATTGTTATTACTCCATGGTTCCTTAATGACTAGTTTGAGTTTTGAACCGTTTGTGAGAAAGTGACTGATGGGCGGTTCGGGGAATTAAAGTGCGGTATTACCGTGGGTCTTATCGTCAATGCGCATTATCTGTTTAACATAAACAACCAGCGCAGGTTTATAATAATTGTTTTAGAATTCCATAGTTATTTCGAAAAAGGGGATTATAAAAGCACGGATTTTGGGGAGTGCTGAAAAAGATAATGTAAAAATGTATATTTTCTAAGTTTCGTTAAATTATAAACATCAGCTCAAGCTAACTATTATATCACCTAAACTCTATTTAACATTTTATATAACTTTTACAACAATAACGTTATACATTGTAATTTATAATAAATGTATTCAATTTTTTAGATTTCACATATATGTATCTTCAAATGGGTTATCAGCGTATTGTAAATTTGCCCAATTTTTAAAAGCATATTCGCATATTCGCATACATTGATAGCATATTCGCCACAAGTTTAGTTACTAATTAGTTACTAATTACTACCAATACTCGCGAATATGAAAAAGCCATCGTGTAATGAGACGAGAGAGACATCAGTCGTTTCGTTTATCCACGAACGTATGAAAACGTAATGAAAAATTTAAAAAACGTTATTTACATGATTAATACTTTATGAAAATGGCAATATAGTTCAGAATTGTTATGTCGCATGTCACTAGTTATCGCTGATTTCTTATTCTTTTATAGAAAAAGTCGGCAAACGAGCATACAGTCCACCTGATGGTAAGTAGTGGAGTGGATACTGTAGCCCATGGACATCCGCGATACACGCCAACTTCAGTGTTCTTGAACGAATTTTGAATGTTGAAGGATATATAGACGAATTTGGTATATATTACGTAATGACATTAGGTTCACAACAAACTTTTTGAAACATTAGTAAAAAATATTTTTTTTTTATTTTAAAGAAAAAATTTTTCTTTAATTAAATAACTTGCCGAGCTTGTGAATGAATAATTAAATAACTTGCCGAGCTTGTGAATGAATAATTTTCCCTCTTTTAAAATCAGGTGGCACCACCTGAATATATGCTATATATTCAGGTGTAAATCATTTTGTAATTTATGTTATAACTGCTCTATATAAATACATATTCGTAATTGAACGCGACATGCTCGTATTCCGTCTCAAAGTCAACTAACTACGATTCGTGTAATTACGAAAAAGGGAATAAGAAACGAAAGTAGACGACGATGTACGATAGCTTTTTCATGTTCTCGAGTACTGTATAAATCTACCTTATACAATTAGCAGAAAAAATGTATTAAAACTGTATTGTAGATTCTTTTGTTTCGCATATTACTTTTCAAGCTTAGGGACTTATAAAAAACTGACTTGTGATAAATTTACCTACTTATAGTTTAATATAATTGTGGTGAATAAACGGGAACCCCTTTCTTGTTCTGAACTTGCTTAAACATTTCCTTGTTTGAAATAACATTCGATATTTATTACTATTACCAGTCTTTGTCTCCACTACTGGATATAGGCCTCTCCCAAGCTACGCCACCATACTCGGGCTTTCATTCTCCTCATTTAACCACTACTGGCGACATTCTTTAAGCGTCCCAAGATATGGATTAAATGTAACAACAGAACGCCCTCCGACCAGATGGACCGATCAACTTGAAGAAGTTCGCCGGTTGTGATGGTGACTGGATGAGAAAATTAGAAAATCGTGTGTTGTGGTGAGCCTTGCGAGAGCGCTTAGATATCCAGCAGTGGAGAGATAGATATAGGATGACGACAAGGTGGATAATGTCAAGAGTAAGGACAAGGACGCCGATTAAGACCCAGAAGAAAAACGCGAAATGACCTAAATGCTTTTCGTTAAAGATGACCTGGAGGACTTGGAAAGGAACGAGGGAAGCTCAGATAAACTGTTAAAAAGGTACATAAATAAAATCATACGGATACAAGACTGCGCGGACGTGTCGAGTTGATCGCGGTTATGCGGAGCCGCCAACACGCACGGAGGTCACTCACATCTTGCGCATCCGTTTTCATTTGTCTTCCCGTAAATTTATAATTGAAAGGCTACAACTATTCTGGTGTGGTGTTTGGTGTGTAGCTTTGGAGTAACACCACCCCATCTGCTGGTCGGGGTGTTGTAGAAGACCACAAAGGGATAACAAAGCCGCTATCAGAAGCCACGAGACTACAAACTAACTAAAAACTAAAAACTCCTCTAACCGACAGCTCGCTTGGCCAGTGTGGCGCTTTATGGTCATACATCTGTCATGCATATGAAAATGTGCATAAGGAGACCCATGTCCAGCAGTGGACGAAAAAGGATTGGTTTCTGTTACGACTATTCAGTACAATTTAATGACAAAATTATTTTGGTATCGTTTACAAGATACATAATTGCAAAAGAAATAAAACTCGAAAAAGCCGTTCAAACGAAACTTTAAGTCGCCTACGCTCGAGGTGGCGCGACCGAGTCCCGTTGTTTTATTCAGATTAGTTTTTATACTAGATACCTATTTAGGTACGTATTTCTGATGTATTTTTAAGTACTATACCTACGTTATTTTACCCCCCTTTGTTAGTTTTATTTATAATAAAATTGTATAATAACAAAGCCGTCTCTACATCTAATGCTTTTTGAAAAAAAGTTATTACAATGCGCACGAGTGATATAGAGCCCAAAACAACATTTTATCGATTTTTTGTTTGTCTGCCTGATCGCGCATCACGCAAGTCACTAGACGAATTGTAATAAAACTTTGCATAGTTATAAACTTGCATAGTTTGCATATTAACTTAAGTGCCGCGTTAATATTTGGGGTATTTTGATCTTGATCAATTGTAAAGTTCCCACTGGAATCAAGTTAGCCCATACATATTCTAACGTCTACGCGTACAAAGTCGCGGGCACTGCTAGTTATTCAATTAATTAATATGACCATTGAAATGTTTCATTTCAAACAGACAACAAAAGCTTTCAGTAAAAACCATTCGTTCCTTACTTGTGTCGTTATGGACATCGCGTGTAATTAGTCGTCGCCGTCGGACATCAATTTACGTAAAACAGTCTGCCGTAAACGCACTGAGAGACAAAACAAAAGCTCATAAAACGATTTAATTAGTAGAAACGATCCTCGCGAACGTACGGGGAAAAGCAACAGGTCTCTCGTTAATAACACCACAAAAGATGTAGGCGCAGTGAATGCGAAACGGTCAGCGGGTTCTTCGACACCTTTTTAAGACCATTTAAGGTCTTGTTCAGTAGTGAGATGATGCTAAAATAAATATCGCGGCATCAAAACTAAATTGACCACGCTGCTACAACTACGTAGTAATTTACGCGGTGCTAATTAATTATATAATATAAATTACAGAGAAACTCATCTTAAATTCAAGATGTTGACAGTAATTTGTGTAAGTAAGTATATCGTTTATTTGTGAACTGGGCGACAATATCATATAAGCTGTACCTGTCAGATAGCTGTATGTATTTGTTGACTGTGTCCAGTTATTACCATGTCTAAATTACTTCTATGACATTGACAGCCATACTTTTATGAGAATGAAAAATAAAGTATGGGATTACGACTGCGAATCTGCAAGATAACTGCAAGGTAAGCTGAGCGTCTGGAATGCTCTCTTTATGTTGCAAATGTACATAGGTGACGGTAACTTATTATCAAATGGGCTATATGCCTATCTATACTGTTAATACGAATAAAAAAAGATCGAAAATAGACATATTTTGTTGCCGCTGTCTACTCCGCACACACTACGGCCATACCCAAACGTTTGTAAAGGTGTGTTTGTACCTAAATGTTTGTAACGTTTGTTTATTTGTTTGTGCCGAGCTTGTTTTAATATGCAAATCGCTAATATCCCTAAATAAACGCATGTACCATGATATTTCCCGTGTTGTGCACGCATTACATAATTTGTGAATACAGTTGCACCGCGATGCATGCGATATTATTTTTCATACCGCACATCTGATACAATGAAGATTGCAACCAATTGCACTTAACAAATAGAAGATTCACTTGAAATAATAATAATGTACTGCATTTCCCACTTTATCCTATTTTGCCAATGTACCTACGTACGTGTTTCGGTAGTATTTTAGTAGTTTCCCATCCCATCCTATCCTATTCCTCCCCATTTTCTCAACCGATTCTCCATATCCATTCCTATATCTCCAAAGGTAGACAGCGTATCCTGGGGCCCGCCATCGTTGCTCATTCTGGACTGATGTTGGCATGTACTGCGGATGTCCATGGACGACAGACAGTATCCACTTACCAGCATTCAAAACTACATTCAAAAAGATACAAATAAGAAATAATTAAAGTACTACCAACCGTAACCATAGCCAGCCAGTCCTTTCTTTGGTCCACTGCTAAACATGGGCTTCCTCATGCACATTATCTAGGAGAAATAATTAATTGAGCAGCAGAAAAAACCTGAACTGGCAGCAAATCGGTGCGACGTTGCGTGTTCTACTGCCTGTATAACGGCGAATGTTCTGAAGAATTGTTCAATTTGATGCCAACTTCGGGTTTTTACCATCGCACCTCCCGTCATCGTCGTGTGGTTAATCCACACTTCCATAACAAAGAGTCGTTGCGCACAGTGCGGTCGTCACGACACTGTATACCGCGAAACCGAAAGTTGTGGAATGAACTGCCTGCTGAGGTTTTCCCGCTATACTACGACGTGTGTTTCTTCAAGAAAGCTGTTAATAGGATTTACAAGTCCGGTGGTGCGCTCGCATACCCCCTGGTGTTGCAAGTGTCCATGGACGGCTGTAGCCACTTGACAACACGTGGACTGATTGCCTGTCTGCCACCTTCACCATAAAAAATAATAGGACAATAAAGAAACAGGTGTCCGTCGACATGTATTACAATTCTTATTAATTTAAAGTTATTTACTTTAGTTATTAAAAAAATAGTTTGTTTTGTTGATCGTGATTTAGTATTTAGTATTTAGTATTTATTTTGTTGCCCGTTCAATTACAAGCCATTGCCGATGTGTGGGCATATGACCTGACCACTGTCATTTCAAATTGCATCATTTATTAATTTATTAACTTATTGTACACACATAACATGAAATGAATAAAAAGAAAAGATGTGCAAAAGGCAAGCTTATCTGCTACGTGATTTCATCCAGCAGATCTGGCAAACGTTTTTCCTTCTGGATTTTATTGATTGAAGACAAACTGCGATCAACGAGCGATTACAAATACTAATAGAACAATTACAAATAATGTATCTCTAAATAAGCTTCTTACGATTTCCACGTGACTCATGTTGACTATTAATTGTTATTATTAATCTACAACCGTTAAATTGTACTGGTCTGTAGCTCCCACGTGCATCCAAGACCCAGTTGTTTTTTATCTCCAAAGTCGGTTTCAAATGAATACTTTTACTTCACTACTCAAATGACCCTTCCTTGTCCTACGACTATTGTTTATTAGAAGGAAATGAAAAAAACGCCACCGGCAAGTCGAAATATTCTTAGAGAACGCTTTCTTTTGTGCTCCGTCCACAATGGGTGCAATAACGACTCAATGTGATACTTTTGTATTAGAGTTACTTGTACATTTCTAAGACAGTACTACAATTTGAATTTTTATAAGAGATCATATTTCGTCACGCGCTTTTTGTCACGTTACCCACTGGTCTATTTGGCCCAATAAGCATTTAATTTTGCATTATTATCATCGGCGTGAAACAAAAGACGGGATACTTCCCGGGAGACCATTGCCAAAGTAAAGTTTTCTACAGAGATGAAAATTTTCTAGCTTTGTTTTTGAAAATATTAATTAATTATTTAATAATAATTATAATTCAAAATTATGTTAAGAAGGGAAAAGAAAACTTCCTTGTTTCCTTCTCACAATATTATTATTATTCCCTCATAAAAACCTCATTAGGTATATGTTAACACGAGAGTTACTCGTAACGTCAGGACATACCGAGTTCTTGCAGTGACTTCTATATAGGAGTAAATATAATCACTAATGATAAGCATATGTTAGGCCTTATGTAAACATTTATTTCGTTAGTTCGTTATAAAGAATTATCACTAGAACAGTAAAGCCAGTTTTCTGGCTCGTCAAGAAGACTGGTTTGGTCGGTGCGCGGCGCGGCCTTAAAAAGAGGCACACATGATTTATTCCACAAGTCCGGTGACTCTTGAAAGGCCACTAGGGCCACAAGAATTTAATCAAACCGAAAAAAAAAAAAACAGTTATTCCGCCCGTGTGAGTGACAGCGCAGTTATGGCACGGGCGCCATTACTTCACTCTGTAATCTATGACATTACTGTATCTGTCACTTGTCAGAATTTGGAGTCCAGAGGCGAGGTGTAGATGATGATGGTAAAGAATACCTAAGTAAATAAGTTTATTAATACAATAGTTACTGTATTTATTTATTATTCCTCCGCAATCAGTAAACTGTAACTGTGGCTAAATTTAAAATGAATAACTACTTCTTAAAATAAACTGCATAATATACTAAATTATCGCGTTTGAGATAGATTTATCTATATATTATATATATATATATATATATATATATATATATATATATCAACGAAGACTAGTATCTGGTGATTAGTAATGTAAGTACCAGTCTTAAGTACAACTAGTTAACATAAATTAGGGTATCAGTTCTGGTGGTAGAAGAACCTAATCAAATTCCTGCAGTTAGCGCACAGTAATTAACTCTATAGTTATCAATAAAGAACCATATAGCGCATTAGTTAGTTTTAAAAACCTGGTCGGCATACTCAATCTCTCTCCCACTACTTGTTTCTCAACTTGGTTACTCAATTTGTTTTGTACCTCATTATGTATGTATGTATGTATGTATTGTATAAAATAATTTATTTCAGTTATATATTGGCATTATATAAAAATTGCACCGTATACCTTTATTTGATATTGTTATATATTATCCTTTTACTACCGAAAGCCAGCCTGGAATAGATCGCTTTGGCGATAAGGCCGCCTGTTATACTTTTCGTGTTATTTAAATTACTTAATATTTTATTTGTGTTTTGCAATATATGTTGATGTACAATAAAGAGTTTATATATCTATCTAAAGAACACATATAATAGGAGTATGAACAGGTGTAATCTATATATAGAATACATGGAATACAAAATGCTCACCTGAACCACACTTCACTGTCCACTTCATCAAAGTCCATTGGATTGTCTAATGAAAAAGCCTCCGACAATTTTAGGTCCACAAGTGGATAGCGAATGCGCCAATTTTTCGGCGTCAAACCATTGATGGATCGCTCAGTTTCTAGATGAAGATGAGAGAGATATTCTATGAATTATTTATTTCGGTTGCTGAAGAATTCATCTCTCACGTGTTGTTCTGTCAGGTTTGCTGGTAGAAATCTCATAGCCACTTTCGCAAGTCTTCTTTTTTCTATAATAAGTTTTACTAACGCTAATAAGAATTAAGATTTGAACATTCAATGTGATACATAGTAAGACGTTATGTAACGCGCATAGATACAAAAGTACCTACTATCGTACGCACTTTTTACCCGAGAACGCGTCATCGCGTTGTTATGACGCGTACATTTCTTGTAGGTACATGCTTGAGCCGTTCATGGTATTTCATGGAATAGGACAACCGTCATTATCGGCCCAAACTACGAGTAATTAACTTTCGGAATTCTTTAGATAATGAACTTGGAGCCCAACGCACATTGAAGACTTAATCTATCGACACATTACATTTTATTTATTTATTTATTTCTAATACATGGAAAACCAGCGGCTTAAAACAAATCCTATAGTTGCTATTTCATGAATGTCTAAAAGCTATTTATAGGTTTTCACATATAGTACCTATCAGTTATATAGTATAGTATAAGTATATGTATGCTAGTAGGTAATTCAGCTAGTAGTAGTATTATAAATAGTAGGAAGTAGTAATAAAGGGTGTTTTTTTAGAGGTATAGAACTTTAAGTTGGCAACACTGTTTTAACTGGCGGCAATTTTGTCAGCTGTCAAGTGATTTATGTTTAGTTTGGTTTGGCATTTCAACATGAATAGACTGACGCCTGAACTGACGGACTATTTAAGTATATTAAAAAGAAATACGATATATACTATGTTCCTTCTTGTCTCAAGAGGCACCAGGCGTTGCTGTTTGAATAAAGTACGGTATGAAGCACGTCGATAACAATGGTCTGCACCACTAACTGTCCGTACGCGTAAATGGTGCTGGCTGTTTAGTCCGTGTATACCGCGACCAACGTTTTATTTCTCATCCACATCTGGATATGGGCCATGCTTATTGGTTTGTGTATGACCTTAAAACGCCACGCTAGTAAGCGCTTTTAGAGGTGGTGTAGTTCCTCAGGATTTTGTGATAGCAGCTTTATCACCCCTTAGAGTCGTCTTTTACCAACGGGAAAAGATGTGAGATGCTTGGTGGTGTGGAAGAGACACCACACGGCCAGTGCATATATCCATTGCATTATCTACAAGCGTTTGCTGATCTAGCTCCATTTTGTGGTCGAAATACACGATATGCCTACTGAAGTCTATTGCTAATATCAAGTATATCAATTCGTCGTCATTTTATATAGATAGATGAATTACAGATCTCATCTATTATAGATATTGTCGATTAACTGGTTAAACGACAAAAAGAGAATTGAATTTTTTACAATGTATAATAAAAAGTTATCCGATTTCCAAAAAAAGGAAGTTAATGATACAAGGCCTCGTTACTCTGGGTGACGAATAGGTTCCAGATCTTGATGCAGACTGTTGTGCAGTGTGTGGTCTTACATGGCGTGTAAAAGCAGTAGGTAATCGAGGACATCGGTTGTGTTGAGTTTATCTGTCATCATGCCTACAAACGATGCCGCGTCAAGAAACCGCTGACCTATTTCTTAGACCACTTGTGTGTTGAGTTGAGACGCACTCACGTACTGTCGCTAATATGTCGAAACGAAGCCAAGAAAATCGCATTAAATGAATGCTGATGATTATAAAACACAGTAATTTTAGGGATGATTTATTCACATTATATTGACATGATAATCTTTAAAACTTCCTGATCTATTTCAGAATCGTTCAATTTAATTAAAAATCCTAATCTGCCGCACACCGTCACCAGCACCTACTTAAAACTTAAACCAGCTAAAACGTGACTCTGGGCAAGAGTCTACACTTTTAGGGATGTTGTTATTCCTCAAGACTTGTGGTAGAGCCTTTGTTATCCCTCAATCGCCTTTTACGACTCCAGCGGGAAGAGATCGGGTGGTGGTATTGTATAGCCGGCCGACACCACACGGCCCCAATACAAGAGCATCCTAATACATATACTGAAATCCTCTAATACAAAAACGAATATGCCTTTTCCCCATAGCCATCCTAGATGTAGTGTAGTGGTTGAAATTGGATTTAAAGGTTTTCAAAATGGTTGCAGTGAGCCTCGTTAACCAAATAACTACACTCCCAACCTTTCCTACCAGTAAGCATACTGTATTAGACCTTAATTATGCATGCATGCTCTCCGGCTAGGTAGACCGTTGACTTAGTTGACTGTAGTGAGTGAATGAGAAAAGCAGAAGACCGATAACGATGGCGAGCTTTGAGAGAGGCCTACACAGGCTGACAGGCTTTAATTTTCCAAGGCACAGACGGAGCACAAAACCGTGTAGACAGCATGAATCTAAAGGATACCATAATATATCGCCCTAAAGTATGTACATACGTAAAGTACGTAGGTTACGTAGATACATGTTCGTCGATGAGTTTTTGTGCGAGGTCACAGGGCGCGTTATCTGCGCGTCTGACGGGCGAGCGGCCTCGGCGCGCGTGTGGCGACCCTGTTGCACCGCGAATGTCACGATAACAATTACTCAGAAAACACAACACGAACCGCCTCATTACTTTATTTATTTAATGATTTTAAACGATGAAGCTGTATTGTATTTTCACCACGTTGTAAATTTACCGTGTTTTCAAAATGTAATATTGATTTTACGCGTATATACGCCACAAGTTTAATTGCTTGATGTACATATAATTGTGTTTAATTTGTGTTGTATTTATTGTATCTTTTTGATTTACCTACAATAACAGTATTATTGTATAGGGCATTTAATATGTATTATTAATATAACATTCGAGATTTATTTCTTGATTCTTTGTTATACAATGTACTTATATACGTACTTAAATATATTACATATTTGTTTCTAGTAAGTAATTATAATATGTACACCATTTAACTATTATTCTTGTATTCGCATACATATCCCGCCCAAAGGTTGGCTCGAAGGGATCGCTTTAGCGATTAGGCCTACATTTTGTATTCCTATTTAATTGTTTTGTAACACTTTCACTGGTGTGCAATAAAGTACTTAGGTACTTACTTATTAATATTTTTGTACCAACGTAATTAAATACCGATAAATGTAACTTGTACTAGCAGCAGGTATGGCAGAGAAATGGTTTTATAACAACCTTCGAACTTCCTTCCTTCGAACAATAATGATTTTAGAGCTTAGTAACATAAAAAAAAGTACCTGTGAACAATTAACACAGAAAAACTGGGCTGTTGATGAAATGAAATCCAATAATAAACTCGTTAATTAAATCCAAAGAAATTGTGTAATTGCTGCCGTATCAATTATCGTATCCGTATCGTTTGAATCACAAGCTACAGGCAACTTAATGTCAACACTTAGATAATGATGGTAGGTATGTATTATGCAAGTTGGGCTCTTTTTATCAACATCGACTCTACTGGCGACTGACGAAACGCACTACGTGGTGGCGGCGGGTATAAACCGTTGCTCGACTGACTACTGTGTTCATAGACATTAGTTAGTGGCGACCAAAAATTTTATGGCAAATTCAAATGAGGATGACAATAATTATAGTAGTTTGTTATTTAATAATAAAACTATACCAGCGGATTAAATGTTAACTTGGAATTCCGGGTGTTGTGAAATGGCATTATTTACCTACGATAAGTAGCAAGGAGTCCTAATCGAATCAATCTCAACTGTGCTGCGATTACTTTAAAACTGCATTTTTCTTTTGCATGTGATATATGAGTTAGAACAAACTACGCACACATAAGTACAGCGTCTAAAAATTCAAGTCGCGGCGTCAGAGTGCAGCCGGTCTCGCGCCATCGGGCTAATGAGTGAACGGGCGAGAGCGGGGGGGGGGGGCAGCGAGGCGGGGTGGGGGGAGGGGTCGACGGGCGAGGTAATGGCGCGCGGCGTCGGATGTCGCCGGGGGGTGCCGCGCCGCGTCGCCGATAACAAAATCACTTACGGATGTGTGTGTCTTTGTTATTTGGATGAGGCATGGTAATAATCCCACTTTCTTTCCTTAAACAGGTATTTCATATAAGTATCAAAAAGGAGAAGTCTTGAACGGTGTCCTGCTTTTAACGAAATCTTTTAATGTTTACTGTTTTTAAGTTAATTCATTCTTGTAATTTGCATAAGAGCACACTAGATCTAATACAAGTATAGAAAGGTCTAAAACCGCATATGTACGAGTATTTATCGCAGACAAACATACATATATTAGGAACGAATATAAAGCTTACGGGAGATAGTTAAGCAATTATAGGTGCATTTTAACATAAGAACTCTCAACTTTAGAATTTTATTATTACATGCTTTGACTGTAAGTCTTAGATGAGCCACTAAATAAACTCGAAATACATTTGAATACGACACGACCAAAATTTTTATGTACTTTTCCGTCTATAAATTTCAATCATAAATCGTATTAATTGTCTCTCACAAAAACTAATATCTTCGAACATCGATAATCTTCCTTAATTTTTAAATTACTCTGTCCAATCTTTAATTAAATTGGTTCTGCTCAGTGTTCACAAAAATCCCACGTGCACACCACATATAATTTACAAAGGAAAGGAATGCATAATAAGTCATCTGCCGCGTCGGGCTTGCTTCGTGCATTCCGCGAATCACCAATGCCCGAAATACAGTGCAGGGCTCGGCGCGCGGCGTCGTAAATCGCGCGGCGGCACGTCTAGGGTCTTTGTGTGGCCTCGACTTGTTGAAAACAAGTCTATGTAGCTAGAATATCACTAGGTACCGGCTAGACAGTCAAATTGCAATTTTTTACGCATTTATAAAAACTGTGTTAATGGAAAATGTGAAAGACTGCTAATTAAGTTTAGTCTCTATAATATATTTTAACAGAATAAAAAATAAAGTAAAGTTTGTCTAGGTCTAAAGATGCTATCAGTCACCAACACTAAAGACAATTTAAATATGTATGTATCACGACAAGTACAACAGGCGGCCTTATCGCCAAAGCGATCTCTTCACTTCTTGGGTGGTAAGGAGAAAACAGATAACAGTATCAAATAAAGGTAGATGGTGCAATTTTACATAATTTCAACATAATATAAGTAACAGAAATAAACTATTTTATACATATACACTACACAACCGTTAAAACATAAAGTGTCGCTAATGATTGTATTTGAAGTTTAGTCATTATACGACTAATGCCCTCCTGATTCGGATATTCTGTTCTATAGTTTAAGGCTGTGTGGCCTCCTGAAGACGAAAATGGCGATGATACTACGCAGCTAAGGCTTATTAAATATAAGTGTAACCTTAGGCAAGAAGCAAGTATTTCTTGATTTGGGAGTGTAACATGAGCGTGGAACTCTTATTTCGTTTACCTATAGGTATATTTTGAATCGGTAAATAAAGTAAGTAGTAGGTAATGAAGTTTGCAATGTAGGCGCGTACCCGCAAGTCATGGGCGGCGGTGACCACTTACCATCATGCGGCCCACCCGCTCGTCTACCATCTATTCTATAAAAAAAGCAAGCGTAATCTGTCGGCAGGTCATTTTATCAAGGAAGTTTTAAACTTCTACTTTTGGATTATAATTCGGACTACTCAATTACGTGAAATCGTTCATTGTTTGAAAGAATATCATAAATATGATGTTAACCTTTAACAATTTTTAAAACGCTGGAATTCTCACAAATTCCTTTTCATGAATATCTATAAAGCTGCTACCCGTGAAAACTCCATATGAATACAAACTTTTTGGAAAAATCTAAATACAGTGTTCCTCTCCATATTAAACTAACACCTTCAGGGGATTGCTTAGTTAATTTCCATTACTGTGTAATGCTAATAAATGAATGACTAGACTATCCGATAAATGAATGAATAGACTGATTTCTTGTTGCCTTTGTCAGTTTTTTTTTGTTTCTATGTCAAATTACGTACTCTTAGAGCTGGATAAATAAATGTTTTTCGGTCTTAGTACGAGTCGCATTGTAAAGAAAATTTTGTACTCTGCATAGATTTAAATTTCGAAGAACTCAATCTAAATCTTTGACACAGAACAGCCTTATTTATACCTTATAATCGTTATAGAAGAGGTGGCAGACGGGCGGTCCACGTGATGGTATGAGTTGTGAGTTGTGAGTGCGCCGCCGACCTTGCAGGATCACAGTCCTCTTGAAGAACCCCATATCGTAGCTCACTGGAAAAACCTCAGTTGGCAGTTCATTCCACAACTTTTGGGATCGAGGTAATAGAGCGTTTTAAAAATCGCACTTTACACTGCAGCTCCGTGTCAAGGCAGTGCAAATGCCCCGCCTCTCGGTGACGAAATGAGTGATGGTAAAACCCGAAATTGGCATCAAACTGAACAGCTCTTCAGAACATTTGTATTAATCCGGCCCTTAGACGATTGCTTATCACTTTTATAACATAAATTTGTTTCTATTATAGGGTCACTGATAATAACCGTAATTGGTATACTATAGATGTGTAGTGGTTTTGATCGTGTGGTGTAGTGTGGTGCCGGCTTTAGGATACCCCATCTCTTCCCGAGGGTGTCGTAAAAGACGACTAAAGGATAACAAAGCTCTGTCACAAGCTCTGAGGAACTACAGCACCTCTAAAAGAGTGGAGTCACCAACCCGCCTGGTCAGCGTGGCGTTTTAAATCCATACATCTCTCATTCATAATACAATGTGCATGGACGATAAGAGAGCTGGTTACGTTTACGAGTAGATGTGTAGTCACTTATAGTATGAGTATAGTTTAAGCTGTGCCACCAGGCTTACAGGACTACAGTGACATAAGGCCAGGTAGGAAGTTATCCGGCTTAACAGCAACACGACGATCACATGCCTGCATGTACAAACTACGGCTTTGGCGTCGGATTATATGTATGCATTTAGCATTAGCGTGATGCAAAAACAACATACCATTATTCAATATCGGATCCGTAGATCGGAGGATTAAATGAACCCTTTTAAATAAATTGCCTCTAATAATAATGATAATGTTAATTTTAAATGTAAAAAGTAAAAATTTAATGTAAAATTAATTTTTACATGTCTATTCAAGATGGGCAAATATTTATTGCAACTCAATATTTTGTTAAATAAATAATCTGGATTTTATGATGAAACAAAACTGTATTTTATGATAACGCGCAATTATTCTTCTTATAGTACTTAAAAAGTTTTTAAGTCTTCTCCTTACCAGTCCCGATTAAGTTTGATAATGCGACTAATATCTAAAAAAACAATTAAGGATCAAAGGTCAAGCAATATACAACCTAGAAGTCAACCTAGAAGCAATATACAGGCTGCGTTCGAAGCATGAGACCAGGGATTCTGCTCATAATTCTCAGTTCATTGACATAATGTTACATATTTTTTGTATGAATAGCTAGTTTTAGTACTTTCTATTTAGCACATTTTATGGAAAGTTTAGGAAAATCTCAAAAAAAAATCCTAAGATTTATATTACGATATCGTCGGAATCCATAATTTTAGGTTTCGGGGAAAGATCGTACACGCCCTATATAATTACGATGGCGACGTATGGTGGTGTGATGTTGGCCGGCTGTAGAGTAGAACCACCAAATCTCTTCCCGCGGGTGTCATAAAAGACGAATAAGGGATAGCAAAGTGGCTACCTGAGCAAACGCTGAGGAATTACACCACCTCTAAGAGAGTGGACCGCCTACCAGCTTGGCCAGCGTGGTGTTTTAAGGCCATTTCCTCATGCCCAAGACATGCACAAGGAGGCTCTTGTCTAGGAGTGGATACTGGAAGGGCTGATTGCATCACATCGCAGACGTATGCTGTATGTAAGTGAGTAACAAACATCCAATCGTCGGAATTTTCGCATTTCCAATATTAGTGGCATAATTCTAATACGAACATTTACAAAAAAAATGAAGCAGGTTCTTGTTGCTGTTGCAAATTGTAATTATAACGAATTTATTCAAAGACAATTATAAGAATATTATGGTATTATATTATAGTAAGTACAAAGGCGGACTTATTCCTAGAAGGAATCTTTTACAGTCAAGCTTAAAATAACCGTGAGTTTTGTCATTAACAAGCATTATAAGTTGGAGCCTGCTTTTTGATTATCGCAGGCAAAAGCTAGTTTGTTCGCATGGTCTACATAAATAGTAGCCTATGCAGAGTTCGTAAAAATCCTATATTTATAATAGATATCAAAATATCCGATATTTGATATATATCATGTATATAAAAAATACGCGAATTTCATTCTGTAGGTGGTTTTATTGTGTCAAAATTGTTAAATGAAACTTTGAGTTTGATTAATAGACTTATTTATTATAAAACAAAACAAAAATTAGAGTCTAAGATTAATAATCAGTCTACTTAATCAACATTCAACTCAATTATAATTATACTCTTTAGTATTGGATCATTGGCAGCGGCAATGATCATAATTTTTATTTATGTCAGTACAACAATTTAAAGGCGTGGGCTGCCAAAATTCTAGTTTTGACGATAAATATCAATTGATATATATCATCATATATATCCGCTGATATATATCAGCGAACCCTGAGCCTATGTGTTAATCGGGATTACAAGTTACCTATTAGTCAAATTTCAACAAATCGGTTCTGCCGTTTCAACGTAATTGAGTAACAATCAACCAAACTTTCGTATTTATAATATTAGTGGGATACACATGTATACAATATACATACAATACAGAAGTATAGATAGTTAACTTAGAGTAGCGGGTAATAGCCATAAGAACTAAAGCGAAGCTTTACTTAAGGAAGCATATAATAACTGCAGACTACGGCCATGGTCAGAGACTAGAACATAAAGTTGACGACACCTGGTTCGAGGAGGCTGGCAGGGTGCCAACTGATCTGCAGTGGAGCCGGGGGCTTCACGCCCGCTGCCTCGCTAATCACCGCTAGTTCTTGACACGCATGGCCAGTTACTGTGGACGTGTTGTACCTACCTAATACCTATGTATTAGGTAGGTACGTGTTTATCTATATAAACACGTACCCATAGGGAACTTAAAAAAGGAACACGCGGAATAAATAAAATAGCTACAAGTTTGGATACTTGGCGGGAACTCGAGAAGCGAACTCGAGTTTTAGTTTGATTATTATAAAAATTGTGTATTTGTGGTGTTTGTGGTTTAACCAGTCAAGCAATGACCTTTGACTTTTTATTGTTCGTCTATTATTTGGGAGATGCAGAAGTCCCAACGCCGCCGCACGGATTAATATTGATAGTTTATTAAACCTCAAAGTGCCTAATGTTCGTGCGTAATACTTTTGATAATCAAGCATACAAAAGCGCAGTGTTATGCTTTTCCAAGGAGTCAACTCTCGTTCTCTGCTGAGCGAAACACAGCTACTACGACGGATCTGGACATTGACAAGTAATTACGAAGAAAACGTATCACTGGCACAATGCACTAATTGCGCTATTGCCATATTAAGAAAATAAGAAGCTACAACTTGACAGATTAAGTTTCTTTATATCCGTTTGCGTGTTAAGCAAAGGTTTGGTATTTTTTCGTCAATTGAATTTAATTTTGTCGATGTTTTATAATGACATTCTACAAATTTACAAAAAAAAACAAATGCACATTATAGTATTCATTATAAACTTATCAGTCATTACAAGTTAACCATTTTGAACTTGGACATGGCCGGACAAAAACTTGTGTTTACGTTTGAGGTCGTTGTTGATAGTTACTTGCAAAGCTTTTAACAACATACCTACATGACGCATCAGAAATTGACACTGTCCATATTGTAGTTACATTACTTACGTATATCTTATTATAACATACATAACCATGTTCATGGTCGCGACACCACGTCATTGGCTAGATGTTGCTACTCGTCACGTACGATAGAAACAAATACTCATAATATAAATTGTACACACAACTTAAAACCTACGGCTAAATCGACTAATATTTAAAGTTTACTAAATACACTAAATGATATTCAGAAACTGACTTCAAATATTATATTTTAGCTCGACAATAGGTATTGCTATTAGCGTAGCCATCGCTACGAAAATTCATAGCTCTAAGCAGTTACTTATGGTCAAAATTATGCCCAATGAAACTCCCTTGTATGTAAATGAAAATGTATGTCAAAATGAAACTTGTAACTGAGAAAGAACGAAACAATGTAATTAATTACTTACTAACTAGTTACTTCGTAGACGGCCGCGAGACGATATTACCAGACAAAGTTTTGCACTTAGAAAAGTTGCGGAACACCGCGATTATTTGCCAAGAGGTTCGTTGTTTGTTAAACTTCGAAAAAAAGTTTAGGAACTTGTTTTTTGCAGCGCGAGAAAGTTGATGCGTCGAAGGAATTAATTGCGTTAATAAAGTGCGGGGGCTAGCCGCTAGGCTGGTGTTTACGGCGCGGCGCGGATCGGAGGTGGCGAGGGTCGCGGCGCGGCGGGGCGCGGCGGGCGGGGGGTGGTGCTGGACGGACACAAAGGAGAGGAGCGGCCGGTCTCGGCCGGGTGGCCTTATCACCGGCAGACAGTCGCCTCGCGCGCTCCGCGACGCACGTCTTTGTAAACGTAAGCGTCCGCAACTCTGCGAACTATCGCTAGTGACTTGTGATCAGTGAAACCCGAACTGAAATTTGTTTGAATACGTGTCGCGCACTGCGCATCCGTGCTTTTCTATTATTGGTTGGATTTACCCATTCACAGTGGTTTACAACGTCGCAATAAGGACGGATCTGTCAAAAATTGTAAACACAACGCACGTGCCGCCGGCTTCCAAGTAAGTTACAAAGTTTTGTTTTCAATTTCACTCTCTTTCTTTCAACTATTTTGACAGAATTTTCAAATGTACAACTTTTGGTCAATAAACAAACTAAATAGAGTAAAAAAAATAAAGAACTATTTCCCTGTTTAAGAATCTTATATTATTTAATACAATTTTAAGGTTTGCTCATTTGCATACTCTATTCAAGAACCCTAATCCTTTATTTTATAAACTTATTCATTAATTAATTCTGTGTAGGGTAATGAAATAAATGTTTTATTAAATTCTATGAAATCGTTTGTATAAATTTTGTAAAGTATAAGATACTGATAAATAAATTTAATTGGTTTCATAATATATGTGATCAAAAATCAATTCTAATTATCTAATTACACGTGCTTTTAATTATCTAATCATAGCTCGCAGCTTTGAGAAACGTAGCACAAAAACATATTTTCCGTAAATAACGAATTTTATCCATCAAATTATAAATTTAAGCTAGGTGCCTACTATATATTTTGTTTCTAGTATTTGAAATCGAAACATCTTTATATAAGAATAATTTTATTTTCTATAAAGCGTAAGTACAACGTGGGTTTGCTAATTTTTAATAATGGAAAATAGAAAGATTTCCTGGACACTTCCGGTGCCTATTAATTTTTCTACGAATTCTTATATGACATTCGCCTGCTTTGACCGTAAACGAATTTATATAACCATACAATATTGATTATTATGTTTATTACAAATCCATACATAATGTAATGACAAACATAAAACACAAATATTGTAAAAACAAACTTTGTTATTATCAAATCAAAACAAGTACAATTTATACAAACGTCACCGCGGCGCCATCTGCCGGTGACCGAGTGCGCGCCGCCGCAAGGTCACTGTGTCAACGACCCGACAACTTTTGCCGCCCACTGTTGTCGTAGGTCATAATTTTATGTCTTCTTTTTGTTTATCTTTTTGGTAACTTTATAGCAGTGCGCGGAAAAGGTTTTGCCGAATCTTATTTGCTACTATTCCATTACGCGAGCAGTTGTAATATAATTGTATTGACGTTTTAACTTATACACAGTTAACAAGGTCAATAAAAGTTGAAAATACTACGTACTGTATTATTGCTAGGCATTAGTATTAGTACATATATTAAGTATTAGTATTATTAGTATTTAATACTAAATATATCCTTATTGCGTTTTACGTGGAAATCGGTTCATGTTGTTCCTTATTACTTTGTTAGTTTCCAACGTAATAATTTTACCTGATATTTTTGGTTGACAATATAGGATGACGCGCGTAATACCCTTGCTTCTTTTTTACAAAGTAAATTCATACATAAATTAATAAAACGTGCCTATTAGTTATTAATACCATAGAGGACTGTATTTTGTTACATCTACTCTGCTACAGGCTGATCTTGAGAAAAATAGGCGTCAAATGCAAAATATTTCCAAAAAGTATTTCTATGAAATGTTTGGAATTAAAAAATGGCTTTATAGCTTCACCTTCTACTCCTAGTACCCATTTCAATACCATACAACAATAACAATTTTGACTAAACTTAAATTTTCCTTAAATTAAAAGCAATAACTATTTTAATCGAATTAGTCACGGAAAGAAAATATCTTAAACTAACAAAATATCCATTAAGACTGCTTTTGATTTGAATTTTAACCTGGACTTTCTTCGTTACAGGCAGCGAGTCGCCAAAATGGCGACAAAGGGCAAACGCCCGATGCGTGCCATGACCACCGGTGACAAGATCGAAGCGATCCAACGCGTCAACGACGGCGAGTCCAAGGCATCGGTCGCGCGAGATATCGGCGTACCCGAGTCCACGCTGCGTGGCTGGTGCAAGAACGAGGACAAACTACGATACATGACGTCACGGCTTTCCTCGCCCGACACAGACAAGAGCAACGACGGGGAGCCACGCGACAAGCGCGCTCGAACCGACACACCCTCGCCCGCCGCACCATCTTCGCCCGTTACCACCGGCGGGCTCGATCTCACCACACCCGCCACCGTCACAAACAGCACGCAGCCCTCAGCGCCACCCGTGGACGCGCCAGTAGAGCTCACTACAAAACGCTCCGATCCCGCCCCCACACCACATCCACCCCGCGAGCGCCGCCTAGATCCCGGTGCCAGCGTCTCTATGAGTGCAATCAGTCCTCTTTCAGGCCTCGGACACATACCCGGCCTCTCACATTCACATCTCGGACTGAGTTTCAATGAAATTGCGACCAATCTTAGCCTTCTAGCTCACCTGAACCCTGGCCTTTCCGCCTTATCAGCACAGCCAGCTAGTCGAGCTCTACGCTCTGTTCGTTCACCAAAGCCCGCGCATAATGGAGTTCACAACTTAAACGACCACAAGCACCGCAGCAAAAGTCACCATAGTTCAGATCCTTATCGAACGAGTAGTTTGTCGAGCTCAACTCACCATAATATCCCGACAACATCAACCGCTAGCCAACCAATGGACGATACAATATGGTACTGGCTCAAAACACAACAAGCTATGTTAGATCTGACCACACAGACAGCGGCTCATCCGCTACAACTCGGTAAAACTGTGGAACCGAGCCCGCCTCCGAGGCCAGCCGTGCCCGCCGCTCCTGTCAACTCGCATCTAGACTACAACAGAAATTCCTGGTTATGGCAGTATTACAAGCAGTTCGGCGGTGCTATGCCTCTACCGGAAGACAAAGTTAAATCAGCCTCACAGGTACCAAAAGAGAAAACATCAGAGAACATCCTTTACTCTCAATTGACGAAAGGAAAGACTGAAGAAGAGCGAGTGGAAATTACTAGTCCAGTGCAATCACAAAAGAGCGAGAAAACCGTACGTGTATCGGCAAACGAAGAGCCGCGCGTAACCGAGCCGGCCGCCAGTCCTGGAGTCGGAGTCGAGAACAAGGAGCCGGCCACGGAGAGAGGTAACGAAACAGGGAAGAGTCAAACCAAAGCGCGTAATGTTTTAGACAACTTGCTGTTCAACAACACCAATGCCGTAGCGGCCAAGGAAGTAAGTAGCGGCAGCACCGTGAACGGTGAGTGGGAAGCAGGCACCGAGGAAGCGCTGGAGCACGGGGACAAGTTCCTCGCGTGGCTGGAGGCTAGCGCGCACCCGAGCGTGACGCGCATGCAGGTGCACCAGCTGCGCTCGCTGCTGCACAACTTGCGCGCGCGCCGCTCACCACTCGCGCTGACCGACCACGCCGCGCGGCGCAAGTAAATGCGCGCAAGAGCACGCTCCGATGCTCCCAGCTCGCTACAGGGAATATATCAATTATATATTTAAATATATAATTATGTCGTCGCCAGTAAGCGTTCACTTGTGATATGTGTAGCCAAAATTGCGTAACTTCTTTGTTTTAAAAGAAAAGCTATGCATTATTTTCCTTTAATTTTAAGATTAGTTGTAAGTTGTGAACGTGACGCTGTTCCCAATGTGGCTCGCAGAGCTCGCTTTGTCAAGTGATTACGTCGATAATTGTTCGGTTTCTGATTATATCAAACTTAGTGAACTGTTAAATGTATATTACTGCAACTGATGTTTTGTTTCTGATGCAAAGATACTACTAGTATTTTATTAGGATAGGTAGTACCGCTGTTTGTTGCCATTCAATGAATAACATTCCCAGCTGTATGTACTCTGTACTATATAGTATATAGTTGTTCCGTTATGTTCTACCTCATGTCAAGTCAGGCGTCCTTTCAACCGTTTCATAATTAGTGCTGCCGGGCCCGCCTGTTCCGTTTACGTTTGGTGTTCGAGTTTCATGGACGATACCAAAAAATGAAAGGATGCGATTGTATTCAATGTGCCAATCGTACGAACAAGGTAATACTGTTAAGATATAGAGAACTATTGATTTAGGGCTAGGCAATCGTTGTGTAATTGTTTTCTATTGCTCAGTATTTTATATGGTAGAAGATGTCACTCGGAATTGTATTAGGTATATGTTATAGTTAACAGTCAAGGAAACTGTGATCAAAATTTAAATTATTGAGAGATTATTAATAATGTATAAATACATTCCTAATTAATAGAGCATATTATCATAATGTTATGAAACTTTGTTTTCATTGTGATGTTGTATGGCAAATCGCAACCATAAATGTATATTGTTCTGAAAGTTCAAAAATCATGTCTCCCTTTTGGTAAATACTTATAGTTGTACAATTGATTTGCATTTCATGTTAATATTAGCTCCACTTGAGCTATTTGAGAGAAAATATTTTGTACAAAATTGAAATTTAATTCTATAAATGATTCTCTAATCACAGAGTTTGTGATCTCGAAAATGTTGAATAAAGATTAAACCTTTAATGAAAAACTTTGTATTACTATCCTATCTATTAATTACCCATAAACCTATTATATTTTATTAAAAAAAGAATTTAGATAAATATTTACAATAAAGGACACAATCCTTTATTGTAAATATTTATTTAGATACAACACGAGATATTAAGATTACTCGCAAATGCATATTATCATTAATAACCATCACATAGTACATTGTAGCGACATCTGCACCGTGCGCATTTGTACAAATTGAATTGAATGGCAATTGAATTGTTTAATTAACACTGCTTTATTTATACAAAAGAAAGACAAAGCAACCGAAGAGACAATATTTTAATCTAACCTATGAATGAATGTACTTGTTTACTTACATGTAACATAGGTTTCGTGAGTGGTTCAAAGTTGAAGTAATCTGCCACCAACGATGCGACTCCTTGCCATGTGTTGGTACCGGTAAAACAGAGTTTTGTTGGTCGAATACTCGTACACACCATTTTCTATAACAATGGTTTACACCATTTATCAATGTTTATTAATAATCTCATAATTGTTCACAATTTCAATCAACATCTACAGCGCCATCTAGTTACGGATATTAGTAAACAAACAACAAGTACACTTGCCTGCAAACCACATTCATTAGGTGCTTGTAACAACAGAGGCTTCCGAAATTTAAAATGAAAATTAAACTGTCGCCTGAAATTTTCTGCATATGCAAGTAGAAGACGCTCCTTTGTTGTATTAGTATAATAACTTTTCGGAAAACACGTGCGTGTTTCAAATATGGGTTCATTTATTTCTGGCCAACATAAATTCACTACACCCAGTTCATAAATTGCATTATTCAATGATTCCTTAGACAACGGTTCTAATATATTTTTTAAACTGAAAATTTTCGGCGGGACTTCCTCGAAATTACCTTCTTCGGTAGGCTGATCAAAGATCACGCTTGGTACATTTTCATTTACTTCAATAACTGGATCCAAAGGCTCTGCTTCTGGTTTTTTGTCCAATGGTATTTCAGATGCCAGTTTTGGGAGGCTCATACTTTAGTGAATTCAAAATAAAAGATAACTTATGTTATGTAATAATAATACTAATCCATCCACACTTTGAAATATATTTGTATTTTGAAAACACAGAGCAATTAAGACTGCAATAACATAATTTTTTTTCAGGTTTTCAGTTACTAAGCAACGGTTATTGATAAATCTTCAGAGTATGTAATTCAAGCATAATTCAAGCCAATTATGAGCTAAAAATATTAGATGTATGAGCTTTGATAAACTAAAGTAAAAGGTCTTGAAAGTCTTATAAATATTTGACTGTTGTGGATAATAATGTGGCTTTTTAAGGCGTTATTGAAGGATTTTGTCATCCATCTTAACATTGTGACTATACATACCATACCTTTTTGAAAATTAAATATAAAAAGTTATTAAAATGAGTTTGTAACAGTTGACAAAAGCAAATATACGTAAAAAATGTATTAGGTATTTATTGAAAAAAATATTTTGGAGTATATATAAATATATATTCATAAATATATAGCTCTATTTATTTATGAATTCGGCGTTGTCGAAGATTCCCGAAAATTCCCGATTACCAATGTTTTCGTGCAAGATCTGTAATACCCCCTTTGTCGTAGCACCTCGCTTTCAGAGCATGCCTCTTAAGATCTCGGAGAGTATCGGGATCCTTGGTGTCGACATCTCCAGCAAAGTCGAATTTAGGGGTCATCTGGAAAATAAGGCCAAAATGGCCTCCAAAAAGCTCGGTGTCCTTAACAGAGTGAAGCGGTACTTCACCCCTGGGCAACTCCTTATGCTTTACAAAGTTCAAGTGAGGCCCCATATGGAGTATTGCATACCCCCTGGTGTTGCAGGTGTCCATGGGCGGCGGTAACACTTACCATCACGTGGGACCGCTTGCTCGTTCGCCCACTAGTCTATAAAAAAAGAAAGAAAAAATAACAACCTTTACAATTTAGAACGTAAGGACTCCATGTTCAATGGTTTCAATATTTAAACCATTTAAAATATAGGTTATTGTGCACGACAGAATGAATAAGGGCGTAGCACAAGTGCAGTACATTAAGCATACGTATGCACGTATACATTGCAATAGCGTATTATGTAAATAAAATCAAGTGTACATGATATGTACGTACTGGCATCGCACGGCTCGGGGAAGAAAGGGGGTTGTCTCACAAGGGTTGCGCAACTAGCGAGGTGAGGACGAAGGAATTCTCACATTACACTAATAGAAGCGTACGAGACAAATCCATACACCTTTCCTGCGAGACTATGAGATGTTAGTGTGTACATTTATATTATATTTTTAAATGTCTTTTGTTTGTAAAATTGTATGTGTTTGTATTCGCTCTCCATAAATGTATTAGGGAAACTAGGTTCATACTCTCTGCGCCCCTGTGGTTCAATGTGAATTAGAGCAGCGTTTTTATTTCCGTATTTCACCCCTACACCCCCCCGTTGGAAGGCAACGTGCGGCCTGCAACATTGGCCCTGCGGTATAACATCGATCGCGAGCACCGCCTTATATATTATATATATCGTCGCCAACAGTTATAAAGGATCAATATATTTCAATCGCGTTACGATTGAAATACATTGATTTTTTAGTAGAAAGAGATAAATTATGCAGTACAACATAATAAGAAGCAATGTACTTTAGACCTGACAATACGACTAAAAAAAATTTATGATAAAATCAATCTGCATTAGATCATGACACATGTCCCGCGGGGGAAAATACAACAAACGATATTTGTGTCATTAAATATATGAGTTACATCCGATTAGACTAATTGTTACCAAGCTTGCTGTACAAAAGGGCTCCCATACTGCAAACGTCAAATGAAAATACATATGTCAATTATGTCATTGTGACAACCATTACATTAGCTGTCATATTAAGGAGTTATTTCACAACGTAATTCTAGGTTCCTTACAAAGTTTAACTTGAGAAACAAAGATCAAAGTTCGTTTGATAAACTCAGCAAATCTAAATACTACGGTGAATATTAATAATTTCATTATTTGTACCACTGTCATTATTCAAGAGTATCCATACGAGTTATATAACCTATAACAGTGCATAATTCTGTTACAAATACTTGAAGAAAATCAATTATTGCTTGTGCAACGAACATTAATGTCGTAGCCTTTGCTTATCAGTAATCTACATACCAAGAGGTCGCAATCTTACAAGGTTAAAACGAACAGGAACTACAATGGGCAATAAATCCTCTTTATTGCTGAGAGAAGAGGAAATCGCACAAATTCAAGAGGAAACTGGATGTAAGTTACGTTTTAAAACACTTTGAAACTGCAACGAAATTAAACTAAAAGACTAACACTTTGAAACTGCAACGAAATTAAACTAAGAGACTAACACTGAAACTGCAACAAAATTAAACTAAGAGACTACTTGAGTTAGTAAACAATTCTGTAAAGAAACACAATATGGCCTATTTAACCATATGACCTATAACCAATTGTTCTCTTTCATATTAGTGGCCTTGTTGGGCCAAGCTGCACTTGAGTAATCAAAAATATTTTTTCAAATTTATTACAAAATTAAGTATGTATGTCCTTGAAAGTATTTGAAGTGGCAGAGCTATCACTATCTCTCTTTAGACATTTATGTGTGTTAGAAAGGATTGTACTGTTGTATTATTAATGTCTAATTAAATATTGTATATTAATGCTTAGTTTACCATGTAAACATAAAATTGAGGCCCATGTAAGTGACCATGTTGAGGGGGAGAGTGCACCCTGCTGGCCAGTGCTCGACTGGCCACGTTACCCCTCTCACAGAAGACTACCTTGAAATGAACTGCATTTCCCACTTTATCTTATTTCCCTAATGCAAGTATGTGTTTCGGTAGTAAGTTTTATAATTATTTAAAAAAAATTAAATACTCTATTATGATATTGTGATGTACCATACCATCAGCCATCTCTCTGCTGCTGGATATAGGCAAATATATCTGCAAAGTTCTTCAAGTTTTCGGTCCATCTTAGCAGAGGGTGATAGACATTTATACATATTGTGATATACATTAGCCATACATATTCTTTCAGTCACACCAAATCAAATAGAGCGCTTGTACTCAAGATTCACATCTCTAGACAAGAATGACTGTGGTACTCTGTCCCGGGAGGACTTCCTCAGGATTCCAGAACTGGCCATCAACCCACTCAGTGAGAGAATAGTGCATTCATTCTTTGTAGAGAGTCATGACGATAGGGTCAATTTTCTACAGTTCATGAGAGTACTGTCACACTTCAGGCCCATCAGGAAGAACAGAGAAAACAAACTCAACAGCAGGGAGGAGAAACTGCGATGTGAGTAGAGTTCTTTGTTTCTTGCGTTTTAAACAATTATGTATGTATACAATGTCTCTGAAATAACGCAAGAGCTGCAAATAGGTTATTCAGTATCCAGAGTATAGAATCAAATAGAATCAATCAATCTCTCGATGGGGCCATATTAAAAATTGGAATTGGATTGTAGTTTTTACAATAGATTTTTTTTCTTCACTTATATTTAATTCACTTCTTCACTTAATTCTAGTATATATTTTATGTTACGCCCAGTTCCATTCTACGCACGCCGCGCCGGTGACAAATAACAATAGAATGGCAAAACTTTCGTAATAAAATGAAATAACAAATAATAAGGAATGCCTTGTGATGTCAGCCTGCTATTCTTCCCGTAGATGTCGTAGATGGCGACTAAGGGATAGCAAAGTGGCTATCACAAGCCCTCAGGAACTACACAACCTCTAGAGTGGACCCGCCAATCCGCTTGGCCATTGTGGTGTTTTAATGCCTTACATCCCTCATGCACGAGACAATGTACATGAGGAGGCCCATGTCTAGCAGTAGATACTGAACGGGCTGATTGCAACAAAACTTTGTTTGTAACTTTTTTTTCTTTTTTTGTTTTCGCTAGAACTTTGATATGTTTGAAACTAGTTGACATGTTTCAGGTTTTACTTTATTTAATTGACATGTTATATACAAGATCAGGTAAAAAGTGCTTGTATATAAAACAAAAAACTATCAAAAATTTGGAATAATCTATAAATAAAAAATTAGGTAATATAAGATCATCTTCATGGCACTGAACTCATAATTATGAACATGGTTTTAGACCATATTCTTAATTCTTTGGGAAAGTTTCAATTACATCCTTTCTGCCTGGTGTTATATAGTACTTACATATGTATACATACAATTTTTTTCCAATATTTTCAGTTGCATTTTCAATGTATGACTTGGACAATGATGGCAAGATATCCAGGGATGAGTTGCTGGCTATACTTCATATGATGGTTGGAGTCAACATTAGGTAATTGACTTATATTTGACAAAAAAAAAAGACTAATCTTTACATAAACAGGTCTCAAACATATACGTTTAGGTATCAATTTAGTTTTACTCATGGTTATGGATTATAAAAACCAAATGCAGGTAGTTGGAAAAATCTATACCCGACATTGTGTACCCGCCTCTCCACTGAGCTTATGAATATTAATAACTTATTAATATGACAAAAATTACAGAATTTTACATTCTATGACGCTGCCTTGATTTTATCGCAAAATTTAAGAAAATTAGGGCCAGAAATTGACGATATAAATAAGTAGTATTTTTTATATTATTTTTATTATTTCAAAAACTCTTAAGGTTCATATCTGCTATCCATAAAAACCTGTTATCTTAATACCATTTACTGTTATAAAAACACTGATAATTATGATCTATAGATAATACAAATTTATTACTTATTTTTATACGGTTATTGTTATTAGAGTCCGCTGACACTTATCGACGCGGAATCTGCTTTAGCCGACCACGCTATAAAACTATGTTCAGCAGTAACGGTGAATCCATTGTATTGTGCACGAGGAGGCCCATGTCCATCAGTGGACACTGAATGGGCTGCTAGAAGTAACAAAAACAAATTACCTAAGGATGTTCAACATAATATGTCCTGGCAGAACAAACACGTCATAGGATTACTTTTGTTTGGCCGACACTCAGTTTTTGATCTATGTAAGAAAACTATAGTTAGGCCGTCGACAGATTACCGATTTGACAGTTCGTGAACAATTGGTTGAAATAACTTTGAAGTGGCGTACAAATTACGACAAAAATATTCTCATCGTAAATACGCGATCTCAAAACAAATTTCACGCTAAAATGACAGGGTTAGGTAATTTTATACTAAACGTAATTGTTTAGATCCTTAAATATTCTTTTATAACTCATAAAGCTGTTATTTTTTCAATCCGTGACCCACTGGTGCAATGTTACGTCGTGTGTCAATTTTTCTTTCTTAAAGATAGTGATGTAGTTTAAGATACTGAATACCGATACTGGATATGTGTTTACTAATTCGATTACTTTTGTGTGATTTTATTGTGATGTGTAGTCTAATATTAAGCTGTGACAGAAGCAGTGTCAGTAGAAAAATAGTGTCACTGGCCCAGCGCCGGCTCTAGCCCATGTAGCGCCCGGTTGCAATCAATACCCTGGCGCCCTCTAGTAGACTCTTTGGAGGCGTCGCGAGCGGCGCTCGGCGCCCCCTAACACCCTGCGCCCCTGTGCGCCGCACACCCTGCACCATAAGTAAATACCATAAGTGCCCGCGCGCCCATTTCAAATGAACTTACACTCTATTGACTTAGAGATCATTTTGCTACCGGGCGGCAACGTGTCAAACGTACATACATACATTGTCTTTGGATTAGAGATTTTGCCGCGCGCGTGTTGTATTAAATAAAATTGTTATTTGTGTAGTGTAGTAATGCGGTATGACAAGCGCCGAAAGCGTAATAAAAGTAAAAAAATATTATTGTTAATGACTATTTTTTTTTGCTTGCGCATACATATTTGTCGTAAGTAACAAGTATATAAAACTGTGCAATGGCGTTAAGTTCAATGAAATATCCAAAAATTCAGCGCTCGACAGGCGCCCCCGGGCGCGGAGCTCCGCGCCCGGGTGCACCGCACCCCTTGCACCCCCTGGTAAAGACGGCCCTGCACTGGCCTAACTAATCACTCCAACCTGCACTATCGCCGCCATTTTCTGTCTGCAAAACGACTCTCGTACTCGTGCGCGCGGTTCTCCCAGTATTTGCTGGTGTCTGGTGTTTTTTTTGTGACCGGGTTATCTTCTGTTCGTTGTTCCTGTTTATTACGATGACCTTGGCGCGAATTTGCATTCTGCTTTTGCTTTGTACTTTGGACGTGTTGTTTTAGTGCATAAAAATGCCGAAACGTGGAGGAGAAACTTTAAATAGCCAATGCTGCGAGCTTCTAATTAAATTACAGGACTATTTCGAGCTTGAGTCGCAAAATGGCGGACCTTTGGTGGCTGTCATTCAAGTAGAAAAGCGCGTATCTCAGGCGCTTGGAGCCAGTATAAAAACACTTTTGAACATCATAAAGAAAAATGCAGCCCATATGGAAGTGAGGAAAATGGACACCAAAGAAAAAGACAAGAACAAAGCCTGTGATGGATGTTAACAATTTTGATGCAGACGCATATTTACAAATTTAATTATTCAAGAAATGAATTTCCGAATAGAAGAATGCTTTTGATGTCCTCAAAAGAGGTTGACTTATTTATTGGAGGAAATTGTTACATTGTCATTGTCACAAATATTAAAAAAAGATTGGCATTGAATACAAGAAAACTGACTGGGCGAAAGTAGTTGAAAAAAAACAAGAAAAATAATTTTGGATGACCCTGACCGCTATATTAGGATTGATTCCATAATTGACAATGGAATAATTATTTAAGTAACTGATAGCAACGACGATAACAGTAGTTCACGTGATTCTGATTCAGAATAGTGTAAGATACTCAATAAAACACATTTTAACCGCAATGACATTTTTTTATTTTTGTATTCCCTATTCTATCACATCAAGGAAAGTATTCATCATTACCCGTTAATAAAAATATTTAATGCTACTGCTACGATTGTCTATAGTCACATCACTAGTTACATTAATGACATATGTCAAATCGGCAATCTGTCGATGGCCTAACTTTAACTAATGTTCTTTTATAATATGCACCAAACATGTTCAAGACCTCAATTTAAAGAAAAAAGCTTTCAAATATCATCATAAACAATGAAAACATTTCATTTTCCAGTGAAGAGCAGCTAACGAGCATCGCTGAAAGAACAATTCTTGAAGCCGACACCAACAATGACCAGATGATATCCTACGAGGAGTTTTGTCGCGCGCTGGAGCGGACAGACGTCGAACAAAAGATGTCCATCCGTTTCCTCAACTGACCTCCAAGTTCCTGAACCGCATACATCAAGTACATCTTGACCATAGTGCTTGTTATTAT
This sequence comes from Sesia bembeciformis, assembly GCA_943735995.1. NCBI lineage: Eukaryota > Metazoa > Arthropoda > Insecta > Lepidoptera > Sesiidae > Sesia > Sesia bembeciformis. Next base: position 3,754,554 of record OX031042.1, read on the forward strand.
TGTATATGGGCTGCTAACTAAGAAATAAGGCGTCTATACTTTGCAATTGTTTCTTTGAGTTTTAGGGTTGCTACAAATAGGATACTCTTAGGGTGTTACTCCACTTACTCGATCTCATCTATCGACATTGATCGTTTCGTGTGGTACTTCCAGTCGATCAATAGATGGGGCTCGATCGATCACATCCATTCCATCGACGTCAAACGTTGATCGATTGACAACCTGCCCGATCTAACGTCGAACCGATCTCGTTGATCGACACCAATCGTTTGGTGTGATAGTTCCAGCCGTCGTCAAGAGATTTGTCGTGGAGTGTCTATCGATATATAAATCGATTTCGTGTCAACTGATTGGCCAGGTTTATTTAGTGTAGTAGCACATGCCGATCAATGTCAACTGATTTCATTTACAAATTGTTTGATGCTGTTGATCGACATAGACCAAGTGGGTGGAGTAATAACCTAAAGTGAAATCTATGAGTTACGAAGTACGATCAAGCGACTTGGTTCCCTTACGTCGTATGTGCTCTGAAACCCTCTATAATTTGAGTATAATTGTGACGTTTTTTTGGCGTTATAATTTTATTTGCATTCGAATGTAGAATCGAACGCGGTTCCAGGCTACCTTGCTGTCTTGTAAGGTTTTTATCAAATGGATAGTGATATTGTGGATTAGGGAGCATACTGTAGAATGGTGTCGACATTTCCATAGTTTGTAGTATGACACCATGGCACCTATTTAATGTAGATCTCCTGCTATATGGAATAGGGATTATTATAGAATATACTTCATAAACATATGGGATGTGAAGATTGGAGTTTGTGTGGCCCAGATAAATAGGCAATTCTAAGCACGCTCTTAGATCGTATTCTAAATCTAACACCGCAACTTTTGTCTCTGTGATAGACTACTTAGATAAACAGATGGCGTCTTATATCGAGACTGTTCTTAATCACGATTTTCAACAACTTAGATCGATCTAGGACCGGATTTTTTTATAATAAACAAGTTCTTTACAACTTTTCTATGGATTCGTCATTATACAAAGTGTAGTAAATAGTGATGCATACTTTGAAAAAAATATCTCTACGAAATTACAATTTTCAAGTGATTTCACAAAAAAATGTTTTTCCCACAAAAATAAAATATTCGTAGTCCTTCGCGTAGTTTTATTTTATTTTGCTGGGGGCGTGCCCACGTTTGTAATTCTGGACTGATGTCGTATGGGCGATAATATCCACTTACACACCAGGTGAATTGGACACTTGGCTGCAGTATTCTTTCTGTAAAAAGAAAACTTTCAAGCCATGCGGTCGCCGGTGGGAATCAAGTTTATTGGTGACAAATTGTGTTTTGGCTTACTCTGTCTTAGAAACGTCTATTTATCCGCACCTGAGACTTGCTATGTCCACCAATCGAGCGTACTCATTATTACAAACTTTTTTGCGTTCGTAAATGATTTATCTATTATGAATTAAAGTAGGCCACTTACAAAAATCGCTAGTTTATCAAAGTCAAACTACGTAAATAAAAAAACAACGATTGAATTATCTATAGTCCAGTCAAATTATACATCGTACCATGCAAAAGGTTGGGTAGTTGTACGTACCGGGCTCTATTTCATCCAAATTTTCGACCTCGTCAGACAACCGCGGCCACCTCGAAAAAACCGCGAGATTTTCGACAATGTTTCGGTTTTTGCAAAATATTTCTTAAACAGTGCGTTTGGTGGAAAATATCACATGTTCTTAAACTAGAGTAAATTTGCTATAAAGGGAGTAGTGTGTAGTGCTATAAAGTAGTTTCCGTAGATCATATAATTCCCAAGATTAGAATTTTTGAAAATCGGAATTGTGGCAAGAAATTCTATTTCTTTTAGCATCTAAATGGTCAGTTTCACAGTAACAATCGTCATAAATGAATTTAAAAGGGAATATTTTTTCTAAACTATGAGCACAGGACAATGTTTGTTTGTCCACCTAACATTTGACAAAATACAGCTCTATAAATTCAAATAAATTCCTATAATATAAATTGAACCCTAAACAAGTGATATAACAGCATCGCACTAATAATGTTGGTTTACTAGTGTTTCTAAAACCCACTCGATTTCCTTTTGACACAAATTTGTTCATTATTCGCACTACAAAAAATAATTTTAGCATTAATTATTAATATTAATTAATAGGTTATCTTTAATTATTAATAGGTAATCGGAAAAGTTCATGGCCTTTTTGGTCATCCGGATATTGTAAGAAGCGATCAAGCAAGTGGTTACTTACCTTAAAATCTCCGTCAGGTGTGCGTTGGACGCTTGGGTTACAAGTTTTCAACCTAGAATTGAGTTTGTTCATTATGAGCTGCAAAGGAGTTTGTATTTATTAGAACGCCTGATTGGCCAATAGATGCGATTGTGAGTATACATTTTTAGGTTGAACAATAATTCTGCCCTCCTTAGTATAAAAAGGCAATGGTGCATTTTGCATTTTTGAATAATGCAAAAAAAAATCATTAATTTAAAATCATTCCAGAAACCAGGGAGTTTTAAATGAAATAAAAAGAATAACCATTGTTTAATCTCTTTGTTCATTTTAAAATGTCCATATACATGTTACTAGTGACTTTTCTTAGGGAGGGCAGAATTGTATTAGCTTAGGGAGGAAATTACGTAGATTAAAATGTTATGATTGGAATTTTGTTAATTAAATATTATTGTAATTACAAGTCAATCAAATATGTTAACTGTGGCATTATTTATTGTGCATTTCAATTACTTAGACTTTTCCAATAACACATTGTTTTGTTTTAGCCCTCTTTGGACATTATTGGTAAAAAATAATTAAGAGTTATTTCACAACAGTACCTATAGGGGAAAAGAAAGAATTTTCAAAATTCTACATTTACTTTATATTTATTATGTAGATAAATAAATCAATTATAGATATTTTTGTAACAAACATTTTCGTTTTATTTACAAAAAAAAGTTTTATACATAATTTAAAAATATAAAATTTTATTATAGTGAAAATGTAACAGAATCATAAGAGTGAATAGTTTACTTATTACACGAGTAAAGAACAAATCAAATAATTTTCCATAAACATTTAAATTCAATAGTCCAATTTACACTAGAAAATATTATTTCACCTTAAATTGCAAAACGTCGATACAACTACCCGAAAAACATTACAGGACTTGTTATTAGATATTCCAAAGGCTTCGTACTGTCCACTGCAGTTTAGAATTTTTCATACATTAAATTTAATTTTTAATAACTGTTTATTTTGATACATCTCAATAATTACATTTATCCAACACTGAATAAAAATTGCCTAAAATTTTTACTCAAATTAACCAATATGGTTCTTCGAGCCGGATTGAAACTTGCCATATGTAAAAAGGCATTTTAAATATGTGAAATGTTATTTTTGCCAGTAGCTTCTGCTAAAGGCTCCAACTGCTAACCAACATCAGTCCTGCCAAATCCTCCAGTAGCCTATCGTCGATGGAGGTTTTTGTTAAGCGGTCGATGAGACTGCTAGCTTCTTCAGGTGCTCCATGAATACTTGCAAAGAAACGTCGTCCGTAAGAACTGGAGCTCCACCATCCTATTTGTGAAAAGAAGCATTAGTACAACTATATGAGTGGTAAGTATGTATGTTGAAATCATGCAAAAATTGCTCTTTGAGAATCCAATTCATGCTGCATCCTTTTCTGTACTGTGACGATAAAAAAAGATGTACCATATTTAAATTTGTAAAAGAACGATATATTGAAACGTTCTAAACTCACTCGGCTCTACACCGAGTTTCAAAACGTGCAAAAATTGCCTTCTTGGCAATCTAAATACGGATGCATCTTTTTCTATCTTCACAATACGGGAGACGGAAAAGTATAATTATTTATTGATTACAATATGATTTAATTTGTCAAAGAATTGCTCTTTGACAAATTAAATCATACGTTTTGGAACCCAGCCTCAAAATACGAAGTTTGAAATTTCCAATTGGCAAAGAAGGAACATTGTAATATCAACTTTATGCCAAACTATACGTAGGGGCCGGAATGTTGTGCGTGTTTTCATCGACTATATTCCCAATTTTGAAAAGTATATACATGATACCGCCCTTATTACCATGGTATAATGTTCTATCTTCGACGATATGGACTGCCCTTTTCCCGCTTGTATAGATTATAAATAAAAATTTGCTTGGCAATCTTATTTAATGTGAAATGATAATGAATGTTTGAAAATACCAATACCAATGATTGCCCTAAAATTGATCCCTGTACTTATAAAATGCAATATAATGACTGCATGAAAATTATATTTGCTAGTATAGGAGGCGAAGATCATGCGTTGTGACGGCTCTTAGGAGAGGAGTGAAGCGACACGAGCATACCCAGCGGTCAGTAGACGTGCAAGGGAGAGTAGGAAGTATACCTACAGTATGACTTATGATAAATCTAACTTTATATTTGTACAAAAACTAACATTTAGTGCACTAAATTAACACGTGTCATTAAAAGTAAGGTAAGATGATAAAATATGAGGTTAGTATGAATTATGTGAGTAAGCGGAAATGTTTTATGTAAAGTGTAATGTGCCTAACAAGCTTCTAACATAGGAACAAAGGACGGTTCACAAAAATAAACGAAATGTATTATTTTTAACCAAATAAAGGTTTTGTTCTAATTATAAATAAACATGTGCCTATACGTGTATTTTACTTATAATAAATGAAAAAAAAGTACACGCATAGTTTCCGTGATAGGATTGATTTTTATAGGCTAAGAATATGCATATAATTATTTTTTTGGTTCCAAATATACCTGGATGTATGAATATGAATTTCTATGAATATTTCTAGAAAATATTTATATTGGAGTTCGTGAATTCTGGAGAATTGAAAACCCGGGTATATTTTTCAGTGAATGTAGATAAAACACAAAAAAATGTATTTCTTCAATTGAATTATAATTTTGCAGTTATAACTTAGTTTGAATTATCCATAATTAATGATTGGTAAATGATTAGAAATGTTCTTCTTTTTGTAAGCTTTTTAGCAGAAAAAATATTAGTATCAAATTAAAAAAGCAAAAACATCCAACCCCGAAAGCCCATTAAGAAAATAATTCAAAAAAATCTACCGCTGATGGTATCGGCATCGCCTGGTAATCGCCAAACAATGATGGAACAAAAAAAATAAAAGTCAAATACAATCCATGCTTTGATGGCATAATTTCAATGTACTTCTCACAGCATGCAGGAAATAATTAAAAAAACTGTAGTAATTACAAATTTCATTGACACTACGAAATAACTCCATGCAATTTTTAAGTTTATCACTATTAAACTAATATCTAACTTCGAAGGTAAATTCTAATCTGAAAAGCGTTAAAACTATCATGAATTTGCTGTTGAACTCACCCCTCCATACGCGTACATATTGTTGTGTGTCTGTGAAGGGTTGACCTTCGATAGCAGGAACCGAGCCTGGAAAAGACGAAAAATATTTCAAATTAGTCTTTGCCCGATATGTTGAAAATTAAAATTTCTGAAAGAGTTTATTATTTCTTTTTGAGAAATAATTAAATAAGCAGCACAAAATACTGAATGTGCAGCAAATCGAGGTGATTTAGGTTCTCTGATGACAAACAAATAGGAGGCCCCGTCTCTTGATTTTTTTGTTTATAGAAAAAAGGTGGCGAACGAGCATACAGTCCACCTGATGGTAAGTGAATACTGTCGTCCATACACGTCTGCGATACATGCCAACATTTGTCCGGAATGACATACGTTGGCATGTCGCAGATTGAGGGATGGACCGGAAAAATGGGGAGGGGTAACGTGGCTAGTCGGGCGCGCCCAGCGGCTGCGGGAATGCAGCATACAACCCCCCTCCCCCCATTGATACTGACCTTTCTTAGTAATTTAATATTATTTATTCAAAAATAGGTTGTTTCCGGTCGTGCTTTGTTGCTTTAGTGTTTCCTGTCGCTCGTTTAAATACAAGCCTTTCTGTTTTTTAGGTTTATCATAGATTAACTAGTACAATTTGTACTGTACAAATAAAACTGAGAAGACATGGTATAATCCTGTATTATAGTGTAATGTTCTCCGTCGGATCTGCATAATGCGCAGGATAATGTTTTATTTATCGCCTTAAGACAAGGCGATAAATAAAACATTATCCTGCGCATTGAACATAACATAACTATTGAAACGGCTTCAACGATATAGATAAATAAATCGATTTCAACCTATAAAGTTTCACTCCACAAGCCTCCCCTAATAATAACGTGGAGAGTTCAGGTCACGATCCACTGAATGGGCCCAGTGCGGTTTGAAGGAGCCCCATTAAAAAAAATTGAAATTACCCCCAAGACCGCTTTATGTGAACGTGAGATGATACATTTAAATAAAGACGACGCGTCGCCTGCCTTACCATGTATTTGGGGCCTTCAAATAGATGGTAGGTATTGGTACCTAACTACGTCATTGTCGATATTCACTTATTAATTATATATATAATAAAAATAAATAAATATATTTATTTCCAAAACTAAGTATCTACTTTCTTAAACATATAGTTTAGATGAGTGAATCGTATAACTATGTTCACATATTACAAGGTCGAATAGAAGTTATGAAATTCACATTTTGATGGCAAGTGTGGCATAAACACGTGCAGATTAAATCGGCGTGAACGTGCACGTGTCAACTTTATGAATTTAATATTATGAAAAGAGAGTATAATATTTGTTCTATTAGAACTCGCCGAAACGGCAAACATATAACTGTACTTTTTATTTATAAAATAAATATAATTAAATTACGCAGAGAGAAATGCTCAATTTTGCATATCACAGGCCAAGCTTAGCAGTAGAAGGTTCACGTCTGCTTTATCTCTAGTCACAAACGAGACCTGATTACTCAAAAATATTATACATTAGAAAAGAGTTGAAAATCTCATCTTACTAAAAACAATGCACCATTGACGGCCATTACACCATTACAGAGTCGACACAAGCTCTGTAACATCAACGTGTTGTCTGCGCTCAAACTAGTTTGACTTTATAAAACCATCTGCGGTAGTTTGTAAGGCATCAATGGACCAAGTCCATGATACTATAACAAAGCTGAACGCGTTTTACTACATCCTTTACAAATAAGCTAACGAGAACTAGTTAGGGAGCTGGTGGCACAGATTTTAAAATAATTTTCTCGTGTGCCAGATGTGGAAAGTAGTGAAAATCTATTTATAAGAAACATTAATGACCACGTCTGGCACTATGTTATCGCTCCGTTATCAATTAACAGCTCATTGAAAATGTAAAAAAGAAAAGGATCCATAAATAATTTGTTCGCATCTGACATTTGTTTTAATACATAACATGTATGTTTCTGCGTTAATAAATATATTTATTTGATATATGTATATATTTTAAGTTATAAAAAACAAGGAAAATAATGTCTGACACCTTCATACTGCTGAGATTAGGAGAGAAAAATTTTGTAAGAAAGGTTAAGTACTAAATCATTGCTCGCGTCGGGCGTTTGGCCGAATTATTCTTTTATATGTAAAAACTATGAATATCACCAAGACAGACGTTAATATCGCTGATTTTTTAAAGCCAGACGTTTTTAGCCAGAAATTAAAGTTTTTGTCGAGATTGACAATTTATATTTTGCATGTCGTAAATACAAAGGCTTATACAATAGATAGCCGTTCAATAATACTAATGATAATATTTAATTATCATAATACATATTTAAAGAAATAAAATATTTCTTTATAAAAAATAATGTAAATTATGTTTTTGTAATTATTTTTATTAGATTTAAAAGTTAATATAATTTATTGTACGCATTTTTCCATTTTTTAAAGTAATTCACAAATATCACAAAAAATCAGCAACATCCACGTCTGGGAATAATAATAAGAATAATTTCTTGTTCTAGGTATAAAAACCAACAAATTAAAAAAAATGAGAAAATGATTTAATAGACTATTTTTGTACATCATTATAATTATTAATGTAAAAAACGCAGAGCTGGCCGTCTGACGGTGGTATTTCTGGTATCTAGATACCTAATTTAATGCAATAAATAAATGCCAGATACGAGCAAATGATATAGGGAGCTATTTTTTTGCAATTTCGAAAATAAATAATTTATAAAATCAGCGACATCGCAGCTTGAATCCTTTTTTTCCCTAGTCGTATCCTCTAAGACTTGCATGCCTATAATTAACGACGAGCAAATCATATACCGAAATTGCCATCAGCTCCCTGACTAAAACTTGCCCCACAGAAACAATTCATCCTAAAAAAGGTCGGTCGTGGTCATGACCGTCATCGTCTACAAAACGAATAAACAATCAAGATATTGCACTTGCGTGGCGTGGCGAATTAGCCATATATCGCAGAACAATGAATGCTTACCAACGTGTGTCGCGATAACGCGGCAAGATGTTGTGCCGCGTTCTACTGACTGCGATCATCGCCACATGTACGTTCACACGTGAAACAATTGTACTCGGTCAAAGTACACAGCGTTTAGAGATAAAAGGTTCCATTAACAGCATTCTAAATACAAAATAGTTGTGATAATTATTGCACAGATATAACTTTCATTAGAAAGGTGGATGCGATTAAATTTTCATGTAGTGCTAATGTTTTAGATGTGTTATGTGTTTTGTGGCTAAACGGAATACAAAAGGAAGATCTGGATGTAAACATGCTGAGGAAATTGCAGCGGCACAACGTAAACATAGATGATATCGGCGACGTTAAGTGAGTATATCGCTCTTAGTTTTTAACAACTCACATATTTCGGCTGCTATAATGTAAATGATTAAAAACTTAATGCAACTTTATGTTGATTTCCAGTAAACTGCATCAGCAGTGTTTAAATAAATCCACAAATTATGATTATTTAAATGGAACTTTAGCAAATGATAATGATAATCAAACATCTACAATGAAGACTTACTCCACGGTAAATGAAAGTGAGTCCATTTTATAAGCGTAACTGATTTTTAAAATATTAATAATAAAGTATTCATCCCTTACAGGTAATATTGTTTCTGGTACAAAACAAACCATAAAAATGTCCGATTTGGAGCTAGCTGTACAACACATTTTGAACAAACAAAAGAATAAAAAAACGAATGTAGACAAAATTAATAATAGCCAAATAAATGAAGCGGAATCAAACAACAATATTCAAAGAAGTTTTATGATAGATAATAACAATAACAGAACCACGACTCTGTCGAGGGAAGAGGCGGTGGACAATCTAGAACATCGGTCAACATCAACTACTCCTGAATTTAGTTTAAATAACATAAATTTTAATGACACGCTTATCAAGTCACACGAAACAACCAATGGTACAAACTTACATGAAGTTGAACATATTAGTAGAGTCATAGCGGAGTACATCACCAGAAAACGAAAGATTCCCACACAACTTCTTTCTATCAATCGACCATTGGAAACAGACAATGCATTCCGAGAAATTGAAACATTCAATGTTCCAACTTCACCAAAGGAACAATATATATTTTCTCGGCAGGTTGTTACAAATGATCGTAAACGCAAACCAAATATAAAGCGCGACAATAGACAAAGGAATAATTACAGGTCAAAAAAACTATTTCATGAAAGGCCGTCGAACGTTTCTACAGTGAAACATAAATTCAACTTTAATGTAACGAGACAATTTACAAAACATAAAACAAATCTTCCCGAATACACACAGTTAAGAAATTATCCTCTTGTAATTTATGATGAATATGATGACAGTAATTCTGGAAGTTCTTCTGAAAATAAACAAAAACAAAAGAAGTCCGAGCTGAATAACTTTACAGAAATTGGATACGACACAGAAATAAATGACATGAAAACAGATGAACAATCAAATGAAAAAACAGAACATGATTGTGTAAATCAGCAAAATTTAACAATTGTACCAGAGGACATGTTTAAAGAAATTACTGAAACTATAAACTCTATTATATCCAAATATTTACAGAAAGGTCCGCCACCTTCCACCATGGCGTCTGCTGTAAAAACAAAAGGTTTGCTTTATTTTGTATTTGATTCAATTTAACAAACTTTTGAGAATATTTTGGAATTTTATGACATCTTTTTTCTTTTACCTAAATAAATAGCTATAACCTATAATCTGTTACCTAGGTCTAGTTTGTGATAAAAGATAAAGAGCAAATTCAAACGAATAAAGTTGATTATATATAGTCCTTCAACTTTATTGGCGGTACCTAGTGGTTCGCGTGGATCGCACGGAAATCGAAAAAAATAGTAAGTTGTCAAGTATGAACGTTAGCGTTCATACATGACAACTAATGTTTCATGTTTCCTGGCTCCCGCCGTAGCGCGCGAAGCGATCAGTAGGTACCGCCCACGACATTGACAAACTAAAGCTTCAAATAAAACGTATTCTGAATCAATTCCGGCCTGTTTAGCGGGCCCTTAAATAATTAAACTTGGTATAGTTTTAGAAACTCCCGGAATGTCCACGGCTACCACAAAACAGGAACACATTAATCATGAAATGTCTAAAATGTATGAAAATATCAAGGAAATGTATCAACAATTGCGATCGGTGAAGACAAATCCCGTTGCTACTGTAACAACAGCAACAAGAGTATCGGGTACGTACAATGGCCACATGCAGTTAAATTACAACCCATTCTAATTGATAATAATATAGGTATATTTATCATAGACATACTATTTTATTAAAATAAAATTAATGACCCAGAATAGGATTCCCTGCATTGTAGGTAACGTGATACACAAAAAGTCGTAACATCGCAAACTACACGGACATCAAACAAACATTCCTTCTAGGAATAAGTCCGCCCTTGTACTTATTGTAATGTATTATTGTCACAATTCATTATATTCTAAGTACCATAAAGAACAATAACATTTGTCTGATTGACCGGAAATCAAATCCGGAACCTATTGCTTACCAATAACAGGGTTAATAACAAAATAAAGTTATTGTATTTTTTCCATTGTTTGTTATATTTTCTAGAAACTCCACAAATATCTACAACTGCGCATAAACAAGATAAAATGAATGATCAAGGCGCATCAGAAATGTATAAAAATCTCAAAGAGATGTATCAGCAGTTGAACTCAATGAAGAGAACCATTAGTCCTACTATAAATACTACACCAACAGGTATGCATGATCCTTAAATGTGAAGTCAACAATTCGTTTTATTTTCCTATATATATGATTAGGTTAGGTTAGGTTCATTATTGCTGAAATTGTTCTCTGCACATGTCCATATTGAATTATTAGAATATTATATTTGTAAGAAGAAATAAGTCCGTTATTGGCAATAAGCTTGAAAACATACTATGTAATATTGTCTAAATGCCGAACAAGGCATACTAAGTTATTTCATGTATCTCTTGTTATACCTAAGTATACTCGTAGGTAAATATAACAAAACTGTGAATTTTAATTCTTGTATAGAGCCACATTTGAAAGACATTCGCTATTTTTATCTTTGAATGGCTACAATTCAACGCCGTTTCAAATAGAGAAAATGTAACAATACGCCAGGCGCACATGTAACAATACGCCAGGCGCACATGTAATTGTATGTTATGTTTGTGATCGTATAGAAGTGCATTTATTACAAAAATTAATAAATGCACTACAAGCATGCTATACCTTGCACTGTATTTCAAATTTCAATATTAATTTCACATTTAATATTCCAATTATTTAGTTTAAAAATGTAAATGAATATTTCAAAGTACTTCTTTTCATTATGAAATGTGTGGAAAAGCTCATATTTACATCTATTAGTATGAATAAAATAAGTTATATTTGTATTACAACCATTCGGAAATGCAAAAGGCAATAAAATTCTATAAATAATTTTCGAGAGTCACACACAGTTTCGGGCACTTTAAACTATGTACGAGTAATGATGATTTGATAACGACAGTGCCCGTTTTAAGAAGTTCCAGAATCATCTACAGCAACGACTGAAAGAAATCAGATTAAAATAAGCGAGGCCTCTGAAATGTATAAAAATCTCCGGGACATGTACCAACAGTTGCAGGCAATGAAGGAAAATCCTAGTCCAACCATCACTGCTACAACGACAGGTGTGTACGATCTATACACGAAAAAAGAAATAACAATAAACTAAATTATACATACTATTTTTAAATAAACAAGAATATAAAGAAATCTTAAAATATTTTGCAATACTTCCCACTATTGTAATTAAAGAAGTCCCATTTGAAGAGGTGACAGCTTCTGTTCTGTTCCTTCTTCTATGTCTAACTCTTTGTCTAAATATTTACTATAAGTTGTTGTGTCGGATTAAAGTGATGATATGTCTAGTATATTTTCCGAATTATCTTCCTATTTTGACATATTTTTTCCGTGTTTATTTCAATGTATTTCAAATATTATTTGAAAATCACCAATTATTTCAATTATTTCAATGCACCTTTTCTACCCACAATAATGTTATAATCCTGCAAATTATGCTAGATTACAAATGCAATAATTAATTTGAATAAAATATATTGTAACATACAATTGTTATATTTTTCAGAAATCCCAAAAACATCTACAACAACCGTTAAAGGTCAAATTAAATTAAATGAGGCTTCTGACTTGTATAAGGGTCTCCGAGATATGTACTACCAGTTGAAATCAATGAGGGGAAATCCTACTTACACTGTAATTCCTGCAAGTACAGGTACACATAACCAATATACATACAGAGTAAATAGATGTTATATCGAATGCAGTTAGAATGAAAGTTTCTAAGACAAAAAGTACTATTATACATTTTTGTAATTTAGTCTAATATTTTTTTCCACGTCAGAGAAAACATAGTATCGTATCTAATGGTCAAATACCCTAATAAAAGAACCATCAAAAACAATAAATAGATATATTATCTATTAATTAAAAAATGTACATTACTTCAACAAAAAATTGCAGGAATATTTAGAACAACCCGACAACAGAGTCGGCCTAATCACGAAGTGTCTGAAATGTTGAAAAATCTTAAGGAAATGTATCAACAGATCGAATTCATGAGAAAAAAACCCAGTTCGATTACTACGTTAAGAGGTATTAATAAACAGACGTACAATACGATTAGCTATAAGTATATTAGTTGTAATTTCATTTTGCATTTAACCTACAGTATCGGTCAATCAAACACTCGAACAAATACAAACCTCCTTGCAGGTCATTATCAGTATAATCTATAGCTGGTTAAGTGGAGCCAACCGCAAATACAATGTTAAAGTCATTAATAACCCATTTACCAACGTAAAAAGTTTGTAACTGTACGTCGGTTCGTCAATGCTATAAATCTGAAGAGGTCTATCGAATTTTTAAAAAATAATTTTTTGAATATTAATAAATTTAAAATTAGTTTATTAAGTTTTGTTATTGCAAATTTATAATTCTATTTCAGCATTTTCTCAATTCATCTTGCACTCTTTAATCATTTCACAATGACCAATTTCCGAGTATATCAAATGATTGTGATTTTTGCACCAAAAATTTCAGAAATGTCTACTGCACCCAGAAAACGAGACGAATTGAATTTACACGATGAGTCATCAGACGAAAGATCAGACGGATATTACAGGAAGATTTACCAACGGTTGCGTTTGACAACTGATAACCCAAGTTATACTGTAACCGCAGCATCAACTGGTATCAATTACTGATATTTATATTGGCCGCGTGGCGCGGGCCAACTGTAGAATAGCATCACCGCAGCTCTACCCGCGGCTCTTGTAAAAGGCGACTAAAGAATAAACGAAGTCGCTACGACAAGCTTTGATTGTGCGAACTAAGCCCTTGGAACTGCTGATTTAATCGAGTCAAAAGTTTTCTTTTAGTTTCAATATATCATATTAAAAATAAAACAAGATAAAATATAAAAATGTTTTTGCACTTTTTATTGTATATTGAAAAAAAAAAGTGTGGACATCGGTAACACAAAAGTTGACAAAAGTCTATTTTACATAGGTCTCTTTTTATAGAAAAGAAGTAGCGAATGGGCATGTGATGTAGCATGTACCATCATGTAGCACGTGATGGTTAGTGGTCATCGTCGCCCATGGACACTTGCAACACCATGAGTGCACTGCCGACCTTGCAAGATCCTATTCTCTTAATAAGAAGACCTGTCTATCTGTTCGCGATAGTGTCAGAAACTACCCGATTTTGTTCGGAAAATTATCGATTTATAGTTTTTATTAAAACAGATCAGTATAAAAATCCCGGATTTACAAAATGGAATATTTTTTTATGAAAGCAAAAACAGGTTCTGAGCGATAGAAGCCGCAAACGAGGGCTAGTTTTCCGTACCTTCGTCAGAACGTTTACTATTACTATTATATTTAAGTTACTGAATTATAGTTATTCTATTTCAGAAATCCCAAAAATATTAACTGCAAGTTCAGCAATACCGAAACAATATCAAAATAACAATGAAGCGTCAAAAATATTAAAAAGACTAGTGGACATGTATCGGCAGTTGCAATCAACGACGGAAAGTACCAGTCCTGCTACAACTACAATCTCTACGACCACCACTACTACGACAAGTATGCATAACAAACAAAAATTATAAAAATCTCTATCGTTTTATATCATCTATAAATCAAAATATTGTTCTTGGTATTGCGTTTAAAAAAACATCATTGGTGCAAATAATCCTATTTTTTATTATGGTAAAGGAGGCAGACCGCACGGTCTACGTGATGGCAAGTGGCTACCGAGAGGAGTATGCGGATGCGCTGCCGACCCTGTAAAATCCTATTCACAGCTTTCTTGAGAAACCCCATGTCGTAGCATAGCGACCAGGCAATTCTCAGCTGGCAGTTCAATCCACAACTGTGCACAGCGACTCTTTGTCAAGAAAGTGCGAGTTAACCGCACGACGATAACGTGAGGTGCGATGCTAAAAACCCGAAGTTGTCATCAAATTCTGTCATATATGTTGTTGTGAGGGCTACATACAAATTAAATGTTATTGGAAAGAGCTCATGAAGCTCTACAACTGTTGTTTAAACATTTTTTAAATACCAAAAATAGTGAATCCATGCTATCTAGCCACTGATAGAAATTGAGATTGAGAATAGTCCACGTATAGTTAAAATGATCCTAATTATAGTAAAATCCCATTAAAATCCATCCAGTAGTTTCCATGAACCTTGGATAAATAATTATTACCATAAAATACCAAATTTGGATAAAATACCAAAAATAATTATTCATGCTGATTTTACCAGAGCTGATTCACTCGTCACTTAAGCATGTTTAAGAAATTAATGTAGTAGAGAAATTAATACCTGTAAAACATACGAGACATTTGTGATCATACTATTACTGTACTGCTGTACCGCACTGTATTACTGTACACCTTTTACTATTCACGTTCGCCGTGAAGTATGATATTATATGCGTTCCAGAAAAATGTGTAACGACACCAAAACAGGATAAGACTAAATTAAATGAAGCGTCAGACATTTTAAGAAGCCTCAAAGAGATCTACCAAGAGTTGCAATCAACCAAGGAAATTTCCACCTCGACCGAAATTTCTACAACAAAAGGTACGCAAAATCAATAATTACAAATTAAAACAGGACTAGAATAGCCTTCCGAATTCAGATTGTGACCTTATTTTCTCCATTCCCGTTCAGTCTGAATTTTCTGTCTTATTCAGAATATGGTATAAGAACTTAATTTCAGATCGAATGATTGACATTTTTCATTAAAACTAGTCTATTCATTTTTTATGATGCATCAATCATTTCCGGTACGTTGCACTTCCTGCGAATATTTCCACTGTGTCACTGCTGCACTAATAGTCCACTCACTGCTGGACATGGGATTATTTTTAGTACATTTTATATACAATATTTTATTTGTACCAAACGTATCGTGCGACATATACAGGACGCATCAAATTTTACAATTATTGTTTAAACATTTTTTTCAAGTCATGCAGAACAGTAATTTGCCACTAACTCGTGTTTTTTTTTCAAATTGCCTGGACCCACAATGTTGCAAGCAAAGCTGTAGAAATTAACCGTGAGAATAGTATGGGTGTTAACCCCTGGTCCCAAAAACAGTTATTAAGCATGATAAAGATAATTGATAAGTGACAGCTATTTACTTGATTCTGCTGACATCAATACTGTCATTGTTATCTTCAATTTAGTCATAATATATGTACATTATTTATTAGTCTCATTTTGTACACTGTAAAGGTAAAATATATGAGACATTTGAATGTATTAACCGTAGCTAGAGATGCTGATCGGTGATAGCCTAGGAGCATCTATACTCGACTCACATTCGTGTAATGGTAAGTGCAAATCCTCGGCCCGTACCATTGAGTTTCTACTTAATTCTTAAGGATTTCTTAAAAAATGACACTTGCACGGCGGCGAGGGAAAACATCATGAATATGCTCAAAAATAAAAAGAAACTTGGAGTATGTGGTCCACCAATCCGCACTGGGCCCGCGTGGTGGATCACGGCCCGAATCCCCACAGTGATTTACTAGGGGAGGCCTGTGCCCTACAGTGGGATGTTACAGGCTGATACACGACAATTGCAGCAGTTATAAATAATAAAGTTTAAATTTCAATAAAATAGTTGATGTGTTCCAGAAATACATAGAACAACCCTAAAAAAGAATCAGGTTAAATTAAATGAAGCGTCTGAAATTTTAAAAAGTCTCAAAGAGATGTACCAAGAGTTACAATCAACCAGGGAAATGTCCACTTCTACCGAATTTACTACAACAGAAGGTATGCATGGCAGTTAAATATAAATTAAACGATTAAATAACGTTCTGAATTCAAAATGTTTTCTAACGCTTACAGGTATACCCCGTATAGTTTCATTCATATTATCATGCATCAATCGTGTCCAGCGTTTCCGACAATTTTATTCTTACGTAAATTTTATTAATATTAATATTGACAAATTGGCCGATAATAGCTCGATTAGCCAATAATGTACTTATACTTATTATTAGTGCAACAAAAGTAATTATTTAATACCGTTTTCTTCAAATGAGAATCCGAGATAAATATTTTGTTATATCTTCAGTTACAGAGTCCCCAGAAACATCTACAACCTCATCAAAACAGGACCATAAACTACACGAAGCGTCTAAAATATTCAATAATCTCAAAGAGCTATACCGACAATTACGATCAATGAGAAACCATAGTAACAGAACCCCATTGATGTATGCTACGACGCCATTAGCAACGACAATAACAAGTATGCCTCATATAAAAAAATATCATTTGCACGCGGCTGGCTTGGTATTCAGGCAGAAATAAGACTTCATGATAAGTTCCTAAAATTATATTATTATACATCAGGCAAACTATTTTATACCGCGAACCCGTAGGCTGTGGAACGAACTGCCTCAAGAGGTCTTTCCATTAAGCTACGATATGGGGTTCTTCAAGAGAGCTGTGAATAGGATTTTGCAAGGTCGGCGGCGCGCCCGCATGCCCCCTGGTGTTGCAGGTGTCCATGGGCGGCGGTAACACTTACCATCACGTGGGACCGCTTGCTCGTCCGCCCTCTAATCTATAAAAAAAAAAAAACTGGTTGTATGAGAACGGTGATAGCCTAGCGGTAACTGTTTTTGATTGACATTTGTGACAACAGCTATGCTCGGAGTCTCTTTGGCGAAAAACAGAAAAAAGAAATTCGACGAGGAACTAAGTTATCAAGATGGTTTAAAGAATCAGCAAATTGAAATGACAGTGGGAGGCCATATCAATCTCTGGAAAGTTGCCGTTAATGGCTGATTGAGAAGAGCGGAAGCGGAAGACCATGTGTGGTGGCGAGCCTTGGGAGAAACTTATATCCACCAGTGGGAAAGTCCAGCTGATGGTTATGGTACGGTAACTATATTACAGCAAAGGTAACTAAAGTCAGGTGGATTGTTATTCGAAAATACGAAAAGCCCAGTTTAAACCGTATCTATAAAACAACGCAAATTGTAACCTTAGAGTAACAAACCTTCAAATTGCATTATACTTCTAGAAGCTTCAAAAATACCTGCAACGATTCCGAAACAGGATCATATTAAATCAGACGAAACTTATGAAATGTTAGAAAATCTGAAGGAGATGTACCGAGAAATGCGAGCAATGAGGGAGAAGTCTACTGTAGTTACTACAACGCGAGGTATGCACGATTAAATGATGCACAAATAAAATTTTGTCCATTAAAGACTTTCATTATTAATAGGGAACATTATAATCTGGGATTTTTTCCAGAATCGTAAAAGAAAAGTTTTTTTTACATCACAACTACTACCCATTATTAATTACATCACTATTTTTAATAAAAATGCGAATATCAGACTATGTCAGATGTATTTCTAAAGACTAAAACCATGTAATCTGCTCATTTAAACTAATATAATAAAGAGGTAAATATGTGTGTTTGTTTGTGGGTATGTTGGGGGTAATCTCTGGAACTACTGAACCAATTTCAAAAGTTCTTTCACAAATAGGAAGCTACATTATCCGTGTCTAATATAGGCAATATTTTATTTTGAAATTGTGAAAAGAAAAGAAACTTATAAACCGAAGCGAAGCGAGGGCGGGTCGCTAGTGATTGATAATTTGATGTTGATAATTGTTTATTGACATGAAAAGTTAAAACTTTCATTTCAATATTGTCAGAATCATAACGGAATCCATGGTTTGAGTATTCAGGTACACATCAGCCATAATGTGTACATCATGGTTGCAGTTCTTAAAAGATTATGACGTGTTCCAGAAATACCTAGGACAACCCCAAAACAGTATCAAATTAAAAAATTACATGAAACTGTTGAAATATTTGGAAATCTAAGAGACCTGTACAAAAACTTTCAAGCGATGAGGGAAGACCCTGAAAAACTTACAAATCCTCATTACCAATACAGTCCTATAAACATGTATCCTCCAGGTGTGCCTCCAATCAATCCGGCAACTGAACGCAGTAACGATTATGAAAATGGAAATCCTGTTAATATGACAGATTTTCAAGTTTTATCTTCATTAAATGCGTTTATGACGAAAATTCAACAAAACAGATTCAATGAGTTCGCTGTGCCACTTGAGAATTATCAGCAAAGGTACGGCTCACCAATAATGCAAAATTTGGGACCATTTAGAAACGTAAATAACAACATAATTACATCATTTACCAAGACACCAAAAAATCCACCTATAGTGCAAACTAACTTGAATGAGATACCGCCAATAGGAGTACCTGTTTTAGAGCCAGTAAAATTAGTTCATCAGAATTTATTTGTGACAGCTGAACGTCCTTTCAGTAACCTTAATAATGGAGACCCTTGGAGTTTTACAAATACAGACAATGTTGAGAATAATCGTAAAGAACCGAGAATACACAAACTTTCAAATATTAGAGTAACAAATAGCAATTATTGGCCGGCTAATAGAGACTTAGGTAGCAAAGCCCTAAACAGTTATCGCTTAAAAGAATTGAAGTATGGAAATAGAGGTAAGTACAGAGATGATGTAAAATTTGAAATGCAAAAAGGAGGAACACAATACTACGGCAAAGAAATTGATAGTCAGGAGGCGCAATCCCCATCAAGAATTTCTTTAAACAACCCAAAGAAATTTCACGAAATTTTGGAAGCACCTGAAGACGATTTTTCGCGAAATTTAAAGGAAACAAGTATCGAAGCAGACAATTTCAGATCAGATAAGGTAGTACCCAGATATCAACTGCCTATGAATGACATGAAAAACGACTACAAAACTGTGCAAAGCATAATAAAGAGTCAAAACAAGATGAATTCCTTCCTAGAAACAATGTTGGACGGCGAAGGGAGACATGAAGTGGAAGATGTGGTATCGATTTAATATTTTTATATTCATACTTATGTACGTACAAAATAGATTTAATTCTTTATAATGTGACTAGAACTAGAAAAGTTTGTACTTTATTAATAATAAAATAATTAATTTAAATTCATAATGTCCTTTTATTCGAATTTGTAGGCCGATTAGTCTAGTCAGGCACCAGCATGATACACCAGGGGGTGAGCTAGCTACCTGTCTTGTATAATTTTATTCACAACTTTCTTGAAGAACCCTATATTGTAGCAAACCAGAGTTCACTTGAGGCAGTTCGTTCCACAGCCTACAGGTTCGCGGCATAAAACGATTTCCGCACAGTGCGTGGTTACGCGTGCGCTCTCTTTGGTCGCTGCTTCAAATATGGCTCGAACGAACATAAAATAATGTCGAATCCCATGTCGTAGTATAGGTCGTAGTGTCGTCTTGAGGCAGATTGTTCCACAGCGGTTCCACAGGTTCGCGGAAAAAACATTTTAGGTACAGTGCGCTGATATTTCGGTGCATCGACGCAGATATGTGAGCAGTACTCCATATGGCGTACCTGAGCTTACATTGCCCGAGATAAAGTACCGCTTTTCACTGTTCAGCACACCGAGCTTTTGCGAGGCCATTTTGGTAATGCCCTCCAGATGACTCCTAAATTCGACTCTGTTGGAAATGTCGACACCAAGAATCATGATACTCTCCGAGATCCTAAGGGGTCTGCTCTGAAAGCGCGGTGTTACGACAAAAGTGGCTTCTTTAGCGGTGAAAATGCAGACTTCTGTTTCACTGGTGTTGAAGTCAACCAGATTCAGAGAACTCCAAATCGAGACTTTGTCTAAGGTGTCTTCAATTCCGTAAGTCTAACGCGACTCTTTTCCACTTCGACCGGAGAAATGTTGGCACGGCTCCTATACATGGCATCCCCCTTGCTGTCATCTGCATTACAAAGTAAGTTTGTGTGTCTCTAGATCCACAGGGCACAAGGAATCCTATTGTAATCTGCTATAAGGGTTCCTTACTCCTTATTCCTCACTTGACATGCGGGCTTCCTTACGATATTTTCCTTCATCTCTCACCAGCCCCTATTTTCGTTAACTGCTGGACATGGGCCAAATTTGACAAAAGTTTAAAATCATAATACGTTTGCATCTTGTGAACACATGTATGTATTCAGTCATTTCTAACCCGCATAGTGAACACTGCCCTGTAAGCCGCCATATTCAGTGTCGATGTACCGCGGCAGGAGGAAGGGGCTCTGCAATATCTCCTGCGGTTCGTCTACCGGAGGTCGCAACAGTTGCGCGATGCTTCGTATTCAGTCATGTCTTGTCACTATGAGCATTGGTATTCAGTCAGTCTACCCTGCACAGTGAACACTCACCTGTGAGCCACCGTGTTCAGTGTCGATGTACCGCGGCACGGGAAAGCGGCTCTGCAATATCTCCTGCGCGTCGTCTACTGGAGCTCGCAACAGTTGCGCGAAGCTCTCGTATTCAGCCATGTCTTGATAGCGGAGGGCGCGCCATTGCGCTATCGTCTGAAATAATATGTACATAAATAAGGCAACATTATATTAAACCGTAACTAACCCTTTTGTCGTCCACTGCTGGACACGGGCCTCCGTATGCACATTCTCATACACGATGCGTGTATGACCTTAAAACACAATGCGGGCCAAACGGGTTGGCTAGTTCACTCTTTTAGAGGTGGTGTAGTTCGGAAAGAGATGGGGTGATGCTATTTTAAAGCCGACGGACATCACACGGCCACCATTATTTATTATAATATGTTAATATTCAAATTTTATTCCATCTATTGCTCTACAGCCGTGGTGGTTCTTGCCCTGATTGAGTATCCTTTTTCATTTGGACCAGTTGGTCGCCTCCTTCCAGTTGTGTATGCCAATTGCTTTCACATTTATTTATTTACTCTGTTTTTGTGTTTTTTTTACTAAAGCCGGACTTAATGCCTTACAGTATTATCAACCTTTAGGCTATGCAGGACATGAAATGATAGGGGTGTAAGTAAATGTAACAAATATATTGTAGAATATCTTAGTTTATGCCCCTAGCCATTTGAGCTTAGCTCATCCCCGGGTTATAAGTATTTTATTACCAAATCTATATTAACAAGACGGATAAGACAAGCACAATGAGGTCGCATGGGATGCATCCAATCCCATACCAAATGATCGTTTCTGTTATTTTTTTTTCAAATTAACTCATTTTTTGGCTATAAAATTGGGCATTCCTTTTTAACTGTCAGACATCATTTCATTGATGGACAAAAATTTTTACAAACTACAAAAAAACATAAAGCAAAAATTTAAAATCCAATATGCAAACGATATTGTTGGACAAGGCTCGTCAATTATTAAATACTGAAATTTACCTTTCCGATATGTCATCGACATTTTTCTTAACATGAACAGAGTATAGCAAACGACATACCTCTCCATGATAGATCAATATCTGGAAGAAAGTGTCCATCAACAGTATGCGATCAGGCTGTATCGAGGATGTATCCAACAAAACTGGCTCTGGAGCTCCTCCAAAGCTGTACGAGTAGAGAATTGGTTGGATCATGATCAGGGACTGAGTCAGATCCTCACGCATCAGCATGTGTCTGAGGAGAGAAAAAAATTACAAAACAAATGAGTATTTGCTTATCTTTAAATAATTGTTAAGTAATTGCTCACTACTGGGTGTGCGTGCTGGTGCTAAAGGTCACAATACTGGCTCTGCTTAGTGTGAGCACCTCTGACACTATTGTTTGAATAGGCGTACTGGGTGGAACAGATTAGAGACGAGATGTCCAATCGATTTGTAATGGTTGGAAACATATATTTTTTTGAGAATTTTTGTTATCAAAATTTAAAAAATTTCATTGTATGTGAATCCTAATGCACGCGCAATCCGTCCGCGTAACGTGCCGAACCTACACAGTCCGCCAATACCGCTACTAAAGTTTTCGAACTCACTTTTTTATTACCACAATTAATGACTTATTGCAACAAGATAAATCTATTGATGATGAAATAGTAATTAAATATTGTTTATTTCGAAGTCGTTAGTGATGTTACGATGTTCATCTCACTGGTGAAATTATTTTTTGTACTCTGAAGAATGAACCATTTCTGTCAAAAGGGCGAAAATTAATTGGATCTTACAAACACTAGTCATCCTAGAAGTATCGCTGACCCGATGATCACCTGGTTAGGGTTGAATTTTGTCATTTATTACCTTAAACTTTGACAAGCTATAACTTGAAAACGGTCACGAATATTAACATAGTTTCTTGGGGCTTAGTGTAGTACAAAGGCGACACAATCTGACATTTTTGGGAATGTCGTTCGTTCTGTCCCACCTTATATATATAAACAATAAGTATGACTTATATTGTTCTTCATTTCTATCATCACTTACATTACCACTTTTCTCCTTATTCTAGTTATCTTATTGCTTCTACTAAATATAACTACTTTATGTATAGACTTATGATGTATATAATGTATATTTATTATATATATAAATATGTAAAGAAAATCTATTTCTTCGATTTTAATTTGCCGCTCATTCCGGGCGCCATCGATATACAAGGTTATCGATCTTGTATATCGATGTAGGGTAATCTATGATGGTCTGTAATGTATGGGTAGATGACGATGGCGTTGTTAATTTGGATAGTTTAATATTGTGAATTTGTCTGTTGTCTGAAACGAAAGGGATTGACATTTGAAGGAACTTTAATGTCGTTTCTTTTGTTACAGCTAAGATTTTTACTATAGAATACTGTGCTAAACCCACCATTATGGTAAATAATTATATGTGAAAGAAACAATAAACGGTTCTTTTGTTACAGAGTAACTCAATATTGTTTATTTTATAGTGTCAATTCACTGAAACACTATTATAAATATATTGTATACATATTTTATTGTATATATATAATTTTATTGTATATAATTATTATTATAATGATATGTAATTACGTACTGTTACAGAGTAACTCAATATTGTTTATTTTATAGTGTCAATTCCCTGAAACACTATTATAAATATATTGTATACATATTTTATTGTATATATATAATTTTATTGTATATAATTATTATTATAATGATATGTAATTACGTACACCATCTACCTGTGATCAAACTATTTATTTCCTCTCTACCCAAACGTTGTCGTTGTCTGGCAGAGATCGCTTTTAGTGATAAGACTGCCTTTTGTCCATTTTGTGTAAACAATGTCTGTTATTGTTTTATTTGTGGTATGCAATAAAGAATTTTATCTATCTTTTTGTCAACTTTTTCTTTATAGTAAAGGAGGCAGACGGGCAAGCGGCCTACGTGATGGCAAGTGGTCACCGCCACCGATGGCCACCTGCAACACGCCTAAAACGATTTCCGCACAATTACGCGTGCGCTCTCTTTGGTCGCTGGTTCAAATCCAGCTAGAACTACCATAACATAATATGGAGGGATTAATTGGTCCAATTTTACTAGGGTAATAAAAAAGTTGTATCAAGTTGTATCACCTGTAGAATGTGGTCTCGTCGGGCGAGTTGTTGAACACCTGCAGGAACTGCGAGCGGCGCAGGTGGTACATGAACTGCGGGTACAGACTGAAGTTCTCTGATAGACGGAAACTGTTAGGGTCGTCCTTTGCGTACTCGCCGAATTTTTGGCACTGAAATGTGGGTGATTTATTAGGAACTAGCTGACAGACGTTGTCCTGTCCAAATTTTAATAATACAATAATTTCAATAAGTTTATACAAAAATCCCTTAGAAAAAAGCACTGTTTTTCCCGAATTTTCCAATTTTCCGGGCAACTTTTCCAATTTTTATTTCCTTAGAAACCTTATTCGAACTATTACGAACATTTAAAAAAAAATAGTCAAATTGGTGCAGCCGTCCTCAAGTGATGCGCTTACCAACGAACAGCATTTAATTTTTATTTATATAGATTTAAAGTGAAAATTTAGTCTCATTTTTATTACGGAGATTTCGAAGCAATATAGCAAAACCTACCTACTGCAGAGATCACAACTTTGGAAACGACATTTGTGGACGAGTTACAGAGGGCTTTCTCGACACATTGAAATGAAATTTGGCAGAAAAATAGTTTCAAGTCAATATCTATGTTAAATTCATAGATAAGCCAAATCCGTTCCAAAATTATAACGGCGTATCGACTAAAAAGCTTCCAAAAAATTTCAATACGTTTACATACGAGTCGCGTGCCATTGGTCATTTGTTTATTTATAGAGTACTAATAGCAGAATTTATTTATTAATAGGCACGGCACACACAAATAGCACACATATATTGCAATATTATTTGCAGTGTGATAGCGTGGCATATCACTTACAGACATACACAGCAGTTTCAGAGATATGAGCCATATCACGCGCATCACTTTTGAGAATGCAAACTCAACTGAAATATTATCAATCTCAAATTGTCAATTCAAATCTATCTGAGCTGGAATCGTTCTAAAAGATGTTGTTAGTAAAAACCTGGGATTACAGGAAACAAATCTTTATATACATACCAATCTAATAAGCATCCTGTCCAACCAACGAAGCACGTCTGGTCCGTCTTCAAGTTCAGCGCGGTACACGACCAGCCGCGCCATTACAACCGCCGCCGCTTCTTGGTCGAAGCCGGCTGCGATGTGGTGCAGATTGACTGCTGCATCGCCCCAGCTGGCAAATATGGGGGTGATGAAATCGACACATTCAATCACATCTGAGGTAAGACCTCTGATTTTTAAGAAAAATCAATTCAATTACAATCAAGCTAGAACCTTAAAGCTAGAACAAAAAGAACCATTGTTTATTATATTTGTTTATTGTTACTTTCAAAATATAATATTACTTATGCTGTCGTTCGTTACTAATGTGTCTAATATAGTATCTCTCGGTCTGTAATTTAATTTCTGATACGTCGATATCAAAAATTACATAAAAAAATATTGCTGGTAAGGGGGGGGGGGGGGGGGGTCTACATAATTATGTAGTATAATTTATTTGCTCATTGTTGGCGCCGCACTAATTTCTTGTTTTTTGGAAAACTTTAATGAAACCTCAGTCTGTTTGTGTATTTGTATATCTGTAGAGCACAAAGGAACATTTTTTTGGAATATTTGTCCATCTATGTGAACGCGCGTAACACAATGTCTAGTGGACAGATTTTAATGAAACTTGGTATAGTTATAGCTTATGTGTCGGGTTAACATTTAGGGTACTTTTTATCCAGATCGATTAGAATCATGCGAATGAAGTCGCAGGCACCGCTAGAAATAAATAAATAAAATAATAGTCTCACTTGCGAGCGACAGTGGTGACCCTGACGCGGCGCTGTCCGCTTGAGTGCTGGTACTGCGAGATGAACTGGACGCACCCGCGCCCGCCCTGCGGCGCCGGCGCCGCGTGCTGATTTACCACCTATACGACATGTCGCAAAAATGATATAATTCCACCCCAAAGGAACAACGGGGAGTCCAAAGCATTAACCAAAATATTTAAAAAGATCTATATGACAGCCCGCTTTAAGCGCTCTTCAAACTGGTGCGACTGCGTAGTGGGACGCAGGAGGCGAATTCATTCCCAAAAACACTGCAAATGAGTACGTATTGACTCGTTCATTCTGATGTGACAAGTCATGTGAGGCAAACGGGTCAACGAGCGCTACAAAATGCCGTTTGGAAGAATTACCAAAATAAAAAGTTATTGATTTTATACTCTGATTTAAATAATCCTAATTACAAAAACACATTAACTTGACAATAACTAACTTATTAGTAAAATTGAATGAAATCCCATTGGTGTAATGTTTTTTGCACCTAATAAAAACTAAAATAAGTAGTATGTCTAGTAAAATAGTGTATCTGTTTCGAGAGAAAATGACATGTTTATAGAACACGACTCAAAGAGTTTATGCTTAGTGGGAGTTCGCGTCAGGTAGCAACAGTTCATTACTAATTCACATCCTGCATCTCTCCATTCAAACACACTAGTTTGAAGAGAGTATTAGACTCCGGCTATGGAAACTTTACTGCTCAGGAAAAGGGGTACATCATATTGTACTTAATTCTAACTTTCCCGAGACTTTTATGAAATTTAACAAAAAGTATCAGTTGATATAATATTGCTGAAGTTACTTGACAATAACACTTGACCGTACCTCAAAGAATATCCCCATAGTAGTACTGGATGTAAACGTGCACATCTTCCACTGACAAGTGTTGCCCATGCCGACTTCTTGGTCGGAAACACACGGACTCTTCACATTGAGGGACACGCATGAACCAATCGCACCCGTTACTGACAACCAAAATGTCATAATTTATTTAACGTTCGTTCTAATCCAATTTGCCGAAAACAAAGTGAAATCCATGAAATATCTCAATATTTAGCTTTAAATCTAGGGCAAGTTCGCTGTCTGTTATAGAAAATGTCAGACCAAGATTATTAAGAAATCTTATTGCCAGCCACTTTATGTACCATTACAATAACTACCTTGCAATTTCATATTAACATATAGAGACTTTATAGAGCGTCAGCATATTTATGCACGGAATATAAATGCTCTTGACTATTAACTCTAAACAATCAGACCAAACAGACATCCGTATTTTATTTGAATTCTATATCACAGGGTTAAATAATAAATACTTATACCCTTTTACCACGGAATTTTTATCATTAAAATTAGCAACACTAACAGTATAAGTTAAGATTATTTTTCTAATTTGACTTAAAATTAAAGTTTACTTAAACCCCACTATAGCTCTGATAATACAAAGTGAAGCTCGTGTCCCAAACTGGAATATCAATTGATTCTAATGCATATTAAGATAAGGTTTGTTTGTAAAAAGGTTTTACTAATAGGCTAATGAATGTCACAGACAATTGTCGCTATTTCTCATCACGTGATCGTGAGAAGACATGATTGAGTCATCATGAAATATAAAAAAAATTGAAGTCTTACTTTTAAGTTCGCGGCTACATTTGACCTCCAAAGAACCATTGAAAGCCATCTTGTAATCCCCTTTCTGGTCTTTGGCAAAGACCCTCTGGAATGTCTGCTTGAACAATGAAGAGTTGAATGAATCACCCATTACCATGTGACCGCTGAAAAATTAACACTTATTGATATTTTGTCATTCATCAAATAAGGCGCCTATGGGAAACTTATAGAACGCACAATATCAGAGAACAAAACTTAGCACCTTTTTATATTTTTTTATTTGTACAGCGCATCCGCGGACATGTCAAGGTTTGTCATTCTCGACTGATGTTGGCATGTATCGCGACAATATCCACTTATCATCAGGTGGACTGTATACCCGTCTGTCGCATTACTATTTCTAAAGAATATTAACAACTCTATTTTTAACAACAATTTTATGGTACCTGAGGCTCAAGTTAGAAAAGCGACGGCATTCTTGTTACAACACTGTACTTTGAATATTGGTTTAGTTTACCAATATTCAAAGTATTGGTTATGTTTCTTATGTAATAAAGCTTGTGCCTATAGTTTAGAGAGTATTACATAAAATTAAGTAAAACCATATGTTACCCGGTTGAGTTACAGCATTGCTTCATCTCCATTAACCCAGTTTGATCCAATGCACAAGAATAAATATCAATACAATGACCATTTGTCGCTGCTCTGAGTGACAATGCTTCATAGTGTTTTATCGCCTTCTTCATATACTTGGCATTATCCTTTTGAATGTCATGATGAGACCTGATTGGCTGCTTTAATTCATCATTGACAACTTGGCCTGGACCCTGAGAGCAAGGACCTCCAAGGAAAAGCATAATTCTACCACCAGCATTGGGGTAAGTCACTTCAAGGAGTCCAACTGCTAAAGAAAGAGCAACCCCACTGCTACGTAGAGGCCGTTTTCCCATTCCTAAAGGCCAGGGATCCCTTCCAAGCTCACCCAATAAGTCTGTTAAGGCCATGTCACACTGTTTGACAGGTTGTAAGAAACGGTGTGCTGGTGATTGAGGGCCAGCAGATCCAGGGCGTTGTTGCTGTGGATTTGGTGCGTTTACACGACCAATGGCAAGTTGCTCTTGAATTTGCTTGCCAGTTAGGTCTTTTGTGCCTTTGAACACATAGCACTTCGATATACCTTCTGTGCCTGAAATATAACATGATTTAAATATTTCAGTGAGAATTAATATTTGATTATCCTTAATATTTTATTATTTGGTAATTGGTTATCTTAATGTTTTATTTACAAAAATAAATGTGTTATCAGCTTTATCTCTAGAGGTAACCATGTTTAACAGAAACCATGTCCCTAAAAGGAGTAAATTGATGCATGAGCTCAATTTGTAAGATTCACAAGTTCACAAGTAGCGTCATTGCAATCTAGAGAAATTATTTTGGTCCCTATTAGGTTGACATTGTCAAAATCCAATATTTTTTTAAAACTACAGGTGTCAATGATACCCATTTATACTGATTGGGGATACCACGGAGATCTAATACCAAAGAGGTAGAGCTAAAATAGAAACTAAAAACCTATACTTTATTCATTATTTTGCAATAGCTAACTTAACGTGAGTGAAAAAGATCGCCATATAGTATTTTTTACGATCATATTGAACACCGATCTAGGG
The DNA here is from genome assembly GCA_943735995.1 of Sesia bembeciformis. Taxonomy (NCBI): domain Eukaryota; kingdom Metazoa; phylum Arthropoda; class Insecta; order Lepidoptera; family Sesiidae; genus Sesia; species Sesia bembeciformis. Next base: position 3,784,148 of record OX031042.1, read on the forward strand.
GTCTCAAGGTCACTTGCGCAGTTGTCCATTTTTAGGACTGTTTGGCGATATGAAGTGAGGCGGGACGGGCGCAGCACACTGCACCGGTCGCCGATTAGCTCATCAGAAGTAGTCACGCCCCTTTCAGTACAGTCGAGTGCAAATATATTATTTATATTTTTAATAACATTAAAGTAATACATATATAAAATATTTTAAGAAGTGTTTTTAATTATAATAAGTAAATGCAAATCCAACCAGGTGATGTAATGGAAGGCGTCATTCCATTAGACACAGATAGCGATTGACACATGATTACTTCATCTCTGTCTTCATTCCTTATCGTTTCCTTCTTATTTATAGAATACTTGTAGCTTATTTGTAATTTAATAGAAGTGGAATCATAGAAGTTAATAGTTTAAAAAAAGTTTTAATAGTCAAGAATCTGACTTGAAGCCCATAAAATGTTTAAAAAAACATGTTACAAGATTTAGACTTTAGGTATAATAATTTATTTTTGTTTCATACTACCTAGTTTCGGAACAGAAAGTATTATGAGATTTGTAAGAAGCCTAAGATTTATTAAAATTGCCACATCTCGCAACCCAGCCAAAATGTGATGATGTCTGAGCAAGGAAACCATGTGAAATTATTGACTTTGGTTAAGATTTTTAACATGAAACTTGATTATTTTAAGAATATGTTTAACTAGAAACTTCCTGTAACATTTGATTTTTGCATCGATTTAAAAAAAATCTTGAAGCAGTTAAATTGTGTACAAAAATTTAAAATTTAAAAGACATACTCATTTAAATGTAGAGTTCAGACCATAGACTAAAATTAAATTAAATGTCAATATTTCCCAAATTTTTTATCGACTGTTGAATCACTAGAAAAATAGCCTTTTGTCAATGGTCATGAAGAAGCCCATTACAACAATACTATTGAAATTGACAATACTATAGACGTCTCTTTTTGTTGAAAAAGTGTTGTAAGAGGGAGTTGCAAGTAACCTATGAGAGAATACTACAAACTAATGTTTTTTTGTTTTTATTTTAGTGCAGTTTCTGCGTTTAGATTTCTTTGAGGGACACATATATTAGTAATTAAGACATAGTGATACAATATTATGTTAACTAACGACATTTTATAGTGAACCCATAATTCATAAAATAATCAATTTCATTTGATTTGTTTTTACTCACCCAACTCGTGAATCTGTACCATCCTTCCAAAAGTAATAAGACCAACCAGTGCATTTTGGGGCATCAAACTAAGTGACGTTTGAAGTGAGTCCTTTAGTGCCCTAAGTTCCTCCTCATCCAAGCAAGTGTCTACCACAAGAAGGAAGATTAGAGGCATCGTCTGAGCTCGGGTGATGGTGTACTCAATTGTAGAAAAGTTTGGAATCAATTCTGCAGGCTGATGCTGTTCAGATATTGCAGCATATTGGGGCGGGAACTAAAACATTTCACAATGGTAATTAAAATTTATCAGCAGTTTTCGAGTTATGGCTAATCCATAGCAATTATTCTTATAATAATAATGAAGTAGGTAAGTATCTATTTTATATTATGCATACCTAATTTCAATCTGTGTTTTTAATTAATATCAATTTAAATGGGCGCTGTTTTGGATTGAAAGGTGTTACGATAAATGATAAATGTGGCTTTCCTCTGGACTGCAAATGTAGGTCAGTCAAAGTTACAATTTTAATTAAAAAGCCATTAACGTAAATCAGGTGATGCTTTATTTTAAAGTGAATTTCTGCTGTTGTGTTATATTATCATTGCTAAATAAATAAATAAATTTCTCTCATATCTCTGAGACAAATTATATTAGAGATAAGAATTTTTTAAATGTTCCATTATAAAGAGAAAATTCAATAAATTTATATAGAGCCCATTACTTTGTAGTGAGTGCAATAGTGAGCAAAAGCATAGTGATGTATGCAATTTCATAACATCTGCTTATATTAGGGTGGAGAATTTTTTTTTAAAAGTTGTGATTACCGATTTGGGGAAAAGATGTCTTTATAGATGTAAAATAATTGTGTGAAAGCTGAGCACCATTGGATGTTGCTTTCAGGTGACAATACTAATGGGGAGTTCTAAACTAGAACTAAAGTTTATTCTACTATACTAGGTGGTACATAAATATTTTGAGACTAATTATCAATACAAGTTGCTATTGCACTATATTCACATAAATAATAATTACTTGTGTTGTTTCATTCATTATAAATGTTAGTTTTTGTGCAACTAATTGTAGCTGTAAGTTTGAAATTATGCAGTATATAAATTCTCATCCATTGACAAAGAAAATGTCAGAAAAATAAAAAATGATTTTGTAAGACACAGTAATTAGAATAAAGCATATAATGGAGATTCTAAAAATTTTTATGACAGTGTTTAAAATATATTAATGGATATTTTAAGCTTTAAGAGTGTCTGTAGGATGGATTCTAGGAATACTAACCAAACTAAAACAATAAACAATGTTTATTGTTTTAGATCTTGAAATTTTGCAGGGATGTTTATTAAACATCCCTGCAAAATTTCAAGATCTTCCAAGAGATCAATCATAGATTAGAAAGACGCATAAAAGTAATCACAGAAGCTACATCTGCTGTAGAATGTAGACAAGGCACAAGAGATGGATTTATTGAATTATCATTAGATATAATCACAGAAGCTAGATCTGCTGTAGAATGTAGACAAGACACAAGAGATGGATTTATTAAATTATCATTAGATATAATCACAGAAGCTACATCTGCTGTAGGATGTAGACAAGACACAAGAGATGGATTTATTGAATTATCATTAGATATAATCACAGAAGCTACATCTGCTGTAGGATGTAGACAAGACACAAGAGATGGATTTATTGAATTATCATTAGATATATATATATATATATATATAGTAATTGTTGTATAGGGAAACAAACCATTTTTTTGTATTGAATTATATAAAATTAATATTGTAAGTAAATATAATAAATAATAAATTAATGTAAAACATTAAAAGGTCATTAAAATGGTGTTTTTATTAAGAAATAATCAATGAGTTGGAAATCAATAAAAAATTAATTTTGTTGATTACCTTTGTACACCTTAAAATATTGTAATACACAAAATTGTGTATTACAACTAGCATTGATGTGCTTTTTAGCATATAGCAATGATTTTTCTAAAAAACTTTCCTTCTGCATATCTTCACCCTACCATGTAGTGTTACATTTAATGTTTGGTATAAGTATACAAATAAGAATAAAATGTGATGTTATCTTACCAAAGGATCTTTCTGATTTTAGTTAAGATTAAAATATTAAGGTCTCAAGATTGTGTTCAAATATAAATATGCTCTAACATCTGCTCTTTAAGAGCATTAAAAAAATATTATTTGTTTCGATTTCACAGTCTCAATATCTGATAAAATAGCACTGACAATAAGATGCCCTTTCTTAGAGAATGTCACAAATATGTTTCTTTTGAAACATTTCAAAAACATTGTCTTTCTAGTTTTGCAGCCAGGATTTCTATCTCCCTTGTAAATTGTCTTTAGCATAATTATACAAATAAGGTACAGAAAGAAAGGAAAGAAAAAGGAAAAGAAATACTTACAGGATTCCTTAGAAAACAGAAGTTGCAGACCCATAACTTAGCTCTGTAATCCACCTGGCACATTGGATTGAGAATAGCCCTGCATGTATTACGTGTACAGAGCACGGGTTCATATTGGATAGGTGGCAAGTCTGGCCTCTCCTTCAACGGTTGGTACAGACAAGCCAATGGTACAACCAGCCTCGTAGCCTCGATTCTACTGGAAGGCCATACGTTCCATGTAAACCGAATGCCATCTCTATCCTCATTCTGTTGAATAAACTCTTCGTACGTCGTCGCCATCACTAGTCTTCAAGAGAAACAGAAAAAACACATTAATGAAATAACTATAGTAGCCATAGTGAAAACTCAAATACCTCTGAAAGTTTAATACTGTACATACCAAGGAACCATACGGCGACTCAAGACCAGTCAAACATGCAACGTATCACACTAACGGCAGATTCATTCAAAAAATTGTATTGTAATAAATTTGCTAGAAATTTTATAAGCGATGGAGAAGCTGGGCTGATTTGGCAATTGTCAAAATCATAGAGAACACAGCTGTCACATAGGCCACGTCATTTTGGAAAACACATCAAATATTTACAGCTATTTAAAAAAAATATCAAACATACTATATGTAATGGAATCATTCGAAATATATTTAAAAATATATTTGTGCAATGTGTTATAAAAATATTATTTATCCTGAGATATAGTTGTTTATGGTCAGACATAGACAAAAGTGAAATCATAAACTAAATAAGCGTCCTTGTCTATGGTAGAATACATTACGTTTCGTTACAGATAAATATAATATAAAAATATTTCAATTCGATAAATAAAAAATATTATAGACAAAATAGTTTTTTGTAATATTTTATAGTTATTAATTATGTTTTCATTCGATTCCGTATTGGAAATTTAATTGATGGTCTAATCAATGATACATACAATAGATGTGTTTTAGATAACATTGAAAAATTCAATGAATGACCGAAGCTCATTCCTAGTAAAGGAACGTTTTGAATGAAATATTTTTTTTATTTTTAGGACATAGTAAAATAAATTTCAATTATGGTCATGATTTGTAAAATATCACACATTTAGTTTATAAAACAACAATCATTTCAATACAGATTGTGGATTCAAAGATAAAGACATGTCATTGCTTTGTTTCAAGAGCAGGAAGTTTACGCAAAAAAGTGCGACTGCGCACTGGCCAAATTAGTAGTGTGAAAGAAAATGGCGATCAGCGAAAGGCGTCCGGAGTTAACGTGATGAAAAACATTGTTAAAAGCTCAATTACATAGTGTTATAGTTAATAATTGTGTCAGATGTAGATTATTTAAGTGTTAATGAATAGTGATTGTGTATAAAAATGGCTGCGAATATGTACAGAGTCGGCGGTAAGTAACAATAATTGGTTATTTTTGTTGTAGCTTCGCCGGTTCACCGCCACCCGTCTAGCGGTGCTTTGCTTTGATTGTCGTGCCTTCATTAATCGCTCACACTAATTAGTTCAATAATGTTACATCTCATAGTTTAACCTAATTTACCCGCGAATTGGTAGATTTTCTGCTTTTTGTACAGCGGTAAAGTTGTGTTTGCGGGAAAGTTTTATTTATTTTACCAAATTTCGTCAAATAGGACATTAGCATTTGCATCTAGGTATCATTGTATCGGCTTGCGTATCTGAGAGCGGCTGGTTAGACTTGAAGTGCCGTCGCTTACTATTAAGAATTGCATCTTTTCGCGAGTTTTTGATACAATTGTAGTAGTTTTGACGTTAGATTTTAGGTTATATTCAATGTTGTCAAAATATTTTTATGCCATTTTTCGATGTTTTGTGGGTCTTTGGTCCATTTATGGGTTGCGAGGTCAGGCCGGGAAGTAAGGTCATTGAAGTGTATTGTTTGTATGAGTGAGAGTTACAATGTTACGGTTTGTTTGGGTGGTGTGACGGCGCTTGGGTCTGCTGGGGTGGTAGCTAGTGTTTCGCGAGATCCCTACTGCCTCGTGTGTCGCGACTCGCGCTTCTAAGTCGCCCCACTAAATGTTAATGAGCTCTTCCTACATTATTTTGTTATTTAAAAAATATTATAAGACCCGATATATGTAAACATTTTGTTTCTATAAATGCATATATATTCATTTCATTGGAAATTTTGATTGACAGTGATATTGCATTTTTCGGAACACTGTAATAAATTATACGGAATTTCTGCCCATTTTAATAATGGAGTTTTATAATTTTTAAGGATGCTGCCTCACTTTTTTATTATATTATGTAAGCAGTAGAGAAATAATTCACATTACATTAACTAAGGTATATTTGCTGGCATAAGTAAAAAGTAAATAATGTGTTAGTATATATTTATTTTAGATTGAAGATATTATAAATAATTGTACAAACACTTATCCATTACTTGTTATCAATGCATAAATTATATGTTAAAGTAACTTTTAGATAATGGTTCAATATCTCTCACCAGACTCTTGGACCACTAAAAATATAACTTGTTTTTCCAGACTACTTGACCTGCATTCACCACCTTGAGCTTTTATTGTAATGAAGTTTACATTTTTATAAGCTTTGAGTCTAAGATTGCTTTGAGACTGAAAGGGAAGCTAACAACAGCTTTACACCCCTTTATCTATACATATAATAAAATCGTAACAGATCTGTCTGTACAAATGTTTTTTTGAAAGTTTTCAGTGTACTCTAGGAACAATACTGAACCTAAATCAGTAGTTTTTAGATTTTTTTTAGTCTGTCTGAATGTGCATGCACTCTGAATGTGCATGTGCATCTGAAATGCAAATTTAAAGTGATAACACAACTAAATCTTTGAAAAAGTTTTATCATCATCATAGAGAAAAAGTTTGTATGTTTGTTTGTTCTTATCTTCCTCCCAGTCACATGCAATACACAATCAGTTAAGTCAGTGATGTTTTCCCTTTTAATTGTCAATTAAATAACGTTCATACATACATTAAGTACCCATATTATCATCGCCATATAGAAACATTACTTCCATCTTTACATTGTTAAATTCAAAGACAAGAAATCCTGACCACAAACTGATCAAAGTATAGTTAGTAAGTAGACTAAGTGAGATAGATGTATGAAAATACTGTATATCTCATTTTATAATATTTTCTGATTTCTTGCCTATTCATTATACCTATAAGGATTACTAGTAACAAATCATACTACATGTATAAAAGAACTAGATCTTGACCATACTTGTGGTATCTTGTTAAAATTAAAAATGTATATTTTTTAATTTTAACACTATCATCCAGATGACTTAAAAATGCTCATTCATTTATTTTTTATGCCAAAGATGGACTGGACTTGATGTCTTATGGTATTCTCTACCAGTCAAACTTTGTTCAATCAGAAACATAAAAAAGAGCACTGGTTTTTGTCTCTGAAATGGAAACAGAAAATTAAATTCAGTCAAATTCTTATTATATTTTCACAAATCATGACACAAAATTATGAAATGATGAGCATCCATGCTTTAGAAAACAATAGACATTAAATAGAATTGAGAAAAATAAACTTCAAGTCTATAATTTTTCACCCCAAAAAATATTCTTTGGCATTAAAAGATTCAAAAACATTTTCTCACAATCCATCTGGTGGTAAGTGGATACTGTCGCCTTGCAATAGTGGCTGCCTATCTTTGGCGATTTAGGAATGGATAAGGAAAAACAGATTGGCATGGATGAGGAATAGGAAGTATAACAGGAGAGTTTTTCTCTTTCAATTACACTCCCAGTTCTTCCTTGGAGGGAATGAGTTTGGTGAGTACAGACTATAATGAGACCAAGAAATTTCCTTTATACCATTGCACTCCTTTCATTTGGATTGGATCGGGAATAGGTAGAATCACAGATTTACAGGGATAGATAACGTAAGTTGTCCATCACTGTGTGGGCGAAGTTGGTGCTAAACTCTTACTTCTCGTGGCACTCACTCGCTTTGTTCTGACCAGTGTTGTTAGCAAATTTTTGTTACAAAACACAAAAATGCCTAATTAGCTATACAATCAATTGTAAAAATTAGTCAAAAGTACTAAATTGAGTCCAGAGTTTCATAGGTGAGGTATCCTGCCAATTAAATTAACTTGGACACACTTGTTGTCACGAATTTCACGAACATGTATTATTTATGTCTATGGGTAGAGTAATACGAAGATAGATTTCTCTTAGGATGAGATGGGATGATATTGCAAATCTCACTCACTCTCAAAATACATATGTCGTACGTCTCACGGCTGGGCTGTCTGCAATGAGAGAGGAGTAACTCGGCCAGTCGACTGCACCCAACAGGGGAGGTAGTATTGCTGTGTACAACCTGTCCCTCATCTTTGCTGTAAATGCAATAACCACTTCCTCATAATATTTTTTACTATAAACCACAATTCATCCTTTGTAATACCTAATATACCTAAGGGCTTCCACTGAGCAGCTTAGTACTAGGTACAGTCTGGTGGCATGTTGATCATTTTGTTAAGAAACAAATATTATGAAAGTTTCTACTGATTAACTCATCTATACCAATCTATCCCTTCTGCTGATAATGTCCAATTCCGAAACGTCAAGCATGCGATAAACGTCCAATTCTGAAAATATTCAATTCTCCCACTGTACGACACAGACTTCCCTTAGTAATTACAAGTTGTGGTCTTAGACCATAATCCACCATGCAAGCCCAATGCAGATTGGTGATTACGCATGCCCCATTTTTTTTTAATTCTCGTATTTGCTGATTTTTTCACGTTTCCTTTCACCACCGAGTTAGTGGTAATTGAAAAATTCGTACATGAGTGGAACTCCAATGGTACGGACCACGGTGCAAAACTGATAGATACTCATTTTATAAATGTAAGGGTAGGATAGATACTAGGGGTGCAAGTGTTGCCAATATCTTTTAAAACTTGTTTAACAAGTAACTGAAGTTCTTATCGCGACATAAATGTATTCTTGCCTATTTATTTGTTAATTTAGCCTTCACTTGTGTGAAAGTGAGAGTTCATTGAACTCGGCTATACTCGTGTAAGTTGGCCTGCATTACCATACCTATTGAAATAAACAATGTTACCAGCTTGTAAAAGAGAACAGATAAGAGAAACTTTGCTTTTAAATTATGAAATATTTCCTGATTTTATTTATACAACAGATTGTTGTCATTTAGATAACATAATGTCCACCATGGTAAGTGGCTTACTGACGCCTGTATCATCTGAAATGTCAGACGACTGCGACACGCACGTATCCACTGTTGAATTTGGCTGTAGAAAGGGTCCGTACACGAGGTGGCCCAAAAAACGCGTAAAGTTTAAACTATGTAACTGAGAAGAATCAGAACAATTATCACTTCAACTTCTCGTCTTCTGTCTTTCATTCCCTTTTTTTTTAACGAAGAAATCCAAGAATCCAAGAAAAATCTTTCCATTTAGTGTAAGTTCGAAAGGATTTGGAGGAAAAGGGGGAGCTAGTCCCCCCCCCCCGTACTACTATACCCCCCCCCCCCCTAAATACGTGCCTGAACTGCGAATATGCCGAATACCTAAAGTAATAGTTTATTATGTTCAATGATATTCAAAATTGATTTTTGTAGATATAGAGGTCGTTGAACTTTGCTCAGAGACCTACAAATTATTATACGCAGCCGCACTAAATTAGTGATAGACAATATGAGCTTACAATAAAGTGCAGCCCAATTTTTTAATTTCTCATTTATCTTTACCTCTTACAGAACACTATCTTAAAATGCACCTGCTTCGGGAGTGAAATCCAGATACGTGCACCTTAAGCAAATATGCAGAACTTACCATTTACACAATACTTATCTACGCTAAACTTACGCCAGTGTGCGAAGTCACGAGCAGTCACTAGTGTAGTTAGGGTTTTTCACATTTTCCAGTCGGATTTTGGATTAAAATATTTTTATGGATACCAGCTTCATACCGGCACCGTATGAACCGTTTATAAAGTTTCAAAACCAATGCACCACTACCAGAGTCCATTTCCTATCCCATGGTATCCTATCCCCTCCTCTCCCATCCAGTAGACAGTAAATAAACTCAAAAAAAAAAAAACTTTCCATCCAACTACATCACCCCAAGCAGAAATGGGGAGTTAATGAGATAGAGTAAAACTCCTAACATAGCCCTTATCCTCCATTCATTCGAACCCTTCTTCGAAATCCTCTCCTAAATCTCAGAACGAAGACGGCGCGGCGCATTCGGGAACTTGCCAACGTTTGTCATCCTAGCTAGACTGATTTTGAAGTGTCCATTTTCAACCTGACTGACTACACCATCTTTCTCTAAAAAAGTACCTCGAATAACCGACACGTGCGCTTCCATTCTAAATGGTTAATAGCCCTGTTTCTTACAATCTTACAAGCTGTGTGTTCATTCACAATGACCCCGTCCACGACTTCACGGCACAATGCAATTTGAATTGGACAACGTATTCTTAAATTACAATTCACAGAAAAAATCACCCAATTCACACAGAGAGCTCCCAATAAACAGTATGAGAACCGCATATCGTTTCTTTAATTGCGGAGACGCAAGCTAGTCCGCGTGCACTCCGCGAAGTCTTTTGCAAGCATCACTTTATTTTTTGTAGTTCGCTTATTTTGTTCTTTACAATACAATCGCTTATTAATTGACCTTTATACTTAATCTAAAATCGTAACAAAGCCGTGTCTATACATGTAATATATTTTGAAAAAGTCTTTACAATGTAAAGTATGAATGATACAGAGCCCGAAACAACAGTTTTTCGGATGTTTTGGAAAACTACTTTTCGGATTATTAATGATTAAATTTAATTAATGCCGGGTTAACATTTAAAGTACTTTTTATCCAGATCCATTACATAGTTCCCACGGGAATCAATCATCAAGTCCTCGTGTATAATATTAGTCGTCACATAAAAATCACTGAAACCATGAATGGATCAAATAGAAATACAATGAACTAATCGTATATACCCTAAAGTCCACGTTAACCAAGTCGCGGTTAGTCGCAGATGGTTAAATTCCGATTCATACTATTTCTCACCTTCATTTGACTGACTTCCCCGCTCGTAGGTTAGTTTAGCATGATCTACATTGGATACTTCAGGTTCTGGAACGAAGTATATTTCTCATATTATTTCATCGACGTTTCACTACGACGTATAGTATCGACGTATAGTAGTCTAGTTCAAAAACGTTCTCACAGAATACTACCTTGAAATGTACTGCATTTCCCACTTTATTATATTCCCCAATGTATGTGCGTGTTTCGGTAGTGAGTGAGATATGCCAGAGCCCATTCCCATTCTATCCCTTTCCACGTGATAGAATTCTATCCACTTTCTTTCCCTTTCTCCAAATCCATTCTTTCATCAACAAAGGTCAGCGCATCCGGGGGCGTGCCAAACTTTGTCATTTCGAACTAATGTTGGCATGTATCGCGGATGTCGCAGAGCGACAGTATCCACTTACCACCAAGTGGACTGTCTACTTATCTGCCATCTTTTTTCTATATAAAAATATATTAGTAACTGCTACTACGCCACGTACTTCATTCACTTCGCACCACAGATATGTAGTTCATGTGACTACTCAACTACGACATAACATTGAAAAACAACTATTAAATGCAAACAACATGAAAGGAGGGTCTTGCTTGAGGTATGGTCTTTTTTAACATATCGGCATTACATAAATCTTTAGCTAAAAGGTAACTTAATCACCCTAATTCTTTATCAAATATGATTTGTTTTTATAAAAAAAAAGGTTATGTTTGTTAATAATCAAATTTTGTAATTTTATCAAAGAATATTGACCTGTACTGCATTGCGCAAAAGCGCAATTAACATGGAACATGGAACCTATGACAAAATAAAGCTCGATCCTGACATGAGTTTCCTAGGAATTTATACATTTTATAACATTTAGAAACGTCACTGTGACGTTTTTCAGGCCTATGTTAGGTTGCTGGTGAAAGCAATGCCTAAGTACGCGTCTGAACAACAAACTGGTCCTGTCGCAGGTTGAACCCGACCAACCAGTAGTTGTAAATTATTATTTTACTAACAATTTCCTGACGAACGTGGCGCATACAGTTTATTTTACTCTCGCGACTTATTATTTATTTCTTTCAATATATATTTCAAGCGAATATTTATTTCGAGCCTGTTTACAGTTTTAAACGGGTAAACAAGAGGCTATATAAGTGTAAAATAAAATAGTGCATACGTATATAGGCGATTTTTTATAAAAAAAAATGAAATGTGGAACATTCCGTTTGTTGTTAAGCGGATACTGTCGTCCACAAACATCTACCAACTTAAGTCAAGAATGATAAACACTAACTTATGATAACTGATAACGTGCCGTAAATGCACCACCTACTTTTAAGAAATCAGAAATCAAGATATATGCAAAATCAAAATCGAGAAGGTTCGGGGAGTTTCGAATGAGCGATGGCGCTCTTTCCGTTATACTCACGATATACAAGACATAGGATTCTGGGGGTCTAGTCTGATTTAACGTTTCCAAAGTTTCGGGCCCGACCGAAATTCGAACGAAACATGTTATACAAAATCGCTAATACTTTGCTCTGTTGCTTGGCCTAAATCACTAGGTACCAGAACGCAGGTAGACCATTGTCTTGTACGAGTATACTTATCTACTCATGAAAACGTACTTGAAACCTACTCGTAACCCTAAATATAGGCGTCGCTCATTTCATTCCTAACACCAAACTCCTAAAGAAACCAATTACAGATTTTTTTTTGTAATACGCAGCGTCATTATTATACTGGTTAATTAAATTGTATAACCAAAACTGAATTGGTATAAGATGGAATCGATGATAAGACGATGTAGCTATATGTTGACGACGAAACATAAGGCTAGGGTACTTATAACAGATGTGTAAATAAATAGTTAGTTTCGCAACTAGTTTATAAGTTTATATGTATGTTGTATATTTTAATAATGGAGTGATCCCTGATATGTCTGCATACTTATCAGGATAAATCGTTGGTGGATAGTGTAGGTGAGGACATACTAGGATCTTATTGAATCAATATAAATACGTGTATAGCGAATAAAGAAAAGGTAAATAAATGATTCCCCGCGGAGAGCGGGAGGGGTACATACATGGACAAGTGGTGGGGGAAGCCCGTCATTGACCGGTGGTGGGGGAAGCCCGCAATTGGCCGGAGATTGGAGAAGCCAATAAATGAATAAAAGGCGGACCATTTTCCGGTCAATCTCACTTCCGTAGCGGCATCCACTCCGAGAACAACAAGAAGAAAAACGAGTACCTCTGCGCTACCCCGGCTCTATTGAAGAACAAGCCTAGTTGTTTTATTTAAGAACATTCAAGATAAGAAAACCTATTATACAGTCCACACCCCCCAGGCGATCCAGTTGGTGCGAAGTACAAACACGAGCACTCTACGTGTAAGTGCATACGTATCCCGCACACTATATTATCGAAATATGTCGACGTTCGAGATACATTTACATTGATTTCTTTCTATTATTTATTTAAGTAGCACTAAAGTTAGTGTGCACGAACCCATAAACTGTTTAAACGGATGTTGAAGTGGTATGATTGTTCCTCCTGCTTTACAGCGGACATTTAAACGTATGGCAAGTGACGGTGAAATTAATAGGATATATTGTCACTCACAAATAGTGAATGACTGTCTGGGTCGGGTGAGCTATGCAAGCCATCCGTTCTAGCAGGTATTACTGCGCTCGAGAAAGACAAGACTGCAAAGAATATGATGTAATCAAGCTCTATTCATAAACGATATTCATATTTCATTCTTCATCTATTCATCTTCGATTTTGTTATGCATTTACTTACAGATGCCAATCCCTAGAAAATGTGACATGTTCACTAAGTGAGCGCATAATGTGTTCTTTATTGTTTTTACGTTTTTACGTATTCTAAAGTACATAGATTGTAAAAGCAACTTGAGATTAATTTACAAGTGAACTGGCTAACGGTTCACACGATTCTTGTGATTAGGTTTTTCTTATCGCAGTCCATTCATTGTCACCAAGATAATGGGGATTAATCGTGATTCGTTGATCTTTACCCCAATTGACCTCTAATCGCTTAGTTCATGGCTTTTTAGCATTTTTGTGATAGACGCTTGCATCAAGTCTCATTACTCGCGATGCGTTTATAAGACAGGACCAATAAGGAAAACTGTTTTTCTCTCGGAAAATTAATATCGAAAGCTCATTTCAAATTAATTGAAGGACAATTCCCTCTAGCCCTTTTTATGCGACAAAGTATTCTTGAAGTTATAGGCTGTTCTCTAATATATCTTGCGGACGGCTTATTTGTAGCAATAGCTCCCACACATGGTACAGGATTTCAAACGATATTAAATTGAAGGTTTATTTGCTACTGAAATAAATATAAACTCGTTTTTCCGACATGAATTGAACTAAGGTTCCGGGTGTGGAAAGAGATGATTTCCAATTTCCACTAGCAACTGAAGGATCTTTTTAAGCTGGGACTTTTTCGGTGTTGTATCACATAGGCAATTTACATAAATTAAATTTTATATAAAAGAAATCATAGCGCCATCCGCGATGAGTTCTGATAGTGACCGATATCTGTAGGTTTATTCTTGCGGTACGCTTGTAGAACTATGCCTGAAAATGATGACTGTTTAGCCCGAATATTTAGATATTAGCTCGTAAGTAGTCTTAGATTATCCCTAAATTAAAAAGTCTTGATAGCCTACCTAGATATGTATTTATATTTAATTTTATATTGAAAGAAGGCGGCGGCCTGTCATCCATGGTCATCAACGATACATCAGTTCAGAATGACAAAAATTGCCACCCCCTCGGATGCGCTTGTTAACTTTAACTGTATTAGCTTGAGGTAACAAAGTGGTACCTCATGTCCGCGACTTCTACGCTATAGGATGTCAACAGTTTCTTGTTGGCGACGATATTTTGCATTTAAGGAAGGCAACACTCACCGAACTGTTAAAAGTATTTTGCTTCACCATAAATAATTTTTTCAACTTATCGATTGCTCCCAGAAATTGTATGCGTTTCCTTGTGCAGTTTGTGGAGTTTCAATCAACATAATTATTATTAGATATTATAGTTACGTGAGTAGCTAGGCGTTAAGTATGTAATTAATGTGAACTAACTGCTTCTTGCGCCAACAGTAGTTGAATATATAATATATACATAGTTGTCATTATATTATTCATACTCTATGCTTTAATATCTGTTTCCGTTATGTTTCCTTAATGATAGCGTTACTTTAAAATGGACGACCCTGAGGCTGGTTTCACAGTCGACAACAAAGGGCCACGTGTCCATCCATCCTTACACCGTGAAATCTCAAAAGAGAATTCAATCATTCCTCGCACTCCCAATGACGTGTACAGTGTACGGGCTAAATCTGCTATACACTTACTTATTGACACGTTCCAAAAATACACTAAAGTCTTGGCAAAACTAAACGGGCGTTAACATCGCTATCAGACGCATAATGCCCCCAACTTACACATGTACGTAAGTATACGCGATATGTCGTAAATGTAAGGTAAATGTTGTAATGGAATGTGTGTGGTGTACAGTATCCGCCACACTTGCTGGACTGCCTTCTATCTATGTAGATGAACCAGTACGTCAACGACTAACACCATACCTATCGAGTTTTGTCGTATAGCGATCTCGCGTCGCGACTGCACTCACATTTCACGGGATCCGCAAGGGATTCTGTCTACGACGGCTTTATTATATACAATTATATACGCATATATTATGGCGATGTTTCTGAAAGCGTCATTGTTTGATGAGTGAATATCATAAAAAAGGTTTTAGTGAGATACCAAAATTTATCAATAACTATATTGGTTTAAAAAAAGTTAATATGCAGTTATAGGTGACCGTTAGCTACAGTTTGTATCGTTATTAATTGCTATGTGAATGATACTCAAATTGTGACGATAAAGAAGCGCCGTTGCTGTTACCTATCAGTTAGGTAACACGTGGATTTACACCGTCTCATAGGAAGTTAATTTTAGTTGACCTCGTGATCGCACTAGAATGGAAAGTTTCATACGAAATGTCAGAATTAAATCAACTGGAAACAGTATAATACGTAGTGATTAGCGAATTATGAGAAATAACTATATAAATATTCTATCTGTATACCTGGTTATTGACACCTATTGGTAATTATATTGTCGTAGAAGAAAGCTGGTATTGTCCAAAACTAATGCAGTTACTTGGGCCTAGTTTACAATGAAAGGTTTATTGTCGTTGGACTGTGTCATTGTGCGCGTTTTGTTATCGCGTCGTGTAACGGTAAAGTGCGCCATTTTTAGTTGTCCATGTGGTGTGGTATGCTCACGGTAAGCACTGGCAGACATAGCATCCGTTCCGCTCCGCTGCTCTACAGCCAGATCGCACCGGATTGTCTAACCACCAAACTAATTTGAAATTGATTGTTATTGAATAGAACGTTGTGCAATGACGC
Source organism: Sesia bembeciformis (assembly GCA_943735995.1). Classification (NCBI taxonomy): domain Eukaryota; kingdom Metazoa; phylum Arthropoda; class Insecta; order Lepidoptera; family Sesiidae; genus Sesia; species Sesia bembeciformis. Next base: position 3,800,294 of record OX031042.1, read on the forward strand.
CAGCGTAATGAGGAAGTTAAAAGATTTTTACTGAAACATTGATCCACAGGGTTATGATTACAAATACACACACTTTTGTACAAATTATTCACATAATAAAATTGATTCCTCATGTAAAGTATAGTTTATTGAACAATGCTAATCCTAAATTACCACTTAAAAGTAAGTCAGTGCATGATGTGTCAATGTAAAAATATTGAAGCCATTTTGTAAATAATAAAAAATACGTAATTATTTTTCTTATTAAATGATTAGTATAATCAGAATTAAATAACTTACATTAGTTATTACATAATTAAATAAACGCGTATTAGACGCGAGACAATACGTATGATTTATCTTAATGCGCAATGCAATATTCTTAACAAAACCTATTATTTATATATTCATCATATAATCATTAATATCCTGAAATTCTCGAATGATCGAAAGACGAGTTCGATCTCCGGTGTCTGTTCAGTTTACAGCAATATTATGCACACTTGTTACTAAATATGAGTTTCTGCTTCCAAGTTCAATTCCAAGAGACTTTCCTTCCAAGTTTTTACGAATACGTAAATTCCTTTCTAATTAAATATGCGTAACTATAGTTTTGACCAAACAATTACTCTGATCCAGTCGATAAAACTGGACTTTTTCATGAATGTTCTAATGTTTATATTCACAGTTATGAAAACTTACCATTAAACGAGTTGCAAACATACATCTTTAGGTTATCAGCACTATTTGACATTAGGCATTTCGTGCTTCTGTCCCTTTCGCTAAAATTTGAAAACCTCGTGATGGCAGCCCTCCCTCTTTGCGTACTTTTTTCTCGAAATGATTACTGATTCTAACAACTAGATAACATCAAAGAATACGCCAGTGAAATAATTTTATAGCCACACTTTCCAGCTTGCAATAGATAGTAGAGATGTCCTGCTAATACTGGTAGTTCTCTTCAAAGGTTCACTAGCCATATCTTTAGACTGTACACGTTAGTGTTAATATGGATAATATTGTATAAATAGTGTGTATGTTTGTTTGCAGACTGCGTCTACTTCGAGACGTCGTCGACGTCTCCGTACCAAATCCGGCGAATAGAAGAGCTGAACAAAACGGCGTCTGGCAACGTGGAGGCAAAAGTCATGTGCTTCTACCGGCGGCGAGACCTGCCCAACCCCCTCATACAATTAGCAGATAAGCATCAATGTGAGTAAACATATTTTATAGTAATTTTTCACCAATCTCTTTCTTTTTTAAAGAACATCAGAAAGATACTCTAGGTACTATGTCTTTACTTAACGCGCAACATAAACCACCCGAAAATGTTTTTGGGCGGATTACTTACGTTAACTAGTTAGTTAATATTTACTTAACTAGTTAGTTAATATTTACTTAACTAGTTAGTTAACTGTTTATATTCGAGCAGTTGCTTAAATATAAACAATTGCATTTTTTTGAAAAATTAGTAAAATCTTTGCTGTCACTTATGTGATCTCATGTTGATACACTTTAAAATATGTGTCCCAATTAAATTTAAGATTCATATATTTACGATGATTGGATGCGAACACCCAATGATTGTACTGTGTTCAAAGTAAATATTTGAATTATGAGTAACGTTTTAAATAATGAATTCTGACGCAAAGCGATATAAACAGAAATTGCTTAAGAACAGCAACTCCACATTAGCAGTTGTTGAAGCTCCCCACAGTAAATTGGAGAATTAATTAATATCGCGTTATTAATTTAAGCTATAAATTTTGTTTAAGCGAGGCAATCATATAAAATAAATCTCATATGATTGCAATGAAATAGAGAATGGTTACCTCGGAATTTAAGTAGTGTTTCGTGATACAAACTAAAACAGTACACAAACAGAACCCTTATCATTATCAGTGTAGTGACTTGCGGGTGGCCTTGAGGACTCCTATGTTTACGTCAGCGTCTTCTACATTAGGTTTTCGTTGAGTCCTTGAATATTCTGAACAAGTTAATTTGCAAACGCGTTGATTGTTGAATATTTTACTTCGCATAATTCTGAACAATAGAGTACACCTTCGCCCTCGGTGTGTAAGTTATTAAATAAGATATTTTTATTATTCATTTTCTCAATGACTAGTATTAAATGAAAATTAGGTACGCGCCGTCCTCTAATATTCCGATCACCATTAAGTCGCCCGTGAATACTATACTATCTGAGGCGCAAAACAATAATAATATACAAAATGCCAAACATCAATTTTATCAAGGAGTATATGAAGATATTTATTTGATTTGATTGAATCTTATTCCTAAATCTTTAAAGGTAAGGCAGCGTATCCGTTAAGGAGCGTGACAAATTTTGTCATTCTTGACAGGTGGTTGACATGTGTCGCGGTTGTTCATATGTAACAGTATCCAATTACCACCACCTGGACTGTCTGTCCGTATACCACCTTCCCTATATTTATATTTTTTTTTCGTACTACTGGACATGTGGTTTTTAGTTAGCGCCTTTGTTTATCCTTTATTCGCCTTTTACGACACCCACGAGAAGAAATGGGGTGACGCTATTCACAAGCTGACCGACACCACACCGCTCATTGGTAGGGTATTATGGTATGGTCTGTTTTAGTCCTTTTTTCAACGTTTACAGACCTTAACATAAATACTAGGGTTGTTAGGGATATGATATTTCGCATACGAATATATTGTATTCTCTTTTAGCGATTTCGGATACAGATACGAATATGAAATTATTTCTTATATGGTTTCGGTTACTGATTTATTTTTAATTAACTTAAAAAAAAAATGTATTACTAACTGAAAGCAAAGAAAAATAAAACCAAATAAGAAGTAGTAGGGCTTTGCACAAATTGACTTTATAAATAGTCGATTACAATTTCCTATATCCGCACTAGGATTCTAATTGATTGCACAGCGGGTGCCGAGCCCCAAACTTGCCTTACATACTACGAGTATTTTGTTACGTAAAGCTTCCTATACCATTTTTAACCAGATTTGTAATCAATTTTTCCGAATCAAAATCCTACAAAACAAGAAACATTTTTAGTTCTATACCTACCTACGATTGCTATGCTATACAAGTGTCTATTTGCTTTGCTTAAGGCAGGTTTACATTAGTCGCACAACCTTGTGTCGGACTTGTTGTACATTGTACAATCCTGTTGTAGATGTAGAGCACGGTAGTACAACGCGTACAATCTCAGCACTAGCCTAATTCACACCCATTTGGATAGTAACGTTAAATACTAAAGATTTATTAATACTGGAATGACACATACATTAAAGTTTAAAAACCTAATATGTATATTTATTAGGTCCTTACCTATGAAATTGCAATCACAATGCTACGTCGTAGATGCGCAGACTAATTTTGTCGATGTGCTTACTACATGTGATGTTAGCCAGTTTAACAATATTTTTAATAGTAATCAACGAATATTAGACTTAATATTATCAAATGACAATCTCTCGGTCACAGTTTGCAATGCTCCTTTAGTACCCGAAGATCATAGGTCGTTGTGCATTACTTGGAAATACACGGAAATTGAATCTTTATGCGAAAATTACCGGGTAAAGTATGTTTACGACCGTGGTGACTACACCTCGATCTATCTACGCTACATTCGTATATTCGCTACATACATACATACATACAAACAACGTAAATATTCGTGTTAAGACCCGTTAAAATGGATAAATATGTGTGAAAAACGCGAAAATCTGAAATATTGTATAGTTAATATTGTTAATTCGAATTATACATTAAAAGGATTCGACTTTCAAAGAGTCCCTGGGCCTGAGCCCAGTCGGCAGCGCACCTGCATGCCCCCTTGTGTTGCAGGTGACCACTTATCGTCATGTAGCCCTGCCCGCTCGTCTGCCATCTATTCTATAAAAAAAAGATAGTAGAGGATAGAGTATAGTACAGTGAATAGGATAATGTGTGACAGAATAGCCACATACTTTACTGTCACTTCACCGACATGAAATTACCATAAAATGTAGTAATAAGATAATGTGTGACAGAATAGCCACATACTTTACTGTCACTTCACCGACATGAAATTATCATAAAGTGTAGTAATAAGATAATGTGTGATAGAATAGCCACATACTTTACTGTCACTTCACCGACATGAAATTACCATAAAATGTAGTAATAAGATAATGTGTGACAGAATAGCCACATACTTTACTGTCACTTCACCGACATGAAATTACTATAAAATGTAGTAATAAGATAATGTGTGACAGAATAGCCACATACTTTACTGTCCACCGACATGAAATTATCATAAAGTGTAGTAATAAGATAATGTGTGATAGAATAGCCACATACTTTACTGTCACTTCACCGACATGAAATTACCATAAAATGTAGTAATAAGATAATGTGTGACAGAATAGCCACATACTTTACTGTCACTTCACCGACATGAAATTACCATAAAGTGTAGTAATAGGATAATGTGTGACAGAATAGCCACATACTTTACTGTCACTTCACCGACATGAAATTACCATAAAGTGTAGTAATAGGATAATGTGTGACAGAATAGCCACATACTTTTCTCTCACTTCACCGACATGAAATTACCATAAAGTGTAGTAATAGGATAATGTGTGACAGAATAGCCACATACTTTTCTGTCACTTCATTGACATGAAATTACCATAAAGTGTAGTAATCGGGCGCATAAACAGATATGACTGACGACGACGTGCAACGTTCATTGTATCTAAATTTGTTTTGAGCTCTATTAAAATTACTGGCTTTGTGTAAGTCAATACCACCAAAACTATAAAAGTGCAGTGAAGTAAAGAAAAAGAATACCAGTTCCCTCTACTGCTTACTCTACTAATGTAAAACGGCCTTTAGAGGGTTACGATAGCGAGGCGGCGGCAGTAAGCCACACGCCGTGAAGTGGACCGTCTGGCCCGCTGCCTTTTATCCTATAGATATATTATTTACTCCAGAATTAACAAGTAAGCTGATTTTCAAGTTAACCAACAGATCATGAAGTTATTTACTTTAAAGCGAGAGTGAGTTTTTTTTTGTTTACATGTAAGAGGTAAACTCAAACACTACTGGAACGACTTAGAAAATTCCTTATATTTTACAAAGGTAAACTAATGCAGATCGACCTATGTTTGAGTTCCCTAAGAAATCGTTATGCCACCTGGAAAGAAAAGAACTAACATATACACAGCTCCCCGCGTAATAACGTACCACCAGCCTGTGACTGCACTACTGACTAAAGGCCTCTCTCTCCCAAGGCTCACCACCACACGCAACCTTCCGTTCTCCTCATCCGGCCGCTACACAATATGCATATATGCTTATTCACTGAATAGGACATACATTAAAGCTTAAAAACCTAATTGTATATTTAATAGGTCCTTACATAAGAAAAATTCAAATTAATTTCAATTTGTAGCCATGATATTCGTTTTCAAAATCAGTTATTCATTTGTTTTCCCGTCAAACGACTTTTTACTCAGATATCGTTGTTTGCGACCATGGAAAAGTTAAAAATTCGCGTTATTTTCGAATATGAGTTCCGTCGTGGCAGCTACGCAGCACAGACAGCACGCAATATCAACGATGTATACGGACAAACCACCGCAAACGAACGCATTGGCCGTTTTTGGTTTGATCGTTCCCTATCATAAAAGTTTGACCGTGGTCGACCGGAGACTAAATTCGACAAAGACGAATTTTCAAGCAATACTGGAAGCACATCCATTTCAAACCACATCTGAGTTAGCAGCAGCCTTCGCTGTAAGTGACAAAACGATATTAATTCATTTGTGTCAAATTGGGAAAATAAAGAAGCTCGTATAGTGGGTACCGTATGAGCTTAATGAAAGTCGGCTGCAAACACGCGTCGAAGTTTACCTTGCTTTGCTGAACCGGCACAAAAATGAAGGGATTCTAAATCATATGTGATGAGAAATGAATCCTGTATAATAATCGTAAACGTTTGTCACACTCGTTTAACCCAGAAGACACAGCCAAACAATGTACCAAACGTTTTCATGATAACGCTCGCCCACACACTGCATGACAGACACCCTCAAAGTTATAAGAGCTTCTACAGAAAACTCCGCCACCAACCGTACTCGCCAGACCTTGCCACTATTTTCATTTTTGTTGGAATTTGGATAACTTTTTACACGGGAAAAAATTCAACTTCGATGAGGCAATTAAAAACGCCTTCAGAGAATTCATCGATTCCCGTGCCCAGGAGTTCCGTTAAAATCAATCATCTTCCATTAAAATGGCATCAGTGTATATAATTTATATATACAGTGTATAGTATACAGTGTATATAATATAATAATGGACAATACTTAGATTAATTAAATACATATATAATTTTTATACAAAAAAAGTTATTTGAATTTTTCCTTATAAAACGACATTTTCGTAGGTCATAGGACCTAATAGTAACAGGATTTCTCTAAAATTCAACAGAATAACTGCTTAAAATCGTTTATTCGAGAAGAAATCAACGAAGTTATTTGTATGGTGAGCATTATTCGTCTAGGTAGGTAAACGTTTAGAAGCCGCCGTCTATAAGAACTACGTAGTCAGTTCAGATAAACATTGGAGCATGTTTAATTAATTTAATCTATGCATTCAAATACATACCTAGTGCTACATACATACCTACTCATTATAATGATGACGCCAACTTCATAGAAAACAGAATAAATCGCAGATAACCGTTTTAGACTTACTTTGAGTCATTAGCATTACTCTCATTACTTTGATGATTTTTGTTTTATATTGTGCATTGCAAATCGACAGACACTTATCTAAACCAAGCGTTCGCATTTACAAACGCTTTTTTTGCACTCTTAAACGATTCATTACTTTAAAGTTCATATCCGTTGCTCTAATTGAAAATACTGGTTTGTTTTACAACTTTATATTTGCGGTTGTTACTTTATCTAACCCACCTACTGAATAAGTTGATATATTTGTTACAACTCCTATGCGCCGGTCAGCCTTGTGTTGTGGTGCGTGTCCATACGCGTAAAAAGAGAACTTATGTCCTTTAAATACTCTAAATCTTTAAATTTCTTTAACGCATAAGAACATTATCCACAAGGATGGTTGACGTTCGCTCTGTTACAAGAACTACAATGAGCTGCAAAGGAGCTTTTATTTATTCTAACGCTCTATATCTCCGTTATACTTACTGCGACATAGATATCATGTGCCCTATCCCATTAGTAACGATAAACGCCACACATGTTATAATTATAAGTAATCAATGTCTCTTGACGCCTCTTCCGCACTTTTTAAAAAGGATATTATCTCTGAATCATTCGCCAAAATTTTCTTAGCTCTTATGGATTGTATACATAAGTTCAGTTTGACATTGATCCGCGCCTCGCAGCGAACACGCTGATTGTTCAGATACCAACCAGCTCTTACGGGCATTAGTCCTTGGACAACATCTTTTATAGTCCAAGCGCCAGGGGTTTTTTTTTTAAATGTACGGGACCGGCTATTTTTTTTTTGGAATATGTTCAGGGGTATCCCCTGATTGTAAATCCAAGTTGGCGTCATCGGGGGGGGGGTTAGCGTCAGCCGCCATCTTGAAAAACACGTTTTATTGAATATCTCGCGAACCGCGCATCGTACGACAAAAATAGTGGAGATCATTTTTGTAGATAATAATATTTGCCATCTTTTTTATTTAAAACTTTTTTCTGTAAAATGCATAGTTTTTTATTTGTAGCGCTTCAAACTTTTTACAATATGGTTTTTGCTAAATATATAGTTAACGGTTCATGATAAATGAAAAATGGTAATAACTGAATTTGTAGAGCATGAAATTTCCTATAAATTTCATTCGAAACTTTTTCCCGTAGCATTTATAGTTTAGGAGCTGCAGCTAGGTAAAACTTGCACCTCGTACATTATGTGACAATATTGCTCGTTTGTATACGAAAACCATTTCATAACGCATAAAATGGCATAAAGTGTTCCAAAAAATGTCAATGCAGCTGTGTAACGAATCAATTAAAATTATAAATAGTGTGGAGAACAACTAATAATTTATCGATCTTTATTGTTGCTTAATACAGTATCATCATAAAAGTTATTATGTAAAAACGTGGCGCATTATTTCACAGGGCGAGTCTAACTTCTTTTCGATGTCGACGGAAGACACTCATCTCCTTCTGAATCTATTTCTTCTGCCTCCGCCATATCCGAAGGAGACGAATCGAAGGCTGGGTCTTCTTCGATTTCGTTTTCGATGGCATCTATTACGTCTGGCACGTTGTCGCATGTTTGGCCACTGCAATTCGAGCAAATGATTGAACATTTCAAACCAGCTTTTCGGCATCCACAGGCAGCTCCGCAATTTTTTGTGCATTTGCACGATATTATTTGTAACAAACTCGGCGGTGCGGGAGCCATAGAAGTTCGGATTGGTTCAAGTCCTCGTGCAGTTCGCTTCCAACCCCATTTCTCAGCGTCATGATAAAAACCAAGCCAAGTTTGAACCTGGTGGTATACTCGGAAAGAATGGTAGCGTGCCGTATCTCGCGTTGGAGGTAGAAGTGATAAATTCAACTTCGTCTTACTCGCCAATTTCCCGAAGCATTTGTAGCGAAGCGAGTTAATAGAAACTTCCGATTCGTCACCTCCGTACAGCGCAATAAAAAACCGTTCTCCAGCGTGAGCAATTATGTTGGGATCAACGTTATTGTCGGTGAATAACTCCACGGCTTTCAATAGGGAATCGTTCTTTTGTAATGTTGTAAGAACTTTAGATTTCCCTACTTTATATGCAGCTGCTGTCGTGTCGCAGCCGCTGAAAGCGTGAAGGAATAAAATGTTGTCCCTAACACTCTTACTGTAACGGCTATCGAGACAATTGGGGCCGTATAATGTCTCCGGAGTGCGTCCTTTTCCAGGCTTACGAAAGAAAATATTCTCGTGTCCATTTGCCAACGCGGTCAGCAATACAAGAAGATCGACGTCCTCGCCCACAATAATAACTGAATCGTAGCTCGAGGACATTTGTATGGCGGTTTGTACGATGAGCGTGTCGGCATCTTCTCCGGCTTGTTCGACGAGAATCCCAGATTGTTCAAATTCTTTTTTCAGCATGGCTATAAAACGATTCTTGTTCTGTTCGTTCGCCAAAAACTTCTCCTGGTTAGTTGTCGCAATCATAGTCTCGGTGATTATAATATCGACAGAGGACTGTGTTTTAGATCGACGAAGGCGTTCGGAGGACTTCTTACCAAAATTGACGACGTCTTCTGGATATCCATCGAAAACTATTACAGTGTTTGCACCGAAATGGTTTCGAACGTATTGTACGTATTTTTGACAAAGAGTCAGGAACGACACGTTGCGATCCCACACAACTCGATGCAGAAGAAATCCGCCGTCCACGACTACCATCCTATTTGACCCAAGATTTGTAGTGGCTGGTAGCGATAAGAAAGACTTGTAGAGCGTAGATTTGGTACCGTGGCGCATTCCTGCTTCCGTAAACAAAGACAAAGGATACGGTGCAAGCTCGTACGTTAAATGCTTTTTCAAATCTTCAGATGTTTCTTTCGAAATACACATTCTCTGGAACAAAAGTAGCGGGTCTATGGGGACTGATACCGAGTTCATCTTGATGCTGCTGCTAACAGTTGCTAGAGGAAGCACTTTGTCGTTTCGTTTGAACTTGTAAGAGTTCAAATCTTTCCCCACCATGCGGTTAACCATTTCAGCACCAATTTCGTGGCAGCGATGACAGTTTATGCTCGCATCTCCGACGACTCCTGTGCTGATGGACTGCAACTCAGTGCCTTCGGGGAAAGGATTATGTTCTGTTAGCCAATTGTCCAATTTTTCGACGTCAGTGTTGTCGCGCGTAATCCGTGAGCTTCGAGAATCAACGTGCTGCTCTGTTGTAGCGCTGAACACGCCACAAAAGTTTTCGACTTCTTCAGAAACATTCTGCATGAAAACCATTCCCATCGTCCACCTACTGAGGGTACTGTGAGTTATTCCACGTCCTTGAGTGAGACCACCGGATGTTTTCATGGATCGCATCAACGTCTGTTCAATTGTCATATCCGACATAATCCCCGACCAAAATTTATTCGTGCGCCTTATCGTAAAGTAGCCGTTTGTCGTGAATCTTCGAAATTCGTCTTCAGGCATTTTATTGTCCAAATGAGCCATGTCCTGAAGATACATGTGAGCGGCTTTCGCGTAATTGAAATAACCACTCGCATGGAAGTACGGCAACATTTTTTGAATGGTGTCGAGGTGGATATTCCAGTTTCCTGACCGCTCAGCTTCAATAAAGTGCTTGACTAAGGTGACCATGCGGAAATATTCGAGCCACATCTTCGCAGTGGGGCCTCTTTTTTCAATTTTTTTCAATTCCTCGTCAAATTTAGTACAAGCGGCTTGGATTTCGATGTTTTCGGCTGCTGTGAAAATTGAACATCTTTCAGGACTGACGATTGCAAAGTCCATTTCGTCACGTTCCTCGTCTGTGAAGTCGAGGCCATCCATAATTTGTTTGGCCAATGCGAGATGGGTTAGTATGTGTGCTCTGACAGCCCTAGAGTATGCATGACCGGTCATGATTTTGTCAACGCTGTTGGTAGCGTAAATACTCTGAAAGAGATCTGCGAGCCCACTGCCTGCCATGATGTACCCTATCGACCCTAGGAAGGACATCAGTAAATGGAAACCTCCAAGACGGACAATTACATTTTTCACTGGAGAAGTTGGGTCGGCACTGCGAATAATGTCGTGAGCTTTCATGTATAGAGGCAGATCGAAAGTCACGATGCAAGCCTCCTGATTGGTAGTTTTGCACTGTTCAACAGCCGAAAGTAGCGCTGTGTAGATGGTGTCGTAATCGGAGGGCGGTGCATCGATGAATGGCATGCAAAGTATTTTCGATTTTGCGAAACTTTGACCGGTTGTTGCTTCTTCCATGAAGCCGTTCCATCCCGGAATATTTTGAGCAAACGACCACTTAGCGTACAGCCACATGAAATCACCAATTGTCGGTAGAATGTTGTGACTAATTGGCCGACGACAATCCAAATCTGCAGCAAGGAGAGCCTGCGTACTGCTCGCATTGGGTTTTTCATATGGGATAAGTGCAACCGTTCCAAAATTTCCCAACTCCACAGATGATTTTTTTTGCTTTGCCAGACGAGGTATACGCTGATCTCGATGAATAGCATCGAAAGGAGTGACACAATGGATTCCCCCCATTGCGTGAAACGTGCCTTTTCCATCCAGAGTGTTTATGTTGAAATCGGCGTTGTCGAAGACGAATTGGGAAAATGCATGAGATAAAACTTGGGGCCGCTGGCGTTGGATGCAAGACGACTCAAAAAGTAATACTTCTTTGTACGAAGCGCAAAATCCCAAGGTTGATAAAACGTCGATGAGATGTCTCGAGCCAATTTTTTTGTAAATAAATGCACCAACTCCCACTTGTAAGGATGAAAAGAAAGAGCGAGGTCTTACCGCAGCTATAATAGTATGTGCGATGCTGGTACATTTCTTTTTCCAATTATCTGACGAACTGCGTTTCGATTTTGTTATCATTTCCGTTAAGAGAAGACGAAGTGACTCAGGAACTGCTGAATCAACGTCTTTCATGAAATCGTCCGAAGCTGGATATGTTTCGATGTCATAACATTGGGACCGTATATCCTCCAAAAGAATAGCAGCAGCTTCTCTGACGACCCGCAATCTTTCCTCTTCTTTATTCGTTTTTTTTTCTTCGTACCAAGCTGAAGACAAAATTTTGTATCCTCGACTCTTCAAGCAGACGAATGCGTCGTGGCCTTTACAATCGAAAATACAAATGTCTTCTCCATATTTTTGTTGTAAACGCGTCTTCATGGTACTCAGAACCAGTCGCTGATCCTCCTCAATTACATTGGCGAGCTCAGAAAGTTTAAACTGACACTCGTCCGACTCCGAGATAAAAGTGTAGACCGATTCCATCGCATCATCTACACGTGATAACGATCTCTTTCGTCCGATTGGCAGTGGCTTGCTTAGTCTGGTGAGGCACTTTTTGTGATATTTAGCTTCAGCGCCATCAGTGTCGGAAACGCCTTCAATGCGCTTCACTATCTGCTGAGCACTGTCGTCATGTCGATTTTCTAGCCACTTGAGAATGGTGCTCTTGACTGTGGAAAACTTCTGCACGGACTGTAGGCGAATCCGTAGATGCGTGGGCTTCTTCTTATTTTGCGCCTCAAAATCGCTCGGTATTGTTTCCGCACAAATAAAACATCTGTTCGCAAAATCGAATTTTTCTACATCAGGTGGCTGCGATGGCGTAGGTGATTGCGACGACGTTGGCTGCGACAGACGTCTACGAGCGGCACTTGCAGCTCTTCGCTCATCGGCATAATTCTTTTGACACGCCTTGTGCACACTGATGGAAAACATGAAGTAATTGTATTAAACATAAGTACAAAAAAAATGCACCCTGCACCGTGTAGAGTAAGATTTCTATGTAATTTATTTATATATTCATTTATTTATAATTATATAATATAATTTATTTATTTATAATTATTACCTAACTAAATTATCTAAAAGTATATTTAGAGAAGTTAATATATATATATATTTTTTTTAATTTAATTTTTAAAAAGTTGCAAAATTAAATTTTGAAAAATTAAAAAAGAAACCTAATTTTTGAAGAAATAAATATTAAATAAATATTATTAAAAAGAAATGTTATATTTGGAGAAGTTAATATAAAATTTATATTATTTTAAAAATAAAAATTTAAAACAAATTATTATAAATTAATGACATTTAAATAATAAGTAAAAGTTAGATTTTATAAAATATTTTAAAAAATTAAAATTTTAATTAAAAAAATAATTAATTTTCATTTCTTAAAAAAAGTGAAAATTTAATAACGTTCATTATAAAAAAAACATTAATAACATTTTTTATGTAAATAAATTAATTTAATTAATAAAAATGTTTTAAAAAATTTTAAAATTTATAGATTAAAAAAATTTATTTGGATTTGGATTTAGATACAAAAACTTGATTACCTAAACTATCAGTACTACACAGTGCAGGGTGTTTGCAAAATACAGTTTTAATATTTTTGCATATTATTACCTTATGGTTTTCGAGTTTCGGAGCAGGAGCTCATGCTGCTTTTCTCCTCTTTGAATGCTCGCTTTTAGCAGAGTCTGCACACCTTTTTCTTGCACTGTCACTACAGTTCCGTCACTCAAAGAGTTGTTACAAATAAAACACGAACTCATTTTTGACGGTTTCTGTTAAAATAGCATTAAAACAATTATAATCTTGACGCAGCACACAAGTATTCTCTACAAGCTGTAGTACAGAACTGACGCGTCTACGAAAATTTCAATACACAAACAGGCGAGGTTAGCGTCACGAGGGGACAAAAACCGTTACGATTTATACCTGAATATTGTAGGAATGTTGAGGGGGGATAGTCCGAACAACCCAAAATATATACTACAACTCATAGGCGCATGATTGAATATATAGCATTATAATCTCGTGAATATTTTGCGTTCACTCGACATTTACAGCGTTTTAGCTCCTAAACTATAAATGCTACGGGAAAAAGTTTCAAATGAAATTTATAGGAAATTTCATGCTCTACAAATTCAGTTATTACCATTTTTCATTTATCATGAACCGTTAACTATATATTTAGCAAAAAACATAATGTAAAAAGTTTGAAGCACTACAAATAAAAAACTATGCATTTTACAGAAAAAAGTTTTAAATAAAAAAGATGGCAAATATTATTATCTACAAAAATGATCTCCACTATTTTTGTCGTACGATGCGCGGTTCGCGAGATATTCAATAAAACGTGTTTTTCAAGATGGCGGCTGACGCTCACCCCCCCCCCCCCCCCCCCTATGACGCCAACTTGGATTTACAATCAGGGGACACCCCTGAACATATTCCAAAAAAAAAATAGCCGGTCCCGAACATTTTTTTACGAACCTACTTTTTTTGCTCCGACGCTTGGACTATTATATTAACATTTTATTTACGTTTAAATCGAGCGAAATCGATGACCGCGCATCGCGGCCGCACGCTTCACCCGGAAACCGACTATTACCTCCGCACTTCCGCTTTATAATTCACTAAATCATACTAGCGGTAAGGTAAAGGTGCAGTTTGACAATAACGTTTTTTAACATCTATGTGGCGACAACGTTATTATGTTCCGTTTACAACAACGTCGAAGGTGAAAATTAGACCTTTATCTTGCCGCTACTATAGACTGCTGGTACCTAGTCCACAGTTTCTAGTGGGATAATTTTCAATATCTTGTCCACAACTTATTCATAAATAACAGTAACCAGCCCCATTTAGTATCAATTGCTAGGCATGGACCTCCTCATGCTCATGCATGAGGGATGTATAGCTTTACAACGCCACGCTCACCAAGCGGGTTGGCGAGTCCACTCTTTTAGAATTGGTGTGGTTGCTCGAGGCTTGTGGTAGCGATTTTGTTATCCCTTAATCGCCTCTTACGACACCCACGGGAAGAGATGGGGTGGTTGCATTCTAAAGCCGGTCGACACCGCACCACCGGCAAGTGTTCATTTTGATCAAAGGTGCACTAAAAAGATTCCAACATAATAATTGTAACAAAATTACATTAGCTATTACCAAAATTAGCCCTAACAAATAAAAAGTCGGATGTTGCTCGCTGCAAACAAATATAGAGAAGATAGAGAAGATACTTTAACAAACACTCAATTTTACAATTTATTTCAATGAATCATTATTCATTAGGTAATAAAGGAAGTGATAATGTTCATAAAACATTTTTCTCTGGAAATCACAGTTTGTTAGTGGCACAGTCGGTAGCCGCACTGGTCGCCCAGTTATAATTCACTGATAAGCGGCCGATAACAGATCTGACAACCGCGTGATGTAAGCAATTATGACAACAATTTTATGGCAGCTCATAAAATTTGCGCTCTGATCTCTTAAGGGTTAGATTTGAACATTTGTGTATACGGTTGGATAAACTAATTAAGAATCTAATACTAAGAGACAAGAGCCTAAAGAAATTATTGTTAAAATTCAGACTAGAGTTACTTAATTAGAATGTTTGATATCCCTAGATTAAATTAGAAACCCAAGCTGCAACAAAACCAGCGAAATCCAAATTTACGATGAGTTATAAATAGAGCTTGAAACCAGTTTCAAATTTACCCATACTTTTTGGGTTAAACCAGTTTTTTTATTTCGGTTTCGTTCGAACAAAAATATTGGTAACAGAATTTCAAACCGCTTTTTAATAGATATTTTTTTGCTATGTTCACGTGGACGCCAGGGTCACTGAACTTTGAATGATCGAATTCCGAATTCAGCAGGATAAGCCGCGCGTGGTAAGGTACATTCAGATAGACTCAAAACTCCCAGCCCGAAAGCAAGGAACCCGAAAGTTGTGGAACTGCTAACTGAGATTTTTCCACAGAGCTACCTCTTATACCCCTTCCTATTTGAATTCCTATTTGAATCTGATGATCGACAGACCTCATTACTCAAAGACTAAAGATATTCATTATATCATGGTGTATCATTATCATTTCTACATAACTAACCGCCACGTTTCTCACCACAATTACCATTACCACTACCAAGTTCCCTGAAAATCTCATGACTTCATATCTCTGAAACTAACGCACAGAATCGGTGGCCTTATAGTGTAAACACCTCAATGACATATATTATTTATCTATCCGATTTTTAAGAAATTTCGTCATAAATTTTGAATTTTTGAAAATCGGGCAAAAATACCCCGTCTCAAATATTCATCGTATAAAACTCTTTTCTGTGTAATGTCATAAACACCCTTTTCAGTCGTATTGATACACTATTCACATTATGGTTGTCTTGGTAATAGTCATGAAGGTGACAGCATATCACTGTGGTCGCACTTGATGATTAGCCTTGAGATGTTTCTCTACCGGGGTCGGCCATTGTGACAATACTCGACCAAGGAGATTTACCGAAATCACGAAAGTATCGGCGCGATTTCTACCATGAAAACGTTTACTGCGATATATCGTCCCGAACGAAATTCAATATTTGACATATTTTGTTGCCTTGAAACTCCTCCGATCGCATGAGATAACCGATCGAAAAATAGATTTTGACAAGAGGATACTACGATATTAATAATCTAATTTCATGATAACCAAGGAGATTCCTTTTAGTTACTCAGAGATACCTGATGTAAAGAGCTCGGACCGACGGAAAGTTAGAGAAGTGTAAAATCAGAGTAGACCCAGGGCGCAGGGGATCGACCACGTGGTCGCTTAGCGATTATTCCTCCCCGATCAACTACGCATTCCATTGCATCTCCGTTGCGGTTTGCGGCTGATATGATCGAAGTTTAAGAATCGTACTTAAGTAGGTACTAAAGTCTTAAGTACTTCTTAAGAAATCAAATCTAATGTGTATAAAAATAAACTGTATAATCTTACGGTATATAACATGTAGATGTTAATCCGGCCCATGATCTATACGAGAACGCATATCAAATATGGTAGCGATTCTTGTTCATTAGACAACAAACAAATAAATTTTGGCATGTATAACATGCCATAACAATGTATAATATTAATTAGGATTAGAGAGGCGTATCTACAGTAACCAAGAGATGATAACCTAGGAATTCACGTTCGATTCACTTTCATGACATCGAACCTTGATCCAAATCACGGAGTTCCTCTACTTAGTACAGATTTTTCAATTAACTGTGTGGTGAATAAAAACATCGTGAGGAAACCTGTATGTCCCAGAGTAAAAAAAAGTTTGAGCCATGTGTCCATTTAACAGTCCGTACTGAGTGAGTGGATTATGGCCTGAAACCCCCTTGTGATTGCAAGGATATTCGTGGGATGTTATAGGCCGATATCAATACCTATAATTAATATAATTCTAAAAAGCATTGTAAACTATGGTAAGCTACTATGAAAAGTCATGCCATAGTGCATCTTTTCTTTATATTTATACAGCCAAATAGACAACATTAAAGACACACGATACATTGTGTAAATCAATGGGCTACCTCATACATCCGAATAGATACGTACTCGTAACTGATCTCCCCACACCACAAGCTAGAATTACCAAATCTCTCTTTGATTTACCTGTGCGTTTGAAGCCAGTCTGCGGTGCGGTTCAAGCGAATGCCAACTTTAATCAATTCTAATTAAAGACGAAACATTCATCTCATCAACTTTCATTAGGCGAACCTCTACCTGCGTATAGCGCCTACAACTTTGTAGACGGGACTGTATATGATTACTGAATATTGTTGCTTTTGTAAGTGTTCACTGAGCTCGTAGTTTGTTGCGACTTAAGTTTGTTTTATGGCAAAATTACTCGTATAGCATTTAATATGGAAATTTTATTTCGGATGTGATCAAAACTTAAATCTATCAAAGTATGTTTTGAAATTAGAATCTGAAATGAGAACTGTAAATATATAACCGAAACGTTATATATTTACAGATATGCAGATAATGTTTTATTCTAAGAAAAATATGAAAAATGGATACAACGATGAAGAGCGAAGCACAAATCTCCATTGATGTGTTCGCAACGTTAAGAAGACTCTTTTTATTATATCTTTTACGAAATATAAAAAACAAGAACTATTGCAAAAATATAGCGGAAAAGAGTCTACAATAACGATAAACCATCGTATGCCAGTAAATGCAAAATGAGTTAGCATCACCTATAACCGCAGCAACTAGGGATTGCAATCCCGCAAAGTGGCATCTCGCAACTTCACGGATCCCGCAACAACTATACGGATCCCATATAGTCGTAAAATATAGAGCGAACCTGTGTCTGCGCAAAGAACAGTTAATAAAGATGACAACAAAAATGTTGAATCTGCACTGGAAATATTAAAACTGAAGCTAAATGCACTCACCGTAGAAGATAACCAAGATTTTTTGTTAATCAAATTAACACTTGTGGGCGGTGATAGCCTAAGGATATCTGTACTCGACTCACATTCGTTGTGATCGTGAGTTCAAATCCTCGGCCCGTACTACTAAGTTTCTACTTAAATACGGATTTTTAAAAATTGACACTAGCTCGACGGTAAGGAAAAAAATCTGGAATATGTGATCCATGAAATCCACACCGGTCCCGTGTGAAGGATTCAAGCGCAAAACTACCCAGTGATTTATTTACCAGCGGAACCCTGTGCCCTGCAGTGAGACGTTATAGGCTGACATTAACATTAAGAAAATAAAAACTGCAAACAGACAGAGACCAGAAAAGAGAAAGATTTTTAACTAATATTAACCACTCAAGCAATGACCTTTGACCTTCTATTGTTACTGTTCCTCTTTTAATGAATTGTTACAATAAGATATTACAGTATTACCATAATTACAAAGCCCAAGGCGAACTTATTCCTAGAAGTAATTGTTTGTCTATTGTTTCTGGGATGCAGAAACCCCATCGTCGCCGTAATATTTAAAAAATTAAACAACTGTCTATGAATGTGAAGGAGTCAGAGGAAAATAAGTTATGAACTTGTGACTATTCGATGACAATTATTAAACCAACAAGCATAGAGGCAGACATGGCCTTCTCGGCCGCTCGATATACATATTATGCATGGAGTTCTTTGAAAGTTAGGTCGACGGACGAAACTACCGGTGCTATTTGTTTCTTAAGATAATTCTTCCACGAGCAGAAGTGATGTTTGATTTAACAATCAATCCAAAATTTTAAAAATAAGCCTGTTAATTATATTGCAACTCAGTGTGATCTACAATTATTGTATGAAATTTAATGAGACTGCTATCTTTCATACCATTACATACATACATTAATTTCTTTAAATCGAAACCACCATTAACGAAAATTTGGTTGCATATCTAATGTGATTTATAATTGTATCAAAATTCATAACACTGCTTAGATATCACATATAAACCGCTGAGAACTAGTAGTACTGATTATTAACCACTACTTGATTAGGTTTAATTTAGATTTAGGCACAGAACTAATTAGTTAACTTATAAAAGTTCATTTACACAAAGTTATTTTAATCTATAAGAGATGCCGATTTACTCGTATAGTTGAGAGCTTTAACATTTATTGATTCAAATTAATGTTATGTTATTTTATTAACAGAAATATTGTCCATTTCTATTCAAAAAAAATTTAAGTTGATTAAACAATACTAAATATTTTTTTTATTTTTTTTACAAATCAAAAAAATACAAATCTATACGGCATCCCGCGGGTTTGACTCCAATCCCGCAAATTTACTGATTGTAAACTATCGAGTAAACCGCCTGTCTGTCTGCCACCTATCAAAGTGCTTGTAAAAAGCGAAGGCTGATAAAAAATCCTGTGTACATACAATCAGCTTGAAACCATATTCGGATGTATTATGAAACAGAATTAAACACGAGCATGAGCATAGCATAGCACTATAGCGTGAGTTATTGATGTTTATGCTAATAATTATTTGGGCAAGATCGGTATTAATATTACGAAAACGTAGTGGAGTGGACTGTATCGAGACACAGTATAGCATCTTTAAACAAACGCCTAAGCCGTAATTACTTGTGTGCACTAATAGACTCCTGTGCCATACGAAAATAATGTAGTCGAATCACATTCAATTAAATACAGAATGCATATTGCAACACAATACAAATACAAATGCAATTGTTAGGGGGAGAGTGCATGCTGCATTCCCACAGCCCCTGGGCGCACTCTACTGGCCACGTTACCCCTCTTTCACTTCTATGAGAGACTTGCCTTAAAAAAGTAATGCATTTCCCACTTTATCGTATTTCCCAATGTACGTACGTGTTTCTGATACTGTCGTCCATAGACATTCGCAACTCATGCCAACATCAGTCCAGAATGACAAACGTTGGCACGCCCCCGGATGCGCTGCCTACATTTGCAGATTAAGGAATGGATTGGAAAATGGGGAGGGAGAGGATGGGATGGGAATGGGTTCTGGCATATCTCACTCACTACCGAAACACGTACGTACATTGGGGAAATACGATAAAGTGGGAAATGCAATACATTTCAAGGAAGTCTTCTGCGAGAGAAGAGTGACGTGGCCAGTCGAGTGCGCCCACCGGCTGTGGGAATGCAGCATGTACTCTCCCCCAAGTAATAACATATATACAGATAAATTATATTATTGTCACTTCTTTTTGTAAGACTTAGTTTTTTAATAGTTGGACACAAATATATCCTGACTTCTATTCAAAGGTAAAATCGTTTGTTGATTGTAGATGTTCATTGGTAATCTGCTATTGCTACAGTCATTACTTTCAGCTACTACACACATTACCGGATTTACCGGTCGTGTGGTCAGGGGTGGGCGGCGACGTAGTAAAGTTTTTAAACGACAAAGTGGTTTACCGACACCCTGCTGCTACATCACGATTGGGAGCACGCGCCGTTTTGTTTAACTTACTTTAGTAAACATTGCTTTGTTATAAATAAACCATTCTCAATCTGTACTCACTTCACTAAACTATACAGTCTCTCCCAACCCCCAGCTACAAGTATTACCGCGTCCAGTGGTCAGGGGCAGGCGGCAACGCGGTCAAGTTTTTAAACCATTCAACGGTTTACCGACTCACCGCGACACAGAGCACGTGCCGTCGTTTATTATTTACATTTACATTTTAATAAACTTAAATAAATTTTTATTTTTCCTTATTTGTAACTAACATTTGTCCGCGGCTTGATAAGTTTAATTTATCACACCGTTCTTGCAATATCTATCACACCATCCAGATATTAAAACCGTGATGATCCCTGGGTGTTTATTTTCAAAACTTTTCGACGGATTCTTTTTAAAAACAATTTTCATAAACATGCTACACTGCTGTAAAACCGCAACAAAATAAGACCAGTAGATTTTGAGAGCGCGAACAAACAGACAGACCTTGTCCTTTATATTTAGAGATTTCCGTCATTTCATTCGACATTATCAAATCAAATCTTTATTGACAGCATACTTTTGTTAACATAGTATTAAATTTTTACATTATTTAAAACATAACATACCTAAATTTCCACCTTCCCTAAATTTCAAAATTAATATGTGTAATGAAATAACTAGATAGTAGAATTTAGCAATGAATTTGGTACTTATATACATTCCAGTTACTTACGGAGTGTTTCTCTAAATTCATATTCACAAATAAATAAATTTATTGCAAAAAGTATGTAATAATGATGGCCACCCTATCATGATCTATAATAAATAATCTAACATCATTCCGTACATAAATTAGCCTTTATTGATCTGTATCGAACATTGATTGTATTGTAGTAGGTAGTACCTACGACAGCATATCTAAGAATTCGCATGTTATGAAAATGTCTTCCATTGTACGACTCGAAATTGAATATTGCTAAGGAATAATCCGCGAACGTTGCACACAGCGATCAATCGATAGAGTGTGTAACATTTCGGGACAAAGATCCGCTAATTCGCGGACTGAGTAGACCAAGGGGCGCGGGTGGCCGGGGTTAGTAAACATAATCATTGCGTCCTCCCGCTGTACAATTCAGTAGCTAAATGGGAATGAAGAGTTGCCCTACAACCCCCTCACGCCCCCGCGTCCTCTATCTGCTGCCTCGACGCTCACACGTCTTGCGACGTAGATAAAATTGTTAAAAAGATCAGTCCTTTATCGGGATATGTTTTCATTATCGTGAAAGGCCACTTACTTGCGCAATACTTACTCTTCGATGTTATATTATTTTCTTTTTTATATTAGAATATGTCTAATCGCCGTGAGAAAATACACTTGTACATCGGTGATTAAAGTGCTAGACTAACATTACATGACGAGAATTACAATAAGTCCTTACCGCGCAACTTCTTAGGAATAGCACTTTTTCGTAATAAAAAGTGCTTGGGGGACATCAATACTCGGTGAATTGTATTCTAAACTCCTAACTGGATGCCACCCACTCCTCCTGAGCGGGTAACCCCCTCGTATCGACCGTAGCTCCCTCATCTCGCAGGTACACGCAACACTTATCCCGGTTTTAATTGTCGCCACGCGCCGATGACCCCCACCTACAACTTCGATGCTCGACACCGTTACACGACCTGTTCCATGACTACCAACGATTATACAAATGGCCTTAAACATTCATAAATAGTGTAATTAAAATATCGGTTAATCCGTTTTCTTGTAACTATCTGACTATATGTGTATAGGCCAGTAAACCCTCTATACATATAGCGCCAATTGCTAGTCATTACATTTTTTCGTAACATTAATTTGAAACATCTAATGTCTGTCGAATATTTGTAAATCACTTAACAAACAGCTTAATGCCAACTACCAGATGAGTGGCATTAACCCCAGAATGTTAACTATGAGATTGAGACGAAGAACTTAGACGCCGATTGTAAATGTCTATTTCGACTATCAGTTTCAAAGTGTTTAAGTCGATATTAGCTCATCAGGGATATTGATACGACGCAATCGCCTCTCTTGTAATTCATAATATGTATAATACTTTTTCATATTATACACTTGAAAGATAAAAGTCAATAATAGATCGATCATCCATGATTCCTTAGCAAGTGAATATTTAACAGAAGTCGCAGGATAACGACATCTCCAGCAAAGTCGAATTTAGGGGTCATCTGGAAAATAAGGCCAAAATGGCCTCCAAAAAGCTCGGTGTACTGAACAGAGCGAAGCGGTACTTCACCCCTGGGCAACTCCTTATGCTTTACAAAGCTCAGGTGAAGCCCCATATGGAGTATTGCTTTCATCTCTGGGCCGGCGCACCGAAATACCAACTGGACCCATTTGACTCCATCCAACGACGTGCTGTTCGTATTGTCGACGATCCCACTCTCACTCTCACGGGCGGTTTAGAACCCCTCAGCATTCGGAGAGACGTTGCGTCTCTCTGTGTGTTCTACCGCCTGTACAATGGGGAATGCTCTGAAGAACTGTTTAATATAATTCCCACCTCGGGTTTCTACAACCGCACCTCGCGTCACAGAAGTGCGGTCCATCCGCATTTCCTCGATACGGAGGTGTTGCGCACTGTTCGGTCCAAAAATTATTTTATACCGCGAACCCGTAGGCTGTGGAACGAACTGCCTCAAGAGGTCTTTCCATTAAGCTACAATATGGGGTTCTTCAAGAGAGCTGCGAATAGGATTTTGCAAGGTCGGCGGCGCGCCCGCATGCCCCCTGGTGTTGCAGGTGTCCATGGGCGGCGGTAACACTTACCATCACGTGAGACCGCTATAAAAAAAAGTGGCTGGGAAAAAACTAGTCTATAAAAAAAAACTGTCTGTGGCTGGGAAACTTAGAAAATATTAATCAACTTACACTAAACTATATTAATTAAACCCCTGCCGAACTGTGTCGCTCACTTTCGTATGGTCGGTCTCAATTGGACCTAATATTGAGCCGTATATACCGAATCGAATATCTGTATAGCACGTCTTATTCGTCAGTAAATTACCATTGCTCATGTCAATACCTAGCAGACAATGAAGAAAAGTTTCAAATTTGACATTATCGATCGAGATTGGCCGATGACATTTTAATGTTTCTAAATTAAAAATGTGAACATGATTGGAAGATAAAAAATCAATTTATACCTATCGGAGTTATACCATAACGGATTGTGTAATTGTTGCTTACACGAGTTTTATTGGAACTATCCAATAAAACTCGCTATAAAAAAAAGTGGCTGGGAAAAAACTAGTCTATAAAAAAAAAACTGTCTGTGGCTGGGAAACTTAGAAAATATTAATCAACTTACACTAAAATTACACTAAACTATATTAATTAAACCCCTGCCGAACTGTGTCGCTCACTTTCGTATGGTCGGTCTCAATTGGACCTAATATTGAGCCGTATATACCGAATCGAATATCTGTATAGCACGTCTTATTCGTCAGTAAATTACCATTGCTCATGTCAATACCTAGCAGACAATGAAGAAAAGTTTCAAATTTGACATTATCGATCGAGATTGGCCGATGACATTTTAATGTTTCTAAATTAAAAATGAGAACATGATTGGAAGATAAAAAATCAATTTATACCTATCGGAGTTATACCATAACGGATTGTGTAATTGTTGCTTACACGAGTTTTATTGGAACTATCCAATAAAACTCGCTATAAAAAAAAGTGGCTGGGAAAAAACTAGTCTATAAAAAAAAAACTGTCTGTGGCTGGGAAACTTAGAAAATATTAATCAACTTACACTAAAATTACACTAAACTATATTAATTAAACCCCTGCCGAACTGTGTCGCTCACTTTCGTATGGTCGGTCTCAATTGGACCTAATATTGAGCCGTATATACCGAATCGAATATCTGTATAGCACGTCTTATTCGTCAGTAAATTACCATTGCTCATGTCAATACCTAGCAGACAATGAAGAAAAGTTTCAAATTTGACATTATCGATCGAGATTGGCCGATGACATTTTAATGTTTCTAAATTAAAAATGTGAACATGATTGAAAGATAAAAAATCAATTTATACCTATCGGAGTTATACCATAACGGATTGTGTAATTGTTGCTTACACGAGTTTTATTGGATAGTGCAATATTATTAAAGCTAAGACTATTGAACTTAATAGGTGGAGTTAGTACTTCATTGTATTGATTAGCGAATGATTACATATTCTAATTACTTTTAACTTAATTGTTCTTTTGGATCCTTAGCAACCTGTACTTGTCCAACGTAACACGTGAGGTCGGTACCTATCATTCGCGTCAACTTCGATTGAGCAGTGTCCTCTTTCTTTCTATCTTAGGAGGTCTATTAAACATCTTCTAAATTCCGTTTCCATAAAAAATACATTTTCCGTCCCGCTCATCACATAATACAGGATTTAATATCAGATTTAAATACACGTCTGCCATTTAGTTACTACAACTCGAAACAGTGTTTTTAATTTTTCAATTTTTACAAATGTCTGGACACATTCTCTCTTCCATAAATGAATTAAACCTGTAATCGCACATTTCAACCACCTACACAAGTCGTAAATTTAGATTCCATATCTCGGATTCTGTGCTCGTTGTCTGTAGTATTCTTTATAGTGTATCGAGTGACTCACATATTTTCGTACAATGGTTTACATTTGCGCTAAGGCGCGACATTTCGCACTTTCTTCTTACGCCATCGGAAGCCCTACCATATTAATATACATACATAGTTTTAACTTATCAATAGACTGCACTGGACATCATTCTGTCTAATCTTTACTAATGCTAATATTTGTAGTCGCTAATTAGTATGTTCCCTTAGCATATGTCCACATCAATTTAATTTTTGTTAGACTTCTGTCCATTAATTGTCCTTTTCAGTGCTAAACTATATTAGACTGGCATTTTTAAAATTCATTAATTACAGGAGCGATTGTCAAGTTTCAGTAACTAAATTGCTAATTGACGTCTAGTCCCATCAACGGTCGTTTTTAATAACGTTCTTCTTTCAAATGTTCTTGAAACCTTCAAAAATTCTTCTTTTATGCTTTAAGCGAAGTTAGAATATTGAAAGATATTAAATCCGTTGGTAGTGACCTCCTAAACTAGCTTACTATGTCAGCAAGGGGAGGAGGTGAAGCGTCGTTGTTAGCACCGTTCCTATGGGGGTTCCTAATGAAAAGCACAAATAAGCTTTACGCTCCACCGAGTTACACTGTTGTGGTACGCTCGTCCTGGAGGCAGTGACGTCACCTGCGACGGCGTCGATGGCGACACGCGGGCACGTGGAGGCCTCGGCCGCGACGCGGGCGCATCGAAAGTGAGACCGCAGGCGGCCGCGCGGGGGCACGGGGCCCCGGGTCGACGAACCTCGCGCATCCAACCGATCCACACTTGTACAAGACCGTCGCATTGTTTCAACATCCCGTAGTTTAGACTCTAGCTAGCGTCTTTCTCATTGAAACCGGACTTGAAGTATTTGATACAGATAAGTGTGTTCGCATTCGCAACATGTAAATGGCTCCGTTTACACGTACTGTTGTAAAGTTTAACATGTAAAATATGGTCTCGTTTGGAACATATTTTACGTAAAGTAACTCACAAATGATAACAGTCCCTACAAATAAGGAAAACTGCAATAAGTATCGGGTTTCATTAGGTTGCACGTTTCTTGGCAATTATCCAGAGCGGAAGTGAACAGGTGAAGCGAGTAGGTATCCGTTACTGTGCTGTGCTCATTTGTGACTTGTCACGGGTCTTGTGTATGGGTGACACGAGTTGGTATATTATTGAAGTAAACTTTTGTTAAGAGAGTTCACGTAAGTACAATCGAATGTACTTATAAAAACAATCAGTAATCACCTTACATATGACGTGATTGATGATTCTTCATGCTACCGATGTCGACCGAAAGACGATGCACTTCTTTGACGGAGAGCTGCTGCGTACAGTGAGCTCTTCGTGTTAATGTTATACCACGAAGGTTGTGGAATGACCTGCCAACTGAATTCTTCCATCGAAATACGACTACAAAAGAGCTGTGAATAGGATCCTACTAGGTCAGAGGCGCACTCGCATGTCTCTTGGTGATTTAGGCGCCCGTGGGTGACGGTGACTGCTCACCATCTTGTGAGCCGCCCGCCTGTTTATCACTTCTATTATTAAAACGTGTCTATATTAGCTTACTGAAAGATGGTAGTGTAATAAGCTAACGTTACTCGTTATCAAAATATTGAAGAACTCCAATGAACAGTTCGTCCCTGTTTGCCTATTCTCTATGAAAGTAACAATGTTATTTTTATGTCGTCTCTGGCAGACTATCATCGTCAATAGAGTAAAAAAATAACCTTAATCAGAAAGTTTAATGATATTGACTGAAAAACACTGTTGACAGTCAAGAAACTTCAATTAAACTTTTTGCACTGTATCGCCTTTAAAACATTTGGTTTGTGTTAATTAATAATTCTAACATTGAAATTTATACATTAAGTTATGTACATTAAAGGTGCTTATTCAGTAGTATTGATGAAAAAACTAGCACATCGCCAATATTCGGTGAAATTGCTTTGTGTCTTGTTTTAATTGGCGCGTAGACTATAATATAATTATAGTTCACATCGTTACTGAATATTGACGCTGACCGTTCAAGTAGCTAGGTATTGTGTTTTAACATCAAGGTCGTACGGTTTGAGGCTCTGCAGGTGCCGCCCAAACCTGCCCGCGACACACTAGACGCAACGTGCTACGCTAAAATTATCCCGTTGATGACATAGTTGTCATAAAAACTATATTTAGTATATTATATAGGGAACGTGTATATCGCTACATAGGTACCCCTATGACACATTGAGAACTTATTACGTTAAAGATCTTTTCCGTGTCACCTTACAAGTCCGCGTTGTATTTAAATTATTAATATTATATTATATCCGTGGCTGTTCAATATTGAACCATTTCTAACAACGGCTTTAAGCTTTACCGACCACTAAGGCAATTAATACATGGATTGGACCAAGACCCGCACTGCACTCGATTACCCCCTGGTATTGCAGGTGTCCATGGGTGGCGATAGCCACTTGCCATCACGTGGGCCTCATGTCCGTTGCCACCTTCACAACTATGTTAAACTTCAAAAATGAATAGTCATATCCAATTTATTAAGTAGCCGGTTGCCACCTAGAGCTGGAATAATATTGTAGGTAAAAATGACATCAATTATCCTATTTTATAGCAAAAGCTGCCATATTTATCATGTACCCGGTATATCTCCGCCTTTACGTAAAAACAACAAATATTACCGCTGTGTCGTAGTATTATGGGTCATCAACTGAAATCGAAGTTACAATACTTCAAGCTGATTACGCGTTCTTCTAAAAGCGTCGGTTTTGTTTTAAAAGCAAATTAAATAAATGTGTCGAGTGGCGTCGGCTGGCGTCCGCGCTTCGTCACTGTATCCGTACGTGAGACCGGTTTTTGTACACGTAATGACGCGCTTGTCGGCTTTAGTGCCCTTTTGATAATGTGCTTTAAAAATGTAAGGACTTGTTGACTATAATAATTATATTGATCTGTCAGCTCTTGCAAACATTTAATAACTTGGTTTTTCTCAAAAATACCTTGCTTACTGTTAATTAACTGGTGTTTTCTTTGATTTCCCTTTGTGCTCCTGGAAATTACCTATTTAATATCAGCAGTTTTGACCTTTGATTGATATGCAAGAATTCATCAAAAATACTCTGGAATAGAATGTCGCAATAAAATTAAATTACCAAAATTTTATTCTATGTCCATTCAAACATAACGACCGTTTAATCCAATCGACTCGAACTGTCCACCTATGAAATTTAATAATAAACTTGTTTCGCGGTTAAATTTTATTTTTTATGAATTTAAAAAAGTTACACACTATATACAAAGTATGTATGTAAGCTTTTTGTCATCGGATAGCGGAACAATCTCTTATACTTTGCCTCTAATGCTGAATTCTGAGATTGTTCGCCGCCTGTTAATATTATTATCTGCATCTATTTTAATAGGTGTTTGACTATTTTAAAAATAACGTCATCGCGAACTCTTGTAAAACTCGAGAATTTGCTCTAAGTGGTTTTCTTTCTCTAGCCGTGCGTCTGGAACAAGCCCGAGGTTCTTCTACTAGAGAGTAGAAGATTATCAGCTAATGATTAATGATTCTTATGATACACATGAAAGTGTCGTACAATCGCTTAATCCGTATACAGTCCCTTAGACTGCCCATGTGATACACACCCGTCTTGTTTATTTTACTTTATAGTGCTAAATTCAAATTTGCTCAGATTATAGCTTTAGGACTCTAAATTATTTTGAGATATATTAAGACAATACAAATACATACAAATATTATAGACAAATACTTTTAAATAGAAAAATTTGATTAAAATAATAAATAAATAATTCTACATGGTAAACTTATTTTGCTAGCAATAAATTAGGTATTCTTTGGAACAGTTGCTATTTAGGTTAGAACGATTTAGAAACTTTTAATTAATTATCTTGTGAATTTGCTTGCTATTTATTCTTCTCTTACTTCGAATGTCACCCTTCCACTCGCCTGTAATTTATGATCGTCTTCTGTGCTATACCCACATTGCAAATTTTTGAACTTCCTTAAAATTTATCGAGATTTAAAAGTGTTTATTGATTTAAAACCACTTTTATAGTTTTATAATAACGTGACAGAGTTCCAGGTATTGCTCGGTAGCATATCCACCTAGAACCTTGTTAAAATGAGCCGACGTCTCGTGTCATTAGAGGGCGTGAATATTTAAGTAGAGATGGCGGGTGCGAGCCGCGGTCTCGCTCCCCATCCCGGTCGGCACGCGGGACTACGCGAATTATTATTGTATTGTACTTGTATTAATTTTTGTCTTTCCCTTAATTTCATATGCTGGAAAGTCTTGCAGTAAAGTTAAAGATATATGTAAGCTATTCTCTACATATTTCTTGATCAAGTCACGAGTGATTGCTTATTGCCTTCTATTTACCTTTCTGATATTAAATCTATCGAGATTAAAGATGACTTTGTTTATAAATTACTGCACGAATTAGACCTCAGTAAATCTGCTGGACCTGACTCCATTTCTCCCTTTTCTTAGTGAAATGTGCTAAGGACTTTTCTGTTCCAATAGCGTTTTTGTTTAGATCTTTTAATGAGAGTGTTATGTCCTCGCTGTGAAAGTCCGCCTTCATTTCGCCTATCTTTAAAAAGGGTGCTGTGTACTCGAACGAATCGTTTATAATCAATTATATAATAGTCTAAAACATTGCTTCAATACGCAGCAGCACAGATTTTTAAGGTGCAGCACTACCATCTCTAATTTGATAGTTTTTAATGACTTCATCTCTTCCAGCATGAATAATAACATTCGGATTGATACAGTTTATACTGATTACAGCAAAGCATTTGATCATAGCATGCTTTTGCTGAAGTTGTATAAAATTGGTATACAAGGCGATCTTTTTTAGGTGGTTTTCATCATGGAACTGGAAGAGTGCAAAATAGGTCTCAAGCAGTGGTTCTAAACGGATTCATCTCTTCTTAGTGAGTACTCTACACCTCTTAGGTGAGTATCCCACCAGGAGTGCCGCAAGGTTCTCTCTTGAGACCGCTCCAGTTCATTATATTTATAAATGACATGGCATCTGTTTCAAAAATTCTAGACATTTATTAATTGCACACTATATGAAAATATTCCGATCTATCAATAGTATTTCAGACGCAGTACTTCTTCGGGAAGATTTATTAAGACTAGATGATTTATTGTCGATTAAACAAACAAGATCTCAATGTCTCTAAATGTTCCGTCAAAACTTCCCTACCACTACAACTATGAAATCAAAAGCCATCAATTACCAACTGTAGAGTAGAGAGTAATGATCTTGGAATCATTCATGACAACAAACTCTCTTTCGATTGTAATATTATAATATAACATAGATGTAAAGTCATCCAAAGCTCTCAGTTTTATTATGCGATCCATACACTCGTTTAAAGAAATGTATACTGTTAAGTTTATTTACTGTACCTGTGTTCGCAGCCACATAGAGTACGCTTCACATATTTGAAACCCTCGTTACCAAAGATATATAGACGGGTTGAAAAAATTTCAGAGTAAGTTTACTCGCTTCATGTTCTTTAAATTCAAATTGACTCTACTTGATATGATCAACGCTATATTCGGCTTCACTTACTACCACTCGGCGTATGCAGAAATATTGCCGACATTACTCTCCCTATGAAGATTGTGAATGGGTATATCGACTGTTCTCAACTGCTGAGTAAACATTCGCTGAGGGTTCCAGCGCACCTGTAACAATTGTGTATTAGTGACTAATGCTTCTGAATCTTAAACTCTAGCTTTATCTTTTCTTTGTTTTTATCTATCCTATCCTTTTAAATATAATATAGTAATATAGTTTCTACTTGTCGTAGCTTTTAAGTATGTATTTAAATATGATGTACCGTAGCTATTAGCTCCCCAAATAAATAAAAAATAAATTAAATTAAAAATATACTATATTTTTCAGTGAGGATAGTTACTAAAACAATTGTAAAATACTCGTAATATATCTATGCAACGTACTTAGTGATTAGGTATATTAATCGTACATACGACTTAATTAAATGGTTATTGGTACTTGAAGGGGAAAATCACATACAACTTGGATTGAACAGTGCTTGTTAAAGGGGAGAAAATTGTCGATACCATATTCCATTGTTTACGCAAGCTGTATTACGCAATCAAGGGGGTCATTCGGTCCGCGCCCAAAAGTCGCACTCACGATGTGGAGAACAGTCATATCCTATCGATTTGTTAAGATGGCGTATGCGGAGGGGGTTGGCGTGACGCGGACTGGTGGGGGTGGCCGCAGCCTCCGCGCGGCGCAGCGTGCAGCCCGCTTGCACCTGCCCGGGTCGTAACCGCCACGACACCGACACACTAGCGACATTGACATCGCACGAGAAATGAACCGCGTACACTGCTCACCACATTTTGTCAACGATCCACATCTAAGATAAGGCTACTTCCACTTTCGACACTTTTACTCAGTAGTCATGTGTCGATCACCGTTTTTTGCAGATCCAATCAATCATCAATACTTTTCAATACTGACCAAATCACAATGATTCCAACAGTGATTGAACCACTTATCCGCGGTCAACCCGCGCGCGTCTCCATCAATTCACGATTGTTGCATCTGGCGAGAACTATGCTTAATTTCAACATTTTTGGAAGTACAATGGGCAGTATTCGAAACAGTAGATTACACAAAGCAATAATAATAATCATAATATATATCTAACTAGGCATTTCCATAATACTTACATGGAGTGAGAGGACAACTCGGCTATCTTTTCAAGGTGAAAGTCCGATCTTATATACCTTTATATACGACACGACGTCCCAAAAAGCGTCCATTAAAATGTAAAAATCGACTGCTGCATGTCGATGTTGCCGTAGGTCGCGTATTGCAGTGTGCAGTGTGCGCGTACCTTTACGAGTACGGGGATATTCGACTCGCCCTCCAAGACCGTGTCGCCCTAGTCTCCGGTGGCCGAAGTCGACTCCGTCAAGGTCGCAGACGAGTATATGAAAATAAGGAATTTATTCTAATATCCGTACCTTTATTAACATCCGATTATATATCGCAATTCAACCTTTTATATCAATTAGTTGTTTCACTAGTGTATTTATATCATGCAATCAGCAGTCATCTCTAATGTATCATATATTTATTTTTTCTAATCTAACATGAATTAATTAATGAAAATTCTTATTGCATTCCTGTTTTAACTTAACTACTAGTTACTTTTAACGTAAGATATAAAAAAGCAGTATAGGATCTTATCGCTAAAAGCGATCTCTTCCAGGCTACCAACAATTGATATGGCCTTTAAACTGCATTTCACTTTGGATTAAGCAAATACGCAAGTTATTCTGTCCTATGACGCTCTAGTAAGCTGTCACCGCCGTCCATTAACACCTACAACCCCACAGGGGTTGCTGGTTCCCTGCTGACTTTACAGAATCCTATTCAAAGCTTTGAACGAACTGAAATTTACGAGCTTCTACCATCGGCTACGCTGGAATACTGCGACACCGATACAATCGTTATAAGCTACCAACAACGACAAGGAGCTGACTAAATAAACTAATAACAAACAGCAACCTTCTTACCGACAAACGTAGCAAATTGCTTTTAAAAGATTAACGAGTTTTTCTTAAACTCTTAAGAGTCGGCTGCATACAGACATACGCCTCGATGGATAAACAATGTACAACGTACGAGTATATTAGCCCAAACATCTGCCTGTTTGCGCTAATCTTAGGAGTTACTAGTCCAATTTTTAAAATTCGGAGTCAGGAACAAGTTACAAAATATATAAACCTGCTGCCGATTGATTTAAGTCTGACCCTGAATTGTCATAATAGTAGAGTAATTAAAACAAACCAGTTAATGTATGCAGTAATTATGCAAACTAAATTTACGTTATTATATTTATTTTAATTTATTCATTAATTTTAGTTCAATATACGTGTTTATATAGGGGTTGTACGCAGGCGGGTTGTTTTGTTCATATTCTCGACTGACATTCGTGAGGTCGCGAGTTTAAATCCCGTCCCATATCACCGAGTTTCTGCTAAATAAGGATTTTTTAGTTATCACTAGGTAATATTCTAGGTAAAAAAACTAGGTAAACTAGGTAAAAAAAAACTTTGGCATGTGTAATATTCTCCAATCCGCACTGGACCGCGTGGTGGATTATGGATCAAAAACACATTAGCGATTGCATGCAGAGGCCAGTACCCTTCAGTGGAACACATCGCTTCAATTCAACGAATCTGCATGTTCCCAAATGTTGCACGTGTCTTATACGACACTAGTCACTACTATTACTACGGACCCTAAGTCGCGTTCGGTTAATCCGATTCGTGTATAAGTTCAACTGTTAGTAATTTGATAAAGATCCATTGGTCACATAATTTCTACTTAATACTCTGAAGTCGAAACGTATTGCCAATAATTCTTCATTATAATATCTATTTTAACGGTACCTACTTATTACACTTCGTTATTGATCATATGCAAACGCCTTTTTTGTTGTCAAATAAGTATTATATTATATTAGCAAAATTATTAAAACGAATATATTATGCAACATCGTTTTGGCACATTCGAAATTAGCGAATTGCGAAAGCTCAGTTGGTTCTTAATCCCTTGCATAAAATTGTACACTCCTGTTGCATAAGTTGAATTAAAACGAAGATAGTAACATGTTGTTTATTTTACAGTGGCCCAGTCAGAAGATTCACCAGTCGCGATGAAACTCAAGAAAATATGCCTCAAGACGCCAATCGGCGAGGAGCAGGCAGCACAAGCAGTCCTTGACCCTGCACTAGGTAACACTAGTTCATTTTTATAACAAAGCCTTGAATACCAGATGCGAGCTAACATGTCCTTCAGTGCCTAGCGCCGTGCGACGCGAACATGTTAAATGTAAGCTACGTATAGCATAAGCTTCTCGTTAACTTGTGTTAGTTAGTGTAAACCTTCTTAAAGGTGCCTGCATGCTTGCTCGCATTTTTGTGCAGCAAATGCATCCTGTTGTTTGTTTAGTAATGATCCTTTTACGTGATCCTCGATTACTACATATAATAAGTTGTCGATATACTTTATCAATAAATTAATTTCTTTGTTGATAAAAATACTCGTAATCTAGTCAAGATAATAGATCGATATTCATACAAAGATTAAATTGATTTAATTAAAATGACAGATATTTAATCCGACCAAGTCTTGAACGGTTACATCGGGCAGGTCTGTAAGTAACTTTACTCAACTAGCGTCTAAATTAAGTCTTAGTTCGGTGAGAAGCATCGTGCATCCATTCCATATTAATGTAGAAAATAGTTTCTCGTACTTGAGTGCCTGCTAAACCCATGTTGCTATCCTCCAACTCGAAACTGGTTTCCTCTTACATCATACAGTTTACGTTAAAAATTACACGTTGCACAGTTTTGAGACTTTTACCGAACTCGTTTTCACTACTCTTATAATTAATAGACCAAGTATTTTTTGGATGCTAATGGAATTTACGGTAGAAAAAATAAGTGCGTTTTAAAAGAAAGTATTAGATATGACTTATAAATAATGTCACTTGCAATGAAGACGATATACGAACATCTACACGATATATCGAGGCTTTGAGATAGTGTTGTATATTGTTATCATCGTGGCCTCTAAATTATTTAAAACTAGCGACCCGCCCTCGCTTTGCTTCGGTTTATAAGATTCTATTTTTTTTTTCAAAATATCCTATATTAGACACGGATAATGTAGCTTCCTACTTGTGAAAGAATTTTTGAAATCGGTTCAGTAGTTCCAGAGATTACCCCCAACATACCTACAAACACACAATTTTATCTCTTTATTATATTAGTATAGAGTACCTATAGATAAATCGAAATTTTGGATTTGGATGCATTTTCCTCATCAATTTCTTCAAATATTACTTTTGAACGTAAATGCAAATAATACAGATGCTGAATAATTTGATATGTGAGCGAGGTGAAACCGTTCCGTTGATTGAATTGTGCCTTTATTTCCCATCGCGCCTCACATTCAGGCTATGATGTCATCGATTTAATTGTGGCGACCGCTTTATTACATATATTAATCGTTAAACGACATTTGTTTAGTCTTCGACCGAAGTAGATGGAGGTGCCTCACAGGCGGCTGATCGATTTGTGGAAACTTCATGACGTCATCGTCGTTTGATACAATATTGTAGTAATGTCGAGGTCGTTTTCCCTTTCATTTTCGTCCAACCTCTATATAATTTTCAGTTTTCAGGTTTCCTTGTCTCTAACCGGACATAAAATAAGATTCTAGAAGTACAAAAGAGTATGGGGTGCGCTACATACATCCGGCTCGGCATTATTAGGCTCGTTTCACATCGGCCGTGTATAGAACTTAACACCGTGTCATGCAAATTGAATCATGAACGTTGGAGATATAGTTCATTGCTAAAATACACGGACTCCCACGTTTCCGTTCCGCACGGTCTTTGTGAATAGAGCCTAATGCTGTGCCAGATATACCGATTCAAATATGTGTATAGCACCCCTTATGATTTATTATTTTTAACATTGCTAGAACTGATATAACCGATACTGTTGACTTTTAACTATTCTTTTGTTAATACAAAAGTACACCCTTTTCTATACCGCGATTGTTATCGTCATAAAGTGTCTTTTAAACCACTGCCTTAATTTTATTCTTAATTATTATAATTCTCGGTACTATGAGAACACTTGAATGCAGTCGACACAAATTCACCCCGCGTAACGATTTGACATCACATTACTCAATGCATATAATTACACTATGTACTCCGAAAGCATACATAGGCGTGTATTTATAATTAAGCATGTATCTACAGGCGGGGTACACATTCGTGTACAGGTCGTTAATGGGGTACTACGTGGATCTGTTGTGTGGTACGCGGGTGGAATAACCTATAATTAGATGCGCGTACACCAATCGTCAGTCGTGGAACTGTGGACGTATCGTTCACTCGACATCCGCTAACAATTTCATACAGAACAGTTGCTGAATTGGCGCATGTACTCCTACAGTGTAGCTATAAATATCGAAATATAAAGTGAAGGGCGTTTTTCTTGTACTGGATATGGTAATAATGGAAAAGAAAAATCTTTAACTTAGCACCTTGGAAGAGGCTTGGGGGCTTATGGTACTACAATGGATACGGATAATCATGACTACAACTGACTGAGGACCTTGTAGTTTCGTATTAAGGACTTGTTGTTCTTGAGACGCATTTCCGATTTTTTGATTGCGCTATTATTCCTTCAACGACAGGCAATGTGCAAGCGCATGTGGGTGTAAATATTATAGGTACTTCTTTTTTATATGGCCAATTAAAAGTTACGATATACAAACGTTTCCAATCGATATGCTTGATGGAAAAAATCAACAATCTTAGCCTATGTTCGAAATATTCATGATCCTTTGTATTGCTGTTCTACTTACTGCGTATGAAAGCAAATTGCAATCGTACAAAGAGGGGCGAGCAGTTAGGGGGTGGGAGCTCTCACATATCTGTCGACGTGATAAGTGTGGACTGCTCGTCGATATGTTATGCATAGGTTGTATCGGACAATAAGTTTAGCCGGTGCAGATTCGTCGGCGGTCGTGCGCGGGGTAGACAGACCGCGTGCGGCGTGTTTCTCCGGCATGCGTGCCGTTCGCTGCAGCTCTCCTCCACCGCCGGTAATTTGATTGGGCCCGAGCTGTCACCTATGCGCCGCAGTCGCCCGGCCGTCGCTCGCCGGCTATCGATTAGAGCCCCCGTCCCCTGCCCCCACGCCGCCCGCGAACCGGATCTCGTCACGCCGCCATTGTGTACCCGCGACGCTTAAACGCATTCGTTTCTCCCGATGCGAAAACGACGCATTCCTTCCGCGCGCCACCCGCCCCGCTCCGGCCGTCCGCCGCGCGCCACGCGGGGCCCACCGACCCTCTCATTACACTTTTACCACATCACCACTCTGCCGCCGACCGACACAAACACAACCGACGATTGACAATCGCCACTATAACACCAAACGGTCAATAAACTCTTTCATTATTTATCCATAAAAACGAATGCAATAACAATCGAGAGATTCATGGCCCTTTTACGGTGTGTAGCTTTAACAGTATTCATATCGTAAGAAGCATGTAACAAAAACGCCTTTAATCATTCCTGTTTCAAGGTACAATATTAAACAATCCGTAAACGACTATAAATGAATATAACTGCAAACTGATAGTTAAAATGAAGGTTATATCATCGTAAAATAAAAGTTAAAATAACAACCCTCGTGTTGTGAAAAAGTAAAGTAAAACGCGACATATTTATAATAGCAATAGTTTGTTCACAGACTACGACAATGTCTAATACGACATGAGTATTTATTCACGGAAATGCACTTTATTAACATATTTCGATCATTGAAATATTTCGATTCGATGAAGATTCAGGCAGGCAGGCAAAAGGCAGTCTGCCGACTGGGTCTGAAGTCGTGTCGGATCCTTCCGTTTCCATCACAGTCGCTAACCGATTGCAACACCGATGTCTTGTTCTGCAATATCGGGCGAAGCGTCTTATAACGTCATGTTATTAGCTAATAATAAAACGTCTCACAACGGTGCGGATGGCTGATGCTGATGTCGATAGGTTCGTTGTATTACCCGTAGTAGTGATCGTAAATAGAAACAGAATCAACAGGCCAATGTCGACAACGTTGATTAGCAGAAATGTATAACGAAGAGTGGTAGGATAGTGATAGCCTGCTTTTTGTTGACTCACATTCGTGAGGTCGTGAGTTCGAACCCCTAAGTTTCTACTAAAGTATTTTAATCATTCACTTGGCTGTTAAGGAAAACGTGACAAAACTAGCGTGCCCACGAATTAAAAAAAATCTGGAACGTGTAACATGTGTAACGTGTATATCGTGTCGCATTAGTCCCAATGTGGATTGTAGTCCGAAACCCTCTCGTTATTATAAGACTATAGTAAGTGATTTCCTATAGTAAGGAGATTCATTTTTAATAATCTTTATTCATGTGGTGTGCTAGAAAAGTTTTGAAAGTGTTTTTCCTCGTATTCTGTCTACCGATCCAGTTGGATACAATATTGTTTAGCAGTAGATGATGCAAGAGTATCCAAGAAATTAAAATCTACTAGAAACTATTATACTACGAATCACCATGTGTAGCTCTTCGAGGAAGTAATCCTTTACCGTACCGTTAACCTAGAACTTGACCCTTGCCCAACAAGGGCTGTTAACAATTTCTCCAGAGTCCAGACATTTCTTATTTTTATCTTTAAAGCATTTGATAGTACTGAATACATACTTAATCTAATTTCGCTGGCGAGACTTAAAACACGCTGAATTTTAGTTGCCATTAAAGTAAACTTCCCATGTTACAAAGAATTTTCAAATTGGACTCATAACCAAAAAGAATAATAAATTACCCGTTTATTTTGAACGTATGTAGTTAGTGAGATATGCCTATTCCTATCCTATCTCTCCAAATCCATTCCTAAATTTCCAAAGATAGGCACCGCATCTGGGCCGTGCCAAAGTTTGTCATTCTGGACTGATGTTGTCATTTGTCGCGGATTTCGCAGGGCGATAGTATGCACTTACCACCAAGTGGACTATCATCTTGTTTCGATAAAAAAAAAATTATAGGCGATCAGAAAACAGGACAGACGAACGATGCGTTTTATAAATTTAGAGATGCACCAATTGGCTAAAATGGTACTCATAAATTTTAAAAAATGTAACGGGAACTAACGGTGTCCTAATATCAAATATAATTCCTGTGTCTATGACTGTATGCCATCTTTCTGCACTGCTATTTTTCAGATATCAACACCAGTGTCGGGGTGTATATATATCAGTCAGTGTCAGTAAACAAGCAGTTTCTCAAAAGGTTTCCGTTGTGTTCCGGTGTTCTCTTGCCCACCAATTATTTGTCCGCAGAGATGCTTTCTTGCAAACCATACCTAAATCCCGAAGGCCAATTCAAATATAGCGATATTCGTCATCACTACAGGTAGAACTAAATATTCGCGTCGCTACGCGATAATTTCTCAATTTAAATATAAACGGTATTCTCCTACCACTTGGGGTAGCGGTATTGTATAGATTACCGTGTTAGATTTTTTTTATGGAATAGGTAGTCTGAAAAGTTCGCCTCCTTTTTCAACGTGCTATATTTCTGGCAACACTGATCACTGGCGGGAAAGTAATGTACTGTTTGGCAGCTGACCTTTTTGTAATGGCGGCAAATTGAATTTACAAGTTAAAATTTTTATCTGTTCATATTTTTTAACGATTTTAAAATAGAAGATAAACTAGAAAATTTGATATGTTATTCATTTTTTTCCGACAAGAGTATGAATGCTTTTAGTGCTCAAAAAGAGATTTCAGGTGTTTACGGAGAAGATGCTTTATCTAAAAGTACTGCAAAAAAATGGTTCAGTCGATTCAGGTCTTGTAATTTTGATGTGAATGATGTTCCTCGCTGCGATTGTCCTATTAAGGTAAATGTTGATATTATCATAGAAAAAATTGAAGCTGATCGACACATAAGCATTTATCAAATTGTGGAAGATGCACATCAGATTGTGCATTCACCACTCAACAATTTTGGATCACCTGCATAAACAATTTTGTTTGGGTGTCGCATGATTTAAATGACAGAAACATGGTGAATAGAATTTCCATATCCGAGATGTTGATAAAGCGAAATGAAGTCGATGCATTTCTGAAGAGATTGGTACCAGACGATGAGAAGTGGATCACCTACGATAATAATGTTCGAAAACGATCTTGGTCTAAGCTAAGCTATCTCTCCAAGTGAGCCATCGCAAATAGTCCCAAAGGCAAGCCTCACTCCGAACAAAGTCATGTTATGTGTATGGTGGGGCTGGAAGAGCATTGTGTATTATAAGCTTTTGCCACATGGCCAAACGATCGTATCTTGAAACACTTGAGCCAACGTTTTAATACCTTTTTCACAAAAATATGGTTCAGTGACTCCTTGATAGCTAACACCCCCCACCCCCCAAACCATCACTGCAGTCGGATAATGGCCACGTTGCATCCTATTTACCAAATAAACAGCTTCTCTGGAGTAAGCAGCACTCCTAAATCGTCTTTTAAAATACGTGACACGGTTAGCACTCAGAATACCATAATTCATCTCTCTGGATAAAATCTTTTACTTCCGGACGGGATTTCTTCGGATTCTCTCCTTCACAGCTTTAATCGTCTATTTAGTACGAATAACGCGTGGACGGCCAGACATTTTTCTGTCACAAACAGAGCAGGTTTTAATGTACCTACCAATAGCCCGGTACACAAACATTGGCCTAATACCAAGCGGATGGAGTTTTAAAAAAATGCATTTGGCTCCATGCCTACTTTGTGTAATGCAATTACAGCAATACGGTTTTCTTTATCTCCCTATATTAGTCCAATATTTAATAATGATTGGCGAAAAAATGAGGAAAACATTTATTTGTCACGTGAGAATGACAGATTCCAAATTCAAATATATACATATATTTTTATTGTAATGGTATTTATGGCCAGACTAAGTATACGTTAATACTGTGAACACTGCGTTATAATGATGGCCAACCTGCGTTGCAATGTTCCCGATAATGTACCGTCATTCCAGGCAGGAACAGTATCGTTAACCAAGCGGTAGTTCTCGTACCTAGGCGATCTCTACCAGGCAGCGGCAGATTCGTACGTCTTGGGCAGCGCATTCAAAATACCCTATGGCATATCATCGCCTGGTTATTTTCGCTACTGCGAATATCGCTTATATCTGTATAGTCTCTTATTATTTTGTGTTTCTTTTTTATAGTGAAGTAGGCGGATGAGCAAGCGGTCCCACGTGATGGTAAGTAAGTATATTAATGTACTAGCGAACCGCCCTCGCTTCGCTTCGGTTTCGTTAAAACAATATTAAACTATACGTATAAACCTTCCTCTTGAATCACTCTATCTATTGATGAAAACCGCATTAAAATCCGTTGCGTAGTTTAAAAGATCTAAGCGTACATACAGAGGGACAGACGGCGGGAAGCGACTTTGTTTTATCCTATATAAAGATATGACAGATTACGAATTCCTGTCCATTTTGGATTCGCGGGTCGTTAAAAATCTGATGAAGACTCTCTGTCGTCTATGGATATCCGCTAAGGTGTGGATCATCCTGTATCTTCGAGGTATCCTTACGAGAGGTCGTCGTCGCCTTTGTAAATACTTCGTCGTGGTATCGTAATTCTTGCTCGCTAATCTTCGCATAAATTTCATGGCACACTAAGGAACTTATTCAATTATATGAATTCAAAATTTTATTACTTAGCCGATAGTCAAGATTTGCGAGTGATGATGACAAACTTTTCATGTGTTTATAGTTATAGGTAAAAGAAGATTTTAAAGAAAGTCCGTTTTTCATTTT
This sequence comes from Sesia bembeciformis, assembly GCA_943735995.1. Lineage (NCBI taxonomy): Eukaryota > Metazoa > Arthropoda > Insecta > Lepidoptera > Sesiidae > Sesia > Sesia bembeciformis. Next base: position 3,841,940 of record OX031042.1, read on the forward strand.
AGTAACACATTGGGTTTTAACAATTAACATTTGCACAGCTCTAACAATAAGTGTCTTACACAATGATGTTCAATTGTAACAATTCACAATTTTTAGAATATTTACATGTTTTTGCACTGTTCAACAAATTATTTGACACTATTAACTACGTGTTTCCTATTTAACAAAACACTCTTATACCGCAGTCGATTTTTAAAAATTCAGCTGTCCACCACAGCTGTAATACCGCGACTATATGGCTATTGGAAGTCGAGCGATAGCGGCCAAACGGGCGTAGCTTGCGACCGCGTACCTTACCGCCACGTCCCATTTTAGTGTGAATGCTTCTATGAATTGTTACTGAACTAAACGCTACAGTCTCTGTAGACTCCAACAGTGCTTGATTTGCTTGTTCTTACTATCGTATTCGTCCACTTAAGAGATTTTTCTTTAGTATGACGAGCGATCGAATCAAGCTATTATTGTATCACAGATAGTGGGGCTGTGTCTTTATTGCAGATTCATAAATGATCTTTACCTGCCAAGCAAAAATATTAGGGATTTCCTTTTTTTAGTGTACGAATATAAGGAGCTTAACGTATCTGTCTTTTCAGTATCTCGATATCAACATTCTCATACAAAATTCAATGATATTGTCATTAGCTACTTGGAATTGGTAACGATTGACCTTTTCCACATAACGGTTTACTAATCTTTTTACGGTTGTAAATTCATGAAATATGTATCTGCCTTTGTTAATTTTAAAATTCATTTTATCATGCTGTTTTTTTATTTATTACATGAAACGCTTTTTGTTTTTTTGTTACCAAGAGTATCCTGCGGCTTTGTCTGCTTGGACATTCTTCCCTTCACACGTATCCCATTTTCCAATATACTCGTATACCGCGGGGAAGAGCGCTGAATAACTCTTGTTTATTTTGGCATTGCACTGATAGCACAACGCTTTCGTAAAAATTCTGTGCAAACTATCTATTGATTGGCGACTGATTTGCTCCTGTTTATGCACTTGAGAGACTAAATAATAATTGTTCTGCAAATATACAGCTCCGTTATTTTATAGGCATTTGATGTGCTGTCAAGCCTAGGTAAAAGCTATTAACACATGTGCAACAGTTGTCTCCCTGGTTTCTACATAAAATCGTGTGCTTTTTGTAGATGTATTATGTTTATCTACCAACACTACAGACAACTTGTCTTTGATCAACATCGCGGACATTTCTCGTGCTTGTACGATATTTTCGTCGCTAGGGTCTGGCTAAAGCCAAATCAACAATGGAAATATTCCAGATTGATAATAATTATTATCAAATAGGTATCTATTGTGTACTACATTTGTTTATTCTTTGTTCTCATCGATGTCTGTCGCTCGCTACATCTATACTCTGTCGAGGACGGACATATGAAATATCCTTCGGGTTCTGGTACTATGTGACTATTAGTCTGCCAAGGGCAGTCATAAACTATCCTTCCTGTTTTGTACTTCATAGAGAAAAGCAGTAATTTTCTTACTTCGTTAAATTTTCGCGGTCAAATTCACTTTCAGTACACACTTCGTTTTTTGTAATAACTAGTAGAAAACAAATCATTAAATAAATATTTTAAGAGTATTAATGTCATTCACAGAGTAATTACTTGTACAGAATAAATAGCTGAAGAACGACCGGAGCCGTTGCCTAAATAAATCAATGCCTCAATCACACTCGCAGACTTTGACCATTCCCTTAACACTGTCTTTAACCACGAGTTAGAGCTGTGATACACATGCATATTACTCGCACAAAAGCATACCACTACCTGGCCAGTGCGTGCTGTTAGCATGTGTATTCAGATTTTACCAGTCAGAAGCATGCCTTTTAGTAGATCGCAAAGCGGGGAGAGGAACTACGAATTTACGAGCATCCATTTTGTGGTTTTCAATTGGCACTCACACATTTTACCGGCATGTAAAAAGTCGTCATCACTTGCTAGTTATTGGTATGCCAATTCCGCCTGGCATGCTTTTTATACAGGTTCTAAGAGTTTTAAGAAAACATGCATGAGACCTTCATTGTTATATGTAATGTTGTATCGATACAAATAACTACGTTTGTATTATAGTACAATAAAAAATATATTATGTTCTAGTAAGGATACGTCTCCAATTTTCGTACACTAGTTTTCTTTTTCGCACAAGTATTATTCCTGATCATCTCGTAACGGCATCTTGAAAATCATAAAGGAATCATGCGTAGAACTTCTTTAGTGTTGAGTAGATTACTTAGATGTAAATTTGGGGGTTAACTACCATATTCTATGAAACTTACACTACATTTTTTTTCAAAACTCTTACCCTCACATTCTCATTGTAATCGAATATTGTTCATGATTTGATAAGCGTAATCATCATCAAATTTTGTTCTACGGATATGCTTCTTTAATTTTGGATATAAGTAAAAATCACTAGGGTCTACTAAGTCCGATGAATATAGTGGGTGATTAAGAATTTTGAAGCCAGCTTTACGGAGGATTGCCGTGAATGCAATTTCGGATCGATGTGCTAGAGCCGCGATTCCTAAAGTATGTTCCGCGGAACCTAAAGGTTCCGTGGAAAGGTCACCAGTGTTCCGCGAATCAGTTACATTTGTCATTGAATCGTTGGATTATTTGGGCTGTTAAATAATTCCACAGTTACAAATATTATTTTGGAATAGTGCAAAAAATGTAAAAACATAACGGTAACATAATTTCACATTAATTTTGTTTAAAAATATTTCTAAATAAAAATTTTTTACTCTTATTTTAAATTGCTGTATCATTGATGAGGGGTATCATGATTGATCATTGATCTTTTGATATCATTTGATGAGGGGTTCCATAAAATAAAAGAGATTTGTTGAGTGTTCCGTAGTCTTAAAAGTTTAGGACCCGCTGTGCTAGAGCATTATCCGTGTGAAACAACACGCCCAATGACAATTTTCCTAGACCTTTTTCTTTAATCGCTTCACGCACTTTTGGGATCAAATCTGCATAATAGACATCTGTTATCGATTTTCCTTACGGCATGTAGTCAATAAAAGGAATTTTTTCAAAATCTCAGAACAGAAGTCATAATTTTACCTGCGGTCGGAGCAACTCGAATTGTTTTCGTGGGTGGAATAGATGACCGTTTCGAAGACATGGTTTGTTTCTTCGTTTCAGAATCAAAATGGTAGGTCCACGTTTCAACCATTGTTCAAAACAACTACAAAATTTATCAGGACCATGCCGAATGATTTCGAGATTCCGCTTTGAAACTTCCAAACGACGGTTTTCTTCAATTAACATTCGCGGAACTCATCTTGCGGATATTTTCTAGTGTCCGTTAAAATGGATTGAACACTGCCAAATGAAATTTTTAAGTCTGCTAAATATTTTATCTTGATTCTTCTGTTTTCTAAAACCAATTTCACCACTTTGTGACGGAGGTATCATCTTTACCGAGAAGAACAGGGATCATCTTCACAGCTCGATCTGCCCCTTTTAAATTCAGCAACCCAGTAAGTGACCCTAAAAAAGGAAACGCATCAGCCCCTAGTGTCTGCTGGATATCCAATCCAGCATCTTTCGTGGACATTTTTTCTTACACACGTGTCTGACACACTTTATTACCGCATGTAACTCGCCTTTTTCCGTAATTTGATGTTTTTAACAACTCGTTACACAAAATAATTAATGGCTAGAGTAGTACGATCGAATCAAGTTATACTCGACATAAATATTGGGTGATAGGGATCTTTAAAATAAACTACCCTCAATAAGGTTTTATTAACATGCGTTTCGAAGGACTTTTTAATTCAGCCTCGTATATCTATAGCAACTCACTTATCGCATTGCAAATTAAAGTTTGACATTTTGATAAGAAACATCGGGGCTGTTGGATATATGTATTTTTTTTAAATTGTTTCAATGTCATTTTTGCTTACAACATGCTATCCCGCTTCAGCTGCACCCGCAGTAATACTCTGCTAAGTAATTGCGACCGTCACATAAAATCCATATTGTTAATCCTCGACGCGAAAATGTGTTAATAAATTTGATGCGAATGTTATTATCGTATAATTTTTTATATCGTATAATACGCCAGTGCACCGCTGAAAAACGATACTTTTAACGCTATTCCTTATAATTTTGGCTATAATTGTAATGTGCATCCGTCGAAATCAGGATGATTAAAATAGAAATAAACTGGATGGCAAAAATTCCGGGTCGCTAATAAATGGCGTGATAGTTTCTTAAATACATAAGACTAATTTGCGAAACTATAGTATATTGTAGATGACTGATTAATATATATAAAAAAAATGTGTAACACGTTCTGTACACTATATAACTTTAATTAAATACTAAAAAATAAGAAAATTTCGCTTCTAACTTATGACAACAAAAATACACTTCGCAGTAAATCTTAAAAAATAAAAGTTTTTTTGTCAATTTAATATTTTGTATTTCCTCCACGAGCCCGTATCACTTCAATAAGACGATGTGGCATGCTGTAAACCAAATTTTTAATACGATTTTGGTCTATGTTTGCCCATTCTTCCACTAGCGCATTCTTTAACTCGTGTAAGGTAACGGGAGCAGGAGAGCGTTGTCTCACGCATCTCCCGAGCTCGTCCCATGCATGTTCTATAGGATTTAAGTCTGGGCTGCGAGCTGGCCACTCCATGCAGGTAATACCGACGTCTTGAATATACATATTGACCAAATGAGCAGTATGTGGTCGCGCATTATCGTGCATAAGAATGGAAATTGCACCCATATTCACTAAGAATGGACCAGCATGCTCATTTAAAATCTCTCCTACGTATCTGACAGCAGTCAGAGAACCGTTTTCTATGATCACTAACTCCGTGCGATCCTCTGAAGATATCCCAGCCCAAACCATTATTGATCCTCCACCGAATGGCACCTTTTCTTCAAAACACGCTTGATGATACCGTTCTCCTGGCCGTCTAAATACTCTTCGTCTCCCGTCGTGCGTAAATAAACAAAATCTGGACTCATCGGAAAACATAACCTTGGACCAATCTTCATCTGTCCATCGGATGTGTTCTCGAGCAAACCGTAACCTGGCAACTCGATGTTCTCTGAGCAGTTTGGGGCCGTTTGCTGGTCTATAAGGCTTTATATCAGCTTCACGAAGACGTCGCAGAATCGTATTAGAGCTCACATTGTTGTGGTGAAGTTCTTGAAGACTGTTTCGGACCTGAACAGCCGTGAGATGTCGATTTCTTAACATAGTGCTCACGATGAATCTGTCTTCTCGTGTAGTTGTGCACCTTGGCCTGCCATTTCCTGGTCTCCTGATGTTCATGCCGGTCTCTTGAAATCGCTGGCGTACTCTTTGGACCGTTGATAAAGATACTCCTACTGTTCTAGCAGTGGTACGCTGACTTCTTCCTTCTTGTACCATGGTAATAATCCGTGTACATTCTTCAGGTGATAACGACATGATATTGCATTGAATACTCTGATCAATCCAAGGGACCATTTATAATGACAGCCCCGTTTGAAACAAAAGCAGAAAAAATATTCTTTTCCTAATTTTAAATTTTGAAATTTTTCAAAATGCAGATTTTTTTTTTTTAAATCTGTAACTTGTACAAATGAAACCTCTTTAGAGATTTAGAACAAGCATTAGTAACCTCCTTACTACATATTATTTATTCGAGCGATCTAGGTATATAATTTATGGAGATATCACGGTTTTTATTAGCGACCCGGAATTTTTGCGATCCAGTGTATTTATTCCGAGCCATGAAAATAGGGGTACGAATGGAACGGCTAACTGACCATTCGAACGGTTTTATCTTAATTGATTATTTTGGTGTATATTCAGTGTATTACAGATATACAGATAGTGTTATTCCTTTTATCTTTTTGCAATGCCCATGTCCATAGCCGCCTCGCGCGGCCGGTCCGCCTTAGCTGTTTAACTCCTCGACTTCGTAGCGATATTAATTTTGTCCATCTATTCATCGCGAGAAGTAAGATTTCAAATATTGAACAAATTCTATTGTAATCGCTTTCGAGGCACAGTGAAAATATGGCATTTTCTCCACATAATGCTAGTGGGATTATCCTTTTTTAAGGAAGTGAAGAATGAATCTAAAAATTGTTGAGATTGTAAGTAATGTATAAAGAGAAAAGTAGGAAAATACCTATAGGATTCGATTGATTTTATTGAGATATTTTTTTTAGAAAGGATTAAATAATAATTTAAGCTCTCAATCAAAACTCGACTTCGCAATACGAGTAAGTTCATTGACAAACTTCTTTAGAAGGAAGGCGTTGAAAGACCTGAAACTTTTTGTATCTTTTCAGGAATCAGATTTTAGATTTGAATCTAAAATTGTTTAGAACGTACATTCTGTATAATGATGTAATTTAGAGTAATAAGACAGGAATCATCATTTCTTAGTTAAAATAATAATATCATTGCATGCCTGCATACATCAAGCAGGTATTTCTCTGGTAAAGGTAGATGATTCTCCTTTGTTTGGTTATCAAGGAAATCCTCGCTCCCGGGGTCAATTTATGTATGATATCTGCTGTTTGATGTTGCGTCGTTGACCTCGTCAAGTGAGTAGGAACGTCGCGGTTTCGCCACTAGGTAGCTAGCTGCCCGACGGTTGCGCGCATGCCTGTTCTTAAGCTCCTGCCCGACGTTACCTTTCCATGAAAATCATTCTAATTAAAATGGCATTTAGTTTTTTGGACTCCGAAGCATATCACCACGTGAATGAGTGGATTCACTGGGATCAGTTGTTCATGTTGTGGAGACATTGCGGGCGCATCTTACCGGCGGCCGCTGTTGTCACTGCGGTGTTTCGCGGGCGGGCAGATTTATTTGGACGTACCTCCTCGGAGGGGGGGCGCGGGGCCGGGCGCGCCACCCACCGCGCCACCTCCACACATTTGACTGGATCAATAAGTAAGCAAAGGATGCCCGAGCAGAAAAACCATACACCCGACCACCCCAAGGGGGCACACGTAACCGACACCCTCCCTCCACTAGCGGGGGGGGGGGGGGGACTCCACAGATTGCTATTTTCTCTTTGCCTACGCTTTAATTAGTTGCGTAGTGACGCGTGTGCTACCCTAATCCGGTGTTATTAAATTGTTGAGTAAGTTCCGCCAAGCGCCGACTGAAGATGGTCATCTAGCATTATAGTTCATATACGATGATATTACCTAAACGAAATTGTATATCCACATGGATACAATATTATCAATAGAAATAAGAAATAACTGCAAATCGTTTTATCCGAAACTATCATAAAAATGACGTAAACATGGTAGTAATTAATGTCTGTCAAGAAGACTCAAACAAATCCAGTGTCAGACCGTTTGAAAGCGATGAAGGTATATCAGAGAGCACAGTAAACTATTTCAATAAAAAAAATAACGCTTAATAAACTTTTATACAATGCTCCCCACTAACAGCGAGATTAGATAAAACAGCCGGGTACTCGTCGCGCTATGCCTGCAATACCTTTCAACAAAGCGCTTTCTTTGTATGCACGTACATAAGCTGCCCTGCTTCTTCCATATTTATGAGCTGGCTGCTGTGTTGCTGGTCAGATTTGCAAAACCTCAATGTGCAACTCACAACGGGATTCATCAATACATTTTCAAAAAAGAATTGTCAGTGCTCTCGACCCACGTCATATCCGCCGATAACCCTTTGGTATCTGTCATGGTATTTTCATGCGATGCATCTACTATGTCATGAAGTCTTATGAAATCGGTTCAATCGTCCTAATGCACATTTACACGTTCCTTTGATCTCATCTAGTGTGTAAACTGGATGGTGCGACGACAAACTCGCATGAGGCGATGATTTCTGCCTATTATAACTGTTTTGTATTCAGGTCCCCTGCATGACGTCTGCCGCCATTCCGCATTCCATCTGTTTCTATGAATTGTACCTATGTATCATTACACCTAATTCGAATGCATATTTTATTAGGGCATAGATTACATGATGATACTGGAAGACATATAAAAAATAACGCTTATAATTATCAAGATAATATGTTATATTTTCATAAATTATTATTTATCTTTCTTATATGTACTATCATCATCATTTTCACGTTTCGTCCTCTGCTCGGTGTAGACTTCTTTTTTATACGTAGCGATATATATAAATTATACCATTCTTGTATACTCACACATGCAAATAATCAATCAATGCTGCATTGATCTCGAAACAGTCTAGTAATTGTAATCAATTACAGTCGAGTGGCTTAATTTATATTTCGAGACTGCTTTCTAATTTTACCACCGCGCAAATTGCCCAGTGACGATAAAAAGTGGTTCGGCGTAAAAGCTGTGATTTTCCTTCGCGTCGGTCTCGAGACCGCGTGGAGTGCGTCCGGGACTCCTCGCGATGCCAATCGAAATAATTATCATAAAGTAAATCCCCCACAATTCGGCCGCCCCCGGGCCCGAGCTCGGTAAATGGCGGGCCCGTGCCGCCGCGACGAAATAGTGATGGTATCGGGGAGGATGCATCCTATCGATAAAAAATAAACATCTGATTAGTACTAGCTTATTTCTATATTAGCGATTTGAGATCAAATAACTTCTTTACGTCCTTAAAGATTTAATCGAATTGTCTAAGGATCGAATCTAAGGATGGGTCCAGCTCCACACGAATGTAATTTATATATGTAATGTAAAATACTTGAACGGCGTACAAGCATGATTCGAATTGCAGTAACATTGCATTTTGCGTATATTGCGTTTTTGTTCGTCCGGTCAACTTAGTCTTTTGCGTTGCAAAGACCGATAGAAGATTAATTAGCGTGAGACTGCTCAAACATTACGTACATGCCAAGCTAAGCTTAATTAACCCGTGGAAACCCCATTAACACCCGTTCAGTAGTTTTGGAGATTAGCGTGTTCGAACAAACAAACAGACGGACAAAATTTTTCAAAATCATCTTTTTATATTCTAATAAGAGTATCAGAATACAAAACGACTTCAACGCCCCCAATCAGTTTTTGGTAAATATATTCATTGTAAAGACACGCTGGTGCTACAGTTTTATTATATGTATAGATAAGTAACTCTAGGTAATCTTATATTATAATATACTAGCAAAACCCCGAAGACGTTGTCCTGCCATAGAAGTTGAGATGTGCTGCAGCGAGTTATGACAAAGTCGATAGCTCGAAAATATTCTCCGTGTTCAAATACCTATGTATACCAATTTTCATGGCGATCGACTGAACGGTATAGAAGTTGATGTGCTGCAGCGCTATCTAGTGGCGAGTTACACAATAGCATAAAAACCTTCTCCATGAAAAAATATATATAGGTGCCAACTTTCACGGTGATCGGTCAAACAGTGTCGAAGTCTATTAACATCAGATATACCAACATCTATTTTTTCTTATATTATAATAGCACGACAAATTAAGTTTAAACATGTTTAATAAGTGTTCATTTCTAAAATAGGGTACCCTATATCGATGTCGATACAAGACAATCGTGCGCTTCCCTCGTATAGTGCTCAGTCCGGGAGGACCGCACAATCGCGTTTTCAGTTTTTGCCTCACACCAGCTCTCATCTTGGTATTACCGATGGAATTAATTTCGCTCGCCTGTTTTAGCGTCATTCCCGTCGTCTTGTGCCCTTCGCTCTTAGTTTATTAATCGTAATAATGGGTTAATTTTGTAGTATGCTAGTGCATTTTTTTATTATAGATATAACAATCAAATCCACGTTTGGTAAGCCAAGCGGCTTTAGCGTTAAATAGGGCGCATGGTACACGACAGATGTTACAAAATTTTGAACAATTTTTCCGTGTGCTATTCAAGCACGACCAGATTTAAGCATAAACTTGATTTAAACTTGGGACCTAATTAAAGGAACCAAACATTAAGATTCGTATGTTTACGGTATGAACCTAAATCAAGTTTATGCTTAAATCTGGCCGTGCTTGAATATAGTACACAGAAAAATTGTTCAAAATTTTGTAACATCTGTCGTGTACCATGCGCCCTATTTAACGCTAAAGCCGCTTGGCTCACCAAACGTGGATTTGATTGTTGTTCATGTGTGATTAGTTAGGTGTCTGCCTGGTGATAATAAGCAGCAAGCCGGTAAACAGGTCTCGGCACCCCTGCCGCCGAGCGCACGCGTCGCGACATTAACAGCGCCTCTAAAAATCAAACCCATCTTAAAACATACATTTATCGGTTCATTAAGTCCGACTAAATTATAAAACTTGACCTTAGTATGTGTTGAGTACATGATGCTGTATTGCGATATCGTCTGGTTGGGTGTGTTGGCACGTGACGCGACGCAAGGGCGCGACGGCTTTGCCCCGCAGGGGTCGCATTTTTGTCAGCCGCAGGACGATTGTAACCAGTGTTTACTACGTATTCGACGACACCGCCGCCACTTAACAATGATATAGGAAAATAACATCCATACTGATTGTGATTACTTATTCGGAACGTTCACATTTCTGAACTTTTATGAACACTCAGTGATCGCTTCCCCAATACAAATTTAAACAAAATACATGCACGATTTAAGTTTACAAACAGCAATAACAGACAAATATAACGAAGCGCAAGAAAATATTTTATTTGAAACAGTAACACGCGTATGTCACATTTGCATCTTATCGGAGTCTTTGAACCAATCAAATGAACAATGTATTTTATAGTCACACCTGGCTTTGCCCATCGTTTTACACTCCAAATAGATGAACCCAAAAATCTATATTACCACTGTTTTAGCCCTTGCTTACGTCACTTGATGAAAAACTGAATAGAAAAAAATATTGGTGCCTGCCTGTAAAGGTAAATCTTTACATCGACAAAAGAACTTTATCAGAATACATTTACTACTATTTTTATGAGTCCGAAGTTGACAGATTTCTAAAACCTGTTGTTGTTATGGTTTTAGTAATCTTGCAAATAGAACTTTCTTACATTTGATTCCTGCTCTATTAGTTGACAATAAACAACCCGTGTTTGCAGTACCACACCTATTTAATAATAATAAAGTGAAATGGCGGACATGTTGTGATATGACGCGTGTCGTAATGCCAGTGGGCTGGTGTAGTACGTACATCGGCACATAAAAATCATAAGTTGAGGCGTTTCGCAACGCACCTGCCGGTCGCCCTCGCCGCCTGCTACGGCCGCCGTGTAAATAATGATCCGCCGTCTTATTCTGACCATTATTAATACGGTCCAGCTACACCTGCAGGATTAACACGGACATCGCTTTTAGTCCAATTAAACGATTAACAACGCGAACTTGAAATTGGACTCTGCGATACCACGTCCCGCGCTTACCGCTGTTCAGGGTGCGCTTACGTCCATTGTTTGATATAGAACCATTTGAATTTTGAATCTGTTTCTCACGTGAAAAAACAATGTTTATTCTCATATATGGGCGCCAATCATTATTAAATATTGTATTAATATTAAAATAGAGTCAGGTGATAACGAAAACCTGTAATGCATTACACAAAGTAGGTATGGAGCCAAATGCAATTTTTAAAACTCGCCATCCGCTCGGTATTAGCTGAATATTTGTATACCGGCCTATTGGCAGGTACATTGAAACGTCCTCTTTATGTGATAGAAAAAGGGTCTGGCCGTTCACGCACTATTCGTACTAAACAGACGATTAAAACTGTGAAGGAGAGAATCCGAAAAATCGCATCCGGAAGCAAAAGATTTTATCCAGAGAACTGACACCCAGAACCATATGACGTATTTTAAAACACAATTTCAGAGTGCTGCTTACAAAACTAGTACTGGTCATTTCTTAACTGATCAATTGGTAAGTTCAAGAAAAATAGGGTTGACAGTCAATACAACTTTTTCGGTGGTACGCAAAAGGAGCTCACAGACAAATCTTATTTTAGGGACGAGAAAATGTTTACCATTGAGGAACATTTTAACAAACACAATGATCGTGATTAAGCTGCTCAATGGTCTCAAGAAGCTGCTCAATTTTTCAATAGGTTGCAACGTGCCCATTATCCGACTTCAGTGATGGTTTGGTGAGGTGTTAGCTATCATGGAGTGACTGAACCATATTTTTGTGAAAAAAGTATTGCAACGTCGGCTCAAGTGTATCAAGATACGATTATTGAGAGGATCGTAAAGCCTCTTAACAACACCCTGTTCCATAATCAAGAATGGTCCTTTCAGCAAGACTCAGCACCAGATTATAAGGCTCGCTCACAGCCGTGGCTAGAAAGGAATATTCCCGACTTCAACAGAGCTGAAGACTGGCCGTCATCTAGTCCCGATCTTAATCCGCTCGATTATGATTTATGGTCTGTTTTAGAGAGCATGGCATCATGATAATATTGAATCTCTTAAACATTCCTTACGACCCCTAATTGTGTCTATTTTACCATGAAAAGGGTGCGTATTTCAATTGAAAACTGGTCACAACGTTTGAAAGATTGTATAAAAGCAAATAGTGACCATTTAGAATAAATGTTATATTTTTAAAACGCTTGCCTATTTATTTCTAAATTAACACAAATTCTTCTAATAAAATTATAGTGTAAAAAGAAATTATTATTATTATTTTGCGTCAGGTGCGAGACCCATATTAATATAAAATTACAACTTTGAATACATATATAAATTTCAAGGTACATATTATAATCAAAATTATTTAAATATGTGAATGTTTGAAGAAACATTCCTTATCATTATCAATTAAAATAAATATAACATCCCTTGTATATAGTACTAGTAAAACCCGGCAGACGTTGTCCTGACTGTGTATATTTATTTACCTCTGTATATAAAATCACAAATTGTTCTGTTTTGCCGTCGATATGATTTTTAGTCATCGCTTGAACGGTATAGAAGTTGTTGTGCTGCAGCGCCATCTAGTGGCGAGTTGCAACAAAGTCGATAGTTCGAAAATATTCTCCGTGCTCAAATACCTATGTATACCAATTTTTAAGGCGATCGGTTGAACGGTATAGAAGTTGATGTGCTGCAGCGCCATCTAGTGGCGAGTTACAACAAAGTGGGTAGTATAAAAACCTTCTCCATGAAAAAATACATATACATATGTGCCATCGGTCAAACGGTGTCAAAGTCTATTAATCTCAGATATACCAACATTCATTTTTTTATATATATATATAGATCTATGATTATATTCTGAGATGCACTAGCTCTCCGGACCTTAGCCTCTTGACTTTAAAAAAGTCAGTAACTTTGTGTTCCGCAAACATATTGTGAGACGCCCCACACCCCCACAATATCAATGTTCTCTTTGTAACAATATGTATGGCTAGACTAGGCACTACATACTAAACAACATATCAACCATTCAATTACAGTAGTGTTCCTAATGTTCCTAATGTTCCAAACCTGTTCTTATTACTTATGTTTTTCCCACACATGAAATGTAAGGCTGTTACTTGATTGTTTTATTATAACTTTTTTTGGTCAATATGTGAACATTGGTGTTAATTGTACAACTATAGTATTTCCATTTCTTTATTTTCTCGATGACAGTTCTAATTTGATAGTTGTAGTGTTGTGTGACCAAATAAGTAATGATATCGAATTCATATATTTATTATATTTTGAACAAAGACAAATACAACAAAAACATTCAAATATATTTTTTCAAGGTGGGAACACTCAATGGCCCACCGCCATTTTGTGTTTGTTTTAATCTGTCACTCGCAACAAGACGGTCGTGCTAGTCACTACATTTCTGTTCGCTGAGTTTTTTCACATTATCCATACGTTACGTTGTGTATTTTGTATTCCTCCGTGTTGATTGCTGCCCAGCTGTCAAATATCAAAATGCCGAAAGGATCTGTTCTGAAAAGGCAGGCGAGAGAACTGGTGATCAAGGTTCGTAATTACTTTGAAGCAGAGTATCAAAATGGTGGCCCGCTATTACCACTGTCGCAAGTGCGAGAGCGTGTTGCGGCCGCATTAGGAATTAGTGGACCTACTGTTTCAAAAATTACTACCGAAGCTTACGGTACAAGCGGCATGCAGGAAAATAAGCTTCGTACGCCGAAGAAAAAACGCCAACCACGTCGTGTGACATCGGTTGACAACTTCGACGCTGACGCTATTCGCCGTCATATATATGACTATTACTTGCGCAAAGAAATTCCAACACTTAAAAAACTTGTTGTTTCTTTACGTGAATGTGGTTTGTTCCATGGCCAAAAATCGTCATTAAGCTTGGTTTTGAAAGAAATTGGATTTTGTTATAAAAAATCGGACAAACGTAAAATATTGATGGAGCGTCGTTGCTATGGCTCGCTGCGAATTTTTGAGCGAAGCCAAAAAGATATCAGATTGGTCAAATGTTATTTTCACTGACGAGACTTGGTTAAATGCAAACCACACAGTATCTAAGAACTGGACTGACGACACCGTCGCTTCCACTAGTTCAGTGCCAATGGGAAAAGGTGAACGCCTCATCATATGCCATGCAGGGTCTACGAAAGGATTCATGTCAGATGCTTTACTGGCCTTTAAATCCAAGAAAACAGTGGACTACCACGAAGAAATGAACGCGGAGATTTACGAAGGATGGTTTAAAGAAATGGTGCAATCTCTGGAAGAACCGTCGATAATTATTATGGACAACGCTACATATCACTCCAGACAAATTGATAAAATGCCGACGCAGGCCAATAAAAAACAAGAGATAATTGACTGGCTCCAACGTCATGGCGAAAATGTGGATAATACTTTATTAAAAGTACAATTAGTGAATATTTTAAAATCGAATAAAAGCCACCCTAAAAGATATGTTATCGACGAAATAGCTGCCGAATGTGGTCATTGGGTTCTTCGACTTCCGCCGTATCATTGCCAGTACAATGCTATAGAACTAATATGGGCACAAATCAAAGGACACGCCGCTCGAAATAATACCCATCCCCCTTTTACGGCAAACAAGATGTTAGATTTATTAAAAAATGCATGTGCGGAAGTAACTGCCGAAAACTGGGAAAAAATTGTGAGAAGAACCCAAAACATTATAGCGTCGGATTGGGAAATTCATGTGGCATTCGATAATATAGAAGTACAGGAACTTATAATAAATGTTGGGGAGAGCTCATCGAGTGACAGTGACGATTCATCAGATTTTGATTAAAATAAATAAATAAAGATTTCCTGTCATTATAATTATTTCGTTTCATTGTCGAGTACCTACCTATACCTACTTATTATACAACAGCTTCGAAAATTTTAAAGAAGTTGGCATTATCAATCAAGAATTAACACGTGTAACATCTTGTAATGAAATATAATATTAGTTAATAAATTTGTACAAAAGTATCCGGCAGTAGTTTTCTTACATTTTGTAAAAAAATATCGGATCTGTTATCGTGTTACGTTTATCGATAACTACATCCCTAAAATTGCTTTCTGGCTGACGTGACCTTGTTAATGAAATATAACGTCTTGGTGCCTAATTTTTGTTCGGAGTTTTAGGCGTTGACGCTAGAACAAAGTTATATCGACCACTGTGTGTCAGCTGTCATCGAGAAAATAAAGCAATGGAACTTGTATAGTAAAACATTTATATAAATTGTTTTTAAGTATTTGTTATATACCTAATTGTTTTATGTTTCAAAATAATTAAATGACGCACTGATGTGTCCTCCCAATAAATATATACATATATGTATTGATGTTATTAATTTATCAGCAGTACAGGAAAGCGGCGCTTCGATTGAAAAAAACGGAATTACGTTACGATCGCAATCTCGTATGCCGCAAAACTAATCTAATTCAATGCAATTCCCCAATATTGAGTAGGCGTTGACAGAATAAGAGTCCCTACATGCATGATCAGGATCACTCGCAAGGCAACAGCGTTTCCGCTGTACGGAACTCACTCGAACCGCTCCAACAGACTCGACTCGTTTACAGCACACGAGTGATTCATCCTTGATATGCAGTCATTAGAACTACGAGAATCTTGCGAAGTCATGAGATTCATATTCAGTACTCTTTTAAATATCTTCTCCCTTATCTCGAACTCATTGTAAAGATCGGTGTCCTAGAAATATTCATGTACCCTCGTCTATTCAATTTTAGTTACTCCCATAATAATATGAATAATGCACTATTGGGTACAAATATAATACAAAAATTCACCTCCTACATACGTAAATTCCCACTAAAGTTGGCGACATATCTCAAAGAATCAGCAAGCTGAAGTGACAGTGAGCAGACCATATATGCTGCAGGACCGATAACCGATGAGGGAGGTGAGTCCTCGAGTGGAGCGCACGTACCGGGAAACGTAGCCTGGACCGCGACTTGAAGCAAGTCACCGGTAGTGGCTGGATGAGAAGAGCTGAAAACCATGTGTGGTGGCGGTCCTTGGGAGAGACCTATATCCAGCAGTGGAGAGACAGGCTGATGTTATGGTATGGTATACTTAAATTCCAAGCCAATGACTTAAAGAATCACCAATTCAAGAGATAACGCTCCAGCGACCAAAACAACAACCTCTACAGTTCTTTAGTCGCTAGTTCCCTCAATGTGAGCATCATGTGATAGCTGTAAATGTACAACGGTACTACATTAAACCACTCGAATGAATTCTGATAGCGTCCACATACAAACAAACATGCAAACAAATATTGGCACGTGCTCACATTCGGATCAACCATATTTGCGGAGGTGGTGCCGCGGCAGGCCAACAATATAGCATACTGATCGAGAGGCTCCACTTATTACAAAGACAATGTAAACACAGATTGTTACTAATAATATAATATGTTGCTAATAAATAAATATTCAATGTATCGTACTTATAAAATATGGAAACGCTTTTGAGTTATCCAGTTACGAATTTAATCAGATTCAAGTATGCTGAAAATGTTGCAATTGATATACTCGGTACGAAAACATTATATTTTAGATGCATTGACAAATCACCACTATTTTACGCGTCGAACAATGGATGACTAATAGATTTAAGAGAATATAATACATATAAAGCATATTTTGAGCAAAAGCTATCAATTATATGTGATTTGCATCATCATATTAGAATATCAATAATAATAATGATGATGATCATCATCATGCAAAGTTGTGATTAATCCTGTTACCAAACCTAACCGTGTCTCGTTTTTCGTTCCAGTGGCAATGGAGGAGGAATCTTCTGACTTACCAGGCACAGACGGCCTGGCGCCAAAGCAGCGACATCAAGCGAAACACCGGGAGCTATTCCTCTCCCGGCACGTGGAGACGTTGCCGGCGACGCACATCCGCGGAAAATGTACAGTGACGCTCCTAAACGAAACGGAATCGCTGCTCAGCTATCTCAATAAGGATGTGAGTATGTACCGGCCGCACGGACACACATACACAAACGCATTGTACCTTTCAGTGTTCGATAATCACGTGAATTGTCTCTATTAATAAATGGCAATGACGCACACTTCAACCTGATAGTAAGCAACTCACCATCGCCTTTTGCACTCGCAGTTTTATGAGATATGCTGCCACAGAGGATTACGAATATTCTTACTGGTCTTTAGTATTTTTCTAATAAGATAAGTTATTTTACGGTATGTAGATATGTTCTTCGTTTATTTTAATAAAAGTCATAATTGTATTGGGAACAGAGGTGCGAAGCATTCTGAGAATAAATTTTATATAATTTAAGTTCAACCTCTTATCAGCGAGCCGACATTGAGTCATCGTGCAAACTGTACTTGTTAAAGGTTTATGTCGTTTGATTACTATACTATACCTAGCCTTTTTAGAAAATGTCACACCTAAAATGATGTCACATCCTGTCTCTGGAGATTATTTAAAAATAATTCTAATGAAATATAATTTATAGTCCTTACCTAACTTTTGTGTAACACACAGAAGGGGCAGTACATGATCCATTGCTCATCACTTCCCATGTGTTCACTTTACTTTCCTTCCGCCGGTTTACCGGCGGGGGAGCCCTTAGGCTCGTTGCAGCCACACGTTTTGTTCCTGGCTGAGCGCCTTCTGCGCTCGCCCTAAATTAAACAAGTCCGGTGACTCTTGAAAGGCCACTAGGGCCACAAGAATTTAGTCAATCCGAAAAAAAAAGTGTTCACTTTACATTAATGTTCTCAGATATAATTACATTCGTAAATTAATATTTAGATAAAAATAAAAATATGAATAAGTCCGTCTTTGTACATATGCTAATTGCAATAAAAAGCAACAAAAAAACATTCCACATATTGTATAATCATTTTATAAACATAATCATTGCAAGATTAAAAACCGCATTAAATTTAATTTATTAATAAAATTTATTATTTATTATTATTATTAAGTAAACAAATAAACGATTATTGCCTATTTCTATATTTTGGTTATCAATAATAATTCTTATAGATAATCTTAATTGACAATGTTGCTGTCATGGCTACCACGATAATCTAAAATATAATTGAAACTAGTTAGAACTAACGTTGCGACTATCACAGACTTTCTATCAATTTAGAGAGATAGAAAGAAAAATGATTTATTTCCTGCCTACAGTGATAAGTACAACCAAATAATTAAAAAAATAACACACAAGGATAACAAAGAAAATTTATCACTGTAACAGGAAATGGGTACCTGACTCAGCATGATGCTGCAGCATACACTGCAGCGCTGATATTCTGTCAGATCCCTGTCACGGACGGACGTCAGTGCAGCGGATAAAAGGACAGTAATAAATATAAAATTAAACATTAAGTTATATTAAAATAACTCATCATACATTATAACCATAATAAGTGATATGTTGCATAGTTTACTATGCTATTCATAATATACATTTATACATACATATTATACATAAACACATGCATACATACATCTATCCGCAAACTTTAGATGTCCACCTATGCCTCTATGATCAGATTAAATTCAGTCAAATGAAGTGACTTATTCCGAAAAATGGCAGGTCAGTTTATGTCTGTTGTTAATTATGGTTACCATGGTAACATACTTGTATTTGGACTTGTAACTTGTCCATATTAGATCAGTTACAAAATTATTTTTTTTCTTTATGAAAAAAAGGTGGCAGACGAGCATACAGTCCACCTGGTTGTAAGTGGATACTGTTGTCCATGGAGATCAGCAATACTTGACAACATCAATCCAGTAACAAATGAAATTGTCAAGTAATTGCTTTTTGTCAATCTAAATATGGTGATTTTTGAACATGGTTTTATTTAGATACTTATGAAGATAAAAGTATCTGGAAGATATCAGTGTCTCTTGTATCATGATATGATATTATACATAAAGAGACATAGTGACGTAGCATAATTTATATTGCGCAAGAGCGATTTTCACTCGTTTTGGAACGCAGCACAGAGCCACATTCCCAAATTAATTCTTAATGTAATCTAATCACAGTATTGTGTGTAGTTTTTTCATGATTTATTTTAATGTGTACTTTTCTTTTGTTTCAGGACGCATTTTTTTATTGTTTAGTATTTGATCCTTCACAAAAGACTTTATTAGCAGATAAGGGTGAAATCAGAGTTGGAAGTAGATATCAGACTGAAGTAACTAATTTATTAAAAGAAGGTATGTACCTTATATTTTTTACAAATCTAAAATTGAGATAATAGTCGTAGTACTGTCGTAATAATAGTAGTTTAGTTTGTTTCCTATTTGAAATTGTAAATGATAAAAATAACTAAATATTGAATTGATGCCGGCAACACCGAAAATAGAAAACTGTTTTTTCTTCATTCAAGTCCATTTCCGCTATAAAATTGCTAAACATTGTTTTGTACCTTCCTAATTAATATTTTTTTCTCTTCTAAGAATTACTACAGATTTAGAAGTGAATAGGTAAAATAGTTTATACTTTATTTTTGCTCGTTTCCTATATGTTGATAGGCGACAGTATCACTTACCACAAGATGAACCATCTGCCCGTATTCCACCTTCATTCTACAAAAACAAACTGGCAGGAGCCATTTCGCTATTTTCCTTACATTAAAAAAAAGTTTAGTCATAAATTGGTAGAGATTTACGAGATTTAGATAGGGATCTAACAACATATCATTTATATATAAATAAATATTATATTAGTGGTAAAATTTCATTGTTATTGATTAATAATTACCGAAAAGTTTACAAAAGTTTTTTGAGCTAACGTACTTAACTTCGAGATATGATCCAGAATATTTTTCGCCAAATTTTATTTCGTTATTTATTTTGTTGCACCAACAATATCCATATGTATATACAAAACGTTTTAACCAAACAAGTAAATATTACAAATGTGTTATTTAAATTACTGACAGGTATACATAACATTGTTATTCCTGATAAGATTTTATTATTTTATTTCAATCTATCAAGAAATGCGCCGTGCAGCTTATCCACAAGTTTAGTTATATCTATAATCTAGCTAGATCATCGTTTCTCAACCTGGGGGTCGCATTTCGTCAGAAAAAAATAAGCACTTAAGTACGAAAAACCTTTTATTATTTAATTGATGATTTATAATCAAATGTTAAACGGTGAAAACATAATTAGCACCTAATTGTTAGCGACACTGAGAAGGCTGACAAACGATGATCTAGTCTAGATATAAACTTGCAACTGGGAACCTTTAGTCGAGATAAGCGAAATTTTCCGAAATTCGATAGCCTTTACACAAGCCTAAGGTTACAGTATGGTGTGCAATGTCTATCTGCCATTATAGGGCCTTATTTCTTTGAAAATCAGCGTGGCCAAAATGTGGCCGTGAATTCGGAGAGATATCCCGAGATGATGTGGCTTGTTTTAGGCAGGAACTACAGAATAGTCCATACTTTAACCGGAACACGTAGTTCCAGCAAGATGGGGCAATAGCTCATACGGCAAATGTGTGCATGAATGCGGTGCAGCAGTTATTTCCTGAAAAAAACATATCCCGCAACGGCACCATACCGTGGCCACCCAGGTCTCCCGACTTAACCCCTTGTGACTTTTTCTTATGGGGATACTTGAAATCCGTGGTTTACAAGACCAATCCATGCACTTTCGTGCAGTTAAAAGAAAACATTCGTGCTGAAATCAACAGGATTCCCCGGTCGCTCTGTGATTTTATAAACATGCGCGATAGACTCGAAGAGTGTGTGAGGCTTGAAGGGCGCCATTTAAAAATTGGCGTTACAAAAAAATTAAATCCGCGTTTATCGTTTGTAAATTACAATAAACATATTTTATATAATGTGTGTAATTTTTTTAATGATTATTAAAAGTTTGAAATCTGCCACTGGACACCCGTTACAACATTTGAACATCACCAGACATTAAAAGCGCAGAATGTTAAAAGCTGTTTCGCAGCGGAAATGTTATATCGTCCCTAAGTGATCCTTAAACGCGATATGATAAGAGATTAAGGGTATTTCGCCCCACTTCCTGATAAAGTAACTGTTACCAATCTGATAAATAAATTATCTGCCAATTAAATCTAGCTTATACTGACTTTCTGATAAAGTATAACGGACTTTCTGATGCCTTCTGATAAATTATTATCAAGAGGTGAGAAAGGCCCCAAAAGAGTTGTATGTGTCGTCAGGCGAGGATGACCCGCGCAACGGCGAGGAGCTAGAGACGCTAGTGTGGACGCCGGAGCACGGGCTGACGGACCGGCAGATCGACCAGTTTTTGGTAGTGTCGCGCTCGGTGGGCACGTTCGCGCGCGCGCTCGACTGCTCCTCCAGCGTGAAGCAACCCTCGCTGCACATGTCCGCCGCCGCGGCCAGTAGGGACATCACGCTCGTGAGTAACACCACACCTATGAGATATTACCTGCATTTATATTGTTTAAATATAAAAACCTTTATTTTGTTTATTGATTGTATTAAATTGTTAATGTTAAATAAGTACATCCGTATGTTTGACGTTTTATGTTCGATACAGTCACGCGCCGCATACATATCAAGCGGCAAGCGAACACTACCGTAGTTCATATTTTTTGTCAGCCTTTTAACGCCCCACTGCAAGGCACAGGCCTCCCCTAGTAAATCACTATCATAGTTAGTTTACATACAGTTTATTTATACATTACTAGCTTTTACCCGCGGCTTCGCCCGCGAGGATTTTCTCTCTGGCATAAACTATGCAATTTTCCACAATAAAAGGTATCCTATGTCCTCCGAATTTCAGGCTCTGTCAAATTTCATTGAAATCATTAGTGCCCGACCGAATTTTAGATTTCGGTTTCGCCCAATTTCGCTCAAAAATCCGAATTTCGGCCGGAGTTTCTGTTTCGACCAAAAACCGCCCGAATCTTCGCCCCCGACCGACACTAGTTCTACATGTTTCATGCAATCATATTTAAATATACACTAACTAACACACATACTCATCAAACTATTCGCAATTATGTATGTACATGCTAAATTGTATTCATTTGTCCCTGATATAAGTACAAGTCTCTCAAGTCTGCTTACTCATATAAAATTAATTTTATATTTTATCATGGAATTTGTTATTGGCTAGAAATTATCCTTTGGTTTAGTTAATTATAATTGTACACTATATAATAGGTAGTCGGAAAAATTCGCGCTTTTTGAACGCACGGCTTTAGCGTGCAACACTTTTTTTTTGTAATGGCGGCAAATTGAAATTACAAGTTAATAGATTTATCTTTTCATATTTTTTAATAATTTTAAAATGGAATTTAACAAGAAGAAAATTAGATATCCATAAAAAAAAATATATATCCATCACGACACGTTTGCCTTCACGATAATGCTCAACCGCATACATCTTTGACGACTAAAAAAATTGACTAAATAACCATTTAAATCAGATTTTCGCTTAGAAACCCCAAAAAAATAATAGCAATGGGATAATGACTCTGTCAGAAAAATGTCGAAAGATAGTCGAATTAAATGGACAATATTCCGTTCAATAAATATTAGTGTAACACAAAAAAAGTCTTTATTATTTTCACTACAAAACGGCCGCGAACTTATCCGACTACCTAATATTATATAAACTGTTAATTCAAATAAATAAATATTTACTTGTGTGTTGTATTGTATACACGTAAATATTTATTTATTAATAGGAATGAATATGAAAAATATTTTATAGATCAAAGACCTTTCGAAATGGTCTATTCTAGGTTTACAGTGAGCAAATACAGTCCCTAAGAAAAGTTTCAGTTTCGGCCGAATTGCGACTGCGACCGAAGGCTCGCTTTCGGCTGCAAAATCAGACACTAGAAATCAGTTCAATAGTTTACTCGCGAATACGTAATAAAGAAACACACAGATAGTCAACGACACGTTCCGATTTTAGTATCAGTGTGGATTGTACAGAAATAATGGACATGAATACAGTCATGAATTTTATCCCTATAATGGGATGGAAGACGTCGCCGCCGTTTTTCAGAATCCCGTTGTAGAGGCATTTTTAATTTTATATTTTTTATATGAAGAAGGCGTCCACCTGAGCATACAGTCCACCTGGTGGTAACTGGATATTGTCGCTCATGGACATCCGCGGTACGTGCCAACTTCAGTCCAGAATGACAAACGTTTGCACGCCCCCAGATGCGCTGCCTACCTTTGGAGATGTAGGAATGGATTTGGAGAAAAGGTTGTAAAATTGGGGTGGGATAGGATTTGATGAGTATCGGCTCTGGCATATCTCACTCACTACCGAAACACGTACATACATCGGAGAATAGGATGAAATTCGAAATGCGGTACATTTCAAGGTAGTCTTCTGTGAGAGAGGGGTAACGAGGCCAGTCGAGTGCGTCCAGCGGCTGTTGCATTGCAGCGTGCACCCAATTTATTTTCAATGATAAAAGCAAACTCAAAGATTATGAAACGAATAGAATTTATTATCTTTCCCCAGTTCCACGCAATGGACACACTGCACAAATCCGGATACAGCATAGAAACATCACTGTCGTCGCTCGTGCCCGCGTCGGGGCCAGTGTTGTGCCGCGACGAAATGGAGGAGTGGTCCGCCTCAGAGGCTAACCTCTTTGAGGAGGCGCTCGATAAATATGGCAAGGACTTCGCAGATATACGGCAGGACTTCGTGAGTATCATCACTAGTCATTACATAGTCATTGAATAACTGTACTCCGTACCATTAAGCATGGCAATAGTGCTCATTGCCTCAACTTTTACCCCGAACTAATGTTTTTGTGTTTGCGATAGCCACACTTTCCAACCATAATGAGCAAAAATAGCTATCGCGATAGCAGCCACGTTCGATGTCAACGTGGCTGCTACCACGATACGCTGGCGATAGCTATTTTCACGCATTACGGGGAACATTTGCATGTATCGCTATCGTAAACACGAGTACATTAGTACAGGTGCGAATGCTCGCTACTGCCATGCTAAATGGTATGAATACTAGTGATGTTCGATGATGACACCATCTAGTTTGTGTAGATCGTTTTATGTTGACAACGAAAAGAAGTTATGATATTAATCTTCTTATAAAATTTTATTAGATTTTTACGCAATAAAAAGCCTACCATAAGTACCTTACCATACCATCATTTTGTAGCCCCAAGGTTGTAAGTCCGCCTTAAGTTAAAACAATAATGTGTAAATAAATAAAGTCACATGAAAAAAAATATTGGACGCGTTTTCGGTTTTCTGTATTTCATTATCACGAAATAAAATCAGACATTGATATATTGGTACCATTAATTGCACCCAACAGGTTGATTCATGTTTTAGGTCCAAAAATATACAACCACCTACCTAAAATTTTAACCTACACCTCAAGCTTGTCAATGTTTAAACGGAGGTTGAGGCGATGGCTTGTCGAGCAGGCCTTCTATACCGTCGAGGAATTTATCAATTTGAGTAAATGACGTGACTTGTATGTAAATATTAACTTTTACATTTTTGTATATCAACTTAATTTTAATTACAATATTTAAAAAATAATTGGCTTTTGATAATTATGCAATAAATTAATATATTATTAGCCCAGGACCCAGGTCTGCTTTTCTCTATTTTTCTTTATAATTAATATTGATGTTTGTGTGCAGTTGCCGTGGAAAACGCTAAAGAACCTCGTCGAGTACTATTACATGTGGAAGACGACAGACCGCTACGTGCAGCAGAAGCGTGTGAAAGCGGTCGAGGCGGAGTCCAAGCTGAAGCAGGTCTACATTCCCAACTAGTGAGTGTTTGTACCCGACACACAATTATATTTATACTTATATTTATGTTATACTCAGTGTCGGATTAAGGTTATTCCCCAATAACCTTAATCCGACACTGAATACGACACGGGGCTATTTGAGGGCAGAGGCCCTCTTAAGGCAAAGAATTTTATAAATTTTAGATATAAGAGTTCTTATATGGTCAGGCTTGGGGCGGGATGAAGTTTCTGGTTGTATGTACTTACATATATGTAACAACATTGATGTAAAAAACCCAAAATACATTATGTCCCATTCAAAATTGATCTCTAAATACGTAATTGAACAATGTATTCTTTCATAAAATTTTGTTATTTTTCATTCACCAAAACCAAAGAGACGTATCTTACCGCTCAAAGATAAAGTTATTGTTGTTAAACAGGTAATTATGTAAGTTAGAAGCCATGAATTTTTTCTTAATTTATTATCAAAACTGACAACTGTGTACATCTTGTTTGTAGTATGTATGTACATATTTGTTTGCAATTAAAAGCTCCATTAAACAGCCAAGTTCATGTTCAGAACATTGCATTCATTGAACGTTTCAGATATTCTCATTTTTCACATATAAAATATGTGATAAACTCAATAAAAGTTATTGAGGTAACTTCTCATAATTCTTAGCGTGAATTACCCACTTTTTTATTTTCTATGCAATCCTAATTTATTTTCATGTGAAATTAAATTAGAGAATTAAAGATATGTATATGTTCAACACCCGTTTAATATATATCTTTATATTTATTACCATACAGTGTTGTGCAGTCTCTCTATAAGGTTTACAATATGCGCCCAGTTTCAAGATTTAAATTGCTTTTTATTAGTTGTAACTATCAATCGCAGTGTTCTTGCTGTCATTAAAGTTTATTTCCATGAGTGTTATTATAACAGTTTCTTATTATGGTTCAAGTCATCTTTTTGTGAGACGTGTCACAACTTCTAGTTGAATGTCAGTGTTGAACTCAAATTAGTTTGAGTTCAAAGACATATTCAAAAACAGGAGTAATTCAAGATATACTTTAATTTACCAAACGTGATAAAGTCCTAAGATTATGTAACTAGATAAACAATTTGTAGAAAGAAGGCGGCAGATAAACAGACAGTCCACCTGGTGGTGAGCGGGGTGCTCTAGATAGACTGTTTCTAGCCACGTCGCAAGCGGAAAGTCTGCATTTTCATCTGATTTTCTGGCACAATTTTAATTTTGTTTTATGAAATAAAACGACCATATTGTAGTTATCAGTTGTTGTTCATAAATATGTGCACTTGAGGGGCTGATTTTGCTACATAGTGCTGATTTTCGCTGCGTCTCGCTTATGTATTTTATAAATAAATACACATTAGAATATTAATCATTAAAAAAAAATGTTCAATCTATTTTTTATACGCGCGAAAAGCCGCTGCTCCTAAAGGGACGCTGCAGATTATCCCTCCGGCGCGGTAGACGGGCTTCATTCAGCCCCGATTATGCTAATGGTATAACAACGGACTCGTTATCGGTTAATGCATGTTAACACGTGTTCGTGTATTGACGTGCTTGCATTGTGCGTTGCAGCAACAAACCGAACCCGGCGCTGATCGCGAGCGGCGCTGGCGGCAAGCCCGGCGCCGTGCTCAACGGCGGCACCAACGGCACCGCGGCCATGCTATGCGCGTCCTGTCAAGGTACACACCACGCACGCACCTCTCTTCCACACACACACCTCTCTCTTTTTCACACACACACACGCACACACTAACACACACACACACACACACACCCACACACAGTGCCGCCTATATAGATGTGCTACAGGCGCCCGTCTTGAATTGGAGGTGCTCTACACACCGGGACAGGCGTATACACACAATATCTTGCACAATATTGATCTTGAGGGGCACAATATCTTGCACAGGGCGGCACAATGAGAGTTTCTCGAACATCGCTCAAAAGCTAGTATAGACCACTGTTATCATCATCTGATCACTGTTACCCTGTTATCATCTAGTTTCCATCATCATGTGTAGGCGAGAATTGTATGTAGTTTTTGCTCCCATACGAGAATCCTATATAATATTCTCGTCCGAACTGTTCGAGAAACTCTCCTTCTGTAAATGAGCCTTAAGGTTGGGACTGCAGTCACACCATACTCATACCACGTAACCACTACCTACAAGTGGTTTGCGCTATAGCCATAGGATGGGAGAAGATGGAGAATTTGGAAAGTTAAGAGAGAGAGAGAGAGTATAAGAGTAAGAGACAATTAAAGAAAACAAAAGAATTTACAAAATTAATTAGAGATTTATGTGAAATATTTGGAGTGGATGACATGGTGGAGAGGTACTGTTATTCTGTTACTCGTGCGACACAATGACAATACAGAAGAATAACGACATTGTCCTATACGGTGGTCCGTTTTTCATCGTATCTAAACCCTTCATCTCCGTCATCTTTCAAGATATTTTATTTTTATTGTCGCACTATCACTTAATTTCCAAAATGTTAAAGTTTTCCACAGTCATCATATTTAATTATTAAGTCAAAATCCTTTATTCTTCATTTGTTGGCAGTATTAAACGAACATTGACCATCATAATATATGATTCCATGATCACGTCACAGTCGCACCGCACGAGTATCAAACACGACAGTGTTATAAGTTTTCTCTTCCTATTTGTCAACATGTCCTTAATATGTACTCTTATATCTATTTCGTTTTACTTTCAGTTTAACTATACATTTTACATTTATCCTTAATTTAATATGCTATATGTGACTATTTAGTTACTAAATTATTAAATAATATACTTTTGTCCGTGCGTCACCGATGGCTCCATGGAAAGTCGTCTCTCTGACTGACACTCAGTCACAGCATATGCTGAGTTGGAGACCATCTCTGGAATTGAATCACACGTACTTGAAATAGTAACCTGCCATTTTTTTTTATTAATATATATTTTGTTAATTCAGGATATTCGCTCAGCAATTATTTCTTGTTCATTCATGTTTAATTTCAATACAAATCATTTTCTGTTTTTATTCTAGTGACGAACTCAAACCAGTGGTACACGTGGGGCCCGCAGCATTTACAGTACAGACTTTGTGGCTCGTGTTGGCAATATTGGAAAAAATATGGTGGACTAAAGGTGAGCACTGCATCATGTAGAACTATGACAAACAACATCATCTCCGGCAAACATACCTATTTAATATTGTCTTCAGAATGCTGTTGCCGCTGCCACGGACTCTGCTCAACAATGAGGTGGATTTCTTGCGGCAGATAGCATTAAATCCATCCGTCCGCGGACATTGTCGATGTACTGCAGAAGCGTGGCAGTCGCAACAACACTGAAAGCATTATTATATTGAACCCGCAGAGCACAGCAGGCCTACAACGCCTACAACTGTTCGATGATAACAGGGATAACAGGTTATAGATCGGTGCTTGCGTGAGCACGATGCGTACAATGATAGGATAGGATGGGATGGCAATGGGCTCGGCCATATCTCACTCACCACTGAAACACGTACACGTACGTACGTACACGGAATATGATAAAGTGGGAAATGCAGTACATTTCAAGGTAACAAGAACACGAGCTTGATGTTCGAGAAACTCGATGTGTAAATGAGCCATTATGATGCGTGTCTGCGTTACAGACGGCGGGCGTGTTTGGCGAGAGCGAAGCGGAGGGCGGCAAGGTCGCGCGCGGCGAGACCGAGGACACGGCGCTCTCCGTGTCGCACCGCCCGCACCGCTGCACCGTGCTCAACTGTGCCAAGGTACCACCACGCATGGAACACTGCATACATTCGCACATCGTAGTTTTATTGGACAATGATCAAGTTGACCATTTTTTTTATTTATTTCTTTAAAAGGTCTGAATTTTTTAACAAAATTTTTAAAAATTATAAATTCGTAATCTAAACCGCGCCCCTGGACCATAGCCCGGCAACACTCCGAGGTGCCATAATGAAACTACAACGTTGATCTAAATATTTTTTTAAACACGAAAAATATCTGAATCTCCCTTTTAAAGATGATAAAGCAAGGTTTTTTGAAGATTGTATAATTGGTACGTCATCATCACCGTAATCTAGCACGTGGGACCAGTCCTTATTGGTGGATCACATACCCCAGATTTTTTATTTTTATTTCTGACAATTTTTAAAAATCTGTACTTAAGTAGAACTCGGTGATACGGGCCGAAGATTTGAACTCATGATCACACAAATTTTAGTCAAGCATATATGTATATACACTTAAGCTATCACCGCTCTTAAAATCATTTAATATTTTGAAGGTTATTGATATTGCCATCTTTTCGCGTTGATTAAGCTCGTTCCCCTAGTATAAACTAGTATAAACAATGCCGACCTTAGCGGTTTCGTCGCCATGTGCGTGATATTCGATGGCGCCTCTCCCTTTGCGCCCATTTGCTGCGTACAGCGAAGATGGCGAGTGCGCTACGCTTGGCATCGCCGTGTGTTAACATGCCATCGCCGTAGGTTTTCACGGCGGAAAACCTTGTCGTTAACAAGGAGGCTAAATCTGGCAACCCTAATTGAAAATACGTGCGTGTGTTCTGTGCAGGAGTTCAAGCTGCGCGCACATCTGGCACGGCATGTAGCGACGGCACACGGCAGCGGCGAGGGCGGCCGGCCCGTGATGAAGACCCGTGCCGCCTTCTACCTGCGCGCCTCGCCCTTCACGCGGCTCGCGCGGCGGCTCACGCGAGCGTTGAGACGACCTACACACTACGCGCGATCACCCTTCAGCCCCATCAACCTGCAGCAGGTCAAACAGGAGTGTGAGTTATGCATTTATATTTGACCGGCTTTAATCAGAATAATGGATCCAACGTACATTGATGTAGTTTTAAGATGCTGGAGCATTTTGCAATAAGTTTAAGTTTTAAGTATACTATTTTAATTCCAAGGTTATAAAAGCGTTTTAATTGAAAAAATATGCACTATATATTTGTTTTTTATCATAAAATTCTTTATTATGAAAAAAGTATGATTGTGGGTTGGTTCCATTCTGATTGAAGTCTGTTATTTGTTCTATTGTCGCTACAACCAACTGCATGCTCTATTAACTATTGATATTGTTATCTATTCTCCTTACCACCCAAAAGTTGCCTGAAAGAGGTCGCTTTGCCGATAAGGCCGCCTCTTGTTTTTTTCGTGGTGCTTACTTTATTGTCTTTAGCCAACATGTGTTGGTGTACAATAAAAAGTTTATCTATCTCACCATACCATCAGCCTGTGTCTCCACTGCTGCATATCAACCTCTCCCAAGGATCGCCACCACATGTGGTCTTCGGCTCTCTCATCCATCCACTACTGGCGACTTCTTCAAGTCATCAGTCCACGTGGCCGAAGGGTGTCTAACACTATATTTCCTGGTAGTCTCTGTTCGATAATTCGTCTCCCCCATCGGCTATCGGCCCTACTGCTTATATGACCTGCCCACTGCCACTTCAGCTTGCCCATCCTTTGAACTATGAATATAACATAAACCTCCTAATGAAAACGCAAAATCTTTTGGTTATCCATACCAAACTGCGCGGACTCTTCCCAACGCGCTGTTTCTTAACTTTCCTGACCCTTTTCTTCGTTCTACACATCTTTTTCTGGGGCTACACTACACACGACTGATGCTGCAGCAGCTTATTTTTTTTTATGTTTCTGCTGGCACATGTCTCAGTACGGTGTTTTTAGATGTGAACTGACCTTAACCTGATAAATGGCAGTGTCATAAACCTTGATATGGGACTTTTTGGCGTGAGCTCGAGAAGTACTTCACTTCTCGAGTTCACGCCAAAAAGTCCACGCCTTGAGTAATTGTAAACTGTTCATTTTGTAGTTTATAGTAGTTAATTAGTTTTTTTGTGGTGGTAGTGATAGTGTGGTGATATATTAAACTTCAAAGTGTTTTTGTGCGTAATGTTTGTGACAATCACATATAAACGTAGGACTGCGTTTTTCGTGTGCTTCCATGGAATCATCTTCTGTCCTCAGTAAACCTACTATCACTTTACTGAGGGACACTCCGTACTTACTTCGATGGATACGTTCGATATTGACAGGATACATTTTACACTTTGAAATTATTAATTACGAAGAAAACTTGATACTGGCAGAATGTGCTAATTGCACCATTGCCATATATGAAAAGAAAAAAAGACCATTTTTTATTAAATTAATACAATACATAAGTACAAAATTTCCTATTAATTTCTTCTTCTTGTAGTGGTGGCTGTCCAACTAGTGGAGGTTGGCAATCATCTCCTAATAATTTCTCGTCTCTCGCGAAGCGAAATAGTTCGTCGGTACTCGCGAAGCCAGACCACTCCCATATGTTACGCAGCCATGACTTTTTCCTGCCACCAACACGCCTCTTTTCGGCGATATTGCCCACTAAATAATTAATACTGTAATATGTTTATTTTAAAAAAAGTCGATTAAAATGTTTTATTATAACATCTGTTGAAATTAATTGTTAGAATATATTTTTTGTTATGCCAACACAAAAAGGCGGGATTCCGATGTTTTGACTGTCAAGAAAAAAGGAGGAATCTCATGGTGGCAAACAAGATTGTAAAGTAGGAAATGATCTGATTCTGGATCAAACCGTTTGTAACTAATTTGTATTGGAAGCTAGAATATACGAATTCAAAAGCGGATTTGTGCATCACTGGATTCCCGCGTTCTACAATACCAAGAAAAATCTTATTAATTTAATATCAAGGTTTAATTTATATCATCGTGTGCAGGCTCACTAGCGATGGCAGGCCTGGGCGGCGCGGAGCTTCGCGCAGGCGGGTCTAACAGCGCGTCGACGGCGCGCGCGCGCGGCCCCGTGGGCGCGGTGGCGGTGCGGCTCGCCACCGCGCTCGGCTCCGCGCCGGGCCGCGCGCAGGAGTGGCTTACACTGACGCCGCGCGACGCGATGCCCCTGCCGGACCGAGTCGCCTTCCCCAAGCCGCCCAAAGCGCCCGGTGAGTGACCCCACACTCCCGCGCACAGCACGCTACACTGCGCAATACTACAAAACGCGTGTTCTAACGCCGTTTGCAGAATATTTTTCAGCAGTGGTGGATAAAAATGGCAGTGCGATCTTAGCCTTACGATGTCGTGCATTGGTTTTTAAACTAGGTAAATAGTAGTGGCAGTAGACATATTTCCACTGCCACATGAAAATTGTTTCAACTGACTGATCTGGTGATCGCTAATGTTATGTTAGCTATGTTAGTATAGGTTTATCATGAATAAGTATTTGTTAAGGATCCTCTTATATAAGATGCACTCTAACGCTTACTAAAAGTTAAAAATTATGTATGAGCCATTGTGATGTATCTAATATGTTTTAAGACATTAACGGTAACTGTTGTTAGAGCGTATCTCACATACCAGCAGAGTTTATCCTTAACAACTACTTATTAAGGATAAGCCTATGCTAACATGGGCAAATCACTAGCGGTCGCCAGTGTGGTTATTTACCTATTGCTCTTGACATTTATCAGTCGGATTAAACAATATTTGTCTGGCAGGAGGCACGTGTCTACGTACACTTCTGTTTAACTAGTTTAGATACCAATGCATGACGCCGTAACACCTTACGACATTAATGCTCCACCGCATACATCTTTGATGACTAAACAAAAATTGATGATCCTTGGCGGGGAAGTTTTAATTCATCCTCCATACAGTCCAGATATAATTTATTACTTTCGGATTATCATTTATTTCGCTGTTTACAAAATTCTCGTAATGAAGTAAAAATACATTCTAGAGAAGCCTGTATAAACCAAACCATTTAATCAGTTTTTCGCTTAGAAACCTCAAAAATTTTATAGTGGTAGGAAAATGACTCCGCCAGAAAAATGACGAAAGATAGTCGAATTAAATGGACAATATTCCGTTATTTTCACTATAAAAAGGCCGCGAGCTTATCCGACTATTCAATATTATGCTTGTTTGAAATGTGTTTAGCTCCGCAATTCAGAGCTCTGTGACCATTTCAATAATTTTGTCGCCATTCATTAATTTTCAATATTTTTTAAGGAATTAAAATACATTGAATTTGGACGTACATCCCGATATATGAGCTACCGTCGGGACGTAGCTCGTTATTATAATATTGTAACGACGAGCAATGAGCAATACTTTTGATCAACGCAATAAATACTGACATGATAAAATGGTTTAATTATTTTTATATATATATTCAGATTTGTAATATTTATTTATTTTTGGTTAAAATGGTTTTGTGTACGTAATGTTGGTGTACCAAAATAAATAAATGAACATTTGTTTTGTGGTTATATATAAAAAAGTATTAAGAAAGAGGTGAATAATGTGTGTATTTTGTGCGAGGCGTAAAGACAATGATCTGATATGTCGTGTTGTACATCAGACGGCAGCCTGATGTACGAGCGCGTGGCGTCGCGCGCGGAGCTGGAGGCGCGCCGCGCCGAGCCCGCGCCCGCGCTCCCACTCAAGCGCCGCTACGACGACATCAACGGGCTCGACAGTCAGTATACTATACCACATATTTTATTCCTCACAGACTCGCGATCCCTCATTGCTCTTCCAAAGCAACACCCTAAGCAGAGGCCTGTCTCATCCGCCGGTTGGCCGGTGTCGGAGCCCTTACACGGGTTGGACAGTCAATAAATATCGCAATAGAAGTCTCAAACATTAATCTAAATTTCAAATCATACAATTATTCAATTATGTGCTTGTTCGTTGCCCTATGATGTCTATTAATTATTTATTTTTATTGCTCTCATTGGAAACAGCGACAGGTGTGTTTTAGAATATAATACTTGCAACTTTCCTAATAATTAGACTAATTAATATTCTTAATAATAGTGCTGTATTTAAATTAAAAATATGAAGCAGATGTATTGTGTTATTAAGGTGGACGGTTCAGTTTGTGTCGTCGCACTCACGTTATCGTATATTGTAATATCAATGCATAGCTATATATTTGTTATAAGGATTATTTAAAAGTATTTGATCAAGTTCAGCGTTATTTTTTACTAGAGAGTACATTTGGCTGGCTCCTTCGGCCGGATCCTTCACGAGATCCTACCGACTTCGCACTACGCACTTGAATCCCTTCGCAAGCGATTCTACGAAAATGAATTATAAAACATTCGCGAGTTCACTTGGATCCCTCGGAATCATTAACCCTATGACCTCCTGGGCTGCACGGAGCGACCCAAAATATAGAATATTTGCTGCGCACGCGTGTGTCCTTCGTGAGCTGTGCGTCTAGCGTTACGGCGTATGACGCGCGCCCGTTTTGTTGTCAATACGTCGCGTCGCGTGTGTTTTTATGCTTAACAGCAAAGTCTTTTTATAAGAATATTTTTAAGACCGTTTTCATTCAATAATAAATAATCGATAAAGGACGAATGTATGGACCTCGGGCCCCTTTTTGAACATTTCGTAGTGTTAAAATTTTTTTATGCATAATTTCAATATATTGTACAATATATATATATATATTATTGTATCCAATGTGGCATTACGCAGATTCTGAGTTTTTGTGTAATAAGAAAAATCGTATCTAAATATTATCACATAAACAAGATATAATTCAATATGTACAAAACGAATCACGTTTATATTCAACATTGTAAAATAATATTTGTCAAAATAAGAGTCGTTAATGTTTTAATATGTTTAAAATTACTGACATGATTAATGAAATATTATCCCTATAACCAAATTGCATAAATCTTTACTACAGATGCCCTTAAAATATGATTCGAATTTATATTATTGTACAGTGCAAAGAACGTACATTTGCTTTAGCTACCCTACTATATTCCTACGCAAAAGTCTTCCTAATCTGAAGTCAAAGCCAAGGCAGTAGGAACTGTTGTATGACATCTCAATACAATTACTAACAAAATTAATGAAATATTATCCCCACAACCAAATTGCGTAAATCTTTCTCACAGACTGCTTTAAAATGTGTTTCGAATTTATATTATAGTTACCCTACTATATCCTAAAATTAGGGGCCTACAAGTGGGCATTCTCCTTTATGTTTTGCTATGTCGAGATTTGAAATAGTATGTATTAACGATGCGGTCGGTGATCCCGTCCACGACTCCCGCCTGGCGACGCGCCGCACTGCTAGCAGGACAAAACCTAAGGTGTTGATAGTCGTAGTTGTAAACGCTCGGTTGATGAATACTTTACGTGTGTCGTGTGTGTGGTCAGGAGGGTCCAGTGAGGTCGGCCGCGAGGCGGCAGCGCCGCCAGCTAAGCGGCCCAACAAGCACCCGGCGCCGATGCAGCGGCCGTCGCGCGAGCAATACGCCGCCATGTGCGCGCGCGCGCAGGCCACCGGCCAGCCGCTGCCCGCGCACGTGTTCACGCACGTGAGTATAATACACGCGAAAACAGCTTTTGTTTGCCTCCGTCCACTATGATCCCCTCACATGGATCCCCCAGGGATTCTGGATTTTTTCTCTATAGGGATCCCCTGGGTAAGAGGAATCACAGGAGAATTCTATGCGAGATTTAATTGGATTTTTTCTCTACAGACAAGAAAAATATTTGGATTTAGGCGTAATCAAAATTTATTATGTTTTCGTAATATATATATACGATTAAATTTCTTAAGGGTTTAGCCTTAAGAAGCCCTTTAGCCGAGCGGTATGCGGCGCTGCCAAATTTGTCGCTTGGCACACAGCATCGAGCGCTCACGCACCCACGTAAAATATTGCCAATGGTGCAAACCATAGTTATTAGCTCAGACAATATTATATAGCAGGTGCTTACTATATGAATGATATTTTTATTATTTTCTAGCATAGAACTAGATATGATAAGCCAATTATTACTAGTTTTTTTATAGAACTTAAAATTATAAGTCATGATCAATGAGAGCTATTTAGATCATATTATGTATGCAGGGTTTTTTAGTAAGTGTGTAGTTTTTGGTTATACTTTTTTATTATTTTTTCGTTTCTGTTATGTTTTTATTAAATGGCTGTTATAAACAGAGGTCGGCCCTGGGTAGTGATTTTGGTACTTGTGACAAAATTCTATTAAAATGGATGAAAATTCTGAATCTGGTTATTAATGAAGTTTTACCTAGTTGCAACTGTCTATATTATTGTGTGTGTATCGGATTATCGCAAATAGATACATTTTATATACCCACATATATACCACGAGGCTTATAGTTCGTAGCGAGGATATTAGAAAACTGAAATAAGTATACAAAAAAATTGTTATAGTAAACTCAGTTACATAGCGAAATAAACTTAGATACGTAACAAATAGATTAAAATGACACCCAAGAATATGATTCCCGGAAAATGGAAATGTCCATATAAATCTTTTTAACCGCAAGTACCAAAATCACACCGACCTCGGATTATAAAAAAAAACGAAATTCAAAATTCTTTATTTGACAGTAGGTCTAAGGTCAATGTATCAATTATAACTATTATCGACGATATGGGGTTCTTCAAGAGAGCTGTGAATAGGATTTTGCAAGGTCGGCGGCGCGCCCGCATACCCCCCGGTGTTGCAGGTGTCCATGGGCGGCGGTAACACTTACCATCACGTGGGACCGCTTGTTCGTCCGCGCACTAGTCTATAAAAAAAATAAAAATAAATAAATAATAGAATGCGAATAATCGCCGCGAAACGCAGCGGTTGCCCTTGATTTATTGCAAAGTCAATTGATTCAAAAGGTGTTGAGAAAGCATAGGTAATGTATTACTATAAGTTGCCGTGCAGCCGTACAATATTATAATGTCTTATTTAAATATAAATTAATTAGTAAACATTACAAAGAGACGCCTAAATTCCAATTCTAAATATACATAACACACTTTCTTAATTTAGACACAGTTCACTATTATTTGATTCTTTACTTAACGAATTATCACTTATCTTACTTTTTCCATAGTGTCCGTTAGTTGTCGTGCCATAAATTATTTCCAATTATTGTTCTTTAATAAATTTATCCTTTTTACATTGTTAAATTTCCTGACCTTTGATAGTTTATTTTTACACAAACAGTAATATCCCCAGTGGATCCATATCCAAGTCACCCTGACAAGTCAGGGGATTCATGGATAGAAAAAATCCAAATGAATCCCCCAGGGAATCTAAACCCAGGGTATCCTAATGGACAGAGGATTTTGTTTTTATACAATGTTAAGAAATATTTCGTGTTCTGCCAAGGAGTCCATCTCTGTCCACAGTAAACCCACTGTCACTTTACTGAACGACCCCTAACTTGCTTCGACGCGACTGGACGTTAACAATATGTGTTTTAAATTGTTTTGACTTTAATTACGAAGAAAACTTGACACTGACAGAATGTGCTAATTGCACAATTGCCATATATGAAAAGAAAAGCTTTTGTTTTCGTACAATGTTAAGAAAAATGAGCAGTTGATCTCTGGAATGCGCTTAAGAAAGCTCCCAACACCATCAACCTGTGCCTTTCAACGGCTGGATGCCTCTCCCAAGGCTCGCCACCATACATGGTCTTTGTATTTTCTCATCCAACCATCACCGGCGAACTTCTTCAAGTGGTCGGTCTTCGTGGGCGGAGCGCGTCGCACACTGCGCTTCCCGGTACGTGGCCTCCATTTGAGGACTTGTCTGCCGCATCGGTTGTCGGTGCTGCGGCAAACATGACCTGCACATTGCCACTTCAGCATGCGAATTTTACGAGCTATGTCAGTAGCTTTAGTTCTTTGACGAATGTCTTGGTTTCGGATCCTATTTCGCATAGAACCGTAGCTCGCTTAGTTACTTTGAACTTATGGATCCCACACTGCACCGTGTGACGCCGTTCGGCCAGGTGGACCGACGACTTACAGAAGATCGCCGGTGATGGTTGGATGAGAAGAGCCGAGGATCGTGTGTGATGGCGAGCCGCGGGAGAGGCATCCAGCAGTAGAGTATAGACTGATGGAATGAAATGGTATGGTCAATAAAATTATTTAAGCAGTTAATCTCTGGCATGCGCTTCCCAACGACATTAAGAAAGCCTCCAGAAAAAACATATTTCAAAGATTATTTTGGAACACTATTGAATGCAGTTAAGAGTTTATTTTCTCAATTCTATTATCTCCACTACTTTCAGTTTTCTGTTCAATTTTGGTGTATGCTTTATATTAAGTATGTATGTATTTATGCGTATGTATGTACGAGTACACTCGTATGTATCTTTGCATTTATGTATGTATATTTATTTATTACAACGCGTCACTGAAGTAACGCAAAAGCTGAAAATAGGTCTTTCACTATCGAGAGTAGAATCGATACTACCAGTTCTTACAACGGGTTCCCCCCCCCCCAACTTATTGTTCATTTCTAGTATATCTTTTATTCCACGCGCAGTTGCACTCTACGCACGTCGCCCGCACCGTGCACGCCTTGGCGCCTGGTCACGGCCCCCGTACTGAGTAGTGAGCGCTACGAACATTTTAGATAGAACAGCAAAGCTTTTACATGTTCGTAACTTTTGATTTATTCCCTACAATAATTTTATTTTTCTCTACAACGGTTTAGTATATGTATTTGTAAGTTAGTGGATGTATTTCACGACTTGCGTGATTTCCGTGACACGTTGTACTCGTATAATATATATGTATCACGTTATATTACCTTTCTGTTTTCTAACTCAGAACTCCACCTGTGATTCTTTTTCTGTATAATCTGGTAGTCGACTGGTAGCGATGGTATTCAATCTGCCTTTTGTACATCGTCATTTGTAAAATTGTATCTTTGTAAGTTTAAATAAATGAAACGATCGAATGCCCTAAATCAGGACTCTGGAGATATCAGTCCTAGAAATTTCCTAGCCATTGTATTGACCTTATGAGCCCTAAGATTAAAATGATACCTGCAACATATAGTTACAGAAGATTTTTATAAAAAAAAGTGTTCTCTGTCCGTCCTTAAAAGTTGTGATTTGTCCTTTACGCCAACTGAACTTTCTAGCGTCGATATTTCGGGTTTTATCGAAAGCTCCATTGAAACTATAACCAATTTGCGTACGACATGCTCTTGTTTTCTATTAATATATTAAAAGGGGTTCGAACATTTTACTAGGAAGGGTGGCATAGTCACAAACCGCCATTTTGATTTTTTTTTATAACTGCGTCACACGATGGACCGTACATATTATTATATCGGTAGGAGCACATATGCACAGACAACCAAAAAAATGTTATATAACATTTTCGTAGTGTCATGTTAACGAGATATTAACATTGAAAGATCGCTATATAATACTATTGACTTTAGCAAATCTATGACACACGATGTTTACAGTTGTTTTATATGAAGAGGTACATTTATTATATGTCTATTTACGGTCGTGTCAAATTGATATTTCAATGGTGTAAATTTTTTAAAAAAATTCAAACTATTTTTTAATAATAATCTGGTCGTTTAATAATTAAAATAAATTATTAAAATATTTTAATAATTAATGTATCTGATCGCATGTTTGTCTGTGTGTGTAAGTCTGATTTTCCATCACTTGATATTTGTACCAACAGGTGTGAAAGTAAGCAAAAATAGTTATTTGATAATTAATTAGTAGAAGCATGTAATTTGTACATTTTGTTTATTCGCCGAGGTAACATTTGCTAAGGTCATAAGATAATATAGCGATCTTTAAATCGTAATATCTTGCTAACGTGACACTTTACGACAATATTATAACATTTTTTTTTTGTCTATGCGATGCAGTTTTGAAAAAAAAAAACGACTGCTTGGGACTATGACACAAGGATCCCTTCTGAGAAGGATTTGTATACGCCGATTAATTAGTCTACTGTTGAAATTTTTATAGCTCTACTAATTATTTCATTTTAATAAGCAATCTTCTGTCCTTAGATTGTTCCGAATGTTCCTTCAATTTCGGAAAGGGGTAGAAATCACTGGGGGCTAGGTCTGGTGAATATCGAGAACGCTCAAATATTTCAAAGCCAGCTTCTTATATTGCCACCATCGCAACTGCAAACTTGGAATTTGTTCTGCATACAAATTCCCTGCAATAGTAGCTCCATGATCGAGGTATTCAATCATAACTACTCCTTGACTATCCCAGAAAAGAGTCCATGATCTTGCCGGTGGATAGGTTTGTCTTTTTTTTTGGGGTTGGAGATGATGGCCCTTTCGAAGACTGTTGTTTTATTTCCAGGTCATAGTGGTGAAACCATGTTTCGTCCATTGTCATGAATCGGGTCACGAAGATCAGGATCTTGTTGAATCAATTTCAACGAGCGTTTCCAAATCTCAAGTCTCGTTTGCTTTTGCACATCCGTGAGCATTCTTCGTACCCAACGCGCGGGATACCTTTCTCATTCCCAAGAAATCCTGTAAAATATTATGTACGCTACCTATCGAAATCTTCAGCTCTTCAGGAATAAAAAGTCACACGTTACATGGCGATCTTCAATAACTAATTTTTCAACTTTTTTAACCATTTCTTCAGTCACTGACGTCGAAGAGCGACCCAAGCGAGGGTCATCTTTAATGATTGATGTTCTTCCACGCTTAAACACAGCACACCAACGTGCAACTGTAGAATACGATGGAGCATGCTCTCCTAATGTTTCCTGTAAGTCTTGAAAAATTTGCTCGGTAGTAAAATTTTTCAAACATATTTTATCAGCGCTCGAATTAAAATTTTATCCATTTTTGCCAAACCGCCACAAGGTGTAAACAAATGAGTGGCAGTTTTATATGTGATATGATAATAAAGTGATTATTTGGGGTATTCTAATAAAGGTCTTGGCTTTATGTGACAGTATTTTTTTTCTCACAGTACCTTCTTTAGGTAGGTATATCATTCTCATTACTTTTTGAACCCCCACTCGTATCATTTGTATTTAGATTTCTTTTCTCCTAAGAGTATTACTGATCTACACGAAGTATCGAGTGAGACTGAGTATATACTGCATGTTACTGTGAAACAGACATAAGAATTTCAAAAAATACTTGGTTAGAAAAGATGCTTATTGTCTTGGCCGATGAGTCACTGCATTCTTAACGCGAATACACTATAGCTTTGGTTTTAAAACTAACTGGCTCCCGGGGGAAAAATATGGGGAAGCCAATTGAAAATTGAAAAATATGTGGTCATAATGACCACAACACCTTGAGCCGCGACATCAATTACACAAATCCATATGTGGCGTGATATCGCACAGTAGCACGCGATGTTTGGCGACATCTTATCTTGGGCGAGACATCTGTCCCGTAGTGAATACGAGGTTTCAAGTCCTATATTTTTCTGAAACCCGTGGAATATCTAAAACTTCCTTCCGACTAGCATGTGCCAGCGGATTTTTTTAAAATATATTGCTACTCTTTTTAAAATTTATATACATATAAAGAAAAATGTCCTGACTGACTAACTCATCAATACAAAGCCAAAACCGCTAAAACATGAAATTTGGACAATAGCTTCCTTTTGTGACGTAAAGACTTACTAAGAAGGGATTTCAACTTCGGAGAGATGAAACGGGGCGATAAAGTTTGTATTGGGAACAGTTAATAATGTATAATTTTTGGTTTTGATGCAGGTAAACGGCAAACCGACAAACCTGACAGGTCGCGGTGGGCGCCGCCACGTGATCTCGTGGATGGACGCGCCCGATGACCTCTACTTCAGAGCCACCAACGTCGCCAAGTGAGTGCATACCTCTGCCGTACAAATGCTAAATCGCCGTAATAGCAAAATCGCACTTTCGATAAAAACCTATAAAGCGTTGAATAAAATTACTTTCATGTTACATATGGGTTTTTCTTTGCATGGAATAGACAAGGCATGTATGTGTAAAGATATATTAAATATAAAAATAATGGAAAATTATCTTTATTCAAGTAATTATGGCAAAAATTTAAAAAATACGATCTTTTACTGCAACATTTATATTTGGTGCAAACATTAAAACGCAGTATGTGCTCTATATATCTGCATTTTCTGGCGCGTTTCTACAACCACTATCTTGCAGGTAATTAAAAACATTTTTAACCCAACAAAAACTTTGAAATTGCTCAATGAGAAGAATGCACATTACTGTGTTTTAGTTCTTTATCTTGGGGTAGAATTCATACGAAAATCACTTCAGGCTAAATCATCATAATAGTCTTCAGGCTAAATCACTAAATAGTCTAAATAGTCTTCAGGCTAAATCACTCAATAATTTTTGCATTAATTGCTTTTACCGCATTTTAATTATTCCATTATCCTCAGACTAAAAAGTTTACGAGTGAGCTTTTACAGCAATTGTGACATTTAGTTTAGATAACTTCTAGACATCGGAGCTAATATAGAGTAAGTTACACTTGTAGCTTACATCGCGCTGATTAACGGTTCAATAAACAAATCAAAAACGCTATAAGTACCGTTACGGCGGTTTAACCCTCACACGAACACTCACAGTTTACCACCATTTACAATCCACACTGTGCAGTCTTATTTTCCTCTTTGAATCGGTGAAAACAGGTTGTACGAGTACATAGGATCCAACTGGATGAATTCTATAGTATTCTATCCCATCTTGACACGGGAAGGGGGAAGCAGAATGAGACGCGAGTACACATTTTACAAGTACCTAGTCTAGCCCCTTCCATGAATCATAATCGCGCCAACTAAGATCGGCACTAGATGACGGCCAACCTGCTCTAATGAAATCGGGAATATTCTTTTCTAGCCATGGCTGTGTTGAGTGAGCCTTATGATCAGGTGCTGAGTCTTGCTGAAAGGATCATTCTTGGTTATGGAATAGGGTGTTGTGAACCTGTACGACCCTCTCAAGAATCGTATCTTTACACACTTGAGCCGACTTTTTAATCACCTCACTCCATATTAATATTAGCAGTATATTTAATGATTGGCGCCAAAATGAGAATGCGACCCTCAAGTTTAAGAAGTAATGCTCTATGGCTAAGGCATTGGACACCGTCGCCGGGGACGTTGCTAATAAACCTATTGTTTGTTTCTTGTACAATGTCGCTTTATTTCCACAGGGCGGCGCGACGGACGCTGAGCTGCGGGGAGGTGCGCCGCGGCGCGCGCGCGCCGTGGCGGGCGATGCGCAGCGCGGGGGGCGCGGCGAGCGCCGGCGGAGTGGCGGGCGCGGGCGGTGCGGTGAGCGCGGGCGGCAAGGCGGCGGGTGGCGCGCCGCCGCTGCAGCTGGTCATCCTCGACTGACAGGAGCCCCCCGCG
The DNA here is from genome assembly GCA_943735995.1 of Sesia bembeciformis. Lineage (NCBI taxonomy): Eukaryota > Metazoa > Arthropoda > Insecta > Lepidoptera > Sesiidae > Sesia > Sesia bembeciformis. Next base: position 3,885,381 of record OX031042.1, read on the forward strand.
CACGCCCCGCACCCGTACACGATGGAGGCGCTGCTCGGATGAGCGCACCACCCGCCACATGTACAGCAAGCATACAACGTCGATGTAAATACGTACCGTGACGCGACACGACTACACTGAACTATAAAACGAAGATTGTATTTTTGGTAATCGAATCGCCGAGGATGGATTCTGTAGATAATATTTTAAACTATATTGTTCTTATGTGGTTTGATCTGGCGTCGAGCGAATAATGTATTTGATACATGAAATGATATGTAAGTCTATTTCATTCGGAGATTCATTGTAGGATAATTTACAATTTTTTTCATAAATAAAGCACAAATCGAAATAAAATATTGTTTCATTTTTATTTTAGTATGTGTGATACTTAATTATAAAGGATTTTTAACAAACAACGAGTCGGTCAATCACTCTAGTCCACAGCTTCTCCATGATAACGCACGCCCGCACACTACACGACAGTCTCAAAGGTATAAGGAGCTTCGACTGGAAACTCTCCGTGACCCACCGTACTTGCCAGACCTTGCCCCTTCAAATTCAATAAAAAAAACAGTACAGTTTGCCTGTAAAAATAGGAGAAAAAATGCAACTTCCATGAAGCAGTGAAAAACGCCTTCAAAGAATTAATTCATCGATTCCCGTCCCCAGCAGTTCTCTATCAGAGGCATCACTCGACTTCTATTATAATGGCAAAAGTGCATCGATGACAAATATAATAATGGACAATACTTCGATTAATTAAATATGTAATATTCATACAAGAAATATTTGAATTTTTCCATATGAAAACGACAATTTCATAGGAAATAATAAATTATGAAAAATATAAAATGCATTTTTTTGTCTTAAAATTAATACAATATTGTTTTTTTTTTTTTAAAATAAATGTCTGTTTCACAAGATCCGAAACGCGGGAAGGCACGATACCACGTGACTTCACAACACAACCTAACCAAAATCTTTTCGGCGGTGCGTATTTTTTCTACTCTTGAAAGTTAAATTTGATAATTGATTGTTCTTGGTCTACACAAAATAGAAGGTAGTTTTATTAAAGCTGCAAATTTACCGAAAGTAGATTCTTTTACTTTATGATTGCAGATTTCTTTGCTTGCAATCCAGTTTTTTTCTCAGCTGAGATCAGAAACGCGAAAACTTCTGCAAGTATATAAAAAAAAATATTTAATTATATATTATTTCTAAAATTTCTAAAAACTGTTGTTTTGGCTTCTGTTGCTCTAATAAAGACCCCCCCCCCCATATTAGTTTTTTTTTCAATATCTATAATGTACAGACATCGGCCCGTTACAATTTTATTATATGTATAGATAATTGAATTTCATTTGTGCATCAAGTTCATTTTGTCCCGAGTAATCAAGATTCACTAGGCTATTTTTTTTTTCTTTGGCTAGACTCGGGAGTATTTCGATATAAATATTTTATTATTTTATAAATTCAAAAAAGTATTGGAATCTTATATGACTATCGAAATACCGTCCACTAGGATTCATTTAGATTTTTTCTACACAAGGATCACAATAAATCACAGAATTCTATGGGACATTCAATTGGAGGCGATTTTTTCTCTACGGGGATTCCCGGGGCAAGAGGATTATATGTATTTAGGCGTAGTAAATAATTAGAATAAAGTATATTACTATTATTGTAGTCTGCTTTTCTAACTAAATAAAAGTCTCTTCAGTGACCTTTCTAAAACCAGGGGATTTCGACCCTTTTTAATAACCTTACTTCACCAATTATCAGTATCACTTGTTACCTTTTCCATGAATTGTCTGATAGCTGTAGTTCCATTAATGAATTCGAATTGTTTTTTCTTGTATCAATATATCCCCTTTTACATTAATTTCTTGGCCTTTGATAGTTTATTTTTATTACGCAACAGTAATATCCCCAAGGGATTCATATCAGTCAGAGGATCTATATGAAGAAAAATCCCACAGGGGATCCTAATGGATGGGGGCCGATGCTGGGTATAAAAGGACAAATTAAAATAACATTTTTGAAAAAGTTATATTTATTCGAGTACATAACTACATCTTAATATATAAATGGATAATAACTATTTCCGCATGATAAATACGTTTTAATATGGATCTTAAGACACCTTCATCCTCACATCTCTATTCGAAAAGCGCTATCACATTTCGAAGATTGTGTTTTTGTATATTTTTTTAGAAATATATGTTATTTTTCAACTACAGCGGTTAGCATTGCAGATGGGAGAAACTGCATTTAATATTTCCACATAAATAAAAGAACAACATACATAAATTTATTAAATATTTCACACAAACGGGAGCATTTAAGAATGGCACGCCAGTACTTGATCGTTTCACAATAATATTATTGAGAAAAAGAAAGAAGTACCGACAGATAAAATGAAAATCGTTTGTGCACCGCACGAGACGCTTACGTTATTAAAAGTATCTACTACACTTATAGTGGCATAGTGGTTCGAGGACAAAATATGTGCAAGTGCAAAGAAATTGTCAGCATTCCGCACCCAGCGCGATCTACCAACTGGGAACTTAATTAGGGTCTAGGCAATCTGGAAGTACTTCTAATTTATAATGGATTTTAAAGTGAAAGTTAAAAACGGAAGTATAAACGATAAATATCTTACCGTTCCTAGGGCACGGCGTGTAACATTCGCAAGAGAATTACTTCTACTTCATTCGTGTACCTACCGTACCTCTATATAATTGCATGCTTTATTATTGCATAGACATGGATGACGCGTTCGGATATTTCCGGATTAGCCGATGGACAATGTTTTCGTAATATCTCTGTACATGTGTAGACATTGCCGTATTTTTCATGATACCAATATGATTGTTAACGTTTATATTGATGATTCATTAGAAGAACTTCTATTATTTTGGGCGGTTTATATTTTATATAAATTAACATTAAAACAAGAATAAAATCCCTTGATCGCCAAAATCTACCAAAATGTTGCTGTATAGTATCTATTTACCTCACAAGTCACAGATATCTTTCATGAAATGCATTAAGATAATTTACTTCTTCTCGCACATACCTTCTTAATTTTGCGAAAAATAAAAACCTTTTACATATTGATATTCCACATTTCACAAAAATATGCGCGTCAAGTGCATACAACCCACAGAAATATGGATTGTAAACACTCGAGAAACACTCGATATTTTGTTGGAACTAAAAAGTACAGTTTCCCCCGCGGAGCTCGCCGCAGCGTTCAACTTGTATTACATTGTTCCCTAACTGTACTCAGTAATAATTGAGCAGAATCTATTACAGCTACATTTACAGTAAGTCAACTTTGTTGGCGGACAAGTGCGGTCGTTACACTAGGCCTCCGATTACACAACTATTTTATACAATTTCATTAATGATAATATTACATCAAAAGTCAGTCCCTAACCGTCCTTTAACTGTCCTTATTATAATACATAACCCCATTACTTCAGCTAAAATTGCAGTAAACTACCTCTACGTTTTAATCTCAAAGCCAGTAGGACGCGTGACGCCGCGTGGACGCCTCGAGTATACTACAAAATGTGTTCGTACGCGCACGAGTCGCGGAGCACACACACAACTACCCAACTAGCAAAATGACATTTATAGAACGGATTGTATCACAAAAAAGTGATATTAAAAATATATTAAAGTATCCATTGCGGTAATTTGTCGTTTGCTGCAAAACTACACACTTATAAAACAATTATCAGATATGACTATCAATCAATATCAAGATCAGATTAACAATAACTACCTTCTGATATCTTATCAGAAGGTGGTGAGAAAAGGCCCTTATAGAACTAAATTGTCACAGATGGAGTTATAATACAATTACATTGGCGTCTGTATCGCTAAATTGCAATAGAACTGCTCAAATCTGTCTCTATAAACGTGTATATAACTTCTGTGGGACCAGTCTTTATTGTTGCTAGTTGGGTAAAGCATTGGCCAAGCGAGCGTTCGCAGGATTACAAACAGTTTCGCGCTCGTTCGTGAACGAGTTGCGATCATTTTGATGTTTATGTTCGTTGCTTTAATGAATAATCAGGTTTGGCCGACAATTTGTATATACGCTTGGCGCCACCAGCCGCCTATTAAATAAGTTGATAATGAATGCGCTGCAAATAAGCTTGTATTTGTTCAAACAGTTCAAACGCTCGATTCGCCAATAACACAGTTACTATCGGTGCGCGCTCTGATTCGTGGTTCGTGTAGTTGTGCGTCACGCAAACAAACAGACCGCGAGTGGTGGGTTTGAGCGCAAGTAATGGCCGACACACATGATCAGTTAAAAGTTTCTAGTATGAAAACTTTTCGTTATGAATGAAAGTATGAAAACTATGAAAAGTTTTCATACTATACACGGTCAGTTTTAACATCAATTTTAACTGTTCAGTCAAAACTGTCAGTTTGAACTGTTCACGCGTGGAGGCTAGCACGGCAAGTTGCAACAGGCGTCGAGGCCGCACACGGGCGGGCCGCCTCCGCGGGAGTCCCGACGGCAAACACCGACCGTCATTAAAAAATACTCATTACAAAAATACTGTACAATTACACAATTATTTCAAGGTAATAAAACTCTTACCGAATAAAATGTAAGCGGGTAATGCTTTGATAAAATAAACCTACGCCCATCAATAATACACCATTCACAAACTATATACAATGTCTCTTATATTAATTATACATGTTACATAAACACATCCAAATTTGATCCCAAAACTGTAGTCTTTATCTCATTTTATTTTCTAAATTAAATAATGAGATCGAACATAAACATTTGTGGAATTTTTTCAAATGAGTGAATATAAAATTATTATCGTCGTTTCGAAATGTATAAATATTGCGGACACATGAGGAACCTTACAGGAGGTCATCTACATTTTTATAAAATTTAGAAATAGACCAGGATTCTCGTGTAATACTTCCATTCGTAAATATGTTGATAATATCTCTATTTGTTTCAAGGCACTGATCGTTAACATTTGATAACTGTCTCTTTTGTAATATTTAGATCCACTTATCATCTTACCCTAAAATAATAGCCAATATTAAAATATGTAACTCGGAATACAAATAGTTTGTATGAAAATACACACGTGACTCTGCATACATACAACTATACTAAAATATAATATTTCAGTGTAATATTTATTACATCATGTTGTAAATAGATTTCCAGACAATAGATCTGTCGGAAAACACCAATATACAAAAATATTTCTTGCCGATACGCGAGAAGATCTTTGCTATAATATTATAATTTAAATGTATTTGTATCAAAGCGATTACAAGACGATGGGTTAGGTGGGATGTAGTTTTTGGACCTCATACTCGCCAATCGAAGTGTGACAATGGAATGTTCGTGGGGCAAATGTTGACGGCGCGACACCACTAGTTTACTGTTCGAACTTGCTCCCCGACAACATGTGTACAATATAAAAATGATATCGCATACTCTCTATGCTACATTTATAACCTAAAAGTCTACGATTGCCTTTCATACGTGGCTACTATCGACGCACGGGAAATTACAGGAAGCAATCACACGCCGAATGCATGTCAGCGCACAAATGGGACATACAGAGATTGAACAACCGACCTAAGGAACAATCGGTGCTGTGCTCAGTATCACGAGTCGGACTTGCGCCTCAGTGCTTCGACAAGTTCAATGGCAAATCTGAAAATAATCAGTAAACAACCCGTTAAACAACAAAGTACATACTGCAACCAGTCCATCCATTATACACCGCTGGACATGCTCCCCCTCATGTACGTTACATGAGGGATGTATGGCCTTAAGTGGCCAAGTGGTTTGGCAAGTCCATTCTTTTAGAGGTGATGTAGTTCCTCAGGGCTTGTGGTAGCGGCTTTGTTATCCCTTAGTCGCCTTTTACGACAACCCGCGGGAAGAAATGTGGTGGCGCTATCCTGTAGCTGGCTGACACCAGACGACACCTTAATTATACAAAAATATTTTTTTAGATTTTGTAATGAGTAATTCAGCTAATACTTGAAAAATAGTCAGAGTAGTCATCAAATGAACTAACCTGAAGTGGGTTCCTCCTTGGGTATGTGGTCGGTGAGGAGCGGGTGCGCGAGCGGCGCCCACGGGCCCGGCGCCACCGCCGGCATGGCGTAGTGCATCCAGAGCGGCGGTGGCGGCCGGTACAGCGGCGGTACGTATCCGTACCCGTACACGTATGGCACCTCGCGCCACTCCTCCGCCGCTGGCGAGCCGCGGTATTGCGCCCACTGACGCGCTGCCCCTGCGCCGCGCTCCTGCCCTGGGGAGCCCAGCGCCAGCGACGAGTACCGATACCGGTAGTTGTCCGGGCTCGGGCTCAGGTCCGGTGAGTTCACACTCGACGGCGACTCCGTCTTCAGCGACGCCGGGTACGAGTGCGGCGAGCGCTTCAGTTCGGGCGAGCGCCGCGTCGGGCTCTCCTCGGGCATGCTTAGCAGCGAGTGTATGCTGTAGCTGCTCACGTTCTTAGACACGGTCTCCTTGCGCGACGCGATGCCGTTATGCGCGCGCGGAGGCGGCGTCTCGACGGACGGTTTGTGCGTCGTATGCGAAGGCCCCGGCGAAGGCGGATACGAGGCCGTACTCAATGTCGGTACCGTCTTGGCGCGCCGTTTCGTGCCCTGATCCTCGAGACTCACGCGCTCCAACTCGCGCAAGATACGCTTACGGGGTGACACCATCATATGCTCCTGCCGACAGCTTGCCAGCTTCGCATTCACCGGCATCGGCAGAGAGGCTATCTTCTCGCGCAGCTTATCCACAGTTCTGCTCAACATTTTGCGTTTAACCTGAGGCCTCGTCTTCTTGTACACCCTTAACTTATGATACTGATATGGTTTCTTGAGTTTCATATGATAGTATTTTTCCCTATCGAAGTCCGTCCACCTATCGTCGTCAGAGTTGGTTTTCGTTTTGGCGTCATTGGAAGCCGCGCCATCGATGGCGTCCTCGCTCCTACACCCCTTGGTCTCGGGAGACTCAACATCACCATTTCGTTTTTTGTCGCAGATTCCGTTCGGAGCTCTCCGGAAACCGTTGGCGAGCGCGTCCATCTGCCCCGTATCGTAAGGCCTCCTCCTCTTGGCGCGGGTGCCCGCGTTGATGACGCTATTGAGCAGGGTATTCGGCCTGCAGTAATACATGGTTAACTCTTTGGATATATTTCGGCGAGGGGTGGTCTGCTTCCAGCAGTGGTCACGTTGCCAAGGGGAGGACTGTATGGAGCTGTTGTCGTCAGAGACGCTGAGGCAAGCGGAGGGCGCGTGTGCGGGCGCAGGCGGCGTCGGCGGCGCGGCGGCCGGCGGCCAGAACGTCTTGCGCGGCACCGACACCCAGCCCGCGCGCTCGCCCTCCCGCGCGCACCCGCGCACCAGCTCCAGGATGAATTTGCCATCTGAAATTGATTACAATATAAGTGTTAATTATGTTATGAGTGAATTATTTCCTCCTTGTCATTAAATCTCTTCCAGACTTATCTAATCTACTTTGCATAGTGTGAAATAAACTTATGTTTATGTATTTATCGCCGCATTCATATGTAATATATGTATTTATTAGGTATAACAACAACTTTACAACTTGTCTAGTTACAGACACATTTTATAAAACATTTACAATCATGAAGAATAGGTATAATAAAACTATCTACATATAACCTATCTATAAGGAAAATGTCTATCTATCCAACAGAATTTTGAAAGGGTGTTATTTGTTATTTAGGGCGTCGTTGTAATATCGACAATTCTATAGAATGGATTATTGTAAGAAACTTTATTTCGAGCCCCCTGTATGTCAATTTATTTTGTAATAATAATAATAAATTTATTTGTATCAGAATCTGAGTACAATAAATTGGTATTACAAATTAAATTTATATTCTATTAACTAACCAAAAACATGTTCTTCTTTAAATTAAAATGAACTATTAATAATAATCGGCATGTTGAAGTGGCAATGGGCAAGTCATATTGCCGCAGGACCGATAACTGATGGGGTAGACGAGCTCTCGAATGGAGGCCACGTACCGGGGAGCGCAGTGTAGGACGCCCTTCGGCCATGTGGACCGACGACTTTACTAAATTCGCCGGTGGTGGTTGGATGAGAAGAGCCAAGGATCGTGTGTGGTGACTAGCCAAGGGAGAGACATATCCAGCAGTGGAGAGACATAGGCTGATGGTATGGTATGGTATTAATAATAAATTAAAATGTCTTAAAAGTGAATTATGTACAACTTGCAAATTAAATAAATAATCGGATTTTAACGCATTCAAATATTAATTGAGCTATATGTTACTCCTCCTTTCCATTTTTTATTCTCATATCTTAGCACCCAATCTGTTATTTTATTAAACACACAAGTTGTTTTTTCATACTGACGGAAACCAATTAAATATCAAATTAAATACAATAAAATCTGTAATATGTAATAAAAATCAGTCTATTTGAAGATTATTTTTTTCGTAAACGCTGTATGCGTAAAATGTAAAAAATCATGTGTTAAATCTGTCACAGAATGAAACGATTACAGTGCAGAGTACTGCAATGACATACAATGAGAATGGTTGTAGTTTAAGATGGTAGGTAGGCGTGTAGTAATAGCTTCAATAATATACGCTTTGGGCATTATTGTTAACCATAACTCAGTGCTCAGTAACATCTAATTAGAGCACAGACAGTGATAATAGTATTTTGGTAAGGTGGCATTTGAGATGACAAATAAATTATGAGTTGGTATCTAAATATTCGTTTTATTTTTACCAACAGGAATAAAAGTAAGCAAAAATAACCATTTGATAACAATTTAATTAGTAGAAGCATGTTATTTGTACATACACTGAGGTAACATTTGCTAAGGTCTTATTATTTTATAGTGATTGTTCAATTGTTTTTTATTTGTCTATGCATATATTTATATGTCTATCGATATACGTAGGTCCCATCGTGGGACGTAGTTTTGAAAAAAAAAAGTCAATTTGGCTGGCCAGGACTATGCCAACCTCCCTAGTAAAATATTGGAATCCCTGTTACACTATTTCATATACATAGTGTGGTCGATTATTTTCCTCAGACGGAAAACATTAATGGATGAAAAAGATTTATAGATGGAAACATTAAATCCATGAATGGATGAAAATTTTACAAATACACTTACCAGTAAGGTCCACAAGTTTCTGGGCTGATATATTTCTAGATGTGTAAAAAAAAAACAAATTATAGGTCATTGTAATTCTCATTTATTCTGCTAATTTATGTATAATTTTTAGAGTTCAACCCTGTTAGTTTTGATTCCTCCACGACTCATTAAAATGTTTAAACTGGAATATTGTTGGGTGATTAAGTTCCTTACAAAGGAAGGTGTTAGCCCGACCAATATCAAACAATGGTTGGATAATGTAAATGGGGATTCTTCTTCATCATTTTCCACTGTCAAATTTCGTTTAGATCGAGAGTGCATCGACAACGAACCTCGCTCCGGTTGACCCGTTGAGGCACTCATTCCAAACAACATCAAATTAGTGGAAGAAGTTCTGAGCGACCGACTGCTAAAGATGAAAGAAATAGCAGCAAGGACAGGGCTTTCAAAAACTACAGTACTTAGGATTCTTCATGAACATCTTCATATGAATAAAGTTAGTGTGAGGTGGGTGCCATAACTTTGAAGTGTGCAGGGAAGTGAAGGAGCATCATGTTCTAAAGAATTTTTAAAGGTGTTTCAGAGAAACGGAAATGATTTTTTGGAGTGAATTGTTATGTTACTATGATCCACTTTCCAAAAGGGAGTTGATGGAGTAGCGTCGTTCTGATGAAGCACCGCCTAGAAAGACAAAGGTGACTCAGTCCAACAAAAAGATTATTGCTTTGATATTCTGGGATTGTCAAGAAATATTACTTATAGGAATAAAAGAAAGCGGTGACCGGAGAGCTATTATGCTAACCTTACAGAGCAATTACGAGAAGCAATCAAGCAGAAATTTAGTGGAAAACTAAGCACCTTTGTTGCAGTTTCTCCATGAAAATATATCTGACCACACCACCGCAGTTGCGAAAGCTGCTCTTTCAAAGTGTGGCTTCACGGAAATTCGCCGCTCTGACCCTATAGTCCTATAGCAGAATCATGCATGGAAATGAAATCTTGGCCAACAAACCCAGCATATGGCATCACATGGGTCCCTAGGCATTGACGGAGGTAACCATTTAGTGGTGGCAGTCATGATCCCGTCACATTTTGAAGTCCAGATTTGCCTTCTGTGGAAATTCCTCCCCAGACTGTCCATAACCCCCCGCCATAACTCACTTTCTCTTCAATAAAGCACTGCCCAACAAGTTCCCCCTGTCTTCGGATCTTCAGTATACATTCCTCCTTCCATCCTTTCCATACAGCATAATCTTGGATTCATCAATGAAGAGTAGTAAATGGTTCCATTGATGTTGAGTACAAAGCTATTTGTTCATGCCAAACTAAAGGCACACCATTAGGTGAGTTTGTGTCAGTTTGGGCAAATTGTTTGGCTTGTGGTTTTATATCACCTTCTTTTAAGTTCCAGCACTAAAAGCCACTCCATGAAAGTCTCGAAACTGTTCTTGGATCTGTACTGAAGTCAGGTGATGATTTCGTAAGCTGGTTTCACAACCAGATAAACCGATCTTGTCTTTCTGTTGTCACTCGGAATGGTGGTCCTGGAGGGCAAAGAAGCCGCCAGACTCCAGGTATTGATGGTATATTCTTTGAACAGCAGAACGGCTTAAATGAAGTTGTGCACTAACATTTTGCTGACTAAGGCCAGTCTGAAAAAGTGCCAAGTATTGGTGGCTACTTCAAGTGCAGTATCTATAATTATAAGGTCAAAATTGGTTCAAATCTCAGGAAAAACAATTTAACGAAACTTTTATTGAAAAACAACACCATTAAATAAAAAAAAACTGCTCTAATTCAAACTTTCTGCTTCCTTATTTTTTCCAAAACAATTTTTTTCACTTTTCTTCTGTAGTTCAAATTTGTGAATTCAAATTTGAAACAATAGCACACCAAAACGATTTTACGATCTAATAGTAAAAAAACATAATTTTTAAAATTACATCCTAAAATTCTGTGAATTTGTTTCACAAAGAAATCACAAGGATGAAGATCCTCAGCTTCGTGACATGAGCACTAAAATATTGTAATTTTAAGATATATTTTTCTCTTAATTTATAATATAAGTATGTATAAATACATATTTGCTGCCGGATTAATTAAATGAGAATATTTATATGCCTACAACACAGTGTCATCCATTTATTTGGAGTGTTACATATGGAAGAAGAATTAAGTAAGAAAAACATTGAAAACTTATAATCATTCATAAAAATTTCCCATTTCCACCACATATTTCATGAAAACAAATAAATAATTAAAATCTTCCACAAATGCACTATTTTTATGATTACATTTGGATTGTATTGTTCATGTGTAGAGGTAATTCAAGATATATACTCAAGATCAAAATGTGTTTGTTTCCGCTAGGCTGATCATCCCTCCTTACGAAATACACAACAATAGCACAAGAGGCTGTGCTCAGACAATTGGTAATAGTTCAGTTAAATGTGATTGTGTATGATTATCAGAGCATGAATGACTTTCTAGTTTTTCTTAACACAACACCTACCATCAACATTTATAGATGTAATTAAACTATTGGGTGCTATTCAGCCTCAAGTTTAGTTGATAAAAGTACTGTATTTACCTTTGAAAAACTTGAGCCGCCCACCAGTTGCAGAGTGAGGAGAACTGTGCACAGGAGCATCCTCATTTACACTCTTACTGCTGTTACCATTTACGCCATGTCTTCTGTCTACTTCTTCTGTCATTTTGGTACATGTTGTCAGAGTTGTGTTTGTTCCTTCCTGTATACGCATTTCATCTCTGACCGCTCATACAGCACTCGAGCGACACCCCAACTCGAACGCTCTCGCCATGTCGCATGGAGAGTCGGACACGGGAGGACTTTGGTTGGATACCAATCGCGAGTTCCGATTGACATTCAATATGATCGTCAAAGTCTTCATCCTACTAAGGCCACCTGCGAGATAAAAGTTCCTTCAAAACTTTCGTATAAACACATTTCCGACACGGAGACTAGTAAACTAAACAATCGTTTTGATCAATCGCGTTTATGGTTGCACTTGTACGTTTGTCACTAGCTAAATAATGGCAAAACAAAAGCGCGACGCCGAATTCCCGATATTATAGGGTCCACGATACAACTCGACATAAAGGTGTTCGTTTTTCGGTAGTTCATTCACACCCAGCATCCATTTTGATTCGTTCAAATATGATCGTTCTTTTTGACTACAAAATAAACTTGAAATCCGAATGCGTTGTTAGAAGCGTTTCATTATTGACCTATGAAAAACGTTCATTAAGTTTTTGTTCAATAAAAGGTACAAATTGTATGGTTTAGTATAGAATGTATGCAAATACAAAATTATTGTTATTATTACCATTCTTATCTCTAAATTAGATAAAAAATAAATAAAAACAGTTATGCTTATTGCAATAATAAAACGCAAAGACATTGTTCAAATTAAAAAAGTACATAAAAAATTCCTATATCGCCGAAGACTATGAATAAAGGCGTATTATAGGCATAATGCAAATAATCAATGAACAATGATCAATGAAAATCACATCGATATTTGTAATACGGATAAAATAATAAAACGGACGAATTTATTTAATATGGTAACTTTTACTCGACCCCCACCTCCACCTTTAGACAGAGAACTCCACTCCTCTTTTACCGTCTCGATACCACGATAGAGTTATAATTATCGATAGCTCCGATATCGATAGTTGACTAAAATTGTTTAAATATTGATAGATAGTAAATAATGGGTTTATCTAAGAATAATACTATTAACGAACGATAGTTTATGATATCAATAGCGACTAAGCTATCGATAGTATCAATACTGTCACTAGACCATCGACTAACCTTCCGGGAACACATACAAACTATGTGTTACCGAAACCGAGCCGCCTTTGTAATCGGTCTCACCAACCCTCTCTTATGCGAGAGAAATAAAATGTCGCTTAGAAATAAGCTGACATTGTACAAAATCTTAGTATTGTACGTCCGATAATGACCTTCGCCAGCGTTATCTCTGTATACGCAGCCCACTCTAACATTAAAATACTTCAAACTGCAAAATAAGATTCGTGTGTAAGGCCGTGGCTGCCTCATGGTATTCTCGCAATATTGACCTCCATAATGACTTGGAACTTCCTTCCATCGTCAAATAGGTGAAAGATTCTGCCTGACGTTACTACACAGAGTCCCTCACCACCCCAATCTCCTAATGCCAGCCTAACCTATGTCCCAGTTATGAATGAACCTCTTCATTACCATGGTTGTCGTCATCCTCGACATGTTCTAGACGACCCCGACAACTCAATTGCTGCTGCCAATGGGGTTCTTATACTACCCGGATATAACATGAAAATCCTTAAAAAAACGGATTTTCAGATGACACTGGATTTGCATTCCCTATCCAAAACTATCAATAGCATGGATACTACATATAGTATAATTACAATAATTGTACATGCAAATAGTGAAAATAATTTTTAAAACTGCTTTATTATCATAATTATTCCGCGCTATTTAGATTATTGATAGATTTATCGATTTGTTTACTATGATTATCGATACACTATCAACAGAATATCGATAGTTGATTACCGATGGCAACACTAGTCCATGCCGCCATATTGAAAAATAACCACATTCACACATTCTTTCCCATTCACTGATTGCTCTAGGGAAATATTGTTTTTTTGCTTATCGCTCAGTGCGTCAACTAATACGACGCATTCTATTTTTTTTTCTAAAATATTTGCAATCGTTTTTATTTCTGAAAGTTGTGCTCTTAATTTGTCAATACATTATATTTACTACGTAATATAATAACATGACGACTTCGGAAGTATCATTTAATCGTAAGATAATATCTGAAGATTTGTCGAATGTAGAGTTCGACACTAGTGAAGATGTGGAAGTTATTCCAACATTCGATTCTATGGCATTGCGGGATGAGTTATTAAGAGGGATATATACATACGGTATTATTTTCAGTGTTTCATCATGTTGGTTTCTATTCCGTTTGAAGGATAACTTTTAGATTCACTTTTACTTTTTCAGGATTCGAAAAACCCTCAGCTATTCAGCAAAGAAGCATTTTGCCAATTGTAAAGGGTCGAGATGTTATAGCTCAAGCACAATCGGGTACTGGAAAAACTGCAACCTTTTCAATCTCCATACTTCAATCGTTGGATACTACTCTACGTGAAACTCAAGTATTGGTGTTGTCACCAACCCGCGAGTTAGCCACACAGATCCAGAAAGTGATCCTAGCCTTAGGAGATTTCATGAATGTTCAATGTCATGCCTGCATTGGTGGCACAAACCTTGGTGAAGACATCAGGAAATTGGATTATGGTCAGCATGTTGTATCTGGCACACCCGGTCGAGTATTTGGTATGTAAACAATGTTATCACTAATAATGTAGGCTCTTGTGAGATTTTATTATTTCTAAATTAGTACAACTACAAAAATGTTACGAACGAATAGGCTTACTTAGGCCTGGGCCGCAGGTGGCACACTTAGTGGCAAGAGGTTAGCCGATCCCTTAGATGACTCATCCTAGTGAACCATTGCACATTGCATGTAATGGATGTAGCCACACTGCTCACTTGGTGACATACTGCGGTAGTAGCCTAGCAGTTAGCAATGCGAAAGGACACATTGGTTATTTGCCTCCATTACTTGGATGCATCATGGAAGAATTAATAATAGCATCGATTTTTATGCTCCCTCTTAAAAATCCACTTAAAAAACTTAAAATTGCCGAATCCACCCCTCGTTTTACATAAGTGTTAAAAAAATTGTGTCAAGAAGTAGCCAATGAAATAAATGCAGGGTAAGTAATATTTTTCATTAATTCTTATTTTAACATAGACTTGAATGAAAGTTGTTATTTAACTCTCTAGAATGGGGTTGCTCACTATTTATAACTATATAGATGTATAATGTAATCTAGTTATTTATATGATAGTATGCAGCTACTTAATTACATATTTAAAAACAGGTACTTTTACAGTATCATTACTACCTGCAATTTCTGTCATGTTGTTGAATTATATTTTCTGGTAATTCTCAATTGTCTTGATATTGTATAGCTCAAATTCCATTGAAATAGTTAATGGAATTTCTCTTGTTTGTAATGTTCTATTTGGAAACCTGTACTGTATTAAAGGCCCCTGTTCACCACTTATAACTTCTTTTGTTGCTTATTTCATGCCATCTTTTCATTTGTCAACACAAAGTTATGTAAAATACAGACTGCTTTTGTAATCAATTTAGCTATATCAATGTTTGTTTTGATTGCTTTCATTAAAACTCTCCACTTTGTTGTTATAATACCTAAAACAACATTCAGCACTTTTACATGCTCTTGAGAGGCGGTAATTGTAAACTCCTTTCACATTATCAAGATTCCTTTGACCAAATGGCCTCATTAAATAATTTAACAATGGATAACTGCATCATCAATCAGTACAAATGGCAGTTTAATATTTTTATTACTCACCAGGCAGTTACCAGGAAAATCTTTTGCTGATGGAATATTAAGACACCCTCTTTCTAAACGGTGGAAATAATGAAGAACTTCTGAAGTTTCCTGAGTCACATTGATGGCCTTCTGTGCCTATGTCCATGGCAATAATTTTGCTGGAGGCATCCACTATAGCTTGTAATATTATTGAATAATATAGTTTATAATAATAACAGACAGATCCACTGTGAGATGGGCAAATTACTCTAATGTGCTTTCCATCAATCGCTCCAATGCAATCAGGGAAGTTCAGTAGGTTGTTGGGCTATTTTGTGCCATTTCTCCGCTGTCGCTAATGGAAGATATTAATTTTTCAAAGAGTTCCATAAAATACAGTGTCTCTTTTACAACATTAGCAATTATAGCGGTACGGTACAGCACAGCCCTCCCAAATGAAAAGATTCCCCCATAGCTAAGTACCTGAAAAAGATAATTGTTTTGTTTTGTTTCAGAGAAAAATGGAAAAATATGAGGGCCCATTTTTTCAAAGAGCTTAGAAAAATCAACATCCAAAGAGGTGATGGAGCTGATTGTAACGATACTCATTGACTCATTGACTTGTAATGATACTCATTACAAGTCAATGGATGTTTTTTGAGCAATTAATATGTTTAAAGAAAACAATATTAACACATCGGAAAGAGATTCCAATACACCAATTCCCAATCAACCATTTTCATCTCATGAGCCATCATTATACGAACAGCCAATTCCATCTACATCCTCAAATAGCAATATACTACTAACTAGAGTATAATTTAACATCTGACGATCATCATACTGCATCCCCGGTGACAAGTTCTCAATCCAGTCACATATCAAGAAATAGGAAAAATAACAGTTTATTTGAACAAAATCATCAACTCTTGGAAAGAGAAAAGAGAAAAATTGCAGTGCTCGAGAAAGAGTAATAGTCAACCAAACAGCTACACATTATTTTTTGAAAGTCATACCATATATGCAGGATATTCCTATGATCCAGAACCTTCGATTCCAATCTCTGATTGATTGATTTTATCTGAACTTCAAATTGTACAAAATAATGATCACAACCACAAAATAACATTTCAAATAGGTTGTCAATCCAACACAATGATTCAATTTCATTATTTCAAAGTTCATCCCATCAACAAGCACAGTCTATTACAATCGCTTCATATTTGCAAGATTATACAAAGTATGAACATTACTAATTCCTTTCACCCGCAATAATAAACTAATAATAAAAGAATGTTTATAATAAATAATAATTTTCTATTACTTACCCTAATGTCAAAAGAAGTTGTTCTTCAGGTGATGGTTTCAAAAATAACACTATAATAATGTGCCAGTCAGTGGGCAGATTGTGAAAGCTTAGACAGAAATTTGCTGGTCAACTTGGTATTATGGATTTGAAAGCCTCATAATTTACTCACCTCACTCATTCTCTCTAGAAGCCGTACAAAGTTTTACCAAAGCTCACAAGGACGTGGTTACAGCAGAGACCCCAACCGATGAGGAAATCCTCAATACAGTGATGAAAAGCAAGGAGGAAGAAGACGATCAATCCAAAGACCCTGAGATTCCTGCACCAGCGAGTTTATAACAAGTGTTTGTTTGATGGAGTGAAATTGATAAACATACTAGGTTGATCAATATATAAAACTTATATCTAAATTGTATTTATTTTTCAACCTAATCTAATACACCTTGAATAACGTTTTGAAAGTTGCTCAATTCCCTTGGAAAAAAGGCTTGATCCTGGGTATCGAAAAAATACTTCACAGCGCACATGACCTCATCACCTCCGTGAAATTTTATACCACGCAAGTGTTTTTTCAAATTGGTATAAAGGTGAAAATCACTAGGAGCTAGGTCTGGAGAATATGGCGGATGCTGTATCAACCGAAACCCTGCCGTTCGGATGGCAGCGCCTGCTACATCAGACCGATGCACCTGCATTGTCATGATGAAAAAGCACTCCGGCACGCAATTTTCCACTTCGTTTATTTTATATTTCCTAGCGTAGTTTTTTGATCAATGTTGCGTAATACTCTACAGTTATTATCTGTCCTTTAGTTAAATAATCGATCATAACGATCAGATTGAAGCAGAGAATCTCTTGGCTGGTGGGGAGGATGATCTTTTCCACACCTTACTTTGGATCTTCGTCTCCAGGTCAAAATGGTGAACCCACGTTTCATCAACGGTCACGAAACGTAGTCGAAAAGATTCTCTGTCTCTGTCAATAATTGCCAAATTTTACTTTGAAATGTCTACTCTTGCTTTCTTTTGTGCGTCTGTTAACATTCGAGGAACTCCATGTGCGGGCCCTTTTTGAATTTTAAGGTATGAGTTAAAATGAACTGAATTGTCCCGAACGAAAGATTCATGACCACCTTTTTGAATTTTAAGGTGAGTTAAAATTAACTGAATTGTCCCGAACGACAGCTTCATAATCTTAGCTAAATGACGAATAGTCACACGTCGATCTGTCTTAACAATTTCTTCATTTTTTTAACGTTGTCTTCAGTAGCAGCGGTTGTTGGGCGCTCAGAGCGAGTCTTGTCGTTACAGACTGTTCTGCCGCGTTTAAATTCCGCGCACCAGTATGCTACTGTACAATAAGACAGAGCATTGTCTCCCAAAGTAGACTGCAATTCTTCAAAAACATTTCGTAGAACAATTTTTCAGGCAGAAATATTTAATAACCGCACCAATTAATGACTTCATGTCGAAAGTGAGAATCCAATACGTAATTTAATTCCGTCCAAGCATGACAAACGTCCAATACTAAATTTGTCAAATGTGAGTCATATACTCAGCAAAAAAAAAAGATGTGTCGGATGACAATATTCCCATGGTTTTCACCCTTGTATGGGAATATTAGTCGTGTAAGAAAGAGACAATATTGTATTTCTCACTACTTAGTATTAGGATTTTAAAGTAGTGGATGTCACAGTAATGGCTGCATGGATAGACTTACAGACTCCTCAGTGGTCTTCAATGTACTCTACAATCATACATATATAAATTTTAGGTAAATTATGGGAATTTGCCCATACAAATGGAGCAGCAACATTCATTGTGCAGTTTTGAATGCAATATTGTTGTTACTAACCAGAAATTCAAGCCCAGAAAGAAAGAAAACAAACCGCAGTCAGTTCACAACAAATATTATTGCCATATATAGAGGTTATGCCTATATTTTACATTTTTCACTATAAGTTCCTAGTCCTTGGTCCAAAAAAAATATAAGACTCATAGATGTTATACATGTCTAATCCTTCGAAAAATTAACAAATAATGAATCATTAAAAAATTTAACCCCAATCGCATTTTTTGAAAATGTTTTAGATATGATTAGAAGGAGAGTGCTGCGAACAAGGTCGATCAAAATGCTGGTACTTGACGAAGCTGACGAGATGCTGAACAAAGGTTTCAAGGAGCAGATATATGATGTGTACCGCTACTTGCCCCCGGCCACACAAGTAGTGCTTATCTCTGCTACACTGCCTCACGAGATACTTGAAATGACTTCCAAATTCATGACAGATCCTATCAGGATTTTAGTGAAACGGTAAGTTTAATTAGCGTTTTGAATAGATAATAGGATAAATACTGTTTTGTAGATAGATCAATTGTTTAACACCATCCACAAACAAATTATTCAGGAAAATGTTCCTAAATAAATGATAATGTTCTTATTTTTAATATTATTTTTTTATTTGTTTTTTTACAGCGATGAGTTGACATTGGAGGGCATCAAACAATTCTTCGTAGCTGTCGAGCGCGAGGAATGGAAGTTTGACACGTTGTGTGATCTCTATGACACCCTCACCATCACACAGGCAGTTATCTTCTGCAATACCAAGAGAAAGGTTGATTGGTTGACACAGAAAATGCAAGAGGCCAACTTTACAGTGAGCTCAATGCATGGAGATATGCCACAAAAGGAACGAGACAACATTATGAAAGAGTTTCGCTCTGGTCAAAGGTATATTTCTTTTCATTTATAATTAACTAGCGACCCGCCTTCTTTTCGCTTTATAAGTTTATTTTTTTAACGATTTTTTTTCCTATATTTCAAAATAAATTATAGCCTATATTAGACACGGATAATGTTAGCTAGCTTCCTATTTGTGAAAGAATTTTTGAAATCGGTTCAGAAGTTCCAGAGATTACCCCCAACAAAATCCTGCAGACGTTGTCCTGTCATAGATGTTGATGTGCTGCAGCGCCATCTAGTGGCGAGTTATAACAAAGTTGATAGTTCGAAAATATTCTCTGTGCTTAAATATCTATATATACTATATTGGCGTCGCCAACGGAGGACAGCGGAGGGCAGTTACCCCCTCTAGATTCGAAAAAAATGTATTTGTACCTACAATTCATTTCTCCCATCCTCGCTCTCATCCCCCCCCCCCCCCCCGGCCAGTTGGCTGGCGACGTAATTGGTTGAATGGTATAGAAGTTGTTTGCTGCAGCACCATCTAGTGGCGAGTAACAACAAAGTGGATAGCATAAAAACCTTTTCCATGAAAAGATACATATGTACCAACTTTCATGGTGATCGGTCAAACTGTGTTTGTAAAAATTAATACCCAATAGTTGTCAACACCTGGACATATATATTAATCTCCAATATACCAACATCCTCTTTTATATATATAGGTTTAGAAAATTAATATGTCAGGCACATTTATATGTAAAATAATTCATAATAATATACATACTTGTAATCTAATACAGTTATTACAACTCACGAGCGCCCATTTGCTTCAAAGGAGACTTATTCATAATATGTAATAAAGCTTACAAAATGTTAGGCTATTATCACGCGCTTAGCGCTTGTCGAATCATCTCTAATATGAAATGTCTCCACTTTTGCAACAATCATTATAATAGCCCAGATCTGACGCACGCCACCTATAAGATTTTCACTACCTAATATACAAATCGCCAGAAATTCATCTAGAGAATTATATGCAATCGCCATATTGCTATTAATTCTGGCCAAAGAGCCCCCTTGCGCAGAATGTGTAATATAATAAAACCCATCACTCGATTGACATTTTCTGCTACTCCGCTACAGTCTTTATAAGACATTTGTGTGAAACCTTCTAGGACAAAATCTTATTTAATAACATGATTAATCAATAAAGTAACAACACACATACACACAGAATCTCTTGTGGTGATGACATTATCTGATGCCGAGTGCCTAAAAAACGTTCATAGGACTTACAGAGGCATTTATTAGTTATTTTTTTATCTGTAACCTTATTTGTCGTTGCAGTTCGAAAATATTTATAACATGTAAATAATCTATAGCTATGAAAGTGTTCTTCCCTGTAGCTAATTACAATTCACTTTAGTATTTTCTATAATAATTGTAATTTTGAGAATAGTGAGAATGTGTATGTAATGTTGCCCCCATAGTTGTTCTACTGTTCACATGCGTCTTTGTGCGAAACTTTCCATGAATCAGGTTGTGTTCATAGTATTGTAATCTAGAATTTTGGTATGTATATATAGTATTGTAATCTAAGCAAGGTTGATGCATGCTCGTGAGTTGCAAGAACTATATCATGTAGATATTTTTTGTCATTGCTACAATTATAAGATTTAGAAGTTAATAATAAATTTCTCTTTTCATGTAACAGCCGTGTATTAATCACAACCGACGTTTGGGCAAGAGGTATTGATGTGCAGCAAGTGTCATTAGTCATTAATTACGATCTGCCGAACAACCGTGAACTGTATATCCACAGGATCGGTAGATCGGGACGTTTCGGACGCAAAGGTGTCGCCATCAACTTCGTCAAGTCTGATGACATCAGGATTCTCAGAGACATTGAACAGTATTACTCAACACAGATAGACGAGATGCCAATGAATGTTGCAGATTTGATCTAATTCACAATAATAAAAAATAATACCCAGTAGTTGTCAACACCTGGACATATTTTATTGCACGGTGGAAGAAACTGTCATCTTCACACGATTTCTTATTGCAGTGACACTATATAGTAGTGGAAATGCTGTTCTCTAGGAATACCTAAATGTAATATGTACTTTCGTAAATATAAAATCTAATGGAAATCCTTGTTTTAATTATCTCTTAAAAATTTTGTATGTTTCAAATATGAAACTAATTTTATGACAATAGTGCAGTGAACACTATTCACATCTTGAAACACCATACTTACCATTAATATTACACATGCAAAATGACCACATTAATTAAAAAAGTAGGTAAATTATTTCATTAGTGCATGCATTACAAAAATGAAAACGTGGTCTTGCAATGACCTTGCAACATTATAATCTTGAATAAAAATAGTGTATTGCTTTATTGTTTCTGAAGAAATACAGTTTCAAAGGTGACCCATTCTGAGAAACTGCATGTTACACATAATATTCAAATGTGACTTGCTTAGTCACTTAGCAACAGGATAGATTAGGTTCTTCTTTTTATAATTTTTTTGTCATTATACACTAATTTAGCGACAACATGGATGATTCCTGTTGGTCACCAGTGGTGGGCACCATGTAAATGTATCATGCCTTGTTTTCTCTAAAGTTTGTAGTTTTTGGACATAACTGATGTAAGTAATGGCGATTTGTCAAAATTAACTTTGTCTATACTGTAAGTTGTTATTTTTCTAATTAAAAATATAAAAGAATTAGATTTTTTTTTATTGATTGCAAGTGAAACAAAAACAATGCAAAACAGCAATAACTAAAGTGAATATATTACTATAAATTATACTTAAAAATGATCAAAATTTACAATAATTTATTTATCTTACTTTATTCCAAAAGAGTTATTAGTTAACAGCTAAGCCCTTGGAATGTTACCATACAATACAAAAGGTTAAATATTGTCCTACATTATCAAATAAAATATTAATCTATATCTACAAAAAGTAATCAATGATTGATTATACTTTACATAAATCTCCTGAACTTGAGAGTTCTTACAAATTCATCAAGTTGTGTGTCCACTTTTAAGGCACAAGTTTAAAAAATTGCTTTGCAACTGAAATTTAATTTTAGTTATTAAAAAGTGTTTATTAAAATTTGTTTCTACTCGTATTAAGTAGTAAAAATTGGATTTCAATGCATCGTGAACACCATTGATAATAATAGTTATAAAAAACTTAATTTAATCTTAGGTTTGACCCTAATTTATAACTCAAATATTACAATTCTGTCTCAGTTATTGGATAATGTGCATTCCAGCGCCTGTAAATGAATATGCCTATTGCCCCCACAAGCAGTGCCACCAGTATTTCAGTTAATTGGTCTAAGAAGTTTGTACCAGACTCTGTTGACTCCAAAACTTGTGTTTCCACTTCTTGAACAGACTCTTCGGGGGGCTTAGAAGCTTGCTCTTCCTCTCCTTTAAATGCAATTTGGTTCAGTACTGATTTCTCCTCTTCTGTAATAGGTTTTGCTGCAGTAGATGATAGCAATGTAGATATTTCACCACATTGAGGGCATACCCATTTTGTAGATTTCTTAGCAAGAATTTTGCGTTCTGCTGGAGAATAATCTACTGATCCTATTGTTCCTTCGGAGGGTGTTGGCATGAATGCTATCAGTGCTAGTAATGCAGTTCTAATAGACCATGATGGCTGCCACGTTTCTGGATGATGTCCTGATATGGATAAACAAATCTTTTTGTTCACTTCAAACCTCCCGTTTGGAGTCAAAAGTATAATATGGGGAGGATGCATAGGATATTCTTTAGGTAGCAATATTCTGCCATGATAAATACCACCTTCGAAATCTGTACCCTTTGGCCCTTGAACAGTAAAGTGCCACTCGAACAGATTATCTTCCAGAGGTCTTGCACAATATTCTTCCGTGGCTTCGGCCAGCTCCATAGCCTCTCTCATAAGTCGCTTTACACCCGGACATTTTATGTTGTATTTCTCACTCATTTCTGCCATGTTAACAATTTTCACCAATATTCCTTAAATAAACGTATTACAAGTGACGAAAGAATAACTGATGATAATCACGAGCTAATTTGATTGATAACAAAATTCTATTGGTTCTTGTGTTATGACGACGATTGACGACAATTTTAGGTAGGTAAGACAAGAACGACAATAAGAGAAAGGAAGTTTTTCTTTCTTTCTCATACATATGGCAATGGCGCAATCAACACATACCGTCAGTGTCAAGTATTTTTCAGACAATTTCAAAATCTAAAACGTATCCTGTCAATGTCCAGTTCCGTCGAAGAAACGATTACAGTTATGTTCTCTTTTATTTCTGTAGCTCAGACTTATAGCAATGGGTAACTCCGGAGTTAATGAATTAAAAGAGTTAAAATCGCGAGCGGAGTAGAAACCTTAATTGTTCCACCGAACTGTTACTAACTCCGAGGAGTTATTTATTCCTTTAACTTTTCAAAGGCGAAATGTGTTTATTGTTCGCAATTACTGAATATGACACGGGGCTTGAGTCAACCCCTTCTTCGCTTCTTCCTGGGTTGCAATCGATCACTCATTGTCTCGGTACTATAATAGTTCGATTGATATTTAATTACTTACGCCAATTTAATTAATCTTATCATAAGTCTTTAATGTAACTTAGTACTACATAGATATAAATTGT
The DNA here is from genome assembly GCA_943735995.1 of Sesia bembeciformis. NCBI lineage: Eukaryota > Metazoa > Arthropoda > Insecta > Lepidoptera > Sesiidae > Sesia > Sesia bembeciformis. The sequence goes on from OX031042.1 coordinate 3,909,695, forward strand.
TATGGATTAAATTGATAGTTCCAAGCCTGTTATGTACGGAGGGAAATCAATTCAACTATAATATTAAAAATTGCTAGTAAACACTAAAAATGGTGACGACCTTTTTTTTGTAGGTGAATCAAAAGAGTTAAGGAGTTACTAAGAGGAGTAGGATCCGCAAGCGGAGTAGGATTACGTGAGTTAAACTACTCCGAGAAGTCTTCATTACCCACCGCTATGAGACTATTTGCACTGTCTACGTTTTAGGTAAGTCTATGGATTAAATATATTCAAGGCATAGACATTTCTAATATCTATGATTTCATACTAATTAGATTGCCATACAATGAATATCTAACGTTTTCGAACGCAGCCTAAATATCAAAATCCCTAAAAAACTAAATTATAATTCGATTCCACATTTGACATTAGCTACTGTCATTTTGTAAAATAATGATACCACATATAATAGTGTAGTGATGAACACAAAAATCGATAAACAATCGCGATTTATGTTTATGTAATCATAATATTGGTGTGCCAATTAAAGACTAAATTATTGATTTTTATTTAAATAAATACATAATTATTCATAACAATTATTTATTAATTAGTAACCGCTGCTTTATTTTATAAAAAGTTAATATTTTTGTTTTTTTTTATATTAAAAACAAAACTTATAATAAAAGAGCCTAGATAGTTTTCTGTATTGGCAACCCGTGCGCGCTCGTGCAGCTATCGCCATTTTGTTTATCTTGTCATTCGGCTTCATTCTCCTAGTCTGACTGCACGAATATCTCGTTTCATTGCGAATCGATATTTTGTTATTTTGTTGGGTTTTTGTTAAAGTTTTGTTACGTTGTGTTTGTTGTTACGTTTATAGTTTTTTGTGAACTTTGAGTGAATCTATTTGTTTTGGTTTTCCATCAAAATGGATCCTCCGCCAAGTACATCACAAAAAGACGTGGATGTTTTCTTGTCTCCAAGAAAAAAACGTCCACGAAAAGCTTTCACTGTTACTGAAAAAGTAATGATCCGCAACGCATATAAGTACGTGAAAAATGAAACTTCTGCGCAATTGGAGGCCTTTGAAGTTGTGGAAGAAAATGAATGTATGAACAAAGTTGCTCACATATTGGGAATAACCTCACGCTCTGTTTGTAACGTTTTGAAGGAAGTAAATAAAGGTGCGCCGCCAACTCCCCCTAAAAAAACTGGACCAAAGCGAAGTTTCAAAGATAAAATTGATGAATTTACATTCTCCGCAATACGACGAATAGTTCATCAGTTCTTTTACCGAAATGAACCTCCAACCATTGCAAAGGTTAGTCAATCAGTCAGACAGTATTATTTTATACCTACATCTTTTATATATAAGTAATGATTCCAAACTATTATAAAATTTACTATTTCAGATTTTACAAGTGATGAACGATGATCCAGAAATGCCCAAGGTTTCCAAAGACACCCTCAGAAAAATTTTGAAGCATCTTAATTTTAAATTTGTTGCACGGTCACGCAAGAGCACACTTATTGATCGAAATGATATAATAAGATGGCGCCAGCGTTACTTGCGATCTATATGTCAGTTTCGACGAGAAGGGAGACATATATATTATCAAGATGAAACTTGGGTTAACGCAGGTAAGGCTAACATTTTGAATTAATATACATTTACATTAAATTTAATAGTAATATTGAATGTTCATGTACTATATGTGATTTAAGGTCATACTGTAAAAAAAACTTGGGTGGACAAGCAAGTCGCATCATCTCGGCAAGCGTTTTTGGAGGGACTGACCACTGGATTAAAAAACCCATCTGGAAAAGGCAAACGTCTCATAATTAGCCATATAGGTAGTGAAGAAGGCTTCCTGGAAGAGGGGCTCATGATTTTTGAAGCAAAGAAAAATTGTGAAGATTACCATGATGAGATGAATGCAGTTTGTTTTGAGGAGTGGTTCGCTGGAGTCTTACCAAAATTAAGACCAAACTCAATTGTGGTGATGGATAATGCACCTTACCACTCCCGAAAATTGGAAACGGCACCAAAAATGAGCTGGAAAAAAGCTGCCATTCAAGACTGGCTTTTAAATAAAAATATTCATTACGAACCAGATATGGTTAAAGCTACGCTTTTAGAACTGATTCCACATAACGAGTCTTTTAATAAGTACGCTGTAGACGAAATGGCAGCACAACATGGGATCACGGTTTTAAGACTGCCCCCTTACCATTGCGAGCTGAACCCTATCGAATTGATATGGGCTCAGGTAAAGGGGCATGTAGCTCAAAATAATAAAACCTTCAAATTGACAGACGTGAGAAATTTATTTGAGGAAGGCATTCAAAAAATTACGGCCACCGAATGGTCTAAATGCGTATCCCATGTTGTCAAAGAAGAGGAAAAAATGAGTAGGCTAGATATGTTAATTGACAATATCACAGACACATTTATAATAAATGTTACAGAAAGTGACAGCGATAGCGATAGCGATGACGGCGACGATTTATAAAATAAAATATTACCATAATACATCTATTTGTTTTATTTCTCATGTTCCTTCATGATCACATTTATTTATTTATTTCACACACAATTATTAAAGAAAACTCTCAGATCCGTAATAAAATTAATCGTCATAACTAAATTATCCGTTCACAAATATTTAATTTCCTGATATACTTAGTTTACGAGAATAAAATTATAAACGAGAAGAATCGATCCCGAAATATTCCATTTCCGTATCGAATAATTTCGCAACGTTACTATTTAGTACTTGTCATAACGTTGCAACACTGAAATTGTCAAATCTGGAATCGAATTAAAATTCCGACTATATATTATTATTTTCTAGAACGAAAGTTTCAAAGCTTCATAGCATGTGTCATAGCCTCATAGGGATCTATGTGGACTATGGAGTATGGTTCCATCGGCTATATCTTTTTTTTTACATTACCTGTTTTTTTAGTAAAGGTTCTACTTGATTATTTCTGTTGCTACTTTTCTCAGTCTGATTCTTAGATGATTTTAAATAAAATCCATAAAATATAATGAAATCATATTTACATAAAATAGATATTGTAAATCAAAATTTTTAAGGAGTCATATAGTACGTTCATTTGGCCTATACTGAATGTTCTTTTAATCCATAAATATTTTTTTCTTTATGGATGGCAATGATGCAATTAGCACATTCTGCTAGGGTTAAGTTTTCTTATAGTTTATTATACAATTTCAAAACCTAGTCTTATCTATAACGTATCCTGTCAATGTCCAGTCCCGTCGAAGTAAGTCAAGAGGTGCTGAGCAAAGCGATAGTATGTTTACTGAGGACAGAAGAGACCATGCCACTCACCAATAGCTATGCCAGTGTCCATATAAATAATAAAAAAATATCTCTATGCCTTCTCTTGACACAGTGTCAAAATAACCTAGGTTTTTCATCTATTTTTATAAATTTACTAACATTTGTGTACATTTTGTAACATTAATCCGGTTTCTTAAAGTGTGTGCTCATCAGTTTCAATAAAAATATGGATGGTCCGCCTGGGACTGGCCCCTCTAACAACGATGGTTCGATAGGCCCACCGCGAATGCCAAACTTTCCTCCGATGCCGCCACCGCCCGGGGCTATGGGTCCACCGCCAGGCGGCATGCATCCTCCACCAATTGGCCCACCTGGTACCATGTCACCAGTTAGTGCAGCTAGCGGACCACCAAACATACCCCCAGAATGGATGGGTCCCCCGGGAATGGGCCCACCACCACCTGGCATGGGCCCCCCCGGTATGGGGCCTCCTGGCATGGGCATGGGACCCCCAATGGGCCCGCCGGGCTTGGGACCTCCACCTAGAATGCCACCTGTTATGATGCGTGGCGGTCCTAACATGAAGGGTAACTTTAATCAAAATATGGACATGGGTCCTCCAAATATGGGCCCACCGCCTCCAAATATGGGACCACCGCCGCCGAATATGGGGCCACCACCTCCAAATATGGGACCGCCGCCGAATATGGGGCCACCACCTGGTTGGGATCCCTCACAGGGACCTCCGGGGTGGGGTAGGCCAAGTCATGGAGATGGCCCTCCTGGATGGGAGGATCATGGTGATGACGGAGATGAGGAGGAGGGTAACAATGAAGATCAAGCACCTAAAGCTCCACCTACAGCTTTGCCTTCTCTGCTGACAATGAAGATTGACACCCCTGAGGAGTTCAGGAACAAGCCTGCTCCAGTAGGGGGTGTAGTGTTGCCTAAAGCTTTGGAGGAAGCCTTGGCATATAAAGATCAGCGACAAGCTGCTCTTGGTGGAGAGGAGGATAAAAATAAAGGTAATAATTTTATCTATTTCCTTTTAAACTTCTCAGAATAAGTAGAACAATAAATCAGGTTGTTTCCTGTTGTTTATTCACTTGGTTTGGGTTCTTTGGTTGTCAAATAATCAAGTCCAGAGTTGGCAGTAATGGGTTTTATTGACTTACAATCAAAAGGTACCTTTTGTACAATTCCATAACACTTGTTTTGTTTAACAAAACTGTCGGCAAACAATCGACGGATTGTTGCGCAATACGCAATAATATTACAGATACAATTTGGAGCACATTTGCTCTGATCGCCATTCAGTTTTTTTTTTGTTTTTGTCACGTGAAGTTATCATAAAGACTTATCGCCTGCCAGCTTAATTACACAAAAAAAGGTTTAACTACATTAAATTACCAACTTTGACAATTGATCAATTCTCAACATTTCCTAATCACTTTAGCAACTTTAAATAATACTACAACTACAAATATATATATATGCAATGAATGACAATCTACTCTGAAAGATTACAATTTTTGTATTAAGGAAAAGAAAATGATTACAAGTACATAGGTATATCCACATAGGCTTCCTTATACATTTTTTTTTTATTTCACTAATACAGGTATAAAATATATTGGCTATTTGTGAAACAATGGTTTAATGGACCTAAAGTCGGATTTTTTTATTGGAGTCAGGTTTATGACATAGAACTCAAATAGAGTGATTTTTTTATCGAGATGACACTTTATTGACAGTTCTACATGTCATATCCCTGACTCAAATAAAAAGTCCAACCAAATATTCTTTGCAAGCCTTGGTTCTTTCGCAGTCCTAATGCATTCAAATCAGCCACCTCTACTATCTTTGTGAGTGACTACTAAAAGTGAGAGATCTCTCTTTGTGAGTGTGGAATAGATGAAGGGAACTTCTTAACTCTTCTACTCTTCAAATCCTCTTCTTAACTACACTAACTTAACTTCCTAAACTACATTAATCCCTTTATGATGTCCTTTCCCCAACATCCTGCATCCTACTAATCTCAAATGTTAAATTATAAACCCTTATAAATTTATATCCTATCCCTCATAAATTATAAATTATAAACATAGGTATATTTAGACATGGTTCACTATATTCATAATCATATATATTTACTATTATAAAGTACTAACATTAATGTTGTATTCTCCTTTGTTTTAGACCATTCCCACAACTCTGATACAAAATTATCTATACACTGAAATATACCCACCATGTACTGTCACCCACATGGTCATGGCGGAATTATTGTGGCTGTCACAATAGAAGCCAGTTAGGTGAAAGTTGAAGTTGACTCGAATGAAAAATCCAACTATATATATATTACATATCCATTAGGTCCATTAAACTACTGTTGGTTTGACCCAGATTCTTCTATCTTTTAAAGTAAAAAAATAAGATACATTTATACATACTCATAGTAATTTGTTTACGGTATTCTGTTAAACACTATTGTTGCACTAATTGGCATTAATAAATACACAAAATTGATAAATACATCTCATGCATGAAGGATGTATAACCTTAAAATGCTATGTTGGCCAAGCCAGTTGGTGAGTCAGGCCGATGTCCACCAGTGGATAATAATAGGGCTGGTGCTATCGCCATAGGTATTATAATGGATATAAAATAAACAGCTAAAGTAATTAAAACTTTACAGTAGTTGATATTGTATACCTAATGAAGTATTTTACTTGGTACCTATTAGTTTTTGTTCAATGCATGGAAGATGAGACTTTTTATTGTTTTCTGAAAGGATATTGTATTTCTAAGATCTTTTTTAAATGTTTATGATTGAATGTGAATACACCTGATATGCAGAATACAGAATCTTCTTTTTAGAAGTTGTGTAATAAAGAAGATAAAAAAGAAGATTATTTTCCATTTCAGCACTCGAGCATCCACCAGAAGCTCCTCCAGCCCCCGTGATCAGTACCGAGTATGATGCAGAGGAGGATGAAGGTGATTCGGATGAAGATAACATTCCTGATGCACCACAGCCACCCATTATTTCTAAACAAGAGGTAGGTTCACACTAAAATTAATGATTATACTTACATTAAGCTCTATAAACAATGAATTTTTTTATATAGAAACATATAAGACTGTTTAATACATTTTATATAGTTCATAATAACAAAATTTGGCTCACCTGCAGATGTACTACTTACTTTTAGAGATTCGGGAAAGTGAAAAATATGGAGGGATAGGATGGAAATGGGTTCTGGCATATTTCACTCACTGCTGAAACATATACTAGGTATTATATCTTGAGGGAAAGGATGAAGTAGGAAATGTAGTACATTTTATGGTAGCCTTCTGTAAGCGAGGGGACTTGGCCAGTTACAGTGTGCACCTCTCCTGCAAATCAAATTATAATTATAAATGAAACAAATTATACTTATAAATTAAGCAGATTATTATTATAAATTAAACAAAATAATTATAGATTAAATTATCTAGCCCTTTCAATATAGTTATTTCAGTTTGTTGTTTTAAAAATCAGTATTTGCTATGTCGTATTGTGAAAACTTCCAACCACTTGATATTCTGCATTTTTGTGTGTTTAAATTTCAACAGGGTCAAGCAAACAAAGCAAATAAGAATAAACGCAAAAAGAAGAAAAAAAAGGTTGCAAAACAGAAAAGGAAAGAAGCAATGAATGGACATAAGCATACTGGCAAAGATGATGGCAACAATAAGACATCTAGTAACAAAGAGAATGAAAAAGAAATTGAAATAGAGTAAGTACATCTTACTCTATTAATGTAGGTGTAAACATGTATGTTCTGAACACAGTTTTGTATCTCTGATGCAAATAAAAAGTCACAATGCCATATCACAATTGAATAGGTAATTTTTAGTGTATTTTTTATTAATATTGGTCTCGCTGATTTTAAAATAAATTAAGTTAAAGCTGAGTTAAATTCTCCTGATGTAAACTGCATTTAAGATGTGGGAATTGCTAACAAAAACTAATATTCAATGTACAGATGTTCCCAAATAGTTTTGTAATATACAAGACTTAAAAAATAATTAAAATAAAATGCTGAAGTAATTGGGTATTTATTGGACACCCTTGTTATATTATTTAAATTGGCCTTATCGCGTATGCAATAAGGCCGCCAATTGTATATAGCCATAAGTATATAATGTTTCTCGTATATGCTATAAAGACTATCATTATTATTATTGAATTGGTGGTCTGCAATAATTAATATTACGTTATATTTGAAATTTACAAAATAAGAAAATGCGTATATATAGTTTTATTCATAGAAACAAGGTTATTCTCTAATAAAGAATATATGTATTACTATATTTATACTATTATACTATATATACTATATTTCAACAAATATAAGTTTATTATTATACTTTAAAAACTACATGTGTCATGCATGACATGTTGGTGTTCTATATGAGTAATCAATTTGTATAGATCACCAACTTGTTTAAGTTGCGACTCTTAAATGAGATTACTCTTAAAGTAAATAAATTGTTTTGTGACATGGCTAAACGCTGTTTCAGGCCATTTATTGATTTGATTAAATAGAAATAAAATTATCATTATGATGATATTTAAGATACTTCTGAAGAAAATAAAATTCTCTGTTAGCTACATAAAATGACATTATTAAGTCTCTTAACACTTACCTAGGTACATCCAGGAGAACATTCAATTCCATGAGTTGGAGCCAATGTATCGTCAATTCCACCGCATCCTAGAGTCATTCAAGATTAGTGAGAAGAAAGACGAAGATGTTAAACAGGAGCCCGGCAAGGATACACCGAAACTACCCACAAAACCCCAGGAGAAAGTACAGGATCAGTTTGCTGCTGATGAGGAGGCTGTTGAGGTGAGATCATTATAACACAAATGTATTGTTATCTAAAAACATTTCCAATTTTAACTGCTGTTACTATAGTAGTTGATATGTTGTCACATACAAGATAGTCATTTGTGAGACGACGAGTGACTTCCTGATAGTTCTTTTCTTTAAAGGTTATGAATCAAATGTATTTATCAATCAAATTTATCAAATCAAATCAAATCAAAATCAAATCAAATGTAGCTGTCCCTTTTTATACATTGTTGATTCCAAATGTATACGATATTACAAGGGCGTAGTCTGAATTTTATCCAGGGTGGGGCAAAGTAAATAGAGATAGTGGAATGCAGAAAGTCTGTTACAGCGCCGGCTCTAGCCCATGTAGCGCCCGGGTGCAATCAATACCCTGGCGCCTTCTAGTAGGCTCTTTGGAGGCGTCGCGAGCTTCGCCCGGCGCCCTGCGCCGTGTGCGCCGCCTGTACTATAGGTAAAGCCGGCACTGGTCTGTTACCTATTCTTCCCTATGCCATGGGGCTACCTGCCTCACCATGGCTACGCTCATGCGATATCACCTGCTATTGCATTCACACGCTTTTATGGTAAATATGGTATGGTAGTTTATGGTATTTTGTAACTCAAATTCACACGAGATCACCTTACTGTTATATATTGTAATCAACAAGCAAGGATTTTATTTACACTGCATTTATTGTCGTATAAGTAAGGGCTTCCATACATTATTTACATTTAGAAAAAGTGACTTCATACATCCAATGTAGGATATCACAAATTAAAATCCCAGGTGTATGCAAATCAACTGCAAACAATTGATGCCTTAAAGGCCAACATCATTTACGTAATGAAATCGAGCCCGATTTATGGGATAGAATCATCGAAAATTGGACCTCCAGAATGCGCGTCGCTCGAGGTAGCTGCAGCGACCATTTGCCCGATATCATATCCCATAATACTATCGATACATCTTCCAAATAATAATAAAAATATAGCGGTATCGATTATAACTAGTTTTATTTATATTTAAAACTAAAGGGCACTTATTGAAAGACCCTGTATCATAATGAAGTGTCACAAGAAAAGAACTGTAGAATGACTACCACTGAGTATATTTTCTCAATATTTTTTTAAACAAAGAAGAAAATGCGAAAAGCATAGTTTAAAAAAATACATTTGGTTTTAATTTGTGGAGGAAAAAATCTCTCTGGATAAAATCTTTTGCTTCCGAACGGGATTTCTTCGGATTCTCTTCTTCGCAGCTTTAATCGTCTGTTTAGTACGAATAGTGCGTGGACGGCCAGATCTTAATCTGTCACAAACAGAGGACATTTCAATTTATCTAATTTTCAATAGCCCGGTACACAATCATTCGGCTAATCCTTGGCGTCTATATTTCGAGCAAAGTCTTGTTTCGGAGTCATCTGGCGAGCAAGACAAAACTTGCTGGCAAAAAGCTCGGTGTACTGAATAGAGCACAGCAGTACTTCACTCCAGTGCAACGCTTGTCGCTTTATGAAGTGAGCTCAAGTTAGACCCCATATGGAGTACTGCTCACACTTCTGGGCCGGTGCATCGAAGTACCAGCTGGACCCTCTTGAAACCGTCCAACAACGCGTTAAAGGAATGGGGGCTCAATGCTTTATGGCTCAACATATTATAATTGAAAGAAATAAAAATACTTTTTTTGCAGAAAAATGCCGAAGACGAAAAGGAGCGTATGTCAAAACGTAAACTCAAGAAACTGTCTCGACTATCTGTCGCTGAGCTCAAGCAACTTGTGGCGAGGCCGGATGTGGTTGAAATGTATGACGTGACTGCACGAGATCCTAAATTGCTTGTGCAACTGAAGGCTCACAGGAACACGGTGCAGGTGCCGCGACACTGGTGCTACAAGAGAAAGGTGCGTTCTTGTTTTTATGTAAAGAAAGTTATAATGTAATATTAAGTTTTATGTGATACTAGCTGGTGCCTGCCGCTGCGCTCGCATGGTATTTGGACTCTGTATTTTAGCCCCCTGACAAAATTTTGGAAAGCCGTAAAACACGTGTTTAATGTTTACCCAAATTGCGTAAATCTTTTTTTACAGACTCCCTTAAAATATGTTTCGAATTTTTATTATAATTACCCTACTATGAGTATGCTCCATTGTAAAATTAGGGACCTACAAATGGACATTCCCCTTTGCTAACATCGATTTGCTGCCCATTCAGTATTTTTTGTTGCTATCTCTGTTTATAGTATTTGCAAGGCAAACGTGGTATAGAGAAGCCGCCATTCGACCTGCCGGACTTCATTAAGAAGACTGGAATCATGGAGATGCGCGCTTCCTTGCAAGACAAGGAGGAAACCAAGACGCTCAAGGCGAAGATGCGTGAGCGCACGCGGCCCAAGCTCGGCAAGATCGATATCGATTATCAGAAACTGCACGATGCGTTCTTCAAGTAAGTGACATTAGTCCCCCACTGACATTAGAAAAGCATCCAATAAAAACACTTTATAACAATGCTTTGCGATCACTTTTTAAAGCATCAGATTTAATTGATCATAGTGTCTGTTCTTTGTATTCGATCTGCCCTCGTAATTAAATGTTTCTGTTCAGTTATGGATTATATATTATACTAGCTGTATCCGGCAGACGTTGTCATGCCTGTGTATATTTATTTACCTCTGTAAATAAAATCAGAAATTATTCTCTTTTGCCGTCGATATGATTTTTGCGATCGATTGAACGGTATAGAAGTTGATGTGCTGCAGCGCCATCTAGTGGCGAGTTACAACGAAGTGGATAGCATAAAAACCTCCATGAAAAAACACGTATATGTGCCAATTTGCATGGTGATCGGTCAAACGGTGTCGAAGTCTATTAATCTCAGATATACCAACATCCATTTATATATATGTAAAGAAAATATATTTCTTTCATTTGAGTTTTGCCGCGCTCCGCGCTGTCGGTAGAACTATCATAGTGTCGGTAAAAGAGGGTAGGATATAGGATGGCGTGAGGTGAAGACAATCGTGCGAACTGTCAAATTGTAGGTCAAGATCAGTAAGACTATTGTAAATAATAGATTGTAGGAAGAATTGAAGAATAAACATTATATGTCGTTTCTTTGTATACCAAAGCAACACAATATAGTTAGTTTCATTTGACAATCCTTAAAGAGTGAAAATAATCGACATTATATATATATATATATATATAGATTAGTATATATGTACGTATATCTATTGTATATAAAGTATGCGTGTATGTATATATTTTATTTTATTTATTAGGTTCAACAACAAACTTACAAACTCGTCTAGTTACAGATACATTTTATAAAACATTAATACGTTTGTGAAATCACTTGAAGTTATACATAACTTTAGCTGCAATCATACAGGTAAAATAAAACTACATATTTATATCTATCTATATTATTTTTGAATATTTTTGTATCTGAAGTGCAGAATGACCAGGTCTGCAACGGCTGCAACCAGAAATAAAACAAGTTATTTGTTATTTGTGTCGTTAGATGGCAAACCAAGCCCCGCATGACGATCCACGGCGACCTATACTATGAGGGCAAGGAATATGAGACACGCATGCGAGAGAAGAAGCCTGGAGACCTGTCAGAGGAACTTAGAACAGCACTCGGCATGCCTGTTGGACCGGGCTCACATAAGGTTAGTAAGTTAATAAGTAAGTTAGTAAGGTGAATTATAGGTTTCCTTTGATGCTTTTTCGTCATCTAAAACAATAAGTATGTGCTCGTATATATGTATATATTATTTCTTTATTGCACCATGTACCCTCTATTCGTCAATAGACTTTCCTTTCCACCCAAAGGTTGCCTGGAAACATTATCGATTATACTTCTATTTACTTGTTCTTTTTGTATTTCTTTTCTGTATGTTTTTGTGTACAGTATAAAGTACATCTATCTAAATTCCATTTCGTCCTTATCCCTAGGCGTCGATAACGAAATTATTTCGAATTAGATTGTCCGACTTTTTAGTTTGAGGAGGTTTTTTAAAAAGCATGCTAGGATTTGACAGTTTTATAATCTTTCTTTAAAAACGTCATAATCGCGAGTACCGCGTTTGAATCGTTATATTTCGGTCATTTTCCAAAAGATTCCAAAATGTTGTTACCATACGTAATATTTTAGCGTATACTTTCATTTAAATACTAAAAATCCGCTAGTTCTAAACCTAGTATATTTCTCCATTGCCATTTAATGTATAATTAAAAGTTACATTAAAAATATAAAGGCTATGAATGTACATGCGTCTTGTATTTAAACTGGCAGCAAAAAAATACTAAACAAGCAGCAAATCACGATTAAGAAAATAAACTATTTTTGTATAATATAACCGAAATAAATCAAAATTATTAAAAATGTTATCACAAAAATCGACGGAGTGTCGCTTCGCGGGACTCATATATCTTTATTGTCACCGGAGAATCTAACACCAGTTGTAAATTTGCTGTCCATTCAGTAATTTATTTATAAAATAAAGCTTGATTTATTTATAAAACTTTATAGCACTTATAATCGTACAAAAGGCGAGGTTAATGCTTAGAGGCATTCTCCACCAACCTTTGGGTTGAACAGGGACGCACGTTGCGGTGTTTTCTGCTGCTTATTTCATTATATCTCAATGTATTCATAGTTGGGTATAATGTTGTTCCGTTGCGCAGGTGCCGCCGCCATGGCTGATCGCTCAACAGCGATACGGGCCGCCGCCCTCGTATCCGAACCTGAAGATCCCGGGACTGAACGCGCCCATCCCCGAGGGGTGCGCGTTCGGGTACCACGCGGGCGGCTGGGGTAAGCCGCCTGTCGACGAGACCGGCAAGCCGCTCTACGGGGACGTGTTCGGACACCAGGCGCAGGGACAGGACGTGAGTATTCAACAACCACAACCTGGCCGAACGCGCCCATCCCCTAGGGCTACGCGTTCGTATACTTCGCGGGCGGCTGGGACAAGCCGCTCTACGGGGAAGTGTTTAAACTGTGAAGCAAAGAATATGTGGATAGGACATTTACCGAGCAGCCGCCTGCTCACTCCAAGGACCCCCGATGTCGCCACCATAGGTGCTGTTCTGTAATCCTTCCAATTGGCACTGTGATGGTTTCTTAATGGATTCACACGCGAATCGGACGTCATTAATATATTTTTTTGCGGGATGGAGTTCGCGGCGCCTTATCATTTCGGCCATATTTTACGAACTAAATGACGTTTTAGACGACGTACGGAAGATTGCATTCGGAAGTGCTCAACAATTCTCTGGTTCATATCATGCATAATTTGGGAAATTTTGAAAATTTCCGTTCTGTAAGGTTCTGTAACCTTTCGAGATTGACACTTCTTCACGGAACAGTTTTTTTTTTATATAACGCAGCACTCAATGGTCCACACTAGGACTTCTCTGTGTCGTGGTTCCACAGAGTGGTCGTGGACATGTACAAAATACACACTACCAAGACCCATACAAACATGTCTTTAAACAAATGAATATCCAACCAACAAATGAATAAAACAAATGAATAAAATCCAACAAATTTTATACAGCAGGCAGAGGCGCTACCAACTAATCAGTGTTCAATTAATTATTTATGTCTCTTCAGTAATACATTACATTTTTATTTTTTATGATTGTAATAACGTCACGATACTTCTTCGTTGCAGGATGCAGAGGATCAAGATATTGACAGAACCATGTGGGGAGAACTAGAATCAGAATCCGAAGAGGAATCAGAAGAAGGTATTTTTTTTATATAGAAATATGGTGGCAGACAAGCAGACACCTGTTGGTAAGTGGATGCTATTGAACATGAACTGGCCAAGATACTCGGACACTTACAGAACACTACTGTCACATGTACTGCAATTTCCACTTTATCCTAGTGAGACGCTATTCTCATCCTTTCTCATTTACCCAGTCCTTCCTTTAAATCTCCAAAGGTAGGCAACGCATCCGGGAGCGTGCCAACGTTTGTCACTCTGAACTGATGTAGAGCGACAATATCCAATTACCACCAGGTGGACGGTCAGCGCGTATGCCACCTTTTTCCATTACAAAAACATATAAATAAAAGAAAATGTGGAGTAATGTTGGCATGTATCGCATGTATGGCGTGTTTATTCTATGCACATCCACCGAGCAGCGAGCGTGCGCGCCTAGGCGCCCGGTCCGACTGATGAGCGCTACGAACGTTTTAGAGCGGACAACAAGTCCTTACATATTTATAACTTTTGATTTATTCCAATGTTTTATATATTTTTAATGGATTGACATGTTTCAGTTGTTGCGTTATTTCAGTGACACCCTGTATAAAGCTTTATTTATTTTCGTTGTGCAGAGGAGTCCGGTTCTGACACCGAGAAGGGCGCGAACGCGGTGGAGGCGGGCGCGGGCGCGGCCACGCCGGGCGAGGGGCTCGTGACGCCGCTCGGCATCACCTCCGTGCCGCCCGGCGTCGAGACGCCCGATACCATCGAGCTGCGCAAGCGCAGGGTCGAGAGCGACCACGAGGGGTATGACGCGCACATACACACACTCATACATAAGATTACCCTAAAATGTAGTGCATTTCCCATTTTATCCTATTTCCCCGATGTAAATATGTGTTTCAGTAGTTAATGAGATATGCCCGAAACCATTCCCATCCCATCCCTTCCCTGTTTACCCAACCTTTCTCCGAATACATTCCTAAAGACCCGGCGGCGTGCCAATGTTTGTCATTCTGGACTGATGTTGGCATGTACCGTGGATGTCTATGGAAGACAGTATCCACTGTAAGATCGTTTTTCGTCTTCTTTCCATAAAAACAAAACTCACACACCCGCTCACCCTCACACACCCGCTCACCCTCACACACGCAGGCACCGCGCTCTCAGTTAACGAGTGCATTGACCTCCTGATCGCGAGCCGCTACGTGTTCTAGTTCACTAAAAATAATTAACTCTTTTATCTGACTTTATTTCTACCTTGTATTATCTTCACCTTACTTATGCTACGGTCACACTGTCAGGCTTCAGGCGGAGGTTCGCGCTATGGCCAAAACGTTCGTTACATTTCCCGAAGAAATAAGAACACTTCTCAATGTCGCGACATCACGTCACGAATGTTCGTCCGATAGTGTGGCCGTAACATTATTGATGGAGAGTAATTACGTCACGACTAACTAAAACATTCAATGTATACAAAGAGTCGAGAGTACAATCGAATCTACTAGTTTTTACATTAAATTTCATTTTTCATAATTTATTGGTCACTTCGTACGCGTGGAATTTTAGTTTTTAAACACTAAATTGGAATATCTTTTTTTCCCGTTAGCCAATTTCGATGACACAAAGCCTATTCGAAGCGCTAAGCTGAGCTTAATGAACCTGTGAAAACCCCATGAAAATCCGTTCAGTAATTTTGGAGATTAGCGTGTTCGAACAGACGCGACAGAGAAAAAATTTCCAAATCGTTTTTTTGTATTTTGATATTCTTCCTTCATCGCCCCCAATCAGTTTTCGGTAAATAGATTCAATGTATAGACACGCTGGTTCTACAGTTTTGTTATATGATTTTTGATATATGTTATACAGTTTTATACACTTAGCGACTCCTTACTTACTTCGACGGGATTAGACATTGACAGGATACGTTTTAGACTAGAGAAATTCTTTATTTCGAAGAAAACCTTTCGAAGAAAAACAATTAGCGCTTGTATTTGTAATGTTGTGTGTTGTTCACAGCGGCGACACGCCAGCGCTGTACCAGGTGCTGCCGGAGCGGCGCGTGGGGCTGACGGCCGGCATGATGGCCTCCACGCACGTCTACGACGTCAATGCCGCCAACCCGGGTAATTATTTGTTACCACATTTGTGCAATCCGTCAATTTTACGCCTTAACAGACGCGCAAACTTTTATTTATAGTTAACACAACATTTAGCGATTATTATTTAATAATAAGTCAATACTAATTTAATTTTTAAGTCAATATCAAGCTATATTCCTGGATCATAATTATTAGCTAATAAAGTAAAAAAAAAAAAAATTTCACTTTCGGCTCATAGAGTAAGCAGCTTAACTGACAGTCTCAATTATTTTTTTCATGCTGAATTGACTATAATTCTCTTTAAAAAATCATTAATTGTTTAATAATATTTAGACTTTGCCATGTCAACAATCGTTTTTTAAATATTGTCAAATTAATCTTTTAATCAAATTTAGAATATTCTCAAAAAAATATTGCTATATAATATGATTTTTTGTACATTTTTTGTATTTATAGGAAGAATCATATTCGTAAGTGACATTATAGAAATTGTTAATTCGTATTGTTTTAACGAATTAACTTTAAACAATCTTTTGGTTTCAAATCAATGTGTGCAAATTTTCAAAATGCTGGAGAGTAGATATGCCAGGCTCCATAGTCCATACAAAAATGTCGGAACTCCTTTCACTGTTTTTGCACTAGAGAAAATTATCTAAATTTCCGAAACTCAGTTTTATATGTAAGTGAAACTAGCTCTGGTTTTTAAATGTGGGTAGTTTACAAATGTCGATTGTATTGCAGTGAAGCGCGCAGCGGGAGCAGCGAGCTCCACGAGCGGTGCGGGCACGGAAAGTGGAGGTGGAGGCGGCGGCGGCGCCGACGTGGAGGTGGCGCTGGACCCGTCCGAGCTGGAGCTGGAGCCCGAGGCGGTGGCGGCGCGCTACGAACGGCATATGCGCGAGACGCGCGCTTCCCGCCGCGAGGACCTCTCCGACATGCTCGCCGACCACGTCGCCAGGCAGAAGGTGAGAATACTGCCCTCCTTAGGGTCACTTCAATCTGAGCGCAACGCAAAAGAGAAATTTTTGAAAATGTTAATTAATTGAATTTAAAAAAAATATATAGTTTACTATCTTCTATATAAATAAAAATGAAAACGTTCGTTTGTTCAAAATCTTAAATCTCCAAAAGTTCTTCACCGATTGCTTTGAAATTTTGACACAACGTTGCATTCGAATACGCGCGTGTTTTTATATACCTATCACAGGGTAAAACAGGCTTTTTGCCCAAAAACAGGGTAAGCGCCATCTGTTGGGCAGCCACAGCAACGCCTGACTGGGCACAGCTAGTATAATAATATACTTATTAAACTGTTACTATAATATTAGATAATGACGTTTAGGTTTATAAATTTAATTTTTTCTATTATTATTGATACATACATACAGCATGGTGAGCATGCCTCTAATTGATGTTGCACATAAAATATTTTTTGTCATATTTGTTTGTACAATAAGATGTGTAAAGTCGATTCCAATTCAATTTACCGAAAACAAAACCAAAACAATGAAATATTTCAACATTTAGCTATAAATCTAGGACAAACTTGCACTCTCCACGAATCAAATTATGTAAACAATTATCATCTCACTGTTTAGTTTAAGGCTGTGTCAATTACCTTAGCCCGCCCTGTTTGGAAGAAAAAATGGACAAATTGGATTAGAATGGACTATACATTGTTGGCGTGGCGTGCCTTATAAATAAATAAACTGGTTGAAATTTGTGTGCGTGGATAATAGCAAGGAGCACGCGAGTATACGCGTGCTGTCGCTAGAGTGCGCGCTTTGCCAATGTACAGTCTGAACAATGTTACCAATTACTACGAAACAGCACTTGCATTCTCGACTCGTTCGATGCTTTGCGAGCGCGCGCGCACGCTTTATCTCGCGTGTTCTCCAGAGTTCACCCATTCTGTAGCAGTTTATTGTCGGTCATTATCAGTTTCCATCTGAGATTAAGGACAAGAGGGTCTTCATGGAGCAGTTTTGTAATCTTCATACCCAAACTATACACAAAAGATGGATTTATTTCTGTATTTATTCACAAGTATGTACTTATTTTTTTCTTTTACAGAACAAAAGGAAGCGGCAGCAAAACACCGATTCAAAGCAGTCAAAGAAATACAAAGAATTCAAGTTCTAATTATAGTGTTAATTTAAATTTAATATGAATAATTATTAGGAGGTACGTTTAAGCATAGAAACTGTTTAATGTGGAGAAATGTATTAGGTCTGGGAAAAAGTCTCTTCGTATTTTATATCCAAATTCAAGACAATTTTTTTAAAGGTTTAATTACATTTAATAATAATATGTGTGCCGTTTTGTTCTATAACTTGTTGCCATCTTGTAGGTAGTGACATGATCCCGTTGCTGTAGAAATTTTGGGATTTTTGGTCAAAAAATTGCGACAAGTAGTTTTGACAGTCCTCTCTTGATGTTAAGCTCTTACACTACCTAAAGAATTCTGAAGAGACCGAAACAAGTGGAAATCTGAGGGCGCAAGGTGTGAGGGTTATATGGTGGATTTACTCATTTTCTTGGACAGAAAAACAATTGAAAAAGGGAGGGAAACAGGTTTTTATTATTTTATTTCTTTTTTTAAATGTTACCTTTTTAATGGTATTTTAACCAGCCAGGTACAAACAGTACAAAGATATTGGATCACAACTTCATACATACAAAATACGAAAAGACTTTCGCCCCGACCTATTATAAAAACATTTATAGAAATGTATAAATAAGGAATAAAATTTTGAGAGAATGAATCCATTTTTTATGTTTTTTTTAATTAACAATTTAAATCCCACATCATAACTAGTATTTAGCCCTGACTTTATTCACTTAGAACCCCATTTTACCCAGAAAAATGTTAGATTTGATCCCTTTCAAAAGTATTTTATGCCTTAAAATTGTAAGTTTTCTTAATAATCATTTAATTTTAGAGCTGGTCGTATTCACTTTGTCCTTATCAATCTATAGTTACTATCAAAACTAGAATAAAACATTGATCAGTGATCGATCAGTTAAATGGTACACCTATTTGGCTTTCGGAAAAACGTCTGACGTTTTTAAAAGGGATTCGAACATTTTGCGAGGCATAGGCCCAGCAATAATAATATAGTGAATATATTTATTTACAATATGAAAACTTTTTGGCGGGAACTCGATAGGCGAAGTCGAGTTTTTATTTAGTTACTATAAAATTGTGCATTTTGTGATTTAATAGTGATAGTTTATTAAACTTAGTGTTTTTGGCCATAATATTTGTGATACACATAATTATATGCCTAAGACTACGTTTTTAGTGTGCTTCCAAGGAGTCCTCTTTTATCCTCAGTAAACCTACTATCCACTTTACTGAACGACTCCTGACACTTCCATGGGATTGGACACGTACAGGATTAACAGGATACGTTTTAGACTTTTAAAAAATTCTTTAATGCGAAAAACACTTCACACTAGCAGACTGTGCTAATTGCACCATTGCTATGTAAGAAGAAAAAAATTCTTATACTTAATCTATTTTTTTTTTCAATGTAATTGACATAGATTCCGGTTATTTTAAATCAGGTCTTAGTGCATTATTTCCAACAGTCACCTGTTATTGAAACAAATTATTTATTTATAATTTCTTTTATTTTAACACAACTTTAATTTTAACAACACAATGGCAAAAAAATATCAAATTCTTATATTTTGTTTCGTTGACGTAAGACGTTTGTTCTGTTTAATGAGTTTTTACGGTTTCTCATTGGACTTTCTGGCGGGAATTCGAGAACTGAGGTTGAGTTTTTGTTTGATTGTTGTAAAAATTGTGTAGGCGTTTTGTGGTTTAATAGTAATAGTTTATTAAACTTCAAAGTGTTTTTCGTTCATGGTATTTGTGATAAATTGATAATCAAATAAAAGCGTGGAACAGCGTTTTTCATGTGGTTCCAAGGAGTCCTCTTCTGTCCTCAGTAAACATACTATCACTATACTGAGTGACTTCTGATATACTCCGACAGGACTAGACAGTGACGGGATGTTTTAGACTAGGAGACGAAGAAAAAAAAAAAACTTGACACTGGCAGAATGTGCTAACTGCACCATTGCCATATAAGAAAAAAAAAACTAAGTATTTTTAATTTGGACTTCGTACTGATAGGCTTCCTTTTTCATTTGTTTTTACTACTTAATTTTTAAGATTATTTAGTTTTTCTTAAAGTTTGATTTTATATAAAAATGGCTCGTGTATTAGTTGGAGTTAAGAGAGTTATTGATTACGCCGTTAAAGTAAGTTATAAATATATTATCAGTACAAAGGTTACTTTGCAGCTTGTTTTAGACTTAAACTTTTCAAGATAGTTTTTAAATTTATTCTTAAAATTTAATGAGTATTTTATATTTAATACATCGATATGATATACTCTGGCACATTGGTTGTTTAAACTTCTACATTTTTATCTCATGTATTTATTTAACGCAGATATGCTTTTGTGTAAATAACCTGATAACCTCAGTCGACAATTTATAATTGTGCGACGGGTTCTGAACTCGATTCCCAGTTGGGTTGACTGGTTCGAGTTTGTGAGTCGCTGGACTTTGGTTACCTAGCCACACAAAACCACAATAGGAATAATTTTAGTAGTTCTTATCTGCGGTATTGTATTTAATAATATGTTCTATTTTAATTTCTCAGACAGTGAAATAAGGATAATACTTAATCTGAACACAAAACTTTTTATAAAAAAAAATATTTTCCAAAAAAATACAAAATTTTAGATCCGCGTGAAGCCAGACAAGACTGGTGTGGTGACGGAAGGCGTCAAACACTCTATGAACCCTTTCGATGAGATTGCAGTGGAAGAGGCTGTCAGGATGAAGGAGAAGAAGTTGGCTAATGAAGTCATTGCTGTCTCGTGTGGCCCTGCTCAGTCACAAGTATGATATAGACAAATTTGTAATCAATGTGTGCATATAACTTTATGCAGAACTTGCTCTATGATTTCATAAAATCTACTGAAGTATTTTTAGAAGATAGGTCACTTGTATGGTGGTCATCTTGTAAAATTGCAAAATCAAGAATCTACTTCCAGTTCGTAATCTACATCTTCTAAAATCCCCTAATGCCTATCTTCAACCAGATCAAACAAATTTTAAGAAGGGCATCTATCCTGACCAAATTTTTAAATTTACCGTGAAGCTCATTGTGATATTGGCATAAGCACCAGTCAAATATCTTACCATTTTCAAGTAATAGATAAATGAAATAATATGTAAATAAATTATATATGGTACTTAGATTTTGATATAAAATTCACCAGGAAACCCTAAGAACAGCCTTGGCAATGGGTGCAGATAAGGCCATCCACGTAGAAGTAACTGGAGGCGAGCTGGAGACGCTACAACCCATCCACATTGCCAAGATTCTAGCCAAGCTTTCCAAGGATGAGAAGGTGGACCTTGTCATTGTGGGAAAACAGGTATTTTTTTTTAAATTTGTTAACATATTTGGCCTCAATTGTATACTTACTGGATGAATAACTTCCAAGAAATGGAATGACTTAAATGAAAAACAAAATGCTGTCTGTACAGCATTTTGGTGTAACAATGAAGTTTCTGTTAGCTCGGTTAGAATTTTGAGGTTTTACTGAATGGTTATTTATGGTATAATTCTGATGCCATTATAGTAGTAGTTTATTATTCATGTATTGTTACTTATATAGTAGTTGATTTATACGTGGAAGTTATTTTGATTGATTTTAATTTTCAGAGCTTGATAATCTGTTTGATGTGTGGTTAAAAATTTCTCTTTATATAGGAATTTAGTAGCACAAGTGAAGTTTTCACTTTGAATTTTGTAATCCAATAATGATTATACTTCTGGTTTTGCAGGCTATTGACGATGACGCCAACCAAACTGCACAAATGACTGCCGCCTTACTGGATTGGCCACAAGGCACATTTGCTTCTAAGGTAATTTTTACTATATTAAGCCATAGTTATAAAAATACTGAGGGGTGGCTGATAAGTAATCTTATCACTCCATCCCTACTTATTCTATCGAAAAGAGTATAATGGAATAAAAGTAACTTCTACGCCATTGTACTCTTGCCTCTTGACCATTATACTTAACTTGGATGAGAAGAAACCCTCTCCCTATACTTACTATTATCCGAACCCTTCAAATCCATTTCTAAATCCCCAATCGCGGATGCCGCAAAGCAACAGTGTCCACTTTTCACAAAGTGAAATGTGCACATTTCCCACCCTATTCCTAATACGTATGGGTTTCGGTAGTAAGTGAGATATGCCAGAGCTTATCTCTATTTCAACGCGGTGCTTGCCCGTCACCTTCCATCACTGAGGTCGCCAGAGAAGGAAATGGAAGGACGACTAGGAGTAATCTGTCCTCAAATATCACGACTTGAAAATTGCAGTGAAGAATAGACAAAAATTTCAGCAGCTGACCACCCAAACTCCATTTTGAAGATGGCACCCCATGATGATGATCACTAAAAAATCGTTTGTCCCAATTGTCAGATAGAGAAATCTGACTCTGGTCTGACGGTGACGCGCGAGATCGACGGCGGCCTGGAGGTGATCAAGACAAAGCTGCCCGCCGTCGTGAGCGCCGACCTCAGGCTCAACGAGCCGCGGTACGCCACGCTGCCCAACATTATGGTAAGATCTAACTGTCGTTTCTTTCCCTATAATGACATTTTAATTAATACGTCCTATCCCGTAATTAGTCGAATTCATAACTTTTCTTTTGCTCTAATTCGTCTCATTCCCCACTTGTCCGATCATGTACAATGTTTCTGTATTTGTAACAAAATTATAAATTTAGTATGTATACTTCATTTATTTGTTCACACGAATACGAACTCCTTTGCTGTTTTTTCTTAAACTTGAAACTTGGTATTTAATTGTACAACACAAATAATTAAACACGTGTCAAGGGACTAAAATACAGGATGTCAGATTTTTTGTATGGAATCATTATTAAAAGCAATTACGTTGCGGGCAACAGCTAGTCTTCTAATAGACATAATATATTTTAAGTCTCTCCTCAAACAAACATACTGTATAAAAACGAAATAAAACCTACAAATTGCTTGTGTATTATATCCAGAAAGCCAAAAAGAAGCCTCTAAAGAAGGTGACCGCCAAAGATCTTGGCGTGGACCTGTCGCCGCGCATTAAAGTGGTGTCTGTGGAGGACCCGCCGGTGCGACAGGCTGGATCTATCGTGCCCGACGTGGACACGCTAGTCGCCAAGCTCAAGGAGGGCGGACACGTTTAATATTGCCTGTGTGGAGAGTGACATTGCCTGGAAACTGAAAGTGGTGATTCTGTATTGGACATTCATTATTTTTTTAAACTTTTTAAAAACGTTCATTTTTATTTCTGCAGTTTTATTTATTTACCTGAGTAGGCTTTACAATGTTCCCATCAATACGCCTAAATCAGGGCCATTTATAATTTTTACTTTGCCATAGTTACAATAAAAACTATGTATTTCAATGCAAACAATAAATAAGTAATGCACGTCCACTGCAGTCCTGGAAAACGCTTGCAAGGTGCAGTCAAACAAGTCTAAATCTGGGTATTGGTGCATAAGATCATTGAGCGAGAAAGAATTTTAATCAATAATCAAATTAAATTAAACAATGTTCAGAGCGTTCAATGTTAAGTTAGAGGAGTTAATTAAATATTGAGGATCCTCAGTCACCACTTTCAAATCTATGGGAATATTTTAATGTATTAAAATCAGTGCAATGAAATTTCATCACTGTATGAAGTAATAAATCTGTTTTTGTAAATCATAGTAAAAGTATATTGAATTTGTAAATTTGTATGAGATGTTAAGAGGGATCGTGTGTGCTGTAGCTATTGTTCTGTTAAATAAAAAATATTTTATAAAAAAATATTACAATCTTTTTATTGTCATTACAAAAAAATAGTTTGTGGTTTCTACATCTAAAAAATATAGAATGTACTCGTACATACATACCCGGCCATATAAACGTGTATAACATTGGGTTTCCGTGGCGGTGTCGCTTCCGCCGAAGTAGCAGAAGGCGGCGCTGCTCGATGCCACCCGATCGCCCGCCGGTTTCTCTTCCCAGGGTCCTGAACCCCGGCCGACTGTATCTTCGCCGGGGGTTATACCGTCTCTTCCTCATTTTCGCTTATCGAGGGAGAGGCGAGAAGGTTATAAAACCATTCTTCTAATAATACTAGCGAACCGCCCTCGCTTCGCTTCGGTTCGTTAAAACAATATTAAACTATACGTATAAACTTTCCTCTTGAATCACTATCTATTGATGAAAACCGCATTAAAATCCTTTGCGTAGTTTAAAAGATCTAAGCGTACATACGACAGTCTTAAGTTAACATCTAGTTTAAAACACAGACGGCGGGAAGCGACTTTGTTTTATACTATATAATAAAGATTAAATGTATTTGTATTATAATGCGAGTACAAAATAGGTATTACAAAATGTGCCGTTAGAACGGCGCACAAATATGTAAATCTTCATATATATATATATATATATATATATACAGTAACACCCCGCTCTACGCGACCCCGTTAGGCGCGGTTTCGGTTTTACGCGAATTTCAAATTTCGCGCTAAAATGCCTCGCTTTAAGCGGATTGGTTACATGTATGTATGTACATATGTAGTACATAATTTAATTTCCTAATTTGTCTTTGATCGCGGGAATTCTCACTTTTTCTGATCATTCAGATAAAAGAATGGGGAATCCCCTCAGAGTTGTCTTTCCCTCTTTTGTTTCGTTCGTTTGTCTTACATATGTACATATTTTAATCTCGGCTGGCAGTCATGTTCTAACCTTTGGTGAAAATAATTCAACGCTACGTTAAAAATGCCATTCGAGAAGAAAAAAGAGCGTAAAAGCTTAACTTCGGAATTGAAGTTAAAGGTGTTAAGAAGAATGGAAAACGGAGGCAAAGCAACAATAGTTGGCAGAGATTTTGGACTCTCAGAATCGACCGTGAGAACGATTTTTAAAAATCGGGAAAAATTTAAAATTTTCCAGCGAAAGTTCGACACCTATAAATGCAACAATACTTATTCGTTCGAGGCCTTCTATCCTAGAAAAAATGGAACAGTTGCTGGCAGTCTGGATCGAAGATTTAAATAAAAAGAACACACCCCCGAGTCAAGCTCTCATATGTACAAAGCAAACTCTTTGTTTGAGATGCTAAAGACACAAGAAGGTGAAGGGAGTTCCACTCCGACCTTTGCTGCCAGCAGGGGCTGGTTTCACCGCTTTAAACGGCGTTCAAATCTTCACAATATCCGCATAACATGTGAAGCTGCAACTGAGTTTCCAGATAAGTTTCAAGAGTTCGTAGCACGAAAAACGAACTCCTGCATGCATCACCTACAATAAAAGCGGGGTATTACTGTATATATATATATGTTCAAACCCAATAACAACACGAGGAACTCGGTCATTATTAAATATTATATTGGGACGTACCAATGCCAATAAAACGACAATTATTTGGCTAAGGCTATATTTGATTAAGTATTAGTACAACGCTTCGCCGCTGTATGGCTCGTACCAGACGATCTTGCCGTCGAGGCAGCCGGTCACGAGCACGTGGTGCCGGGGACTGAACTTGGAACTGACTACCAGATCTTGATGGATGCCCAGGCTTTGCCCCACCTCGACCATGGGTGCGGCCACCTGGAGTCCCTCCACACACGAGGACAATTCGCTGCAATCCTGGTTTAAAGCTAGTAGCCTCATGCCGCGGCCGAACGGCGAGCACACCAGCCGACCGTCCGCCGAGTAACACAGCTCCTACCATAAAAACATAACATCTTTTGTCGTCAAAGGAGTCGTTACAAAAGGCGACTAAAGCCGCTACTACAAGCCCTGAGGAACTACACCACCTTTAAAAGAGTAAACTCGCTAACCCACTGCCGTAAACTCTTGTTTATTCCACCACATTCCACATTTATTCCACACCACATTATGTCCTAGTCCAAGAAC
This sequence comes from Sesia bembeciformis, assembly GCA_943735995.1. Classification (NCBI taxonomy): domain Eukaryota; kingdom Metazoa; phylum Arthropoda; class Insecta; order Lepidoptera; family Sesiidae; genus Sesia; species Sesia bembeciformis. The sequence goes on from OX031042.1 coordinate 3,935,713, forward strand.
CCACATTCCTGTTGGCACATTTTCAGTTTTGATGAGTACTATATGCCCCTTATGTTAAGTTCCTGCTCTTTCTTTAGCAACTTTAGTCTTTGCAGAACTCTAGTAAGGTATTCTTGTTGGCACCTTGATCAAAGCTGATTTAAATTATTCAACAATAGGCAGTGGTACTTCCTCCTGCTTGGTACCAAAAGAATAACAGCAATTTTGACATGCGTTCAGGACATATTTGTATGCAAACTCTATTAAGTCTTCATATTGCAAGGTAAGAACGACAATCTTGAGAAGCTGGTAGTTGTTGATATATGTTTAATGTTTAAAACTGTTTAAACTGTTTATTGTACACCAATACATTTGAATACATGTTGCAAAAATACAATTTATGTAACACCGAACACGAAAAGTAGGTACACACTACACAATAGGCGGCCTTGTCGCCAAAGGGACCTCTCTTGAAGGTGAACTTTTTATTGCACACCAAAGAATACAGTGAAAGTAACACAAATTAGAAATAAATAACAACACAAACTTTAGAAGTCTACTTCTACATAAGGATATAAGGATATATTGTCTCCTTATTTCCTTTTACGATTAGTTGTGGATCAAGTGAATCGATCACCAGGGTTTAGGTGAACGAGTTGAAGAGGGGGTAAAATGTATGATAATAATGGGGCGTAGAAATTAGTTAATTAATAAAGCAGTTGCCATGTGAAGCTACACTGAGACCTCCAAGACGATCAATCATATTGTCCAAATTTTATGGATTGCTCAATGTTTCTGATTTGGGGGGGGGGGGGGGGAGTGTATTGAGACTCGTTCGGGTGCAAGCCGCGATTCAATAATATTGTGCAATGACATTATTGTAGGTATACTCTGACGTTTCTCGGTACGATATTTTTTTGAGTAAAGTATGGACTACTCATGAGTAAAGTATGGATACTCTTCATTGGATAGTGTCCCTAGGCAGGGCGCGTCTTACCTTGATGAAGCCCTTCCCCTCATTGGTCTCCTCGATGTAGTAGAGCAGGCGAACCCTGTTCTGGCGGATGTGCGCGTGCGCCGCCTCGCCGCCCCACGCGCTCGTCTCGCCCGACGTCGACGGCACTAAGCTGCGGTAACACAATAAATTCAAATTCGCTCCAAACTCTTTGATTCATTCTGCTGTCTATTTTTCGATCTGTAATAACGTGCCTATTACACTACAGTAAATCCTTCTGTATCAGTGCTGCTTATGAGTTGATCTCGGGCTGTCTAGATAGCATTATGACTGAATAGTCAGTGTCTAAGTCGCAAAATATAAGAGTAAGTCTACATCACAAAATAACTAGATCGCGAAATGCCTGTCGTAGAATGTTTGTACAGCCAAAAGCATATGCGCTAGGTATTTTACTTCGTCTTGCATACAAAAAATGCTTGTACCAGCAACCTTGGGAGAGCGATAGATGAGCCACGAGCTGTCAGTTATTAAAGCAAAAAAAAGTTAGTTAATTTATAACTCTTTTTTATGTGAAATTTTAGTTCATTTTACCGAGTGGCTATTTAAGTATGATTTAATATTCATGTTACATTTTAATTATAAAAATACAAAATTGAGATATGTATTAGTTTTATTTGTGTGATTGTACATACAAAATACAGACTAGACATTATGGGATTTAGGCACTTTGCGTATTCAGTCTAACTCATTATAGACAAAACTTATTCCGACAAACACAAACACACACAAAATGTACATATAATAATAACCAAAGAAAAAAATTATAAGAATTAACAAAAAGCATATTATTGTAATAAAAAAATGTCACGTTTTATTTCGTGGATGTGTGCTGTGATGTCGGAAATGGTCTCCATCTCAGCAGATGCTGTGACCGAGTGTTAGTCACAGCGCTGATTTTCAGTGGAGACATTGGTGGCGCACAGACAAATGAATATTTAATAAATTAGTAACTATTGATTAAAAGTAAAAAAAAATTGGAGGAAATATATACACATATTAAAGCGTTGACAAATACAAAGAAAGACTAATGCTATCTAGACAGTCTTGGTCACTCAACTTCTGTATAACTATAAATGTATAAAAACACTTTATTAAGTACCGACTGGCTGCTATTAATTTCTGAAGAACCCCTAGCAATTGAGCAAAGTAACAACGACTTCCCGAATGAAAGTCAAGAATAGATAATCCTTGACCACTCTTCCGCGTAATTAAGGAAAGGGACCAAACGTACCCCCCCCCCCCCCTCCCACCCCTTTGAAGTGATGGTGATTATGGTTTTCACAGAAAATATTTCAAAAATGAAAGGCGCTACTCTATACAAATCTAAATAATGTCGAACACTTCGAAAACTGTTTGATGCCATTCTTCCAATTAATTGTGGTCACGTTTTCGGGACGGATGCTATGCCACATGTAGGTACGAGCATATATACCTGTGGTTGTTGGCGGCGGCGGTCCGGGCGAGCAGGCGGGCGGGCCGCGCGCGCAGCCCCGGCGGCGGCGCGATGCCCGTGTGGATGCCCATGATGCGCTGCATGTTGAAGTTGCGCCCCACCTGGCCCCTGAACACGTCCACACTCACATCACTCACTAGCTAGACAAACTCACGTTGATACACATTATATGTACATAGTAACACATGCGGCGCCGTGTGGTCGGCTGGCTATACAATAGCACGAGAATAGTCTTCCCGTGGGCTCAATCAAACGGCAACAAAGCCGCCACTACGGGCCCTGAGGAACTACACCAGTTCTAAAAGAGTGAACTCGCCAAACCGTGTGCTGTAGCACTGTATAATAAGTTCGAGTATGTCACTATGTATAATTAAATTATTAGAATTTATCCGATCCCGAATGTAATAGAGCATTTATGAATACAAATTATTGCGCAATAATCAAGTTTATAAATCAAGACGCAACACATTAAAAGACATTTTTGGAAGTAACAAATAATCGGTAGACTTAAAAAATATGATACCTGCTGGCGAGGTCCTGTATCATCCTGTGCTGCTTGATGCTGATGGAGGCTTCCCACACGTCATTCTGTATACTGGACATGCCCTGGTAAAAACACCAATATTCACATAACTACCCAAAGGTTGCCTAGCAAAGATATCTTGTAGCATTTTTTGCATTTTGTGTCTACAATGGCTGTTATTGTTTGTTGCGCAATAAAGAGTTCTATCTATCTATCTATATGTACTAGACGACCAATATAATTAGAAAACTGTCGAACGGGAAATCATTCTTAAATACTAGGAAAATTGAGTGCAAAATTATGGAATATGTCTAAATAAATCAATCCATCTAATCAATAGGTACATCTCTTTGTTATTACAGGGAGTGCATTTCAGGCGATTGTCAAATTATTTTGGTCGGCTTATATTTCCCAAAACTTCCAGGCCAAACTGAATTACAGTCTTTACTTCAAAACTTCTCAATTAAAATATGTCCTGCCTGCCTTTTGAAATTTAGAAATGTGTCTACAAAATCGCTGCGCCGAAAGGGAAGTGATAATTTCCTGTTTTACAAATAGATTTTTTCCTGTTATATATTGTAAATCGGGTCAGAACGCCTAAAACTAAAGGTTTTTATTTACCTTTACGGTTTTAGATTTTTTCCCGTGTCAAATACCACGCGAGAAATAAACGCAATTAAACCGACGCGAGCGTAGCCGCAGGCATCAGCTAGTATAATAATATTTCAAATACCACACGACAATTAAACGCAATGGACATGGGTCAATTTTTCTATCACGCTGATTTTTATGTAGAGTAGACTAATATAAATTGAACCACAAAGTGGTAGCGTTAGAAAGATGATAATCGCAGAGTTATAACATGTTAATGTCTTCATTTATTAAAAGTAGGGTAATGTCACAGTAACGGCTGCAAGGATAGACTCGTTCGCCCAAAAAAAAAAAATCAATCCCTGATAATAATAATACCTACATAAAAAACATTGCGGGTAGAAAATATTTACATCAGTGCTTTAACAACTTTCTGCTTTCTGCAACATTGTTTGTCACTGGTCTTCATAGATCAATTGAGTCGTATAGAATCAAAGACGGCAAAATAGATTAGTAAGCAAAAATGAGGTAAATATATGTGGCAACGTAGAAAATTTAAAACTAAACTGATTTGATTAACTCTTCACCATCAAGGATGTTAATACATACTTTATACAGCGAACCCGTAGGCTGTGGAACGCACTGCCTCAAGAGGTCTCTCCATTAAGCTACGATATGGGGTTCTTCAAGAGAGCTGTGAATAGGATTTTGCAAGGTCGGCGGCACGCCCGCATACCCCCTGGTGTTGCAGGTGTCCATGGGCGGCGGTAACACTTACCATCACGTGGGACCGCTTGCTCGTCCGCCCATTATTATATAAAAAAAAAAAAAATAACCAGAAATCCAAGCTCAGAAACGCACCGCAGTGAGCCGCGGCGCGTTCACAACACAGAGATCGCCACAAATAGAGGCTATGTTATTCTTTGTTTAGCTCGATTTATTTTGATCTATGGTGACATTACTATTTTATATCTACACTTTTCTATACATTATGACAAAAGTAGCAAACCATACCATAGTGGTAACGGTGACGTCATCACCTATATTTCATATTTATGCTATAATTTGTCCAAAAAAAATAAAACTCGTATGAGACATTGTATATGTCCAATTCTTTTGAACAATTAATAAATAATGAATCAATAAAAAATTTGGCCATGCATTAAACCGACGCAAGTGAAGCCATAGGCAACAACTAGTATAATAATATGTTTCGATGTTCTCACCACTCCAAGCCGCGGCGAGCCGGAGGAGCCCTCGCTGGAGGACTCTGGACTTCCACTGCTGGCGTTGCTGGAGCTCGCCTCCTCGGGCTCCGGCTCCTCGCGCTGCCGCCGACGGCCCTCCGGCGTCGACCTGTGGCACCCACACTTTCATCCTAACCAGCCCTTTTATCGTCCACTCGCTTGGACACAAGCCTCCCAATGCCCTGTCTCATGCAAAGAGTGTCTCTTATCTATATATATTGGAACAATTCTTTTTGTATTGGGGCCTTATCTATGAAATTGCTGTTTGTTCATAGTGGCCACTTTGAACTTAGTTATCTTCCGTTTGGCTTGGAATTCCAAATTCAAATTTTATCAAAATCATTCATCTGTATTTCTGTCAAACGACTTTTAGCTGAGATATTGTTGTGATTGCGACCATGGAAAAATTAAAAATTCGCGTTATTTTCGAACATGAGTTCCATCGAACATGAGCAGCAACGCAGCACAGACTGTATCAAACGAAGCCACGGTGCGGTGTGTTTTTGAATTAATTGTTTCCGTTCTGAAAATGTCGACCTCAATAACAGGCCCAGTTGACGACCGGAGACTAAAATCGACAATGACGAATTGAAAGCAATAGTGCAAAAGCAATGGCGGATTCATGTCAAACCACGTCAGAGTTAGCAGCAGTTTTCGGCATAAGTGAAAAAATGATATTGATTAATTTGTGTCAAACCGGGAAAGTGAAGACGCTCGGAAAGTGGTTACCGTATGAGCTTAATGAAAAGCCGCTGCAAACGCGCGTCGCGTGAATCCTGTATGATAATCGTAAACATTTGTCGCAATAGTTGAATCCAGGAGACAGGAAAACAATGCCCCAAACGTAAACTGAGTCAAAAGAAGCTTATGGTGACTATTTAGCTTTTTGAGAACTGGCACAACAATTAATGCAGATATGTACTGTGAAGAACTGTAAACCATGATGGAGAAGACTGTAAACCATATCAAACACCGAGTCTGGTCAATCGCTCTAGTCCACTTCTCCATGATAACGCTCGCCCGCACACTGCACGACAAAGTCTCAAAGGTACAGGAGCTTCAACTGGAAACGCTCCGTCAGCTACCGTACTCGCCAGACCGTGCCCCTACTGATTTCCATTTTTTTCGAAATTTGGATAACTTTTTACAAGAGAAATTCAACTCCGATGTGGCAGTGAAAAACGCATTCAGAGAATTCATCGATTCCCGTCCCGGGAGTTCTATAGCAGAGGCACCAATCAACTTACATTAAAATGATAAAAGTGTGTTGATAATAATGGACAATACTTCGATTAATTAAATAACACTCGCACTCACTCAACACTAAATTCCACACTCAATGGCCCTATGGGATTCCCCGTAACGTGGTTCCACACACCCAGACCAGAACATACATTTATCTTTAAACAAAAGTATGTCCGACCGGGAATCGAACCCGGGACCTTTTGCACAGCAAGCACTACCGACTGCGCCAATGGTCGCCTAATAATTTTCATACAAAAAATATATATTTGATTTTTTCCATATTACACGGCAATTTCATAGGTAAGGACTTAATATTTTGATTATATGTCTTTTGAACACCACCACCACGTCCCTTGTGGTGGCTAGGTGGCTAGAAGAGTAGATTCGCCAACTCTCTTGGCCAGTGTGTCGTTTTTAGGCCATACATCCCTCGTGCACATCGTCTTTGAAGCCCATGTCCAGCAGTGGACGAGAAAGGGCTGTTACGGTTACTCTAGACCATTATTTCTCAACCTGTTTAGTGTCGCGACCTCCTGACAAGACCATAAAGAAAGTAAATAATCTCACGACCCCCACCCCCCAACTAATAATTAATAATAAAAGATTTTTCGTACACAAGTGCTTAATTTTTCCCGACCAACGGCGACGCCCTAGATATATGGCCGTGACTGGGGGGTAGGTATCCTCAGGTTGATTGAAGAACGATGCTCTTGACTAGTTATATACTTACGGCGATGCACCGGCGGGCGTAACTGTAGCCTGTGGTCGCGGCGGGCGGCAGACGCGCGGGCGCAGCCGGCGTGGGCCGCGGCGGGGCGCGGCGCGGCGCGGGGCGGGCGGCGGTGGCGGCGCAGTGTCGCGACACGCCTTGTCCGACGTGCCGTCGTCGGGCTGGATATCGTGGATGCACGACCACTGCGAATAAATATGTATAAGGCGTCGAACAAACGGTGTCGCCTAGTCAGGTCTGGCACGTCCAGTCGCATGATCGCTGTGTTGGTCGCTAAGACGCGGAAGTGACCTATCGCAACTAATCTATGATACAGAGGAGGCAGCTGTACTGTTTATTATATGTCGGGGTACACCGCTTGTACACGCTAAGAAAATTAGACTATTCTGAGACAAACAAAACGCGTATTACTGTGTACACGATAACACGTTTGTCGGAGACAGAAACGACAAGATGCGAACTATTTGCGAAACTTTCATCTTTCTGTATAAATAATAAGCAATGACCAAATTTATTTGCTTCAAAGTTAACAAGATTTACTACTTACCTGTACAAGCGACGCAAACTGAATAAACTCAGATAGTTCGCATCTTGTCATTCTTGTCTGACAAAAGACCGACTTTGATCAGAATGGATCCAACCCATAAACATCCTTTTTTTTTCATAATAAAGAATTTCGTCACAAATATCTAAAATATAGTGCATATTTTTGCAATCAAAATGCTTTTAATACTTAAATTAAGACTTTGGAAATCATATACATATTGCACTTTATCACAATTTCTTGTTTTTATATTTGTTTTATATTTTGCAAAATGCTCCAGCATCTTAAAACTACATGTGGGTTGGATCCATTTTGATTAAAGCCGATTAAATATCATATCGTGTACGGTGTATCGCGTAAGAAGTATAATTTCCTTAGCGTGTACAAGCGCCCTTATATTGCAATGTTTAAAAAATGGCTCCCCTGTGTATACGGATTTGGCCGGCGGTTGACCGCGACTGGTCGCACAACCGACTTTCAAGTTGACTTGACAACTGGCCGTGCGACCAGGTGAACGTGTGCTAAGAACCATGTTTAGATGATATTTCAGTGGTCAACCATAAATATACATAAAGAAAGTATGATAACTTTTTTTAAGATAGTCGGCTCTTACCAACGACATAAATGTTCATGTTGAAACATAATTACAACTTGCAAAATCGTTTAAAATAAAAGCAGGTCAACGGAAATTGACAATTGAAATGCGAAACGGGACTGAAAAAAGCGGCAACCAAAAAAATTAGTCTTGCTAGATAGAAAAGATCCATGAAACTTACAGAATAGGCAATAGTGGGAGGCAATTATTTAAATAATTATCAAACTGCCGTAAGTACATTCTTAACCTAACTATTGTTTGTATTTCGGTTACTGATAGCCTATTTGATAGGTTACAAAATAAACATAATTACTAGAACAGCGTGATCGTGATGTATTAGACTTTATATTGATCTACGTTGTATTATATGGCTTTATTTTTTTTTTAAATTCCAAGCGCGAAATCTCGTATAACGGGACAATTAGGGTCCTGGACGTACCTTATCTCATCCAGGGCCCCAGAAACGGGACGTCCCGACTCTCGTGGGACGATTGGTAACTTTATTTAAGACCATTGCGACCATTTTTTGAGGGGGAGAGTGCACGCTGCAATCCAACAGCCGCTGGGCGCGCTCGACTGGCCACGTTACCCCTCTCTCACAGAATACTACCTTGAAATGTACTGCATTTCCCATTTTATCGTATTTCCCCAATGTACGTACGTGTGATGTAATGTAGTGAGTGAGATGTGCCAGAGCCCATTCCAATCCCATCCTATCCCTCCCCATTTTCTCAACCCTTTCTCCAAATCCATTCCTATATCTCCAAAGGTACGCAGCGCATCCGCATGCCAACGTTTCTCATTTTGGACTAATGTTGGCATGTATCGCGGATGTCTATGGGCGACTGTATCCACTTACCATCAGGTGGACTGTAAGCTCGTCTACCGGCGTCGTACATAAAAAAAAAAGATGGCGCAACAATTTTCGCACGGAATACGGAAAACGCACCCCCACGCAAAAGCGTGGTGGGGTAACGTGGGGTATCAAATAAAAATTTGATTATCACAAACACCACGCACAAAAACCACTTTGAAGTTTAACAAACCATCACTAATTACACCACAAAATGCACATTTTTTACAATTATCAAACAAAACTCAACTTTACTTCTGGAGTTACCGCCAAAAAGTCCAATGCTAAAGTTACCATAAAAACTCACGAACGCAAAAAGTTCGTAATCGTGCGAATGCTTTGTTTTTTCCCTTTTCTTACGAGTATGTGGCAATAGCGTAATTAGCACATTGTGCTAGTGTCGAGTTTTCATCGTGATTAACAATTTCAAAGTCAAAACAATTCAAAAGACATCTTGTCAATGTCGGGTCCCGTCGAAGTAAATCATTAGTCGCTCAGTAAAGTGATAGTATGTTTACTGAGGATAGAAGAGTTCCAACTCCTTGGAAGCACACGGAAAACGGAGTTTTATTATTTTATTCTATTGTCAGAAACATTACGCACTTTAATGTTTAATAAACCACGAAACTCAATTTTTATCATAATAAATAATCATACAAAAAAATTTACCCTAACTTTTCGAGTTCGCGCCAAAAAGTACAAACACTTCCATCGGCCTATGCTTTCATTAATAATTAATAGTTTCGCTGACAGATGTCACTGTTCCGGTAAGCTAGAACACACTATGGTTTCGTTTCTGAGAAATATTATGCCAAGTAATTTTTAGTGTTACATTACTTACTTACTTACTTCTAAAATTTTTGCAGTCGTGAATAAACAGTCGTTTTTATCACGGTAAACAAAAAAAAAAGTTAAAATTTTAATTACGGAACTATAATTAAATAACACATGAGTGAGTAGTATAGTAAAAGAGTACCTTATTCATTAATCAAAATATCGAAACCTTTCAAATACCGGAAAAAAACAAACTCAATATCTCACAAGGCAGTTTATCCTCAAAATTTTTCGTCACTAGAACAAAATATTGATATTTCCCTAAAGTTATTGACAAAATTTGCAGTAAGGATTTATTATATATACTCTTATATAGTCATGCATGAGTAATATTAAAAGTATCGATTAATATCATTGTACATAATCATTACTGTACCTCAGATCGATCGTCGTGGCTGATATTTCTACTTAAGGCACTCCAACCTTGCGGATGAATCTGAAAGAATGGAGAAATATGGTGGAATAAACTCAAGTTCATTTCAAAATAAATTATTAATTTCTTTTTTAATTTTAATTTTCGACTTAGATATTCTTTCTTACGTCTAGTTAGTTTTTGCTGCGGCTTCGCTCGAGTATTTTTATATGCCTCGATACAATTAAAAAAAATGTACAAAACGTGTTGAATTTAAAAATATATCACGTCATCTTAAAATTTAAATATTTTACAAACGTTTACATCCCGTTTCACCTTTAGAAGGGTTGAATTTCGAGAAATCCCTTCCTAGTGAGTCTTCACGTTATAAAAGAAAGCTACGGTTCACATTTTATGTTTCTGGCGGTGGCGGTCGGATGGGGAATGAAAATAATAAAATATTTTGGCACACCTTGGGAGAGGCCTATGTTCAGCAGTGGACAGGCACAGGCAAAGAAGAATGTAGAGCGATTGTGAAAGCATTGTATACCTGTAAGGCACTGACGACCTCAGCGTCGTTGCCCGAAGGGAAGTCGGAGACGAACTCCACTCTGTTCTCTGTACGCTTGCGCTCGAACAGATGGTCATATACCGCCGCGATCGGGAGTACCTGCTGGCTCATCTGCATCAGACGGAAGAGGTTCGGCTGGAAAGACAATCATTATCCTCATGCAAAGGACTCTTAAATACTATTTAATATTATAGTTATTTCACGATTTTCTGAAGTAGTAGACCAAAGAGTGTCGCATTATCAAGTGTTTTATCACCAGAGGAATACTTACTACTACCACAAATTCCTCGAATATGAAACACTACTAGACTCATTTTATTAATTTATCAATAAAGTTATAAAAATAATCGGTCGATAATCGAATCTGTCCAAAATTCGATTATAGACCGTTTTTAAGATTTTTGGATGTTTGGATTTAAAATTAAAAGTTGTAGTCACTAAAAAAACATTTATCAACATCAAATCGCTATGGTTACACCTATTATACAACTTACGCAGAATTCAAATGCAATTTAGACTATAAAGATATGTGTATTATGCCATATTTCTCATACTAACCTTAAATCCATGCAGATGTTGTGCCAGTGTGGACAAGTTCAAATCGTGGACAATGACCAGCAATCCACCCGTAGTGCACATGACCATCTGTCTAGCATCCGGAGAGAGGCGACATCTCATCAAACCAGAGGCGTTGAACACCCTTTGATACACCAGATTGTATTCTGTGTACGAGTTTATGTCCCATGTGTATATGCTGCCGTCTAGTCCCGAGGTGACTAATAGTTTGTCTTTGATTGAGAATTCAATGTTTTTCACCCAATTTGAATGGCCAAGCAGTGAGCGTATCTTTTTCTTTAAATTGCGTACATCCCATAGAGCGATTGTCGTGTCGTCGGAACATGTTGCAAACATTCTCCCATCCAGAAATCTATTATAAATTTCGTCTTTAAATATATGATCATTGAAATTTTGTGGATTGCTATATGCATTGATAAATCAATTAATTATAATTAACAGATAATTTTACAATAAGTAAAATTATCATTAAGTGGTATTATAACATTTTAAGCAAACATGATCAAATCTTTTATATTCATAAGCATTAACTATCATCTTTACAATAAAAGTCGTGTTTCAAATTAACACTAATAATCACTTCACTTTGTAAAGGTTTGAGTAAAAATGTCGTTGTTTTAAATTTTCGCGGCCATTAATGACTATCGTTTTTTTAAAGGTCTGGTCAAAACTGATAAAATATTTTATATGTTGTACCTATAGCTCTAAAATAGCTTGGCGGTGAGGGAAAACATCGCGAGGAAACACTCATGCTCCAGAAATTAAAAAAAATCTGGCTTATGTGATCCATCAATCCCCACTGGCCCCTCTGGAGGATTAACGCCCGAAACCCCCCAGTGATTTACTAGGGCTGGCCTGTGGCCTACAGTGGAACGTTATAGGCTGATACAAGTACAATATATTTCACCTGATCTGACATTTAAAAATACAAAACAATAAAGCACACATTCATTTTATTGATTGCTAGAGAAAACAGGCCTTGAGACCATATCTTCAAAGTTGAATATCTTTTATTCATTGTAGTTTAGAGATGTAATTTTTATATATTACCACATGTTTATGCAAGGCCTATGAACAACAATAACATTTATCAACACGGAAACAAAATGACGCCAGCCTCCCATACAAAATTACTCATTCCCCTTTAACACATTATGACTTGCTAGTTGGTAGTGTACACGCCCTGGTGTTGTATATGGCCATGGGTGGTGATAACCACTTACCATTATTTGGTCTGCTTGCCTATATACATGCTCACTATAAAAAAAACAAGTTTTATCAATACTTACTTGACACAGTTCACACAATCAGAATGTGCTCCGTTGACAGAATGGATCCGCTGGTGCGTGAGGGGATCAAATATCTGAATTGATTTCTTCTCACAAGCAGCCACTAAGAGAGATCTGTAACACATTTTCATTTATGCATTATTTTCTACTCCACAGAAAGTTATTTATCTATCAATATGTTGTTAAGAAAATATTCATAAGTGAACAATAATTATAATAATTGTAATAAATAACAATATATAAATGTAAAGGTAACCAATATTTTAACATAATTGAAATCCTTTTAGATTTGATTAAAAATTTTAAAATAAACACATTTTTTTAAAACGTGTGAAATTACTAAGGAAGTAGGTACAGAGATTATTACTAGAAATGGACCGAAATTCATTTCACATTTAGTAATGCCGAAATTAGTCAGCTTTTAGCGAACTTCGTCATTTGCCCGAAGAGGGGGAAAGTGCACGCTGCAATTCAACGGCCGCTGGGCGCACTCGACTGGCCTAGTTACCCCTCTCTCACAGAATATTACCTTGAAATGTACTACATTTCCCACTTTGTCTTATTTCCCTAATGTACGTACGTGTTTCGGTAGTGAGTGAGATGTGCCAGAGCCTATTCCCATCCTATCCCTCCCCATTTTCCCAGCCCTTTCTCCAAATCCATTCCTATAGCTCCAAAGGTGGCAGCACATCCGGGGGCGTGCTAACTTCTCGTCATTTTGGACTGATGTTGGCATGTGTCGCGGATGTATATGGACGACAGTATCCACTTACCATCAGGTGGACTGTATGCTCGTCTGCCGCCTTCGTACATAAATAAATAAATAAATTTGCCCGAATTTGGGTTCACGAACTGAACAATCGGTAGCATGAACTAACATTATTAACTAGACTAGTATTCTGCCAGCTAAAATGATTTATTCTACATTGATTAGACAATACGAGCTGCTACCCGCGGCTTTGCTCGTGTATACTAAGCAGCTCTAAACGATTTTTAACTACTCCTTGTCATAGGAAGATGACACATACACCAGTTTTCCTTCTGGACACTTTGTTATACATTAATGAAAACCCGATCCAAATACGTTCAGTAGTTTTTACGTAATGCGGTAAAAACAAACATACAGGCATAAATTCTAAAAATTCTGTTATTGCATTCTGTAGCTTCTAAAAAAAACCTATTTTTTTAAAATTTACTCAAAAATATGGACTTCACTTTTCTGTTTTATTATATGTACCTATAGATTAAGTTAATTTACTGCTCATAATTAATTGTTGCTTTTTTTATTTTTTTCTGAAAATTAGGTACATTAGGTATGTATCAAAAATTACCCTTTATTAATATTTAATATTATTTTATACACGTGATAGGTTATTTTTTCTATTCATATATGGCATCTTTGCAATTATTCTGCCAGTGTGTTTTCTTCACAATAAACAATTTAAAAGTCTAAAACCTATTTTGTCAATGTCTAGTATGTCAAAGTAAGTGAGGAGTCTCTCAGTAAAGTGACAGTAGGTGTAAAACTACTGGAGTTGGACCAGTTGGACCATTCTATCCAATTTTACAAAAATAGTACAGTAAGTAGTCAAGTTACGGGAGCAAGTAATATACTAATATATTGGAGACAAGTGGCAGAGCTTGATGCCAGTACTCATTTGAGTGTTTAATTAAATCTTAATACAAAAGTAATTTCTTATTGCTATATCCTAAATACTAACTTAGCGCTATGTTCCTAGAACTATGGGTCCGGCTGGCCACCTGCTCCTCCTGACCCGGCTATCAACACTAAGGGCCTGGGTGACGTAACTAGGTATTTGATAAAAACATTACAATATCATGATACACAACCGCACACAGCACCATCTGTTCGGCGCTCCCAGGGAATCACTTGATATTGTAGAACAGTAGGCTTACTGAGGACAGAAGAGGACTCCTTAGAAGGACACGAAAAACGCAGTCTCATGCTTTTTTTGATTATCAGAAACATTATGCACAAAAAGCACTTTAAAATTTAATAAACTATCACTATTAAATCACAAAATGCACAATTTTTACAACATCCAAACAAAAACTCAACGGCTAAAAAGGCAACATGATAGGTTAACAATCAACATGATAGGTTAACAATCAACATGATAGGTTAACAATCAACATTGTTTAAATGGTGTTTTAGTTATATTTATATATATTTTATTGAACAATAATAAATATAACATCAATTTGCTAATGTAAATAAATATTTTGCTTTTAAAATATTATAGCAGTCAAAGATTCATCTAGGATCATGTAATAACCAACTTTTACTAATGATGTATTTAGACTTACATGCATATTAATTAAAGAAAATTAAGAAACATCATGGAGCATGAAATAATCAAAAACTTAAGTATTTCTAGCAATAACTAGTAAACATTGTCTGTTTTTTGGTAACACAATATAACTAGTAATATTATATACATATGGGCAAGATGGAATTTTGCGCCTTCAACTGAAATTACTGATCTAAGATATTTACATTAAAAAAACACTTATAGCTTTTTCTGAAGCCATTTTGTCAAATACCTGAGCTGTATATTTTTGTATAGACATAGTTTAAACTTAAATACGCCGCCCCACAAAATATTTCTTTAAAATTCTAAAATTACAAACACAGAATTCCTATATCCCAGTTATCCCTAGTTTTGCTCATGTTCCTAATCCTAATGTTGCTAATGTTTTGCTCCTAATGTTCATATAATCTATATTCAATATATTGTTGACTAGGTATTTTTAATAGGGTTGTTAGGAAAGAATCAAAATTTGCTCCCCCTGGGTTCTGGGGCTCTGGCAGTCGCACCTGCCGCCAGCCCTTAGCTACGACGCTGTAAATTATGACAAAAAGTCAGCTTTTCTGCATGATATGGCAGAATGCAATTTCTTTTTTCGTCATATATTATTTCCTGCCCCTGCTGAGAAAAGTCTCTCACTGTATACTGTGCTGGCTGGGCAGCTAAGAAACTTCTTAGCCAATTTAACATAAAGGGGTGCAAGATTCAACCAAAGTTCAGCCAAACTGACCAAATTTCACCTTTGGCACATGTTTTAACCAAATATTTGGACAAACAACATTTGGTAGAATGCACATTTGGTCCATCACTAATTTTTACACAACTACATGATAGAAAGAAACAAATTGAATCCTGAAATTGACTTGATTTTTGTGGATAAATATGGTACTTATGTAGAGTAATATTTGACAAATTTTACTTAAACTTATTCTAATAAAGTTATAATGTATGTACACTCATACAGTACATCGTATGTGTACTTAGTGTATACCATTCATGTAATATATGAATGAGCTAAATAGATCATACAGTTATGAGTATATTATGTACCTAGTTGTTTTTTAAATATAGAATGGACTATAGAGCAAAGTCAAGGCTAACTTGTAATTACATCAAACAATGCACGTTTCCTTACCCTTCCGGGGAAAATTCAAGGTTAAACACCCCTCCAGTTGGTAGAGCATTGGCCTGTTCGCAGTCCCACGAAGCGATGGGTTTCATGCCACAATACAAACTTTTGGCCATTGCGTCTCCGGCTCCTAAAGGAGTTGGAAATCCTAGTTCCCTCCTCATTAGCCTATAAGGGCTGAAAGCCGAATATCTAGCCATAAAAGACGAACAGTCTCTGTTACCCATTTTGATAAAATAATCAGTCAATTATGTCTAAGAAAAATTAGCACAATGCAATTTTAAATACACAACATAGCAGTAAATATTGATAATTAAATTGATAAAAATTTTGGACTACATTGTTCATGTTAATTAAAAAATTGAGAAAAATCGTCAATAATTTTCACTGTTAATGACAAAGTAATCAAATGTCAAATTGACATTATTAGTTTTATTACTGTAGTCTATGGTAGAATGTGACAAGCTTTGAGTCTTACTCAGAACAAAAATACAGCTCAGAACAGAAAAGTACATAAAAAAATCTACGTCAGATTTTTTTATGTACTTTTCCATATTGAACGTGGATACAAGCCTTTTAGTGCCTAATGCTTATCTATGGTTCTGATTTTAATTTTAGAGCAAACAAATATAAAATGAATGATACCTATCTAAAAACAGTCTTCAAAGGTAAATTACGATAATTGATACCTAGTAGGCAGATACCGTCGCGTTAATAGCCTATAAATTGTAGGGGTATCTATTCTCACCATATGCTGATATAGACTTAGTGTCTCCTTTGGCCATATATTTAAAACTAGCTGTGCCCGGCATGCGTTGTATGGCCGTCAATTTTTTGCACATAATATATAGCCTATGTCCATCTGGAATAATGTACCTTTCAAATGGTGAAAGAATTTTTGAAATTGGATTAGTAGTTTCGGAGATTACCTCCTACATCCAAACTTACAAACTTTACCTCTTTATAATATAATATTAATAAAGATGAGGAACGTTAGTATATCAGCATGGGGTGCGTTGTCTATTTTTAACTAACCGGGGTCAGAATTCGAAAAAGGAAGGGAAACAAGGACTATTAAACTCATACAACATACAGGACAGGAACGGGCCTGTTGGTTATGGATGAGGGCAAGTAGAGTAAACTAGGACTGCACTCTTATTAATTTAATGTATTTCAATACATTATACAATACATTGAAATATCCATTTTACTAATTTAGTAATAAAAATGCGGTATGAAAAAAATGTGAGCGGAGTGAGGGAGAAGTGCCAATGGATTAAGTAGTGATGCAACACTAAAATAGAGATGTGCAAAAAACAGGCGGCATGGGACTGTATGCATTGCACTATTGGATGAGGATGGATGTAATTGGATGAAATAAAAAGAGTTGAGATGAAAATGAAAAGAAAGGAGAACTGGATCTGGTTCTCACTCCTTCTCGGAAGACGTTGGTATATCAAAGGTATTTAATAATAATATCAAAGGTACCTATAAAAGTAACATATATTTTAACTTCTGTACATTTAAATAGAAACATCACATATTTATTTATTTATACAAGAATCTTACATCAAATTTCTCTGATTATCAGTCATTTTTAATAAAGCCAGTAATTAACAGTCTCTGCAAGAGGCTGCAAAAACATTTTTTCTTTATGATTTAATGAGGATAACATTGCTGGCATACCTAGTCACTTATACATTGCACATATCGTTTAGAATACATGATAAAATAAAATATTTTTAGTGTCTACAGGCATTCAATATGAATATTCCCAATTAAATGGTAAACATTCTTCTCTCTCGATACGATCCTTGTGCATTAACAAAGAGACGATACCGCGAAACGAGAAATTGTAGGTAGGTACTTGTTGTATAACCACAGTAGGTAGCTGCGTAACACATCGGCTACCCGTGACGGGTAAAAAGTTTTATTTTTCACTGCCTTGACACGTTTAACTTGATTCGAAACGTCTCTATCTTCGCTAGTTTGCACTACACTTCATTATTAATTAAGTCCACTTTACTTAGTGCATTTCTTCACTTTGAAGGTTTTTTGGCGTAATTCTCGTAAAGCCAGTCCCAGAATCGCACCCTTTTGTCCTCAGGGTCCGTCTGTAGGGTGAAGTTGCCGGTGATGTCCATGTAGTTGATGTGGGTAGTGTCGTTCACTGGCAACCATTTGAAGTCGACAATGGACTCGTAGTCGACGGGCGGGGTTGGATTTCTGAACATAATATAAACAGAATAAATAAACAAATAAACAATATTTGAATCAAAATTGTCCTGTAAGATAATAAACTTAAAGAACAATTGATTAAAATATTTTGAAGTAAATTGGTCTGCAATGGGATTATATTTTCATAAACAAGATACGTTACGGGTGAGATAGTTAACATTTACAATTATCCTAAAGTCCGATTTCCTTACAATCACAAATTCATCCTACACATTTGCGCACAGTTTCCTTGCTCAGTAGAAGCGGAATGAGATAGTATAGAAAGTATCTAGCCTCAAGCCATCCTCTCCCGCTTGCTCCATAAATTAGAAAAAGGGAAGTGAAACGGATTGGATAATACGTATACTTCCATAGCCTACCATTTCAATCCATTTTTAAAATCTTCATGATTTCTAAATCCGCAGATGACCCAATGTCTAACGGATGTTAACATGTATCGCAGATATTCTTGGGCTACCAGATAATATGATATGCATATTGAATATTCAGATAGTCATGGGCTAACAGATAGATATTCATAAGCTATCGCCGAGCCCACCTACACATGGCGGATATCGCCGTGTGTAGATGTGTAGATAACTCATATAGGTAAAATTAGTGGCACGGTTTGAGAATATCGCCAAAAGAGACTCGCTCGTGCAGTTGGCTTATCGCGTTGGCTCGCAACGTTTATCATCACTTCATAACTCATCAGGCGGTTTATCACAATTGCCCTTATTTTTCAAATTTATTTGTAATTTAATATATTTCAGTGTAAACATGATTTTTATTTTCTTGCGTAAGTGATTTATTTTGCAGAATTAAGTTCTGGACAATTTATAATCATTAATCAGTCTGGTAGGTTAGACCACCCGAAGCCGCTTCTTACTTTACTTTTTCAACGATTTGATAATTATATTATTAAAATTATTATTATTATTAGATATTTTTATGTACGAAGGCGGCAGACGAGCTTACAGTCCACATGATGGTATGTGGATAGTCCAAAATGACAAATGACAAACGCCCCCGGATGCGCTGCCTACCTTTGGAGATATAGGAATGGATTTGGAGAAAGGGTTGAGAAAATGGGGAGGGATAGAATGGGATGAGAATGGGCTCTGGCACATCTCACTCACTACCGAAACACGTACGTACATTGGGGAAATACGATAAAATGGGAAATGCAGTACATTTCAAGGTAGTCTTCTGTGAGAGAGGGGTAACGTGGCCAGTCGAGCGCGCTCAGCGGCTGTTGGATTGCAGCGAGCACTCTCCGCCTCAGATTTGGCCTCCCCTAGTAAATCAGTGGGGGTTTCGGGGCGTAATCCACCACGCGGGCCCAGGTGGATTAAAAGAAAGAAAGAAAAAAGCGTTTATTTAGTCGCAGTCACAACACAGTCTTAAGTTAACAAATGCGTAGGTACATACAGATAAAATATGCCACAGTTGCCACTGTTGCCTGTGTGTCGCAACTGCGCCAAATAGGCGTCCAGCTCAGCTTTAGCTATGTGCCTGTCAAGACACTCAGCGCTGATTTACAGCTGGAACCCGGTGATGTCCGCACGTGAGGGACAATAGATACAATATACTATAAATAAATCTATTTGGAATTGAATATTGGGTATTGATTTGAAATTGTTTGTAGGTATACGATCTCTTTGTCTGTCTATATAATTTTTCTGTTTGTGAATACCTAAATACTTATTCATTTTAATGGAAGCATCAGTTGGAAGGTTCTCAAGCTCCCTTTGTCTTATAATCGGGAATATTGTAAGTTTTCTTTTGAAATTGTTCGGATTGTTCAAGTTCCTAATGGGTGGCGGAGTAGTGTTCCAACATTTAGTGACAGCGTACTTAAAACTAGCCGTCAAGGTGGCTGTTCGGTGACGCTGAACACTAAGTAGAGGACAACATGAACGGAACCCATGTTTACTAATTCCTTGGGAAATGCTTAGTTTGTTTGTGGAGCATACTATCGCCAAAATTTATTAACACCAAATTAAAAGATAAGCCAAAATTCTTCATTATTTCATCTTTAAAATAGAATGACCTTAAAGGAAGGAGTTACATGACTGCGAAAAGGCATGTGAAAACAGAAGCGAGCACATGCATTGTGTACTCGCTGAATTAGGCGTTGCGTCCTCGAGTAAATTCGGGGCCTATAAACATTATCACAATAATTAAGCTAGGACAGCACAAGTGTTTCCGCTAATCTTATTCTAAATTCTTTACTAACATAATTGGTGGATCACTTCAGATTTTTAGAACATGCGAGTTTCCTCGTGATGTTTTCCCTCCCCGCCGAGGTAGTGTCAATTTTAAAAAATCCGTACGTCGAAACTCAGTGGTACGGACCGAGGATTTGAATTCAGGATAACACGAATGTAAGTCGAGTATTGGTACCTCTAGGCAATCACAGCTGAATTACCAGGGGAGGCCTGTGCCCTGCAGTGGGAGGTTATATAAAGGTGATTCAAGTGTTAGGTATTTACGATTCCCCCCACAACGAACTTGTTTTTGATGATTAAGTTACTTGCACATTATACTAACAATGTCACCACACACGCAAGTTTGAAAACGCATCTACTTTTCTAGGTTTGCAAATAAGTAATACTTTTTGCAAATAATAATACTTAATCAATAAAAACGATGTTTGATCAGTGTGTGGAGGTGGATCAAAAACGAACACCATAGAGGGTAGACATATTTGTCTGCGAATAGCAACAACACCTCCACCGGCCTCCGCGGGTGGAGGTAATTGGACCGAAATATCGGCTATATTAAAAAGATGATAAATCGTGAGTAACCCGTTTACATAACAATTATTATGTTCAACCACGAGAAGAAAAGTTTAAAATCTCAAGTATTATTTGTTTACCTACTTATCTAAACCACTTATAAAGTCCGTTTATGTTTAATCTACTTATGCGACATGTCAAAATGTCAGAAAGTTTGTGATAGCGACGACCCGAGATTTTGTGACTTACCCGGTTTTAGCAAAGTTAGTCCACATTTGAACCATCCGCCTGGACACTGCGAGCTCAGTCGAGTCATCGTCTAGCCTGTAGTTTAACCTCGAGAAGTAGAACAGGTAGCCCATCTCGTCTCCGTGGCAGGCTCCTGGTTGGGTTATGCCCAACATCCGCTTAAAGAGTCCTAGGGCTCCGTCGAATGCGAACCGATACATGTACGTTGGACTGGTCCTGTTAGTTTTCGCTTGAAGCCGCAGAGTCTCCAACAGTGGTTTTAGGAACATGACGTCCGTGAACAACTGTAAAGAGAAAAAAGCATATCAAAGTCGAGACTATAAGATTTCGTCTTTTACGATTGGCTAGAAAAAACTCAATACCTCAATACATGCATACCTACTTTGTATAATTTATAGTCTGTCTGGTAGCCTTCGCCTGTCGTTATTTTCAACGATTGTAACATCACGTGTTTTTTACTCACTTACTGCGCAGCGCTCTAGAACGGATGATACCTAAATCTCACAGCTTGTTTAGTCTATTAAAATCAGTCACCAGTAGTCACAGATAAACCGATGAACATCGTTTTTTTCTATGGTCAATCGAAATTGGCCGCTCTAATTTACGATTGAGACGCTAATTACAAGATTTTATAGTAAATCAAATATTCCACAGCTTCTTACATCAATAAGATTTTCGATGTTTCGTATATCAATAGGTTGCTGCTGGAAGTAAAATTCTCTGATGGCTTTGGCTGTCTTATTGTTCTGTTCCTCGTCATCGGACTGTAGCTCTGGTGGTATCACGCGTCTGAACTCCTGATCCAACTCACTTAGAAGCTTCGGATAGCGTTGAAGACCTGAAAATTTTTAAAAGAAAATGGCTTAATTTATCGGCTCGCATTCTTATTTCCTGTTTCATTCAAAACAAATTAGTACCGTAGTTGACAAAAATTGTCCTTATTTATTTGTGCGTTTATTTACCCGTTAAAAAGTTAATAAGCGATTTAGTAGTATTATTTAAAGTGACTTTATTGGAGGCGATTTTTGTCGAGCGATACTTCGCGATTTGCCGCCATGATTAGCCCACACTTGGATTGTCTGTTTCGTGACACCCAGAGACAAACACAACACCAACTACCCAGATTCTAAACAAACACTTATCTTTGCACATATTTTCGAATGAAACCGAGGTTATTGTACCACACACCGCTACTACTTACAAGGTTAATCGGTTGTCGTTAAATCGTAGATAATTCTGGATGATGACAAAGAAAATTAATCAAATTAGTAGATTAGTGGATCTACATATCCACACTGATCCACTTCCATATCATTGTTGGGTATTTTATTAATATTATAAATCCGAAAGTGTGTTTGTCTGTCTCTCTTTGTTTGTTAGGTACGTCTTCGCGACCAAACTGTACTGAACTGTATTGAACCGATTAGGATGTTTGTTTTATGGAAACTGTAAACGTGCTATTAAGGGAGGTAGATGAACAAAAAATTACTTACAGATAGGCCACGCCATACAATTTAAAACCTTTCAGTGGCATTCTTTCCGTACACCAAGTTCTCTGCGATAGATATTCAAATCAGCTTACGTTTAGCAAAACAAGCTGTTTTGATTGTGGACCTGGACATGTATGTACTCATCAGAAACACTTGGGATCAGAAAAATAACCCACTCTGATTTAAGGAATCCTGAAAATTTGGATAAAGAATTCGTCGTTCCTTTGGAAGCAACTAGAGAAAAAAATATTCCCGGTTCAAGAATCCTCTCTAATATTACTAATAAGCCAATGCCATCGACTTCTCGTATATTTACTTATTGGCAGAGAGATATGGAATATCATAAATAAGCCAGTGAAGAAATCCAAAAATAAATGATCTCTTAAACGGGTTTTCACAAATTTCACAATATATCTACTTTTCGAAGATTTAATTTTTTCAAAGAACTTTTATTTATTTTTTAAATTAGGAAATGACTGATACTATAGAGCAGAAATTGTTAGGGAAGTGCTTAGTATATTAAATTATAGTTAAATGTTTATAATTTGTTACAATTTAATTGAAACATCAATAATAATCCTGTGCGGGATACGTATGCACTAACACGCAGTAGAATGCTAGTGTCTGTACTCCGCACCAACTGGATCGCCGGGGGGGTGTGGACTGTATAATAGGTTTTTCCGTGTCTTGAATAAAACAACAAGGCTTGTTCTTCAATAGAGCCGGGGTAGCGCAGAGGTACTTGTTCTTCTTCTTTTTCTTGTTGTTCTCGGAGTGGATGCCGCTGCGGAAGTGAAGTTGACCGGAAATGGTCCGCCTTTTATTCTATTTATTGGGTTCCTCAACCTCTGGCTAGTTGCGGGATTCCACTACCGGTCAACGACGGGCCTCCCCTCCACTTGTCCATTATTTCCATATTATATACATAAAAACTTAACAACTATTTGCGAAACTATATACATGTTTGCCTAAGTACCCTAGCCTTTTCGTCGTCAACATATCTCCCGCCGTCGCCGTCTCGCGATAGTCGGTCGCCGCAGGATGTGGCCGTTGCTCGTCTGGACGTCGATGATGCGAACCTCGCCGTCTTGCCCGGGGAACGTAGCGGTGACTCTTCCTCTTGGCCACGTGTTCCTCGGTAGGTTCGGGTCGCATATGACGACCAAGTCTCCGACGCGTGGTGCCTCGCCGACTGTGCGGGGCTCCCGCCGGTACTGTAGCAGGGGGAGATATTCTCGGAGCCAGCGGCGCCAGAAGTTATCGGCTAGCCGCTGGGCGCGCCGCCAGTGTTTGCGCGCATTCACGTCGTCTGCAGTGAAGGCGCCCGGCGCTGGGACATGTGAGTTAGGCCCCAGCAGCAGATGATTCGGTGTGAGCGCCTCCGGCTCCTCCGGTGTTACCGCCACGTGTGTGAGTGGGCGGGAGTTGACGGTGTTCTCCGCCTCGATGAGTAATGTGTGGAGTGTCTCGTCGCTCGGGTACTTCTCGCGTAGCGTCGCTCGTAGGGCTTCTTTCACCGTGCGCACCATGCGTTCCCAGGCCCCGGCCATGAAGGGGGCGGAAGGGGGAACGTGACGCCACGCGATGTGTTTCGCAGTTGCTTCCTCTTGGACCGCGGCTAGTGCGGCCTCGGTGAGTTGTTTTTCCGCGGCTTTAAAGTTAGTGGCGTTGTCACACCATAACTCCGTTGGGCAGCCGCGTCGCCCCATGAATCGTCGTAGCGCAGAGATGGCGGAATCTGCGCTGAGTGATGCTGCCACTTCCAAGTGTACAGCCCTCGTGGTCATGCATGTAAATAAGGCGACATATCTCTTCTCTCGATGTCGGCCCACGGTTACTTCGATGGGACCGAAGTAGTCGAGCCCGGTGAAGGTGAACGGGCGCGCGTGATGTGCTACGCGCGCGTGCGGTAGATCGCCGGTGGCTGGACTTGTTGGTTTCGCCTTCTTCAGTTTACACATCATGCATGCCTTTATGACGCCCCGTACTGTAGGGCGAATCTTTCCTATGCACAGTCGCTGTCGTAGTTCGTTGACGATTAGCTCGACGCCTCCGTGGTGCATTTTCCTGTGTACATGGTCTATGTACAACCTCGTATACCTGTGTGAACCATCCAACACAGCCGGATTCGTCGTTTCCTCGCTAATCTCTCCTGCGGCAGCGATTCTTCCCTTTTGTCGTAGCAGTCCGTCGGTTCCCACGATTACACTTAGTGCGGCGAGTTTGTCGTCTCCCGCCGGTGTGGCGCTACGCTCGATGCGCTTACTTTCGCATGCGTAGCTGTCCTCTTGTGCTGCCTTCATCCATTGATGCTCCGCTCGTATGAGATAGTGCGCTTCCATCGGTACGAACTTGCACTTGCCGCGCGCTGGTTCTATATTTTGTGCAGTCTTAGCGTCGCCTTTCCTTGTTCCTGACCATGCCGGGTCCGACGTCGGGTTGGCAATGGTCCTTTTGCGACGCGCAGCTGCTACTATGTGCCTCCTTTTGCGGCACAAGTCGATGAATTGTAGAGCGCGTGCGGTGGCCCGGATCAGGCGCTCCCACTTTGAAAAGCGCGTGATATCGGGCAAGTGTGCATGCCCCTTTGTCGTGTTCGTTATTGCGCAGCATTTCTCTTTTTCTTTTTTCCACAGGAGTCCGGTCTCGAACCGCCCGTCAGGTAGCCGTCGACTGCGCTTATCCAGAAGGTCGATGGCGCGCTGCTCCGGGTCATTCTTGGTTCTCCTCGGTTCGATGCCCAGTGACTCCAACTTGAAGAAGTTCTTCATTAACTCCTCCATTTTGTTGCACTTCTCGCTGATGTAGCCGCAGAAGGCGACTGGTTCGCACACTGAAGTGCGGCATCCATGTAGCACCCAACCTAGTAGCGTCAGTGATGCTACCGGCTTGTTCCTTCGTCCCGCTCGGACCTGGCGTGAGACGATCAGCTCCCAATTGTCCTGCCCGATGACAATCTTCGGACAGACATCCTTGTAGGTGAGCTCGTCCCTGATGTCGTCCAGGTGTGTGCAGTCTTCCAGGTCCGTTTCCCCGATTGTCTGCGATGTGAAGTTGAGACGCTCGATGGTGCGTGCGCCCTTTAATTTGTGCATGCCGTCCGAGTGTAGCCCTTGTATCTGTACGTCAACAGTGCGGCTCTTTTCATGCTTCATTTCGCCACCGTTGATGCCTTGTATCCACATTGTGTCAACCGGCCCGTCAATGCCGAGCGAGTTGATTGTAGCCTCTTCTATAATGGTGACGGTGCTGCCTTCGTCGAACAGCGCGTAGGTGTGTATCTTCGCGTGTGGTCCGGCAAGCACTACTGGCGCAATCTTCAGGTAGGCTCGACGTCGACGCGGTGATGAGTTCGCGGCGGTGGCCTTGTTGGTCAGCTCTGTTGTTGACGTGACGATTTCTTCTTTGGGCTCTTCTGTCTTCACTGTTGGCGGCAAAGTTTGACGTGTACGATGTAGCAGCCGATGATGTGACATCTCACACCCGTTGTGTCCGCACGGCTTAGCTCGGCAATTGCCCCGGCTATGGTCGCTACACAGGCAGCGGAAGCAGATGCGGTTCCTCTTCGTTACCTCCCATCGGGCGTCGAGATCGCTCTCGGCAAACCGTTTGCACGAAGGTAAGTAGTGATTCTCTTTACACAGCGGGCAAAGTTTTCTTTTTCCGTCGTTAATGGCGCTGTATGTTCGTTCCGTCCTTTTCTTTGTCGCCCTCTCTCTCACACTCGCAGGTTCAGTGATGGGAACGGTGACTTCTGGCGGTGCGTAGGCACTGCATTTGTCGGCCTCTATGTTGAGGAACGTTGACAGCAGGCTCAGCGTGGGTACTTCGTGCTCCCAGATACTTGCAAAGTCGTACCACTTGCTCTTCAGTATGGGTGTGAACTTCTCCATTATAGCCCGTACTAGCTCGGGGCTATACAGGTAGTTGTCCCTTTTCATTGCTTGTATGGTAGCCACAGCGTTGGCCACCTTACTGGCGAACACGCAGAGGTCGCGGGGCTCGTCGTTTATCTTGCGCAGGCACTTCAGTTTTTCTGTTTCGCATGCGACGAGTGCGTCCGGCCTCCCGAATCTCCTTGCGAGAGCTTCCATTATGTCGTCCGGCTCTCGGTGGGCGGTAAACAAACTTGCCACCGCCTCTATAGCGACACCCTTCAGGCTCTTTCTTAGCCGTGCCAGGTTGTCGCTCTTCGTGAAGGTGTGCTTCGAATCTTCGTAGGCACCCTTCAACCCCAGCCATGCGCTGCCTTGCCCATCGAACGTCGGCAGCTCCATAGTATAACGCGGTGTCTCCCTCGCCGAAATCTTCACTGCCTTGGAGATCGCGGTAGCCATTTGCTCCACGATGTCTGCAGTAGGGCGCGCGGGCCGAGACGTGCTTCGTTCTCGGTGCCTATCCTCCCCATTGTTGGAGGTATAAGCTCCCCGTCCTCGTCCTTCCTTCCTTTCCGGCGAGATCTTGCGAGACTTTGGCCCCGCCCCCTGCGGGGGTATGGGGGGGGGGGGGAACCTCGTTCCGATTTAACCATTTTTCCAACCGGAACGATTCTTCTTTTCGTTTGTCGTCTTCTTCTTCTTCAGAGCTTGATCCCAGCTCCGCGAGCCTTATCTCTTGCTCCTTAGCAGTCAGGCGCAGCTGTAGCAGGGTTCGTTCTATTTGTAGACGCTCTATATACATGTTTGCCTAAGTACCCTAGCCTTTTCGTCGTCAACAAATCCCGAATTAGGTAAGTAGGGTGTAACGAAGGTTGCAAAAAAACTCTTCAGTTTCGTTTGCTACCATAATTAAATTAATGACGAAAGCCAAAAAATAATTGAGCTCTTAGTGGGATTTCTTTTGTATTTTTTAATATAGATCTTTATATTTTTAAAAATGACGTAAAACCTAAATACAAGTAGTAT
Source organism: Sesia bembeciformis (assembly GCA_943735995.1). Classification (NCBI taxonomy): domain Eukaryota; kingdom Metazoa; phylum Arthropoda; class Insecta; order Lepidoptera; family Sesiidae; genus Sesia; species Sesia bembeciformis. Next base: position 3,963,170 of record OX031042.1, read on the forward strand.
TTGCCAAAGAGCAATACTTGCTAGATAACTAACTGATTAGTTGGTCAAATGATTGTTAAATTTATTTAAAATTTGCTATATCATTATTGAAATATCTTTCTGTTGTATATTAAACTATAAAGTTGACACTATCGTTGTTTGTTTGCTTGTACTTGCTGAATTTGTTTAATCGGTTACGATCGGTTCATGTTAACGAACAGTTATTTTTGTACTAAAATTTGATCAATCGACGTACAAAAATAATTTATTTACCTCTAATATAACAAATGCCTGTAACAATGTGTCAATCATTACCCGTAATGCAATAGACATTACCCCGACACAATCGTCAATTCCTTCATCAGTTATTTATTTCAGTTGCAAATATCTCTTAGAAGTCTTGAAGAAAATGCGTGCTTCATAAAAGAAATCATACTTAACACATTCTCAACGAATTCTTTATATCCAGTGTATTCCTAACATTATTTTATAAAATAAAGTCAAAAAAAATCTAAATGAAAAATGGGAGTGAATCCACCCACTTACAATTTATCTTTTTCATTACTGCTTCATTACTATAATCGCTGCTTCATTCATGTATAATCGCATATGCCTATTCCCGCTGCAGTCCAGTGCCTTTTTTAAGTGCCTTATTTCCGGCGATTGAGGATGACAAAATTATCAAGTATGTTTACCGGAAATGTTTTATCGGCTGCCGCACTGGACCTTGCGTATGACAAGCCTTGGCTTATAAAGATGGTAAGTTGCCCATGAAACTTGTATGGTATTAAAAGGTGAACCCCATTAAAATACGTAATAAAAACTAAGATATTAATTAGTAACGGCACTATATCTTAAATACTTTAAGTAATTCTGCTGTATAAAGAAAACAATCGTATAGTCAATCTGTATCTAAACATTTGAGAAATATACAGAACTCCATTATGTTAAAAATATTGTCAGATATTAACACTTTTGGGGAAAGTGGCACAAAGTTGATATAACTTGATGTTATTTTATTATGTAAATACAAGCAATGTGCTCCGCTTAGTGTGTCGGTCCATTGGAGGACCTTACACTGTACATAAAGACTTGTTTATTCTGAATAGGCCTCAAGCACACTCAATACTCTTAGCATCGGTGATCGGCGACTTAGTCGTTTACGAGTAGTTAGTTGTAGTGATCGAACGCTAATCCCCGCATATCTAAAAGTGTGTACGTATGATTTCTAGTTGCGAAACGCAGCTACTAAATGTAGCACCTCCCCACTTTAGCACCACCATGGCCATTTTGACTAACGCGAGCAAGTCGATCACGTTGCAGCACTGCTACAAAAAAGTGCGATTATGATGCTACGATCGAGCGCTGAGAGTTGCCAAAACGCGATGCAGCATCGCTGCAGTCGCAAAATCGCTGATGTTAAAAGTATCGAGTGTGGTTATGGCCTTAGACCAATTACATAGCTTTATCGAAGTCGGTCGCGTGCGCCGGTTGGGCGTTCTAACTGTATAAAATTAACCGACAACGCGCGCCTACCTGTGAATGTCTCTCTACAATTTCATAGAAGTTGGCATGCCCGACCGGGGCACGCGACCGGCTATGTAATTGACCTTAGGGAATTACTTTACCAAACATATCACCAGAGAGAGGTCAGACTCGTCTACGTAATTCGTATGAGAAACTTGTTTTGGTAAATTTAATTAACTTAAGTGTTTACATAAGTAGGTACCCTATCAGTTTTATTTGAGGTTCGATTATATCGTGCGCTTGCATTCGAGAAACTTGTATGTATATACGTGTAAATAAGCCTTTCATTATGCAACCTAGGTCAGTCAATTAATAACAGCAAAGAAAGACAAGAAGAAAGAAAGATAAGAAAGAAAGCCGTTATCAACTATGTGCTAAAACTGACAATAAAACACCTTTGATCTGTGTAGATTGTAAAAAAGTCGTATGTAAAAAACATTCTAATACAATTGTTTTGTGTACCCAATGTAATAAGATTTAATTACATTTACATATAATATATTTTTTTTTTATTGTCTGCAAATTTATCTACCAAAATTTATTTAACAACGTTATAAATTCCTTCTATGTTAGATATATAAAATTATAATTGATAAATGAATAAATAATAATTCTGCATGAAATAAAAATATGTCAAATAAATCCATTAGTTTTTCTTTATTTTTGATTATTTTTTCAGTATGATTCTACTACTAGGTCAAATCTGACCCAAAGCACGGTAACGTTAGTAAAATTAAAGACCTTATGAAGGTTAATCTTATCGTACCGTATGCATGTACCGATGCTTCACCGAGTCGCTATCCCGCGGTGCCCTCCCAAAGTAACGTCCTAAGCCAAGGTCCGTTTCTTCCACCGGTTTACCGGCGTGGGAGCTCTTAAGCTCGTTGCTACAAATTATTTGCTCATGACTGAGCGCCTTCTGTGCTCGCCCTAAACTATACATATCCGGTGACTCTTGAAAAGTCATTAATTAGGGCCACAAGAATTTAGCCATTCCGAAAAAAATTTACCTACAGATGTGTTATTATACCTAATCGTGGTTTTAACAGTAAATAGATAATGTTTTACATTTAACATTTATTTTTAGCACAAAATTAATTGAGTTATTTTTGTTAGAACATGGATTGAAACTCACAAACATAAAAGCTACTATGTATTAGAGTTCTTTTAGTTAACTAGCTATTGTCCGTGACTTCGTTTGTTTTAGACAAGCTGATTCTGCGCGGAAAAAATGTTGCAAGTGTTGCAAAAAAGTGCAAGTGTTGCTTTATTTTTTCAAAACTGAACTGAAGAGACCTAAAACTTCCCAAATTGTTGGTAAGTACAATTAGTATGCCCACATAACGCAAAAATATCGGACTAGTAAATTTCGAAATTAAGGGGAATAAATAGATGTCGCTTTTTATAAGTATGAGAATACTTATGTATAGAGATTATTTTCCCCGACAACTTATTTCTGTTTCGGGTATTTAAGGTCTAACGTTTAAAATTTATATCTAATGTTTTAAAATATATATGCCTGAAGATAAATCTCAAACCTACAAGGCTGTCTGGGTGAGTTGGCAAATAGATATTTTTTACCATTTGTTCCGGAGAGTAAGTACTCGGCATTGCCGCGGTTAAATCAACCTACTTTCCACGTTTCCTAACTGTGCTCGTATGATCAATACCGCAATAGGAACTTTATTGGTTTATAGCAATCTATTAGTAGTAGGTATTTGATATCTTTTATTCGTATGAATACGAAAATATGTTCTCAATTATCTTGCAACATGTTTTTACAACATCATACATCATCGGAGTCGATGGTGGTAAGTAATTTTTTCTGGCAACGTAAACCTTTAGGAGGGGGAGAGTGCACGCTGCAATCCAACAGCCGCTGGGCGCGCTCGACTGGCCACGTTACCCCTCTCTCACAGAAGACTACCTTGAAATGTACTGCATTTTCCACTTTATCGTATTTCCCCAATGTACGTACGTGTTTCGGTAGTGAGTGAGATGTGCCAGAGCCCATTCCCATACTATCCTATCCTATCCCTGCCCATTTTCCCAACCCTTTCTCCAAATCCATTCCTATATCTCCAAAGGTAGGCAGCGCATCCGGGGGCGTGCCAACATTTATCATTTTGGACTAATGTTGGCGTGTATCGCGGATGTCTATGGGCGACAGTATCCACTTACCATCAGGTGGACTGTATGCTCGTCTGCCGCCTTCGTACATAAAAAAAAAAAAAAAAACCTTTATTCGAGTTCATCTGAGGTCACAGTATTGGCTAACAATGGTAACAACCTATATGTTATAATGAATTTCGCAAAGATTTCGAATGTTCGTTGCGAATATGTATACCTATTCTCATTTAAAAGATCCGCGTCTCAAAGTTGATGTCGAAAACTCGAAGACAAATACGGTAACATGTGTGAATCACACGTGAAATTGACTGCGTTATTCTTATTACGTGTTCGTCAGTGTCCTACTGATTGGTCACGGACGAAATAACATCCGCCGGGTACCCTCCTATTATGTGGTATATTTTCACCGTTAAAGCTCTTATGTCATTAGTCATTACCTCATTTCATTCTTTATGTGACTCTATAGCCCATTTATCTTGTCACATAGAAGCCTCCTTTATGGTATAGTTTTAGGGTTTTTCCAATTGTTATGTTATGATTTCATAAAGTTACACAGTTGGTCTTATAATAAGAGTTAAACGATAAGTAAGAGAAGTCGATTTAAATCTTTCTAGATGAAAACGAAGGTTCTGATTCCAAGACAATTAATGATAGATTTATATTTGATAAAAAGTTATGCAAATAAGACATTTTGCAAAATTGCAAATATGTAAACGTGTAATATATAAGAACTGCATCAAATCTGTCGAAACGTACCTTGGGGCCGACGTTAATTCTGATCACAATCCCGTAATGACGTGAAGGACAATGAAGCAACGGCTTCATTGTCTTGTACCCTTGTCTTGTCTTGTACTTGTAAAAAAAACAGGATTCAAGTAGCGAATGGGATCAACAAGTGAAGGCTAAAGAGGATACGTCGAATTCAGTGGAGGAAGGCTGGGTCCGGCTTAAGGATAAGGTCTGCACAAAGAGATAAAGGCCATGGTCGGCCATAAGATACACCCACAATATCTGATGGATGAGCATGGCTGTCCAATAAAAGTAGAAGAAAAGGGATCTATGGGAACGATATGTCAGTACGACGTTTGCGGATTATTCTAAAAGCTCAGTAGATAACTCGGATGGCTGCGTAACATACGGGAGTGGACCGGCATCGCGAGTGTCGCCGAACTGTTTCGCCTCGCGAGAGACACGGCAAAATATTCGAAGCTGATTGCCAACCTCCACTAGTTCCAGGAGAGGCTCCACAAGAAGAAAAAGAAACTTGTACTGTGGGGTTTCTTTGTCAATTGTTAATTATACCAAGAGGCAAATAAGATTTTTCTCTGCCTAGAAAAAATCTATATTCGTCCATGAGTAGATGATATCTTCGTCCTTTCTGGGGTGACATTAAATATTTATAGCATTCAAATAATTGATTATTGAAAAAATCCAATTTAACGTTAATACTGTTTATTCCATTAGAATGGTCCGTGAACGGCTGTAAATTTATATGTGCGAATTTGAACACAAGGTGAACGCGGCAGGTTGGCGAATAGAAATAGAGTGAGGTGTGGAAGGGCCGGCTCGAGTTCCGCTCACTTGCGAAATGTCGCGCAGGATTTCCGCGCCCAATCTCTAAGGCTGCTCGAGCTTAATTACATGGAAAATTACTGGCCACACCTAATTTTGTCTCTTCCTTTACTTGGACTCACTTGAAATAGAATATGGGGTTTTTTTCATCCCATATATGATCAAATTAAATTTTTGTATATTCATCTATTGATATTATAAATAAAATTTATACGATAGCGGGCAGTTCTCAATGCATCTACAATCAAATTCGAGACATAAATAAATTAAAATCGTGGAATTTAAACATATTATTATGCTATAAAAATAAAACTATGTTACGAGTGGATAATATGCAGATTCGCGAAAATGCCAAAACAAAAACACATATTGTATCAAGGTTGACAATTTATTTGACCGTGATAAGTTTGCGGTTTATGTTTAAAGAACCCTGAAGAGATTGTAAATTTTTAAAACGGCTAGGCATTGAAAAAACTAAATATTAAAAACTAAATATGAAAATATTGACAAAGAGCTTTCAAATAGCGGTAAAAGGTCAGGCGTGTCTCAAAACTTTGCTGATCTGGTAGTAAACCTGATGTATATTCAATTAGAAGTGAATATTTTCCAGTTGTCTCTCTCTGCAGATTGATTCCTAGGACGCAGATTTATTCTTACAAATTGTAAGAACCCTTTGCCGGTATTGGAAAGTTCTTTGTCTGTATCTTTGATGATCAAATCGTCAGGGCTAGACTCAATGATCAAACGTCATAGCAAATTTATCTAACGTTGGCTCCGGTCAGCGTGTCACGCACATATGTTATGTTAATTATGTAATAATATGTATTATAACTAAAAAACAAACTACGTCACAAGTGGAGACTTTTCTAGTTTAAATATTAGTTAACAATATCTGCTAACTGTATGTCTTTCTCAAAGAAACAACATAAAAACCTTTTTAAGAAAACACTGCTTGTATCACACACACACACACACACACACACACACACACACATAACACATATCGATACATTCATATCGATGATTTTACTTCAGGCCTCGCGGTCAAGTTAAGATGGTCGATTAACCCAATTAGTACAGTCTTAGTTTTCTAATTATCTTAGAGCTTCTACTAAATATAACTAACTACTTTATGTGTTATGTATAAAGACTTATGTTGTGTATATATATTGTGTATTACGTAATTGTGTATACTATACTGTACACCATCTACCCGTGTTCAAAATATTGATTTCCTCAGGTTGTCTGGCAGAGCTTTTAGCGAAAAGACCGCCTTTTGTGAATTTTGTGTCTACACTGTACAATATGTTACCATTTTGTTTTGTTTTGGTATGCAAAAAAGACTTTTATCTACCTATCTAACGTTCCTGCTGTCAGGGTAAAAGATCTGAGGTTCGCTTGTCAGAATACGACAGAAGAAATCCAGGTGTAGGCCACTGGCATTAAAAAAGGAAAGCCGAAAATAGAAATATAACTTACGTCTAAACAGAATGATTCCCTCCTGCGCGTTGAAGCCAGTCAGAAAAGGCACGTCAGCTCCAGGTAGGGCGTCGAGCGGGTGTTTCGTGAGGAAGGCTCCAGGGCCGGGGGGCTCCAGCGCGGGCAGGAACGGAAGTGCCACGGTGCCCTGCAGGTCCACGGACCGGCCCGCCCCGCCCGCCAGCCGCGCACCAGCCTTCACCAGGAGCTCGCTGGGAGTCGCGCGCAGGTAGCCTAGTATTATGGTAAGTATTATTTATTGCGCAATAACAACAGATTGATAGGTACATCTTTGAAAAGTACGGCTGGCCGCGTAAGTAAATTCATAAATATTTTTAGATGAAAATTTTGAGGTTTTATTAAGGACCAGAAACAGAACAGAAGGGTCTCACCGAGAAGTTCAGCGGTATTGTTGGTGTCGATGCCCAGCTCGCGGCCGAGTTCGAAGGCGCGCGCTCGCGGCTCGCGCGCCAGCGCCCATGGAGACAACGCCACTCCACTCTGTGCGATGGCACCGTGAAACAGTCCCTAAGGAAGAAGTAAATATTTTACGACTAAAATCGTGGATTAATGTGAACGAGCTTATATTTCAGTGTCATAATCTGTATGGAATCAATGTTGTATATGGTTTTCCTGGATTACAGATATATAACTACCTTCAGGCTCCAAAATGCGTTATTTATGTAATTATGGCGTATTAATTAAAAATCAAAAATCATCACTACATACTTGGGATTCAGGTGACAGCATGTGCAGGTGTACGGAGGCGGCGCCTGCCGACTCGCCGAAGATGGTGATGCGTGTAGGGTCACCGCCGAAGTGCTCGATGTTCTCGCGTACCCATCGCATGGCCATCACTTGATCCTGGACACACATTAGGATATTTATGTGAGTATAGGCAGTTTATCAAATAGCGCTGCCAACCATGAGATCATGATACGACATATTATTATGACTCTGTAAAGACCACCGGAGATCGAGCCGTAAGTAAGAAGGACAGTATGTTATCGACCTGACATCATTCCAAGTGTTCCAAAGACACGACTGATAAAGCTCAGAGCCGAATCAAGCGTGCCTAGCGCCCTGGGCGGAAAATCTGCAGTGCCCCTTTAAGGGCAATATTTTTCGCACGTATAAAAAGTAGATCGAACATTTTTAGTGATGGTCATTTTAATGTGTATTTTTAATATCAAATGAAAAATCAGACGGATCATATTAATTCAGATGAAAAATCACACTTGCGATTTGCCACTTGCGACGCGGAGCCCCTTGATTGCTTGTCGCCCAGCTTGCCCAGCCCTTCATTCGTCCCTGGTTAAAGCTCTCGCTGACAAAACATTCACAACGATTGGTGAATTTGCAATCATCGGCGTCAGGCGAGCCAACGTGAAACCGTCTAAATTTTCAAAAAAAAATCAATAAACGGTCGATAACAAATTCCAACTCGTACACTAATCAAATTTTCAAGCCTTATTTGCTACAATAAAATAAGTAACATAGTTTTGTAACTTATATTTCTAACTATAGATTACATAACTTTCGTAAATCTATCAAATTAAAATACGTGCGTCACTGAACGAAACGTTAACCTCGTATCGGACGAGTCTACAAGTTACTGTGAACTTGACCGACATGTCCAGTTACAAATATTACCAAATTCTAACCTCCAATATCAGCATCAATGCCAAGATAAGCGTCAAAAAGAAATCGGCACCTGCAAAAAATCTACTAAACTTAAATAAAATTCACGCAAGGCTAACGAAATTTATACATTACAAGACATAAACGCTTGTATTCTATAACTTCACATGTTTTAGATACTTTACCACCTGAAAGTCTTCTATAGATATATTAAACACTCTCTATATACATGGTTGACGTCAAATTATGGTGCCCAAATGGTAGATCGCAATCGACCGGTCGATCGCGAGAGCTTTTACGGTCAATGGCGGAAATAGTTCTACTTCACCCACAATGCAGACAACATTCGCTAAAGAAAACTCCGTTTTCCTGGATATTCATCTCTTCCAGCACGGCATCAGTAGCGCGAATGCCTCCGATAATTTACCTACCTCTTAGTATTTCACAATAGCACCTTTTTCTTTTTACAACTTCACAGGACATGCGATTTTGAACCTACTTATCGCGTAGTAACAGTTTATAGTAGGTACCAAGAGACGTACTCCAGTCAATAAAGACTTTTACTATGCAAAAGGTCGAGTAGTAGCGATTTTGATGAATTTTATGTTGTTTAGGTCTGGTTCCTAATGAAGTATCCAACTTTACGGCCTTGGGCGGCTTGGGAGGCGCGAGCCGCCATCTTGGAATAAGGATATATAAAAAAAGGATTTTATCGAAATAAGTCACTATCAACACTTTTTTGTATCTCTAATATTTATCGAGCTACAGCGGTAGAAAGGTGAAACAAAATATCCAAAAGTTGTAAAACGCTGATGTTTTATGGTAATGTGTATAAAAATCTATTATTTTATCTTGTTTTTGAAGCTGCCACACTCTACAATAAGATCGCCGTAGATCGAGCCGTAAGTAAGAAAGACAGTATGTTATCGACCTGACATCATTCCAAGTGTTCCAAAGACACGATTGATAAAGCCCAGGGCCGCCGGATCAAGTGTGCCTAGCGCCCTGGGCGGAAAATCTGCAGTGCCCCTTTAAGGGCAATATTTTTCGCACGTATATAAAGTAGATCGAACATTTTTAGTGATGGTTATTTTAATGTGTATTTTTAGTATCAAATGAAAAATCAGACCGATCATATTAATTCAGATGAAAAATCACACTTGCGATTAGCCATTTGCGACGCGGCACCCCTTGATATAGCTAATGTCCTTCAACAAATCCAAGATGGTGCCCGTTATTCAGGTTCATTCGATCCGGCTGAAAATTGATATGTGGAGATTTTAGGGGACCCTGATTACTAATTTGGAAACATTTTTCCGATTCCGCCAGTTTTCAAGATGGCTACCACACAAATAAGAAATTTCAATTTTGGTTTTTGAGGACCTTTGCGAGGCCGTATGCCAAGCTCCGCATAGGTCGCATCACGGGGCGCCCCTGTATTGGAAGCTCTGGTCTATCCGCAAAATAGCTGAAAAAAATATTCAGCATGTCGGACTTAAAATGGCGGAAATTTTAAAAAATCTTCCGACTCGAATTTCTGCCCCCCAGTAAGTTACGCGAGGCCTTAGTCCGAGTTTTGCGTAGAGCGAAGCCCGGAGCGACCCAAATACTACAACAATAGCCGATAGCGCCGAGCCGTTTTCATGATGGCCACAGTGTGGCGGCTCATGCCTCAAGGTCAAATACTTGGATATTTCATAAGGGCCCCGACCTAAACAACATATATCAAAATCGCTACTATCCCCACCTTTTGTAAGGTAAAGATCTTTTTATCCCCTATTGACTCGACTATGATTCATTTATGCAATAAGAACTTTTGCACGCGACTTTATTCACGTGGTCTACATGAATGCGTTAATCCGGATTACAATCTACCTATTTACCAAATTTCAATGAAATCGGTTCAGCCGTTTCGACATGATTAAGTATTATCTAAACATCCAAACATTCGTATTTATACTAGTATTAGTAGGATCTCTCGTCTCTTATCTCTTTAAATCCCTTAATCCATCTGTAAGTCTGTTCGTACTGACTGTAAAGTCCCACTGCAGGACACAGGTCATCCCTTGCAATCATGAGTAGGTTTCGAGTAATAATCTATCATGAAGGACCAAGTTTTTATTTACCCACTACTTCTAATGCTACTGATACTGTTTACTTACTTTGAGACCCATATTTCCCGGGACCTCTTCATTCTCAAGGCTCAAGAAGCCTAGAGCGCCGAGCCTGTAGTTGAGCGTGACGAGCACCACCCCGGCTCCCACCAGATGATCAGGGCCGTAGAGAAACGAGTTGCCCGAGCCAACAGCAAACGCTCCACCGTGGATCCATACCATTACTGCCAGTTTTGGGTTGTATCTGATAGGATTGTATAATGTTTTACAAGTTTTGAGCAAGTTGATAGAGTGCTTCGAGAGTGCAGTTTGTTCCTTTGCAAATTGTAAACCTGGGGGGCTGCTCTGCTCTTACACTTCCAAAGTTTAGGGCCTGATCGAAGTTCGAACTCATTAACCCTACTGTAACTTTCGCTCGGTCAGAGCTCTATACTTCAGGTACCTCCGAGTATTTAAAAGGTATATATGTCTGCCTTGTCTTTGTGAAATTAACTTTTGATTCCGACGTATCTTCCGTCGGAATCTATAATTCGATCGTTGTCTTGTACATACGGAGCAGAGTTTCGATGCAACAAATGATAAATGAACTTCGTTTTCGTGCCGATATATCTCGAAGTGAACGTTTTTGTGGCAGGAGCCGCCAGAAATATCGGCCGAAACTTCGATTTTTGTGATTTCAGAGTAGACCCCCTGAATGCATGCCTCTTATTTCATCAATAAATAACTACATGAAGGAATCCTTGACAGATAATCTCACTGACGACTTTTTATATCGATAATGGTGACGTTTACTCACCCCGTGAGTTTATCAGGCAGCGCTGGAGTATAAACATTTAGGAATAGGCAGTCCTCGTCTCCCTTGTATGTATCGAAGAGCATGAACCGGTGAGGGCAAACCGCGCCCTCCTCCAGTGCGTCGCGAACTCCAGACCATGGTTCCAGCGGAGCAGGCGGCCGGAATCGAAGAGAGCCTCGAGGTGGTTGCGCGTACCTTTGACAAAGTAATAGCATGGTTGATAACAGACAAATATACAATACTAGAGGTGATTAAGATAAGTATTCACAAATATATACTTATAAATATATTATATTATAAATTATTACTAGTAATAAGTAGTAATTAATAAGTACTTATAAATTTAAACTAATAGAATTATGTGATATGAGTACTTACTATAAAGTACGATTAAGTATTATATAAGACTTCTAACTTCACCAAAATTAGCTTATTGCTCGGCTATTAGCCTACCTTTCTCTCTATCAAAGCATTATAGGTTTATCTGGGAAATTTTCCTACCTTATCCCTTTAAAGCTGAAATATGGCGTCTGCGCAGTAGTCCTTGTCACCAAGCGTCGTCCGCGCAGCGTGCCTAGTTCCGTGACAACGACAGGCCCGCCACCGACCCTCATGCGGTCTACCAGCGCGTGGACCAGGCGAGCTGCACGAGCGGGCACAGCTTGCAACCGACGTAGAGCATGTTTTAGTCCCACAGACTCACTCACTGTGTTTGAGAGGCGACGCCACGCGTCGGTGATCTATAGAAGAAAAGGAAAACTTACTCTCCTCATTAAGATAAGTTAGTGTATTCATACCTACAGTTTTACACTTTAGTGTATTCATACCTACAGCTAGACGTGACTAACAATTTTGAGTTTTTGAGCTTTTTTCGTGATTAAAGTATACTGTGATACGCATTCGGATACGCTTAAAGTGTATCAGAAAGCGAGGGGTCTCAGCACTAAAACTATTTTTTTTTTTAAACTTGGCTATGTACTCTTATTACTGATGTTATAATGTATTATTACTGATACGTGGCTTATTGTCAGCGTTAGGAATTAAGAACTTTTCGATGATCGATATATAGTTTTCCGCTGTTAAATTAACATTAACGGGTCAGTCTTTCGGCGGGGGTGTTTTGATTGCTTCTAGACTAATCTAGACGGGATCTTTTAGTTATGGATAGACCTGAATTGTCTAACACAACTGAAGATATCTGGATTACAATTATGATATCGGATAACCGTTTTCTTAGTTCAAGAAAACTTTACATATGCACATTGTATTTCTACAACCGATATAGAGGGAATTCAATTTCCAAACAGTTACATACATTTTTGAAAACCTCAGAAAACATTGTGTTAAGTAGCTCGGATGACAACTTCTTAGTCATGGGCGATTTTAATCAACCTACTAGATTATGGCTAGCTGGCAATGACGGCGTTCGTCACGGCGAAACATTAATTAACTTCTTTGATAGGTACGTACTATTTATACAGTACTCTTACGCAATTTTACACAGTACAATAACATTTTCAACGTTAATAACAAGATGTTGGATTTAGTATTCTCTAATACAAAAGTTTCAGTCTCTTTTGTATCATCCTGATCCTCTGATTCCCGAAGACCCACATTATAAGACTCTCTGCATTGATATTAATTTTACAGCACCAGATTATAATACTGTTAAACCTAGACTTATATTTTTACAATGCTTGGAACTATAAAAAAAAATACGTAAAGACCTTAATGGATGTGACTGACATAATCATTTAACTGAAGGATCTATGATCAAGCAGTGCAGTTTCTATATGATACTATTTATGATCTAAGGAATTCGTTTATTACTTACAACACGATATGGACTAACAGATATTCTCTTTGTGTACAAAATAAGTCTTAAAAAGTTGTTGAAAGAAAAATATATATTCTATTGTGAATACAAAACATAGAAAAACTCTTTCAAATTACTTCGTACTCCTGCCTTCGAATTAGCCTTAAAAACCTTAGAATCAGTTTGTTATCATTATTATATTGCTAAGTTGGAGGAATGTATTGGCCACCAACCCTAAAGCTTTTTGGACTTCCATAAAAAGTAAATCTAATAGCACACTATAACTTTGAATCGGTTATAGTATAACATACAGCACTCAGTGAGCTAATAGCCGTGATGAAAAGTGTAAACTGTTTATCATTTTTTAAACGTAATTTCCATAAAATCCACGTCTCGTTCTGTGAAAATTGCAAACCATGTATCGTCCATGTGGCTTGGGACAGTTCTTGATGGTGTTGATTTTGACTTCAAGTGGGCGTATGCCATCTTTGTTTATACTATAGCCCAAAAAGTCGAGTTGACGTTTTCATAATTCGCATTTGCGTATGTTTAGCTTGATTCCGTTTTTTTGAAATTGATTCCAAACCTCTTGGACATGTTGCTCATGCGATTCTTCGTCAGGACTGCTTATCAATATGTCATCAACGTAACAGAATACGTGGTTGAGGCCTTTTAATACCATATTCATAAACCTTTGAAATGTTTGGCCCGCTTTGCGTAGACTGAATGGCATTCTTGTGAATTTGAATAAACCAAACGGAGTGATAATCGCTGTTTTTGGTACCTATATCGTTTTTCGATACTATAGCGAATTACATGCCTTTGGATCCAGCTTTAAGAATATTTGATTGTCTTTCAACATTTATGTGAAGTCTTGCAATCTGGGTATCGGGTAGCGATCAGCAACGGTTACTGCATTCAGTCTGAATTTGTCCATCATGATCTGGAACTCTTCTTTGGCAGCTTTATAACGTGTAGGATTCAATGGACGTGCCTTTTTTTATATCGGTGGCCCATTTGTGTAAATATACCTAATGTTCGATATTGTGCTCCTTTCCCTTTCCAGTTGACGGCTTAGCGAGTTCATAGTATCGCTGCAAAATGCTGTAGTAAGGATTATTTTTGTCGATCGATAGACGATTCCGTTGCTTGCGTAACTTGCGTAATTACACTGAGTTCGGTGACTTTGTCTCGCGCTTTACAAGAATTCAGGTCAATCAATAATTTATGCGATGAAGGGTTTTTGAAGGTAGGCACACCTTCGGCTATCGTGGCATTTCATAGCGTTACCTCCGAACTTCCGATGATAATAGTATCTACTCGTATGCGCTCTACTTCTTTGGGGTCGTCCTCTTCCGTAGCCACCCCCTTTCAGTTTGTCTACTACCAGCTGCATTTTTTTAATTTTTCAAGAAGTGTGGCCTCGCCGACTGGATCGATCGCGTCCATCGGAAGGGTGTTATTATTTTTCGCCGCCTGCTGAATACATGGTGGTTGTCCTACTCGATACATGGGGTAGGTACCGTGCCATATTGACTATCTTGCCTCTTGAAATTGCCTCTTGTCGTTGTGAATCGGACACGATCACATCTGACTAGAGTTTCGATGAGCAGAAGGACCTGGTGCCGATGACATCATCGCGTCCGTGGTGACGAGATCACATCGGGGTCACCAGTTTGGAGACTATTGGGACGCCGTGGTTGGGGAATAAAAGCTTTATTTATTAAAAATTGTACATGCTATTTATTTATACAATAATAAATGTGCGTCATATACCTATGTAAGACCTAATTAGCTGAGTCCAACGGCTTGCTGACCAGGCGCTACATTCAGAATCCCAGATTCCTTCGCTTTTCCCGATCTTAATGTTTTCTATCCTTTTTTCCAAGGCCCGCGTACAAATTCGAAACGGAGACAGTGTCATATTAGGATATGCCAGTAAATGTCTTAGCAAGCATCCACACATGAGATTCACATATGAGATTTGAGAGAATACGTTATCGAGAGTTGGTATATATGATGCTGATGCTGATGCTGATGTCGGCCCGGCAGTATCCGTTTATCTCTAGGCGCTTATCACCTTGTCTCTCATCTTCTTACTATATAGAAATGTTAAGTCAGTCGGTGCCTACAAGAAAATTATATTAACGAATATATCCTAACAAATAAAAATTACAATATATAGAAGACAGACTGTTCAACTAGTCTTGAATAATTGAAAGTTAAAAATTTCTGGAAAATTTCATCCAATATATTCAACTAATTGAACAATATTTAAAAAGAAACAAAGATATTGGAATAGAAGAATAAGGTAGAATCTATAAAGACGCCCGAAAAGATTAATCTATTTAATAAATGTTGAAATAAGAAAGTGCGCGTCGCTATCCATACAAGTAAGTCTCTAGCATAGTTTCGATGTGCCTAGTTGTTCTAGTACGCATTGATGAAACACAGCAAATAAAACACGAGTACCTACACTTGTGCCAAAGGGTAAAGTAAACCTTAGTAAATTAGCTATATATTGTATATAGTTAAACAAAGTTTCAAAAACTATGGCATGTATTTATTAAAACGAGCAGCAAATATATAGGCAATTTGGTCAGCTGTAAAATATACCCATGGTAGCAAAAATAATAGGTTAGCAGCAAATCGTTACTAGGTTACAATGTTTTTATTGTCAGCACAATTTTATTATTTTAAGCAGCCGTTAATTAGGGACGTCAGCTAAAAAAATAAAATCATGTAGGAATAAATAATGTGTCATCAAATTAAAAGCATTAATTTTACTAAAAAATGGTACCTAGGTATCTTAATGTTATTTGCTATTATAGATTTTCATTCATAATGTTCAGATTGTTCTTTTGTTTATTTAATTATTTCTCATCGGTGGCATTATCCGCCGCAATACACATAAAACTCTTTTTCACGAAATCAGATGTCCAGAAATAAAAATTTAAACTTTATGTATTATTTTAGAATCCTAAGAAAGTTTTAAAATTTCCTTAAAATATGTCGTCCGAAATATACTTTTGTGCTGAAAGCAGATAGAAGGTAGAAATAGAAATAATGCAGCAAAGTATATTATTGTATTTACTGCCAAGTTATGATATTTCCTGGCAGGTCACATTTTTGAAAATATATTATATATTTTTTTATTTATTCAATCAGACCACAAATCTATACAAAAATTAGTAAGTACCTAACTTAAAAATTATGTTAGTATTTCACAACTAGGGTGGATTTAGTAATTCTAATCAACTGTTCCACAACAGGACAGTTAAATTATTCTGAAATTATCTTCAGGATGTTGTTTGGAGTTAATAGCTTAATAGTGAGGCAGTCTTCTTCCGCAGGAGGGCCTCAAAGCCAACCGTACGTTTTCGGCGAACATTGAAGACGCGCTGCAGAACCGAGGCAACGCCAACAGCGCCCTGAAGGCGTTATTATACTGGATCCGCAGTGCAGAGCATTGTACGACTTTTGAATAGGGCGAACCCATAGGCTGCCCGATCAAAATGAAGTGCAGTAAGCTTTGAAAAGTGTTAGTTTTACTGGTCTAGAACACCAGGCAAACCTACGGGCCAACATATTCGCTCTCACAGATAATGCTCTGCGATCCCTCTCTATATCAGAGTCGTCTTCAAAGTTCTAGATATTAAAAGTAACAACATATCCTAGATATTTAAATTTGCCCACTCTGCTTAAAACCACGCCACTTAACTTTATAGTGGGCACTTCGGACGGACACTTCTTCCGTTTATGGATGGATGGAAGTTTATGGAAGACCAAAAAAAGATTATTAACGCACACATTATCGACATAACAACCAACGTGCATGCTACTGAGCTCAACGATCAGGACATTTACGTACAAGCTGAAGAGCCTTGGCGATGTTAATCCTCCCTGCCTGACTCCGCACTCCAACCTGTACGGCTCCGAGAGCCCGCCTACCCACTTCACCTGATTTACTTGGCCGTCATACCAATACTTAAATAGTCCAATAAGGTCGGCGGGTAACCCTGTCTCCTCGAGCTTGGACCAGAGTATGCCATAGGAGACCAGGTCAAAGGCCTTCGACAAATCGAGGAAACAGGCACACACCAGTGTCCGTCTACCCGTATAATACTTAACCTCACAGTGTGCTTAACGCTCAGGAAAATTGTAAACTTTGTACAGGACAGGAACTTTGTGAAACAAAATATTTAAAAACTAAAAATTAGATAATAAAAGAACGCATAGCGCGTGCGACACTTTTGATTGAACCGGTTTGTCCGTTCACAGCACTTACGTCGGTGAGCGGTCACGCACACAGTTGCGCTTGTAGTAGTGTACTTATCGCGCCGGATTTGTATGAAACTTGAGCTCTGTAAGGATATTTACTCAAAGTGGTATAACCATCCGATTTGCTAAATCTCAAATACTAGAGACCGGTGACGGGCAGCTGCATCACCGATGGGAGAGGTTTAGCATTGCGATCACCAACCGTCCTGCCCAGCAAACGCAAAAGAATGAGATGAGAAGAGCGGAAGGTATGTGGTGGCGGTCATTGGGAGAGACCTATATCCAGCAGTGCAGCGATACAGGATGATGGACGATGGTATGGTAAGGTGAGGTATATTAAAACACCTGGTGGTGCATTCCGCTATCACCTAATCTGTGAGCCCATAGACTTAAATATAAATACATAAATTAAATCCCCATGTGGTAGCTTGAAAAAATCACCGGTGGAACTTCGTGACTGAATACGGGACTATACCATACTTTCAAATGTAATGATTCAGTCACACGATACATTAATAATATAATTAAAAGAACTAAAAGTACATTTATTAAATTATTATTTTATTAAAACAATTTTGCGAGTTACATATTTTTGCATATCGTGCTCTTGCAAAACCTATTAAAAGTTTAACCACACAACATTTATTTTAATTCGATTCACAAGATTTTCCCATCGAGGAAACGCTAGTACAATGTAATTAAATGAACTATACTAACCTGGTTGTCTGATTGCCAATCTCAATCATATTACCTACTGATACTGTTGCAATAAATGCAAAATGATATTTATAAATAGATTTATTACTTTACTATGTGACAATAGCAACAACTCGTTTAATTTTTTTAATTTTAAGTTTTTAAAGATTAGACGCTTCACTGAAGGTATACAAATTGCGTAAAGTTTTACCAAACCGCTCGAATCATTGCATCTAATGACCTTCCAATCGATAAGTTAGCAAAAGTTTCTCAAGTATCCAAGTATAGATTATTGCTTTGTGTGTTTAATTTTCTCTAAACTAGTATATGTACTTATACTTACATCTAATTTAACAACAATGCAATAACTTTACTTGAGACATTTTAATGTTCACTGCATTTGCATTCAAAATACGTAGGTGTGGCAATCATCTGTTTTGGCAGCGATCGGTGCCTGAATGTGACATAAAAATCTTTACTTACTCATAAAAACAGTTTTTATGTCAAGGTTAAGAATGAAGAACCTTACGTTAAGGTTAAAGTAATCTTTCCTTGTCCTTTTTAAAAAAAAAAAGATCGATTGATGCATGTTTCACTCTTTGAATTACATAAACTGAATGTGAAGAAATAATATTAAGTATCTCTTTCTGTACGATGACATTATCCACTGTATTATAAAATTATTTAAAAATAAAACCTGCCTAAGTTTAACTTCTATACGAAAAAATATAATGAAATAAACTAAAATTAATGAAACAAGTAAGTTTGTTTACTGACTGACTGCACTAACTGGTTTATTTGTTTTGTTTGATGAATTACTCTACTATTTTGACAATTCAGTATCAAAGCTTAAGCAATCGGAGCCAGATATAAACTGGATCGCAAATTTCCGGGTCGCTAATAAATGGCGTGATAGTTTCTTAAATACATAAGACTAATTTGCGAAACTATAGTATATTGTAGATGACTGATTAATATATATAAAAAAATGTGTAACACGTTCTGTACACTATATAACTTTAATTAAATACTAAAAAATAAGAAAATTTCGCTTCTACATAACTTATGACAACAAAAATACACTTCGCAGTAAATCTTAAAAAATAAAAGTTTTTTTGTCAATTTAATATTTTGTATTTCCTCCACGAGCCCGTATCACTTCAATAAGACAATGTGGCATGCTGTAAACCAAATTTTTATTACGATTTTGGTCTATGTTTGCCCATTCTTCCACTAGCGCGCATTCTTTAACTCGTGTAAGGTAACGGGAGCAGGAGAGCGTTGTCTCACGCATCTCCCGAGCTCGTCCCATGCATGTTCTATGGGATTTAAGTCTGGGCTGCGAGCTGGCCACTCCATGCAGGTAATACCGACGTCTTGAATATACATATTGACCAAATGAGCAGTATGTGGTCGCGCATTATCGTGCATAAGAATGGAAATTGCACCCATATTCACTAAGAATGGACCAGCATGCTCATTTAAAATCTCTCCTACGTATCTGACAGCAGTCAGAGAACCGTTTTCTATGATCACTAACTCCGTGCGATCCTCTGAAGATATCCCAGCCCAAACCATTATTGATCCTCCACCGAATGGCACCTTTTCTTCAAAACACGCTTGATGATACCGTTCTCCTGGCCGTCTAAATACTCTTCGTCTCCCGTCGTGCGTAAATAAACAAAATCTGGACTCATCGGAAAACATAACCTTGGACCAATCTTCATCTGTCCATCGGATGTGTTCTCGAGCAAACCGTAACCTGGCAACTCGATGTTCTCTGAGCAGTTTGGGGCCGTTTGCTGGTCTATAAGGCTTTATATCAGCTTCACGAAGACGTCGCAGAATCGTATTAGAGCTCACATTGTTGTGGTGAATTTCTTGAAGACTGTTTCGGACCTGAACAGCCGTGAGATGTCGATTTCTTAACATAGTGCTCACGATGAATCGGTCTTCTCGTGTAGTTGTGCACCTTGGCCTGCCATTTCCTGGTCTCCTGATGTTCATGCCGGTCTCTTGCAATCGCTGGAGTACTCTTTGGACCGTTGATAAAGATCTCCTACTGTTCTAGCAGTGCTACGCTGACTTCTTCCTTCTTGTACCATGGTAATAATCCGTGTACATTCTTCAGGTGATAACGACATGATATTGCATTGAATACTCTGATCAATCCAAGGAACCATTTATAATGACAGCTCCGTTTGAAACAAAAGTAGAAAAAATATTCTTTTCCTAATTTTAAATTTTGAAATTTTTCAAAATGCAGAATATTTTTTTTTTAAATCTGTAACTTGTACAAATGAAACCTCTTTAGAGATTTAGAACAAGCATTAGTAACCTCCTTACTACATATTATTTATTCGAGCGATCTAGGTAAGTATATAATTTATGGAGATATCACGGTTTTTATTAGCGCCCCGGAATTTTTGCGATCCAGTGTAGTTACCTATATTTTGTAAACTGGCCCCGGCTGCTTTGAGTATTCATCGGAAGTCTCTCTATACGACCTTATACATATATAAATTTCAGTACCATTTGAATCGGTCTTTTTTCCAGTGCAAGTTTTATGTCAATCAACGTACCAACAACATTGATCATGTTATGTTTAATTTCGCGGGAGAAGTCGGTCTAAATACTATTATTATATATATTTTCGAAATCGCCCTTTAATTTGATACTACCCACTCAATAAGGTGCATAAATTTTATTTTTTAAGCAAACAATATGGAGTCTAAATTCCGCCATTTTTAATTTTCAAATAATCAAATACGTCAGTAGAACTCCCGATATCAAGACGAATCTAACTACGCTTATATCTTCATTAAAATCGGTCACTCCGTTTAAACTCTGCGAGGGAATAAAGAAACGGACATACTCGTACATACATTACGATAAAAAAAATATCTCTCCTAGCGTTCCGCAGTCGAGTAAAAACAACGATCTGTCTGTCAAATGTCTGTAATAACTTTGGTTGATTCTTTTGGACTTCTCATCTATAGGCCCTGGTAAATAAAATAAGGTAGGTAGTTAGGTACCTACTTAAATAAGTTCAGGTTTCAGTAAGGAATGACCAGAAACCAGTTTTCGTGGGTTCAATGTCGTTGCAGAATAGGTTACTGATTTCAGATAAGTCTGCGGTGATTGCATAGCAATCAAACAAACCGTTGTATCGTAATTCGTAAACTACTCATTGTAAAGTATTCTATTAGAAGTTATTATGAAGCAACAGGTCAGCATCATTTATTTTTCATGTACTCGCGTGTGCCTCAAGCTAAAGAATTGGATCTGGTTGCAAAACCCTATGCAATATATTGTGTTAAATATGGTGGTAATGTGGTAGTACATATAATCATGTGTTCGGTATTGTTCGGGGGCTGCGAGGTGAGGGGTGAATTCACGTGCTGCGCGGGCGCGGGTCGCCCGTTAGTTAGTTAGCCTTTGACCCTTCGCCGTACGAGTCGGCCATTGATCCCTGCGGTACGATCGCAATCTATTGTTGTGCAAGTAGGCTGCACATTTTTTGGGAGACCTTGGCGTTCGCGAGTGTACATAGTCGGTATAACAGACAGTAACCAGTGCAGTGTAACGACGACCTTGCAAGAGCGCTATTAAGCGCATCCCTGTTCAGCACTTCCGGGGGCCCCCAGGAATATCGAGAGTAGGTGAACAGGAGGTTACAAGGTCAGAACTTTTAATTTCATTTTCAACTTTTGACTCCGCGTATCGCGGATAATTCATTGGTAGCAGAGCGTGGTTGTGCATATGGACCTTATATTGTGAAACGTAAACATTAGTTAAAAAAGTTCTTTGTTAATAGCAACGTATCCCAAGGTCTACCCGTTGTCAAGTGTTTTTAATCTTAACATTCCTTTTTTTAGTGACTCGGTTTTGTTTCGGTTACCTGCGACGGATAGGTATTGAGCACTTACTAACTTGGAATGGAATTTTGTTTGTTTATATTAACATTTCTCGCAGTGGTTACTTTTTATAACAAGTTGTAAGTTACGTATATGGTAACAGGGATCTATTACATATTGGATTATTGTTTTGTATCATTTATTGTTGCTTTGTAGGTGTGGCCTGTTTGTTTGTTAGGCCACTATCCTTAAACTGAATACTGTATATTAATTTTATTTGTTTGTTTGTACACTTGTTGTTACATTTAGTGACAACCATGTCAGCATTGTCCATTAGTGGAAACATAAAGGCGATACTCCGATGGTTGGCTTCGGCCGCTAGTCTGATTGACAGACCCGATCGTCATGGTGCCTTAATAAAAAGGTATCAGGATTTACCGGCACGGTTGGATAAGTTGGGCCAACATTACGCGAAATTTACCGAGCTTTCGCCGGATCTTGGCTCTGAGGTTGTGGATAGGATCGAGGCCGATGTGAATCAGTGCTATGAGTTAGCTGATTCCATCACTGAAAGGGCAGTCTCCCTTTCGGAGGAGACTGGAGGTCTGCCGTCGGATTCTGGGCAGGGGAAGGCAACCCCTCCGGCGTTGTTGAGCAGGCTTCCCAATTTGGATCTCCCACATTTTGATGGAAGGCTCGAACAGTGGATCGGATTTGTAAATCTGTTCGATAGTTTGGTAGACTCCAGGGAGGATCTAACTCATAGCCAAAAGATGGCGTATCTACGTTCGATTCTTCGGGGAGAACCCAGCAGTCTTATCCAACATTTGGATGTTAACAATGAAAATTATATCACGGCACGTACGCTGTTGTTCCGACGTTATCAGAACGTGAGACGTTTGGCGGACACACATGTGGCACTAATCCTGGCACTACCTAAGGTCACCCGGGTTTCTTCATTAAGATTAGAATTGTTAAACCCGTTATTGGGGGCGGTGAATACCTTAGGTAAACTTGAGTTGCCAGTGGATAGTTGGTCATTTCTTTTAGTCCACATTGTGTTGGGTAAGCTATCTCAGGAGCTAAGGGCCCGATTTGAATATAAATACGGTGGTGATAGCGCAACATATTTGCCCAAATTCGTAGATTTGCTAAAATTCTTAGAGGACGAATGTAGGTTGGCGGATAATTCGGATGCGCCCATCCCGTCCACTTCCCAAGCGCCCCCTAGACGGGAATTGTCTAAGCGGAATGTTCGGATCCCCAGACAACGGTATGCTGTCGCCACTGGCAGCACCTCACCAAGATGCCTATATTGCAAGGCGGAGGGCCACAAGGTGGTCTCGTGTAGAAGGTTTGAGGGTCTGGCGGTCCGAGGTAGGCGGAACATAGCATTTCAGCGCCGCTGGTGCTATGGTTGTTTGGGAGAGCATTTAATTCAGCAGTGCCCTGCTAGATCGCATTCATGTCAGCATTGTTTGGGCCGACATCACCCCCTGCTATGTGCCAATCGGAATGGCGTCGACCATAGGGATGGTCGTGACGGTCATGGCTGGGAGGCTAATCGCGGTCGGGTGGTTGCACCCAGAATAGGGTCACGGGCCCCTCCTAGGTTTGAAGGCCGTCATTCCCCCCGCACGGGCGGGGGCTCCACTTCCCCTAGGGGCGGGGGCCGGGTAACTCCCCCTCGAAGAGTTGATGATGGCGGCCGTCGCGATTATGCTGTGATTGCCGGGAGATCTTTGCCGCCTCAAAGGAGCAGTGCTCCTACCAATTATACCCCTTTAGCGGAACGACCGCGCTTGGAGCGACGTCAGCCGCATTCCCAACGCTCGCAGGGCAACACTACCCCTGAACGGACTCAGGTGGATCGCCGACCAGTATACCATAACTGGGACCCGTTAGCGCATGTGGAGCGCTCCGGGGTTAATTGGCCTCAGTTATAGGAATTACATGCCCACTCGCCAACTGCAGCCGTTCAATCGATGTACGTACTCATGCCAACTATTTCGGCTATGGTACGAGGACCCAAGGGACACATGAGGATTCGTGCTCTATTAGATTCGGGGGCCCAAGGCTGCATTGTGTCATCTTGTTTGGCGAGAAAGTTAGGCTTACGCGTCCACACCGGTACCTACAATGTGCGAGGTATCGGTAAGGTGCAGGTGCGTGTGATCGGTCACACAAAATTTAATTGTACACCTGTCACCTCGTCTCACCCGGAGATTGAGGCGTCGGCAATTGTGTTGGAAGAGATGATTGGTGATTTGCCACAGCAAGAATTAGCGTCTGCTGTGTTGAGTGTAGTGTCAGGCTTGGACTTAGCAGACCCTGACTTCCACACCCCAGGCCCGATTGATCTCCTGATTGGAGCGGATGTCCTTGGAAGATTGTTGTGTGGACCTAAGCGGCTTTTACAGCGTGACGGATTAGTCGCTGTGCCGACTTCATTCGGGTTTGTAATAATGGGCCCAGTGTCAACAACTGCCAATTCCCAAGAGTTTGATGATGTAGCTGTAGGTTCAGTTCTCTCTGATGCGGTTCAGAGATTTTGGGAGGTGGAAGAGCCCCCTACAGCTTCCCGGGTGAACCCAGAGCAAATGGAATGCGAGCTGTTCTACCAGAATAATACTGGTCGCCTTCGCTCGGGCCGTTTGATCACCCGTTTGCCTTTTTTAGCGGTTCGACCTGCCCTTGGACGCTCTCGGGACGTTGCTGAACGACGTTTGATTTCCATGGAGCGTCGCATGCTCAAGGATAAAGTCCTTCGTCAGAAGTACGTCGACTTCATGCGAGAATACGTGGATTTGGGGCATATGTCGGTGTCGACCGTTGATTGGCAACATAGTGAGCACTATTTTCTGAGCCACCATGCGGTTTTAAAGACCCCTACCGGAAAGATTCGGGTGGTTTTTGATGGTTCAGTGTCTACGACCACCGGGGTCTCGCTGAACCAATGTCTGCATGCGGGTCCTAAATTACAAAAGGACATTTCAGACATTCTGACCAACTTCCGGAGGCATCAAGTAGTCTTTGTAGCGGATATTCGAATGATGTTCCGTCAGACGCTGATCCATCCAGAAGATAGGAGATATCAGCTGATTTTATGGCGTGAGCATCCAGAGGATCCGATGGTGATTTACGAGCTCAACACCAATACGTACGGCATAAAATCTAGCCCGTTTGTTGCGATTCGCTCATTGTTGGAGCTTGCGGAGCGCGAGCGTTTGTATTTTCCCCGCGCAGCCTCTGTTTTGGAGACGGATGCTTATGTTGATGACATTTGTACCGGAGCATCTAGTCTCGAAGAGGCTCGGGCCTTGAGAGATGAATTGATAGGGCTTCTGGGAACTAGTGGCTATGAGTTGCGAAAATGGTTATCCAACTCACCGGATCTCCTTTCCGGTTTGCCGGAGGACCACCAACAAGACCCTCATCTCTTTGAGAATGCGGATAGCTTGAATTTGATAGCCCTCCTTGGAGTGCAGTACATGCCAGTCCACGATGAGTTTACCTACAGAGTCGAATTAACCTCCTCTAAGGTATGGACTAAGAGATCAGTTCTGTCTACGGTAGCCAGGACTTTTGATCCGAACGGTTGGATCAGTCCGGTTATATTTAAGGCCAAGTGTTTTCTGCAAAGGCTTTGGACTGCGGGACTCTCGTGGGACGAGCCTCTCTCGGGAGAGTTGATACACGATTGGGAATCGTATTTCTCATCCGTCCCGGCTATCAATCAGGTTGCAATACCTAGATGCTTCCTTCCTGTTGGGAAATGCTCAGTGTCCCTCCACGGATTTTGTGATGCATCCGAGCGTGGATATGCGGCCGTGCTGTACTTACGTACTGTAAGTACCACTGGGGAGACAAAAATTCACTTAGTTATGTCGAAGAGCAAGGTTGCTCCTATACGGACTCGACATACAATTCCGAAGTTAGAATTATGTGGTGCGGCGCTTCTTGCCCGCTTATTAAATCACGTGTGCTCTACGCTCGGGCGTAGTGTAGACATTGGAACAGTTTTCGCCTGGACTGACAGTCAGATCGTTCTGTGTTGGCTGAAAACTTCGGTGCACACGTTAGAAACCTTTGTAGCTAATCGAGTATCACAGATCCAAGATTCAGAGACGGTTTTAATTTGGAGACATGTCCCAGGGGAATTGAATCCGGCTGATTGTGCTTCTCGCGGCTTAGACGCGCCGGATCTGGTTCACCACCATTTGTGGTGGGGGCCCCAGTGGTTGTTACATTCTGAAGTTGATTGGCCACGTTACCAGTGCTTGGTAACTCCTCCCCCCATTGGTTGGCTCACATCGAGTGTCCTGACTGAGCCCCTCAAGGGCATTGATTTTCTGCTCGATCGCTACAGTTCCTTGTCCAAATTACTTGGCGTGACTGCCTGGATAAAGCGTTTCGTTCATAACGCTCGGCATCCGGAGGAAAAGCGGCTGTCTCCTGTTCTCACGCCAGAAGAACGCCAAATGGCCCTTCTGCATTGGATTCGCGTTGTGCAGACTAAACATTTCGCCTTAGAACTTGAGACACTCCGGAATGGCAGACCTAAACTCAAGGGAGCCGTTGCTAGGCTCAACCCCTTTATTGACGGTGAGGGATTTCTCCGTGTTGGTGGTAGATTGTGTCACGCCAATTTGCCTTTTGGGGTTCGTCACCCATTGTTGTTGCCCAAAGGTGGGCCCTTAGTGCATTTGTTGGTGACTCACCGACATATTGCAAATTCTCACGCTGGCTGCAATGCATTGTTAGCCATCTTGCAGCGTGAATTTTGGATTTTGTCAGCCAGACGTACCATCCGTGGCATAATTTTCCGTTGTTTGCCTTGCTATCGATTGAAGGCAGCGACGATGCAGCCCATGATGGGAAATTTGCCTGCAGATCGAGTCACGGGAACCAGACCCTTTGCCGGAGTTGGCACCGATTTTGCCGGGCCATTCATGGTCAAGACGTCGCGACTTCGAAAAGCGAAGATAGAGAAAGCGTATTTGTGCGTCTTTGTGTGTCTGTCAACCAAGGCTGTTCACCTGGAAGTAGTTTCCGCTCTTAGTACAGAGGCATTTGTTGCCACATTTAGTAGATTTGTTAGCCGGCGCGGACTTCCAGCGTTAATTCGATCTGATTGCGGAACCAACTATCGGGGTACTGACCACTACCTTAAGGATTTATATAAGTTTTTAGATGCTAACCAGGTAGATCTTGGAATGTCCCTATCTTGCCGGGGCATCACCTGGCAGTTTAGTCCTCCTAGCTGCCCCCATTGGGGAGGTATTTTTGAGGCAGCCGTGAAATCAGCCAAAACTCACCTAAGGCGCGTTATCGGAGAAACGGTATTAACGTTTGAGGAACTAGTAACGGTATTTTGTAAAATTGAGGCCGTCCTCAACTCGCGCCCTTTGTGTCCGCTCTCGTCAGATCCTAACGACTTGGAGGCTCTAACTCCAGGTCATTTCTTGATAGGACAGCCACTTAACGCCCTGCCGGAGTACCCATTTACAGGGGTAGCTTCTAATCGTTTGTCGCACTTTGAATTGTTGCAACAATTGTCCCAGAGTTTCTGGAAACGTTGGTCTCTGGAGTATTTGCACATTTTGCAACAGCGCGTTAAATGGACTGATAAGACCCACCCACCAGGCATCGGTGACCTCGTTTTAATCAAGGATGCTAATTTGCCGCCGTTGTTTTGGCGCCGGGGCCGCATTGTTAATTTGTTTCGCGGAGTGGATGGAATACCCCGGGTTGCGGAGGTCCTAGTGGGTGGCTCAATCCTGAAAAGAGCGGTCACCTCTCTCTCTCGCCTGCCAGTGGAGTAGCATGCAGACTTCTTCTGCATGGGACGGGGGTTTGTTCGGTATTGTTCGGGGGCTGCGAGGTGAGGGGTGAATTCACGTGCTGCGCGGGCGCGGGTCGCCCGTTAGTTAGTTAGCCTTTGACCCTTCGCCGTACGAGTCGGCCATTGATCCCTGCGGTACGATCGCAATCTATTGTTGTGCAAGTAGGCTGCACATTTTTTGGGAGACCTTGGCGTTCGCGAGTGTACATAGTCGGTATAACAGACAGTAACCAGTGCAGTGTAACGACGACCTTGCAAGAGCGCTATTAAGCGCATCCCTGTTCAGCACTTCCGGGGGCCCCCAGGAATATCGAGAGTAGGTGAACAGGAGGTTACAAGGTCAGAACTTTTAATTTCATTTTCAACTTTTGACTCCGCGTATCGCGGATAATTCATCATGCATCTTGAATGCAAAGGAAGTCATTATGCAGATACCTCAGCAAAAAGAGATGTAGATTAACCTCTCTTTAATATAATCGCAACATTCGAATTGCGATGTTCATTATAGACGAAACGAAATATCTTCATGTGACGAGTATACTATTGTAAACGCTGCTCCACTAACTCAGATGACTTCAACAAATTGCGGAGTAAATTCCCTAGATTCCCTAGTAAAGTAACTAATCCTGAAATGTATTAGGAGATTTACCGAAGTCCAATATTTCCAACCATTGTATATTTCTAAACCATATCTAATACTAGAGGGCCTACAACACAATTTTACACAATATCAAACCCCTCTAATAGTGACTAAGCAAGATTTATTGCGGAGACTCTTAACTGTATTGAAGTGTAACTGCATGAAACTAGAGTTTGGACAATACTGTACAGAACATTGCTTCACCGTGACGGTGACACGACACACGGGACGGCATGCAAAGATGCTCACAAGGACATCCAAATAAAACATTTAGCCGCTGTCTTAAGGCACAGAAACAATGCATTTAGCTGAAGCAGTAAGTAACACCTGTCGACTTATTTATGCGGCACGTTATTGTTACATGCGTATTTAAGAAATTATGCATGTGTGTAGTAAATGTCGTTATTACCACTAAAGATGATCATTAGTAACACTTAAACACAGTTTTAGTTATGTAATAAACGAAACGTATTAATGCGAACGTATAAATGCGGCACACTTCTCATTGCCCAATATTTTTCACATCTACAGTAGGCAGATTCATTGGAGAATAGTGCAATATGTACGTGATATACTGCCAAATTGCTGGCACCACGTGCGTGGTGTGTGGACAGCAGACGTACCGTACGTTTTAACAGGTTTTGCTAACGGCGAGTAGCCTAGTTACCGTGCGCGATATGTAAATTTTATGGACAAGCCGGTCGACCTTTCTCTTACGTCAGAACGTATAATGTTTGCAAACAAGACTTAACTATAACTTAACTTAATTTAGGTATGTTATATCATATTATTAGGTATTACAAAATTTAAAACATGGTTCCATACAATCTCGTCTTTGCCTCGGTGTGTCAAAATGAAAAAGAGATGGTATAACTTGTCACGTAGTCATTTTGTTGTGTGTGAATAAAAGACTCCACTACTACATAGAGGTATATTTAAAAAAAAGTAGATCCGGTATGGGTTCGATTCGCTCACGTCAGAAGTTATGACCCGGTCAAAAGAATGCCACTGCCCTGCGATAGCCTTCCAGTAGGTATTCCGCGGTAGGCCGGAACAGTTTCTCAGCTAGCAGCGAGCAGTAGGTAGGTGGTATAATCGCATAGGTGGCGAGCAGGTCACGTCCAAGTCGACTGCCGGGTAGGTGAGCCCTGAAATATTTATATTTTTCGGACATTTTAAGACCCATCCGGAAGTTTCGTAGCTTGACTGCGACATCATAAACCCGCTAAGAACCGCACTAGAAGATGCTAAGCAAAGGCAGATGGCGTGATAGCAAGAAATGGTGTTCATGATGAGGCAGTCAACCAACAGTTAAAGTTAAATAGTTTATACAGCACTTATGGGCGTTAACAATACAGAAGAGAACAACAGAAATTAATTACATATTATGACCGCCATATTCCAACAAAGCTTACAAAGCTGACCAAAGTGCAAAACAATGTAGGTAGCTAGCTACCCATTATACGATGGATAAAATTTGTAACACTCACCCAGTAAGTAAGGGGACTCACATACACTATTAGTAAGTCGGCACTAGACTCGCCTTAAACTTTCAGTATCAGATATTTTATAATTATTTATTTGTAGACGGAATGTTAGTCTACATAGAAAGGATAGCCAACGTGGAGTGCCAATGACGCGGTACCTACCCGCGTTCGATGCGATGCGTAAGGACCGGTTTTATAGTTCACTCCACGCGCAAACAATAGAATTGCAAAACATATAGTGCGCTCCGGCTTTGCTTTCGAATTAATATTTAATCTATATTTTTGTTATTTAAGTATGTGTTTATAATTTAAGGTATTATTTATTGTAAATAGTTAATAATGATAGATATTTTTATGTAGTAATGTTATTTTTTTTTAAATAGTTGATTTAAGTTTGTACTTTAATGTAGTTTCGCTTAACTACTGACGTAGTGAAACGAAACCGTTACAAACTACCGACGGAATCACAGTCGGCCGGGGGTTCACGGCCCTAGGGACAGAAACCGGCGGATGATACTCGCGATATCGAACAACATCGCGCAATAAAGAGCAATACAGCCACGGAAACCCGCCTCACGCCTCGCGGTGGTGAAAGCCTGAGCTAGAACGAGATACTTTCTGCTTTTCCTGGTTTCGGCTTTCACGAGGCTCTTTATTATTATTAATATTTGGCTCCGAAATTTTTCACATTACTTAAGTTAGTTTTAAAACAAGTACCAATTACATGAAAGACCAATCAGGGGGGTAGCCACGGTGGAAGAGATTGAGGCGCTTGGCCCCCCTGGCATAGCCATCGAATTAAAGATAGAATTACAACAGCAGCATTTTATAATAAAGTCTGTCTCTTGCATCCTATGAAGAATTAAAGATGTTTTTATAGTTTTTATAGAATTAAATGTTCTTACGATTAGCTAGAGAAAAGTAAACTCTTACCTTCATAGTATTGAGACTGGATGCTGCGTTGGCAACGACGTCTCCCAACGTGGCTGGCGGCAACGCATCGAGGCGCACCACCAGCGCACAAAGGCATAACAGCAACATTTTCCATATTCTCACAGGCATCTTCTTAACGCGTCTCTTATTTTCTTTACAATCAATTATTTTACTTTTGTTTTCTCACTTATTACTCCACTTTGTAAACACTTTGAAGCAGTTTCCGAGTCTTTTCATTGTCGTTTTGACAAAAGAACAACTGGAAAAATAGTCACATAGGCACCTGCCATATAGATATAGATAAAAAAAATCTAAAATTTCATTAACTTATATCTTTCTAGTATAACATTCTATCGCATATCCGAATTTAAAAAAATATTCTAAACAGAAACCGATAATTTTAATTTTATTCGTTGCTGTTAGGGGCGGCATTTAATCGAGGCGAGTTTTGATGTTTGCTTGCATTTGATTTGATAAATATTTGGTTCGTTTTTTTATGAGAGTAAAGTTGCAATTTTTACCTATTTCGTTTAATTTTTGTTTGTTTTTAGTTTGTAGTACATTTCTTAAAAAGTATCTACCACATATCCGTAAGCGAAAACGTATCCGAAACCATAACTGAAATAATTTCATATACTTATCTGTAACAGAAACAGGTAAAAGAGTATATAATATCTATATCCGTATCCGAATACGGATATAGATATTATATATACGGATATAGATATTATATACTCTTTTACCGGTTACTATCTTTCTTTACTCTTTTTTTTATATATTTTAAATGGATCCGGATCCGAAATATCATATCTCTAATGAGCTTACCGTGTAGGTACCCCTTTTTTACGTGTCAGACTTTATTTGATTGGATGGGGTAGGATTGGATTATGGGAGGGAATGGGTCGGTGTGAGATGGAATGGGTTTGGATTGAATGGACTGAGATTGAATCGGGTTGGATGGGATGTGGGAGATGAGATGGAACGGGATAAGATGAAATGAAATGGTTGAATGGGATGAATAATGTTGGGATGGTGTGAGAGTTGTGGGACGGGTTAGAGTAGGATACAATGAACTTGGCACATATACTCTAAAGTCCAAAAGCGAACAAAGTCGCAGGCACCAGCTAGTTACTAATATAGCCTATGTTCTTGTCACTCAATTATGACTCGGTATGACTCAATTATGAAGGCATAATACGAATGTATCTGTTTGCCCATGAAGTCATTTCACCATATTATTAGCTTTAAAGAAGAATTTATCTTATTCAAGTAAATTATAAGTTAGTTGATAAATCTTGCAGTCTTGTACAAGTAGGTATGTGCCTGTATAGGTATGTATAAATAATGTTTGAGCATAGACACATGTTGTCCTTGCATAAGAAGGAATACAATTACTAACCAAAAAATGTTAAAAGGTAGAATCAAACAGTCGCATTAATAAGCACATAATTATCAAGCATTAACTTTTTAAAGAACTTACCTACCTAATTTAAATTTCTAAGTTGATTTTATCTACCTACTTTAAAAATTGCTAATAATTTTTTTACTAATTGCTAAGCTTTGTATCTGATCTGACATTCCAGAAAAAGAAACAAAACAAAACATTACAGTTTGGCTTTTATTATAACTCAAATGTTGAACTTTCTAAAATCTAATCCAGTCTGAAATTATATAATTTGGAAAGATACAGAGCAACTGAGTAGAGTAGAATGTTATATAAAGAGAAAATAGCATTCCTGTGGGCTAGAAAGATAATCAATCTCAGTGGCGGGCGGCTGCGCTACCGGTCCTGTCGAGCTTCATGTTACATACTTCCGCGCAACTGCCCTTGCCGCTTTTCCGGGTCGTCTACTATCCCTATAACAGCTGAGATCATAGATTACATATAATGTATGCCGCATGGTGTCGGCTGCCTTTAAAATATCACCATCCCATTTCTTCTCGTGGGTGTCGTAATACGTGACTAACAAAGGGATAAAAAAATGGCTATCACAAGCCCTGAGGAACTACACAGCCTCTAAAAGAGTGAACTCGTCAACCCGCTTGGCCAGCGTAGCTTTTTAAGGCGCTACATCCCTCGTGCACAAGACAATGTGCCCAGCCGTGGGCGCTAAAAGGGCTGGTTACAATATTATGTTGTCATGAATTGGTAATAAAGGGTGTTTTTTTTTAGAGGTATAGAACTTTAAGTTGGCAACACTGTTTTAACTGGCGGCCATTTTGTCAGCTGTCAAGTGATTTGTGTTTAGTTTGGTTTGGCATTTCAACATGAATAGACTGACGCCTGAACAACGCTTCCAAATTGTGCAATTTATTTTGAAAATAATGGTTCTGTTCGAAATACGTATCGCGCACTACGTCCATTTTACGGTCAACATAATCGTCCATCAGAGCAATTAATTCGACTAACTATGGACCGTTTTCGCACCACGTTTACTCTAAATGATAATACGCATCTACAGAGACGTCGTACAGTGCGTACAGAAGAAGCCATTGCTGCTGTAGAGCGTAGCGTAGAGGAAGACCGGAATCAGTCTATCCGCCATCGTGCACAGGAATTGGATATGTGTCCATCCACTTTATGGAAGATTTTGCGGAAAGATCTTGGTTTGCGTGCTTACAAAATCCAACTCGTGCAAGAATTGAAGCCACGCGATCACCTAGCAAGGCGTAGATTCGGTGAATGGGCCCAAAACAAGATTGCCGTTGATCCCGATTTTCATAAGAGAATTTTGTTTAGCGATGAAGCTCACTTTTGGTTGAATGGCTACGTCAATAAACAAAACTGCCGTATTTGGAGTGAAGATAATCCTCAAGTGTATGTTGAGACACCGTTACATCCAGAAAAACTGACTGTTTGGTGTGCTTTATGGGCTGGTGGAATCATTGGTCCGTACTTCTTTAAAAACGATGCTGGCCAGAACGTTACAGTCAATGGTGACCGCTATAGAGCCATGATTACTGACTTTTTCGTTCCTCAATTGAACAACCATGATGTGCAGGAGCTGTGGTTTCAACAAGACGGCGCAACATGTCACACAGCTCGTGCCACAATTGATTTACTCAAGGAAACGTTTGGTAACCGCATAATTTCACGTTCCGGACCCGTGAATTGGCCTCCAAGATCGTGCGATTTAACGCCGCTAGACTATTTTCTGTGGGGATATGTGAAGTCGCTAGTCTACGCCGATAAGCCCGAAACGATCGACCACTTGGAGGACAACATTTGCCGCGTTATTGCCGATATACGGCCACAAACGTTGGAAAAAGTTATTGAAAATTGGACCTCCAGATTGAATTACGTCCGAGCCAGCCGTGGCGGTCATATGCCAGAAATCATATTTAAATTATAATGCCAAAAGATTATCTTTTGAATAAAGTCAATTTCATGTCAATTTTAAAAATTCATCCTTGTTTTATTCCATTTCAAAGTTCTATATCTCTAAAAAAAACATCCTTTATTAGGTACGGTCACGGCTTGCGACACATTTTAATTTTTTACGTAGCTCTTGAGTGACCACTGTTAAAATAAACAGTAGGTATCAATGTTTGAAAACACAAAATGAAACAAAAACAAAACAGAACACAAACCTTATGAGTAGCTTACGGCCTAAGAAATCGTGAAATTGATCATCAGATTGTCATAAAAATATTTTTAAAACCAAACTAAACTTGTAAAATGGGCATAAAAATTAAGAATAATAAAAAGTATCCTACACAAAATCATGCCTTTCAATCCCTGTGTGCAAGCCAATTACGAAACAAAACGAGTTTTTCTACATTTTAGAGGCCTTTGATTGTCCGTCTACGGGGTTAGAAGGATTGGGATCAGAGGATTGTGAGATTTTTTAAACGTCACACCTTGATTCCATGCCATAACATGCCATACTGGAAAAACTTCTCTCGCGCGCCGTCGCGAACGCTTCATTTTAATCGCGCTCCGCAGTGAGAAAATAAAAAGTAGTGAAAAAAGTGCTCTAAGTGCCTTAAACGATATATAAAAAGACGCGTCTTAACAAGACGAATCATTCGGTGCCAGTGTCAAAATTGTGGGACGTAACGTTGGACTACTAAATCCCAAAAACTATCAAAAAATCACAGAACTGAAGACGCCGCACAAACAAGATCGATGACCCCCCCCCCCTTTTTTAGTGTCAAACTGTGGGGTCTGGAAGCCTCCTCCCCTGCCCCGAAGCTCGGATTCTTAACACCTCTTTTGAGTGAGATACGGGGAAAACACACTTTCCTTTGTCTCCGTATCTCCTCAGCGGCTGTGAAGTTGCAGCTTCTGGGACCATCATTAGAAAGACCTCGCCGAAAGAAGAAGTTTGACGTAGGCTGAGGAAGAATCGGACCAGTGGCTGCAAGGTTACAGCTGGATTCCGGGCACACGGGCGATCCTAATACATCGACACGGGTCTGGAAATCGACTTTTTCTACAAAAGCATTTCGCCAGAACCGTGTCGCCCAGGAGGAAGAGGGGGCTTCAAAACCAAGTATAGCGGCGTCAAAAAATGAAAATATAGTGTAAATAGTGAGTTAAGTGAAGAAACAAAAAAATATTTTAACATTTCTAAAAAAGTAAAAATTGTAGGGTACACAAAAATTCGCTTCTCCGCGCCATCGACGAAAGCGAAAGTGAAGCTCGGAACCGGCGCACCTCTGGGCGTGGCTTCACGGTCTGGGAATTCGTCGCTCGCATTGTGACGTCACGAGACATCCTGAATATTCGTAAACATATCGTCAAACATTTTAAAGATATTAATCGGCGAATCGGCCTAACTGTAGTGATTTAATTGAAATAAATAAAGTTTTACATTTCTATTGTATGCGGTATCTGTTTTATTGAGCAGATATCGCATAATTAATTAGGCAACTGTATTTGAGAATTAAGAGCCCAGGATGTCCGGAAGAAAGGCGGGATCTAGCGCTACGGCAACATCCAGCGCGAGCAAAGCGAATCCAAGTACCAGAACAACTAGGAGGAAGGTAGAGAATCCCCAACACACGAATAGTCCCACAAATATAAACAGTCCATCCGGGGAGCTCCCTCCACCGTTTGATATCGGTCCCCCTGTCGCTTACGACGACGATGGTGATGACACCTGCACACTTTTAACCGATGCAGCGGGGGATTATTATCGACGGTTGGAGATTCTCCTGGATGAGGATAAAAGCATAAAGCCAAAAATGAGAAAAGCAATTAAAGCAATAGTAAGCAGCTTATATAAATCATTGCGATCCGTCCAAGACTCGCGTTTGCAGTTGCGGATGGAGATGAGGCAGTGGAAGGAGCAGGAACGGAAGAACTTGCAAAGGAGCGAATACTCAACACATCAGGGTACACAAACGACCCGGATCGAGGAGGGGGACCCTGGTTCGGAGTCGGCCGTGCAGGAGATCCTAGAGGAAGTTAGGGCAATACATCAGAAAGTGGACGAAATGAAGGAAAATATGAATACCCAAGAATTTGAAAAGATTGTGAAGAGGGATGTCCGTAATACACTAAAAGAGGAACATGTTAAACTGAAGGAAGAAAACGATCAAAGGTTTGATAGATTACAGGAAATAGTGGAAAGACGAAATGAAACATTGATGAAAACCACATACGCGGGAGTAGTGGCCCGGGGCACCGGACCTTTACATCCGGTTGGATCGGGGCTGCACTCCATTGTCGTAACTTCTAGAAATGAACAGGACACGGGAGAGGAGGTTTTGGATCAGGTGAGGAAAGCAGTGGATGCGAAGGAGGGATGGGTACATGTAGAAAGGGTACGGAAGGCCAAGGACAGGAAGGTGGTTATGGGCTTTAGTACAAAGGAAGACAGAATAAAGATAAAAGAAAGAATAGATAAAATGAATGGTAACCTCGTCGTCGAGGAGGTAGTAAACAGGGACCCGCTTCTGGTGCTTAGGGACGTCCTTAGAATAAATAGCGACGAAGATATCCTAAAGGCTATGAGGAACCAGAATCGGGGCATCTTTGGAGGCCTCGACGACGGGATGGACAGGATAAAAATTAAATACAGGAAATCCACGAGAAATCCCCACACCAATCATGTAGTAATGAGCACGTCCCCGACCATCTGGAGGCGGGCAACGGAGGCGGGAACACTGCACATCGACCTGCAACGTGTAAGGGTCGAGGACCAATCCCCCCTGGTGCAGTGTTCCCGCTGCCTTGGATACGGCCACAGCAAGCGCTTCTGCGTGGAGGCTGAGGACCTATGTAGCCACTGCGGAGGCCCGCACTTGAAATTTCAATGCGCGGGATGGCACGCGGCTGAGAAACCTTCGTGCCGGAATTGTGCGAAGGCAAAAATGGACCGTCAGGATCATAATGCCTTCAGCACCGAATGTCCGGTGCGGAAGAAGTGGGACACACTGGCCAGATCAGCCGTGGCCTATTACTAGTGCGCAGTGCGAGAGCCTCACAAGCTTGGACCGCCGCGGCACAATTCTTGTAATAAAAGGCAAGAAATTAAATCGCGTTCTATTTCATAGGAAAAGAAACGACTTAAACGAAGAAATCTCAAAACACCAAGAAAGCAAATTGAGTCCAGCTTTATAATGAAACTTGACCAATTACAGCCGAAGAGGAACATTTTAGAACCAAGAAACAACATTGATGATTTCGAAGTGCCGCAGCGGCCCTAAAACTAGCTAACAAAAGGAAGAGACAAAGCCAGAAGTCGCAATTGCTGCAGTGCCGCACGGAGCGGAAGTTCTATTTGGGGGTGGCTGGGGATGTTTAGTACATTGAAAGTAAGAGAATAGAAAGAACATGAAAGAGGAGCGACACACAAAAGGAATTTTTAACTCAAGACTAAATACGAATGTATGTAAAACACACAAATGGGGTTACGACGAAACATATGTGAGTAATACATAGAATAAGTGAAACATATGTGATAATATAATAAAAATAGTGCAATACATAATATAAGAAAATATAGAATAAGTTTTAAACAGACATAATATATAATAATATGAAAGCCATGACATGGAGACGGAGCTGCTAGCTGATAGAAAGAATCGTAAAATATACTGAAATAAGAACAAGACATAGATATTAAGTTTGACAGTATATGTTAATATATAGAAATATATAAATAAGGAAATGACGATGAATAGAAGAATGAAATTTGGAATAAGTTTTGAATAGAGGTAAACATAAAAAACGGTACAACAAATAAAGTGACAATACAAATAAACTAAACGGCTACCTAAACAAGACAGAAAAGATTGCAACACTAATATATAGAAATAAAAATAGAATGTAACTAAATATAAAGAAAATTGCAACGAAACAAACATTGAAGTGAAAATAAGTTAAATAAGGCAGACACAGACTCTGATCTATGTTAGAGGTTTACAGGAAATGGCAAATCAAGGTTTTTAGCCGGTAAGAGTCCGGCACTACCTGGGGCCCCCATTCCCAGGTGTCCATGAGGATTTTCCTTGATTTGTCACCTCAAAAAAAAAAAAAAAAAAAAAAAAAAAAAAAAAAAAAAAAAAAAAACATGCCATACTGAATTGACTACACGGGAAATCGGACGAAGTTTCTCTTACATTACAATCTTTCGTGCGTTATAGTCCTTCGTGTTTGGTGACTCTTCAAAGGCCATTAGGGCCACAAGAATTTAGCCATTGCGAAAAAAAAGGTTATAGTCCTATATTATATGCGTCCTATACTATACTACTATATAATCATAATCTGTGATGCCTGGTTATATAAACATTATGTGGTCGCCAATAAAATCTGTGGCAGACAAGGCCAACCCCTTTTTAGTGACGATGCTCAACGTATCTTATTGTAATCTACAATAATAAACGGGGCCTAAACTGTAATTTAAACCATGAACTAAGAAAAGCTGTTGAAGGTTGTAATGCTGCACTCATGTTTTCTAATTGTCTTTGGTCCATTCTATATTTGAGAGTGGTGTCACATATTTTGTTTTATTATTTTTCTCCTAGTATAAATAAATGTAGTCCTTATTTATATTGAATGTTTTATTAGCTAATGCTGCAGTTTCCTCTATCAGTGGTAGCAGAGCGTGGTTGCTGCAAATGGAAGAGCTAAAATAAAACATAAAAGGATTAAGTAAGAAAACAAAATGATCTCAAGTTTTCGAAGCATAGAACCGTTGACAAAATCGAACTATGATACCTGGTGCCTACAAGCTCAGGCGATTCTCATCAAAAGCGATTTATGGGAGATCGCTAGCGGTGAAAGAAAGTTAGCGGCGACTGCGAGTGCTGAAGAAAAACGTGTTTTCGTGAAGGAAGACTTAAAGGCAAGGTCAGAGCTTCTTCTACTCATATCCCCAAAAGAACTTAAACAGATTAAGGGCTGCAACACGTCGAAAGATGTGTGGGATAAATTGAAGTCAATTCACCAAAGTACAGGGCCAGCAAGAAAGGCTACACTTTTGAAGCAACTGGTTTTGAAAAAAATGTCCCCTCTGGAAGATGTCAGAGATCACCTCAATAATATCATGGATGTCGTAGGTAAACTTGAGGATATGGATGTCAAAATTCATCCGGAACTGTTAAGTATAATGATGTTGTACAGTCTACCTACAAACTTTGACAGCTTTAGAACAGCTATTGAGTCGAGAGATGTCCTGCCAAATCCCGATAATCTGAAAGTTAAAATAATAGAAGAAAATGAAGCACGGAGGCACAGCGAACCTCAAACTTCAGAGGCATTTTGTGTAAAACAAAAGAAAAAAGGATTATTGTGCAAAAATTGTAATAAGAAAGGGCACTCAACAGAGGCTTGTTGGTCAAAGAAAAGACAAAATAGCCATGTAAACAAAAGCCAAGAAAAGATTTCTAATATTTGTCTGACATTGGATAACACGAAAACCAAAGATGGTTTGTGGTGTCTAGATAGTGGCTGCACGTCACACATGACTGGTAAAATAGAAATGCTCTCTGACTTAATCCCTGCGACAGACATATTAAGATTGGCTTCAGAGAAGCACACTACCGAAGTTAAAGGTAAAGGAAATGTTGTAGTCAACACCGATAATGGTAAATGTAATATAAATGACACACTTTACGTACCTGATTTATCGAATAGTTTGTTGTCAGTAAGCAAAATAACAGATAACGGCTACAAAGTTCTATTTGAAAAGGAACAAGCCAGTATCATGGAAAATGGAATTGTTATTCTAAAAGCTACAAGGAAAAATGGATTATATTACCTTGAATTTGAAGACCCGGAGGAAACAGCAAATTTCACGTCTGGAGCTGAAAGCGACATGATGAAATGGCATAAAAAGTTAGGTCATGTAAATGAAAAGGACCTGAAATTAATGGTTAGAAATAAAATGATGCGAGGACTTTATTTTAAGGAAAAAAGGTTAGATACGTGTGAAACCTGCATAAAGGGAAAAATGACAAGTCTACCATTCCAAAGCCATGATGAAATAGTCTCCACTGAGCCATTACAAATAATTCACAGCGATGTATGCGGTCCCTTTGAGAATGAATCTCTGGCGGGATCGAAATATTTTGTCACATTCATAGATGATTATACAAGATACTGCTGTATTTACTTCATAAAAAAGAAGATTGAAGTAATAGAAAAGTTCAAGGAATATAAAAACAACGTTGAACTTTTCCACAAGAAAAGAATTCAAAATCTCCAATCTGACAACGGAGGAGAATACAGGTCAAAAGACTTTGATAATCTACTTAAAGAAAATGGGATAAGTAGAAGACTAACTGCACCCTACACCCCACAGCAGAACGGTATCAGTGAAAGAAAAAATCGATCACTTTTGGATAAAGCAAGATGTTTGATGCTAGATTCCAATATCCCTCCAAATTTATGGGCAGAGGCATTGCACACTGCAAACTATCTCATAAATAGAAGCCCAGCAAGAGCTCTTAAAGGAAATTTACCCTATGAGAAGTGGACGACAAGAATACCATCAGCAAATCACTTACATGTATTCGGAAATAGAGCGTTTGTATTAAATAAAAATCGAAGAGGGAAATTAACTGCCAAAGCTATTATAGGTGTATTCATGGGGTATGCGAAAAACGCAAAAGGCTTCAGAATATACATACCGGAAAAGAATGACGTTATTATCAGCAGAGATGTTAGAGTAATTGAAAAGATGCACTATAACAACATTCCTGCTGTGGAATACAGAGACTTCCAACCGGAACAGGTGGAACATGAAACAGAAGAAAGAGAAATAGAAAAAATAGATAATACCTTACCTTTTCAGGAACCAACTTCTACTTCTGACTTGTTTTACCAGCCTGATCAAAATCCAATTACATCGCCCAACTCAAGTGGAAGACCACAAAGAGATGTGAGGCGACCAGCATGGACTAAAGACTATGAGCTAAGTAGTTCGGTAAATATGTTTGTGTCTGAAAATTATAATGATTGTTCTTTACTTACCTTTAAAGAAACTGTGTCAGGCATGGATAAAGAAAATTGGGAGAAGGCTATAAAATCTGAAAAGGAATCCCTAGAGAAAAATAAAACCTGGGTACTAGTTGACAAGGTAAAAGCTAAAGGACACAAAGTTTTGTCTAACAAATGGGTATTTAAAGTGAAAGATGACGGAACGTACAAAGCAAGATTAGTCGTACGTGGCTGCGAGCAGAAAGGCAACCTGGATTTTGAAGAAATATATAGCCCAGTCGTAAGTCAAATTGCTCTTAAAACCTTATTAGCGATTGCCGCATCTAAAAATTATCACTTCGTGACTTTCGACGTCAAGACCGCTTTCTTGTACGGTGAACTGACAGATGAAATTTATATGAAAGCACCCGATGGCTACGATGTTCCCGGAAAAGTATGCCGACTGCAAAAGTCGTTATACGGCTTAAAACAAGCTCCATTTACATGGAATAAAATTTTTACCCGAGCCATGTTAGATTTAGGTTTCAAGACAATTAAGACCGACAGATGCGTTTTCATAAATGAAGATAAGTCTATCATAATTGGATTATTTGTCGATGACGGATTAGTCATAGGAAAAGACAAGAAGAGGATCGAAGATATCTTGTCAAAACTTGAAACCAAATTTGAGATGAAAAGAAATGAAAATCCGAGCACGTATGTAGGTATGGAAATAAATAACTCTAGAGAAGGTATTAAATTAACCCAAAAGAACTACATAAATGAGGTGCTAGAAAAGTATAATATGAAAGGCGCTAAACCTTGTGAGACACCTGGAAGTAACGATGCAAAGTCGACACAGGAAACTCCCCAAGAGAAGGACTACCCCTATAGGGAGGCAGTGGGAAGTTTACTGTATCTGTCCACAAGAACTAGACCAGACATCGCACAAGCTGTAAATCAAGTCAGCAGAAAGATCGAAAATCCCACTAAAGAAGATGTCACGAAAGTGAAGAAAATAATGAAATATTTAAATGGGACTAAAGATAAGGGCATATTGTTCAAACGAAACAGCTCGATAGAGCATATTGATGCTTACAGTGATTCGGACTATGCTGGAGATCCACTAACAAGACGGAGCACATCTGGTTCTGTTCTTATGATGGCTAATGGACCAATATCATGGGCATCCAAAAGACAGCCTATAGTGGCTCTATCCTCAACTGAAGCCGAGTATATAGCGGCAGCAGAATGCTGTAAAGAAGCATTGTTTTTAAAATCCCTGTTAAAGGAAATAACTGATTCAGAAGTAAAAATAAATTTATATGTTGATAACCAAAGTTCAATTCAACTTATAAAATCTGGCTCCTTTAACAAGCGATCGAAGCATATTGATGTGCGATACCACTTTATTCACGAAAACTTCGTGACAGGACTGCTCAATGTCAGCTACTGTCCGACAGAGATTCAGTTAGCTGATATAATGACAAAGCCACTGTCTAAAGTGAAGTTTGCAAAACATTGTGCATCGTTGATGTGTGGATAGCGACATGTTTCAGACACATGAGTACACATCAGGAAAAGGTGTTGAAGGTTGTAATGCTGCACTCATGTTTTCTAATTGTCTTTGGTCCATTCTATATTTGAGAGTGGTGTCACATATTTTGTTTTATTATTTTTCTCCTAGTATAAATAAATGTAGTCCTTATTTATATTGAATGTTTTATTAGCTAATGCTGCAGTTTCCTCTATCAAAAGCAACGTCCTGTATTCTATGACCATTCACATTATTAAAAATATATAATAAAAACAATAATATAACAGAAAAACTTAGATTATCTACATTTTGTTTGTTTGTTTATTCGAATATTTTTTTTAAATTAATTCTAAAGTCATCAAAACCGAATAGGTATAATTATTATTTTGGTGACAAGTACGGCTTAATGTTTATGTTTCGATTTCTGTACAAATTTAATACTAATTTACTAATACCGAATTTTTGAACTTTAATACAATATACTATTGAGACTATATTTTATATCAGAGCTATCTACAAATATGTATTTACGTTAAATTTAAGCTTACGTGAGCGAGGTCGCAGGCAATCACTAGTCTGTACATAAAAATAGTGTTACAAACAATTCATTGCTAATTTGCTTACTAATTTTACTCACCTATAAAACTGGTAAAAATTATAGAAGTATCTAATTATAGTATCTAATTAATTGTGGTAACCATAGAAATCTAAATACTAAGAGAATTTAGATTTCTATGGTGGTAACAGAGTTTTATTCAACTTTTAAAGTGTAACAAAATGTTGTTTACAAATATTACCGAAAATATTCAAAATTACATAATTAGTAAATATTACGTACGAGTACACATTCCACGTGTTTCATGTCAGTAATACAACGTATTGCCTAAATAATAACCACAAACTAAATTGAATGAATCTTGTATAAGTTACCTACATAGTTAATTGTCGTTTTACTTATTTGAGGATTTATTTTTGTAAATAATGTCTTAACGAAATAGTTCGACCGGTAAGTAACGGCAACGCTGAGAAAGTACGCGCGCGTTTGCGTGTCGTCCACTTCACTGGCATCGCGGACGTCGTCGTCGCGACGGTTACCCAACACCACCCACCACTGCACTACCAGGTTATTATCCAACAAAAAGCGACCAATAGCACAGTCGCCAATGGCACTGGCAGTCAATTCCGGGTTCTTTTCTGAAAGGAAGATGCTCTTTCAAACGGAAAAGGTACTTTTATGAGGAGCTACTTCTCATTCCACGCAAAACGAAACTTCCGTAAATTTGATGAAAGAATGGAAACTGTCCTAACCGCCACTACAATTGTAATGTACCTATGTCAACTTATTGATTATAGGTATAACCTATAGTTACCATAGAAATATTTTATCTCCCATATTA
This sequence comes from Sesia bembeciformis, assembly GCA_943735995.1. Taxonomy (NCBI): domain Eukaryota; kingdom Metazoa; phylum Arthropoda; class Insecta; order Lepidoptera; family Sesiidae; genus Sesia; species Sesia bembeciformis. The sequence continues at coordinate 4,007,269 of OX031042.1, forward strand.
TTGGGGTATATCCCATAACTTCTTATCCACTCAGTGGACTGGGTGGGTGTCTGTCCGGGTGACCAGGGTGACTGTCTAAGCCTACTTTGATTGTGCTTTGCGCTGAACCCTCTGAGTACACCATTGAAAGAGTCGGCGACAGTTAAAAATAACTATGATGAAAATAACCTTTCGGGGTAAACACGATAGGTACCTATACCTACAGCACTGAAAGCAAATTAGCGTTTATAAGTTGTGTTCATAAGCACCAAGGAAATCTACCATAAGAATAGTAGTAAATAATACAAGTCAAGAAGTGAAACGCTCTTTTGTGCGTGTCCCAAGAGCCGCGAAATAAACACCTACTTTCTCAATTCCCCCTCAGCCAGTAACGTCTCCCCGTTGCCCACGGATGCCGTGAGGGTAAGTTAAATTATATAGTTCTTGAACCTACTGGACCAAAGCGATATATTTCAGTCTTTAATGCTGTGATTTCCTCAGAATAGACTGCCATAATGAGTTTCAAAAGTGAGTAAGAGATCGTGGACGGTATTTCATCCATTCTTTACCATCATTCTCACCGACTAGCGACTCGCAATCCCGCGGTACCCTCCCAAAGCAATGCCCTAAGTGGAGGTCCGTTCCTTCCGCCTGTCTACCGGCGGGGGAATCCTTAGGCTCGTTGCTGCCACACACTTTGCTCCTGGCTAGCGCCTTCTGCTCTCGCCCTAAACTATACATGTCTGGTGACTCTTGAAAGGACATTAGGGCCATAAGAATTAAGCCATTTCGAAAAAAAAAATCTTTACCATCCTATCCCATCCTGTCGGACAGAAAGTGTAATCGAATGACGAAAATTCCTTTTTCCTTTCTGTCTTATTTTTAAAGGAAAAAGGGTCCTGATTCCTAAATCCGTAAATGTAGGCTGTGCATCTGTGAACGTCTACCAATCTACCTATGTGAACCTATAGTACTTTTTGATTGATGTCGGCAAAGATAACTATAACAGTGATAATCGCATGCTTTGGAATGCGGCCTTTACTGCTCAGTTTTTACAAAGAGCCAAACAACAAGAAGCCAGGCTTATGTTTTTTTACCACTTAACATCCATTCCTAAATGACATTGACACGTGACGTCATGTTGTTTTATCTTTGCGATTGTAATTTTTGCGTTTTCTGTAGTTTCCTGTTATAAATTCAAAGTTTACTTCTTAAGTTTCATCGTATATATAATATAATACAGCGAACGGGGTTAAAGTTGCCAAGAATACCGTAAAAATGGCAAGTAATCCACAAGCTCCTAGTGCAACATCATCCGACCCAAATGACCTGCCACCACCATACTCTTCTGTTGTTGGCAATCCTCAATACGGGTTTGTGGTTCCATCGGCGTCAGATACATACCCCCATGCTCAACCGAAGGCATATACAGCTCCGGGAGTGTACCCGCATCCGCCTACAACGGCCAACACCACACCGCTACAGGCCGGTGACATACCGCCAGTCCCGCCTGGTGTCCCGGTCGGCATCGTGCTGCCTCCAGCAGTGGGAAGTGAGCCCACGACAATCACTTGCTTCAACTGTGGAAAAGTTGTGACAACACGGGTTACATACACAACAGCCTGGCACACACATTTAGTTGCTGGGTCCATCTGTGTTATCACCATGTAAGTATTTCCCTTGCTAATAAAATTTATTGTGAAATATTCCTAGTTGTAAACTAAATGTCTTTTATGCCAATAGGGTATGTTCACTGTGCTGCCTGGGTTTGGTGCCATACTGCTTCGATACATTTAAGGATGCCGAGCACTACTGCCCCAACTGCAATTCCTTTATTGGTAAAAATAATAAATGTTAGTCAATATTAACAAGTCTAAGGCCACGATAAATAAACATTTTTGAGACAATATAATGATGGTATTTGAGACAGATTGAATAGTTTGAAATTATCCTCTATGCACTGCATATGGTCATATAAAACATGACTAAGACTAAAAAAATGTCTTATTTATCTGGCTGATAATATATTGTGTAAATTAATTCCAATTTATGGCCTCAATTACTATGTTCTTCTATACACCTACAAAGTATACAATTTGGTTTTGATTTCTAATTTGACACAATTTGATGAAACTTGCCAATCATCAATTGTTACTCACAAGATGAAATGTTTATGTCATGATATCTGTTGCACTGTGAAGTTTACAGTCTTTGTAGGATACTAGCCCATATTTCACATGATTAAGACATAAATTAGATTGTATTTTTATACCTTTAATATTAACATGTAATCACAGTTATTGCAAAATTCTTGTATGTTAATTAGAAGTAAATATTGCATTAAAGTAAGCAACAACTCCTGGATATTACCTACTACCATTCCTAATTATTTGAGTGAACTGTGTTAGTATAATTACATGTGTCATAATTGCAGTTAAAATGTACCTACCTGTTTACAGAATTTTAACATTTTGAATGCACTTTCTAAGATAAGTATTTTTCCAAAATATAGTTTTTTCTATGAATTTGAGATATCTTATTTTCACAACAACATACCACCATTATATTTATGTTATATTATGTTGTGAAAATGAAAAAGTTTTTTATTGTTGTCCATTTTATATATAATACTTAGGTTTAAATTTTATTTTTGTGACACATATTTTATCACATTCCAATATGTGAAACAATATCACATTGTCAAATTTGTTCATAATAAATTTTGTATACAATACAAGCATCGGCTTGCAGTCCTTTACAGGGGGACTGATTTTAGACTGAAATCTATTTAGTTGGACTAATATTAGTATACAATTTAACCATTGTAATTGTAACCTGTGCTTGTATTATGTATGTATATTTTTTAGTTATAACTAGATAGATAATAATGTGATTGGATAATTTTATGGGAATTGGTTTTAATTTTATTGTATCCAAGCTATTTTATCACATGTTTTTTCTTTTTTATATTTTAAATGTATATAATAATAAATTAAAGCTTTTATGAAATATGTAAGCTATTATTTTCACCTTATTTACCAAACCAATTTGTATTGACTGTCTTAATTTAGAAAAATATTTCTTGAAATAAAATGCAGAGATGTATTTCTTACGAGCTACCAAGTGCACACATAGGAAATTTTTGGAAAATATGGTCCATACGTATTGTATAAAGTACAAAATGGTATGCAAAAGTTTATTAAAGAAGGTACATGATACATACCTGATTATTGACTTATCTTATACTGATAACGTAGGGAATGGTTGATGTTTGATAAGGATTTTATCAATGTAATATTTGCGTACAAAACAGACACTGCTTGTCTAACGTCAATATGAGTGCAAGTGGTGGTATAAATCCACCTATAAGTGATACTTTGAGGGCAGAATACACCGTGCAATCAGAAACTGTTAATATAAATCGGGATCCGCCTCCGCCATACACGCCCACAGTGACCACTCAGCCAATTATTCGCCAAACCATTATTATTCAGCCACCGCTAACGAGTTCACCTATGTACTACACTTGTCCTCAATGTCAGGAAAGAATTGTTACTAAAGTGGAATATGTTAATACAAGAACAACACACATGATTGCAGGTTTCATCTGTGGTTTTACTGTGTAAGTAACTTTATTGTGAAAATATTAAAAATTACTTTGTCTCAAGAATACCTAGCTATTTCTTAAGATTGGTAACATGATCATTAGAATTTTAATGTGCCATTAATTAGTTGTATTATATATATGTAAGAAACCACAGTATATGTACGGACTACTCATAAGCAATAGGCAAAACATCCACCCTTGATTGCATGTGTTTGGTAATCACTTCTTCCTTTGTTACATAAATTAAAGCTATTTTGCTAAGATTGTAGGTGAGATCATTAATCCATCTCATGTATTTTGATTTGTGAAAAAATTCTTTATTTTCCAGATGGTGTATGCTCTGCTGCTTGGCCGTTGTACCTTATATTGTACCTACATTTAAAGAGGCAAAACATTATTGCCCCAATTGTAAAAAACTCATAGGAACATATTGTAAACTTTAGATTTAAATGCTTATATCTAGGAAAATAATTTTATTACAATGTTAATGATTATACAGCCAATTAACACATTGACTTTTGTTCTTTTCCCAGAAGCCATCTATCGATATTAGCACTCATGTATTCCGAGTTTAATTGTAGCTGCACAAAAATGGCAAGTAAACAAGTAAACTCGTAGTTGGCATTCTAGAAAAGAACGCAATCTACGAGTTATCTCTAGTCGGCAGTCAACGTGTTAAAATAACTAAATAATTCAATGTATTTTATTTAGGTATGTTTATTTAATTGAAGCATGTGGTTTATGATGTAAATTACAACACATTTTGTAATTTAACAATATTTTTTTAATATAAAGGGCATGTGAACTATGTGGCATACCTACTATCCACCATTTAGAAAATTTCTCAATTTTGCAGGTGCTAACCAAACCTAAATAAATTGATAGATGATATCCAAACCAACAAAAAATGTCTTTAGGTATGTACTCCTAAAACATCATTGAACTGAGATAACCAAAGTTATAACATTTAACTATAACAAGTTATAATTAGTCATTTTAGAAGTCTTTACCTGATATATTTTTTTGTTTATTTTGATGTATTCTATGGATTGCATTCAATAAATGTGAATTGAGAATGATTGACCCGTCTAGCACAGCTTGGTGTAACAGTCTAGCACAACTTAGTGTCAATAATACAAAAGAGAATTACTATTCATGTTACAAACTAATACAAAATTCAATTAGAGTCCAACAATTATCTGTGTGATTTTAAATATATGGAACTTGTAATCTGAAGCAGTCCGATGCGATTTTCCACTTTCCTTCGACAGCTACAATCAGGAACGTTTGCTGGAAAGGCTTCTTGACGTCGTCGTTCTGGTATGTTACATCTCCGGCGGTTTGAATGAGGTAAGTCAGTTTATTAGCCACTAAGCTGTCTGATACAGGTTGAGCGTCTAAAGTCTTCAGTGCATGGCTGCTTGCTGGTAAATCCATTAGGAATTTCTGAATTTTCTCACTGCCATTAATTCCGTTTCCATTCCATACCAGCAATCCGGTATCCAGATACAATTTTGAGGTTAAATGACGACTGTTATCCACTTGTTTATAATAAACTTTGGTAAATTCTTCAGCTGTTTCGCAAGCGTTGTCCACATTTTTTACCGCTACGTCAGCCATTATCCGAAATATATATCGAAGCTATAATTTAAATATTTGAAGTAGGTAATGTAAATATAAGTAGATAAATACAATGGTTGAAAATCAAAAGGACGACGTAAAATATTTCAAAGTTGCGTTCCAAAATGAAAGATTATTGCAAAACCAGTATGCGTTTCTGTATTGATATTCTCAAAGAGCGATTATCAGCGCGTTTTGGAACGAAGTTCAAATTGTCAATGTGAAAATCTGAAAACTGTCAAATAATAATCTTTTTAATTTATTTTGACTGCGGCATGGTCATTAGTAAAACGGGTAAAATAATGACTTTTTGGGGGAACTCAAGAAGTAAATGAATTTTTGTTTAATTATTTTAAAATTGTGTATTAGGCGTTTTGTGGTTTAATAAACCTCAGTGTTTTAGTGTAGTGTTGGTGATAAATTGACAATCAAATAAAAGCATACGAAAAACACAGTCCCGCGTTTTCGTGTGGTTCCAAGGAGTTCTCAGTAAACTTAGCTATGTACATAGTATATAGCGATAGTACTATCGCCTTACTGAACGACTCCTGACTTATTATAACTTAAAGGTACTTCGACGGGACCGGACATTGATAGGATATGTTTTAGACAATTAACGGTGAGAGGAAGTGGAAGGTGCTCGAATGTGCCGTTCGGTCACAATTTTTTTCAAGATGGCGGCCATTTTACAAGTTCTTCCGAACGGATTTTTTTTTGCATTATTGCTGCTTTACCGTATGCTTCGTTGAAAAGGCCGGCAATATGAAATTGTGTAACAATAGATCCAGGATGTGCTTTTAGCCACTTGGATATTTCTCGTTAGAGTAAGTTTTCAAGGGCTTGAAAAAACAAACATTAAGACTGCATGCGATGAGTGGAGTGTGGAGACAGACAAATATCATTAATACGGTTTTGTTCTAGTTTCAATTCCTTTATGACTTGCGTGTCCGTCGACAATCAGAATGTCTTCTTTTTCCCCTACACGAACCTGACTAGTAGATAGCCCAGTGCCCAACTACGAAGAGCGAGTAACATACGAATAACGGCGCTAAAAAATAATAAGGCTCTGATAATATCGCGAGCGAGTTGATAAAATATGGTGGACTAAGACTGAAGACAAATACACCAACTTATAAAACATGTGGGTCGAGGTCATGCCTGATGAGTGGAACCTACTACCTATCTTCCCAATAGACAAAAGGCGACTTTGTAGAATGCAAAAAAATATAAAGGTATAGGTAACCCTGCTGAATAAAACTTATAAGATCTTTGCAAACATTATTTGTAAGCTGTGACCATATGCTAGTCTTGGCACATACCAGTGTGGATTCAGATCCAACCGGTACACTTCAGACGAAATATTTACACTTAGACAAATTCTGAAAAAGACCCACGAATTCAACATAGACACGCACCGCCTCTTTATTGATTTTAAATCTTCATAGATTTTAGAAATTTAACGTTATATTCAGCGCCGGCTCTAGCCCGTGTAGCGCCCGGGTGCAATCAATACCCTGGCGCCCTCTAATAGGCTTTTTGGAGGCGTCGCCCCCTAAGACCCTGCGCCCGTGTGCGCCGCACACCCTGCACCATAGGCAAAGCCGGCACTGGTTATATTTCGAAAGTGCCTATACGACGTATCGGGGTGCTTTTATAACGATAAACATATGAAATCCAATGTGTAGGAGTCAATTAGTACAGAAATGTAAAAGCGCGGAGTGCGTAGGCTCTTACGGCTACGTACTCGTGTCTCGTAAGATGTCTTTTCGTTTCGTTGGACACAGAGAGTACCAGGCGGGTGATCAGTACTAGGTGGGGTAAGAAATTATATGGGCATTTTCCCTAAGTACTAAGTTTTCTGTGCTCAATCGAGTGTTGGCCTGGCATACTGTAGTGATTCAATTTCCAATTTTCTAATCGTAGTTGGGGCGAAAGAGCCAGTTGACATTACAAAATATTGCATTGGAGTTAACAGAGTCGGACTCACTCATCTTCTGGTCAAATCTGATACTAGGACTATAGAATTCACGTACCTATATGATCAGAAGGTTTAGACACAAAGTGTATATAAAATACTAAATGAAAACCGTAATGATTAAGAAATATTTTATTTGATAATGTCTTTATGTAATATATTAATTATCATACAAAGTGGCTTACCTATATTACAATTAGATCTCATATACTATTTCAATTTCCAGGACATTTGACACAGTGATTCACTATTAAACTAGTCAATACTCTATTAAAAACATAAGAAAGATTAACATTTAAATAATGCAGCTTATAATAAACAAGCATTTGATTTCGTTATTACTAGAAATTAAAAAATATACCAGTCAGCTTTTCAAATTTAAATCTTACCCTAAGGCACTGACAGAAATGATTATGCACTAGATACAGTTATTTATAAATAATGTAATTCTAAAGAGTACATAACATTTCTTAAAGTCTTAAGTGTTAGTTCTGTAGCTGCAAGTTAGGTTTGCCGATGCACAGTCCACACAATGCTTGTGCAGTTTATGGAACAGATGGCAGTAAAGTAGGTAATCTGATTGTGACTTATTGCGTTCATTGGCAGCCCTCTGGAGTACATATACAGCTCAGAAGGCTTTAGTAAATGATTAACAATTCAATTAAAACTGCAGCTCTAACTGCACAAAACTTGCAAGTGAGGCGGAATCTCAACGCGGAAGCGCCGTTCAGCCTGGTTCGTAACAAAACCTTTGGGTAGACTATTCATATACCCTGCGAGCGGCAGTCGAGCGAACAATACGCCGCGTTAGTTTGTTCTAGGAGATCATAGTGTAAGATTTTCTTTGTTTAAAAACTTATTTGAAAGTAGTGTATCTTCTATATGATACATTTTAAATTTCTCGATATCTGCTAGATGTGACTATATCTATACTTTATCGAACGCGATAATAAGCGTTTAAAAACGAGATAAACATATCAGGGCCATTGAACGATATGCTGCAAGTTCGTAACTGTTGTCATATGACATTTCAGCGTGGTTGGTCTGCGGGCTGTGCCTCGAACTCCAGCCAAGCGTAGTTCAGATGTTTGCTATCATAAATGTCAAATAATTTTCTATATAAATCAATAACATATTATTTCAAGCAATAACAGTTATGAGTAAAATTAAATTATTAAATAATATAATAATTTGCATGCTTTTATTCTCAAATCATATTAGTTATTTATTATAGTATTTCATTTCTTTATTTTCTCGATGATAGTTCTAATTTGATAGTTGTAGTGTTGTGTGACCAAATAAGTAATGATATCGATCGCATATATTTATTATATTTTGAACAAAGACAAATACAACAAAAACATTCAAATATATTTTTTCAAGGTGGGAACACTCAATGGCCCACCGCCATTTTGTGTTTGTTTTAATCTGTCACTCGCAACAAGACGGTCGTGCTAGTCACTACATTTCTGTTCGCTGAGTTTTTTCACATTATCCATACGTTACGTTGTGTATTTTGTGTTCCTCCGTGTTGATTGCTGCCCAGCTGTCAAATATCAAAATGCCGAAAGGATCTGTTCTGAAAAGGCAGGCGAGAGAACTGGTGATCAAGGTTCGTAATTACTTTGAAGCAGTATCAAAATGGTGGCCCGCTATTACCACTGTCGCAAGTGCGAGAGCGTGTTGCGGCCGCATTAGGAATTAGTGGACCTACTGTTTCAAAAATTACTACCGAAGCTTACGGTACAAGCGGCATGCAGGAAAATAAGCTTCGTACGCCGAAGAAAAAACGCCAACCACGTCGTGTGACATCGGTTGACAACTTCGACGCTGACGCTATTCGCCGTCATATATATGACTATTACTTGCGCAAAGAAATTCCAACACTTAAAAAACTTGTTGTTTCTTTACGTGAATGTGGTTTGTTCCATGGCCAAAAATCGTCATTAAGCTTGGTTTTGAAAGAAATTGGATTTTGTTATAAAAAATCGGACAAACGTAAAATATTGATGGAGCGTCACGACGTTGCTATGGCTCGCTGCGAATTTTTGAGCGAAGCCAAAAAGATATCAGATTGGTCAAATGTTATTTTTACTGACGAGACTTGGTTAAATGCAAACCACACAGTATCTAAGAACTGGACTGACGACACCGTCGCTTCCACTAGTTCAGTGCCAATGGGAAAAGGTGAACGCCTCATCATATGCCATGCAGGGTCTACGAAAGGATTCATGTCAGATGCTTTACTGGCCTTTAAATCCAAGAAAACAGTGGACTACCACGAAGAAATGAACGCGGAGATTTACGAAGGATGGTTTAAAGAAATGGTGCAATCTCTGGAAGAACCGTCGATAATTATTATGGACAACGCTACATATCACTCCAGACAAATTGATAAAATGCCGACGCAGGCCAATAAAAAACAAGAGATAATTGACTGGCTCCAACGTCATGGCGAAATTGTGGATAATACTTTATTAAAAGTACAATTAGTGAATATTTTAAAATCGAATAAAAGCCACCCTAAAAGATATGTTATCGACGAAATAGCTGCCGAATGTGGTCATTGGGTTCTTCGACTTCCGCCGTATCATTGCCAGTACAATGCTATAGAACTAATATGGGCACAAATCAAAGGACACGCCGCTCGAAACAATACCCATCCCCCTTTTACGGCAAACAAGATGTTAGATTTATTAAAAAATGCATGTGCGGAAGTAACTGCCGAAAACTGGGAAAAAATTGTGAGAAGAACCCAAAACATTATAGCGTCGGATTGGGAAATTCATGTGGCATTCGATAATATAGAAGTACAGGAACTTATAATAAATGTTGGGGAGAGCTCATCGAGTGACAGTGACGATTCATCAGATTTTGATTAAAATAAATAAATAAAGATTACCTGTCATTATAATTATTTCGTTTCATTGTCGAGTACCTACCTATACCTACTTATTTTACAACAGCTTCGAAAATTTTAAAGAAGTTGGCATTATCAATCAAGAATTAACACGTGTAACATCTTGTAATGAAATATAATATTAGTTAATAAATTTGTACAAAAGTATCCGGCAGTAGTTTAGTTTCTTACATTTTGTAAAAAATATCGGATCTGTTATCGTGTTACGTTTATCGATAACTACATCCCTAAAATTGCTTTCTGGCTGACGTGACCTTGTTAATGAAATATGACGTCTTGGTGCCTAATTTTTGTTCGGAGTTTTAGGCGTTGACGCTAGAACAAAGTTATATCGACCACTGTGTGTCAGCTGTCATCGAGAAAATAAAGCAATGGAACTTGTATAACTAACAATAAATTGCCACACCAGTTGGTTTTTTACATATTAATCTTTAATTATAATAAATTATCTGAAATATAATTTACGCAACAAATTCGACAAAGGCGTCCATATTAATGTCGGCATACATTTTAGTAAAAAAAGAAGGTAGTCGAGCGGCTGCGTGATTTCTAACCCATCGACTTAAAGGAAAAATGGTTTTCAAGCATAAGATAGTTCTTTGTAAGTAACATTGTTGATATTCGGCTTCTTTTTCTAAATCTCTTCCTCTGTTATGCCTTAGTTGAAAACTGCATTGAAATCGACGAAATACGAAGGTATTTTATCATATTTCTACTAAGCTTACTTAGACAGCTAAATGATAATTAGTTGATTGAGGAATTGAGAGGGAACCTACCGTGTTGGAACCCAAATTGTTTAAAAATACATTGATTTAGCTTTAATTTGATAGATAGGTGGATATATATACTTTATTGAACACCAAAAAACATACAGAGAAATACAAAATACAAATACCTAATTAGAAGTACAAAGCGATTTCTTCCAGGCAGACGTTGGGTGGTAAGGAAAAAGAAGTCTGTAGACGAGATAGAGGTAGATGGTGCAATGAAGAAATAATGTCTATATACGTGCATTCAGAAATATATAGATACATACAGCGTATATACGTGTACCATAAAGAAAAAAAAAAAAGTGTTAATTCAACCTTTAAATTGATTAATTACATGCTTAGTTTGAAAAAATTCCAATATTCTCCCATCGATCGCATCAAGTTAAAAGAGATGTGGATGTCAATGTTATTGATAGATAACTGTTTTCTGCTACAAATTCTCTTTTCCGATGATTCGCGTAATGGCCTATTTCAGTTAACGCAAAACGACTAATATGCATAACGATTAAAAAAAAATCCCTTGGGTTAAAATTCATGCAGCTGCCGCCTCACCTCACACCTATCCTCAAATCGTATCTCATTATTTAGTACACACTATTTATAACGTCACTATTTCACTGGATATCTATTTTTTACATTACATCCAAATAACACTAATGCAATTCGGACCAAAATGGCGCGGTATCAACACGTGTCACACTTGTTCACGTCGTCATGCAGATTTACAAATAATCACAAGGAAAACGTTGCGCGCAACATATTGTGCAATAAGCTGTAACTCTTCAACGCGGACACATTTCCCTCTCTTACACATAGCTCTGTTTAAAATTCTTTCTTATTCTCTAACCAGTTTGAAATAATACTAACTGCTCGAAAAGGATGATTTTAAACAAATTTTATAAGTAAAAAGGGTTAATAATATTCAGCAGGACGCCACACACTTCAAGGGGATTTTTTGATAAACAGTAGTTTCATATCGGCGTGGTTAACATGAATCACAAACAGATCACATGCGCAGCAATAAAAATATTCATTCCTGAAAAATACGTCACTTGTGCTGCACCGAAGTATATCTATTGCAAAAATATAGTATAAAACAACAATCCTAATACTAGCTTGAGCATATTTTGTGTGAAGTGGTGGTACGTGTGGCTGTGAAATTTGCTCGTTTAGTTTTGCCGTTGTGTTTAGTTAAATTTTCTAACATTTCACTGTAAAGTCCCCGCGATCGCGTCGTAATTGTCGCTGTGGAATCAAATGTCGACACTCCCTCGCGTACACTTGACATTTTTAATTGTTATTTCTCTTCTAGTCCGACCTGTGTTTGAATACATTATTGTTAGCTATGATGGTCCTGACGTAGGGTCTAGCCGGTTAAAGCATATGAAAGTTCAGTTTATATTGACTTGGCTTCTAAATTGTATTGTTCTTGTCTGAAATTTAATGAGAATTTTATAACGGTTTTTATTTTTTTAACTATGTTTCAACCATTCGATTTTTCTTTTTTTTTATATGTTGTAGCTAAGTAACGATCATACTAAATATTACTCTGGTAGTTAGCATAAAATCTTACCCCAAAAATTGAAAAGTAATTTTATTTCGTTTTACAATTTTCAATACAGATAAAATAAGATAGAAATATATATAATAATTATGAAATGTTTAAGTATCCATGATCAATTTTAAATTTAATAATAATGTGACATTTCCGATTGTTTGAAACATAATAGATTTTAACATTACATACATTAAGGGTTGAGTGTATAAATAAATATTCCGGTCAAAGAACAATAAGAAAAAGAACCACACGTAAATTGAGGCGGTGGCACTTTCATAGGATTTACCGGCTAGACTCTTTGAACATGCCCTGTGACACGTAACAAGGAGAGTTTCTCGAACATCGGTCAAGAGCTAGTACAAACAACTGTAATCATCACATGATCAATTTTATCATCGTATAGACAGTTGTAGGTGAGAATTGTATGTAGTTTGGTCGAATACAAGAATTGTATACAATATTCTCACCCGAACCGTTCGAGAAACTGTCCTCGTTGAAATGAGTCTTAACTCTATGCAGTAAAATTCAAATATAATATATAACCTGCAAATTAATTTAAACACGAACAATAAGTAAAAGGTCAAACATGTTATATTTTCCACTTTATCTTGTTTCCCCAATTGTGTTTCGGTAGTGAGTGAGATATGTCCGAGCCTATTCTCATCCTATCCTATACCTCGTCATTTTCCCAACCCTTTCTCCAAATCCATTCTTAAATATCCAAAGGTAGGCAGAGTGCATCCGGAAGCGTATAAATATTTGTCATTCTGGACTGATGCCGGCACGTATCGTGGATATCTATGGGCAATAGTATGCACTTATCATCAGGCGAACTGTATTCTCGTTTGTAGCTTTCTTTTACAAAAAGTAAAAAGTCAAATTATATCGATATTATACTGACCTGTAGGGGCCCATTGAATGCATCCCCTTTATATTTATCTGATAAACCTCCTAATAGCCTTTCCTGTGAACAAAATAAGAGAGCCACGTTATAAATACTTTCTATCCGATTGCGTGCGTCCGATTGGTCTAGTTATTGCTTATATAGAAACTGTGTACAAAGTCCTGAAACATGTACCAACATGTTTCAGGAGTGAGAGTTCTCCTGTGGTCGTGTAGTGTCGTGTGCCTTTAGAATAGCACCAACTCATCTCTTCCCGTGGATGTCAAGTCGCGGAGACTAGGGGATACCAAAGAAGCTACCATAAGTGCTGAGGAACTACATCACCTCCAAAATAGTGGACTCGCCAACCCGCCGCCCCACCGACAGCATGACGTTTTAAGGCCATAACATCCCTCATGTACAACACAATGTGCATGAGGAGAATTTAGAGAAGGTCCAAGTCCAGCAGTGGACGATAAAGACTTTTATGCTCGTCTAAGGTCTTTATTGCTTGTAAAAGTCGATACTCTCCCCGCAGTTCTCATATAGCACATACACACAAACATCTTAAAAATAGGACATCATCAGCTGATACGTTACTGTTGCTATTAATTTTGAGTTTAAAGAAAATTGTTTTTTAATTAATTATAGCAGCTTTTTAAAAAAGTCGTCGGCTATTAAAATTTGTATTTTTTTAAGTATGTGTGTGACAATAAGAAATGATTATTACTAACCTCAGCGAGTCGCTCTGCATCTGCAAAACTGGGGTTGTGGTTCGCCGCTCGCACTTGATGCAGTTCTGTTTGCAAGCTGTCTATTTTCTTTTGCATCTGCACACATATAACTCTTTGAAAATCCCACAATAAGGTCAGTCAGGGTAGGGGATAATTAAAAACATGCCTTAATTTATTGTAAAAATAGCCCTTGCTTGCAATATTGCTCACATTAACCGAGGCAATAAAACTATCCATCAGTTCAACTGTTGCACGAACTACACGCCCTTGAATTTGATAGCATTTTACCGTTTACTGCAGAAAAGTTATTGGGTAATAAATAAACAAAATTTCGCATTTATAACATAAAATTAGGACACGTGATATTTTTAACGTTTACTATTGTCCCCTTTGCGACAATCCTGATCAAATTTATATAATAATACTTTATACAGGATCAGATACCTGCAAACTCTAAACTGAATTTTTTCGTGAAATCTAAAAACTTTTGTTCTATGATTTTTTTTTAAATTCAATACTTTTTTTCAAACAAACCGCTCACTTACGCCGCACCGCGTACGTACACTTGCACTGATTTACACAGATGTAGGTATATAATAGCAGCGGTTCCATTAGCAGCTATATAAGAATGGAGTATGCGACATTGCCGTTCGTAGTAACGTATAATAAAGTTAAATTTTTAATGAAGTCAGACTGCATTTAAAGAATTTAACTTTTTTTAAGGGGAAAACAAGTTCAGAGAAAAGTCGTAGAAGAAAATTTGTTAGTTTGAATGATAGAAGTTCGGTGTTAAAGACGTTATTTTTATTTAACTCTCTTAACAGGGAAGGAACTCAATTATAATTCAATATGTATAATTAATAATTATAAGAAAAATATTAAAAAAATAAATATTTAAATAAATTAATATAATGAAATTCTGTCCAAGAAATCAAAATCAGATATCTGGAAAAATGACAGAGAACCTGTAAAACACAATCCGGAAAATGACCGAAATATAGAACAATACCTTCATTCTTACAGTGGTATGGCTTAATTTTCGAATGCATTTCAAAAACTTTTTCAATATTGGTTAGTTATTTCTGTTACTTGTCGAATAAGTTATAAAACACATAAATTTGGGGAACAGTCATGGATGGGGGGGTTGTCATTGGTAAAATCGGACAAGAAGCTCAAATACCCCACCGTTTGGGCTTGAAACCCGGATATTTCTTCATATATAATACCGATTGAGGGAGTTTGTCTTTCCTTCGGTAGACTAAGACATCACGTGACCGGGCGAGTTGTCCGTGGCGGGAAGTAACACACACGATTACAACGTGCTCGTAAAGTTTAGTTGGTTTAAATATTGATATTTTAATCTATGTTATACTAATATAATAGAAGTAAAATTGTGTGTTTGTAGGTATGTTGGGGGTAATCTCTGGAAGTACTGAACCGATTTCAAAAATTCTTTCACCGATAGGAATCTACATTATCCGTGTCTAATATAGGCTATATTTTATTTTGAAATAAAAAACTTATAAACCGAAGCGAAGCGAGGGCGGGTCGCTAGTGTAGAATAAAATACAAAGTTTTAATCGTTTAAGCATGTTTACAATTACCCTGTTTGACAATATCTATCTTTATACATAAACCATCACCAACAATGATTTGGACGGTCATAGAGAGAGAGAGTGAGAGAGGTAACGGTTACATTTAGGGCCCGTACGCACCGTGTGGTGTGCCGCAAGCCATGATACAATCGAACATATTGAACCGCATTCTCGTAAGGCGAGCCGCAAATGGCCGCAATTGATATCGAAGTTTATTTATGAAATACAATAGTGACCATCAATTTGGAATTTCAAAAGCTTGGAGTATTCTGACTGAAAGTTGAAACAGAAATAATGGAAAGAGATTGTAAATACTTATGGTGGGTATACATTTTGCATTCGATTGTAATTGTACTTTGATTGAATGGATCCAGTACTTTCTTTTCTGCTTCTGACGCTTTGAAAGGAAAGAGTATAAACGTAATAAGGTAGTAAGCTTTTTCGATGTCCATGTTTTGAAATGTCTGAAATTGACCGCAAGTATTGGCTGTTTCTCAACCGGATAGTGCGTTTGAGGTTGCGGTTCGCCGCATTGCGATCTACCGTCGATTCGGCCGGATGCAGCGGCCAGTCGACCGGACAGCCACATAGTGCGTATGGGCCCAAACATTTAAAATAGTTCCGATCATCCTAATAACCGATAGATGCAACAAACAAACCATAATTGAAGCTGACGTAAGACCTGAGGCTTTTACAAATAGAAATTACGAGACTCGAAGATGGGAGAGGATAAATTTTTGTATATTTAAATAGGAGTTGACATAAAAGCGCACAAGAGAACGGACGATTGAATGTACCTCCGCCATGATGGTAGGCAATGTTTTTTCTATGCAGGAGTATGCGAACGCCAAAGGTTCCTATATAAAAAATAATTCTTTTAAATTTGGAATATTAGTGAATATT
Organism: Sesia bembeciformis; assembly: GCA_943735995.1. Classification (NCBI taxonomy): domain Eukaryota; kingdom Metazoa; phylum Arthropoda; class Insecta; order Lepidoptera; family Sesiidae; genus Sesia; species Sesia bembeciformis. The sequence continues at coordinate 4,023,813 of OX031042.1, forward strand.
TTAAACTTTCGGACGATACTTTTTTTTTTCTAGAAAAAAATGCGGCAGACGAGCATACAGTCCACCTGATGGTAAGTGGATATTATCGTCCATAGACATCCGCGACACATGCCAACATAAATGCTGAATGACAAATATTGTCACGCCTCCGGATGCGCTGTCTACCTTTGGAGATATAGCGATATAACAATCCATTTGGCATACGGCCGGATGCGCTCCCTACCTTTGCAGATTAAGGAATGGGTTGGGAAAATGGGAAGGGATAGTAATGGGCTCTGGCATATCTCATTCACTACCGAAACAACCTGAAGGATTAGACAAGGAGTCTTCTGTCCTTAGTGAACTTAGGTACTGTCTTAGGTTTTATTGAGTGACTCCCAACTTACTTCGACAGGACTGGACATTGACGAGATTTGTTTTGAACTGTTTTGATTTTACGAAGAAAACTGGCACGATACTGGCACAATGAGCTTTGAGTTATTGGCATATAAAAAAATAAAAAAGAAGGAATTCTCAATAATTATAAATCATAGTTTAGTGACATGTGTAGATTGCAGCAGTTAGTTACCTGCACGATGGTCTTCTGGCGCAGGTCTTCCAGCTTCCTCTGTTGCTCCGCCAGCTGCTCGGTCCACCGCTCCTCCTCCTTCGTCACATTCTGCTGCAGCCGACTCAGCACGCCCTCCTATCGGTTACAGATACTGTTGTAAGAATGAGCGTTGAGCGCTCGACGCTCGAGCGCTGCGTGAGCGCTAATGAACTTTTAAGACTCTAGTGTTAAAGGGTAGTGAGCGTTGTAGTACATTTTTTTTAACGATTGATGGTTTTTAACCCTTGTAGTTAAAGCTCGAGTCGAATAAGGTTCAATATCATAAATATAGCGCTCCAGCGCTGAAGCGTTTAGCGCTCGTTTTAATAACACTAGTTACACATCACATCACATTGACCATTATCACTCTAAGGGACCTGGGAGTCGCAACCCTTTACATTATGACATACTAAATATGATGCGATACTCACAGTGTCATCAATGATCTTCTTGTACTTATCAACGACGGCCTGCAACTTCTCATTCTCCGCGAGCAGATCCTCAACTCTGGAGCCGTCCATGGTGGCGGTTTTATTCTCGAGCTCCTTCTTCGGGGTATCTACTAAGGCGGTTTTCTTTTCTAACTCCTTTTTGAGGTTGTCGGCGAATGTTTGTAGCCAGCCACGTCCGGCGGGGGTGAGCGGGGCCAGGGAGGGGCAAGTGGAGCGAAAGATGCTCGCTACTTCATTATACTGTGTTTCTTCTGCTTTTAATATCGCCTCCTGGGTTAATAAAAAAGCTAGGGTGAACCAGGGTAATAGGTTTCAATTCTTGCAGTACACACTAACTGTATAATGCCGGTCTAGCATATTTGTATTGCGAACAAATATAAAGAGATGATGACTGAGTGTTCTACGACAGATATGACCAGCCCATTGCCTCTTCAGCCTATTTATCTTTTGGCTATGTCAATTAATTTTCCAATTCTATAGGTCGCCGAGTGACTTTTGGCTTGTGGAGCAATGAAACCAATAAATAGTATTAGGCTAAGCACCGTAGTGTAACACCGTTAGTTTCAAATTATACAAAATATGGTATATTTTTAATTACTCCTGTACCAAATTAACCGTAATTTTCCTTAAATAAAAAATGTCTATGTTATTTACCAGTCAGCTTAAATTGCTTCGAGCTTTGGCGTACAATGACAAGCACAACAGATGGCGGAATTTAATTTAATTTACAACAACTATCAAAATCTCTTTTACATTCCATTAATAATTTTTGCCTCTATTTAGTATTGCAAGCCAACAAAGAAAAACACGGTTGATAGCACATGTAACTATTAGCAAAAGCAGTGGTATTTACAAGGAAGCGAAGCCGACCATAGTGGTATAGTAAAACTATGTTAGTTACAATGATTTGTTGAACACGAGGTGTCAAGTGGCGGTCCGATTAGCAGATGATGTTTTGAAAAATATATTTTTTTGCCGAGAATACGTTTTGTTGCTTGTAATACTCATGCATACTTCTCCATGCAGAAACAGCAATAGCGAGAGAAACTCATGTGTATTCAAACTCGTGCATTTTTGTATACACTTGTTCGCTGATTCAACAAAGGTGAGACATAGATAATCACCAAAGGCAGACAGATACTGTCATGAGTTAACGTTATGATATCATAATCACAATAAAGAAAATCGGCTATAGAAAATGAATTTTAAATCGTGAATAAACCTTTTATCTACACTGTAGCTAGGTTATTGTGTATGATTTGACCGTTGAAATGATTTATTACTAGTATTATAAACTTAAGAAATTGTTGGTCCAATACACCTAGGAGATACAAATTGATGGGTTAAGCTAACTTTTTACTTTTATTTTTACTCTATTAAAGAAAGAAAATAAGTATTTCATATAAATTTGTGGAAACAACGCCGAAAAACGTATAAAACCAATATAAAAATCGATTATATTCAGTCGGGTAACATTTTTTTATAAATCTTTTGATTTATTCATGTATTTTGATAGAAGTTCTGCCTCAATTACTAGCAACGCACTATGGTAATATAATATGCCCGGTAGCCTCTGTGATTCACTTTCCCGTGCAATTGTGCACTTAAAACATGCACTAAGAAAGATTAATATTCAAGTATGAATAGCTCATATTCGAATTTCACAAAGATACAATGCAACAAGAATCTAAATGAACGTCACGAAGATGGTAACTAACAGCGACCATCTTGAAATGTCAGTCAATTGTCATCTATGTGTTATTGTGTTATATAAATATCTTAATGTTTTTGTCAAAATAATTATTAAGGGCTGTTCAAATTGCTAGGATATTTGTGTATGCGTCGCTTTTTGTAACGTCGATATCGGAACAGCGTTATTTAAATATGGGTATAGGTAAATAAGAGCACCATATCAGCTAGCAATTCATTCCACAACATTCGGGTTCGCGGTATAAAGTGTATTTTTGACCGCACTGTACGCAGTGACTCCATGTCATGGAAGTGCAGATGAACCGCACGACGATGACGAGCGGTGCGATGGTAAAAAATCGGAAGTTGGCATCAAATTGAACAGCTCTTCAGAACGTTCCCCATTATAAAGGCGGTAGAAAACGCAGAGATCTCAACGCCTCTACGGATGCTGGGCGATTCTACACCAGCTGTGATAGCGCGTCGTTGGACGGAGACAAAGAGGGTCCAGCTGGTACTTCGGTGCACCGGCCCAGGGGTGTGAGCAGTACTCCATGTGGGGCCTAACTTGAACTTCATAAAACGACAAGTTGCCCTGAAGAGAACCACTGCTTTGTTCTATTTAGTACACCGAGCTTTTTACTAGCAAGTTTTGTCTTGCTCGGCAGATGACTCCGAAACTAGACTGCTCGAAATATCGAAGCACAGGATCGCAAAACTCTCAAGAGATAGGAATACTCGATTTCAGACAGGAATGTTCTGAAATCGAGGTGCCACGACAAATGGAGCTTTCTTAACGGTGAATGTGTACAGACTTTTGTCTTGCTGGGGTTAAATTAGACCAAGTTGAGTTTATCCCAATTCGAGACTCGGTCTCAGGAGTTCTCGATATCGGACATAAGCCCTTATACAAAGCTTCCCCCGTACTGTCGTTTCCATAACAACACATGTTACAGACTTGTAACAAGTTGTTGATACGCAAAAGAAACAGTGTGGGAGAAGCACAGAGCCTTGCGGAACACCAGCATTAATTGACCTGGTGTCGGAGAAGCTACCGTCAGCAACGATTTTGATGCTACTTCCAGCCAAAAAACTGGAAAGCCAATTGCATAACCTGAATGATAGTAACTTGGAAAACAGAGCTTTGTGACAGACCCAGTAAGAAGCCTTTGCGATGTCTAAGCTAACGCCTGTAGTCTCACCTCTATTCAATGGCGTCAGCCCATCGGTGTGTAAAGTACAGTAAAAGATCGCCAGGTGAGCGATTATGACGGGATCCGTACTGGCGATCGCTTATTAACTGGCGATGTTTTAGATATCCAAGGAGTTGTGCATTACTGACACTTGCCAACACCTTAGAGAGGAGGGAAGTTATCGCTATTGGCCTGTAATTGGCCGGGTCGGTACGATCACCTTTGAATCATAGCTATCAATTTGATCAATCACATCATAGGAATTTGAACAGATCTTAAATTTTCTTATAATATTTCCACACACCAACATTTATGAATGTTAACTTCATCTCACTTTTTCATATTCATGTCACTTATTCATTCATATCTATGCATGGTTCCAGCAAATTGTTCATATGATTATAACATTTATTACTCCAAAAAAAATGTACAATAGGTACCCCCGATTGACTGTTACGCTATTTCTAACGATCATTTAGATTCTTTTCAGAGGATATATTTTAAATTGTTCTTAAGCACTTGTCGAGCCCGGGTCTGTAGAGAAGGCAGTGAGACTTACTCGTAGCGAGTCTTGGGCCGGCAACGCGGTCGCCGCTTTGCTTTGGAGGGCCTTTTCGGCGGTCTGTAACGCCTCCATTACTTTCCAGTTTTTAGTTCGTAACTCCTGTCCGAGGAGTCAAATCAAAGCAAAATGTTAGCGGTTAAAAAAAATCAATTAAAACTTAGTTAGTTGAAGTCGGAAAATACGAAAACCTCGTTAGTAGAAATAGTTGCATATTGTATCATGCAATTTACTGTTTACGTCAAGAAGGAAATAAATGATAATTAGTAATTATTATGGCACACTAATACAGGTGCGGACCTTAAACCTCTAAAGGAGTGGACTCGCCAATAATTATTATACTGCGTTTGTGCTGTTGTTTCATGTAAAAAAACAGCAAAAAGGTAAAAATATTTAAAACGCAACTAATATTAATAACAAAACAAATTATATACAATACCAGTGAGGTCCAAAATATTCTGGCCTAACATATTTCTAGATGTCTAAAAAAAAAAAAATGTTAGGTCATTGTAATTGTCATATTTCCTGCTAATACGTGTATAATTTTTAGCGTTCAACCCTCGTTAGTTTTGATTCTTCAATAGGATGACGCAAAATCTTTAAAAACAAAATATTCTGGAATATCGTTCCGCGATTAAGTCCCTTACAAAGGAAGGTGTTAGCCAGATCGATATCAAACAAAGGTATTATAATAATGTGTACGAGGAGTATTCTCCATCATTTTCCAACGTCAAAGATTGGTGTAAGCAAAATATTTTTTGCCAAAATTATGGTTCAGTTATTGAACCTATTTTCAGTCTATTAAAAATAGACCTATCTATTTTTATGATCGCGTTTTTTTTTAACTGTAGGTATACAATTTTAGACATATTTATTTTCAACTTAATGATCGTATTAAGACTAAGTGATCAAAATCAACTTTTCATAACCAAAAGAAAGGTGGTGAAATTAAAAATTCAGTGATGGACCAATAAGTAAGCTGCGCAGTGCCACCGGTGGAATTTTAAACAAAAGAAAACAATAAAAGGTCAATTGTCTAATGGATTAACTGAATGTATTTCAAAATAATTTTTGCCCTAATAAACTGTAAAATCAGTACTTGCGGCTGGGTAAGTGACTGTTTCAATGGCTGTTTATGCGTTGCCAACCAAAGATTTCGTTTAAAAATCGTTGTCAACCATTGATTTACAACTATAATTGTTAGAAGTGTGAGAAAAATAAAAAACAGTGTAATACTAACATTGTTCTTGTCCTGGTAGTGTGTGAGCTGATCCTGTAGTTTAGCGAGTTGGTCTCGTTGCTCGTGGTTGCTGAGTTGCGCGGAAGTCAGTTCCGCGCGAAGGGATTCTACTATGCTTTCAAATTTTGCTAGTTCTGCCGCCTGATTGTATAAAAAATAAATACAAAAATTATTACAAGAATCTGGAAGCAAAATTATAGTGTACATTGATTGTACCTATTGTTATATCCACTACTGATATATTATAATCCGCCGTTTCCGATCCTCCGGTTTTCCGTTTGTTTAGTGTGCAGGTAGAAAAATATTAAGAGGAGGAAGGAAAATATTTTCTCGTGTAATCTTGGTGAGAAGTATGACCAGAAGGGTAATATGTATATCCTCGTGATCATAAGTCCTCGTATGACAAACAAGTATGACTACGAGGAAATGGTGGTATAACAATCTGCAATCAACTCGTGATCATGGTTGGAGTATCAATCAGCCTATAATGTCCCACTGTCAGGCACAGGCCTCCCCTAGTAAATCACTGAGAGGTTGCGCGCCGTAATCCACCACGCGGGCCCAGTGCGAATTGGTGGATCACATACACCAGATAATTATTTTTTTAACTTCTGGAGCATTAGTTTTTCACGATGTTTTGCCTCACCGGCGAGCTGACATTTTAAAAAAAAACCGAACTTAAATATAAATTCAGTGGTACGGGCTGAGGATTTCAACTCACGATCACACGCATGTGGGCCGAGTGGAAATGTACCCCTAGACTATCACCGCTCTTATATCACCCTAGACCAGGGGTCGGCAACCTGCGGCTCGCGAGCCACATGCGGCATTTTGGATGTGAAGCTGCGGCTCTTTAGTCTTTACTTGAATAACCATGCAAAGCCATCGCTCCCATTGAATTTGTTTGCTCGATTGTTTGTTATTGAAGTACAAGTTAGTGTTGTAAGTAAATGTTTGTTTTAATTTTTTACTTAAATAATAAGTGATTATCTAATAATACCATATACATATATATTATTTAATTTGTTGTGAAAAAACACTACTTATATATGAATAAATAGATTAGTTTTTTTTTATCAAAAAACTTTATTTATGCAAGTACTATTTATTGTTGGCAAGAAAAAAATTTGTGGCTCTTTAAAAGCTGAAATTTTGTAAATTGTAATTTTTGGCTCTTCCGACTCAAAAGGTTGCCGACCCCTGCCCTAGGGCTATCATGGTTGGAGTAAAAACCTCGAGTAAGATAAAAAAAAGGTAAACATATATATCTACACGTTTGAGACCCGTTTAAAAAATAAGTATGTGTCAAAAACTCGGCAAATTGGACATTTATACAGTGAACTAGCATACTGTGTGACTGACCTTGTGCTGGTCATTGCTGGCATTGGCCTGGGACAGTCCATTTTGAGTAGGCACCGCCTTCAGCTGCTTCAGCTCGGCAAGCTCCGACTCACGCTCCAACAACTGCTCTTTTAGCGATGAGATCTCCAATGACCACTGAATTAGTACAGTTGGTAAGAATTTTTATAGCAAAAGGGACATAAACAGACGGTCTACCTGCTGGTAAGTAGATACTGTCGCCCATAGATATCAGCAAAACATTTCAACATAACATAAGTTAAAATTAGATATTTACATATTTTCAACGACGGTTATGCTCTTTCAACAAAAAAAGTACAAAGTAATAAATGTTGGTAAATGCCCTCGGATGCGCCAACTTCCTCTACGAGATTTTGGACGGATGGAGAAAAGAAATTATAAGGGGACTAAATAAATTTTATTTAATGAATTATATTTTTTTATTTTGACTAAAATTATGGTACTATACTATGCCTGTAGTAGCCGCGCAAGCTGTGACACTTCTTCAACCTGGGCTTAGTCAGCGAAATGCGAATGCACATTTAAGCACTTCATTAAAGCCGTTCTGCTGTTCAGAGAGTGTACCGTCGATACCTAGAGACTGGCGGGTTCGTTCGCCGTCCAAGAGGACCACGATTCTGAGTGACGATGGAAAGACAAGATCGGTTTATCTTCACGACCACTTACGAAATCGTCACCTGACCTCAGTACAGGAGACTCGAAGAATGTGATATAAAAATACATAAGCCACCCAATGGGCCCAAACTGACACGAGCTCACCGAATGGCGCGCCTTCGGTTTGTGCGCGAACATTTGCATTGGACTCAACGTCAATGGAGCCAGGTACTCTTCATTGATGAATCTAAGATTATGCTGTACGGTAATGATGGAAGGAGGATGGTGTACCGGAGACAGAGAGAGCGTTTTGTGCAGTGTTGTATTGAAGAGAAAGTGAGTTATGGCGGGGGGTCATGGACAGTCTGGGGAGGAATTTCCGCGGAAAGCAAAACTGAACTTCAGATTGTGACGGGACCACGGCTGCCACCACTAAATGACGATCGTTACATTTGTCAATGCCTAGAGACTCATGTGATGTTATATTCTGGGCTTGTTGGTCAAGATTTAATTTTTATATAATACATGATAATAATGCAAGAGCGCACACTGCAGGAATCGTCAGGGAATATCTTCATGACGTCAGTATAACAGTCATGAAATGGCCAACAAGAATTACAAATATGACTACCATAGAGCTAAAGAGGTGTTTTTTGCGCTCAGCACCCAACTCCGCAGACCTTGCAGGAGCTGATAACTGCCATCGAGGAAGAATGGGAGAACATTCCACAACATTCCAGAACATTCATAGTGACGTTTATCGATTCTATGACAAACCGCATCACGGCCGTCGCAAACACTCTTGGAGGTATTACAAGTTACTGAATAAACGATCTTTTTAGGTAAACCATTGTTTTATTCAAAAATCGAATATAAGTCTTCCCTATGAGAAAGGCAAACACACGACTTGTTAAACTTAAATTCAATTTTTATTTAGTACTCTGAATTCAAATTTGGTACAATGGCATACTGAAATGGTGGTTAGTATGACAGCTTCAAAACTGCATAAAAACTTTTTGATCGATCAAACATTTTCTTTAAGCTTCAGGCCATCAAAACTAAAAATGCAGTGTGGCTCGATTCAGACGTCCGGGAGTGTATGAACATGGTAATATATTTTTACTCTGGAACAATGGTCTACAATTATCAAGAGGACGGGCTCTTAACACATTTTGTGCTTTAAATGCTCTATTGAAGTCTACAGAGTTTCCCCACAGGATGAGACCATATCCTGTACCGTATAGTGTATTGACCTGTTGCTTCTGCTTGTCTATGTCCTGCTTGAGCTTGTGCACTTCACCATCGGCGGCCAGCGCGCGGGCAGTCACGCGCTGCACTTCGTTCTGAAGATCACCCATTGCTGCGAAACGATCATATTGATAAAATTAGCGGTGCCAGCGACTTCGTTCGCGTCTACTTTACAGTGATTCCCGTGGGAACTCTAAAACGGATCGGAATGAAATGACTCTAAATATCATAAGTGAAGTGTTTCATAAGTCATAACTACGGTGAGTTTCATTAAAATCCGTCCTGTAACTCCAGACAAAAATTCCAACAATTCTTGTCCAAACTCTGTATCACTCGTACTACGAGTATATAATACAATCACTTTTTCAAAAAATATTTTATGTACAGAAATGGCTCTGTTACGATTTTATTATAGATCTGTATATGTAGATATGCAATATTTTTTGTATAATTATAATGTTATATTATATTATAATATTAATTATAGTCGCACAATGAAAAGTGGCCGTGTACCAGCCGTGTATTCGTACCAGCGAGCGTGTCCTGCGCGTGCCGTTGCTCGTTCTGCGCGCGCTGCTCGGCGCAGTGCCGCAGCTGCTCGCATTCATTGTACACGCGCTGCAGCTCCTGCAACACGCACAATCATTACATTAGTGTCATACAAATGAGCGCTTGAGCAATGAACTGAGTACTAATAAACCTTTCAGGGCGCAAGCACACCAGGCCGAATGTCAGCCGGCTGACACTGAGCGAGCGTTACGCCATTGTGTAGGATTACATATAAAATTGTGTGTACAGCCACACCAAGCGGACAATCGCCACTACCCCGTGCGTAATCGCAGACTGTCAGCGGCTGACTGATTACTCCGCCACGCCCCCAAGCGAGTGAGCCGCGTAGCGACGTACATTACGTTCGCTAAACCTCGATTCCAACTCTACTAATTTCTTCTATCTTTTTTCAAAGCTTCATCGATAGCAACCATCATAAAGCAATAAAGGAACACTTTTAATTCTTTTTAACATCATTGTAAAGAACTATTCCAACTGAGTACCTCCAGACAAAAATAAACGACTTGGCACAGATATCAGGCAGCTGATGCTGAGCGGAGTGTCAGAATATATGCTGCAGCATATTATCCGCTTGGTATGAACATAACTAAAGTTCGACTTTTGCATGTGCACATCGCTCACTGTCAAATGTAGGTGCGCTGCCGACCTCGCAGGGTCCTATTTACAGAATGAAATTCTCATGGGAAATAAAGCGTTTGCTGCCCGTGGTCCTACCACGCACTTCGTTCAGTAGCACCAAGTTTTTTTTTGCCGGTGGTTTTATCAGTCGGTAAAAAGTTACCTTAAACCTGAAACATGTTATGTAATCTCTGTAGGTGTGACCTGTAACTGCTGCAAGAGGTCCTGGTGGTGCTGCTGCGCGTGTACGAGCGAGTCTCGCGCGGCGACCGCGTCGCAGCGCGCCTGGCCCGCCTCGAGCGCGCGTGCAGCCACCTCCGCCTGCAGCTGGTTCAGCTGCTGCACCAGGGCCGCCTCCGACTGTACACACACCCCGCATCATCAATGTTGCTACTTATCAGGTGATTCAGACAATGGCCTTAACATAAATATTTGTTACTGTAAAAGCCCGAACAATGGTGAATAGTGTTATCTTTGCACACTTAAATATATCTTATACTAGCTGACCCGACAGACGTTGTCCTGTCCAAATTTAAATAATACAATAAACATCAATAAGTTCATACAAAAATCCCATAGAAAAAAGCATTTTCAGTTTTTCCCGAATTTTCTAATTTTCCGGGCAACTTTTCCAATTTTTCTTTCCCTAAAAACCTTATTCAGACTATTACGAATATTTAAAAAAAATATATCCAAATCGGTCCAGCCGTTCTCAAGTGATGCGGTTACCACTGAACAGCATTTAATTTTTATTTATATAGATTCAGTTCGAAATTATCTAGATAATTATTGCTATCGATAAATATTACGATAATTATCCGATAATTACCGGATGTAATGCAACCAGCCCATTCAGTTCAGTATCCACTGTTGGACATGGGACTCCTCATGCGCATTGTCTTGTGCATGGGTGATATATAGCCTTAAAACCCACACGCTAGCCAAGCAGGTTGGCTAGTTTACTCTTTTAGAGGTGGTGTAGTTCCTCGGGGCTTGTGTTGTGATAGTCACTTTGTTATCCTTTAGCCCTCCGTCGGGCGCAACTGCACTGTCGCACGACCTGCATGTCGCGTTTTCGTACCCACACGCGTACAGACCTTCACTCCTCATCTCAATCTCCATCACCTGTTTTGTTATTTGATGGCAAGTACACGTTTAGGTACTGTAATTCGCTTCTATATTTGTATTCTTGTCAAAGAACAATTGTCGTACGTCTTAGAACTCAAGTCTAAAGTTATTGTGATTTAAAACAAAAGATCATAGGCTGACAAGTCGGCCAACCGAACGATACCAGTCAACTGTATACAGCATCACACTCCCTCGTAAATTGTGCTTTAATTACGATAAAACGTCGTGACCAAATTCTGTTATTAAGAAATAAATAATAACATATTTTATCCCTAATAAAGAGCGAATAATTTGGCAAATGGTAGAAACAACGCCTCAATAAAATTTTGTGGTCCTTAATAAAAAAACTTTTCGATAATTTACATTAATTGAGCGTAATAACATTTTTTCCAGTTATTTTTGCATTTAAAACAAAATAATCTAAAATATTCTATTCTAACCTTACCTCTGTCAATCTCTGGATATGCATCTCCATTTGAACTCGCTCACCTTCGGCCACAATCTTGGATTGAAGCTGAAACAATGGATATGAACCAATTTTTCTAATACCCTGATTTTTTGTATATTTTATATAGAATGGACCTATAAATTGAACCACAAAATGGCAGTATTAGAAAGATGATAATCACATAGTTATAACATTTTGAAGTCTTCATTTATTAAAAGTAGCGTGACGTCACCGTAAAGGCTGCACGGATAGACTGGTCTTCATGTACTCTTCAATCGTACATGTATCAATTTTAGGGAAATTAGTGGTATTTGTCCGTACAAATGGAGCAGCAACATTCGTTGTACAGTTTCCAATGCAATATTGTTGTAAATAACCATAAATTCAAACTCAGAAAAAAAACGCAGTCAGTTCATAACAAAAATATTATTGCCACAAATAGAGGTTATGTGTTTGTTTTTTTTAGCTCGATGACAGGTGACAGTGAAGTTTATTTTGATCTGTGATGACATTACTTTTTTTTATACATTATGACAAAAGTAGCATTCCATATTTTTCGGTATCATTTCCCAATCCTTTGACCAATTCTAACTAATTCTAACGTGACTAATTCTTTCGAAAAATTAATGAATCGTTATAAAAATTACTTATTTTTTTATCCTTGTAAACTGAAACAGGTCTGGTTCATTTCTCACTTTAAGTATAAAAATATACTGATAGCATTGGGACATCGAATCTTCGCTGGTTTACAACCTTTTTTTTTTGTGTCCATTCAAGTCCATTTGTGTCTAGCAATGGATACAAATGTGTGTTAGTGTACGTACGTCTGCGCTTACTCTGTACGTATGTTTCTCATTGTTATGTGCGTGGTTCTCAATAATAAGATGCTACAGAAGCATAAAACTTGCGACTTAAATGTGTCAACGAACTGTGTGGAAGGATGTGTATCTATATGTTTCAGTGATTCTCAACAATACAACGCCTCAGAAATGCATAAAGCTTGCAACTGAATGCGTTATCGAAGTATCGGAAATAATGGCTTGGAGGCCTAAACAATAATAAATAATTAATAAAAACCTTAATTGACTACTATTTATTCTGGAATATACGATGTCAGGTTTGCCATCCCTGGTGCACCTCTCATTACGGTGTCTGCCACCGGGTCGGCCATAGGCGACTGCGAGCAGACCCTCCGTAATCAAAACCTAAGTTGGTTTGTGAGATTAAATAAGGGTGCATAATAATTGTTACTGCAGCGTCTCGCCCTAATTGGGGTGCGAGCGTCGGGCTCATCAATGTCCACGCTGCGATGTCCAGACGAACGACGTTGGGATTACGAATACGGGCGGAATTGCTACGTTTCGGTTAAGGGGTGACAAGTGAGGGATTGCGCGTTACGACGGTTATCACGTCGACGTATCGGTGGCATGCCAATACTACAGCGCTCCGGATCTCTTAGCTGGCCAGGACCATCTCGCCGCGCCTCTGCGAATCCAGGGGAGTACCGGACTGTGTAGTGTACTTAGACTCAGAGGTAAACGTATTCCAATTAATAAATTGAGTCTCACTGTGCCACTATATTGTCACTTGTTTTTATGGATAATTAAGTTGTTAAAGTTTTAATACAAATCTATCCTGACAAACTGTGTATGAGTGTGTAAGTGTTTTTGTGTGATAGTGCTTACCATGTGCTTCTCGTTGGTGAGCGCGTGGTTCTCGTCAATAAGACGCTGCAGACGCACTTGGAACGTGTGTAGCTCAGCTCGAGCCGCGGCCGCCGCGTCCTGGGCTGCGCGGGCGCCCGCCGCGGCCCGACTACGTTCACTGTTCAGGCTTGTTCTGTGTACAAAGATGTAAATATGGTTGTAGACACATATGAAGACATATGCCCAGTGCCGGCCTTAGCGGTTTCGCCACCGTGTGCGCAAAATTCGATCGCGCCCCCTCCGTGTGACTCCCAAATTGATATCTTTGGAAAATCCGGCCAGCCCTTAACACCCCTCCTTTTTGTGGCCTGCATTAAAAAGGTATTAATGAGGGTTAAAATTAAATGAATAACTATATAAATACATATGTTATTAATTGAATAATCCCTCCTTTTAATTAAAAAAAATCGTGTTTCTTTAGCGAAGCAGTTGGTGCAACACACCCAAAGCATTGAGTAAGTACAAATAAATATCGGCGTTTAAAATCCATTAAATATATAAACAAGATACACATTTGTAAAAAGCACAATATATAATACTCTATTGCAGTGTTGCCCAACTACAACACTACGGACCCGTGGGGGTCCGTAGGTACATCTCTCTTTCTTCTTGTTCTCTTCTCTTTCTCTTTCTCTCTGTCATCTCCAACTAGTGGAGATTGACAATCAGCTCCGAATATTTTAACAGTTCGACGGCACTCGCGATGCCAGTCCACTCCTGTATGTTACGCAGCCATGACTTTTTCCTGCGATCAACACTTTCCGGCAATCTTGCCCATCATAATTAGTTGCAAAAGTTCGTATCTTTCATTCCTTAGCGCGCGAACCAGGCACGCAATTTTCTCCACTTGATTGTGCACAAGTACACATTTCGAATATCAAAATAAATATCGAAAGAGAATACAAGTAGTCAAATTTGAGAATACAACTCAGTAATATCAACTCGAACATCATTGCTTTAGTTGCAAAAAAAGGATGACCAACATTCACATTAAAAACTTTGTGATACATTATAAAAAATACATAGATGATTATAACTTATGAAGTAATCTTGTTTATATATCTATTTGTATGAGAATAAATCATTTGACTTTCATTACTGTTTTTTTTTTATTAAGGTGGGTTAAGCTTGGTCTCTTCAGTTAAAAAAGGTTAGGAAATGCTGCTCTATTGTATTGTTAAATCATCTCATTTATACAATAAATAAATACAATAAATCAAAATTATATGTCTAAAAGGAATATAAAAATGTCGATCGGTATGCACTTACCGCAGTTCCTTCAATTTGGCGTGTAAAGCCTTAGACGCCTCCATTTCGCTGGCGAGAGCCTTCTCTTTGTCGGCCAGTTGCTTCTTCAATTTCATTATAGGGTTGTTGGGGCCCTGGTAACAATACATTAACATTACAGTAACAGGCAACCAGCCGTTTTAGCATCCACTGCTAGACACGGGCCTCCTCATGCAAATCGTCTTGTGCATGAAGGATGTATGGCCTTAAAACGCCAAGCTAGCCAAGGGAATACAATCATACATGTATCAAGTTTAGACAAATTAGTGGAATTTGCCGGTAATAATTGAGTAGCAACATTCGTTGCGCAGATTCGAATGCAATATTGTCGTAAATAACCAGAAATTGAAGCTCAGAATGAAAGAAAACAAACCGCAGTCAGTTCACAACAAAGGTATCATTGCCACAGATAGAGGTTACGCTTTTGTTTGTTCAGCTTGATAACAAGGGGACAGTGAAGTTTGATCTGTGCTGACATAACATTTTTTTATATAATACAATACGACAAAAGTAGCAAATCAATATAGCCGTAACTGTGACGTCATAACCTATTTACGCTTTGATTTCCTGGTCCTTTATCAAAAAAAAAAAAAACTCGTGCGAGATATTATAATTGTCTATATCTTTCGAACAATGGATAAATAATGAATCATTAAAAAATTTGCACCATCCCCATTGCAACATTAAACAAAACGACACAAAGTCATACCTTGGTCCACTCTGAGTGTTCGGGCAGTTGGTCGTGGTGCTTATTGAGCAGTGCGTCAGTCAGGATCTGTATCTCGGTGCGAGACAACGCCGCCTCGCGAACTACGCGCACCAATTCCCCCACATTCACGCCGCCGCCCTCCACTGCTAAAGCAGACATTAAACGGTTATTTAAGTACATTTTTTAGAAAAGGCCGATGGAATTAATCGGACAGAAAGGTAGCTTTGTTATAAAATGAAGGAGGCAAAAAAGTAGATAGTCCACCTGGTGGTAAGTGGATACTGTCGCCCTGCGATTTTGTTGGACAAATATTGGAAAGCCCTTGGGTGCACTGATTGCCCGAGCAGATTTAAAAGTGGCTATGGGAAAAGATATCGTTATTTAACACACGTTTTTTTTAAGTTTAGAATAAAGTTGTAGTTTTATAGGTCCTCTCCAATAAACATCATAAGTATAATTTGATGGTTTGATAGAAATAGCAATATAGCTCCCCGCCATGTCTCCATCACTAAAACATTGTCAAGCTCAAATCTACTCAACATTTAAATGAATTTGGATTTGTTTAAATATGGCATTGGTTTCAATTCTAGTTGTTGAAAAAGCCATGAAAGATGTCAATTTCAGGAGCAAAGCACGTTAGCCTAAATTGTACTCCATAGAACCTTATACAGTCTGCTTATGCAAATCACTCTACTTAAGACACACAACAATCTCGCAATGTTACTTCAAATATTCCATTATAAATCCAATGACTATACCCATTAAATTTAAATTAGAAAGTAGACCTTATCCTTATCAAACCTTACCTTTTTCAGAACTGTTTAAATATATTAAACTCACCCATGAGAGAAAGCACGTTAACCTCAGCTTTTTTCTTTCTATTCTTTCCACCCGGTGGGGAGGGGGCGGGTGCGGGTGGCACGGGCGCTGTAGTCGAGGCGAGCGCCTGTTTCAGTAGTTTCTCAGTCGTCAGCTCGCTGGGCTGAGGCGCGTTTAGAGGAGGAATCACTTCCTCTTTCGGAGGTTCGACTGCGGTCTCAGCAGCTGCCTTCTTTTCTGTCTTCTTGGCTAAAGGGATTTGGCTTATTTTTTATGTTATTCATAATGTGAATAAGACATGAAAAATATGTTATTCACAATTTAGGTTTGCGTATTTAGTTGCACAACAAGAATTAATAAATGGAAAGAAAGAAAGAAAAATATTTTATTGACAACATATGAAATTAAATGGCAAATAAAAACAAAAATAATATTGAATATTCTGTCAATCACCAAAAACTTGTATTAAACGGCTTGTATTTAAACGAGCAGCTTAAATGAGAAGCAAATTATGATTAACAACACAACCCATTTTTTAATAACTGAAGTAAACAATTTTAAACTACTAAGAATGACATTGCTAAGTCAACGAGTTCCGCTTCGCGGGACCCCTGCTTCTTATTATCATCAGAGTACCTAAACTTAACGGATCTTTAAATTTACTACCATCGATAGCAAAATGCTGCTCATTCAACTTTTTTTTTGCATAACAAATAGTACAGCTATAAATGTGAACGAAGCTGGTTTTTTTTTTAAATATATTTGACTTTAGAATTGTACAAACATTAAGTACATTTAATAAAGGCAGGTGATTGGTTCGACTGTGCGGACGTGAATGCTCCCGCGCGTCTTCTTCTTCCCCTTCGGCTGATAGGTTCGTCAATATTAGGCGATATTATTTATGTATCAGTTATAGTCTGGATACTATAACTGTACATTTTTTGTATAATAAATAGTACAAAAAAAATACATATATCTTATTGGATGGGGATTGTATTAATTTAAACACACTTGTTACGCACTATATTACTTTAAACGCACTTGTTAAGCGTAATGTAAACACAAGAATGAATGTAACACAAGATAAGAATATAATTAAGTTTTTAAATTATTAGGAGTTTTAAAGTTAAAATTACCTTTTCGTTGTTCTTTAGGTGCCTCGACCCTGGTGCGTTCTTCCTTCACCTCGCCTTTGATCGGTTCAGTGGGTGGCGATAGTTTGGCAGCCGCTTTGCCACCTTTAGCCTGTTTCACCGGCTTGGACTCCTTCCTCACTACAACCTCTTCTTTCTTTTCCGGAGTCTATTAATTGGAAATGCATTAATAGGGTGTCTATAAGAAATAAAATTCTAAATAGATTTTATAAAAGGAATTATTACTTTATGTTATCACAACACTTTTGTAATATTTCCATCCCATTATTTTTTTTATTTATTTACTTAAGACATTTACATATTTTCAATATGTTAATTATCACTTATATAAGAATAATGTGTGCTGACATCTGTACTAGAATAATCTTAGTACTAAGTTACAGTTATTTAAGAAAAAAACAGTTTTATCAAGCGGTAATTATTGTGTATAATATGTACGTTGTGTGTGTATGTCTGTATGTGAAGTATGGTTTTATATATGTGATTTTACCAAAAATTTAACACAGAGTCAATAAAGTTTATAAATTGAGTGCGAGTTAATGTATGGGTGTGTGAGAATAAGAGTTACAGATGCTAAAAATCTTAAGTATAGGTTGTTAAGAATAATTTAGCACATTGGTATAAGTAAGGATACGGTCTCATTCTAATCATAGTTTTTAATACGCAGTTTTTGATTTAGTTTTTAGTTTGATATCTAGTCAGGTAATGAATCCCCAGCTGTTCATTAATTTTATTGTATAAGAAGGATAGAAGGAAACATCACTGCCGGCGGATAAAAAAAGTTCTATATGTCTTTGTGTTGCACACAATATCGTGTGCGCAACACGTGTGAAAGGAAGAGTATTGTGGAGATGCAGAAGAGAATTCAGTATGTATAGTTGACGTATAGTTGTAAGTAGTTTTTTTTGTAAACTACATTATAAATAACAATTACCGTGTAGAAAATATGTAAATGTATTAAAGAAATAAAAAACAAATGTTATGCTTCAAGCACTGGATTATTGCTATCTTGTTCAATTAAGTATTATTATTTGCATAATAAATGTCATAAATCATACATGTGATATTATGATTATTTATGATATGATGCTTCAACATATTTAGAATTAAAAGAAAATAAACAAATTATTCATGCAGTTGTTTCTTAATTTTGTAAACTTAATAAGTTAATTACAACAAATTATTTTAGTATCTTTTCAGTTTTTTGGGAGGTGTATATTACAGTACCATATCCGATATGTATACTCGTATGATACGTCGCGAATTCGAAAGTGATAGTCTGCTATTTTCGATTTTATAAAATGCCATTTCAGTTATTCATCGTCACATGAGGCCACGTACTCAGTTATACAGGTTGTCTCGTAAGTAGTGGATCAAACGGATTCTGAAGACAGGGGGGGGGGGGGGTCACGACCTATCAGAATATACAAACTAAATTTAAATCAAACTGACAGTTAAAACGATATGGGCATTTTAGATTTTTCTAAAAAATTCTCTAATGAGAATACTAAATATGAAAGTATTGAATAAAATATGTAAATTTTCAAGATTTTTTTTTATGTTAAGGGGTAAAAAAATAATATATCTTTCTGATGTAAATGTTTGTTTACGACTTTCCTTACATTACATTAAAAAATCTTAACTTCGAACAGTTTCAGTACGGCGTTTGAAAAAATGAAAAATGTCCATATCTTTCTAACTGTCAGATTGATTTAATTTTAGTTTGTATTTTCTGATAGGTCGTAACCCACCTGTCTCGAGAATCAGTTTGATCCACTACTTACGGGGCAGCCCGTATAAGAGTTCAATGTCAGTAGCGGCACATCGCCAGCAGGCGTGTCGCAGTGGCAGATGAATGATTTTTAAACGGAACGAACCCTTAATCAGTAACCCTTTTTACATTATGCGACATACTGCGCGATTCCTGTCGTGCTCTAGCATTTTAAACAGTGTTTAGGTCGGACATACTGTCAGTGGCATGCCATTCGACGTCATGCTAAAGTAAATGTCAACCAAAAGACCAAAAATCACGAGCGATCAACTCTTTCTCATTGACAATTGCCGAGTATAGCACCTCGATATATGTAGTATGATTCCAATATTGTTAAATAGTAAAAAGGTAATTAAGTTCTCGTGATCGAATGGATCACACTATAACCCATTACAAATACCTCCCCCCCCCCCCCCCCCCATTACAAATATAAAGTAATAGAAGTAAAAAATTATGTTCAAAAACAATACAACAGAATATTAAAAATTAGTACCCATAACCATAAAACACAAACATTCATGCACAAATAAAACTGCAGAAGCATGCAATCAAAACTGTCTCAACCACCACCGAAACATTGAAAACACATTTTGCAATAAAAACGTTATTGACATTAATTTTATACACGAACACTGAATAAAACGAAACATAACAAGCGGTTTCTTTAAAGATGTACACATAAATTGCGTATAAAAAAATGATTAGAACGGGTTTTGGGCGCGGGAGTGGACTCACTTTCTCAGCGGCGAGCGTGGATTGCAAAAGCTCGAACTCATCCTTGGGGTGAATCTCCATAAAATGATTGGAGACTGTGCTGCCGGTGGGGGAAGGCGACGTGCTGGGATCGCTACGGCAGCTCGAATCCCCTTTGTTTATCAGTATCGGCTTTACTTTAAGATCCTTGCCGCGTTTGCGAATCTGTACAGACATTGGCCCCATACGTACATGTTCCTCACATAGACATGTATAGTTAAAAATCATAATAGGTCCTGCCTCCATATTTGTTTAAATATATTATTATATGTTGCCTATATTGTCTGATATTATCTATTTTATTAATAAGCCGCGTCTAAACATAAATATTTTTAGAGAGTTAGTTATAAAGGGTTTTCCAATAAGGACTTGACAACTTTTTTTCAAAATAAAATGCAAACCATTTGAGATATTTCAAAAACTTTATTATCGGGTTGAAGTACAATCAAAACATTTATGAATGGAACTCGACTTCGTTCATATGGCCACCGCGGGCACGTTTGCAGCGGTCGATTCGTTGGACCCAATTTTCGATGACTCGGCCACACATTTCGGCCGAAACGGCTGCTATTTCGCGTTCAATGTTGGCTCTGAGCTCTTCCAACGTCGTCGGCTTGTTGGCATAGACCAATGACTTGACGTAGCCCCAAAGAAAAAAGTCTAGAGGCGTTAAATCGCACGAACGAGGCGGCCAATCGACTGGTCCATTTCTTGAGATAACACGCTCATCAAACTTACTCTTCAATAAATCGATTGTAACGTGTGCTGTGTGGCTTGTGGCACCGTCCTGTTGAAACCACATGTTGTCCAAGTTCATATCTTCCAATTCGGGCCAAAAATAATCGGTAATCATGCCGCGATAACGATTACCATTCACAGTAACGTGACGATCATTATCGTCGACGAAAAAATATGGCCCTATGACGCCGCCGGCATGCAAACCGCACCAAACAGTTATTTTTTGTGGATGAAGTGGTGTTTCATGAAGCACATGTGGATTTTCACCCGACCAATAACGCATATTTTGCTTATTGACGAACCCATTGAGCCAAAAAAAATCATCGTCACTGAAGATGATTTTGCGATGAAATTGATCATCTTGGCGCATCTTTTCCAGAGCCCAATCAGAGAACGTACGTCGCTTCAAATGGTCCATCGGCTTCAATTCCTGAGTCAGCTTGATCTTGTATGGGTGTAAACCAAGATCCTTACGCAAAATTCGCCATAAAGTGGTCTTGAGAACGCCGTGGAATTGACTGCTTTGGATCATTTGCTACGGACGATTCAACGGCAGCGATATTTTCGACACTTCGACCAACCCGTTGTCTCACTGGCACGGCAACATCACACAACGAATATGTACTCAAATTTTTGCACTAAACTTGTTACTGCCTGTCTACTAGGGCGAGAATTACGACCGAAAATCGGAGTTAAGCTCTGGTTTCCTAGGATAGCGGTGCCGTCATATAGCGGCCGTAATACAGCGGTGAATGCCGCTACTAGAACGTTGTCTATGTAAACAAAATGGCGCGGTTTCCTAGAGAGCGGTAATTGACACCGTAATGTCAAAAAGCGGTGCCGTCATTTGCATGACGGCCGTCTTGTCGGTGTCGAATGGTTGCGAACGTTTTTCTTGATAGCGGTGAAGCCATTTTTTAATATATTGTATTGTTTTGACCAGACGAAGTACAAAATGAGTTCCAACTCCAACTGGAGCAGCGAGGACGACGAAATTTTAATAGATTTCGTACGTAATCATGAAGCTATTTATAATATAAAAAGTAAAGAATACAGAAAAACCCAGTTGAAACAGAATTTGTAGCTCATCCTCCAAGTAAATTATTAATGCTAAATCAAGGTCGTCCATTTTCTCTTCTGGATACGTTTTTAGGTTAGGTTTTTTAAAAAAACGGTGGCCGTAACGGTGTTGGAACTTTCCACATATCGTCACCGTAAAGACAGCCGTCTTTTTGCGTCCGTTTTATTGCGTCCGTCAAGTGACGGCACCGCTATCCTAGGAAACCAGAGCTTTAAGCGGTCACCGACTCCGAATTTCTGTAGTAAATTTTTATAATTTGCAGACGTTGTTCGTTCGTGTACTTTACCATGATGAAAATGTTAAGTTTACTGAATAAATTGACAGTGACAGTTCGATGATTAGTGAAAGGGTGCGTTCACAAATTGAATTCAAAGTTGTCAAGTCCCTATTGGAAAACCCCTTACATTAGGTCGGGGAAAAGGTCTCTTCGTATTTTATATACAAATTCAAGACATTTTTTTTAAAAGTTTAATTACATTTAATTAAAATATATATGTGCCGTCAAAGTAGTTTTGGCAGTCCTCTCTTGATGTTAACCTTACACTACCTAAAGAATTCTGAAGAGACCGAAACAAGTGGAAATCTGAGGGCGCAAGGTCAGGGCTACATGGTGGGTGCATCAACACTTCCCAACCAAGCTCTCTCAATTTTTGCTGAGTGGCCAAAGATGTGTGTGGTCTGGCGTTATCATGATGAAAGACTACACCCTTTCTGTTGATCAATTCCGGGGTTTTTTTCTCAAATTCTTGCAGTCTCATCAATTGTTGGCAGTAGAGATCCGAATCGATGGTTTTGCCCGGCGGTAAAAGCGCATAATGAACAATGCTCTTCCAATCCCACCATACACACAACATCACCTTATTGCGCGTTAATCCGGGTTTCACCAACTTATGGCCTTATGGCCGCACTTAGACCATGATCTTTACCGCACGATCTTGTCGTAAGTGATCCACTTCTCATCACCAGTGATCAATCTTTTCAAAAATGGTTCGGTTTCATTGCGTTTTAATAGAGAATCGCAAATGAGTACACAGTTCATTAGGTTTCTTTCAGTGAGCTCGTGTGGTACCCAAATATCGAGCTTTTTTGTGAATCCAGACTTTTTCAAATGAGTCAAAACTGTTTTGTGGTCAATGCCCAGTTCATCAGCAATGTCGTAACTAATGATATGTCGTAACAATATGCCGATCTTGCTGCACTTTTTCACAAATGGCATCAACTTTATCGATAACAGGGTGAACGGAGCGAACTGCATCTTTAACATTAAGATTTCCTGACTGAAAACGCTTAACTTTGTGCTACTCTTACTGACACTGCATTAGGCCCATAAACGGTACAAATGTTTTTTCGCGGCTTGTGTCGCATTTTTCTTCTTTTTTGTAATAAAACTTTATAATGTATTGAATTTCTTCCTTAGATTCACTCATTTTCTTGGACAGAAAAGCAATTGAAAAATAGCGAGAAACGGTTTTTTATTTCTTTTTTAAAATGTTAACTTTTTAATGGTATCATAACCAGCCAGGTACAAACAGTTCAATCAAAGATATTGGGATCACAACTTCATACAAAATAGGAAAATACTTTCTCCCCGACCTATTTATTATTGTGTATATTATGAATTTACGAATATTGATATTAATATATTTTTAATACAACCAAGTATTTTTTTTGAATATAACTACTAACTAACACATCGTTCAATAAGTCCCGGGACTAGCGTAGAGATGGCGCTAATAATGCCATGTATATACCAAGGTTCAGAAGTACCAACCTTTAGATGAGATGTGTCAAAATTTGATGTAATTCGAAACATAATCAAGAAAGCTATAGTGGTTAAAGTGACGCTACCCACACATGAAGAAGAAGAAAGTCATCTTTCATCAAGACAACGCACCGTGCCACAAGTCAATCAAAACGATGACCAAATTCAACGAATTGGGCTTCCAACTGCTTCCCCATCCTCCGTACTCGCCGGATCTGGCCCCCCGCGACTACTGGCTCTTTGCGGATCTCAAAAAGATGCTCCAGGGAAAAAGATTTGGCTCGAATGAGGAGGTGATCGCTGCTACTGAGGCTCATTTTGAGTCAAAAGACAAATCGTTCTACAAACATGGCATTGAAAAGTTAGAGAAGCGTTGGAATGATTGTATTACACTTGAAGGAGATTATGTTGATGAATAATAAAGAATTTTGCGGATAAAATGTTGTTTTCATAGTTAGTCCCGGGACTTATTGAACGATGTGTTAAATAAACTACTATTTTATAATATGATAAACAGTACTTTTATAATACGACTATTAAATACAAATAATATTATAGACATAATATTAATATATTATTATATGAATACTCACAAACACATACATACTTATACACATGCACATATAAATATATGTATACATATATTATAAATATATACATTCATAGATATTGGGTAGTCATTCACACGAGAGTGACAGTTTTTATAATCTGTGTTTGTCTATCCCTCTATGCGTGCAGAGGAAGAATTAAATAATTCTGTTTAATATTGTGATTAGACACAAACATCCTGATATTTCTGATTTGAGTCACAAATTCTGTTCATACCTGTGCACTCGTACTGTGCATGGAACAGTAACAAGCATTGGTTCTTCAACTAAGTAAACAGTAGGTAGTAGCTGTATGCAGATACCTATATAAAGATTGTTTATAATCAACTGTAAAATGTCAGAAGTAGGTACTAACATCATTGAGTGGTTGCAGTTTGCAAATGTGAGTGTAAATTTAGTGTAGTATACTATATACTTGTCTGCTTCTATTAGATATACACCAAGCATTCAGAACAAATGAAGTACATTCTGAAATTTACAAATTTTATAGAGCCAATGATTTAAGATCAAGTACACACTTAGTTTAAATTTCATATGCTTTGATATAATTATGTATGCTGATCGTAAATATATCACATTTTATTTAAACTGTATATCAAACCAAAGTGCTTTACTTAGCACATTTTTGCAAAGATAATAGCCATATGAGCATGTAATAAAAATATTAATATGTTATCATCAGTTACCAATGCATCATTTTGATGAGCTTAGATTTTTGAGCTATAGTCCTAATCTATTTTTAAGTTGATGACAAGTTCAAATATAGTTACAATATAAATAAATTGTTATCGTTACACAACTACAGTGCTCTGTTTGGTTATATAAATAAGTTTTAAGCACATAAAATATTATGATTTATTCTCAGCCTACTTTTTATCTTATTCTTGATTGCTACACATTCATCGACTTTGCACTGAACCGAGAAGGTGACCGACCTTGCTATACAAGCAGTACTACAATTTATTGATATAAAATAACATGTGAGCATAACTTAGTATCATTGACAACCTCCTCTCTCTATAAATTGCAGCCGTGAACTTTGTAAATGAATAACAATAAAATTGTAAATTGAGGAGTCCAGTGAGTTGCTAGCTAAAATTTTTCACCTCTTAAGCTTGTAGCACATGTACAATGTCTGGCGCAGATGAAGCATGTCAATTTTTTTACAGAAATATGTTACTCTATAAAACATATCATGTGACCCTCTATTTATCTATAATTCCCTTGATGTGGAAGTGCTGGGAATATGGTTATGTCAACAACCCAGAATGTCAAAACTGGTACTCTTTTCTTTCAGTTAGGGGTGAGTATTGAGTTTTAAATCTACATAGTTCACAAGGTTAAACTTTGCAATATTTACTAACATATTGCTAATAATGCTATCCTAATTCACTAGGGAAATTCTGTTTTACAGCGGCATATTATAGGCTGATATTGCTGACACTATGTTAGGTATTCTTAAATGCTGATACAAAAGAATATTAATTTTAGGTTCACAAGCAAGAGATAAACATGTATGGCATTAAAATATTGAATAGGAAGGTATGCTTATATATGTATATTAATATAATGATTTCACTTTTAATGCGAGCCAAACAAAAAAGAAGCTTGTATCTCTAGCTAAATATTAGGTCCTTACCCATGAAATTGCCATTATATATGGAAAAATTCAAATATTTTTTTTGTATGAAAATTATATATTTAATTAATCGAATTATGGTCCATTATTATCAGCGCACTCTCGCCATTTTGATGGATGCCTTTGCTATAGAACTCCTGAGAACGTGAATCGATAAATTCTCTGAAGGCGTTTTTCATTGCCTCATTGAAATCCAAATTTCGAATAAAGTGGCAATCAGTAAGGGCACAGTCTGGCGAGTTTCCTCCAAGTTTGAGACTGTCTGTCATGCAGTGTATGGGTGAGTGTTATCATGGAGAAGCAGTGGACTAGAGTGATTGACAAGACTCAGTTGTTCAATAGCGAGCTTGTCCATCATCATTTGCAGTTTGTCACAGTAGACATCTGCATTAATTGTTGTGCCAATCTCAAGAATCTGTAGTAGATAATACCAGCACAGAAGCACTATACAGTCACCATGAGCTTGTTTTGACTCAGTTGACATTTGGGACATTGAGCTCATACAGTATCCACTTTCAGAGCTTCTTCACTGTCCTGATTTGAAGCAAATTAATCAATATCGTTTTGTAATTTACGCCAAAGGCTACTGCTAACTCAGATGAATCCGTTTCCACTATTACTTTAAATTCGTCATTATCGAATTTAGTCTCGGGTCCATGCATGGGGCTTGTTCTCAATGTCAAAATTTCCAGAATGGAAACAATCAAACCAAAAATACATAATGTGTTTGTTTGTTTTGTTTTGTTTGGTCAATACAAATAGTGGATATTGTGTACCATCTGTGCTGCGTTGCTACCACGACGGAAAGTCATATTCCAAAATAACGCGAATTTCTAACTTTTCCATGGTCATAAACACAATGATAACTAAGGAAAAAGTTGTTTGACAGATAAACAAAAGAATAACTGATTTCAAAAGAGAATGTCATAACGTTTAAATTGAAGTTAATTTGATTTTGAAATGCAAGCCAAATGCAAGATAACAAGTTCAATAAAATGTTCATAGGTAAGGTCATAATATATTTAAAACTGGCTTATGTAATTATACTGTCGGTAAACATAAGAACAGATGCTGTATACCATGTTCCAAAAGCATGTGTGACATATAATGATAAATATTATAATGATTTATGCTAACAATATTGTTAATTCAAAACCCTTTTATTGGCAAATAGTACTCTGAAAGCTTACCTGTACCTGTGCCACCAAGTATGCCTTGCAATAAAAGTGACTATAGCCTCCATTAATCACTATTTAAAAGATTAAAGACTCACTAATTTAAAGATCCATCCATTTAAAAGATACAAGATTATTTAGTACTCTACAGTTTAATAACATACCTTAACATTTGGTGGAGTGTCTTGTGAGATGTCTACAACAACAGGGGGGCAAAATTCTACATGAGGCTTGGGTAGCAATACAGCAGAATCATCTTCAGCTCCACTCTCTGCGGGCCCTTCACTCTCCAACTCACTTCCAGTCATGGCTGGCACATTCTCTTTGTTCTTCTCCTTCTTTGCTAACTAAAAATTAGACAAACCATTTTTTCTATTGAAAGTATTAAAGCTTTTAATATTTTCATATTTAATATAATATATTATTCTGTAATATTTTCGTTACAAAAAAAAGTATCAAAAAGAGATGTATTATATAAAATTTTATAATGAGTATACAGAATTGTAAAATGAATTTCATTAAAAATGTGATAAGAAGATTGGCAGCAATAGATAAAAAGGTGAGTAAACAAAGCACTCAACTGTGTATAACATAAGAATGCAGCGGGACTGGAAAATATGTGATAAGAGTTTCTGAGTTTCTTATTGGCAACACATAAAAACAGTTTCAATAATAAGATTAAGTTGAAGACCTGTCACTTACAATATTTCAGATTAGTATCTTATTGGAATAAAACTATTACTGCCCTTTCATTTCTATACTTCACTTAAATTTCAATGCAACCAGCCCTTTCAGTATCCACTGCTGGACATGGGCCCCATGCACATTCACTTGTGCATGGGGGATGTAAGGCATTAAAATACTACACTGGCGAAGTGGATTGGTGAGTCCACTCTTTTAGAGGTGGTGTAGTTCCTCAGGGCTTCTGGTAGTCATATTGTTATCCTTCAGTCACCTTTTATAACACCCACGGGAGTTGGGGTGGTGTTATTCTATAGCCAGTCGAAACCACACGGTACTTGATATACAGGTGGATTATTAGGTATACTTAAATTCAGGTACCAAACAGGCCTCTTAGGAATTACAGCAAATATAATATGATTCAATAGACTAGTTTATTGTTATTTTATTTTAAGCAGTACAAAACAAAAGGAAAACAATACACAAAGATGCTCATTGGCCACCCCTTTAAATATTTACTGACATCAAGCCCAGATAACAATTTGACCAGTAATAGACTGAAAAAAAGTAAAATCCAAGGAAACATTAATAAATTATATAAATAAAAACATCTAAATATGTTGGTACCTTACCTTCTTAATGGCTTTCTTGTTCCGTTTCTTCGGTTTGTTTTTACTTTCAGTGAGAGCAAGGAGCTCAGTTGTAGCTCGGCGCTGCTGTGCGATGGCCTCCTCATAGCTGGTGCCGGATGCTGAGAACAGTCCCATGAGCAGCACGACAGCCACGCCAGCCACACCCAGCCCGCATAGCACGAGCAATGCTTGCAGCTCCATTGGACCTGGCGCACGCGCCTAACTGCATACAATTAGTGAATACTCTTCAGTTACCATTACTAAACTTACTAATATTTATTAGAAACCAATAAGAATATTATAAGAATTATACTCCCAATTTGTTACTTTATAATTACATATATTTAGCGTGTAATAAGTAGATACGCAGCAAAAGTTTTTATAAGAGCATTAATTCATCACTGCAGATTCGCGTAAGTAGAACTAGATTAGAAGTTGTAAAGCTTTACTTATTCATACTCACATTCAAAGAAAAAAATGGTTTGTTTGAGAAATTTTCGATGTTTATTTCGCGAAACTGAAATACCGAGAAGTTCACAAAATGAAGGTACGAGCTGACACGTAAGCAATGACACATGTCAAAGGTTACTACTGACAGCACTTTCGCTCAAAAAATGTTCAGATTTATGAAAATTCTCAACAAATTCAGTGAATTATTTAGTAAAACTCAATCTTTATGCAATTACATGATTACAATCGAAATATATAACAAAGTACTATAATATTTAAAACACTGAAAGCGACAATCACCATTATCAGTTGTTGATTTTTATTATGATAACAGAATACTTACCTCAGATAGATAAATGAATAATTCCTCCGATAATAGTCACAAAAGTATTATCCCAATTATAAATACAAAACAACAACAAAAAAAGTAGTAAATTCTTCGGTGTTTCTGTGAGGACCGGGATGAATGCACTGAGGGACGTAGAGGTATAGGTTACATAGTATGTATACATATAGTAGTACGGTAAAGTTGGCCTCTGTCATAGAGAATATTTTTTTTTTCAAAAATGTATGATCAAAAACTTGGAATGACCGAGTGTTGTAGAACTTAGAAGGTACTTAAAACCAAAGTCTTGAATAAATCAAAGCTTAAGACTTCCTAAGACAACGGGAAGCTACCGAAACATTATTAATCGTGAATTGTTAAAAAATATGTTGCAAGATAAGATTTTTGAACGAACAACAAAATGGCCCTTAGATTTGACAGCTGTTTTGTCAGTCATTCACAAATCGTCGCGTAGCAAGATTTTGTCAATTTAATAACAGCTGTCCTTATTTTTTTATTAAAATTAAATTATTCTCGCTGTTATGTTGAAAATTACATACCAAACAATTGCCTAAAATAATCCAAACCCAATGTACGTGGAGCGGAAGCAGTGCCGAAAACAGAAGGCAGAGCCTTAAGTTGTTGCCTTACCCAAGGATGTCTATTCCTCCACTGGTTTGCAGCACTCCTCCACCACCAGATCAGTGTGAAGACGACAAGGACCCTGTAGATTTCGATTTGCCATATAATTGTAAGTTTGTATGCAATAGTATACCTTTCATGTCCACAAATTACATTATCTCACGCCACAAACAAAGTGGGTTTGGCTTGCTTATTGTTGTGTTGTATAGTTTTTGTTACGTGATGGTTTTTATAAAATAAAATATTTAATACTTTTCTTTGTTATCTCCTATAGTACAGAAACTTGTTGTTTGGAGGTAAACTATATCTACTTATTTTTTTCAAATTCGTATAAAGTATTGTTCTTTACAATCCTTTACAATTGTAGCCTGTACAATATAGTGTATAAAGAGTAAATAAATAAATATAAAGTATTGTTCTTGACCCAATTTAAAAGTCACACCAATGGGTATAGCCACAGTGAGGCAGAATGGGGGCGCTCGCTCCCCTCCTCCCACCCTGGTAGGGAAGAATAAGTAACAGCCCTTCTACATTATACAATCTCTGTTTGAAATTACCTACAAGAAATTTGTTTGCTTTGCCCCTCCCTTAATTAAATTCTGACTATGCCCTTGAATAACACCACACTCAATGGCCCACACTAGGTTTCCCTGTATAATGGGTTTTAGGACACATTAAACAAGATGAACACACCACCCAGACCCAAACAAACATTTAGGTATCTTTAAATAAATTAATGTCCAACCAGGAATCAAACCTGGGATCTTTTGCACAGTATTGCCAACTGCCACAGTATGGGTATTGACAACTGGGCTAATTGATCATTGAACATATGTATGTTCATATTAAGGTTAATACTACAACTACTTAAATACCTAGTCTAGCCATAAATATTGTTACAAAGAAAATGTTTATTCAAAATGGTCACCATTTGCTTTTATTATTATTATGATTGTGTGTGTAATAGGTGAGCAGCATAACTGCTGTTATGCCTATATCTTGTATTAGCCGATGTTATAAGTTTTGCCATATCTCTTCTCCTGGAAGCCATTTATCAAATCTGTTCTTGAAACTACTTATAGGGCAGGGCAATTCAATGATTTTTTTGTGATAACTTTATTCAATCTATCAAACATTGTGGCCAGTTTTCAATTGAAACACATTGAGGCCAGTTTTTGATTGAAACATACACCCATTCCATAGGAAAATTGGCAACTGCCATCCTTCTGGAATGCTTTATGGATTCAATATTATCATAGCGTTTAGAGCATGTGATGCTATCTAAAACAGATCATAAATCGTAATCGAGTGGATTAAGATCAGGACTATATGATGGCCAGTCTTCAGCTCTAATGAAGTCGGGAATATTCCCTTCTAGCCACACCTGTGTTGAGTGAGCCTTATGACCTGGTTCTGAGTGTTGCTGAAAGGACCATTCTTGGTTATGGAAAAGGGTGTTGTTAATAGGCTTTACAACCTTCTCAAGAATTGTACTTTGATACACTTGAGTTGATGTTTTAATATCTTTTTTCACAAAAATATGGTTCAGTCACTCCTTGATCGCTAACACCTCACCAAACCATCACTGAAGATAATGATCATGTTGCACCCTATTGACCAATTGAGCAGTAGTAAAAGAAGTTGGAAAACCCAACTTAGAAAATCCCTGTTTTTCTTTATCAGTTAAGAAATGGCCAGTACATCTTTTGTAAGCAGCACTTCTAAATCATCTTTTAAAATATGTTACACATGTTCTGGGTGCTATGTTTATAAAATATTTTGCTTCCGGATGGGATTTCTTCAGATTCTCTTCCTTCACAACTTTAATCATCTGTTTAGTATGAATAGTGCTTGGACGGCCAGATCTTTTTCTGTCACAAACATAGCATGTGTCACTGTACTTACTAATAGCCTGGTACACAAAAACATTCAACTAATACCAAGCCGATTGAGTTTTAAAAATTGCATTGGGCTTCCTACTTTTTGTAATGCAATTAGAGCAGTGTGGTTTTCGCTATCACCCCACTCCATTTTAATATTAGTACAATTTAATATTGATTGGTGCCAAAATGAGAAATAAAAATATTTTTCATGCAAGATTCCAAATTCAAATTATTATTATTTGTTTATTGTAACGGTTTATTGTTTTTATGGCCAGACTAGGTAATTGCTAATTAATAATACTTTTTTTAATGTCTTTCCTCAAGATTTTGTATGTTTGTTGTATGATTTGCATTTGTTGTCCAATAAAAGAAATCTTGGGCTGTCAAATAAGATACTTTTTTATGAAAAAATAATGGTCTATATAGCGGCGCTGCATGCCCGGCGGCCTGTGTCCGCGGCCTAGCCATGCCCATGCCGAGCGCAACCCGTCGGCATAAAATTAAAATAAACCCGGCGGCCTAAATCGCCAGCGCGGGCGGCTTTGGTCTGTAGAACCCTAGCATAGAACATTTTAATATAAAGTGTCGGAGATTGGTATGCAGACACATTATACCATAAACTCCACAAGTTCAGTGTACTAATTTATTTATTTATTGAAATTGTAAGTTTATTGAGATATTTCAAATTACAGTATCACAAGATGATGATGATAGCAACAATTATGATTTTGGGAGCTTCTCTAACTATAATCACTATCAATCAACCATATCAGAAAACAAAGTGTTAGATGTACCAATAACTGTAGTCAATGAAAATGAAACAGATAGGCAAAAAAATATCGCACCACAGCAGTTAGAGGATATTGCAAAAGAAAATGATAATGTAGCAAATCCTGATATTAAAACCGATGATCAGTTCGAAAGAAAATTGAATAACGAAGATGATATAAATATTGAAGATTTAGATTTAAAAATAGATCAAGAAGCTACTGCATCAAATTTAAAAGATATTATTGAAGAAAATTCGGAAGATAGCAGTAACATTCATAGTTCTGATAAAGAGAACCATACATACTCTCCAGACATTCCAGAAGTAAACCAAGAGGATGTGGATAACTTTACATCTCCTATGATTAGTGGTGAATACACAATTGAAGAAGGTACAAGCTTAGAACCTATAGAGGATCCGAAAACATTCACAAATGATATAATTGACAATCCTAAAAATTTAGAAGAAAATACTGAGTGCAGTGGGAATCTTGATAATGAGATTAATTTTTCTGAAGTCACTGAACAAAATTTAGAAATAGAAACAGATGATGATTTTGGTGATTTTGAAGATTTCCATCTTGCAACTGATAATAAGCCTTCAGATATTCTTAACTGTGATAATCCCTGGGAAAATAATGAACAGGAAGACAATGATTTTGGTAATTTTAAAGCAAATTTTGATGAAGCTGAAAGTATTTCGGAAAATCCACCACCCTTAACTCAGCATTCTAATGACAGTTGTGTTTATGAAGCTAAGACAGAACACAATGAGTGTGGAGATGATGATTTTGGAGACTTTGATGACTTTAAGTCATCCACAGTTGAATCAGAAGCTAATGTCCATATGGAGGCAATATCATGTCAGCAACTGCCTGTATGGAATTTGCACACTCCTGATAGTGAAAACCAATTTATGGACAGTATAAATAAAGTACTGGTCTCTATATTTGAAGACGAAATATCAGAGTCAGATATTGAATTTGAAGGAAAACTTGAATCTCTCCTCTGTGAGACATGGGGACATTTAATAGACACAGATGTAAGGCAACCTTACATGGTTAATTGGAACAATTCATTGGGACAAAAGACCTTGTTGAAGTCTTTATCTATAGACTCGAGGAATATAGTAAGTTTTATATCTGCTTTAATTTTAAGGAGGGTAATTGCTTTTTAATTAGAACAGTTTGCAATAAATAAACCTGTTTATATACATGGATGCTTTAATGCTCAAGTAATAAGGACTAAAATTAAATAGTTTTGGCAACATTATTGAATAAGTAATTTCAAAATATAACAATTTCAGTTGTTTGGGCCAAAATGGACATCAAACATGCCTAAATATGCGGCAAATTTGAGCACTGCGCCCCTACAACCACAAAAGCAACCTTCACCGTCAAGTGTACCTCAACATGAGGCCATGAATGCAGAAAAATCTTCAAATAAATCTCCTAATACCTGGACAGATCCCTTCACATCAGATGGTCAAGAATGTAAGTATAATGTGATATTTCATTAATATGTCTACAACAGAATTCAAATAACAATAACGAACAAAATGAATAAGCACTTATAACACGGTACACAGAAATAGCACATAGATATGACAAATAATTACCTGAAACTAAATTAATTGTGAAATCTTTAACTAGGCAGCTAACAATTGAGCTTGTTCACATTATCTCACCACTAAAATTTTTTTTGCATGTCTGCACATGGACTAACTTTCACCCACCTCTGTAATTTCTGCTTGTCCCGAAATCCTATAGTCACTTACGCAGAAGCCCTACTCCTAGATTTAGAACACCTCATGGCCACCCTCGACCAAATGGCCCATAACCAGTCCACCCTCAAGATATCCGATTTACTCTCACAAGGTAAGCTATTGAAAGTGCTTAAATTAAACTAACAATAACAGTTGCACCTTATTAACTATCAAAAAATAACGTGTTCATATATAGTTTTGAATTTGTTTATAATATCAGTAGGTTTTTACTATTACCACTTGTTACACCACTGTTGAAATGTGGCACATCAATTTCATTTGCCGGACTGTAGTCATTAACTTGCAATTTCATATAGAAAAAAAAATCTACAATGCAATAAAATGTGATAGACATTTTTTTTTAAATGCTCTAGTATTTAATCATGATATCTCATTACTTTGGAATCCTGGCTAGAAGAATTCTTATGAATATCCCATGAATTGATTATTATTATATTTCAGCATGCAACAGGGAATCTGAGAGTGCTGTCGTCCAACCAAGGCCAACGAGCTTAGATGTTTTTGACGTTCCGCTGTCTACTAAGTCAGATAAAGTATTCTCAAGCACTATAAACATACAGCCTATTCGTCAAATAAACTTACCAGATACTCACATTTTTACACCTACAGATTCTGAAACACCAAGATCTAAAACAATCCATTATGATAATGGACCGTCTGTTCTTATTCCACAGACTGTTACAGAAAACAGTGCAGCTCCATCTGACAACAGGACAAGTTTGTCCCACAATAATCAAGCGGGAGACAGTTCAGAAACTTATGATGAATATTCAGAATTTCAAGACTTCAAGGGGGTTAGTGGTAATCCTATGCAAGTTGTTGAAGCAGATTTAGCCAGGACAGTAACAAACACAACAAATATTCCAACTCGGGAAAAGCAGATATTGCAACCTTTTAAAATTGAACCAACAATGCCTACTTTAAACTGGCCCGATCCTGGCCATGTTAAGGAAACTTTTGATGATTTTTCTGCCTTTATATCAAATTCCTCGTGGGATGGTGAGAAAGGAGAATCGTTATCAAATCCCACAGAAAATAACACAGTTGGTGAAGTTACTGATATTAGTGCTAATAATATGAACAAAGAAATAACATCAAATGAGGTAACAATACCTAAAGCGAGTGATGAGTTTGATGACGAATTTGATACATTCCAATCTGCATTACCACCGACTAAAAATTCAACTTCTCATTTCACATTTAATAACAAATTTAGTTATAATGTACCTTTAAGTAATCAAAATCAGAGTATGTCACCGATGCATACATCCAATAAAACTGATTTTGATTTTGAATTTCCCAAAACCGACACTGTCTCCAACACTGCAGCACAAGCGAACTCAAAAGAGCCAAACGAGATCTTGCTTCAAAATCAAATGCCTTTTACTTCAAATAATCTAAGTAACATGAAAAAGCCACCAATGCCACCTTCAGTAAATCAAAGTATAAGCACTAGTATCTTACAGCCCACACCTGCAAGTTCTCACATAACAACACAAAACCAACAAAAATCTGCCCAAATATTGCAGCCATTGTCCCTAGAGAGCTTTTCACAAATCAACTGGCCCAACCCTGGCATAGACTTGCAAGATTTATCGAGATTTAATCCAGTTGAAACACTTACATCCCTGAACACAGATTTGAACGCTAGCCACAGTAAGGTTAACTCCCCTGTTCACAATCAAAAGAGTTCAACTCACAATCATGTAGCAGATGACGATATCTGGGGCGAGTTTGTATCGAGTAAACCAAAACATCAGACACAACAGACTGCGCCGAAAAAAGCGCAAGTATTTGTCGACGATGACGAATGGACGGACTTCGTATCGAGCCCAAGTGTGAAACCCCAAAATGGCTTAAACACCATAAGCTTAAATGTTCACACGAATTTGTCAATGCATAAGTTTACAAATCAAAACGCAATGAAGCATAACGTTGGCGTGTCACAGTCGGCTAAAACCGTTGTACCGCTAGACATCCCGACATTAAATTACATAACACCAAAATCAAGCAATCACAATTCATACAATGATAGGCATTTCCAAAATTTATAACGACAGAACTTTCTGTTATTTATATATGTAACTGTGTACTTAACTAGGCATACAACTATGTATTATGTAAATATGGTTGTGGTATAAGCAAAGTATATGTGTTTATAAAACTGCAATGAATATATATTAGCGTAGTTGCAGAAATTTTCTGTTATATTTTGTTTCTCTCAAATCTACCTTAAGAACCCGTCCACACTGGATGTGTATTGTAAAAAACGCAAGCAAACATTTATTTGTACATACGGCATTGCAGCAATTTAATTGAGATTTATTATCTAAAGCAATAAATGTCTAGTTTGTTAAATTAAAATTGAATGTTATGTATATATTGTTGTATAAAATGTATATTTAGTAAATCATTAGTAGTCATCACATCACAATTATAATTTCAATAGATAGATAAATTTAAATTAACCTTTCGTAACAAAAATGTATTTTAATTTACTCTTAGACGGTAAGATGTAGGTATGTATGTATTCTGTTTCAGTATTTCTTATTTTATCAAGGTAACCTTACATTTATAAAAATTAGTTTTATTATCCACAATAAAATAAAAAATAGATACCTATTGATTTTATTATTGATTCCAAATATTTCAATTAAAATTTTCATTTGTAAGTACTGTGCGTCAAAGTCGATAATTGTACATAATGCTATTATTACAGATCGAAAAGAAAATACATAAATTCATATGAATGTGTTTTATTATTTACACTTTTTACAGAACAAGAATCATGTTTAATTTTCTATATCCGAGTGTTCGATATCTTCAATGTGTGCAGTAATGGTGTCCTTGTCGTCGCTGTCTATGGCCGACACGTACTTCGGCAAGTTGCTTTCCATTGTCGCTCTGAATTGACACTGTTCAAACTCTGGCCACGATATGAACCTAAAACAGGTAATTGAGTTTTAACGATTATAAGCTAGGGGGGCAAGTTGTCTACGTCCTAGGTGGGAACCCTTAGACCCTACACCTTCTCCCCCTGGGTGGTGCTAAAGGACGACATCGCCGAGGTAACGACGGTAAATTAACCCGACCCCCTAGTTTTCGTACTAAGGCGGCTGCCTCGAGCCGTAAGGGTTAAATGCCCAAAAGAAGACTCCAACCCCCATTGGCCAACGTGGCGTTTCTAGGCTTATTTACCTTCCATATGTAAGACACAACGAAAGGCCCTTACTCTCCAATGGTCCTTCTAGCGGTAACACGCCGATAACGCGATGTTAATGCTACCGCCCCAACTGATGATATAACCGATTTATTGAAATTCAAGTTTAACCGATTAATCGCAAATTCCAACCTTTATTCCGAACCGATATTAATCGGCATTTTTTGAAACCAATACGAAAAACTTTAGTAGGTTGACACAGTACATGCACTTTTATTTAAACAATTCTAGATACCCACTTTTTAAAAACGGTTATCTTCTGCCTAAAGCTAAGATCGCCAAATTCCGTAAAAATAGTCATGTGAGGTAAGGGCGCGTCATTTTCTCCAGGAGACAAATTTATATTTGTATCGGGCGGGTCTTGACCTGTGATAAGCCATACTCCACAACCAGGTATCCATTGCCTGTAAATATAACGACATCAATTATTTTTTTTATATTCAGTGTCAGATATACATTGGAAGTAAGTATAATATAAGAACTTTTTTTTTTGTGATATAGATGTATATGAACTAGATGCTGAAAAGATTTTAATAAGACAAGTGGTTCTGCCCTTGTTTCAATAAAGCATTCCTTGAGATCATTAATATGAGAATACACTTGATTGTCAAAATGAATTTAGCCATTTGCATTAGCGCGACGTCTATGGAGATTGCTAGGAATTGCTTAATTGTTTTCCTTGTTTCGTTATTATAAATACTTGAGGACAATGTACAGTGGAGCGAACAGTGCGCAACACCTCCGTATCGAGGAAATTGTTTCACTCCTTGTTTAAGGTTCATAAGATTCAATATTTTCAGACTTACTCTAACATTGGTATAACTTTGGTAAATTTAGAGAACATGTGTGGCTTGAAGAAGTACCATAGCAATGGCAAGTACTCAGGTGGGCACGGCAGCTCCTGCTTCTGTGTTATATTGACCAAGTATAATATGTGTTCACCCATCTGCAAAATATATATTTATTTATTTAGCTTTTGGATCTTTATGCTTTGTATTTACATGTTGACGTTGCCTATAATTAAGGTGACACTTAGCTGTACATCCCTAGAATTGTAACTTTTATATTATTTTATATCAGTGTTTACTTCGTTGGCGACCTATTTAAATAAATAATTAAACAAACCTTCTGGAAGATTTCTTAGTGCAAACCGCATCGAAAATCTGTTCAGTACAATCTAAGTTATAAGCGAACAGACGGAAGGACAGGCAGATGTTGCGTTTTATAAATATAGTTATTTTACATACTACAAATGAGTATGTTTACCTACGGGAGGTGTTTGTTTGTTAAAACAAAACTTTATGTAAAGTGGAAAAAATTGTTTTGATTTATCTATGAGTGCTAAAAAAGTATCATTGGAAGGGGGTAGTCTATGGTTACAAGTTCAGGAAATAAATAAAAATAGTTTGCCATTAATTGAAATTCCCGCGCAAACTTAATGGGCTAAAAAAAGTCATAGCGATGCTTGCAAGTGGATTACTCATTTGAGATGGGGTACTATATTGTTTATTTAGTTTTACAACTAGCATCTAATATTTGAATGTTTATAACGCGGCAAATTGAACTGTCGTCGGCCATAGCACCTCCTAGCGCCGCGCCGCCGCACCTACGACAGTGCAAGCTAATGCCAATAGTGCTAAACAGCACCGTGACAGGGCTAGACGTTTACCCGTACGTTACCATTACGTTGGTCACATGGAATTATTTAAATTTTATGTTAGCATTACTTTTTTACTGTTATTATGCCTTCGCTCAATCTATGGGGCGCCAGTTGTAGCATACCGTGATAAGGTATTCAAATTAATTATAATAAGGCAATAAATTAAAAATCCAAGACAGTTGGATGCCCCCTTTTGAGTTAAGACTATTAAAACACATTGTTACATGTTTGGAAGTCATAATGACAATGACTAATATGACCAACTTAATGATAACTAAGCTATATGTATGCCCGTATGGGCAGACATAGCTTGCTTGTGGTGTTATTTAGCGCTCTTAGTATTCACTAGTGCTGTTGTGGGTGCACTAGGACTAACACTAGGACATTAGGACTAACACTCCTAATGTGGAGACATTAGGAGATACGGCCGGTGGTTCAGATTTGGTGCATTATAATATATAATATAGTTCTTTCATCTCACAAAGACGGGTTACGCTTAGTAGTGGTTGTGCTCATACATTTACATTGCTTTAATAAACTTGAAAATGTTCAGTTGGGTTACCGACGCTGCGGTGCACCCTACAATAATGTATGTGTACGAGCACAACCACTACTAAGCATAACCAGCCTTCATAAGAATTTTAAACATTTATTCACAATAAAAGTACAATGATAGACATACCATAGTGCTCCTTTTACTATTAGGTGAGTGAGTCCATGGCAAAAAGTGAACCTTTGGCACATGGCCCAGTATTTTATAGTCAAAAAGCAGCTGAAACAGTGCTGGAACTGACTTGTGTTTGCTCAGCTTTATCTCATTGTCTGTAAGGAACTGGAGCATCAACAAAACTAGAAACATTATCTAAAATACATACACACAGATATTGTATAGAAAAAATATACTACTTGGTAATGATGCTGAGGCATAGCAATGAAGAGGTCAGGCCTGCCCAGGTGATTTGTTGTGTTGTGAAAAACGACGTTGTTTATTAGATGCTTCACAAATGTTAATCCTGGCATAGAACCTATTATCTGCACAATTCTGTCTGTAAAGAGGATATTTCAATTACTATAAACAAAATTATTCATAAGTTCAAAGTCGCCCGGTGAACTGTGGAGACAGATTTGACAAAGAACGAAACTCATCAATATAATTCATAGAATCAGCGTACAAAAGTGGCAATGGGCAGGTCACATTTGCCACAAGACTGACAATGGAGCAGAGTTTAGAACTAGCAAATTTTTCGTATTATATAAAAAAATATATGCTAAAAGATCACCATACATAATGGATGAATTTCAACAGATTCAAATATAATTTTTTGAGATCTGTTAGAAAATGAACATATAGCTGTTCCCAAATTTCAAACGCACTAATCGTAATGATGACGTCACAATATATACAATCCCTAAAGTACCTTATTTTACAATCTTCAACTATTTTAAAACAAAATTTTTACACAAATATTTTATAAACACTATTCCACAAATGTATCATGACATCACATGCTGCTTGGTCAACATCAAATCAAATTATTTATTTTGCAAAAA
This sequence comes from Sesia bembeciformis, assembly GCA_943735995.1. NCBI lineage: Eukaryota > Metazoa > Arthropoda > Insecta > Lepidoptera > Sesiidae > Sesia > Sesia bembeciformis. The sequence goes on from OX031042.1 coordinate 4,064,324, forward strand.
CATAGGTAACAAATATGGTGATAATTACAAACATGAGCCCACCATGTTCTGCCCCAGCAGATGTCTAATCAACTTAGAAAGGCTATATCTTCGTCATTTTTAGAAATCTAAAAAAAAATCCTATTTGTATAGGAATCCTATTTGTATTCCTACTAACCTATTTGTAGGTGAGAAATAAAAAAAAAAGTGAACTTTTTCATGAACAGAAATCATCTACCAGTAAACAATTTGGGGCATTGTCCAGCCAGTCAGACCATTGAGTTAAACAAGTTCACCAGATATGATTAGATAAGAAGTTGCAGATGTGTGGCAAATGAGCTGAAATATATATATTTTGGACATATAAGGGGACTATATTCAAATTATCATTGCAATCTTATATATAATTATTATTATAATACAATGACATGGATTATACTTATCATGGATATTTGAAATAAACACACCATTATCATCAGTTGAAAGGTCACCCAACAGCTCTTTTATCCTATTGCCTTGATCCATCTTATCTTGAAAAGCCAATTTCCACATACCAAAAAAATCAGCTACTTTATAAGTAATCTTGTTGGGATACTGCTTTGATATGTCCTGTAATGGACAAAATAAATATATTTTGATATTTATTTTCAGAAAACATTATTTTTCTTATAGGTACTAGAATGTAAAGTCAGCTGCAAAGGAATATGAGACCTGTGCAAGAGCATAGTCAGGGTTCTATCTAGGGAGGGTCAAAACAAACAATTTTCTTATAATTTTAAATATAAATGGTGCATACAGAAAGTTTGTTACTTATTCTCCCCATGGGCTAAGCGTTCCACCCTGTTTCACTGTGGCTACGTCCATACTGCTATGTATAATGTTTCAATACAAAGGGCGCCCGTCATATTTTTCTGCAGCTGACTGACTACCGGTGGTGACTTACATTCAAGTACAGTGAGAAATGGTTAGATGTTTCATACAAGTAAACTTTGTTTGGACACTGTAAAAACTCTTGGGTTAAAAGACCCAAACCAGGGTTTACTTCTACTAATGGAGAATCCCCAATCAAATGCTTTTTAATAATAGCAGCCATGTCCTTCGCTGTCTTTTTATTAATTAAGTACATTGTTTCGGGAGTTTTATACTTCCTAAGTAACGATTTAGGCAAATGGTCTTTTATATCACAATATTCAGGTGAACTTTCCAAGTAATTTACAACGTCTGTAGCCACTTTAGGATCTGGCTTTTCATTTTGTTTGTTTATTTTATGGCGTAACCTCAAAGTAAATACTATGTAACAATTTTTTACAGTTGTGGAGGTCATATTATGTAACGATTTTGTTAACATTTTCATTGAACGATTTTCTTTTAATTTTATAATTTTAAAAAATTGTTAACATTAATTCTTCGAAAGGAAAGGATAACAAATCATAACGTGAAATTGACAGGAATATTTAAATATAAAATCCACTCTAACAGCTGTCATCTGTCATATGTAACACTGGACATTACATTACATGAGCAGTGTTGTCAACTCGAAATATTGGGTGCTTATCTATGAAATGACCGATTTCTACGAGAAACTGAAAACATTTATTATCAAAAATATTTATTATGTTAGTCGAATATTAATCCATATTACCTACACACTTTCGCCACCTCACCGGCAATTGATTGATGCAACTCCTGTAAAAGTCTCGTGTACAGATTAATAATGAATTCTTCAAAAGCTCTAATCACAACTACTTCAAATTCAATTTTCAAAATGTCCAAATTTTGAAAGAAATGGAATCTGTCGGAGCAAGGTCCGATGAGTATAGTGGGTGCGAGAGTCTCCAGGTCGAGCTCTTTAAGTTTTAAACCGAGTCGTATGAGTATGAAGTCGTATAAAAAGTATGAGGGCGGGCATTGTCATGAAGAAGAAATGGCGATGAACGATTGATCAAACTTGATTGCTTTGTTGGCAGCTTTTCCATTAGCTCCTTACAGTACACATCTGCATCAATCGTTTGACCTGTTCGCAAGAAACTGTGTGGACAACACCGGCACAGGACCACCAAACAGATACCAGTAGCTTTTTGTTAGTTATCTTGCGTTTTGGGCATTGTTGAGCTGCAACTTTTGGACCCAGCCATTGATTCGAACGCGGTTATCGTACAAATCCATTTCTCATCACAAGTCACGATGAGATTCAAAATTCCTTCGTTTTTGTGACGGTTCAATAGCACAGTGCAAACTTCGACGCGTTGTTGTCGCTGACGTTTGTTCAGTTCATATAGCACCTACCCACTTTTCGAGCTTCTATAATTTGGCGATTTGACGCAGATGAATCAACATTGTTTTATCACTAACATCAAACCCTGCTGCTAACCCAGTTGTACTTTGAGATGGATCTGCTCCCACTATAGCCTTTAATTCAACGTTATTAACCTTGGTCGTAAGTCGTCCATAGGGTTCATCCTTAAGATCGAAATTTCCAGAACGGAAGCGTTCAAACCATCGACGCACCGGGCGATCGTTTATAGTGTTTGTTTGGCCCATACACACTATTGATATTGTGAGCTGTCTGACTTGCGTTGGTGCCGCAACGAAACTCATCTTCAAAAATAGCACGAATTTTCAATTTATCCATTTCATTTTCAAGATAATTACATAAACAAAATTTAGATACAGAAAAACAAATGAAGTACCTACTGATTTTGAAATAAGAACACGGTAGCTATTAGATGCATTTTGTTTTATTTTGATATTCGAATTAAAACAGAAGATATCGAAACTCAAAGTAGCCAGTAATAAAATCGGTCATTTCGTAGAGCGCCTAATATAACGGACATTTTTTTTTAAAGTTTACATAGTAGCATATTTCCTTATTTTTTTGCATTTCGTTTGCATTATATAGGATAAATGCTGTATGCTGTAGATATTAGATCTGTGAGATCATCCAAGTCTTATTTTCTAAAGGTTTATGTAATGCGTTGGAATAAAATATTTTTACGTATATTTAGTTTAACCAATTATTTAATTCCTTGGTGTCTACTTCCTAGTTGTTTCACATATAACTAGGCTAAAAGTTTGCTTAATAATAGTCTTCAAACACTACCCTCTGAAGTACTGCAACGATGAAAACTTCTCATATTTACGAGTACCTACAAGGAGAGAATATCGAGAAATCGAGAATAGAGAATATCGAGAAATCGAGAATAGAGAATATCGGAGGCCAATATCGAATCAATACTAGTGTTTCATTTCTTTGTCCAAAATACCGTGACGTTGTTCGGAATTATAACTTCGAACTATCGAAACTTTATAGTAATAATATACCTAAGTACCTAAACGATCAACAAGTAAACGACATCATCGGCTACGTGAAGCGATTGAAATTAAGAAAATTATCCAATCGGGAAGATGGATATAAACTGTCGTCGACGTGGAATCCAGTGATTAACAAATTTAAATCTTGCGATTTATAGTACCTTCGAATACGTCCGCGGACACGGTCAGTGTAGTGTACGGTATCGCAACCTTTCCGAATGTTCAAATTCAAAGATCAAATGTGGGTACCTAGTTGATAAAACTGTTCGCAGCTCCTATTCCGGACTACCCGCCTCTTCAGTCAGCTCGTGACCTTTGTTGGTGCAATCCACCCTTAGCGTCGAGTAAAATAAATAAGCTAAATATGTGTGAAAATCATAAAAATCTCAAATGTTATAGTTGTAAATATTTCCGTCGATAGCAAGATTAATAGAAGTGTAGAAGGTAGCATCAGAAATTATTTTTCCGCAGAACCTGGCCCCGTTTTTGACTTTACCGTTTTAGTTACGAAACTAAAAAAACTATCAAACGAATCAGAAGTTATGACACTATACTGAGTGTGTATGACTCTAGACCAGTTATCTTGAAACTTTTTTGGACATGACCCAATAAAGACAATAGGGGATGGCACCCCGGGCCGCATACATTCTTATAATAAATAAAATGGAAACGATATATGTTTGTTTCAAACTTTTTCACGGCACGAATCGTGCTAAAATTTGGCGCCGACCTTACGGAACCACGATAAACACAGGCTACACATTCTTCACGAGAAAATAACCGATTTCTAAATCCGGGAGTATCACTGTGGGACGTACGCTAATCTAATAATTACAAATATATTTATTTATTCTCTATGACTAAATTGTATTCAAAATCAGTTGAGGTACGAGGACCGCATGTATAATCGATTTTGGCCGCAGTTTGACGGTCACGGCTATAATAGTAGACGGACAGCATTATTTATTTTTGGATCAAAAACATTATGAAATCTGTCCTGTATGTACTTACTCTTACCTATGTAACTATTAATAGGCGTGATTAATTTCATTGATAAAAATAATGAACCTACGCTTAAGGAACAAAACGAAATGTGAGAATGACAAAAGGAAATGTGAGAATGACAAAACAAAATGTGAGAATGACAAAAGGAAATGTGAGAATGACAAAACGAAATGTGAGAATGACAAAACGAAATATAAGAATGACAAAAGGAAATGTGAGAATGACAAAACAAAATGTGAGAATGACAAAAGGAAATGTGAGAATAACAAAACGAAATGTGAGAATGACAAAACGAAATATAAGAATGACAAAACGAAATGTGAGAATGACAAAACGAAATGTGAGAATGACAAAACGAAATGTGAGAATGACAAAACGAATGCTGTGTAAAATAGCAGTAATGAATGATTGATTGACCACTGTGTCAACGGACTTTTATTTTTGTTAGTTATTTTTAAACTAGCTAATTTGGTCGTTAAAATCATAATCTATGTATGCATAGTTAATACAATGCTATGTACAGTTTGTATTTTTGACGACTGATTAGCACTGTCTTTCCTGTATGTAAGTGCCAGGTTCCACTCACTATCTCGAGAAAAGTTTATAGATTAATATTCTTACGGATCTGTGTAGTTTATAATACATTTACGTTATATTATTTGTGTTTATAGGCTCAGGTCACAATTTCCTGTAGGGTCCAGCACGTTGCTTTTTATTTCTTGGCAAGATAACTACTTACGTTTCATAAAAAATTCGGTTGTCATGCAATCTGTTTTTGTTTTTCAGGTAGGATACAAACAATTAGGTACGGTACCTATATTCAATAAACAGAGGCTAACGAAATAGTATTCATAACTATCATTATTTAATTATTAACATTAATATATAAATATGTAATATATGTTATCTACACTCGTAAATGTTTTATATGCTCACCGAACATGCTTTCTATATATTATGTATATTCCCAATTTTCCTGAAACTAACACGTAATATACACACCTAAGTGACGTCAATCGTTACAACATGATATTTCGGCATTTTCGTGTAAATTAATACGTAATTGTTTTTAATCAACTTTTTACAAGCTGCAGATTCACATCGGCTGCGTCGATGTTATCTTAGCCGATAATCACTTGGGTCGTTCTATATGTCGTCGATTTATCACTGTATTTCAGTCAGAGAACTTTGAATACATACAACAAGTGGTAATTAATGCACGTAAACAGTGCAAGTGATAAATGTTGTTAGCAACTGTTTTGATGCAAGTGGCTTTTGTAACCGTCCGCGCTTCTGTTATTTTTGAAGATTGCGGTAAGTATGCTGCATTCAAATTTTGATAAATAGATCAATAGACGCTTCAATACACTAACTCGTGAAGCAAAACGAAATTTAAGTAACTAAAAAGTAGAACCGGTAGCCTTATCTGTAGGTGGTTAGGATAACATTTTAGTCAACTGAAGGTGAATGGTGCGACATTGATGTCATGTGAATGGTTATTTTGAAATTATAAAAATATTTTTGAGAACGTTTTAAAAATATGTTATTAGAAAGTTTACTTGCTTCCTATATTTTAGGTATCCAAAGTATTCGATGTTTATAGGTTTTTATAATATACTTTATAATATACTATGCAAAGTAACGCAATTAATATTATTTTAATGAGATATCACATTATAAATAGGTATGTGAAATTGTAATAGCTGAAAGTAATAAATAAGTAATAAAATACACTGGATGGCAAAAATTCCGGGTCGCTAATAAAAACCGTGATATCTCCATAAATTATATACCTAGATCGCTCGAATAAATAATATGTAGTAAGGAGGTTACTAATGCTTGTTCTAAATCTCTAAAGAGGTTTCATTTGTACAAGTTACAGATTTAAAAAAAAATATTCTGCATTTTGAAAAATTTCAAAATTTAAAATTAGGAAAAGAATATTTTTTCTGCTTTTGTTTCAAACGGAGCTGTCATTATAAATGGTTCCTTGGATTGATCAGAGTATTCAATGCAATATCATGTCGTTATCACCTGAAGAATGTACACGGATTATTACCATGGTACAAGAAGGAAGAAGTCAGCGTAGCACTGCTAGAACAGTAGGAGTATCTTTATCAACGGTCCAAAGAGTACTCCAGCGATTTCAAGAGACCGGCATGAACATCAGGAGACCAGGAAATGGCAGGCCAAGGTGCACAACTACACGAGAAGACCGATTCATCGTGAGCACTATGTAAAGAAATCGACATCTCACGGCTGTTCAGGTCCGAAACAGTCTTCAAGAAATTCACCACAACAATGTGAGCCCTAATACGATTCTGCGACGTCTTCGTGAAGCTGATATAAAGCCTTATAGACCAGCAAACGGCCCCAAACTGCTCAGAGAACATCGAGTTGCCAGGTTACGGTTTGCTCGAAAACACATCCGATGGACAGATGAAGATTGGTCCAAGGTTATGTTTTCCGATGAGTCCAGATTTTGTTTATTTACGCACGACGGGAGACGAAGAGTATTTAGACGGCCAGGAGAACGGTATCATCAAGCGTGTTTTGAAGAAAAGGTGCCATTCGGTGGAGGATCAATAATGGTTTGGGCTGGGATATCTTCAGAGGATCGCACGGAGTTAGTGATCATAGAAAACGGTTCTCTGACTGCTGTCAGATACGTAGGAGAGATTTTATAATAACTAAATTATCCGTTCACAAATATTTAATTTCCTGATATACTTAGTTTACGAGAATAAAATTATAAACGAGAAGAATCGATCCGGAAATATTCCATTTCCGTATCGAATAATTTCGCTACGTTACTATTTAGTACTTGTCATAACGTTGCAACACTGAAATTGTCAAATCTGGAATCGAATTAAAATTCCGACTATAAATGAGCATGCTGGTCCATTCTTAGTGAATATGGGTGCAATTTCCATTCTTATGCACGATAATGCGCGACCACATACTGCTCATTTGGTCAATATGTATATTCAAGACGTCGGTATTACCTGCATGGAGTGGCCAGCTCGCAGCCCAGACTTAAATCCCATAGAACATGCAAGGGACGAGCTCGGGAGATGCGTGAGACAACGCTCTCCTGCTCCCGTTACCTTACACGAGTTAAAGAATGCGCTAGTGGAAGAATGGGCAAACATAGACCAAAATCGTATTAAAAATTTGGTTTACAGCATGCCACATCGTCTTATTGAAGTGATACGGGCTCGTGGAGGAAATACAAAATATTAAATTGACAAAAAAACTTTTATTTTTTAAGATTTACTGCGAAGTGTATTTTTGTTGTCATAAGTTAGAAGCGAAATTTTCTTATTTTTTAGTTTTTAATTAAAGTTATATAGTGTACAGAACGCGTTACACATTTTTTTATATATGTATACTAATCAGTCATCTACAATATATTATAGTTTCGCAAATTAGTCTTATGTATTTAAGAAACTATCACGCCATTTATTAGCGACCCGGAATTTTTGCAATCCAGTTTATTTAAATCTATACAATTATGTAATTGTTAATTGAAATGCAATGCAACCAAGCCTTTAACTATCCACTGCTGGACATAGGGAGCATATTGTCTTGTGCATGAGGGATGTAAGGTCTTAATACGCCACGGTGGCAAAGCGGGTTAGCGAGTCTACTCTGTTAGAGGCGGTGCAGTCCCTCACAGCTTGCGGTATCGTGTATTGACAGAAAACAAATACATATATGTCAGTTTTCATTATATAAAACTTAAATGTAAATCATTGCCTATCAGGTAAATCACGGCGTGAAAACCGACGATCGTAATGAATGACACAAATCTTTTTATGACCATTATGCAGTATATACTTGCTTATCAGCGACTCACCTATTCGCTACTATTAAATGATTAGCGGCAATCACTGATGTTTATTGCCAGAGCTTAGTGTTTAGTTAACCTGATGATATCATCAAATATATAATCGACTATCGAAAGATCTCACCTTCGTGACGTAGCAAATACAATCCAAGAATGACTAAAGTGAAGATAAATATTGTACTTAGACCATGTAATTAAACCCGCGTCAGAAAATAGTGTTAATATATGAGTAAATTTCAAATGGCTTTCAGTTTACCATCGGAAGAATGTAAATAATAAATAAATAAATAACGCCACACTCAATGGCTCACACTAGGATTGCCTGTGTCGTGGGTCCAGAGACACATACAAAGACAAAGACAAACACACACCCAGACCCGAACATACATTTGTCTTTTTTTTTAAATCGAATGTATTTCTGTTGGAATCGAACCCGGGAACCTTTCGCACACCAAGCAGGGTCACTATCAACTGCGCCAATCGGTCGGTCGACCTATGTATACCTATTTATGCCAATGTGTACCTAACTATGATCATTACAAACTTATCTACTAGTTACCATCACTTATTTTATTGCTAAACACTCAGAAGTCCAGGGAACATTCTTGTGAATACAAACTAGTGGAAGCATGTAAAAATGCCAGAAGAATCGAGATGTAATCAAGGATAATGGTCTTTTATTCAAATTTCATTCCAGTAACATTACGTATATATAATTTATTTTATAGATATCTCACTTAATCCTCTAGTCTTATCGACACTTTTCTTTATTCGTTATCGTGAGAATAAAAAATGATTGTGAAATCGACGAATTTTAGGTGGAGTTACCATATTCAGCGTGTAAATCACAACCTGATAAAATGTTTATTTTGCATACATAAACTTTATAAATTGTTAAAGATAAAAGCATATAAGGTTAATAAATTACTTGATAATAATACGTTTGTGATGGATATTATGTAGTTAATAATGTTTAAGTAGGTAATAATAATAACAGCTCCTGTTTTAGGATTAGATCATAAATCATAATTCACATCCAGACAAAACTTGATGCACGGACGTATAGGGACTCGCATGATACCAGTGGAACTTGGCTCAAACACAGCCAGGGTACTTCTTTTTGTACTTATACTTACGTATCTTTTAATTAAACCTAATTTTAATTAATTGTGCCCTTTTGTTGTTGTCTATTAATGCTATATTATTTTGTCTAACGACTGTAGATTTGTACAGATATACAATCAGCCCAATACACTACAGTTTAGTGTATTGGGCTGATTGTATAATCCTATGGGAAATCCTATTGTGAATCCAAAGACACATACAAAAATGCTTTATTCGCGTAATATCGACTTCTCACTACGTCAAGCTGTTTACGCTTTTTATTATGAACATATACTACCTAGGTCTCAGCAAACACTTGTATTTAACCAAATATTTGTCCGGTCGGAAATCGAACCTTCGTTCTTTGCACAGCAAATAGTATCACTGGCAACATGACCGTCAACTTGGCAAACGATCGTCAACAGCGCACATTACCTACCTATAGTGGATAAGTTTGTATGTAGATACCTAAACCTCTTAAATCTAAATTTTAGTACCACCGATTATCCAAAATACATCTGTCACCATCCAGATTGATCGTGCATTGTATGGAATTCGACACATTACACGGTGTAGGGGGAGTGCACGTTGCAATCGCACAGCCGCTGGGCGCACTCGACTGGCCACGTTACCCCACTCTCACTGAAGATTACCTTGTACTGCATGTATGAAAATGTACTGCATTCCCTACTTTATAGTATTTCCCAAATGTACGTACGTGTTTCGGTAGTAAGTGAGATATGCCCGAGTCCATTCCCATTCCATCTTATCCCTCCCCATTTTCTCAACCCTTTCTTCCCAATCCATTCCTTAATCTGCAAAGGTAGGCAGCGTATCGGGGGGCGTGCCAACGTTTGTCATTCTGGATAGATGTTGGCATGTATCGCGGATGTCTGTGGACGACAGTAACCACTTACCATCAGGTGGATGCTCGTCTGCCTTTTTTCTATAAAGAAAAAATCTTTAAGACGATCAACGATCGTGATCTGGATTGATTGTGTAATGCCCGCCTATTGTTTCAGGATCGGCTTATGATCTAGAGACAGTAAATATCGAAGGGTGTGGAATGACATTGCCATGTTACGTCACAGTGGGAGAAGACGTGCCCGTCAGTGTGGACTTTTTCGCCGGTAAATCTTTTAAGTAATTTTTAGCTATCTTCAATATTTTATGTAATAATATGATTTAACACTACTCAATAAGGTAAATCTGTATCAAACAATATTTTCTAAGGTCTAGATCCGCCGCCGGCTATGATTGTTATAAAAATATCCTTTATCCTTACAAAATGACCTAGATAACAAGATATTAAGCGACTTCACTTGATTTGTTACAGATTTCGTATCGCTTGATCTCGACCAAGATGTGGTTATAAATATTAATTTTATAAATCTAAAGACACCGGTAACGCCAGGCAAGTATTCACAATAATAAAGTTTATCTACCACTTATCTGTTACCATCAATATTGTATTCTCATAGCGATGTTACAGATACAAATTTAATTAAACATTGAATATGGTATCCTGGTATAGAATTTGGCCAATTCCCATCCCATTCTATCCCTCCCCATTTCCCTAACCCTTTCTCCAAATCCATGCCTATATCTTCGAATGTAGGCAGCGCATCTGGGGTCGTGACGACGTTTGTCATTCTGGACTGGTGTTGGCATGTATCGCGGATGTCCACGGCCCATAGTTTGTTTCCACTTACCACCAGGTGGACTGTATAACCGCTTGACGCCTTATAAAAAAAAAAAAAAGTGTCACCGTTTCTTAATTCAACATGGCAACATTTTTAAAATAAAGCACTTGAATCCAGAGCCGTGAAACAAAGTTCCAAACAAAAATTAAGTTTAAATATTGTAGTTTAATATCAACATGTATCGATATTCGATCGATTCGCTGTTTCTTTTATAGGTTTATATATTTGTTGATTATATTATATGAATTTTTAAAATAGTTCACATAATAAATGTTGAAACTGTTGAATATTATTAAGTACCTACGCACTACAAATGAACAATTGAATAATAAGAATATAACAATTGAACAATAATATAACAATAATGTAACAATTGAATATAACAAACTGAATTAACTTAATAGTTTTATAAATTACTAGCGATCCGCCCTCGCTTCGCTTCGGTTTATAATTTTTTTTTTTTTTTTCAAAATTAAAAAAAAAATATAGCCTATATTAGACACGGGTAATGTAGCTTCCTATTTGTGAAAGAATTTTTAAAATCGGTTCAGTAGTTCCAGAGATTACCCCCAACATACAAACACACAATTTTACCTCTTTATTATATTATGTAAGTATAGATATAAATATCAAGTTCATTTTGTCCCAAGATTTTTTTATATTCACCGCTTTTCTAATGCCACGTTAAGTTGTAACTAACAACCTTGGAAACCGCAATTAATACGTATAATAAGAAAAATATTATAAAACTGGATTTCCTAGTACTAGGTTTTGACTTCTAATAGATATTGTTAAAAACTTGTTTTTTAATTGTCTTGTTGTTCTGTAACAGTTTCAATTTTCATAATAGACAGATTGAAGTTGGATTAGAGACATATTCAGATACATCTCCGAATTATAATACCATTATACACACACCGTGTATCTACACAATTACCCCTCTACGTTTACTTCACTTGGCGCGTGTAGTCAGGCACCTACTTGAAAACAAGCTATAAATCATTATTATTTTGACCACTTTCCGGGGAAATTACGGGTACTTACCAAACCATTCGAACCTATCAGCCTCTACTTGATCATGACCATTTAACGGAAACATACTATTTAGGTTTACTATTGTACCTTTTATCACGGTTAAAAATGTTCAGCGTGTGTTTTTAATCGATTGTCACCCAACTTCCTGATATCAATGACATTCAATACTGCCGATGACCTATCGAAAATTAACTACAACGCATAATGTCAAAAAGCTTTAGGCGTCCGTCATACGTATTGCGAAGCAACCCAGGATGCCAGAGATTTGTCATTGCCCGCTAAAAACTCCCTGTGTAAATTTGAAAATACCCGCCGCGCCCATACCTGCTTATATCTATGCAAAGATAATTAAAGTTTGTTAAAACTATTAAATTAATTATTTAAGAAACAAAAATCCTGACTGACCTCCACCTCCTCACCTCCACCTCCTATAAAACTACTTACATAAAATAAAATACAAGTAAACTTATATTCACTACATACACTCACTGGTTTGTGGGTATGTTTTGTTTATATTAATTACCTACTCTATTATTTCGACATGTCGCAGTCACTCCGGAAATTTGTTTATTTGTGATCACTACTGGTCTCGATCAGGGAGTCTACTCCGAAATCACAAAAAACTAAGTTTTGAGCGATGGTAGGGTGAGAGTGCACGCTGCATTCCCACAGTTGCTGGCCGCAGTCAAGTGGCCACATTACCCTCACAGAAGACTACCTTGAAATGTACTGCATTTCCTACTTTATCGTATTTGTCCAATGTACGTACGTCTTTCGGTAGTGAGTGAGGTATGTCTGAGCCCATTCCCATCCCATCCTATCCCTCCCCATTTTTTCAACCTTTTCTCCCGATCCATTCCTTAATCTGCAAAGGTGACTAAAATGTCCGAAAGCGTGCCAACGTTTGTCATTCTGGACTGATGTTGGCATGTATCGCGGATATCCACTCACTATCAGATGAACTGCTCATCTGCCGCCTTTTTTCTATATAAGAAAAAAAAAAAAGAACCGAGCGCTTCCTACCCCGGAAACGTTTTTTCGGCTCGAACGAAGTTCATATGCTTCCCGAACGAAGTTCATTCACGTCGAAACTATACTCCATTAGCACGAAACAGTGATCGGATTATAAATTTTAACGAAAGATACTTCGCGATCAAACGCCACATTTCACGATAACAAGGGAGATTATAGTTTTAGATACTCGGGAGACAGCCGATATATAGAGCTCCGACCGAAGAAAATTCAGAGTATTAGCACTTCGGCCGGACCCGAAACTTCGGAGGTGTAAAATCAGAGTAGATTCCTTAGCGTATTGCAATCACCTCATTCCAGGTCGAGTCTATAGAGTCGGTAGATTCGAGACCAGTGAGTTAAAACAACAGGGAAAAGGAGTAGGGTAAAAAAAGTGATCATGGCACAGAGTGCTTAAAGTTTGAAATATTAGTTTAAATTTTCAGAGGAAAACATCTTTCAGAATATGCAGTGTGTCCATATAGAAGTTATCTTATGATGGATTCTTATGATTCTCATGATATTTCTTATCCCGTTTTTATAAAGTTTTTAAAATGTTAGTACGTTATCTATAATGTTTGTGTTCTTTGAAATTACAGAACCGTGCGAGATAGTCCATTGCCCCGTGAGAACTGACGCCCTGACTTCATTCACCAGCGTCATGTCAGTGCCAACTGGTATAGCGCTGGTAATTACGCATCTTTATGGTTCTAATAATTGCAAGCCCATTAATCAACGCTGCACATGCAACAATTGCAACGTAGAATATTGTTAGGTGTAATCGCGGAAATATCGAGTGAATATGAACTTTTAGGGTATATGCCATGTCAACTAATCCAATCCCGTGGAACGCGAAGTATGGAATGAGGAGTCTCTTCTTCCTCCCCTCTGAGGAAGAATTGGAACGTAATGGGATCAGGAATGCCCATCATCCCATTATACTCCTGTTACATTTTTTTCAGCAATTTTTACTAGAGGAGCCCACTGCCTTCTCTAGTAAATCACTAGGAAGGATTCGGGCCATAATCCACGCGAACCCAGCCGTGAGAATATGATGCATACGCATGCTCCAGCATTTTTATCTTATATTTTTAAATCTATGCTCGAGCCGAAGACTCAAACTTATTATATTCCTCATCATTCTCATATATAATTAGATATTATTCCTAAACTACGTGGGTGACTTAGGTAAATTTTGAGATACAAAAATAATATTTGGGTTACCACACAAATTTTTATTACAATTTCTCAAAAAACCATTAGTTTTACAGCGATTCATTCGTCTCAACGAAGATTTAATAAAGCACTGGCGATACTCTACTTTAGCGAGTAGCCAAAGCCTCGACAGCTGCCATAAAAGCATTCGGAGCGTCCTCGGGGCTGACGAAAAGAGAGCCACGGAGTTCAAAGCTTCACTTTTGGAAAGAGAAAGAAGTCGCATGGAGCTAATCGGGGCTATAAGGAGGTTGATTGCCGCTTAGTTATACTGATAGATCCAACTCCCATCTTCAGTTATAATATTAAATATATTCCGCCCCCCTCCATTTTCGAATTTTACAATCATTTCCCTGCAACATGTCACACGAGCTTGTGTTTGTTCAGCAGTCAGTGAATGAGGAACTCAACGCGAACAAAGCTTCTTCACTTGAAGGTGTTGATGTAAAATTTCATGAATGACCGGCGATGAAATCTTAAGAATCTCCTATATCTGTTTTTAGGTAGTTTTTGTGTCTTCGTGCTACATTTTCTTTACCGTCTCGATGTTTTCCTTCGTTACAGAAGTCGCAGGACGGCCAATTCTGTCATCATCGTTCAATGAAAATGTTCCATGTTTAAATTGAGAAAACCATCTAATAATTGTTGCAAGGGACGGTGCGAGGTCCTCAAAGGCTGATACTAATTTATCTTTACACTCACTTTCATTTAAAATTGTATAACATCATTACACGAAAATATTCTCGTTCGAATTCCATTGTTGCAAACAAAAACGCGCAAGTGCAATAAAAAAGTGAAATAAATGATGTTTTAAAAACGGTACAGCTCAAATGAGTTCTCTTTCTGAAATTTGAGTATCTCAAAATTTACCTAGTCACCCTATGTATTGCCGCTCTATCATTACATTAGGTGTTACCAGAATTAGTAGATAAAAATTCTCAAAGACATTTTTATGACATTTCTGTTATTCTATTATTAAGAGTCATCTATTCAACGATGGCAAAGGTCGGACACCACATTTATAAAATGAAATATGGAGTTCAGAGGACGGAAGCGGACAAAGTTGTTATTGCCAGTCTGCACATAATAATAAACATAAAGATCTAAGATATTATTCTTTACCTACTGTCTTTAATAGCATACCTACTACCAACTATTACGTGAGATATCCACCTGCAAGACATCAATTCGTTTTATTGTCACAATGTTGTTATATTATTAAGTAAGTAGATACACTCAGGAATAGAATAATAGGATACCTATTATAGTTAAATTTGTATTACCTATTGTTTTGGAAATAAACCAAATGACTTTTGTAATTTGTATTACTACACCAATATGTATTTATCGTGTCGCCTGTTCCCCGAAGTTGCAGTCGCGTCGACGCAGATTGTTTTCGAAATTCTCCAGAAGTACAGTAGGTACTGTCCTTAGAAGCAATGGCATTAGTTACAAACAAAGAGACTAATTACTCTATTCATTTTAAAGAAATAAATTGTAGGTTTCTAGCTAGACTGAATGAATATAACCATGTTTTTTGTATTTTTTCAGAATGTTATCAAAATGTACTTGTCCCGTTTTTTCCTACAGAGGGTAGAGTTTTTACTTTGATTGATTGTTTTTAATTTGATTGCACCAAAATTTGATTTAGAACACCGGTCAATGTAGGTAGTAACTTAATAGTTATAAGCACATACCAATTAGAGTATTTAGTCCATGGTTAAGAGTATATGGTGACATTTCAGAACCAACGCGGCTACCTCCGATGGCGGGTGTATAATGAGCGAAAACGATTGGTCCTGTGCTACTCCGTGCTAGTACAAACACAGAGTCCACTACAGAAGCTGCTGCGGCAAGCCCTTGCCAAAAACGACATCGCTCACGAACACCTTGATATTCTCGACCCTGGCCCTCTGCTAAGTCTTCTACACGTCAACGCAACTGAATTTGATCTATACAAGCAACATCACGAAATGGAGATTAGTAACTAACTTGAAAAACGCCCGCGATGACTGATGACAAACATTAACCACTCTAAAACATGATATGTACGTATCTAAATAAAAAATGGGGCATTAACAGATTCAAAAATCTGGTTCCGATGACGTGACGTTCCTCTATCACAACCGTACGCCGTACGCACGCAGCCGAAATAACCGCCATTTTGAAGTTTATATATTTTTATATGTGACGTTATCTGAGCAGAGACCTCCCCTTTGCTCAGATGTTACACATGAATGTAACATCTGAGCAGCATTAGGTACATATGAATTTGTACGAAAATTACGGACACGTTGAGTATACATACAATATTACATACATATTATTGCTACTTACCGATTGTTTTACACATAGATTTTTAACTTATATCGGTCATAATGGCGTCAACCTCGAACAATACCTACAGAAAATTTCGTTAAAGACATAAAAGAGACGGTTGTTATTTTTTAACCTTATTTCTGTTTTGTAGGTTACATATGTACCTACGTTTTTAGGTACACCAAAATATATCTATATCTCCTAGTTATTTTGAAGGTTAAATAAGATAAATTGCCAGCATGGAGTTATATGTAATCTGGCTACGTCATATCATTTGTTTTTTTTAATAAATTAATCATTTGGTTATAGCTGCATGCTGCATCCATCGATGTTTTATTTCTATGGTTTTAAAAAGTTTTGCAATGTTTTATTTTAAATCAGTGATCAAGTCACATAACATTAACATTTATATATCCTACCTCCTATAATTCATACACTTTTCCTCGCTATAAGACGTACGCGGTACCTGCACGTGCAACGAAGCATCACGTGCGTCATAATGACGACGTTAAAAACCCGTTTAAAAATCAATTTATTTGTATTTTTCATTGCACATCAAGTTGATAATTACATTTAAATATTTGAATATATGCATTTTGTTTTTGTAGATATTAAATTCATCAGTCATTATAATAATTGTAAGAGCAGAAAGATATTGAATAAAAAAACATTAAAAATTATCATTCATAATTGTACCAAAACTGAGAAGACTGAGTTTGTTCTAAATTATAATATTAATTTTATATCTGTCCACAAATAAAATTTTAGCTACTCGTACCTAGTACTTTTTTTTAATTTACCAAAGATGCAAATTCCTACGTTGTCTATAGTAAGTTCTAATCGCATGTCATGTGAGCTGTGAATAGGATTTTGCAAGGTCGGCGGCGCGCCCGCATGCCCCCTGGTGTTGCAGGTGTCCATGGGCGGCGGTAACACTTACCATCACGTGGGACCGCTTGCTCATCCGCCCACTAGTCTATAAAAAAATAAAAAGGGCGTCACTTCACACTTACACGTAGGGATGGTCATTATGCTACTAAATGATTATGGTGCCTACTAAAATTGACCGTCAAAAGGACTGGATTCACCTCTTCTGCTGTTTCGTAAAATTAATCTATACTAATATAACAAAGAGGTAATATTGTGTGTTTGTTTGTGGGTATGTTGGGGGTAATCTCTGGAACTACTGAACCGATTTAAAAAATTCTTTCACAAATAGGAAGCTACATTATCCGTGTCTAATATAGGCTACATTTTGAAAAAAAACTTATAAACCGAAGCGAAGCGAGGGCGGGTTAATCACGCGGCCTCAACTAAATAAGGTGAGTTTCATTCAGGAAGGATTATTTAAAACTGTGATTATTTTACAGAAAACTTATAATGTTAAAATATTTGCGTGGTTTTCAGAAATCTTAGCATTTGGATCCTGCGGCGTACGCACTAGGAGCTTGCTGGAGTGAGCAACTGCGAAGTTTTTGTTGTCAAAGATGTAACCTTATATAATGGCCGATGCACATCGATAGTTAGCGCGGCCACTCTTTCATTAACGCTAAATGTTCCACAAACAAGTGATTGTGCTTATTATAGACCCAACTCCCTTCGGTGTTTCTCATCAACCACCAAATAAAAAGGTTACAATAAAAGGTTAGGTACTTTTGGTTATTGACATCAGCGTATGGTGATCCTGAGTTATTTATTTATTTTCTTTTATTATTTTTACTTATTTATTTCGACCAACTCAGGATCATAACATTTTTATAATAATTAATTGTTAGTAAGAACTTAATTTTAAAAAAAATATAAATTAAAATTATGCTAATTTATTTGTCAGCACATGTACCATACAACAACGGTTCATGTACTGACAGTCGAACTTGTTCGAAAACATTACCAGGATACCGTTGGCGCTGGCCCGGACCCTGCGCATCAGGGATGCACACCGTTTGCGCATGGTCGCGTAAAAACAATCTACCCGCGCCCCGGCGAACATCCCCGACGCGCTACAAAATCGGGGCAACCCCATCAGTATCCTGAATGCGTTGTTGTATTGCATGCGCAGGGCGCTATACTGTCTTTGGGTGTAATTAACCCACAGGCTGCTCGTGTAGAAGGATGTACAATAAGCTCTAAACAGTGATCTTGACTTCAGTCGAGCAATGAGCAAACCTGCGAGCTATCATGTTGGCTCTCACAGACAACGCCCTGCGCTCCCTTTCAAAATTTACGGTTCCCTCATTGATACATTTCGGATAGTTTTATTAAAATCATCGAAAGCTTTTTGGATGATGAGTGTCTACGATATTTCTAATAAAAATATTTTGACAAGAGAGACGTCCAATAGAATTTTGCTTTAAATTTGGCTAAGCTTGTCAGGACTATCGTCTTTTTTTTCTTTATGGAAAAAAGGTGGCAGACGAGCATACAGTCCACCAGATGGTAAGTGGATATTGTCCATGGACATCCGCAGTACATGCCAACTTCAGTCCAGAATGACAAATGTTGGCATGCCCCCGGATGCGCTGCCTCCCGTTAGAGATAGGTATAGGAATGGATTTGGCGAATGGGTTGAGAAAATGGACAGGGATAGGATAGGCATAGGGAAAATAGAAGTCTAGTAAAAAGTAACTTCATACACGCGTTCATTTCGCCATTTGCGTTCATCATATAAGAATTTATTAAGTAAATTTACGCTTCCATCTTAAGAATAAGAAGGTTGCTCCTAGATCAATTAATGTTTATGTATAACTAGTCAACTCCTCGACCGAGGCTGGTGTAGCCCGCCGAAACGTCGAGTACAAATAATCGAGAAGAATCGAGTAGAAATAAAAAGTAAACAAATAACTTTGTTATACGCTTTATGATCTGATTTACAATATAAAATTTGTTATAACTTGTGTCATAATAAGTATGATTGTGATCTGTTACATAGTCAAATATGTTATCGTATAGGTATGTGTCAGCTCACAGCGTTACTGAGAAATATCCTCACCGTTTGTTCATGTCTAAAACGTACAGAACGCACGCTGGTGAGCGCGCCACCTTTGTAACGCATTGCTAATTCTTATAATAACAACTTCACAAATATTCACATGCAACCTATAAAAAACAAGTATTAATTGCATTAGTAGACACTGACCTTAAGACCGTGTGTCTCGGGCTGGCCGCGAGCGGGTAATGCGTGATCAATTGATGATTAAGGTTTTCTCTTTTACTACTTACATTTTTATAGTACATTTATATTAAAGTTTTGAAATTGTTACCTATGTATCAATAAATAATAATAAATACGTTAATATACCTATCTCTCCCTAAATACTTGTTTCGGGGAAAACGCCAAACGGTGCTGGTTGTACAATTATATTATTTATGTCTAAAACGCGTTATTAATAAATTAAGTAAAGTTTTATTGTACAATTGTTTGTTATCGTAAATAAAATATAAAATAAAATAAGCGCCAAGGAGTTACCTTCAACTGGTCAACGCCACCTATTATTGTGTCTGCACATTAAACCAAGCGTGCAATACGATGTTTTCACATAGCAAGCAAATTGCAGGGATATGACATTAATGCTTATTTAATTAGTTATAAGTATTATTTTAAACGCACTTTAGACTCATCGCCGGTAGCAATTAGTGGGTAATCTTTTGTAATATGCCGTATTGGACGACCAGTGCTGCATGCAACCGTGAATGGAGCCTTAAGTGACACTATGGTACAGTGATCTACTGAGCCAATGGCACGAGTACACCGCCAGTCTTCACGATGGTTCCACTGAGTGTGGTCGCGTGCCTTTCTATACTCGCATTTGCCGCCGCCACTGACGTGCAACAATGCCCCGGTGAGTCTTTACATAAGTTCACGAATGAATGCTCGACCCGCTTTCGTCTCAGTTTACGTTCACAGAAACTAAGCATTTGTGTCAAGACACTAAAGTGTTAGTGTTTGTGTGTTAAAGTGTCGATAGCTTATTGGGACACTTTAAACAACAAATGGATTGAATTTCCTATCTTGGATTGGAAAAAATGGATCGAGATCGAATATTGGGATCGGCCGTTAGAGTGTTACGTTAACTTATCTTCACGCGAACACACCACGAACCTGTGTTTAGTTTCTGTAATCTCTGGCTAAACTAGATAATCAGGTTCAGACTTTGTTACAACACAGATCAAAGAATATTTGTCTAAGAATTCACAGGTTACATTAAATGTTAGTATAGATATTCTGAAAGAAATATTTACCGTATATTTGCGTGTGATACCTAAGTGAGTAGAGGTTTTCTACGAATTATATATGACAATTTTTTTGATGAAACTAAGGCGAAGAATTTAAATGTACACACAAAATTTTAATTAATAATTATATTCAAGTACCTGTTAGAAATGTTAAATGCATTTGCTTTACCGCTTTAATTAACATTTAAAATGATAGATGTAAAACTAGGCTAATATAATAAATAGGTAAATATTATATCAATATTCAGTTGCAATCAACGATACCATTAAAAGAAGACAAGTTTAATACGTGTTAGATATATAAATATAAATAAATAAATATAACTGGATGTACTAACTACGTAAAAATTATTATGATATCTACTACGAGTGCTGATGTTTATTTTCCAAGGTATGTAATGCAATAGCCGTTATAACAAAGAAAACTATCCAGGAACAATGGTCAGCAGGTAAAGTGTATTTTAGTCTTGGATTACGCGTAGTAGATATAAGCATTTTACTTGACAACAACGTCTTTACTAATGGTATTGTGAACTTGAACGTCAATTACTTCACGATACTCATTCGTAATGCAGAATAAATATTTACAATTATTTAAGATTAAAGTAAATTACAAGCAAGCTACGAAACAATTACAAAATATTGACAAAGAACATAAATACTTAATTAAGAAGATACGTAGATAGTGGTGTGGACAAAACGAGCTTCATAATTATCGCTTTTTAGGTAATATAGATAAAAAGTATCTACCTGGCAAATGTAAAGATATATCTTTCGACTTTCACGTAACCATGACATCAACAGTTTCACATGTCTGCATGCACATTATCGTATTAATTTTTCAATATATAATTATTTTTTAAATTATTTTCATTTACATTAATGGAGCGAACCCCCCCCCCCCCCCCGCGGGGGTCACTTGTCATTAACACAACACTGTGACGTCTTGGTTTACACATAAAACATTCTCTATGAAATGTATTATCCAATTAAAAAAATATCCAAATACGATTATCGGTTAGATATTCATTTCCTTACAAACAGACGGACAATCGTGTCAAACTTATTTTAAAACTCCTTTTGTGTTGGTGGTTAAAAATAAAATAAAATGAGAAATAAGGCAATGGCTATTACGAACTTTAATCAAAGAATATCATCTAAAGAATACTATAGAACAGCGCCGGCTCTAGCCCATGTAGCGCCCGGGTGCAATCAATACCCTGGCGCCCTCTAGTAGACTCTTTGGAGGCGTCGCGAGCGGCGCTCGGCGCTCCCTAACACCCTGCGCCCCTGTGCGCCGCACACCCTGCACCATAAGTAAATACCATAAGTGCCCGCGCGCCCATTTCAAATGAACTTACTCTCTATTGACTTAGAGATCATTTTGCTACCGGGCGGCAACGTGTCAAACGTACATACATACACTGTCTTTGGATTAGAGATTTTGCCGCGCGCGTGTTGTATTAAATAAAATTGTTATTTGTGTAGTGTAGTAATGCGGTATGACAAGCGCCGAAAGCGTAATAAAAGTAAAAAAAATATTATTGTTAATGACTATTTTTTTTTTTGCGCGCATACATATTTGTCGTAAGTAACAAGTATGTATATAAAACTGTGCAATGGCGTTAAGTTCAATGAAATATCCAAAAATTCAGCGCTCGACAGGCGCCCCCGGGCGCTCCGCGCCCGGGTGCACCGCACCCCTTGCACCCCCTGGTAAAGACGGCCCTGCTATAGAATAACATCTCATGGTAGGTGGTAAGTAGTAATGTTTGTTTTTTATAGAAAGAAGCTGGCAAACGAGCATACGTGGACTGTATGCTCGTTTGCCGAGCAGATGTGTGTGCGTACCATCGATACATACCATCAGCATAAATGACATATGTTAACACGCCCGTAGATACGCTGCTTATCTTTGGGGATTTATGATTGGGAAAGAGGGGAATTATTGTTACCTAATATCTAACACACCTATTTGTTGTGATGGGATGGATAGAGGCAAGTATTTTGAAGGGCACAAGTGCATTTTGATAACATTCAAGAAAAATGCTAAATGTTTTAGTAAAATTTTCATTAAATTAAAGACAAGCTAAGAACTTGGAGTGAATAAAATAAACAGAAAAACCATTGCCTGTTCTTTGTGTTTATTTTAAATTTCCAATATTGAAAGCAGACTGATACAAGACCGCCCGTTAGCGCTGATCACTGGCGGCCACGGTCAAGGGTGACTGGTCACACTCATGGATTTTAATCATTTTGTGAAGGGCTAGACTCGCCTATTTGCAGTATGATAAGCATTTAACTATTTAATAACGATGTGAGTCTAGGATATAAAGTTACATTTTATACAGGCTTTATTCGAACCTTTCCTGAACCTATGGATTTCAATCATAAGTTAATTGTTACGTATCTTTTGTAAAAATATAAAAACGTTGCGCTTCGTTTTTAACAAATTTGTACGAAAAATTTGACAAAATCTAAAAAACAGATTTTTTTCAAATAAGATTTATGAATATGAAATTAACGAACTCAAAATCATGAACTGAATCTGTCTTTTTGAGAAGAAAGCCTATGGTATCAGACTTCAAAAAAGGTTTGGTATATCTCTAAATTACTGGTTTATCCCGCGGCTATTTATCTAATCACAATCAGATTTCGCCCTGGTACCTAATCGTATTTGATCGCCTTGTCTTACCAACACGGTAGCTATTTTCAAAACTTCATCACCGGTTACAAAGTGAACTAAAACCTTCCGGAATAAATGTCCTGCACAAAATCCAGGTAGTTCCCGTGTTTAATACGAACAAACAGACAGAAAAAACATGGTTTTCCAAACTACAATAAATCATAATAATATGTGGTTTCCCCTGATTTCCTTTAGAGTGAAATATGAAAGTTGAATAAGATTAATTTCAAAAAATTCATCCATCTACGTGTTCATTCGGACAATCTTAGAAAATGCTTTTTGCAGCGGTTTTTTTACGTGAAGAGTATTTTAGTCCTTTTGATATATCTTTTTGTCCAAAGTTTAGCATAAAACAAAAAAAAAATCTACACGGAAATATAGATAGCAACTACACACACTAATTTGCTTGTTTTTTATTCGTTTTAATTAATTTATATTCTGAACATATTTTAAATCGCTTAATATTCCTTGAGGGTATTTTACATGCATGTACCTATATTTATGTTTTTCTTTCACGTTATTTTTTTACATTGGCATTGTGCGCAAATGAATCTTTTATCTCTACTTACACAAAGATCAGTTTATCTGTTTGTTCCCGATAATCTCTCTGTACTAGACCAATTTTGTTGATGTTTTCACTACTGTTTAGGGTTATATAATCTGTTACTGTGTACAGTGTTTATTAGCCACTGAGTTTCTACATAAGAACGGATTTTTTAAAATTTTCGTTAGCTCTGCGGTGAAGGGAACATCGCGTGATGAAACCCGTATGTTACAGAATTTAAACAATAACCTAAACTATATATCTTTGTACAAAGTTTCTTTTCAATCGGTTAACAAATATCTTCAACATATATATAAATAGAGGTACGTATTTATATTATATTTATTTATATTTAGAGATACGTATTTATTCTTTGTGATCTTTTTAAACTAATATTTCTTGTGGCTTTTGTCGTCTATGTAATGTCATGTCTATTCATACCATCAGCTTGTGCCTCTCCACAACTGAACATAGGCTTCTCCCAAGGATCACCAACACACAGGGTCTCCTGCTCTTCTCATCCAGCCAATTGTCATAGTACCTATCGTTGGTGTAGAACAGATTCAATTACAGAAACTTTTGTTTGAATCATTTAAGTTAGTTTTGTTTTCTTTTCCAACATTGAGATTTCATAATATGAACCTATTATGTTCCTATTTTAACCGTAGTTTTATTCTTCAGCCATTTGGGGCCTTTCCACCATAGTGAATGCGCGATTAGCTGGGGCGGAGATAAACCTCTAGTCAAGTCTAGTCGAATAATCCGCGGCGTTCGCTTCTGTGCGGTCCGGCTCGAATGACCAAAATGTGCGTTATGCAGCACATGTAACTTTTGTAAATTGATTATTATGTAAGGTGGAAGCCTAATGATACACGTCCGTGATGAATGAAATTTTTAATGTGACATACTTAAGTAAAGTAACATAGCATACTAACAAACACATAAAGATGATGTGCGGTTTGACCGTACAGTTAGAATTAGGATATAATCTGTGGTAATAGGGTTTTGAGGCTTATATTGTAATAGTACTTATATATTGTAATATAATATACTTATATACTGTAGCGTGTTGGCATGTAATCAGAATTAAAAATAATTATTGGAAATTAACAGTCATTGTAATAATAATTACAATGGAGTTTTTAACCTTCAACCGACTTAACATTATAAATAAATACATACCTAAAATACTTACCAAACTCTTTGTAATTTATTTATGTTCGTTCGTCCACCCATTAAAAACCATAGTTTAAATTTAATCTGTACCTATAAGAATAGGGCACAAATTACCGATATTTTACTAAACACATAATAATTTATATTCTGTGCTACTGACCGAATCAACAAACTTACGTTCAAACAAACCTACATTCGGCAGAAAATCGTAGAGCTGATGTATACATAAATAATGTCATACTTGATGGGAAAACCAATAACGTATCTATCGTTACGCTGGAAGCGTTTTTTATATTCGTTTGTTTACGTAATAATATATTTCGCATCACATAGGTATAAAAAAATGGAATATTTATTTTATACATTCTATAGAATATATCAAAGCTGTGATGTGATAGCCTTGGAGAGCTGTGATAGCCTAGTAGTCAGGGAGCTGGTGGCAATTTAGGTATATGATTTGCTCGTCGTTAAGAATTATAGGTATGAAAGTCTTAGACGATACTAGAGGAAAAGGGATTCAAGCTCCTATGTCGCTAATGTTTTAATTAAATTATTTTTGAAATTACAAAAATAACATCCAGCCTATGTCATTTTCTCGTATCTGGCATTAATTTATTGCATTAAATAAAAATAGTAAGAGAAGGAGTATCTGGTATCCTATGAGGGAGAGCATTCCATAAGCGTACGTGCGACTTGAACTGAAAATGAATCCCCACTGCTACGAGAATTGTGAGAAGTGATCTTTAACAGGGAGAAGGTTTGGGTTCTGAGGAGTCTAGATCTTGGAAAAATATACGAGAAACGATCACACTAGTAGGTTTGTTAAGAATATTATAGAAGAGTGTAAGAATGTGACAATTACGTAACCACTGAAGCTTCTTCCTAAACTCAGAAATATGGTCAAACTTGCATAAACCAAATCTAAAGCGAATACTCAAGTTTTGGAGACGCTCAAGTCTATTTAGTTCTTCGGTGGTTAGGTGCTTCGGTATATTTAGAAAGGCCAAATGATTACAAAATCACGATCGGAAGGGAAGCGCTACGGGCTGATCAGGATCGTCGCTTCAGGTTATAATACAAAATAAATAAAGATTTACAAGGCACTAACTTTCAAAAGCCTTTTCTTGCAAAAAGCGATATTCAAACCTATATAAAATATAATGTGCTGTCATATGGTCAAAGTGATACATAACATAGTAGTAGTTCATGAAAAGTAAATAAAAGTTAACCTTTTATCCTTTAACCAGGAGGTGTACGTAGTTCACGAGCTTAGTCGCAACTTTAGTCATTGTGATTTGTCAATATGGTACTTTACCTATAAGAATATATTAACCATATAAATATGCTTCCTTTGACGCCGGTCTCTGAGTCAACACCATGTGCTATCACACCTTCAGAATTTTTATAAGGTACTTAAATGTTAATCTAATAATAAAATGGTATGAAGCTTGTTATATTCCAGGAAGTACCAACCTCGATTAATAAATAAGTGCCTTCTTGTTATCACCGCGTGCAAATCACTTTTTAGGCAAATTACTTAGGTACTTATGTATGTATTTGTTACCTTCGTTTGGTTATTTGATTCAATGAGTAGTTTAGTGAAACAAACATAATATGCAGGTAAATATCACAGATTAAATAATGACGTGAACGTCTTTACCCTGTGATGAGAGTTTATTGATAAAAAATTAAAATATCTAACTAGTTATTCATTATTATTAACAGACAGTGTACGGCACTGGCCGCTTATAAAAAAAAATGCTTTCTTTTGAAAAATACATACTCGTACTTGGTCAACCGATAAAAAAAAACATGCTTCATTAAAAAATTCAAACGAATTCGATAAATCCAAACAATATTACTTAATTACGCCTTAATTTCTGTAAAGTAAAAGTGGCAAATCAGACGTTCAAACCATTACAAATCCCATTGCAGATAACTGCAAAAATAACGCTATAGTACATACCTAAAATTTTATTTTCTTCTAATTACGAATATAAATTACTAAATTATTTTTTTTCGAATTGCAAATAACGTAAGAAAAAACGTTTTTGTTTGGATTCAGTGTCTAAGACAATAATGTTATACATTTCGCATGACTTTTCCATTAAAGCCGGCCCGACCCTATTTTACATGACGGTGCATATACTTATATTATTCATTTGTATGAAATGAATGAACTATATGTAGTTATACATTTAAAATTACTTTCGATTAGTTGAACAATGCAATTATTAGGTAAAACGCAAGATAACTAAGTATCAAGTAGCCACTATGAACAAACAGCAATTTCACAGGTAAGGCGCTAATAGATACCTACTCTGCAATCTCTAGTCTTATATTGTGAGCCAATTAATATTATGTTCCAATAGAACTCGCTTTCCTTGTATACAGGGTTTCGGATTGGAAGCCTCCACGGGAGTCTTATTAAATATTTTAAAGAGACTCACTGTTCAATATAATAATGCGTTCAGAATGCTTTTGGGGCGGCCTCGTGTCTCCAGCGCATCCAATATGCTCGCAGAAACGCGAACAGATGGATTTCACGCAATTATGCGTAAGAAAATCACTTCTTTATTAAACAGAAAGAGGTGTAGCACCAACAGCGTTCTGAGCGTTATAGCGAATAAACACGATCATCCGATAATCAGGCACTTTGGGGTGTTGCTCAGGTAGGATCCTCTCGCCTGCGTGCGTGCTTGTATTTATCAAGCCCGACTCATGTCTTATTAGTTTCTAAGTTATACTTACTTACTAACACTTAGTTCATAAGATAAGTTTAATAACACGTTTGTTGTTTGTTAGATTTTGCACATGATTCCGAATACTTTTGCACACAGAAACTGGTGCAATGTATTTTGACAAATCTTACCTATATCTTAAATTCCAGTAGTGGCCTCTGCAGCAATAACAATTCCTCACAGCCTTCACTGAGTAAAACCGTTTTGTTCCCAGGTAAATCTATCCAGGGCCTGAGCGACGACGTGACACTGTCGCCGTGTAAGCGGACGCCATGTCGCCTTAAGAAGGGCACCAACCAACAAATATCTATTAAATTCACACCAGGTACTTACTTACACAATTGGTCACCAAGAGACACTCATTTTCAAGAAACTAGACAATTAAAAGCAATAATTCGTGTTTGACCACCAAGTTGCATTATAAGGAAAAATAATAACTCGTCCAGTTATTAGTCGTAAATTGCATTAAATAAAATATATTGTTGCATTGATTTAAATAACAACACTTCTGAGCTGGTTTTATTTAGACCTTGATCTTTTTATTAATTTATAAAACAACGTCCAAAGTCCGCGGAAAAACCTACTTTTACGCGTGAATGATTATGGAATAATTTTATTTGCAGAGAATGATGTAGCTGACGTTAAGAATCACGTAATCGCTGATGTGTTCGGCGTGCCGCTACCGTTCGTCGGCGTAGATGGCAACTCGGTCTGTGATAAAATGGAAACAGAAGATGGAAAAAAGGCTGCATGTCCATTAAAAGCTGGTACCAAATACATATACAAGGACTCGTTCCCCGTGCTCAGCTTTTACCCGTCAATCAATTTAAAAGTGCACTGGTCTCTGCAGGACGAACAAAAAGACATCGTCTGCTTTGAGGTGCCCGCGAGAATTAACTAAACTGGTTAATGTTTGTCTTGGTGATCTATTATCGTTCGTTAGCACGCCGGAATCAGTAGGTATGCGATAGAAATAATTTATAATTGACTTTTTCAAAGACTAAGGTAGGATGATGGAGATTTTTTACGTTGTTGCCTTACGATGTATAAGTTGAAATAATAAAATGTTTTTTCCTAATGTTTACTTGTGTTATTGACATTGTTTCCTACTTATATAATGACGGCAGGTATTTCGAAGCAGATAACGTTGCTTTTGTCGCCGCGTAGTGCCCAGTGGACGCGCAGCTGGACGGACGGGTAGAACTGTTCCACCGGGAACACGTTTGTGTACGTGTATTCCTGTCCGGCGGCTAGGGGGCACCGCGCGGGCTTCCCGCCGTCCGCCCGCATCACCTGCGCGCACGCATTAGTCCCGTCCACACCGATGAAAGGCAGGGGTACTCCGGCAATGCTAGCATACACTTCGTTTCTAAGAGACTTGATTTCGCGGTCTGAAATAAAAAAAGACGTTTTTGAAAGACCTGCAGAGAAATTTAAGTACTTACTTATTGAGTAAAGTAGGTTAATCTTCAGAAAACCATCTTAATAAAGAGCCTTAATTGCGATAATAATTAGGTGGGAGGTGAACGATCTACAATCTCTCACAGCCAGCTAAAATTTATTAATATAATCTATTTAACATAATTATAATTAACTCTATGAATATCAATAAGTTGTCTTGCAACACATCCTTGGCCTATAAGGTAATTTTCCGTCGTGTTCCGGAAATGTATTATTCCATAAATATAAATAAATATTAATTGTAATTATGTAACTAGTGCCAAACTTATTGTGGTCTGATGTGGAATATGATAGGTAAGTACTTAGTTAGGTTGTCCAGTCATGTCTTCTTTTTTTATTGTGACCGGACAGTTTTAATTCATATTACCTACTAATGTCGATGTAATGTCGGAGAAAATATACAAAATATTTCTACATTTTATGTACATTTAAAAGGCCTTTCATTAGCCGATCACTTAAAAATTAAACATTGATTTATTACATTACGCAGCCGACATACCCGCTTTAAACTTGAAGTTAACGGTGATGTTAGTGCCCTTCCGTAGTTTGCACCGCGATTTCCCACAGGGCAACACCTGAATCCTCTCACGAAGACTGTCAAACGATTCACCTGAAATCATTTTTAGACATAATTTTTAGATATTTTTTTTCATGGACGATGGCGGCCGACGAGCATACAGTCCACCTTATGGTAAGTGAATACTGTAGCCCATGAACATCCGTGACACATATCAACATTAGTCCAAAATGACACACGTTCGCACGCCCCCGGATGCGCTGTGCCTACCTTTGGAGATTAGGAATAGATTTGGTGAGAGTTTTGAAAATGGAGAAGGATAAGATGGGATGGGAATGGGCTCTGGCATATCTCACTCACTACCGAAACACGTACGTGCATTGGGGAAATAGTATAAAATGGGAAATGCAATACATTTCAAGGTCACCTTCTGTTTAGGTACATCTTATTAGTTTTATATCTGGCATAATTTTACCATTATTAAGTTTTTAATAATTTCATTTCAGAATGATTTAGAACAGCAGAATTCTATTTAATTAGGGATGTTATGAAGCTCCATAACCGCATCCGAAACTATCGGATATCCGAATCCGAAATAAAACATTCGGATGTTATTACAAATCATTCCTGCATTGCTGTTAGGGGCGGATTTTGAACGAGGAGAGCTTCAACGAGTTCTTGCTGCTTGCTTGCATTTGATTTAACAGATTTTTCCTTCGTTCTTTCATAGTAAAGTTGCAATTATTTCCTATTTGGTTTTATTTTTCTTTGCTTTCAGTTAGTAACGCATTTATTAAAAAGTTCATTAATAACCATAACCGTAAGTAACCGAAACCATATCCGTATCTGTAACCGGAACCGGTAAAGAGTACCTATACAATATATCCGGATGCAAAATATCATATAACAACCTTACTATTAATAGATACCTACTAATACGAATGATTAAATCAGCAACTGATTTTAATACTGGGTTATGAGAAGTTATTTTAATTGCAGCTTCTATTATTAGTCAACGAAAGATATAGTAGGTATCGGCATGTTAGCGCCCCGGTATCGGCATGTTAGCGCCCCGGTATCGGCATGTCAGCGCCCCGGTATCGGCATGTTAGCGCCCCAAATTATAATTCAGCTAGTGAAATAATTATTTGTATTCCAATTTCATGAAAACCGTAACTATTTAACCGTTATGCTATCACAGGATGATCGCTTACACAATTATGCGAGCGAGACGCCGTTCAATTACTTGACTTGAGGCTTTGTTCATATTTTATTATTCTGTTGAAACTACATATTACGGCGGCGCGTGGCGGCGTGGCGGAGCGCCACCGATGAAACTATAAACAAAGGAAAACAATAAAAGGTCAACTGTCTGAATGGTCAAATAAAGAATACGAATTACTATAAAAAAAGCATTATTATTTTTTCGTTGTCAAAATAATATGCTGAGTGTTTGTCGATAAATAGTTTTGTAGTCGCTTGGAATAATTCTCCGTTTTAAATTACCTACCTAGCTAGGTACTAAGAATGTCATCAAGTCGAACGGAGCCCGCTTCGCGGGACCCCTATTGCTTTCTCACCAGTGAACCTAAACCCCTACGCATTGGCTAGGCTTGCACTTTAAAAAGTCACAAGTCACATTAGGTACAACTAATTGCAAATGTTTTCACTCCCGCTTAATTTCGTACATATTTTTTTATTAATGCAACTAACTGCACAGGAATTATTGCAAGTGTGCTATTCATTTTACTCATTCAATTTCATTTTGTATTTTTTGCGGTTCATTTAATTACTTTTAATTTAAATATCTCGGTCACTATGTCACTGAAAAAAGATAGCGTCGACATAGAAAGGGGAGGCAGAGCGAGCATTGACCGTCAGGAGTAGGTAAATGGTGTTAAAGATAATGCTCTGTGAACCCTTTAAAGTGAGCAGCCCTATGGATATGCTACACACAAAGGTCGATCAATGTTTTGTATGTAATAACGCCTTAAGGTTTAGTTGACAGCCAAGTCTCGAAATACTATAAATACTATTTAGTATTTCGTCGGTGACTGTATTTTGTGAGAGCGCGGTGACTGGGCCAACGGATTACCTAGTGACTTTGGAATATAGCATCGTTTTCTCTCGTAAATAGTTAAGTATTTTAATGGGATAAATGTTTCGGCATCGTTCTCTCCCATATGGGGAGAGAAACCCTTCACCCCATAACAGCATTTCTACCAATATATTATGGAGGATCAAAACAAAACTGGCACATATTGTAGACAGGTAGAAACAATGGAGATCAAAGGACACAAAACTAACTTACCCGGGCACTGTTCCGACGGTGTAACATGAGCACCGTAAGTGACACCAACGGCCACAAACATTACGACGACGACGCCGATAAGCTTCATATTGATGGGGGCGAAATCAAACACGTCCGTTCAGCGAAGAATTACGGCTTATTTTAAAGAAACAAGATTCTTGTAACTAGTATGGATACGTATATATGGTAATTAAATACATAACATAAAGGTGGTCTAACACTAACATAAATGTAGTGTTTCTACCGAACAGACACAGTGTTGTAAAAATAAGCGTCGAGCTCTGGACGCTCGAGCGCTGAGTAAAACTTTAAGCCTAGAGTGTAGTAGGTATGTCATAAGCCCCAAACATGGGCACGATTTGTTATAAGTACCCACCAAAAATTAACGGGCATGCAACGCATGCCGGGAACAGCTAGTATTTAATAAAGATACGTCTAAGATTTGGGGCTTTGAAATGTGTTAATTCTAGTTCTTAGACACTAAATATACAGATATAGATAGGACGTAACTGACGAAAAGATGGTCCAATTGGCTTTTCGCTTTTACTGTCGCTAATAGAGATATTCGAATGCGATACATGCAAAATCAATTAGAAATGACGAATGACTAATGCGCTATTGGTGGTATCACGGTTAATAATCGATATGTACCTACCTACTCGTATTTAGGGATTTAGGAAGGATAAGGAGAATATAGAGCATAATGGAATGATGGTTTTGCTTATCCCATTACTTTACCCTTTAAATGGGGGGGGGGGGGGGGGGTTGGAGCTGATGAAATGATATTGGTTTGAATAGGATGTACAACGAGATCTTGTAACTGATACCTCTAACAATGAAGTAGGTATAGCTCGATTAGTCGCACACGCTGTTATTTACAGCTACAGGCCTATAACCCTTCGAAATTCGAACACGTTGCCTTCGAAATAAGTACTTACTTTTTATGAGACTTAATTTTTTAATTACGGTAGATGTACTGTAACCACCAATGAGATTTCAGGACGTTTATAAGGGTGTAATTGATCGACTCCCAGTCTGAAACCATAAATTTATAAATATGGAAATTTTCATAAATTTTCTTTAAAAAAATATTTAGCTTTCCTTTTAATTTTTGCTAAATTTTTCACTCATATCTGTTAAATACTAAGCCTAAATATACGTAGGTAAGATTTTATGGCAATTAATTCTGAATTAAGAGCATACTCCCGTAATTGTTTCGCTTCGGTAATTGATTGGTAACCTGTTAAGTTGGTACTTCTAATAATTCTCTTGTATACTACACCACCGTATAGGTAATAATAATAATACAAGAAAATACAAGAATATAACTGTCAAAAGATTAGCTGATTCACGCGTGATTTATGTTATTGCATGCTCGGTCTGCGAGTATCATAATCAATCGAAAAAGGACGAAACAGGTTTAGCAAGGTCACATCACCAAAGGTTGTCACAAACGTACGAAATATGTAAAAATAGTAGTTATAGCGATACATTGTACAATTATTTGGTACTCCACTTGCAAACACCGCTGTTTGAATTTTTTAAGCGTTCCAAGTCGGGAATGTAAGATGTAGAACTGTCAATAAAGTGTCATGTTCGTACACATTTCATTCTGTTCGACAGTTCTACATGTCATATCCCTGACTCGAATAAAAAATCCGACTATAGTTTGGTTTTGACAAACTTGCGATTTCTGTAAATGAACTACTCAATTATATACGTAGTATCAACAGCAACGGCAGTTAAAACATGTGTACAATTTCTGTAAGGATAAATTGACAGACTCTCATTCTTCAGAATAGTTCTCTCATTCAGAATTAGTTCGTCTTTCTAGTTAGGTACCTTATGCTTTCTGCATAGAGGTTAGTTTCCTACAACTTGGTTTATCTATATCGATCTAAAAAAACGTCTACTTGTCCGGTGCTATGAGTAGAGGCATCACGCTGCTCGCTAGTCAAATATAAAAAATCAATATCGTTTCAAATATTTTATTAAAATTGTAAATGACACAACGATGTGTTGTGAAAAACCTGTGCATAATGAGGCATTTAATATTACAAAATAGTTAACTGATAATATAATAATTACATTACAAGAGTATCTATCACTACGTCGATTTTTAGAGTTCCGTGCCAGATGAGAGCTCGTGACCAGTGAATATTTCTATTCCATTACAATTTTCTATCAAATAATACAATTTTCAAGTAATAATATAATTTCAGAATATATAAGTAGGTGGGTAGGATAAATCATTGTTGGATTTGGAGACCGGGAATTCGAATTAAAGCCTTTTAATTGTTTGTGCACTTCTCGAGATTCGACTCGACGTATACAATTCTTACAGAACAAAAATTAATTTCTTCGTATGCAGATTGGTCTGCCAAAGCATTTCGCGGTGAGCAGCGAGATCGACATGCCGTCACCGGCCCCTCTACGTCCCCCGGTGGGCACGGGCCTCCTCGAGCGCATTGTCTAGGCCACGAGGGACGCATGGCCGTAAAACGACACCCGTTTCGGCGAGCGGCGGGTTGGCGATTCCATTCTTTTGGATTTTAGAGGTGGTGTAGTTGCTCAGGGCTTGTGGTTGCGATTTTCCTATCCCTTAGTCGCCTTTTCTGAGCATTTGTCAACAGTGGCAAAAGCACAAGCATAGTATTGAAAGGAATCGAGTCAGCGAACAAACAAAAACTCTTTTGTAGCTCATTATTGACATACTCGATGGGCGGGCAGGTCCTGCCAACTGTAACTATAAACATACTCGATGAGCGGGCAGGTCGTGTCAACTGTAACTATTAACATACTCGATGAGCGGGCAGGTCGTGTCAACTGTAACTATTAACATACTCGATGAGCGGGCAGGTCGTGTCAACTGTAACTATTAACATACTCGATGAGCGGGCAGGTCGTGTCAACTGTAACTATTAACATACTCGATGAGCGGGCAGGTCGTGTCAACTGTAACTATAAACATACTCGATGAGCGGGCAGGTCGTGTCAACTGTAACTATTAACATACTCGATGGGCGGGCAGGTCGTGTCAACTGTAACTATTAACATACTCGATGAGCGGGCAGGTCGTGTCAACTGTAACTATTAACATACTCGATGAGCGGGCAGGTCGTGTCAACTGTAACTATAAACATACTCGATGAGCGGGCAGGTCGTGTCAACTGTAACTATTAACATACTCGATGGGCGGGCAGGTCCTGCCAACTGTAACTATTAACATACTCGATGAGCGGGCAGGTCCTGCCAACTGTAACTATTAACATACTCGATGAGCGGGCAGGTCCTGCCAACTGTAACTATTAACATACTCGATGGGCGGGCAGGTCCTGCCAACTGTAACTATTAACATACTCGATGTGCGGGCAGGTCCTGCCAACTGTAACTATTAACATACTCGATGGGCGGGCAGGTCCTGCCAACTGTAACTATTAACATACTCGATGGGCGGGCAGGTCCTGCCAACTGTAACTATTAACATACTCGATGAGCGGGCAGGTCGTGTCAACCGTAACTAAAAAGTTGTAAAACAAAGCTGCTCATTTAGTTAGAGCAACGAATATGAACGTTAAAGTCTGTATCATAATTCGTTTGCGAATGCAAAAAACGTTTGTATTCGTGCGATCGCTCGGCGGAACAATGTTTTACATTTAAAGCGGCAGTACTTCGGTACGTGACAATAATCCGAATTAGGAAAAAAATAAACAAAGGAAATACTGTGATAAACGCACAAGCGAGGAATGTAAATGTAATGATCGCTACTTCGGACCATCATCTTAAATGACAAATTTGGATCTCAGATCGAAACAGTGCATAATTAACTCTTAGGGGTGAACTGTAAGCCAAGGCTAAGGCTACTCATGATTTTGTTTCTAAACTGGTTTCAAATTAAATTTAACAGTGGGAGAGCACACCGTTAGAATATGAATATATAGATTGTACCCTAACGATTAATTGTACAAGACATTATGTGCCTGGAAAAAATGGAGTTATTTTGAAAGCTGTGATGCAACTGTACACAGAAATTTCAATGAACTCTATGTTACGTTACGTCGGTGTATGGAAAGGGGATTAATCACGAAAATGAAAAAAACGTGTTATTTGCATATTCTCAACTATCAAAATGACATTTATGAAATGCACCACATACCAAAATTTGATCACAAATTTGATATTGATGGTGATAATTGATAAATTGTTGTTCGTTGCAACAATTTATACGCAATAACGCAACTGAATTGTATCTGCAATAACACAATTGAATTACTAAATTGCAATATAACTGCCACCAATCTTGTCTGTATATGCTATATGGGCTACTTGGGCCTATATGCGGTAGGTATATCACTCCCCGAAGCGGTTAGTGAATATCGCCCGTCTGAACGAAGGAATTAGACCTTATAATTATAACTCTGTCGTGATGAGCTGTTGCAACGATTTAATTAAATCTAATAAATCTTTGATATGTAGTTTTTAAGATATAAGTAGTTCATTCAAATAACTAATATATATTTAATATCACACTTCTATGTGATAATTGGTGATTCAACTTCATTTTACCGCGAATTTTGTTAAAAATAACTCATTAGATTTCATGACTCATTCCCTTTATCCACGATACAACAAAGTTTAAAGGTTAACAATAAATTTTACTTGTCATTTCTTCGCGATTACATCGACTTTAAATGCGAGATTCTTTCCTAAAAACATAATACTTTTGTCTTACAACTGAGTGTTACTTAAATTCTTAAATATAAAACATAAGACTATATCGCTTGGTACATTGGTAACAAAATGAATATTGAAAGTTCTTATGCGTTTGTATGTATAGAGACCTTTTCAGATATAAACGATACTCGCTGCCGCCTGCGGCAACGATAATATCTAATGCGCGCGCCACGACCACAAAGAATTTCAGTCGTTGACATGAGATCAGCCAAGACTGGAAGAAAAAAGAGATTTGTATGGCCAGCGGGAGCGAATATCGGCTAAGCAAGCGTCTTGCCGCTTGGGTAAGCCATAATGACACTGGGCCTATATGCGGTATATCGCTACCCGAAGCGGTTAGTGAATATTACTTGTCTGAACAAAGGAATTATCGCGTACTCACGCGAATATCGTTCGCACAGGCGACAGGGAATATCGCTTATATCTGAACAGTCC
Source organism: Sesia bembeciformis (assembly GCA_943735995.1). Lineage (NCBI taxonomy): Eukaryota > Metazoa > Arthropoda > Insecta > Lepidoptera > Sesiidae > Sesia > Sesia bembeciformis. The sequence goes on from OX031042.1 coordinate 4,101,695, forward strand.
TTTAGCGATGCGCGATAGAGAAAGAAAATAATCGAATTATTCTATTAATAAATTCATTCCAATACCATCCGATTAATCGAGGCGGGTTGATTGAGGAGGGTGGATTAATTGAGTAGGGTGGATTAATTGAGTAGGGTGGATTATTTGAGTAGGGTGGATTAATTGAGTAGAGTGGATTAATTGAGTAGGGTGGATTAATTGAGTAGGGTGGATTAATCGATTCAGGTCGATTAATCGAGGCGATGATAAAGATCCTATTATGTATGTTATTCCACTGTTCGTCGATTAACTGTTACCGAGCAGTATCGCGTGCCGTATATTAACTGTTACCGAGCAGTATCGCGTGCCGTATATTAACTGTTACCAAGCAGTATCGCGCGCCGTATATTAACTGTTACCGAGCAGTATCGCGCGCCGTATATTAACTATTACCGAGCAGTATCGCGCGCCGTATATTAACTGTTATCGAGCAGTATCGCGCGCCGTATATTAACTGTTACCGAGCATTATCGCGCGCCGTATATTAACTGTTACCGAGCAGTATCGCGTGCCGTATATTAACTGTTACCGAGCAGTATCGCGCGCCGTATATTAACTGTTATCGAGCAGTATCGCGCGCCGTATATTAACTGTTACCGAGCAGTATCGCGTGCCGTATATTAACTGTTACCGAGCAGTATCGCGCGCCGTATATTAACTGTTACCGAGCAGTATCGCGCGCCGTATATTATGTATGTTATTCCACTGTTCGTCGATTAACTGTTACTGTTGATACTTATCAACATATCGTACTACTGACGTCATCTTATGGCTGTAGGGTATAACAAGATTCGTACTAATAAAGTCAGTCTGTGGTGAAACTCACAACGGTGTTTTATTAGGTTATGGGCCCAGTCCCGTTTTTCGTGTAAATTATTAGTTTTTTCGTAGTAAAATGGCTGGAAATTATATTGTAAACGTTCCTAAGCTCAAGGGGCGTGAAAATTTTGATGAGTGGGCGTTTGCGGCCGAGAATTTTTTGATTTTGGAAGGCGTCGATATCAACAAGCCAGATGAAGAAGTCGTGTCTATCGTTGATGTTCAGAAGGCGAAAGCGAAATTGATAATGACCATTGATTCATCCCTATATGTGCATATTAGAAGTGAAAAATCAGTTCAAGATGTGTGGAAAAAGTTAAAATCGCTTTTCGACGACTCTGGGTTTACTCGAAAAATAAGCCTGTTGCGGAGTCTGATTTCGATTCGTCTGGAGAACAGTGAGTCAATGACGGCATACGTTACTCAAGTCGTGGATACAGCGCAGAAATTGAGAGGAACCGGCTTTGATATAAATGAAGAGTGGGTAGGTTCATTATTGTTGGCGGGTTTACCCGAAAAATTCGCACCGATGATAATGGCCATAGAGCATTCTGGTATTGTCATTTCCACCGACGTCATAAAATCGAAACTTTTAGACATGAGTACAGATATTGGCAGCACTGAGGCAGAAGGCGTTTTTATATCGACAGTGGCGCACCGAAATAAAAGGAGCGGCAAAGTTGGCAATACTGCTGAATTGTCATGTAAGACTGTCAAGAAGATAAAATGTTACCGATGTAAACAAACCGGACATTATAAGAATAAGTGTCCGTTATTGAAAGAAAAGACTGTTAATAAATTTAGTGCAGTGTTTCTTAACGGAAAATTTAATCAAGATGAATGGTATATCGATTCCGGGGCCAGCACTCATATGATAGCCAACGAAAAACAAATAATTAATATGTCACGCAACCCAATTACGAAAGAAATCCTAATTGCAAACCAAATGAGTTTACCAGTGTCGTGTTCGGGAGACGCACAGATAACGACTATTGTTAATAATTCAGAGTTTGATATAATTGTTAAGAATGTTTTGTGTATTCCTAACCTCACTACCAATTTATTGTCGGTTAGCCAGCTGATTGAAAATGGCAACAAAGTTTTCTTCCAGAAAGGAAGTTGTTACATTAGAAATCGGCAGAATGAGTTAATTGGCACGGCAGAGTTAGTAAATGGAGTATATAGATTAAACATCAAGTCAGCATGTTTGTTAGCAGCTTCAGCGACAACGACAGGAACAGTTTGGCACAGAAGATTTGGCCATATCAACAGTAAAGATCTGAATGCGATGAAAAATGGTGCTGTTGAAGGGTTATCATATAGTCATAAAGCAGACGTTACTAAGTTTAATTGCAAAGTTTGTTGTGAAGGAAAACAAACGAGGCTACCCTTTCCACATAGCAGTCATAGAAGTAAGAAAGTCTTGGAGTTGGTGCATGCAGATGTATGCGGGCCAATGGAAACCAAATCAATTGGTTTAGCTAGATACTTCTTGCTTTTTGTGGACGACTACAGCAGAATGTCATTTGTGTATTTTTTAAAAACAAAATGTCAAGTGTTTAAATGTTTTCGGGAGTTCAAGCAAATGGTTGAGAATCGGATGGGTGCCAGTATCAAAGTTTTAAGATCTGACAATGGAACAGAGTTTTGTTCAAGTGAAATGTCTAATTACCTAAAACAATGTGGTATTATTCATCAGCGCACCAACCCATACACTCCAGAGCAAAATGGACTGTGTGAGAGATTCAACCGTACAGTTGTGGAGAGAGCCAAGTGTCTTTTATTTGATGCAAAATTAAATAAGAAGTTTTGGGCCGAAGCAGTTCACACGGCTGTGTATCTGAAGAACAGGTCGTTAGCTTCAGGTTTGGACCAAAAAACCCCTTATGAGCTCTGGACAGGCAGAAAGCCAGATGTTAACCACATACGTATGTTTGGAAGCATAGTCATGACCCATGTCCCAAAAGAAAAACGATTGAAGTGGGACAGGAAGGCAGTAAAACATTATCTCGTTGGATATGCTGATAATACAAAGGGGTATCGGCTATATAATCCTGCATCGAACCAAATAATCACTAGCAGAGATGTGACGATAATGGAGCCAGAAAATGACCCCGATATGATACAAGCTATGGTTGAAGAGAAGACAGAATCGTCAGATGCCGTAGAACAGAGTGAGAGTTCTGAAGACGCAGACTCGAAACACTCACAGTCTACAGTGAGGCACGATGACAGCACATATACACCAGATGACATTACTTCAAATAGTTCTTCAGATGAATTTTTTGACTCTGTGACTAAAAGTCAGGTGGATAGTGTCATTCAGGCAGGTGCATCGAGCTATCCCAGTACACGTACAAGAAGAAAGCCTGACAGGTACGGATATGGCAATGTGTGCGTAGAGGCAGATGTGAACTTATATGCCGACCAGATTACTTTTGATGAAGCCATGAATGGACCGGAATCCAAACAGTGGTGTAAAGCTATGGAGGAAGAACTGAAATCGTTTGAAGAAAATGATGCATGGGAAGTGGTAGACCGGCCAAAGCAAGGTACAGTGGTTCAGTGCAGATGGGTGTTTAGAAAAAAAATTGATAGTGACAAAAAGGTGAGATATCGGGCAAGATTAGTTGCGAAAGGGTTTAGTCAGAAAAAGGGTATAGACTATAAAGAAACTTTTTCTCCAGTGCTCCGTTACTCTACTTTGAAACTTCTATTTGCTTTAAGTGTTAAATATGACTTAAAAACAACTCATCTAGATGTCACCACTGCTTTTTTAAATGGTTACCTTAATGAAACTGTATATATGAATTTACCAGCTAACTTTGTATGTCAAGATGGACAAAATAAAGTTTTGAAATTAAAGAGGGCAATTTATGGTCTCAAACAATCAGCTAGGGCATGGTACAAACGTGTTGATGATTGTTTACAGAATATAGGTTATAAGAAATCTAAATATGAACCTTGTCTCTTTATAAAGCAGAATGGTAATGACATTACATATGTTGCATTATTTGTCGATGATTTTTTTGTATTTTCTAATTGTTCTGCAGAAACTGAATACCTGAAAAAAGAGCTTAAATCTAAATTTAAATTAAAAGACTTAGGAGAAATTAGGCAGTGTTTAGGTATGTGTGTCAGAAATAAAAGAAATGTAGTAACTATTGATCAGGAAAGATTTATAGAACATTTATTAGATAAATTTAATATGAAAAATTGTAAACAGATGAGTACACCAATGGAGGTTAATTTGAAACTAGAAAAAGATAATACTTGTTGTACTCAGTTCCCATATCAACAGCTGATTGGGAGTTTATTGTATTTGTCAATACTTACCCGTCCAGATATATCCTATGCCGTTTGCTACTTGAGTCAGTTTAATAACAATTATAATGAGACTCATTGGAAACATGCAAAGCGCATTTTAAAATATTTGCAGTGTACTAAACATTTTAAGTTAAAATTTGTAAAAGATAATTCAGATTTAACATGTTATGTAGATGCTGATTGGGCCTCTGATTCCCTGGATAGACGGTCTTATACCGGGTATGTGTTTAAGATGTCTGGGAGTGTAATATCACATGAATGTAAAAAGCAACAAACTATTGCTTTGTCCAGTACAGAGGCAGAGTACATGGCCATCTGTGAGGCTAGCAAGGAAGCTATATATCTGAGAAATCTCTTATGTGAACTAAAATGTAGAAATAGTGATATACCTGTAATATTGTATAATGACAACCAAAGTGCCCAAAAACTAACTGAAAATTGTTTGTTTCATAAAAGAAGTAAGCATATTGATGTTAGGTACCACTTTGTTAGAAATGCAGTAGAAAATCATATTGTGAAAATTCAATATTTGAAGACAGCTGATATGCCAGCTGATCTGCTAACAAAAGCTTTGTGTTCGCCTAAACATTATAAGTTTTTAGCCGATTTGGGCATTGTAGGGATTAATGTATAGTACTTTGTTATAGAGTTCGTACGTTATTTTGATAAGGGGCCATGTTGATACTTATCAACATATCGTACTACTGACGTCATCTTATGGCTGTAGGGTATAACAAGATTCGTACTAATAAAGTCAGTCTGTGGTGAAACTCACAACGGTGTTTTATTAGTTACCGAGCAGTATCGCGCGCCGTATATTATGTATGTTATTCCACTGTTCGTCGATTAACTGTTATCGAGCAGTATCGCGCGCCGTATATTATGTATGTTAGTCCACTGTTCGTCGATTAACTGTTATCGAGCAGTATCGCGCGCCGTATATTATGTATGTTATTCCACTGTTCGTCGATTAACTGTTATCGAGCAGTATCGCGCGCCGTATATTATGTATGTTATTCCACTGTTCGTCGATTAACTGTTATCGAGCAGTATCGCGCGCCGTATATTATGTATGTTATTCCACTGTTCGTCGATTAACTGTTATCGAGCAGTATCGCGCGCCGTATATTATGTATGTTATTCCACTGTTCGTCGATTAACTGTTATCGAGCAGTATCGCGCGCCGTATATTATGTATGTTATTCCACTGTTCGTCGATTAACTGTTATCGAGCAGTATCGCGCGCCGTATATTGGGCGCTCGCTTGTTTGTGTTTAGGTGATTAAATAATATTATATGATAAATAAATATATTTGTTTTCGATCACAAACTTCAAACTGGCTGCTATTCATAGATTCATTACTAGTGAGTTCATTCATTCCACCTCGATTATTCATTCGAGTACATTTTGGTCGCCGATCAATTGACTTTTGAAAGAACATTATAGTTGAATCATTCGATTATTATTTTATTCGCAGTCGTCCATCGCTAGTCTGTATTGTAGTTAACAAACATAGAAATGTTTAACCCATCGTTATCGAAAGTGCGATTTGGTAGCGAAGTTGTACAAAAATAAAATAGGGTTGACATAAACCTGTTTATAACTTATATCGGAATGAATATTTTTCCTATCTGTAGTTTAATTTGAAAGATAAAACAAACAAAAACATACCTAATGTCTGCGTCACTGCACACATCCACCGTGTGCCTGTTCTCGTTGTAGTGATTGTTAGGACAAAAAATATGCTTAATAATAATTAACCTAAACTGATTTAATATGTTGTATTACACCATATTTAATTATAATATAATTATTACATACCGAAAATCTGCACAATTTTAAATTATGTTTATATTGGGGCATATGTTCTATATTATACGTACCGCTCCGAAAGTTGCGATTTTCATTTTTTTTTTAATTTGTACAATTTTGAAAAGACCTGTTAATATATTTAGAATAAATATATTAACAGTCTTTGTCATATTTGTTTACAACAAATATCTGACATTAGCCAAATTCTTCTTAGCAAACTGGAATGTCTTCTTAATAAGTGCATACGTTTCATCTATGGTCTTCGTAAGTATGACCACGTAAGTTAACCACGTATGACCACGTCTCTTCTTATTATTCTCAGCTTGAATGGCTTTTAAACCGTCAGCGTAGGTACGAGTATGTAAGAATACTATGGACCCTTTTCTCTATAATACTCGATCCGTCTGCACCTGAATACTTGAAATGTAAATTTCAGTCAGCAGGGACTATACGGTATCAGCGGGGGCAATATGGTGAGCCCCTCGATTAGCGCGCTCAGAAAGTTGCCAGGAACAAGTGAATCCTGTGCGGTGAGCCATGGTCTCAGGTACAATACAAAAAAGAGTGTGTTTCTAGTATTCGCGACGGGTGCCAAGACGAAACGTACTGTTCCTAATATAATACTCTGTGGTGCCCCTCTTAACGGAGTAACTCAGTTTAAATACCTGGGTCACGGGATCATCGAAAATTTAAGTGATGACTTAGACACTGAAAGAGAATGCCGGGTGTTGTCTGGTGATGCTGGCTCGCAGGCTTGCGCGGTGTACTAGGGAAGTTAAAGGTGACGCTTTTTAAAGCGTACCTTCAATATTTTCACTCGTGCAGTCGGTGGATCAGTTAAACACAGTGAGCATACAACGACTTGTATATCCAATATAATAATGCGTTCAGGGTGCTGATGGGATTGGTGGGATTCCATAGTGCCTCGAACATGTCCGCAGAGGCTCGTACTGATGGCTCCCAGGCCATCGAACGCAAAAGATGCGCCTCTCCGTTGAGCCGATGAGCCCCTTCCAACGGCGCGCACACTTGGTAGTGACAAGTGCGATTCTCCCATTCTAAGGCATTGGATACACGTGCACGTAAACAGGTAGATGTCCCAGAGTCGGAGGAGACCACATACTATTTGTTATTATTTCTTGTTTTACTTATTATGTTAATAACACCAGCTTTTAGGTTTTTATTACTATTTACTAACGATGCTATTGGATATTTAATCTGTAATTAATGGTTTATTATTATTATTGTAATACAAGCTTGGCTAATTAGTCGTCGATTAGCCAAATAATCGTAAATCGCAATTCCGATAACGATGCTTAATATAAATACTTATTTTAAACATTAAACTTGCAATACTTTGTAATATTTGGAGACTTATATAAATATACTGCGACGTTAAGGCAACAGTAAACATTTAGAATATATAAAGATTGATAAGTATAAAGTTTAAATATCAAAATACTTTTAGTATACTGACTAAAATCTTAAAAATTAGAATAAAATAGTAGCGAGTTTAACTGTCTACTCAATTAACTGAAGGCGGCACGATACTCTCACCGAGCGGTCGTACGAGGGTAGATGGAAACATTCGCAGGTAGCGTTAAATAAGTACTACCTGCAACCTATTAACACTAAATTTCTATCAATAAAACTAACATCTTTTCTTCTACGACTTGAACTTGTTGATTGTTTTCACCATCGATATGGGAATAGACTCGGTGACATACGCTTACATCATACGTTCTTATTAAAGAAACCTGGCACGCAACTTCTAGGGGGGAGAATCAGATGAGGAGGGGTTCATTAAAAAGTCAAATTTGAAACTTAAGGACTACGTAATCAAAACACAAAACATACATTTCAAAACATGTGTGAATTAAGAATTCGAGAGCTACTGAACATAGAGAACTATTAGACTCCGACGTGGCTGCCCTACAGTGACTGTATAACATATCTAGTATGTATTCTCAAAACGATGGTTTTCACGAAAGAAATTCAATGTTAAGAGGGTACCGGTATTATTATTTAACCCCGTAGAAATAACTTTAACATTAGTCATAGTACCCTCATTATAATAATTGTGACGTAATTTGAGAAAGGAATGCATTACAGCCGATTAATACCTAATAATCTTAATTAATATTAAGACTAGTGGAATTAAAAATAATATAGCTATATTTTGAAAATTTTGAAACAACGTAATTTAAGTTTTTTTTATCGCAAGAAGATGGCAGGCGAGCATACAGTCCACTGGTGGTGAGTGGACACTGTCGTTCATGGACATCCGCGATACATGCCAACATCAGTCCAGAATGACAAACGTTGACATGCCCCCGGATGCGCCTTTGCCGATTTAGGGATGGATTTGGTAAAGTTAGAAAATCTTAACTAAATTCAATAAGTATATACAGACATCCCTTTGTGCAAATAACGTTACAATTGTTTAATTGTGACTGTGTGGTAAGTGATAAAGCAGCAGGGATAACATTTACTGATTACGGGAAATGGCTCCAAATCGCTCGGCGAGAGTATGGACGTAGTAAAAAAAGATGAGTATGCTATCTTCAAGTACACGACGTGGTATGAGTAAAATTGAAACACAAGTATGCAATATTTATAATAATACACCACACTCAATGTGCCGGCCCACTCTAGGATTCTGTGATGTGTGTGTGTGTCTGTGTCCAGAAACATACACACACACACATGCAATGCACATAGATTCTAATACACCACTCACACCCGAACAAACTCTTTGTTAAATAAATGAGTGTCCGACCGCGAATCGAACTCGGAAGTTTTTGTACAAAAGACAGAAACACTGCCAACTGAATTAAAAGGTATGAATTAATTATACAGAATGAGTAAATTTGTTCTAGGGTTTGCACCCGTTCTTGAATTACAATAAAACAACTAGTAAACATAGAAACCATAGAAGACCAATTGTTACCATATCATCAGCCTGTCTCTCCACTGCTGGATATACTGGCTCCACTCCTCTCCCAAGGCTCGCCACCACACACGATCCTCGTCTCTTCTCATCCAATCACCACCGGCGAATTTCTTAAGTCGTCGGTCCACCTGGCTGGGGGCGTCCCACACTGCGCTTCTCGGTTCGTGGCCTCCACTCGAGCACTCGTCTACCCCATCGGTCATCGGTCCTGCGGTAAATATGCTGCTCAATGTTGAAGTGCCCACTGCCACTTCAACATGCCGATTGTACGAGCTGTCGGTGACTTTGGTGTAAGTAAAGTAAAGCAAGCAAAGTAAGCAGCAGTATTATGAAAAAAAATACTCTATAATGTAGAAACTGTCATATTATTTTCCCATTTTAAGTCATGTTCATACGTCGCCGACCTTTTTATCACTGTCACCGCCTGAAACTAGTTTCTCGTATACAATACAGTAACTACTAATTAAATAATTTCGGACCGCCATCTTCATATTTCCGAGGATGACTGAACGCTGAGAGATGTATACAAAATAGTGGTTATAACATAATGTAATGAACTCTGAAGGTGTGTTTGGATGTTTGTTTCTTTTTTTACTCAATCAAATTAGGGTATGCACTGCACTGTAATACCACGATTCTGTCGTAAATAGTGAGTAGTGCGTTTCTATAAAGATAACTTACTCATCTTTTGTTACTGTGCTATGCATGCCGATATAAATATAATAGCCACGTGCTACCTGTCCGGCTCTGAATACAAATCGTTTAAAGCATCAAATGACACTTTTAAGAAGGTCTCCTTCAGATTTCCGCAGTTGGAAGTGGGCGCCTCTGTGAAGTATTTCTCCAGGTTGACAAGAAATGTCTTCGGGGAGTCTGTCCCGATCTCGTGCTCGTCAACCGCCCGGTAAACGGCCTAAACAAAATACCTTATTAATATAATACATGTATCTTATTTTATTATCAAAAATTCAATGTAGGATTAACTATAGCTGATGTTGGCTGCTGATGTGATAATACCACCAGGTGATATAATTCACTTACCACCAGGTGAATTGTGTGCTTTTTACCATCTTCTTTCTATAAAAAAAACTAAACAATTTCAAAAACAGATTCTACAAATGGCTTTCAAAAGATATGGCGAATGTAACACCAGTTAGCACAAGATATAGGACTGCCAGCAGTGATGATACTCGTCTGTTACACAATAATGTCAGTAATAATAATAATAACTTATAAATGGTATACAGGAAATGGTATCCTCTTCCGTCGCATTGAGTAGGGGGGAAGACTCCTGTAGGCGGCAATAGAGAATATTAAATAGGATGAGAGTTCTTATTCTGGTATACTCCCAACTCAATTGAATATAATCCGACGACCAGAGCCTGTCTTTTGGATTTCTGTTCCGGTACTCATATACGTCGGCCATGTAGTGGTGACCGGCTTTACAATATTACCACCTCTTCTATTCCTGTGTTACCACAAACCGTGCGGCAGTTGTAGCGGCACAGCACCGCATCGCCGCGGTAGTGAAATATTCGCCAAAACGAGTATTCGGAACATCCCTAATTTGTATTGGTCAGAGAGTGGTCACCTCGAATGCGGGCTGCTTATGGTTGTGGAAGGCGGCGCGGCTGCCGTGCAGTAGATGGATACCGGCGCGCGTGGCCGCGGGGCACGCAGCGCCGTACATGCACTGGTCCGTGCGGTAATTGTACCGGCATGGCAGTACCAGCACCGCCTCGCCGTGGTAGTGGAATATTATGTTTATTATGTCCTGCGCAATGATATGTCGCAACAGTCAGGTACTAGTGCAGAATTTGGTTTCAGAAAGGACTTTTTTATAGGAAAATAGTCAGACAAGCAAGGGTAAGTGCTTGTCTGACTGATGGTAAGTGGTTACCACCGCATGTTATGTATTGTAACAATGGCGTATTGTGTGATAAAAAATTGTAAAAATTACACAGTAAAAGTGAACAATAAAGATGAAATTATGAATTTATTTTCAGTTGGCATAACTGTTATTTATCTTATCAAATTATTTATTCCTCGGAACACGTTATTTCATTTAATTATGAGTTGTTGTTGGGTACCAATTGCAAAAGTTATGAATAACGTGTTATGTTTGTCCTTGTCCCACACGCACTTATTACATTACGCGTGATTAGTCAGAAAGAGACCGACGCATTTGTTCTCATTGCCTTGAGAGGTTTACAGAAATTTGTAGGTTCACCTGAAGTATAAACTTGATTTAGGTAATAACAACAGTGGTATAGCCAATTACAGATTTCACAGTAATAACAAAATATAGAAACAAAAATAAGTATTAGGTCGGGTAAAAAGTTTCTTCGTATTTTATATCCAAATTCAAGACATATTTTTTAAAAGTTTGATTACATTTAATAATAATATGTATGTGCCGTTTTGTTCTATAACTTGTTGCCATCTTGTAGGTAGTGACATGATCCCGTTGCTGTAGAAATTTTGGGATTTTTGGTCAGAAAATTGCGACAAATAGTTTTGACAGTCCTCTCTTGATGTTAACCTTACACTACCTAAAGAATTCTGAAGAGACCGAAACAAGTGGAAATCTGAGGGCGCAAGGTCAGGGCTACATGGTGGGTGCATCAACACTTCCCAACCAAGCTCTCTCAATTTTTGCTGAGTGGCCAAAGATGTGTGTGGTCTGACGTTATTATGATGAAAGACTACACCCTTTCTGTTGATCAATTCCGGGCGTTTTTTCTCAATTTCTTGCTTTAGTCTCATCAGCTGTTGGCAGTAGAGATCTGAATCGATGGTTTTGTCCGGCGGTAAAAGCTCATAATGAACGATGCTCTTCCAATCCCACCATACACACAACATCATCTTATTGCGCGTTAATCCGGGTTTCGCCACAGTCTGTGAAGCTTGGCCGCACTTAGACCATGATCTTTTCCGCACGTTCTTATAAGATCCACTTCTCATCACCATTGATTATTTTTTTCAAAAATGGTTCAGTTTCATTGCGTTTTAATAGAGAATCGCAAACGAGTACACGGTTCATTAGGTTTCTTTCAGTGAGCTCGTGTGTGAATTTTTTGTGAATCCAGACTTTTTCAAATGAGTCAAAACTGTTTTGTGGTCAATGCTCAGTTCATGAGAAATGTCGTAACTACTTATATGCTGATCTTGCTGCACTTTTTCACAAATGGCATCAACACTATCGGTAACAGGGCAACCGGAGCGAACTGCATCTTTAACATTATGATTTCCTGACTGAAAACGCTTAAACCAACTTTGTGCTATTCTTACTGACACTGCATTAGGTCCATAAACGGCACAAATTTTTTTTGCGGCTTGTGTCGCATTTTTCCCTTTTTTGTAATAAAACTTTAAAATGTATCGAAATTTCTTCCTTAGATTCACTCATTTTCTTGGACAGAAAAACAATTGAAAAATGGCGGGAAACAGTTTTTTATTTGTTTATTTCTTTTTTTTAAATGTTACCTTTTTAATGGTACAAACAGATACAAACAGTACAATCAAAGATATTGGATCCCAACTTCATACATACAAAATACGAAAAGACTTTCTCCCCGACCTATTATATTTGCTTTGATGGGTAAAAACTGCATTTAACATGGAGTAGGAGCTTAATAAATTTAATAAAGTTAAATCTCACGACTTTCATTTGACGGTAATTTAGAAGTTGTAAGTAAACCAAATGTTGAAAAAAATTATAATTAAAAAGCCTGTAAAGTTAATTTTCAGGATATTATTTAATTGTAATTCAGAGGATTCAATCAACAGTAACATCTATTGCATTGAATGGAAATTGTGGTCAAAGAGGTCTCTTATGATGGTTGTCAAGGAACTCTTATAGCATATTATGGTTTTATCTTAGCATCTCCCAAAACTTACATCATAAAAAGGTACATTCAGACCCCTAGACACTCTCCTCTACTTATCCCGAGTGCAGGGGGATTTTGAGATCTAATGTGAAATAATAAAGTATTTTACATATTAAAAAGTTTCTTACTTTCTTAATTTTTTCACTAATACCTGTTAAAGTTATCAATCAATCTAGGTTGTCTTTCAAAACATGTAAAATACTATTTAATTTAATTCAGTTTTATTTTCTTAATGTAGAACCAGTGTGTGTATCTTTAATTAAACTAAAAATGCACAATAATAGAACCATTATGAATAAAAAGCAGTTACCTGGTCGCCCCATGGTATATAGAGCTTCCATTTCAGCATGATGGGAGTGATATAGTCCACCCAGCCAAAACTCCTCATCCTTGTCAGATTCATCAGCATTACACCAGAGTTGAGACCTAGAAATTAAAATTAATAAAAAATATAATTTTGGAAGTTACAACATGATTATAATTTTTAAGAAATGCAGACTGTAAATGTTCAACCAAGACTGTGTAGTGTAATGTTCAACTGAAATATCAATCATAATAAAACATATGGGTTTAGATCTGTATAAAATAAGAATGGATCTTGTTTAACCAATATGATGGTGTAGGATTCCTGCTTCCCAGCAATCAATAGAAAAACAATAAGAGGGCAAAGGTTGTTGTTTTTGGGTAAGAAAGCATAATTAGGGGCAACTGAAATGTCACTAGTATATTTGCCACCTGCCAGTTATTTTTGTTACAATTATTTATTATTATTGTTCATAGACAGATTAGGTAAAAAAAAAATTATGCTCCCCTTTTCATTCCAATTTTTTTTTGGATGTAGCTTATCAAGGCAGATACAAATTGTCCATAAGATGGTATTTCATAACATTTCTTAAAAATAATACATATATTTAACATAGCAACATGCTAATGTGCCCAAAACCATTGGATTCTAGCACTTATTTCTAGTGTTAAAGATACAAATTGATATAGGTTAACCAGTTGCTATGGGAACATACATATGAGAAACTGATGAATGAGAAAGTAATTATTCTCATATTTTTTTATATTAAAAGAGGCTAATGGGTAAGCGGTCCACATGATGGTAAGTGGCTACCACCACCCACAGACACCTGTAACACCGGGGTATACACCCTGGCAGGTGTGCTGCCAGCCTTGTAGAATATTCTATTATATCCATCAGGGTTATTTTATATCCAGATAATTAATCAGTTGCCCTATATATATTTAAAAAAAAATACCTACCATATTTTCCATAAAATGGATGTTTTGCAAATCGTGGATACCAAGACACATTAGGGTTGTCATCTTCCAAAGTCATAGCAGATATCTGAGAACTGTTGAATTGTGAAAAAAAGCTCCATAACTCATCTGCAGGCCCTAAGAACAACGTGTCTGTGTCTACATATATCATGGAATCTATGTGAGGTAGCAGTTTCTGAAATAAAAGAAAAAAAAATGGAAGTACAAAATTGAAACAAAAATAAGTTTTTGCAAATAACATTTACAACTTACAGGAATAAACAATCTCTGAGCTGCGCATTTGCTGAATAGATTCATCCAATCCTCTACATGAGCTTCAGGAAAATTAATCTTTTGTAATTCAAAATCTAACTGATTATTTGTCAAAATCCTCCAATTGCTGAGGGTTTCATTGAACTTTTCTTTTAGCTCGTTAGCCGTAAATATGACGAAATAAACCGGCGTCTTTGTGAACAGCAACACAGACTTAACAACATTCAGAGACTCATTCAATCTCGAATCACAAACAACAAACGATACAACAATTCTATCAATATTTTTCTCCTCTTTAAAATCCCTGTGGAAAAGAAACAATTATTTAACACTAAACATTTATTTAACATTAATAAAAGAAACACTATTGCAAATATAAAATCGTTAAATTGAATTGTATTACTTACTCTAACATAAAGCTCCGTGTAGTCGGTGTAATATCAACATTCTTGAGGTTATACTTTATATCATTTTCTTCCTTTTTACTAATACTGTAAAGATTACAATATATATAAATAATTACAACGCTAGAAATCAACAAAAATATAAACTTGCATAGAGGTAGCCTTCTCATTATGTAAAATGCTATTTAATTTTAATATCTTTGATGGTTTTCGGTGAATGTTTTGTATTTTCTTTTTGACGTTCAGTTTCAGGACATCTGTTGATCAAACTTTTTTTTGCTTTTTATAATAGGCATGGTGCAAAAAGTACATTCTGCCACTGTAAAGTTTCCTTCGTGAAAGTTAACTTGGACAGAGACCTAGTTTTGTAGTAATAAAGTTGCGTAAACTAATGATATATGCGGATTGCCTTCTCACACTTATTATTATTACTGATAAAATAAACACCCGGGCATCATTTCTAAAAACGTTAAAGGAAGGTGTATTGATCATTTTCTATCGCATGTGGCCACGCTGGGACTGGGTCTGTTGTTTTATTTGTATGTGGAGCACAGTCATTTTTATCACCCACAGAGAACAGAGAGATGGGCAATGCGGCTAGAGCATCTAAAATCCTGTAATTTAATTTTTAAATTAGGCAATGGTAATGTCTCTCTCATTCAGCCAACAAATGTGTGGTTTATAACAAATTAATCCTTTGCTCCACAACAGTAAAAAAAGAATAGTGTCACTTTAAGTGTCATCACTGTCAATGTTAAAATAAATTGCTCCAATGGAAACTGTAGATTGTCTCGATGGCGCAACTTACCTTTTTCTTCATACTAATAAAATAATTGTTAATTTATATACCAACGAACATAATAATAAATAACAATGGTTGTCGGAGCGTTTCCAATAGCTAAATTATCTGTATTATTAATTAAACAGATAAGCAAACCAATCGCAAATGCATGTAAAGAAAGAGCCAAAAATAGTCCATTCTTCAGAACCTATGTTTGTATGCCGCCTGCACAGTGTAAGTAATAATAACTGATAAATAAAAATAAGCTATAATCTATTTAAATTGATAAAATACAGATTTAAGTGATCTCTATTTACAGTCTACAACTGGTGCGAAGTAAAGGCGAAAATGTGGATTTTAAATCTTGGAAAACCAGTTAACATCCCAGTTCTGAGTCAAGAAATGGCAATAGAACTAGGGGCTAATCTTCTTGGTGAAAGTGTAATTTTTATAATAGGAGCTGGCTTACTCATTGTAGAATATGCCAGGTACTAAGTCATTATGATTTAATTTAGAAATGTTGCCATTTGTTATTTATGCCTATCACTTTTTCAGGCAATCTAATAAGGAAGCAGCAAAGGAATCAAAGCGTGAGGAGGAATTGAAACACATCAGTGGCACCATAACAGATTTGTATTTCACTGTCCAACAACAACAAACACAACTTAGGGAAATGGAGAGGATCGTTTATTCTATAAGTATGTGTTGCTAAGACACTGCTCTCATAAATTATTCGTTAATTTTTGTAACCACAGTGTGCACCACGAGCAGGCAGAATTTTGGGCATTGACACGATGTGATCAGCCACAAATGAACAGAAAAGACATTTGTATGAAATCTGTCGCTTTACTAGACCCCTCATATCAATGAATCTTAATATGAGTGGTCAATGTTCAACAATTCCATACAAATTTCATTAACGTCCAGTCTTGGCTGTCCTCATGTTAAAGAGCGAAATTCTTCCCGCTCATGGAGCACGCTTTAGCTGATTTTTGTGATGTACTATTCCATTAGAGACATTAGGTTAACTGAATTTCTACTGATCAGTAACAAGAAATAATTTAAAAACTGCTTGTGTTAAGTCTATGTAATTACAAATGCAGTAGCTTGCTGTGCCATAAGGTTTTTACTAGATTATTAATGATTTTATTGAAGTTTATTACAGTACTTTATAGAATAATATAGGTATGAATATCCATTATTAGGTTGATCCATAATGAAACCTTGAATTTAATTCATATTTTTATTTACAGGTGGCAAGAAAATCACAACTCCACCTCCAACTCCCAAGGACCCATCAGGAGTGCTGCCACCACCTCCACCACCAGTACAACCATCACAAACCACACCAACACCTAAGAATGTTGGCAATGTTAGATATTATGATACAGTACCTGTAATTGCTACTCCATTTCCAGACAAAGGCATAATTCTTCAGTCTCTCAATTACATCCAGATGGATGCATTCAGCTCATTATTTTGTACAACTAGGAATTATAGGGAAACTGATGTGGTTGAAGAACAAGTATCGGATAAAAAGAGAAGAGAGTCCGCAGTCATTTCAGAGGCTCTGCATAATTTGGAGAACAATTTTAAAAGTTTGTTTTGAAGTAAAGTCATCCCATAGTTAATTGTCATTGCTTGAAACTGTTAGCTATTTAATATCTTTGTATTGGCGTATTATGTAGGTTTACATTTTGGTGATTTTTTTAGTTAATTAATAAATATGAAATCAGCACCTAATAAGCATTTCGATAGTTATGATTCCATATTGCAAAAAAATATATGCAATTTGCTCTACATTGGTGACATACACCATAATATAATAACCAATGTTACCAAATTTGCATTGTGACGTTTGTTAAGGAAAACATATTAAGACATTGGTCTATTCTCTGTAAACTATGCATAAGGTATAATTAAATATTTAAAACCTGTAGAAAAATTAGTATTTTGCGAGTGTGGGACATCTGCTGTATGTATATAAGTGTTTCAAATGTAGTAAGTAGATCAATAAGTTAACAATAAAGTGCTGAACAGTTTCAAATTTTTGTTTTATCACATTAGTAGTCTTATTAAATTATTCACACATTAAATTTAGAGACTGTAAAGTCTACGCTAGTCAATGCCTAATCAGATCACATATTATATATGAAATAAAAAATACGCCCTAAAGTCAACATCGATAATGAAAGTTTCAGAAAATGCTAATGGCTCCAATTATACACTACAATGTCACAGTTTAAAAACCTTTTTATTTTCACTATGGCAACGTGGATGCGGGTACATCTCTTTTTAAATGTAGTGTAATGTGGATATCTGCATTGCTAAGCAGTACACACGTATAAATGAACGCGTTAAAAATTAACTTCAGCTTCATACATACATGGGTGACAAAGTTTTTAGAATGTCAAAAATAGAAATTGTTTTATTGCTTTTCGAAGTATTCTCTGCGACAATCGATACATTTTTTCATGCAATGAAATCATTCTGTGCAGCATTCAGCCCGTCCTTGTTTACCTGCACCTCTTCAACAGCCATTTGAAAGGTCGTTACTGTCTCTTCTGCATTCATAAAACGTATTTCTTCCGAGATTATCCTTAATTTTAGGGTATAAATAAAAATCACAGGGCGCAAGGTCGCAACTGTATGGCGGATGAACAATTAACTCTAGGTACATTTACAGTACTAAAAATTTGCTTCGTTTGTCTGGAGGAGTGAACTGTAGCATTGTTGTGATGGAGTATGATTCTGCTTTGTGGGTGTCGTTCTTTGACTTTTTCCAAAACAAAAGACAAGCAGCTGTTCACATAGCAAAGTAGCCAAACTGCCAAATCATCATCTTCTTTTCAGCACTGGAGTGCAGGATGGATCCTTTCTTCACTTTCGTCGGCAACTTTTCAAAAGGAAAGACCCACTGTGCAAATTGGCTCTTAGTTTCAGGGTCATAGCAGTAGAACCAGCTTTCATCACCTATTATACTATATCAAAAACAGTATTTGATTGACCATTATCGAATTGTTCAAGCATTTAGAGACACCATTCCACGCGGCAGTGATTAATGAGCTTCGCTCAAATTTTGAGGAATCAATCTGGCACAAAGCCCGTGATCTACCCATCTACCCACAGGTGATCATGTAAAATAGTTTGAACTTGACTCACACCAATACATAATGATGCCCGTATCTGCTGATATGTCATTCGTTTGTCTGCTTCAATCATGTGCCGCACAGTTTTGATGTTCTCCGTCAGTGCCGTCGCAGTACGCCCTTCTCTATCATCGTCACCGAGGTAGGTACGACCACGTTCAAATTCACTGAACCAGTTATAAACAGTGGCACTGAATGGGGCTTCAACACTAAATGCTAACTTGTTTTCCATAACTTTGTTTCTGGTTTAGACTGGTGGTTTTTATTTTCGGCTCAATCTTTTGTGATGTACTGGATTCTTTTTTAAAAATATTTCTTGTATAGACATAACTTAATTATGATTTTTAGACGTAGTATTCCTAATTTAGAAGTATGTAAGATTACTGAAAAAAACTGAATGTAATTCAATAAAATTATTATTAAGGGCTATAAATTATTTCATTTCACTTATTCCAACCAGTCGTCCATATAAGCACAATCTTGCGGGGTGATGAGGCCCGTGGAGCAGCACTTGTGTATGAGAGGGCAGACACCACAAGGCACCTGGACCAGCCCTGGTGGCGGTAGCAGGGATTCGATGGCGCGGTACACGCGGCTGCCGTCCGGATACACGGTGCTCTCCGCTTTACCGTCGTACACTAATGTGTTTAGTATTGTTATTACGTCTTCTACTTCTAATGTTACCTGCAATGGAATATAATTCAATGCATGTATTACTGGTAATAACTTAATAAGCTTATTTGTCTACGGAGAAATCAATCACTTAGCTCCACGGTAGCTCCGTAACCGGAAGTGTTTTAACATTCTGAAATCTGTATTAAAGGGGCAATTTTCTAAAGTAATCTGTCAGAGCAGTCTAATACATTTCTTTTTTCAACACGGTATGTCAAAATTGAGTGATAAAACTTTTGTAGGTATGGCAAAAATCTTTTTCAGATTGTGTTGTGGATGTCGGATAAAGTAATTCAAGAGTATTTTAAGAAAATAAAAATACAATCAAAATTAATTTGTAAACGGCAGCAAAAAGTACTGATATTTGATCAATGATTCTGTGTATTCTACTAGACAAGCATTTCTAAATCAAAACTTCGTCACAGCGCGGGTTGTACCGGCTGAGGTGCGGGGAGCGGGAGGGGAGAATTTAAGGCAGTGGTTAACCGAAGGGTCACGTAGATGCGACACGAAACAATCTGCCTATTCCATTTCTCTGAGAGTAAACTACATATTTAATTATTTTTTTATCTCCGTAGTTTGCGAATTTGTAGTATTGCATGATATATGTAAGTATTGCAATGTGAATTTAACCAATACCTGCATAATAATAACCCACTGGTTCAAGTAAAATATTAATGTAATATAATTTCAGCTATTGCAATACATATACATATTTAATGTACATATTTAAATTCATATCTAAAGAGATGATAGTTTAAGAATAAGTAAATTATATACGTACTTATGAAATTCTTTGCCCCGGAAGATTTCTTTCTCTTTTGACAATATTTTTTGCAATATCGAAGTAAGCAATTTGGCATTTTCATAAATATACTGTTTCCATTAATCAATATCTAAACAAAAAAAATATAATCAACGAACATTTATTTTCTACCTACTTTCATTGTTAGGAAATTGTCTCATCTGTACGAGTGTTTTTTATATTCTATGTCAAGATTATTAGTGGTACTTTACTACTTATAGCTTTTACATGATTAAAGTAAGAGTAAGCGAGAAAGACATACTAAGATGGCTGACGAATGACTTTAATTTATGACAAAATATATTTTGGTTTTGTAGTTATTTGGTTTTGTAAAATAAATGTGTTACTTATTTATATAAGATGAACTTGTTATGTATGCCTAAAATATTAAGATCGCCGCATAAGCATCGCCGTGAATAGTCGCCTAGCAACGGCACCATGCACGAGGCGCTGACACCGCGCAACGTGCCTTGCAATGACGTCGTTCCCGCCAGCGCTTCGGATTTCGACACACGACTGACACGACACATGCGTCGACGTTTTAGACCTAGCATCGGTCAAGATTTTTAGATATTTTTAGATTAATATTTTAATTTGTAATATTATAAAGCTTAGTTAATAAATAAAATCTAAAATTGTTTTTTTTAATCCTCTGTTGTAGCCGCTCATAACTAATTTCAAACATTTAAAAACAGTACATATATACAACCAGATTAAACTAAACGTAGTATTTTGTCGATTGGAGCGTTTAATTTTTTTTCAGCTAAATGCTTATGACCCTGATGGTCTATCAAGAGTCACCGGACATGTATAGTTTAAGCCCAGCGTAGAATACGCTCTGCCAGGAGCAGAGTGTGTGCAGTAACGACCCCCTGGCCGGTAGATCATCGGAAGGAACTGGCCTCTGCTTAGGGCGTTGCTTTGGGAGGATATCGCGGGAACGCGAGTCGGTGAGAAGTGCCCAGGCACGTGCCGATACCCGGTAAGTGTTGGCTGAAGACCGGTAGCGTTTGATGTATTACAAAACATAGCACATCTTCTCTCGCTTGCGCGCGATCGACTAAAAGAGTTGCGGACAATTGACAGAAACGTAATGAGCAATTTTTAGTATTTCATTGCTTGTTTAGTAGAATACATAGAGGTCATTGTATAAGGTAGTAAATTTAGGACAATTCAAAAAGTAAAAGTAACTCAGAACGGTGATATTTTTACTACGATTAAGTTTTGGTATTTCGAAAGGGCGAAATGGGACAACCTGTATAATTCTTTAAAACAATTTTAAAATAAATTATTACTAATTTTTTACTTACATTGCTAATTCCTAAATCTGAAATATATTTCTGTACTTCTGCAGCTGTTGCATATGATTGTGTTCTGCCAAAAATAGGACCATGCGGGTTGTTCTTTATATTATCAGCTCTCTGTTGAAGAAACCTCAGGCACTGCCGATTTAATATATCTACAAACTCTGACTCAAAGTCCTGGTCTTGATACCAAGCTCCACCAGATATAGACCTGTCTGGTTCTAAGTTATATAACATATAAACTTTTTTCTTTGAAGCCTGAAAAGACCAAATTAGAGAAGGAACTGTCGATGTTTTCTAAAAATATGTAATAACAATACGTAATAATATTAGGTCGGGGAGAAAGTTTCTTCGTATTTTATATAGAAAATCAAGACATTTTTTAAAGTTTAATTAGATTTATTTATAATAAATATGTGCCGTTTTAATCGCTAACTTGTTGCCATCTTGTAGATATAGATAATATGTCATGATCTCATTGCTGTAGAAATACTGGTTTTGGCCAAAAAATTGCAACAAGTAGTATTGATAGTCCTCTATTGATGTCAACTTTACCCTACTTAAAGAGTTCTGTCACCGAAACAGGTGGAAATCTGAGAGGACAAAGTCAGGGCTATATGGTGGATGCATCAACACTTCCCAGCCAAGCTCTCTCAATTTTTGCTGTGGCTAAAAATGTGTGTGGTCTGGCGTTATCATGGTGAAAGATCACACCCTTTCTGTTTATAAACTCCGGCCGTTTTGTCTCAATTGCTTCCTATAATCTCATCAGTTGCTAGCAGTAGAGGTCAGAATCAATAGTTTCCCACGGCGGTAAAAGCTCATAATGCACGATATCATTCCAATACCACCATACCTTGCTTCACCTTAACATCACCTTATTTCGCGTTAAGATGGGTGTTGCCACTGTTTTTGGAGCCTGTCCGTGCCTTGACCACGATCTTTTTCGCGCATTTTTGTCGTAAGCGATCCACTTCTCGTCTTAATCACCCGTGATCGTTACAAAAATAAAATAAAGTAAGAATAGAGCGCAGTGGCGAGAAAAATCTACCATGTCATAAGGATTTATGTCACAATGAATTGCTCTATTGTTTGGCCTAATAAGTTAGTTGCTGATTAGTCTACTCATATAATTTATGAGTAGACCAATCAGCATAACTAGTGTCTTATGTAAAACCATGGAAAAAATCATAGCTAAAAACCTAAGGATCTTCCTGTCTAATGAACATATATTTATAGACAAATAACATGGTTTCGCTCCATAGAGATTGGTGATGATGAATCTGTTGAGCTGCATTAAAGAATAGACACGTCCCTGTAAGGAAATTGCTACACAAAATAGAACATTTTGGATGGATAAGCTACTACCTCACCAATGGGTTGTTTCACATCAGATTTGGTGAACACTCATGAGACCCACTTCAAGTTCACAGTGGAGTTCCACAAGGATCTGTAATTGGCCCAATTGCTTTTCATCTTATACCTTACAGACCTTACAGCAAGACATTTTAAGTGTGCCTTTTTGTTTGTTTGCTGACAATACCAAGTTCTTTAGTAACCCTATCACTCAATATCGAAACTTGCAGAATGCGCTTAACAGCATTGCACAACAGACGAAAGAACGGTTGCCCACCCTTAACACGCTTGTGTACTGTCATTCACATAGGGAAAAGAAATCCAAATTACTCTTACTTTCTTATACTGATATCAGTTGATACACAAAAGTTTTCAGTCATATCACTATTGAGGCCTTCACTATAATCTACAAGACTTACCATACAACCTCTACTAGAATATGTATACCAAATATGGAGTCCATACTTTGTCAAGGACATAGAGTTGCTGGAGTCCAAACACTTGCAACAATGCTACTGAGACATTTAAAAACAAGCCCTATGAGGCATGTCTGCTGATTCTACACTTATCTACACTCAAGGAGAGGAGGAAGGTGGAGACCTCAATGAAACATTCAAGATCCTTACCAACCAATATGATGTACCGAACTTGGAAGCAATGTACAAGAAAAATAAAAAAAAACTATCTAAGAGGGCATAAAATGAAGTTGGACTGTAGTGTGTCTCCACCTACAATCCCTATAAACGTTTTATATGAAACCATGTAGTTAACAAATAGAACCAGTTACCAGAAAGCATTATTGACACAGATTTGGTGATTCAGTTCAATAACTGACTTTTTTTATATAGAAAGGTGGCAAACGAGCATACAGTCCACCTGGTGGTAAGTGGATACTGTCGCCCATAGACATCCATGATACATGCCAACATCAGTCCAAAATGACAAATTTTGGCATGCCCCCGGATGCGCTGCCTACCTTTGTTGATGAAAGAATGGATGACAGATACAATGCTAAACAGATACACAAGTGACAAAAACCAGATTGTGCACATCTGCATAATAATATGCTGCTTAGGCATAATAATAATAATAATGGTAGGACTGCTGGGAGAAGTGTGTGCGTAACCAAGGGGACTACTTTGGACAAGATTACAGTATATATGAACAGTTCTGCAGTATATGAATAAATGTGTTTCTGCAAGTTCAATATTTTTTTAACACACCTCATATGAACATAATTATTTAATAAGACTTACATTAACACATTTTACAGCCTTTATAGCTTTTTTGCTCTCAAGATTTTTAAGCACTTTGATAAGCTGTGTGTTGGCAAGGTTAGAGCGTATCCTTATGTCTCTAATCCATATTCCTTTGTTGCCTGCTTCTTCAATTAAGTTATAAACTACCTTTTCTTCATTATCAGCACCCTTGACTACTTGCTTACTTGTTTGCACTTTTAGCCTGCGAATTTTTAATAATGATAAGGGAATATTTATATTATCTTATGGTATATTTATATTTGATATTTAATATGGTTATATATTTAATATCTATTTTTTAGTCTAACACCATATATTTATATATTTTATCATACAAGTATATTATCAATGTATTATTATTGTTAAAGGGATGAATGAAGCTATACTATTTGAGTTCTTTTGCACCTGCTTAAATTTTTCACATTTAACACAGTCAAATGGTAGAGAATGCCACAAGTCCACCTCTGTACAATATAGTGTATAAAGAGTAAATAAATAAATAAAATATTATCTACACAAATAAACAGTAGAAAGTGTATTAAAATCATAAACAGTTATCAATTCCTCGAAGCTTGTAATATTGTATGATTTATCAACCCCCTGCAACGAAGCTTACACAAATGTTTATGTGTAAGTTTCTACTACAAAGGGTATACATTTTTAACTAATATATGTAATGAAAGTATGAATAATAAAGAGAATATACAATGGTTATTATTTTTGTTTTATTTAAAACTACAAATTTCTAAATTGATTTTGAAATTAAAGAAAGTTTTCACATATTTCTCGAATGTCTTTTTTTTTTCAAGGAGGACAGTTTGGACCAGTGACCAGTGACCAGTGAGTGGACCTTGGTTACCTGAACGAAACCAAGACAGATCATTACCAATCAATCAAATTTGTTTGCAACTTATACTGTAAATATCCTTACTTACTTGTAAATAAAAGATCCTCCCTGATTGTATAAATCAATGAATCCTTGTTGTAAAAGTTTATTTATTGTCGAAACTAATTCGGCAGAGCTAAGATCAGGAATTGCCGCGGTAATATCCTTATCTGTAATGCCTTTAGGATTTTTCTTGGCTACATTTAATATTTTCTCCTTTATAGCGTCCTCACTTATAGTTGAATTCATTGTGATTTTGATATTATTTTAAATAATTTTCTTTCATTACCAATAAAAAGTTATACTTGAAACAAGAAATTTGGTTCCTGGCGGGTCGCCAGGGTCCTCCTAAATTCCTAATTTTGACATTGACATCTGATTACAGATTGACACTGACATTTTTTATATGTGGTAGACAATGGAATTACTGACCATAATGCCTTTTATTGTAATTAGAGTCATATAATATCAAAGCCGGCAATCTCCATGGAATGCCCAAAAAAAGTTATGAATGTCAAAAAAATGAGTATGGTTAATACTCCATATTGAAAAGAAGGTTCGGTTCAAAAGCGTTTTTTTTCTTTGTAAAAATTCGGTCCGAAATCACATGTTGATTTCAAAATCGGCATTCTCCACTATTGTTCTTTTCAAATATGGTTTTCTCCACTGCGACCAATCAGAGCCCAGCATTTAGTATGGCATCTGTTTGATCACGGTGTGAAACTGCTCTTGAGTTTTTAATGTTTTTCTATCAATTTTTAAGTGTAAATTCTTGTAACTAGTGAAATAAATAAACTATGGATAATCTAGTTCAACCCTGTCTATCGAGGCAATCAAGAAAAAGGCAGAGACATCCAGAAACTTGGGAACGAAATGTGAAGAAAAGGGAGAGGTGAGTAACATGTTTTGATACTATACATATTTTATATTATTTTTGAAATTTTGGGTGGATCCCCTAAATAACTTATATTTGTTGTTTTTTCGTCTGCCTCTCATATCCGCACCTACTACTGTACAACATAGGGTTTTAATTTGATTTTTAATAAAACATATTTTTAATTATAAATTTTAATAGCATTTTATATTTTTTTACTTTGCAACAAAGTAGTAATACCAAATAAACATAATTCCAAATAGGTTCACATCAAAATGCAATATTTCCTTATGAGTTCATACCAAAACGCAAAACAAATGAGTAGACGAATCAAAACAACAATTCCAAATTGTTTTGCTGAATATAATTTTCTATTTATGACCAAATTTAATGATGATTTATAGCCTATTATCATCGCATGAGGATATTTTATAAACTAAATTCACCTCTACTACACATCTTGTCATATTGTACATCAATGGTATATCACCCCTTCACATTTGCTTTATTAGATTGATTTAGATTTACATTGATTGATTTTAAAATATTTTTTTTGCAGATATTCCTCGAAACAACTTCCAGAGCGACCAAAATGTAGGCATAACACTCGGGCTTTTAAATGTGGGAATATTTCTATGGCGGATATTAAATATTTCCATAATGCTTTTTTCAAACACCCAGAGAAATCCAAGC
The DNA here is from genome assembly GCA_943735995.1 of Sesia bembeciformis. Lineage (NCBI taxonomy): Eukaryota > Metazoa > Arthropoda > Insecta > Lepidoptera > Sesiidae > Sesia > Sesia bembeciformis. Next base: position 4,128,255 of record OX031042.1, read on the forward strand.
AAGATGCATTCCTTTTAAAGTATTGTAAACCAAAACATATAAAAAGACGCCGAGGTAAAAAGGATTCAGAAAGACGGAAACTTCTGCAGACTAAGTACAAAGTATTTTCATTAAGTCAAAGATCTGTGGTTCCTGTTTGCCAAAAACCATTTTTAAATATTTTACACATATCAAAACACAGAGTCCTAACGATAATGAAGCATTTTTTTAATACTGGCACTTTATTAACTGAAAAACGTGGAGGTAACCACAAACAGCATCTGTTTCAAGAGAAACTGACTGCAGTGAAAAATTTTATTAATACCTTTAATTGTGATGAACCTCACTATTGTCGCAGCAAAACAAAACGTTATTACTTACCGGCGGAACTAAGTGTGTAAAATTAACAAAATGTGTAAAATGTACAACGCCCAAGCAGACCATAATTTGGAAGTTACAAAAGGATATTTTAGAAAAAAATTCAACAATTATTACAATTTGGGTTTCGGTTCACCGAGAACCGACGTTTTGTTCAACATGTCTACAGTATGACGAATTAATAAAGACCTACGACAAAGATTTGCCAAAAAAAAAGGATATTCTGATACAAAAAAGAGTGCACAAATTAAGAGCGAAAGCTTTTTTTGAATTAGTTCGGGAAGAAAAAGGTCATATGATTACATTTTGTTTTAACTGCCAAAAAAATTGTCCTATGCCGAAATTGCCCGACCAAAGTTATATATAAGTTTATACTACTCGAGACAGTTATATTTGTATAATTTTACCATTGTCCAAGGCAATTCTAAAGCCAGTCTGTCATCAGATAATACATTTGCTTACTGTTGGACTGAAGATACATTCGCAAAAAGTTCTAATGAAATAGCGTCAGCTGTATATCATCGGCTGTGTTCGACTGACTGGACAGGTATTACAACTGTTCGTTTGATTGCGGACGGCTGTGGTGGTCAGAACAAAAATTCCACCATGATAACAATGCTAGCCAAATGGCTAACAAACAATGCTCCCAATAATTTAAAAATGATAGAATTAATATTCCCAGTTGTAGGGCATTCCTTTATTCCCCCTGATAAGAGTATTCGGGTTTATTGAAAAAGATGTTCGTAAGATGGAAATTATAAAAAATCCTCGAGGTTATTTGAACATCATAAAAAACTACAGTACTGTAATTCATTTAGGAAAAGGTGATTGCAAAGTTTACAACTGGAGAGATGCTTCAAAAACTTAATCAAAGATGTAGGTTCGTAGCATTTTCCTTTCCAAAAGTCCAAGCGATTTTACATAAAGAGAACAAAGAGTAGAGTTAACGTAGTGGTGAAGGGGGATATGAATTACAAGGTAAGCAATGGAGTATATAGAGGAATAACCAAACGACAAAAACATATTAATATGTCACGGAAATTTTTTCTTCCGGAAATCTGAACAAAAATAAAGTGAGATGTCAAGAAATTATTGGTAAAACATTATGGGGAGAATTGGGCTGATGATGAAGATCTTGTGTATTTCAAAAAAACAATTTCTGGAGAAAATGTGGATGGTGGGGATAACAGAACCCAATACAATGAAAATGAAGAAGTCCTTTATCAATGGCAAGAAGATACTCCAGACTTAAAAGTTTAAATTTTACTATGCCTATACCTATTCTATTAAAATAAAAATGTTATATTTTATTTGGATTTTTGTTTCAAAAACCAGTTCAGGTTTTCTAAATGACTTACGAATGATAAATAAAAACTGCACGAACAAATATATATAACAGTAGTAAGAAAGTTCTATCTCAAATACACTTAAATTTAGTAATCTGCAGATATTTTAAAATGCGTACATATTGTATATTTTGAGAAATCGATTTTTTTTACTCTTAAGTCATTAGCCATTTCACAAATGAGCTCCTGCATGGACACCAAAAAATATCAAATTGCTTTAGTCAGCTTATAACCTGATGTCAATATGGCGTTGTTCAAATCAAAAACGGTAATGTCCAAGACTCTCCATATCAAAATAGGCAATATCCACATGAGCATATCAAAATCGGCAAACTCCATCGCAATTTTTAAGTTTTTATTCAATTAATGTTGTAAATTTGTAATATTGACCTCGTTAACTATCGTTAAATTTGCTACTAATATCGGATTATACCATTTAAAACTTAATTTCCGTCATACTGTAATCAAAATAAACTTTGTTAAATAACTTAATTTTGTGGCAAGTGGAGATTGCCGGCTTTGATACTATACGACTCCTATGTAAGTTTTTGAATGTTTTATTTTTTTTAACAGTAGAATAACGTTACTACAATCAATTGCTCAGGATTCCTTGACAGATCTGCTTTTTTAAAATTTCGGAATGGATCATTTTTTGTGGCCCTAACCTTTCAAGAGTAACGGGCTGTATGGTTTAGGTTGAGCGCAGAAGGCGCTCAGGCAGAAGCAAGTGTGTGCACCAACGATCGGTAGAAACGGACCTCGTTTTAGTGTGTTACTTTGGGAGGGTACCGCCGACCGCGGGATGGCGAGTCGCTGAGAACCGCCCAGCCACATGACGATACTTTGTAAGTGTTGGCTGAAGACCGGTTTGTTCACGATGTAGCATGTAGCCTGCGAATGTAGTGAATAATGGTCTCATTAGCATAACGTACCTAAGTTACTGTTTCACAGTCCGTTTACTATTGGAAGAGATCTGACAGGCGACATAAATATTTAACATGTAAAAATCATTTTACAACTCATTAGTCCTTAAAGATGTTTTTTTTTATTTTATTGTAATAGGTTATGACACCTATGACTTAAAAAACGGTATTTAAATAAAATGAGTTAAACACAGAACTGTCAGCGGTCTTCTTATGATAGCTGGACCATAAGTTCTAAGATTTTGAGCACCCCACGCTCAATTACTAAGAGTTGGCTGTAGTAGTCAAAAGTAGTTTGGCTGGTTTAGACAGCAAAAGATACAAGTAAGGGTGCTAGGAACTTCAATAAAATGATACAGATAATACCTATGTTTATTGATTAACTTATATCTCCATTCTATACTGAGTAATACTTTCTTTATTTGGAAAAGTAGTTCGTAATATAAACATATTATTCACTTCTGGTGTTAAATCCAATGTTTCCAAATACCCAAACCAGTATATGACCAGTCCTGGCCCAAATCTATTCCAATAGCACATTAGTTGTTCTTTTAAATATCCAGAATGATTTTCTTCATCACCATATAAAGCTTTACTTTCAACCCAATTTACTATAAAACCATCTACTGCTATTGGGACATCCAACTTAAAATCTGGTGTTTTGTCATATCCCCTGGATCGGAGTATGTTTTCGTCAGAAAATGTGATATTCATTTGTTTCAGCTCCCTTTCTAGTCTCAATTCATATTCTAGCCCAACAGACCTGAAATATAAATGATTACTGATTGAAAGAGAATTGTAAACATCCTTCAAATATATTTAGAATGAATTTTAATATTGCACATTCAGGATTTGGAAGTAGATATCTAGTTTTTGTTTTTACAATAAAATATATCGGTCCTGAATAAATTTTTGCCTTCCTTGTCAGTCCTAAAATGCTTTCATTTTTCAAATATTTTTTAAGCACCTGGCCGACAGCACTGGCAAACATAGGGCTGGCCATTATCTCGCACAATGCATCAGCCTTGCCATTCGGCGAGGTAATGCCGCCAGCCAAATTTGCACAGCATGCTCAATATATAATCCTATATTTTAAGCATTTTATACAATAGACACCTACTATATTATTAATATATTATAGTTATCTATCTATACATATAATAAAATTGTAACAGGCCGATGTCTGTACATTATAGATATTGAAAAAAAACTAATATGTAAATTTATTATAGTAACAGAAGCCAAAACAAGTTTTTAGAAATTTTATCTCTGTCTGTCTGTATGTTTGTACACGCATCACGCAAAAACTACTGCATGGAATTGAATGCAGTTTTCACAGATGTATTGCTAGAGGTCTAACTTAAAATATAGGCTCCATTTTACCACAGGAAAATATCTTATTCAGATTGTTTTAAATTTAATAAACCGAAGCGAAGTGAGGGCGGGTCGCTAGTTTTATAAATAAGTTTAGATTAGTTTTTAGATCTAAGTATTTTCTTGTCTTTGTATCATTTGTGTGTACCATAAAGATATATTTTTTGGGACTTTTATCCATATTCGGACAAATAAAGTGTAGAGTGCAGGAATTCAGTGATACACAGCTCCGCTTTGAAATTTGTATATTCTAGCTTCTAATACAAATTACGCACAAATGGTCTGGTGTGAGAATGAAATATAATTTCTTATTTTTATAATCTTATTTGTAACAATGCTATCTGTCCACAATGACGTCCCATTTGTTTCCTGACAGCCAAACATTGGAAAACCCACCCCAATTCAGTGTTGTCATAACAAATAACAATTATTTTCCACAAATATTATAATAAAACATTTCAATGGAAACTTTTTTAAAAATAAATATCTTGTACAAGGAACATGAGGAGGTTCACTTTGTATCACTCTACATTCTTTATACTTCATCTTTTCCATTCTATACTTACTGTTTAATTATGTCAGAAAGAGGTCCATATTGATTGTCATTCATAGTACCCTGAAAAAAAAAACAAAGAATCAAGATACCAGTGAACAAAATCTTTATGTGATGTCTAAATCGCCCTTACCAAAAACACTTGGTATGCCAAATCTTTGTCTTCAATAAGTGTTGTATCTTTAATGCATTTCTTAAACATGGCAGAGTCAGAATAAACATTTTGCAGTAATGACCTTGCAAATAAGGCGGGACTAATGCCTTGAGATTCTGCAAGCCTGAAAACATAAAAATATACACATTTTATAAAGTATTAATTGGGTTATTATATTTGATAGATGCATTATCCACACAATAATCTATGATTACAAATAGTTGTTAGTTTTAAATTGTACATCACAAATAAACTCACTTCAGTATCACATCACCTTTATTCTTATCCTGCATCACCATTTCATACAACTCATAGTATTTACTTGATATCTGAGGAGATTTCCTGTAGCTCTGTTTCATAGATCTTTGCACTAATAACGACATAATACTCCCTAACGTCGAAGAAGGGATGCTGCAAGAAAATTTATTTTTATTTAATTTGTAACTCAATATGTGCAGTGTACGTTATTGGAAAGATTCTATTCCACTTACTGCATATATTTTTTCTTCAGTTCATTTTCGGCCTTTCGGCTGTAAGAAGTTAATTTATTAAAATCTTCAACAATAGCGTTGTAAACATCCACCTTCATTGGTTTTGTTTCTGACATATTGTAATTAATTGAGTGAAAATACGTCAAAATTATCACACACTTATTCAATTATATTACTCATTCATACATGCAAATGCAATGTAAAACAAATGAGGGAAATATAGTGTTTTTATGTCATTTATTGTTTTTAGTTATAATAATAAATTGTGTGGATTCGATTGGTGATGCTGAATGATTCTGTCAAAATACAATTAAACGTCAAAGTCAACAATGTCTCAAGACAGCATTGATTTCATTTCAATTTCATTTTCAATTCATAGCTTTCATTTCAAACTGGTAGAAATCAGGGAAATTGTAGTTCTTTTAAAAATTCTTATATATTACAATAATTTTTTACAATTGTTTAGGTGCCTTATCGTAATCTCCAGTCGGATCGTTAGGTCCTATTACTTTCCATAACATATCTTATCGCACGCTTTGAACGCAGTTTTGGGCTGAATTACAAAACGTGTCATAATTGTTCCAGGACAATCTAGTATGGTGAATTTCTTCTTGTTGAAGATGGAAAAGGATGCATGGTATTTAAAATTCACACTGTCACAGTCTTTCTCACCTTTTGGAACGCACCATAATTTATAGTGCTGTTTGTAGTTTTTATTTTCTACAACTGTAAATTTTAATAATTCTTAATAACATTTAAGATCATCTCATATGTTGTATGCGATAAAATAAAATCGAGAAAAACTACAATGACTTGAGGAGAACAGTAATTAACAAGAAAATAATGCGAATATCTGTTTTTTTATAAGAAAGAAATGTCTGACGAGAGCGCAAACATTTCCGCTAAGACCTGGACTCGCACAGTTGAATCAATAAACAAGGTAATATAACATAATAATCTATGAACTCAAATTACGGGAGATATTGAACTTAATTTTGATTCATATTATAGGTTGGGTATATGGACGGTGCTGCTGATGGTCAAAAAGCTACATTCCAGTCAAGTTTTGATGTAGGTTACAAACAGGGATTTGAATTTGGATTCGAGTTAGGATTTAACAATGCTCTCCTAAGGTTAGTCATTCCGTATACTTATATTATCAATAAAACAATTTGCTCTTATCAACTTTGTAATTGTATTACTGTTGATTATTTATTACAGAGTCCAAAAAGAAACAGATACTTCTTTATTAGAAGATCCACAAGACCCAAGGAACATCAACTGCCAAATTTGTTTAGATGGCTCAACAGCTCAAGAAAATATAGTTAATTTATATAATAAACAAAAAGAAAAAAATGAGAATCATTTGTTAAATTTTAATGACAGTAATTTAGAGAAAAGATGAAAACGTTTGCATTTCAAATGGAAACATTCTTTAAAATGATAAATAAAATATATGTAGGTACATAAATCTTATTTTTTTGTATTAGTACTGTTTTGAATAAGAAATTATACCTATATAATGTATGAAATGTTATACCATTAAACTGTTAAACCTGTCAACTGCTTCCATTAGATTTATCTAACAAACATGATCATACTCATATGTCAAGTCTGATTTATCAGACTGAAAACCTATGTCCATGTTAATTATCACTCTTAAACAACATATATTTTTGCCTTGGTTCTAGAGGCAAAGCAATTTAAAAATGCTCAGCGGTTGAAAAGTTAATGAACTAAAGTAAATTCTTATAACCTAGGCTTTTTCTCCGGAGGCGGCTTCATGTTTTCCTGTTTGATTTCAGTCTTGATGTCGGTATGCCCCTGTGCATTGCCATTAGTTAGCTCCGAGTTGCTTGGCTCTATGGGCTCCTGCTTTATAGTAATGTTGTTCACATTATTGCCCTCTGACTTCTCTGTACCTTTTTCACTTGTGTTCTCAGTCTTTACTGTTACACCATTAGTCTGAAATTTAAGGGCAATGTATTTTTAAACTATATAATTCCGAAGACAGGTCAATGTTTTCAATTACAAAGTATATTTTCTAATAAATGCATTACTGGTTTTTTTTCACAAACAAGAAAGATATCACTGAAGATTTCAGACATTGGCATATAGCACCGTATTACATACAGAAAAATTAGACTTAGGTAAATGATAAAAAAAGGTTATCATAGTCTCAATGTGAATTGAATGGAAAATAGCTTAATGAAAATGAATGTGATATGGAAAATTATTTTTCTCCAGTATTCAAGAGCAGGCCATATATGCCACAGGACCAATATTTGTTGGGGGAGGCGAGTCCTCGAATGGAGACCATATACCGGGAAATGTAGCATGGAACACCCTCCATCCAGGTGGACTGATGACTTGTGGAATGTTGCCAGTAGTCACTGGATAAGAAGAGTGGATGACCGTGTGTGGTGGCAGTCCTTGAAAGGGGCCTATATCCAGCAGTGGAGAGACAGGCTGATGGTATGGTATTCAAGAGCCAGTGCAAAGCCTTAGTTGAAACACTAATCTCAATAGGATTTGTTATTTAAGAACTGATCAGATGATTCTCTAGGGTCAGGGCTTTCATTGAAACTTAATAAAATATTTTTACAATATTTTCTAGTTTTCAGTTTAGTATATGAATATTCTGCGATAACTTTAAGAGTTTATGAACTTAAGAACTTAGTGACAAATACTATAAGATTTAAATAAATTTTTGAACTTACTTGGCTGGGCGTCGGCTGTGTCACTGGCAATGGAAACTGTCTCACAAGCTCAGCAAGTAGCATGTCCACTCTCTGCCGCTGAAATAATGTTGATGGCTCCTCCTTAGGAGTGGTAGCTACTTCTTTTGGAGTTGACTGACTTGCATTGAAAGGACTTATACCTAAAAGAGGGTAACTAAGTTTACTTTATTGCTCACAAAAGAATACAGTTATACAAGGTGATATCAAATAACTAGGTATAAAAAGGAAGGCCTTATCGCTAAAGCAATCTCTTCCAGGTAACCTTTGAGCGGTAGAAGACTCCATTATATGTAGATTGGAATTCTGAGAAAGACCAGGTTAAAAACACCCAAAGGCCTCTATCAGTAATAGTTAAGATCAGACAAACAAAAAATTTCTTTATAACATTTGAGATTTTTTCACAGGTATTTATATAATTAAACAGGTCTTAATGTGAATGTTTACTTTATTTATTTACTCGATGTTTCGGTTGGTGCTCTTCAGTCATGTCATGACGCATGATTGGTGCAACCCAACAAAAACATGGAGTAAAATAAATTAGGTAAACATTTGCATTAAGACTTTATAAATAGATAAATAAAAATTTTCCTTGTTAACAAGTCAATAAGTGTATGTTACAAGGTTTATTTACATTTTTCTATTATTAAATCATTTTCCCAGTGTTGAGCAAAGGCCTCCCCCAATTTTTCCCATACCATTTTATTTCATGTTTTTCTTCCCCACATGGCACCTTCTGTTTTCTTTTTATTGTCCTTCCTACTCTTCCTTAGTCTGCCTCTTGATCTTTTATTCTCTCTAGGATACCATTCACTTGTTCTTTTTGTTCATCTGTCGTCTTTCATCCTCATTATATGTCCAGCCCATCTCCATTTTTGTCTTTTGTATAAACTGGATGCAGTCTATTGTTTTGGTTTTATTTCAAAAGTCATTAAACATTAGAGAAAAAAAACGTTTATTGAACATTTTGTACAATTAAAAGTAATATATTTTTCATTATGTTTACAATAATATTGTAAAATGTAAATAAAACAATACTATGATAATATACATACCAGGTTTGTTAGCCTTAAAATCCCACCAATATCCCTTACTAGGATGGTATCTTGAATAGGACATGGTTTCCTCAAAAGAACATTGTAAGTGGTGTACTGCGGACAACTGACAAAAAACATTTTATTTTATAGAAAGAAGGCAGGAGATGAACATAAATCAGAGCTGGTGGTAAGTGGAGACTGTCGCTAACTTGCCAAGCTTCATCTGCCATGACAACATGGCAACATCAGTTCAGAATAAACGTTGGAATGCCCCTGGATGCACTACTTACCTTTGGAGATTTAGGAATTGATTTGGAGGAAGGGTTGCGAAAATTGGGAGGCATAGGATGGGTTGGGAATGGGCATATCTCACTCACTACCGAAACACATAAGTACCTTTGGGAAATGCAGTACATTCATGAAATGTACTGCATTTCCCTAATTTAAATGAATTAAATTTAAATACTTGTGATAAAAGAATTAATTTAGTTGCAGTATCATACCAATCTGGAGTTCAAGACGCTGGCTAAATCAGGTGCTTGGTAAACAATGCCTGCAATGATGTAATAATCAGCCAGAGGAGTGACATGGTTTGGGCTTGGGCTGTGTCGATGTTGCTTCCGTATCACATACAATATTGGGTCTTGAACATGCAACAATATGTACTCTAATCCTGTTAAATTCCTGTAACAATACAAAAGGAGAAATAATTAAATAAGCAGGAGAAAATACCGAACTTGCAGTGAATTGATGACAGCAAATTTAAAGGAGGGTTCTTCCACTAGGATCACCCAACAAGATCCTCGGATCATCTGTATGCATTCACGGTCATCAGGATCCACAAGATGAGGATCTACATATAATTTAATTTTTCAAGTATATTTGTATCCTCTAGTATAAAGACAAATTAAATTAGGTTTAAAAAATATTATACATTCTCAGACATAAGTAATAATAATAACATAAAATTATTATTATAAAATAAAATAAAAAGGTACAGCAAAAAAGATATATCAAAACTATGTAAAATAAAAGCTTGGGGATCCTGGGGAAAGCTTGGGGAAGTATTGATCCCCTGGGGGATCCTGACGAACTGGTGAGTGCAGATGGATCTCCCTGGGAATCTTGTTGGGGGATCCTAATGCATGAACTCAGGTTTAGGTTTTCTGGTAATGATAAGGGAATAGGAGTCCCTCGATTTTGTGATGTCATTCTTAGTAATTTAAACTTATATATGGAGTTCTTAAAAAAATGTTTATTTTCTTGAACATGACTTGCTACCTTTTTAGTATTTGGTGCTCGTTTAAATATAAGCCAATCTATACTAATAATATTCAATTTGATTTCAAAAATTCTTTCACTATTTGAAAGGTACATTATTCCAGATGGACATAGGCTATATATTATGTGCAATAAAATTGACGGGCATGCCGGGCACAGCTAGTCGGGCAATGCATGTCGTGTACAACTAATCAGGCAACGCATGCCGGGCACAGCTAGTCGGGCAACGCATGCCGGGCACAGTTAGTCAGGCAACAGATGCCTGACATACAAGGCAACAGATGCCGGACACAGCTAGTCAGAAATAAAGTTACATTCAAATCTAAGCACCATTATCACATCTAAAAGTACTTATTTTCGTTTGAATACTCACTGCAACTGATCCATACTTGCACGTTGCATTTTCACAACTTCATTGTTGCACGTGCGATCGTAAAAAGGATTAGATCTTTCTGAAAAGTAATCCATTATGTTGGATGGGCTCAATATCGGTATCCACGCAGAGTCATGCCATGAAAGACCTAAAGGATTTTCAGCAGCAATTGGTAAATTTCCAATTCTTCCAGTCATCATATTGTAATCACCACAACTTTGATGGCGAAATATTTGCTCCCTGAGCTACATACTAAATAAGTATGATATATTAAAGAAATTATTAATTGGAAGACACAGTTAAAGTATACTGTTTATCAGCTGTGTAGACTACCACACACACAACAAGCGATAGGTGCCAATGAATTGTCAGTTTGTTTTTATAATTTATATGGACACTGGCATACTCATGGGTCCACATAACGTTCAATCCTGTCAAAGGAGGAATCGCTCAGTAGAAACGAACTCACGGCCACGCGCTTGACTATGTAGCACAACCCCTTATAGTAGTATCGAACATTGTAACGACAAAAAAAACAAAACGAAAACAAAATACAACTAACTACAACTACAAAAACTACAAACTACAAAAAGAATCTAACTACAACAATTGCAAAACACACGTAGCACTTTATTTGCACTGGTAACGGTGCAAAATAAATGGTGGAAGTGTCGGTCGGTCGCATGAGCGGTTTTATTATCGCGTCGTTTGTGTTGCTTGCTCTCACCATATTGATCGACATCGCTTACTTACCAATTTTACACGATTCTTTGTGGCACGTCTCTAGAAATGGATCTAGTGCGTAACGGTGCTGTTACAATAAAATAATATTTTGTTTTTTTTTTTTAAACCTATGTATTAGTGAAAATAAATTAGATAAAACTATAATGTTTCGTGTTGATTTATTAATTTCAAGTTGCGTTCTGAATCGTGACAATTAATTGGCGCTAACAGCGCGCTCACAGTTAGTTCTAAAACCTTAAGAGATTATTATCTCAGTGGTCGATTCTATTTATTTATTTTGAAGTGATTGACAGACAACAATGTCTTCAATTTGACATTACTGACATGTGAGCTGTACTGTGAAATGTTTAGTTTTCTATCATATTTTTTCGCGTTGAGGTGTTATAAAAATAATTTGCCATGTCTAAACTATGAGCAATAAATTAGTCACACAATTCATGTGATAATCAAATAAAGTTATTATTTCTGTGAAGTTGTGTTGGTTTCACTGTAATGATTTTATAACATTGAGACGTTCTACCTATTGTTTGTTCTGCATGTTCTATTGATATAAACCTAAAGGTTAAAAGATATTTTAGGCAAGCGCCAATTCATACACCTGCTCTAGTTACAATTGACATCGAACTTTTGTAGTATTTTAGTGCAGGGATAAAAAAATGGAAAATCAAATAAGATGCTTTGATGATATTGCTTCGGAAGCTTTCGACGCCGAAAGAATAGTTATTACTAGCACTGTATCAGAACAGGTACGTACGTACTATCGTAATAATTGTTGAGAATATTTAGATATTTGTTTGTGAATATTTGACACTGGATATTGCTTTACTTTTATTTCAGATGGATGTTGAATACACAATTATGAAAATATACAAACAGTTTGAAAAAAAGGCTTTATTGGATCCAGATTTACCGGTATTGTATAAAAATGCTCACAGTAAATTGTTAAAGAGTTGGCTTAAGAATTTGCCAAAAAGTTATGAATGTTTAGATGCTAGTAGACCATGGCTTGTTTATTGGATACTGCACTCTTTATGGATACTAAAGGACATGCCTGATGCTGAAACACTATCAGATGTAGTGGAGTTCCTTGCCAAATGTCAGCATGAAGAGGGTGGGTATGGAGGAGGTCCCTTGCAGCATCCACATTTGGGAACCACATATGCAGCAGTAAATGCTTTAAGCATAATTGGAACTGATGAAGCTTATGATTCAATTGATAGAAGTTCTTTGCAAAAACTTTTATGGACAGTTAGAGATGTTGATGGTTCCTTCTCACTTCATAAAGGAGGGGAGCAAGACATAAGGGGTGTATACTGTGCAGTCAGTGTAGCAAAAATAACCAATATTTATACGGAGGCATTATTTGACAAGACAGCTGAGTGGGTAGCCAGCTGCCAGACTTATGAGGGAGGCTTTGCTGGGTCTCCAGGTGTGGAAGCACATGGGGGCTATGCATTCTGTGGCATTGCAGCTCTGGCATTGTTGGACAGAACTGCATTGTGTGATATAGATGCTTTATTAAGGTGGTGTGTCAATAGACAAATGCCTGTTGAGGGGGGATTCCAGGGGAGGACTAATAAACTTGTAGATGGATGCTACTCATTTTGGCAAGGGGCTATATTTCCTATAATTAGTGCTATACTTTCTCAAGGTTGGTCAAAAAATCAGTTTAATACACTTTTTTTTGTAATAATTAACAACAATTTACATTATTATTATTATATTTTCCAGATAATAAAGAATTAATAGAAAGAGTGTTATTTAACCAAGGTGCCTTACAAGAGTACATAATTATTTGCTGTCAACTGCCTGAAGGTGGCCTTATTGATAAACCTGGAAAGTGAGTACAAGTATTTTCACAATGTCATTCATGAATTTAGTTTTTGTGGTTATCATTGGCTTTGATTTTCCTTTCTGTTATTTTTTATTAATACCTATAGTTCAGTTTTCAGTAACGTGCTCAGATGTAAACATGGCAAACAGAATAAAATTTGTACACGTCTATAAAATGCCCCCATAATCTCAATTGTCTCAATTTTTTTACAGAGGTAATTTTAATTACAAACGTGATACAGGTGATACACACATCTACTCAGTAATCAATGTCCTCATCAAAACCTAATAAAATTTATTAAAAGATATAATCTTTATTGTTGCAGACCTCGAGACATATACCACACTTGCTACACATTAAGTGGATTGTCGGTGGCACAGCATGGTACTGGGGCCACTGACCCCTATGTAGTGGGGAGTCCGCGCAATGAACTTAACCGAGTTCACCCCCTTCACAATGTCGCACCCCACCTTGTCTACAATGCAGTGCACTATTTTATCAGGCACCCACCACCAGTCAAAGATAAAAATTAACAGTATTTCTTTGCATTTGCTACTCAGGACCTCAAACCTCAAAATTATGGATAAAATTAAATGTCAATATAATATACAATGTACCTTTTTCTGATTTTATGAATCACGCACAATAGAATTCTATCAGATATCTTGTTACTGTTGTGATCAATATTTGAAAAAAAATATTTGAAACTGAATCAGAAATAAAAGTTTTGTCGGATTATATATCGAATGTTATTATAATATTACAAATAATTTTATATGTTACCCGGGTGGAGTTTAAGATTCTTTAAGTTTAAATGAAAGTTTAAGTTCTTGCTGCTTGCGTTTGTTATTATAATATATTTTTCGAAATTCGTAAATTCTTTATGTAGAAGTCTGAGTCGGTGTTTGTGATAATTACATTTCGAATTGCATTTTTGTGTAAAAAATATAGTGAGACTGTTTTAAAGTGACCGTATTGTTCGCTTTGTGTAAAATGCGACCTAAATCAAGTTTTATTTGGACATATTCGATAATGCGATGAATAATAAAATCGCAAAATGTAAACAGTGTGACAAGAACTTTTCACCGGCGGAACCACTTCCGCAAATATCATCTAAAATTACAACACAATGATAAATATGAGAAATTGTTTCAGCGTGAAAAGGACAATCAACAAAAACTACAAAAATCGCAACGACTGATACCTTTGCAAGAGGCGAAGAAACAGGTCTTATTACAAGATTAATATTTAATAATAAAAGTCACTGGGATGATTCTCTTACTTTAAGCAAAAAGAAATTGATCTATTGGTAGCCGAAATGCTTGCTTTGCAAAATTTACTTTTTAATTTTGTCGAAGGTCTTGGATTCCAGAGATTCATGAACTCAGCATTACCCCACTATAACTTAACAGGTTGGCAATATGAAAATTAAAATATCAGAGCTTTAAAACAATTCAAAAAAATATTCTTTACTATATTTGGTATTGCAAAAAAATACAATTTGGTCGGAACCCAGTGCCAATGTCTCTACTGAGTTTAACTGTTCACGCTATTGCAAAAGATTTTGAGAGAGTGACTGTTATACTCAAGTGCGAGGAATTTGAAGGTCGCCAAATGGGTGATGTTCTAGCAAATAAATTAACATGATTATGAAGGACTGGGACTTAAATGTTTATGTGACAGAGGATCAAATATGATAAAAGTTAAGGATGTGGCCAATTTTGATGATGCAGACTGTACGACTCACCAAAGACAATTGTGCGTCCGATTGTGTTTAGAAATGCAAGTTTTTCTCACCAATGATTGCAAAATGCAAAAAAATTGCAACTCATTAGTTGCTCAGGAAGAATTAAGAAAACTTCAAACGGAAAGACTGAATCAACCAGGTTTAAGTATGATCCAGGAATGTTTGCCAAGGTAATTATTTTTCTCCACATAATTTTCAAATAATAAATAATCAATATTTTTTAAAAAATACGTTTTTTTTATTTTCAGGTGAAATATATACCACTTACTACTGCATGATTACTAATGCTAAAAATTAAAGTCTCATTTTGAACTAAAGCACATGTAATATCCATTCTTACTGCTGATGAATGGTTGAACTTAGAAAAGTATGTTGCTATACTGAAACCATTTGAAGAACTAACAAGGGAGTTAAGTAATTATTCTACAACAATAGCATCAGTTATTCCATTAATATATGTATTTAAAAATTCTTTACAATTAGAGGAGAGTAAATACTTATGATAACTTTCAAACCGATTAAAAAAATGTGATACAATAGCTACCTATGTAGATCTACAAGCTCAAATATTTTAGCGTAATTTTGAAGAAACACATCAGTCAGAAATGTTAGGCATGATTGGCTGCTCAAGAGCAACTGAAAATGGATGTCCTCTCTCTCTCTTCATCTAAGACCACAGGTTGAAATTGAAACGCCCACAAGCACTGGAAACTCATCACAGATTCAATCCAGTCAAGTGTAAAGGAAGACGAAAATAATACAGGCAGTAACGACGTAACACAATCAATTTGTTGTAATGAAAACATTACTCATCAATTACAACGAAGAAAAGAGGCTACCGCTTAATGAAAATTCGTTCTTATGGTGGAAAATGAACCTTAAATATCATACCTTTGGTAATGTTATAGGACAATATCTTTCTTCACCTGCTGGAAGTGTGCCGAGTGAGCAGTTGTTTAGTGGTGCTCCATTAATTAACGACACACTAGGAAACCGTCTCAATGGTGAAAAAACTGCGAAATTACTTTTTATAAAGTATAATTTACCTTTATAATACTAAAATTTGATTATTTATTGTATTATTCTTTTTTTAAATTTTATTATTATATAAATTCAATGTTTTTCTTTTGAAGTGTATGTTAGACAGAATTGCATAATATTCTTATATTCCATACAATAAGGTTAAGTTTAGGATTTAACTGTTCATCAGTTAAAGATTGATAATTTCATTAATTGTTACAACTCTCGTCATACTTAGTTTATTTCAACAAACAATTAAGAAAATGTTAGGTAAGTAGGTATATGTTTGTTTTTTGTGTGTATGTCTAAATAATTGTTTATTTAGACTGTTGTTCAGTACAATTGTTATACAATTATTTTGATGACAGCAGTCACTGATTAACATAATTCGTTAAAAGTAAAGTCGCAACTATTTCCTATTTGGTTTAATTTTTTTTTAATTTCAGTTAGTGATACAACCTTAAAAAGATTTTTAAAAACATCCGTAATTGAAACAATCTGAAATAATTTAATATCTATTTACCGATAAAAAGTATTGTAAATATCAATATCTGGATCCAAAATATTATATCCCTAACAACCCTAATATTTATACTACTGGCATCATTCATCTATGTATTTTGTTTAATCTGTGTTAGTTAAAGGTATATTGTGAAGGACATGAAATCTCTATACAAACAACTGGCCACTACAACCCAACCAGAGGTGCGCTTGTGAGTTGCAGTAACTATATTATATTTGTATTTTCCTGTATATGATTCTAAGGTAGTTATTTTTTTACATATACATAATTGATATTTTCATTGGTCATCAAGGTATCGGTGGTAATTCCCATTTGGTGATGAGCAATGAATTAATGATGAATCAATAAACTACACAGTGAAAAGGGAAACTATCTGAATTAACTATCTTGTCAAGGAAAATAATATAAATTTTGTAACCCAATAAAGTGGGAGTTCATTTTTATACTTGAATTATTATTATTTATTATAATTGCGTTTGTAGGTCTAAGATGTAGTTATATCTTTATCGACAGATTTGTGATGATAATACTTAATATTTTTTAGGTTCCTTGTTTTCAATATGATAAATAAATAAACCTCTCACTGCAGTTTCTTTATTTTCCTCATAATTTGTTGATCATAAAGTTAGTCAAATTAAGTACATTACAACATTGGCATTTATCCCGACCAATTTGCCTAGCAAGTACAATGCAATATTTGTTTATTTAATTTATTCAATCATAATATATTTAATAAATAGCAGATATTTACATCTAATTCGTTTCATTTAAACTTATACAAGTTTAAAAAATATACAGTTATCATAGCCTGTAAAAATACTTTAAAATGCATATCATAATTTTCATTCATATTATGATATATATTCAAGGAGAATTTCATACAATTTTCATATGTATTTCATACAATCTTCAATAGTTACTAATACATACAACAAACATGTTTACATTTTAAGTAATAGTTTAGTAATATTTGAATCAAATCAAACTAACACAAATTCTTCAGACTCTATATCTGTATCACTATCCAGTATATTGGGGGTTACCCAGTTTTGCTCAGTTTCATATATAGAGTATCTTATATTAGGTGGGTCCATAACAGTACTACGAGATCCATTGTGAATTGTAAATATGGGGTACTCATTATTTGAAGAAACCCCCTGAGGGACTAGGAATGACTTTATTATATTAATGTAAGTTTCAAAATCGTGCTCAGTTGCAAGATAGAAACCAATGCAACATGAAGGATCCATTTTGTTAATAGGCATCTTTCTTGGTGATCGGCAGTGAAAAGATTGTAATGAAAAATTTGGTTGCCACACATCAACCATTTCCTGGCAGTAATGTGGGTCTAAGTGAATCAATCTATCATCTTGGTAACCCACAAAGTACAATGAATGTTTTGGCCTGCCTCCAATAATACCAATACAAAAATCTAAGGTGAGGAGTGAGGTGAGGCAGGGCCCATAAATTGGGTTTAGCTTATCTGTACCCAGTTTTACAGGAACCATAAGTATTAGAGACTTCCAACCAGAATTAGGCATTCGACAGAGAGAATACACATCTTGCACATACACAGTTGACTCTTGAGCAACATACACTTCTAAATTGTCAAATTCATAATTTTCTTTTGAGGCAGCTATCATGACAGCTTGTAAGCAATGCGCAACTGATGCGGGACCATACCAATCTCCTGGTTTCTTGCCTAAAGTCTCCCCCAAGCTCACCATCTGATGGATAGATAGAGGGCTGTTCACTGATGATTTGTCACCAAACCACTTTATAATCATACGATGTAGGCAATCTTCCTGAAACTCTCGAGCATTTTGTATAGGTTTTTCTGGTGTCCACCTCCAAGATCTTCCCAGAAAATGACACACTAGAGCTTGTGCAAGTAACATCTGGCCGCTACGCAGCATGCATCCCCATCCACAGTCTGTAGTAAAGCTCGAACCGGACATTGTAGGAAATTCTCGGCGATATGTCATCCATATTTTGCTAATAAAGTCAGACTTGAATCCCTCTATACCTTCTCCATATATCTGTTCCATGGGCTGGTGTGCTGTTGCCTCTGTTCCAATTTCAGTAGATGACTCTAAAGAGCCAGTCGGACTTAACTTACGGTGGTAACAGCGACCTAACAGCCATACGGGAGACTCCTTAGAGAAGTTAGTCTTCAATTTCACTGTCCAACCAAACTTTACATTGTTCCACATTGATAATAACCGTGACTCCATTTTCCCTTTGAGATCATTCAATTCGTCGTTTGATTCACGCACATTTTCTTTGGAAACGTGATTTCTTTCAACCTTCATGACAGGTGCAACACCACTTTGGGAAGCCCTCAATTCTGAATTTTCCATGACAATGCTACTGGATCCATACATTGTTTTTTTTATCAACATGCTATATATTTATATTTATTATACAAGTGAGAAAACAGTAACACAAACAATCACTGCTCTAAATTCCGCAAACATTTCGTATTTATAAACGTTTTCATAGCCACAATAAAATTAATTAATTGGATTGGTCGGACTACTGTAAAAGGTTTGCTGGTTGAGAGGAGATAAATCAAAAGTGACATCTCAGGCAGCGTTCTAAAATGTGCGAATATCACATATCAATCCAAATATTTTGCATCCTTTGGTATTTTTTTATTATATAATTATTTGGACACTGGCATAGTCATTAGGAAATTGAGTA
Source organism: Sesia bembeciformis (assembly GCA_943735995.1). Taxonomy (NCBI): domain Eukaryota; kingdom Metazoa; phylum Arthropoda; class Insecta; order Lepidoptera; family Sesiidae; genus Sesia; species Sesia bembeciformis. The sequence goes on from OX031042.1 coordinate 4,147,453, forward strand.
CATTTCAACAGGGTCGGCTTTACCTACGGTGTAAGGTGTGCTGCGCACACGTTCGCAGCGTCCTAGGGGGCGCCGAGCGCCGCTCGCGACGCCTCCAAATAGCCTACTAGAGGGCGCCAGGGTATTGATTGCACCCGATCGCTACATGAGCTAGAGCTGGCTCTGCATTTCAAGGTAGTTTTCTGTGAGAGAGGGGGTAACGTGGCCAGTCGAGCACACCCAGCGGCTGTGGGAATGCAGCGGAATGTACTTTCCCCCTGTCTAGATTTCTTATAAGATCATATGGTATTCTTATGAGAATACAGTATTAAATAATAATCAAAACCATTTATAAACTAATATATTTTATAAAGAATTTAGTGCTTTAATTTGGTGGTTGGTAATCACATCTATGTCATCTCTATTAATAATGCATTAATGATTAGTCAATCAATTATAAATAATTCACAATGTAAATCGAAAAATCATAAAAGATTGTTCCGATTCAAGTTCCGCACATCACTAGCAACGGTTAACTGACGGGGTCAACCGCAATTATAGTATATTTTTATTTTATACAACACGTGCCTATTGACAGCTTCTTGTTTTTGTGAATACTTTATGAGGATTAGAAGTTTAGAATAGAATTCAAAATACACGTGTGATTGTGAATTAACTCCTAGGAAGATTAGAAGTCTAAAAATGGGTAGAGGAAGGAAATTCCTCGGTAAGAAAAAGAAAGGTACCCAAAGGCCTATCACGAAGAGTAAAAAGAAATTGGTTAAGAACGAACCAGTCAATAAAAAAGCTATTTTCAATCGCAATAAAAACAAACAGAAAGTTGCAGAGGAATTAGCGAAAAAAAAACAATTAGAGCGGAAACTACACCTGGAGCAAGTAACTTACTCGGAAAGTGATGAAGAAGAAGAAGATGTATATTGGAAGTTGGTGGCGTTCTTCAATAATAAAGTGAACCGTAAACGACCCATAGACAGCGATGACGAGAGCACGCCCAGTGAAAAATCTGAGCCCATGAGTTATAACCAGATTGTGGATGAACAAGAAAATAGTGCCACAGAAAATAGTGATGAGAATAAAAATGTGGTATGTACTGTAACTTGTTACATTATGTCTTATATGTTAAATTATGTCAGTGTGGTGTCCACCAACTTTAGAATAGCACCACCCCATCTCTATCCATAGGTGTCGTAAAAGATGACTAAGTAACAACCCCTGAGAAACTACACCACCTCTTAAAGAGTATACTCACCAGCCTGCTTGGCCAGTACATCCCTCATGTACAAGACAATGTGTATGAGGAACCCATGTCCAGCAATGATCTTTTCGGCTACAGTTTACATTTTATTAATATATTACTGTTTTATTAATTACTAGCGGCCCGCCCTCACTTCGCTTCGGTTTATTAAATTTAAAACAATCAGTATAAGATATTTTCCTGCGATAAAATGGAGCCTACATTTTAAGTTAGACCTCTATCAATACATCAGTGAAAACTGCATTCAATTCCATGCAGTAGTTTTTGCGTGATGCATGTGCAAACATACAGACAGACAAAATTTTTAAAAACTGTGTTTTTTGCTTCTGTTGCTCTAATAAAGACCCCCATATTAGTTTTTTTTCAATATTTATAATGTACAGACATCAGTCTGTTACAATTTTATTATATGTATAGATATGTATAGATTCTTTGTTCTGTATACATAATTTTGATAATAATTTATTTTTTAGCCTGCAAAAGAATCTGATGGTGATGTTGAACAAGAAGATGTTGCTAATGACCCTTTCACAAAGCATCTGCAATATGATCTAAGTGATGAGCTGCTAGTGTCATTGACAAACATACCTCACACTGTAGAAAACATCACTAAAGTGTGGCCAGTGCTTGGCCACTTGTCTATCACTATACCGAAACCCTTAGAAACCTTGGCTAAAAAAGCTAAACCAAAATATTCTATATTAGAAGAAGAGACTTATGCTGCAACAGGGACTGTGCCGTCTATGATTACTAATGTGGATTTTAAACAACTATATATAAAATCTCAAATTCACGGTAACATTGTGTTTGCCAATAAGAGAAATTTGGTAAAGAGAGATCTAGAACTGACAGAAGTTTTAACACCACTACAAAAGGAACTGTTTGCTGTAATGAATAATTATCAGGACCTGTGGTACCCAGAGAGAACATTTAGTAATGCTGATGAAATTCGCTACACATATTGTCTGCATGTGGTCAATCACATGTTGAAAACAAGAACAAAGATTTTGCACCACAATGCTAAGTTAGCTAAGAAGTCTGATGTGTCTGATGAGTATAGAGATCAAGGATTAGTGCGGCCAAAGGTATGATGTGCTTTAATGCAAATCTACTTAATTCTGATCTTCTACCTTAAAGCAACCAATGAGTTTTTAGATTAGATTTATTTATTTGTAAACATAGGTACAATGATAATATAAACAAGCATGCAGTCAGTTCTTTATGTTTTACCAAACAGCATATAAATATTGAAATAGTATGGGCATATTTTGGCAATAAATTTAAATGATGTAAGTGGCAATTGGAGTACCTAACTGTCAATTACTACTGAGAAGATTAATCTTCTCAGTTACTAACTGAGAATATTACATACAAATGTATTTCAAATATTTTTTATAATTATATGTTTAAATGGGCACTTTTGTAAATTGAAAGATGTTGCAATTGCAAGATAGTTTTAATTAGATAAAGTGCCCATTTAAATATGTATTAGTTAAAAAACTCAATGGTCCGATGGTGGCTTTGCATTATTAGTTTTACTAAAGCCATTATACTGTCTACTGCTACTGCTCCATTATTAGCTACTGTCTTATGTAAACTGGAGAGTCCCTTCTCGCGGAATGCGTCAACGTGGGCAATTATTTCATGTACCATTAGCCAGAACTAAACACTGGTACCAGGCTCCATTATGGAGAATGAGTAGATTAGCAAATGAACTACAAATTGATATAATATTTTCCCCGCCAACTGAATTTACACGTGAATTAAAAAAAATCACTTTAGTTGATTTCTCATAGTCTTGCTTTCCTATTGTAAAAATAAAAAATAAAAAAAAAAATTTTTTTTTTTTGTATAAACTTTATTATGTAACTTTATTTGATATGTAAAAACTTCTTATATATACCTTTGTTATTATAATTGTAATTGGGCGATTGCCTGTACAAATAAATAAATAAATAAAAATTATCTGTGAAGTTTTGCCCAGTGTGAACTAGGAAGTGGCATTCAAACAAAACCTATGGGTTGGGAACTCACTAGTAATTCCCTACCTTTTACGCATTCATATTCAATTTTGTATAGAATTGCAACACTGCTTTATCTTCCCTTGATTAGACTGAATAGAACTGGATAGTCCGTCTTGACTAAACAGAAATCACAATAACTAAATAAGTTTCTAAAGAGGTTATGTAACATTTTGGAATCCCTATTAAATGCACTAAAAGATATAATCCAAGTGTTCTTTGCATACAATTGACTGGGAAACTATTTAGAGGAAATACTTATGAGACACCTTCATTTGCAGAAAAGGCATGAAAAAAAAAATGATCAAGGATGCTACCTTTTCCTAATTAAAAATAAATTAAGAAACTGATAACTTTAGTGTGACCCTGTCTGCCTTTCTATGGACCCTTAGTGAGGTCCCTTATCCATAACTTTCATTTGAACATTGCTCCCTGGGACATTCTATATAACAATATTATTGGTTATTTTTAGGTTCTAATAATGGTGCCATTCAAAGATGCAGCCTACAGAGTTGTAAAGACATTAATAGAAATTCTAGTGCCCAACAATGCTGGACAAGTGGTGAACAAGCACAGGTTTGAGGAGGATTTTACTGGAGGGGAGCTTGTGATGCCAAAGAAACACCCTAAGCCAGAAGACTATCAGCTAATGTTCAGTGGAAATACAGATGACACATTTAGATTTGGCATGGTGTTAACTAAAAAAACACTTAAGGTAATGTAGTGCTGGTATTGTAGAGATTTAGATACTTTTATCTGTCTGTTAGTGAATAAGTAATTTTATATGTATGTTAATTACACTTCCACATAAATTTCACAATTTTTAGAATATTATTACTATATATAACATAAGGTGGAGATAACGTCAATAATTTATTTACATGTTGGCATCATGCCATGCACCATGGGCATGGTTGTGGTGGAAGCATAACAATGCAAGCAATGAGAGGGGAATCTGTCAATAAGGAACATGCAATACAATGCAACCAGTGCTTTTAGTGTCCACTGCTGGACACGGCCCTCCTCATGCACATTGTCTTGTTCATGATTGATGTATGGCTTTAAACTACCACGCTGGCCAGCTTTAGAGGTTTTAGATGTGATGTAGTTCCTCCGGGCTTGTTTTATCCCTCAGTCGCCTACTACAACACCCACGGCAAGGAATGGGGCCCACGGCTATTCTAACACATCGTTCAATAAGTCCCGGGACTAGCGTAGAGATGGCGCTAATAATGCCATGTATATACCAAGGTTCAGAAGTACCAACCTTTAGATGAGATGTGTCAAAATTTGATGTAATTCGAAACATAACCAAGAAAGCTATAGTGGTTAAAGTGACGCTACCCACACATGAAGAAGAAGAAAGTCATCTTTCATCAAGACAACGCACCGTGCCACAAGTCAATCAAAACGATGACCAAATTCAACGAATTGGGCTTCCAACTGCTTCCCCATCCTCCGTACTCGCCGGATCTGGCCCCCAGCGACTACTGGCTCTTTGCGGATCTCAAAAAGATGCTCCAGGGAAAAAGATTTGGCTCGAATGAGGAGGTGATCGCTGCTACTGAGGCTCATTTTGAGTCAAGACAAATCGTTCTACAAACATGGCATTGAAAAGTTAGAGAAGCGTTGGAATGATTGTATTACACTTGAAGGAGATTATGTTGATGAATAATAAAGAATTTTGCGGATAAAATGTTGTTCTCATAGTTAGTCCCGGGACTTATTGAACGATGTGTTATAGTAGTGCGGTGTGGTGTCAGCTGGCTAATAAGGATCAATTGGATCGTAATTCGCCTTTTATAGTCGCAAAATTTACCCAATCACCACTCACAGTGTCTATACTGTGACATCATTGCCCGCCTCATTCATTGTTACAACCTTAAACTTATACCTATGACACTAATTCATAGGTAGGTGTGGCTGCGCTACTTAAGTGTCTTTTGTATTATATATTTTATGATCCTTTACCATATTTTATTTATTTAAGTATAAGGACCTTCGAATAAAGTTATGATTGTCACTTAACATCACCAATCAACTGCCCGTAAATAAGAATGCCGAATATCTCTTGATCAATTTCACCATGACTTATAAGCTGTAGAGCAGCTACTTGACGGTTATCTGAATAAATATAAACAATTTCAATTACATTCAGTCCTTGTCTATGGCATTCGGTAATTTTTGTCACTGAATTTCAAACTAGGCTCTGTTCCAAAACGCACGATATCATATCACTCTTTGACAATTTAAATTGATCTAAATATACTGCATCCATTTCTATCTTCATAATACAAAAAGAGACTGAAAATAATCTAGGTTATCAAAGAGCGATAATCGCACTTTTTAGAAGGCGCCCCTGACGTATAGTATAAATTTTAATGTTTCTTTTGTCATATTAATAGTGAATTTGTACGGTTTTAATTAAGTTTAACATTTTAAATAGTAAAATTATAACTTCATATTTGAACATAAATTATTTAGTTAATTATTTAAACTTCACTGTACAAGTAACTGTGCAAATGGTAACACGTCTTATATTATGTGCAATTTAGTTTAGATCACTACATACACTTGAACAACCTATAATTAAAAAATATTTATTTAGCAAGAACACAGGTTACAAAAAATGGAGTTAAAGTACATATGAGTACATGTCATCCCATTATCCGCTTGGTTGCGCGCTGGGTAATATACTACCCATCGAGACGGAGTTGAAAAACACCCTAAACACCTTTATTAAACGCTTTACCCATACGAAACGTTGTCTATTTTGTTCTAACATAAATATAATATTACCTATATTTCAGTTTTGGGTGATGTAGTTCAATCACAATTAGTGTTTGTTTGAACGCATGAAAAGTTCATGGTTGACGGTCAGAAGTGCGTCTTGCGTCTCCGATTACAACCAGTCCTAGTTGGAGATTCTTGCACCATACTTCTCCAAGGGTCATTTCCTTGTTTTAATATTTAAGCAAATCAAATAAATCCATAATTTCCAATTAAAGAGTAATACTTAATAAGAATACAGTGATTTAAAATCGAAAGCCTATATAACGCCATATGTTTATTTGGCAGTTATCTCCGCTACTCAGCAGAGTCGTATTGTCAAGTAAGTTAACTTACTTAAGGCAAACTTTAAATGCCATAATTGGATGCGCAGACATGGTGAAATTTGATGCTACAATTACCGGTCACTTTAATTGTCGGTTAGCTTAACCAGAACTTTAGTCCAACATCGTGTAATAGGCCCTTATTCTCTGAATAGTCTTGCCAGCCAATTTGCCTACTCGGGCCCCTTACAATTGTAAAAAAACAAACAAATTTATCCTGTAAAATGCTTGCAAGGTGCAGTGAAGCAAGTTCAACTTCAGATTCCTTAGGACTAGATCATTGAGTCCTATGCACATGTCGAGGAGAGAGGCGTGACCTGCGAACACAACTATAAGTGATGTTATTATTTTTTCAGCTTTACACAGATTTCTACTCATCCGACATTATAGTGGCATCTCCCCTAGGGCTGCGCATGATCATCGGCGCCGAAGGCGAGGAACAGCGCGACTACGACTTCCTAGCCACTATAGAGATACTCATAATGGACCAAACCGACGTCTTCTATATGCAAAATTGGCTCCACTTACTGCATGTATTCAACCATTTCCATCTGCAGCCAAGAAAGACACATGACACAAACTTCTTTAGAGTCAGGTCTTGGGCTGCAAATGGCTGGTCTAAGTATTATAGGTCAGTTTCTCTATGCAATGAAGATTTTTTCTTATATATGTAATAAGATATATGTTTTTGTGGTTAAGAATGTAAGTTCAGGGTATGATGGAACTGGCATGTGCCAAGGCATAAAAGTTCCTTAAAAAAAAAGAAAGATGTTTTTATACAATATAATAAAAAACGAAATTTTTTCAGGGAAATAAATTTCACCACTTATATTTGTATTTCTAGCATGTGTGGGGCGCGCATCAACCTCGCTTGTGAGTAAATGTCGGTATATGCAAAAAGTAACTTAGTAACAAAAAGTATACATATTGTGAGGGATATAAGGTCTCTTTTTACACGTACGGAAATTTACCACTACAAGCAAGGTAGACGCGCGTTCGTGAGTCGCAATAATTATACTATTAGGTGCTTACCTATGAAATGACCGATTTGTATGAGGAACTGATTTTTTTTCGTTATAAATATATTTATTATGTTAGTCGAAATATTGACCCATATTATCTACACACTTTCGCCATCTCACGGCCAGTTGATTGATGACTCTTTTGTAAAAGGCTCGTGGTCTCGTTCAAAAGCCCTAATCACACCTACTTCAGAATCAAATTTTTTCCCTTGCAAAAAGTTGTCCAAATTTGGAAAGAAATTTAAATCTGTCGGGGCGAGATCCGGCCAGTGTGGTGGGTTAGGGAAAGTCTCCAGGTCCAGTTCTTGAAGTTTTAAAATTATTGCTGAGAAGTGTGAGGGTGGGTAGGCACTGTCATGAAGAAAAAGTGGAGGTGAGAGATTGACCAAACTTGGTTGCTTTGTTGCCAGCTTTTCTATCATCGTCTGCCGCTCCTTACAGTACACATCTGCATCAATCGTTTTACCGGCTCGCAAAAAACTAATGCACAATACCGGCATAGGACCACCAAACTGATACCAGTAGCTTTTTCTTAGTTATCTTGAATCTGCCAATTGAATCTGGGTGATACTGACTTCTGATACCTTCTCATAAAGTATCAGCAGATGGTGAGAAAAGCCCTTGTAATATTTGAGTTGGTTCGTTTTTTTTGTTCACCCACCGTAAACAAAAATGTTAAAAACAGCGTTATGGATCATAATTCATATAACTCATTTTTATGTGTTTTTCAGGCAAACGTTGGTGTTCTCTTCAATACAGATGCCGGAAATAAAAAATGTAATGAATAAGAGATGTCAGAACTACGCCGGGAAGGTGCTCGTTTTAAATCATGCTGAAGTGGGCAGCATGCAGCAAATTGTATTGCAAGTGCCGCAAATCTTTTATAGGTATATTATTATCTGATATGTTGACTAATTGCACAAATGACAGATTTAATGCCCTACAGCACTCTCTATCAATCAACCACCAGATCAAACAGATCACACGCTCCTGGGCAATTTGTTTCTCAACATTCAACGTTGAATGGTAAAAATCATAATTTTTATTGTAATTTTTCAAACCATTTTTAGGTAATAAATAAGAATGGTGAAATTCCAGGGCCGGATCAAGCGTGTCTAGCGCCCTGGCTGGAAAATCTGTAGCGCCTCTTTAAGGCCAGCGTTTCTCGTGCGTAGGTATAAGAAATAGATCTATTTTTTAATGATGGACATTTTTTGGCAAGCGTACTCAGTTTATATTCAAGTCACTGAAATAACGCATTATTAAACTGAATAATGCGTGAATGAATGAATAAAACTGTCGCTGAATTGTATTAAATCAGATGATAATCATATTTTCCGTTTGTGACGTGGCGCTCCTCGATTACCTGGCGCCCTGGTCGTCCGCGCAGCCTTTTGTAATTCTCCATTTATTTGTTTACAGATTCAATGCCAGTAGCCTCGTGTCGTCCGTGGACGCGAGGTTCGAGTACTTCGTGAAGGAGGTGGTGCCGAAGCAGCGCGACGCGATGCTGGGCCACACGCTCATCTACGTACCCGTCTACTACGACTATGTGCGCATTAGGAACTATTTCAAGAAAGAAGACATCAGCTTTGTGCAAATATGCGAATATTCTAAGGTACAGACAATTGACCTTTGACCCTTTATTGTTTTCTTTTGTTTAAAATTTCATGGGAGGCTTTAAATTTAGTTTGTTTTAAATTTTCCAGTTTTGTTGTGCCATGATTTATTTACCATACTACAATTAAAGAAAGTTCATATATTTTACAGTATTTTCTTTTAATTTGTTGCTCTCGTGTGATGTCGGCCGGCTATAGAATATCACCACCCCATGGATGTAGTGGATCTCTTCCCGTGGCTGCCGTACAAGGCGACTAAGGGATAACAAAGTCGCTGCCGTACAAGGCGACTAAGGGATAACAAAGTCGCTACCACGAGCTCTGAGGGACTACACCTCTAAGAGGGGACTCACCAACCGGCCACCCGCACACAGGCTGATGTTTTATGGCCATACATTCCTCATGCATGAGGAGGCCGGTGTCGAGCGGTGGATGAAAATAAAGGGCTGGTTACAATTGCTGTAATGTAATTTCGTGTTGCAGGATGCAAAAATAGCCCGCGCTAGAGATATGTTCTTTCACACTGAAGCTCACTTCATGCTGTACTCTGAAAGAGCCCACTTCTTCAGACGGTTCAGGATAAAGGGCATCCGGCACATCATCTTTTACCAGCCACCGACCTACCCACATTTTTATTCTGAAATGTGTAATCTCATGCAGGTACGTTTTTTTTTGCTTATGTTCTTTTAACTAATACCACTCCACTCCGTGCGTATTTGTGCCGCTAATCTCGTTGTTATACTCGGGACACACCCCGTGTAGCATTTCTGTACACAATGTTTACCCGTCTCATACACACCTGGTCATCGTCACCAGGTCTGCTTTGAGAAATCTCCTAAAGAGATAAGAATGCCCGATACATCATTTTGATAATCCTTTTTGAGTACTAGCTTTTGCCTGCAGTTTCGCTTGCCTGACGTTAATTACGTTAATTATCGCGTGGTATTTGGCACAGGAAAGAATCTATTTATTTTTATAGTACATCCGTTTTGAGACAGATAATAGAAACATGTGAACTCTTTTTGCTGCTAAACTGATGAATGTTCAGATATATTAGCGATTTAAACGATTCTATACAAAATTTGACATACTGTATTTTAACCCTTTGACGCAATTTTGTGAAACGATGAATCATGTGTTTAATTATTTGTATGGTAAAATGTTTATACTAAGCTTCAAGTTACTACGATCATCAAATATTTATATCTATACTAACTTTGAAATCGCCGTTTCATCTCTTTATGTCATAAAGTTATTTTCCAAATTTAATGTTTCTGACTTCAGCAGTTTCAATTAGTCTTTGAGGAGTCAGTCAGTCAGGATATTTATCTTTATATGAACACAAAATATGAGACAAATTGCCGTGTTGGTGTGTATGTGTTGGTGTGTATGTATGTACTATGTATGTGTTTACATATTTTGTAATTGTTACGAGTATAATATTCAAAGGTTGACCGGTGGAGAATTTCATTAGGCATAACACCGTTATTTGGTCACGACCGGTGACTCCTGAAAGGCCACTAGGACCACAAGAATTTGGACATTCCGAAAAAAAAAACCGTTATTTCGTCAAGTTATTGTAGAAAATGAAAACTATCGATAATACGTTCTTGGTAGCTTTTTGCCAGCAATGGCAGACGGCATTGACGGTGGGTAAATTTGTAAATTTGATTTTTAGGGTCGAAATGTTACATCTCTGTCTTTTGGTTGTTCGATTATCTATACATACAATAAAATCGTAACAGAGCTCTGTCTGTACATGAAATATTTTTAATAATTTGAAAAGTTATTGCAATACGAATTTAAATTTTTGTCTGTCTGTCTGAACGCGTATCACGCAAAAACACGGGACGGATTTTAATAAAACTTAGCACAGTTATAACATATATTAAGGTTAACATTTAGTGAACATTTTATCCCGATCCGTTACAGAGTTCCCACGGGAATCACCCTAATGTACCCGCGAACAAAGTCACTGGCACCGCTAGTAGATAATAAACACAATGTGTTGCAGGAACAATACCAGTACAAGTACGGCGGCAGCCTGCTAGTGATGTCCGTGTCGACGTTGTACTGTGAGTACGACGTGCAGCGGCTGGTGGGCGTGGCGGGCGCCGCGCGCGCACGCGCCGCGCTCGCCTCCGACAAACCCGCGCACATGTACGTCACGGAATGACGTGAGAGCTCGCTAGGCGGCGGCTGCGCGGCGAACACGCGTCTTAATGTAGCAAATCGTTCAATTCGCACGTCTATCTACGAGCAGTGATAGCCTATACTTGACTCACATTTGTATGATCGTGAGTTCAAGACCTCGGCCTGTACCGCTGAGTTTCTACTAAAGTAGCTCGGCGGTGAGGGAAAACATTGTCAGTAAACCTGCACGCACCAGATATTTTAAAAACTTTGGGTATGTTATCCACCAATAACCACCGGGTCCACGTAGTGGATTACGGCCCGAAAACCACCCTAGTGATTTACTGGCCTGTTCCCTACAGTGGAACGTTACAGGCTGATACAAATGTGGGTCTGTTTAGCAAAACGTCAAACTCGCCAAACGCCTAGATATACAACGTGTCACCGATATAACGTAAAACCTGAAATTTGCAACCAATTTAAAATATATAAAAAACCGTTCTAGCGGAAAATGAAATTAGTTTTAGGAATAAATCAAAAGTTACAAACATGTAAGGTTTTGATTGTTCTGTCTAAAATGTTCGTAACGCTTATTAATAAGACCGGGCGCGGCGCGCGCGACACGCTAAGAATGAAAGATATACTAGAATTGTACCTACTATAAACCATAAAAAAAAACTATTGTAAAAACTAGTAAGTAGAATCGATTCTACGCTCGATACCAACAACATATCTTCAGTTTTTGCGTTATTTCAGATTATCTTTTCGGGCGATCCGCATGGTGGAACTTTGGGGAACGTGGCCGTCGTGCGAATTGGACGATTTGCTAAATAGACGTGCGAATTACAATAGACGATTAGCTACATGGCATTCTGATCGTAACACGCACTGAACTTCGAACAGTAATTCCAAACGAGTCATATGGACTCGTTTAAATCAATGTTATCTATAGACATAGGATTATATGCTTTTGGATATTGGCATATGCAAAATGCATATTTCTCGGTTTTCAGGCTCTATTGTATATTTCTATGATTTTTCGTATACATATAGTGCATAATTCGACGTAAAAACTCGTTTTTGAGAAAAGATCCGAAACAAGTTAGACGCCGTTCTTGCGAAGAATCCGGATTTTGGCGTAATTAAACAAATAAACGCGTACATTAATAATCCAGATCAAAGCTTGCCTCACCTTATTTCTGCGGACGTGGCACCAAATTTCAAATTTTGCCCTGTCACGTGGCTCGACGTGGAGCGCTCACTTTCTACCTACAAATTAATTCTAACTGACAAACGTCACAAGTTTGAAATTGATAATTTAGAGAAGTGTATTGTCATAAAAACTGATTGATTGTGTAAATTTATGTCTGAGCTTTTATTTTGTGCAATATAAAAAAATAATCTGACATCAAGTGATTTATTTTCTGATAGTGCATATATAATGCATATTTAGACCTTTATTCGTTCATATTTGCATGCATATTTTGACATTTTGATAGTGCGTATAATCCCATGTCTAGTTATCATACTAATATTATAAAAAGGAAAGATTTGTATTTTTGTATGTTTGTAACGAATAAACTCAAAAACTACTGGACCGATTTCAAAGATTCTTTCACCATTAGAATGCTACATTATCCCCGAGTAACATAGGCTATATTTATTACTAGAAAAAATTAGGGAACCCTCAAAATAAAATGGCTATATTTTATTTTGAAATTTTGAAAAAAAAATCTTATTACCGAAGCGAAGCGAGGGCGGGTCGCTAGTCTATTATAAAGGTATAATTCGAATGATGCCCAAATTGTGCGACAAACTACCACTGTAAATAAAAAGTAGGTAGTATAATTGAAATATTTATTATGATGTTATATTTATATTGTACAATGTAAATTATAATAATTCTAATAATTACCATTTGTTTCATTTACTACACAAGTACCACGAGCACCTCCCAACTAGCAAAAGTAAGTTATGCAACATGTCACCGAAATAACGGAAAACCCGAAACACGTCAAATAATTTAAAACAAGCCGTGCTTGTATATTTTAAGCCGTGCTAGCGAAAAATGAAATTATTTTCGGGAAACATTCAAAACTTATTAATATCAACCTTTTCTTGTTCCATCTAATATGTTCGTAGCACTAATTACTTGGTATACTTAGGATATGATCGGGCGCTGGCAACGGTGCACCACATGCGTATGAAACGGGCTAAGAACAATAAGTTATGAAAAAAAAACCTTATTCTATATATTGGTAGAATCGATTCTACTCTATTTTCAGCTTTTGCGTTATTTCAATAATTACACGTTTAAATAATGCAGTCTCGGCCGCCCATTAAGTTTTTTTAAAGACTGTATACCAAAAAAAGCGCCCCGAGACTGCACTTCATTTGTTTTACAAATGTTCATTTGCTTTTCTCGTTATTTGGCCGCCTATTGAATACATTTGTATGTAACAGATTTTGTATTTGTTTCGAACTTTGAACTGGGCAATACTAGTAAAATACTCTTTTCTTAACTCTATAATAACTCGTAAAATACTCTTTCTAATAACTCGTGCATTTAAACAAACTATTTAAAATTATTTTTTATGTAAACACCACATTGTACACGATTTTTTAGACGTTTAAAATTATTTTGTAAGGAATTAGTAATTTATTTGAAACCATTTGTATTTGTGTCTTTGCTTCCCGAATAAGAAGGTCACAGATATCGGAAACCATATTAGGGGACTAAAGTGGAAATGGACAAAATACGTAAGCGGAAGGCCGGCAGATAATCGTTTCGAAAGTTAGTAACGGAAAGGTGGTCTCGGGGCACACCAACAGCCGTTGGTTAGACGATATCGTACGACCGGGAGGGACGCATTGATGAGGTTCGTTTGTGTTCGTGCACTGTGCCATGAAAAAGAAGATCTATACTGCCCTCCTTAGAAAAAAGGCACAAGTGCATTTTGGTGACATTTGAGAAAAATGCAGAAAATATTTCATTAAATTAAAATCAAACTAGAAACTCGGAAATTCCGATAAAACAAAAAGAATAACCGTTGTTTATTCGTTTAGTTTATTTTTAATTTCCGAAAATGTTACTTATGTTGCAGTATGAGAGGAATTTTTTGTTTTATTTTTATTAAAATTTCACTTAAAAATGTCCAATTCCGTCCCTGTTCAGTAAGTAACTCTCTGGAATGTGCTTCTCACTCGCATTAGGAAAGCGTCCAATAAAAGCTGTTTTAAAAGACTGCTTCAAAATCAGTATTTATAAGTTAAGAGTTAGTGATCTATATTTTCTGCCCTACTTTTCATTGTCCTATTACTATGTTTTCTGCTCTCTAGTATATTATAATATTATATATGCAAATATGTATATGTGCATGTATAATAAAATATTATTTGTGTATATTTTTGTAGCGATGCAGTCACATGAATTGAAGTTCAATACGTTAGGTTTAACTAAAAGTTCTTAGAACTGGCTACTATATATACAATACGATAGAAAAAAAATTAATTCGAGTTTCGAAAATGGAACTCGTTTTTTGTCAAACGCCATTAAAATTTCAAAGCTGTCATTTGTTTTTAATTTCTGGCGGCAATTTGAAAATTAATTGTTTCCGGAAAATGAATTTAAGAACAGACCATTTTCATTCAATGATAATTTTATGACTCGTTCGGGTCTAAACCAGAAACAAAATTATGAACGACTTAAGGTACCATTTAGTGATGAAGCCCCATCCAGTGCCGCTGTACATAACTGGTTTAGTGAATTTAAACGTGGTTGTACCCACCTCAGTGACGATGTTAGAGAAGAGCGTCCTGCGACTGCGATCACGGAGGAAAACATGAAAACCGCGCGGCTTATGAGCAGTCAAACGAATGACATATCAGCAGATACGGTCATCGTTAGGTATTGGTATTGAGTCAAGTTTAACCTATTTGACAAATCACCTACGAGTAAGGAAGGAAGCTTTGTGCTAAATGGATTGACCATGATCTCATTCTCGTTAAAAACATAAGGTTTTGTAATAAATCATACGCTGACTTTTTTCAATACAATCGCCGTTTCTTGTGGTTTTTGAAGAAATATATCAAAACCTGGAAGGATGATGATAATTACAACACATGTAAGACTTTTGTACATTCTCTGAAAGTTGTTAATGACATAGCAAAGAGAGGAGAGGAGTAGCACTCATGGAAGAGTACAATCGTCTTCACACCACCAATGAGGAGGGCAGAAGCAATATTTACTTTCCAACTTCCTCGACTCAAAAAGTATACTTTGACCTCATCTTGAATGATTTTATTATTCGTTTTAATTATTTTTATTTTTAAATGTTTTATACTTTAATCTTTTATTCAATTATTTTTTTTGTAAAAAATGGGTAAAATAAATACAGTTTAATTCACATTTTTATATTTTTTGTATTTTTTCATAAAACCCTACATTTTCATAGGTGGTAGCGACCCCTAAAACCCCTTCAAAAAATTGAAAAAAATACCTACTTGTAAAATAACGTCCATTGTCCTCCATACTATTTTATGAAATTATCACAAGAATTTGTTAGAAGTAGGTACACATCTCGTGCAGGAGACGACTGGCGAAGACATTGTTATTTTCGACTTTTCCAAGAGATTAATATTGAACCCAGCTTAAAAACAAATTCCCTTGACAATGATCGAAAATCGTACGATTTTCGATCCAATGAATTCCCCCAGTCTCCATCTACATACTCTTTCACTTCTAAATTCTGTTCCGATCGTGACGTTTTGAATGACAAATATAAACTCAGTCCCTTTTAAATAATGAATCACTCTCTTAGCGCACTTCTAATGTAAGTCATCGTAACAGGAATTGAACCGAGATAAGACTCTAACTACCTAAAATCATAACTTACAAATACTATAAAGAATAATATTTTTATAGTGGGGTTTTGTGAATGGGTTCCAAAATTCCATGAATGAGTGAATGAAGAACAAAGGTGCAACCTGCGCACTGTGCTAAAAGAACCCGCTACGAATCCCTAAATCTGGCTGGTGGTACAACTCCTATTTACATAATAACAATCTAATTGTTGCGTGCTTACAAGAAACCAATACGAAAACTGGGTCTTATAAGCCCAAACAATACAAAGGGATCTGCCACGGAGGCCACAAGCGACGAGGTCTAGTAATTCTAGTTAGGAAAAACAGCGGTCTCACGAGACGTTAAAATAATAATAAATTCCATACAATCAAAAGTAAATTTAATGGTATATAATCACGTGTCTCGTACAGTAGGTACTACATGTCATCAGCTGTTGGGGATATTTATAACTACACATCGCTATCCTCGGCAAGACTTTGACCTGCGATCCCTTCAGCAAAAAATAAAGAAATTCGACTCCAACATCTGCAAGTATTCAGCCAGTTAGGGAAATTATGTACTAAACGTCCACGACACCACGGGTTGTTTGAAAACACAAAGTGAAAAAAGTGTTATTATTATAAACTGCAGTGTTATGTGTTCGTTTACCTTGAATGTTTCCACGTGTCGGCAGCGTGTCGGTAACAGTTTCCGTTTTCGGTTTTTATGTTTGTATTCCTTTGTCATCTAAGTTTATGATGTGTCCTTAAAACATTACACAATAACAGTCCGTCTTCTAGACACAAGTTTCTCATGATAATTTTGTGCTTTAGATGTCTTATTTGGGAACATACATCTTATAATAATACTAGGTATATTATATTAGGTCCTTGCCAATGAAATTGCCTTATATAGAAAAATCAAATATATTTTTTTGCATAAAAATTATATATTTAATTAATCGAAGTATTGTCCATTATTATCAATGCACTTTTGTCATTTTAATGGAAGATAATTAATTGACGCCTTCGCTATAGAACTCCTGAGGACGGGAATCGATAAATTCTCTGAAGTTGCATTTATTCCCCTTTAAAAATTATCCAAATTCCGAAAAAGATGGAAATTATTTGGGGCAAGATTTCTTGGAGAAATAAAATTCTTACCGGCCTTCATTTATTTTTTAAGGTACCGCTGCTAATTGCCTTGACCCGTTTTCCTCGCAAAACTCGTGAAGAAGTTGTTTGAGAACCTTATGCTTATGATGACATAAAATTTAGAATTAAGAAGCAGAAACACCCACCTTTTAAATATACATTATGTAAATGTACATATGCCATACCGATAATTATGAGATATGAGAAGAAAAATGCGAAAAGTTTTTTTTTAAACTAATATCTATTAATAATAACGAATTTGCACAATATTCGGTGCTTTCTACACTTTAATAATAAATTAATTACATAACGAGATCATTAAATGAAACCAGAATGCCTCTCGAACACAATGACCATGTATTGTATTGTAATGGTAATTGTAGCTATATTATAAACGTTTAGAAACATATTCGCAACACGTCTGATTTATATTACATGTATGTAGTTACTCGGTGGATTAGCATATCTTGACAGTTACTCGAGTGAATGCGAGTTGTTTATTTTCGGATTTCTCCGAAATGAAGTGATTGCAGGCATTTACCTTTCTGCTTTTAAAATCTTTTCATTCACAGTTTAAATAGGACTACCTATACTGGTACTTTAGATAGGTGCGCAAGTGTAAACAATATACCTGTCCTTAGAGTCCTGAGGTGGATATTGCACAAAATTTAACAATAGGAACAAGATAATTTAATAATAATAATGTCTTTATTTCATATTATACTTATTTATCGACAGATGTTATCATTTATATGCATTTTATAATAATACTGATTTCTTTATTGACACGAGTCACACGACTGCATATTTTATGTAGGTGTGTCATAGGATCAAGGCATCAAGTAAGTAGGTGAATAATGTTTAGGCGAATTTTCGTTTTTGATATTTATTTGTTACTTAGATTTCTATTGCAATCATAAAATAGTCCTCACATCAATTCGCACCTTTAGTGTTCGTAGGCAGGTAGGTACACTTCGTTCGTACGTTTCTATTTATTTGTTATTTAGAAACCCAACGAAATATATATTTCTGAATTATATTCTTCATTTTTTTTAATATAGGTATCATATTAAAAGGAACAATACTTTGGAAATAATAATTCGGTCCAGATATTTATTGCAAATTGCGGGCCATTTTAATTTTTCCCGGAAATATTATTATAGTCGCGCAAACGAATTGCTTCATATCTCATTTATGGGAATCTGTTTAGTATGTTTAATGGTTTAGGCTCTGCGAGGTAGGTACAAATTAACTCACACACGGACGGACTCTTAAAATCTTAAATAACCCTTATTTTTTTGCTTCGTGTGAGTTGGTTAAAAAATCGACGTATTGCGAATATCACAAAATGCTATTAATTCTTAAAACTAATTAGGCAACTATTAAAATATAGTATATTTTCTAGCACTATAAGGGGTCTCGCGCACTAGACAGCCGCGACTGAAACATGTTTAGCTTAGCCACCTATCTAAATCACTACCACCGCTTGGACCAATATTTTTGGCTGGCTATAAAATCCAGCCCTAGAATTTATGCAAATTTATAGAGTAAAAATCGGTCGCTACGACACGACCATTGACTAGGATCGCGTTCCACGATACGACCATAATCTCGAGTAGTACGCGGGATCCCTTAAATCGCTATCAATGTCGCTATACCTAACTATGTAATAGACTTTGGTGTCTCAGTTTCAGCCTTTCGATGTCATTGGCGCCAATAAGCATTCCCTGAGGACTGTTACAGGATCATTTATTCATTATAAATTGGCTATTCTAAACTAACTTCCTTTAGTCTTATTCGTAAGTATTTGCAGTTTTTTTAGTAGACGTCATGTGACAGTGGTAGCATTTGCATTGGTGCCAGTGTCATCTGAGGTTTCATTGTAGCTTTCCTGGGTGGTATTTAGAGCCACAGGTTCAAAGGTTATATCTGTGTCCGTGAACGGTTCGCCGGTCTCGTCCGTGATGTTGGTGAAGTTAGCCGGTGAATGGGTAAGGTTCGTCTCATTCACAGTGCTATTGCCTCCTCCTACGAACAAAATAAACTTAATTACTGACCTAGTTTAAATCTCGCTCTACTCACAGGGATTGTTTATTTCGCACCGGATTTCGAATCGGACATTGAGTACTTCAATTCTGTGTAGCTCGTTCCAGTGCATGAATATTAAATTAAGTGCCATTGTGTTATTTGATTAATACAAATGCGCTGCACTTTACCAAAATTATACGATTATAGTAATTATTTGTTTTACTATTAGGTATATTTCATTCCAAGCGTAACCAACAGAACTGTGTTTTCTTTTTCATATATTCCGTGATGTAACTATAATTTTATGTATCTCAGTATCTATGTGATGTAATTTTATGTATCTAACTCGAGTTTAAATGAACCATCATCACATCGCATTTTGGTGTACTAAATCGAGTCATACAACACTCAGGTATGTAAGTATGCCAGTAGTTTTGTGTAGGTACCTAGATTTTTAGACAATCAGCGAAAAGTGTAATATAATATAGGTACATATACATCAATATATTGTAATTGATACTAAATTGTATGGACTGATGTTAGCATGCATCGCAAATGTCTATGGACGACAGTATCCACTTACCATCGGATGGACTGTATGCTCGTTTGCCGCCTTATTTCCATAAAACTAAAATAAAAAAATCTATCGGATACATCTCTATCGTGTATTCACACCGACGCGACGTAAAGCAGTTAAATTCCAAACTCCAAGCCGACATTTATGGCGCCGGTAACTACAGTGCAGACGCACTTATTTGCTACGCTCAGGCTACGCTTGAAAAATATATACTTGCGTATATACGCGAGAATCATAAATATTTGGAGATTAGATATTTTAGCAATGATAGCACGTTTTAATGTTTAGTTCATACTGTCAAATTTAGACTGGAACTCATTAAGTACCTATAGATACGAATAGTTACAAATATTGTACCTATTTGCCACCCGCCTACAGATAATCCAAATTCTAGGTGACGTAATAGGTCAGTAGTCCGAACTATATGACAGAGATCGCGGCTTCCAATTCTCCATGTACTTTTTCGGATTTTTCATGAAATTATGTAATTAATAATACCCAGATTATGTAGATATGTAACTTAATAAAAAAAATTAAATGTAGAATAATCACAACAATATTAATTAATGTTAGTTCGATGAATTTCAACGTTTCAGTCTTTGTGAGGGCACCTTTCTAATCTGGAAGTTAGAGATCCAACAATACACGAGCCCATGCTTACATATTAATATAATTTTCCCGATATGTTTGTATTAAGCAGTTGTAGTTACTGTTGAGTTGAGCGGTGATAGCCTAGGGGTGTTTTTATACTCGAGTTACATTCATGTGATCGTGAGTTCAAATCCTTGGCTTGTACCACTGAGTTTCTACTTAGGTACGGATTTAAAAAAAAAAACAACAGCTCGGCAGTGACAGAAAACATCGTGAGGAAAGCGGCATGCTCGAGAAATAAAAAAGTCTATAGTAGATCCACCAATCTGTACTGGGCCCACGTGGTGGATTACGATTCGAACCCAGTGATTACTAGGGGAGGCCTGTGCGCTGCAATGGGACGTTGCATGTATGTAGGCTGATACAAGATAAGAGTTATCGTCAAGGATGATGTCAAATTAATGCCATGCTCCGAACAGTGATCAAGTGATCATTTGATACTTGATTTTTTATTTGCACATATTGCCTTCCTTTACACGTATTGAACTCTATACAGATTCACGATATGTAGGAAAATTAGGAAGCTTGCAAATTGCAATTATAAATTCAGAGGTATACTTAGTATACTTAGTTCAGAGGTATTCAGAATATACTTAGTTTACGTAGGTACATGTATAAATGCAGCAAATTGCTATTTGTAATACTATACTTTAATATTTACACTAAAATAGATACTGTTACTACAAACAATACGGTTGTGAAAAGTGCAATCATAGTGTGGATCGAGAGATTGTGATTAATCACCGCAAAACTTAGTATGACAAAAATTCAATAAATATAATAATACCTACAATAATGACATTATATTCATTTAGTTGTTCCAAGTTCCCGCTTTGATATTCGGCGTGATCATTTTAATTATGTTCTTGCGCACCTAGATAACAATAAATCTTTCAGTGTCCCCATTGAGCTATAAGTCAATGAGTGCCCCTGGTATTTTTAACAATATTTTCTTAGTATTCCCCTTTGGTAAAATAGTAAGATGTTATTCATCTTCCCTTATCTACGCTACGTTATTCTGGGCTATTAGCTACGATCACTGTTGATTTATGCCTTTATAAACATAATCGGCAGTGAATAGCCGAGTGTCGGTTATTGTACCTACAGCTAAAATTAGGATGATTGGTACAAGGCGTCTGCTCGAACGAACAGTCAGAACATGAGAAACACGCACACCGAACATTTGTGGATATCGATACTAAATGATACCCTCTTATACATAAGTGTAGGTATAATCACTAGCTTTGAATTAATTACGTATAAGTTTCGAAAGCAGAAAAACGGTGAATAGTTTTATGAAAGTGCAATTATCTTTCTATTTAAAATAACGATCAATTTATTTTTGGAACTTTTACTTATTTCTATCATTACTATAAATAATATACCTGCACACGAATTAAAATTTGTAGTAAGAATGTTTTAATTTCAACAAAAACATTTCTGTAAAAATATAACTTATTATTAAACTTTCACGTTTTGTACAAATTTCATATTCTAAATCGGATCGGAACGCGTATAATAATAAAGGTATTTGTTTACCTTTTATTCCTACTCGAAGTTTCGGCACGGGTTACACCAGGCGAGGTCACGAGTGGACTTGTGACATTTCTGTAAAAATGTTGCCAACTCTCGCGAGTTTGGCCGATCAAAGTTGTGATATCTAAAAGTCGCCAAGTTTGGTTTAATGAAATTTTACTTCTTATAGCTTGACCATGTCCGTTCGTACATCTCTATTCTCTACCACTGATAACAAAACAACTATCTATGGTTTAGTAATTAGTACGCGCGGGAGCTCCGTGCAATCGGGGCATGAGGTGAGGCACGGGAGCGCTTCCCCTCTCAACCGTTCGTCTAACGCACTGCTATTGCCTTATTTTTAGTGGTGTCCTTGGCGTGACTGCACGTTTCTTGAGAACATGAAATACAACTTATTTTAACTTTTTATTAGTATATTGTTTTTTTTTTTATATACTAGATGGCGGACGAGCAAGCGGTCCCACGTGATGGTAAGTGTTACCGCCGCCCGGGGACACCTGCAACACCAGGAGGTATGCGGGCGCGCCGCCGACCTTGCAAAATCATATTCACAGCTCTCTTGAAAAATGTAGCTCTTGTAGCTTAATGGAAAAACCTCTTGAGGCAGTTCGTTCCATAGCCTATGGGTTCGCGGTATAAAATTACTAATCCAGAAGAAGAAAAATTCCATTAAACCGGGCTTGGCGAGTTTTAGATCTCACAACTTTTATCGGCCAAACAGTCTCGAGGATTGGCAACATTTTTACAGACTTGTAGTAAACAATTTTAATTTAGATTTTTAATAGATATATCGCTACCATAAATTTGAAAGCGGTGAGTTAGAAACATACACACGAATTAAAATTTGTAGTAAGAACATTTTAATTCCGACAAAAACATTTCTGTAAAAATCGTGTGGAAATAACGTGTGCAGAATACTGTATTCGTAGTCGTAGGTACAAACAAAATTGTCCTCCAGAAATGGCAAGGCTAAAGGTTCAAATAAACGCAATGTAATTCCCAATCACAAAGGTTTAAGTAAATATGTTTTATTATTCGTTGCCATTTACTATGGTATACCTACATACTAAGCCTTTTTATTTATGCGTTAATTTGTGAGTTAGTATCGTGAACGAAATCAGCAAGAGAGTAATTAAGCCCGTTCAGTAAACAACCCATTCGCGCGTGTTACAAGAATAATCTCTAAAGTGAAACAAATACCAGGTGATTCTCAGGTCTCGTTTGATGTCGTTTAAAAATAAACCTACAAAGTATACTAAACATTGTCCAAACTATAAAACTTCAATTAAAACATTCATAGCTTTTTAATGAACGCCTAAAAAAATTTAATTCTTTTTTTATTACACTGCAGTTATAAAACAAAAAAAAGAAACATTTAATGTGCGTATTAAACGGAAACCACTTAGAAAATTGATTACGCTTAACTGTAATTCCTACTCGTAAAGATCTAGTATACTCTTATAGGCAGTGCTATAGTGAATCTATCGTATCTACACGAACATATACTGCAATTTTTAGCTGCATGGTGGCTATTAACGTAACTTGAAATTCACATATGATGCGAGGTCCAAGCAAATTGTTAATAATTTAGTTAGATAGATATGTATACTGAGACATTGTTTGGATAGGTGTGACAGATTGATCATTACCATTAGGTACTTGAATTCAACATAAAGCTTGCACCTTATACCACGTGAATTAATAGATAAAATATGAGGTAAGACATAATTATTTTGTTTAGTAAGTAGTTGTGAAAGAGGAATTACTTGGATGAAAACCGCGGCAAAAAATAAAACTGTATAGTCATGTTTACAGTTAGTGGGGACTGGTGGAAGGGAAGCGTTTCGGTCACGTGACCTACCGGTGTGGGGCATAAAGCATGTGGGCAGTGGTGTGGTGCTGGTTGACTTCTCTACAGTGTGAGACACCTTGCGCTGCGCATACTGCGCGTCCTTGGGCTCCCAGAAGAACACGTAGTAGAGTGAGAGCATGATGGCGGCGAGCGACACGCAGAACACGTACACGATGACGGTGAGCACGCGCACGCTCTTCTTGTCGCGCTTCCTCTCGTAGAGCGCGTCGAGGACCACCTCGTGTCCGCTGGCCGCGCCCAGCCGCACGGAGCCCGCCGCCGACCGCATGCTGCCCGAGGTGCACGACTTGCCAGACATCGCTCTCGACGCCCGCCACCACAATGCACCCACTCCGCAACAAATCCAGGTAAGTGGGACACACTTATCGATATGCCCCAGTTAGCTCGATGCGCCGCGGCCGAGTCGCGCCGTCGGGTCACGCCGCCCGTGTCTGCAGCTTGACACCTCCTGGTGCGTACTGCTGGCTCATTATTCTCGCAGCCGTTCCAAACTTCATTTGTTTATCCTTTAATTTCACGCCCCGAGTATGTGAATCTATTCCAGTTTGTCTGACGTAGTCATAAGATTGTGAATCGTCTGTCATGAATCCGTCCCTGAATTTACATTGTTTCAGTTAATGAGCGTTCATGTTTCTATTGTAACTTACATAAGTAACGTCATTGTATACATAACTTTTAGCATTTCCGTGAAGCTAATGATAAATAATTATAGAAACGTCACGACATGAGGATTACAGAAAGAAAGAAGGCGTTTTTATCACACAATGCCGTCGCGTCGGTTCGCCCGGTGCGTTTCGGTGACGGGGTTTATTTGTGCCGAATGCGTTGTCTGTATAACAATATGCAAACAAAGTTAATTGTGTAGTGGAGGACGTGTTATTATGAGCGGGTGACAGGCGCGGCGACGGGCGACGGGCGCCGGGAGCCGCCACTGGCGCCCGGGAGCGGGACGCCGCGGAGGAGGCGCGCGCTGCCGCCCCCGACCACTGTTCACCGCCCGCCCTCACTTACTCTTACAGATCGATAGCATTAAATATGTACATTATTCGCAATTCTCAATGTGTAACATTGCAGTTTTTTAGCAATTATGTGCCTTATAATTGTTGTTGTCTTAGATTTTATTAAAATAGGCACATATTCATACATTGCAAGTAGCGAGTTCATTCGCACAAATGAAAACAATAAAGGTTTATTGACCTAATATAAAGTTATACAATATACATACCTATATATGTGTATGGTAGGTATATATACATAGACGTAATATAAGCTGTGGCAGGGTTACATGTTTTAATTAAACATAGAATTATCTAAGTTAATTTTTAGCACACATTGTACTTTATCAAATACAGTAGGTAATCTGTCGAATTTAGAATCTGTCGGGTACCGAAGCAACCCTCCTAACTCTCATGCCAGTAAATATGACTTACAGAACTGCACACAAGTACCTACTGCCAACACGTAACACTCGATGCATTTTTAGTCACATTCCTGAAAACAACTGTAGCGACAACATTGAAATGAAAATAATTTGAGATCAAGTAAGTAATGATTCTAAAACAATATCTGTCGCGGCTCCACATCGCCGCTTCAACATTTTTACTTTTTTTCTTTATTATTTTGTACTACCGCCAAGATGGGCAACCTGTTTTGTGCATAGGTAGGTACCTACTTGTCACACACATTCAATTCAGTCAATCCAAATCATTGAGCCGAGACGCAATAACATTGTATCTAATAATAAAAACCAGTCAATTCAAGCAAACCTTTCGGGTTTTATTTCGCCAAAGGAGTAAAACTCGCAGGGTCTCCAAGCGCAGACAATATCTTTTAAAATATCGCACTGTAGTTTTCGGCAGTAGGTACCTACCTATTCAATTACCTAACGTACACGAACGGCATTAATGTGTCTCGAGAGTTCTCTTTACTAATTATCGACAAACGGAATAGGCATTACATATACCTACCTATTGTGTTGGCACTGTGCATTAGTTACTGTCCGAAAAGATTTACATACTATATTTAAATCTTTTACTAGTACTGCGCAGGTTCTAAGCTTTTGCTCTTTTATGGAAAGAAGGTGGAAGACAGCAGACAGTCAATCTGACGGTAAGTGGGTACTATCGCTCATGGACATCCGGTTGTCATCCAGTCCAGAATTGCAAACGCCACCTACCTTAACATAATTTTGATCATTAGAGAAGATGTGTTTTAGACGTATTCGATGTCGTGTGCGAATGAAGTGTAGAGTATCAGACAGCTGGTTAATTGAACTATAAGGTCCTCCAAAATAAATATTATATTGTCTGTATACATTAGGTAATTCACTAAAATCACACCGTTCGACGCACGGGACACGACTGGCGGCTGCCACAGGACCAGGACGCACAAATAAAGCTCTACATACCTACTTTGAAAACATTTTTAATCAAAACACCGTGTCCTCCTGTGTTGTACACTGAGTCCCTACAATCACCTTAACTTGATTACTTATAAAACCCTATGTGTTACTTTTTAAGCATTTTATAAATAGCGTAAATCCCATATATGGTACATCGCAAGGCGAACGCGGCTGCATCTTTTTTAAATGTACTGAAACGCTCCTCTCGTTCACATCCCAAGTAGAAAAGTTGTCCTATAATATAGAGATTTTCAACTTTTGGTTGTGTAATGGTATTTTTGATTTCAAAGAGTTATTTAAAGTGTTTTATAAGATATAAAAGCCACTTGGCTGTCATATTTTGACATTTCATTCAAGTCAACCATTTTGTTTGAAAATGGTGCAAGGTACCAAGAATTCGCGTAGGTAGATCTCCCGATCGAAATTCATATACGTTTTGGAAATCCTTAAGGTAGTGATTACAGTATCTTTGATTTATTTGGTATTTTTATTACTGTATTGACTTTTTATGTTATTTTGTAGGTAACTGAGATATTTTGTGTCGTTGGGCTACATCTACATACGTCATGTTCCATGCAGTTGTGATTGTTCATAACGGCCAAGTCTCGTAAATTATCGTTTTTCTTTTTATCTTTTTAAACGTTCATTATCAACTACGTTTTCTTTTCTATAAAATGATGTATTAATAATATTATTATCCAACAAATAGTACCCATAATGGACACACCTGTCCATAGTGTCTCCAATAGTGTCCAATACTTAATAGTGTCTAGTATCCAATAGTGTTTAGTAATGGACAGTAAATGTACCTTTAAATGTACCCATTTATAGGTTTATAAATAGTATTTATATTACAGAAATTGCGCCAAAAAGTCTATACCCCGCGGCAAATGGCACAAGCCATTGAGGCTCTATGTAAAGGAGCAAAAATTTCGGTTGCTTCTAAAAAGTCTTGTTTGCCTCGAGTAACCTTGCTTATATCACGTGAAATAGTCCTGTTGAATGTTCTTTAGTCAGTCAGTTCGGGACTTCTGCGGCTTCGCGCCGGATAGCGCGCTAGCGCAGGTTCGAGCTGAGATAGCCTTCGTGCTCGAGCATCGTCTCAGGCGGCAACGGCTTCCCCGGTCGCAATATAAAAATATAACTATTTTTCACCATTAGTGTCCATTACTGGTGTCAGTACGCTAGTAGTCTCTGGTGCGACAACAACATGACAATTTTATATATGATTGTATAACCGTGATTGCTGCGTCACTTACTGGACTGTTAGGACAGTTAGGACAGTAGGACATTAGGACAGTTTGCACTTTAGAAAATTCCTATGCGACAATTTTATAAACGTCTCAGTTTTCCACCTATAGGACAATATCGTAGTATATTGTATTGTCATACATTTTGACCGACCGATTGGCGCAGTTGCTAGTGACCCTACTTGCTGTGCAAAAGGCCCCGGGTTCGAACCCCGGTCGGACATACATTTGTTTAATAAAAAAAGGCTGATGCATGTTCGGGTCTGGGTGTGTGTTTGTCTTTGTATATGTCTCTGGACCCACGACACGGAATCCTAGTGTGGGCCATTGAGTGTGGCGTTATTTATTTATTTATTATTATTAATGAACATAAATAAAAATATATACAAAGTAATAAATACAGACATATATGTCTATGTCATTAACAGTTCAACTTGTTTAACGTTTCAATCCGGAACAAATATTACGTTAGAATGGCGCAGAAAACTCATGGATTTTGTGCTATATATGGGATTATCGCGTTGGTAACGTAACACTACAACGTTCTATTTGACTTCGGTGGACACAAGTGGGTTAGACAGATAATTGGATTAGGGAAACCCCTCGTATTCCAAACCTAATTGAAGTATCTATATTGGAAAATCGCTAACAAGAAGTACCTACCTATCTGAGTACTATTATAGATAGATAGGTACCTATATTTTTAATAATGTACTATTATTTAATGTAACTATTCTCGTATTTGTTTATTTATATTAAATAGATATTGAATTTTATCCGCGGGTCTGTCTACACCAGCGTTGAGTGCTTCTTTTCCGACTTCGACTTGTCCGAAATTAACAAATACGCATTGTAGGTAACTTTTAATGGGGGAGAGTGCACGCTGCAATCCAACAGCCGCTGGGCGCGCTCGACTGGCCACGTTACCCCTCTCTCACAGAAGACTACCTTGAAATGTACTGCATTTCCCACTTTACCGTATTTCCCCAATGTACGTACGTGTTTCGGTAGTGAGTGAGATGTGCCAGAGCCCATTCCCATCCCATCCTATCCCTCCCCATTTTCCCAACCCTTTCTCCAAATCCATTCCTATATCTCCAAAGGTAGGCAGCGCATCCGGGGGCGTGCCAACATTTGTCATTTTGGACTAATGTCGGCATGTATCCCGGATGTCTATGGACGACAGTACCATCAGGTGGACTGTATGCTCGTATGCCGCCTTCGTACTTAAAAAAAAAACTATTTTATAAATATTAAAATAATAATATGCTGCCTATGTACATATAATTTAATATTTTCATCGAAGCGGCCGAAATTTCTATTATTATTAAATTTGTGCTAAATATAGGTACCTACTCATTTTTACTAAATATTAAGTATGTAGAAACATTTTTATGTCTTATTATTTTTGTTTTATAAATTTAAATAGAAATAGGACAAATAGTATTGTAATATTATATCATCTCCGTGTTTATTAAAACAAATAATTTAAATTCCTACAAAAAAATATATTATAAAGTATAGGTACAGCTTTTTTACCTTCGTGTTGTATATTTCTTGTATATTCACGTGACGTGTATATTTCTTATGAAGGATAAGCCACAGAGTAACTAATAGTACAAGACACCTCGTTCGAATCTTTTTGGATTTCCGTTTTTAAAGTATTAATCGTTTTGCGTTTTAAGATAAAATAGTTTAGCTTAGGCAATATCAGTTTGTCGTGACACCCTTCAGGCCAAACTTATATTGCCTAGGCAAAACTGATTGGGCCGTCATAATTGGCAAAATATGGAACGAAACGTATTGGAATTACCCTAGCGAGCCCCACTATATCTAGCATTACTACAGAAAATTGTTTTTCTATTCAATACATGTCGTGTTTGTGCTGTTCTCACGGTGAATATTCTTACTTCTCTTAAAAGTTGTGTTGTATTTATAATACCATTCTGGATGCAGGGCCGTCTTTACCAGGGGGTGCAAGGGGTGCGGTGCACCCCGGGCGCCCCGCGCCCGGGGGCGCCTGTCGAGCGCTGAATTCAGTGCCGGCTTTACCTATGGTGCAGGGGGTGCGGTGCACACGGGCGCAGGGTCTTAGGGGGCGCCGAGCGCCGCTCGCGACACCTCCAAAGAGTTCAAAACGCCTACTAGAGGGCGCCCTGCACCCGGGCGCTACATGAGCTAGAGCCGGCGCTGCTGGATGAACCTTCATGTAGTAGGTAAACAATCTGACCAAATGCATTTTCGTAGTGATCTGAGGGCAGTTCCATAGTGAAAACGAAAAATCATCACATTTTAACGTTTTGAAAAAGGAAAAATATTTAGAACTTATTCTACGGGTGGATGAGGCTGAAAAGACTGAAAATAAGACACCGCTACAACAAAGAAGATAAAAAGATTTGCGGTACATTGGAAGCTTAAAGAAACTTATTGCACGCAGTGAAGAAAACAAAATACTACCTATCTTCCAGTTGATGAATTGTACGATGAGATTGACGCAGCTCACGTAGCTGTCGGCTATGGGAGTCTTGATAGAATGTTGGCTGAGACATCAATTAAATATGCTAATATCACGAGGGAAATGATAAACTTGTATTTATCTATTTAAACGGGTCTTAAAATGTGTGAAAAACGCCAAAATCTCAAATGTTAGACTTGTATTTATTAATATGTGGAACGTGTCAACAAAAGAAGGCAAAAAAAAGAGCGGTCTACTTGTAAAGCCGCTTTTACAGTCTGAAATGAACATTAGGTGCCAAGTGGATCTCATCGATTTACAAACGCAGCCTGATGGAAAATTCATCTTTATTCTGCCGATAATTATTTTACTTGACTTTGAACACTAAGCTCCTATCTAAAGGAACTCCAAAATAGGAAAATAGTAATATTCTCAAAGGAAGATTTAACATATAGGTGAACATATAATTTAATAGGGTGAATAATTAAATTTTATTGAAATATTATATAAAGAAATGTCAAATGATACAAAGAAAAGAAGATACCTAAAAACTAATCCAAACTTATTTGTAAAATAACTTAAAATTAACTTATAAATATTAAAAATGATTATTATATTTACAAGATGCTCAAAATATAGGATTATGTATGTTGTACAAATTTGGTCCCTGTGGCAAGGTACCCAGTATGCTGGCGGCATTACCTCGCTGGATGGCAAGGCTAATGCGTTGCGAGATAATGGCCAGCCCTAGGGTCGCCAGTGCTGTCGACCAGGCGCTTAGAAAGATCTTGGAAAAACGAACGCGCGCTAGGACCCTACGGACCTACGGTCTCTACACCGAAGGCAACAAAAATGTATTCGGGACCGATATCTCTATATTTGACTGTCTTACGTTTCTCTTTTTCCTCTGCCGCTGCCCCAGACTTTGTAGTAATTCCGTGGAGGTGAGACGGAGCTAGCGTGTCGACACACGTTGCGTCCCACACAATGGGACGACCCATTCTTCACGGCACCAATGACATCCCGCCGGATCTCTTCCCATCGTTACGCACGATACCGTTGGGCTCCAGTAAAGCCGGTACGTTGACGGTGGCAAGAGAACGACGTATGATGTCATTAAGTGTGGCATAGCGTGAGAAGCGGCCAGCACTCGAGAGGCAAGACAGTCCGTGGTGTCCTAACTGGTCGACATCCTTGGCACAGGAGCATTTATGTTCGACACACACCTCGGCTCCCAGACGGAGACTGATCGACAGGCGAAGGGTATTGGGATCCAGTTAAGTCCCCAAGTTTGCTGAAGGAATAACCTGAAGCCAATACACAGACTCCTTTTGCGCGACTGCCCTCAGTCTGGCCTTGGCAGCTCCAGAGCTATTTTTTAATAAAATATTGTATGTTTGTTAGCATAATACATTCCAGCTCCTTTGAAATTTAGGATGAATTGGTTCATCCGGCGAAACCATTTTCCAAACATTCTTAGCCTCCACCAAGCACGCAACTTCGCAGTTTGTGGCGGATTTTAATATTTTTCCCGTGAGGTTGATCGTACTGTGGATGGAGGACAAGGATGGCGGTAGGGCTACCTAGGTACACTAGACATTTAACATAACCCTAGTCCACCTTAACAGACAGGGATGCTTGTATCCAGGACTGTTCATTCAGTTTAATATTTAATTTTTTACCAGATTGTCTATGTTAACAGTTAAATTTTGATGTTTTCAAAAACAAGAACGAAGAAGGTAAGTGAACTTTGGAACAAAAAGACAGAATTTAAGAACGCAAATGGCTGAATGAGCGGTGATACTGTACAATCGCTTTGAATGTTCGTCGAATTTAGAGATTTTGTCTTGAATGAATGGATTCATCATATATTGGGGATTCTAGGAGGCTAAGCATATTTAATAGGTAGTACATATAATATAATTTTATAAGGGATAAATGTGGACAAAACTATCTGTTATTCACCGATTTTAAAACTATTTTCAAATTACTGTAAAATACCTAAATTAAGAAGAAATGTGAAATGACCGAATTTGTAACATTGGTCCCGTTTAAAGATACTTATGTAATAACAGTCATTATAAAAACACCATTCAAATTCTATGGCTTAGTATAAAGCGGTAGGGAGACAAGTGGCGCAATAATAAGTGATTTATTGTTGCCTATATTGTAACATGAATACAACAATTGGCAACAACTTCAAGCAATATTAGTTATTGTAGATACAGAACAGCATGATTATTTTTGCCGTTTCAACACATTTGAATTAAATGGTCAGTTTGTTGTTTTTTTTTTAACAATATATTATTATTATTATAAATAACTTTCAGTGCCGGCTACTTCGTGCGCGTAGAGGTTAAAGTATAGGTATGTGGTTAGATTGATTCCCGTGGGAACTTTATAATTGGTCTGAAGAAAAAGTATTCTTAATGTTAACTTGGTACATAAGCTACAACTATGCTAAGTTTAATTGAAATCCATCCGGTGATATTTGCGAGACGCCCGTCCATACAGACATACAGAGTGCGACGTTTTTAAAAAAAATATTTGATACAGTCGGGGCTTTGTGACGATTTTATTATGTACCTAATAATTGTTCTTATTAGCAACTTAAATTATCAGTAAAATGGTTGCGGTAAGATGTTTGCACCCTCTACATAGCTTTATATCAACAAGTAAATAGACAAATGACTTACTGGTTAAAGCGGCATTAGAGATTTCAGTTTCTGTGTTCGTGTGACTGTAATCACTGAGACCTCCGCGGCGAGCGCTCAGCCTACCGTGGTTGATTGGCGGCGTCGGAGACTTCCATATGCAAATGTAATACACGGACAGCAGGATGGCAGCAAACGACACCGAGAACAGGTATGCGGAGACGGTCAGCACCCGCACAATCTTGCTAGCAGATTTTGGCTCGTAGTTTTCTCGAGACGAGGACGGCGGCGGCGCACCCGCCTCTTCAGACGTGCCGCTTTCTTCCTCAGTCTTACACACCGACATGGTGCCCGCACTGTACTACTGCCACTTACTTTTATTTACTACATAACTACAATTTTTAATGTAAAATGTTTGATCGTACGGCGCGTGTGGTAAGAGCGTGTGGTGTGGAATGAGAGTGCGGCGGGCGAAAGGTTACGTATCCCAACGTTCAATGCGCGGAGTGCTCCCGCTAAACCGATCAACTAGCATAGATATACGTCATGATTTACGAATGCTATGTTATATGACCAAGTATTAAATTTAATGGTTGCTTACTGAAGATGATCCGTGTTCTGTTCGTATTTCATTCATATGGCGGAAGTGCCAAAATAGATCTGTTAGCGAGGCAATAAATTGTTTTTGGCCACAGAGTTAGAAAGTTTAAGTTTATTAAACATGTGATGGAGTGGATTAGTCACGAAAACACAAAAAAGGAATCAAGCCAGTGTTTTTTTTAATTTAAAGATAATTTTATGTGCAAAGAATAAATTAAAGTTTATTATTTCTTGAATATTTTTCTTTGGCAGTTATCGCTCTGATAGTGCCTAATATATAGTTACTACCTATAGCTATAGTTACTACCTACTTTTTTTTTATTAACAAATTACAAAGAATAAGTATATAGCTAACATAATTGTATCTAATAAACCATACAGATTTAATTTTCACAGATTAACTTTGTGATGTAATATGTGAGAGAATGCAACCATGATCGGGTTAGTTAAATGATGATTCTTTAAACAGACCTAGAATCGATAATTAAATTTGCAGGAGGATGACGATGAAAAATTGATAAATTTAATTAACTAGATACTGGAGGTAATTAATCAATCAGGAGGTAATTCATTTAATCAGCGATTAGCCCAGTTGGTAATGCTACTGCCTGTTGTGATAAATGCCTGTTCGATTGCAGGCCGAATACTCATTTGTTTAGAAGACAAATGTTTATTTAGAGTTTGGGTGGCTATATTCGTCACTGTCTGTTTCTTTGGACCCACGACGCAGAAGAATCTATTATGGGTAATCTGGTTGTGTAGGGTGTTATTTTAAAAAATAAGTAAATAATTTATTTAGAAGGTTTAAGTGAGCGAACTACGGTGAATTATGCAGGGTAAATTAAGTACTATACTATACTTATCCAATTTCTTTGCGGCATAACGTAGATATTCACTGAAGAATGAAAGTCACCGACATAGCTCATAGAATTAGCAATTGAAGTAGCATTGGGCAGTTCATATGTGTCGCAGGATCAACCACATAAGTCTTTGAATGAAGACCACGTACCGGGAAGTGCAGTGTAGGTTGCCATAAGCGTAGCCACGGTGGGGCAGGTTAGGGCGCTTGCCCCCTCTGGCATAGAGAAGAATAAGTAACAGGCTTTCTGCATTACAATACCTCTATTTAAATTATAAGAAAATTATTTCCTTCACCCCACCCCGGAAAAAATTGTTTGCTTTTGCTCCACTCGGGATAAAATCCTGACTACACTTTTGTGGGTTGCCCTTCAGATTGAAGAAGATAGCCGGTAGAGACTTAATTAGAAGAACCCAAGATCATGCGTGGCCTTAGGAGATGTCTATATCCAGCAGTAGAAACACAGGGCACAGTCTTATATAATATTAGATATTAATATTATTATTTATGTATTGGGCTAACAGCTCTCGCTGGTGCGCCCGCCATCAACACACTTGTGCTGCCTTCTTTTTGTCTAAACAGTTTTTTTTTAAATTTATTCATTCCTTTAACTTTCTCGTGTGGTAGATTATTCCATGAGTTGACCTCTCTACTTGATAGGAAGTGCTTATGTGGATGGTATGGTAAGTTTTTGTTTTTATAGAGAAGTGGGCGGAAGAGCAAGCGGTCCCACGTGATGGTTACTAATTTATAGGTAGATAATTAATAAGTTAGTACATACTATCTTATCGACCATTCGCAAGATATATACTTTTTTTATAGGCTTGTCCTACAACGTTATTTTTGCGGTTGGCGCTTATTGAGGAAGTTGATAATGAGCTGTATAGGAGTTTATATTTGTGCGAACGCTCGATTGGCCGATACCCGTATATTTTAGTAGGTAGGTACTGTATATTAGTATATATTTATACTTTTCTTTTATATTAATATACAAGAAAATAATCCGAAAACGTACGACTTTGTGGCCCTTTAAATTAATTAAGTACCCATGTAGGTAAATATTTAAGATTATTAATTAAGTAGGCAGTGATTTAAAATGGTCTACCCGATGATAAGTAGCTTTCCTATTATTATAGCCTATTCAATAATAGGAACTGGTATTACTTTAGGTAAATATAGAATCTTATGTAAGTATATATTTATAGTATACGTAAGTATCCAACCCAATTTGTCGAAAATGTAAACAAACATGGCGGCCTGAGGTACCTAACTAACACGGCCTTAAACTAAAGAAATATCTCAACATTTAGCTACAAATCTAGCGCAAACCTACAGTCTCGTTGAATTAAATTATGAATATGTAAACAATTATCACTGCACTATTTAATTTAAGGCCGTATCAGTTACCTCAGGCAGTCATGTTTTTTAACATTCTGAACAAATTGGATTGAAACGGAATATACTTAGACGTACCTACCTAGCACACTAACTAAAAAGTTACAAAGATGGCCCCTTGGGTACTACCGGTTCTGTAGCAAACTACTTAATCTAATTACTTTTAAATAAGTACTTGGGTACCTAAGTTAATTCGATTGTTCTATAGTAGAAACCTACTTTTGTTATGAATCTATTTCCCATAATATGTACCTACTCACCTATTTAAACGATATTCAAATATATTTGCTGCAATCTCATTTGTTTACAGATTATATTATTTTATGTGTCCGGGCCAAAAGGGTCCAGATAGATGGTATTGAAATGATGGGCACATTTGGAGACAGGTATGTCTGACCACATAACATAAAGAAAACGACAAGTTATATTAGTTTATTCAGAGAAAAAAATCCAAAAGTTTGAAGTAAAAACAGTGCATTTCGGACATCATTTAATCTAAAAACAAGACCGTTCATTACATTTTATAAGAGAGTAACCTCCATTCCCATCCAATTAATTAAAGATAATTGATTGCATGTAATATTATACTCAATTAATAAGGTTAAAGATGATACCTACATGTTGACCCTCGGACGTCCCTCCCTAACGCTCGTCCCTAGGGGCTATCTAGAAAGTAAGCAATCAATCATTCTCAGCGCAATATACTTGTAGCTTATGTCAAGAGATAGACCATACGTTCTCAACCTTATTTGCGTATTGCCCACATTCAGGAAAAATATAGTAACGGTCCACGACAGAGGACGCTCTACAAAACCAAAGTTAACCGATAGTCTCATTCTAAAGGCCGATGTGTATTACTTTCGGCTGGGAAGTTGTACATGTCCCCGACTACCCTAGGCGCTTCTCACCGACTCGCGACCCCGCGGTACCCTCCCAAAGCAACGCCCCAAGCCGAGGTCCGTTCCTTCCGCCGGTCTACTGGCTGGGGAGCCCTTTGGCTCGTTGCTGCACACACTTTTTGCTCCTGGCTGAGCGCCTTCTGCACTCGCCCTAAACTATACATATCCGGTAAAGTTGTTTTTGTTTTATTGTAAAAAAAATATGTGGTTTAATCGTGATAGTTTATTAAACTTCAGTGTCTAGTGTTAGTGCATAATGTTTGTTGTATTTAAATAAAAGTCTTGTGTTTTTTCGTGTTTTCCAAGGAGTCCAACTCTGAACAAATTACCGAGCGACTCCTATTTGGTCGGGACTGGACAATGACGTGAAAAGCAATTTTAATTTATTGCTGTGTGTGGACCAATGGCTATGCTAGTGTCCAAATAAATTATATTAAAATAAAACGTGCTGAGGGATGACTGTTGCTGTGTTGCTCGCAGTGCGACCGTTTTTAGTATATTCAGTACCAAATTGGTATAATTTGGGCTCCGTAAAACTAATTTAGTTTTTTTTTTGGTATCCTTTCATATTCTGGTATTTTTTGGTACATTTTTAAACACATTATTGATATATTTTTGGGTTGGGCGGGCAACACTAATTTCCATTCGTTCGTATTTCGTTCACATAATTTTGTCTTTGTCTGATGTTTACCGCAACTGTATCATTTTGTCTCTTTCGAACGGTTAATGCTAACAAAACCGCGAATCGTGCTTTAGCTACATATCTACGTTACATGCTCTACGTCGCGGGGAATTACTGAAACTTAAAAAATGATTCCTAGCAATAAGTATAAAAGGGACCACGGATTTTTTTGTTCTTTATTTATGTCTCTCTGTGTTATCGTGCGTGTGTAGTGAAGATAATGAAGCGCAAATACGATCAGAAATATAGATCTGAGTGGGAACAAAATCCTGAATTTTCGTCATGGTTGACAAAAGATAAAAATAGTGAGAACGCCTTGTGTAAAACTTGTGGAGCAACATTTTTGAGCAGAATCGCAACAATTAAGTCATGCAGATTCTGAAAAACATCGGCAGAAACTTATACATTATAGTGGACAATCCAAGGTAAGAAAGCTATGCCCCAATTAACATATTTATAAGATTATTGTGTCCCTTATTTTTTTTGGCACATAAATTAATTGTCCTACTTGTACAGGATGTCCGATGGATCTTGGCCAGTGTACATGTACAGTTGTACACACATGTATAATCGATTCTCAAGCGATTTCAGAAAGCTGAATTTTGAAATTTTCATAAATGAAAGTGTAGGTATACATACATGCCGAACTGGTTCTGTGGAATGGAAAGATAGTTTTGCAGGGTTCAAACATATGTAATATTTTTATCAAGAATATTAATTTTCAACTGAATGAGACACTAGTTTCCCAAGATAAGAAATAGGTAGTTATTTTACTTATTTTTTACGATAGGAAAATTAATCAAATACTGTTTATTTTCAGATCGATAAATTATTTCAAAGGAAAGGACCCATATCTGAAGAAGTAAGAAAAGCAGAGCTTATATTTGTGCAGCGTTGGCAGAACATAACATACCATTTCGGGCCATGGATCATCTCAGCGATTTATTCAGCAAAATGAAATTGCAAAGGGTTTTTCCTGCAAACGCACTAAATCTGCTCAGTTAGTTTACGACGTAATGGCGCCATCATTTGAAAAGCAGTTATTAACCGATATAAAATTACGTCAAGTTTATCAGGTAATGCTGCTACTTTTTCATTAATTATAGATGAAAGCACAGACATTACAACAGAAAAAATACTTGCCATTGCAATAAAGTTTTATAGCGTTCAGGATAATACAGTAAAAACCAAATTTTTATGTTCTGTGAATCTATCAAGTGAAACTGCTGAAAATATTTTTAACTCACTGTGTAAAAGTTTGCGAGAATTAAATTTAAACATTGAAAATATTTTAGGATTTGCAGCTGATACAACAAATGTAATGTTTGGCAGAAATAATAGTGTGGTTGCAAAGATTAAGTCGGTCAATTCTAATTGTATTTTTATAAAATGTGCATGTCATTCATCAGCATTAGCTGTAAGTTATGCCTGTAAAAAGTTGCCTAAAGCATTGGATCAAATTGTGAAAGAAGTCTATAATTATTTTGGCCATAGTAGCAAACGCAAAAGAGAATTTGCAGAATTTCAGACCTTTGTAGAATCAGAGCATCACAATATTTTACGTCACTACGACATACGTTGGCTCTCCCTACACGGTTGTGTAAATCGCATAGTAGAACAGTGGAATGCACTTCAGCTGTATTTTCAGCAAGAACATCTCGTAGAACATAACCCTAGCCATTCGGCGATTTTTTTAAATGAAAGTTTCGAAAATAAACAAATAAAGCTCTACTTTTTGTTTTTAGATTATATTTTGCATATAGTCAACAAGTTTAACATAATTTTTCAAGGTAATGCATGTGTTGTTCATACTTTTTATCGGGATTTGACTGACATGTTTAAAACAATATTAAGTTGCTACATGAAAAGCAGCTACATTCGTGCCACTGCTATTGAGGACATAGATCCTAATAGTAATATAAATTTTGTAGAATTACATGAGATATACTTAGGTATAAAAGTATCTAATGAAATAACGCTGTTAAGAAATCAACCAAGTAACAGTAGTATCGTAATTAGAGACTTTTTAAAAAGGTGTCAAAGCTTTTTGATAGTTATGTACTCAACTTAAATGTCGATTTCCCATTAATGAAAAAATATTTTCCGAGTTACGTTTCATAGACCCACAAGTATGAAATTATGCGGCTTATGAAAATTTTACATCTCTTATCAGCGTTATGAACAGGTTTCCGAACATTACTACAAATGATACAGTAAGACAATTAATTGACGAGGAATATCGTCAAATTAAGTATGATTCAGAGGTACAAAACCTGATGTGTGGTTCTAGTAGTAGTGCTAGTGCTGTAAATGTTGAACAGTTTTGGAGCAAATTAAGTTGTATTGTTAACAGTAAAAAGTTTCTAAGTACAAAAATTTGACTAATTTTGTAAAATGTCTAATGTGCATACCCATTTCAAACGCTGAATGCGAAAGAATTTTTTCAAAAGTTAATCAAATAAAAACTAAATACAGAAACAGGTTTCTAGCTAAACATATTGAGTGCCTGTTGCATGTTAAGCAAGGTTTAAGTGAAGGGAGTGTAGGTTGCGTCTCATTTGACCCATCGAAAGATATG
This sequence comes from Sesia bembeciformis, assembly GCA_943735995.1. Taxonomy (NCBI): domain Eukaryota; kingdom Metazoa; phylum Arthropoda; class Insecta; order Lepidoptera; family Sesiidae; genus Sesia; species Sesia bembeciformis. The sequence goes on from OX031042.1 coordinate 4,187,051, forward strand.
GTAAAAAATAATCCGTCGAATACTATTTGTAATAAAACTTATTGTAAATATTTATTATTATTTTAATATGTCTGTATAATGAAGGTGTGTAATTGGTAAAATTAAAAAAAGTAACTGATAATAAGTGTTTTAATTCAATTTTTCCTCTTCTACTTTTTATTTTTATTTTAGTATATTTTTAGTATAATTCAGCATGTGTTTTGGTATTATTTAGTACTGGCACCTTGTAGTTTTAGTAGATCACCATTTTTTAAAACGGTCACACTGGTTGCTCGCTATCGGCTGTCATCGCTACACAATTCTTCTACGCTTAGAACTTCAATTTTGATTCAAAATAACAATTGTCTATCTAAAATCACTTATCAGATAATTAACTATTAATCGTAGGTATTAGTAATAAATAGCCTGTGTGATTATCAAAAGTTTTATAATATGATAGAGTCCCAGTTTCGAAGTGATATAGAATTGCGCTAATAAATTGATTTTTTAATTATTTTTCCTGCTATTTATTTCAATTATAATGTCGACAGTAATTTGTAATAATATTGTATGTGGACCGGAGGAGCAGGGAATCCCAGCACATTTGTCTTATGGAGAATTTATTTTCGATCAGTTAAAAAAAGGTGGAGATAACATCGCTCAAGTAAGAAAAAAAATTTTACTTATTATTGTATGAGTGCTAACTTTACCGTATTAGAATTATATGTTTACAACATTATATTTTTACTTTTGTATTTCAGATATGTGCCGAAACTGGAAACAGTGCCACTTACAGGAGCATTTTGCAGAACAGTGTGAATGTTGCAGTAGCTCTTCAAAGGCTTGGCTTGAAGAAGGGCGACGTGGTCGCTCTGAGCAGCGAAAACCGTTTTGAGTTCACTGCTGCTGCATTTGCTATAATCTACTCTGGGGGAGTGCTCTCTACTCTTAATATTACATACACCCCTGGTATCTACAAATTCCTTACTTATTTTTGAGTTTATATTTGAACATAAAAGTTATTTTTCTGTGGCATTTGAGATATTTATAATAACTCCAATATCAGTGTTTTTCTGTTAAATGTAGTTTAACCTAAATAGTCCTAAATAAGTCTAGAGCTAGTAAAAGTAGGTATATGCAGTAAATTAATCTCAAAAGGTTATATTTCTTAAATATGGTTTTCCTTTGGTAATATAATGGTAAAATAACTTATCCTGTTGTTGCTTGAACATTTGAGTTTATCATACATTAATAATTCTTATAAATAATTTTATTTCCAGGAGAGATCACTCACCTACTTCACATTACAAAGCCAAAATTCATTTTCACCTCACCAATCTCAGCACAAAATGTGTATGATTGCAGCAAGGACTTACCATATACAGAGAAGATAATAATGTTTGGGGATTATGAAGTGGTACCATCAATTATGTACAATGATTTAGTGAAAGAAAATTTTAATATAGATGACTTCAATGTGGTTGATGTGAATGGAGCAGAAGACATGGTAGCCGTCATGTGCTCTTCTGGCACCACAGGTTTACCTAAGGGTGTGATGCTGACACATGTCAACTTTTTGACACTAACCAGTCATATGAAGTATGTTGGTTTTGACTAAGTTAGTCTGTTTAGTTGTAATATTTTTTCTATTCTGTGATGAGGACGTAATTGATTATGGTAGAATGAGAAATCAATATCAGCCTATAATGCCTCACCGCAGGGCACATGCCTTCTGTAGTAAATAACAAGGAAGTTTCAAGCCATAATCCATTGGTGGGCCCAGTGTGGATTGATGAATAAACATGCTCTAGATTTTTTTAATACTTGATCATGCAGTTTTTTTCACTATGTTTTCCTTCACTGCTGAGCTAGTCATAATTTAAGAATGAGCAATAGGAGTCCCTAAATTCTTGTTTGTTCAATTTTTTTTTATTGACAAGCCAATGAACAATTATAAAGGGCTTGTATTTAAAGAAGCACCAAAAAAAATACCAAATCAGCAGCAAATCATGATAAACAAAATAACCTATTTTTGAATATCTGAAAGTAATAATTTAAAATTACTAAGAATGTCATCACCAAGTCGACATGAAACTCCCATTTCTTTATTGTCACCAGAGAACCTACACCTAACCTACTTTTAAATTTGTTACCATTGGATTTGCTGCTTATTTAATTATTTCTCATTATCAACTGAATGCCAGTGCTCTTAAAATGTACTCCCTGAACAAAGGTTCAGATAGTACACTAATATTAAAGTATTTAATTTAGTTTGGAAATTTCTGTAACACTATTCTTCTTCAGGTATTACTTAAAGACATCAATAGATAGAAGGCCTCATTCTGTGAAGGTGGCCTTGTCCCTGATCCCCTGGTTCCATGCCTATGGCTTCTTGATCACACTCTCCATGATGGCCATGCATATTAAAGTTGTATTTTTAATTCGCTTTGAAGAGCAACAATTCTTGGAGACTATCCAGAAATATAAGGTATGATGAAAAATTTAAGTTCTTCTAGCTAACAAATTGTAACCAATATAGTATTATTAATTGAATAATGCCAGACAGCTATCTTTATACTCTGCAATCATGTATGTTTGTATTATTCAATACTTTATTTATTCTATTTCACTTGCACCTACCCATCATTATATGCCCGAAAATGCTATAGTACTTTATAGCATTAAAGCCAATTACATAGCTTAACAGTTAGCATTCAGTCTGGCCAGTGGGAGCACAGAGACTGTATTGTCTGTTTTCATAGATCTCACCAACCACCAGTAGGCTGTGTGATGGCGATATCGCCGATAACAGGTCATCCCTACTGTTGTTTCTGAATTCAGCAATGCAATTATTTACGTCACTTTAAAGCTCGCATCCTGCGCACATTCTCTTCACAAGGGAAGGAGTCGTAAACACGGGTGGCTGCGTTTTTATCAGCTCCCTTATCTCCTCAGACAACTCCAATCGGTTATCATTCGCCACTGGGACCTGCCTACAGGAGCTTTATTATGTAAATTATGTAAATCCCTATGATGGCTACAGAGTCCAAAGACCGCTGTGTTTCTGTCATTCGCTATGTAATTGGCCTAATTTAACCCTTTGTTTAAACAATAGAATGTAAATAAATCATAAAATCATTTCAGCATAATTGAATAAAAAAAGAAAAAAGCATCCACGCACTCAAGACTTCTTTGTTATGTTGTAATCACTCTATTTTATATACAGACTCAGCATTCAGTCACTGTCAGAAATACGAAGATGACTGACGGGCATTGTTTAATTAGCATTAGATAGATTGATAGATAAAACTCTTTATTGCTCACCAAATCAAAAGAAAAATATTGTGATATCTTTCTTTTGATTAAAAAATTCATAAAGTAAATCAGTCTTATTGCTAAAAGTCATTTCTGCCAAACAACCATTAAAATTCCGATAGTAGGTAGATGGTGTACGGCTTACATAAAGACATAATATATTTATTTTAAATTATGGTACTGTAATTTTTGTAAAAAGTTGTTGTAATGGGAGTTGAAAGATGGCCTAATCTGCAGAGCTATAACAATTGAAAGTGCTGCATATGTGCTGAATTTAAGTTGAGCAAAACAACTAAAGAATCTAAACTACCTTGACATTGGCTGTTTTATCTATAATTTAAGACATCGCAACAAACAGTTTCAGATAACGGGTTTGATAAGCCCACAGTTTATATGCTAAATGTAGGTATTTATATTAACAAAAATAAAAAATAGTTTGTATATTAGTAGTAATAGATAAGGAACACGAAAAAATAGGGAGGGATGGGATGGGAATGGGCTCTGGCATATTCTTGTATCTAATGTTCTAAAAATAGTCAAATACCCTTTTTACAGTGTAAGCGAATTTATATTGATATTTCTACAAAAAATATTATTTTTTTGATACATTATATTATATCTCAATTAACTAAGAATCATGAGCAAAATCGGGCCCGGATAGGCCTGGGCGATTGCCTGAGGTGCCAGGTAATCGACAGGCGCCGCGTGTAAGCGGATAATCTGATTTGTCATTGCCGTATGCTTCCAAAATACACATTAAAATGTTAATAATTAAAAAAACGTTTGATTTAGTTTTTATCAGAGTTCGTAAAAATCTGATACAATAAATATCAAAATATCCGATATTTTGATATATTGTATAATCGATATATATCATGAATGTAAAAAAGACGCGAATTTCATTCTGTAAGTGGTTTTATTGTGTCAAAATTGTTAAATGGAACTTTGAGTTTGATTAATAGACTTATTAATAAAACAAAATAAAAAATAAGAGTAAAATTAGAGTAACAAGAAATTCGAGTCTTTGACATTAATAAAAATCACTCCTAATCAGTGTTCAACTAAATTATAATCTTTAGCGTTGGATCATTGCCTGTGGCAGTGATCATAATTTTTATTTATGTCAGTATAATCAATTTAAATCCTCAGGCTCAGGTCTATAAGAGGGGGACATCATCTTCTGGCTCCCAGTCCAGTTGACTTTCGGACGCTACCTCAACCTCATCTATTTCTTCGATGCCCGCATTGGAATTGGGACCCTACACAATCCATATTTTATGTTGGAGGACCCTGATTTCTTTTTTTGGGACTGGACCAACTTATGGGCTTTCTCATTTGCTAATCGATTACGTGTCTTTGATTGCACCAGGCCGAAGATAGAAAAAATTCTTTCGAGACCCGCTGTTGATACTACTGCTGACTAGTTTTGACGATAAATATCAATTGATATTTATATCCGCTGATATATATCGGCGAACCTTGCTTTTTATACTCGCGTAAAACGCTGCCCTTAATCTGCCGTTGGAGATTTTCCCCAGGTCCCTAGATACTCTTGATTCGCCCCTGAGCAAAATACAAGGTTTAGTGCTTGGGGAAAGGTTCAATTCCATACTATATGTCAGTATAATTCATTATAGGTGAACATGATGACTATAGTGCCTCCTCTAGCCGTATTCTTGGCGAAACACCCGCTGGTCGCCAAATATGACCTGTCCTCATTGAACGAGGTGTGGTGCGGCGCCGCACCCCTCTCCAAGGAAATACAGGATACTGTGTCCAAGAGGTAAGTAAGGCCGCTTATTAACGACACGGTTTTTCGCCGCGAAAACCAACGGTCGTCAGTCTTGTATGGACCACTATGTGAGCTTGTTAACACACGTCGAAGCCAAGGCGCGGCGCGCTCGCCGTATGCACCGTGAAAACTGACGGCGAAAAATCGACCAGTGTTGTATTGTATGACAGTCTATGGGAGTTTGTTAACGACCGGACGTTTACACGGTTTTGTGACCGCTTAACTCTGTTGATTGCAGTTTTATGTTATTTTAATTATTTTTCCTTAGTTTAGCATTCAAAAATGACACATGAAGTCCGCACCTAAAATACGCTAGCCATGCCTTCGCCGACGGTTTGCCGTGTCGTGAATAAGCATATACGGTTAGTATACGGCGCGGCTAGCACGGTGTACCGTAGAAAAACCGTATCCTTAACAAGGGAGCTAATGAACTAAGGCTGAGATCCTAAACATGCGATAAACGCTCTTTGACAGCCTAAATATGGTGCATCAACTTCAATTAAAAGGTTGCATTCTAAAATATTCGATTTACACTCAATTCATGCTGCATCCTTTCTGTTTCATTCATGACATTATTACATTATTACCCATAGCGCGAATTACTGAAATGAACGTAAGCGTTATTAGAATTGTACGCTGAAAAAAATTAAAAACCGGTTTCTAAAATAATTTTCAAACCCTGAGTGTGAGAGGCAAATGGAAAGTTAAGACAGAAAAACAGGTCAATTTCAAAAGAAACAATAGGTTGTCACTAAAATTACTTATAAAAATAAGGTTGATATTTGAATTCAATGCTAAGCTAATTTTATTATTGAATTCAAGTATCAAAGTTGTTTTTTTATAACTATTTCTGGTGATAACTTGATAAGTATTGCCTATGAATCTTTTTTAATTTGCTGCGCTTTTACTGTTTTAACTTTTAATTGCCAGACTATAGTAACGTGTGAGTAAAGTAAAAGAAAGCCTCCATTGCTATATTCCGTTTTCAGGATAGGGCTCGATTACATCTGCCAGGGGTACGGGCTTACGGAGGTGACGATGGCGTGCCTCGTGGACGTTACGGGCGCGCGTATCGGCTCCTGCGGCACGCCCGCACCCGGCATGAAGATTAAGGTAGTTTATACCATACCATCATGTTTTTATGAATGCAAAATAATTTGTTTAGCTTTGTTTTCGTACAAGTCGTGTTTACTACTCTACTACGCTAATGACTCATTCCATGCCTCGCGCTTCCACCTGTATCACCCCTCTTTGTGGCCAGTCGCGGCTACTAAGGGCGAGGACACGCCAAGTGACTCGTTATATTTGACATATTTTCACAGATTATTTTAGATTACTTGCTTAATGACCACTTTTAGTTAATGCAAAACGACCACTACGCAGAATGTCTTAATAGCTAGGTACGCGAAGTGATCCAAAATATTCTTAACTTTATTCCTTTAGATTTTAGATAATCAGGTTTTAGGTAAACGTTTGGCGAACTGTGCCAACTTATATATGTATGTAACAGACACAAACCATAAACACAGTTTCCAAAAGCAAAATATTATCGAAAAGGCAAGAGAAACACCTCATAAAACGACATGAGCTTTAACATTAACGACATAAGGATTAATGTCGAATTCTTTGTAGGTATAGGTCATTATGTGAACAGGTCATTGCGTGTATAGATCGTTTGCGTACTGGTAATTTTTCCAACGTTTGTCATTGTGCGTATTGGTCACTACGCGTCCAACCCTTTATTTCAATTTCATAGTGTCAAGTACCGAATTACTATAATCTACCCAACTGAATGTATTTCGGAATACCGTAACACAGGCACATACAAAATGCAAAATAGAAAGAATTGTGTCAATTGTGTAACACAATATAAGGAGAACGCTAACTCTCAAGATATAGGTTTATACCTAGTTTGAGTGTCAGAGGTCTAACTAGTAATTTATTTAAAATTGTAATAATTTAATTGTGCTGTTGTATGTGCTTACTGTGTAAACTAGATATTGTAACTGAAATAAAGATTTTTATTATCTTGTATGCAATAGGTGGTAGATCCAGACAGCGGTGCATTATTAGGGCCCGGCTCACCCGGGGAGCTCTATATCAAGTCCCCGCTGCGCATGAAGGGGTACCTGGGCGACCCGGCCACTAGCGCGGCGCAGTTCGACGGCGCCGGGTATGTGCGCACCGGCGACATCGGACACTACGACACAGACGGATGCTTCTACATCGTCGACAGGCTGAAGGAGCTCATCAAGTATAAAGGATTCCAGGTAAAGTTGGCCGACTGTACGTTACTACATGTATTTTGTATCTGATAAGTATAAAGGTATTCCAGGTATTTTATTGTTATTCATGGATATAAATTATAAAATAACTAAAAAATATAATAAGTTTATTGTACAAAATGCTTAAAATATAGGATTATATATGGAGCATATTGTACAATTTTGGTCTCTGTGGTGTAAGATACTAATGATGTATCTGTCACCGTTTTTTGCAGATCGAATCGATCATCAATACTTTTCAATACTGAACGACTCACAATAATTCCATCCGTGGTTGAGTCACTAATCTGCGGTCGGACGCGAGCGCGTCGATCTATTCACGATCGAACGATTTCGAGACACACGAGTCCTCGAAACAGTCATACGAGTTAATTAAGTCATATTATTAATTGAAATTTCCGGGCTACTTGGTCGAGGTCTTCTGAAATCTCTTCTCTTTCCTCCAAACGTTTCGTCAACAACTGCGGTTGACATCTTCAGTGGCGGCTGCGTTCACTTTCGGAGAGATGTTATTTCTTCGGCTTCTTGAGCGCAACTGACGCTTAATTAAGTCAGTCTGTGCTTGCGCTCCGCGGTCCGCGCACGTGTAGTCTCGATTACTTGACGATTATTTTCATTTGGTTCACTATTACTAGTTCTCGGTAGTTTCTGGTTGTACGAACTTTAACAGACAAAGATGCCTAACTTTTTAGTTACTAAAACTAAAATAATATGTTAATCTTGTAGGGTGGCTGTTTGTCCTGCATGTTCCTTGGTGGTATTATTGCTGGAACTATGCTGTCGTCATTTCTTATCATTATATATCTAATTGACAATTAGGTGCTCCTATTATTTTGTTGTGTTTGTGTCATTTTGACGTTATAACACTTCTAAATGAGTTCTTTGACTAAAAAGGAGCGGCGGAGCTGTCTTTGGAATCAATTTTATATGATAAGTGATAACAAAGCAAATCCTTCGAGTAATTGAACTAGTGTTGAATTGTTGATCGAATGGAACTTACTGCGACGTCATTCATCCGCTCGTTGCCACAGACTTAACGTTCGTTCGCTCATCCTACCGACAGAAACACTTCGAGTGATTGAATCACAGAAGAAGACATATAAGCTAGACTAGACTAGATAAAGACATATAAACTCATATAAGCTCTAATAGGATTAGTTACTACAATATTGTTATATGTATACTGTTGATGTATCTTATATAAACAAATAAATAAGACATTTTAAGAAGCACTTGTTCGCCACATCTATGTAAGTAAGAGAAATGGGATACCTTTCTGCATAATTGATCCAAGCGACAAAAATGAAATTTTACAGGAAAGAAAAATGTATGTTTGTACCAGATTATTTTACAAGGTGCTTGGGCTACTGAAATATCGTGCAAAATTTAAGTACAAATACAAAAATATTTTTAAGGCTAGTGTAGATTTATTACTTACCCTAAATTGTGTAAAAAGGCGCAAAAAACAAATAATACAAATTTGGCGATTGGACTAGTTATGCATAATTGTATCCAAATGTGTGTGTTTAGGTTGCGCCCGCGGAGCTCGAGGCGCTTCTGCTGCAACACGGCGGCGTGGCGGAGTGCGGCGTGGTGGGCGCGCCGCACGAGGCCGCCGGCGAGCTGCCCACCGCCTTCGTGGTGCCGCAACCAGGCGTCACACTCACCGAGGGCGAGCTCGTCGAGTACGTCGCCTCCAAGGTAACGCGACATCTATATAAGCTTCTACAAAAATGTGTGTGTGTGTTCATTGTAAGGCCTAACCACCCTACATGGCAATACTCTTACTGGCTGCGAATACCGACACTATAAATGATCCCGGACCGTCCATATCAACTAGACCTCGGTTAAGATTAATGGATAAACGAAATTGCATATGAGAAGACCTTGCCAACCCGGGAAAGAAACCCATCTGGAAGAAAGAGGCAAAGTGAAGTTCGATAGTAGAGGAGGCCAAGACCCATAGAGGGTTGTAACGCCGATGGAAGTGTGTATGTGTGTATGTGAGGTCCGCGGAGCTGGAAGCACTACTGTTGCAACTCGGCGTCATGGTGACACAGGACGAACACGTCGAGTGCGCCTCTAATGCTACGGCTGCACGTCGCGATATCACGCCAAGATTGTTCGTCCGATAGTAGCATAAGGGAAACAAACAACATTTCTCCGACATGTAACGTATGAAGAAGAAACCGTAGTTCACCAGGACTGGTTAGATGAGAAGAGCCTAAGATTACGTATAGTGACGAGCTACGAAAGAGTCTACTATGCAGGGGGTCTACTAGCCTCTATGCAGGGGGTCTACTAGCCTCTGTGCAGGGGATCTACTTCGAAATCATAAAAAAAAATAAGTTTTCGGCCAATATTTCAGGCGATTACTATTATAGCACTTCATTCGTCCGAACTTTGGCCGGCCCCGAAACTTCGGTGTTGTATAGTAAACTCCCAGATTGCATACGGTGTGATGTGACATGTAGGTATTGATTAATTACACTGTCTTTATAACCTAAGGTATTTCTTTGTTGAATCATTGTGGCTCCGTCGGTCGTGTGAGACAGCGAGAGAGGGGAGAGAGACCCCGAACTGCGTTTCGTTAGTACACGGTGAAATTACACTTACACTATACGACTATACACGACTGATTCATGTTAAGAGAGAAAATCGTACATTATCCGGACCCAAGTCTCTCTCTTGTATTACTGTTTCAGTCACACCTCGCATACCATCTATTAGTTTGAGTTATAGATTCTATAGCTTCAAAGTTGTCTGTGAGACAAGTGTATAGTACTAAGTTCCCCTTTTGTTAAAACAAAGTGTTAATAATTACAAGCGCAGCAATTATCTGAACGTTGTATGGCCATTATTAATATATTGTTTCGTTTTTATAGGTTTCACCGGCGAAACATTTGCGTGGAGGAGTTATCTTCGTCACGGAGATACCTAAGAACGCCTCCGGAAAGATCCTGAGGCGAGAGCTGAGAAAGCTGCTGCAACAAAAAATGAAGAGCAAACTTTAAGCACAATACTTGTATCATGCCAAAGAGTAGTGTAATTTTTATGTAATATTTGTTGGATACGTTTTTGTACATAAATGTTTTGTTATCGATGCTGCGGAATAAATCATTGATTTTTATGCAGTTTATTTATTAATAATGTTATAGAACTTTCGAGTGTATATACAATGTGGTGCATGAGAATACACAGATAGTATTTTAGAGAGAAGCGTTACAATAATGAGAAATGCATCCTACAGATTACTTAGTTTGACCAGTCAAGCGCGGCTTGGCCCAGCCGGCCACTAATATATAGGAGCTCAATAGAAGGTCCAAGACAATAATAATATAGCTTCAAAACAACGTCCATATGTGTGATTGTAGTTCTTGCACGCTGTTTTACAGTACAATGTGTAGCATCTAGGTCACCTGTATTGTATTCACATTTCCACGAATGTTTATTATTATTATTGATCGATTGGATCAGGATTGATTGATATGCTTGATTGTAGTGGGATTAAGTAATAACATCCAACAATTCGTTCCAGCTTGGCGACGCACGTTAATTTTCTTTTGCAAAAAAATGTTCGTATACGAGAAAAGTAACTTCAACGTTAATGTATTTTTTTTCTTTTTATTTATTTTGTATTGCACTAAGTACAGAGTTACACATTAAAACAAACATAACCATTATACAGAGACCCTGTTAGTGTGTAGCAAATGGGAGGGGGCCTATAACTAATACTTAATAATAAATTAGATTAATACTTTTAGATTAATTTGTTGCTTTTGTTAGGGTATAAATTTTATTATTTTTGTCTTTATATTATTTATTTCTCGATTATGGTTATGAAGCCAGTTTCACTTTGTTAAGTCTCGGTTATAAGGAAATCCTTATTTAGGTTATGTTTTCCTTATTTAGACTTTTAAAAAGAAAATGTCATCAGCGAACAATAAACAAAGTGGGTCACAACTTTTAGGTAAATCGTTGATGTAATGGAAGAGATTACAAGAGAGTGATTTAAATGACAGAAATTTGGTGAATAGTATGCAGTTTAGTGATGAATAGTGAATAGAAATTTTCCATACGCGAGATGCTGCTAAAGCGAAATGAAGTCAATCCATTTCTGAAGAGATTGGTAACAGGCGATGAGAAGTGGATCACCTACAATAACAATCTTGGTCTAAGCGAGGTGAGCCATCACAAATAGTCCTAAAGGGAGGCCCTACTCCGAACAGTCACGTTATGTGTATGGTGGGACTGGAAAGGCGTACGAGCTTTTGCCACATGGACAGACGATTAATTATGATTAATAAAATTCTGGGGCAATTAGTAAAATTGAAACACGTGCTTGAAGAAAAACGCCCTGAATGAATAGATAAGGTGTAGTTTACCATCACGAGAATGCTCGGCCGTATACATCTTTAATGACTAAACAAAAATTGATGGACCTAAGATTTAATGCATCCTCCATACAGTCCATAGCACCTTCGGATTATCATTTATTCCGCTCTTTACAAAAATCTCTAAATGGAGTAAAATTACATTCGAGAGAAACCTGTATAAACCATTTAAATCCGTTGTTCGCTCAGAAACGCTAAAAAAATTATAGCGGTGCGATAATGGATCTGCCAGAAAAATGGCGAAAGATAGTCGAATTAAATGGACCATATTCCATTCAATAAATATTTATGTAACACAAGAAAATGTCTTTATTTTCACTGTAAAAAGACCGCGAACTATATATTTACTGGTATAGACTACCTAATATTTACCGGTATACAGTACCTATTTAATTGCATATAGTATTTATTTGTTGCGTAGGTAGGCACACTCATCATTTTTAGCGCTCGTGAGTTGCCTAATCGCCATAATTTATTGTCTGCGAACTTATATCACGGAATATAACAGTTCGCTTGATGCACCGATATGATGTATTCTCAAATTGATGGCTTGATGATAATACATCTGACGTACGCCAACATCACTAAACATGGTTGTTACATACGTAAGTGTACTGCCGCGTTCTATTGGTTGATCAGAGGAAAAGGGAAGTATAACCACCTATCTGTAAATTATATGTATTGTTGGTGGAGCTACCAGCAAAGAAAAACAACTTTTGAGATATTCGCGTTTTTCACACACATTTATCTATTTAAACGGGTCTCAAAGCGTATGTTTACTTATTTTATTCTTACGGTTGGATTGCACCAACTACGGTTAAGAGCTGATTGAAGAGGCGGGGAGTCCACGTCGAGAGTTACGAGCAGTTTAGTAAAATATACGCGTTGAAACCCGTTTAAATAGATAAATAAAGAAAAAACATTTGTAATGACATTGTTTATTCTCAAGCACCATCTCATCATAAATAGATATGAACAGTAATAAATTGTTTTACTTATTAGCTAATGCATCTTTTAATTGTTGTGGTATTTTGCTGAGTGCATAACTGTGCAAGTCGTCGTTGACAGCCGCTAGGACTCCGGTTTTGTTCGGCTTCGACTCGGAAGCGCCGTATTTGTAAAAGTTGCCCATAATATCTGTGAGCTTTCCTCCAGCCGCCGACAGCACGGCTTCGGGCGCACACGTGTCCCACTTCTTGCAGCCGCCACTTGCGAACACGTACACAGATGCTTTACCTTCCAATAGCTGTAAAACCTGGATACGAAAAAATATTTAAACCTTGAAAATATTTATAATATAATTTTTCTATGTCCACTAAATGTTTGCTGGTGGTTGGATGTGAAAAGCCGAAGATCGTGTGGTGGTAAGCTCAGGGAGAAGCCTGTATACCGCAGTGAAGAGACATAGGCTGATGATATACTATGTCCACAGAAGACTACACCATGGTTGATCAAATGATCACAGGCTGTGACAAATGACATTAGAATTGGACTACAGAATGGACAAATTGACATATGAGGCATTTTATTTTGGAAAAAAATTGTTAATTTCAAAAAGATTGAGTTTTTGAAAATATATCGTTTCGTTAGCATTTTTTTGGGAGAATGGCTATCCTATCCTAGCTCTTTACTACAAGGAAAAGCCCATGTTGTAAAATGTTATAATTTGTGATGTCATGAATTAACAGTTGCACATTAAAAGTCAAGGGGCTCCGTTTATTTAGAAATTATTTACAAAGAATGTTTTTCTTTTTATATATCTATATTCCAAACATATATACCTTGTAACCAGCTCCACCAACCCTTAGCACTTCTGCGGCATTCATGACCTGCAGCGCCTGTTCCACCAGGGGGTTGGAATGACTCCTTGTAGTTGTAATAATCAAAGAGGAAGGGGGTGGTGCTGATGTGAAGCCTCCCACACCTGCTTCCTTGAGACCCCATATTGTTCTACCCATCTGTTTCTTACCACCTAACACTTGCTGATAGTAAGGCTGGTGGATAACTCCAGCCACTGGCTTGTCGTTCACAGATATGCCAATCAACACAGTCACATGTTCCAGAAAGCCTATAACAATGGGCCACTCTATAGGTTATACTAATAGATACTTTAATATTGTTACCAAGCGCGCATGCGTCATGCAAACAAACAATAAAACCTTTTCCGCGCTGGCGGGCATAAGGTGATAAGACAAAATTACTGTTTTTCAAAAGCACGGTATAAAGTTATATTTCCGCTTTTGAATATTGAAATATCACTATGCTGACAACAGTTTCTCTGAAACTGTCGAGTGTTGTATGATTTAAGTCTTACATATACAATATGTTAGAATTTCTTATTTAGGATTATATATATCTCGAGTTATTAACTTATTTCCGCCATGCACAATATTAGACTTAATTTATAACCAAATCCAACACATACATTTAAAAGGAATTCAATATAAAGCCAATCAATTACTAAGCATTTCATATGAGATGATATTAATTGGATGACATGTGTGTGTGTGTGTGTGTGTGTGTGCAGCCATCGAAAGTATTTACCTTTTACTTATTGGATCATTTCCTTTGTATGTGAATAATCTCTCTGACTCAAAACAGTCATTTTAGTGTCTGAGTGTATTTACAAGATGTTAGTAAAATTATAAACGTACTAGGAAAATAAATTAGTGCACTAAAATTATCTATAGAAAACTGAAATCCTGTATTTAATACCATTTACCATATCTTGAGTTCTGTAAGCTCAAATACCACTTCATACTAATAAATGGATGGGTCAAGTACATTTTCCATCGTTCCCAAGGATCTTTTCTCCAAATTTGGGCTCCTAAAATTTACAGTTAGAATTGTATGCGGAAGCAAAGATTTTAAAAATATTTCTAATCAAAATAGATTCTCAAAGATAAGACTAGTTTAATTGTATACCTTGAGTGTATTCAGATGTGCCATCAAGGGGGTCCACCCACACCACAATGTCCTCCTCCTTAACATCCCGGAGGTTCGGAGGACACTCCAGAGACAAAACATCTTTATCAGCATCAGCCACTAGCCAGTCACTTGAAACATCTCCCTAAAAATAATTTTATGTTAAAACAATTATATCACAAAGCAAATGTTCTTTGTTGTACACCACAGATAGAAACACAATATACTGCAAAATAGTATAAGTACAAAAAATCTTATTGCTATAAGTGATCTCTTAGAGACAATCTTTGGGTTAGAGCAGGGGTCTCCAAACTTTTTGGACTGAGGCCACACTGACGGAACAGTCAGTGTGGCCCAAACAAAGTCCCAAGAAACCCTCTCTCCAGAACTTCAAAAGGAAATGATTGATTTTGCATTGCAGTGATATTTTTACGGAAAAATATCAAAACACATTTTGGGTGGAATTTTATTTCTGTGTGGACTCATACAGTTTGATCAGTTGCATAAATTTTCTCTTGTGACTTTTCCGCCTTCGGAACTACCTATCTGCACACCCTGCACCATAGGTAAAGACAATAGTTTTCATGTAGCATGGTGCGGGTGACACCTCTCAGTTGACTGTGACTAGTGATGTATGGAATTTGAGTTTAACAATGTTTTACGATTTTAGATTTCCATTGTGAATTGTTTGTAATTGATTGACTACTCGTTAATTAATTAATTAAGAATAGTAGTGACACAATGTTAATTTAGATTGCCAAACATTAAATTAAAATGCAGTAAATTATTTATAAAACATTGTTTTATTCAACATAAAATGAAACAAATAAAAAATGAATTAAATCAACATCCAGATTAATATTATTATTCAATATATAGACACAACATCGCGAACATAGTATAGAAATGATCTTGATTATTAATTTATTATCTAAACACTATATACTCCTATAAGAAAAATATGAATGGGATTGCATAGATTTATGGTTTTACATTTGATTATTCAATGATTTTTTTAGTTGTATCACATCACTAGCTTGACAACAGATAAACAGGCCACAGAATAAATTTATATATGTAATTTGATTTTCACTAGTAAAAATTGGAAGATTATTATTTTAGAAGAATTAGAATTTTAGAAGATTATTAGAAGAAATAAACATTATTATTACGCTCTGAGTATTATAATTTCTTTGTCTATATTTTACAAAACACACCATAATATTTCAGCTTTTTATTTTAAATGAACAAATTACATGTCACCCACACTATGCTTAATGAAAAATAGTGTAATAAATATATAAATAATTTGAATAATTAATAAACAGTGTCATCATCATGAAAACTAACCTCAACATCTGGATTATCTTCTTCACCTATTATTTTCACATTTGGATACTGTGCACAGAGAGAAGCTATTATACATCTCTGTGCTGACCTGTCAGCTTCTGTTTGAAAGTCATCTTTGCCCTGAAAGAAAAATAATTATTGTTATGCATTACTACTAACGTTTATTCCACAAATTTAAACTATTGAAATAAATTCATGAAACAATGATTGCAACAAAAATATTTCTGTAAAAAAATGCGTCAGATAAAAGTCGCCAAGCTTGATTTAATTCGTTCTCTCTGTGGGTTGCCCATATCCCGTAAGTTAAATGAATGAAATAATGGAAACCAGGATTAGCTGATTTTAGATCTCAGAACTGATATGGGTCATTCGTGAGGTTTTTTTTTAAAGAGAGGTTTTTGTTGCACTTTCACATTTAAAACTACCCCAGATAGACAATAATTATACCTTTTCAACAATTCCAAGCTCTCCTTTACTCATTACATCTCGCACAATTTTACCAGCTCTAGCAGCAACACATACAGAAGATGCTAGCAAACGTACAATAAGTGGAACAGCTGTCGACATTGTGGTAAGATCTAGGAAGAAATGTAAGGTGTTTTAAATACTACTGCAAGTCACTATGCCGTAATACTTGATTCGTCTTGAACTTTTAAATTCTTTTTAGTGAGACTTCTTAAATCCCCACAGTAAACTGTAAAGTAGATGTTGAGTTCCAAATTATTAGTTCACTCTGGATTATTACTTTACACCACTTTACTTATAATACAAATACATTGAAAAATACTCTATAAATTTATATTAACAGTTCAACATTAATAACAATTTGCAAATTGCAAAACGATGGACATCTTTTTTATAATTTATTTGAACACTAGCATAGCTATTGGTCTAACAGCAAATAATAAAGCAAAATTGTTTTTATTACGTCATTATCCACTGTCCAGTCTCGTCGAAATAAAAATAACTCATTGTCAAGCGATACTACGTTTAGTGAGGAGAGAGTTGGACTCTTGGAAGAACACGAAAAATGCAGTATGTTTACGATGCGCACACTAGGCGCACCTGCCTCGCGTTACGCGAAAGCAGCCCGAGGAATATGCACTCGAGCCCAATTAAAGGTTTTAATCAATATCCACCAAAATGGTGGGTAAGCATAATACAGAACAAAGGCCTCACTTACCCCAGGTGGTTTTGCCCACATACAAATCTGGAAAGTGTACCTACGCTAGTCCCTACTAGACGTGACCTATCTTAGTGTGATTGAATAAATACATACATTCCCAATAGATACTTGTGTAGTAATCCAAGTCTCGTCCTGTGGTGAGCCGGTGGCCGCTATCGTTCCGCAACACACACAGCAGCAAATCACCTCGAGATATCACCTCCAAGCACAAGCACAATCACAACCAAGTCCAACCAAAACACTCGCGTGGCTCAAGGATATTCGCGTTCAAATCCGATTAATAGGCGCGAATAACAAAATCAACTGTCCGAGGCCGCGATGTGAACTTAACTCTATTTAGCTCTGCTCGCCGCCGAGCGCGCGTTACTACTCCAAATATCAAACCGCCTTCAATATGGCGGGGACAAAAAAATGTTGCTTTGAAATAATCAATGTATGCAGGTATGCAAAGACGCTCGCGCCAATTTCAAACACAGTCTCACGCTTTTATTTAATTATCACAAACATTATGTACAAGCACTCAGTTTAATAAAATCTTACCACAAATCCCATAGTACCTACCCAATTTTTATCTTCAAACAAAAACTCAACTTTATTTCTAATAGCTATGCCAGTTATAAATAAATTATATTTAAAAAATAGACTTTAGAACATATCTACCTCTAAAAATATTTACAAAAGGAGCAATGTGATAACGCGACAACGCGTATTTCCTCCCAATGGATTACATAATGATATTCAATTTATTTATTTTTTTAATTTGATGCCTAATTTAATGGATTCAATATTTATTTGATTAGGGATTGAATAGTAACACTTAATAGTTATTATATTTTTCGCACGCCTGTTGAGGCAAAAGATAATGGGAGATGTTTTTAGTATAACACCACATTGTTACCAATGTTCTTGCAATACAGGTAAATTGAATTGAACGTTTTTCTTTGTTGTGTTCATCAACGAGATAGAGATTCCAAAAAATCAGAATTTAAGTCAATGACTACTAAGAATACATAGAAGTCATTGACTTAAAACTTAGCGGTGCAGGTTGAGGTTTGAACTCACGAATATGAGTCGAGGGCTGATCTATTAGGGACTATATCCAGGGCCGGCCCTACCATATGGCGAACGGAACAGCCGCTCCAGGCGCCAAGACCCAGGGCTAGTTGACTTTGAAGCACGTATCGCTCCGTATCGATACCCAGTCTGATGGTCGCCTGCAGGCACGGGACCCACACCTGCAGGGTGAGTACTTCCTGACCCCGTGGGAAGAAAGGGAGGACTGATTGCGTGATGGGACAGCTGTCTCACACGGCTCTCATCATGGGCGATGGGGTCGTCACTTCCCTACGCCTTTTAATAGTTTATTATTATCGTTATTATTAGGAGCCTGTAGCCTAAATAGTTTAGATTTTTTATAAGCATTGTTTTATAATACATTAATTAGTGAACATAGTACCTAAGTACCAGTATCAAAGTTGATTATGCTTATTGATCTCATCAATGAATGTTAACTTAATTTTGTTTTATTAGTAATTAAAATAATGAATGATCTCTATAAAAAAGTATTTTTTGTGATAAATAAATGTACCTACCTTAATTCCTACATATTTTGTTTGTCATTCTACATCAACTGTTCCTATAGGTCCTGTGAGGAGTGCAGTGCCAACGAGCATGGCTGTTTTCAATCGACAAATTAGACTTAAGATGTTGTCGAGATCTTCTAAGTTCCATGCTTGCACGCATAACTGGTATGTATTAGGGGCAAGCAAGGGGGCGCCATAATTGGATCTCGCTCCATCCTAAAACTTGCCTCGGGCCGGCACTGCCTGTGAGTGTACTGTAAGAACCGCATTGGCAGCAGTAATTTGGTCGTCGGGGTCGTCTAGGACGTACCGAGGATGACGACGATGACGTTAACGGGAAGGATCATTTTTATCGGGGACATAGGTTAGGCTACTAGGGGGTTGGGATGGTGAGGGACTCTGCCGTAGTAGCGTCGGGCGGAGTCTTAAATGTTTTTATAATTATAGGTACGTGTACAACTTTCCGGCCGACAGTAATAGGTACACATCGGCCTTTAGAAAGAGACTATCGACAAGCTTCGGTTTTGTAGAGCTTAGTCTAGTCTCTGACGTGTAGCGTTACGACACAGACGCGCGACGCTCTACAAGACTGAAGCTAACCGATGTGTATTACTTTCGGCCGGGATGTGTACCTACTGCATTACCCGATTGTTTATTTTGTATGCTCGCATCGTTACATCGCTATTAAATTAAAGTAAGTAATTAATATTGTTTATCATACACATAAAATGTACCCATTTAATTTATTTTTAAAATTATTAAATTAATATCCATAAAAATAAAATAAAAACTAATTCAATTGTTTTGAAATATTCCGCCAAATACTTACCAAAATTCCTCACAATCCGAGCCGCAGGCAAAAGCTAAATAAAATGATAATAAAATGATAATAAAATGAATGAGTTGTCCCCGGTGCTTACGCGACTCTTTAGACTCTCATACTCCACAAAAAACTTCCCGGCAGCATGGAAGGTAGCTCATGTTCACCCTTTACCTAAAAAGGGTGACCGCACAGACCCGGCCAACTACAGGCCAATAGCGATCACCTCCCTCCTCTCCAAGGTGATGGAGAGTGTCATAAACACACAGCTCCTTGGGTACCTAGAGGATCACCAACTGATTAGCGACCGTCAATATGGATTTCGCCATAATCGCTCGGCTGGTGATCTTTTAGCGTATTTAACACACCGCTGGGCTCACGCCATTGAGAGTAGAGGCGAGGCTCTGGCTGTAGGCCTAGACATTGCGAAAGCTTTTGACCGGGTATGGCACAAATCTCTGCTTTCCAAGTTACCATCTTTCGGGATACCCGAGGGATTATGCGAATGGGTTGCCAGTTTCCTGACTGGACGGAGCATCAGTCGTTATCGATGGTAGCTGCTCCGACACCATGTCTATTAACGCTGGCGTCCCGCAAGGCTCCGTGCTGTCCCCAACTCTGTTCCTTCTGCATATCAACGACCTGTTGCAAATTGGTGGCATACGTTGCTATGCAGATGACAGTACTGGTGACGCCTTGTACAGGGGCCGCGCCAACATCCCTCGGGTCGAAGTGGAAGAGAGTCGCGCCAGGCTTGTGTCTGAAATCGAAGACTCTTTAGATCTAGTCTCGATTTGGGGTTCTCTGAACGTAGTGGATTTCAACCCCAGTAAGACGCAAGTCTGTGCATTCACCGCTAAAAAAGCCCCCTTTGTCGTAGCACCTCGCTTTCAGAGCATACCTCTTAAGATCTCGGAGAGTATCGGGATCCTTGGTGTCGACATCTCCAGCAAAGTCGAATTTAGGGGTCATCTGGGAAATAGGGCCAAAATGGCCTCCAAAAAGCTTGGTGTGCTGAACAGAGCGAAGCGGTACTTCACCTCCGGGCAACTCCTAATGCTTTACAAAGCTCAAGTGAGGCCCCATATGGAGTATTGCTCTCATCTCTGGGCCGGTGCACCGAAATACCAACTGGATCCATTTGACTCCATCCAACGACGTGCTGTTCGTATTGTCGACGATCCCACTCTCACGGGCGGTTTAGAACCCCTCAGCATTCGGAGAGACGTTGCGTCTCTCTGCGTGTTCTACCGCCTGTACAATGGGGAATGCTCTGAAGAATTGTTCAATATAATTCCCACCTCGGGATTCTACAACCGCACCTCCCGTCACAGAAGTGCGGTCCATCCGCATTTCCTCGATACGGAGGTGTCGCGCACTGTTCGCTCCAAAAATTATTTTATACCGCGAACCCGTAGGCTGTGGAACGAACTGCCTCAAGAGGTCTTTCCATTAAGCTACGATATGGGGTTCTTCAAGAGAGCTGTGAATAGGATTTTGCAAGGTCGGCGACGCACCCGCATACCCCCTGGTGTTGCAGGTGTCCATGGGCGGCGGTAACACTTACCATCACGTGAGACCGCCTGCTCGTCCGCCCATTAGTATATATAAAAAAAAAAAAAAAAAAAGAATATTGCAAATAATATGAATAATTGTAATAATAAATATTAATTATTATTTGTCAATAAACAATTTTGTTCGGGGTGTACATACGCGTTCTTATCCCCGCCACTTCGCTTATACCTCAACATCCGTGTCTCGGACTGTACAAATAGGTTATATTAGTTGGAAGTGGGACTCCCAGTGTGAAAGAGCCTTTATGGATGCTAAACGTATATTATTATGTGATCATGTAGTGGCACACTACGAGGGGCACTGCTGGTCCTTTCGGCGGATGATACGTACGGACTGAGTGGACTGAGCGCAGTCAGCTGCGCCCGGTCAGCTGCGTCTCACGGACATTAAAGGCTCAATTCGGCAGAGAGGAATTATAGCCAACTGTACGAAGAAGCCCTGGCTATATTCTTTGGAATAACTAGGCATCATCAATACTTGTATGGAAGACGGTTCATGTCACGCTGCTGGTTGACATGATTGCTGGCTGCTGACATTTACAAGCAATGTTAAAGGGGTTCGTGAGTTGAAATATAGAAATATATGAAATATAATATGAGTAAATTATAATCGCTTTTATATGTATTGCAATAAAACTTTTGGTGATTTGTAGAATAATAAAGGATTTTCTATAAATGAAACAAATTACATTTATATTTAAGTAAAGTATTTATAATAATATAATAAAATTTATAAAATCTAGTAAAACAATTTTAATGAAGGCACAATTTTGGAACGGACGTTTTGTGCAGTTTTGAGCACCCTACAACCACACATTAAAACCGATTTCTGTTACGCCGTAGCAGTCTTACTAAAAAAAATTATCATTATCTATTATTCAAAAATATATTGAGATAATCTCAATTCAATGGTCAAATTGGAATATTAAAAAAATACTTTTCTGAAGAAAGTAAAACTCAAGCTACCACCTCTTATTTAAATTAACTAATGAAATAATATGTAAAAGCCTTCTATCCTGTTTTCCATAATAATAACAATATACTTTTGCCAATTTTCATAATTCCATAAACAGTATATAATATAAACATATTGCCAATGTTATTACTAAACGCGTCACATACAACTATAAAACAGGTATTAATTACTATATAAAGGTATAAAACTTGACGTACCGTTTTAAAAGGAAACCGCCTATTCTTGTATATACTTTAGTTTAAAAATGGGTTATGATAATACATAACAATCTTAACATTGTCCATAAAGTACTAATACATTGAAGTTTATGATATTTAAAACATTACTTTCTTAAAATTAGTATCAAATAATAATAAAAAAAAAAACACTTAATATTAGTTTCCTACAATAAATTTGTATGTAGGAATAAAACAGATAAACCGCTTCAACACACGATACATACAGGCTGTAACTGAATCAATCTTTCTCGAAGGCCGACACCGTGGATTGCGTTCACGAATCAAAGTTAAAATTGACATGAAAATTTTAGAAATCCTTTTAAAGTTGGAGTTTTAACCAAATTTTTTCATACAAATTTACTGAATTTACGAAGAACAAAAAATTTATTATATATTTTTACAGAAATAAATATGTACCTAATTAAGATTATTGTGAATTAAAATGTTTTAAATGTCGTGATCACAGTTCAGATCCGTTCAAACGATCAAAGCAAAACTAAAGTTTGGCTAAAATAGCTCTGCAAGTTTCATACAGTAATATGACGTCACGAAGACAGAATCACAAATTATCGGAGATCTTCTCCATTCCTATGGACCCCATTTTAGTAAATTTCACGATCTACTCGATGTTGGGTGTATACAATCACTTGATTAGTCAAGCGCATCTTGGCCCAATAGGGCCACAAATAAAAAACATCCAATGTCGTATAACTTTATAGGTTAAAAATTATATAATAGGAGATCGTAAGCCGGAAACATAGCTTACATGATGCTACGTAAAACATTGGCTTTGGAGCATGCGCACGATCACTAACTTTATTTCGTTCGTAAAAAAAATATTATGGTAGTTAAGTTTACACTTACCAAACATGGCCTAAAAGTACTAGTCTATAAATAAAGGACTGAAAATAAAACTGCTGAAATTCTCGTAATTTCTATATCCGCTGTCCGGAGAATTGTAAAGGAGAATAAAACAAAAGACGAATTTACCTCTCCTACAAAACCTGGCGCGAAGAAAACTTTTAAACATAAATGGAACGAGTTCACATTTGCTGCCATTAGGCGAAAAGTCCATCAGTTTTTTTTAATAGGAATGAGTCCCCCCCCCCACCATAATGAATGTTGATAATAAGTTTAATGTTCAATTATGAGTTGTTACAGTATTGTTTCACCCATTGTAAAAACTGAATACGACACGTTGGCTCTGTTGTCTAGTATGTTATTCTTAAACTAAAAGGTCCATGCCAATGGCACAGCGGAGAAATGGGCTTAAGAGCCCACATTAGGTTAGGTACCTACACTGTATTAACCGCTCTCAAACAGTGAAAGAACACATAGTGAGGCAATCTGCACATCTCAGGTGTCAATCCACAAATGATCAAGATTCGATACATGAACTTATTTATTACTAGCTTTTACCCGCGTCTTCGTTCGTGTGGATTCCATTTATACCGATTTTATTTTTTACGGTTGTAATATTTGATCAAAACATATTTATCATATGTTTTCAGATACTACAAGTGGTAAACGATGATGCCGATCATCAAGCGACATCGCAGAGATAAAAAAAATATTTATTATCGAGACGTGCATTAACTAATGCGACAGAAAAAGGATGGCGTTTGATAATTAGTGGCATACGGAGTGAGGAAGGATTCGTAGAAGGGGTTCAGCTCATATTCGAATCCAAAAACAATACTGATGATTACCATAAAGAAATGAACGCAGAACATTTCAAAGAGTAACTATGGGGGGATTCTACCAAAACTGAAATAAAATTCTGTTTTGGCTCTAGATAATTACCACTCTCGTAAAGTGAAGCTGACCCCCCACAGGTGCTTGGCGAAAAATCAATATTCAGAAGTGGTTAAATGACAAAAATATTACTTTTGAGCCCTCTATGGTGAAGACACAATCACCGGACATCGTCAGTAGACATACATTTCAGTATGAGGCGTTAGTAGTGGACCAGTTGGCTGCTGAACACGGTGTCAACCTCCTAAGACTAGCTCCTTAACATCGTGTGTTCAACCCAATGGAATTGATATCGGCTCAGGTAAAGGGGTATGTCGTCCGATATAATAAAATGTTTAAAATGGACGAAGTTAAAAAGCTATTTAAAAAGGATTAAAGGTGACACTGAGCGTGTGATAAACGTTGAGGATAAGATGTGTCACTGGACCAGCTTATTAACGATGTCACAACGTTTTATTATAAACGACTCAAGACTGGGAGAATAGCTCATCTGAAATAGAATAAAGTTTTTAGTTTCATTTCTTAAACCTAATTTTTTATGTGTTGCAACGTCCTGTTTCTAATGTTTATATAGATGTGAAAGTCGTATACAAATCGGTTCAATAGCTTGCATGCATCTTGTATTGTATCTAGACATTATTGTATTTTAAAAGTACAATAGTAATAGTTTGCTTTGTTAGAAAAAAATAATAATTTATACATACATAATACGATATTGTGGAATCATATAAGACAGATTCATTGTGATTAGAATTATCTAGTCTAGTAATCCATATATATAAAAATTAAATGCTGTTCGTTGGTAAGCGCATCACTTGAGAACGGATGGACCGATTTGGCTATTTATTTATTAAATAGTCCGAATAAGGTTTTTAGGGAAAGAAAAATTGGAAAATTTGCCCGGAAAATTGGAAAATTCGGGAAAAACTGAAAGTGCTTTTTTCTATGGGATTTTTGTATGAACTTATTGAAATTATTGTATTATTGAAATTTGGACAGGACAACGTCTGTCAGCTAGTTGAAAATAAAAATAGGTGACATTTAAAAAATATTCCCATAAAAAAAAATGTTTATATTATATCTGAAATTTGACGATTCTTGTTTACATACTCTCAAATTAAAAAATTTAGAGTAATGTGTGAGAGCTTTAATATTACCTTATATTCGCTCATTGAATAAGTTGATAATGAGCTGTAGGGGTTTGTATTTGTGCGAATGATCGATTGACCGATAGCTTGTGTGTCGTCTAGTAACACGCGTCAGTCGCTCGCTGGCGTTCGACGGCAGCGGTTGTGAAATTGGAAATACGTAAATTGAAAACAATTATTAATTTATTTCCAATCAATTTACGTAGTTTTTGAATTTTATATTTTTCTATCCATAAGGATATCTCCGTTGAAAACATTACACTAAAATGATAACTTGGTTCCGAGCGAGCAACCGCTCCGACCAAATGTTAAGAAATGAATGTGGCGTCACGCGCACCACTAGCTGTGTGTGCGAATAGGTAAAATACATAGGTGGATAATTTCTTGTCGCAAATCTGTGAGTGATGCCAGTAGTTTTATATTTCTATCATTTTTTGATATTGAAAACACTTATATAAAGTATATTCTCGTAGAAAAGGTAAATCATCAAAAATATGTTCATGGTGATTTTGTGCTGCCAAATGTCAGACTGAATTGACAGGAGGTAAATTTAATCGCTTTCCAAATGCCTCACTTTTGGGGCCATAATGCTACAATCTGTATTTTGGTTGATCGATAGCGCAATGGATAAATACGTCACGTGTCGTGTTGTAGCGGCGCGTCAGCTCAAACTGTTTCCGGCTTCAATGATTGGATGATTTAATCACTCAGTTCTGTTTCGAGTCAGCATCATCAGTGACTTTGTTCAGTATGTGTTTAACGATCTGGTCGATGGTGTGCGTGTCGAGTATCCGCGCGATGTTCTTGTCCTCGATCACGTATAGGAATAAATGCTTGGTGTTCTCGCGTAAGCGCTGCACGCGCGTCCAGCGCTCGCGGTCCGCCGCTTTAGCGCCACATTGCTCAATAACTTTTTCTAACACCTGTAATAGATCAGTTATACCGTATATATAACGTGTCAATGAAATAACGCGAAAGCTGAAACACGTCCAACAATTTAAAACAAACATCGGGTAACTGGGTGAATTTTGAGATACTCAAATTTCAGAAAGAGTACTCATTTGAGCTGTACCTGAATTCCGAAAGCCATTTAGTCAAAACGAAAAAAAAAAATGTATTCACTTTTTTATTGCATTTCGCGCGCTTTTCTTTGGAACCGTGGAATTCGAACAAAAACATTTTCTTGCAATGCTGTTACAAGACTTTTAAGTTTAAATGAAAGTGAGTGTAGTAACAGCATTTGGAGTATAAATATATAATCAAAATGTCAACATACCACATCAACGCTCTCGTCCGGCCAACCGAAGCATTCCAGCGTTTCCTTATCTATGAGCTGAGTGAGCAGCTTCCGTAGACTCTCTGCTAACTCTTCTTCAGTCATCAGTGGACTGTCTTCATTCTGTAGGTAAGAGAAAAGGCTATTAAATTGCATTAATTGCAGTATTTAGTAACAATATATGTGATATTATCTAAGAAAAGGGACATTTGCAGATTCACAGGTATCGAGCTTTAGTACCCTACACCCGTGTAGGTCTTGCTCGGTACCCTCCCGCCAATAAGTAAGTCCGTCCCCCGGCTCTCGCTTGTCACTAAGTACTGTCATTCCGACATAAGTGTCAAATCTTGATATACCCGACTTAATATTATGAATATTTAAAGGGAAATAATTAAACAAGCAGCAAAAGAATACTGAACGGGGACCAAATCGATGGCAGCATATTTAAAGGTGGTTTTGGTTCTCTGGTGACAATAAAGAAACACGAGCACTTCGTCCACTTTGTGATGGTACTCTTAGTAGATTAAAACTATATGTTTCAGTGATTCAAAAATAAGTTTTGTTGATTATGATTAGCTGCCCATTTACCTTTTCGCGAGTATTCCCATCCCACGATTCGATATTACAATGATTGCACTTTTCTTTTGAATAAAGAAAAAAACACTGCAATGTACGTTGCCACAAATGTTGTTTTATTGGGATGTAATTAGACATTCTTGTCGTAGTAAAAAAACCTATTTATTTTCGCTTCCGTTCAACGAGACTCACCATATTTTATAAATCATAACAAGCACTTTAACATCACAAAGGTTATTGTCCCAAAAATATTCCCAAGTATTAGTAACGCTTTAAAATCCTATAAAATTAAGAATCCCTTAAAATTAAGTACCACACCTAGTAAATCTATGCTTTAATAAGTGATCGCTTTTATAGCAAATCGCGGTACGTTTCGCGACAACGCCAGTCGGTGTTCAGTACGTTTGTTACCTTGACTGCGAGCAGCTCGTCCGCGTCGGCGTCGTCCTCCTGCATGCCGCCGTAGAGCACGCCGGCGCCGTCGCCGTACCCCTTCAGGATGCGCTCCGACTCCGCGTCCAGTACATTCAGGATCGACTCCATCTCCGACTTGGACACGCGCCCGCTCGAACTGCGCTGACCGTTGGCCTGTCAATACACAACACGTACCATATATGTTCTCCTGTAAAGGACTACCATATATGTGTATTATAATGTTTGTATACAATGAATGTGTGTGGCGTGTGTGGCGTGTGTCCGGCGAACATAATCAAATAAACCCTTCACTTTTTAGTTTAACTTTACACATTACACCACCTTATAGCATACTATACTATCAGCCTAAGAATCTCCACTGCTGGATATACATACTGCTCTCCTAAAACTCGCCACCACACACGATCCTCGGCTCTTCTCATCCAACCACCACCGGTGAACCTCTGCAAGTCGTCGGTTCGCCTAGCCGAAGGGCGTCCCACAGTGCTTCCCGGTACGTGGCCTCCACTCGAGGACTCGTCAGCCCCATCCCATCGGTTATCGGTCCTGTGGCAAATATGATCTGCCCACTGCCACTTCAGCATGCTAATTCTCTGAGCTATGTTGATGACTTTAGTGCGTTTCGGATCTTATCCCGCAAATAAACTCCGAGCATAGCTGTCTCCATAGCTCGCTGGGCGAATTTAAACTTATAGATAAGGCCCACCGTCAGCGGCCATGTTTCTGCACCATACGTCATAACCGGCAGGACGCACGGATTGAAAGTTTCGTCTTCAAGCATTTTTCCAAATGCTCCCCAGCCGAGGTGAATGAATCTATCGACTTTTTTGCTAAGGTTGAACTTGCCTAGTTGGATGGTCTGCCCAAGATAGGCATAATAGTCAACAACTTATTGTCATACCTTCAACGTTTACCGGTGTCGGAAGAACATGCTCAATGAATTTGATATTTGTATTAACTATGTCATCGGCGAAACGAAGATGCGAGATGCACTCACCGTTTGTATTGATTGCTACAATACTACAAGTAACAGTAACAAGCAATGAAACCTAATTAAATGGACTGTACATTCACCGGGGACGACGGCACTTTTTTCCTATCCGGCCTGGTACTGGGGACGAGCCACCAGGACGATAAAAGTAAATCCTAAAAAGAACGGCTCTATTTGAATTATTACAAATAAAATAATTAAAGTAGAGCATGGTGTATACATACAAGAACTTGTCGCACGTGCGCCAGATGGTCTCTGAAGACGCGCTGGTGGCACTTGCGCACGTGCCGCACGAGCTGCTCGCCGCGCACGTACGCGCGCGCGCGCACGCAGTACATGCAGCGGCGCGGCCGCTCGAGAGCGTGCGTCGCCACGTGCCGCCGTTTGTGCAGCGCCGACGTGAATGACTTGTTGCACACCTCGCACGCGAACGCTACACAACACATTACATAATGAATATATGAATTTCTAGAATATTTATAATATGTAAAAAAGGCCATTTTAAGGGGCCCTTACGCTAATGACGTTCTCGCGTTCCCCTAATTAAATATATTAAATCGTAATATTTGGAATAAATAAAAATTCTATGATTATTTAAAGAGTGCATAGTGCATTAACTACATAGTGCATCTTCCGGATTTGACAAAAGTATCACAGTTATTGATAAAAGTCTGAAATTTCACTGAAATCACGAAAACCGACGTGTGGCGTTCATTATGAGTTTTCTACTGATATAAATACAAAAAAATTATGACTTATTTTACAATTATAATAATGTGTGAAGGCGTAGGGAATTGACGACCTCATCGCCCGTGATAAGACAACCAATGTAACATGACTGTATCAGCGATTGCGTGCGAGGGCATCCTCCCTTTCATGCCATGGGGTCAGGGAGTATTCACTCTGCAGGTGTGAGGTGTCGTGCCTGCGGGTGACAATCCGACTGGGACTCGATGCGAAGCACATTTGTTGGTGTGGGGGCGGGACGCTTTGTGCACCCTACCCTGGTCTTGCCTCAATCAAATTGAGATTGAGCTCGGGCTGTGTTGGCGGGGTATATGGAGCGTTCCTGTTCTCACATCGGTGGATGTGCTTTGCGTGGATACCCAGACCAACGGTCCCCTCGGGGAAATGAGTACCCCCCGTTGTATGTAGCCCAACAGCAAAATGATGATGGTCATGAGTGATTAATGATGACCGTGTAGGGTCGCTGCCTGGAGGTCGCCGAAAAAAAGATCTTATTGAATTTTGATGATTTTCACTATTCTGTTGTAAGAAGAATAATTTTAGAAGAGAAGAATTTTCATTTGAGGTTTAAGCAAGAGCCGACACTAAAGTCTTTAAAACGGAAACTAATAGAAGCCATTTCAACGGATGCGAGAGTACATTACGAAAGATTCTTCGTGTTTGGTTTTCTACATTTTATTTTTATTCTGCGATACATGCCAACATCAGTTCAGAATGACAAACGTTAGCACGTCCCCGGATGCGCTGCCTACTTTTGCAGACTAAGGAAGGGATTGGGGGAAAGGGTTGGGAAAATGGGGAGGGATAAGATAAGGTGTAATGGGAATCTCGCATATCTCACTCACTATCGAAACACGTACGAACATTGGGGAAATACGATAAAGTAGGAAATGCAGTACGTTTCAAGGTAATCTTCTGTGAGAGAGGGGTAACGTGGCCAGTCGAGTGCGCCCAGCGGGTGTGGGAATGCAGCGTGCATTGTTTCCCTACAATACAGTTACGCAAAACAAATACACTCATTGCAACTACCGGGCGCGACGCGCGGTCACTACCCCGTACTGAGCGCTACGAATATTTTTGATGTAACAATAAAACCGTACATGTTTGTAATTTTCGATTTATTCCCTAATATAATTGTAGTTCTCGGTAGAAGGGCTTTATATATCTTAAATCAGTTCACGTGTTTGACGTTTGGCGTTATTTCAGTGACACGTTGTATATCTTTTAACTCAAAAGATACTTTTCATCTCATGGATAAAATTAAATATACTGCACATTGCTAATACCAACATTTATCATTCTTGTGACTGTCGATGTGAGTGCTGAGGCTGGACTCGCTTGCAAACTCTCTGTTCCCATATTTGCACGATTTGTATGGACAATGCAGCTTCTCTAGACCCATGTGCTGCCGTTGGTGAATCATGTACCTACAAAAGTACACATCCGTATCAGTATTATTGTAACTTGGAAAAGAAAAAAAAAAAAAACATATTTCAAAGCAGGCCAAAATATACACAGTAACAGAGTGGTGGACATATGGAATATAAGTTACCACAAGAAATCATTGAGTAGCCAACTGTAAACAATTTCAAAAACATATTCCAGTAGAATGATGATTCTACTGGTAAGTAGATTAAATGAAGTAGATTAAATATGACTAAAGCAATTTAGAAATGTATTTCATTTTCCAAAATACTGTTTTCTCCGGTCAATCTCAGTTTCTTGTAGCAATTTTAATGAGCTTTCTTGTGTGTGATAAATGAAATATACTCGTAGTATAACAATATGAGCTATGGCAACATTTACAGCTATACTCTATTCACATTAAGAAAAAACTGACGTCATCCGTCTAATGTTGCATAACACAGCTTTAATTGGGCAACCGAGGATCGCTAACTCTCGTAGTTGTCAATAGGTGAAATCACGTGACTGATAGTAATGACATCACTTTTTTCTTAAGTTGAACAGATACAGTAGTTGCTGTGCACCTGCCCCTCGACGTGAAGGTCTGTCCACACTTAATGCACACATAGTCGGTATGTTTCTCGAGGTGGCGCTCGAGCTGTGAGCGCTGTATGAATGACGACGAACAGATGGAGCACTTGAATGGTTTATCCTCCATGTGAGTAAGCACGTGCCGACGCATCACCTCGATCGTATACGTACTGTATCCACACTGGAAGTAAATTATAATCGCATTAAGGCGTTTGGTATATGGTCGCCTAGTCGAGGCGACAGAGACGCGACTCGCTGCGGTAACCAGTATAGTACCGTAATTCACTGTAACCGGCCCTTATTTTGACCACTGCTGGACGTGGAAATCTACAAGCACACTGTCTTGTGCATGAGGAATTTATGGTCTTAAAACATGTGGCTTTAGTATAACACCATCCCATCTCTTCCCATGGCCATAAGCAGCGTATTCTACGTTCGTTTTATAACGCAACTCTTTTCTCGAGTGACACCGGTAGAATTCAGGAATCAAAAAAAATATTATGTAATGAAAAAAGAAATCTACTGTAAATAAGTGAAAAACACATTTAAATAAATTTATAAAACTTGAAAAGTTTAATTCTCAGTACTTACCCTTTATCCGTGAGCACAAAACAATAAACGAATATTATTATGTATTACAAGATGATATTACATAATAAAAGCTTAATTTAAAATTAAGCTTTATTATATTATATATATGTAATGTATTAGCCATGATAGTCCGTGAATAAGACAAGACAGCTTTTTTAGCTCTTCTAAAGTTTTTCAGTCCAAATAAAATAGGTAAATCTGAGGTACATATAATATCCACAAATTTGCACTGGGTCCACATGATGGATTGCAGTTCGAAACCACTTCGGTATTGCAAGCGTAGGCCTGTGCAGTGGGATGTTATAGACTGATATTGAATGAATATAAATAAATAACGCCGCATTCCATTGACCAGATTAGGACTCTCCGTGTTATGGAAAACCGAAATGTGAGCCGACGCCGGCGTGGGTGTAGTTTGTGCACCTAGACATGTCATAACATGAACGACATGTAAGTCCAGTATACTCTCAGAGTTGAATTTCAAATGAAAACAAAGGATGATGTCAATGTGTATTGCATTATTATTTATTACTGTTAACCTTTTCAAGGATTACCTTTTCACAGGCAAACTTCTTGTCTCCATGTATCTCCATGTGTTTGGCCATGGCTGCTCTGGAGCTAGTTGTCTTTCCACAATTATCACATTCATGGTAATTGGGTTCATCTGCATAATACAAAAATAAAAATAAATTAGTAGAGCATACAAGAATCATAGTGTGAGTTGAGACAGGTACAGTGCTGACACAGATGCATTTCTTACAATCACTATTAAATTTAGAGCTGGAAGACACTATTACAATATTTGCTGTGCGATAATCTCGTAGTGGTACAACTAATGCAGTCACATTTATACTCTTGCAGTTTTGAGAACAAATAGTAATTACTGCAAGTCAAGTCAAGACTATAGAGTGGGTGAGGAATTTCTGTGAAGCCACACTTTGAAACAACAGCTTTAGCATCTGCGGCAGTGTGGATGGGTGCATTGTCATGGAGAAACCCCACACCTTTGCTTAGTTTTCCACAACGTTTCTGCTTGATTGCTTCTCGTAATTGCTCTATAAGGTTAGCATAATAGCTTACAGTCACTATAATATTGCATTCTTTTTATGTCTAAGCAATATTCCTCGACAATCCCAGAATATTGAAGACATAATCTTTATATAATAGTTTTAGTGTATTGAATGACATATTAAAGTATTGCACATTATATTTGTAGGACCTTATATAGTAAATTTAAGTCCTATTTATTATCAAAGATAGATCTTATCCAGAGGGAACCGTGAATATAACACTTATAGCATTGATTGCTAATTATAGCATAACTAAATCAACTGTACATCTATACTAGGAGGAGTGGGCATGCACAATGGTTGCTAACCTCAATGGGCAGCATGCTGATCAAAAGATAGTATAATACATTCATACCTAAATGTCGTCGGACATGCTTTACAAGTTTGCAGAAGTTAGCTGAGCTATATAAACATATTTTGCATTTGAACTCCTTGCTGCTGATGTGCTGCACACGGAGGTGCACCATCAAGTTGTCATTCCTTGTGAATGTTGCGTTGCATATCTGTAATGACATTTATTTTCATTATTTTATTATGCACATACATACTGTGATAACTGGATTAAAGGTTTTTATTAGTTTTGAACTCTGTATAAACTCTGTATTTAAACAGGATAACATATAAAGTTTAATCTAAAGAAATAATGGTAAAAGTTTTAGATAGCTATTGTAAAATAAATGAATATAAATAAATGGTGACAGTATTCAGTTATGTTATAACAAGCAATGTATTGCAAAGTTTTATTCATATTCACATATGTATATCTTATGCTGTCTATAGGCATTACTTAATTTCATATTTATGAAGTTGTAAAACTTTATCTAAAACATTCTCTGGCAAGATACCAAAAGTAAGCCAATCATGTAACTTTAATGTACCATAATTTGGTGTTATGATACATTAAAATTAAATATAAATAAAATAAAAGTAAATAAAATAACAGGATGGTGAAAGTTGTGAATTTGGCAATTTATTGTAAAGTGCATAACTTTGGCTCAAATTTGGCAAACAGATGGTTTTTGTATACTCACATCACAGGGGTAACATGTTACTCCTTTGCCATCACACCCTTTCTGAGCCATGTGTCGCAGCACATGAGCACGTCTCACGAACTCCTTGTCACAAAAATCACACTTGAAAACCTTTCTGTTGTGACATTTTTCTATGTGATGCTTCAAGATTGTTTTATTGGGACAACTTGCTGGACATTTGTCGCATTTAACACTTCCTGGCAATGTTGAGTGCTCCAATTTTTTATGTATCAGAAAATTCTTCTTTAATAAAAACGTTTTGTGACACACTGTGCAGTTCAAACTCTATAAACCAAATAAATTATGAAGTTTAATCCCAATGTACCTGGTGAAAAAGCCTGAGAGCATGGATGATATACCTATATAATATACCAGAGAGGTTGCGATTAAGCCAATTATGAGAACCAGCTAACGCCTGTAAATGCACACAGACCAATGTTTCGTATTTACTACTTTTGAAAATTTAAATTATATTAAATTTTATCTAAGTAGTTACCTAATATTAATGTTTACCTGTCGTTTCTGTACGACGTTCATGTTAATTAAAGGCATCTCGAAAACTTCGTCAGGGGCTAGTGAGTTATCTGTGTCAACATCCACCACAATTACTTTTTTCTTGTTCTTTGAGCCCGGAGGTCGACCTCGGCGTTTCGGTGGCATTTTACGTATATATGTCACTCAATACAATGGTGGATTGTTTATTTACATCTGCTCCTTTTAAAAATTTATAATTTAAATGCCTTCGTTACTTTGATATTACTTTCACTCAGGCGCTTTCAGAGAGAAATCATTATGGGTGTCAGGGCAACCATAATGATTTCCCATTGAAATATATGATGTCAAATGACAAATTGACAACTCATTGCGTGTTGCCAATGCTCTCTATCTGTCATTAACGAAAGCGCGCTGAGTTGGCGTTAAAAAATCTCTATATTGACATATTTTTCGAAAAATACGTTCTATATCAAAGAAAACATTAAAAAATGAAGAAAAACTTTCATCATTTTTTAAACAAAAATTATCATTGATGATACGAAAAGAAAGTATCAAGTTAACCTCGGACGTGTCAGATCCAAGCCGCAAGGTAAGGCTTTTTTACGTTTTACAGCTCTAGTTTCTTGTCTTGTAAAGATAGTCTATATTAAATAAATTAAATTTAATCAATTACATTTTATTACTGTAGCTAAGATAATGATGAATAATGATGAGAAACATTTAAAAAAACGCTAGATTAGGCGTCAAATAGGTTTGTTGGGCACTAACAGAGCCAAAAAACATTAGATCGACGGCCGAACGCTGATTTTTTTCTCATATGTGGCAATGGTGCAATTAGCACATTCCGCCAATGTTAAGTTTTCTTTCAGTTCAGTTCAATATTAAACAATTTCAGTCTAAATGTATCCTGTGATCTGTTAATGTCTAGTCCCGTCGAAATTAGGAGTCGCTCAGTAAAGCGATAGTAAGTTTACTGAGTACAGAAAAGGATTCCTTGGAGGCACACGAAAAACGCAGTCCCGCGTTTTTATTTGGTTATCACAAACACCACGCATGAAAAACACTAAACTATCACCACAAAACGCAAAATACACATTTTTTACAATAATCAAACAAGAACTTAATTTCACTTGTCGGGTTCCCGCCAAAAAGTCCAATGAGTCAAGTTGCCCTCACTGCTCATTGGACATTATTTATTATTTTTTTTAAATTAATTTGGACACTGCCATAGTTGTTGATCCACACACAGCAAATAATAAAACAAAATTGTTTGTAGAAATTGTCATTGTTATTCCATCGAAGTAGAAGTCACTCAGTCAGTATGATGAGTATTACGGTTTCCATAGTGATGAAGTGTAAACTATGAGATGTCAACATTTCTTTTTGTACTTGTTACACTTCCTGTGTATTAGTTAGGGAGAACATCTAATAAGTTTTTAAAAAAATATGTGCCATGGAAAAAGATCTGGATCCAGATATTATGAAAGCTACACAAACTTCACTAGGCAAATATATAAAACGTCCACCGCTGACCGAGAAATTATTAAAAAAGCCACCTTTTAGATTCTTGCATGATATCATAACTACGGTACGTAATACGTTTTTAGTATGAAGTTATATCGATTATATTGTCGAGAATCAAGACATCTAAGAGTATGTCTACGCAACAACATAATAATTTATTCATTTTTATAAATAGCAGCTCAATGTGCGATGTTAGAGCTGTATTTTCTAGTAAAATATAAATATGCTTATTTCTTTTCAATTAAGTAGGTACAGTCCAATATACACACTTATGCATCACTGTACAATGTGTGACAGTGAGTTCAGATTCCAAATTTTTCTTTCTGGAGAAAGCCTTGGTAGTATAATATTCATTCCTGAAAGTTGTTTTCAGAGTTGTTGTTGAAAAAGAAAATATTTAATCTTCCAATTTACACTGTGTACAAAATGAACAAAAGAATAATGTGTGATATACATATAAAATAGGAGAAATTCAAATTGATACACATCATTTCCACTTGATTCAACACCATCCTAGAGATTTTTTTATGATGCAGAGGCAAAATCTCAAAGGATGTCCAGCACCCTAGCATATAGAACAAAGAGGTTGAGTGTGGGAATGTAATGAATGACCAACAAAGGGAGATTTCTATCAAAATTTACGTTATAAACATGTATAATGTTTTATCCATTACAATACTCTGATATCTCACTGGCTTTCGAAGATGTTTTGGCTAGATTTCCCAATTTTTTTTTAGAAACTGTTTTACCTAGTTTGGGGAAAATCTATCTACACTAATTTGAAATTTCACGATAAATATATTTGGGCAAAAAATACGTTAATAAACTTAATGTCACATGTAAATTCCTTTAAAATATTTTTACTGAATGTATTATTTTTACTATAGGTTTTAAAGACTACAGGATTTTTTGAAGGGTTATTTGAGCAGGAAGAATTGGTTTCTGATAATGTTAAAGACAGAGATAGTAAAATTTTATTTCTTAATAAAGTTATATCTGTTGTGGGTAAGTAAAATGATCTGAGACAAAATGCTATGATCTTTATTTATGTATTTTTTAATTAAGAATGTTATCAAATATGTGCAGGTTTTGCAACTGGAAAGACATTATCTGTTAAATCGTCTAAAATAGTGGCGGGCCAAGAACCCGAAAAGACTAATGAATTACTCCAATGTTTGGCACATGCTCTGGATAAGAAACTATCTTCTGATGAAGCTGTAAGAAAATATAAAGAAGGTGCATCATTGCCACAAACAGAAAGGAAGTCAAAAGAACCTGTAAAATCAGTGAAAATAAATAATGAGGATGTTAAAAAGTTGACATCTAGAAGTAATGAAAAGTTAACAGGGGAAAAAAAAGACACCAGTGAAAAAGGTTTGCCAAGAAATGAAAAAGAAAAATCGAATCTGGGTAAAACGAGACAGAGGGCGAGTTCACTTAAGAGAGACACCCTTTCAAAAAAACCTTCACAACAAATAGCAAAAACTGCTTCAAAAACTAATTTAAAAACAGTTCCAGTAAATGAAAGCAAAAAAAATATTAAACCCAAAATTACTACTAACAATGAAGTTGTTCAGAACTTATCAACTAATGATAGTGATAAAGAATTAAACATATCAGATCAAAAGCAAGATAATACAGATTTGAAGATAAATGATGCAAAAGATACATCTATCAAAAATGTAACCAGAGAAATTGGTAAACCGCAAAACGAACTCTTAAGCACGTCATATACAGTTCCTGACAGTGATATTTTCTCACCATCTTCTCAAGAAAAAAGTAAAATGGAGAATATTGAAATAGAAAACAATGTTGTTGATAAGACAGAAGACCACTTTGTTGATAATCAGCAAACTAAAGAACACGATACAAATAAACATATCAATGAAAACCAGAACAATGAAAAAGAAATAAAAATTAAACCAAACACTGATATTATTGATACCATTAACAATACACTGAGTGAGCAGGGCAATCTGATGAATAACACAGAAATAAACAATTTAAGTGACACGGTTACAAAAACTCTATCTAAAAATTCTAATGTCGTTAGACCAGCCAGTGTGAGGCCATCATCTTCAAGACCTGGTGCTCCACGAGTGAGAGAAAAACATGACAACATAATAGCAAGCACAGATAATCTACTCATGGGAAAAGTAAACATCATTGCTGAAAATATGCCCAATGAAGAGGTTTGTTAACAACTAGACCTCATCACAAATCATAATCAGGAATTAAATTAATAATAAATATTTTGTTTTTAATTCTAGGAGGAAGACTCAAGTATTATAATAGTGGAACAAACAGATTCAATATCGAACTCACTAGAGCAGCAAGAAGATCTGCAGTTAATTTCCGATCAACATGGACATTTGGTACATCAAATACTAGATTCACAGAAGGAATTTTCGCATATTACAGGCAAAACTGAAATTGTAAGTATTTACAGAAGTTATACATATTTAACAATTTTCTTATAGAGGTATTAGCTATCTGGTAGACTGACAGCTGGCTCAACTGATTAGTCGCCACCGTTCATGGACTAATGAACACATGAAATTCTGTAACACGAGATGTAGGTTCATTGCCGAGTTGTAGCTCAGTGGAAAAACTGTCTTATTGGTTTGGGTTATTCCAGTCTCATCGCGCGATCTTAGTTTCTAGTAGTAAGCCGTAATGAGCGGATGCAATGGAGAACATGGGCAAGTGTCACTATCGTAAACATTAGTGATCATAAATTAAGGACATTAGTAGAAGTGTTAATGCTAGCTAGGCTATTGCCATGCTAAATGGCACGGAATATAGTAACCGTATATGTGTATACCGAATATAGTAACGGAATATATTATACCGCGAATTATTAATATATTAATTATTTTATACCGCGAACCCGTAGGCTGTGGAACGAACTGCCTCAAGAGGTCTTTCCATTAAGGTACAATATGGGGTTCTTCAAGAGAGCTGTGAATAGGATTTTGCAAGGTCGGCGGCGCGTCCGCATACCCCGTGGTGTTGCAGGTGTCCATGGGCAGCGGTAACACTTACCATCACGTGGGACCGCTTGCTCGTCCGTCCACTAGTATATATAAAAAAAAATATATAGTATTGCTTTGTGGCAAATATTAGTAGCTAGTCAAAAACTGCTATCATAACAATAATATTGTTTTAAAGGAATGGCAATTTGGAGCACAAAAAGCAAGAGAGGCCATGAACCAAGATATTGATCAATTGAGATTAAATATTCAAGGTCTGTCCCGTGTTGCAAATCCTTTGGGAAAACTGTTGGACCACATACAAGAAGACGTTGAAGTAATGCGTCAGGAGCTTCAGCAGTGGATCAACACTTACGATGAAGCATCCAAGGAGCTCTATAAACAAAAAACGTCAGTAAAATATCTAATCTTCATTTTTGACGTAATTATATCAACCTTTAAGTTACCACTGGGGTAAGTTACTTTAAGTGGAGAAGTTACCACTGGAGCGTTTCGGGCCGTAATCCACTACGGGGGCCCAATGCGAATTGGTGGATCGCTCACATACTCCAGATTTTTTTATTATTAGTGGTGCACACGGGTTTCTGCAATTTCTAACTGATTTAGCACATGGCATATCATCATATACAAAACTGTACTGTCATTTCTGTTTTTATGAACTAAATACCAATCCGTACTATTGAGCTGTGTGATGTCTGCCAGTTTTAAAATAGCACCACCCCATCTTTTCTGTGGGTGTCGTAAAAGGCGACTAAAGAATAATAAATCTACTACCACAAGCGTTGAGCAATTACACTACCTCTAAAAGAGTGGACTCTTGGGCAGTGTGACTTGACTCATACAAGGTGCACGAGGAGACTCACCACCACAAAAGTTCTTAGACTATTTTAATTCACTTACCACCGAACTAAATATTGTATACAAAATCTTGTTGCATAAATAGTTAGTATATTTTTGAATTCATGACTGAGTCGTCAATAGCTGCTGCATAATACATTTTATTCTAAATTCCGTACAGACTAAGTTGAATGGGGAAAAGAAATTGCATATTATACTCCAACATTCATTGATATTACAGGCTCCAACAATTGCAGTTTCAATGTTTGTTTCCAGGGCAAATGAAGACTCACTGTTTCCTCTCCATGCAAAACTAAAGCAGTTGGGTACAGATATAATGGAGAAGCATGACAAGATAAATGATCTCAAGATTGTTATACATAAGAATTCCTCTAGGATTGAAAAGTTGCTTGCTAGCGGGAATGTGCAATAAAGTTTTTACTTGCTTTTTAGGTATATTAAATAAAAGTAGTACTTGGCCGTTTTATTTAGGTAGTTGTACCCTTTTACCTAGTCATAATATATATATATATATATATATATAATATGACAGAGCCAATTCTTCACCTGGTGGTAAGTGGATTCCGTCATCCTAGGGCACCCACAATAGATGCCAACATCAGTCCCGAATGACAAATTTTGGCACATACCCGGATGTGTCTCGTACCTTTGGAAACTTCGTAATGGATTTGGAACAATAGTTAAAGAATGAAAAATAGGGAGTGTAACGTGATGAAGAGTTTTCCTTATCCCATAACACTTCCCGTGGCACCTTGAGGTGAGATGAAGAATACAATGGAATAAGAAGTTTCTTTTATCCCACGATATTTATTTAAACTTAATTGCACAGACAAAATGTACAATACGCAGGCTGAATGCCTTAAACTTATGGCATTCTCTACCAGTAAAGTAAGAGGCGTACATCGTAATGTTGGTACCTATATAAGTAGGTACTTTTAATTAGAAAAAATAAATAAACTTACAACATATACATAACAATAACCAAGAGATAAACGTAAAGGTACTTATGGCTTTGACTTAGGTAATGAGGGAAATTAAAGAAATTTCATTACTAAATTATCAAGAGGTAATATTTACGCAGCCTCTTTTTAAACAAAAGTTTGTTATGAGCTTCCTTAATGTGAATAAGGGAATTTTACAAGCTGAGCGGCAAAGACAGAGCCAGTACGACAAGAGATGACATGTTATGAGATTCTCATTAGAATGGTGATGAAAATCATGAGTGCTGCCCTGAAACCAGTCTGACATTGAGCCATCGGCACGGACTGCCTGCTTTCGCCCACGAAAATAAGATGGAACCATTCCTGAGCAGATGAGCAAGAAGAATGTCATGGTCGACTGTGTTGAATGCATTGGAAAAATCAATCAAGATCAGAACAGTCCTACATGCTACCCCGGATGTCATCTAATACTTTGAAGAGTGCGGTTGTGATGCTATGTCCAGGTCGGAATCGGGACTGGAACGTGTAATTTGCGCATGAACTAAGTATGGCTTCTAAAATCTTCGATAGGGAAGGGGACTTTTTTGGGAAGAGAAAGAACATAAGCATATCGTTAAGTGGAAGGAAATACCCCAGAATACAGGGAGAAGTTAACAATAGAGTTGACAGGAAGAATGCAAACAAGAATGAGTGACAATGGCCCTACTCCCAATGGCCTTGGACCCAATATTCTATGTAGTATCTCCTCATCGGAAACAGGAGAAAATTGAAAGGAAGCCATGTTCGGACTTGGCATGGAAATTATGTAACAAATAATGATATGTTTGACAGAGAATCTAAAATAGGTAGAGGAAAAGTGGTTATTAAAGTCCTTAAGTGGGAAATAAAATAAATTGAGGTAGTATAATATTATACTCTGATGGGAAATGAGCTTGTGACATACTCTTGGAACAAGTATGTGGTAAATGGTATAATGTGTTACATTGCCTTGTCCAAAGAGTTATGTAGGTAAGTACATATAAAGACTAAAAACGTAAATATTGCTAAATAAGTTTATTGTAAATACCTTAATATCATAGATTGTTTTAAAATGCAGCAGTATCATACTGCAACATATCATAACCCTAATTTTAATTATATCTAACACAAGATAATTTATTACTAATTTTACTGTTACATTTATAACCTAAACCTGAAGTAAAAGATATAAGCTGAAGTATAAACAGTTCTACAAACTGTTCTACTACTATACTGTTTATACAGTTCTACTGTATAAACAGTATAACAGTTCTCTTGAAGCTAATGCAAGTAGGTAGGTCTTGCAAAATAATGGCCTAAAAAATTTGGTATGCGTCTGCCTTGCTTCTAGTGTTGAGTATCCATATGCATAAAAAGATCTTAATCACAGTATACTTTTATCCACAAACTTGGTTGACGTAAGCACATTAGTAGCAGAACTACATTACATACTTGACGGCATGATATAATCAATTAATTATTTATTAATTTGGTTAGCATAAAACTTACCACAATTTTGTCTTAATCAATCATTTGATTACAAATGTTGGAATTGTATTGAACTCTATAACAAAGTCAAGGGAAATATTTAAAAAAAATTGTGATATTTTTTAAATACAATTTTAACTAAGGACATTTGTTAATTGCATAAAAAATGGAGGGATGAGGGAGACTATTTTTTTTTATTTTTATTTAAACTATTGCACAAAGAAGTATTGTACAAAACGTGGACTAAATGCCTAGTGGCATTCTCTGCTAGTCAACCTGCAATAATTTTAGTACAATACAAATATCATAAATTGGTAGCAACAAAGGAATTTATCATTACATTTCTATGAGATATACATTGGACTTCAAGCTCTTTTGAATTAAAACAAAATGTGCAGAACAACATCCAATAATAAAGAATATTGATAAAAAAATCCTTATGGTTCATTTTTATTAAATTACAGCTAGAAATGAATAAAAATGAGAATAATACATGAAAATACATGTGGGTTTAAGTTATATTATTAATATTATCCATTAGGATGAAGAGGCCCAAGAGCATTGTCACACAAACTGACATAGCAGGCACGAGTTCCCCTTGTCCTACGTTGGCCTTTTACCAAATTTGCAGCGTGTTCAATGCGCATCACCAGTCTGTGCTGACTCTCCAGTCTCTCCAAACAAGTTTTACAAATGGTTTTTGGCAATGGATCTGACCGTGACACCTGTGGAAGAACAAAAACAATTTATATAAACATACAGAAATGTTTTGGTAGGAGTAAATGTCACAATTTTACTTACATTTATTGAAAGATATCTGTTGATTTTTTCTGATATACATAGACGTAAGCCTTCATCGCCGTATATGTGGAGCACTACGCGATGCATTTCAGAGCATAATCTACAAATAAATCCTGTAAGAACACCCCTGTCTAAACTACCCATTACTGTATTATGCGAATAAATTGATTACTCTAAAAATATCGTGGTAACACATGGAAATAAATAAATGAAATAGAAAAAAATTAAAGATAAATCTAGTGAAAATCAGAAAAATATGGGAATATGTTCAAGATCGCTCATATTAGGTTTTTCTTCCTGATTATTTCTTTTATATATGGCAATGGTGCTATTAGCATATTCTGCCAGTGTCAATTTCTTTTCTCGTTACAATTTCTAAATCTAAATGTACATTTTCCAGTCCCGTCAAAGTCAAGAGTCGCTCAGTAAAACGTTAATAGGTTTACTGAGGACAAAGGAGACACGAAAAACGCAGACCCACGTTTTAATTTGATTATCACAAATATCACGCCCGAAATCACTTTGAAGTTAATAACTATCGGTATTAAAACACCTAGTTCTAGAGTTCCCACCAAGAAGTTCCACTTCATAATTTTAAAAAATAAAATATCACAGGCAGTGGCAATTTGCTATACAGCCAACCAAATATTTATGTCAATAAACATAGATGTCGAAATTTTTTTTTTTTGTTGTTCGTTCTTGGTTTTCGAACTTTTAGTCTAAAGGTCGCCTTCCATTATGTGCGGAATGAACTCCGTCCGTATATACTCCCTTCGACTCGCAACCATAAATAGAAGTGCTTCCACTGATAATTAGTGAGCGAAGTAGATTGAGCGAGAACAAAGTGGAGGGGATTTTTATTAAACTCCGTTTGACAACTGTAAAATGCATAAATGTACTTGAACTGACCAGTGACTGGGGCACCCTGAGCCAGTCCGATGTGTAGTTATGTCGCCCGCTAGTTTCAAACGGACTTGATTAATGTTACTGTTACAAAATTTGCGATCATCCAGACTGATCACCTTGATGAGTTATCCAGTTTTTTAAAAACTACGAAATTGATAATTATATATCAATAAATATCTTTGTGGTATACACACGCTAACAGCAGGGAAACCACAATAGAATGGGCCCATATCTTGGCGTGGACAATAAGGGATAACAAGCCGCCACCGTTTGAGGAACTATACCTCCTCTAAAGAAACTCTTAAGACAATGTCACCATGTGTAGCAGACGAAAGCCTTTGATCCCACTAGATAAATGATACTATTGGCTGGTTATGATTTATGGTTAACACATAAGCCTATGACTGTCTACTGCTGGATATATGCTTACAGAGGATAAGTGGGATGTACTTTTAAACTAAAATCTAAAATTTGTTGTTTTCATATCAGCTACTGAAATTAATAGAAAAACAATTTACATGTTTAGAGAGTATTTAATTCATCCAACAACGATTTACATTTGTCTCTTAATATTTTAACAGCTTCAATAAATATAATATTTGGCGTCATCGCTCCTA
Organism: Sesia bembeciformis; assembly: GCA_943735995.1. Lineage (NCBI taxonomy): Eukaryota > Metazoa > Arthropoda > Insecta > Lepidoptera > Sesiidae > Sesia > Sesia bembeciformis. Next base: position 4,231,704 of record OX031042.1, read on the forward strand.
CAGATTCCACATTAACTGAAAAAAAGTAAATACATTAATAAAAGTTAATAATTTTCTTTTCAAAGTGCCTACCATTACTGGCTAGAACCGAGCGGTTCATACAAAGGGTGCAAAACGATTGTGCGCGTTTTTCTTTTAAAGTTCCACCTCACACCCATGTCCCTTCATTTTTTAATGATGCTCATATATTGAAAATAGCACCACATAGGGAACTTCATTTGGCCACTTTGCTTTTCGGTGTTATTAATAACAGCCCACATACCTGTTTCATAAATTACAATGGATGAGTAATCCACTCACTAAATCTAGGGCATATAGGCAGCAAGTTGGTGGCAGCAAGTTGTTCCACCATTTGGTGGAACAACTTGCTGCCACCAATCCGAAAGTTAAAGGGGTTAAATAGTTATAAATTAAAATATAAACAGCATTTACTTCACATCAAAAAAGGATTACCAATTGGCATTCGTATTTTACCCTCCTATGTGAACTGAATAATGCTCAATCTCTCTTTGCTGTATACCTTTTTACTCTTGTTTCATTCTATATAAACTGATTCCTTCACATCTGATATGTCACCCATTTTAAGTGCTTTTCCCCCCCCTCGATTCTGAGGTTATATAATTATCTTTCTTTTTTTTTTATGTCTGTAGTTTTATTTAGGTAAATAATTCCAATTTGTTTTTCTTTGGAGGCTACATGTGACAGTTGCCAGCTGGATGAATTTGTGGTGGTTCATCTATATGAACCACCTATTTCGTCAAAGTACTATTACTGTGAGGAAATAGGTGATAATAAACATGGATATACATATAGTATGTAGGCAGTTAAAACGGGTGACAGTAAACAATATTTAAATTATTCCTTTTATTATTTTATTTGCATGTTATGTTAGTGCATTGTAGTGTCAAAATAAGGTTATGTCTATGGCTACATTAAATTTGAAAAAACGCTGAAAACCAATAGTCACTGGGCAAACTCGACTGGGCACGTTACCCTGAGCTCAAATGCGATACTACTGTCACATGTACTACATTACCCACTTTATCCTATTTCCCCGTACGACGAACGAAACGTACGAACACGTACGTGCGTGTTCCGGTAGTGAGAGAGATATGCCAGAGCCCATTCCCATCTCATCTTATCCCTCTCCATTTCCTAACCCTTTCTCCAAATCGATTCCTAAATCTCCAAAGGTAGGCAGCGTAATTAGTCATTCTGGACTGATGTTGTCATGTACGCCGGATGTCGCAGGGTGACAGTATCCACTTGTCACCAGGTGGACTGTGTGCCACCTTGTTTCAATAATTAAAATAATTTTAAAATAGACAGAAAAAGAAACTAAGAGGGGCAGCTTTTAACAGCTTTACACATACATAAAATTTGCCAAATTACTTGATTGTTTGTAAAGCACCCATTGCAAATAAAATAATACATACATATAAAGTGGTCCCTAATTCGGCTTAATATGGCAGCATCCTTAATCTCATCGTATCTGTAAATATTGCGGCTGCAAGTGTCGTATCTGGCGTCCCTAACAAAAGCACGCCCTTCCGAGTCGAGGCCAATCACTCCTGGAGAGAAGCAGCTTTGGAGTAATGTTGCCTCACTGTCTCGAATCTCACGAGTCAAGGTAATTTCAGGTAACAGTCGATATGTAGCTGTTGCTGTAATAAAAATAATAGGTGTCGTTATCTGTGCTAAAGAGACCTTATTTTCCCTGACATATATATGACGTTATCTGTGCTTATAAACTTAGTTAAAGTTAAAATATTGTAACTTAAATTTTTTTGTTTAAAGATTCTGAACTTTAAAAAAATTCTAAAATTGATTTTCAAGATAAAAAATATGACATTTTTAAGATTCCATTAAGTCTCCAAATCTGGGAAATTACTGGCGACAATAAGGTCCATTTTCTCAGAAAATGTAAAGTTAACCAAAGTTTTAATCTCATGTAAATAACATCTGTGAAGAAGTTTTCTTAGTGTAATTATGGGAACTACTGCTCCAATTTTGTTGCTTTTTCACTGTTGTGTATTCAAAACATCTATGCAGATTATTTTGTTACATTTATTCAGATTGAATTATATTTCAGCAGTGTGTAAAGTCCATAGTCTGCAGAGTAAGCACTGCATGGACTGCACTGCCATCACTGCAAAATTTCTACTGGACAGAGTTGGCAAAGAGTGATAATCTATTTGTAACACATACATCTGAGGAACATTCTTGCGTGGACATTTTTGTTATCAATTGTACAAATACCCCAAAAGATTTTGGGGAAAAAATTAATATTTTCCAAAAATGTTTTAATGAGATCAATTGTACATCGTATGAGTATTAGAGCTGTAAAAATGAGCACCAAACGTCGGCGCTAATGAGTCTAAAACTTGAGTGTTATCAGTTGTCACTCATGGATGTTAATAGGGCTTTAAGAGCACCTAAGGACTCGAGTTATATTTTTGATTACAATGATAAGAGTCTTAAAGATTCATTAGCACCGACACATTCATTCATTTCTACAACAGTAATGAGTATTAGTGACAATGTTCAGTGTGTTCCCAACGTTATGAACATTGTCATTTAATTATTTCCTGGATTAATCTAAAATGATAAAATAATCTTACCAACAGGAGAAAATTTAGCATGATCCTTGCCAATGCCTTTCACAGCAACAAGGTGAAGATCCAATTCATGTCCTGGCCTCATTTTGGATATCAAGATGTCTCCATGCACAGGGCCAATGTCGGCTTCTTTATATACAGTAGCTTGATTGCCAATTGGTTGCCATTTAATTAGAGATGAATAAACTACAAAAAATATATTGTTATGAATTTAATTTTCTGTTACAGAAGACATGGTAGATTAGAAATGTAGATGTAAACTTACAAATAATAAATCAGTTGGATTATTAAAAATGTATTAATTTTGTAAGTATAAGGTAAATTTGGTACCCTACTATTTGGTATGGCTGTATGGTGTCGGCTGCCTTATAATGTCATCACATCACCCAATCTCTTTTCATGGGTGTCGTAAAAGGGATAACAAAGGCGCTACCACAAGCCCTGAGGAACTGCAGCACTGCTAAAAGGTATTCTATTTGGCCAGTGTGGTGTTTTAACGCCGTACATTCTTCATGCACTAGACATGATAAATGATTACTTCATGATAAAAGGGCTGGTTATGGTCTCTATTTGGTAAATGCAATACAAACCACTATGATTTTCATACAGATCTTCAGCTCTATATGAGTCCTTTGGTTGGGAGGCATTATTAGTGCATTTGACTTTTAGAGAAAATTCCAATGTGTCAAATTCAGTGCCCTCTGTTGCATCTGTAACCAAATACAAATTAATACTAAGAAAATGCACTACTGAATAAATATATGAATTGACAACCAATTAGCTCAGTTGGTAAGTTGATAGTGGTACTGCATACAGTGTAAAAGGTCCTGGGTTTGATTCCCAGTTGGGCATTCATTTGTTTAAAGACAAATGTTTGCTTGGGTCTGGGTGGTGTTTGTTTTTTTAGGTCTCTGGAGCCACACCACAGGAAATCTTAATGTGAGCCTTTGAATGTTGTTATTGTAAAAAAAAAAATGCACATAAGTTTAGTATTATATACATTTTATCTGTCAGTTGACTGGTAGTGTTCTCAGACATTCCGAAAGAATTCTTATTGTATGGCTATTCATCTTTATAACAAATTACCAAACAAATTCAAAGAATTAAATATTAACTTATTAAAAAATAACATTTATTTAAATGGCTTCTTCATAATTGCTATTATAGTGTAAATGAACTTCTCAATGACAAATTGGATATTTTATAGTATTTTTGTACATTTTATAGTTCTAATGATTTTATTTGACAATTATAATTATATGATATTCTATTATTTGACTTTGTAATTATTTGATATTGAACTATTTGACATTAAGCTGGCAATTAATATTCTTTACGATTTGTAATCATTGTCTATTTTGTCTATTTATTTGTTAATGTAGTGGATATGTAACTTCTAATATGTAAAGATTTGTATACTCTTTGCGTAAACCATAGTGGAACTAATTCTATAATATTTACTTAAGATCTTCCTATATGTACCTGTGATTAAAAATAAATTATATACCTCAGGTCAGATACCTACTTATGTCATGAAATTTAATTATTTTCCATCCACTATGTTATTTCCTATTTGACATTTGCATGCCTATCAAGTTCCATATTTCTTGACAGTCAAGTGTACTCAAAACAATGTCATAATTTATTGTTCAGGGTGAATAAATAGTTATGTTGTCCGAGTAATACCAGACTATAAGCTATCACACCTAAAATGTATTGAATATAAGTTTTGAAATAAAAGTATATTTAGAAGAAAAGTTATTAGGTAAAATAATGTGCAGTGATCCAAATAGGTAGGACTAATTTACTTAATGTTGGTGAGAAGGCATAGCATATGAGTTGTCAAAACTATGAAATATATTTATTTATTTTTATTGAATCACTATGTTTCAGATGTAGATATGTTGATTTCAAATGTGAAAAAAATATTTTAATGATCTCTTTTTCATAGTATGATAAAGAAAAAGAAAGGAAAATTTCCCAAGATGCCACTGCCATCAGAATCTATTATTACAAGGTGAGGTACTTGGCTTGGTTGGAAGCAGCTTCATATCATGCCAAATACTCATATTATGAAAAAATTAAAACAGTTGTAAGATTTTTTAGAAACTATGATGCTTTGTCGGGCATACTAAATAATGTGTTATAGTTATTTATTATTCGCCATAAGCAGTGTTGCTTGAGTAAAATTCCACATGTTCTAACATATGGTTTTATTGTTTACATATAAAACAATTGATTTATTAAATTGATTTCGTATTAAATACATTTTTTAATAAATCAATTATTTAAGACAAATATTGACAAATCAAATCTATAAAAGTAAATGCAAATTGTATAATAGTAAAATTATATTGATAATCCAATTGGTATGAAGCAATTCAGATTTCACTAAATAGATCTGTCATTGAGAAATAACATAGTGGATGGAGAATATAAAAAATACCCTGTGATATACAGGTTACAATAACTACCTTCAGGACGAAATTCAAATAATCTTGGATCTGCTTTGAGGGGGATTAACCCCAACCTGTGTGCCAGTACTTCATCTTGTATTATGGAAGTGTTGTTCTTTATCATTGCCTTCTCTATGGCCATACTAGGTACCTCGCTCAACATAAGTCTACGAAATGCATTTGCAAAAGCGGGCTGGATACCAATCAAATCAAATTCCATTTCATTGCTGTCCATTCGTACTATAACTATACGAAATCTTTTAACAAACTTCTTCCAATTCCAATTCTCATCAGCTAATCCTTGGTCGTCAGGTCCATTCTGGAATTTTAGGTTATAATCATGTGGTAATTATAATTTCATTACACTAAATATTCGTACACATGGCACATGGTTAATAAATGACACGCAAATAGATACTTCTTTTAAAACTGCATAAAAATAATCACCTTCAGACGAAATTCTTCTAAAAACACCCTTGGTTTAACATCTAACTTAGACATGATTAAATTTCAACAGAAAACAACCGAGCTATCCGATAACTTAGTTATTGTAAGTCAAGAAAAATGGCATTAAAAGAAGACTTCAATGCTTCACAACTGGTTAAAAGTTCAAATCAAAACTAGGGGTGAGGCGGATTTACTTTAACATAAACGGCCGGCTCTTGGAAGTACAAGTGGACAGATAATGACAGATTAGACAGACAGACCTGTATTACGAATTACGATAGTTGATACACAAATGCAGTGTGACCGTTCTCAAATTGGACAATATACTGTGGGAACGTCTTGCCAGTACTAAAATATACTAAAAGGATAGCTGAATTATACCAAAATATAAAAGTATTCTCTAGGTATTTTGAAGAAGATTTAAATAAAACGCACACTTTAGCCAAAACATTTATTGTAAATCAATGCTGAAATCATTATTACTTAATTTATTACATTTTAGCATATCCGGTGAGCCCAGTTCAGTTCAACTTTGTCTAGAAAGAAATGTGATTTGACAAAAAACCGATATCCGTATTTAGTTTTTAAATTGTTACCTTGAGAAAAAATTCTTTCACATTGAGCATTGGAAATGGGTATACACATTAAACATTATACAAAGTTTCTAAATTTTTATATTATTTGGAGACCTATCAACAATATTAACTAACTTGACCCAAATCTTTAATATTTATATTTGTGTTATTGCTACCACAAATTTATATCAAATTTTGTATTTCTTGATCGTACTTTATTTGACAATATTCCTCGTCAATCGATTATTTTGTCGTATCACTAGTAACAATGTTCGGGAACAGGAAAGATGTAAAATTTTGCTAAACAACTATTTGCGGATCCATGAAATGTAGCTCGGAAAATATTTATTTGTACAATAGAAGGTAGTCTACTTTTAAGTTGAGTTTACAGTTAAATTATAGAGCTTTGGCTTCTTTGTAAGAAGTCTTTAATTATAGCTATATTAATTGACTGGCTTTCAATTTCTTTGGCAACTTTTACACCCAAGTACCTATATGACATTTAATTCTACAAAATTTACGCTACTATTTGGATTAATAACTGGAATGTTTGTGGAACACACATACCTAACTACTTTTTATGTAACAGTTCAGTATTCTTTTGAGCATAACAAACGTAGTAATCCCTATAAATAATGTGAACTGTGCATTGATTTTCTTGGTAAATTATATTCAACTTATTTATAATAGGTAAAATATAATCTAAGAATAAAAATACAACCATATTTGTTTGTTTTCAAAACTTTCATGTAAAAAAGTAGTTGAATGATTATGTTCTATGAGATGTTCTTGCTGAAATTAAAACTTTAATGGATTCAACTATGCGATTAACACAAGCATGTAGAGATAACTAACGTATTTCATAGTGACGTAAAATATTACGCAATTCTGAACCTAGAAATTTTTGAAATTGTACAAATTTTCGTTTTATCCTTTAGAAGCGCGACTAAAAAATTTCTTCAACAAATTGATCTAGATCGCTAGGAAGTTTTTTACAGGCGTAGCTTACACCTAATGCACACGAGTGGTACACGTATTTTACAAAATACAATTCGAATTGACAGACTTAATTTTTGAAACAACGCTACTGTTTTTTCCAAACATGACATTTTGTTGTATCAGGTGCGAATCCCAATTACACGGTTATACGGTACATATAATAAAATTGTAACAGGTCGATGTCTGTACATTATAGATATTGAAAAAAAACTAATATGGGGGGTCTTTATTAGAGCAACAGAAGCCAAAACAACAGTTTTTAGAAATTTTGTTTGTCTGTCTGTATGTTTGTACACGCATCACGCAAAAACTACTGCATGGAATTGAATGCAGTTTTCACCGATATATTGCTAGAGGTCTAACTTAAAATATAGGCTCCATTTTACGGCAGAAAAATATCTTATTCCGATTGTTTTAAATTTAATAAACCGAAGCGAAGTGTGGGCGGGTCGCTAGTCTTTAATATCCAAATTTAAATCATTTAAACTCTTACAAAGGCAGTCAAAAATATTTTCGGGCGTTTCGCTCGAAAGTTCGACGGAGCATAAAAATTTAGTTGAGTCTATTGCCATTGATTGCTATTATCCAGAAAAATACGGTATTACTTGACTAATTAGAAGTATTCTTTACATTAATTTGATAATAATTGCTTTTCAAATGATGGTGCCATTATGTCATAAATTAACTGTGCAAATTTAGTACGTTTACAAGAAAAACCTTTGGCAATTTCTGAATTATGAACCACTTTCCAAACAATTCACTTAAATGATCCACCGCGTGAAACGAAATGTTATATTCAACTAATGTCGCGCAAAATATAAGTTTGCTATTCTTATTTCTCGGGACACTGGGACCTTGCTCTTAAATAACATAACAATCTGGAACAACAAAAATATTTTTTATTTTTATATATACACATGCCTATTATAATAAAATAAATACCTATGTACCATTACATTAGCATAAATTAAATAATTAAAATTAAAAAAATCGTTGAAACACATTTTAATCGGAATAAATGGACTTAATATTCAATATTCTGTGTTCTAATATTAATAGGAGACTGAAACATTAACGATCACAGAAACAAATTACAATAATTATGACGGGATTATGTATTTTATATTAAAACACAGATTATTAACAGTATTATTATACTGTTATTTTGTTTAGTAGCTACTGTTACTATTGATACAGACAGGTTTAGGTAGTTTTAAATGCAAATTGCATTTAAAGCGTACCACATAAATTAAAAAAAAAATGTTACTATGTAAAAGAATTGCAATTCTGTTGTGTCCGGAAAATAAATATTTCTTTGCATGCTTATTTGCTGAGAATTATTTCGAGAGATTGGAAACTATAATTTACACGCACACTGCATAAGATCGTTACAAACAAGAGTCGTACTAAAACATTGTCAAAAAAGCGTCTATTTATCAGATCCTTATGTCCGGTCGGACTCTTTGATTTAGAATGAATTGCGATTCATTTGTAAGCACCTTATGCAGTCTGTACACAGATTAGTTTACAACAAAAGGTTGCAGGCAGACTATATTTAAGGTAGAATGTAAATCAGTTATCTAGACGACCTAGACATGCATTTTATAGGTATGGCTTAACATGATTCTAATTTATACATTTTTACATTTTTAAGATTTTATACAGCAGGTATACCTAATAGTTGTTCATAGGTATGCATATTCTTGTATTCACTTGGATAGGTAAAGTATTGACTAGTATTAAAGTATGGACAAATATTCAAATCGCTTTAATAAAACATCGCAGTTGATCTTATCTTTGAGGAACTAAAAAAAACTTTCGCTATAAATTCCTGTTTTGAGCATCTCTTTTCAATATTTCCCTTTTTTACTACTTTTGTTCAGACTATATAAAAACTGGTTGCTAAAGTATCTTAAATTCTATCGTAGACTATATCATCGTTAGTTGCCTACAATGTTTTCTTTGTAGCGGAAATTAATTTGATACTTACGGGATAAAGATTAGTAGACACAGATTACATCTACAAGATAGAGACTTATTCAATGTCTCGTAATATAGCCATGATCCTCGTATTGTTAGTGGACTTATTTGCCTTAAATTAAATTGATCCTACTTGATCAATTTACGATATATATTTGACAAAACAATCACTAACTCTTCTATTAAATTTTTATCCCTTTCCGAAGATAAGTAACAAGTTAGTAGATAACACGCTTTTTACTTGGGAGCTATAAGAATACATTTAACATAACCGTTAACCGGATCGTTTTAAATTGGTTATCAACATTCTGAACTGATAAGCCAATGGAGGTCTTTTAAATAGTTTAGATCGTAACCATTGAAGCAATAAAACGTAGCGAAAGTGTTTGTGTCCGCCAAATGATATCTGTATCAGCGGCCAGCACTTATGCAACAAGGCTGCGCGCACACCGCTCGCCAGCATCCGTTGGCATATCGCCGCAGTGGCCGCTGTACTCCCCACTGAAACGCGCAGGCATCACAACAACCAGTGCCTTTAACTTGTGAACTAATGTGATAATATTTTGAAACAAGACCATAAACTTAATTGTGTCATTCGAATTACGAAAATGTATCTGCAAAATGGTATACCTTTATTAGTGTTTGCAATCGGATTCTTCAGTTCAGGTATGTCGATCATGTTTACAAAATCCTGAAAAGATCTTCAATTACAAAATGTTCCACCTGAGATCGACTCGCCTCATTAGGCGCATCGAAAGGCGGAAAATGATATTTAGTAGATAAATAAACAAAATAGATTATACTCATTTTAAGTACTTAAATTACGTATCTTAATTTATATTATCGTTATGTTATTATATTAATTAATATACACATAATAACTATTATCATTTAAATATTTATTTTAGTTAAGATATTATGATGTTAGTTATGTTATGTTGTTAGTTATGGGATGTTGGTTCTTTGTTTTGACAGGAATTGAACTACAATTTCATTCCGATTTATTCCGTGTTTCAGCAACGAAGTGTTCTGAAACTATTTGGATGCCTACTGATTAAGAAACATCGATGCTGTCTTGCTTATTGGTCAATTAAAAAATAATCTATCGCAACCAATAATTTTTAGAAAACAACAATTACGGTCCTTGCTTAGACAAAAAACGTACAGTTGGCAACCGAAACATGATTATTATCTGGCTAGGGATATTTCGAAAAAATATTGGGCCAATTTCGAAAAAATCGTCGTAGGTACAATATTATCAATATCGAGAAATCTAAATATTCACGACTTTCGAATTTCGGAAAAATTTCACTACTAAATGTGATTAGCTGAATCTAAAATGGCAATCAGTTTCAAATGATTTCACAAAAATATTTTGAGTTTATATTTCCGTTAAGTTCGTAGATATGCTAAATCGATTTCAAATTACAAAAGCAACTTTACAGAAAATTCTATATATACACAAAGTATGGTTATTTTTAACTTATTGGGGCATTTACGAAGTCGAACTTTTCAATTGGAAACAGATTATTTTTCTACTCAAACTAGTAACTTTCTAATTTAGTTTCTATTAAATTATTACGTAGTTTATACCCAAGTATTTTTAACAAATTTTATATTTATTATATATTCATGCATTTGTAAACCTACGCAATCATTGGATACAAAAGAATCAACAAATAAATAGATGATATCAAAATGTTTACGGTTTTATAGGAGTTTCCTCAATTTACGTATGTAGGAATTTATCTATCACATCTCTTCGATTTGTATTAAATAGTTGCACTAAAACCACATTTGACCCGTAATATATATGTAGGTACTAAGGAGGAAAAATTTCTTCTAGTTGGTGAAGGTGTTTAACGTGAGATAGATGAGCTCGAGCTGGATGTGACACAAACAGGCGACATAACGATGTCGTTGCCAGAATTATGAAATTCTAGTGAAGTTGGGAAGATAACTACGGTAGACAAATATGTAATAAGTGGAGTAATCTTGATGGCCGAGTGATGGCCACGAAAAAATTTCATTACACAATGATGCTCTATTATCATTAGATACATATGCTCTATGGGAGTAGCCGATGTTACGAGTATATATTCACAATTTTGTCATTCAATTAAAATGTTCAATCGAAACTGTGATAGTACTCCGAAGGCAAGAAAGAACTGCCGCTTGATGTCAATCTTTAAACTGTCAATCTTTCAGAATTCTGATTATCGTCTCCTAAAAGATAGACTATACCATCCAAGGCCGTGCCAACTTCGTCATTTTTCACAGTTGTTGGCATGTGCCGCGGATGTCCACGGGCGACAGCTCCACCTACTACCAGGTGGACTTTCTACTCTATGTCTAGGTTGGTCCCACCAAAGCTCGTCTTATGCCGGATCTAAGATTGAAACCATTTTGTACTTATATTAATTTCATAGTAGACCTATCCACTATTGCAAGTTATTTTTATTAGCTCAGCGATCCTGCGATTTTGTAATAAAGCGGACAGACAGATGTTGCGGAAAGTTCAGAAATTTAAAATGAATTCGACTTGCGGCGGAGAAATATGCCTACTTACATTAAAATTCCGCCGGCGGACGGTTAGTAGACACTTCGATAATTATAATGATGAAACCTCATCATAGTAACAGAGAAAACAGACGCGTCTGCAATCGCATAGATACATGTAACTTTACAGCTCCAGAATTGCATTTGCCTATTTTGTCAACTCCTTGATCCTTAACTAGTCTTTGTCGTGCTAAAAGAAGTTAATGTGTAAGTTTGCTCTCGTTAACTATTACTAAACTCTACATTTCAAGCCTTTAAAATTCTACTAAAAGTACAGGTTTTACATTGTAAGAGTCACTGTGAGTAACTATAGTCGTCCGACCGAGATGATCGATTAAGCCAACCGGTATCGCACTCGTCTGCTTCACAAAAGATCCAGTGTTCTGTCACCGGTCGGAAAAGCATTTGTTTAAAGATAGACGTTTATTCGAGATCTAGTGTGTTGGCCTTTATGTGTATGCACATACGCACGCTCGCACCTCTGGCCCGTACCCACATTGAACCCAGGCACGACCTGTGCCTAGAATAGAAGAAAACCTAGTGTGAACTTATTTATGAAAATATGGATAGGTAAATATTACATATTATACCTGTGATATTTTTTTCAGTTCTCTATCTATGTCTCTATCTCTAACCCAAAGGTTAGCTGATAGAAAGAATGCCTTAATGTATTATGCTCGCCTTTTGTATGATGTAGTGGAATGAAATATATAAATAAATAAATATTTGTTGTTATGCTTATATAAAGTATTATTTACTCACTTACTATTGAAACAAAATACAATTTGTAGGTTTCTCCCACAGTTGGGTGTACGCCTCTCCCAACGCCCGTCACAATCGTTACAGGCATGAACTCTGATCTTCTCATTAGCCACTAATCGGTTATAATCCTCTTCAAATCGTCAGTCAATTCAGCGTACGTGGTCTAAGGGAAACAAAGCCGCTACCACAAGTCCTGAGGAACTAAACCACCTCTAAGACAGTAGACTCGCCAATCTGGTTGACCGGCGATTTAAGGCCGTACATCCTTCCTAAAACAATGTGTATGAGGAGGCCTATGTCCAGCAATGGGTGATAAAAGGGCTAGATGACGGTCTCTATTCAAGTACTCGTCTATGGAATCGGTTATCGATCCTTTACAGGCATTTGCAACATTGAAAAGACTAAAACAACTGACGTCACAAAAAGCGACTTATTCGTGAAGCGCTTAAGTAAACGGTTACTTAATATACAAGTAGGATGTACCAACGGATACGAGACGAAAATCCATGTCACGCCAAAAGTAATCGAACAATGTTTACAACATCCATTCTGAGAAAATTACGTGTGCTCCGGCCGTATAACAAGTGATTCTGTATGCAACTGGCCGGTGTCGGTTACGTAAGGAAAATAAGTGGGTTCATGAATGACAAACACTCATTTAAATAAATTTTCTTTGCAAATGTATGTCGTTATAATTTTAACACACTAATTTAATAAGCTCTTTATTTACAAACGCAGCGACAGCGCGGTTTAGCTATTGAACGATCCAATTTGTCGAAGATCACAGATAACAATTATATTAAATTAAATTACCTCTGCTATCTTTCGATATGTTACTAAATCTTTTAGCTGAATTATAAGCTATTATTCGCAACTACAGAATAAAATCAGCAGCGCTGAAATTACAGCATTACTAAATTATTTATCAGTCAACAAATTATGCTATTTATGAAATTATTTCTGGGTCAACGTCGGACACCTCTTGGTTAATTAAATATCTAATCTTAGATAGCATTCACAAATTGTTATTAAGTAGATATTATGTTGCTATAAATTCTATATATACGTAGAAATAGGCTATGCGATAAATACGAGTACTTACGTACGTAACGAGTCTTGTAGGTTTCGAATCTTGAAAGTAGCAGATAAATTAGTGTGCAATGTAATTCGCAAAATAATCGCAAAAATAATTGACTACTAAAAATTTCAGATGTATTTTTCACATTAACTAAATAAATAAAAAAGGGATAATAAATAAAGAGATGCCAAAATTATGATGTGATGCATTATCATGTAAAAGACATCAACGGGCAACTGGAATTAAAGTTCACTTGTTTTCGTGGATTTTTGTTTATACTTCGACTTAATTAATGATTTATAAAATATGAACCCCGTTACCTAAATAATTATATGTAGCATTAGATAATGATTTTTATATTGCTTAATTTTAAAACGTATAAATTAGGTAATTATAGTAATAAATTAATAAGTATCTAATTGGAAAACTCACTTATTGTATTAATTAATTATAAGTTTTTAATCGAAGGTCATTTAGCGAAAACGTATCGTGTGGTAGAGCATTTAATTTACAATTTCGCAAACAATTAGTCACGAACTATTAGATTTTTTTTAAATTTCTATTTTCCCTACAAGTTGTTAAGTAGATTAAGATCAAGGTTCGTGTGATGAAACCTAGGTATTATGCAGATGAAACTGCAGTATGAAAATTAGGCGCGTAACAAGAGAGCAAAGGTCATGACGTTATTCAGGTTAGCTACGAGTAGGTAACGAAACACAGTTACTCAGGTAGTTAAACTTATCTAGTTATCAAATGTAGCCTTCTGTAATTTTATGCACTTTTTGCAACCAATATTTATGTACAGGTTAACTTTAGACGGTTTTCTTTGCCAATGTGTACTACTTACGTGATGTGAGCTATTTTTCCGTTAAAGAAATAAACGTATATACTTTTGAACTTTGATTCGTAAAAACTATTATAATATTTTCTCTAATATCTAACGCCTCGAAAAAAAACTTCCATAAACAAAGTCAACTTCTAACTTGGTCATTCGTTCAGTAAGCACTCTATCATTGTCCACTGAGCCAAAATTCTGCAAGGATCGGATCCACTATTATTATATTTATATTAGTTATTATAACTATAAGAGCCCGCGACTTCGTACGTGTAGATGTTGGAGTATTTGTGGGTAGCTTGTTTCACGCGGGAACTTTATAAATGAGATACATTCAAAGTACCCTAAATAAGTTAAATAAGTCAAAGTTACCTGGCAAATAAGTTATAACTATGCCAATTTTCATTAAATTTCATTACAAGAAGTGAATTTTACGTGATGCTCCTTCATACAGATAGATAAAAATACCAAAAAATGTTGCTTTGGGTTCTGAACGCCCCGTATTGCACACTTTTTTTTATTACATCTATAGAACATTATAATATCAATATAATCCGTTGTATAATTACGTAGTATATGTGTTACAACACAGTAACTCTCGAGGTCGTTGACCTAGTTCACGGTGCATTTTGGTGACCTTCGATGGTGCAGCGGCGACCGGCGAACGGCGCGAGCGCCTCGCAATGGTGCACGGTGGGGCCTCAGCCGTTTGACGTGCACTCGAAAGTACTTGTCAACTGGCCACACCGACCGCACCTAGAACTGCTAATTACGCATATTAATTAAAGTAAACAATAACGCGCTTACTAAAAATATACACATTTTAAAACAATGTTTTGGTTATTTACCTTATAGTCAAATTACTTTTTAACATTTCTGATTTCGCGTATTTCACACATATTTATGTATTTAAAGGGGTCTTATCGCGAATGTTTACCTTATTTATTTTACTCGACGCTTCAGTTGGGTTGCACCAACCAAGGTCACGAGCTGACTGAAGAGGTCCACGTCGAGAGATGCGAGCAGTTTCATCAACTACCCGCATTTGGTCTTCATAGCCCGGAAAGTTGCTGCACGCAACACTGACAATATCAGAAGTAGCGTCAGACGAAAAATCGCGAGGTTTTATTTTCTTAAATTTATTAATCACGAGTCCATGTCGAGGACAATTTGTATCCATCTTCTGGATTGAAATTTCTATGTTTTTTTATTTCATTTGCTTCACGTACAATCCTGGAGAAATAGTGACGGTCAGTGGAGGGGGTTTTTGGACTATGGAGTTCTATCCAGTGATTGATACCGGCGTTGAGTACATGGTTTGCTATCGCCGATTTATTCGTCTGATGATTCTCCACAGCTGCGATATGTTTTTTGACCCTTTCTGCTACGGTGCGCTTTGCCGCATATTTGCTCAAAGCGATAATACAAAAGTGAAGAATAAAAAGTCAAAAGTCATGCCGCTTGATTGGGAGGCTATTAACGAATTTATGTTTGTTAATTTAAACTTTGCTGCAGAGATGAAATGTACAAACGACGGACATAATCCCTTTTGGCATACACTACTAGTCAACCTTTGGCACAGTAGTTACATAAGCTGTGCCTCTTATGAGGATATAGAGAATCAAGAGGCATGCATCTTAGAGAGTTTCACGTATCTATCTGTTTGGTCCAGAACTTGTTATATCGGCTTCAATCTGTGGTTATATGTTTTTGTTGTTTGTATAAAGAAAAGACCACGTGATTTGCATATAACGTCATTTGAATTTTAGTTTTATTTTCTTTAGGCTCGGTCATACCTCGTTCGTCGTGACTCGTATGAGTGTGTTCTTACAACATCAGCACGATATCGTAATCGTACGATTGTAATACTCGTATATCTGATTTTATAGATCTCAGACAGATTTGGGTTAGATCTTTCAATAAAACAACGAAGGTCGATGAATTACATTGACTCAGTCTGACGACCTAAATTTTCTTCTTTTAAGGTCAATAAAAGAAAGATTGACTGAACTATTTTGCACAAAAAATCGTCTCTCGATAGGCGCGGAGCATGCAAATCGTGCAATCGGGTGGACAGTAAGTAAATTAAATATTTGGTCATCTATCATTCAGTGATAAAAAATATTTTTAGCTATAATTCACAACATAGCCAAGTTATATTTTATTTAGTGTCGACATCTCCAGCAAAGTCGAATTTAGGGGTCATCTGGAAAACAAGGCCAAAATGGCCTCCAAAAAGCTCGGTGTGCTGAACAGAGCGAAGCGGTACTTCACCTCCGGGCAACTCCTAATGCTTTATAAAGCTCAAGTGACGCCCCATATGGAGTATTGCTCTCATCTCTGGGCCGGTGCACCGAAATACCAACTGGACCCATTTGACTCCATCCAACGACGTGCTGTTCGTATTGTCGACGATCCCACTCTCACGGGCGGTTTAGAACCCCTCAGCATTCGGAGAGACGTTGCGTCTCTCTGCGTGTTCTACCGCCTGTACAATGGGGAATGCTCTGAAGAATTGTTCAATATAATTCCCACCTCGGGTTTCTATAACCGCACCTCCCGTCACAGAAGTGCGGTCCATCCGCATTTCCTCGATACGGAGGTGTCGCGCACTGTTCGCTCCAAAAATTACTTTATACCGCGAACCCGTAGGTTGTGGAACGAACTGCCTCGAGGTCTTTCCATTAAGCTACGATATGGGGTTCTTCAAGAGAGCTGTGAATAGGATTTTGCAAGGTCGGCGACGCACTCGCATACCCCCTGGTGTTGCAGGTGTCCATGGGCGGCGGTAACACTTACCATCACGTGGGACCGCCTGCTCGTCCGCCCACTAGACTATAAAAAAAGAAAAAAAAAAAAAAAAAAAGATTGAAATAAACTTTAAATCTTTTAGAAAAATTAAAATAAGTAATAAATACGTACCCTTAATTACTACTCGTAGCATTTGCCCGTGACTTCGTTCGCGTGGTAATTAGAGTATGTTAATTACTTCATTTGAAAGACAAATTCTAAAAAATGTTGTTCTGAACTCTGTACGGTGTGTACGGAACAATGATTTTTTTTTAAATATGTAATTTGTAAATTAAATATCCTTACGACACGGCTTTGTTACGATTTTAATTATATGTATAGATTTCTTTTATGGACGTGTGACCACGTGGTAGAATAATGGTGCAGATGACATTTCGGGGACTTTTCTTCTGAAAGACTTGAAGCTTTTTGTTAAATCTTTTCAGGAGACTGGTTTCAATTTAATTTTTATTTGATACTATTAGTCTATTATAACGAAATAATAAATAGTCGCTTGTAACACTTCAAGTCGCATCTTGAGTGTTCCCATGTTATGCTGTCAATCGAAACGTTTTTTATTTTATTTATTTATAGAAAAAAAGGCGGCAGACCAACATACATTCCACCTGATGGTAAGTGGATGCTGTCGTCCATAGACATCCGCGATACGTGCCAACATCAGTCCAAAATAACAAACGTTGGCACGCCTTCGGATATGCTGCCCTCCTTTGCAAATTAAGGAATGGATTGGGAGAAAGGGTTGGGTAAATGGGGAGGGATAGGATGGGATAGGAATGGGCTCTGGCATATTTCACTCAATACCGAAACACGTACGTCCATTGGGGAAATACGATAAAGTAGGAAATGCAGTACATTTCAAGGTAGTCTTCTGTGAGAGAGGGGTATCGTGGCCAGTCGAGTGCGCCCAGCGGCTGTGGGAATGTAGCGTGTACTCTTCCTCTTATATTTTATTACTTTTAGTTGTAACTGAAATAACATAAATACATTTTTGAGTCTTCATTATACTCTTATGACTTATGATATCAACCTATTAGAAATTGCTTTTAGGAAAAATTTATAGATTAGATTCTGCGAGGACACAAATGAGATCGCATATAGTATAGGTGTAATCGCCAAGTAATGACGATTATGCAGAAATCGCAGCCGCCGTAGTGGTTACGATCATACCCTTAATTTACGACTTCGATGCAGTTAGCTAATGAAAAGGGGGAAAAAGACACTTGTTTATTATCAAAGCAAGTCACAAAGGTTTTATGGTACGTCCTCACACAGATTATAGCATTTCCATAAATACTTTTAAATAAAATAAAAATATGCATTTAAAAAAATAAACCTGAAACAGTCGAACTTTTGTTAGGATCACAAATCTACTCGGTCATCCAATATAATCTGCCGCCGAAGCGCGCTGGCTTGTGTGGGTGGCAGTCGGGTAGTTTGGGTGTTGGGTCGTCCACCTTCGGGCACGGGCAAGGCGGCGCCTCCGGTGGTTTGCTTACACTGTTATGCACACGCGAACGGCAGAAGTAACCAAAACCAGGCCGATCCATATCAAGTTTATCTTTCATGCACTGATCAAACACCGCCTGCGTCTTCCGACAGTATTTGTATGAGAAATCTCCAGAGCTCTTATCTATGCAGTTACTGTATTGATTGAACTCCTGCAAACATTCCTTTTTAATATTTCTGAAAAGGGTCAACGCGCACGCGGTGACACGTCGTCCGAGCTCTATACAAGGTCGCGGATCGTTCATCTCCTGCCGACAAAGAATGAACTCGTTGTTGACAGCTTCACAATGTTTGCCGAGATAAGGCGCCGCAGATATAAGTGTTGATGTGGACAAATTCACCTCTTGCACGGTTAAATCATCATTCGTGGGAAGTTCCAAATCTCTTGTTACAACCATTTTATTTTTAATTACATACAGTACTAAATGAATAAGAAAAATAAGCCCCCGTTGCTAATCAAATTGACATTCATATTTTTTTTTGGATTTGACAACAGTTGACTAAATCGAACAACCAGCCTTTACTAGGTATTATAAAACATTAAAACATCTTTATTCAAAATTTACACGAGTATCATAAATTGAGCTCTAGAAATTAAGATTATTTTTACGTCGTCCAGCGGGCATGCAAAGTTGAACAAAGCTTGGCAATTGACCTACAAATTACGTAAGAACCAAAACAAAACATACGTAGCTAAACATTATTAATTAACAAAAGCAATCCATTTTAAAATCGTCAATTATTCTTGTTTTACAGCGAGCAATGCTCTTGATTGATGCAATGACAAATGCACGTGCTAAATAAATAAGCTAGATAGGTTGAAGCTGTTGGTGTTAGTTTTTTAATATTTTCACAAGCTTACAATCTGATTTGTTTCTGTTGGATTATTGTATCTACCTATGAATAGGTACCAACACGTAATTTTTATACTTATTCTAATTTTATTTGATTGCCTAATCCGTGTCAACTGAACGCATTGTATCAATATTGTATGAACGAACACTGGCATAATTTAAATACTCAACATGTTACATTTACTTTCAGTTACGGTAAGTATGATTCCATTTCTTAGTGCAAATACAGTTGCAGATGCTTATATAAATGTAGTCTTTAGGTTATTATTGTGGTGCTTGATAGGCAATGTTCATGAAAAACTTGTGAAATATGTAGTTTCAGATAGGTATCTAACGAGTAAATAGATAAATAATGAAGCACTGTGCTAGATTACATATTTAAGATTTTTTACACAAGCTTACATATTTAAGCAGTTTACACAAGAATTTTGCAAGGTCGGCGGCGCGCCCGCATATCCCCTGGTGTTGCAGGTGTCCACGGGCGGCGGTAACACTTACCATCACGTGGGACCGCTTGCTCGTCCGCCCACTTGTCTATAAAAAAAAAGAAATTTTTATTCAGAAAGGTACCGTATATGGAAGTATTTATTATTGCCTGTAGCTTCGCCCGCTTGAGGACCCGATTTTCAAATCAGTTCGCCGGTGTGTCTGGATTACCTACTCCTTTTTTATTATTTATTTATCAATTATAATAATAAAAATTTAAAAGATAACATTCGTAACATTATAAAATCTACAAAAGTGTGTCTATAATGCGGACTCTGCGCACAAACACTCTGCGCACAATCACTCTGCGCACAAACACTCTGCACACAAACATATAATATGTAAGTACTTTACAATCATATAATATGTAAGTACTTTACAATCATATAATATGTAAGTACTTTACAATCATATAATATGTAAGTACTTTAGCAGGTAGTTATACAATTATATTGTAACTAATACAATAATTGAACAGCCATATCAAACAGTCTATCAAACACAAGTTATAACATACTTAAAAAGTAAGAGATTTTTTGGACTGACAGCTTATTTTTTATCTGACTGAATGTAGGAAGACTGATTAAAAGATATTAAAGATTACTTCTCTAAGATATTTTCTAAGTACCAAGTACAAAATTATTAAGCTTTGATTTTGTTCTTTTTATATAATATTATAATTTATTACGTGGGTGTCTATTGTTGTAAACTTGCACTTGTGTAACTTTTGAATAAAACATGTTTAAACAAATGTTATTTACATAAATAGTTTAACGTTTAGAAAAGTTGTTTATGTTTAAATTAGTTCGTTAATCATGTTAAAATATTTATAAATGTTCGATGGTAATAAGTTTAAGTTCAAAACTTAAATATACTGATGTTTAATGTTTTCAAATGGTTCACTATCAAGGATTAATGCCAATATTAAAGTCTTATAAAATATTACATCCTGTATTGTTCATTCTTTGGTGTTGATTGTAAATTTTTCGGCGTTTACCGTTCAATTACTGGTGATATGCCCAATTTTGATCATCCATGCTAATTATGAGTACTAGATTCTAATTAATTTCTATTTTTTGTGCGAATATTATAGAATTAGACAATGTATAAATTTGATTGCGCTCAACATTTTTACCTTTCTTCTGTTCCTGCAATTTTAATAAATATTCAAGTTAACAACTCCCTTAGTGGTTTATTCACTGGTACAGTGAAGTTATACATATGAGTTTATACTTTATATTGATTGTTTTATTTCCAGTCAATGGTCAATCGGTGGTGTGTCCAGCCGTGCGCACGAGTAGTGGCTGGCTGGACTTGTTCCCGTTGCCTTGTAGGAAACACACAGAGTGCGGCGTAATGGGCAAACAACATCTCTGCTGCAATGGGTTTTGTACGAAGGGCATAAGGCAGCAAGCAGTCACAACCAGGTCAGTTACATTATATTTCTTTGCACCATCGAGGGACTAGGCGACTAACAAACGGTACTGAAGTCAGACTTTTGCAATTTAGTGCAAGACATAGGGTACAGATGTGTTTAAGCATTAAATTATAATGTATAAAAACATTAATAATTTAATAAAGATTATTAATAATAATAATAATAAATATTTTAATAATAATATTAATAAAGATTAGTAGACTTGAATTTTTTTCTTGTTTTACTTTAATGTTTCTTATTTAAGTAAAGCTTGAAGCTCATAAAATTAAAAAAGTCATAAATAACATCATTTACAGGTAGTAACAGACTACCTGTAAATCACAATAATGTAGGGGAATTGTGCTTAAGATGACATACTTTTTGTTTTGAGGCAAATATTTGAAAATTCAAAGGTTATAAAAAATAAATGTAAGGCTACACATTTAAAACGTTTATTTACGACGCACGAAAATTAATCTTGACGCTATAGAAAACTTAATAATTGAAATAAAATAAAAAAACACCAATCATGTCCATGTGGGTAAGATGACACACGTCAGTCTAAGTTGACATACCTAATTATCGGTGTACATTTCACTTTTGAAAACCTTAGTTCTTGGTGCAACGCCAGCACATAGTGCAACACCATCGCTTACATAATTGGCAGCATACCCAATGCCCTCCTGGCTTCCATTTGCTATATAATTCGTTACAATAAAGGCATGCAGCATCGGAGTCATCAACATCATCAGCGTCCTGATTAAAATCTTCCATAGATCCGGCCATCTGAGTCATCCTGAAGGATAGTACGCTTCACCTGCTTTCGAGCTCTAACGCTCTTGCGATTTTCCTTCTCTTTTTTATTTTGGATTTGGGCTTTAACTTCGTCCATAAAAGGAGTGCCTGTCAGAACCCGAGAGCCAGTGATTTTCCTCTTCGTGCTTCTTGCTTGCCCCGTAGACATTGATTTCGGAAATGGAGAAATTTCTATTTGGTATCTCCTGGGTGGTAGACTATCCAGCAATGACTTGGCAATCACGCTGAACTGGACCGACTGATGTAGGATTTTTAGTGCTCTTTGAGAAAGAAGGTCCACCAGCGATTTGGCTAGCACGCTGAACTAGATCGACTGTTGCAGGATCTATCGTATCAATCAAACAATAACAATGTTAACTATCAAATAAATACTATAAGAAAACTTAAATAATAAAATCTACTCAAACAAAGACTTAAAACTATTGTCGCATCGGTCGTCCCGAACAAAAATAAAACAGGATTTTAAAGTATTCATAAAGGCAAGAACTTCAGGGTAAGATGACATACTATGTCATCTTAAGCCGACTGTTGCTATGTCATCTTACCCTACGAGGTAAAAAATATTTGCCACCTTTTGCGACTTAAAAACTTTAAAGTTACTTTAATTATTCTTCAATATTCATAACCCATATTAACCACAGTTCATATCAAAGTAGTCAAACACAACTAAAATCTTACCTGAACATATTTATTGGCACAAACACTTTCATCAAAATAATATTTTCGAGTGTCGAAATCAAAACAATCCACACCACATCCAAACAACGCAAGCGGTCGCTCACAAAAGTTTTGAGTGGTGACGCTATCTGTGAGCCGATGTGTGATCGTCGTTTAGGCGTTTCTGGCGCGTATATTTGAACGGATATAGGCACTATGTCATCTTACCTGAGTATGTCATCTTAAGCACAATTCCCCTAATAGTGCGAAGTGAAGTGAAATAATATTAGGGCCTTACCCATGAAATTGCCGTTTGTTCATAGTGGCCACTTTGAACTTAGTTACCTTGCGTTTGGCTTGGATTTCGAAATTAATATCAATTTTAAGCTATGAAATTCTTTTTCAAAATCAGTTATTCATTTGTTTTTCCGTCAAACTACTTTTTGCTTAGATATTGTTGTATTTGCGATTATAAAAACGTTAGAAATTTGCGGTATTTTCGGATATGAGTGAATTCCGTCGTGGTAGCAACGCAGCACAGACGGCACGCAATATCAACGAGGTGTACGGACCAAACACCGCAAACAAACACATAGTGCGTTTTTGGTTTGATCATTTCGGTTCTGGAAATTTCGACCTCAAGAACAAGCCCCGTGGACGACCGGAGACTAAAGTCAATAATGACGAATTGAAAGCAATATTGGATGCGGATTCATGTCAAACCACGTTTGAGTTAGCAGCAGCCTTCGGCGTAAGTGACAAAACTATATTGATTAAATTTTGCGTTAAATCAGAAAAACGAAGAAGCTCGGAAACTGGGTACCGTACGAGTTTAATGAATGTCAGCTGCAAACACACGTCGAAGCTTGACTTACTTTGCTGAACCGGCACAAAAATTAGGAGATTCTGAATCGTATTGACATTTCTGATGAGAAGTGGATCCTGTATGATAATCGTAAACGTTCGTCACAATGATTGAAGCTAGGAGACACAACCAAACAATGTCCCAAACGTAAACTGAGTCAAAAGAAGCTCATGGTGACTGTATGGTGGTCCTGTGTCGGTATTACCCATTACCAAAAAATATTTGAATTTTTCACTATAAAACGGCAATTTCATAGGTACTTACGTGTAGGTAATTTTCAATTGACATAAATTAAAAATAAATAAAATGTCGTAATCCAGTCTTCGTGATCTTACGAAACGACCAGTTTTAAAATGCCTACCTATTTATTTATATGAAAGGAGTTATTGACTAGTCGTAGGTACTTACCTAATGCAAGTTGAACACACGGGTTTGTGAGCCGGTGGTGTGTCAACTTGAGGCAGGTCTGTGGTTAACATAAATGCTAAATGATATTAACATAAATACAAGGTGACATTTTAAGCTGCACTTTCTGTGTACAGTCAGTCTCAAAATAAACAGTCAATAAATAGATGCTGTCAATAGTCAATAATAACAAATGATAATGAATATAAGAGTAGTTATAATCTCTGAGCATAAAATACACTTAGAACTTCTAAGAAAATAACAAACGATAAAATATTTGAATTCTTATCTTAACCTTTAGGTTAAAATGGCTAAGTCTCAGAATTCTCCCAATTTGAATTAATAAGTAAGACTATATTTTGTCGTTCGAGCAAAAATGATCCAGATCTCTTATTCTAATTTTCTAGATATTCACATTTTTCTGAATTTCGATGAAAAACTGACATTTCTTGTTTTGAATTGTATATTATTCTACGGTGACGTACTTAGTTTCTGAAAAATACTTACCTGATCTATCTTTTTCTTTATTTTTCTTTGATTAAACATTTATTCTAGTTCCTGTATATCTGGTCTGCCCATACCGTCTATCTGAAGCCTTTTTGCTTGAACACCCACATATTTTATTTAAGACGAAATATTTGTTAATTAATAAGCCTCTGTCAGTGACTGTACTTATCTGACCGTGTTAAAATTAGGCAGGTGAAGGGACATGTCCCTGATAAAATCTCTACCGATATATAGCTAATTATAACAACTACACAGTGACATAATAATATGTCCGTGCCAAAAATGAATGTACTTAACAAATAATTTAAGTTCTCGCTTCCTGCTGTGCCACTAACACCAATCAAGCTTTCACAAGGTCTGGGTTCTACAATTTTTGATACAGCTATAAAATAGTACGACTCGTAAGTTTGTAAACTCTTTATATACTTTTGCCAATACATATCTTCTTGCCCCTCCCCGTTATCATCGTGGTCGTCGTCCTCGACGACCCAACTACTGCTGCCAATGCGGTTCTTACACTACACGCACAGGCTACACATATACACCGTCTCCGCCGGTGGAGACGAGGACGTCCCCCTCGCTACACCGAGAACAAACACCGGCCTTCAGTCAACACTTTTACCGGGTGCCCAGGCATGTGCCTGGGCGCTTCTCAAAGAGTCGCGATGCCGCGGTACATTCCCAAAGCAACGCCCAAAGTCGAGGTCCGTTCCTTCCGCAGGTCTAACGGCAGGGGAGCCCTTAGGCTCGTTGCTGCACACACTCTTTACTCCTGGCTGAGCGCCTTCTGCGCTCGCCCTAAACTATACATGTGCGGTGACTGTTGAAAGGCCATTAGGATTTAGTTATTCCGAAAAAAAAGAAAACGTATCTTTATTACTTGCATATATTGCTAGTTAAAAGTTCTCTTATAGAACGAGAGATGGTTCTTACTAACAGTTAGTCGTTAATAACCACCGCTTAACAACTTCAAGGCTGCTAATGCTCAGCTCTGCAACCAAGCAGTCAATTCAAATTAAACAGCGGTGGTTTCCTTTGTAGACCCAACGACCAGCCGAGCAGTAGCGTAGAGTCGAGTAGCACAAGCACTTCCAGCACCACCAGTACCACAACTAGCACGAGCACCACCACGACCACGACCACTACAACGACTCCGAGTACCACCAGCTCTACGACCACTACCACGACGACGACGACGACGCCGCCACCGCCGCCGCCGCCGCCCCCGCCGACGCAACTGCCGAACCCGTTTCTCCAGCTGATACCCTTACTGAACCAGCAGCTCGCGCAAGCTCGTACCAGTACCACGCCACAACCCAAAACCAGCTCACCGGCCAAGACAGGTAATTGATTTTTATTATATAAATTTCATATATTACATATATTGTGTCATGTCATATATGTATTTTGAGGGGGAGAGTACGCTGCAATCCAACAACCGCTGGGTGCCCTCGGCCAGTCGAGGGCACCCAGCGGTTGTTAACCACGTTAACCCTCTCTCACAGAAGACTACCTTCAAATGTACTGCATTTCCCACTTTATCGTATTTCCCCAATGTACGTACGTGTTTCGGTAGTGAGTGAGATGTGTCAGAGCCCATTCCCATCCTATCCCTCCCCATTTTCCCAATCCTTTAACCAAATCCATTCCTATATCTCCATAGATAGGCAGCGCATCCGGGGGCGTGCCAACGTTTGTCATTTTGGACTAATGTTGGCATGTATAGCGAATGTCTATGGGCGACAGTATCCACTTACCATCAGATGGACTGTATGCTCGTCAACCGCCTTCGTACATAAAAAAATATGGTTGGTGCATTAATAAATATTTCAGAGTGCATAATTATAAAATAGAATGAGGTGTAAAATCTTTGATAGAGATGTGTATAGAGCATAGCAGAGCAAGACATGAATTGCCCGCCAATTTGCTATATATAATAAAATCAATTAATAAAGCCAGAATTTATTTTAACGAATTATTATTTTTAGACCTAAATTGCTAACTGTCGTCAACTGTATACCCTGTCTTGATTCACGATTTAATCACATACCTAGTGTTGAATTAGGCTCGTGTTCTTCCTAGGCACTACTGATATAATTGCCGATGTAAATTATTCGCATTCTCACAACTCCGCGACTTTTTACAACTATAACGTGGACTCAACCGTGGATTACCCGAGCGCAGGCAAGGCGCAGAAACTGGTGTGCCCGAAACCTGGCCAGGCTCCGGTGATACTGTTCCCGATCCCTTGCGAAAATAACGCCCAGTGCCGCCTCACCAGCGGGCCCGACCAGGTGTGCTGCGAGAGACGCTGTGTGAAAGGAGTACTGGCGCCGCGGCCGACCTCACCGCCTCGATCCCACCAACGTATGAACTCTACTCACAATACCTTGCATGAATGAGCTTGTGCATGAGTTGCATGATGGCCTCGTAAGCTAAGATACTCATTTATTTGTGTCATCGGCCGAACAGCCTCAATGAGTTTCCATGCCTCATATAAGCAAGTTGATGCTCCTGTATCGCTCAAATAAATATTTTTTAATGGATATCCGAACGAGGTAGCTTTACGAAGCTGCCCGGCCGGTGACTAGGGAACTAGGGACGTAACATGATTTCTAATTAACCGCTTTAATTTCAGCTTTGTTGGGTGTGATACCACGTGAATGCCCTTCGGCACCGCTCGGAGAGCTGCTGTTCGAGGTGCAGTCGTGCCAGATTGACGCGGACTGCTGGCCGCGGGTGTGTTGCCCGGATGGCACGCGCTCCTACTGCCGAACGGCGAAGGCGCGGCTCGACCGTGTACCCATAGTCAACCAGATTGATGGACGTTAGTACCTTCATTAGTTGATTAATATCTTCCGATATGACGTGGGTTAAATTAATGTGAGTATATAAGGTGGTGTACTGAGCGGTGATAGCCTAGGACCTAGGGGTATCTGTACACGACTCAAATTCGTGTTATGGTGAGTTCAAATCGGCGCGGCAGCCCGTACCACTGAGTTTATATTTAAGTTTGGATTAAACAAAGAATTAGTTCGGCGGCGATGACGGAAAACAGCATGCTACAGAAATTAAAATAGTGGAGTATCTGATCCAACAATCCACTTAGCTAGCATACCGTTTTAAGGGCATACCATCCCTCATGCAAATTGCACAAGACACACAACTTGTCTTTTGCACAAGACAGTGCGGAGGCTCATGTCCAGTAGGGGACGAAAAAGCTGGTTACGGTAAGGTTATACTTATTTAGTTTTATTTTTGCTATTACAGCTGTACGCATGTTGGAGCAGTACCTACAATGCACGGCGCCCCCACAGTACGACCTATTCCCCAAACCATGCAGCTCGAGCGTAGACTGCTTCCCCAACCTGTGCTGCGCTGAGGGCGGCAAGAAGCACTGTCGGCCCGCGCAGCGCAGTCTATTTGCATTCCTTGCGGGACTTACAGGGGTAAGCCGGCTGATAGAGTATTAACTGGACGTGACCAAGCGGTACATCGTTGTAGCAACTTTTTGTCTTGGCGAGTGGAAGACGGTGTATGGTTTTGGCTATTACTATTTCGTTGCAGGCGATTGGCACTATATTGAGATAGTTTACAAAAAAATATATATGGAATTGCAGAAATATTCATTCTCTCTTTCTTTCAGAGGAACACTTCTTCCATCACTAGGGCACGTCCAGTTGCTGATGTCGATGGTAATAACCGGACAGATAGACGATTCGAAGTGTATGGAACCCTAACGTGTCATTTTAGTGACGGGAAACCCACTCACTGATGAATCGAAACATCTACCTTGATTCGGTTCACCACTTTTGACGATTTTTTCAAATTGATTATAAAGCAATTAACAATTTTTACGACTTGCTAACGCCACGGGTCGGAACAGACTGACTCGAGAAGTAGGTAGAAGTTTAATGAAAACTTCGGACACGCGTACACCTTGCGTTATCTATCTATATCTGTGGTAATATTTGCTTCGACAAAGAAATGTTTAATAAGTTCTTTAGCTCTGCATTTCTAGCGTGTAAATGATTTTGCTCATACAACTTGAACTTACCTTTATACATAATCCTTATGTATAAATCGGCGATTTCGATTTCAGTGATTTTTGATATATTAGATTCATTTTAGGTCTTACAGTGGCTTATTATTCATACAATCGTGTGGGAAGTGTGATGGGATAAGAGAAGCCTCTCTTCTCATATACGAAGTGAGAATACTCCCCATTCAGTAGGGAGTCAGTAGTATAATAAGATAAAGGATACATCCACCTTGCCCAATTACATTCGTAAATCCCCCCCTACACACACAAACGCACCTTGATGTATCACAGATGTCCATAAAAGATAGTATTCACTTACCACCAAGTAGGCTATCTGCTCATTTGCCAGCTTCTTTCAATAAAAAGAAAACATATTCAAATGTAAAGTATCTCAAACCTTTTCTTGCTTATTTATTAATGTAGAATATTAAGTTTTATTAAATACAAGGACAGAATATTGAGATGAGGTTTTGTTATTTAAAAATTGTTATATGGAAAGGCCGATAATCCATTTTGATCTTGATCGATAATCCATTTTGATCTTGATGGATAATCCATTTTGATCTTGATCGATAATCCATTTTGATCTTGATGGTCTTTATAATAAAACAATTCTTGCGTTTCAGAGGGTTGGATCAAGTTTGAGCAGCCTGCGGCCGGCGCCCGCGACGCTAACAAATAGAATATAAATACTAATGTTGTAAAAAAATATTATACGATATTATTGTAATATAAAATGTAGTTGTGAATTTTTATACTTTTATACAGTTTAATAAAATGTTACTATGATTTGAGATTCTTTGGTATACTCCTAAAATGACAATGTACGGTAGGCCCATGGAAATGTTGAGCAATTTCACATTTGACTCGTTTGAAAGAACAGACAGTATAAAGTTAAATTTTTAAATTTTCAAGTGAAAATCGCTCTTCTTTTTTAGAAATAATGAATTGAAATTCAACATTGAAGTGCTCAACATTATTATTGTCCGACTGTATGTGATGATTTAGTATTAAAACTAAGGTCCCAAACACATTGCGAAAGCAGATGCAAATGCGGGAGATTCTTTGCCTGCCAAGATCCTGCTGTGGGAATAAAAGGAGAATTTAAATTAATTTGAAAAATAGAAGGCTCTATCCGCACTTGCAGTATATTTGAGGCCCGAGACAGGGCTTAAAAAAGAAACTATGATGATTTGGATTTCAAAAGCTTTATTTTAAAGATCTTACATTATAGTCAATATACTTTCAACTCCATTTAGTCCAGCTGAAACAAAAAAAAATTGATGAAAACTCGCTTGGCATCACTCTAAATCATGTAACTCTGTATGAGCCTCATTCTACATAATTATCAATATTGATTCACATTTGTATGATAAATTTAAAAGGCAAGAATTCCTTTTTGTGGAATACTTTTTTTTCTGTGAGAATATATCTTTTGAAATGTGGCAAGATTTGGTAACCTGCTATTTGGTTTTGTACACTGCAGGTTAGTGCTAAACACCCAAACATTAGAAGAACCACCCTGTTAACTTCTAAGCTGTTAATTCAAATAATGTAACAAAATTTGAAAGGAGCATGTAATAAGTGCTTTTAAAAAACTGTTTAGCAGTATAACTTTCAGAGCAATATCACGTTATAAAATCATTTTGAAACCTCAATTTAATCCAACTGGCAATTACTCATTTTTTTAGTTATTGTATACTCTTATTTTACGTAAATATTAAGAATTTTAGTTTCGATCGTCTAGCTCACTTCATTCAAGTTATAATCTATTTTTTTAAAGATACCGTTCTACAGGATTTGTCATTGTAACAACCTATCTATCTACATATATAAAAATGAATGTTTCTTTATTTGTCCCATGTGTTCCTATACCATTCATACCATATTAGAAGACCACGCAAACGAAGTCGTGGGCAAGAGCTAGTTACTTATAAATTATAATGCATTATTTAAAATGCACAAGTTAAAGGAAATTATATGAGTTTGTGTCTGGGGATTTGAAGAGTCCAGTGATTTCTTTCTATTGTTTTGTCTCCATGCATTAGTTAGGAAATGGACATTACCGGATCATGGACATTATGTATGTAAAGGTGTTATGGTCTATTTAAAATTTCATAATTTTTCTTTATTTGGAAGTAAATAAATGCAATCGGTATATTTTTGTTTTCTGAAATAGGTAGAAATTCTGCATATTATGCATTACTCAACCAGACTATTTAAAAAAGCCATTGATTCGAGTATACATATTATACAAGCACTCTAGGGCAAGCACATTAGAGTTTAATAATGTTCTATATTCGGTAGCTCTCACATTCTTTAATCCATGTTTTGATAATAAAGATTCTTATTTCGTAGTACTTATGTTTCAAATTTGACTTTTTAATAAACCTCTCTTTATCTATTTCAGATCAACCAGAAGTAATATATCTAGTATATTGCCATATCAATGGATAAAGCAAATAAATGCATAGAAATCATATTGCAGTATAAGTGTTTATAGCTTAGAACGAAACATCCTAGTTGCCGAGGACGTTTGTTTGCTGTCAATAAAACAAAATATCACATGAGATTTTCTAGTTGTTGTTTTCACATCCATTATAATTTAAGAATTTACGACACTTTAAACAAGAGGATCTACATCCTTTAGAAAGCCCCTTGCACCCAATAGAAAACTGCTCAGGACTGACCCGAGTCACTCCTCGGTTTAGGTAACTCGGTCATCCTGGCAGGTGATCTGAACTCCCAAACACCATAGTTTTAATAGCCACATGGCTGTGGTTTGAAATTTGAGATGCAGATCTCATTTGAAGGGCCCTTTGTACCAAAAACAATGCAATACAATGGAAATATCAACACATATCTGTTTGCAACCTCTGCAAATACCTGCATAATGACTGCCTTCATACCTGTTAGATCTAGGAACCGTCTAGAATGAACTTTCCATAATGTGGATAATCCGATTAAAACTAATGTATGGTGGTAATTACACCAATAAACAATGCAAAGTACTGGCTTATAAAAATTGTACTATACCTTCTTAAATCCAATGTCATTAGCGTATTCTCTGAAACACTGCCTGCAGATATTCAGACCGTATTTGCGAATAAGTCCGTGTCGGTTTGAACATGCTCGGCTGCAATAAAAATACTTTCTGATATAGACACGTGTTTTAACCAAATTTTATTATTCACGTATATGTGAAAAACCACTTTTAAAATATATCTACCATGATCGGGATCCTTGGCCGTATTTACGGGGATGAGAATACCAGATATTTGCATGACCCATGATGTAATTATTTTATTTCACTCGTGTGAGGATTGTGGAAGAAGAAACACATCCAATATGGCGAATGTTCCAAGCTGAAGAATGAATGAAAGAAATGTTAAATTGTCTATGGATTGAACGAATCATATGGCCGAGTTTCATAGACGCGCGATTATTATCCTTTGTCAATTTAATTAAAATACATTCTTTTCAATCTTAAAAAAAAAAATGCAACATGACTTAATTTGTCATAAAGCGATAATTACACGTCTTGGAACGCGGCATATATACTCTATTCAACAGAGTAAAGATAGAAAGTAATCCATAAAAGTCAATAATCGCTGAATAAAAATAATCAATATGATCACAATAAGGATAATCATCACGTTTATTTTTCTTTGTTTGATAAAACTGCAATAAATATTTTACAGAAACCATTTAGCTTACATTTAACGTTAATTCACGGTTTTTATTTTAATTTAGAAGTCACCTCTAAAAGTACTTCATGCAAGAATCATAGACATTTACCGTTAGTTAACGGTTTTAAAGGTTTTTTTAATCTGACATTGCTGACAAGGTCAATGACTTCTTATTTTCTACTTCCATAATGTTGCACTCCTTAGTACTGGAAAAGTATCGATATTCGCGACAAAAAGACATTCTCTATTATATCAATTATTATTGTAAATATTTCTATATTAAGATGACAATCGATATCAATCTCTGACATCTCACTTATAGCACAGGCTTTCTATAATAAATTAATTTGCGGTCTCTTGTCATACACCACGCAAGCTCAATGGGGATTTGTGTAAATATATGACCCTGATTTTCTCATTCATTAAGTTTGTTCTATACTTATGTTCGATTTTTTCTAATATTAGATACTTAAAATAATGGGTCATTATTGTCAGAATTCATGACATTCATGTAAGAAGATGACAGGCCTAACCTAAATCTATATTATCGACATTGACATTGTGCTTCATTCGTTACTTTATACTTCCACGTTTATCTGTCACAGTCACATCACTACAACTGCCACCTTAAATTTTTACAGGTGATTTTAATCTAAGGTATTAAAAAAATATTTTAATTAGAATTTTTGTACAAGAGAATGTAAGGCATAATTAGCAGTAAAAGTAAATATCCATATTTCAGTGTGCAATGTGCATTTAATTTTATTTGAGGTGCGAGTTTTTTTTTACGTGTATAAGACACCAGAATAATATGTAGATTACATTGATCTAAATACAATATAAAATTAAATTTATTTTATTTGTTTTAAAAATATGGGATATATACCTAACTACCATGCATTTCCTTATTTTATTGGTTAATGTGAATATTACTGCAAGAACTTACCGAGGCGTGATATTTGATAGATAATTAAGCAATTATCAGATTCGAATGTTTAATGGTAACAGCTTGTGTAAATAATAATTATGTTGTAATCAGGACCGGGTTACCGTGTGTTAAACTTTGTACCTACCTAACATTGGCATCATTTATATAATACAAAGAATAAAGTTTGATAATGACCCGTCTACTTTGTGCAGCTGTTAATTAATACTTTATCCAGCAAAACTCGCTGTTTTCAGAAATAATAGAAACCATGAGAAAATCACATTCATAGATTAAAAGTTAACAAAAAACAACTCAAGTTCTTAACAAAAATATGAACTTTTGAGTTATAAAGTTCAATGTCCAACTATGTGTTACTAGATACCCCACATAGTACATGCACCACATTATCTCTTGTCAGACGTTTGTTCGGAATCTGTGTAGTTTGTGTTCATTTTTATATTTGTCTTTCAACCCACAATACAAGGACTCCCTAATGTGTTATTGTATATCACCGATTATACATAAATATCACTCCTAGATGAATTCTAAATATTTGCTACATATACATAAATGCTTATGAAGGAATTATAATTGCTAATTATTGTTATGTATAAAATGTGTGAAATTTCACATTTAACTTGAAACACTTGTGTCTTTTCAGGTTCAACTTCACAATGGGTTTTATAGTGGGCATTATAAAGCGTTTGATAAAATTATTTTTATATCTGGCAGTGTTTGTTGCGGCAATTGTTCTTATTCCAAATTTGCCACCATATACAAAATTTACAAGTATCAAGTATGTTCCAATCCTTTATTTTATGGTTTATGGAATTATTTTTCTTATTATTTTATTTTCTTTATAAAACATTTTACTGAATAACTTATTAATCTAACCTGACATTAAATTAATATTTTTAAATAATTTCCTTTGCCTGCATTAAATTCTACAACTTGTTCTTTTCAGAATATTACATTGACTTCTTAAAATGTTGAATCATTTTCCACAATGTTAAATTTATTTTCCCAAAATATTGAATTCCTAAAATGTGCATTCCCAATATGTGCTGTTAAATTCGTTTTTCAAAATTTCCTTTAAAATCGAGTAGAAGCTTCATTCGGGAAAAAAGTGACTAGAAAAAATCCTGTAGGAATTAAAAATTATATCGGAAAAAACACAAATAGAACATTTTGCTACAAGGAAATAACAATTTCAAAAAACTTATTAAACAAATCCTAAATGTCCGGGAAATCAACATTTAACATTTTGGAAAGTCAATATTGTGCAAAATAGAAAAATGACAAGATATTAAAAATCCAACATTGGAAGTTAACATAATGTTCCAAAAGGATCTTGTTTACTTCTTTGTCAAAATTCCCACTGGGCCATGTAGGGTTGTAGGGATGTTAAAGTTATAGATATCATTTTATATTATTCACCAAAAAATATCCTTAATATATTTGGAGATTTAATTTTACAATCAGTCGAAACTCATAAACAGCACAATTGAAATACAATAAATTATTTCTCCTAATTAGTCACATACTAATATATTTTTTTCTATGAGATTATTTGTAATTTATATTTTTAGGCATGAATCAACTCAGCCAAGAGTGGGCCCCTTGGCACCAAATGACGCCTTGAACAATGTTGAGAAATTGTATGTGGACAAACTTGAGGGACCTGAAGCATTCCAGTTGTATAAAGGAGAAGTGTACACCAGCCTGGCCACTGGTGAAATTGTGAAACTCTCTCCTGGAGGACATGTCACATTTGTCACCAAAATTGGACAACCATGCAGTAAGTTCTTCTTTCATTACTGGCTGTTGGGAACAAGTCTAGGTTCATTATTCAGAGAATAATTGTTTTTCAAACAGTATTATAACCACTTTATAATAATAATATTATAACCACAGTATATGAGCCTTTCTCATTGTATTTTATACTTATTTGTATTTTGGTAAATTTTAGTTGTTGAACCTATCCCCCAGTTACAAGCCTAGTTCGAGTTCCTAGCCGTTTTAACCTAAAAAGCTTATTAAAACTCCTTTAATATTTTGCATACATTTTGCATTATGTGTACAGACTAAACTCACAGATTAGATATTTTATGTACACTTCAGATAATAATTAAATAACTTCAAACTATAAATAAATCTGGGTAATGAAAATTGCAATGTATTAAAAAATTACTTGAGTTTAGAAGTCACAAGTTAGAATGGACCACACTTTTTGTGATGTCACCAATATAGTAGTAATGGTACAACCAAGCATTTGAGGTGGCCACAGCTCCCACAGTTTCTACGCCTCAGATAGGAACGTACGCATGGTCTCTCTACGCCTCCAGCGCGCAGTCACCGCCCTAAGCGAGTGGTTTGTGAGGTGGAGGATAGAGATAAACCCGGGAAAAGTGCAGCCATGTGCTTCCCTTCTCCCAGGGATGGCTGTCGTAATCCTAAGCTCTCCCCCCTCCCGATAACCCTTTTCGGTCAAACGATTCCTCTAGTCAGAAAGACCAAATATCTCGGAGTCACTCTAGACCACACACTGACTTTCCGAGAACACATTAAAACTGTCCGAAACCGAGCCGCCTTTGTGCTCGGTCGCCTCAACCCCCTCATAGGCGGGAGAAGTAAAATGTCGCTTAGAAATAAGTTGACATTATACACATCTCTCGTCCGACCCATCATGACCTATGCCAGCGTTGTGTTCGCGCATGCGGCTCCCTCCAATATCAAAATTCTTCAAACCCTCCAAAACAGATTCGTACGCAAGGCCGTGGCTGCACCATGGTACTTGCGTAACGTCGACCTCCACAAAGACTTTGAACTTCCCTCCATCGTCAAATTCATAAAAGACACCGCCCGACGCTACTATGACGCAATACCACACCATCCCAATCCTCTGATTGTCTCCTCCCTCACCTACATACCGGACAGGAGTGCCCCTCCCCGCTATCGGCGCCCGCGGCACATCCTGGACGATCCCGACGACCCCATCACCGCTGCCAATGCGGTTCTCACACTGCACTCAAAGCCAGCACAAAGACACCGTCCCCGCCGGCGGAGACGTGGATGTCCCCCTCGTTACACCGTTAACACACACCGGCCCTCAGCCAACACTTTCACTAGGTATCGGCACGTACCTGGGCGCTTCTCGCCGACTCGCCACCCCGCGGCATCCCCCCGATGCAACGCCCTAAGCCGAGGTCCGTTCCTTCCGCCGGTTTACCGGCGGGGGAGCCCTTAGGCTCGTTGCAACCACATTTTTTTGTTCCTGGCTGAGCGCCTTCTGCATTCGCCCTAAACTAAACCAGTCCGGTGACTCTTGAAAGGCCACTAGGACCACAAGAATTTAGTCAATCCGAAAAAAAAAAAAAAAAGCTCCCACAGTTCAAATATTCTCATCTAGACCAAATTTATTATATTATATGATGATATAATAGGCGAGCAGCCAGCCGTTGATGTGCCTATATCTTGTGCTGGTATATGCAATATGTATAGATCTCACTCTGACTTCCCCTTATCTAGTCTCAATTTGAATATCCGCACTGTGGAGGAATTCATCACTTCTTGTGGCAGTATATTCCACATATTTACAACTCTGTTCAGCGCATTATAATGCATATTTGATTAGGTCATAGACCTTTCCAGTTCTTTGCTATTGCAGTGCCTGGTTCAGTATTTTATAAAGAATATGAAAAATCTTTTGATTTGTTTTTTTCTTTATTTATACCTTATACCTTTCTAGTTTCTTTGAGGAGCTGGGCATACTCAACTGCCCAAGTTACCCCTCTCCTGGAAGACTACCAATAGAGTATAGGAGTAGAGTGCACTCTGCAGTTCCACAGTCACTTGGCGCACTCGACTGGCCACATTACCACACCACTTTCTCACAGAAGATTACTTTGAAATGTACTGCATTTCCTACTTTATCGTATTTCCCCAATGTACGTACGTGTTTCGGTAGTAAGTGAAATATGCCAGAGCCCATCCCATCCCTCCCCATTTACCCAACCCATTCCTTAATCTTCCTTGTGGGCAGCGAAGCGCATCAGGGGGTGTGCCAACGTTTGTCATTCTAGCATGTATCGCGGATGTCTATGGACGACAGTATCCACTTACCATCAGGTGGAGACTATGCTCGACAGCCACCTTTTTTTCTATTAAAAAAAATTACATTTATAATGTACTATTATACATTTCCCACGTTAACGTCGTC
Organism: Sesia bembeciformis; assembly: GCA_943735995.1. Classification (NCBI taxonomy): domain Eukaryota; kingdom Metazoa; phylum Arthropoda; class Insecta; order Lepidoptera; family Sesiidae; genus Sesia; species Sesia bembeciformis. The sequence continues at coordinate 4,269,215 of OX031042.1, forward strand.
CTCCAACGTATGTACGTATTTTGGTAGTGAGTGAGGTATGCCAGACTTGGAAAAAGACACAAGTGCATTTTGATAGCATTCAAACATTATGGCATTCAAAATGCAAAAGATTTTGGTAAACTTTCATTAATTTAAAATGGAGCTTAATTAATCAAAATCAAACATGGGAGTATTGAATAACCTTTGTTTATTTTTAATTTTCATTATAATGTCACTTATGCTATTGTTAAAAATGTTACTAATGCCTTTTCTTCTTAGACCATCCATCCCATCTTATTATGTCTTTTCCCATTTTATCAAACCTTTCTTCGAAGAGGTAAGACTCATTCGGGGGTGTGCCAACGTTTGTCTTTCTAGACTAGTGTTGGCATGTATCATTGATGTCGCAGGACGACAGTATCCACGTCCCACCAAGTGGACTGTCTGCTCGTCTGCCGCCTTATTTCTTCTCTACTCGTTGACAAAATCAATTTCATCAAGCACCCTATCTTAAGTCCTCTAGTCACCTTATTAAGTTATCTATGACTCATGAACTTTGTATATTGTTTGCTAGAGTCCATAGTGTTGACCTTGCTTAATCTAATTTACATATTCAAATATGTTGTAGCAAAAATGATATGCTGTCCGTTGGTGGAACAGAACTATCATTGTCAATAATTTACTAGCCTTTCTTCTTAGCTAATAAAATGTTATCTGTATCTATTCTCGACTCTCATTCGTGAGGTCGTGAGTTCAAATTCTCGGTGCGTACCACTCACTGAATTACTAAGTATGGCTAAAATTATTACTAATATTTGTGTGACACTTATTGTATTAATCTCATTGTGGTAACAATCTCAAACCACCTTGGGTGTCAATGAGCAGAGCCAACATTTCGTGCACCAGCTTGGCAAACTGGTTTATCTAGAGAACTTACCCCCTCTAGAGGAGCATGGAGCATGTATAACCAATCTTAACTAGACCTGCTAGGAGAGCACTTTGCCCTGCAGTGGTACATTTTTTTTTGTGCACATTATAGTCCAAAAACGAGTTTAATACCTTAAGGCATTCTCTACCAGTTAACCTTTGAGTTATAGTAAAAGAATCTGATGGTACTCCAGAGGTTAAACAGAGAGATATATTGGGATGTGTGATGAGAGGTATTCCTCTTTCACCCGTGGTCCCTCCGGTGGTCTCTTCAAGGCACCACAACACAACATACATTTCAGGCTGATATTGACACAATATTTTTATATTTTAGCTGGAATAGTACAGGAACACATCTGTGGAAGACCTCTTGGATTCCAAATAGATGAGAAAAACAACTTATTGTATGTAGCTGATGCCTACTATGGTATTTGGAAGGTAGACCTGAAGACGGACAAAAAGCAGTTATTGGTCTCTCCTCAAGTGGAAATTGATGGACAGAAACCTATGTTGTTCAATTCTGTAGCTTTGGACCAGAAAGGAAATTTGTACTGGACTGATTCAACAGTTGATTTTCATTTAAAAGATGGAGGGATTTCTAGTCTAGTTGATCCTTCTGGAAGGTAAGGAATTAATTTCCACTTACACTGTATGTTAGAGAAACTGACGTCATTAACTTGACAATTCTCCGCCACCCACGTGTTCTGCAACATACGCTGCCGACCTTACAGAGTCCTGTTTACAGCTCTCTGGAAGAGCCTCAGTTGGCAGTTCATTCAACAATTTTAGTCCCTTTGCTTTGCACCCCTTTGCGCGTTATATAACGTCACGATTGATAAATGTGAACCCTACTCTAACATCATGCAGACAAACACCAACATTGATATGTCCAGTTTTACAACAGCTTGTATGGGTAATATAATTGTTTTACTTATATTTACTTTTCTAGACTGTTCCAATATGATGCAGCCAAGAACAAAAGCAAAGTTCTACTGGACAACCTGTGGTTCGCTAACGGAGTTGAGGTGTCTCCTGACAACCAGTTTGTCGTCGTCGCAGAGTCCTTTCGCTTTAGGCTAATGAAATACTATGTTGATGGACCCAAGAAAGGAAAGTCTGAGGTGTTTGTAGATGGATTGCCAGGTATGGAAAAGTTTTATTTATTATTTAATCATTTATTGGACATGGAATAAATAATAAAAGGAAGAATAAGAAAAAGTAAGCTTATCTTCTCCAGAGATTTCTTCCAGCAGACCTGGGAAAGTGAAATATAAGTCAAGACAGAAAGGCAGGCTTTATATGTGTATATATATATAATGTGTTTTATATGGTATCCTACAGTTATTAGTAAATTTAGATAATGATATATCATATGGCGATAATCATTATAGCGATAATAAATGTTATAGGTACAGGTTTAGTATCAAATGTAAGCACTCACAGATGATAATAAAAACAAAACATTTTTTTAACTCTAATATATACCTTTCACCGCACACATGGGGTTGCTAAACAACTGTTTTATCATATACACTTGCAACATTCCAACTAAACACATGAAAACTATTTGAAATCCAGACCAAACATCTACAATGAATGTATCCTCAAACGCCAAGTAACTATCCCGAGACTTCGACGCTCCGTAGATATCAAGTAAATGGCGTGCTCTCACCACGTGTTTCAACGTGCGTGTTAAAGAATCGGATATTTTTGAAACCTCTATATAATAAGTCTTCCCATCATGAGTAGTACCTTTCCACTCTAGGATTTCTTTTTCCTTATGTTCCTTATCACCACTTCCCTCCACAACGCTTATCTCGGCTTCTTTGTCAGCCTCTGTTGATGTCTCTTTGTCTTCTATCAGTACATACACAAACACAAGTTTTGAGTTCATCAGACTGTATGAGTTGTCCATACAGAATACATAGTCGCCATCTAATTCCAAGTCCATTATAATGGAGTTCTCAGACTTCTTGTAGTCGGAAACAAGGTTCACGCCTTTTGGGTCGATGATGTCAAATGATATGTCTAATTCACCGTGTTGACCGTCAATGACTTGGTATTGCACTTCCATCATCTGTCCAACTTTCCCTCTCTCGAAGAAACATGTTCTAGAACCGGGTTCAATTCTAAAGTTCACGTCGCTTTCGTATGTCTCCTGCGCGAAACTGTTCGTTATCAATGCAAAAATGCACAAAATAAGAAACATCTTTTGTTTTTACTGACGTGGAAAGTGTGAAGTATGTGGAATAAATTAAGTACGATGTAATAGATGTAAAATAATGTTTACACAGGTGTGTCGTTTAGTATCTACTCACGATCACGACAAAGCAAATGAAATAACTATAGTTACTGCTGTAATAAATTTTCAATAAAATGAACATAAAATAATTGATAATCTATTGAGCTTAGACTGTAGTATGTTTGCACACTGAATGAAGGGTTTTTTTGTTAAATTTGGTGTGTATTTAGACCCATGTGAAGCAACATGCCTTAAGAGGGGACGACAGTTGCGTCTTGTCCATACCTTCCCCTGATTCTGGCAATACAGCTGTTATTTTTTAATATCTTACAGATATCTAACATAAGCATTGATTAAGAGCTAGGATCCTCCAAAAAAAAAAATGCCCTATTAAAACGTTGCGAAGAAGAAGCCCAGTGTGCAAATTTAACAACTCGTTATCTAAAAAACAAAACGTGCCGATCCATTTTTGAAGGAAACAGGGGAATACCAAACTTCGAATTATTATTATAGATATTATCAGCTCGAAGTGCGACTGTCCCTTTCTCTTAAAGAAGATGCATCATTCGCTGCCGAGACACCAGCAAATTGTAAAAATACCTATTTTGAAATCCGCTGCAGCCATCCTCCCGTCTTAAGCAATAAATTTTAAGAAATTAAGTTTGTAAGTTTGGGCGTTAATACTACATTTGTTATTTGCAGGTACTCCGGATAATTTGCGCGCGCTCCCCGACGGCTCCGGCGTGCTCGTGCCGCTCTACTCCGCGTTCGACGACCACCATCCGCTACTACTGCGCCCGCTCTCCGAAACGCCCATCCTCAGGAAATTCATCGCTCGCCTCATGAGACTCACTGAGATACCGTTTGAATTCTTAAACCAATATTATCCACATGTTTTGCTCGAGGAAATTGTTTATCGCGTAAGTACACAATTAGATATACAACGTGTCACCGAAATAACGCAACACCTGAAACGTCATCTAATTTGAAATATATAAAACTATTCTGGTGAAAAGTAAAATTGATTTAGGGAATAAATCAAAAGCTACAAACATGTAAGGGTTTGTTGTTCTATCTGAAACGTTCGCTCTCATTATTCAGTAGAGTAATGGCCGGGTGCAACGCGGTCATACATTAGCTGGCGCACCGCATCGATTGCGTAACTACGTATAGAATAAAATATATGCTAGAAATTAAGAATAAGTTATAAAAAAATGAAACCCATCGTAAAAATCGGTAAAATGGATTCTACTCTCGAACTGAACAACCTATTTCCAGCTTTTACGTTATTTCAGTGGCCTTTTTTTTAACATATTTTATGTGCCGACGTTTTGAAACGCCAAACTATTTTTTTCCTATCTACGAACTTGCTGAAATATGACCTCAAATACTTTTGTGCTAAATTTTGAATTGTAACATATAGCCAGCCCCGCTATAATATTTTTATTGAGGATGTCTCATGAATTTATTGCAATTTCTATATACATTTGTTTTATCTATTTCACTCCAATATTGACAATTAATTCGCACCTTGAACTTGGTAAAACTAGCCGGAAGGCTAAATGTACTACTATATACCGTTTATTATAGCGCGAACTCTGACAGTTGAAAAAAACAGTGATGAGACTTTGTTAATCGATAGCCTAGTTAGTCGATTTTTTAAATTATTGATTTTATTTATGAAATACAAGGTTAATCGATCCTTGATAAGGAAGTGAACTTTTCTGTTCGACTGTCTTTTCTATTCAATTTATTATTAAAATACAACCCAAATATAAACTAAAACTCGAAAATTATGATTATTTGCAATAACGCAATTCATATAAATATAATAAAACAGGATCAAGCATCAAAATAATAACCGGACTTTTTAAAATTAATTATAATATTTTTTTAAATTAAATTATATATCTAATTAATACTATATGTAATATTAATTATATTAATTGAAATAATCGATTACCAACAATCGAAAAAAAATCGGTTAGCACCAGCACAATTTAAATTCCATTACAGGATAATATGAATTTACATTAATTTGTGTTACGTATTAGCGATGTGGGTAACTCCGGATTCAATGAATCAAAACATCTGAAGCCGCAAGCGGAGTCGAAACTCTTAATGATTTCCAGCTAACTGTTATCGACTCCGAGGAGTTATTAATTCCTTTCATTTTTGGATTGCTGAGTTACATGAGCGAACATGATGCAAAGCGAATGAGTCACTATCAGGCTCTTGTAAAATATAAGTAGGTGAATCAAAGGAGTCAAGGAATCGTTAAGAGGAGTAGGATCCGCGAGTGGAGCCGGACTAAGTGAGCCGAAACACTCCGAGGAGTCGTGAATACCCGGCGACTATTACATATTAGTAAAGTTGTGTCGAACAAAATTACGTTAAAATATACATTAAAAGAACACTTGACATTTGATTATTATAATTTTGCAACTCGTATATGTCATAAATATAAATATTTTTTAATTTTCGATTAATTCGTTAGGGAATAAAAATATTTTTCCGTGAATTAGACAGCGCCCCAATCTGTCAGAGTCCATGCGACAATAACCGGAATATAGGTGGATGTATGTAAATTTTACTTAATTCTATTCTAGATCGGTAGCTTCAAAAGTCTATCGGGTCTTGCTCCGCCCTCCTCAGGACTTGTACAAGTAGACTGGAACGGTAACATTTTCGCCTCGTACTACAACACAGACGGCAGCATGCCACACCTCAGCGATGCCATCGTTTATAATGACAAGTTGTATCTCGGAAGGCCACATGTGCAGAATTATGTTGGAGTGGTTCCCGCACCACCACTTTTGAAGAAGGCTTTTAGCAAATCCAAAGAAGCACCAAAGGTTTCAGAGCCTAAAGTGGAGAAAAAGGTAGCGCAAGAGCCAAAAGTCGCACAAAAGCCAACTATTAAGGTAACGCCGCCCGCACAAGCGAAACCGACGCAACCTCAAAAACAAGCAGAAAGTAAGCCTACGCCCAAACCAGTTGAAACCAAACCTAAACCAGCTGAGAGCAAGCCATCTACACCCAAGCCAGTTGACACCAAACCAAGCACGCCTAAACTGGCCGAGACTAAACCGACGACGCCTAAATCAACAACACCTAAACCAGCTGAAGCCAAGCCAACTACACCCAAACCTGTTGAGGCAAAACCAAGCACGCCTAAACTGGCCGAGACTAAACCGACGACGCCTAAACCAACAACACCTAAACCAGCTGAACCCAAGCCAACTACACCCAAACCTGTTGAGGCAAAACCAAAGCCCGAGCAAAAACCGGCAGCTACAGAAAGAAAGCAAGAACAGCCCAAAGCCCAAAAGACAGATAAGTCTAAGTCAGAAAAACCCGCAAAGAGCGATCCTCCTAAGCCTAACAAACCAGTTCCTGAGCACATTCCAATCAAAGAAGAAATTCCCGTAGACACAGTCAAACCCAGTAAGGAAACCCTGAAAGTGATAAAAAAGGGTGGTCCAGCGGAGATCCCCAATCCTCACTTGTAATTTTTTAATGGTTGTGGTAATTTTAAATATTTGCGACATTATCAGTCAAAAGATATTTCCTTGTCGGTTGGAATAAATTTTTTGGTATTTATAAAATGTAAATGAAGTTCCCGCAGAGGGGAGGTGCTCTAATCTATTTTTCTTATAGTATTTGGTGTAGCCGCAGCTCAGGAGAGTTATGCTCCGCCCATTTTATAACGTCATCTATTACAAAAAAAATACTAAGTTTGAAATGTAATGCCATCGGGAGTATTTAAGCATCTGTCTCAATAAAATTCAACAGTTCATTGAGTATAAAATTAGGGAAAACTTTATACGGATCCCAAAATGTGTGCTCGGAATTCGACAGACGCCAGTATCACTATGCAATGCGCGATTGCAAGACGTTATTATCGATTGATTGTACAGATCTTGTTTGCTTACCCACATACATAACACGCCTTGTGTTGTGCTCTTTTAAATTCATTGTGATTTCAGTAAACAAACTAAAAAATAATGTAATTTAGGTTACTATTGAAATTAATAATGAATGCAATTCTTAAAATAATTCTATCTATTGTTCGAACGTCTCGATAACTAATCGAAACAATCAATAAAGGAAACATATTGTTAAACAACATTTGCCCATCACTAGCTCAAACCACATTTTAGTGTTATATAACTTTTTAAACGTTCCCGTTTTGTGCACATTTTATATTGCAAATCGGGTGTGAATGTGTGCTATTAAAGTTTTACCTTTTATTTCTACTCGATATTTCGACACGGGTTACACTTTAGTGTTGCCAAACTCCGAGTAGTTGACCTTTAAAATCAGTTATAATATCGATTGCGCGGGATGGAGTAATAATATTCACGAATGGAAATATTATTGATAAGGTAGTCGCTATTGACATCCGATACTACCACATTCCGCGCGATCCATACTCCTCTTAATATTCTTACTGTTGCACTATTGATAGATTATCGATTGGCCTCAGAAATGTCAGGATGTCAGGATCGAATAGACGAGGCCATATATAGCACCTCTAGCTTCTTGAAAATTCCTAACCGGAAAGAATAATTGTATACATGCCATATAAGGAAGTAAACCGACATTAACGTATCTTTTGACTGATAAAATCGTGATAGATGGAACATTTTACAAGGCTGTAAGTGAACAAAATTGTGGGACTTCGGGAATTTTGAGAGTCGGTACGTGTTGAAAGTGGATAATTGTTTTATATTTTTTTTATTGGATTTATAGTAATTTATTATCTGTCCTTTTTTGTTTCGTCATTCCATGTTGTATGTAGTAACATTCCAAATTGTTATTTAGCACATCTAAAAATTATTATTAAAACCCTTATTAGAGTTTTGTTATAACCATTCCTATTTCTATTTATGAAAATATTATTTCCTTGTGGGGGAAACTATATTAATGAGGAGGGAAATCTATTTATAGATAATAAAATTTACTATTGCATTTTCTTATTGATCTAATTACAAATATTTTTTTATATTTTATTTATAAAATTATAAAATCTTGTCATAGAATTAAATAAGCAATACACTTGTATAATTGTTAAAATAAAGATCTTAAAATTTTTATTACGTATTATAATAAATAGTACATATAATAGTTGTGTATTCAGCGCCGGCTCTATCGCATCTAGCGCCGCAATCAATACCCTGGCGCCCTCTAGTAGCGAGCGGCGCCCCCTAACACCCTGCGCCCGTGTGCGCCGCACACCCTGCACCATAGATAAAGCCGGCACTGTGTGTATTCTGTGTCCGTAATCAATCACCGTTAGTTACCAATCGCCATCAGTGCAATATAATTATGTAGTTATGAATCGTGTGACACAAAATGTATACTTGATATAAATGCTACTTTCATCACATTTGATTTTAAAATAAGTGGCAGAAATTTCATTTAGCTTAAAGAACAAATATTGGTGTGTTAAAAAAGCATTGAATTTTCGAGATTTTTACAAAATAATCCTTTTATAAAAAATCCCCGGTAACTTTATCAATATTACAACATCAATATCAAGTCATTCTTTTGATTTTAAAGCCCTTAGGGTGAACACGGGCAATAATTTTTATAGTTAAGAGTATTTTGTATAAAAATGTTGTATAAAATTTATTTGACCTTCGGCGACTGAAATTTCTACCATCGAAATTTCCCTTTTATCTACATTCATAACTATATTTTGTAACCAACTTCAAAAAAGGAATTATTTTGCTCTTTTTCATAATCAGTTATTGGACTTTATGGCGGGAACTCGAGAAGTTAAGTTGAGTTGAGTTTTGTGGTTTAACAGTGATCGTTTATTTAAACTTTAAAGTGTTTTTCGAGCGTGGTGTTTGTGATAATCAAATAAAAGCGTGCGACTGAATTAAAGCGTTGAAATTGTTTATAACGAAGAAAACTTGACACTGGCAGAATGTGCTAATTTCACCATTGCCATGAAGAACAAAAATTAGTTATTAATAATATTTACTACACTTTCACAACCAGCTATTACATAAGATAATTTTCATAACTATATTTCAAGAACAGCTATAATAATAATATTTTTTCTTTTTCCTAAGTACGAGTAGCTATGTAGTTATTAAATAACAAACTTACAAACCAAATGAAAAGTTGTAGGACTATTTATTTAATCGCGTAATAAATACAAAACACATATTATAGGTTTTAGATACCAAATCAAATCGAAAAGCACTAAACGAGGAGAAACAAACTTATAGCAGTCTTTTCATTAATACTTTTGCGCAAAAAGAAAAATATAGTTGTGATTTCTTGTCCTTAGCAGCACCATTTTTAATAACGATCAAATTATGTATTAAAATTTTCTATTTGTTCGCCTTTTGGAGATCTAAATGAAGATATACTTTAATTAAAGGCAAACGAGCTAAGCCGCGCTGCATGCCGCCTTTCAATTCTTGATTTTATTCCTAATTGCTTGGCTATTTGATACGTATCTAGAACCTATAATGTAATTTGTGTTTTGTATTTATTACGCGATTTATACAAATAGTCGTACAACTTTTAATTTGGTTTGTAAGTATTTATCTTATTTAATAACTAAGTACATACAGTTAGGAAAATTATCTTATTTAATAGCTGGTTGTAAAAGTGGAGTAAATATTATTGTTTAGTAACTATAATATAGATGAGAAAGAACAAAATAACTCCGTTTTCGAAAGTGCTTACAAAATATAGTTACGAATGTAGACCAAAGGGAAATTGAAATTAACCACCCAATTATTTGTAACTTTTATTTTTGTAAAGGTCCGTAGCACTTTAATATTTGTTTTGTGCAAGTATATTCGAGTGACGAGAATCGTATTGATGTGTCAAGGTGTGTTCATGTTATAGATGCATATAATTATGTATTGCGAAAAGAGCAATAGTTTATTTAATTAATAAATATGTTATTTTTACTAATTTTCTTTAAATTGATTCCATCGTGCTAATTAATAATTTTACATAGTCATATTTTTTATATGTCAGCGATATGACATGAAAACTGTTAATAAAGTGTCACCTCCGTACAATTTTCACTCCGTTTGACAGTCTACGTCACATCCTGACTGGAATAAAAAAATCCGACTGGGTATTATTTTTACTTTCTATTACATCCGTTATTTTTTATCACTGGAGATAAAAACTAAACGGCCATTAGCCAAGTATTGAAACGGCAAAACTTGCATGAATCGTTAAATGATTTTGAATAATATCTGTAATTTTCTTTTTTAGTCACCAATTAGCAGTTTGATATTTGGCGTTACTCATCGATATATTATTTATCAATTAATATTAGCATTATTCATTGCTACAAAAGATTTTATAGCAATGGGGCAGCCGCGCTGTTAAACGAGGCGACACGAGACAAGGATGCATTATTATCGTTTGTAATAATAATGTTAATAGAAATTAAAGAAATGTTTGTTAAAAAATGTTTAATTTTCATATTCTCACCAATGTTATGAAGATGCGCTATACATTTTCATTTGGAACAAATTAAAAACACTGTTTTTGAACAAGATATTTCTAGTGTAATCTTAATAGAGAGAAAGGAACACTTATTCAACAGTCACTATCTAGGTTTGCTTTACAAACTGCTTAACTACGACTTAAATATCGGAATGTGACGCGATCAATATTGACATTTTCACAAAACAAGTACTTTGAACTATCTATAACTTAAAATTTAATTTTGAAAAGTAACGCAAATTTTTCAATCACAGTTACGGGTGTGTGTAAATATAAAGGATGTAACCGAACATTCCATGGACTCTGCTCACGATTACGAGTTAATTGACATATAATTTTACGTATTTGTATGAAAGTCGTACACACCAACAAACGAAATTAGCGAAAATGTATTTGTTATGATCTATCATAACAGTTACAAGCAATTGTAACTGCTAAAGTGATGTTAATTATTACTTAAAAAAATATGAATGATGGTTTTTTCATTTGAGGGATATCTCAAGTCTGCTGGTACATGTTGATTTTTTGAGACACTTGCCCATCGCCCTTTTTGCATTTTTAAGTTACATAAAATTTACACGCAAAAGAACCCAGAATCATGAACGAAATCCATGGTATCAGGCTTTTGAAAAGATTCGGTTACATCCCTGTATATTGTACACGTTGAACACAACACAACAAACGTCTCTAGTAAATTTGTATTCTATTCATTGATTTGTAATAAATGTTGTTAAACGTACAAAAGGAAAGCCAAACAATTTACTATTTACACTAGCAACAAGTTACTCTATTGGTGTCTTTATAAATTTATTGCATTACAAGTTCAATTCACATATTTCTCGTTTTATTACTCTATCACCCTAATATCTACATTTGGTTACTCCACTCGCCCAATACTCAATACGTAGTCTCCAGTCAAAATAATTTGTAATCCCATTTTGTTGCGTCCAGGGTCAGACCAGTGCACTAACTTGTAGCCGATTCTAAGTTGTAGCACTAAGTTGGCTGATTCTAGCGAACAATTGAATCGGCCCAATTCTAAACTGCAAATGGACAAAAGGTGTACACAAATTCAAGTGACCTGTAGTTTTTATTGGCATGACATAAAGGTGGAAACAGACTGAGCTGACGTGAGTTATTGAGTGGCTGATGACGCGCGTGACGAGACATTAATTTCTTAACAGGTGATCGGAGCGGTCGCTCGTTCGAAATCAAATTACTATTTTAATAAAATGAATTTGTCATTACACAACGACGCTCACGTCGAGCTTCAACGGCCGACTGACGCGTATTTCTAAGGACTAGTGACACGCGGACATACAACACGCGCATCAGCGAGCGTCACGTCACGGCAATTATGTTTCTAAGCAACGTTTTTCCATATAAAATATTGAGCATTGTTAAGAAAGAACATCGTAAACAGCAAAATACTAGTAATCATAACGTGTACGTCCGTTACAAGTCATTAAACGTTACGTCCGTCTGTGAAACTTGCAGTTGGCGCTTACGATATTCTTTCTGAACAGGCTATATGGGATGTGTTTGGATCTCCGCCGCGATCACGTTACGTAATATCACGTAAGCTAAGTGTGTTTCCGCCTTAATTCGAATGTCCTACGTACGCGTGGAGCGTGTACGAGTCGCCACAGCTATATATCTCGTATATTGTGTCCCTAACGAGTCGAGCGTTGATTTGGCTAAGTACAGTGGTAGCTAAATGAACACTTGTTCCGCGGCGAGCGCGTCCGCGAACGGCTTGACGACGCATCTGGTCGCGAAGTAGAAGATCAGTCCGAAGGTTATGGAGATTGGAAGCGCGGGCAGCGCCTTCTTGAATATAGCCAGCAGGAGGAGCGTCAAACACAGCCCCTGTACACAATATATGTTTATACAGGGTGAAATAAACCAGTGAATTTGCTTCGTGAAAACTAACAACTTTTGTTTTTTAAATTCGGCACGTTTTTAACAAACCGCTCTCTCACTCGCACTATCTAATAGTAACGAGTGTGCGGCGTTGGCGTTCGTAGTGATGTCGTGACACAAAAGTTGTCGTTTTTAAACGATAGAAATTCAATGTTAAGAGAATGCAGGGATTTTTTATTTAACCCTGGAATAATATACAGGCCGTGTCCAAACCTTAACGGAAATCTGAAACCATGAATTCTGCTCGTGGATCAGTTCCTTGAAATATTAGGACATCTTTTTGAAAAACCTTTTTTTTAATTTATACCAAATTTTTTATAGAAATTTGCTAAGTACAAAATGCAGAAAAATGACATTTAAAAAAAACCTCTCACGATAATTGACTCAAATATATTAGTCGTAGTCAATGGTGTTAGGCTTCGGGAGAGGTTCAGACACATCCTGTATAAATGGAACACGATGGCAGAAGAGTAGACATTCCGCCTGGTGAAATGGATACGTGTTTTAACTGCAAATATACTATCCGATTATATGAAACTAACAATAGTGAAAACCAATTGATAGTTATCAATCAATAAATCTATCGATAGATTGTTGCTATTGTTTGATTATCGATCGACAACACTACCCACAAGTAAGTACGTCAGTGAGCGTTGTGTAGAATACTCACAATTAGTATGGCTACGAAGCACGCGAGCGTGGTGTTCCAGTCGCCGTACGAGCTGGCTTTGCCCACCAGCACGCTGTAGAATATGAAATCGCCCAAGCCCAGCTTCACGCCCTCTGAAACCAACCATGTCTGTTACTGTGGGCGTAGCCGCGGTGGGGCAGGGTTGGGGGCTAAATAGAGATTGCATTGCACAATCCCTATTTAAAATTATAAGAAAATTGTTTGCTCTGTGCCTCCCCGGATAAGATCCCGAGTACGCCCTTAACTGTCACTGAAACAGAGGATCAAGTTTTTCACACTTCATTAATTGCTATGTGATGTCGGTCGGCATTAGAATAGCACACTCGCATCTCTCCCCGTGGGTGCGGTAGAAGGCGACTAAAGGATAACAAAGCAGCTACCACAAGCTCCGAGGAACTACACCACATATGAAAGGCGTGTTATTTTAAGGCCATACATACCGTGTGCTCGAGACCGCATGCCCGAGTCCAGCAGTGGACGGGTTACGGTTAGTATGTTCAGGGTCCTATTTGAGGATTTTGGGGCTCTGGGCCCGGTATGAGTTGGGGCCCATACAATGAATTGAAAATTATAGGCAGAATACACATGAAAATTTTAATTATATTATTTGTATATATTTAGTATCATCACAATATTCTAAGAACGTGTATTAACAATATGTTGATGGCAAGTAATTTTAATTGATTTGGCATTTTGATTGTATAATTAAAATTTTACGTTCTACATTTTTAAATTTGAAGTCAGAGCAGCAGATATTTAAAAAAAACATCTCACATTCATCATCTCTCTTCAAACCCTGGGCCCCGGTCCAGCAGGCCTATGCCTAAAGACAGCCCCGGCCCAGCGGGCCCATGCCTAAAGACGGCTCTGGTCCAGCGGGCCCGTGCCTAAAGGCGGCCCTGAGTATGTACACTACTCACTCTCCTCCTCGGGCTCCGACGGGTGTCGCTCGACCCTGGTGGTGTACTGCGCGGGCGCGGTGCCGTCGACCCGCAGCCGTCGCTGCGCGCCCTCCGCGCCGCGCTCGGCCCGCGCCCGCGCACGCCACGCCTCGTCGAAGCCGGCGGAATCGCCGCCGCTCTCCGGCGCACTATCGGCGCGGTCGCCTGCCGACGGAACGTTTAATTATTTAGAATAGTATGTAATAAACATATACATGTATATTTATATTACGGTTTGTAATTGATATGCGTCATTATTAACTAATTTTACTTAATCTTATCTATCAGTGCAATCAACTTAATCAATTATGATCGTTGCTATCAACGAGCATAATTATTGTTCAAACATTCAACGAGAAACTTATGCAATATGCATTAATATGCCAACAAGGAAGTTCTGAAACACTTCTACATATTAGATTTAGGACTTTTCTCACGTACTGATAAAATGTCTGGATAGACTTCCTACCATGAATCCAAAGTATAATTTGTTATATTTCTGATCCACAAGTGTCAGATATCTATATTTGGCAGATAAAGTGTATGCTAATCTGTCAGTATCAGCTAGACGTGATTGGCAGATAACTTATCTATCAGATTGTTAAGTTATTTTCTCAGGAAGTGGTGAGAAAGGCCCTTAAAGTTGTAACTCACGAGCGCGCGTCTATCTTGCTTGTAATGTATTAATTGTCTGTACGCATAAAAAGAGACCTTATATCCTTCACAATATACCTTTAAATACAGTCCCGGACACCTGAATCGCGTCACCCTGGATTTTTATGTATAAAGGCCTGGAACATAAAAATAATGTTAGGTCAAAGAAAAAGTTTTTATGCAGTTTCGAAGCTGGCGTATTCACCATCATTTTGGTGTGCTACTGATCCAAATTTGAACCACAGAAGAAGAGCAGTCAGTTAATTGTTTTGAAAAAATAATAATAAGGAAGCAGAAAGTTTCTATTGAAGCAGTTTTTTTAATTGAATGTTTTTTGTTGAAAATTGAAATATTTGAATTTTTTTTTGAATTTTTGTTTTTAAATAAAAGTATCGTTAAATTGTTTTTGGCGAGATTTGAATCGATTTTGACCTTAAAATTATGGATTCTGCGTCTTAAGTAGCAGAACGCTGTTCAAAGAGTTTACCACCGATACCTAGACTGGCGGGTTCGTTGGTTATCCAGGAAGACCACGATTCCGAGTGACGACGTAAAAACAAGATGGGTTTATGGAAAATGCAGGGTGGTTCGATTCAGGTGTCCGGGAGTGTATTTTTTTCAGTAAGTACTGTTAGCCAGGGCACTGGATACGAACAGCATTATATAATAATATACAACATTTTTGCCCCGAGTTCCGTTGACATTGACGCTAATGTTGCTTCTCGCGTCTAAAAATGTTTATCCACAAGAAAAGTGGACGCACGCTCGTGAATTGTAAGAACTATATGATTATTTCAATTATTCGGTATATGACAGATTCTGGAAAAGGCAGATTCTTGTTCTGCCACAACCATGGCATTCGCCAAAGGACAGTAGTACAGTAAATCATGTAAAAACATAGTAATACATGTTTAAGTTTAATTCGTTATAGCCCTAACAAATAGAAAGTTTAAAATGTAACACAGTTTACTATGCACAAGCCTTCTCTACACATTCTAATACTGAAATTTCGTATTTCATTGCACTTGTAATAATTATTTTGTCAATTGTATTATCTCTTTTACGTAATTACACACTAGGGGGCGCTTTCGTAAATTTCAGTCTTGATATTTAGCTTCATTTAATATTTCTTAATAATTTAATGAACAGATAGTGTCGGCTTTATTGGATATCTGTTATTCGTGCCGCCCGCGCCGCCCTACAACAGGGTTATTTTTCATTGTAACAACTGAAAGTATTCTGTGTAATTTAGTCACATCCATTGTGTTGAGAAATTATTATTAAATGCAGTAGATTCTTCAAATTCCTTTGCCAATCCCTGGATAGCTAAGACACCTTCGGGGATAAAAATTAGATGGAGCAAAGACAGTTGCTTATGAAGTCGCATTATAATCACATGTTGACACTTATTTCTTTTATACCAACGTAAAAACATGCAATGTTAACCGTAGATACACCGCTGTTACTCATAATCATATAATGTAGTTGACTGTACAATTTCTGTCCTTGACTGCAGTCCTTGTAGTTGAGTGTACAGCGAATCTGCCTTTATCAGAATCTGTCACAAATTGAACAATGGGATTATTTAACTGAACATTTAGCGAAATGGGCCCCAAGCACCGCTACAAATGGTATTGTCGAGGATGAATGGTAAATCAAGGAGATATGCGGGGATGTACGTGGGGTGTGTGACGTCACTCAGGGATGGGGAGAAGCGGCTCCGTAACAGTCAAACAACTTGTACAAATAATAATCTAACAAAAATAATAAGTAGACTTTTCTAACAGTCAAGTGCCCTATTGTATTGAATGGAAATCCCCAGAGAATAAGACGGACAACAAACGTGATCTGTTGACCTGCAAAGGGCACATTAGTTGAGAAAGTCTTATTTATAAACTGCAATTTTATCATAAATGTTTGTGACACTTTTTTCATTAGCTTAGAGTTTAGCAGTGAGCAGTACTCATTGACAGTTTGCATGTGCGATTTGGCAATTATTGTAAGAATTGTTTTGTATGCGCAACGGTTATACTCGACTCACATTTGTGATCGTAAGTTGAAATCCTCGGGCCGTGAACACAGTAAGCTTACATTTAAGAACGGATTTTAAAAAAAAAAATGACCCTAGCTCCGACGGTCAGGGAAAACATCGTGAAAAAACCCGTATTCTCAAGAAATTAAAAATAAATCTGGAGTATGTTATCGACCAATCCGCATTGGCCCCGCGGACGGATTATGACTGGAAACCCCCAAGGTTTACTACGGGAGGCCTGTGCCTTGCAGTGGGACTCTATAGGCTAACATAAGTACAAGTTGAATAGTGTCAAGTCGATGTACTGTCTCAGGCTTTGTGTAGGGAGTGTAACGGACCGTGCTTGCGCAGGGGCCGCAGCTCGCGTTGCTGCTCACCTTCGCCCGAGGTGGTCGTCGCCGCCAGCAAGTACATCACCGTCGCTGCAACAAACCACGCACTATATACAACCACTATGTTACGTATCAAGTTTCTCATAGGTTTCATTTAGTTTTTTTGCAAAAATGTTAGTACAAAACCGACGATACTTTTAATCAGACGCTACACATTCTACTGTAACACAGCGTGCAAAAACTCTACACTTACAATAGTATTTGTAGTAACAATTTAAACAGATATTTATTTATATTTAAAAGAAATATTAACCCCCAAGTACGAACTATAATATAATTAACATTTACATCAAATGGTGAATATCAATAGAATTGAACTATAATATAATTAACATTTACATCAAATGGTGAATATCAATAGAATTGAACTATAATATAATTAACATTTACTTCAAATGGTAAATATCAATAGAATTGAACTATAATGTAATTAACATTTACATCAAATGGTAAATATCAATAGAATTGAACTATAATGTAATTAACATTTACATCAAATGGTGAATATCAATAGAATTGAACTATAATATAATTAACATTTACATCAAATGGTGAATATCAATAGAATTGAACTATAATATAATTAACATTTACTTCAAATGGTAAATATCAATAGAATTGAACTATAATATAATTAACATTTACATCAAATGGTGAATATCAATAGAATTGAACTATAATGTAATTAACATTTACATCAAATGGTGAATATCAATAGAATTGAACTATAATATAATTAACATTTACATCAAATGGTGAATATCAATAGAATTGAACTATAATATAATTAACATTTACTTCAAATGGTAAATATCAATAGAATTGAACTATAATGTAATTAACATTTACATCAAATGGTGAATATCAATAGAATTGAACTATAATATAATTAACATTTACATCAAATGGTGAATATCAATAGAATTGAACTATAATATAATTAACATTTACTTCAAATGGTAAATATCAATAGAATTGAACTATAATATAATTAACATTTACATCAAATGGTGAATATCAATAGAATTGAACTATAATATAATTAACATTTACTTCAAATGGTAAATATCAATAGAATTGAACTATAATGTAATTAACATTTACATCAAATGGTGAATATCAATAGAATTGAACTATAATATAATTAACATTTACATCAAATGGTGAATATCAATAGAATTGAACTATAATATAATTAACATTTACATCAAATGGTGAATATCAATAGAATTGAACTATAATGTAATTAACATTTACATCAAATGGTAAATATCAATAGAATTGAACTATAATGTAATTAACATTTACATCAAATGGTGAATATCAATAGAATTGAACTATAATATAATTAACATTTACATCAAATGGTGAATATCAATAGAATTATTTCAACGTATACGGCGGCATTAGGATGTATTCATCTCGCAAACAACAAACAAACAATAAAAAGGTCAGACAGAGGTTGGAGGTGATTGATTACATATACATATTAGAAATGTTAAAAATCAAATAGCAAAATGTAAAATTATACTTTTAAGTATGTCAGTACTGATGTTAGATCTACGTGGTCAGTAAGTACGTTTAGCATGTCAGTATGAGTACAAAAATGTAAAAAAAAATTAATTATTATACAATATCACTTTAGTCCTAATATTTGATTGTCCAATCGAGATGTTATAATTTATTTATAGCGAACTAATATCATTTACAAAACAATTATTTTACATTAACAATCGTTAAGAATGAAAGGCTTGATTTACTTCATATTCAAAATTGTATTTTTATTTACATTTAATTTTTTTTTTTTTTGATGTGTAAGAAGGCGGCAGACGAGCATACAGTCCACCTGATGGTAAGTGGATACTGTCGCCCATAGACATCCGGGATACATGCCAACATTAGTCCAAAATGACAAATATTGGCACGCCCCCGGATGCTGGGAAATGGCTGGGAAAATGGGGAGGGATGGGATGGGATGGGAATGAGCTCTGGCACATCTCACTCACTACCGAAACACGTACGTACATTGGGGAAATACGATAAAGTGGGAAATGCAGTACATTTCAAGGTAGTCTTCTGTGAGAGAGGGGTAACGTGGCCAGTCGAGCGCGCCCAGCGGCTGTTGGATTGCAGCGTGCACTCTCCGCCCTTGAATTACTAGTGTAGTGTCATTGATTATACTGTAGTTTTTCATCACAACCTCTATCTATGGATACCCGGCTCAGACCACTTTTTGTGTATTTTTTTTTAGAATTGTCTATCTGAATGCATATCGTGCAAAAATCACCGGACGAGTTTTAATTAAACTTGGAACAGTTATAGCTTACATCCCAGGTTATCACTCGGGAATCGTCATCAAGTTCGTATATACAACTCTATAGACTTCCAACTGCCCCTCTAACATTACGCTTTCCCACTATATTTGAATAAGTAAATTTATCACAACTTTGCATTAAAGAACAAACATATTTTATAAACAATCCTTAAACATACATGTTTGAGAACATTTAATGTGTTGTGTTGGATATGGGGCCGTTCAAGTATTACGTAAGCAGAATTTTAGTCATTTTAAACCTTGTCAGCGAAAGTAAGCAAAGCTCTTATTGATTCTTACGTAATACTTGAACGGCCCCTATGTTATGGTATACATACATGAATAGATGAGTGCTGGGAAAATTGGTTCATTTCTTTCTTGAGCAGTTTCAACTAATATCCTTAGTGGTCCTTTTGGTGTTAATACTGCTATTAAATCTGAAATAAAGACAATAAACATATGGTGAATACAACACTAAAATTGTGTGTATTTGTTTGTCATTTATATATTACTAGTTGTTGAACGCGGCTCTTGGATGCACTTGCACGGTAATTACAATAGTTTTATATGTATAAAGCCTGTAACTGTATCTCCTTTACTTAACCCAAAGATCGTCTGCTAGAGCTCCGCCCGACGCTAGTACGACAACGCTAGCTCCTCACCATCCCAACACCCTAGTAGTTGACAGCATAACCTATGTGCTCGATAGGAATGACCCTCTCCAGTGGCGTCATCGTCCTCGGCACGTTTTAATCGACACAGACAACCCAATTACTGCTGCCAATATGCTTCTTACACTACTCACAGGCCAAACATATACACCGTCCCCGCCGGCGGAGACGAAGTGTCATCCTCGCTACACCGTGAACACCCACGGGCTTTCAGCCAACACTTTTACCAGGTTCAACACATGTCTTCACACGCACTTGCCATCCCGCTGCACCCTCCCAAAGCAACGCCCTAAGTCGAGGTCCGTTCCTTCCGCCGGTTTATCAGTGGGGGAGCCCTTAGGCTTGTTGCTGCACACACTCTTTGTTCCTGGCTGAGCGCCTTCTGCGCTCGCCCTAAATATGTCTGGTGACTCTTGAAACGCCATTAGGGCCACAAGAATTTAGCCATTCCAAATCGTGAGCGACCGCAGAAACTGTATTATGTATAAAATAGAATGGTTACAATGCATCATACTCGTAATGAACTCTTAGAGATTTGTTTCAGTTTTTCTCAATTGTGGTGAAATGATACAGGAATACGAAATAGGCTACCGGGATTATTTAATTAGTAGTAATTATTAATTTAAATTATTACACAAAAAAAAAATGTTATTATAAATATTATATTATTAACATTTATTAAACTGTGTAAAATTTTGTTTAAATTAACAAATTTAAGTTTAATTGTAATATACTTACCCCAAATAGATATGACAGCGAGCACAGCCCACGTGGTCCACTCAGGCAGGTACTTGATGAAGACAAGCGCCATCAGCGCCGCGATGAAGATCAGGTAGGCCTGCTGTAGCCGCAGCGGGCCCTTCCAGTGGATCACGATCATACCCACCACGCCGAAATTCCACATCACAAACACCAGCGTTATGTAGTCCATTGGGATGTTGTACGCTCGGAGTGCTTCTCTGAAATTTTTTGTAGCTCACACATAACTCGTGCTGTAAAAACGAGCATTGAGCGCTCGACGCTCAAGCACTGACTGAGGGCTAATGAACTTTTAATACTCTAACGTTAAAGGCTAGTGAGTGTTATAATCCAATTATTAATATTTGATAGTTTAAAACCCTTCTAGTTAAAAGCTGAAACGGTTATGCGCTAACTACATGAGCGAGTCTCTCGTGGCAATATTCTCGCTTGTGTATTGGCGCCTTAAAGTTAAGGTTCAATAGTATTAACATAGCACACATGCTGCGCCTGCTTTCAAGCGCTGATTTTAACAACACTTACACATAACATACATAATATTGGTGCCTTGTGAGAATAAGTTGAAAAGTCAAAATCAACTCATTGTCAACAGCACAGTTTAAAAGTTTAATGTTTTTTCTTTTCCCTTAGAATATTGAGATAATATCACTTTAATGCTGAAATAGATGTCTTTGAAGCTATTGGGTATTGAAATATTTATTTATTTTTTATTCTAAATCCAAAGTATTGAATGTATTATGTGTGTGTAGTATATGTGTGTTGAAACTTCTTATTTAAAAATGAATTTATCTTGAGTTAACAACTTACTCTTGCCCTGCACAGATATATTATGCAACGCTTTGTTTGTCACATTGTAATAAATCCTAATCTTCACATATCCTAAATCTGCATTAAAAAGTAAATTCAAATTAAATCAAATTTAAAGTGTTATATACGAGTTTACATCTGTGTACACTCATACATCTGTGTTACATTCACGTGTACCTATGCTAAGAGTAAAATTTATTTTCAATACAGTGGTTAATAGGTAGATTTAAAAAAGTATTTTTTATTTATAAATACTATCTTTTAAATTCATATTTGTTAGTAAACAGCTACTAATGTTTACATACAAATGAAAATGAGATACAACTCTGAAGTGGTTAAGATTATAAAGAAATACAAGGAAATACTTACTCTATGTATAAGTATGAGAATAAAAAGAGCAACATCAACGATGAGAGTATGAGCCATCCATGTATGATTTTATAACAGCGCTTTTTGTACAGCACAATGAGCAGCACAGTCATCAGAGCGATGACACTCAGCAGTATCATGGAGTTGGCAAGGGCATTCCATACTTTTGTTACTGCATGTGGACTTTCCTCGTGAAAAGGTGTGTATGCTCTGAAAATAATAACACAGTCCTTTACTATACAGGTAATAATTGTAATGAAATGTTTATACACAGAATGACAGTGTAGTGTAGACCAGTTTAGAGTAACAGTATCCCATCTCTTCCCATTGATATTGTAAAAGGCAACTAAGGGATTACAAATTACAAAGTCCTGGGGAACTACACTACCTCACCACACCAACCCCCTTGTTCAGGATGCTATTGTAAGGCCACACATCCCTTCATATGGGAGGTCCATGTTCAGCAGTGGACAAAAAAAAAGGGCTGGTATACAGGTTTGGATGAGATAATGTCACAAATTTCATAATAGATAGAAATATAAAACTAAAGGGAAGTTTACATATAGAAGTTCTTCTCATATGAATAATCAAAATTTTGGCAAATAAGATTGAATGCAAGTAACATCTTAATTACACGATAATTATTGAACTTTTTGAAATTGTTAATTAAGAAACAAACCACACAAATGCAGTTTTAGTTACATAAAATGTGTTGTATAAAATATATGCTTAAAACAGTGTGGTGTGTTGAGTATTTGTTTTTTTTGTGAAATTATATAGTGACCTTAAGAACTTTATAAAAAAAAAAAAAAAAATTATAACAAATTTAGAAATACTCACAAATATACATCTTTGACAGAGTAGAAGTTTATTGATGATATAGTAGCAACAACAACCAGCATGCACAATGTGACCGGCACAAACAGCTTGATGACATGTCTGGCCCCATATTTCAACTCCAGTTCCTCCACAGGCGGCTCTGCCGGTGGCCTGTTAGGTGCAGGAGGAGCTGTAATGTTAGCTGTGCCCGACCCACTACTTTCTGTTGGTTCTACGCTCTGAAAAACACAAAATAGAAAGAAATAACTGCCATATTAAATCAACATCTAATAATAGTGGAAATAAATTTATCCAGAGGAAGGATTATTTTCTACAATATATTTCCTTTCAACAGTTATATTTGTTTGCATTTTCGTACAAGAATTTATTCTAAAGGACAAAGTTAGATTTCCATTTTAATGAAAATAAAAAAGTATAAAATCCTTAAATTTGTTTAGTTTTATTGTATGGGATGGGACACTTCTTTCTACTAGGTATTTACCAACTTCTATATTTCTTTGGGCCATAACCTAACATACTTTATTTTACATACTAGATACATACATACAACATACATAAATGAAATCTTATCAAACATTTAAGAGTAAACATAAATGACACACCATTATTGGCCTACCAGTTCCTTATATATTTTCAATGTGGGGACGACGGCTTATAAAATAATTGGACAAGCACTTGAACTGAAATAAACAAAATATAAGTCAAACTGATTAGATAGTGGATGCGTAGGAGTAGACGCTTAGTCATATCTCGCTGCCGCAAAGGCCACAACAACGACTCTATATAGGGAGATAAAGCCGTGGGAATTAATGTTTTGAACTTACGCCATATGTGCGCTGGCTTTCAGATTTAGTTTTCCTCTTTCTAGCGATTCGTTCAGCGATTTCCCTATCAGGGCGGGCTTCAGCTATGTGGCCGTCCATGAGTGCCGTGTGCTCGGTCGCCTCCTCTGTGTGGTTACCGTTGTCACTCATTCATTAATACTATGAATCACGGGCATGTTGTAAATAATGCTCACACGATGCGTAATTATCTGCAAAATACCGTATGAAGCGTTCTACTTTTGCGTAAAAGTTTTGTTGGTGGAGCTATATTATACGCTGTTTCAGAAGTCGGTTTAATTGAATAAATATACTATATTTGTCTCTATCGCACTATAAGTAGAATATAGTTTTATATCTGGCTTTGCATAATTATGTACGTATCTTTTCAATTTCGCCGTATTATACTAAATGACAGCTCAGGGATTGTTCTGAAATTCGTGATTAGTGATAAACATAAGACTCTAAATTATTTCAATTAAATTCCTTTTAGAAGCATATTATTATAATAAATAACTACATAAACACCAATGTAAAATGGCATGGTTACTAAACCTGGCATCATAATATAAAACTAAGAAATTTTTAATATACGTTTTGGAACAGAATAAGATTAGATTTCAAATAAATTCTAATCCTAAGCTGTGTTCCAAAATAAAAAATTCTTAGTTTTAAATATGATGCTTCCTTTTTATCTTCAAAACATTTGTTTTTTTATTGTATAGGAAGCAGACATGCAAGCGGCGTACAAGATTTGAAGATGGTAAGCGCCAGTAAGTGGTCACCGCTACCCATGGACACCTGCAACACAAAAGAATACAATGTTTATCGTAATGGAAAACCTCGTGAGACAGTTCGTTCCATAAATACGGTTTTGTGGTATAAAACAAATTTCAAACCGAATCGAGCGCAACACTTGATTTTTTTTTTCTTTTTTATGTACGAAGGCGGCAGACGAGCATACAGTCCACCTGATGGTAAGTGGATACTGTCGCCCATAGACAACCGCGATACATGCCAACATTAGTCCAAAATGAGAAACGTTGGCATGCCCCCGGATGCGCTGCCTACCTTTGGAGATAATGGATGGATTTGGAGATAGGGTTGAGAAAATGGGGAGGGATAGGATGGGATTGGAATGGGCTCCGGTACATCTCACTCACTACCGAAACACATACGTACATTGGGGAAATACGATAAAATGGGAAATGCAGTACATTTCAAGGTAGTCTTCTGTGAGAGAGGGGTAACGTGGCCAGTCGAGCGCGCCTAGCGGCTGTTGGATTTCAGCGTGCACTCTCCCCCTCATAATACCTCCTCATCTAGAAAATGCGATTGCACCATCCATCCCACTTCTGCGACAAGAGTTCCGGCTGTAGAAAGTCGAGGTAGGTATTTTATCGAATAGCGACAGCGATGTTTCCTTGCACCCTTCATATATTATTATGTTCAATAAAACTATATTACATTAAAAGTGACAATTACCACTGAGAAGCATGATTTCGGCTGTAAAAGGACATTAAAGAATGATAATCGCATCTTTTGGAACGCAGCCCAAATTTGGTGCATCCTTTTCTATCTTCATAATACAGAAAGAGTCACAGCATGAATAAGTGTTAATTCACATTCAATCTATCTAAGGCAGGGCATACATTAGCAGACTCGACAGTGTTCTGGGCAAGACAGTTTTGTCTTACTATCCACGCACATTACAAGACCAATCTGCCGGCAGACAGCGATCAGATCAGTCAGTATCAAAATGGAAGTCGATGAGATAGCTGCTCTGTGCGTTTACGTTATGCGAATAAAAAATAAGAAAATAAAGAGAGATTATTGGGTTCACTCAATTTATTGTGAAAGATTAACAAAAGGAAAATTTTATACTATAATTGATGACGAGAATATCCAGAAAGTTATTTTCATACTTTAGGATGTCCATTCGAAGTTTCGATGATTTATTAAAAATAGTAGAGCCAGTAATTACGTATCAAGATACAAGATTTCAACTAAGTATTCCATCACCAGAAAGATTGGCTGTGAAACTCAGGTAAGTGAAAATAATGCAAATTTATTTTAATAATATAATACCTACTTATTACGAAAAACGGAAATTACAATTCAAATATGCAATGAAAACATAATAACTAAAAATTAAAAGTAGTAGGTACTCAGATTAATTAGTTCTCTAGCACGTAATGTTTTAAGCTTGTGTTTATGAGAAACAAGAATTTGTCACAATAATATATTTACGACATTTTTTTCCCGATTGCTCGGATTTTTCACTTTTCTGGTTTCTCAATTCGCGAGCAAAGCAGTATCGTAAACACTGCCAATTATTTGTACGTCGAGACCTGAAATGACATTATACGATTAGCAATAGCATTCAGTGGTTTCGTAAAGAGTTTTAAAGAGTTTATTTCCTACTACACGACCTTCCCACGACAACCTGCCTCCCATTTGTAACGGCCCGAAATAAAAATAAAATAGGTGGTGGTGTTTCTGATGGGTATAGACTTTAGGTCTCAAACATAATTAATATTCAGCTTTTGTTACAGATAATAATTTCAACTGGTCATAATTTCAACGCATGAGGTTTTGATCACCTTATAGCTTCTCCAACAATACGCAAAATAGTTCAAAATATGTGTGACATAATTTGGATTAAACTTCAGCTCTCTTACGTGCCCAATAGAAAATCTGAAGATGATTGGTTAAAAATATCAGATGAATTTTACAAACGAACCAATTTCCCCGGCGTAGTCGGTGCCTTAGATGGAAAACATATAAGAGTAATTCAGCCACAATTTACGGGATCTATGAACTTCAATTATAAAAAATATTTTTCCAAAGTATTGATGGCGTAGGTTGATGCGGACTATAAGTTTTTTTTATATATACAGCTGTTGGTTCTCACGGATCTATGTGTGATTCTGCAATTTTTAAAGATTCGAGAATCAGGCAGATGTTGGAGCAAAACAGTTTTTAGAAATTTTGTCGGTCTGTCTGTATGTTTGTACACGCATCACGCAAAAACTACTGCATGGAATTGAATGCAGTTTTCACCGATGTATTGCTAGAGGTCTAACTTAAAATATAGGCTCCATTTTACCGCAGGAAAATATCTTATTCCGATTGTTTTAAATTTAATAAACCGAAGCGAAGTGAGGGCGGGTCGCTAATAATAAAAATTAATAATTTCATTCCATTACTCGCTCATTTTTGTTTTATTTTCGGCCGACATTTGACTCGTCTTTTACGACAGTACAGCATATTTCTTCCCATAATGCTCGTTTGATATTTATATTTGCACAGTGTTTTAACAATTTATCAAAGAGAGCAGGCCGTTTTTCTATCTCTTCAATTAAAATTTCGATGTGTTAGTCTTGCATTCTTAAAAATGAAGCGCGTACAACGTCTACGTCTATACCGTTTGAGCCTCTACTCGCAACTGAAGCTGCCCGCGGGCAGCCCGCAAACATTTTTGATCGATGTGTGCGTGCTCGCATTTAATTTGTACAGGAATGCGACAGTCGGCGTACAAAATCCTCCGCGGATGTCAGTCTGGCCCGAGGGCATTCTATCGGTCAATTGTCGTGCCTTGTTATGTATGCGGCTTCATACGTTTTTCATAGCACGGTATAATAAGACAAAACTGCCCGCGGGCAAAAAGATTCTAATGTGCGTCCGGCATAAGACCGATCTCATACTATGGTCTATTTGCCCGCAGACAGTTTAGGCACATTATAAGGCACAATATCAGTTTGAACTGATGTTGAATTAATATTTCTGTCCTTTAATAATCTCGGGCCTAGCCGACAGACCACGATTTCTGCCGGACATTGTGCTGGCCGCCCACTATCGGGTTATTTGAGAACAGAGGCCCTCTTAAGACTAGCAATTTTATAAATTTTCTATTCTATAAGAGTTTTTAAACAGTCGGGTTTGGGGCCAAGGGAAGCGGGATTCGGGCTATAGCCACTCTTCAGAGCAGAAATTTTATCCAATAGTTGACTGGGAAGGACACAATAAAAAGCCACATTAGTAGCAACACGTTGTTAAAAATTGTAACTAATATTTTAATTAAAATGTGAAAACATTGGTGTGATTTTATAAATAATGAAAAATGTAACCTTTCAGTAATTTTTCACTACAGAATAGGTGGACCCAATAATCTCTTTGCCTTTTTCTTTTTAAACCAGTAATATTAAAGACAAAAGTTACCATCTGCTTTAATTACATTTTTTGCGATTGTCGCATCAAATTGAAATAGC
This sequence comes from Sesia bembeciformis, assembly GCA_943735995.1. Classification (NCBI taxonomy): domain Eukaryota; kingdom Metazoa; phylum Arthropoda; class Insecta; order Lepidoptera; family Sesiidae; genus Sesia; species Sesia bembeciformis. Next base: position 4,297,342 of record OX031042.1, read on the forward strand.
TGCCTGCGGTCTGTCTTTTTAATGTGTGTGAGTAATACAGACAAAATGTCTTGCCCTTGCACTGTCTTTCGTCACAGCAATTCCAAGACTAAAAAGTCTGGCCCGTGACCTGTCTGCAAATGTGTGCCCACCCTTAGTAGGCTGTAGACAGGGATAGATAACTGAAGCTGTTCGTCGCTGCGTGTTCGAAGTTGGCGCTAAGTTCCTACTTCTTGCGTCGCTTGCTTATTCAGTCTGTTGCGTTCCGCCTTATATCACGGACTCTTTTTTACAAAGCACAAAAATGCCCAATTGCGCTATAATCAATTGTAAAAATACATCAAAAGTGGTGAACCGAATCAAGGGAAATGTTTCGTTTCATCGGTGAGTAATTTCAGTTATTAAAAAAACGATAATATTATTAAAAATCAATTATTTGTGATTATTTTTGTTTTATATATACCTGCTGTGTATCGTGATGTTCTTTCTTCATTGCTCATTATCTTCGCAAGATGAACTTGCATTGCCGTATGTATTATATACATATTATATGCTACTTATTACGCAATGAAAATTAAAGGCTTTGGTATACAGCGGGCGCGACGGTGTTGAGGCGTTATCACGGCACGATACCGACATACTTAGTATGAGCGCGGTCTTATCACAACATACCGCGCTCAAGCGCCGGCGCCGCGGCCACCGCCGCGACGGGACCCCACATAGCATAGCGTGACGGGCTTGCTCGCATGACAAGCGTCGTTTTTGAGAAAAATAAATAAATCAAACGTGAATCAGAGAATCAAATGCCACTTCTTTTATTTGCTGCATGTAGAAATTGTAAAAAAAAGTGGGTACATGACAACTACTAGAAGAGAAATAGAAGTTTCGAGACGCATTACTACGACGCGTTGACTGTTGCCGCCTACGCTGGTTGCTTACCGCGAGGGCGGCACGATGAAACCCAGAGGCAGCATTAAGGTGCAGAGCGCCAACCGAGCGACTTGTCAGTGTTAGCGGACAGAGGAGACGTCACTGAAGGGGACTCAGTCTCGAATAGTTCTCCCCACCCTAGTGGAGAGGTGTGTGAGAAGACCTACGGGCTAGAAGAGAAAAGTGCGGGGAATACTCGGAATAGAGAACTCGAGTTTAACAAAGATAGGCACACTTAAATTCGAATGTAGAAAAATATCTTTCAAAAACTGCATAATATAATCACGCGTCCCGTCGCGCCAAGCTCGGCGTGCTAGAGCTTGATCGCGACGTGATTAATATATGTTTATACAAAAACAAGAACAACAGATCTTCGCGCCTCGACACCGTCGACTAACGCCCGCGCCGCGCGCCGTCATGACCGCTGTGTGTCAAAGCCTTATCAATAGTAACTTTCGCGCACGCTTTAATTTCATGGTATGATTAGTTAAGGTATGTATATATCTGTGGAATATTGCGACTAGCGCTGTACGATGCACGATCGTTTTGTATTCGATTAAATCGAGTTGCAAACGTCAATCTATTGGTAGACAGAGATATGATAATGAGAGAATGAGAATGCCAGAGAAATGAGAAATAAATGAATAAATCGCTTTTTATTCAGCTTTCCGAACGATGCGAACATTAAAGAAAAATGGATTGAAGCAACCGGTAATACAAATTGGTTCCCCACAAAACATAGCACGATTTGCTCGATGCATTTCAATGAAGACGACTTTGTTGTAACAGAAAAGTGTCGACGATTGACCGGAATGGCATACCCTACAATTAATATACTGAAGATGACGACTAAAGAAGAAGTTAGTGAAAAAATATTCTATCAATCTAACAATATTTATTATTTATTTTACTATTTATTTCTCCATGTACAGAGTACAGTACATAGTTAACAAAAATAACTTATTATTAAAGTACATTTTTATATTAAGTATATGTATTTTGAACTATTTATCCTTTATATTATTATATTATTAAGTACTCATATCTTTATACGTGTAATATAATTATATACAGTATGTAATGTAATATAATTAGGTATGTACTTTGTTTTACAGAATATAGACCAACCGTCTGCATCGCGCGTAGAAACGCGACTTGACACACCAGAGATGAAAAGATTTAAACTTATACAACAAAAATTAAAAGTAAAAAGACTGCGTGAGCAGAATCGCCGTAAATTAAAAAAGATACTTACCCTAGAAACAATAATAGATCATTTGAAAAAGAAGTCCCTCGTCAACGAGGAGCAATCTCTATCATTAAAAACAATAAATGTTACACCTAAAGAACTGTATTCTATCTATCTGAAGAACACAAAAGTTGACTATTTACAATTGACTATTCACAAATCAAAGTATTCACAGGCACTGCGGAGTTTTGCTCTAACATTACACTACTACTCAAGCAAAGCGTATAATTACGTCAGAACGGTTTTTAATTTGAGCTTACCACATCCACACGCAATTCAGAAGTGGTATCGATCTATTCATGGAGATCCTGGCTTTACCACGGAATCTCTAGAGGCTTTGAAATTAATGGCAAATAAAAATGGGCAGCCTTTATATTGCTGTTTATTATTGGATGAAATGGCAATTAGACGCAAACTAGAGTGGGATGGGAAGAAGTTCCATGGTTATGTAGATTTTGGCGGATGTTTGGATAGTGATCAACTCTCTGAAGCTAAAGAGGCATTGATATTTTTGATCACCGGCGTTAACGTAAATTTTCAGGTGCTTATGTCTAATTATTCATTATTTATCCTTGTCGTCCTGTCCATGTCAACTATATTTAATTTGTTTGTTCTTATTACAGGTTCCTGTTGGTTATTTTTTAATAGATGGTGCAACTGGAGATCAAAAAGCCAACTTAGTTATTCAATGCTTAAAACATTTAAATGATTCTAATATTTCTGTGATTGGTCTGACTTTTGAGGGATGTCCGTCTAATTTAACGATGGCAAAAATATTAGGTTGTAAGTTAGAATCAGAAGACATGTTAACGACTTTTAGACACCCTGTTACAAAAGAGCCAATAGCAATTTTTTTAGACGCTTGTCATATGTTCCAATTGGTACGAATTTGCTTACAGGCATATAAAGAAATTATTAATGCACATGGTCAATCTATATTATGGACATATCTCGAAAAATTGAATACACTCGAAGAAATAGAGTATTTTAATTTTCGTAATAAGCAACAAAAACAACTTAAGGGCTTTTACAATCAGAAAATGAATATCAAGTTGGCGACCCAACTTCTTAGTAACAGTGCTGCTGATGCGCTGGATTTCTGTAGAGAAAAGTTGAAAATCGTTGATTTCCAGGAAACAACACCTACGGTCGAATTTATTCGTATTTTCAACAATTTATTTGATGTTCTTAAATCTAGAAATTTAAAACAAATTGACTTTAAAAAGCCAATTAGTTTGGAAAACAAAGATGAAATAATGTTATTTTTACATAAAGCGGAAAACTACATAAAAAGACTGAAATCTGCACAGGGAAAATTATTGATCAAAAGTGGAAGAAAAACAGGATTCATAGGATTTTTAATATGTATCAAAAGCACAAAGGTACTGTTTGAGTACTTAATAGGAAAAGAAAGAATGAAATTCATGCCAATGTTCAGATTCAGTCAAGACCATATTGAATTGTTTTTTAATAACGTGCGGGCACATGCTGGAAGTAACGGTAATCCTACATCTAGGCAGTTTAAATCTTTTTATAAAAATCTATTACGTTATGTTGAATTAAAAAATAGTAATGAAGGTAACTGCCTCGCATTGGGGCAAATATCAATACTAAATTGTTCCTCGGCTGTACAAACAATTAATGCTACCACAAGTCGAGCCAAACTCGCTGATGATTTGGGTGATTCGGAGCCTAACATGAGTACCGAGCGTAGTTTTATAGACTTTTGCTCTACATTACCTCAAATGACAGAATTCAGCGATTATTATTCACAGATTATTATATATTATGTCGCTGGATATGTAGTAAGACAACTTGTTAAAACGATCAAATGTGATGTATGTAACAGTTCATTACTTTCACAGTACCCTATAAATAATAAATTTAATTTTATATATTTTAAGGATAAAAGTGGTTTAGTCTATCCGTCAGAAGACACTATTCAAATATGCAAAGTCGCTGAAAGAATGATACGAGAATTAATTAACAAATCACATAATTTTAACATCAAACCGATAATGACGAAATGTCTTATAACTAACAAGATTTTGCGTTATTTTATAAATAGTAATATTTTTGATTGCATTGCCATTCATCAGTTTGATCAATCGCCAACAGAAAATCATTTAGTTAATTTAATAAAGGCAATTTCGGGAACATATATTGACCTGCGTTTTCTTTATTAGGCAAAAGCACTCAATAACTCTTGCAACAAAAAAATATTTAAAACGCTCATTTTATTTCAGGGACATTAGATAACAATAAGATTTAATAAAATCTTAAATAGCAAAATTAAACAAATAAAAAAATATTCGTTTCTGCGACTTCTTTGTACACTTTTTATTAGAGATGCGCCGAGTACAAGTTTTACCGAGTAGCCGAGTACCGAGTATTACTCGGTTTTATGTTAACCGAACCGAGCACTCGGCCGAATTACTCGGTTCAGTTTACGCAGGTATGGGGCGCGAAAACACGCTTAAACATGATCGCGACGTGCGGCCGGTGCACCATAAGCTGCCTTTGTTAAATGTCGTATATTAATTGATTACTTGTTTGCTTCATTTAATTCAAATTAATAAATACTCATTACTTTATTAAATATGCTTATATTGATGACGCTCGCATCTCTCCGACAATCAAGTTTTTTTACACTATATTATTTTAACCGAATATTCGGCACTTAAACCGAGTTATTCGACCGAGTACGAGTACTAAAAAAATTGCCGAGTATGCCGAGTACCGAGTGATAAACGAGTACTTGGCGCATCTCTACTTTTTATTATCACAAATTAACAATCATTTACAATAGATATCTATGAATCTCTAAATAGTTAGGTGCTTTTTATTTTAATTTAGCTGCTTAAATAATAAGGCGAAATCTTTTGTAGTATTTTATGTATAATGCAACATTGTCAAACAAACAAAAATAAATAACCTAAAAATAAAATATTTGATTTTTTTAATAGAGCAGTAGCCATGTACATTTGTAAAACCTGGGGTTATTGAGACGCCGCGCCGTCGACCTTGCAGGATCTTTTTTTATTCATATATGGCAACGGTGCAATTAGCACATTCAGCCAGTGTTCAGTTTTCTTCTTAGTAAACAATTTCAAACTCTAAAATATATCCTGTCAGTGTACAGTCCGGTCCAAGTAAGTCAGTACTAGTAAGTCGCTCAGTAAAGCGATAATAGGTTTACTGAGGACAGAACTCACCATTGGAAGCACACGAAAAACGCAGTGGCACCCTTTTATTTGATTGTCACAAACAGCACGCACGAAAATCACTTTGAAATTTAATAAACTATCACTATTAGACCACAAAACGCCCAATACACAATTTTTACAATAGTGAAACTTCACTTTTGGAGTTCCCGCCAAAAGTCCTTGCAGGACCTTATTCGCAGCTCTCTTGAAGAACCTCATGTCGTAGGTCAGTGGAAAAACATTAATTGGCAGTTCAATTCACAATTTTCTTAATCGCGGTATAATGTCTTGTACGTAATAGTACTTTGCCAAGGAAATGTTTGTTGCACCGCTTTTTGATGACGAATTGACCTCAATTCAGGTGCAATTTTAGTTTTGTATATAGTACTTTACTGGCTTTATTAACGTATTATACACTACTACAGTAGTAGTACTACTAAATACAATTCATACGGTATTATTATCTTCATCTCATTCCATTGTTTATTTTATCATTCCTCAGTCTATACTTGAGTACATTCTTATTATGGAGTCGTATTAATCGTTCGAATATTTCATCAATAATAATAAAAAAATCTTCCCTTTCATACAGAAAAATATAAATCAAGCATTTTTTTTAATTTGCATTATAAAGTAAATTTTGTAAAGTAACTTCATAAATTGGCGATTACAAATAACGACACGAGAAATGTGGGCGCATCCTTCCACTTTCTACACTGTTGATGTACTGATTTTGTTCGCAATTCGGCTGCGATCGAATCAATTTTGTTTCAACACTAAAATTTACTCGTAGTCGTAGGTACAGTCTTGGTTTCCATACAATTTCACGTAGGTACTAGCGTTGTCTACGTCTATATAATCTAATCGAAATAACAATCACATCACACATCGGAACAATTTCGATGAAGGAATTTTTTTGTGTGAGCTTACCTATCTTAGTACATTGGCTTACATAGGTACTATCTTTCTAAATTAAATGTCTAGTCTCTATTGATCAGTATGATGCTAAAAATTATACAGGTGTCAAAAAGTCGTTTTTATGCGAATATGTCGGAAATGGTTTGAATTATGGTAAAAATACTTATTTCAAATAAAAATTAAAAAAAATAAAATTTCCCACAAAGTTCTTAATATTTATTCATACGAATGATCGTAGTTAAGATATGGCGTATAAAAATATGTATTTAAAAAATTTAATAAAAAAAATTATTGTATTTTATAAAATTTCCCACAAAAAGTTCTTAAGTTTTTTCATAAGAATGGTCGATGGTAAGTTATGGCGTATAAAAATATGTATTTCAAATATATAGCTCATAAAATTTCCCACAAAAAGTCCTAATACTTTTTTCATACGAATGATGGTTGGTAAGATATGGCGTAGTGATGATTTTTTTCAAAATGCACCCTCTATAAACTTGAAGACGTTATTAGCAATTTTTGAATAGGCAACAGAAATACTGATCTCTACCTAGAATTATCTATATTATGTTAATAATAACAGTCACATAATTATTATAATAAATAAAACAATCAATATATTATTATTAGGTAGGTATATATATTTTTCAAATACGTAATGAATACACAGTAAATGTTAATTTGATGGTACACATTTCAAAGATAAAGTCCTTCCGGCGTGCCCTCCTTCTTCCGGTAGAGGACGCTCTCCTTGGATTTCTTGAAGTCTTCATTGGTAACCTTCATGCGGCGCTCACGCAGCGCCATCAAACCAGCCTCTGTGCATATAGCCTGGACAAATATTACCATAAACATATAATTAATAAATTGTTATAAATAAGTTAGGTTCTGACCAAAGATTCTGACCTATCGCTGGGATATTGAGTTAAGGGCAAATTATTTATTTTAGAAACTTTACAGCTTGAATTTCACACAGTACAAATGACATCGCGGTGTGTTTATACGATGACATCGCGGTGGAATCGTTGGAAGATTAAAGTTGGATGCTGTACGACCTTAACGCAACAGTAGGACGCGTCGGTCTCGGAATGAACTTGACAAAACAAAAATCGTGTTCAATGAACATGTTCATCCGGTACTGATCTGTTCTTCTTGAAGGCGTGGCACTCGAAGTTGTTGACCATTATGTCTACCTTGGGCTAACAATCCATCTATGTATGTCCAATCTCAGCAAGGTCGATAGGCGCATTCAACTTGGCTGGGCAGCATTTGGGAAAGTGCGTCGGCTCTTCTGGTCCCCTATACCACAATGCTTGAAGACGAATAACATACTGACAAACTGGTGGTTGGATAAGAAGAGGCGAGGATCGTGTGAGGTGGCGAGCTTTGGGAGAGGCCTATATTCAGCAGTGGAGACATAGGCTGATGGTATGGTATAAATTACAAGGTATACAAAAATCTTCAAGCTATTTACGAAGTTACAATATTTTGAATGGTTTAATAAGTATAGCTATATGCTATATGCGAATATATAATAGCATAATATGCTTAATATGCATTAATCTTAGAAAGAACTCCTTAGAAAAAAGGAACAAGTGCAGTTTGATGACATTGTTATTTACTTAAAATCATGCTAGAAACTTGGACTTTTGAAGGAAACAAAAAGAATAACCATTGGTAATTTTAGATCTTCAAATACATATAATATTACTTATGCTTTCCTTAAAAAATGTTACTGATGCCTGTTCTTCTTAGGAGCCGGAGGGCAGCAATAGAGGATTTGAACATCATTAACGGAAGATTGTGTATTTGCAATGCACATGCACATTGTGCATGTGTGTGTGTAGAAATTGTAAAATCAATACGGTTGGGCAATTAAGACAAAGTAAAGACAAAAATCTATTGATTAGAAAACTAAATTATTTACCTTAATATCTGCACCAGAGAGATCATCCTTGGACATAATGAGTTCTGATAGGTTAACGTCATCGGATAATGTCATTCTAGATGTATGTATGGTAAAGATCCTCTTCTTGGTTTTCTCGTCCGGAAGAGGGAATTCTATTTTCCTGTCAATACGGCCGGGACGAATCAAAGCCGGGTCTAAAGTTTCTATGCGATTTGTTGCCATTATAACCTGAAACAAAACAACATGATATAGTTAAATTTGGCCGCGTGGTTTCTGCACAATGTTATTAAACTCACAACTTTCATACTGATCATACTGACCCAAACTGTAATATATGCCCCCCTTTTAAATCATAGCCTAAAAAATTAGTCTATTGATAAAGATTTTTTTTCGTAAACGCTGTATGCGTAAAATGTAAAAAAAATCATGTATCAAATCTCAGTCGGTAAAGTGAGAGAGTGAAATAGACGTTTGCGTACAATGAATGACAAAGTGGCAAACTGATGCAAAGACGAACGGTTGTAGTCCAAGTAGTAGGGAGGCGTGTAATTATTGTGATAACTTTGATAATATACACTATTGTTCTAACATATAATTAGATCATAAACATAGCGATAATAGTACTTATAGTGACCTTATAGTTCTATCTATAAGGTTCTTTCTGTTTAAACAAAAAATACCTCAAATTATTTTGGTAACGTGACACTAGGACATAATATATATAACATCATTTTTTGTTTGTGCAATCGATATATAATGTAGGTGATCGATATCAAAATGGCGGCTCGGGAGTATGTCGATTTCGTCGACTAGTAAAATATTAAAATCCCTTTATGAAAAACTCAAGAATATGATTTTTTACACAAAAAATGTTTAGTAAAATTTTCATGTCAATTAATCCTGAATCATGAATGGAATTAATCGCTTACACTACGTATAATTAATTCCCTGAAATATATGTATAATATTTTCTATAGTCGGAATTATAATTCGATTCCACATTTGACATTAGCTACTGTCATTTTGTAAAATAATGATACCACATATAATAGTGTAGTGATGAACACAAAAATCGATAAACAATCGCGATTTATGTTTATGTAATCATAATATTGGTGTGCCAATTAAAGACTAAATTATTGATTTTTATTTAAATAAATACATAATTATTCATAACAATTATTTATTAATTAGTAACCGCTGCTTTATTTTATAAAAAGTTAATATTTTTGTTTTTTTTTATATTAAAAACAAAACTTATAATAAAAGAGCCTAGATAGTTTTCTGTATTGGCAACCCGTGCGCGCTCGTGCAGCTATCGCCATTTTGTTTATCTTGTCATTCGGCTTCATTCTCCTAGTCTGACTGCACGAATATCTCGTTTCATTGCGAATCGATATTTTGTTATTTTGTTGGGTTTTTGTTAAAGTTTTGTTACGTTGTGTTTGTTGTTACGTTTATAGTTTTTTGTGAACTTTGAGTGAATCTATTTGTTTTGGTTTTCCATCAAAATGGATCCTCCGCCAAGTACATCACAAAAAGACGTGGATGTTTTCTTGTCTCCAAGAAAAAAACGTCCACGAAAAGCTTTCACTGTTACTGAAAAAGTAATGATCCGCAACGCATATAAGTACGTGAAAAATGAAACTTCTGCGCAATTGGAGGCCTTTGAAGTTGTGGAAGAAAATGAATGTATGAACAAAGTTGCTCACATATTGGGAATAACCTCACGCTCTGTTTGCAACGTTTTGAAGGAAGTAAATAAAGGTGCGCCGCCAACTCCCCCTAAAAAAACTGGACCAAAGCGAAGTTTCAAAGATAAAATTGATGAATTTACATTCTCCGCAATACGACGAATAGTTCATCAGTTCTTTTACCGAAATGAACCTCCAACCATTGCAAAGGTTAGTCAATCAGTCAGACAGTATTATTTTATACCTACATCTTTTATATATAAGTAATGATTCCAAACTATTATAAAATTTACTATTTCAGATTTTACAAGTGATGAATGATGATCCAGAAATGCCCAAGGTTTCCAAAGACACCCTCAGAAAAATTTTGAAGCATCTTAATTTTAAATTTGTTGCACGGTCACGCAAGAGCACACTTATTGATCGAAATGATATAATAACATGGCGCCAGCGTTACTTGCGATCTATATGTCAGTTTCGACGAGAAGGGAGACATATATATTATCAAGATGAAACTTGGGTTAACGCAGGTAAGGCTAACATTTTGAATTAATATACATTTACATTAAATTTAATAGTAATATTGAATGTTCATGTACTATATGTGATTTAAGGTCATACTGTAAAAAAAACTTGGGTGGACAAGCAAGTCACATCATCTCGGCAAGCGTTTTTGGAGGGACTGACCACTGGATTAAAAAACCCATCTGGAAAAGGCAAACGTCTCATAATTAGCCATATAGGTAGTGAAGAAGGCTTCCTGGAAGAGGGGCTCATGATTTTTGAAGCAAAGAAAAATTGTGAAGATTACCATGATGAGATGAATGCAGTTTGTTTTGAGGAGTGGTTCGCTGGAGTCTTACCAAAATTAAGACCAAACTCAATTGTGGTGATGGATAATGCACCTTACCACTCCCGAAAATTGGAAACGGCACCAAAAATGAGCTGGAAAAAAGCTGCCATTCAAGACTGGCTTTTAAATAAAAATATTCATTACGAACCAGATATGGTTAAAGCTACGCTTTTAGAACTGATTCCACATAACGAGTCTTTTAATAAGTACGCTGTAGACGAAATGGCAGCACAACATGGGATCACGGTTTTAAGACTGCCCCCTTACCATTGCGAGCTGAACCCTATCGAATTGATATGGGCTCAGGTAAAGGGACATGTAGCTCAAAATAATAAAACCTTCAAATTGACAGACGTGAGAAATTTATTTGAGGAAGGCATTCAAAAAATTACGGCCACCGAATGGTCTAAATGCGTATCCCATGTTGTCAAAGAAGAGGAAAAAATGAGTAGGCTAGATATGTTAATTGACAATATCACAGACACATTTATAATAAATGTTACAGAAAGTGACAGCGATAGCGATAGCGATGACGGCGACGATTTATAAAATAAAATATTACCATAATACATCTATTTGTTTTATTTCTCATGTTCCTTCATGATCACATTTATTTATTTATTTCACACACAATTATTAAAGAAAACTCTCAGATCCGTAATAAAATTAATCGTCATAACTAAATTATCCGTTCACAAATATTTAATTTCCTGATATACTTAGTTTACGAGAATAAAATTATAAACGAGAAGAATCGATCCGGAAATATTCCATTTCCGTATCGAATAATTTCGCAACGTTACTATTTAGTACTTGTCATAACGTTGCAACACTGAAATTGTCAAATCTGGAATCGAATTAAAATTCTGACTATAGTAAGAAATGTGTGAATTAAAACCAAAATATTTAGAATTTTGCCTATAATTTTTTTAGTGATGTGATAATATTATAATAATACCTTAACATCACCACGGGAGTCGAAACCATCAAGTTGATTCAGTAACTCTAACATGGTTCTCTGGATCTCCCTTTCACCACCGGAATTGGAATCGTATCTAAAAAAAAGATATAAAACACTATTTTAAATGATTCCAAAGAACAATAGAGAGATAAATAAACAATAATAAATAATTAATTAAATGAGAAACAGAAAATACTGAATAAGCACCAAATCGATGGAGGCAAATTTAAAGGTGGGTTAGGTTTAGGTTTTCTGGTGACAATAAAGGAATGGGATCCGCGGGACTCCCTCCACTTGGTAATGATATTCTTAGTAATTTTAAATTATTTATTACTTCAGTTATTCAAAAATAGGTTGTTTTGTTCATTGTGGTTTGCTGCACAATTAGTATTTTTTTGTTTCTCGTTTAAATACCAAGGCGTAAATATTAGATAAATTATGGGAGAAAAGGGACCTTATTGTTGGTTCTAAATTCCTAGATATTAGGACTTTAGTGAATTTAAAAAGAAAATACCTATTATTTTAAAATATGCCTTACCGTTTTGTGCCAACAGCATCAATTTCATCGATGAAGACAATTGATGGAGCGTGCTCTTCGGCAACTCTGAACAATTCACGAACCAATTTGGGGCCATCACCCTGACAACGAAAATATTATTATACAATACTTAAGAAGAAAAGGCGTAAAATAAACAATTTAATTTAACAAAAGCACATAATATGCGGAAATTAAAAATAAACAAAGACAATAAACAATGGTTATTCTTTTTATATATATATAGCCGGCTATAGAACAGCATCACCTCATCTCCTCCCGCGGGTGTCATAAAGGCGACTAAGGGATAACAAAGTGGTTACGACAAGCCCCGAGGAACTACACCACCTCTAAGGGTGGATTCGCCAACCAGCTTGGCCAGGTTTTCAGGCTTTACATCCCTCATGCACGAGTCAATGAGGAGGCCCATGTCTAGCAGTGGACTGAAAGAGCTGGTTGCATTGCATTGCTCCAACATCTTAAAACTACACGTGGGTTGGATTCATTCTGCTTAAAGCCGGTCAAATATTTTCGGTAATTGGTTTAATAGAAGCTTGATTAATATTCATAATTACATATTATGAAACATTAAATGAAATAGATCATACACTTTATTGCACAGCAGAGATTACAGTGAAACTGACATAAACATTAAATAAATGGGTACACAAAAGGTTCCATGCAACCTTTATATTATAAACTACCTGTACCAGGCCACGCGTTGCTGTGGCTGCCCAACAGATGAGGCTTACCCTGTTTTTACCTGTTTTTGTGTAAAAAGCATGTTTTTACCCTGTGATAGGTATATAAAAACATGCGCGTATTCGAATGCAACGTGTCAAAATTTCAAAGCAATCGGTGAAGAACTTTCAGATTTAAGATTTTGAACAAACAAATGTTTACATTTTTATTTATATATTTAGAAGATTATTCTTACCAGATATTTCTGAATGAGTTCAGAGCCGACAACCCTGAGGAAAGTAGCAGAGGTCTGGTTGGCGACAGCTTTGGCTAGCAGAGTCTTGCCGGTGCCTGGTGGGCCGTATAATATCACGCCCTTAGGGGGCTTGATGCCCATCTCCTCGTAGTACTCAGGGTGAGTCAGGGGTAGCTCTACTGATTCCTGGGAAAGTATATTGTGTATCATTTTTTTGGTCATAAAGTAGAATGTACAGTTAATATTCTTTGGATATTTTGTAGGTATTTTAAGAAGATTTCGAATATCGGAAAACAATATCTCATCGAAGGGTGACTTGACTAGCAGAATCTAATATATCAATTAGTTCCGAACTTTATTATATTATATTCAATTAAATTCGTGGATGAACAAAATTGATTCCATAGTTACAAAATTATGACAGTGTAGTTTACAAAAAAATCTGAAAATCAATTTCTAAACTATGTCATTGGACAAGCCTCATCAAAAAACTACAATATTTCATTATTTTCGTTATTTGAGAAATCTCCCTATGGACTGAATGTCTCCCTGAAAAGGACATCTACCTTTTCATAAAGGACACATATTTTCTCAAACAGTTGGGAAGACATTTATTTTATTTATTCTACTAGTGGACCATTGGTTAAATGTGTAAAATTTAAGTGGGTGCAGAAGAACTCAAATAGTAAAGCTTAATTCATCTCTATAAATAACAATAATAATACATTGATAATATCCTTAAATAATATACTATTAAAGATAGTTCTCTGAAACTTATGATGATAAGCATAAACCAAATGGTCAGACAAATGAAACAAGAAATTTATGTAAACTTACTTTGATCTCCTGTATCTGCGTGTCAAGCCCACCAATATCTGCATACGTCTCTTGTGGAGCTTTCTCCAACTTCATCACTGACACCATGGGGTCCGTGTCATCACCTAGCACACCAACCACTGCATGCACCTGTGTGTTATTAGTTGGCATGTTACTTTAGCTTTTCTGTTTTGTATTTTCTAAGGACCTTATTGTGGATCTGGACTTTGGTTAAGTTTTCTAACTTACAAGTTATTTAGCATTGCATTTTTCATAGTATTTAGTCCTTACCTATGAAATTGCCGTATTATGTGAAAAAAATCAAATCTTTATACAAACTCTTTGTTGTTCTTTAAATTCAGAATCAAAACAATAACAATAGCATTCTTAAAAACCCTACCTTATGATTTAGTAGCACTGAGCAGCCGGGTTCCAACTGGTCCTTGTCAACAAAGGACAGGATGCTCACATAGTGCTCACTACCCACAGATGTTGATACTATAGCGTGGTTATCATCTATGATTTCTTCTAGATTTCCTACTGACATAGGAGTCCCTCTCAGATCATCTACCTGTACACAAAATGCATTAAATTGTAATAGAATAATGGATTTAATGCACACTATGTTCAATTATAATTATTAATTCAATTATAAAAGGGAAGCCATATGCAACACAGGAAATAACTGTGGATTTTGATGGAATAAGCTTCCTCTAGACCTCAGCCTGTTAGTACCATTGCCCAATGGAATACTGTAGCATGACATCATTTGGCTAGTACAGATATTTGTGGTGAGTTGTAACTTTTAAATTATAGTTAAATACAGGGGATTCAGTGTAATTTTAATATTCCCACATTTTTTACAAATATTTACTTATATTTATAGATTAAATGGGACTTAAGTTGAATCAGCTTGTGACCATGGTAGGTGTAACACACCTGAAACATATGAGTAGTGAAATAAAAAAGGTAAACATGTTTTTAAGACCCCTTTATTATATTTCATGGGAGTGGTTCAGCATGGTAAAGAATATGTAAGATTAAAAACATTATGGGCTATTTGGTTTCTATTACCAGGTTGAATTTTGTAATATGGTGATTGAAGGGGATATGGTTTCATCTATAGGAATTGCCAATCACTTTGAACAAATATTGCTTTCAGACTTTATCTTTGGGAAGTAATTAAATGAGAAGCAAAAAATACTGAATTGACAGGAAATTTAAAGGTGGGTTACATTTAGGATTTCTGCTGACAAATATATGGGAGTACCATTCGAGTTGGTGATAACATTCTTTGTGTATTTAAATTATTTACTTGTTATTCAGAAATTGTTTGTTTTGTTGGCATGATTTGCTGCTGTTTAAATGTAAGCCTTATTTCGGGTTGGCTTTAGAATATGACCGCACGAATTTAGGGTTGATAGGGGTGGCATTTTAAAGGTATATGTCTCCCCTTTCAAACGACACCCCTCCCCCTCCGCGGAGATGTGTGGTTTTTTTTAAAATTAGTTTTTTGTGCACGTATAATGGAGCAACATTTCAACAAATAATATAACAAAAATATTCCAAATATTGTGTTTATGCAAAAGATATAACAAAGTTGCGACAAACAATGCATTAAAAATATTGTTCGATAAAAACATGCCATTTTTATTATTATTACAAGCTTTTATTTAACTTTGTTCGGGTCAAATCTTGCAAGCCAAATTTGAACCACTTCCTCTAAACTTACGACTTTGAAATTTTGCAAGCTTGTTCAGTTCTGAGGACAATACACTAAAATGATAGAAATAGCTTGATGCTGCAGCCAGGATTGTCTCCTCACGAGGGCGCTCCTCAACGGTTAGTAGCACGGACACAAAACTTTGCATATACATTTAATTTTGATAGCTAAACATGATCTTCACCATGAACTGATGCTGCAGCCAGGATTGTCTCCTCATGAGATATGATGGGACTCACACCCAGTGAACAGTCACAATGGCAGGTGGTTAAAAGGTTGTTTTATAAAGATAATTATAACCACCCAGAAAACTTTGCCATGTAATAGAAGAAATTGTGTGTCGAAGATCAATTAATAAAAATAAAAGAGATCCATTTGTAGTCCATTTGTAGAGATCCATCCTTTAAATGAAAAAAAATGCACATAAAAATGAAATACTACATCAACAAAATCCAACTAGATGTTGTGGAGTGCCAGAAAGATCTTGGAGTACACATCACATTAAAATAACTAAAAGAACGAACTCCATTCTATACACAATAAGAAAAGCTTTCTCCTACATAGATGAAAATCTCATCCTAAAGATCTACAAAACTTACATACGTCCACTACTAGAATATGCATTCCAGATTTGGAATCCTTACTTCAAGAAGGATATTGATCTTCTCGAAAGAGCACACCGCAGAGGAACCAAAATGGTCCCATCTTTGAAAAACTGTACATATGAAGTTCGACTCCAAAAACTAAGTCTAACCACCTTAGAACAACGAAGACAAAGAGGAGACTTAATAGAGACATACAAAATACTAAATGGACATTACAACACACTAAAAGAGTCAAACATTTATGCTATGAACGAAAACAAAAACCTGAGAGGACACTCACTTCTCACAACTGTGCCGACTACAAGCAATCCGAAGAAACACTTTTTGCCCAACCGTGTGGTGAAAGACTGGAATAAATCACTGGAGACTGTTATTAGTGTCCCCTCAGTGCACTGTTTCAAAAATAGACTGGACAATCATTTAAAAAATGTGCAACAAAACAATGTACAGGCATCAGCTTAAAGCTGCTAGTGTATCGGAAATAATAATAATTTGTTGAACTTTTAAAGGCTGTGAAGCATAGTTATAAAATTAATTAATTAATATAAAGAAAATCTTTTATTAATTTAGTGGGTGTCACAGAACCGAATCTGTCAACCTCGAATCCACGTGGTACTTGTCTGCCCTACCCCTAGAGTGTTTTTATAAGCCGGAGGCGCGAAGGGAGGGCAGCCCTCGCCCGCTGTAACATAGCATAGAAACCCGTGCGAGCCGTAGCGGCTGAGGCTGGTCGCAGAAGGCGACCAAAAAGCCGAAGCTGCGGAGGCGAACATGGGTTTCTATGCTGTGTTACGCAAGGGCGAAGGGGCTGCACTTCCCGTAGCGCCGGAGCAGTTGCAATGACCCCCTCAATTCGTGCGATGTCTTTATGAAAATCCTTTGTCGTAATTTTGAGGTTAGTTTCTAAGAAACTTCAAATTAATATTTCTCACTAACTAAGCATCTCCGCGGCAGGGGAGTGGTACCAGGGGGTTATCCTGTCCCCCCTCTCCCTCCCCGGTCCCTTTCCCCCCCTTAAATGGTGCGGTCATATTCTAAAGATTTACCCTTATTTCTATTCTTAGGATTAGAAAGTGGAATAAAATTCTAACTGGAGCAAATGGAAAGAAAGCAGATGATTAAATACCTTCGATCGTTCTTCTTCAATCTTCTCCTCCTGTGGCTTCAGTCTTTCCTGGTTGCGGATAAATTCCTCCTCCATCAGCAAGTAATCCTTGATTCTTTCCAACTTCAGTAACTTGAGTCTGCATCGTGTGTGCGGTGTTACTTGAGGCAGTTTGAGAGCAGCATCAGGACCCTTCGCCTTTCGCTTCTTCTTACCAACCCTTGTAGGTATTGGAGGTTCATATTTTTTCTTTTTGTCTTTGTCATCCTTCTTGTCTCCACCGCTTCCACTGCCCGATTGATTTTGACCCTAAACAAAACACAACAATAATAATTCCACTTAATTAAGATTGAAAAAATAACAATGTATCTCAGACATACCATTTTATTTGTTAAATATTACAATTTCTTTTATTATTTCACAGAAATTAAGAAGAGACTAATGAGGATTACAAAGCGAAATTTACTTTTTTAAAGTAGTGTTGTCGTGATGTAAGTGAGAAAATTTCGTTTGTTACCGGTTATTTGTGTCGGTTAATTTATTTTTTCACAGAAATGACATGAGAAATTATGTATATGTTGGGTCCAAAACTAATATAATTAATAAGAATGTAGTATAAATAGAGCGTTTGGTTTCTGCAGAAATAAATATTAATAAAAAAAAACAAAGTAAAAAACAAATGTTACTAGTTGTTATTTGATTTTTAATCATTATCGTACTATCAGCAGTAAATGATTATAGTATTCTGATATCAAAAATGTATTTTAATGCAAGTATTTACCTAAATTTTCTTTTTGTTTATTCCTCTAACAAAACGCTAAAAAACTTTTGACGTGCAAGGATAGTCGTCGTGTTCGCATATTGTCATTTGAGTTCAATTTTTAGTGCAATAGATATTTTACTGAAATAGAAAGTGTTATCGTTTTTTAATTCTTAATAATTTTAACACGCATTAATATAAAATGTCACAAATTTCTTTAGGAAACTAATTTTCATAATATTGATTGGTATTTTTTTTCTAAGTAATTTGTAGTGATACAAGATGGTTTTAGCAGATTTAGGTCGTAAAATTACGACAGCCCTGCAGTCCCTTAGCAGGGCTACAATCATCAATGAAGAGGTATTTATTAATCCTTACTAATTTCTCTTTACTGTTCGAAGAAACAAAACTGTATAAGAATTTACTTGTGTAATGCTTACTTTTCACTTTTTATCAGGTTTTAAATTCTATGCTAAAAGAGATATGCGCTGCTCTTTTGGAAGCAGATGTGAATATTCGTCTAGTAAAGAACCTACGTGAGAATGTTCGCGCCGTTATTGACTTTGATGAGATGGCTGGAGGGCTCAATAAGAGACGAATGATACAGTCTGCAGTGTTTAAAGAGCTTGTTAAGGTTTGTAAACATCATAGTTAGCTAAATGTATTTCAATAATTAAATTGTATAAAACCTACTGTAAAGTGGGTAAGTTGTAGGTAAAATATGCACAGAACTATCAGGAAATGAAAACAAAGTAATGTATTCATATTTTTGCCAGATGTATTGTAGTAATTTAAATTGTAATTGGTAACTGTGCTATGGTGTTATAAGGATAATTGATAATTATTATTAGCTAATGATAAGACTATTTATTCAACATATGCATCACGCATTCAATGATTGCACACTGTCTTCCAATACTATAATGTAAAAATTTGATGATTGATTAGAATACTGAGCATATGTTTTTGTAATAATTAATATAATTTTGCTTACTTTTGTATTTCTATCTAAATCTTGATAGTTTTGCTTGTAAGTAATAGAAAAATGTACATGTAACACATATTGTGAAATTATATAGGTATAATGCAATAAGTGTCATAATGTGAAATTGTTTCAAATTGTCAAGTTCTATTCTCTTCTTTCTAATCTCTTTCAAAAGTGCTATTCTTATAAAATTTCTCATCTTCATTTCAGCTAGTAGACCCAGGAGTAAAGCCCTATCAGCCAATCAAAGGGAAACCCAATGTTATAATGTTTGTCGGTCTGCAAGGATCAGGCAAGACCACAACATGTACAAAACTCGCCTACCACTATCTCAGAAAGAATTGGAAGTCCTGTTTGGTGTGTGCCGATACATTCAGAGCAGGTGCCTATGACCAGGTCAAACAGAATTGTACTAAAGCCAGAATACCATTTTATGGAAGGTAATGTATATGTATAGTATAGTTCATATTTTTTATTACTAATCTGAGAACATAGATGCATACAACAAACAGATATAGATGCATTGGTGCAAGCTGCTTGTCTATCAAATAATAATAATAACAATTTAAAAGTGTTGTAATGTAAAAAAGAGACTAATGAATTACAACTAACAAAGTGGAGTAGCCAAACTAGCTACTCAGCCAAACTGACTCTAGTCAACCTGCTTAGCCAGAATGCCATTTTAAGGCCATACATTCCTCGTGCACAAGATAATGTTCATGAGGAAGCCCATGTCCAGCAGAGGATGAAAAAAAGGACTGGTTTATGGTTATGGTAAAAATTGAATTGAATTTTGAAATATAACAAATTCTAAAATATGTTGGCTATTGATTATTATTTGTTTACGTTATTTAAAATTTGTGAAAAAGTAAGTAAGTAAAACAATTATAACATTGCTTATGCAGTTACACAGAAGTAGATCCAGTAGTGATCGCGACCACTGGTGTGGAGATGTTCAAGAAAGAGGGCTTTGAAATGATCATTGTGGATACAAGCGGCCGCCATAAGCAGGAGGAGTCACTCTTTGAGGAGATGTTGGCTGTCGCTACTGCTATTGTAAGTAATCTCTCTTTTGTGTTAATTCTTTAATAGTGGCAGTTGTAACGGCGTTTTCCATTTTATCTAAGCCACTAAAAATACATAGCACACAAAAAACTACTTTAACAGTAATCATTTTTTTAAATATTCCCTTGAAATGGAATTTTCAAGAGCTCTTTAATAGTGGTTGTTATAAGTGACCTTTCTATATTATGTAAGCCACATTATGAAAGCTACTAAACACAAAAAAGGCACTTTGCTAAAATATAGTAAATAAATATTTTTTTGAGTATTGTCTATGAAAGTTTAGTTTCTTTGAAATGGGATTTTCAAGGATTAGGTTTATGATTTCTTGATAAAACAAAGATCCAATTATGTAATATAACTCCTGTGCAAGCAAGAGACTGGAACTTAAATCAAATATGTTCCTTGGTCCTAGAAACCAGACAACATAATCTTCGTAATGGACGCCACAATAGGTCAGGCCTGTGAGGCTCAAGCCAGAGCTTTCAAGGAGAAGGTGGACATTGGTTCAGTCATTATTACAAAATTAGACGGCCATGCTAAGGGTGGTGGTGCACTTTCCGCGTAAGTTATTATAATTTTATTATTAACACTAAGGCCATATTTTAGAGCTAGCAGCACACTTGTATAGTCTGTACTTGTATCAGCCTTTAATGTACCACTGCAGGGCACACGCCTCTCCTAGTAAATCACCGAGGGTTTTTGGGCCATAATCCACCACGTGGGCCCAGTGCAGACTGGTGGATACACATACTCAAATTTTTTTATTTCATGAGCATGTAGCTTTCCTTGCAATATTTTCCTCTGCCGAGCTAGACAATTTTTAAAAATCCGTAATTATGTAGAAACTCAGTGGTACAAATAGAGGATTTGAGCTCACCATCACTCACAATGTGAGTTGAGTATAGATATCCCGTGGCGTCACTGGTATAGTATAAAGTCATATAAATTATCTCCATAGAAATGCAACATATGACTCATTGCTTGCTTGTGTAAGTTCCATTTAAGGATGTTTATGGACTAGGCCTATTTTCGGCGCTTTTATTACACGCGCATTTCTCAAATCTAACTGCAAATGTAGTGTGTGGCTATCTGACTTTGCTTATTTGCTACATCCGATATTAGTACTGTTATCAACCCAGAAAAGCCGTCAAAAGACGACTAGGGGACGGACCACGACGACATGGCAACTTGTTTTTTTTTGTGGAGATAATAGCTTTTGTTGTTTCGATTCAAGAGGGGGAAGAGGTAAATCCGCCTCTCAAAACCACTTTACCCACTTTTATTCTCTTTTTCTATGTTCAATAAATCGGCTTGAAAATGATTTCTAGTATGTTTTTTTGAACTCTCATCGCGTAACAAAATTAGCTGCACCCATTTCATTCCCTTTACTCCCCTCCACATTCAATGGATGTTTAGTGCAATTTACTGGGTTAGTTTTGAGGGGTGATTTACCCCTTCCCCCATTTAAATCTTTTGACGGCTTTTTGGGAGTTGATTGTAGTACTATATGGCTGTACTCTGCTGTCAGTAAAACTTAATAAATAAAACTTTCAGTACCTACTTTCACTGAAACTATAATAAATAAAACATTCAGTAGTAAAGAACACGAGAAAATGATCAAGCCATCATCAAAACAGTTATTGTATCAAAATCTACTTTATTTAACAGGGTGGCTGCAACGGAGAGTCCAATCATCTTCATAGGTACCGGTGAACACATTGATGACCTCGAATCTTTCAAAACGAAACCATTCATTAACAAACTATTGGGAATGGGTGATATCGAAGGACTTTTAGACAAAGTGAATGAACTCAAATTAGATGACAATGATGAGTTATTAGAAAAATTGAAGCATGGTCAATTTACTCTGAGAGCCATGTATGAACAGTTCCAAAACATCATGAAGATGGGGCCTTTCTCACAAATTATGGTAAGGTATTCTTTGTAATTATTTTCTTTAAGAATCTATATTCTGTTCCAATCGATTTTGTCGAAAATGTAAAGAAACATTGTATGTAATATAATATATGCCTGAAGTATCTGACATGGTCTTACATTAAATAGTGGGGTGATAATTGTTGATATAACCATAATTTGTATCATCGAGAGTGGAAATTTGGCCTAGATTTAAAGCTAAATGTTGAGATTTTTCTTTAGGGCCGTGTAAGTAACCCAGGCCTCCATGTTTTTTTTATATTTTAAACTAGCGACCCGCCCTCACTTCGCTTCGATTTATTAAATTTAAAACAATCGGAATAAGATATTTTCCTGCGGTAAAATGGAGCCTATATTTTAAGTTAGTTGCTCTGTTGCTGTAATAAAGACCCCCCCATATTAGTTTTTTTTCAATATCTATAATGTACAGACATCGGCCTGTTGCAATTTTATTATATGTATAGATAAGTTGGATTAGAAACGGTATATACTGTCTTCTATTATTGTTACTGTTGTTGGTTAATAGATTAGCACTTTTTGCTTTGATTAGTCCTTGTCTAAGAACTTATCTATTTTTCAGAGTTCACTGAGAGTGTACCAATGACTTCTTCAAGTAATTCATTTCAGTCTTTCACCACTCAATTAGACAAGAAGTGTTTTCTGATATTTCTTGCACATGTTGTTGTTCTAAGCTTCTAATTTTGGAATCAATGTTTACAGGGCATGATCCCAGGCTTTTCCCAAGACCTCATGTCAAAAGGTAGCGAACAAGAATCCATGGCTAAACTTAAACGGCTAATGACTATCATGGACTCCATGAATGAAGGTGAGTTGGATCATCGCGATGGTGCTAAGCTATTCTCCAAACAGCCCACTCGTATCACTAGAGTATCTCAAGGAGCCGGTGTCACAGAACGAGACGTCAAAGACCTTATTGCTCAGTACACAAAATTCGCAGCTGTAGTAAAAAAAATGGGCGGCATCAAAGGCTTATTCAAAGGAGGCGATATGACGAAAAATGTTAACCAGACTCAAATGGCTAAATTAAACCAACAAATGGCTAAAATGATGGATCCCCGGATTTTACAACAGATGGGCGGCATGTCGGGACTACAGAACATGATGAGACAGCTACAACAGGGCTCGAGTGGCATGAACAGCTTATTAGGCGGCAAATGATAGTAAACTTTTTTAAGTCACTGACATTGTGTTATAAAACTATATTGTGAATCAATAAATACTGGATCTATTGCTCGTTTTTTTATTAAGTAATTTCAAAGGAATCTACGGGTGGGTACCCGTATTGGGTTTGTTTCAGTAGTGAGTGAGATATCCCAGAGCCCATTCTCATCTTATCCCTCCTTATTTTCCCAAGCTTTTCTCCAAATTCATTCCTAAATCGTCAAAGTAGGCCGCTTCGCTCATCCAAGGGTCGTCTTTCTGGACTGATTGTTGGTATGTATTATGGATGTCCATAGGTGACGATATGTACTTCACCAGGTGTATTGTAGGCTCGTATGCCACCTTTCAGTAAAAAAAAATACGCCATCGGTGTGAATCCGATCTTATTGTGTAGTTTTCCGGGTTACGGCATTATTTTAATGTAAAAATAGGTTTAATGTACAACAGATCAATTAAAAAAACATTACATGTTCACAATAAAAAAAAATCAAGTTCACGGTAGCCTGAAAAGTTAAGAACAGAAAAAGGTACAATGACACAAGAAATTACAAAATTCATAAGAAATCGTGATAGCCAGGAGTCACTGCTTGACCTAGTGTTATGACGAATCCTTAATCACTGAAGTTGAGTACTCACCACCCATTGGTAAAAGTGATCATTTAGTTCTGCAACAATGCAAGTACTGCACCGTGGAGAGCGTAAAGAAAAGCTACACTAAAAACCTTTTTTGGAGCATCTGACAATATCAGCAAACATCTGCACGAAGTCTTAAATGCTGATCACATGCAGATGACTTCCTCTGTGAGTGCTGGACCACAATCGAAACACAAATACATAATTGCATTGATAAAATTGTACCCACACAATACAAAAGATATAAAAATAGAAAGAAACCATGGATAGGTCAGGAGATATGCGACCTGCCTATACAATAGAAACTTTTATGATCAACTTTACCAATCAGAAGAGTTCATACTTATAGAACCCTTAATAACAGGATAGTTCAATCGAGTCGAGAAAAACGAACAGTTTAAGTCAAATATAGATTCCGGGTCCAAGCCATTCTATGCACATATTCGAAAACTACTAATCCCAGTGAGCGTACCAAATTTATTAAAAGAATGGAATGCAAGGAAATAGTAACTATTCCTAAATACATAATGTATGTGCAGAACAATTTGAGAAATCATTTGCACGGGAACCTCTCGGTCTATTGACAATAATGTACGTCCGAAGGTCGTTTTTACCTGAGGCCGAAGGTTATTGACTAAAATGTATACATAACAATGCAAATTCTTCACTATTATTTAGTTTTATGCGTTATAGTGTTGATAATAATTGTAAATATATACTTTAAATAAATAAATTACACCTTTCCAAAAATGATAAAGTCAGTTTTGTTCATATTAATATATTGAAATGAAATATAACAGTAACATAGTACCAAACTAGGTTTTGAGCAATGCAATTTAGCTAAATTACATGCTACTTATTTGGCAACAATAAAAAATAATTCACGAGGAAATTAAATAGTACATAACAGTGCTAATAAATTGCGATAATTCACACACGCCAGGAAATTAACATTTGCCATAGTTTTAGGAATATCAATACGGATGTTCAAGGCAAAGAAACAGACGGTCACTTGTAACGGTTTTACAAAAATATCAGGAATTCTTTAAGCGGCATATCAACTAGTCGGGTCACTACAGGTAAATTCGATATCGACCCTGTCGACCCTTATAGGATAGTACAACGGTGCCCTTATCCTTCTGCGAAATAATTAGTTAAACAAATGGTTCAATCTCAATGATAAACACGATGAAGTTTATAGGAAAATCGTGCGTATTATAACTTCAGAACCTAGTGCTTTTCGCTTTGTGAACTTTGTGGAAGTTCATAGCAGTTGGCTTCAAGCAGAGCAAAAGCGTGACCCTGAGTTGCACGTTCACTATCGGGCCTTGAATGTTATACCGAATTGTGTTAGAATCAAACCGCGAATGCACATACGTGATTCTGAGCATATTCTACCCACTGCGAGTGTTAAAACTGCCATAAAGTCATGATCGGTTTTTGGTGTGACAAGGTGTGAGTTGTTTCAGCTACACCTGGAAAGCGGTGACGTGTTTGACACAGTCGTTTCGATGTAATAGATCGCATCACATATTTGCAAGCTCAACGTACAGCGGAATTACAGGAATTGAAACATGAACGCAAGTTGAAAGTACTTTATGAAAAACAAAAGAAAAACCACTGATCAAGTGATGCACAAAAATCGAACATCAGTCAAGTCTAGAATTGAGGTGTCGTCTTTGAATGTTTTTGATACTTTTTCCGGCGTGTAGTCTATTTCCTCTATACGGTTCCTTAAATACGGGGTATTTTGATTATTGGCAATCAAAATACCCAATAAATTTTAGGATGGTGTTAAATTCGTATTGTTCCTTTTTTTTAAAACATGTTCTCAATTATCCTGTTCCAAAATATAAAATAAATTTTATTTTTTTCCTAATATTAATATAACAAATATATCATTGCTGGTACCGCTTCATCTTTCGTTCCATTTTCTTTTTCTTTTTCTCATCTTGTTCTGTATCTTCAGGTGCTTCTTGGAAGAACCATGGTCCGAGGAAGTTGACCCAAAGTAGCCACATCACACGTATGGGTAGAAGGAGCAATAGCAACCAGAAGTAATTGGAAAATATAGTAAGGATTTGCGTGATAGATGACAGGATGACAACATCCTTGACGTGCCTGGAAGAAGATGATATTTTTATTTATTTATTTAACAAACTTTATTTCACATTATCGTGCAACTTGCGAGTTTAATGCATACTCTACTAGCTAACCTTTGGGTTAAAATACATTGGGAGGTGTGATGAGAAGTGTAAATATATAACTTAAATGACAACAGACGCAAACGCAGCATCGAGCCGACTGATTTGTTTTTATATAGATTTATATAAAGAGATTATACACTTCCGGACACCTGAATCGAGCCACCCTGCATTTTTATTGGGGACATAAAAAAGCACATTGTATTGTAAAATGCATAAAAATGCACACATACGTACATTGGGAAAATACGATAAAGTAGGAAATCCAGTACATTTGAAGGTAGTCTTCTGTGAGGGAGGGGTAACGTGGCCAGTCGAGTGCGCCCAGCGGCTGTGGGAATGCAGCATGCACTCCCCCCCTACGAGATATGGTGATATTGTTATTCGGTCGTGGGAGATGGCCAGGTGAATCTTTTACCATTAAATTATATCTCGTTCCAATCCAATTTATCCAAAATGGCCCGAAGTAACTGGGGGTCTACTCTAACTTTACTACGCCGCCCGCAGTTTCGAACTTAACCGAAGATCGAAACCTAAAATGAACGGACTGTTAACCTTACTCTGAATTTGCTTCGGTCGGCGCTCTAAACATCGGGCGCGATCTCCGATGATTTGAGAACGAACGAACGAATGGTACAATGTGCTTCATCAACGTTTTGCGATAACGTATGATTTTTAAATAAAATACATATTCTCCATGTAATTGCTCTATTATAAATTTTATGGTACCTAATGAATGGACATACTTGATATTATTTTTTATAGATGTTACGTGATTATCATCCTTTAAATACAATCGTGTTGCTTTTGCAGTATGCAGTCACATAAGAGGTTGACAGCATCCAATGACCTTGGGTGTTGAGAACCTCTTGCCCCCGCCTTACCGCAGTTACATAGGTCAATAATATGTGCTGCCGCCTGTCAAAATCTAGAAGTCAATAAATTTATCTTATAAGAGCTATGAATGTTATAAATAGGACAATAACATACTAAATATTTTGTTGTGGTAACTATGAATTTATTTTGTATAAATTATTTCTATACCGCGGTCGCAAAGCAGGAACAATTTCGCACCTTTCTGCCTACTGCCAGTGGTCGAAAACATTTTAGTATAATGACCTAGTAAAGAGTATGAATAAATATAATATCCTGTATTATAATAAAAATCAAAATATATTATGCACAATATTGTGTAGGTACGTACATTTATGTATACCTACCGATTTTATAGAGTAAGGGCTTTCGAGTTCAGCAAGGCTTGTGTGCGCCCTTGCTAATTAAAAAGTGAAACGGTACCTGTCTACCCCCGGCGTGCACCAGCAGGAGGCAACCTTCCATGGTCGTTGCTCGCTGCGCAGGAAGGCACACGTTTCAAGCTCATACTTCACATGCTGATTATAGCAGCAGACAAGGTCCGCCACTATGCGGTTTCCTCTCGAACCGGTACACGACCAGCAGATACGAGGTTTCGTCACAAAGATTCGCGGATTTGCAGCTGTAGACAGGGCCCACGATCACGCGGCTTCCTCACAAACCAGTACACGACCGGCGGCGACGAGGACGGTTCACAGATTAGCGGTCACACTTTTAAATTGGGGGCGTGCAGTTAATAAGAGTGATGTGCGGTATGTGCGGTATAATAAGCGGTAGAAATAAATAAAAGAAAAATGACAATGAGCGACTTGGCGCGAATACAAATTTCAAATGCAGTTCGTTCGTGCGGATATATCGAAGTGAACATTGTCGTGGTAGGAATCGCCTGATGTATCGGCCGAAACTTCGTTATTCGTGTTTTCGGAGAAGTCCCCCGGCACGGGGCACAGGGCATGTACTTAAATAGTATGGTGATAATGGTTTACATATCCATAATTTGATTAATCGAGAACGCAAATTCACCCTAGACTTAAAGCTATATGTTGAGATATTTCATTAATTTGGTATTGTTTTCGGCGCATTGGATTGGAACGGACTTTACATCTATTTTTACTGTATACAAATTAACGTCTGCTACTTACTCTCCCATTCCTCCTTCCATGTTCAAGTCGAGGCCTGGATCGATGAGCTGTTCAGTATCGGAGTACCGTGGTTGGCTTATGTACCTCATAATTTGATAGCATCCTATGTATATAGACACCACAAATATATTCATGAACTGTTAAAGAAAACATGAATGTAAGTACTTTTAACAACTACCACTATTCTATTATTCACTGATAAATGAAACAAAGTTATCTTTACTGTATGGTTTATATTGTCAAACAATATGAGCGACATATTGTTTGGACCCCAGAGCCCTGAATCGCGTCACCCTGCATTTTTATATATAAGGGCCTGTAACATAAAAATAATGTTAGGTCAAAGAAAAAGTTTTTATGCAGTTTTGAAGCTGGCATATTCACCATCAATGTGATATTGTACCAAATTTGAACCACAGAATTGTTTTGAGAAAATAATGAAGCAGAAATTTCGAATTGGAGCAGTTTTTTTGATTTAATGGTGTTGTTTTTCAATAAAAGTTTCCTGTGATGTGTGATAAAAAATGATAATCATTTAAGCCATTCTGCTGTTCAAAGAGTTTACCATCGATACTGGCGGTTAAGTTCGCCGTCCAGGAGGACCACGATTCCGAGTGACGATGGAAAGACAAGATTATCTTCACGATCAGCTTACAAAATCGTCACCTGACCTCAGTACAGATCCAAGAACAGCTTCGAGACTTTTATGGAGTGGCTGTTAGCGCTCAAGACTGTTAGGAGACTGAATTAACGTGATTTAAAACTGGCCAATGGGAAACTGACATTAACTCACCGAATGGCGCGGCGCGCCTTCAGTTTGTGCGTGAACATTTGCATTGGACATCAATGGAGCCAGGTACTCTTTACTGATGAATCCAAGTTTATGCTGTATGGTAATGATGGAAGGAGGAAGGTGTACCAAAGCTAGGGTGAGTGTTTTGTGCAGTGCCATATTGAAGAGGAAGTGAGTTATGACAGGGATCATGGACAGTGTGGGGAGCAATTTCCATGGAAGGCAAAACTGTACTTTAGGTTGTGACAGGACCACAGATGCTACCACTAAATAGCGACCATTACAGTTGTCAATGCCTAGAGACGCATGTGATGCCATATGCTGGGTTTGTTGGCTCATTTTTATGCATGATAGATAATGTAAGAGCACACACTGCAGGAATCGTCAGGAAATACCATCCTAACGTCGGTATCACAGTCATGGAATGGCCAACAAGAAGCTCAAATATTAATTTCATAGAGCATTTATGGGATGAGCTAAATAGGTTCAATCTCACACCACCCAGCTCCGCAGGCTTTTCAGGAGCTGAAAATTACCATAGAGGAAGAATGGGAGAACATTCCACAACATGTCATAATGATGTTGATCGATTTCATGCCAAACTCCATGAAGGCCACCATAAATGCTCTTGGAGGGAATACAAGTTACTGAATAAACTTTTTTTTTATTAAGCTCCAGGCTATCAAAACTGAAAATGCAGGGTGGCTCGATTCAGGTGTGCAGGAGTGTATAATTACAGTATTATGAACTTGATTTATCAAAATCAGTAGTTGGTAATTACTAATTAGGTTACAACATTGGGTGCATTTCTTAAGTTGGCACAGAGTTCATGTATTCAGGTATCATATATCAGTTATCAACTATGAGAAAAAAGAATTAAAAAAGACTTACTATAATCAATGCTGTTAAACTTTCATAGTAGAATATAAGAGTAGTTAGGGCGTAGAAAGAGCATGCTCCAAATGCCATGTTGCGGTAGAAACTCACTGTCGCTACATTCTCTGTTAAGATCTGTTTTGCACCTTTTGTGGGTGCTTTTCCTTTAGCGGGCTGGAATTAATAGGTCATATGAAGTCCATTCAGGCTTATGATGATGAATATGAAATGAAATGAATGAATTAAATTAAAGAAATGAATGAATTAAAGCCCATGATTAGTCTATTATATACTTACTGGTGACATGATCCTCTTCAATAATTACTTCAAATATATAAACAACCTCTGTAATGCCTTTCAATGATTTTTATTAAAATTTCAATTTAATTTTATACATATGTCGTGATTCAAAAATATATAGGTACCAGCAATAGGTTCAAGCGAAAGGAGTGGTAAAACGATAGTAAAATTAAAACTAAAAGGGTTAGAGGAATAAAAAAGATGTTTCTGAAAATTCAACTTTCACCTAAGTGGCTGCTATTGACAGCCACAATAATTCCGCCACTACCACGTGGTCGATAGAACACGGTGGGGAAACTAATTTCAATATTTAAATAATTTTGTATCAGTTGCAGGAACAGGAAATCTGACGTGAAAAGAAACTCAAGACCAGACAGTCGAATTACAGTAGTGATGTGCGTACCTAATCTATTACCAATAATCGATTGTGAGAATGATCGAGTAAAATATATTACGATTCAATTATAATCGATTAATCGTACCAAAAAGTAGTTTTCTATTTTGTGCTTTTGGCAACATTGCTTATAACCTCGAAACAATCTTTCCCCGAGATACCTATTGTAAGTCGTAGCGTTTAAACCAGGGTTTCTTAACCTGGAGTCCATGGACCACAGAGGGGTCCGTGGCAAGAGTGCTGGGGGCCATGTCAGATATGAAGATAATAAATACTGCGCGTGATCCATCTAAAGATGTAGGTGCAGGGCCGTAGCCAGACTGTGTAATCAGGACAGGCTCAAAAAAATTCAGGGCAGGCGATTTTTTTTTTAAATACTTTTTTCACAGTTTTTTTATATCTACATATTTCGCAATACTTTCGTTAATTTTGTTTCTAGTAGATATTACATAAAAGTGAGCACATTGAAACAGTAACTTTTTATTTATTCACATGAAGTACATAGAGTACCTACCTACTAAAGTACAATAAGATGAAATAATATATTTATCTTTATTTGATAGGTTATTAAAGATGATTAATTAAAATGTTAATCAAACATCGAAATCGGGACTGTCCCAGCAGAATCGGGACGAGTGGCAACTCTGCCTACACCTATCCGGATCTCCCTCTTAGTCCCCAAACATTGATTAGCGGCTAGGGCAGGCTCAGCCTGCCCTGGCGTACCCCTGGCTACGGCCCTGTGTAGGTGTGTATCTATCATTCGCTCGCTTGTCACCGCTACTCAGTGGAGGAACTAATCTAATGACTTAATTTTTTTATTATAAATATTGATTACTAAATAACTCTTGTTGTATTGTATATAACTGAATGTCAGTACGGATTGTATACAAATCCAAAACTTTTTATATTTCATACTATAATCGATTAGCATTATGTCGAGTAATCGATTATTTAAATGATCGAAACGGCAATCGTTAAATTATTGTGACAAATAGTACTATACGCAATTAAATATTGTGTCACTATACGCAAGTTATGAGCGGCTACAGCAGACAATTCAAAAATAAATCAATTCTAGATTTTATTTATTAACTAAGTTTACAATTTAATAATATTACAAACTAAAATACTAATTTAAGAGTATGCGTCTTGATTGATATTAGGTCTAAAACGAAGTCCATATATTTTTTGACATTATAATAAAATACTTATCTAAAAATATGCGTTTTAACGGATGCTAGGTCTAAGACGAAGTGTCTACCTACATTGTAAAATATGTACTACAAACTGAAATACTAATCTAAAATACCCGTGTTGACCGATGCTAGGTCTAACTACGACGAAGTGTCTCGACTGTCTCGAGATCCGAGCTGCTGGCAGGAACAACGTCATTGCTAGGCACTGCGTGGTGTCAGGTGTCGTGCACAGTGCCCATATTGTCCCGAGAGCGATGCCTACGCAGCGATCTTAATGTGTTTACATAACACGCATATGTTTTTGTTGTCTCCTTTTGTTTATTACTATTTTTGATAAATCATCTTTCCCACAAACATAAAAAAAATTAAAAAACTATGCGAAATAAATTATAGGATTTGGTTAAAAGATTTTGAATCCAGGTCAGAGTTTTTATAATAAAAAAAAACTCAAGTGCCAACTGCCAAAGATTGTCAGAATGTGGAGAATTTTCTTTTGAAAATAATGTCCACTGCATTTACAAAGATTTTAAAATTGTGCCGATACATTCCTTTAAGGGTAACATCTTACAATCGTTTAGAAATACGTGTCACTTAGTTGTCGTTTCTCTTAAAATACAAAAAAATTGAATTTTTTTAGAGATATTGTAACGTAACAGTACCAAGTCGGCGCAGAATACGTTCGCAAATAAATATGGAGTTGAAATCTAGAACGGATCCTGTGGTGATCAAACTGGACACGCCAGAGTTCAAAAACATGTTGACGCAAGAAGTTATGGACTTGAAGAAATTGTTTGATAAGTATCAATATGAAATCAGAATCGCTGGAGGAGCTGTCAGGTACGTTAAATAAAAGCTAGTACAGATCTTGCACGAAAACATTACCCAGGAATATTCAGATATTTTCGGCAAACATAAATATAAACATGCCGAAGAATTCAAGACAAGGAAAGCCCAAAAAACAAACAAACTGGTGAAATATTTTTAATATATAGTTATCTTTATTTTTAACTGAGGGAACAAAATTTAAAAATATGTCCAAGATAAACTATTTTAACAATATCCAGCAGAGTTTATGATGCAATTGGTCTTTCCCGTACAAGTATCTATAAAATTGTAAGAGCTCACGACGACGGCTCGAATTCATCAGAAACCCAGGAACAAGGTAGACTGAAAAAAAATGTTATTGAATATTGATGATTTTGACTAATCTGTTGTAAGAAGAATAGTGCAAAATTTCCATTTGAGGTTTAAGCAAATACCGATACTCAAGTCTTTAAAACTGAAATTAATAGAAGCTATTGATTTCAAAGGATGCAAGAGTGCATTACGAAAAATTATCTATCAGTTAGGTTTTCGGTTCACTAAAACTAACAACAACGGTTATTGGTCCTGCAGCAATTATGACCTGCCCACTGCCACTTCAACATGGCGATTCTGTTTCGGTGAGTTATGTTGGTGACTTTGGCGAATGTCTTCATTTCGGATCTTATGCTGCAAAGACACTGCGAGCATAGTCCTCTCCATACCACCAAGGGGAAAATAACAGTTCCATATATTTCTCTGTACGACTCATGACATCATGAAGTTTTGTACTTATCTCGTAATAATGTATACAATTAGAGGTAGGGTAATTCAAAGATGTGGATGTGTATGATGCCTTTCGGCTGTTTGTCATTATTTTGGGTGATATCGACCGGATTAGTTCTATGGCCAATGTTTTTGTAACATATCTGTAGTTACATATCTTACCTGTAGCCAAGTTACCCTTTAGTCAAATTCCTGTTTAGTTAGTTATGTCTAGTCAACTAAGTCAAGCCTAAATAAGTACTTATAAGTAATAAAAGGCTAATAATTTTTAGTATTAAGTCACAAGAACATTATCTGTTTCTGTGTTATTGTCTACCAGTAGGCCGGCCACTCTCTCTAGTGAAAACTAGTAATCAATTTCTATATCAATCCCTGGAATACCTAATATTGAAAATATGATATGAAGCAATTTTGACATTTATATATTTTAGAAACATTTCATATTCTTTAGTTAACAATGTTGCAACTTCAATGGAATCAAAAAATAGAATATGAGGTATAACCAAATCTCTCGTGACCATATAAGCTACCAAAATGTGACCGAAAGAGTCACTTATTTCTACAGATACAACTGCACAGCTAAAGATAAAGAAATGTTTTTACAGAGATCTGTTAATGGACCAGCAACCAAAAGACCTGGATTTTGCCACAACAGCAACTCCAAACCAGATGAAAGATATGTTTACCAGTGAGAATGTGAGGATGATTAACATAAGTGGTGAGAAGCATGGCACCATTACACCACGGATAAACAACAAGGAGAATTTTGAGGTGACAACATTGAGGGTAGACATGATCACAGATGGACGACATGCAGAAGTGGAGTTCACCACAGATTGGAAGTTAGATGCTAATAGAAGAGACCTCACTATAAATTCTATGTTTTTAGGTGGGATATTTACAATCAATATGGAAAAGTCTTGAAATTGTCATTATCTATGAGAAAATCTTAAAAATTAAATCTTGATTGACATTTAATTTGATTCACTTATGCACAGACAAAACTATTTAGTAGTTTTCAAAACACAATTTCTAATTGCTGATTCAATATCATGCTGTTTCATTCTCTCCTCGATCTCTCTCCCACGGCTCTCATTCAAGTACATATACTGTAGGTAATAAATTCTTCAATTAAAATTTGTTTTGTAGTTACAGTTAATAAAGTGTTGGAAAATGAGTTTTTACTGAAGACCCGCACAAGAAAACAACCTAAAGCATAAACACAAAGATAGATTTAATATAATTTATCATACAAAATTTTTAAAAATACACTGCATAAATTTTAATAAGCCTGGTTCAAAATGACTTACACTTATTGTCAATACAATGTAAAATAAACAATATACAAGTCACCAGGGTCTCGATAACAAAAACTGATGTTTATCAGGAGGAGAGACTTTCCAAAGCTACACTTACAATATTTAACACTGTTTCGAGAAGAGACAATTGTAGTTACTCAACCATCTTGTGTACCGATTGTTGGGTATTGAAATGCTAATTATATTATATTGTTGTATTATTAATCTCATTGTGGTACCTCAAACCTACCTTTGGTAGGTTTTGAGTTTAACAATCATAACACTCCCTTTTTTCATGTCAATGTTTACAGACCTTAACATAAGTACATTGGTAGCTTGGTGCCATCAAACTGAATAGTTTATCTTGGCACTGCACATACACTCTATTTGTTAAATAGTTATTATAATTATTAACATATCTCTGCTACACATATAAGTTTCTGAGTTCAGTTTGTCATGGGAGTTGTAGGTGGCTCGCAAGGTTTTTCCAATGTGGCAAGCCACGAAAAAAAGCAAACTATTCCGCTGTGGTCGCCCAAATTCAAACATTTTTATAGGTATTGGTCTGCTGATAAGGAAAATTAAATTTTACCATTGGCTTGCTCATAAAATTTACTATGAATTTAGAAAAAAATCATTGTGACCTCATGATCTGTTGGACAATATTCTTGCTGGTTTGCTACATTAGAATGCTTGGGGGACCACTAGCCATATATCATGCCAGGGAGTGTTAATATAAATATTTTGAATTTGTAGGTTTTGATGGCTCTGTGTATGACTATTTCTTTGGTTACGAAGATTTGAAAAACAGGAGAGTTGTCTTTGTTGGGGACCCAGATGTGAGAATTAAGGAGGACTTCCTCAGGATTCTGAGATACTTTCGTTTTTATGGCAGAATTGCTGACAAACCTGACAAGCATGATGATAATACACTTAAAGTTATCCAACAAAATGTAGATGGGCTGCAGCAGATCTCTGGCGAAAGGATATGGATGGAACTCAAGAAGACACTACAAGGAAACTTTGCTGGAAGTTTGTTGAAAACAATCTTAAGTGTGGGAGTTGGAAGATATATAGGTAGTATTACGATTTATCACTACTCACACAAATACTATTAATATCATTGCGTGAGCAGCATTAGGCACTACAGCTCTTATGCCTATTTTTGGTGTCAGATATATTACAGGTTTTACCAAATCTCTTGGAAGCTATTTATCGGGTCAGATTCTGAAGTTGTTTATAGTTGGCAATTTATTCCTTATGTCCATAACTTTTTTATTGCTTGCTTTTGTCTTAGCCAGTATCTTAATTAATTTTAGATTATTACAAGCATTTTCCATTCTTTAAGCACTTCCCAGCAATTAACATTTATTAAGGGAGAATAAGTAGATTCTGCAAGTTTAGCCGTGTTTTCCTTTTAGATGGACGCGTGTCCTTTGTCACTATAATAAAATCACTAAGTATGATAAAAGATGACGTCCGAGTATTTTTTCATACATAATAAAAACAAGGTACCTTAGGTCAAATAATGTTGTATAAGTGTAATATGATAATTGTCCAATATGTAATTTCGTCCAGGCAACTACAAATGTCCAATTCTAATTTGTCCAAAATGAAATAAGTCAAATATGAAAATTGTCCAAAATTAAAAATGGCCAATATGAAATTTTTCCAAAAGAAATTTCGTCCAATGTGGCATATTATGTTTTAAAATTTTGTGTTACCTTTTATTATTGCTGAGAGCAATTGTGGATTAAAAATATGAATAATTAAAACCGATCAATATGACTGGCATTAAAATTTAATTATATGAAATTTTAATTTCATTTAATTCTATATGTTAAGATTACATTTTGTTTGCGTTTAATTAAAATTAAATAAGTTTAACTCATTAAATTAATATTGACCCTTTTTTCATTTTGACTTATTTCTGAAAGTCAATATTCTGTTTGGATAGTATTCAGTTTGGACAAAAATCAATTAACATTTAGTACGTAACTACGTATTGGTCAATTATCCTACTGTATATAAGTCGTCAAAATCCCTTATAAATTACAGGTTTACCTGAAAACCCAAACATAGAAGAACTGGATAGAGTTTTACGAGCGGGGAATCTAGGTCTTCACCCAATGTGCTACATGGCAGCGTTACTGAGAGACATGGATGAAGTTACAGTACTGCATAGCAGACTCAAGTTCTCAGGATATGACAGAGATATGACTTACTTCTTAGTGGAACACAGAGGAGATAAGAATGCAAAGAGACCATTGTTGTAAGTATAATTATATTTTACTAATTAAATCTTCAACTACCAAACCAACAGGTAATGTCATGATGCAATTGCTGTAATAAAACAAGCGTAACTATTAGTTTTGAATAACCGAAGTAAATAATTTTAAATTTCTAAGAATGTCA
This sequence comes from Sesia bembeciformis, assembly GCA_943735995.1. Classification (NCBI taxonomy): domain Eukaryota; kingdom Metazoa; phylum Arthropoda; class Insecta; order Lepidoptera; family Sesiidae; genus Sesia; species Sesia bembeciformis. The sequence continues at coordinate 4,334,403 of OX031042.1, forward strand.
TCACAAAAGATTCTGGAGTCCTTTTGACAAAATACTGCATTTGTCAAAGGTGCATTTCATCATAAGACTCAATTCTCCATAGGTGTTTTTCGTTAAACCGTTTTACTCAAAGGTGCACTGAATAAAGTCCTTGAGAGAAAGAGATTGGTCAGTCTCCTTCACACGAGGACTTTGACTAAAGGGTTTTATGAAATGCACATTTGAAAATAGCAGTATTTTGTCAAACAGCACTATTAGCCATCTACCCTAAAATCTTAGTAAGTCGCTGGAGTCCTATTTCTTAGCTATCACTAACCTAAACCTAACCCACTTTTCAATTTGTTGTCATCGACTTGCTGCCCAGTCAATATTTTGTGCTGCTCATTTTATTATTTCTCTTTTATTTATTTACTGTTTTTGTACTATGTATATTGTATAGACGCAGACTTGGCATTCTCTACCAGTCGACCATTGGTTAAATGGAAAAAAATTAAAGCGGGTAAAGAAGAAATTAAACAGTAAAGCTTTAATTCATTTGTACAAATAATAATACATTGATAATTTGCTTATACGTTAAAATATGTATATAGATCATACATAGTACCTTACCTATAGTCTATTTTTTTAAGAAACGAGTACCGAGTGTTTCTATCTCATATATCTAATACTGAGAGAAAGAGATGGGCCACAGTGAGGGGCGAGCCTTAGGTCGGTTTTGTTTATTCAAATTATAAAGGTGTATCAAAACTGAAGTAAATGTGATAGTGATGTTAATTTATTTTCATAAAAAAATTAGCAGAGAAAATTATGTCCAATTCTCCAATAAGTATGAATAATAACAGAAAGTGAAAATCAGATAATTATAATATTTCTATATTTTATATAATCCATGTTAATTAAAAAAAATATCGTCATCAGCACTTCCTTCTGAAATTGCATATCGTTTGTTATTCTGTAGATTGCAAAGGGCGCTTAGTACACTTAAATATAGGAAACATTTTCGCCATGACTAAACACACTTCGTCCGTTTCACGTGCGACGCGCAGGTAGTCGATGACTCAATTGAGCCAGTGGGCATCTATAATACAATAATTCAGAGTTAGTGTGAAAAGGACTTTAGGCTGATTACGTGGACCAATAGCGGTGTAGTGCAAATTCTCGGTACTCCTTTCTTAAAAGAAATAGACTATAGTAGGCACATTTTTTTTTTAATGTGTAAGGGAATTTATTTATCTGTTTCAGACCTTATGAAAAATTAGTACTGAATACGAAAATTAAACAAAAGGATGCTGTTGATTATGTACGTGAAGTATTAAAGTATAGAGGGGAAGAAAAGATTTTAGAGCAGTTTAACAAGTGGGAGATACCACGTTTTCCAATTGGTGGTAGAAATTTAAAAGAAAGTGGTGTACCTCCAGGGAAAATGTATGGTCCTATCATAAGTAAATTGAAAGACATTTGGATCGAAAATGAATACAAACATACCGCTGAAGACTTGAGTAAAATTATACCTGATCTTTTAGAAGAATTTGGAAAGAAAAAATTAAAGAAAGATATATAAATTGTTTGTCTTTTATTCATAGTTTCATATAAGAACACAAATTGTTATTGTGTTATAGCAAAGCATAATTTCATTATATTCCCCACTGGTTCAATCTGGTTGCGATGTTCACAAAGGTGATTTCAAACACTTCTAAGTGAAACAAGGGAAGCGAATGCTAGTAAGATTCATTAAATCAATGGCGAGAAGGCTGTGCCGATTGAAACGGAACGATTGTTCTTTGGTCTTCTTGACTTGTCGAAACTCGTCCGTTGCATACATACAGGCTATCAATCAAATTTTGCTGAAATATTTATTGTGGAAAGATGGCAGATGTGCAGACAGTCCACCTGCTGATAAACGGACACTGTCGTCTATGGACAATCGCGATACGTGCCAACATCAGTTCAGAATGACAAACTTTGGAATCTATATTAGGAGACTTAGGACTGGATTTCGAAATAAAGTTGGGGTGAGGGATACGAAGTATAACGGGATAAGGAGTTTACTGAATGGAACAGGATCGGATATAATAATAATGATACGAGAATTCTTAACTATTTAATTAACACTGAATGCCCTGCGGTGGCTTGTAGGGCTCGTATTTATTACAGCCGTCCTCATCGTCCTTGTGTTCCGCGAAGCACCGTTTGCAGAACAGATATTTGCATCCGAGGCAGCGCATTGTTGCATCTTCATTGCATATCTCACAGAATGGTAATTCATCATTGGTGGATGGAGCAATCTCGTCCTCTTCTAGAGAAGCTTCGGCTTTTACCTGTAAAAAACTAATGAATTCCATCCATTCCCAGAGGTTTGGTTCCGTCCGATTGACCGAACTAGTGAGACTTTGTTCTCAGAAGTCACTTCACAATTACTTACCACATGCAGACATTTATTGCAATGCTCATGAGTTGCAAGAACTTCACAACAAACAAATGTAACTGACATTTCAAACATTTGAAATCCTAGCAATGGTGTAAGTGCCTGCAATGGTGTAAGTGGTCTTTCAAAACTGCAATGAACTCCCTCTTAATAGTTACAGTGGTCAATCCAGGAACAATTAAGGATCAAATAGTATAAATATCATGTTAATTACCCTTTCTACAATTTTCTTCACCATTTCTTCTTCATCTTCCGCCACTTTGTCCTTGATTTTAGCAGGTTCCATATTGATAGGCCCTGTGGTGCCCTTCAGCTTCTGTAGCCTTGCATCAATGCTGTGAACAACCTCTTCAAAGTCATCTTGGTATTTGTTGTCAATCTTGGCTTGCTCCAAGTATTGTTTCATCAGGTCATTCGCTTGCTCTTGTTCAGTTCTGAGATCTGGAGTGGGCAGAGTGGCCTGAAAAAATATAGAAAACTTACTGTTTAGCTGACATTTAGAAAAAAATTGCTTCAATGCTTTGATCTTATAGTGTGGAGAGGCCTTAATAATACTGAGTTGTTGAGATTTTCTTGCAAGACTTTTCTGCCGACAATATTGGTTCTAATATTATTGTAATTAATGAGATCTAATGTATTAATATTACATTAACAATACAAACAGCTAAAGCAGTTTTTAGGTCCACAATGATTAAAATTTTACATTACATCTATGTAAAATGAAAACCTTTGCATATTTATATGTATTAGTCTTAAGAACTGCTGGTATCAATTTGTTGTATTTCTCACTATAGCATATGGCATTTATTCTGGAAGTTATTGATGTATTTTTTGCTAAAATTAGTAGTTCAAATATAAAAAGAAAATATATTCAAAATCAACAATCCTCCTGGGGTAAAACAAATTTATTACTAGATCTATATTGGTTGGTTATTTTTTTTGTTTTATTGTAAACTTCAAATTATTAGTTTAATTTTAAATTCATGAAAATTTTACCAAAAGAGGGCAATATAGTTAAAATTAAGTGCGAAAAGTCACTGACATTACTTTGCAAACTGCTTACAGGTACGCCACGTAGTTTTGCCAAGCGTTCTTGTATCTCGGTATCAGAAGTTAAAGGCACATCACCTTTGATTTTGTGTAGGCGTTCAGCTATTTCCTCAGCCATTCCTTTAGGTACTACTTTATCCTGTTTTAATTTATTTAACCTTGCCAATATTTCTTGATCTTTCGTATTTGCTACTGGAGGACCAGAAGCTTCACTAACATCATTTGAATCACTCAAGGCACCTAATCGTCTGTAATAAAAGTTAAATATTAATTTAGATTGATATGAAATATTTAATAATTTACAAAATGCATTACATTACCTACTTGTAATATGCATCAGGTGGTTCTACTTGCTTGGGCTCATTTGAATCTGTAGCCAATTTATTTTTACATTTTGCACAAACCTATAAAATAGTAATTGTCATTTATATATAGACAAAATCATTGAGAAAATCCTTAGTTAGTAGCTGTAAAGCCGAAGGTAGGAAGCAGTCTCTTTATGAACAGTTGGCCATCAAGTTAACATCATAGAAGTGTACTGTCGTAAAGTGTCGTACCTTGTCGTACTTTACAAGTGAGCTTCTTGATTGTACTAATTATTAACATCTTTTGACTTATGAAAGTAGGGGTGATGTGGAGGTTGACCTGGAGACTGGTCTCTGTCTAAATTCTTTGCTAGAAATGTTTGCTAAATACCGCTTGAAGAAACTCGTTAGTAACAGTTAAAATAAATTAGTGAGATCTACCACTTTGTTTTAATAGATCTAAGCGTACATACAGAGGGACAGACGGCGGGAAGCGACTTTGTTATATACTATGTAAAGATATGTTTTTCATGATTCTTATTTATATTAAGTCAATACTTTGATATGTGGAACCCAGTTGTTGGGCTTTGCAAAGCCAAACAAAGGAGCTTTCAAATTTGCAAAATCACTATAGCATATGTATGAAAATTTGAAAGGGCACAATATTGTTAGTATAGTATGGCATACACTTAAAAAATAAAACTGTGGACAGTAGAATCAAAAAGAAGATGATACTACTACTACTACTCAGTCAGATATCTCATATATGCATCAATTCATTTGTGAGTACAGTCAAAGCTTCTTATTCACAGTACCATTTTTGCATTATCAGTATTTGTGGATTAAAAAATTGTGACCATTCCTGTATTTGCAGCTGAAAATGTCTTTATTCGCAGATCCAAAACTAATGATACATATTAACATAAAAGAATCATTGCAAGAGCTGAAGCCATACACATTGAAAGCATGCTAGAAAAAACTCCTATGCCTGCAAATTCAAACATTAACTGAAAACATTGCTCAAGTTGCAAATGGCATAGGAGATGGTTACGAACAGATATAATCGAGTGACATTCAAGTTGCTTGAATCACAATATGAAGATTTGACTGATACAGACTTAGAGGAAATGCTTCCCACTGAAGAGAAAGCCGCAACCAGCACGGAAAAGGTGACATTAAACATAAAAAACCCGAGTGAAGGTTTATGATGGCTAATGAGCTAATGTGATTTCTTCATAAAAATTGATCCATTTATGGAAAAAAGTGTTTTTAAAAGGCAAATTGTTAATGCCACAACCAAATATCAATTTGAGTTGAAAGACATTTTAAAAGCGGCAAAACAAGAAAAAATTACTAAATTCTTTAAACCATTGCCTAAGCCTGAGAATAATTATTAATATTGTTAAACAATCTCATTAAAACTGCTTTTATTATATATTTTGTCTTTTTATTTTGTAAACTTGGAACATAGCCCCTATAATCCCATACAAATTAATATTCCATATTCACGGTTTCTGTATTTGAAGCATTTTTAAGGAATGATCTCCCGCCAATAAGGACCTTTGATTGTACTTTAGATTGCCACAAAGAAAGTTAAATTGCTGTGGAAGCAGGTTGATTATGGCATAGTATTATTATTAATAGTCTTCTTTTAGTATTAATTATATAAGACCTTAAGCGGTGGCTTGTGTTGCGGACTAGTGTCCGATCAGATTTAAATGTATGAATAATAACTGAATAGGTATAAAAAAAGAAGACTTTTGTTCTGTATCTCACCTTAGCTTTTGCATTGAGTTTTAGTAAAAATACTTTGTTATCTAAACAACTGGAACAAAAACTATAGCCACAGCCTTGACAACCTTTCTGAAAATGAAGCAGTCACTGAAATAATATTATTTAAATTTAAAGTTCATACATATTGTCTTATGATATCACCAGATACTCACTTCTTTTCGCAGTAATGTAAATGGTTTTGCACAAGTATTGCAAGCCATGATGTGTGCTTCAATATCTTTATAATTCAACACAATTTACACTTTTATAGATTGGTGAAATTCTCACTTAGTGATTATATTAGAGTAACATTTAATGATAAATACCGACATAATTACAAAAAAAAAAAATATTTTGTTTAATGTTCATAGAGTATATAATGTTTGTCTATTAGCGTGACTGTAAAAAAAAGAACCTCATCTATTAGATAAAAACCACTTCTATTTATATAACTCTAAAATCATTAAAAACTAGCGGAGAAAGGCTTTCCTCCTACTAAATCTCACATTACACAATTTTAATAATCAAACTTCAGGTTCCCGCCAAACAATTGAATCCAGTTAGAGGTGAAACTTGAAAGTTGAAGTTGACATTTATGGCTTTTTTATTTGATATCTTATTACATAAAATATGCAGCATGCATCAATAGCAATAACCACAACCACATAGCAACATACCACTGTAGGCTACAGCCTACAGGTGTCCTCTAATAAATCGCTACAGGGTTTAGGGGCCGTAATGTAATGCACCACTCGGGTCCATTAGGATTAAAAATACGAATTTTGCACGTTTTTGAACACAGCCAAGTGGCTATGGTTTGATTACTATGGAACAGCTCTGACAGCTGACAAATCTTTCCATTTCTATCTTTTGCTAAATATTTTTTACTGTTTCATTCAACCTTGACATTGGCAGAATCATCGAAGTCTCGATAGGGCCATATTAAGAAATTGGAATTGGAATTGGAAATGTAAAAATTACTTTCCAACGCGATAGTCCTAGAATATATTTTTTCTATTATATTGTCTTATGTTATTACTGACTTAAGAAAAAAACGGTTTTCCATAACATGAATTAAATACAGAACTGGCAGCGCTCTTCCTATAATCATCGGACCATAGCTCCACGAGCTCGTCAATGACCATCAATGGAATGAAATGAATCATTTAATGAAACAAGTTATTCAATACTAAACAAATACATACGATTTTTGTAAATACATACATACGGCCTACTCTTTTTTAAACTTTCCATTACATATTTTTATTATTTACCTCAGATCAAAGCAAACTGGGTTTCCTCCTTTTGATTTGATCTAAGTTATTTACCTATATATTTTATTTCTTATAATCAATTTATTATAATTAACATTTATCTCATTTTGTTTCTTATGATTTCATTGTATTTTTATAAAAATGTCATTAAAAAAGAAAGAGGTGGAGCAAAGTTTCATTATTAATCTTCAAGTATTCATTTATTCTCTTTATCAATTTACAACACTAAATTTAGGTACTAATTATTTTGGTAAATTATATGCTTTGTATACCTTTGGCTGTAATTATCAATTTTGCCACGGAATTAGGTAAATCAGGTGTGAAAACTACAGACAGTTCCCTTACAACTACTTGTTCGCAAACATCATTATTTTGTAACTGAAGTATTTCATTGGTTTTTCTTAGCCAAAGTCTCGTAGAAACCATGTTGGACCAGGCGAGGCCTAAAGATGGTATTACATTATCAGAATCATCAAAAGAACTTGTAACTTGGTTTATACATACAACAGCTAAGTTATATTTTTGAGCTATATTAATCAAATTAATCGCTAATTCTCTTAATTCTTCAGCTCTTTGTATATAGTTGGTATGTTCAAATCTGAATGCAGCAGCAACTGTGTCTATAATAATCAGTGATAAATTCTTTTCGTTTATTAATTTTGGAAGTCTGACTCTTACACACGAAAGGAGTTCAGGACCATCAGTGATATATTCAATGAATATATTTTTACCATAATCAATTTCTGAGCTATAATTAGGAAAACCTTGCTTTATTTGATCATATCTTTTTAATGGAAATATGTCTTCAGTACAAATGTAAACACCTCCAGTTGACCAATTATGCAGTAACATTAGAAGACCCAATTGAGTTTTTCCTGATCCACTTTCGCCAAATATCTCTGTTATTGTACCTTTGCGATATCCACCATTAAGAACATTATCAATTGCTTTAGAACCACTGCTTAATTTTGCATGTTGAATTTCCAGCTGTACTAATTTGTCACCTGTGACACTATGAAGATTTACGTTGTCCGCAACTATGTTTTTCATTAACAAAATGTCATCAACATTTAGATTCGTAAGCTTTTTTATATCCCAAACAGATAGAGTAACAATTTGTTTTGGAGTTGCAATTCCAACGCGTTCTATAGTTTCATATATTTTTGAAGGCAATAATTTCACTAAATTATTCATCTTTTGTATTTTAAGGACATAGATAATAGTTAAGATTATTCTTTTCTTCACTTTATTGCACACTATATCTATAACGTAAGAACGGAGCAATGATTCGTGATTGATTATTGGTGAGGATTATCGACTTTGTAAATCTAATTTTTACGAACGGATAGAACTTTTTGGGATGGAATTGACTACACTATATACGTTTTTAGACTAATACGTCATTTGCAATTCCCGCGTAAATTGATGTCAAAACTGTCAAGAGGATGTTTTTTATTTTTATAAAATTTTATTGGACACTGGCATAGACATTGATCCATACAGCAAATATTTATAGCTATATAGTTATTGTTTTATCACGTCATTATCCCGTCCATAAAGTGATAAAGTGCACTTTGAAGTTTAATAAACCATCACTATTAAATCATAAATCCTACAATACATAATTTTTACAACAACCAAACAAAAACTACTCGGGTTCCCGCCAAAAAGTCCCAAATAGGATGGTATAAGTATTGTGCTCCAAAATGTGCGAAATTCACATTCTCCTTTTTCTGAGCCTTTTCAACATCCCATTGTTGGTCACAAGCCTAGCTTAGTAGATCAAATTTTTGTAGTTTTCAGGCTATAAATAATCAACAACGCGGGGCCGCGCCGGCGCAATTGGTCCTCCAAATTTTATCTTAAATTTTAGCTCATCCGAGTTAGTGATAGATAACTGATAATAATTTTAATAAACCGTACTTAAGTGGAAAGTCAGTAATATGGGTAGAGGAATTGAACCGATGATCTCACGGATGAGAATTGTGTATAGATACCCGTAGGCAATCAAATATCACCGCCATTATCTCCGCTCCGGGGAGTATATATTTTTTTTTATTCAGTGAGGCAGTTGTGAAAAAGCTATATTCGTACGTTTTGGAATTCATCCCTAGACTAAGTTCCAAAATGAACAAATATCCCTTTTATCATCTAAATAATGTAGTGTCTCTTTTTGTATTATGCAAATAGAAAAGGATGCACTATATTTAGTTGCGCTATTATGCCATATTCTTACGTTTTGGAATGCTGCCCTCTTATCAGTACTTAAAAACTGTCAGTGTTCAAAAAGATAACAAAGAATTTACCAAAACGTAAACAAAATTAAACTTTTTTCTATACATAGAATATTACTTACGTAAATGTTGCGTTTTATTGTTCTTATAATATACTTTTAAGTTATCAGTTAATAGAACGTTGGGCAATGTTACCGAACAGAAGTTTGTACAACGCGGGTCGTTTGATAACGATACACTTTCACCTCACAAGGTCTGTTCTCTGCGCACGGCCGTGGACCCCGATCAATGCCAGTGCCACTCGAGCTGCCGGTTTTGTTACCGCCTTTACGTCCCAACTTAGTAGAAGGAAAATGGTAAGATGTAGCTTTATCACATGACTCATAATGTGTTTTTGCGGTATTTAAGGATAAAATAGAGAGTTATACATATAGGAAGTATACATAAATAACAGGAAATAACTTTCAAAACTAAAATCAGTGTACGCAAGTTTCAAAAACAGTGTGCGAAGTACATTCGCAATACACATGCATTTTTTTAAAATTCTTTTGATTTAATCTCCAATATACATTTTTGAATTTTGCTTGTCGTTTCTTTTAATATTACCTCACGCGTCATGTTTGGGAAAGGAAAAAAATACTTCAGATTCTCCTTTAATTACAATTGTTATTTTAGATTGATTCCAAAAATATATTCTGACAGTTGGGTAAGACAAATGGAGATGTGGGGGAACATACATACATTATAATATATATACATAGGCTGGCAAATTAATAACCCTTTTTGGTTTCACCATAGTTGGTAAATAAAAGGTATAATAATCTCTACATATTATTATTCAGTACAAGGCTACTTGTCTATTAAATAATAATAATAATAACAATATTATAAAATTGTAAGAGAGGTGTGCTTATTAAATGTTTGTTGGAAAAAACATTATGTACATTATGAATGATACAGAGTCAAAAACAACTATATTTAAGATTATTGTCTGTCTGTCCATATGTCTATCTGTATCAACATGCATCATGCAAAAATCATTGGATGGATTGTAATGAACCTGGGCATAGTTATAGTTTATGTGCTAGTTTAACATTTAGGATAGGTACTTTTTATCCAGATCATTTATAGAGTTCCCACAGGAATCCAGCTATCCATCTACAAAATCTACATGCATGAATTCATGTATAATAATTAAATGACAAGAATATTAACTTGCTTTATAATATAGGCAGATAAGTTAACCCAAGAGGACCGTGACACACAGTTGCAGCCACTACTGCAGTCTGGATGGAAAGTTCAGAACAACAGGGATGCCATTGAAAAGGAGTTCAAGTTCAAGGACTTCAATGAGGCATTTGCATTTATGACCAGAGTTGCACTACTTGCTGAGAAAATGGATCATCATCCTGAGTGGTTTAATGTTTACAATAAACTACAGGTAAACTATTATTAATTTTTTTATCTGTGATCATATCATATTAAATTCAGCTTGCCTTCCTATTGCAACTTGCTAAACTTATGGAACTTACCCATCTCAAAGTGGATAGAGGGGCTGGTAGTGTCTGGCAAATAAAAGTCCGAGACTAGGAAATTATAGCAAATTAAAAAAATAATAGGTCATCACTAAAAATGTTGAAAAAAATAATTTTGATACTTGAATTTAATAGTAAAATTAGATTAATACTGATAAAATAAATATATAATCAGTTCGAATCGTTTTTAGTAAAAAGGGTAAAATAAATCTGTTATACTACCAGGCAGCACATTAGTAATATGGGCAAAAAATTACCCCTGGTACTACCAGTAGTGGAACCGGTAGTACCACGGGTAAGAACGGATGCCCACAACAGTATGGAGGCCCCTTTTCGAAAATCAAAATATACTATTTAGTTATGCACGGATAAGGCATTCTATACTTGGGCATAACATCCGCATCAGCAGTGTATAGTGCAACATTGCACTGCAAGTGGAGCATTAGAATAAGAACATATTTTAATACAATATTGTTTTTGTGTAATAAGAAAATTAACAATTAACCACATAAGCAAGATGTATTTAATTAAATATCTACAAAACGAGTAACGTTCCTATCCAACATTGGAAAATAATATTTGTCTAAATATTATACAGTACAATAATCTCAAACAACAATCGTAAATGCTACTTTAGAGTTAAAGTCATAAATTATAATCCATAGGACTTTCTGACGGGAACCCAAGAAGTTTTAGGTTGATTATTGTAAGAAAAATGTGTATTGTGGGAATTCAAAGGGCCTAATGTTAGTGCATAATGTTTGTGATAATTAAGTTTTACTTATCATACTTTTGTGCAGTCTCACATTTTTGTGTGAGACTGCATTTTCCGTATTCTTAAGACCAAAGAGTCCAACTCTGTCTTCAGTAAACCTACTATCACTTTACTATATAATACAATTACTAACATAATTAATTCAATATTATCCATAGAAACAAATTGCGTAAATCTTTGCTACAAATTCACTTAAAATATCTCTCGAATTTATATTATAGTTACCCTCTTATACTCCAGTACAATTTTAAGGGCCTACAAATGGGCATTTTCTTTTGCTGCACTTTTTCAGTCTCAATTTCATGTGCCAGACTATATGGAAATAAATCCAAAATCATCCACCAATCATCCAAAATACTGAGATGTAGCATTGCGGCAATAAAAGGGCATTCAAATGGCATAAATGGCGACCAAATTTTATTTTAGTCTGTCACTTGACGTCTGAAGATGATGTACAATTTTAGTATTTTTTTCTGTTGCTATTGAAAATCTGATGTAATAAATTGTTTAATTTTGTCCTCTAAACTGTATAGAGATTATATTGTAGGTAACACTCTCTTCTCACGATGTCAACGGCCTCAGTAAACGAGATATCAGAATGGCTACATTCATGGACAAACTCATCAAATGAACAAATACGGGAACAAAATTTGTTCAACAAATGCTACGAGACAATACATTATTAAAATGGTGTAATACTTTATTAAAATGGCGTAACACTGTGAATGGCAATATATTTATTTATTAATTATATGCATATGGTAAGTTATAAAAAATAAAATATTAAAGTGAATTGAAATAAGATTTTCATTCATCTGTATAAAAATCTTTAGTTACAAACAATACACGAATCGTTTAGAAACTATAACTGATAAATTTATTTTCGAATTTATAAAACAGCATTTTGAACAAGTAATTGCTCAATATTATCAAATCAATCAATAATAATGTAAGTAAATATTATTTATACAGTGGAATTATATGACTAAAATTTATAATTCATTTATGTACAACAGTGCATTAAGCTTGAGCATAGCTATCACAAATGTTTAACATAGCAAGGACAAAGTCTTTTGTCATTGAAAGGTTCAGTTTCAAAGGTGGTGTAGCCGGGGTACGCTCGTTCTACAATTCTTTTCAATTCTAAGGCATGTTCAAAATTCTTTGCTTCACACACAGTTATCATCTGAAAAAGTGCATATCATACATAGTTATTATTTATTTGATTATAGTTTAGATTTAGATAATTATTTGTTAAGGTTTTTAGGATCTCACACAGAATACGGTCTGCTTTTTGCTGTCCGAGGAAATGGTCCTTGAAATTCTATAGTTTTAAATGAAAACTGGCACACACGAGATGCGATCTGACCGCAAGGGAACGTAGCGGGCAACACTTGACCGCGCACTCCCGTGAAGTCCCGTGCCGTTTACTTTGCCCGGAGTGCAAAATGCAGACCGCATTCCGTGTGACAGCCCCATTTAATTTGAGTTGGTTGTGCTACTGATATATGATTAATCCCAGTCATACCTATTAGGTAGGTACCTATACAACAGTTCCCGATAAATAAATAGACAATTCTAGCAGGCTCCTTTCACACTTAGTCCGAGTGGTTGAAAATTAACTTCATAGAAACTGCACAAGCTTTTTAAAAATACGACTCAAGCTAATACAGTCTGAGTATCGTCTATTTAATCCGCCCTCCCAAGAAGAAAAACCCATACTAAAATTTCTAACTAAAGTATAAGTAACATTATATCCGGTAATTAAAAATAAAACAAGAGAATAAATAATGGTTATAATTTTCATTTTATCTAAAACTCGCAATTTTCTAGCTTTATTTTAAATTATTGAAAATTTTACCGTTTTTTTGTGCATTTTTCTCGAATAATATCAAAGAGCACTTGCGCCATTTTTCTTAGGAGGGCAGAATCGGGTCTGTGGCTCACGTTATTACCGATTGAAATTATCTATATGATTAGTCAAAAAGGTGAGTTTTGCTTTGTGTAGCATCACATTATTTACGGGACATGAAAATTAATTGATTGCGCTTACCATTGCTCTTTAGCATGACGTCACTACTTGAGATATGCACATTTATTACCACATTTGAGAGGGGTCTCATTGACGGAAGATTTCATTTGAAGGTTTGTGAGTTCGTGATCGTTGATACGAGTAGCTTAGGTACGGGTATCCAATCGTGATTTTTATTTGTGAGTTCGTGAGGTCGAACATTGGCCAGTACCACTGAGTTTTTACTCAAGTACGGAAATTTTCAATTCTCAATGGCTCAGCCGTGAAGGAAAACATTTCTAACACGCTTGTTAGAGAATTAAAAAAAAATCTGGCGCATGTGTATCCAATTCAGCATGGACCCGCGTAGGATTCGACCAATAATCCACATTATAACTCGAAGCCCGCCCCCCATGGTTACTGGGAGAGGCATATGTCCCTGCATTGGGATAATCCTCCGCTCTCCACATCGAGTCACTGCCGGCATCTTAAGTCGCTGCGCCTTTCGCGCAGATTGTTCTTCTATAAGTTTGTATTAGATACCTATGTAAGTAACATTGAATAAGAAATATAAGTTAAATATTTACATTGACAGTGTAGACATCGCCTTGAACCCATACATGGTCTTGGATCTGACGTATCACGCTGTATCCCCCTTCCGCAAGGAGTTTAAGCAGTTGAGCCTTAGCTGCAGACGTGTCTTTTACGCCTACCTAGTAATTTAAATACTTTGTTGATGACTAGGGCCGGATAAAGGGTTGGACAAGCTGGGCGATCGCTCAGGACGCCGGCCGCGTCGCAAGCTGTAAAATCTGATTTTTCATCTGATTATACACTGTTTTTTTAAAAATAAAATGAGTATGCTTCCAAAATACTCATTAAAATGATAATCATTAAAGAATGTTCGATCGACTTTTTATACGCTCGAAAAACGCTGCCCTTAAAGGGGTGCTGCAGATTTTCCGCTCGGCCACTAGACTAGCTGGTGATGACGATGTCAAAGAATAGGTACTTATGCAAGCTGTAACCGATCATTCACGAGGCCTGAAAACATGACCTCAATTATGGAAGTGTGATAATTTAAAAATAAAACAATGATTTTAGGCCCTTTCTCACCACCTCCTGATACTTTATCAGCTAGATTCAATTGGCACATAATTTATGTATCAGATTGATACTTTATCAGGAGAAAGTACCTATCAGGAGTAAAAATAAAATCCTTCTGATAAACTATAATAAACTGAAAATAGTATACGCTCAGTAATTTCAGAGTTTAGTGCGAACCTGCAGATTTCTTTTCTCTTACAGAGATTACTGATTACAATCAGGAAGGATAAAGATTACTGATTACAATCAGGAAGGATAAAGATTACTCTTCTCTTGAATCTTTGATCTGCAGATTCCACTGTTTGAGTATGACATTCGTGTGATCTTGAGTTCAAATCTTTGGCCCGTACCACTGAGTTTCAACTAAGTACTGATTTTTAGAAATTGTCATTATCTCACCGCGGTGAGGGAAAACATTGTTAGGAAATCCGGTTGAAATGAAAAATAAATCTGGAGTATGTGATCCACCAATCCGCACTGGACCCGCGTGGTGGATTACGGCCTGAAACCCCCCAGTGATTTACTAGGGGAGGCCTGTGCCCTGCAGTGGGACGTTATAGGCTGATACAAGTACAAGTACATTTAACATACTGTGAACTTTATCAGACGACCTTCAGCTGCCATTCCTCTGTCCAAACATCGTCCTAGTACTGCAGTGTCGATGTTGCCTCCGCTTAAAATACACGCCACGCTAGAATTAAACAGATTATTCTTTGTGTTGCTAAATTCTAAGCAATTAGTGCATTTAACTCGCTTGGATACAGTCTGTAATAGGGAATGTTATTGAGGTAAAATTAGCCCGACCGTAAAATGCGATTTTTAACTCCCGGTTAAAAATGCTTTTCTCGGTGTTGCACATTTTGACCTATTTTTATTTGCAGTATTTATCAGTAACTGCTTATGAACGTGAAACTAACCTTAGCTGTGTTCTAAAACTCTGACAATCTAAATACGATGCAACCTTTTTATAGTAGATACGTCCACGGGGAATGGACAATATTCGCCCGTTGTTGGTCGTTAGCCCGCATTCGGATACTCTAATGCCTTTACCAGAATTCGGCCACTCGGAACGACCAAGTGTGATCTAGTTTATAAATGCGATTAGATAAAAAAATGTAAGTTACCTACGTTTTAGTTTTCAGTTCAGGCACAAGCTTTCCTATAATGGCGGCGAGCGGACACGCGCCGGCTCCTTCCACAACAAAACGCTCTTTTTCCACCAAGTGCAGTATGGCTCGAGCTATCCAGTCCTCATTGACGAGCAGCTGCCAATTGAATAAGTGTATATTATAAGATTATTTTGCTTCCAAGCGGGTGTAAACCTTTTAACAACTACTAAACCGATTTCGATAGAAAAGCTTTCAGCTCTCGCTGTGTAATAGAGAATGCTATTTAATTTAAAATAATCGAACGATATAGATGTAATAACTGCCCACCTTAAAAAAAGGCACAAGTGCATTTTGATAATATTCGAGGAAAATACAAAAAATAGGTAAAATTGCCATTAATATAAAATCAAAATTGAAGTTAATAACCACTGTTTATTCTCTTTGTTTATTTATAATTTCCAAATATACCTAATGTTAAACATGTTCGCGAATTATGTAGACCGCGTCGGAGGAGCGGTTAAAAACCAATTTTCTAAGACTAAATTTTAATTATAAAGGCTATTTAATTTAATTATAAAGATATTACAGTTTTACTAATTCTAATTACAAGCTATATTATATCGCGAAACCGTAGGCTGTGGAACGAACTGCCTCAAGAGGTCTTCCCATTAAGCTACGACATGGGGTTCTTCAAGAAAGCTGTGAATAGGATTTTGCAAGGTCGGCGGCGCGCCCGCATACCCCCTGGTGTTGCAGGTGTCCATGGGCGGCGGTAACACTTACTATCACGTGGGGCCGCCTGCTCGTCCGCCCTCTTAACTATAAAAAAAAAGCTAACGTTCTACGTTAACAGACGACGGTGTAACAGCGGTCTCCGGGAGAACAAAAAGACGCAACATCGCACACAGCGAAAAATTGTTCTATTGCCATCGTCGGCACCTCGCAAAACTCAGTTCTTCGTCAAAGCCATTATTAATGGGGTCACGAGTGACCCTAGTGATAGTGAGTGAACCAAGGTCAAGATCGTCGGCTGTCCTTGATGTGCTGCGCTTGGAGCCTGCTTAGTCCTTGATATATATCTACTTTACATTTATTATAATAATTTCATTTCGGCTATTACCCCGCATTCCGCTGGTCCTTCGTTCCGGGCATCTTGCCCGGATGCACCGACAGGATACATTTAGCCATAAAAATATTATATACTAAATTACCTTCTTTATAAAAGAAAAGATAATAGATCTTCTACGTAATTATCACCATTTTATCGAGAAGTGGCTGAGC
This sequence comes from Sesia bembeciformis, assembly GCA_943735995.1. Taxonomy (NCBI): domain Eukaryota; kingdom Metazoa; phylum Arthropoda; class Insecta; order Lepidoptera; family Sesiidae; genus Sesia; species Sesia bembeciformis. Next base: position 4,351,261 of record OX031042.1, read on the forward strand.
GTTACTGAAGGAGTTAACACCAACAGTGGGCAGTCCAATGTGGTCAGCGAGGGTTGGTTGCACCGGGATCGTTACTGGTTCGCCGCACTCCAGGGACTTGAAGAAAACGGGCATCTTCTCAGCTTGCACTCCCTTTGAAAAGGTCAGTCAATGGGAAGTCAGTACTCAATGTTAATGGAGAGCGTTCAAGGCAATTGCGAGCACTTACTATTAATAATAATAATTAATAACATCACATTAGTATTTCCTGGGCTAATCGGTCGTCGCCGCCCGCTTGCCATCTTTTCTCTATTATAAAAAAGCACTTAGCTAAGTATCGTAACCAGTCCTTGTAGCGTCCACAAACTTTCTCTGAAGTTCTCGTTCTCTGGACGTTCTCTAAGTTATACCATAGAATGGTCTGTGGTATGACAGAGAACGTCACTATTTCTTATATCACAATACACACACAAAAATCACATAAGCTAGACATAAGTAAGCTATCACACGTAAAATAAATCGAAAATAATAGTTTTGAAATAAAACTATAATAAAAGTATATTTAGAAAAAAAAAATTAGGTAGGTACATATCCCGGCCGAAAGTAATAGACATCGACTATAATCGGCTAGCTCGGTTTTATAGAGCGTTGTTTCTGTCGTAACGGCACACGACAGAGACGATGCTCTACAAAACCAAAGCTAGCCGATAGTCTTTTTCTGAAGGCCGATGTGTATTACTTTCGGCCGGGAAGTGTAGGTACTTATTTGCAAATAAAACAAATTAAATAATGTGTTACAGTCATTTATTATTCGCCATTGGCAGTGTTGCTAGAATAAAAAAATTCTGCGTTATTACGATTTCATTACTTATGATTTTATTGTGTACCTACATATTATAATACAATCGATTTATTAAATTGATTTCGTAATTTATTAATACATTTTTCTGATTAATAAATTAATTATTTAAGAGAAATATTTTTAATAAATCAAATCTACTAAAGCGAAGATAGGGTTAATTTATTTTATTTATGCCCTGCGAGCAGCACGATACATGCGTATCGTGCTTCTCGCAGGGCGACAATATCCACTCACCACCAGGTGGATTGTCTGCTCATCTGCCGCTTATGATTTGTCTGCAGCTTTGCTCGCTTGCAATCCGATTCCGCCCGGCCCATTTTTGAAAATATAAACATAATCGTACTTACAATATTAAGATGTAAGTTTTCTTAAGTATTTTAATTCGATACTGTTTATTATTGGCTGTGGATGACTAGGTAAATTTTGAGATACCTACTCAAATTTCAGAAAGAGAACTCATTTGAGGTGTATGTTTTTATGTATGGTGTATGGTGTACCGTTTTCATAACATTATTTGAGATTCGAATTCTGAAAGCCAATTTAGTCAAAACGAAAAAATAAAAATGTATTCACTTTTTTATTGCTATTCGCGCGCTTTTCTTTGCAAGAATGGAATTCGAACGAGAACATTTTCGTGCAATGATGTTTTACGATTTTAAAGTTGGTTTAAATGAAAGGAGTGTAAAGTTAGTATCAGCTTAAAGGTAAAGGACCTCGCACCGTCCTGTGCAATACTTTTTAGATGGGTTTCTCAATTTAAACAAGGAAAATTTTCCTTGAAAGATGATGAGAGAAGTCCACGACTTCTGTAACGAATGAAAACATCGAGGCGGTCAAGAAAATGTTGCACAAAGGTTCAAAAACTACCTACGAACAGTTATAGAAGACTGAAGATTTCCTCGCCGGTCATTCATGAAATTTTACACCACAACACCTTCAAGTGAAGAAGCTTTGTTCGCGTTGGGTTCCTTATTCATTGACTGCTGAACAAAAACAAGCTCGCGTGAGCTTGTTTTTGGAATTAGAAAATTAGAAAATTATAATTAAAATTAAATCTTGATTATAAAATTAGAAAATGGAGAGTGATGGAATATATTTAATATTATTACTGGAGATGAGAGTTGGATCTATCAGTATGACCCACTAACTAAGCGGCAATCAACAGTTTCGGTGTTTCCAGATGAAGAGCCTCCCAGGAAGATAAAGAGTGGGCGCTGTGTGGGAGAAAAAAAATGGTGACAAAATTCTTCTCCGGGGGTGGCCTGCTCATCCACGTAATAGCGTTCTAACTTGTCGTAGAGCCGAGGTATAGCCGTACTACGAATTAATTAATTTGCAGAACATTATAAACCTCTTTATTATTAATTATGAATGTGATTACGTACATGTTTAATTACTTAATGTATCTATTTACTAACATAGACAAGGCAGTTAGGCTTATTTTGTTTGATGACCTTCGCGACTGCTGCCACCAACCCACCGCTTCCAACTGACACGATGACTGCCTCCACCGAGGGCAATTGCTCCAACAGTTCGAGTGCTACAGTACCGTATCCAGCCAGTATGTTGGGGTGGTCTCGACTAATTTCAAACAAAACAAGATTAAAATCAGTTGATTAAGTATTCAGCTGGTATATGCGAATTTGGGAGGGTGTGTGTACACGGTGCAATCTCACAGTCGCTGGACGCACTCGACTGGCCACGTTACCCCTCTATCACAGAAGACTACCGTGAAATGTACTGCATTTCGCACATTATCCTATTTCCCTAATGTACGTACGTGTTTCGGTAGTGAGTGAGATCCACCAAAGACAATTCCCATCTCATCATATCCTATTCCTCCCAATTTTGACAACCCTTTCTCTAAATACATTCCTAAATTTCCAAAGGTAGGCAGCGCATTCAGGGGCGTGCTAATATTTGTCATTCTGAAATGACGTTGGAATGTATCGCATATATGTCTATGCGTTACAGTATCTACGGTACCACCCCGAGTAGATTGTAAATTCGTCTGCCGTCTTCTTTTTATAAAAAGAATTGTAGAGAATTGTGGACGGAAAAAAAATGAATCGCAGATGAGCTGCTGCTGAGAAGAACCCATGGCGCCAGTAACGGGCTCTGGTTTATGATTTACTTATTCTGTAAACACGTTTGTAAATAAATATAATATTTTACGGAAGTTTTATTTTCTGTGAGGGATTCAGCACCATTTTCCGATCGTTTAACAATGAAGTAAGTATCTCGCAGAATGCACACTTCTGGTTAATACTAATGCATACCTACCCATTGATATAAGTTAATCCTTTCTCCCGTGCTAATGAGCGGGCGTGTCTCTGTGCCTCTAGAAATGTGCTACCATGTGTGATGACTTTTGCGCCAAGACTGTTAATCATCTGCATTTTTGCGATTGGTACAAAGTCCGGCAGCACCGCGGTCACAGGAATGTTTAACTTCGAGGCATAACAAGACATGGCCAAGGCATGGTTGCCCACGGAACATATCACTACACCAATTTTTTTCTTGTCTAGAGGCAACAATTCTAGTGCGTTCAATGCTCCTCTTCCTTTAACACTGAAATTAAGTATAATTATACAACTTTATGAGCTAAAATATTTATCCCCTCATAAAAACAAATACTTAAAAAATATCAAAAACCGACTTTAAAATAATAGTTTACTTTATGCGATTTCTTGAATTATACCTACGCCAAAATCACATTAAAATTTGTTAACATGTTTTTAAGTTATCTTTTGACATCTAAATATACTTACTAACTTAAGTTTACTTTTACATATTTTTTTCCTAATATCAAGTTTCGCTAGCCTTGATCAAGTGATGTAATTCCGGCCCTGTTCAATGTTCAACGTTTCGTTCTTATTTACTTTCCGGAAATAATTAAATGAGCAGCAGAAATTCTGAAAACTGGCAGTAAATTTAAAGGTAACCTAACGCAAGTTTAGGTTCTCTGGTGACAATAAAAATACGGAATTTTTGTCGTTATCCGTTTATTGACTCCGTCGACTTTATGTTGGTATTATTGGCAATTTAAATTTATTTATTTCAGTTATTCAAAAATTCATTTGCTGATCATGATTTGCTGCCCATTTAGTATTATTTTGCTTTTCGTTTAAATACAAGCCTTTATTTTGCAAATATAATTGCAATGAAGTTAGATTAAAATCGATTGAATAGTTCTCAAATTATCCTTTGGTAGGAACTAAAAGATTTTTCACGATTACCCCGGAATTACTGAGCAAATGTGAATTAAAGGGTGCAACCTTCCTTGTATTAAAAAGATTATCATGTGAATAGATCAGTACTTTTCTATAAAATCGTGAATATACAGATTAAATGGGGATTATTATTTGTTTGAATTTGTAAAATGTCTTACCTGCCAGATTTTTGTAGTAATTCTAGCTTGTAATAGAGATTCATCGCAAATTCTCGTTGGAGGTGCGAAGGCTAAAATTAAAATAGGTAAATAATTAGTTATTGTGTATTATAGGCATTTATTACCTTGCGGACGTACTTATCATAGTATTATTTTTACAACACGGTCTCGTAACTGCGGCACGTATCATAATGAATATGCTTAGACGATTAATGTACCCACTCAACCACATGGAACGTATATCAACCGCGTGTCACGTCTTATGATATGACTTATGTTATATGAGTTATTTGTTATTTTCGAGTACTAAAGAAATGTATTGATAAATACAATACGAGGATTGTTAATAAGTATCATTCTTGTGGTAGCAATCTATTGGCTCATTTACATTAGTCCCGTCGCCGTATACGCCAGAGAATATGTACGGCCGAGCCGGATTAGTATAAAATAAATAATGATTCCGATAGTAGCCTTACCCGGCCGCCGCCGCGCCGTTCCTCTTCCATCATTCGATGACGGGAACTTATGACATGGCGGTCGAATCTAGCAGCCGTATACGGTCACCGTAATAGTACACCTAAATAACGACACTCGTTCACCGGATTCGTGATTCGTTTAAACGTACCGTAGGTACTAGTGCAAATGAGCCATAATACTATAATAGGGATACTATATATAATATACTTACAATAATAGGAGTTGTTAAGTTATACGCCCTAAACCTTTCAGCAGCTTCGACAACATCTCCATACTTGATGGCTCTTGGGTTTTCCGGGTCACAAAATTCATCAAAATCTTCCTATAAGTTATTGCATATTTTATTAGTACACCAGCGACTACACGCGGCTTCGTCAGTGTGGAATTTAGATACAATATAGTATTCAGATAAAACAGCGCGTTAGAGGAGTAGATATATTAGTAAAGAGTAGATATATTAGTAGAGAGTGAGAAGTTTCTAACATTACTTAAAACAAACAAATTTTAAATAGTATTGATTGTTTGTCTGTGGCATAAGTTAACTAAAGTCTCCAACATAGCTAGTCAGTATGCTCAAGTGGTAATGATTGTTGTCTGTGGCATAAGTTAACTAAAGTCTCCAACATAGCTAGTCAGTATGCTCAAGTGGTAATGATTGTTGTCTGTGGCATAAGTTAACTAAATTCTCCAACATAGCTAGTCAGTATGCTCAAGTGGTAATGATTGTTGTCTGTGGCATAAGTTAACTAAAGTCTCCAACATAGCTAGTCAGTATGCTCAAGTGGTAATGATTTTTGTCTGTGGCATAAGTTAACTAAAGTCTCCAACATAGCTAGTCAGTATGCTCAAGTGGTAATGATTGTTGTCTGTGGCATAAGTTAACTAAAGTCTCCAACATAGCTAGTCAGTATGCTCAAGTGGTAATGATTGTTCTGTGGCATAAGTTAACTAAAGTCTCCAACATAGCTAGTCAGTATGCTCAAGTGGTAATGAATGTTGTCTGTGGCATAAGTTAACTAAAGTCTCCAACATAGCTAGTCAGTATGCTCAAGTGGTAATGATTGTTGTCTGTGGCATAAGTTAACTAAAGTCTCCAACATAGCTAGTCAGTATGCTCAAGTGGTAATGGACAGGTTATATTTACGGCAGTACCGATAACTAATGGGTAAACGAGTACTGGAATTGAGGCTACGTACCGGGAAGCGCAACGGGGAAGCGCGGGTCGCTTCCCACCGGGTGGACAGACGACTTGAAGAAGTTCGGCGGTGGTGGCTGGACGAGTAGAGCGGAGTGAGGAGTGATGGGATAATGTATCTGCCAGAAAAATGGCGAAAGATCCATTTGTCAAACTAAATGGACAATATTCTGTTCAATAAATATTTATGTAATACAAAAAAAAATATCAACTATTATTTTCACTATAAAAAGGCCGCGAACTTATCCGACTACCTAATATATCGGGAAGAAACCCTCATGATCGAGGGATTCTGGAGCATGTGTATCTACTGATGTGTACATGATCCGCGTGGTGGATTACGGCCCCAAATCCCATAGTATTTACTAAGAGAGAAATGCCCCCTGCAGTGGGACGTTAAATGCTGATATCGTGGTACTTACTTGTCTTCGAGTCATTTCGAATTTTACTGGATATTGAATAAAAATTATTTTCGAAGGCTGATTTTACTTAACTGAGAATTTTTATTATCTATCAATGACTTGTCATTTTGTCGACTGTTTTGGGCATCTATGGTTTCCTTGTTTACGAATAGGTGCATGTACACCTATACTGGCGAGTAAACCATAGACTTACTACCATTTCGTCGGCTGCAGAAATTTATTATTCAGAATTACAAATAAATGTCATTTCATACTAAGAAGCGTTAAAAACTCGCTTCTAGCTAGTTGAAATTGCCGCCGCGCCCGCCGATGGGCGCTAGTGGTTCGCTACGAATGTTACAGAATACGAAAAACAAATCTCACCGCAAATTCAGCGTTAAGTCTATAAAAGTTGCTTAAAGAATAGCACGGCTGACGCTAACCTACATGACGCTCGTGTCGCACCTGCTGCAGTGGCACTAATAAACCACCGATCTATAATAACAAAACTAAAGCCTTATTAAAAGAAAGACTTGGATTAAACTAGAACACATTTATTAGTTAAATTAATGGATGAAATTAATATGTCTGTTAAATTAAAATATGCCTTTTGGGAAAGCAAACACAGATTGGGATAGGCGCGAAGGGCCCTTCTACGAATTCGCATATGCCGGGGAACAGGTGCATCAATATTCGTTTCAATGTACAGGCTTGTTCTAGACTGCAAGTCTCGCATGTAAATGAGAACTGAAATGTGAGAAACCTCAAATTAGTATTATGTGTACATACATACTTAAACACTTATTTTTTTATGGTTTTAGACAATTACTCTATTATATGACACAATTCAACAATTACAAACAAGCAAACGCTATGGTATCTCTTCTCTATTACTTGAGGATATACTAGGCTTGAACATCGGGTCTGCATTGTCATTTGCTTTTTTCTTTTACTTATCAACTAGAAAGAGATCAATATAAAAAAATACATAAGTCTCGAAGTTGTCTTCTGTTAGCCAAGGACGGTCAATGTCACAATTCACCACATTAGATCCAACGTGAGCGATTACGGTCAGTATGCGTTTTACTAATGGCACGTAGTCGTCATCAGCAGGTAGTCTGATCTGTAACAAATTATAGCACTTGCGATAACAGCACAAGACCGAAAAGGATGACAAACGATGAGAAGAGTTTGTTCCGAATATAATAGCAAATAGACGAAATCAGAATGCTGGTGATGATGATGTCACGTAAGTAGATAACTAGGTGCATTTACCTAGATACATAATCTCTGACCTTTTTTAACATCTAACGGTGCAGCTGCTCAGAGTGTACTGTTTACTGTTTTAAGTGAAGGTTTGATAAATTGCAAACACAGGGACTTTCAGTGCCGAAAAATGAGATTAGTGTATTGGAAACTGTATGCACGAACTATGATTAATTTAATTACGGACTTGTCAACGAAAACAGCGGCAAATTTATAGAACGTTGGGCGGTTTCCCCTCATTAAGTCGTTAGATTACAGTCAATTCAAAATGACACTTTTATAATTTGTATAAATTTTAACTATCTAAGTATCTTTTTATAGAAAGAATGTGGCAAACGAGCATACAGTCCATCTGGTGGTAAGTGGATACTGTCGCCCTTAGGCATCCGCGATACATGCCAACATTAGTCCAAAATGACAAACTTTGGCACGCCCTCGGATGCGCTGCCTACCTTTGTTGATGAAGGAATGGAATTAGAGAAAGGGTTGGGGACGTGGGAAGGGATAGGATGGGAATGGGCTTGGTATATCTCACTCACTACCGAAACACGTAGGATACATTGCGGAATATGATAAAGTGGGAAATGCAGCATATTCAATGTAGTTATTCTGTGAGAGAGGAGTAACGAGGCTAGTCGAGTGCGCCCAGCGGTTGTTGGATTGCAGCGTGCATTCTCCCCCTCCAAAATTTAATTAGTGTTATGTTATTCTATAGTTTATACCTAATCATTTTCATCATTTTTAACATGTATTATATTACAACCCGCGCAATTAAAGAATGGTATTGAAAATTGCGCTCACTAAAAACTGTAGGTACTGTTGAGTAGAAAAAATGAGTTTTATTTTTGTTGGGTATTTTATATTTTTTTAATTGTTGGTAAGTACTGGAAAATATTTTTTCTAGTCTCGTATGACAAATTGCTTATGGTGAATCAGATGTCTGGTCCGAGAAACCGCACTGAAAGAAGCGTGAAGTGATGTGATATTTTTTTTGTTGCCAGTACCGGCAGGTGCGAGTACAGACGCGAGCGTAGGCGAATAGAGGCGACGCCATTTTCAATTCCATTCTTTAATTGCGCGGTTATACAGCAGGATTTGTGTTACAGGATACATACACAGTTTATAAAATTACACACAATTCATAAATATAAAAGAAACAACAAGTATACAGAAGATAACAGCATGGTTATGATTATAATACTCTGCAAATTCTATGTGGTACTAAAATATAATAATTGTAATTATAATAATAAACTAATTGAACAATACTAGATACTTTTTTTATTTATGGAAAGATTTTTTATAATACTTTCTGGCTTCACCATTATTATATTATATTATTATTATAGTTACCTAATAGTTATAGATTTTAATTGTTATCATTTAATCTACTTATACTTAAGTCTAAAGAAAGTAGTTCAATGTTAAACTTCTTACTGTTAGTTTGACTAGGCGACCTTCTATCGTTCTCGCTCGCTCCAAGCATAGAGGTATGGTAGTAAAATAATTAATATTGCCGCCGGTAATAAGACAAACCACTCTGCAATTTATGATGCAAGAACTTCTTAATCTGACAATTGATACAACATGATTTAAAAATGACTTATTAAATAGTGGAATGAAACAACAGAATGTAACAAATATTTCTGTGAAATCTGTAATACTATTAATAACTTATTAGTCTTATATATTTTACATAGTATAAAACAAAGTCGCTTCCCGCCGTCTGTCTTCTTTTAGAAGACAGACGGCGGGAAGCAACGCAACGGATTTTAATGCGGTTTTCATCAATAGATAGAGTGATTCAAGAGGAAGGTTTATACGTATAGTTTTATATTGTTTTACCGAAACCGAAGCGAAGCGAGGGCGGTTCGCTAGTATACTAATAAGACTAATAAGTTAATAGTATTACAGACGGATTTCTTACTTTTTTTTTTCAAGTCGTCATTTTGGAGTAAATTAGCGGTACCTAGTTTCCTAACCACTAGGTAACTAGGTACCGCTGTGAATAGGATTTTGCAACGTCGGCGGCGCGCCCGCATACCCCCTGGTGTTGCATGTGTTCATGGGCGGCGGTAACACTTACCATCACGTGGGACCGCTTGCTCGTCCGCCTATTTCAATATTTAAAAAAAATCATTATGGGAAACAGCAAATTGTTAGCGAAATAGACCTGTTTAATAGATAAATACTTTCAGTAATACCAATAGATTCAGATTCTTTATTAAAAGTGCGGCTTACAAACGATGACATACATTAATTAATTGAGTCCATACAATATACTCTGTCTCGTCAACGTTCATCTCTGAATTTGAAATAGTTCAATATAATCATTAAATAGTATATTAATTGTGTGAACACAAATAATCTCATTTACTGCAATATCAGGACGTTTTTATATATTTTGCACGGGATTTTGATGTAGGTAATTGCCATAATATAATGTGTAGGTATTTCGTTTAAATACGTATTTTTTACTTTACAAATTTGTATGAAAAATTTAGTAAACACTAAAAACATTTAATTTTGCAAAAACAATTTCATAAATCATGTCATGAGAAACTACCTAATACCGAGAATAAGGTCCTTTTCCCACATAATGTCATAAATTTCTGAGTTTAGCCGAAAAATATGGCAGTCGCGCTTTATAGATATATTAGATAAATTGGGCCAATGTCAATTTACTGGATGCGTCGCTACGAATTTACATACTCTCATAATAATATACGTATTGTTGACGTACGTTTTGCCCTTTAACTCTGGCAGCACATTGGGTGTGGCTAACAGTGCACCAAGACTAGTCGCTCCAGCGCCTTCCGCAACAAAGTTTTCATATTCTATCAGATTCGTCATTCCTCTTACTATCCAGTCATCGTTTACCAGCACCTGATCGAAATTTACAAAAGACGGTGTGAAAAATGTATGTATGTCGTCTCTACGGCATAAAATTTGTGACAATGTTATGTTATGAATTCATCTATTCATCTGCTGTTCTGTACTTATAAGCAATTTATTATAAATGCTAAAGCGATGGAAATGTTCTATTAAGAAAATATGAAACAAAAGACTATGAAAAAAAGAAGGCTAAAGACTAACAAAGCCGCTATCACAAGCCTTGACGAACTCCACCACCTGTAAAATAGAGGACCCGCCAATCTGCTTGGCTAGCAAAGCGTTTTAAGGCCAGACATCCGTCACGACACATACACAATACAATGTGTATGAGGAGGCCGATGTTGAGCAACGGACGAAAAAAGGGCTGGTTACGGTATCTCCTACATTCTCTAGCCCAATTATGATCTAACCCCATCCCATCCTCTCTCGTTGTACTCTCTAGATGTTCCTCCTATGATCCTTCAATTTTCCTATTCTTTTTTCAAATGCATGGCATTCCTAAACTTCAAAAAGTAGTCGGTGCATTCGAGTGCATTGTTCATCATTCCTCACTGATGTTGGCATATTTCGTGGACTGTCTGGTTGTTTGTCACCTACAAAAAAATATTTGGGTTTAAAATTGAATAGGTACTAGTAGTTACTAACCATCTTGTCAATAAGCGGTTGCGCCGTGTGATAGGCATTGTAACCCGCCGTGGGAACTTCTAAGGAACCAGCTACACTACCTGTCACTGCTGTTCTATACGGCCGATGGTTTTCCAGCGCTTTGGAGAAACTGCAACACTTATCTGGCTCTACACCCTTACAAAGCAAATAATTATAAAAGACTAAGACTAGGTAAATCAATCAAATACCTATATCGAAGTAATCCTACATGACTAAGCTTCTAATATATTATTACCCTTCTTCTATTATTCTCCTGGACCAGAAAATTTTGGCTCCAGGGAGGTTTGGAAATCATTATTGAATCCAGGTATAAAATGACAGGAGCAGTGGTGGACTAGCCTTTTATATACAAAATGAAAAGGTTTTTATTAATTTTGAACCGCAGTTTTGATCCTTCAAAAGTGCCCCATTCAGTCGTTAGTCTCGGGTCCCGCAATCTTGGGATCTCCTAGTCCGCCAATGAACAGGAGTCATAATTCGAAAACCTTGAAACTTATAATGGTATAAACAGGCTTTCGTAGTTAATAATTAATTTATTTGAATTTGAGAGAATTGGTAATCATTATTGGGTCCAAGGATAAGATCTCAGGATTTATAATTGGAAAAGCTTGAAAATTTATACTGGTATAACAAGCCTTCGTAGTTCAGAGACTTTATTTTTATAGTTAAATAATAATATAGAACAAATAATATCCTCGTCAAAACCTAATTCGTATCTATCTATGTATTTAAAGTCGGATTTTTATTCGAGTCAGGGATATGACATGTAGAACTGTCAATAAAGTGTCTTCTCATGACAAATTTCACTCTGTTTGACAGTTCTACATGTTATATCATTAAGTCGAATAAAAAAATCGACTATAAGTACATATAATTTATGTTAATGTGTGTGACAAATGCTCACGTAAATAAGTACTGTAGGTTTTAAATGTTTGACTATTGCTGCGATTCCAGCAATTAGCCCACCTCCGCCGACAGGAACCAGTATCACATCCGTTTCGGGCAGTTCTTCCAATATTTCTAGGCCTATAGTGCCTGAGCCTGCTATTACACGGGGATGATCGTAACTGAAAATTATTTTAAAATTTATATTATACAAAATTATGATACTTGATAGACGTGTACTACCATGTTACCAGTAATTAATAAATGTTTTATTTGGTTGTAGGTACATAATATTTTACAATATTTTACCCATTTATATAAATATTGCCGCTCTCCGCAAGTAAAATAAACGCCTGTTTCTTTGATTCTTCAAGGTTATGTCCGTGCAGAACTACATCAGCTTCGAATTCTTTACACTCGTCCACTATGTTCTCAGAGGTATCAGTGGGTAGTACAACCGTCACATGAATATTTAATCTGCGGCCATGATATGCTAGTGCCTGTTCAATGATATGTTATTTCAGTATTTCTTTGGGATGTCTGCAGTTTAGAAGTAAGGAGCCTGCAGAGAAGCAGACAGTGTATCTGGTGGCAAGTGTATACTGTCCCCTATCTACATCTGGATATTAGATAGTCAACTGTTAATAACCTGAACAAACACTGCTTGTCCACTGCTGGACATGGGCCTCCTCATGCAATGAATGGTCTTGTGCAGGGGGGGGGGGGGTGTATGGCCTTAAAACGACACGCTGGTCAATTTTGAGGGGGAGAGTGCACGCTGCAATCCAATAGCCGCTGGGCGCGCTCGACTGGCCACGTTACCCCTCTCTCACGGAAGACTACCTTGAAATGTACTGCATTTCCCATTTTATCGTATTTCCCTAATGTACGTACGTGTTTCGGTAGTAAGTGAGATGTGCCAGAGCCCATTCCCATCCCATCCTATCCCTCCCCATTTTCTCAACCCTTTCTCCAAATCCATTCCTATATCTCCAAAGGTAGGCAGCGCATCCGGAGGCATGCCAACGTTTCTCATTTTGGACTAATGATGGCATGTATCACGGATGTCTATGGGCGACAGTATCCACTTACCATCAGGTGGACTGTATGCTCGTCTGCCGCCTTCTTACATAAAAAAAAAAAGAAGGTTGGCGAGTCCATTTGTTTAGAGGTGGTGTTGTTATCCTTTAGTTGCGGCTTTGTTATTGTTATCTCTTAGTCGTCTTTTACGACACCCACGGAAAAAGATGGTGTCATTATAAAGCCGGCCGACATTACACGGCCCACCTACAACGCACGGCCTTCTTGATAAACTATTAATAAACAATGTGCTAATTTTATTAGAGGAAACGTATGAACGGAGCAAGACATATTTTACCATAGCGAAGTTTCCTAGAGATGCTGTGATCACTCCTGCATGCCGTTGTTCTTCGTTCAACATTGACAAGGAATATAAAGCGCTTCGTTCATTAAAACTGCAATATCACATAACATTAACCACCTTTTGCTATGTACGATTTTTGGCTTTTTGTAAATGTTTATACCTACCTTCCTGTGCGATGGAAAATCTCAAGCTTGAAATAAAGTTCCATTTCCAGTTGTTTACTTCTTCGAGATCTCTAAAAGAAGCGTGGTGGTCTTTATTTTAATACGAATGGGTATTAGCACCAAATAAATATTAGTTTAATAACTAATTCACATATTTATTCGTACGCACAGAAAGAAAGTTGAATTTATTAATAGTTACCAAAAGACGAGAGTTAGTGATTGCTTCTTTGATGATGGGCTGTGCCTTGAAAACATCTCTAAAAGATATGGTTCTTGGATTGTCCGGATCACATAATGTATCAAAATCTATAGGAACTTTCTGTAACCGGTGAGATTTTATTAACATGGGTAGTAGTAGAGAAATAAATATATCTTAATGGTGTATACAGACTCGAGTACCTATTACTTCGTACAGAAGTTCCAACACCGATTAAGTAGCGGATAGGTGAAATTATAAATTTACTTTTATATCAATTGCGTTAATATTAATCGCAATTAGAAATTGACAAGAGAACATTTATCAAAAATATTCCCTTCATGCGTTTCCTGCGTTCAGTTTGGGCTCCCTCTAGAACACACCTATTCAAGAATCTGCCTAAAAGTACGATTAAACGTTTACAAAAACCGCGTTATTATAGGTCTAGCTATTTCAGAGAAAAGTGGTTACAACGGTTACACGCATCAGCCCAAACGCATACCTACGAGTATATCATTCCCGGTCGGCTGTGTAGTACAGGTGTAGATATTGTGTATTACATAGGTACATTATATTAGCCCAAATCATCGATTTGAGAATACATACACATCCGTGGCCCAAATGCACATACCATTTTCGTTCCACTAGAGGTAAATATAGTAGGTACTCACCGAACACCATGGATTCGGATTCACTAATTTGCGATTAGCAAGTAATGCTGGCGACGCACCCATGGATACTTTTAATGGCTCTATCCGAGCTGGTTCTACAGGTGTTTTAGGCATTTTGCAATTTATTTAATTTTATGTTTCGATAATTCCACATTAATAGAACCATTTTATTTCCATGTTGGCAATCGTCACGCAAGATCAATAATATTGTTTTTGTTCAATTTTTGCAATTTTTTCCATCATCATTATGATTTTTATATAATGAACTGTCACTTGTACTTTGAATAAAAAAATACGGGAATGACATTACTTCAGGCCCGACAGAACGTGTTTACAAATGGCAAAATAGATAATTTAAAAAAACATTACATTTTAGATAAATTATAAACATAGGTAGCTACCTATATTTAAACATGTTCACTTATATTTATAATCATATATATTTACTATTATAAATCACTAACAGTACTAACTCTTAATATTGTATTCTCCTTTGTTTTAGACCATTCCTAAAACTCTGATACAAAATTATCTATACGCTGAAATTAGCTTACCCACCGTGTTCTGACAACCACGTGGTCGTGGCGGAATTACTGTGGCTGTCACAATAGAAGCCAGGTGAAAGTTAAATTTGATTCAAAACTTTTCAGGAATTAAATGTTCTACTAGCAAAACCCCGCAGACGTTGTCCTGCCATAGAAGTTGATGTACTGCAGCGCCATCTAGTGGCGAGTTATAACAAAGTCGATAGCATAAAAACCTACTCCATGAAAAAATACATATACGTGCCAACTTTCATGGTGATAGGTCAAACGGTGTGGAAGTCTATTCCACACCGTTTGACTTTGTTATAACTCGATATTATCTGTATATTATCTGATGTCATGTATATTAACATGACATCAGATAATATACCAACATCCACACATATATATATATATCTATATATATATATATATATATATATATATATATATATATATATATATATATATATATATATATATATATATATATATATATATATATATATATAATAGATGAACATGTACTTCCGGGACTGATAGACGTTGAAGGCGTGGCCCATTATGTCTACCTTGAGCAAACAATCCAGCTAGGCAAGTCCAACTGCAGCAAGGAGGTCGATAAAACGTATTTTGTGAGGAAACGTATTTGTATTTTGCACTGGGGCGGTAGCGGGGGCACGGGGTGGCGAGTGTGTGGGACGAAGACTTGTTTGACTTGACACTTGCCATCGAACAGGTGTAATAGACGTTGATATAAATCTATTGTGTAGTATTCGAGACTCAAACTGATACGTCACAGATGTAGTAAATATTAATTGAGTTCATACATACTCTGCCTTATGTAAATGCAAATTCTTATGTAATACAATCTAGCATTGTCATAAAAGAGTGATGCTTGCGACTATGTATATATATATATATATATATATACACAACTACAGATGCCACAAATTGTTAACCACATACGGTGCATACAATATCACAAATGGTTCACTAAATATACGATGTCAAGCATTATTATTAATTGTATTATTATTATTAAGTAACGTTATTAATTTAAAAAAGAAGGTTTGATAAATTAATTTATTTGTAACAACAAATCAATATAAAACTGCGTATAAAAACAAGTTTTATATAACTAATATACATAAACTTTTTCAGTATATTCATTTTTGCATACAAACAGGGTTGGGCGCAAGGCATGGACCGCGTTTTGGGGTCGCAGATTTATCAAGTCGTTCAGTAACTTCTGGGAAGTGGTAATCTTTGTAATTTTTCTTTATATGCTCAATTAACTCTTTTGTATGCTCCCATCCTCTTGTTTCAACTGTGATTTGGTTCTGAAAAATCAACACTGAAATTATTCACCAATAAAAAATTCGGACGATGGAAACATTCTTCTTATATAACTCGCAATATTAAGTATGTCTTAGTCCTTTTAAGTACGTATTTGTGACGTTATCGCGGAAAAGGGACCTAGTTGTCGGTTCTAGTTCTCGATATATTCAGACTTTAGTGAAATCACAAAAAAATATCATTGTTTTGTGTAAATATCGCGTATTGCTCTATCTTCAGATTTAAAGGATTTTTTTGGCTAAACACATTCTTAAAACAACGAAAGTTTAAGAAAAAGTATTGTTCAAAGTTTAGTGAATAGGTAAGGTGCATTAAGGTGCATAAGGTGCCTTGAAAAAGTAAGGTAAGGTGGGAGGGAAAATTTTGAATTTGGGGAAATTCCTAATATTTGAAATTTCTACTAAACGCAGCTAGATTTTTACATTGGCTACTTTTATCTAGACACCATTCCCCTGCTTCAGTCGACGCAGGGTGCAACACATAATAGAATGAATGCAGTGTCACATTTTCTGAAACGAGTGTTTACTCGCGCCATTTTTAGAAATTCGGAATTATCCCGACATCTGTTTCTTGGAAACCTGGTAACTAATTTAATTAAATAATTGTTTTAACGATCGATTTTCGTTTTTAACGAATGACTGAGTTTTTTAGGAATTTGCCCCAAAGGGAAATTCCGAATTATAATGTATCCGGAATAATTGTCATCCTTAGTAATTGTCAGCGGTTCTCAATCTATAAGGACCTGAAGATTTAATGTTTGATTAAATATTTTGCGATATCTATACTATTCAAATCAAACAAAATCATTTTATTGTGAACCATGTACCTACATGTGTTTAATATATAATATGGTATATTATTTATTATTATTCATCACTATTTATAATGGCATCGTCTTTGCATTGCTTGAATTTGTGATCATTCAGCCGTGAAAAAAACTAGTGATACTAAAATTGGAATATAAACATAATATAATATCAATGTTTATGACTATTATAATACATATATACTTACAGACTAATATTTACCTAAACTATACACATACCTATATACAGGGTCTTTTTTGAAACGGGTCGGTATAGATATGTTTGAAACTATTAGAAATAGAGAAATTCGTTCTAAAGAACTATGGCGTCGATTTTAGTTATGAAAAACTCTATACAAATATTTTCAAAAAACTCACGCACAATCGAGAATCAAACCCGTTCATTTTTCTTGAAAAAATCATAAGTTATTTTTTTGCTTTAATTGGTAGTGTACGTGATTAATCTTGGTAAGGAACCTTGTGTCGAGAATACAAAAATAATGCATTTCAAATAATGTATTCATTTTAACAAATGTTAAAAGTATAAAATAAAGGTATATAATATAATATAAAGGTATATAATAAGGTTTATAATAGGTATAAAAAGATAACAACAAAATTCAAAACAATTCCACTTCAAAACAAGGAGTCACAGAAAATATTAGTTTGTACTATTCTCTTTTACGTACTGTTTTTGCAACGAAAAGAGGCGCCTATATTATTGTCGATTTCAAAAATGAAATAAATTTGAAATGAAAATGGAAAATAAATGTGTGACAATACTTCGGTTAATTAAATATATATGTTTAATTAAATTAAATAGTTTAATTAAATGTACAAGTTTGTGGAATGCCAGTATTCCGTCGTATAAAGATAAGTTGATACGTGCCTCATCAATAAGAAAAGTAAGTGCTGAATACTGAAGATCGCTATAGAAATGTCTCTTAAATATAAAAAAAAAAGTAACGTTTTAATCGAGTTGTGTTCCTTTTACGTAAACTATTCATTTTTGACCTAACCGACGTGTGTGTGTGTCAGGTGTACCTCACTGTTACAATCTACTCTGGCTTAAAATTGACTAGTATCCTGTAAACAACTACTGTCATGGTGCTAAGCCGGGATAGGAAACCGGGATAGGACGTTGAATACAACTACTATCCTATCCTGATACTATCCTGATACTGATACTATCCTGATACTGATACTTGATACTATCCTGGCTTGACACACTAGCCTCGTGTCATCTTTTCCCTGATTCCCTGAATGTCACATTTTATAATTTTATATCCCTATTCTAACTCGCAAGTTAAAGCTTAGATAAACAGATAACTTTACACAGTACAATGGTTAAGAGATCTTAAGATGGTTAAGACTCTTGTTACTGAGATGGTAAGGATATTAAAGACTTTTAAATATGTAAGTAAAACGATTATACCACACAATTAAATACGTTGCTCTTGATCCAGGTTCTTTGAGGTACGCAATCCCGCACCGAGACTCCAATTGAGGAGAGTAGCCCGGCCAGTTCATGTAAACCTCCAACCCGATCGCTCACCGTCACCTTAAACTTGATCAGTCTTCCCTCAGCTGCCATTCCACGCTCCAGTGCGCGAGATAATATAGTCGTATCGATGTTGCCACCGCTCAAAATAGACACTACTCTGAAACATTGTCGTAAAATTATTTGAAACTGATAGCACTAATCCGCCTGTTTTAGTCTGCTACGCAATTACTCTTAGGTTAAGATATTACAAGAAATGTTCTCTTTGAAATCGTAGACTGCTGCTAGATACCATGTTTCTCTGTTAGTTATTGAGAGGTGCTATGGATTCGCTTATCCTTCTATCGCAACTAAATCTTCGTACACTGATTCAAACTCCTAGACCAGGCAAGTGTTTGCCTTTTATGGAAAGACAGCTGGGATGGATCTTGGACAGTTTTCACCGATAAATCGCCCAATGAGACAAGGTAACTTACTAAGCTTACTTTCTTACTAAGGTTGACTTGTTTGCTGATAGCCTAAATAAAATTATGCGATTTATTCTAGTAAGCGCCATGACCCTTTCTTATTAACTTCTTCTTTTTATTCGTATACACAAATTTAATTTTTGTTTTTTGCTGTTTACTTATTAAGTCATGTTGTCGTCTTTAAGTACAGTGACATTTATATAATTAATATTCTTGCATGTAACTAATATTACAAAATAAAATAAAAAGACATTTATTTATCAAAAATACTTATAGAAAAGTGGCTGGCCCCCAAACTATATACCATGTATGCTCTTGGTGACCTTTAATAAATAAATATTGACTGACATTTTATTTTTTGAGAATGTACTTACTTCTTCCCTTTAAGTTGAGGGAAGAGACCAGCGAGGAGGGCCGCAGTTGTGGTGGCGCCGGCTCCTTCTATCACAAATCTTTCATCTTCTACTATATGCATAATAGCTCGCGCTACCCACTCCTCTTTAACTATGACCTATATCAATATACACAAAATACGTAAAGTATACATGTTGTAACCGCTGTTGGAATTTAGCACTTCATGGAAACCCTATATTGTAACGTCAGTCAAGTATATATGACGTATTTTATGACGTAGCTACAATTGTTTATGCTGACAGACTAAATGGAGTCATAGATATTATGTTTTTCGACTCAGTATGTTATTCACTTGCTTGTGTCGAACTTGCACGTATCCGGATTCAAGATGTTGATGCAAATCTTCTGGTATACAAATGTAGGTATTACAAAAGGATGTGTGTAAAATTTGAAGATCTGGTAAGTAAATGTCATAACAATTTGCCTCATTGCAAATATATAAACAGAAACGGGCTACATTTTTATTATATAATACATTTGATCTAAATTTAGCTAACCTTGAGTCTAAAATCTACATTCATACCACGTGAAATGGTATAGTTACCAATTTATCAACGATTCCTTGTTTCAAATTATGAAAAGTATTAACTCCAACCACGTTAACGGCTAGGCCATCGGCAATGGCAGCACCAATTTTATAATAGATTCGTTCATTTTTCCTCAGTGATTCTACCATACTCGCCGTTTTGTCTGTTTCGATACCCTGAAATCAACCACAAGGTATTTTTAAAATATCATCAGGAAGTGTTGTATTCCACTAATCGTATGCACTTACATAAACTTCAGTGTCTGGCTTCAAATACTTAGCTGCAATAGCCACCCCAGTCAAAAGACTGCCGCCACCAATCGGTGCGAGTATAGCATCCACATTAGGAACTTGTTCTATAATTTCTATACCAATTGTCCCTTGACCTTCGATTACATTTGGATGGTCAAATCTAGAATGTAGTTAAAAGAATTAACTTAAATCATTAGCATAATTGTTTATCTAAAATTATTTGCATGTAGGTACCTACTAAGCGATATACACTTAAGGAGAAAATAAAAGTTGCTCCAGTAGCGTTCGCTTAACTCCTCAAGAATGATCTATTAAAGTCTAAGATTGTGTTTTATGTGAGTCCGGATTTCATTTAAAACCAGACGATGGACCAGGTATAAATACGATCAGATGTAAGATATGCACATTGTAACATAATCAGTAGCGTTGCGTATTATGGATAGTTAATGATGATGTGAACTGGCATTTGTTTCGGAAATTTTATGGAGCTTCATCTAATCGAAAGCGGCTCTGACTGATATTGCTTTATCGTCCCAGACGTTTTGCAAGGTACTGTAATTTTAATCGCAGCTTGTTCCACGAATATTCCCCGAATTCGATCGAGCACGTGTGGGACAAGCTCTGTAGATAAATAAAACAGCAAAATCTAGTTTGCGTCCTGATTCAGAGAATCTCACATCCAGGTAGCGATCTATCAGGAATTTTCTAGGAATAAGATTACAATATTTTATCACCACTGGGTGATTGTAACTGTACACCATTGTAACTGTACAATTATTTTATCACAGTCAGTCGATCGTCCGTCAGTTATTTTTATTATATCGAAGTGTTTTGTGTTCCGACGGACGGACGGACAACGATGTTCCGTGGCTTAACATTTTTCTACGTAATTTTAACTGTACAGCGGTGATAACCTAGGGGCAGGGCCGGCCCTACCATAGGGCGAACGGAGCAGCCGCTCCAGGCGCCAAGACCCAGGGGGCGCTTCAGTGGTCCTGTGAGGAGAGCAGTGCCAACGAGCATGGCTGTTTTCAATCGACAAATTAGACACAGATTTAAGATGTTGTCGAGATCTTCTAAGTTCCATGCTTGCACGAATAACTGGTATGTATTAGGGGCAAGCAAGGGGGCGCCATAATTGGATCTCGCTCCATCCTAAAACTTGCTTCGGGCCGGCACTGCCTAGGGGTATTTATACTCAACTCACATTCGTGTGATCGTGAGTTCCAATCCTCGACTTGTATTACTGAGTATGGATTTTTAAAAATTGACACTAGTTCGGCGGTGAGGTAAAACATCGCGAAGAATACCGCATACTCGAGAAATAAAAAAAAATCAGGAATACAAGTATCCACTAATCCGCACTGGGCCCGCGTGGTGGATTACAGCCCGAAATTATAGTAATTTACTAGGGGAGACTTGTGCCCTGCAGTGGGACGTTATAGGTTGATACAAGTAGGTAGGTGGTACAACAACAACAATAGAAGTACAATTGTAACTGAACCCTAAAACATCTTACCCATTAACGTAGTACATTTTTTTTTCTTTAGAGATGGTCATTGCGTGACGTTTAGCTTCTGCCATGTTGTTGCCGTGAAGTATTAATTTAGCTCCATAGGTCTCGCATTTGGAGCGCTTAGTGATTGGGGCGACCACTGGCATGACAACGAGGCACAGGATGCCGAGTTGCGTCGAGTGGTAGCTCATAGCTAGTCCATGGTTGCCTGTCGATGCGCATATTACTCCTTGCTTTTTCTGGTCGTCATTTAAGCAAAGTAATGTGTTTCTCACTCCACGCTCCTTAAAGCTTTTAAGGAAAAATAAATTACTTATAGTAAATTCAATAAATAAAATCGAAGAAAAGCTAAAATTTATTAATAATTTCTTTATATCAGATATTGTTAGTTAGTTACAACTTAAACTAATGTTAGTACTTAATATTAACTTATACCTAAAACCAGCGCATCCACTGCGTCTGGAAGGGACAGTCGGCCTTGGCCACAATCGTCCCCAGGATGCTATTGTCGCTCCCCCACGCTCTGCTTATCAATGAGGCTGCCCCTTTGGCTGGCGGCTGGCTTGAAAGCCATCATGAGAAATCATCATCTGTGCGCATCATCTGTGCGCACCTCCGCAAATATTGTTGATGTACTCCAAAAGCGGGGGAGCCGCAGCAAGATCCTGAAGGCGTTGATATATTCAATGCCAAGGGCGCTGTAGGACCATTGAGTATACGTGACCTATAGGTTGCTCGAATAAAATGATTGGCAATAGTCTTCGAATGTAGTTTCGAAAAAGTTCCTTATAAAACATTTTTTTATAAATTTATCTAATTTATGTTGAATTGTCTTTAGGTCTCTATGATATTTAGTAAACGTATTTACACTATACTCAGATTTAACATTTGCTATACCTACGAATAATAAAAACACTGATGGCAGAGTTAGTTGCAAGGGAGATTTTGCTACTATACGTACAAAAAAAATGTTAAGAACAAAAATGTGTTGGCCACTAGTCTGGCACTGGAGGCACTACTAGCTGGCACCCATCGCCACCACCAACCACTGCAGCTTTACGGAATTAACCATACTTACCGTATAGAGAAATATTAAATTTGTATTACCTTCCAGTGTATTGCAGAAATTCTTGTTTAAAGTATATGTCCATCCCCAATTTTTCTGACATATGAGATTTCTATAATAATATTATAATAACTTTAGTTAAAAACGTCCTCTGTTCCCTTAATTGACGACTTTTTACCTACTTAATTTATAGCTCGTCTTTTACAACAATTTTAACATTTTTTTTTGTACAACAACCTACACATCAATACTTACAATAGGTATCACACAATATTATAAGAAAAGCGATAGTATCTAGACTTAGGATACAAACTGAAATACAAATTTAACTGACAAAAATTTTTGCCATGTAAACAATTGGGCAGTTAACTTTATATTTTATTTGATGTTTTGTGACTTATTCAATAACTATAGAAGACACTTTGCCATATATTTTTTAATATTTTTTAAATTCTTTACAAATGTGATAGATATTTGAGAAATGATTGAAAGACTTGATATTATTTGAAGTCTGTTGATATATTGCTATTATTTTAGGTCTACGAGTACCTACTGTGATATTTCCGTCATTAACACAGTAGCGCGTTCCTTTTCTAACTTGCGACTTCTCAATACTATGACTCAGATATTTTTGAAGATTTTGATTCCACGGATTGGTTTCCAGTAACTTAATTATGAACTAAATGGAGGCAAATACCCCCTAATATTTCGCTATGAGTTGATAAGTTTTGAAAGCCAAACTATTGTGTCATTTTATGGATGGATTATAATATAAAAAGTCTTAAATAACCGAGCATGGCGTCCGTACGATAGTGCCCACGATGCGCTTGGAGGCAGCCAGTATATCGTCATATTTTATTTTCCGTGGATTATTCGGGTCACAGTATTCATCAAACTCTACGTCCTAGAAACATTGCGGAAATATCCTAATTTATTAGATAGGTACCTTTGAAACTTTAGTTATATAATACATTTTAGACACAGTATTGAGAGATTAAAATATCTGTTTATTCATTACTTAAATGTTTGTTTGGACGTGTTTTACAATAAATTTAGTGCAACTGATAGTAAATATAGGAACTGATAGTATGTCAATACTTACGACATTCATGTTCATGGATTTGTTGTGTTATTTTTACAAAGGATTTTCCATTCTGACTATTGTGTCTTAAATACAATTACAATAACATATAGAATTTCCAAACAATGACTGACTACTTTGACAATTTTATTTTTTATGACGCAAATTGTAGACTACATTTGAAAATCGTCCGCTTTAAGGTGACTCCACACTTGCTCGGTTTTTGATGATCAAACCATGCGATCAAACAAAAACGACTTTCTCGATGGGCAAATTTCAACGATCGACATCGTAAAGTGGTTGCTCAACAATGTCGATCGGTATTATCGATCGTTAAAATTGACGATCGTTAATTATCGAGCGATTACTATTACATTTGTCGTATAATTTGTCGAGCGTTATTATTGTTCAATAAAATCGAGTCAGTGTGGCGATTGTCTTTTGTAGATCGTCAAAAACATATCGATTGCTGTTTTGTCGCATACTTTGTCGAGCGTTATTGTAGATCGAAAAAAACGAGCAAGTGGGACGTCACCTTTACTCTTATGACAGCCAAAAATATACTTATTGTATAATTTCAAAAAAGGAGGTTCTCTATTTGATGGTGTAGAACTCTGTGATTTGATTTATGGCTCGTTGACACACGGCATGGATTTGAGAATACATACCATATCGATGACACAAGGAGAGTTTCTCGAACAGTTCGGCCAAGATAATTAATTGTATACAATTCTCGTATGCGACCAAACTACATATAGCCAGCCCAGTCATTTTAGATCTCATTTTTCCAAAAGATCCCAGTTAGCTGAATTTCGGAATGCATCTTTGCATACGGAATGCGGAATGCAACAACTACTATAATGTCCCGTATCTGAACTCCATATACAATACTAAAGCAAACGAGGATATTTAAAAACCTGCTTTAAGGCTAATGAGATCTATTCCTATCCTACAAGCACTTTCTATCAAATAGAGTGGTCAACTCATTTAATAATCCACCACACGAGACAGTTAAAGCAAAAACGGTGAATAAATTCAAAAACTGTTTAGACAAAAAGTAGACAGCACAAGTTTATTGATATGGAAGCCGGTAGCTTTCATAAAGCTGCTAGCCTAATAGATAAATAATAAAAGAATATACCGATGACATAGATATCACTATAAGTCTACTCGAAAATGTATTAGGGACAGAAAGTATAGATGATGGAGATATTCAGCAATTCACCACAACTGTTTAATAACAAATAACAAATGCGATTAATAACAATTAATAACAAATGCGATAATGAGTGCGATTGAGATGGTTGACAGTTAAAACCTGTTTGTCGAACAACAAGAACCCACAATGTCCCGGTCTATCAAGTGCTCGTTGTGTTTTATTTATATTTCGGATTAATTTGTAGATATTTTCATTTAATTTGCGTATTTATTGATAATGGCATCAAATGAAGTAATTGCTTGTAGTGTTGCATGTCGAAATAATCCCGACGAACACAAATTTCACAGGTAAATATGTTTTTTTTTTGGTTTAGTATTTATTTCATTTTATACACAAATCTAAAAGCAAGTTTTATATTATAATACTTTCATACTGTTCACAATCTAGGTAATATAGAATTAGACGCCAGTACTTCGTACCCACTAGGCTAAAGTTTATATGAAATTGTCAGTCATAATCATAATTAGACATAGGATTATCACATAGAGAACACATACAGAAACTTACGCGCACGTTTGCCAAGAACAGTCACACGTCAAAGCGATCTTTGTTTGTCTATTACGCTAGTATTAAGAAGTCTTTGGTAGGTACAATAAACTCATATCCATGGTTGTGCGCAGCTGAGGCGCAGATTTAAGATGTGGGCCACAGATGTGGGCTAAAGGTATCGTAGACCATAGACGTGCTATTTTTTTATAAAGTAAAATAGGCAGTTATATGGCAGTACAAATCATTTGTTTGCAAAAATTGATTACGACTTTCTGGCGGGAACTCGAAAAGTGAATTTAAGTTCTTATTTGATTATTGTAAAAACTGTGTCAGGCGTTTTGAGGTTCAATAGTGATACTTGAAGTGATATCGTGCGTGGCGTTTGTGATAATAAAAAAAAGCGTGGGACTGCGTTTTTCGGGTGCTTCCAAGGAGTCCTCTTCTGTTCTTAGTAAACCTATCACTTTATTGAGCGACGGGACTCCTCGATTCGGGACTTCGATGGGACTGGACATTGACAGGATACGTTTCAGACTTTGAAATTGTTTATTACGAAGAAACCTTGACACTGGCAGAATGTGCTAATTGCACCATTGCCATATACAAAAAAGGCATTGATTACATTGTAAAGTCGGATTTTTATTCGAGTCAGGGACATTAAATATAGAACTGTCGAAGACAAGTGAAATTTGTACAGAGATGACACTTTATTGACAGTTTGTTTATGTTAGCAATAATTTCATCTCCAAAAGTACTCGACCGATTTATATGGAACTTTTTGTCGCCATCTTCCACTGAAATGTGTTTAAACTTAAATGTGTTTAATGTCGTTAAACTTTTATAATCATCAACTGACAAAAAAAGAAAAAGAATTATGGTTTATCTCAGAAGGGCGGGCGGCATCGTGTTGGCATTTGATGTGCTGCATCCCTGTATCGCTTTTCCAGATACTTCGTCGACACTGACGGTTATAGAAGCTTTTCACACTAGCAGCCTGATCGAACCAAAGAAATTTTTAGCATTAAGAACTAATAATAAATTATGTAGTTGGTTGGAGATATTTATTCGTCAGTTTATTTCAGAAATTGATTGAACTGGAATGAAAATAAAAATCGAATAAGTATAACATTTTGATACTTTATGTAGGTCCTATTACATTTTTTCATTTTTGCATACAAACAGGATTAGGCGCGAGACAAGGTCCGCGTTTGGTGGACGGTGAGCTGTCGGTTCGGTCGCTCATTTCTTCGAAGAAGTACTCTTCATAATTTTTCTTTATCTGTTCAATCAAGTCTTTGGCGTGCTCCCATCCTCTTGTTTCAACCACCAATTTCAACTGGAAAGAAAAACAGGAATATTTCTTGCAATAGAAGAGATATTGACATAGGTATTATTTATTCCTTCGGGTATTTAGATAATGTGAAATAATCTTCGCTATGGGCTCATTTACACAAGTAGATTTTCTCGTATGCGAGTTTCTCGAACATTGATCAAACTTGGACTACCTTGAATAAACGACCCTTTACTCAATAAGATTTCTCTCATACTTAATTTTATTGTTAACTTAGAAAAATCTAATCCACGAAATGGGTGTTAGTATAGTGTAATCTCAGAAGATTAATAGACTTCGACATTCTTTGACCGATCACCATGAAAGTTGGCACATATATGTATGTATTTTTTCATGGAGACGGTTTTTATGCTATCCACTTTGTTGTCACTCGCCACTAGATGGCGCTACAGCAAATCAACTTCTATACCGTTCAACCGATTGCAAAAATCATATAGACTGCAAAACAGAATAATTTGTGATTTTATATATAGAGGTAAATAAATATACACAGGCAGGACAACGTCTGCCGGGTGCACCTAGTATTATATAAAGAATTAACATTGGAATTCAGCCCTAATTACTACGGATTCGTCATAAGAGTATATATATATATAATAGAATAGAATAATATGTGAAAGACATAAACACGCGGAAAACAGGTGTAGTGCAGTGACCACGAAAAAGGGGCTCAGATTCATAATGTCCAATGTGTCAGAATGACTATATCACTAAATAGTCCAGTCCTAAAACGACTAGTATCAAATAGTCCATTACCAGTGCCCTAAAATGACCAGTATCATCCTGAAAAATCTGGATCGACCACAAAAATACACTTGTGACTACCGGGAAATAAATTTCCCGGTAGTCGCACCAGGTTGTCACACTGGTGTCCGTCGCGACAAATCAGACGTTACTAGGTCACTGGACATTTTAATACATTTTGAAACACTGTCTATTTTAGACATTTTGAAACACTGGCTATTTTAGTCATTTTGAAAAACTGGATATTTTAACACACGACTTTTTGAGACTGGACCGTTTAGTGAATTGGTCCAGTGACATTCTGACACATTGGACCTTATGAACCTGAGCGGACAGCATGGTAATAAATTGAACAGCCAGAAGTCCGCTCGAGCGCATACATTCGAGACACCGAGCGCTTTAACACAGCGAGCACACAAACTGCTTCGTCCCTTGTGTTCTTTGATATTGTACATAATATTATGTATTAAATTTCACGCAAAGCGAAAGGTATTCGAAGAGTGGTCATACGGACGTTCTGGGAACATCTCATTTTAAGAACTAGTCATTACGAGATATTGGCGTAGTGGGAAATTGTCCTTTTGAAAGTTGTCATTTTGGGAAAAGAAGATTTTCACTACAAAACTTAAAAATGGTAATTTTGGGAAGCGGACATCGTGGACCCATAGGTCTACTTTTTCAGCTATATGTGCTCTACACCAAAAAGCTAATTGTGTGACATTTAGTTTGTATTCTTGTCCAGACCTTTATGTTACACGCATAGTACGAGTACCATTGCTGGTCTGTCCATTTAATTGTTAGTTTGTTTACGGTCTTTGCATCTTACAAGTTATCATGTTATCGTGACGCCACAAAAGGAAGCTATTGTCCAAGTTTCATGTTTCTAGCTTCAGCGGTTTCGGCTTTTCGTTAATAAATCAGTCAGTCAGTCAGGACATTTCTCTATATTATGTATAGATTATAAGAAACTTGTTTGCCTTGCTCCTGGATAAAATCGTGAGTACGTTCTTACAAGATATACCACATACCACAGAACTAAACACGTCTCCTTTGACCCATTCTCGCTCGGGCGCACACTGCCGGACCGCGACCGCGGCGTCGGCGAGCAGTGCCATTAGGTCGGCCATGCCGCCAGGCTTGTCCGGCACCGTCACCTTGAACTTGATCAGTCTCCCCTCAGCTGCCATCCCACGCTCCAAGGTACGACACAATGTGGTTACACCGATGTTTCCGCCGCTCAGAATTGCTACTACTCTAAAACATAGTGATATACCTTAGTTTAAAATGATAACTCAAACATTAATTGTATAATACGACAACATCTCTTATTTTATTAATGTTCGCAGCTTAAATGGCTACCTATCCGACAGCGCAGAGATGTAAGAATGCTCTCACCCTCTTCTCAATTCGATACGATCCAAGTTGCCCAGAGTATTTGAAATGTATATTTCAGTTTCTGGGTGACACCCATGACCATCATCTTCGATGCGCCACCAACTCCTTATTCCAAGTCTTTTCTTGCCGTACTGGCTTTATGACCAAATATTTCACTGCGCAGGCAGCTAGACTCTGGAACACCATCCCCACTGACATCCGGAAAGCTCCTAATAAAATCTCTTTTAAAAAGAACTTTACCTCTCCATTTCTCATTGCTATATTATAGTGGTTCACTCAGCTTCTTTTGTTTTATTTTTTGTTTCATTTTTATTTTACTTTTGACCAGAAGCGGCGCAAGGCGTGGGCGACGTGGGCCACCGCCTACGGCCTCGCGGCCCGAGGGGCCTTGCACCTCGAAAGTTCATGCAGCTTTGATTCGTGAAAAATGTGACAATCGGCTAACCCTGTGGGCAAGCCCTAGAACTTCCCGCTGTGTACGAGGTTTTCAAGCTCGTAAAGAATATTAAAAATATATAAGCAAAAAGCACAACTTGCACTTTGAAAAACATTTTTTGTGTGTTCCTGATTATAATATGTGAAAATGAGAAATACAGTAATTTTTTAAATTTCGCCCACATCAAATTTAGGTCTTGCCCCGCCGCTGCTTTTGACAGCAACATATTTTTTATTTGTTTCTCTTAATATAACATAAGTGGATATTTTATTTATACCTAGTCTACCCTAGTTATATCTAGTTTATTCCCGGTTTAAAGAAAACATTGATATTTTTATTTTTGCATTATCATGTTATTAGAAGAATTTGTGTCATTTTAGAAATAAATACGGAAGCATTTTAAAAATATAACGTTATTTGAAATGGTTACCATTTGCTTTTAATCTTTCAAACGTTGTGGCCAGTTTGAAACGCACCCTTTCCATGGGAAATTGGCAACTGCCTCATGGAATGTTTTAGGGATTCAATATTATCATGGCGTTTAGAGCATGCCATGCTCTCTAAAACTGACCATAAATCATAATCGATCGGATTAAGATCGGGACTAGATGACGGCCAGTCTTTAGCTCTAATGAAGTCGGGAGTATTCCTTTCTAGCCACGTCTGTGTTGAGCGAGCCTTATGACCTGGTGCTGAGTCTTGTTGAAAGGACCATTCTTGGTTATGAAACAGGGTACTGTTAAGAGGCTTTACGACTTTCTCATGAATCGTATCTTGATGCACTTGAGCCGACGTTTTAAAACCCTTTTCACAAAAACATGGTTCAGTCACTCCTTGATAGCCAACATCTGGGGCCATTATCTGGCTTGGTGGGGACCAAGCCAGATAATGGCCACGTTGTACCCTATACGATTACATAGGTTCTGACAAGTGTCAATCACTTACGAGACGTTTTAGTAGGTACGTTATTGGCAATGGAAAGTGTGAGTGGGGTAACTCGGCCAGTCCAACGTACCAAGTCGGCTACGGAGTTCCTTTCGTTTATTTCTTTATTCATTTTACAACATTTAGCGTGTTACTTTTCATTACGTGTTCATCACCGTTTTTTTGTGTTCATTCTTAATTAACTTTACGTGAGTCTTGCTTACGTAAAGTATTACGTCTTACGTAGGTACTTACTTCTTTCCTTTAAGTTGAGGGAACAGACCAGCCAATACGGCTCCAATTGCGGTGGCACCGGCTCCTTCTACGACAAGTCTATCCTTTTCTACGAGGTGCATAACAGCTCGTGCTACCCAATCTTCTTTTACTACGACCTGTGTAAAGTAATTACACCCAAAAAAAGACTACAAGACTAGTAGCACAATTATGTTTAATATTAATTTAAGATTTTTGACTATTTAAGCGTGATTTCAATTGATGCGAAATATCCACGCTAGACTACTTAATTGATTAGGTATAATTCTTAATTATACAGTGTTAGACACAAAGATTTTTACACAGAACTTAACTGACACTCGCGGTTTACACGCATGTATTTATACATTTATATGCTGGGAATGTTTAATTAAAATGAAAAACCGACCAAGAGTGTATCGGGTATGCTCACAAATGATGAAGTGAAATGACAGGGTTCCATAGTCCTTTCATAATCTAATTAATAACAATAACTTTCCCTACGATATATACATATAAGAGTTGTAATTCATCGTTACAATATCAACAAAAATATATCATTATTATGAGATATCTTTGGCGGCCGTATAACAGAGCCCGGAGTTACAATGCAGACTGAATAACACCGTGTCCATCGAACGAACGCGGAGTCGGCAGGGAGACACATTTACATGCAAATTATTTACTAAGACTTTATAAAAATCCTAGATTGGAAATGAAAAGATGTTAAATTAAATGGCGTCTACTTGTAACATCTGCGGTTTTCTGACGAAGACCATGTGAATCTCCATTCTCCAATGCATAATCAATTAACTACAGAAAGCATCTATGAAAGTATGACTAAGATTAAGACTTACCGAGATTCCCAATATTGGGGCACTCAAGTAGAGGTTGTTGGAGTCACACTCCATTAACTTCAACGATTAATAAATGATAACTGGGAGATTGTTTTTTATTTAGTCGTGGAAACCAAGGGAAGTAAATCGATAGAAGAAGTCTCTTAGGATAGGCTGCCTTTCAGAAACTATAAGATGCCCTCGCTGTTGCCCTCGCTAACTTTGTGAGTGTTGATGTAATCAGTGCCGGCTTTAGGTACCTATGGTGCAAGATGTGCGGTGCACACGGGCGCAGGTCTTAGGGGGCGCCGAGCGCCGCTCGCGACGCCTCCAAAGAGCCTACTAGAGGGCGCCAGGGTATTGATTGCACCTGGGCGCTACATGAGCTAGAGCCGGCGCTGTATAACAGTCGTGTCGTAATTTTGTGATGTTTTCGGTTTGCTACGTGTGCAGTTTTAACATATACATTGTTACTCATTAAGAGTGTTTTCGGACTGCGCCTGACATGGTTTATTGTGCAATGGTATACTTACCAATTTATCAACAATTCCTTGTTTCAAATTATAAAAAGTGTTAACTCCAACCATATTAACACTTAGGCCATCGGCAATACTAGCTTCTGTTTTATAAAAGATTCGTTCGTTTTTCCTTAGTGATTCCGCCATACTACATGTTTTGTCAGTTTCGATACCCTGAAATTAGCAACTGAATTAGCAACAAGTTATTTTATTTATTTTTAGGAATTGAGGAATTTTTGTCTTAACATTAAAGTCATTTGATGTTGTGGTTCAATAATTTAAGGTACTTACGTAAATTTCGATATCCTGCTTCAAATGCTTAGCAGCAATGGCCACCCCAGTCACAAGGCTCCCGCCGCCAACCGGGACAAGTATAGCGTCCGCACCAGGCACTTGCTCCAAGATCTCTATGGCAATTGTACCATGACCTTCTATTACATTTGGATGATCATATCTAGAATGTAATGTAATTTAATCTAACTAGACACGACCCCAGGGAAAAATATTTCGGTTGTAATTTACCTAATAATTCATTATCTGTAACATATCGTTGAGGAGATAAAACGAGTCTATAAGTCCTACGTGAAACCATATTAGCTCGCGTATCACTGGGTCACCGAGGAGCTGTGTTATGAAACACACATCGCTATCAATATTTGTTTCATCACTTAGAAATTAACTGTTTGATGTAACTTGTTGTCTAGCGGGTATACAAGAACGGTCAGTATCGCTTTACAAGACTTAAGTATTGCCTGTACTTTTTTCTACATGAGCGGTTTGTGAGTCAGATACATGCATAGACCATCATGTACATATTTGACCTTGTCTTCGACCGGTGTAAGTTTTTAACCCTTTCTGTACGCTTCGTTTGGCCCATGTATGAACTACCAGTGCTGCAGTCCCGTATCTTGTAGACGCTTGGTGTTTGACTTTTTGCACATATTTGACATCTAGAGGTGCTTAGTGTCACACTTACCCATTTATGTAAAGCATTTTCTTATCTTTTGCGATGGACATAGCGTGATATTTAGCTTCAGCCATGTCATTCCCATGAAGTATGACTTTAGCGCCATAACTTTCACATTTGGATCGTTTTGCAATTGGAGTGTTCGTCGGCATGACTACTACGCTCGGGATGCCGAGTTGCTTCGCGTGATGACTTAAAGCTAGCCCATGGTTGCCGGTCGATGCACTTATGACTCCCATCTTTATCTGCTCTTCTTTTATACAGAGTAAAGCGTTCCGCACTCCACGTTCCTTAAAGCTTTTACAATGAAATAAAGTATTAAACAAGATTTGTAATGCTTGTTAAACAGTGCACATATACCATATTTATAAGTAGCCCTTTTACCTTCCCGTGTATTGCAAAAAATCTTGTTTCAAATACAAATCCATACCGAGTTTCGGTGTCATGTGAGATTTCTATAAGAAAGATATAAAAAAAAATCAGTCAGTTATAACCTGCCTAATTACCTGAGGCAACTAAAATCGATCGGGTGTAATCGATCCATCCCTGAAGCCTGAAACTATGGATTCTGAGTTAATTGACATAATGTTACGTATTGTTACGTAGTAGGAGGCAGACAAGCAGATAGTCCATCTGCTGTATGTCAATATCAATATCAGTCCACACTGATAAATGTTGGCACGTCTCTGGACGCGCTGTCTACCTTTGGGAGATTTATAAATTCATTTCGAGAAAGGGTTGGTCAAATAGGGAGCGATAGGATAGGATTGGATGGGAATGGGCTCTAGCATATTTCCATCACTACCGAAATACGTACGTATATTGGGGGAATAGAATAAAGTGGAAAATATAATACCTACATTTTACGGTAGGCTTCTACGAGAGGGGTAACTTGGCCTGTCGAGTGCGCCCAGTGACTGTAAATTGGTAAAAACTCTTATATTATAGTTTGTTAGTTTCTAAAGAGAACCCTTACATGATGCCGGTCGCCCATCTTCGTACCGCAATAACTTCAGCATGATTGAGTAAAAAAAATAATCAAACATCCAAATACACTTTCAGAATTCATTACATTGTAACCACTCTATTTTATATAGTTTCGGCGTTTGGTCACTGTCCAAAATACGAAGATGGCCGACCGGCATTAATTAATTACTAACGCGTATTTTATTTTAATTCTAAATAGTATAATTATAAAAAAAAATGTTTACTGAGCATGGTGTTCGTATGACGGCGTCCACGATGCGCTTGGACGCAGCCAGTATATCATCATATTTTATTTTGCGTGGATTATTTGGGTCACAGAATTCATCAAATTCTACGTCCTAAAACATTCTAGAAATTGTGAATATATTCAGATCTAATCACAAAATTTAACGATAGCTTAATATCCCGTTATTGTCTAAAAAAATATATGACTGAATTGATTATAAAATGGCAAAAATCTTTATTTTATTATTTTAGTTAGAAAATTAATAGCCATTTACAGATTAGTCAAAAACAGAATGTTAATAGAGTGAATAAAAGATTTTCTTAACTGAAGACTAAAATATAATAAATATTTTGAAACAAGTGATTGGAATGAAAACGTTCGGATGTGTGTTCATTTAAGTATTAATTTAAACAGTGTAGGTATATGGCTAAGCGGGTAATAAGTAATAACTTATTAAGCTAATAAGACAGGTAATAATAACACGCGTTAACGCAAGTAGTTACACGGTTTGGTGTTTTAATTCGGTCTGATTATAAACTAGTGTTGTAAATATGAGCGCTGGGTCAGCACTAATGAAACTGAGTCTCGAACGCAATTAACGCTCGTGTCCGGATGTTAATATTAATACCCCAATACCTTTTAATTCGAGTGTCAAGGGTTTGAGCGTTTAACGCTGAAATCTTAAGGTTGATTAGCGCAGACTTAGAGTTCATTTTTACAACACTACTTTGAACGATTCCCGTAGGCCGCTTCTTAACTAAGCGAGGCTTGTTAACATACACGGCGATGCCGCGGCATGGCGCACCCGCCGTAAAGTCCCTCGATGCACCGCGTATACGTACGGTGAGATATTTAGCAGTGTAGTATGAGAGTGTATGGGAGCTTGTTAACGACACCGGACGTTTTCACGGCGCGCAACCATCTCGTGACCGCTGATTCGATTTTATATTACCAATTTTAATTATGTTTTCTTAGTTTAGCACTCAAAAACTACAATGAAGTCCGCACCTAAAATACGCTAGCCGTGCCTCCACCCGGCGGCAGCGGTTCGCTGTGTCGTGAACAAGCATAATATACGATTTCTCTATGGCGCGGCTAAACATAGTACTGTAGGAAAACAGTGTCGTGTGTCGTGTCGTGTCGTGAGTAATAAGTAGTACCGAAAATTTAAAGGTTGAAATTACATTATCTATATATAGAAATCAATGGTGCGCTAACATTTACGGCATTCATTGTTGAATATTCACTTATCTTGCTATATTCACAAACAATTTTTCATTCTCACTTTTATGACCAAGTATTTCCGTTTCTATTTGATGGAAACAATTTTTTTCTATAAAGGACAACCTAAAGTGACAGCTTGATAATTTTACTTTTAAAATGTTTTTGAATCTTAACCCAAAAAGGAGGAGTGATATGATATAAAGTCTGATTAGCGAGCTACTGAAGTATATGTCCCGTAACTCATTACTTACCATTGATCCATTGATCAAACGGATTCTGAAAACAGCGGGGGTCACGATCTATTAAAATACAAACTAAATTTAAATCAAACTGACAGTTAAAAGGTTATTCTGTCATTTTTCTAAAAAAATCTAATGAGAAGACTAACTATGAAAAAAGTTGAATAAAGAAATTAAAAAAGAAGTTGAATATTGAATAAAGTATGAAAGTTTTCAAGATTTTATTAAGTCAAGGGATAAAAAAATAATGTATCTTTCTGATGTAAATGTTTGTTTAGGACTTTCCTTTCGTTACATTAAAAATAATACATTTTATTAATCCAGAATCCGTTCGATCCATTACTTACGAGACAGCCCTGTACAGTCCGTTATAATAATAGATTACTAGTTCGACTAGTTCCGATGACCAGATAATCTGGGCTTGTTCATTTTAAATTTCTTTTTTATTATCTTTTCTTTTACAGTTCTTCCCTAGGAAAAATTGGAAATTGCGTTAAAATTGGTTAAATAGTTTCAAAGTTATCCTCTAATACCCGAACTAAATTAAACTCGACCATATTGTAATCTAATTTTTGCCGACCTTTGTTATTTGTAATTCAACATGAGTTCTGTGTTCGAACTATATTTTTTAATTCTTGTTTTAAAGAATATTTGTTTGGGCCTTTGCCATAGCGGTTTACCATAAAGAAATCTCTCAGCAATTTTATTATTACAGAACTGTTTATTTCTACGATACGTATTGGCGATGCAAAATGCTTACAATATTTTGTAAGCATTTTCTTTAGTGGCTGACAACATCATATTGTCAGTCACTACGTTCATGCTCTTTTCTGCGCAATCGCATAGCGGCCTATATACTGTATATAACTATAATAAATAGTCCATAAGAAACGTAACTAACGTACACCACTGTAAAAGTATGTTCCAAATTAGTTCAGTAGTTTCCGATCAGAGATTGCCTAACAATGTTGACGACGAATTTCGGCTGTGAAAAGTAATAAAATATGGTTCATTAAAGGGATATATTTATTTGTGTGAAATTAATATAATAAACAATTCCATTAAATAACACGTAGGTTCTTTATGGTGATATTAATTTCATTTTTGCATACAGAAAGGACTTGGTGCGAGACAGGGCCCGCGTTTGGTGGACGCTGATTTGGCTGCCTCATCCATA
Organism: Sesia bembeciformis; assembly: GCA_943735995.1. NCBI lineage: Eukaryota > Metazoa > Arthropoda > Insecta > Lepidoptera > Sesiidae > Sesia > Sesia bembeciformis. Next base: position 4,388,188 of record OX031042.1, read on the forward strand.
TCTGTGAAGTTGTACTCGGTGTAGTTATTCTTTATTTGTTCAACCATTTCTTTTGCATGTTCCCATCCTTTTGTTTCAACTACCATTCTAACCTAGAAAAAATGTAATCTTTTAAAATTGACAATTCATAAGCATTGAAATACATATTGTTAAACATTGATTATTAATTTTCATAGTGTTAGATACTGTGTTTTTAAATAATAAATACGTTGCGCTTAAAACACTATATTAACTTTTAAACAATTTAAATTGCATTAACGTATATGTAACGATCGTTGGAGCAGATTCTAAGTAACGAAACCTTTTTAGGCAATGACAGTTTTTTCACGTAAACCGCTGATTGGTCGAATCCTTAATGACTCTCAGTGTTGCCAAGTCTGGACATGCCCCCGGCCTTGGAAGCACTGGCATCCAACATCCCCTCTTCTGAGTCTTCATAGAACAGAGGACATATTCGAGGAAATGCGCGTCTGATTATTCCTGCACAGGTTTGGATATCTGCGACTCTGGATATTCCATCCTTTCCTGGTTTGGTAGATATGATTCGTCCTAAGCTCCATTTCAATGGATGAGTATTATCGTCTTTGATGACGACCATAGTGTTAGGTTGAAGATCAGGCTTATGATGCTTCCATTTGGTTCTAATTTGCAATTCGGAGATATATTCTTTGCTCCATCGGTTCCAGAAATGTTGCCTGATTTGCTCCAGGTGCTGATAGCGTGTCAGCCGGTGGACCGGAATTTCAGCCAGTGGTTCTGCTGCAGGTGCTGTCAAGGCACGTCCAACCAGGAAATGAGCAGGAGTTAGTGGTAGAAAGTCAGTGGGATTAGTAGATAAAGGACTAATAGGTCGGGAATTAAGTATAGCTTCAACCTGTGAAAGTACCGTAGTATACTCTTCAAAAGTTAGGCGTGCGTTCCCAACCACTCTCAACAAATGATGCTTACAAGATTTTACGCCACTTTCCCACAATCCACCAAAATGAGCCGCATAAGCTGGGATAAAAGAGAATTTAATATTTTGACTAGTTGCGTATTCAATTATATCATTTGAAATATTTTTTAAAACGTTTTTGAACTCATTAGCAGCTCCGACAAAGTTTCGACCATTATCGGATAGTATCTGATAAGGTTTACCTCGCCTAGCTATAAAACGCTTCATAGCAAGCAAATAAGATTCCGAAGACAGGTCACTGACTAGTTCTAAATGCACCGCACGAGTTACGAAACAAACGAATAAACAAACGTAACTCTTTGTTATCTTAGAGCCCCTACCCTTACGGTTCAATATGAGCATTGGTCCAGCGTAGTCAACACCACACTGATGAAACGAAAAGGTGGGTGTAATTCGTTCAGGTGGTAAATTGCCCATAATAGGGGATAACGATTTACCTGACAGTCTGGTACAGATGACGCAATCGTGGACAGTGCGCTATGCAAGATTCCTACCTCCAATAGACCAATAAGATTCGCGTATATTGTATAATAGGGCTTGTGGCCCGGTGTGATGTAGATTTTTATGCTCGTAACGAAATAACAACACTGCAAACCAATGCTTAGAAGATATTAACATCGGATGTTTTTTGTCAAAGTTAAATAATAAAGATTGTTTAATTCTCCCCCCTACTCGTAATACTTTATCATCTCCCATAAATATATTTAAATTGTTAAACTTGTGTTTAAATTTTAGTTTTTTATTACAAGAAAGTAATCTATATTCATCTGCAAATGTTTCTAATTGTGACAGTTTTACCAAAGTCTCACTGGCATTTTGTAACTCATCAACAGTAAGAGAGCCCTGACGAATATTATTTTTATAGCGTGTATTGTGTATAAAACGCAATACGTATGCACAAATCCGCTTCATACGATTAAATTGCGAAAATCTTTTAAATGGGAATAATGAAATTTCTGACGAGCTGACTAATGAATTAATAGGTTTAGATTTGATTTCAGGTAAACAAGAAATATCTACTTGTTCGTCATATGACTGATTGCAATCAAATGCTGGGTCATGAAGAAACGTTGGCCCCTCCCACCACATAACACAATTTTTGAGGTCTTCCAGTCCGACACCGCGGGATACTAAATCTGCTGGATTTTCCTTGCCGCTAACATGACGCCACCTCAACGTATCAGTGAGCTCGTGAATCTCAGATACTCGGTTTAGAACAAAGGTTTTTAATAGATTAGGAGACATGCGCAGCCATCCTAATACTATGGTGGAGTCACTCCAGAAAGTAACGTTATCGAACTGACAGTTTATTGATTCGCGGATTTTATTATAAAGCCTAGCACCCAGTAAAGCGCCACAAAGTTCTAATCTCGGGATGCTAACCGGTTTTAGAGGCGCAACCTTTCCTTTAGAACAATACAATCGTACGATTACCGATGAATCACGATTTATGGTGCGCACAAATACACAAGCCCCGTACGCGACAGACGAAGCGTCACAGAATATGTGCAGTTCGATGCGCGTGGGGTTGGTAGCTACAACGTGACGCGGCACGCGAATATATTTAAGCATAAGCAGAGAAGTCGCGAAACGGTTCCAAATTTGTGAGACGTCAGCGGGAACCTCATCATCAAAATCTATTTTCAATAGCCATAATTTTTGTAATAAAATTTTAATTATAATCACCGTACAACTCAACAATCCTAAAGGGTCATAAATCTGACTAATCTTTGATAAAATGTATCGTTTTGTAATAATTTTATTGTCAATCTCATAATTTGTGTTAAAATGAAATTCGTCACTAATGTGAAACCAACCTAATCCTAATGTTTTAGCGTGGACATTATTACCTAATGACAATTCCTTAGATAATTCGGATACTCCGTTTTCGATTTCATCTAAATTAAAATTAAACATCCACTTGCGTAGAGGAAAACCACCTGATAGTAAGTGACTAGATACATTTTGACAAATCTTTAATAATTTATTTTTGTTATCATGCGTCGTTAATAAGTCGCCGACGTAAAAGTCGTTGCTGATAATTCTAGTGACATCAGGATCAGTACTCTCAGCTGCCAATTGCTTGAGACATCGACAACTCAAAAACGGAGCGGACGCGGTTCCGTACGTAACAGTACAAAGTTTATAAACGCGAATAGGTTCCGACGGGTCGTCCCGCCACAAGATCAATTGAAGATCACGTTGATCCTCATGAATTAAGCACTGGCGAAACATTTTCTCAACATCAGCACAAGCCGTATACCTGTGCTGCCTAAATCGTAACAATATAGCAATGAGATCACCCTGTATCGGTGGACCGACCATTTGGAGGTCATTCAATGAAATATCTGTGCTGGACTTTGCACTGCCGTCGAACACCACTCGCAGCTTTGTAGTCGTGCTATGCTCGCGGAGTACACCGTGATGCGGCATTATATAATGAGGCTTTCCATAGTTATCAGCTAGTTTCATATGACCCAAGCGTATGTACTCGTGAATAAAATCGCAGTAAAGTTTTTTATACTCCGGATTACGTACTAAGCGTTTTTCGAGAGCTAAGAACCTTCTTTCCGCTTGCGAATACGTCTCGCCTAATTTATCGGGTGAAATTTTGAAAGGAATACGTACAACGAACCTTCCGTCAATCGTGCGCGTAGTATTGTTAACGAAATGTTGTTCGCAAGCACGTTCATCCTCACTGTGCGTATCCCGAGGCGCAAACGTTTCTTCGAGTTCCCAGAACTGTCGTAGCTGGGTATCAATCGCATCTGAAAAATTACATTGAATTCCGTACCCTTTATCGCGTGAAATAGTAGAAATAGGCCCAGAAATAATCCAACCTAGTTCTGTGTCTAATAAGAAAGGCCCATTCGGTAATTTAATTTTATCTGTTTTTATTAAATCCCAAAACTTATCAGCACCTATTAAAATATCAATATTACTTGTTTCATAAAATTGCGGATCCGCTAATTGAATGTAATCGGGTATATTAAATTGCGCGTATTGTAATGGCATCGCAGGTATGGCCGAAGTAATGTTAGGCAAAACAAAACATTGTAAATGTGTTTTATAAGTGTTGGACGTCGATACAATTTCAATGTCACATATTTGCGTTGATTTTGTGACAGAGTTACCAACACCTCGTATTTCGAACGTGGACTGTATAACATATATGTGTAATAAATCGCATAATGATTTTGTGATAAAACATCTTTCTGATCCATTGTCCAAAAGGGCGCGAACTACATGTAACTTATTTAAGTTGTCCGTTATTTGTATTAGAGCGGTTGACAATAATACCGGTTTTAAATTGGCAGAATGAATACAGTTAGTATCGAGGTGTGCATTATTTGCATTAATATAAGATGCGTGTGTTGACAAGGAAGGTGTGAGCGGGGAGGCGGCCGAGGGGCGGTGGCGGTCGCTCTGACTATCGCGGGCGCAGGAGGCGTCACTGACAGTACGCGACCATCACTCACCTCAGTGGCGTTACCCGCATGACTTGTGAATGTCGTATTAATATTGTAATATTTATTATCGGGATGTACTAACGAATTGTGTTTCTGATTACATCTCCGACACGGTCCAAACTGACAATCGCTTACTGTGTGACCCAAACGTAAACAATTTATGCATAGCCTTTTCTCATTAATGAATTTAAGTTTTGTTTCCAAGTTATAATCGAGAAACGTTTGACAAGCGTATAGTGGATGACTTGCATTACACAACAAACAGCGCCTTTTAGTGTTATTGTATAATTGACGTTCCTTCGGCTTATTTGTGGAAACATTGCAGTGAACTTTAATTGAATTTTGAGTGTTGGGTTTTTTAAAATCATGATTTTGTTTGCTGTGTGATAATTGCAATGTTTCCAACATATCAGCTCGGTCAGTAAGGAACTTCATTAAGCTATCAAGTTTTGAAGATGTTGAGTTATCATTTTTTGAGCATAGCGTACCTTTATGTTGCTCCCATTGACGTTCTGTGGTGGGATCTAATTTAGAAACAATTAAATATATGAGTACGGTATCCCAATATTCTACGGGTTCATGAAGGTTTGATAAAGCGCGTATATTCTTTAAAACTGTGTCTATTAAATTGCGTATTTGAATATATGACTCCTTGTTAACACTGTTCATAGTAAATAACGCTTTTACATGACCTTGAACAAGTAATCTTTGGTTGTTGAAACGATTTTGAAGCAATTCCCAAGCGATTAGGTAATTACTTGCCGAAAATTCCACTGAGTTTATAACTAATTCTGCACTACCCTTTAGTGATGATTTTAAATAATGGAATTTTTCAATATCGCTTATTTCACTGGAGTTATGTACAAGACTTATGAAACTATCTCTAAACTGTAACCAATTCCCAATTGAACCATCAAATATAGGCAAGGATATGACAGGTAATTTAATAGTTGGCCTTTGTGCGGATGGATTTAAAGTGTCAGTGACCTTACATAAACTTAACAAATATTCAGCTTCAGAGATTGCATCGTAATAGCTGCTCTCAAACAGCTCTCGCTGTGTTAATTGATCATCAATATCAGATATAGATTCTTCTAGCTTGGTTTGTATATTACTAAATTCGCTGAACATAGTAGAAGCTCCCTCAATACGCAACTTTAAATCTATTTGTTTTTTACTACAGATCGTTTCGTTTTTTAAAGTACACACATAATTTGCAAATCTAGTTAACCTGCCTTTGAATATACCGCGTTTTTTAACTAGCTCTTTTACTAGACTGGCATCACTATGTTTATACGGAGAATTATCGCGAGATTTAGGTGGTAAAGTATCATGACTTGGCTCAATCATTTTAGTGGAAAGTGACAAAAGAGGGTACTCACAGTTTTGACGTTTTCAAATGAGATGCGAAGTACTTGGACACGCACGGCCGGTATTATTTGACTAGTAATTACTGAAACTTAGAGAATTAAATAGCATTAAACAGTTGAAGTGGAAGTGGGGCGGGAATAGATGGGATGGCTGGCCGTACCTATTTGCGCGTTTTCAGATACCAAACCAGCTTCCTCCAGGATTGATTATTCCAACGACTACCCTTTGGCTTCTCCTCTTACTGCATAAGCTGCTATGGACTTGGACGCCTGCTCCCAGACTGCGTGTTTTTCCGATCGCTGCCGCTGGTTTATTCGTTTTCGAATTGATTTGGCTCCGAATGACCAATTATGTTAGATACTGTGTTTTTAAATAATAAATACGTTGCGCTTAAAACACTATATTAACTTTTAAACAATTTAAATTGCATTAACGTATATGTAACGATCGTTGGAGCAGATTCTAAGTAACGAAACCTTTTTAGGCAATGACAGTTTTTTCACGTAAACCGCTGATTGGTCGAATCCTTAATGACTCTCAGTGTTGCCAAGTCTGGACACATAGTTTGGCGAAGATGAACAATTTATGGGAATTTATAAACAAAAAAAACGTTAAGTCATGCGTGGTGCGAGTCCCGTCACACGACCTGGAGACGTACACCAGGGAGGATTTCTAGCCGAAGGGTAGTCTGTAGTCTTCCCGCGTTTCCGAGGGCTACTTCCAAGAGACATCACAAACAGCACAACGCATAGTACATATTAAATGCATTTGATTATTTAATGTTTTTATTTTATATTCTATAGCCCTTCGTTGCCTGAAATAAATAAATAAATAAAAATTACAAGTCATACCACGCAACTAAACACGTCGCTCTTGACCCAGGCTCGCTCAGGCAGGCACTCCTGCACCGCGATTTCCATGCTTGCGAGCAGCCCGGTCAGTTCGGCCAAGCCGCCAGGCCTGTCGTTCACCGTCACCTTGAACTTGACCAGCCTCCCCTCAGCCGCCAACCCACGTTCCAGGGAACGAGTCAAAATATTCGAATTGATGTTGCCGCCGCTCGCAATTGCAACTACTCTAAAATATTCCCGTTAAAAGTGATATATAAAAAACCGTAAGCAATTAAATATTACATAACACTATTTAAAAAAAATAGTATTGTAACTTTTATTAAAAGGAAATTCTCGAACAAAAATTGTAGAAATATTTATATTTTGATCTCATTTATTATTAATAGCGGCAACTTCTTTCACATGAATTTTCTTGTAATTCCTGCGGGAACTCTATAAAAAATCTGGATAAAAAGTTCCCTAACCAGGCACATAAGCTATAACTATGCCAAGATTCAGTAAAATCCGTTCAGCAGTTTTTACGTGATGCGCGTTCAGACAGACAGACAGACACACAGGCAGACAGACGGGCAGACAGACAGACAGATAAAAAAATCTAAAAGTGACTGTTTTGGGTCCTGTATCATTCGTAGAATACATTGCAATGATTAATTATTTTTTCAAAAAATATAATATTTAAAATGGCTCTTACGTTTTTATTTTATGTATAGATTTATCACATTTCTGACGACGATTTAGAGGTATGTCATTAACTAGTTACTAGTTAACCAGTACCTTCTACTTACTTGTTACTATGTGTACGTTATAATTTAATTATTTATGTTACACATTTGTGGGATTACGTTGACATATCATATTTGCATGCCACATTCTGTGTGTGAACTGTGAACAGAATTCTGCAAGGATGCCCGCAAGCCCCCTGGTTTTGCAGGTGTCCATAGGCGGCGTTGACCATTTATCATCATGTGGCCCGCCCGCTCGTCTGCCATCTATTCTAAATTTAAAAAAATATATATCCTGTTGCGAAACATCTATGTACACCATATTTAACTAAAGGTAGATAAATCTAAAAGGTATAAATACCTGTTTCATCAATTCCGCTTGACGTTCCATTTGTTAAGAATGTTATTTATTTCAAGAATTTGTTACTTACTTTTTCCCTTTAAGTTGGGGAAAGAGACCTGCAAAGATAGCCGCAGTTGTAGCTGCGCCGGCGCCTTCTATCACATACTTGTCCTCTTCAACGATGTGCATAATGGTTCGTGCTACCCACTCCTCCTTAACTATAACCTATGCCGAAAAATATTGAAAAATTCATTTCGGCATATTTAGGTACCTACCTGATATTTTTTATCCCGAACAGTTACAAGTTCTCGTGTGAACAATTATAAAGATTATGAAAGCGGCGTCATGGGAATATGAAGTGTTAATCACATGATGCACCCCTTTCGACAGGATGGGTGAATGGGTGGGATTGGATGGGATAAGATGGAATGACGTGTGATGGGCTGGGAGAGGAGAGAGGCGTACAATGAACTAGCTACACATAGGCTAGTATCCACGCAAACAATGTTGCGGAAATAATTAGTGATTAATAATTGGTGATACGTAGGTAGATAATTGCTATATTTTCAAACATTCTTATTTGATTTTGATTAACCGAATATACTAAAAACTTCGAAAGCAATACTTCACACCAGTAGTTTCCGAGATAGGCGTGAACACATCGATGAACAGAACTGTGCTGTGATTATAAAAAGAGATATTTTAAGTGTTACTTACAATTTTATCAACGATTCCTTGTTTCAAGTTATGGAAAGTGTTAACTCCAACCACATTAACGCCTAGGCCATCGGCAATGGTAGAATCGATTTGATAAAAGACTCGTTCATTTTTCCTGAGTGCTTCGGCCATACTTGCAGTCTTGTCGGTTACGACACCCTGCCACAAATGCCCCCAATAATTTATTTATGTATACACTTTATTGTACACACAAATAATAAAAATAGTACAAAAGAAAAAGGCGTGCTAATTCCCGGAGAAGAATTTTACCAGAAAACCTTGACTTAGTGCTTGCTTACTTGCACTATTACAAACACTGGAACTTTTTTTTCTTTGGAAGGAAGGCGGCAGACGAGCATATAGTCCATCCTGCCGGTAAGTGAATACTGTCGCCCATAGACACGGATAGTTCCGCAGCTCGTCCCAAATCAGATTCGTCCTATGGGACGAAATACTGAAATTTAAGATAAATATTATTTTCATTCATAAAATCGTCCCAAAAGCAAAAAATTGTAAGTACAGTTAGGTAAAAAATTGAAAGTACAATTAATTTACCTGATTTTATTATCAAAAAGACAATTAAACGTGAAGTTTAATGTTAGTTTCTTAACAATCCACTACAAGCAAAGATTATTAAACATATTGGAAATTTATAATAGGCATAGACATAGGATAGGCAAGGACAATATTTGTTAATAATGCATTTTTTTAAATAATGTTAAACTAACAAATTTTCAAACTATTAGCTGTAATCCTATTTATTCACGTTGTCTTCTTCGATTGGAAACTTGACGAGTCCTAGTCATCAGAACAGGCCGGAATTTGGAATTCTAGCCTGGCACCGTAGACCTCAGTCTGACCTTGCGACAGATCATACAGAAGAGTAGCTAATGTAATAACTAGCCACTATATCTCGCCTGTGTTTCGACAAAACCTACGATTCTATCGAAACCTAAACTAGAATCCTTACAGCAGCGGTGTTAAGAGGATTGGAGGTATGTCGAGGTGCTGACAAGTCTATACCATACTACGAGCATGACAGACCTAATTTGAGACTACCAGAACAGGTTGATCTAGCTCGTTGAGAGGCGAGACAGGGCGAGACAGGATATATATACTATCTTCAAAACTCTTGACGAAGGCGTTGTAAGATGCATTTGAGATAGTGTGCTGGAAAGGACAAGGAATCAATGTGGATCGTTCAGATTCATCCTCATATCATGGCTCTAGTAATAGACTTAGATTTGATTTGAAAAACTATTGTTTTAAAATATACATTTTTATTCGACTGCATTATATACAGCTTAAAAAGAGAAGTGGGTCGATATTATGAACAAAATTATTATTTATTTTTAATATTCCCATTTCGTTCTAATAGGACAAAATTTTGTGGGACGAGCTGTGGAATTAGCCACATCCGCGATTCATGCCAACATTAGTGCAGAATGACAATCGTTGGCTCATCCCCGAATTGGCTGCCTACTTTTGGAGATGAAATATATTAGGACAAAGGGTTGAGAAAATCGGGAAGGGTTCTGGCATATCTCACCTGTTATTATGCGTATTGAATATTATGCGTTGCGACGTTTCTGTCGTTCTATATTTCTCTTTCAATATTATGTTACTTTTGTCCAGGATATTAAAAAAAACTTGTAAGATTATAGGTATAAGGGATTGTGTTCATAATTTTTTCAAGTAGGTACTTACATACACTTCAATTTCCGGCTTCAAATGCTTAACTGCAATGGCCACCCCAGTTGCAAGACTGCCGCCTCCAATCGGGACGAGTATCACGTCTACATTAGGTACTTGTTCCATGATCTCTATACCAATTGTCCCTTGACCTTCTATTACATTGGGATGATCAAATCTACAACGTAATTTAAGTATCTACAACTTCTCTTCAAATATTTAGCCGACTGCGCCCGCGCGGGTGCACGGTTTGTTTTATTTATCTTGTTGTTGTTCTGTAACTTTTTCAATTGTCATAGTTGACGATTGAAGTTATTTTCAGGTATATCTCCGAAATCTCCGGAGCAGGCGGTTTCGAAAGGGTTTCACCTCTGTGGACCGCATCCACACTTTGAAGCAGATTATACAAACGATTGAAAGACTGTCATAATTTTGTAACTACTGAACCGATTTGGCTCATCTTCGAACTTGACCGAGATATGAAAAATGAGTGTTGAGGGGTCGATGCTTGAGCGCTGGGCGAATCTATGAACCTTTAAGGCTATGTTAAACACTCATGGTTAATTTTTTTTACGTTTGATAGTCTTAAACTTGAGATTTTTAAAGCACGAGTTAAGATAAAGATTCTTAAGGTTCATTAGCGTTGACTGAGCACTCAAGCGCTCAGCAATCGTTTATAATTAATTAATAGAGAAAAATGCGTAAAATACGTGAAATGAATTCATAAGTAATAACTTTGATTCATTTCTCGTTAAGCTGGCGTAATATCCAAAATGCATATTTAGAACTACTCGGTTTTACAAGCACCTTACCCATTGACGTAGAACATTTTCTTTTCTTTTGCAATGGTCATAGCGTAAGTTTTAGCTTGAGCTATGTCGTTGCCGTGAAGTAATAATTTGGCACCATAAGACTCGCATTTCAAGCGTTTATTAATTGGGGCTACAACTGGCATGACAACGATGCAGGGGATGCCCATCTGCGTCGAGTGGTGGCTCATAGCTAGTCCATGGTTGCCTGTCGTTGCACATATTACTCCCTGCTTTTTTTGATCATCATTTAAACAGAGTAAAGTATTTCGCACCCCGCGTTCTTTAAAGCTTTTGGGAAAAACATTATGTAAAATATTTCAGTAAATAAATATATACAATAAATACTTTGAATAGGTATGTAAATACATTAGCAAATGTTACGACGTTGTTGTAATATTTAGATAAAGGGTTACCTTCCAGTGAATTGCATAAATTCTTGTTTCAGGTATAATTCTACACCCAGTTTTTCCGACATAAAAGATCTCTGTAAAAAGGAGCACAAACGTCACAAACGTTCAGGTTTAACATGCGTCTCCATCTGATTAACAATAGAAGCAATACCCCTGAAGCGAGGCGAGGCATACAGATGAGTACACGGTACCATCATAGTTTAGTTACTACAAGGTGCCATCACAACTTACCTAAGGTCTGATTTTTTTATTCGAGTATTTGTGTTTAAAAAGAAGCGTCATTGTCAAATCGACATTTCAGATATACCTAATGACTGCCTAAAAAACATTTTGCCTATGGGAACATTTTTTCAATGTTACCTAATTTTAACCTCAATTACTAGATAATTCTAATCAGAATGAATCTTTCTTATATGATTCCACAATATATAATTATGTATATACAAATTATTATTTTTCTAGCAACGCAAACTATTACTATTGAACTTTTAAATTATAGTAAGTATTCTTTTTCCGAAGCTGTCATAGCGGTTCGTCTTTGTTTCTTTGCCGGGGATAGACACACACACACACAGACAAACGGAACTAATTCTGTAGTAACGCAAAAACAAATTAAACAATAATAATAAAGATAACAAAACAAAAATATAACAAACAAACCGAACAAAAACGCAATAAACAAAAATAAACTTAACAATAATACAAGGCAAACAGAGCAAGGAACGCATTCGAGCACTCAGAACTGATGCCTGAAGCCGAATGACAAAATGGCGGCCGGCAGCGTAGCGTTCGATGGACCGCAATGTGACCTTGGTTGGATTCAAATAAACTTTATCCTGACAACTTTAAAAAACTTCGTGTGGTGTCGGCCGCTGTAGAATAGCACCACTCCTCCCGTGGGTATCGTAAAACTAGATTAAGGGATATTAAGGGATACAAAGCGGCTACAAACCCTGAGAAACTGGGCCACTCGCCAACCTGCTTGGCCAGGGTGGCGTTTTAAGGCCATACATCCCTCATATAATCATGATCAAGACTGTGCACGGGAGGCCTATGTCCACCAGTGTATACTATATTAAATGGACTGCTTACGACTCTTATTACAAGAGATTTTGCGTCGAATGACACTTCAATCATCATACTTTTAAACAACAGTGATAGCTTGCGTGATGAAGCAGGGCGATTTAGCGTCATCCGGCCGTTTCCACAACCGACTAGTCGCTTGTGTTCGCTTGATCTATTGCATTTCGAGAACAAATCTCCAAGAAATAAATTGCTTACAACCGGGTGGGTGTATGTTCAAGGAACACTTATGTTGGAACATAATGTTTTTTGTTCGAAGACGTGTATTCTCATCAAAGATATTGAAATTACCGAGCACAGTGTCCTTATAACGGTGCCTGCGATGCGTCTCGAAGCAGCCTCTATATCGTCATATCTTATTTTACGTGGATTATTTGGGTCACAGAATTCGTCAAACTCTACGTCCTAGAAATATCGAAAATATAAGTTTATGTATATGCATAGATGATGTTTAAACTCATTTTAAATCTATTTGTATTTAAATAAGCATTGAACCATGATTGTAAATGTAAGAGTACAGAGTATATTATGTAAAAATATGGGTGAAGGGTGCACGCTGCTGTTGCACAGTCTTTGTGCATATTTTACTGACCACGTTCCCCGTCTCTCACAGAAGTGTACCGTAAAATGTACTGAGAAATGTCCCACTTTATCCTTTTACCAAAATGTACGTATGTGTTTCGGTAGTGAGTGAGATTTTCTTTGAAAGGAAGGCGGACATTCTGGACAGCAGGGTGACAGTATCCATTTACCACCAGGTGGCTAGTCTGCCGCCTTTGAATAAAAAAAAAAATAACTAATAAGTACTTCTTGAAGTTGCGACGTAGTTCAATAGGTTATGAAATTTTACAAGACGAATGGTTGTAAAGTGAACCTTCGTAATAGAGTTTTCGTATTGTAACTTTCGCGTTTTGTAGACATTTTATATTCTAAATCGGGTCTGAACGTCTATAATAAAGGTATGCGAATGTAAAGATCAAATATGAGTAGTTGATCAAACTACTCGCAGCTCCCATCCTGGACTACCCGCCTCTTCAGTCAACTCGTGACCACGGTTGGTGTAACTCGTGCCGAAACGTCGAGTAGGAATAAAAGGTAAACAAATATCTTTACTATACGCGTTCAGACCCGATTTCGAATATAAAAAGAGTTTTCGTATTGATGGAAACCCATGTATCATATTATGGGAGGTGGTAATACTTACGGAAGACATTTTTATATAATTATTCTGCTAATTTCACTAATAATTTATTCATTCTGATTTACCTATGGCTCTATAATAAAAATGACAGAGCTACATACTATATTTTGACAATTTAAATAACCTGAAAAGTAGGTCAAATCTCGAGGTATATCTTAATATATGACGAAAAAGGATGATTAGCTCGCTTGTTAACGACACTGCTTTTCGCCGTGTTGTATTCATCGTGACAACGCACGGCGAGACATTAAGTAGTAGTGTCATATGGAGGTCTATGAGAATTTGACAACGACACTCGTGACCGCTTATCTGTGCTGATTCGAGTTTTGAATTCCTTTTTAATTATTATTTTTTAATGAAAAGAAGTACGTAATCAATTACCTACTTCTTTTATTTTCTTTAACGTTTTATTTTTTCCATTTTTAAACTTTCTGTACATAGATACAGTAGAATCGTGTTATTCCAGCACCAATGCAGGCGTAGAAGTGCCGGTTTACTGGAAAATTCTGATTATAGGAATGTAGGTAAAATGAGTAGAAAGAAAACTCATATAAATATGTAGGTAGGACATATTAAAAAAAAACGTGTGCGGTCAGGGGACCCTCGTCAGGAACGAAGATCCTCACGCATTTTTTAAACTCCGAATGTAATTCGAAATAAAATCTGTATGTGTATACCGAAATTTACCGAATACCGACGAACTGACACGATCGCGAGAATCGTGACCATACCGTGTCCGAGCGAGAGAAAGGCGAGAAAGAGAAAGGCGTATGGAGGGGGTAAAAATCTGTTGTTTATTCACTTGGTTTGGGTTCTTTGGTTGTCAAATAATCAAGTCCAGAGTTGGCAGTGATGGGTTTTATTGACTTACAATCAAAAGGTACCTGTCAATAATCCACAAGAATTAATACATATTCGTGACAATTTAATAAAGAAAAGTGTTTGCAGTTTCATAACATAGTAACATACCTTTTGTACAATTACATAACACTTGTTTTGTTTAACAAAACTGTCGGCAAACAATCGACGGATTGTTGCGCAATACGCAATAATATTACAGATACAATTTGGAGCACATTTGCTCTGATCGCCAATCAGTTTTTTTTTTTGTTTTTGTCACGTGAAGTTAGCATAAAGACTTATCGCCTGCCAGCTTAATTACACAAAAAAGGTTTAACTACATTTAATTACCAACTTTGACAATTGATCAATTCTCAACAAAATCTTACGTGACGTTACATTTTCTCTCGAATCACACCTACCGCAAGCCGCGTAAAGGAACTTCGTTCCAAAATACGCTTTTTATTGAAATGCACTTACCATGAGTTAATTTGACAGTTGCGACTTGCAATTTTGCCGCGTGCGTTGGCGACGATGCTTGTCACTTAAAACTTTTTCCTTTTTGTACACATTTTATATTAATGAAGTAGCCAGGAAGTGGAGCAATATGTGGGTCAAATGTGAAGATCAAATGTGGGTAGTTGATTATTACGATTATTAGGATTTAGCATTAGGATCGCAGAACAGTATGTAATACTCGTCTTTTAGTAAGAATTTCACGGGTTGATCTGTCTATGGGCAACTGATAGTTTCTAGTTGCTACAAAACACCCTTTACTGTTAGGAAACGTTAAAATAAATTAGAGACAATTAAATAAAAGATTTTTATTGATTATCTAGGTATACTTAAATTAAAAATATAATACAAATATACAGCTGTAAAAATAATTGTCGATATGAGCATCGAGTTTGTGAAACTCAACGATAATATAGACTTTCGTTTTCTAACTTTACCTTTAGAATACAATACGACCTCG
Organism: Sesia bembeciformis; assembly: GCA_943735995.1. Lineage (NCBI taxonomy): Eukaryota > Metazoa > Arthropoda > Insecta > Lepidoptera > Sesiidae > Sesia > Sesia bembeciformis. The sequence goes on from OX031042.1 coordinate 4,403,631, forward strand.
GACCCGTGTAATTGATCATAATTTGATCAATTAATACTATGCTAAAAGGAAGGTGATCGATTGGACTAAAAAGTCCAAAGGTTCAGTCGCTCGTTAAGTTATAGAAAATGCCTGAATCAGTGGTTCTCAGAATGTACGCACGTCTCGGTGCGCAGGAGACTTCCTCACAGGGCGCGAAATATTACACAATTTTCATAATTTTATTTACCTATATCTTCAATTGAATGTTATAGGGCGCGACATCTAGCGGAGCTGCTGTAAACCACTTAATTATATTTTGTGGTTTATTCTAACCCTTGCAAAAAAGATATTGTCTATTTCATAAAGTGTACTTGTTAGAATTGGTCATAGGAGGCCTTGGAAAATCTGGATTCAGAGCAAGGGTTCCGAAAATCGAAAAGTTTACGAACCACTGATTAAAATCATTGTCTACAGTGGGAAAATCAATGGCCCCAATCACTCATTATTATATATGGCCATCCACAATCTCACTTGTATAGTGTCGTGGATATACTGTACTTAAAAAAATACTTATTTATAAATAACTTAAAATTTTATAAGGTAAGTTTAATATAAGATAGTACTTTTATGTACAAGGGCAGGAATGTCTTTTTTATTTTATTTTTTGGTTTTTTGTTTTCACTGTTGTATAGAATCTCTATTCCGGAAGCTTTCAACGTATTTTGATCAAAATTAGTTCAGTAGTTTTACAAATATAACGGGTTTTATAAGATATGGTAACTCCCTGCGATGATCTGTAATCGGGCGTAATTACAGATGTACCTAATGCGATGTAATCTATAATCCCCAACAAATCCGCGGGCATTTACAATGTTTCAACGCTAATTATAACTTCATATTCTAGTGATTACTCTACGATCAATGTGAAATATCGTCGAAGGAGTCAGCGTTGTGTATGTAATGCTCCTCGTCGGCGAAGTACCATTCCTTGTAAGTGTTCGCGATTAATGTCCGGAGCTCGTCCAAGTGTTCGGGTCCCCGCGTCTCGCACACTACTTTTACCTTTAAACCAACATACATAAATACATTAAAATTAACCAACGATTGAAGTATTTTAAATATATACAGGAAGTTATTGATGTGGAAATATACGGAGTAATTGCCATTCTTTTTTATTCTTAGTTTTTAGAGCAATATAATAACAACGTAGATAATACTTTGAAGTGATTTATTTTTTATTTAAATGTGAATTTAAATAAAAAACATAATTAACAAATAGTAATAATACAAAATAATGTAATTAATTTTAAAATTGCTATTAAGATCAAAATCCTTCGATATTCTTTATTAATTCTAGGTAAATTTAAAACTTATTTAATTTGAAAAGTCACTTTCAAACAAATCCGAAAATCTATGGCCATTCGTAGCTGCTAATACTTATATTGTTGAACCTCGTAACATATTGTTTTATCTCTTCTAAGGCCAACTAGGTACCTATTTAATTATTAGAATAAATAAAAAATATAATAAGACCTATCGTATAATTCTTAAAATAACTACTCAGATTACAGATATAAAATGTGTCGCAAATATTGTATCGTACTTAGAACAAACAATATATTCTTAAATTCGCATATAAGACTATTACCCCTTGTGATGCAATATTTATACAATAAAAAGATAGAGAAGCCATTAACGAGATGTAGTATTGTGATGTAAGTAGAAATAATAATAACTATTATATCTTTTTATTGTAAACATACATTAATTTTGGATAACTATATCAGCATATACGTCATGCTACCATAAGTCATTCGTCTGAATGGCCTCTGTTAACTTTTGTTAAAGGGAATCGAATCCGGGACATTTCACGCAGTAGAAAGGGCACTACTCATAATCGATCGTCAAAATAAATAAAATAAACATTTCTTTTTTGATATATGGCAATGGTGCAGTTAACACATTCTGCTAGTGTCAATTAACAAATTATCAAAGTCTAAAACGTATCCTTCCTATCAATGTTCAGTCCCGTTGAAGTGAGTCAGGAGTCGCCTCGGTAATGCGATAGTAGGTTTACTGACCACAACATAGGACTCCTCTGTCTTCCAGCACACGAAAATGCAGTCGTATGCTTTTACTTGATTCTTATCACAAATATTACGCACAAAAAAACACAAAGTTTAATAGACTCACTATTAAACCACAAAACGCACAATATACAATTTTTATAATTAAGAATTTGAGTTTAGTTGAAGTTTGATCAAACATCAACAAAACTCAACTTCACTTCACGACTTTCCAAAAGGTCCCCAAATCTATCCTATCTATACATACATACGTATAATAAAATAGTAGTAATATAGTAGTAGTTTGTACAATTGGAAAAAAGTCATTGGCGAGTGATACACGCGACACGGAGCCCATAACAACAATTTATAGAATTTTTGAGCGTCTGCACGCGCGTCACGCTAAAACCGCAGGACGGATTATAAAGAAACTTGGTATAGTTACAGGGTTTAATATTTAGGATATTTTTTATTCAGATCGATTATAGAGTTCTAACGGGGATCACAGGTTCACGCGAACGAAGTCGCAGCCACCGCTGGTTTAAAAATAAAACTAAGGGTCTTTCTCACCACCTACTGATAAAGTCCCTGCCCTATCTAGCATTTATCCGAAGGATACTTGTTATATTTAAGTTTGACAAGTGTGAGATAAATTTATCTGGAACTTGAATGGTGAAACCCTACAATCAGTATCAGCTAGATTTAATCGGCAGATAATTTGACCGACTTTAATCAGAATGGATCTAACTTACAATCTTACTTTTATTACATGTGGGTTTATCTATCAAATTGTTAACAGGTACTTTATCAAGAAGTGGTGAGAAAGTGCCTTAGTGTTCGTTTCTCACCCTAACACTAAATATGTCCCCGTGCACCCAGGCGCGCTCCTGCATGATGTCCTTGATGGAGACGCCGATGGAGGCGATGAGCTTGCAGAGCTCGGCGATGCCGCCAGGCCGGTCGCTCACCGTCACCTTGAATTTGACCAGCCGCTGCTCCGCCGCCAGCCCGCGCTCCAGGCACCGCCCCAGGATCGTCGTGTCGATGTTGCCGCCGGACAGTATGCACACCACTCTGAAACAAATAAATTTTTGCAGCATGAGCAAAACTTGAACTTGAGCATGCTGCAAAACTGCAAAATGTACATTTTGCAGCATTCAAACATTCAAACAATGAATGTTGCTGCTCCATTTGTACGGGAAAATTCCACTAATTTGCCTAAAATTGACACATGTATGAATGTAGAGTACATGAAGACCAGTGACAAGTCTATCCTAGCAGACGTTACTGTGACGTCACGCTAATATAACTCTGTGATTATCATCTTTCTAACACTGCCACTTTGTGGTTTAATCTACATTGGTCTCCTCTACATAAAATACACAAAAATCAGTATTAGAGAAATTGTCCCATCCCCATTGATTTGGCTTACTGGAATAAATTGTGTTGAAGCATTCTACGCAGAATGACTCTTTATGAATGTAGCCGGCTTTAGGGGTGTGCGAGCCCCGTCGATTCTCGAAGCACCGTTTCATCGTTGTTGACATCGGCGAGCTCACGAATATAACATCCATGAGATTGTCGTTGCGCGCAACGTTGTTTCGCGGATGTCAGAGCTTAGAGAATACCAATTTCATAGAAAAAAATGTTAATTATTAATTAGACCCGTGTCACGCCGTCAATATCATTTAAGTCGTTAGTGTCGACGATAAATCTTAGTGAATGAATACCAAACGACCTGTTCGCCTATTTTTCAGCGTTGAACTCAAGATTGTAAAGATGTGTGCGCTATGAGAATCGCACTCCTGTAGACACCAAGAAGGCGTACACACAAGGAGGGGGCGCAAGCGAATATCGCGCAAACAGGCGGCAAAACCGCTAAGACCGTCACTAGAGTGACTCGTTTAAAGGCAACCAAGACTTATTTTAATCTACATAATTCTACATTCTTTAGAGCCATTTATCGGTTTATCCGACATATGCCAGTGTCATAGGAACGCTCGTTACAATCCAGTCTTCCCTCAGTCAATCCTCTATGGGTTTATCCGACATATGCCAGCAGTGTCATAGGAACGCACGTTACAATCCAGTCTACCGCGACTCCAGACCGCATCGCTGACATCAATCACGAGATCACGACATATCTACTTCTTTTGTTCTACCAGCCACAGGATCACACACAGTAGTCCACCCTAGTTCTCTATGAACTGCAACATCCTCTCAAGACCTACATTATACTCACTTATTGCCCGCGAGCTCCGGCACGAGCCCCGCCATGATGGCCGCGACGCCGACCGCGCCGCCGCCTTCTACCACGTACTTCTCCTGTTCCACCAGTCTCAGGATCGCGCGCGCCAGCCAATCCTCGTTCACTGTGATCTGTACCATTCATGATTACACTATTATACTCTGATAATTTTACATCATTGCTGTTATAGAGTCATGTCGTGACGGCTGCCTTTAGAAATAACACCACCATATCTTCTCGTGGGTGTCGTAAAAGGCGACTAAGGGATGACAGCCGCTACCACAAGCCCAGAGGAACTGCAGTCAAGCAGTGGATGATAAAGGCGTTTTTTACGGTTACTTTTTATACTAGTGTCTTGCAAAATGTGGTTAAATGCGACCACCAATAAAAATTGTGACTATTTAAGCAATGGGGCTTATATACTCGATTATTTGTTAACTTCAGTTAAGATTTTCTAAAATTTTTTATTTTTTTTAATAATACCATACTCACTGACCTACCTACCTAGGATACCCTGTGTCGTGGGGCCAAACTTCCAGAGACACATGCAAAGACGAACAACACCATCCAGACCAGAACAAACATTTGTCCTTAAACAAAAAAATGACTGACCGGGAATCGAATCCAGGACCTTTTACACTGTCACTACTAACTACTAGTTACTACTACTACCAACTCGGCTAATTGGTCGTTAAGATTATTTTAACATTCTGTTTATATGTAAATAATCTAACATTTCATTTTTAAGATAAAAGCGATAAAATATTGTTATTTTTTTTAATATTTCACTAGTGTCAATATCTGGTTATCTAGACCCCTTTTCTCAGATAAATTCACAATTAGTCGCAATTAGGCAGCTAAATGGGCGAATTGAGCCATTTTCTTTTACATCTCATCTGTGTGTTCTACCGCCTGTACAATGAGGAATGCTCTGAAGAACTGTTTAATATAATTCCCACCTGGGGTTCCTACAACCCCACCTCCCGTCACAGAAGTGCGGTCCATCCGCATTTCCTCGATACGGAGGTGTCGCGCACTGTTCGCTCCAAAAATTATTTTATACCGCGAACCCGTAGGCTGTGGAACGAACTGTCTCAAGAGGTCTTTCCATTAAGCTACGATATGGGATTCTTCAAGAGAGCTGTGAATAGGATTTTGCAAGGTCGGCGGCGCGCCCACATACCCCCTGGTGTTGCAGGTGTCCATGGGCGGCGGTAACACTTACAATCACGTGGGACCGCTTGCTCGTCCGCCCACTAGTCTATAAAAAAAAAAACTTCTCTATATGAGACCTCATATCACAGCATGATAATAAAATAAGTTTATTATTACTCACTGATTTCCTCGGTTGACTTTTAGTTTAGTGTTTTCTAAAATTATTTTGTGCGTAATATTTTTAATAATTCATATTTTGTCCCCCACTGCTGTGCAAATTTTACATAAGTACATTTATCATCTTCAAATTATATGCCGCTACTACGCTTGATAATAAAGTTGCCAAACAATTATCGAGATTGTCTAACAATCTCATTTATCTTTTGTTTGTTAAAAAGAAGCTTTTGTTATCCGTCTCACCTCTGAATATAAATAGATGAATACAAAATTATTGAACATTTTATTACATAATCTATACATATAATAAAATTGTAACAGGCCGATGTCTGTACATTATAGATATTGAAAAAAAAAACTAATATGGGGGGTCTTTATTATAGCAACAGAAGCCAAAACAACAGTTTTTAGATATTTTGTCTGTCTGTCTGTCTGTATGTTTGTACACGCATCACGCAAAAACTACTGCATGGAATTGAATGCAGTTTTCACCGATGTATTGCTAGAGGTCTAACTTAAAACATAGGCTCCGTTTCACCGCAGGAAAATATCTTATTCCGATTGTTTTAAATTTAATAAACCGAAGCGAAGTGAGGGCGGGTCGCTAGTTAACAATAAATTAGCCACAGTATCAATTTGCTAACGAGACAAATCCTTGTAAAGGAGAATGTCCATTTGTAGTCTCCTAATTTACGATGGAGTATAGTAGGGTGTCTATACTAATAATTAAAGAGGTAAAATTGTGTGTTTGTATGTTACGGGTAATCTCTGGAACTACTGAACCGATTGCAAATATTCTTCCACACATAGGAAGCTACATTATCCGTGTCTAATATAGGTTATATTATATTTCAAAATTTTGAATACAAATTTTGAAAAAATAAAAAAACTTATAAACCGAAGCGAAGCGAGGGCGGCGGGTCGCTAGTATAATATTATATAAATTTCAAACATATTTTAAGGGAGTCTGTAAGAAAGATTTACGTAATTTGGTCGTGGGGATATTAGTAGAGAATTGTATTGAGACAGATTATAAACATTTGTATGACTTTGACTCAAAAGTAGCATTTATGAATTTTGTTTGAGATTATTGTACCTACTCGTATTTTGACAAATATTATTTTACAATATTGAATAAAAACGTGACTCGTGTTGTAAATATTGAATTATATCTTGATTATGTGACAATATTTAGATATCATTTCTCCTATTACACGAAATCATAAACTAAATAGCATACTTCTTAAATGTTTTGGCATTGTCATAACAATTAAAACCGCCAAAAACTAACCTAAAAATCGTTAATTCCTAAATTATTTTCCGCGTAACATTGGATTAAAAAATATTTATAATCCTATACTGAAATTACGCAAATAGTGCCTACCCTACATATTATGAAAATGTTACGAAACTAGAATATCGAAACTAGTTATGAAACTAGACAAAATTTTTGACAAGGGGTCTGAGCTCCATACTTTCGCGAGCAATCTCCTTTCTATTTGATATGTGTGATTGCCTGATTGCGCAGCGGAAAATTGTTATTCAATAAAACGTACTCGTAAATATTCGTATCTCTTATTACGAGACATGTTTACACATCGTTAAAGTTTATTGAAAGTAATCGTACAGTAGTTTTATTTTTGTATGAATTATAAAAAATAAATGTTTTCACTCATTTTATCACATTACAAAAATAACGTACGCCTCAAGCGTAACCCATAAATAGCCCGTCACACATGGTTACGAGTTACAATAAACACGTTTACATAATCAGTAACCAATAATATTTGAGGCATTAGATATTTTAGCTAAATAAACTATAAACCAAATTGTCAACCCAGGTCGCGTCACAATTTTTGACCAAATGCACATTATTGACTAGATCGACTTAAATATCAGACTTTATATTGATTACTGAATGGACGTTCCTTTCTTCAATACTTGTGCACAGTCTCAGTGCGACTAACCGATAAAGTTTATAACGCAATTAACATGCAGTCATTGTCCTCCTCGGAGTCAAATGTTGGTCGAAATGGAATTAAAATTGTACTACCCAATTTCCGCATGATTTTAAAGCTTTTTGTATCAAAAAGGTTGTTGCATATTTCGAAAATTATCAATATATCTGGATACATCGATCAAACATAACAATGTTGTATTATTAACTTCTTATGTACTAGGTACTAGGTACTAGGTATTTAGTAGGCACTGTACTGTAACTTATTATGAGAAATTATATAATACTAGCGAACCGCCCTCGCTTCGTTTCGGTTTCGTTAAGTTTCAACAAATTAACACAAAAAAATATTAAACTATACATATAAACCTTCCTCTTGAATCACTCTATCTATTGATGAAAACCGCATTAAAATCCGTTGCGTAGTTTAAAAGATCTAAGCGTACATACAGAGGGATAGACGGCGGGAAGCGACTTTGTTTTATACTATGTAAAGATTAATAGATATTATAGTATTTCGCGATAAATGTGTTGTATAGGTAACTAAATAAAGATTTTAAGTAATTAAATAAAGCAAAGGCTTTTAAAAAAAAGGTAATTATTACTTCTCGTTTATCGGTATTACATCATTTAGTATACATCATCCCATAGGGATATATTATATTTGAACCACTGTGCACTGGTATCACTGATATATACAATTTTGCCACATCATAGGTACAATATTGATTTTTCATATTCTACTTACCATTTTGTCGATGAGCGGCTTTACGGTGACGAACGCGTTGTACCCGACTTTGGTGACCGCGAGCCCATCCGCCAGGGTGGACTTAATCTGCACGCTCACTGGTTCGTCATTCTTTATTGCTTGCTTCATGCTAGGACACTTTTCTGTTTCCACGCCCTGTCAGGAAAAAGTTTGTAACTAGTATATACCTACCATAGTTTCTACCACAATACAGATGTATGAACGGTAGAAAGTAGTTTGTAACTAGTATATACCTACCATAGTTTCTACCAGAATACAGATGTATGAACGGTAGAAAGTAGTTTGTAACTAGTATATACCTACCATAGTTTCTACCACAATACAGATGTATGAACGGTAGAAAGTAGTTTGTAACTAGTATATACCTACCATAGTTTCTACCACAATACAGATGTATGAACGGTAGAAAGTAGTTTGTAACTAGTATATACCTACCATAGTTTCTACCACAATACAGATGTATGAACGGTAGAAAGTAGTTTGTAACTAGTATATACCTACCATAGTTTCTACCACAATACAGATGTATGAACGGTAGAAAGTAGTTTGTAACTAGTATATACCTACCATAGTTTCTACCACAATACAGATGTATGAACGGTAGAAAGTAGTTTGTAACTAGTATATACCTACCATAGTTTCTACCACAATACAGATGTATGAACGGTAGAAAGTAGTTTGTAACTAGTATATACCTACCATAGTTTCTACCACAATACAGATGTATGAACGGTAGAAAGTAGTTTGTAACTAGTATATACCTACCATAGTTTCTACCACAATACAGATGTATGAACGGTAGAAAATAGTTTTGCAAAATGTTATTGTTTACCAGGAGAACATTGATCAGCTTGAACTCGAAGTTTACCTAAAGCATGGACTTTACTCATGATTTTACTTTACTTTACTCATAACATTGCGAAACTCCTCCAGAATCATTTTCATACATTTTGTATAAACCATCGCACACTTGATCACGCATCACGGCACCACCCCGCAGCGCAGCGTAGTATGCGCTGCAACGCGGCCCGCCTCAATTTGTGTTGAACGGGCGCAGTCCGTTCCAATCCAATTTGCCCAAAACAAAACTAAATCAATGAAATATCTCAACATTTAGCTTTAATTCTAGGGCAAACATGGCATTCACCTCATTATTTTCCAATTGACGCCGCGTCAGCTACCTCAGGCCACCGTGTTTGTTTATATTTGGGACAAATTCAATTGAAACGAACTATATGTAAATCGTTGCGAGTAAGTGGTTTGTGTGAAAAAAGTGCTCAGTCGTTAGAACTTAATTTTATAAGCTGTTAGTTTTCACCTATATTAAAAATTAGCAAAATTTAAAAAATGGGTTTAATTTATAAAAAGATTTAAAAATTTTCATTTCAATAAGCTCAAAATCAAAAACGGTATCCATGATTTTAGGTTTCAGCGTTTGATCTGTTGGATACATTCTGTACCTATGGTTAAGTAATCATAATTAGGCAATTAGTCTACGGACCATTTGTAACTAATTTGCAGCTTATGTTAAAATTTTAATGAGACTACTGATAAAATAGTATTATTCGACAGGAATGATAAAAATTGTGTCGGATATAAAGTCAGTAACCTTATCGTATGTGTTATGGTCGTGTAAAGAAAAAAAATGCCCATTAATAGTAACTTAAGACACGAATCGTGTGAATCGATGACATGCTGTGTCTCTCTCTCACACATACAAACACTCAAAGAAGACTACCTTGAAATATACTGCATCTCATACTTTACCCTATTCCCTGATGTACGTAGGTACGTGTTTCGGTAGTGAGGGAGATATGCCGGAGTCCATTCCCATGCCATTCTGTCCTATCCCTTCCCCAATTTTTCAATCCTGTCTCCAAATCCATTCCTTCATCTCGAAAGGTAGGTAGCATATCCGGGGGCACGATATCCATGAGCGACAGTATCCATTTACCCCATTTACCATCAGGTGGATTGTATGCTCGTCTGCCGCCTTTTTCCAATAACAACAAAATGTATGTGCAGCGGCGAATCTGGCAAAGGTTTGGTTTATTTTTGTTGGACTTTATGGGCCTTTGGGAAACCTACATCTTGTATTCAATTGAATCTCTTCAGCTACGAGTACCCTGGTTTTTCAGTTACAACGTTTCGCTGATATGCTTCAGCGTGAGAGTGGTATTGACGAATGGTCCTCAGAATACTCATGCCATCTGCGGTTGTGCATCTCGCAAAACGGTCATGTGGCATAAGCGGTGTAAGGTAATAAGTTACTCGCGATAATATAAAGAAAGGCCTATTTTAAATGCTGCGATATTTCGGTATGGGTATTTTAAATGCTCAAATTGAGGCGATATTGCGTCTAGTACATTGGATATTAGTACCACGTCAAAAGCTATAACCAGGTTCCCAAAAACCGTCCACGATATTTTTATTTACCACTCATTTACCGACACTCAAATATAGCGGTTGCGATATTATGCGGCCCGGCCGTGACATTTAACGATATATGCCGTCAATTTGAATAAGCCTTAACGCGATAAGACAGGCAGTCCACCTGGGACCGCATTCTTTAAAATGTGACTTACATAAATGAGAACATGCGGCTTCAGATGCTTCATAGCAGTGACTACTCCGGCCAACAGCCCGCCGCCGCCCACCGGCACCAGTACAGCGTCCACATCAGGCACTTGCTCCAGGATCTCCAGACCCATCGTGCCTTGACCGGCCATTATGTGCGGGTGGTCGTATCTGGGCGTAGGTAATATAGAATTTTATAAGAGCCTATACCTACAACATGGTGGTACAATAAAGGTTTCTGTTATTTTAACCAGACAAGACATGACCTTCTATTAATTGTCTATTGATTGCGGGATTTAGAAATCCCAATTCCGCTGTACTAGTCAATCAACAATGTTTATAATGGTGTATGATGCTTGCTGAATCCAATAGTGGCACAACACAAAACGTAAGAACACAACTCACGTTTGAGTTTTCGAGGGGCAAGAGTGCACGCTGTATTCCCACAGCCGCTTTGCATACACGACTGGCCATGTTACCCCACTCTCATAGATGTATTGAAATGTACTGCACCTTGAAATGTACTGCATTTCCCTCTCTATCCTATTTTCCCAATGTACGTTCGTGTTTCGGTAGTGAGATATGCCAGAGCCCAACCTATCGCTTCCCACCTCCCCATTTTCCGAACACATTCTCCAAATGCATTCCTATATCTTCAGAGGTAGGCAGCGCATCCGGGGGCATGTCAAAATTTGTCATTCTGGACTGATATTTGCATGTATTGCAGATGTCCATGAACAACAGTATCCGCTTACCATCAGATGGACTGTATGCTCATCTGCCATCTTTTTTCCATAAAGAAAAAAACAGAGTATAAATGTGGTGACAATATACAATAGAATACAGAGAAGTATTCTATTGTATACCCGTTCCAAAAATATATTTCACTATAAAGTAAAAAGTTAATCGAACAAAAGTTAAAGAGTAGGTGAGCTTTATCTAACAACTTAGGTACCTACCGTTTATAAATATTGGCGCGGAAATATTAGGATTATAGTTAGGATTTTTTTGAAAATTTTATGTAGTAATTTTGGAACTATAATACTAAACCAATTTGACTTATCTTCGAACTCTGATTTTATATGATTCATCTGATTTCATTTGATTTATATAAATAAACTGAGTATGCTTCCGAAATACACATTAATATTTCCCGCCCACGGCGGTAGATACGCTTGATCCGGCTCTGTTCCAACATAACATAGATACAGATCCAAACTAGTTTTCTACATATTTTCCACCAAATTTCATTCCAATCGGTTCAGAAATTCGTCTATTCAGCCGCAATTACAATACAACACAATTTTGAATGAACAATTGTAGATACATTTATATTGCTGCTTGTATGTCATTATTGTGCAGAATGGGCGTCCAGCTCAGGCTTTAACTGTGAGGCCGCGAGAATTATGAAGAAATGAAGACCCTTAGTTAAGAAATGATTTTTTTTCCAAAAATTTCCCGAATAGATTAAAAATCTGACTAAGCATTCATTGCTATGCCCTTACCGACATTCCAAAATATTCACAAAACATTTTTAACGAAAATCAGGTTCAATCTTGTGTTAAAAACAAAAATGTACCTATTTTATAAAAACTGGACCTATAAAACTCGTGATACACGATCATCTAACACGCAGAAACAAAGTTGTAATTACTTTAGTTTGTAGGTATAGGACTTTTACGTTACCATCGAGGGTTTATAACCAATGATGAAACAGATAAACTCGTACGATAACCTATTAGACGGGTTGAGATTAGAGCAAGTCCGACTGGTGTGATCGTTTACTATATTTCTTCTAAAGATGAATTTTATAAAAAGTGATATCTGTTGTTTGTGTTGACCTCAGGATTTACTCGGGGGTGAATTTAATGAGGCAAACAGTATACGACAGTGACAACACTGTCGTATACGGTGTTTGCCACGAAAGGTAATAATTGGATTCCAAGTGGGCGAATATCAAAATATAAAATGTGGCTAATTATAATATTTCACAATTATTTTGGAAGGAATATACTTATAGCTTCAAAGATTCCATTTCATTAAATGTAATTATTTGTCTCATATAGTTATTTCCTGTTAATTGTAATGGCAAAATGTTTTAGGTTATATTATCTTATACCATCTGTACTATACACACATTATATAATAGCATTCATATTATTGAATTGAATTGAATTGAAGTCGCGCACAAACCCGATTCGATAGTGATATTGTCTTTATAACGAATGTGGTGTTAAAAGCAGGTAATGAAACAGAAGGAAGAAACGTTGATGTTTGTGAAGTTAGTGATAATGAGCGTCTAATCAAAGTTAAGGAAGGTACCTAATGAAATTGAGAATGAAGTTATCGAAGAAAACTTTAAGAGCTACTCGAATAAGGAATATGAAAATCAAAGAGAAAGTTGATGAACAGTATAAAGAAAAGGAAATATGAGATGTGTGGATCTTCGACAGATGAATAAAGTGCATAACAGATGTGGACCTTATGAATAAAGAGAGTCTCAGTTGCGGGCGATTAAAGACTGGTGATTGTCTAGTTTTCTAGTCTATAAAGGGATTTTTATTCTCGACTCACATTGAGGTCGTGACGCGAGTTGGGTCCACGGTCCGAATCACAGTTTCTTCTTAAGTATGTCCAAGAATTATAAGAAAATCTGGGGTATGTGCAATAGCTAACAATACGCATCGGAACTGCGTGGTGGATGACCGAAACCACCTCGTGACTGCAAGGGGAGGCTTGTGCCCTGCAGGTGATCTTATAAGCTGATATCGACTACTGGTAACAATTGCAAATAGACTATACCTAACAGGAAGGTATACCTAGGTAGGTGATATGAAAAAAAAAATACCCATTGATGTACGTCAATCCCTTCTCCTTGGCTAAAATCATGGCATGATTCTTGGCTTCAGTCATGTCATGTCCATAAATTATCACGTTAGCTCCGTAAGATTGACACTTCTGTATCTTCATGATGGGAGCAACCAAGGGCATGACGACTGTAGCCGGGACATTCAGCTTGTTTGCGTGGTAGCTTAGGCCTTGTGAGTGGTTCCCCAAAGAGGCAGAAATGACACCTCGTTCTTTAGCTTCTTTTGACAGTAACAGCAAGGCGTTTCTTGCACCACGTTCTTTGAAACTGTTGGCACAGAAATTCCGTTAATACATTCTACAGTATTCGCAGCTGTTTCAAATACAGACAGATGTAATAACGAAATAAGCTGAAAGAAATGGTTACCTCCCCGTGTGCTGTAAAAAGTCATTCTTGAGATATATGTCCATACCATACTTGTCTGACATGTGGGATTTCTGAAAGAGAACAACGATTCTTTCAGATATAAATCTAGGAAATATGAAGCTAAATTGTGACTGGACTGCCTCATATTTTTCACTGGCCGATTACAAACACAACGTTATGGCGCGCGCCAGATTGTTTAGCTATTTTTTGAACGTTCAAACGATTTAGACAAAACTTATAAGAGCTTGGTGAACTCAATTCAACAACATATAATTGGTTTGTATTTTATATTGTAAATAGGATCTGAATGCGAATAATTAATATTCGCAATTTTATATTGATAGGTTTTTTAAAAATAAAATGTGTACAAAACGTGAAAGTTTAAAAGTGCGCTTTGTGAAATTTGTGCACTAATGTGGATTTTTAAAAAAAATAACATTGTTTACATTTTCGTGCTTGGGATTTTTGTAAAGTCTATAGATACACTGTACAGTCTTAATTTTGAAACTACTGAACCAATTTTGCCTATCTTTCTTTAAAACTAATTGCAGTTACGGTCTGCTGGTCAACCTTAGTCGAGATGTAGTGAAATGTTACTGAAATTCAAAAGACGTGATATCTGCACTAAGTAACTTTCTACTTCATAATTCCCTAAAGACCACATGACCTCTGTAGGTCATCTGAACAAGACCCACGATAGAACGAAAATATGTCTCTATATAAAGAGGACAAAGGAACAGTAAATCCTCATAAAGATCATAATTAATTAATAATTATTCAATTAATTCTTCAGAGAAAACATGAAGATTGTATAGTGCTCAGTGAAAGAAAATTTCTGGTCTGTAGTACCGGCGACTTCTTTCTAATCATTGATCCAGAGCAGCACATTCGAGAGTAAAAAAATTAGAAAATAATAATAAGATACCAAAGAATTATTCCAAAAACTTACCACACAAGGGGTTTTAACGATGCCACTCTGTATTCGAAAAGCAGCTGCGGATACATCCTCAAATGTTATCTTCTGAGGATTTTCTTTGACACACATAGGATCAAACTCGATCGTCTGAAACACCATTTTCCTTTACTTCCTAATCAAAATATAATAGATAATGTTAACTTCTATATGTCTTATACATTTATATATTTTTAGCCTATCGCGCGTTGAGCGTGCGGCTTTGAGCGTGCGAATGAATCTCTGTTGGTTTTATCTCGCACTATTTAATAAAATATAATTAGGGGTAAAGTTCACCCGAACGTCTGACGGACATTGCCCATGGCTAAAGGTTTTCAAAGATAATTTTGAACTTACTGACATGTCGTTGTTCTCGTATGTGTACCGCTCCATTTTAATTACAATTAATAATAAATGTGTCCACTTAGAAATAATTTACAATTAAATATTGTGTGTTTGACCGATCACTTGAAATGAAAGAGTGCAAGTGATCTAAATGTGGTAATATAATGCGCGTTAACTGATTGTTTTAATTATAAAATAGATAACATTAATGTTTTACACTAACAAAGTATTGAAATTTCAATATGTTCATATTGATATCTTTTGTAATAAATATAGCCATTATCAACGATTCAAAAATACTATAGGACTCTATTAATAAATGTATTTTGAAAAATCTATTCCCACGCTTTAGCCACTCGTTTTGTCCAATGTGATTATAAAGTTGCAAATGCAATGAGAATCGTAAACAAATAAATGTCTAAATATAGGTAGTACACAAACATATTTATCTACATATCTATCTTTAGATGATTATTGAAGCTATTCGAAATTATTAATAAGTACCTATATAATTAAGTAATTGAATTGGATATTTATTTCCTTTAGATGATCGTATTTGAAAACATTCAGTATGACGTTGACCGTCAATATTAGATAACTACGAGTACTTATTCAGCTTCTATTAAATTCTAGCACTAGCAATTTTTCGCGGTTTTTAAAACCTGATTTCTCTAATAATTGCAGATCTTTTTGACTTACCTACTACTTATATTCTCAAAACTACTGAAAGAAATTCCATATAAAATACACGGAAACAGTACAATAGTTAAAGCCGCAGTAATATCAACCCAACCGGTATTCTCAAGTTTAACGTAAACAGACAGAAAGAAAGGCAAACGGATAGAACTTTAATACTTTAATACCTACTCGTCGGTTGAGAGTCTAGTCTATAGTTTCCGCCGATAAAATTCGATATTTGGAATACAAAACCCAAAATCAACAAAATCAAAATTCAATACATACAGAAGTATTGAATTTTGATTTTAATAAAAAAACGCTGAAGGTCTTAGTCCTACATAACATTCTACTTTAACTCCTATTTACTGTATTAACATCTAATTTTCGGATCAGAATGTTACTATTATTCTGGTTACTATGATCTTATAATAAATAACCATCCAATTAATTGCAATACTGCATAGATTATTTAAGTTTACATTTACCTATTACCTACCGATTTTGCATTTTGACTTAGAGACCACTGAACTATTTGGCGGGAATTAAAGAAGTGAAGTTGAGTTTTTATTTGATTGTTGTAAAAAATGTGTATTACGCGTTTTGTGGTTTAATGATCGGTTATTAAATTTCAAAGTGTTTTTCATGCGTGGTGTTTGTGATAATCAAATAAAAGCGTAGGTAGTACTCCGTTTCTCATGTGCTTCCAAGGAGAGGACAGAATAGGAATTCTGTCCTCAGTAAACCTACTATTGCTTTACTGAGTCCTGAGTTACTTTAACGGGACTGCACGATACGATAAAAACTTGACACTGGCAGAATGTGCTAATGCACCATTGCCACATATGAAGAAAAAAAGAGAACACTGCCACTGGCAGATAAATTTGACAGCTACTTCACTCAAACTATAATGACAGTTCTCATTTCATATTATTTTTCTTTTGTAATGTTTACCCATTCTTTTTCAATTTGAAAACGTTTAGTTTTAAAAAATGCCGTACGCTAATCAGCCTTCCGTGCACATTACAGAATTAACCGACGATAATGTAAAATTCGTTGTTGAAGATACAGAACTAAGCGTTGCGAACAGTATGCGTCGTGTGTTCATTGCTGAGACGCCAACTATGGCCATCGACTGGGTTCAATTAGAGGCAAACTCCACCGTTCTCAGCGACGAGTTTCTAGCTCATCGAGTAGGACTTATCCCCCTCATATCAGATGACGTTGTAGACAAAATTCGCTACTCTAGAGATTGCATGTGCGTCGACTTCTGTTCAGAGTGCAGCGTGGAATTTACTTTAGACGTGAAGTGTACAGATGAACAGACAA
Source organism: Sesia bembeciformis (assembly GCA_943735995.1). Classification (NCBI taxonomy): domain Eukaryota; kingdom Metazoa; phylum Arthropoda; class Insecta; order Lepidoptera; family Sesiidae; genus Sesia; species Sesia bembeciformis. Next base: position 4,421,077 of record OX031042.1, read on the forward strand.
GGCATGTGACTACCGCCGACCTGAAGTCGAGTGACCCAAGGGTAGTTCCTGTGACTTCCCGTCACAGAGATGAAGATCAGGCCGACTATGGAGAGACTGATGAAATTTTAATAATTAAACTTCGTAAAGGACAAGAATTGAAATTACGCGCGTATGCAAAGAAAGGGTTTGGGAAAGAACATGCAAAATGGAATCCAACAGCAGGCGTTTCATTTGAGTACGATCCTGATAATTCTATGAGACACACATTGTATCCTAAACCTGATGAATGGCCGAAGAGTGAGCATACGGAGCTTGATGAGGATCAGTATGAGGCGGAGTTTAACTGGGAAGCTAAACCAAACAAGTTCTTCTATAATGTTGAATCGTCGGGAGCACTGAAGCCAGAAAATATAGTTCTAATGGGAATAGTGGTGTTGAAAAATAAACTCTTGAATCTTCAAGTACAATTAGCACAGGAAGCACAGAATGATGCTTTAGCAATTAATTAATTAATATAGTAAGAGCATTAAGAAAATAAAGATATAATTCTAAGCAATTCTTGTTTGTCTTGCATCATATGAGTCACATCAATAATTCCCCTTAGAATTTAATGAAGATAATTTGTTTTTAATTAATTACTTACTTATTTGTATGAATTTTTACCTGTTCATATCTTAAATATCTCTTCATTTTACACTACACACTGCACTTTCACTAAGGAACTGTAATGTACACGTTAGTAATTTACAAGACAAGATTGGTCCTTATATACAATCTCTGACCTTATAATTATAGAGGTATGTCAATTATATTTACAATACACCATACTTGTTTGCTCTTTATCATAAATAAATGAATTAATTGCAATGCATAGACTAGTATTTACCCAACTACAGAATACTACGCACTTTGTTAAGGAAAATGGTTATAGCTTCCTTTTTAACTATTTGTTGAGTGCATACCGTTATAGTGCTAAAGTGAAAGTGTACAATATGCGAGTGAATTAGACCTAGTTCTGTAAAAAACAAGTTTGTGTCAGAGGGAGGGAGGCGCTATTGTATGAAAAAAGTGAATGTTGGAAATGCATTATTTTATAGTTTTAAAATTCTGGACTTATTTAGAAATTAATTTCTGTTGTGCTTTTTAATAAAAAAGCTTACTAAACGACACTCAAGTATTTTCCAGATTTGCCTCTAAGAGATAGTTTATATTAAGCTATGATATCGGGTTCTTTCTTCAAGAAAGCTGTGAATAGGATTTTGCAATGTCGGCGGCGCACCCGCATGTGGTGTTGAAAATGTCCATGGGCGGCGGTAACACTCACCATCACGTGGGACGCTTGCAGGTCCGCCCACTTCTCTATAAAAAAAAAAGTTAATATTAAAATAAATGGGGGCCTCCCCCGTTTTAATAATGGGGTTTTAGTAAGAATATTTTGCAAGGACTTATTAAACATTTAATATTATTAAATATTTGAACACAATTAAACTGGGGCACTGATATTAAAATGGTCTAATAGAACATATTTCTGTATTTTTGATCTATCGGTGTCCCTCTCACAATGGTTTAAGTAAAAAAAAAATATTTCATCACATTCATGTAGCATATAAAGTATAGTGAATGATGATAGTCTAGGAGTACTTAATCTTTATAACTAGTTATAGACTGGCTGTGAATAATAATGTATTTCTTTAAAAAATCTGACTTGGGATTGACATTGTTTTGACTTTATAATTAAATCACAAAAGTCACAAACCATTTTTGCAGTCTACAATAAAAATCAAAAGTAACATTTCAATAAAAAAAAATATAGAATATTAGCAAAACCAAAGAAATATGGTAATCTTTATTCTCTCATCAAATTATTTAGGATAATAAATGTTATTTTTTATATTATTTAACATCATCGAGCAACCACAATTTAGTTGATCCATGTTTAACATTAAGTAATTAGTTTACGTTTATTACTTTTTTATAGATACTTAAGACGGCAGACGAACGGGCGGGCCACATGATGGTAAGTGGTCAAAGCCGCCCACGGACACCTGCAACACCAGGGGGCATGCGGATACGCTGCCAACCTTGTAGCATCCTTTGCACAATTCTGTCACAGTTTCACAGTACACTTGTCTAATTTGAATCGATATTGTATGTAAATATAGGACAACGCTGAAATAGGAGGTGGGAACTGCCTACACATTCTATCATTTAATGAAATTAAGCAAGCAGCTGAAAGAATTGAAGGAGGCATCATACATACGCCACTTTGTGTACGTATAAATCGTGATATCAAACAAACATACTTGTTTCGAAACTATAAGCTAAAATTTTTCAATTTACAACGGCTGTGGGATAGCAGCCCCTAAAAATTACCAAATTTCATTTCAGGAAGCAAAACTCAGTAAATATATGGATTACGATATTTATTTGAAATGTGAAAATTTACAATACACTGGCAGGTAAAAAAAAACTTATACCTACAATTAATTTCACAATTAGCTAATCGCCATTATCCTAATCGTAGTAACGATACTGTAGTTGCGCGGAACGTGGAGTTCGTAACGCATTTCTGGCGGCAGGAGAAGAACTCTCGGCGAGAGGAGTCATCGTGCCATCTATTGGCGACGTGGCTATGAGTGCTGCCTACCATGGTGGGGCATTAGGCGTTCCGGTAAAAATGCTGTTGTTTAATTAAAACTTTTATAAATAAGAATTTATGTAGGTTCGCATTAAGAGCGGAAGAAAGGCGGACCAGTAGAGAGACAGGTCTATGGCGAATAATAACATAGGTATCTTTTATTATGTCTACGGTGGGGTATGGTAAGAAGTCCAATGATCTTATCAATATTTCTTTTATGAATGAAGGCGGCTGACTAGCATACAGTCCACCTGTTGGTAAGTGGATACTGTAGCCCATGAACATCCGCGATTCATGCCAACATTAGTCCAAAATGGCATACGTTGGCACGCCTCCCGATGCGCTGCCAACTTTTGGAGATGTAGGCTATCCTCTGGCTCGATAGCTCAAATGAATCAGTGATTGTTGTTTTAGACATATTGTTTCTTTAGCGAGTAAACGTTTTGTTAGTTTAAGTAATCTGTAGCTGTTTAGATTATTCTAACCGGCTTTAGACTCATCCCGTGAAGTCCCGGGAACAGCCGTGAACGCGAGTGTGGATGGTCTTCGCGGCCATTTCGCGCGATCGGAATCGGTAAGCTGTGTCCGCGTCAAAGGAGTCGCGGGCGCGAACCATGAACTCTATATACATTCATGCGTTCAGTACGGCGCTAAAAGCAATATAACAAAAGATGACAGCACATTTTTGTTTATTTTTTCAAACATGAATAACCTTTGGAATAATGACGTAGAATAAAATTTTTATTATTATATATTAAGCTAACGTTACCTCCATTTCCAACAAGGGCGTGATTACGACCGTGAACAATTGTAAGTGTAGAGAGGTTTTCTTGGAGCACGCAGGTTCACGGCGTGAATCCTGGCCCTTACTTCACGGCATGAGTCTAGAGCCGCCTTATCGTATACAAAAAGACGAGTTGACTCAGTGATAAAACCTGGCCTGAAAAGTTAATACCCTAATGCTTTGTAGTTTTTTAGTACTTACGACACATGCTAAGTACTAGTTTTGACTTAAACATTTAATTTGGAATGTGTGAAGGTAACAGTGGTGTTACCCGAGCGTGTACCGCCGATCCATGCGCAGCGCTGCTCGGAGCTTGGCGCGGACGTGGTGCTATGCGGCGACAGTCTCGAGGAAGCCTTCTCGTACGCCTACAAGGTTCAGCAGGATAGCAAGCAAATGCTTCTGAGGTTAACTGTTAAATAATTGATTCAACTCAAACAAGGATAATTTAGGTTGGGAATAGAATAACGCTACTTATACAAAGGTATTATATGACTATTACGGAATTATGCTTGGACCTTCAACTGTTAGTTGTTTAATTCGAGGTGTGAACAGTGTGCAAGCAATAATTATCCTGCCTAATGTATAACCTATGATTATACTGAATTTTAAAAACACCTATTCGCAACGACTTTCTTTTGCAATCACGAGGGAATTTTAGGGCACAGACAATCCACTACTGGAGCCAAAGGCAGATTGGTGACGGATACATAGGCCATAGATTTTCTTAAAATCACGGGCTTGCTAGTATCTTTATGATTTTCTTTTACCACCGATCTTGCGTTAACTGATAAAAAATCTGTAGGTACCTATTATACTTAAATCAAAATGCAGTATTGTAGGCTGATATTAGAACTCACAATTTTAAGAATTGGCGTCCTGAATAGGTATCCCTAAAGTTATCATGGGTGGCACGTACCTACTGTTGGTATTGCTATAATTAGACTATATGTACTATACGATAGTATACTAAAATATATACTATAGCATGGTAGACTATTAGAGATGGTAATATGATGTCTGTCAGTTCGGACGATCCGCTAGTGATGGCGGGCCTGGGCACGGTGGGGCTCGAGATCATCACGCAGCTGCCGGAAACGGATGCGGTGATCGTGCCCGTGGCCGCTGGCGGACTGCTCGCCGCCGTGGTTGTCGCTTGCAAGAAACTCAAGTGCTCTTGTCTTGTTTATGTAAGTAAATTGTTGTCGGAAAGAGATTCGGCTGGTTAATAAAACTAGGTAGGTACCTAGGGTATAGGGTATTTATATACGAACCTACATATATGCGAGGGGGAGAGTGCACGCTGCAATCCCATAACTGCTGGGCGCACTCGACTAGCCACGTAACCCGTCTCTCACAGAAGACTATTCCCCCAATGTAGGTACGTACATATAGATATTCTTATTTTCCAAATCCATTCCTAAATTTCCAAATGTAAAATGCATCCAGGGGAGTGTCAACGTTTGTCATTCTGATGTCTATGGGCGACAGTATCCATATACCAGTGGACTGTAGGCTTGTCTGTTGCCTGCATTTTAAAAAAAATATATGTACGTAGGCAATATTATGGTGGCTGTCTAATACCACGGGCACAAGTAGGTAAGTACGGATTAGGTAGTGCCTTTTTATTAGAAACTGTAAAGAGGCTGCCGACCGCTAAAATGCGGCTAAGAAAATGCCGATTTCGGACTTTCTACACATTGTCATAAAGCTGAAAATTCACTATCGGCCTGTCATGAAATTATGTCTCTAATCAGTGTTAAAAACTTTTTCGTATCTGTTCACATTTCCTAGAGACTACTATTCCCACGTTTTTTTTGGCAATATTTCAATACCTACTTAAAGTTTAAGATATTGGAAAAACTCAGTTGGGCCGTCTGCCTGTTTGCCACCTAAAATTCAAAGTTATCACTTAGCTGCCTTTTAGGTAGCTGACGGCAGCAGAGGTCAGTCCCCTTAGAAAATAATTCTAGTTATGCCAACAATGGTTTGGATACGTAAATATTTACAGAAATACAGATATTACCTTATCGGGGTCAGCAATAAAAATTGTTTTATTTTGCGTTGTTGCTAAAAATGTTTAGAAATTCATAATTAGTTATGTCGATTTGTGTGGCCCGTACGTGGCACTTGCTCGTGGCACGCGCTTTAGTACAACATACAACGGAACTTGCGAGTCAATTCAATTTGTAGGGTGCGGAATGCGCTAAAGTGCCGAAGATGATGAAGGCTCTACAGGCGGGTCGGCCGGTGCCAGTGCAGGTGGTGCACAACCTTGCGGAGGGACTCAGCGCGCCTATCGCCGGAGCTAACGCCTTCGCAACTATTAAAGGGAGGCTGGATAGGATGGTAACGAGTCTAATACAATAATGTGATATTATCTAAGATAAGGCACTTTATTGTCAGCTCTAGTTTCCCTGGTATTGAGATTTTTGTGAAACCTAAAAAAAATTAGGTTTTATTTTATTTAAAAATCAAATTATAAGCATGTTTCTGCCTAACAGAATTTTGGCACAGAAATAAGTCAAAAAATAAAATTCATGGCAATGGGCCCATAACAATAATAAGGTCCCATTATTCAGATAACGTCACATAAATTACCTTGTTAATCATTATCAACCAAGAGCTTTTACTGAGTAAAGTATACTTACTTTACTCAGTAAAAGCTCTTGGAGCTATAAAATTCGCGAGCTAGGCGACCTAAACGAGTGAGGCAATACCTACTTACTCGTATTGCCTCACTCGTTTCGCAAGCCATGCTTCGCTCTTATTTGTGATTTGATTATAGTGGACGGACACAACTTGCTACATTGATCTTCCTTCCTTATCTTCCACCTTTGCTAGTGAACGTCCAAAAAGTTGGAAACTAAAATGAGTTCCTATTAGTTGGTCATGTTGTTCCTCTTAGCGCCAAAGCTTGTCTTGAATGAAACATGTTATGTAGCTCTTACTTATGTGGCAGGCTAAATAACAAATTGCTTATCGTAACCAGCCTTTTTATCGTCCGTTGCTGAACACAGCCATTGAACACTGAACACTCATGAATATGAGGGATGTATGGTTTTAAAACTCAATGCTAGCCAAGCGGATTGACGAGTCCATTCTTTTAGAGTTGGTGTAGTTTCTCAGCGCTTGTAGTAGCGACTTTGTTGTGCCTTAGTAGTCTTTTACGACAACCACGGGACGACACCATACACTATATGTACCATGCGGCCTATACGAACATTGCTTACATACTTACACGATTTTCTTACACCATATTCTCTGTCAGTTATTTTATCCCATCTATGACCATCTATGAGTGTTTCTATGACCTAATGAATTACTAACAAAGGTTCTTCTACTGATTTATTTATTTAATATAAAACTTAATTGCACATAATCGTACAGAAGGTGAGTTTAATGCACGGATGCATTCTCTACAAGCCAACCTTTGGGTTGAACAGAGAGGTGCGATGAAATGTATAAATAAGAATAAGTTAAACGAAGATTAATGAACTGACCATGATAATTCTCGACAGTTGGTGGTGGACGAGACGTACATAGCTCGTGCGGTGATCAGCGTCCTGGAGCGCGAGCGGTTGGTGGCTGACGGCGCCGGTGTGTGCGCCGTCGCCGCGGTCATGCAGGGACTGGTGCCGGAGTTGAGGGGCAAGCGGTATACTAGCTTCACTATATTAGTTGAAGATATTGCAACGTTAGCTCAGATGGTAGGGGGGTCTTCAGGAATGAATAACAGCCAGTCCTCACTTCGGCGATTTATTTATTAGTGCAATGCAATGCAACCTGCAGCCCTTTCAGTATCCACTACTGGACATGGGTTCATGCACATTGTCTTGTAGAATTAGTAGTTAATAGGTAAAAAGTGCTCAAAAAAGAATGCTGCAAAATGATAATATAAATCTAGACAACTATTTGGAAATCCTATCGGAAAATGTCAGTTGTAGCCAGTAGCGTGCATCTCATTGAAGCAGACAAGCGCAGCTTATATATACTATATAGGTACTTATCTACACTAAACAGGATAACGTGAGCGATACCGCAGGCAATCTCTAGTGCTGTTTTGTTCCTGATATTTTTCAGTCTCTTAGAAACAATCTTCACAGGTACAACTATTTGTAGGTATACCTACTACCTCAAATATTTAACTAATTTTAAAAATCAATGCACGAGAAGTGTAGGGGCCTTTCTCACCACCTCTTGATACTTTATAAGGTATGACTTTTTTTTTTTTTTAAATAGGTACTAGTGGGCGGACGAGCAAGCGGTCCCACGTGATGGTAAGTGTTACCGCCGCCCATGGACACCTGCAACACCAGGGAGTATGCGGGCGCGCCGCCGATCTTGCAAAATCCTATTCACAGCTCTCTTGAAGAACCCCATATCTTAATGGAAAGACCTCTTAATGTAAGAATATCAGTTATACTTTATCAGAAAGTCAGTATCAGTTAGATTTAATTGGCAGATAATTTATTCATCGCATTGTTAACAGCTACTTTATCGGGAAGTGGAGATAAATGCCCTAAATCTCCCCAATAAAATCTGAGAAAAGGGATCTGGCGATTTATTAACTTAAAATTTAGTTGTTTCAAGATACTGTTGAAATAAAGACATGTTATAACTTATAATATTTGATTTTTAACACAAAGCAACAAGAGATGTGATAGCCTAGGGCCTAGGGTTATCTATATCTACTAGAGTTCAAATCCTCGGCCCATACCAGCGAGTAATGAATTTTGAAAAAAAATTGTCACTGGCTCGGCGGTGAGAGAAAACGTGGTGAAGAAACCCGCATGCTTAAGAAATTTAAAAAGTCTGGAGTATGTGATCTACCAATCCGTAGTGGTCCCGCGTGGTGGATTACGGCTCGAAATTGATGACCCAGTGATTTACTAGGCGAGGCGTGTGGCTTGCAGTGGAACGTTATAGGCTGATATAAGTACAATAAGAGATGTGAACTGGCTGGACTTGATAGATTTTGATCTGGGAAATTAGAATCAACAATAAGGTCCCCCTACCGCAGATAATGTCGCAAATATTATAACATTAATTGATGATCTTGTATTCCAGTACGGTGTGCGTAATCAGCAGCGGCAACATCGACAGCGGTCGGCTCGCGCGCACGATCCAGCGCGGGCTGGGCGCGAGCGGGCGGCTGCTGCGCGCCGCGGTGCCGGTGCCCGACCACCGCGGCGGTCTGCAGCGGCTCGCCGCCGCCGTCGCTGACGAGAATGCCGTCCTCAAAAGCCTGGTCACAGAGCAGATGTGGGTGCACAGCGACGTCGCCACCACTTGGGTTTGTAAACTTGTATTCTCAATCATCTTGTTCATTTACACAAGGAATTTCTCGAAAGCGTGCAGGAGAAATCGATATTAAGTTGTTATACTGGCCATTTAGCCGGTATAACAATTCTTATCATCATCTAAACAGTATAATCGTATAATTTGATCGCATACAATATTCTGGCTCGAGCCGTTTGAGGAACTCTACTTGTGTAAATGAACCTTTATTATAGAACGCTTTGAAGATGTTTGAATAAAATTAACAGAGGTGTATAGTTTAAACGCTCTTTACAACGGTTAAGGTTCATTTTCACTACACTGCATTTTATTAAATAATTTCCAGTCAATTTATGAATTCTTGGATTTTCCATGCCAAGACATTAAAAAACATCTAGGTAGCTACTGATGAGAAACAGGACAGTTGTACTGCAGTGGGATGTTGGGTACGAGCAGATGTAGGTGCGCAGTGACATAACTACCCACTACTTAGGTTATTTTTGAACGCATCCAAGATATTTGAAAAATTAACACACATTGTATATTGTTTAATCTAATTCAAGTACAGCTGAGTATAGAGGTTCTGTAGTGAGATGTTACGGGAAAATTCAATTGCATCGCATGGACATGAACACATACAAAGAATGACAAACATTGACACGTCTCCGTATGCGGCGCCTATATTTGGAGATTAAGATGTTCATTTAGAAAAAAGGTTAGGGTTGATGGAGAATAAAAAGTATATCAGGACGAAGAGCTTTCCTCATCTAATTTCTCCTGTAGTGTTTGATGGGTGTAGGTTGACTTTGAAATAATCTGGATCTGTGTGTGGATGTGTATTACACCATATATTAATGGTAGATATAATGTACATAGGTAAAACCAAAACTTGTTGTTTTATGCTGCAGGCTAATGTAGTAGTGGAAACCGTAAATGACGATCACGCGATGAGTTTGAAGCAACGCCTGCGAGAACTGTATCCCACAGGCAGGTTTGCCTTCAACGACATCGATGACAAACACAAAATAGGCATGCGATAAATTTGAACTTAGCAAAATAATGGTGCATATGTAAAATACTTTGTGAAAATGTGAATGCAAAGCAATAAAAGCAAAACTATTTCAATCAAATACAGTTCTTTTTATAGTTGATTAGTGATCGCCTACATTTAGTTTACCTATAAATTGTATAAAGATAGGTTAGGGCTAAGAGCAGTAATAGCCTAGGGCAGTGGTCGTCAAACTGCGGCCCGCGGACGATATTTGTGCGGCCCGCGAGAAAGCAAACAATTTTAGTAGATAATATCAAAATATGATTTTGCACATGAAGTTAACTAAATAGAAGTACGCGAGTAGGTATAAACTTCCTCCTGTTCTTTGTGTCCGTTAATTGTATGCTAGTTAGTTCATCGAGTTGGCAAATAAAGACTTCACATTGGTCACAGGTAGCAATTGCTATACAAAATCTATCGGGCAATCGCGTTTTGACAGGTCATAAAAAATATGTCAATTGATTGGTGGTGTCAACTAAACAATCCAAGAATGAGCGGCCCGCAGTGATACCTCACATTGTCCTATGTGGCCCTTGACCAGAAAAGTGTGACGACCACTGGCCTAGGGAATAGGGATATCTATACTTCCAACTCACATTCGGGAGTTTAAATCCTCGGCTCGTACCACTGAATTAAAAACTCAATGATAAGGATATTTTTTGAGGAAACCCACGTGCACTAGAAATATAAAAAAAATATATGGTGTATGTGATCCACCACCACGCAGCATGGTGGATTATGGCTCGAAATGCTCCCAGTGATTTATTAGGGAGGACTGTGCCCTGCAGTGGGCTGGGGAAGTCAAATACCTAATTTCCATAACAACTGTCATAATTTCATTATTACTTTTCGCGGCGTCTCACGAGAATTTGAGGGACATTGTGATTATGACTAGAGAAAGATAAATAAAAGAACAAAATTGGGTTTTTATGTGTATTTTAGAACTTATTCATAACCCTACGCGACAGGGTCGTCACCCTTCGTAGCCCGTGTGTAGATCACCTGGCCGTGGTGTTGCACTACCTGTTTGATTAATCCTGTGAATAGAAATAAGTCTAATGAGCACTACAACCATACAATGAGTAATATTGAAATAATAAGATTAGTGATCAGACTCAATATATCAGGTTTTAACTGTCATAGTTCATCCAGTGAAAGTGTTCATCACAAAATACAATAAGTGTAAATAAATAAATATACTTTCGTTGAACAAGTGATGATTCCTATTGTTCTTCCATAATAAAAATTATAGGCAAGGAAACAGTAGTCTTATCTTTTTCTACTTCAATATAATTATTTGCCTACTTCTGGACATTGGGACATTATGTATTTCTCAAGTTTTTTTCACTCTATCCTATTTATGTCTGCTCTGGGGCCTGGAAATCTCTATATCATAGGAGCATCTCCAAAATGTGTAGTGAGTTAATGAGTACTGCACTACTAAATCCATAAATGAGTAGTTCCAATACAGAATATTCCCCTGTCCCCAGCAGGCCTATTATGAAAGTTGTTGTGGTAATGGTGGGCAGATAGATGGGCAAAGATTTTCTAGATTATTGTAACAATGGCTGTTGAAATTATAGTATTGGCCAATTAAATGTTCAAGCAATGTGGCACTAACAGCAATTACAAAGTTGTTGTACAAACTGTCCTTGTAAGTATAGTATGAATGCAAAATTCTGTTGGCAGGGAATGAAAGACATTCCATCATTGATCAGAATAAGGCTCTGCACGTAACTATAGTTTTGGGAAAATTGGCTACAGTAATGACAAATAGTAGACATAATAGTTTAGTAGTAGGTTCAAAGCAAGTTACTATTTCTTAACATAAACAGTTGTAAAATATTGATATTAAAATTTGAGTCTAAACGAAGAGTGTAATAGTGACCTTTATCTCTGAGCTCAATGAGCGCCCTCCTGGCAAGTGATCCTCGCACCTTCAGTCTCTCAGAGACCACTGCGGGTGTGATCAGCTTATATTGTGGCACCTCTTTGTAAAGCTTTTCATATGTAGGCTTATCAAACAACACCTGGTTGTTTAATTTGTCGCGGACTTTTCCTTTGGACCACTTCTGCAAATATTTATGAAACAAATGTTAGTAAGGTTGCATACATTAAATTTGTTGATTATGTGTTGTGTTTAGTGTTGTCGCCATCAGTCTCAATATATCAGATTTTTCCTCTCATAGATATCAAGCTTATATAGTATAATCATGTGGCAGTGGTTAAATGGTTATGATGATAACTTCTGTGTACTATAGAAAATTTTATTTTATTTTTGATAACTTGGTCTTATTCATATTGAATAGCATTAAATACTGTCGTCCAAGTGGCAAAATGGTGATTATGGATTTTTTTTAGTGCAATAAAGCTGAAAATTCAGTCTTAGAAATTATGTCTCTAATCAGTTTAAAACTTTTTCGTATCTGTTCACATTGCCCAGAGATATCGATTGTCAAGTTTTTTGCCAATATCTCAAAATTCAAAGTTTTGGGATTCAAAATTCAAAGCCGCGTTTTAGTTAGCGGACAGCAGTTTAAACGACAATGTTCACATAACCTCACTATATTGTATAAAACACTTTCTTACCTTCTTCTTGGCTTTACCGCCACCAGACCCCTCTTTCTTCTTCTGCGTCTTCTGGGGTTGCTTAGCAGATGACTTCGCGTCCTTTTTGGGCGGCTAAAATAATAAAAATGTTGTTGACAAGAGGCTGCCACGAGGTGTTATAATTACTTTTGCACGCGTATAGTTTAGGGGACATTTTAACAGTAACTACTATATCTTTAGATAGATTTCATTCACACTATGTAAAATATGATATAAATTGAGTAAAATTAATGTTTTTCTGAAAATATTAACACTGGCACGAAAATACTTACCATTGTGGAAACGAAAAGAAAGATGGAGGACAGTCAGTTGTCTGTCTATTACTCACTAAAAAAAGTTCTGTGTGCTGCGTTTCAAAACGTATGGATATTCGTTCAATCTTTGATGATCCATTTTTATGTTCATAGTCTGTGAAATGAAATGTGGCCTAAGAAAAGAGCGGCGAGTTTAAAAAAAAATAATCTGTTTTTCGTTCCGAACTGTTTCTAAGTTAATTTATATTTTACTTTCATAGTACATACTTAATTTTATTATTAGTCCCGGGAATAGAAACATTGCAGAGCAGAATAAATAGGGGAAAACTGGATTTTTGCATGAACCTTCCTTTTGTGGTTCTAAACGACATCCCAAATTCCCCACCGATACATGTGCCGCTAAGAATGCTACTCGGGGTCAAAGGTCACAGAAAACGAGTTTTCGCAAAAATCTCGTTAACGGTCACTTATCGAAAATTTTATTTTATTTTTGATTATTATTTTTGGTTATCAAATTTGTAGCTTATAAAATTGGCTACAAAAACATAATATTACTTTTTTTGTAAAACTAACGGTTTTCGAGAAAATTCTATTCAAATAGTTGTAACGTTTATTTTTTAGGATACGTGCACTCCTTTCCACACCACCTTCGAGATAGAGTACAAGATGCGTTTTTTTAAGTGTTGTCCCCAATAGGCATAATCCACGTTAATCCACGTCTATTTGTGATTTACTTCAAAGTGTTTTTTGTGTTAGGTGTTTGTGAACAAATATAAGCATAGGACTGCGTTTTTCTTGTGCTTTTCTGTCCTCAGTAAACCTACTATCACTACTGAGTGGTCTCAATATCAGTTTTGAGTCAATATCAGACTGGATATTGACAAGATATTTTTTTTTAAATTGATATGAATTACTAAAAAGACTTTTCACTGGCAGAATGTGCTAATTACACCATTGCCATATATATAAAAAAAAAATTATCAAACAGTGTCCCACGTTTTAGAACGCAACCCAGAGATACTCTTTAGTTGCATAAAATTGGTTACCTATTATTATAAGTGCACAAACCACAAACAATAAATGACTGAATACAATAGGCGACCTTATCACTAAGCCGTAGAGTACATAGATATAAAAAATATATAAACAATTGTCTACAATATCTGACATTTTATACAAAGGAAATAAATCAAAAATGTGTAAATGATTAAAATCAACAGAAAAGTGAAATAAAGATTCCAAGTAAATCCCAGGATTTTAGTGTTAATATCTGTTATGAATAACAACATTCATTTAAAGCTATGGGTAGTGAAGTTTTGTTTGAAACTTGTGTATCCAAAGTTCAACTATTATACATTTCTTGTATTTCTTGCTATAAAATATAGACTTCGTTATTCCAAAAGATTGCTGAAACGAAGAGGTATGGAAATTTTTGAAATAAAATCTATTTCTCCTCATGTGCACCGAAAACTCATAAAGGGCTATTTAGACGATAACTTATTTGTACTTGCGCATAAATGCATTTTGATATCGAAGGAACAATTCGTAGAATTGGTCAGCGAAAACCTATTCTATATAGATAATGGAGTATTATGGCTTACTTTGAAACTGAGCCAAGGTATAAAAAGGAGACATACAAAAACGAATAAGTCAAAAAAGAATAATATTATAAAGTTCAATCTCAACATTGTTACCTCTGAGATACACAAGAAGCTGTGGGCAGATGACAATACGGTAAGCCTTGACAATATCCGAGTTGTTCCTGTTGTAGGATCAAAATTGGTTCAGCAAAATGTTGCTCTAGTAACTGAAAATGAGTTCTACAATATTGTTTCTTCATTTGGCTTAGATGGTTGCAAAAACGTTGAAGTAACTTTTCACCCAATACCATCTTTCGAAAATGCTCCGATAATAGCAGCTACTGCTGAAGTGAACCTCGTAGTAAATGAGGATGACTTACCTAATGATTATATTAAAGAAGTTTTGAGCAACTATTTCGAAACACCAAAGATACTAAGCACAAATGATGTATTTAGTATAGACCTCACTCCTACTATCACAGCCAAATATCATTATAAGTATTCAGATTTAGAGAGATCTTCTGGGAAGCTATATTTCAAATGTGGGAAGCTTACTAGTTATTCTACAACTGATACTACAAATAGTAACTCACAAATAAATAGAAATAATATAATACAAGTCTATTTTATAGTGAAGAATGTGACTCAGTTGACTTTAGGAGAAAATATTCATGCTCTCAAACCAAAAGATGAGTATTTAAGACCACAAGAGATCGAGAATAATATTGGGAATCTCTATTTGTGTCCAACTGGACTGAGGGAGAAGTTTGAACAAATGCAAGAAACTATTAGCCCTTTCATCACTGGAGACATGAGTAAGGAATTTTTTTGCTTATGCTGATTGACAATACAGTAAAGCTGTAATATTTTTTTATACTTTATTTTACATATGTAAATACTAAATGAATGTGTAACCTCAACTTTTCCCATGGGTGTTGTAAAAGGTGACTAAGTGATAACAAAGCCCTGACACAGGCTTTGTCAAACCATCTGTAAAAGAGTAGTTTTAACAACCCACTTGGCCGTCTTAGTGATTTAAGGCCATACATCACTCCTGCACAAGTCAATGTGCATGAGGAGGCTCATGTCTAATGGTGGATAAAGAAGGGCCAGTTACAGTGTAGTCAATGGATATTGTAATCCTTTAACCTACAGCAGTATTACACCATGGGACAAATACCTTCATTTGCAACTTCTTGACAATGTAATCCTTGGCAATGGCCACAGTGGCCTTGATACTGGTACTTGGTGTGGACATAGACACATCTTGTTTGTTTAGGACATCATGCAATCTTGTATGAGCACTGCCCCTTCATCAATGTCCATTTTGTGTCACCCATATTTTAGCGTTTTATCGTTTAAAAATAAATGGCTTAATTGCTTGTATATATATGGTTTAGATACTAATTTCTATAATATTTCTATTGTATTGAAGTCAAAAGTAATTGTAACCACATTTCTATTGTAGATGATCTGTCATCATCCATGTCAAATCCAATAATACCAATGTTGTTGCTTACCGGACCAACAGGCTCTGGAAGACATTTGATTGTTCAAACTCTTGCTAAGTATAATGGTAAGTATAAGCTAAGTATTAGTAATATATATGAATAATGAATGAATTTACTACATGTAAGTTTTTTGGCTGTGAAGTGCCAGCTGGCTTTTGAATAGCACTACCCCATTTCTCCTTGTGGGTGTTGTGAAAGGTGACTACGGGATAACAAAGCGGCTACTACAAGCGCTGAGGAACTACATCACCTCTAAAAGAGTGGACTTGCCAACCCGCTTGGCCAACATGTTGTTTTAAGGAAATACATCCCTCGTGCACAAGATAATGTGCAGTGGATGCTAAAAATACTTTTTACGTTAAGTTTTCTTTATATAATTTGAGTGTAGTTTAAATTTAAGAAAAGGTCTAAAATTTTGATATTTATTAAGATGGGAGTGCTATTAAATTTTACAAGTTTAGGATTTTTATTGCTTTTCACTTACAGGTATGAACTGCCTTCAAACAGACTGCAATGCCCTGCAGAGTTCAACAGCTAAACAAACAGAGCGCAAGATCAACTCCACCGTTCAGAAGGCAAAAGCCTCAGCTCCTGTTATTGTTATGTTAAACAATTTTGAGGTAAGACAAACATATAGTTATAAGTACATAACAAATCATGCGTAGCTCTTAAAATATTTTCGCAATGAATAAAATTATATTTTTATAAAACTCATCAGCATTTTAAAAGGATATTTCAGTTAAGTTACAATAGTGCTGATTAAAAACTTGGGCTGCATTACAGAACATGCAATATTTACTTTTTAACAATCTAAATTTGGTGCATCCTTTTTTATCTTCATACCAATAAAAGAAATACCCCATAATTTAGATTCTCAAAGAGATGTGTCTTGAAATAATGATGATTAATGGGCTTATTATTACACTTCACATTATTCAGGAGTCCTAATTAGGATGTAGCAGTTGGCTCCTGATCACAGTACACTGAATTCATAATCCTTATTCATTTATACAACAAATGTCCAATTGCTACATGTCACCTTTGTAATTGAAAACTCCAATAAATAAGACTTGCTGGAGTTAGCCTCCTTTTTGTCGTAACGGCCGATATAAAAAGAAAAAGAAGTAGTGAAAGAAAATTCGGAGTTCCTAATTAACATGTAGTAATTTATCAATTTAAAGGGTCTTAACGAATGTTTACCTTATTTATTTTACTTGACGTTTCGGTTGGGTTGCACCAACCATTTAAATAGATAAATATGTGTGAAAAACGCGAAACTCTCAAATGTTAACCTGTAGTAATAAGTCCATAACTAAATAACAATGTCTTAGCTACATGACAGTTTAAATTGCAGGTATTTGCTATAGACTCCGAACAAAATGAAGACTGCAGGATAGTGGAATATTTCATTAACTCTATAACAGACTTGTATCAGAACTACACAAAACACCCAATCATATTGATCGCTGTCACTGAAAAGTTCGATTTGAAGCCGAACATATCGAGGATGTTTCTTGAAAAATTTCATATGCCGACATTAAATGTTCAGCAAAGGTTTGAGATGCTGCAATGGTTTGCGTCTGTAATGCAGCTAGACATAGATGGAGATCAAAAAGATACTGACGAATTGGTAGATTTAGAGTCAAAAGAAATTCTAAGTAAATCTTCAAAAGACGTGTTGCAAAGAGTAGCCGCTAAAACAGAAACATTTTTATATGGAGACCTTGATACGTTAGTTCACTTTGCTCTGAGGGAATCCTATTTGAAACAGCTGAACAGTTGCAACCCATCTTCAGATCCTCAGTTACAACTTGTGAAAGAAGAGGACTTTAATTTGGCATTAGGTATCATAAAATAAATACACACACACTCACCTTCACCCTCACACACAAACACCCTTATTATTCGGAAATAAAATAAAATAAATAAAATGTACTTTAGGAAAGTTACATATTCGGTTTAAATACGTTTTGTATGGAATTGTTATTATCAGCGCCGGCTCTAGCCCATGTAGCGCCCGGGTGTAATCAATACCCTGGTGCCCTCTAGTAGCGAGCGGCGCTCGGCGCCCCCTAGCACCCTGCGCCCGTGTGCGCTGCACACCCTGCACCATAGGTAAAGCCGGCACTGGTTATTATCCTATTCAATATAATACTTGACATCATAATACCTACATAAATTGTGAAAATCCCAAATGCTATGTTTTATGCAAAAATAAACCAAGCAAATTTTCATACATAAAACAAATTAGATTTTCATACTAATATTATAAAGAGGAAAGATTTGTATTTTTGTATGTTTGTAACGAATAAACTCAAAAACTACTGAACCGATTTCAAAGATTCTTTCATCATTAGAATGCTACATTATCCCTGAGTAATATAGGCTATATTTTATTTTGAAATTTTGAAAAAAAATTGAAAAAATAAAACTTATAAACCGAAGCGAAGCGAGGGCGGGTCGCTAGTCATTTATAAAAACATGAGACAAATTTTACATTTAAAATCTTATTCGCGTAAGGTCGCGTTCACCTAATTAAACATATTAAATCGTAATATTTCGAGGAGGGTGCACACTGCAATCTAACAGCCGCAGGGCGCACTCGACTGGTCTCATTACCCTTTTCTCACAGAAGACTATCTTCAAATGTACTGCATTTCTGACTTTATCAAATTCCCCAATGTACGTACGTGTTTCGGTAGTGAGTGAGATATGCCAGAACCCATTCCCATCCTATCCTATCCCTTCCCATTCCCCCAACCCTTTCTCCAAATTCATTCTTACATCAACAAAGGTAGGCAGAGCATCCAGGGGCGTGCCAAAGTTATTCGTTCTGGACTAAAGTTGTTCCAGACGTATTCACTTGTGGGTGTCCATAGGCGACCGTATTCACTTCCATACTTGCCATTTTTTTTCTATAAAAAAAAGAGTACACAGCTCACACTTGACCTTTGTTTTTTATCGATACAATTTGAAACTGCTTTCAAACACTGTTTGAATTAACTTGAATTAAATTGATTTAACTTTACATATTGTGTGCGTGAGCGCTCGATTGCTGTGTGCGAAGCGTCAAATTTGACAGTTTCGCGTGCCACCCGCCCTAAGAAGAGACCCTAAGTTTTAAATAGTATTTAATCTATTTGTCACGTGACACACAACTAGTCGACATGATGTCTGGTGTGACGTTATCAGTATAGCAATCTTTTTTACAGACAAAATGTCTCTGCATAGGTTTGACGTTTGTTGCTATTGGGATTACGTGACACCCGATACATTATGGCGGCTAGCGTTTTCGCATTTAAATAAAGAATTTAAATTAAAAATACTATTTTAGGCCATTTAACGATCTCATTAAAGGGATATATATAATTTAAGAGACTTTTGTATCTACCCTATTAAGATAAACTACATAATATTTCTAGATTTCACGAGAGGTTTTGTATTTTTATAGAATCCATAAGAAGTCTACAAAGCCAACATTTGGACGCGCCAAAAATTCCAAAAGTATATTGGGAGGACATCGGAGGTTTGAACAAGTTGAAAAAGGAATTACTGAAAACGATAGAATTTCCTATCAAGTATCCGCATCTGTTTAAGAATTGTACTTTAAAAAGATCAGGTAGGTGTTATTTAAATACTTTAACAATATAAAAGTTCCTGATTACCTATAAGTTTTCTTTTGTTTATAAGTAAGAACTAAACTCGAAAACGAATACCTGAATTTGAAAATTCTTCCACTTTTAAGGTGAGCTACATATATATTAAGCTATGTTTGGATTTCCTAGATAATCATTATGCCACCTGAGCGGAAAAGGGCGAATAAAAAAATGTTAGTATAGTATTGAATAAAAAAGTGAAGAAATGGTGGTAAGTGGATACTGTCCGGATATCTGCTATACATGCCAAAATTAGTACAGAATGACAAACGTTGGCACGTTCTGAATGTGCTGTCTACCTCTGGAGATTTGATAAAAGGTTTGGGAATGATAAGGAATACTTGTAGGAAGTTTTTTACTTCGTAGGAAGGAATACTTGTAGGATAGAAGGCCACAGACGACAGTTCACCTGTGATCGTAAGTGAAACCTGTCGCATTGCGACATCCGCGATACATGCCAACATCAGTCCAGAAAGACAAATGTTGGCACATAATGGAAGTCTCATACAATCATTTTTAGGTATATTGTTATACGGTCCGCCGGGCTGCGGTAAAACTCTAGTGGCCAAGGCGGTGAGCACGGAGCTCAAAGTGAGCTTCCTCAGCGTGAAGGGACCCGAGTTACTGAATATGTACATTGGACAGTCCGAAGAGAATGTCAGACAAGGTGAATATATTTCAATTGAATAGAGAATAGATAGTTTAAGGTTTCATCAATGTTTTTCGATAGGTGATTAAAAAATTAGGTAGACATCGGCTGGTATTGATGATTGATTATTGCTATTTCACACCACACACCACACATAGTCATAATTAAGCTGTATTAATTGTTCTTTATAATATTAGCTCGTAATTGGCCTATAATTAAGCTGTATTAATTGTTCTTTATAATATTAGTTCGTAATTGGCCTATAATTAAGCTGTATTAATTGTTCTTTATAATATTAGCTCGTAATTGGCCTATAATTAAGCTGTATTAATTGTTCTTTATAATGTTAGCTCGTAATTGGCCTATAATTAAGCTGTATTAATTGTTCTTTATAATGTTAGCTCGTAATTGGCCTATAATTAAGCTGTATTAATTGTTCTTTATAATGTTAGCTCGTAATTGGCCTATAATCAAGCTGTATTAATTGTTCTTTATAATGTTAGCTCGTAATTGGCCTATAATTAAGCTGTATTAATTGTTCTTTATAATGTTAGCTCGTAATTGGCCTATAATTAAGCTGTATTAATTGTTCTTTCTAATGTTAGCTCGTAATTGGCCTATAATTAAGCTGTATTAATTGTTCTTTATAATGTTAGCTCGTAATTGGCCTATAATCAAGCTGTATTAATTGTTCTTTATAATGTTAGCTCGTAATTGGCCTATAATCAAGCTGTATTAATTGTTCTTTATAATGTTAGCTCGTAATTGGCCTATAATTAAGCTGTATTAATTGTTCTTTATAATGTTAGCTCGTAATTGGCCTATAATTAAGCTGTATTAATTGTTCTTTATAATGTTAGCTCGTAATTGGCCTATAATTAAGCTGTATTAATTGTTCTTTCTAATGTTAGCTCGTAATTGGCCTATAATTAAGCTGTATTAATTGTTCTTTATAATGTTAGCTCGTAATTGGCCTATAATCAAGCTGTATTAATTGTTCTTTATAATGTTAGCTCGTAATTGGCCTATAATCAAGCTGTATTAATTGTTCTTTATAATGTTAGCTCGTAATTGGCCTATAATTAAGCTGTATTAATTGTTCTTTATAATGTTAGCTCGTAATTGGCCTAAAATTTAGTAGCATTGTTGAACTACTATTTCCATAAATTATAGCTGTGAACTTTGTAAATGAAGAAAATGAAATAAATCTCTGTCACCCGTACACACGGTATTTTGTTAGTTATTGGTGACATCAATGTTTTGTTTTCGAATGAACAAGTTCATAGTATGTATGTTCATAGAACAAACTTCTCTAATAATTTATTTAATTATCTAAATGATTAGAGAAATCCTTGTACTGAATCAACGCATTGTTTTTTTCGCTAAAGGCTCGCTCATATTACGGCGATTTCTGGAGGGAACTGGGGTGGGTAGCGTAGCTGAAATTATCGGTCATCCGCACTGGGAGGTATGGGCACGCTCAATGGACACTGCTCTCGATTAAGTGCGAGTGCGGGAGTCGCAGATACAGAGGCATAGATAACGCAAGGTGTCTGTCGCTGCCCGAATTTGGCACTAAGCTTCTACTTCTCTCGCTGCTCGTCGTTGTTACAAAACACAAAAATGCCTAATAATCTATATATTTAAAAGAGGAAGCTGGTATATCTGATGTTAATTAATAGACTTCGACACCGTTTAACCGATCACCATGAAAGTTGGCACATATATGTATTTTTTCATGGAGGTTTCTATGCTATCGGCTTTGTTGTAACTCGCCACCAGATGGCGCTGGAACACATCAACTTCTATACCGTTCAACCGATCGCCATGAAAATTGATATACATAGTTATTCTAGCGCGGAGAATATTTTCGAGTTATCGATTTTGTTAAAACTCACCACTAGATGGCGCTGCAGCAGATCAACTTCTATGGCAGGACAACGTCTGCGGGGTTTTGCTAGTATAATATACAATCAATTTTAAACATTCTTTTTTTAAATTTATTTAATATAAGAAACAAACAGTCTTACAAAAAGTACTTTACAGATTAACAGTTCTATAGAAGTACACATTTTTTATGTCCGGGTAAATATCATGAAAATAAGTGAAATAATGAAAAATAATTAAAATATGTAAGTACAAAATAACTGATGTCTAAGGCGTAAAGAAGATGAACAGAAAGGAAAAAGAGTACGTTTAAAATAGTCTACAATGACAATGTGTGTTGTAGTGTTCGAGCGCGCGCGCGCGTCGTCCCCGTGCATCGTGTTCCTCGACGAGCTGGACGCGCTGGCGCCGCGGCGCGGCGCCGCCGGCGACTCAGGCGGCGCCAGCGACCGAGTCGTCAGCCAGCTGCTCGCAGAGCTCGACGGAGTCAACAGCGCGGGAGGTGAGATAATATACCGTCACAGTGTATATATGCGTCACACATATACACCGTATATATGTGTGTAGTGTTCGAGCGCGCTTATTGGCCCCGTGCATCCGTGTTCCTGGACGAGCTGGACTTGGGCGACGCCAGCGACAGCGTCCTCAACCAGCGGCTCGCCGAGGCCGTGGCCACTTTTAACTTAGTTATCTTGCGTTTGGCTTGAAATTACAAATTCAAATTAATTTCAATTTAAAGCTATGACATTCTTTTTCAAAATCAGTCATTCACTTGTTTTTCCGTCAAAAGACTTTTTGCTTAGATATTGCTTTAGACTTGCTTTGCGACCATGGGAAAGTTAAAAATTCGCGTAGTTTTGAATATGAGTTTCGTCGTGGCAGCAACAGACTGCACGCAATATCAACGATGTGTACGGACTAAGGCTCCTACCACACGATATTCGGTTCTACTTATTCACCCACTACTGGCGTCAGTCTACGTTTCCGGAGCGCATCCCATTTCCTGTACGTGGCCAAGTCAAGGACTCGCCTACCCCAACGGTTATCGTTCCTGCTGCAGATAAGACCTGCTCATTGCCACTAGCATGCTGATTTTATGACTTTAATGCTAGTTGGGAACCGTTGTTACGATAGCGTTATTTGTTTTGGCAGACATAGATACAAGTTTCGTGTTCATAATGGGCGCGACCAATCGACCGGACTTGTTGGAGCAGTCGCTGTTACGGCCCGGACGCCTCGACAAACTCATCTACGTGGGCCCTTATACTGGGCTCGCAGAGAAGACTAGCGTGCTCAACGCGCTGTGTAGAAGGTATGTAAATATTTATTTAAGCACGTTTATTTAATTTTTACTCTGAATGGTAGCACTTCGAATGTAGGAAGCGGGAAGTATTTGATTTACTTTTAAACATTTTAAGTTTTGTGAAATTATGAACATACATAATTATTTATACATTGTGAAAATTACTAAATTGTATTCGCATGTCCATTATAAATGTCATCATAGTGTAAAAAAATGCCAATTAATTATTAAAAATAGGTCAAATATTTAGTCAATTTATATATCTTCAAGAGAGTAAAGGCAACCTGTCAAAAGAAATTTGTTTAATTTGCGTTTAAAATCATTGGTATTACATAGTTTTTTATATCAGTCGACAATTTATTAGAAATTGAACCTTGACAGGTTTGGGAGCTACTGTGCAATTAAAATCTTTTCTACGTGGTCCTCCCCCCCCTCCGTCTTTCTTCGTTCGTTTCATATTCATAAATGTACTTAAAAACATACATAGAAAAACCATCAAAGAGAGATCAGGATTCAGGAACTGTCAATATCTTAAACATTCTTGACGCGATGCCTGTTGTCGAATACGACCCATTATTCGAATAGCCCCTTTTTTAGTATGAAGGCTAGGCTATCCCATAAAAAAATTGTTTGTTTTAACACAATAAGTACCAAAGGAGAAAACTTTATATATATATAATGAAACATTTCGAGGTTAATTCAATTTGCCAAGTGCTGGAACGACATACCTTCCAATCGAAGGATTCGAGAATAAAAACCCTATACATATTTATTTAAATCTAAATTCAACAAATATTTCTGTTAGAAGCGCAAAAATTTTTGGTTTTTTTTTTTTTTTTTTTAATGGAACTTAATGGAAAGACCTCTTGAGGCAGTTCGTTCCACAGCCTACGGGTTCGCGGTATAAAGTAATTTTTGGACCGAACAGTGCGCGACACCTCCGTATCGAGGAAAGGCGGATGGACCGCACTTCTGTGACGGGAGGTGCGGTTGTAGAAACCCGAGGTGGGAATTATATTGAACAATTCTTCAGAGCATTCCCCATTGTACAGGCGGTAGAACACACAGAGAGACGCAACGTCTCTCCGACTGCTGAGGGATTCTAAACCGCCCGTGAGAGTGGGATCGTAGACAATACGAACAGCACGTCGTTGGATGGAGTCAAATGGGTCCAGTTGGTATTTCGGTGCGCCGGCCCAGAGATGAGAGCAATACTCCATATGGGGCCTCACTTGAGCTTTGTAAAGCATAAGGAGATGCCCAGGGGTGAAGTACCACTTCGCTCTGTTCAGCACACCGAGCTTTTTGGAGGCCATTTTGGCCTTATTTTCCAGATGACCCCTAAATTCGACTTTGCTGGAGATGTCGACACCAAGGATCCCGATACTCTCCGAGATCTTAAGAGGCATGCTCTGAAAGCGAGGTGCTACCACAAAGGGGTTTTTTTTAGCGGTGAATGCACAGACTTGCGTCTTACTGGGGTTGAAATCCACTAGGTTCAGAGAACCCCAAATCGAGACTAGATCTAAAGAGTCTTCGATTTCAGACACAAGCCACATGATACACATATAGACACAACACAAAGTATAAATCACAGTTATTTATATTATTATTTTCTGTCTATGTTTATTTATTGTCGTATTTTAATATTCATCTTAGGCAATGTTTGTTGGCCTCTGCTGTGAATAGTCCGTGGTCACCGCTGCGGCTCCAACTAAAAATTAGCGTCGCAGTTTACGCTGAGTTAGTGCTGATTGGCACAACAATATTCCTTTTGTTTTTCAAATGCCTTTACTTTTTTTTTTTTTAATTTTTATACATTGATATATTCAAACAGTAGATATACCCGTAGTTCTGCCAAATTGTGAGGACAGTTTGTTGGCGGACGAGCTCTCATTCTTTAAAATTTACTTTGCCCGGTATCAATCAGATTAGGTGTAACAAATTTAACCAGATTTTGTACAATCGAAATGTTAGATATTTTTAATAATTTTAAAACATTTTAAAGCCTCCTTTTAAAAAACCTAAAACTTATTTAAAACTTTTGCGTGGGTTTCAGTTGTTAAACTTATTGTCTTTGTAATGTGCAGTTACAAACTTCGTCCGGAGGTGAACTTAGAAGACGTGGCGGCCGCACTGCCCGATCGGTGCACAGGCGCGGATCTATTACAGGTGGTGTCCACGGCGCGCTCGACGGCCGTGCGAGCGCTCGTAGCCAAGCTACATTCAGGTAAGATACGTTAGATTGCATACAGTTAAATTACGTTTAGTTACATTCAGGTGACGTTCAATTAATCCCAATCTTACACAAAAACGCAGGTCACATATAGTTTGCAACATTACATTGTTGGGGGTTGGCGGGTCCACTCTTTTAGAGATGGTGTACTTCCTCAGCGTTTTTGGTAGTGGCTTTATCCCTTAGTCGCCTTTAACCACACCCACGGGAAAGGATGGGGTGGTGCATTCCATAGCCGGCCGACCCCATACGACACATTCAGGTAATATACATTATTTTTAATTTCTTGCAGGTGCGGTAAAAGAGAGTGATCTGAGTCCAAACTCCGTGATTCTCGGCGTGTCTGAGCTATGGCAAGGGGTGCAGTGCTACCGGCCCTCGGTCACCGATGACGAGTTAGCTTATTACGAATCGTTACAGTCACAAATATAATCATTTCAGTCTTCCATTAATTCTAGTCTGTGAAATAAATATAATGGTTGTTATTGTTATCGTTTAGTTTTATTTGTGGGTAGTTCGATGAAATATCATAGATACATTTCGCTCTGGTTCAAAACTGATTTTAAACTAGTAATTTTTGCACTGGAACTTCCCTTTTTACGAAGTCTTATTTTCTTTACTTTATTGTAGTTTAAAACTACTGGATAAAAATTAGGCTCCAGTAGGCATTATTGGTAAAGCCTTTACCAAATAAGCGTCCGCACAACTACAAGCTTTTTAAAATTGTACATTAAAATACAGTGATTTTAAAGTGCATATTCGTTATTCTAACCGAATGAATCAATTCTGTTGTGGAACAGACCTGTCTGTTCCACAACGTTATATTTGCAGTTCGCGCTACCTAACCGCTTTTGAATAAGTTGATAATGAGCTGCAAAGGAGATAGTGTTCGTGCAAATGCTCGATTCTTTTGCTCGAGTGCTAAGTCTTAATGCGCCGCGAATGTACCTTAGAGCGTGAAGGTAGGTACCTTAAGAAACTTAGACATTTTGTTAGAATCGATCTTTTCACCTCAAGTTAAAAACTTGCGATTAACGCTCACGAGCGTTTAACGATCGAGTCTTAAAGGTTTCCAGTCTCACTCAGTGCTCGAGAGACTTTTTATAACTACTTGGTGGTAAGTGGATACTGTCGCCCATAGACTAGCAATACATACCGATACCCATAAAAATGACGAAAACGTCCACGGATGCCCGCACCACCTACCTTTGGAAATTTAGGAATTTTAAAAGAATTAAGAATTCGCAATCACAGAAAGCTACATCTCTGACCTCCTAATATTATTGAGATAATAATATATTATTTCAGTTATGGTACTCTTATCATAAAATACACGAACTACCCGCCGCTTTGTGGTACAATACTTGCGTATCCTACAGTCGTCGTCGGTCTGAATGAGGCTTGATAGCAAGGCGGTTATGCCAATTCGAATATTGTGTTAATAGCCCTAATCAATTTATTCCATAGATAAAGATTTTATTCTGACAATTCTATCAATCCAAAGATCTATTACTTGTATTTATAGCAAAGTGTAGGTACATTTAATAATGTTTTTAACTTGGCCTACATTCAACAATATGAGAACGCTTCTGATGGCCTGCACGCCAATAATTATATTCTATCTTATTTGGTTGGTGAACACCTCTGAAGCCATACGGAGTGAGGAAGGAACTCTCCTAGATTTGGTGTGCTGGCCAGATGGCAACGCGATCCCCGTCATAATCGCAATCGGTTCAATAATTGCAATTGTTATTGAAGTAAGCCCGTTATCAATTAATAAATTAATAATTTTTTATGAACTAAGTGACCGAGTCAGGCGGTCCATCTGATGGTAAATGGCTTGCCTATCTATGCCACTCGTTGCTGCCTGAACTTGCTAATTTTGGAGTTTTTTGGTATTATTATTAGTTCCATATAAATTACACACTTTGACACAACTAGTTTTTTTGTGGGGATCTTTGGTTCCTTTTCCTCCACAGAATACTTACATGTACATATAGAAGGATTATTTCTAGGTAAAACTTCGAATACCTATAAAAGTACCTCTGTTTTTTAAATCGAGTTGCCGATTTGCGCAAAATATGTAAATATCAACCGACAGTGCTCATTTTCATTGAACCTTGCTTTTTCTACCTGGATCAGCGATAAAGGTGGGTAGATACGAACGGATTTCTGTAATTTAGGCCTACGAGGGTAGAGCGCAAGGGCAGCTTTTGGAGGGATAATATCCGTGTATCTAAAATAAACCATGCAGGGCTGATATTAGTTTAACAGTCAAGTATTCTGTTTAACGTAAGCAATGTTATACCAGTTGTACGGATTATACCAGCTCTTCAAAGCCGGGTTACCGAAGAAGGAGTATGACGTCACGAACGGTCTATTCTACTACATTTGGGCACTCATTATTGTGATAATAGTTTTTCTCGCAATCATGTTCTATTCTGGACTGCAATCAACCATAATAAGAGGTTTTTTAAATTATTTTCTTCTAGTTTTAATCACTGAATATTAATTAGAACTTACTCATAGCTACGAATGTAAAGGGTTATAGAGCATTATAGTATTAGCATGCATATGTAGGATTTGTATGTATCCTATAGTCCTCACCTTGCAAACACGATGGGATTTCAAGCCATAATCTATCACCCTAGACCAGGGGTCGGCAACCTGCGGCTCGCGAGCCACATGCGGCTCTTTGGATGTGAAGCTGCGGCTCTTTAGTCTTTACTTGAATAACCATGCAAAGCCATCGCTCCCATTGAATTTGTTTGCTCAATTGTTTGTTATTGAAGTACAAGTTAGTGTTGTAAGTAAATGTTTAATTGTTTTAATTTTTTACTTAAATAATAAGTGATTATCTAATAATACCATATATATATTATCTAATTTGTTGTGAAAAAACACTACTTATATATGAATAAATATGTTGGAGATAGAGGCGGTGCTCGCGATCGATGTTATACCGCAAGGCCAATGTTGCAGGCCGCACGTTGCCTTCCAATGGGGGGGTGTAGGGGTGAAATACGGAAATAAAAACGCTGCTCTAATTCACATTGAACCACAGGGGCGCAGAGAGGAAGCGGCAGTCGGCAGCGAGCTTGCTTGTATGAACTTGTTAGGTATCTCCACAATGAGGAGTCTGTTGGATCAAGTCACTGCTTGAAGTGATGAATGTAAAACTGGCAGTTCAAGTTAGGTACTACTTGAAGTGCTGAGGACGAACTGGCAAAGAGAGGTCGGAACCTATGCCTTTTATAGCAAGTTTGCTGCCCGTGCGATCCCCCTGCTCCCTGGGGAAGTTTATTGTGCTATTCGCTCTCCAACGTCATACATAACTTCTAGGCTACAAGTCACACATCCTAGGGTCGGTTCTAATTCTAGTTCTTTGGGCAATTTAGCCCTTTTTTCCCTCCCTCCTTCCTTGAGTAGCAAGGGGAATGGGAGGACTGAAGGTAAAGGGAAAACAGTGGCGCCGATACCGGAACTTCGTCATCTAGCCCGCAACTTTATATGTTTAATCTAATGCTCAATAAAACACACTGCGGGCGGTAGCCTTTATTTTTCCTATACCCTGACCTGTAACCTAGGTTCCCTAATACATTTATGGAGAGCGAATACAAACACATACAATTTATAAACAGACATTTAAAAAATATAATATAAATGTACGCACTAACATCCCATAGTCTCGTAGAAAGGTGTATGGATTTGCCTCGTACGCTTCTATTAGTGTAATGTGAGAATTCCTTCGTCCTCACCTCGCTAGTTGCGCAACCCTTGTGAGATAACCCCCTTTCTTCACCGAGCCGTGCGATGCCAGTACGTACATATCATGTACACTTGATTTTATTTACATAATACGCTATTTATCATTAATGTACTGCACTTGTGCTACGCTCTTATTCATTCTGTCGTGCACAAAATAGATTAGTTTTTTTTATCAAAAAACTTTATTTATGCAAGTACTATTTATTGTTGGCAAGAAAATTTTTTGTGGCTCTTTAAAAACTGAAATTTTGTAAATTGTAATTTTTGGCTCTTCCGACTCAAAAGGTTGCCGACCCCTGCCCTAGTCTATACGGATTGGCGGATATCACAAACATTAAATTTTTTTATTGCTCGGCATGCGAATTTCCTCTCGATGTTCTTTCACCGCCGAGCATTATTGAAAAGTCAATAACGCCTCCTCTGAAAGAGTGAACTTGGCCAGCGTGGCGTTTTAAGGTCATGTACAAGTACAATGTGCGTGACGAGGCCCATGTCCAGCAGAGGATGAACATAGAAAAAGAAAAAGGCTCGTTACGGTTACTACCAATCGCTGTGCATATTTTTTCTGTTTCATAAACCGTCGGGTGGTTATTTTATGTGTAGCTAAAATAAAAGGTGGCATTACAAAAGCAATGCTCCGTTACGCCAGCCACCTCCCTTCCAAGGTGGCGATAGACAGACTGCAAACACGTTTCCACTGCTGCGGACGCGTCAACTTCCAGGAGTGGTTCTTCATACCTTGGTATACGACTGGGGAACACGCAGATTCCGATGATGTTCTGTTAGTAATAACTACTTGCATATCTGTTTATAATCGGATATAATCATTACATTATTAGCTGTATCCAGAGCGTGATATTGCCATATTTATATGAGTTCGGGTTCTATGAACATCAAAAGCATAGGTACAACAACCGCAATTACTGTTAATATTGCATCTACATACTGTGTTTAGGCTGTGCTTCAAAGACATAAAAAAGAGACAATTGCGTAAAGATTCTCTCTCTATACCTATGCCATAGTCTTAAAATCTGTAACCTTTATAATAATATTTATATATGCGAGATATACAAGCACAAGGTGGGATATTCCCTGTTGAGACGGACAAATGACCTGGAAATGGTGGCAGTAGCAGTTTGATGGCAAAGGCGAATGATCGAACCTTGGAATGAATGAAAGTTCTAATTTACGAGAGAAAGAGGTTGAATGAGAAGAATCTCATTCATGAGAGCATTCAATCGTGTGGAAATCATGTGGTGAGACTATTATGTCAGAACTGTGCAGTTACAGGCTGATAGTATTGTAAAGTAATCCTGTGTGCTAACTAATAGATACACTCATCCATCATCAACTTGGATTTATCAACTAGTGGATGAAGGCCTCTCATAAGGCTCGCCAATAAACACAATCTTCGGCACTTCACGTTAAATGTGGTAAACGTGTATGGATATTTTTATAATTAATATTGCTTATTATTTTTTTTTAGGTAATTATATATTCCGAAAAATTATAAATGACAGGTAATTAACCTTTTCTTTTCATAGGACAAATCGCAAATTCGTAGGAGACAATGTGCCATACAGTTGTTGTTCAATGGATGCGTTGTCGCCTTGTATTCATCATGACATTATGCAAAAGGGCGTTATTTACAAATACGATCCAACGGTGTGTAAAATTCTCATAATAAAATTTGTTTAGACAAATCTAGGGAATTATTTGTCCGATTCCTTTGCCGTATTCATTTATCATTTTCTAGGGCAGAGGTTCCAAGAATGCTGCCTCTTAACAAGCAAATATCTGTGCTCTGAAAACATTTAAAATGAATAAACAACAGTAGGCATGACCTAATATGTATATCCATTTAATGCATCTTTAATATTTTTACCTATAAAGGTATGTTAAGTTTCAAATACAGCAAATACTCCCTGCTCTTCATCCTTTCCAATCATTTTTCTAACTCCTTGATACCAATATAATAAAATTCAAAGGCTGGAAGCGTAATTGCGAACGTAGACTTTAAATCTACTTGTTTGCCACTTACTTTCTATTGTTTCTTCTTTATAAGAGTGTATTTTTTACGTAGTCTTACTGTTGGGCAAAGGCTTCCCTTATATTCTTCTTCTTGTGGTGGCGCCTCTCCAACTAGTGAATGTTGGTAATAAGCTCCGAGTATTCTGCCGTCTGTCGCGAGGCGAAAGTTCGGCGGCACTGATGCCAGTCCATTCCCGTATATTACGCAGCCACGACTTTTTCCTGCGACCTACACGCCTCTTTCCGGCAATTTTGCCCATCATAATTGGGATTTTGAAAAAAAAAATTTAAATTCCGATTAGCTATGTGTGATAAAGGATTTATAAAGGCAAAGTCTGATAATATTCCTGATGTTGATATATTTATGTTAACCAATTTTTAAAAAAATGACGTTCGGTTCAATGCTGCTGAAGTTCGAGGTGCCAAGGCATCAAGGTAAGTCTGTTAAAAAATAATATTATAAATGAAAATATTTAAGTATTTATTCTCCATTATATTAAATATAATTATTTATTGCATTAATTGTAGAGCATCACGTGAGAGTTACGGCGACAAAGCTATAGGTTATGTTCAACTTAGTCGTAAGAATGGTATTTGTAGGTATCGTAAAAGGACGGGTATGTCCAGAACATCGAGTTCGGAGTAAAGCTTATTCAGTTACTTTAACTATTAATGAGAAGTCAAGAAAAATTCAGGATGTTTAATGCCATGACTGCGCAGCTTCAGCAGGTAATTTATACTTCTATTAAACTCAAGTTGATTGATGTTATAAACAATAATAATCTTCTATATTGTGTGTACAGGCAGGGCCGTCTTTACCAGGGGGTGCAAGGGGTGCGGTGCACCCCGGGCGCCTGTCGAGCGCTGAATTCAGTGCCGGCTTTACCTATGGTGCAGGGGGTGCGGTGCACACGGGCGCAGGGTCTTAGGGGGCGCCGAGCGCCGCTCGCGACACCTCCAAAGAGTTCAAAACGCCTACTAGAGGGCGCCCTGCACCCGGGCGCTACATGAGCTAGAGCCGGCGCTGTGTACAGGTCGTTGCAAGCATGCATTAGCATTACTTATGTGGACCCATCGCAGAAGTGAAGATCCGACACCAACAGAAGTAGCCAACAGAAGTCCGTCTTTTTTCTGCAGCTGGTCTAATAATCATTGTGGTGCCTTGTCGTTTACGATTAGGTTGACAGTCAAACTTGTGTGGTACCACATCAATTTTAATCTTTGCTTTACCTCCCATTGTTGTGTAATAAATATAATTTTCCATGTCATCTTTTAGCTAGAAAAAAAAACAAATCATAAGAATTATTTAAATGTTATTATAACAACAGAAAAACCACTATAACATAAACTTAATTTTTTTTAATCTAGTCTAATACATAAGCTAGAACGTTATAAAATTATAAAAATATCAAATTGAATCCCAATCATTAGATAAAGATACATGAATTTATTATTTAAGCACTTTAAATTATCAATAGGAAATTATTTAATGTTATGATTTTAAAGGTTATGATTTGGAGTCCAGTTAAAAAAAAATATTGACTGAACTCTATTTATTTGATTTGTAGACTTAGATAAATAATAATTAATAACAATGGTGTTATGAAATACTTACATCGAAATGATCTTCACAACAAAAAAAATCGATTTTGTTTTGGGATTATCTCGGTGCACTCCTTGAAACCATTTGTTTCGACGTTTTTCATCTTGCGGAACATTTAAAAACATTTTGTCAGTTGTTTTTGTAGTATTCTTACATAATGGTACAAAACAAGAACGATAACTTTTGAGGTTCGACATTTTCAATATATATTTGAGTATTTAACAACGACAACAGAATCAAATAGATCAAAACACTGTACTTAAATATCTCTGTAAACTGCAATGAGTGAAACTAACATTATGACGTCACGCGCGCTTGGGTTTGTTCGGGAGCGGTCGGCGGGTCTTCGGTACTGGATTCAAAAATTAATTTTTATTTTGATCTTTTGAATTATTGCAAAAAAAAAAATATAGTTTTGTTATAAAACATATATGATCTTTCCATTTATAAAAAAAAAAATTTCAAAAACCCAATTGGTTGCAAAAGCTCATCTTTTATGCACGTGACCCAGATACGCGACTTTTCTGCACTTCACGGTCTGCAAGTTCCTGATCTAGGTACTCGTTGCGGGACTTCCTCATTGGTGACCTTCTGCGTCCAAGTGATGGGCAGCATACGTCTGTACGGCCACATTTCAAAACGTTTTTATACGTTTACTGAGCTCCCCGTTTTAAATATTAAATTCATATTATGTGCGTTTATATTAAATCTGGTTAATGTCTGTTAGTTGTGTGTATTTCTGAACCTACGACGAGAATCCTAGAATGGTGGCTTTATGAAGGTATAACAATAGATTTAAGGTATTTAATATTTCAGAAGCACCAGACAATCTGGAAGTCGGGCTGCGAAGAGAAGCTGATTAACGAAATGATGGCGGTATCGTGGCGGTTTAATGCTGTCACTGCCTTAATTATAATTGCAATGGTATTTACTTAGTTTCATATTTTGTTGTAAACACAAAAATACATTAATAAGTAATAAGTAGATATATGAGAGTACAGAGTACCTACATCTCAACTTTGGAGATCTTGCAAAAGAGAGGTGAATAATGAAAGGGCAGACGTAATGAATGATGGATGGATTATTTCATTTTAATATTTTCTTTTTTATTTTTATTTCATCTATCTCATTATGTTACTTTGTAAAGAATAGATGAAGTGTCTTGATCATTTTATTCGAACTTATCACGCTGCTGACATCCACTCTATCATAATTGTTTCCTGTAATACACTCAATGTCTAAGGTAACATATACCTATATAGTGTATGTACATATATTGATTTGTATATATTATATATGTATAATTATATGCCATTTATATATGATTAAGAACATTTATTTCCTCTCTACCCAAAGGTTGTTTGGCAGACATCGCTATTAATTACAGCCGCGTCGCACTGTAAAACTGCGACAACACACATTAGAGACGCGGCGGGCCGCAGCTCAACGCAATAATTTAAGTCTGTTAGCAGTTAGACATTCAATTCTTCGTTCAAGGCACATTGAAGCGGGCTCGCAGCCATAACATCGGCGCACGATTACGGCTAACGAGCGACCCGTGAATGCGCTGCGTTGCGGCCCGCCTCAAGTGTGCGATGGTTTTAAATGTATGAAAATTACAGGATTTTTACAATGTTACGCTCTGTGGTGCGGCTTGCTGTAATATGCTCGAGCCTTTAGCGATAACACCGCCTTTTATGCATTTCATGTGTTACGATGTCTGTTACCGTCTAATTTTGTATTGGTGTACAATAGAGTTTTATCTATCTATCTACAAACTTTAGGTATTCTTATATCTAATGTATCCGTTTTTTGAGGATATGAAAGATGGCATTTAGAGCACAAAAAGATGATTCAATTTACCGCATATTTTAGATACTGCAAGCGATGACAGTGCGATATTTGCACACTGCGTACAAGAACGGCCTACACGCCGGTAATAACCAGATCACTTGCGAAGCGTATTTACTGCGTTCGCTCACTGACACAGAATCGGACAGGAGTATTTTAAAGAGGAAAGTATTTCGCAAGAGAAAGTGCAAACAAGCGCGAACACTGCAGTGGGTCACGGCAACGTACCGACCTAATAACAGGTATGCGACCTGTTCCGCTTCCGATGCCAACAGTTCCGACGAGCTGTTGAAGCCAATTTACGAATAACTTACGTTGCGATATTTATATGATAAAATAATTAAATTATTACAAAGCCATGTCTATACTTAATATTTTTTGAAAAAAAGTCGATACAGTAAAAAAAGTAAGGTACGAGTGATAGAGCCGAGCCAATAATAACCATTTTTAGAATTTTTGTCTGTCTGTATCTGAATGCGTATCATGCAAAAACCACTGGACGGATTTTAATTAAACTTGGCACGTTATAGCTGATGTCCTGGGCCAACAATTAGGGTACTCTTTAGAGAGTTCCCATGGGAATCAAACTAATAACTTATACTCTAACGTGTACGCGCGCACCAAGTCGCGGGCACCGTTATTTTATTAAATAAAATTAGCTCCTTTCCTGACATGGAGCCGAGAGAGGTGCAAACACGCGAAGACATTGCAAAGGGTTACAGCGACATGTCGTCCTATTAACAGATAAGCGGATATCGCGTAAGATATTTCCGCTTTTGTGGAAGCCCATTTGTGAATATGTGGTCAGACTAGCATATACACTGACATGGAACTGAGAGAAATATCTGAGATAGCGTTCTGCAACACAATTTACGTATGTGTAAGCGAACACACACAGCAATATATATGGCGCCGATAAGAGATAGGTGACCTCTTCTGCTTCTGTTTCGAAAAGCTATTGAAACTGATTTTATTAATAAGTTATCAATTATCATATTTATTTGTTATACTATTAAAATATGAACTTTTTACAGATATTTCATTTTAAATATAAAATTATACACAAAAAATCCCATTTATTAAGAATATTTATTTGAGGCACCTCCCTTATAAACAGTCTGATATTCTTACAAAACGTAATTCATTATTTACATACATTTTACTACCTTTATAGAATCTATCTACAGTAAAAATCCCACGGCGCTGATAACATTATGAAAAATAAAACAAAATTAACTTATTATGCACTAAAATTACTAATACACGTAATAATTTTTTTAAAATAAATACTCTTGATATGCAAATAATGTAGAATAATCATTATTAGAAAGAAAATAAAGCTGCTATTCGTTTGAAAATTTGTGAATCTTCTCTGGTTCAGCGAGTTCCTTTAAACGGTGAAGGTTATCCCACCATAACTTGAGGCGGTGCCGACGGATCATGTTGAACCAAGGCGTGATAGGCCCTTCCAACGTGGGCAGAAACCTATACGAAAAAGTTACCATTTGTACTTTCCAATTCGATGGTCAGTGACCACTTCTGGGGAAAACCATTTCTGAATTAGACCACTTCCTAATATGTCCACTATTTGTACAGTATGCAAACACAAATGAAAACGTAAATTTATTAGTGGGTCATAAAAATGCAAGCTTCAATTAATGTATTTAATGTAAACAAAACATGGAATCATCACTAAGCTAAACTACTTTTCAATAAATATATGAGATAAATATTTTTTAATCAATATTAGTTTTTTTCATTTTCCAATTTTCCTAACAATATCTTCAGTTCTTTGTCGGATTTAATATCTCGCATCTTTCTATTATTAAACTTGTTTGCACACTGTACAAGCAGCGGATATATTAGTGAGTGGTCACATCCAGAAATGGTCTTCCACAGAAGTGGTCACTGACCGCCGAATCTTCACACCCACTGATATGAGGGGATAGATAACGCAAGCTGTCCGTGGTTGTGTGCCCGAAGTTGGCGATAAGCTCCTATTTCTCTTGCTGCTCGTTCAGTCTGTTCCGATCCGTGTGGATAGCAAATCGTTGTTAGATACAAAAATGCTATAATCAATTGTAAAGTTTTGTTAAAAGTGGTGAACCGAGTCAAGGGAGATGTTTCGTTTCATTGGCGAGTGGTTTCCCATCATTAAAATTTACTTGCGTTGTCTATGTTTATATATTACCTTATAGTAAACTCAACGAGACACGAGCTTTGCATCTGTGTGTGTGGCTGCCGAAATGTCCAATCCGATTGTCGAAATGATTCGCACTGTACACGTACACTATGACACACACGCAAAACTCATGTCTCGTCGAGTTTACTGTACATATTTAATTGTACATTGTACCTTCATATTTAAACTATATAATAAACTAAACTAGGTATATAACTATATGAGTAAAACGTAGCGAATTGTCATCATTTCTAACAAATAATTTCACTAGATTGAGAAAAAGGGGAATAGTGCACGCTGCAATCCCACAGCGCTCTCGACTCGCTACGTTATCCTTACTCACAGAACACTACGGTAAAATGGCAATTTCTACTTTATTCTATTTCCCAATGTATGTACACATCCCGGCCGAAAGTAATACACATCGACTATGATCGGCTAGCTCGGTTTTGTAGAGCTTCGTCTCGGCCGTAACGGCACACGACAGAGACGACGCTCTACAAAACCAAAGCTAGCCGATAGTCTCTTTCTAAAGGCCGATGTTTATTACTTTCGGCCGGGAAGTATGTACGTGTTTCGGTGGTGATTGAAATATGCCAGAGTTCATTCCCATGCCATCCTATCGATTGTTTAGTTGGTCGTCAAATTCGTTGGTTGTCTAATTCGTTGGTTGTCTAATTCGGCACTCGTCAAATGCGCTATTACTACAGACAGTTAAAAACCCTTCTATTAAAAATAAAATTATTACTATCCCTTAACAAAGTCTGTGAATCGTTATCTTAGTCGCAACCATTTATATTTAACCACGGAATAAAACTCAACTTGAGCAATTAAAATAATTTTTATGTTACAGCGACTTGCAGTCTCAGTAAAATTTAACCTTTGTAAAGAACAAAATGTGATGAAAATGAAAACCAATTAAAAAAAAAACAAGTAACAGGATTTGCCAACGAATACAAATATAAATAAACTCTTTGGAAATGGTTGAAGACCCTAATGGTTGCCATTTCTTGAAATATAGACAATATTTTTTTTTTTAATTTCCTTAACTATTTATTAAGTAAAAAGGATATTCGTGACTGTACAAGATTTAGAAAAGTACAGATTTAAACGAGTAACGAAATTGACGACCACCTAAACAAACAATCATCCTATCCTATACTAATTTTTCCCACCCTTTCTCCAAATCCATTCCTAAATTCCAAAGTCAGGCATAGGAGCTGGGGGCGTGCCAACGTTTGTCCTTCTGGACTGATGACGGCATCTGTCGAGGGTGTCTACGGACGACAGTATCCACTTACCACCAGATGGGCCGTATGCTCGTTTGTAGACTTCTTTCTATATAATTTATTTTAGAAAATGTTAACCAAAGTCCAATAAGTCTATACCAACATGAAAGTCGATTTCAACTAATATAAAACTGACTGAACGTTAGCTGAACCGCAGCCGAAGATGTATGTCATGTACTTTTCGTATACCACTAATTGCAACGATTCAGTTTCAGTTCGTTTCGGCCGAAAAATTCTATACAAAATGACTCTACTCTTTAAAAACAATTAATGTTATTCTTTTTCGTTACGTTTTATAAAGAACTAGAACTTGAATGTTGCTTAGAACTAGAACGCTACTGAAACACAAATGGTACGTGTTAGTTGAATTGACCGCAAGGTTCAAAGGAATTCGGGGCCTTGGGCCTTCAATGTTATGTGAGCAAAAGCTCAGAAAATAATAAAGTTCTTTAAAAATCATGTCAACTCACGCATTAAACTCATTCTTGGGCACGAAGCAGTACTCAGAGATC
This sequence comes from Sesia bembeciformis, assembly GCA_943735995.1. Lineage (NCBI taxonomy): Eukaryota > Metazoa > Arthropoda > Insecta > Lepidoptera > Sesiidae > Sesia > Sesia bembeciformis. Next base: position 4,459,734 of record OX031042.1, read on the forward strand.
TCGTTGGAGTTAGGCTTGACCTTGACGTCGTCCTGGAAGACCAGGATGTGGTCGATCTCGTGCTCGCCCCACACGCCGTCACCGGGGTCGTGATAATGCACCCGGGTCATGAACGTGAATAGTTCGGGCTCTAGCTGAGAGTTCGATACATGTAGGGTAAATTATTTTGAAGTAATACACATAGGGGGGGTACATAACCATTTTACTTGTATCAGCTTATAACGAGCCACTGCAGGGCACAGGCCTCCCACAGTGCCGATTGGTGGATGACATAATTTTTTTTTATTGGGGGACCATAATTATATTTGTTTAAAAAATTCAAATATTTTAGGGGAATACTGAAAGTGGCAGCAAATTAAAGATGGGGTAGGTTTAAGTTTAGGCAAAGGGAAGCGGGACTCCGTCGACATTGTCTTTATGATTATTAGTAACTAGCTGTGCCCGTCAATTTTTTGCACATAATATATAGCATATGTCCATCTGGAACAAAGTACCTTTCAAATGGTGAAAGAATTTTTGATCCTACCTCCTACATCCAAACTTACAAAACTTTACCTCTTTATAACATTAGTATAGATTTAATATTTTGATTTCAATTATTAAAAAATAGTTTATTTTGTTGATCATGCTTTGCTGCCCATTTTGTATTTTTTTACAGCCAGAGTAAATAAGAGCCTCTGTGTATGAAAGGATCAAAAATTTAAAATAGTTTTAATTAAGAGAATATTAATAATTTTCCTCACACTCGCAGAACACTAGCGTAATAGTTATGGCGGTAACTGGAGAAGTGAAGTTGAGTTTTTGTTCAATTTTGTACGTAATATTTGTGACAATCAAATAAAAGCATAGGACTGCGTTTTTCGTGTGCTTTCAAGGAGTCCCCTGTTCCAATTCCAATTCCAATTTCTTAATATGGCCCCATCGAGATTTCGATGATTCTGCCAATGTCAAGGTTGAATGAAACAGTAAAAAATATTTAGCAAAAGATAAAACGCGCAGAGATTATGCTGGTTCCAGTTGAGCTCACTAAAACAAAGAATACTTAACTTTATATATAAATATATAGCATAATACATAAGAATATAAGATCAAATTAGATGTTAGTTTTATACAAGTATGAAGACAGAGAGAAAGTATTTTTGGTTAATAACAATATACCTAACATAGAATAGTGATGATGAATATGATGTAATAGTTAAAAAATGATTAAAGAACAATGTTATTAACTCTAATGAATTTGTGAAGGATATTAATATGAGGGGAGAAGACAAGGGTTAGTATATAATTCACATTTACAGGGCGAGGAAGAGAAGGAGGAAGTATATCGTAAAGAGGTATTGCAAGGCGGGGACAATTAAAGAAAATGTGCTCCAGAGTGCCTTCTTCAAGTCCACACTCGCACAAGGAATGATCCCGAATCCTTAGCTTAGCCAGGAAGGCCGGCGAGCATACGTGTCCCAATCTTAACCGAATGATGACCGACGTATCCACTTTATTGATGTTCTGATGCTTAAAAAACCAGGGTCTTGGGGGTATAGTCGGCTGGATGGAACCATAGTGTCTAGCTTTAGTTAGTCTAGACGACTGCCACAGATCATTCCAGGATTTATCCAAGTAAGGTTTAGCCAGAGCCCGTAGATCGCGAGAAAAATAATTTGGATATGAATCACATCCCACACGCATGGCGTCCTTTGCCAATAGATCCACTGTCTCATTACCAGAGATGCCAGAATGACTAGGGATCCACGCAAGTACGACCTCTATGCCTGATAGGCGGCATTTATAAAGCACCTCTTTAATCTTTAGGGTTACATAGAAGTTGTCTCTAGCATGAAAAGGAGACTTGCTAATGTCCTGCAGACAACTCAATGAGTCGGAGAAGACGATGGACCTATTTAACTTATGCGACTTTATAAACAATACTGCCTCCAAGAGAGCTAAAGACTCCCCAGTAAATATAGAAGATTGAGGGGGACATTTATAATTAAGAATAATTTTATATTTGGGAATCCATACTGCAGAACCTACATTATCACCTCCAGTTAGCTTAGATGAATCTGTATAAACTGTTAACCAGCCGGGCCATTTCTCATCTAATATGCTATTGAATGCAGTATTTGCCTCAGGATTTTTTTTTACAATGCCAAAATTAAGAATCACTCTTGGGTTATAGAGCAGAGATTCAAAACTAAAGTGGAACAGAGGATTCTTATCAAGTTGGAAAGTAGGGGAAGGGAGCTCAGAAAATTTTGAGAGACTTTTGAGTAAGAGAGGGGTCTCTTTATGAGACCAGTAACTAGATGAGGTCAGTAGCTGAGACAATAATCGAAGTCTTTGAAGAAGCGGATGGGAGGAGAATTGAATAATATTGAAAAAGAATCTATCAGCTAAAAATTGTCGACGGAGATTTAAAGGAGGTTCTAAACACTCTACTTGGAGGGCGTTAATGGGGGAAGATTTCATGGCACCAGTAATGATGCGCAAACATTTAGCCTGAATCCTCTCCAGCTTGCAAAGTGCCATCTTACTGCATGGTTCCAACAAGAAACATCCATAGTCAAAGTGGCTTCTGATAATGGCATTATACAACAGCTTCTGACTGTAGGGGTGGGAGCCCCAACGTACCCCCGAAAGAGCACGTAACACGTTGATGTTACTTTCGCATTTTCTAACAATGTGATTCATGTGGTGAATACCCGTCACGCGGGAGTCAAATATGACCCCTAAAAATTTCACTGTATCCTGAATGCAAATGTTTTGTCCACCGACTGACAAATTAATAGTAGGAGCTGTACGTTTACGAGAAAAGACGACTGCCTTACATTTAGAGACAGACAGAGTTAGACCATGATCATTGAGCCAGACGTCTAAATAGGATAAGGCTGAGTTTAAGCGGTTAGTAGCGTCAGTGATTAATTTTGAGGATACGTAGAGGGCGATGTCATCTGCGTATTGAAGAATGTTGCAAAAGCTGTCTACAGTTTTATCCAGGTCGTGGGTATAGATATTATAAAGCAGAGGACTAAGGACAGAGCCCTGTGGAAGTCCCTTCCATACATACCTAGAAGGAGATAGTGAGCCTCGGTATCTAACGGATATGGAGCGTGCCATAAACAGGTTGCAGATGATGTTGACCATCCTCACAGGGATACTCAGCTGTAGCAACTTCTGCCTGAGTATTGGAAGCTGGACATTATCATAGGCCGAGGATATGTCAAGGAAGACACCAATCAAGTGTTCTCCACGAGAAAAAGAAATGCGGACATCTGAAGTAAAAGTACTAAGGCTGTCCATGGTACCCATACCTTTTCGGAATCCAAATTGGGTTTTTGGAAGCATACCTCTATTTTCTACCATCCACTCTAGTCGATTCTTGACCAGGTGTTCAAGAATTTTGGATAAAACTGATGACAATGCAATAGGTCTGTAAGAGGAGCAGACGTCTGGGTCTTTACCAGGCTTAAGAATGGGGATCACAATTTGAGTTTTCCAAGAGTCTGGGATCAAGCCAGAACTATAAATGTGATTGACTAAATTTAAAAGAAAAGTTTTAGCCAAAATAGATGACTTGGTGACAAAAGAGTAAGGGATCCCATCTACCCCAGGGCTAGAATCTCTAAGGTGATCAACGGCACAGTGAAGTTCAGTAAGAGAAAATGGTTCATCCATTCTATCAACAGAATGGAAAGAGGTAAGCGTAGGAAGTGGCAGGCTATCTGCAGAAGGAACAAAGGGTGGAGCTAATTTATTTAGAAAGTCAGGGAGCCAGGAATCTACACCATTAGAGGAAATATTACGGTTATTGGAATAGGATTGGCGGAAAGCTCTTACCCGTTTCCACACTAGAGAGGCAGGAGATCTAGGAGACAGGGATTCGCAAAATGTACGCCATCCTTGCTTTTTCTTTTTAGAGAGCAATCTTTTGGACTGAGCCAGAATTCTTTTGTAGTTAATATAGGAATCCATATTTGAATCTCTAGCAAAAATGGATTCAGCTTCATTTCTTTGTCGAATACTGGCAGTGCAATCAGCATCCCACCATGGAGGGGAAGAAATTTTATTACGAGAGGAATTTTTTAAAGGGATAGATTCGTCCGCCGCAGCTAAGAGAGCCGATGTATATGGAAGATAGATACTACGAAAATTGGACATATTAACTGGAGGCAATGAGGCGATTTTGGAATCTACTAGCTGGGAGAATTTGTCCCAGTCTGCCATAGATAATCTATATTTAAGAAGAGGGGGAGGGTCTTTAGAGAGTGAGACAGAATGGTGTATGGTAGTTAAAATAGGAAAGTGATCACTGCCGTGGGAGTTAGGTAGAACTCTCCAAGAAAGAGAAGGGACTAGGCTAGGGGAAGCAAGGGTAAGATCAACAGCACTAATGTTCTGTGTTGGTGATACCCTACGAGTGCCAGCGCCGTCATTTAAAATGCAAAGATTTTGGTCGTCCAGAAGGTCAAGAAAGGTGGCAGAGAGAGTGTCACAAGTGTGGGAGCCCCACAGGGTATGGTGGCAGTTGAAATCTCCCATGATGACCAATGGGCCCGTAATAAGAGACAGTAAGGAATTAAGCTCGGATATTATATTAGGATTGGGGTGGGGAATATAAACTGAAATGAAAGTAATATTTGAAGCTTTTGCAGCCACTGCATGGAAGTCAGGGCTGTGAGGTGGAAATGGAATTTGGGAGAACGACAGAGAATTATTAATGAGTAAAGCACAACCCGCATAACCATCAGCACGGTCATCTCGGAGACATGAGTACCCTGGTAACCTAAAACGGAAACCAGGCTTAAGCCATGTCTCCGCGATGGCGGCCAATATTGGCTTATGCTGGTTCATTAGCAATATTAAGTCAGGTTTTTGGGTACGAATATTCCTACAGTTCCACTGTAGGAGGGTTGCTTTCACTGTGAAGAGAGTTTTTTAGAAGGGAGAGCAATGGCTGAAGCGTTTGGATAGTATTAAGAGGAATGGAGTCACTGAATTTAGACAGGAAGTTTATTAAGAGAGAGACAAGTGTTTCTATGAGATTGTCGTTGGGGGAAAAGTCACTAGGATCTGATAATGCACAACCATTCGGAAGGGAGGACTGGGGAGTTTTTGTGATGGAATTGTGAGCGTGTGCATCGTATGGTTTATCAAAGTTTTGGTGTGGGCGACGATTGACATGAACTGTTTTCCTGTACGAAGATTGGTTAAGAGGTGTGGGGACGTTGACTCGAGAGGAGTGAGGGTTAGGAGAGGGCAAAGTGGGCCCATTAGACATTATGGGGGAGGCGGCAACATCTGCATAAGGAGTCCTGACTGCGCGAAAACGTTGAGATGCCTCAGAATATGGAATGTTTTCTTCCGACATAACTACTTTGATGGATTTCTGGCGCGAGTGCTCCGGACATAAATTGTATGTGGCAGTATGCTTGCCCAAACAAAACAGGCAAGTGGAATCTGCTTCCACAACCTTACAAGAGTCGCCCCTGTGGGGTTGTGCACACTTGTAGCACCTTGGGGTAGACCTACATTGTACAGCAGTATGGCCGAATCTGCAACAATTGCGGCACTGTATGGTAGGGAGGTGGTATAAGGAAACAGGTATGGATGAATTGAAGGTGTAGATTCTATCAGGCAGAATCTGCCCCAGGAATGTAATAACTACTGTTGTAGAGGGAATCCACGTTCTCACACCATCAGCAGTAGACCTCCTATTCAGACGTCTGGCCTTAATGACCGGGCCACAATTCGGAGGGAAAGTTAAGCTTTGTACGAACTCCTCTAAGGTCCAGTCAGTAGGGACCTGTCTGACTAAACCTAATCGGGTAATATGAAAAGCAGGAACAAATACTTCATAGTCGTTATTCTTAAATTTCTCATTATCAAGTACTTTGTTGGCTGCTTCTGCATTTTTAAATTCTATTGCCACTTTGTTCCTCCCAGCCGACTTGATACCTCCAATTGTTATACCCTCGATGTTATTTCTGTGGATAAATTGGGCCAGTTTTAGTGTCCTTAGGGGTGCACTAGAAGCAGGATCTGTTTTGGTAATATGGACGATGAAAGGTCCTTTGTCTAATCCCGTATATTTTAATTTTTTGAAGGATTCAAATTCTGGTTTCGTGTAAGTTTCCTGCACTGAGGCAGATGGAGAAATAGTCTTTTTGGCGTTCTCTTCGACAGGGTCACGCTCTGCCACGCGCTTTACCGCTGACTTATTGAGAGTAGGATGGTTTATTTGAGAACTTTGAGACATTTCAGACATTTCCACATCTACCTGAGACCGACCCTCCCCACGGGGAGGGTCAACCTCGAAGTCCATTTTATTTAATTTGCCCTCTTATCGAATGTTATTTTACCTCTTACCAGATAATAAACACAAATGAATCTCCACCACCACAAAAAATTAGCTTCTCGACCGAAAAATAGTACAAAAAGACCTAATACGATGTCAAGAGAATGTTTCACTCAACGATGACACCGCAAGAATCTGGAGTCCCCTGTTGTCGTCCGTAAACCTACTATCGCTTTACTGAGCGACTCCTGACTTAGTTCGATGGGGCTGGGTATTGACAGGATTTATTTTAGACTTTGAAATTTATAATTGCGAGGAGGGCTTGACAGTGGCAGAATGTGCTAATTGCATCATTGTCATAACTGCTAATTGCAGTTATGAGGGGGAGAGTGCACGCTGCAATGCAACAGCCGCTGGGCGCGCTCGACTGGCCACGTTACCCCTCTCTCACAGAAGACTACCTTGAAATGTACTGCATTTCCCACTTTATCGTATTTCCCCAATGTACGTACGTGTTTCGGTAGTGAGTGAGATGTAACATTTGTCATTTTGGACTAATGTTGGCATGTATCGCGGATGTCTATGGGCGACTGTATCCACTTACCATCAGGTGGACTGTATGCTCGTCTGCCGCCTTCGTACATAAAAAAAAAAAAATATGAAAAAAATACACACCAATAATTGTTTTCTTACAGCAACATTGTAAAATAATATTAAACGTACTATATGTGTTAAGGCTCGAGAGTTTAATTGGTGCACATCATCTAAAACTTCATAAAGAATGTTACCTTTTCAAGAGGTATTCCTAGTTCGTGGTTGAGCTTGCGTCTAGCAGCTGTGACGACATCCTCCTCCTTGCCATCCACGTGCAACGGGTGACTGCAGCATGCATTTGTGTAGTAATCCGGATATGTCACCTATAACAATGCATACAGTTTACTTACAATATTTTTGGTACCATATTTACAGTTAGAGAAATTGTTTCCTACTGTAATTTGAGATCCAAATTCCTCAACTTTTTTATAGAATGTGGCAGATGAGCAGACATTTGACCTGGTAGTAAGTCGCCATAGATAGATATCCATGCTACAACAGTCTAGAATGAGAATTTTAGCATGTCCCTGGATGCGCTGCCTACCTTGAGAGATTTAGGAATTGAGAAAATGTAGAGGGATAGGATGGGATTGGAATGGGATAATGATGCTGATAATAATTTTTAATGCTGATAATAATAACATAATTTTTGATGGTTGTTAATGGCCAGTAGGAGTTCTGAGGAATTTAGATGTTGAGTAAGAGATAATACTTGCAAGAGTATTGTTACAAACTGGTAGTCATGAGGAACTTTGCATAACTTACTTTTTGACTTGATCTTCTTTGTAGTAACATATCTCCTCTTTTGTTAAACAGGAACACACTGAAAGCTCGGTGAAGTAACACTTTGCCATCTGATCCAACTTTGTGACATTCCCTCTTTGTTGCTGTTCCTACAAATTTATCTTTCTCATCTACCAGCAAACATATGTCCTTGTCTAAAGCCTCGGCCTAGAATGAAATAAAATTAAAATTGACTAACAAAGGATGATATATTAATACAAATATTCTAACAAAGAACTTTTAAAATTCTTACCACAAGATAAATATGTACATTAAGTTCTGTTTTAATTTTTGTAAGATAAATCAGTATTGTTTTAATGTATATATAGTACTATATATTAAAAAAGTATTAATGCCATAAAATAGTCTCATATTGAGGTAATCAAGGTACTAAAGCGCGGGATACGAGCAGGAAGAATTTCGTAAAATTGACTTTACGTAAATTGGTCATGATGAACCAATCATTGATGCCCGTCAAAAATATAAGATGAAAGTATTTTTTTACATTATAGATACAGCTATAAACTCCTTGGAGTTAAGATTTTCCCAAATTACTGAGCATAGTAAACATTTTGCTTTTTTGTATAACATATATGCCTTAAGAGAATTGCCAAAAGATGAATTGTTAGAACATTGTAAGAACCTCGAGACTATTTTAACCAATGAGGACTCATCTGATATAAATGGATTAGAACTTTCAGACGAGTTGTCAGTCCTTTGTATGATTTTAGTAATTTGTTTCCTCAAGAAGTTTTAAAATTTATTACAGATTTAAGATTTGGGCCAAACATCAGTATTGCTCTCAGAATTCTTTTGACTTTACCAGTGACAGTTGCTAGTGCTGAAAGCTTTTCTAAATTAAAAAATAATAAAACAATATCTGTGGTCCACCATGACACAAAATAGATTATCTGGATTGGCTATGATTTCAATAGAACACAAGGTTTGCGACAGTATCAATTTAACAGAAATAATTAAAAATTTTGCAGAACAAAATTACAGTTTATTATTCTCAGAAAAAAATGTTTTCATTTGATTTGTTTATTTTTTAAGAATGACTAATTAGTTATGTGGCTCTACATAAGTATTGTCTTTTTTGTTATTCACTTTTCACTAACTACCAAAAATTGGAATTTTAGACTTAGTACGCTTTTTGATCAAGTTTTTGGTATGACGCCACAGAGATAGCTCAATAAATGAGGAAATTTTTAAAATAGATTTGGTTGAAAATAGTTATGTAGATCAAATTTTAGGTATGATGCCATAGTTAGCTAAATAAAATTTATAGGGTAAATAGCTAATAAAATGAGGAAGTTTTTAAAATAGATTTGGTTGAAAAAAGTTGTGACTTTTTTTAAATCCCCCTCAGATTGTGGTAAAGTTAATTTTATTAAATTTATTGAATTGATTTTTTTTTTGGGCAATAGTATGGGTTATGGAATTAAATCTGTTTGTGTTTGATAGAACTAACATTCAGCTAAATCTGAAAAAAATAAAATTCAATTATTAAAGTCACTATGAGCAAAAATATCTTCAACCCATAGTTTGGTGAATAATCATGAAAAAAACATATATACATTGCAGAACATACACGGGGGTGATTCGGGCACATGGTGGTATTGCGGGCACTACTTTTGGACTTCTGCTTGACACCGTTTCTTGGGACACCCTGTATATTCCTTCAAAACAGTGTATAAGGTGAAATCGTAATACCCAATATGTTGGCTGTTTTGTTTTTCATCTCCTGTTTTTAGGGACATTTATCCTTCAGGCAGGATTCCTCATATTTAATACTTTTATAATGATATTTTTTTAGATAAGGTGACAGGAAGTGAATTAAACCCTGTCACATCCTCATATCACCTCATACAACAAAACATGTAGCGATACTAGTTGAGAAACAGATTTGTATGGCATTGACCATTGGGATGATAATAGTTTTCGTGAAAAGTACAGGCATGTTAATGACTGAAATTCTTCCGGCTCATAGAGTGTTCTTTAGAGGGGTTCAACAAGAAATGGGTAACAAAATTAGTTTCTTTTTTAAGGAAGCAAGTGTCAAATAAATACAATAATGTTTAGAGAGAGGTTTACTGAATGATAATTAAGATAAAATATACACCTGAAGTGCATCAACACCTTCCTTGACTTCAGGCTGGGGCTTTGCAGGATCTGATGCAAGAAACCTCCTCTCCAGACGTAACGTATTCCATAGTGAACGCGTAAAATTTCTTGCTAGCATCTGTATAGAATAACAAAATACTTATGAAGAAAATGTCTTGGTTCAAATAATCTCATAACAATGTAATATGTTAACAATGATTTCAATAACAAAAGGGTTCAAATGTGAGAAACATTTGAATTATGTGCATACATGTTGTTATGATAAAAAAAGAAGTACATTATCATAAGTTTTTTGGCGAGGTATCGTCATTCGTCATACTAAAATGAAGTTTAAACGATGGTAATATTTTTATCATGCGATAGATATTACAATTGTACCGCCTATTATGATGTATTATCTCTTTAGTTTTAAATAATATTATAAAATCTAATTTTTAATATAATATTTTTTTATCAAGTACTTACTGTCTTACCTTTTATAGAATAACGGATCTAGCGTTTCTAAGTTCTAAAACTATTTCTTATTATCGAGGACGCTATTTATCATTTTATCTGCTTTTTGATTTTAGTTTTGCCAGTAGGTATTGTCTGGAAATATTTTTTGGTGACTATATAGTTTTATTATTATTTCACATTTGACACGCAAAAAATGTCGAATGTTTTTTTTATTTATTTGGACACTGGCATGGTTATTAGTCCACACAGATAATATATTAGAATTAAATTTTATCACGTTATCATCGTGATCTTGGGAGTTCTTAGGAGGTCGGGTTCTTTGCACAATGGAGAGATCAATTGTTGTCTAGTAGAGCCTCTTTCCAGTAAAACTATAAGTATTGAATATGGGAGATGAGAAAGTACCCATGAGGCTGGCATGATCTCATCCAGGGTGGTCAAAGCCTCGTAAAAAATATGAGAAAAAAGAAAAAAAAAATAAGACAATAGTTTGACTCCTTCGAAGAACACGAAAACTGCCGCCTCATGTTTTTATTTAATTATCACAAGCATTATGCACTCACACTAGGCACTACAAAGTTTAATAAACTATCACTAGGCACTAAACCCATAAGTTAGGAAATATAAAACAGTTATTCTAAGAACGTATTTGATTTAAAGTAAAATACAATAACTAGTAGTTGACAAAGAAAAACTGTAAACATAGTCTACAGATTAAAATCTGAATGATTATCGCATAATTGGAATAAACACAAATTGGTGAATTTTCGATGTTAACTATACAGTTGAAAAAAATAGAAAACAGTGAAATTCCTGCGTATGCAAATTTTTCGTATATTTTCTAGAAGGTTTATAGCAACGGTCATTTTATTTTATTTTTTGTCCATCATGAATCTATCTATGAATTTTGTCTGGATCGGTTATTTCTTTCAGGCAGCGAAAATTGTCCCGTGTTTCACCAAAGCTTGAGATGATTACAGTCGGGTACACCCCTATCATTCCATAATACTACAAAAAGAGTTTACGCAGCGCATTGTAGTTTTCTAGCGGTGTAGCGGTTAACAAACAACAATTAACTTTGTGATGTTGGAATAAGATCAAAAGTTCATCAAAGCACCTTTTAGTCTTCGAGCGCGTTAAAGGGGACGTAGGCGCAGCGCGACTGCGAGCGTGCGCGCTATATCGCGAGTCGCCACTTTCGCTCGCCCGCATTCGTGGCAGGCATTTTGTAATTAATACACGCAAGAATACGCGCGTATTGTCGCGTAAAAAGTAACGCCGCACGCCGCCTGATTTGCCTAAGATTACTAAGATAGTGTCCGTGGTGACTAGGAGCCTGTATGAGCATGCTCAGCGCTGCGCTTCGTCAGGTCTGTGCCGGCCCTCTGTTACCTTTTTAATGACACTAAAGGGTATGATATAAAGTTGATCAAAATCCAGCTGAAAGTAAAATTATTTATTTATTATTTTAGCACTATACCTACTTTATAACTGTACAGAGGCGGATTTATGCTTTAAGACATTCTCTACCAGTCGATCGTTGGTTAAAAAGAGGTAATTAATTAATTATGACAGTAAGAACAGACAAACATACATAGATACTTCTTAGTAACCAAACCGAACATGCTTTTTTACTTAACATATAATAACGTGCCACTGAAATCTCAAAAGCTGCCAAAGGTTAAATATCACAATTAGGATCGATTCTACCAGTGTTGAAAATAGTTTTTTTTCCTTATTGTTCATTTTTATCATATCTTTTATTTGAAGCGTAATTCTAATTACGCAATCAATGCAGCGTACTGCCGTGGCCCGCGCAGAGCCTCCAACCGCCGCGCAGTCATTAGTTAGCCGCTACTGAGTAATGAGAGCTACGAACGTTTTAGATAGAACAACAAAACCGTACATGTTTGTAACTTTTGATTGATTCGGATAATACAATTTTATTTTTCGCTAGAATGGTTATATACTTTGTCCGCCCACAAATACCGTTACAATAAAGAAAAAAAAACATTTCAATATGGAATCTGTCATTATCACGTGAAAAATAAATGATTTTTCTCATTTTGCCGCCAATTCATTATTAAATATTGTATTAAAATGGAGTGGGGTGATAATGAACAGACAAATCTTATTTATGGACGAGAAAATGTTCATCATTGAGGTACATTTTAACAAGCAGAATGATCGAGTTTATGCTCATAACTCTAGAGAAGGTGCTCAATTGGTCAATAGGGTGCACGTGGCCATTATTCGGCTTCAGTGGTGGGCGGCTTATTTGATGGGGTGTTACCTATCAAGGAGCGACTGAACCATATGTTTGTGAAATTGGTATTAAAACGTAGGCTCTAGTGTATCAAGATACGACTCTTGAGAAGGTCGTAATGCCTCTTAACAACACCCTATTCCATAACCAAGGATGGTCTTTTCACCAAGACTCAGAACCAGGTCATAAGGTTCGCTCAAAACAGGCGCAACTAGAAAGGAATATTCCGGTCTTCATTAGAGCTGAAGACTGGCGTCATCTAGTCCCGATCTTAATCTACTCGATTATGATTTATGGTTTGTTTTAGAGAGCATGGAATGCTCTAAACGCCATGATAACATTGAATCCCTAAAACATTACTTAAGGGTAGCAGTTGTTAATGGTCTCATGGATGTCTATGTACTTTAAAAATCTATCTTAAAAAAATTGATGTACCAATAAAATATTCATGGAAAATTTATGGATAAGAGATAACAGGTCAGAAAAATAATGCAAATAATTATAACGTTGGACATAAAGTTCATTTGCAAGTAGGTGATAAAGTGTGAATAATTGATTTAAGGAGATATGGGGTCATTGTTAGAAGGGAGAAGGTACCGAGATCATATTTTGTAAATGTGCAACGAGTAACCTAAAGGAGAAACCGATGGCATTTGATTCTAATCGGGGAAATTTTTGACAAATAAATGGGAAGGGAATAATGATTATGATTACAATGTATATGACAAAGATGTAGATAAGTTAACACAGGAACATGGTAAAGATCAGCCAGATGATTCTGATGAGCAAAATATTAAAGAAAGGAAGGTCAGTTTAGAACAAGGCACGGGCGTAGCCAGGTTTTAGTATCGGGTGAGGTTCAAGAAAATAAAACAACAAAAAAGCGCATGAAATGACATTAATATTCCGGTGTCAGTGTCATCGGATAATCGGCGGCAGGTCGCAGCGCGGCAAATTCAAAATATTAATGTAATAATTTATACTATTCGCCTCTCCTTATTTCAATATAATATTAATGTAATATTTTGAACATTGGGGTTTGAACCCCTCCCCCCCATGGCTACGTCCGTGAAACAAGGTATGGCATTAGAAAGGAATAAACGCCAGGTATATAATCAATCAGATAGAACAGAGGTTAGGGAAGAAAACCAAAGTGGTTAGACGACTATGCCTATGGGATAGTTTAGTTTTAAGAGAGAGGATGGTGTAGTAATGATTGTTACAATATTATTGGCAACACTGTAAGGACAAGAGGACAAGAGTCGGAGAGAGTCAAGAGGATCGCTGATAGTGGTCCGATAAATAAAGTATAAATTTATAAAGCGGTTTAATTATTTATTCGTATGCCTCCTAAAACAGATAGTATATTCCTGAATATATAAATTCCTTAATATATAAAATTGCATTAAGTTAAAAAATGTTTGTCTAACAATGTTTACAAAAGATACTAAAAATATCCTATCATTTTCCTATCCCTCCCCAATGGGGAGTCCCCATTGTCCCAACCTATTCTCCAAATCCATTCCTATATCTCCAAAGGTATCTGGGAGTATGCCAATATCTGTCATTCTGGACTGATGTTGGCATGCATTGCGGATGTCCAATATCCACTTACCTTCAGGTGGACTGTATGCTCGTCTGCCACTTTTTTTCCATAAAGAAAAAGGAGAAATAGCAAATGTGTGACTGCAAGCTACATATTTATATGTTTTTACAGAACGACTTAGTCGAGATGGCACACTAGCAGATAACACCAGATCACGATCTATCGATACAAAAGTAACAATAAAAGAATAATTATATAAATACAAAATTCGTGAGTAACAAGTAAAATCATTCTATTGAATAACTTATTCTCAGTGACATGTAATTGGAAAATGAAAACATTCAATTCTAATATAGAAAATTAAGTTTGTACTTTTCGAGAACACATTTACAGAAACCTTTGTGTGGGTGTGCTTTTATGTTGGAATTTGGAAGTCGTTAAGTCTATTTTAGTTATATCATTTTACTTTCAATATGCACAGGAAGCACGGGCGAAGCCAAAAATAACTGACTCTAACGAAAATGCGACTCAGGGTGCATTTGTATGGATCGTGCGTATACAACGGTCATCTGTGAACTCTATAATGCTATTGACATCTGTATTTACAGATAAACAAAAATAAACTAAATTTAAAGTTTGTGATTATCAACAAGTTCTTTGTATTTTTTTGGTTAAATAAAACTGAAAATGTCGACAGTTAAATTAGCAATAAGAGTGCGACCATTTACTGAAAGGTAGGTTATTCAGATTTGTATGGCCAAGGCAGTTAGGTATTACCTATATATGGACTAAAGTATATACCTACCTATATATGATTAAAACCTTTTAAAGCTATAGTTTAAATTCTAAACAATAATTTTACTTTACAGGGAGCTGAAGTCGGAGAAAGGTAAAGTGCCCGTTGTGAATGTGATGAACGAAAGTACAGTCACTATTACGAATATTAAGGTAAGGAGTTTTCACAGATCTAATATGTTGGTAAGTCTATGGGAGTTTTAATTGTCACAGTATTCATTCATAACAGTACATCTACTAATATGAGAACGTTCGATATTCATGATCGCATCGCAGATGTCCAAGCATTAGGCGAAAGATTTATTAATCCACCACCTTCTAAAAAAAGTGGAATAAAGAGTAAAAAGAGTATTTGGGTAAAAAGTAGAATAATCGCACCAATTGAGTTAAATGGTCTCCTATTGGAATCTGTCATTCTTTTCTAAATTGGCATTTGTCGCAGTTACAAAAAAAATCGATTTAGTCGATTTTCAGAATAGCGCGTATATTTAGACACACGGGCAGACAGGTGGATGGAGATAAAGATAGATAGACAGACAGACTGACGTAAAAAGTACATGTAACAATTGTTGTGTTTAATGAGCAGGTGAGCTTGTCAGGCGCAGGCGATAGTCGCGAGCGAGTGCGGCGTTACTATGCCGATTATACTTTCGACAGTGCCTGCGCGCCGACACATCCCGCCTATGCTTCACAGGAAAAGGTAACTTAACTTCCCAATATTACCTGATTCCTTTTTTACACACATTATCTCATCCGCACCTTTGGATGACTAAAGGACTGAGCGTTTTAGTAACTTAATAAGTGTCATATTCGTATGGTCCGTTCCAATAACATGTCCCAATCCAATTTGCCGAAAACAAAACCAAATCTGTGAAATATCTCAACATTTGACGAAACTCACCTCTGACGTGTTCTGTCATAAAGCACTATTGGCTATCCACTCCAAAATCATTTATTTTTAATACTAGTAGACGAACTTGCATTCTGAATGAATCAAATTATGGACATGTAGACAATTATAATTTCACTATTTAATTTAAGGTCATGTGAGTTACCGCAGGCCGCCATGTTGGACAAATTGGATTAGAATAGGATATATTTGATCTGTACTTGTAAGATTACTTGGTACCTAACTTATTTTAGTTATTTTCAACGTACGCAGAACTATGAGTATGTTGATAATTATTGAAATTTGGCATAACATTAATTATTTATATTATTCTATAATAGGTTTTCGAATCCATCGGCCGAGAAGTGATCTCTAGTTTTTCCCGTGGCTTATCAGCATGTGTTTTGGCGTACGGGCAGAGCGCAACCGGGAAAACCCATACTATGATGGGTTCAGAGGCCCAACCGGGCTTAGTTCCGAGACTATGTCTAGCTTTAGCAGATGATGCGCCTTTTGACGTTACTGTCAGGTAAGATCTGAAGTCATTTGGGAAAACAAGCATACATATGTTTGCATGTTTATTAAGTTTTTCATACTAAGAACTTTAGTTGTGGTAGTTCGCCAATTTAGTTTCGCTGCCCATTCCACTAAGAAACCTGTTTTATTTCTTTGTGGGGATAAAATGTTGTCCAGCCTGGATGGGGAGGGTAGACGCTTCAATCCAATAGCCGCTGGGCTCACTTGCCTGGCCTCGGTACCCCTCTCTCACAGAATACTACCCGGAATATACCTTAAATATATACGCTTGAATACATTAAAATATACTGCATTGCTCATTTTATCTTATTTCCCAATGTACGTAGGTACGTGTTTCGGTAGTGAGTGAGACATGCCAGAGCCCGTTTTCACCCCATATTATCCTATCTCTCCCCCAACCTTTTCTCCAAATCTATTCCTACATACATCTCCAAAGGTAGGCAGCGCATCCGGGGGCGTACCGCGGAAGTCTATGGGTGACAGTATCCACATAGCACCAGGTGGACTGTGTGCTTGTCTGCCGCCATCTTACTTTAAAAAAACCTCAAGCGCAGATAGAAAACAGAACAGAATTTGTTTTTATTTGCGTTTTGAAGTCCTCTGTTATAGGTAGAGTTCAAAGGCTATTTTAAAACTGTGTTCCAAGAGGTCACTGTTAGTAAACAAGATAAGACCCCATGTTTTTCTACCTCAATAATAGAATAGGTACGTAGGAATATATCACCAAATAGGTACATGACTCGCACTATAAATAATGCGATTGAAATTATGACGAACATTGAAACTAAGCCGATAATGCAATAAGCCTATACTTACACACTTTTAATTGTATTTTAGCGACTTGCTTTTTAAAGAAGGTGGGTATAGGTAAGATTCCCATATGAAAATTAAATAGTAGGTAGGTACAACAAAATTTTGAGTCTTAAATTTTTAATAATATTAAATTTCACTTTTTAGTTTGTGTATTCGTGTTATTAGGTAATATAAAACAATATCGCTTAGAAAACCAATCCAAATAATTAAAAAATATTCTTGGTTATATCGGCGTGTGAAATTGGAATTATTTTATCGATTTTGGCAGCTTAAACCTTAAAGTGAGCCTAGAGATTAGAGAGTAATATACCAAATGGTATTTTATAAAAAAAATGTCCAGTGTGATTTAGTTGGGATATTATCTTTGTGGACAAATCGGAGGGCGCATTTCTTGACCGATTGAAATGAACTTCGGCACATAAATAGTTTTGTTTTATTTCTCAATTAAGTTAGTAAGTAGACGTAACAAATCGATTCAGTAGTTTCAAAGTTAAAAACGTTTTAAAAAAAATAATTAATAAACAGGCACATCAAGCTTCGAGTGTTGTAATTTTATTGTAATTTATTATTGTAATTTTTTCTAAAGTGCGGAAATTGCTAAATCCTACATTTTGGACTGGTGCCTGCTATCGTCGTTTTTATGATAGGAAATTCTAATTCTGGAATTTGAATTGTGCAATTTGTAATTTTGTTAAAGTGTGAATTGCTTAGGAGTCATTATGCATTTCGTGTGAGGGAGCAATAACTTGGAACTCGCGTGAGGTTTCCTATTGTCCAAATACAGTGAGTCGTGCCTTATCCAAGTAACGAAAACAATAAGTTGTATCACGTGTGCATATACAGAATGTACGAGTAGTCATGAAATAAGACGCCATCGTCGTATGTCATCTTATGAACATAAAATTCAACGAAATTCATGACTAAAAGTTGGCAAAACCAACCACATTGTTACACATGTTGTTACCTAGTAGGTACACAATGTTGCATAGTATATAAATATATTCTTCTGTAAATTATTAAACGTTTCAAATAAACGGTCCCTGTTTTAATTTAAGTATAATATAAAAAATGGGTAGTACTTAGTAGAGCGATTGTAAATGTGTGGACACATTTACAATCGCTCTACTACGTAGATTTATACTTTGTATAAATAGTAAATAGTTATTCGTAAGAAATAAAAATCACTACTTTCATCTTTAGTTTGATATTAAACCAATAAACGAGGGAGCGCTGCTGCATCCCACAGTCGAAACTGGGTGCGCCCGATTGGCCGAAGTATACTTTTCTCACAGAATCCGTGCTTCTGGAGTGAATGGAGAGTTATCGAAGCGCATTTTCTTTCTCATTCCTCTCCGTTTTTCTTCCTTGTACTTTCTGTCATTCCATTCCATGCCAATCCTTATCTAAATCTCCAAAGTTAAGCAGCGTATTTGCAGATGTGGCAATGTTCGTTACTTATGTTGGTATTTATCAAAAATGGGCCATAGTATCCGTTTACCAGCAGGCGGCTCTCTGTCCGTCTACTACCGTCTTTGTATATAAAAAAAAAATCTACAATCAGATCCCCTTTTAAAGCGTAATAAATGAAAATTATATCAGTGAGGTCCAAAAGTTTCTGGCCAGACATATTTCATGATGTCTAAAAAATAAATTATATGTCATTGTTATTGTCATTCATTTTGCTAATTCGTGTATATTTTTTAGAGTTCAACCCTCGTTAGTTTTTATTCCTGGACTCTCAGAACAACAGGAAGTCGCAAAATCTCTAAAATGTTTAAACTGGAATAGCGTTCCATGATTAAGTTCCTTACAAAGGAAGGTGTTAGCCCGACCGATATCAAACAAGGGTTGGGTAATGTGTACGGGGATTCTTTTCCATCATTTTCCACCGTCAAAGATTGGTGTAAGCAATTTCGTTTAGGACGAAAGTCCATCGACGACGAACCTCGCTCCGGTTGGCCTATTGAGGCACTCACTCTAAACAACATCAAATTCGTGGATGAAGAAGTTCTGAGCGACCGACGTCTAAAAACGAGAGATATAGCAGCAAGGGCTTGCAGATACTACAGTCAGGATTCTTCATGAAAATCTTCATATGAATAAAGTTAGTGCAAGGTGGGTGCCAAAACTTCTTTCAAGTGTGCAGCGAATTGAACGAGTAGTGTGCTCCAAGGAACTTTTGGAGGCCTTTCAAAGGAACTAATTAAACGTAATTAAATTTTCTAATTAAACGATCCGAAAAGTATGTTCAAATAGACGAAGACTATATTGAAAAATAAAAATAGTCTCATGAACTTGAGTGTCCTTTTTCTTTGTCAGTCCTGTTGAAACTTTTGGTCCTCCCCTCGTATACCTACGTCCTAAAACGTTATCAATTCCGTTTGATCACCGCTTACGATGACTCTTTCCGATTAGTTTGAATAGCAGTAAACAGACGCGTCGCCTTTGTGGCAAGGTCACCATTGCACGCGAACCTTGGCACCCCTTTGTTATAGTATGGCATTATCTCTGATTTTATCTCCCAACACGTGTAAACACATGCAAGATACACCTGTTAATGACTTGGAATATATGTGGGTATTAGGGTGGCTATTGATTTGTTTAGAAGTTACACAAAAATATCAATAGATACAAAGTCAAGCTAATTTGATTGTATTACCCATAAGTAGTGTATCTCTAGACTCTAGAAGCTACCACACTTATAATGTTTAGTAACTTCGTGGCATTTTTTTTTTTAACTGAACATTTATTTATATATTCAGAGGCTTATATATTAAACACGTACAAAACAAATGGGTACTAAATTAGATTACAATAGAACATCTTTTTCTATATGTGCTTAATTTACATATTTTCTTAATTTGAGTACGTCGGGAATATTTCCGGGAAAAGTTATTTCATTTATGCTTTTTATTATTTATTTATTTCAATAACAACACACGTACCATTTACACCTCAATTTTGAAGACAAGCAAGCACACGTCAACGGACATAAGGGTTGCATAAACCATAGAGCTATCCAAATAGGCAAAGAGCCCGTGCTAGGATATGCTATAAATTTTCTTCATATAGCTCACTATACTTCGTTAGATTGTGATGCCTGATTCGTCGTGCGAGGTAATGGCACGGAGTGAGCGCTAGAGTCCCCAGTACTGTCTACCAAGCGCTTTGAAATAACTTTAAAAAATAAATGCGCCCTAGGACCGAAGGGTCTCGACACCGAATAAGAACGAGTTCGCATCGGATACCCATTAAACTAAGACCTAGATTCTTAAATTTTTATTTTAATAATTTCAATAAACGCACGTCTGACACACACTTTGGTTGTCAGCTGAATTTCAGCTGAGTTTCCATCATCATCACGTCCTCCTGAATTGAGTCTGCCATAAATGCACCGTGAAGGATGTATAGACTAGATGTAAGACAATTGCATTCTAAACACGATTGTTTAGGCCCGAATCTACTGAGAACCTACGTCCTACGTTACCTACTCGCAGGTTTGTAGGACTCGAGGTTGAGGATATCGAGAGTCAAAATTTCAAGCAAGTGATGTAGCAAGGAACGGTGGTGATAGTATAGGGGGTATCTTTTCTCGACTGTCATTCAAAGGTCTGGTCCATTGTATCCACTAATTCGCACGGGGCCCGCGTGGCGGTTTATGGCACGACACCTCCTAGGGGAGTCCTGTGTCCTGCAGTGGGATAAAAAAAGGCTGAAAAATAAAAAAAAGACTACAAGCGAGTCGAACTAAACGCAGCACAGCACGATCTTGAATTATCACCCTTATAATGTCTTTGCTATGCCACGTGAGGGTGTAAATGCGAAATGGTGTTCAGTATGGCTTCTCACGCTCCCCCAACTACATTCAGTTGAGCGACCGCTCGCTCAAGCACACCGTAGGAAATTGTCACTTGCATACCTTTGACCATTTGTGTTTTTTTTTATGTAATCAATCAGTGTTCAAATAAATATGAGGAGGTATAAATAGAAGTGAGTATTTAAGTATTTGAATACTTTTAAGCAGTTATTTAAATAAGGACATAATAATGTTTAAAAATGTGTCTATCTTTGCACTCTTTTTCTAAACACGGTTTTTTCTTGGCTATTTTAACTTCTTCTGTTTTCTTCTACTCTAATTCTAATTTGAATGAACTGTCAGTCGTAATTATTGATTTTTTATCTTTTCTTCGTCTATTTTGAGTAGTTGCCTTTGAAAGTGTTGATAGCGGTTTGTAAACTTTTTTGATTTTTTAGAAGTTGCAGCTGTAGATGTTTATAATTTGTAGTGCAGATGTTGAAGCTACGGCAACTGGTGAAGGTTCTTTCGTGGGCTGTGCAGGTGATGTTCTGGGTCCATCATTTTGCATAGGCTCTAGTGAAGGTTGATAATTTAGCGCTGAGGCTTTTGCTTTTTTTTTTATTATGTGCGAAGGTGGCAGACGAGCATACAGTCCACCTGATGGTAAGTGGATACTGTCGCCCATAGACATCCGCGATACATGCCAGCATTAGTCCAAAATGACAAATATTGGCACGCCCACGGATGCGCTGCCTACCTTTGGAGATATAGGAATGGATTTGGAGAAAGGGTTGGGAAAATGGGCAGGAATAAGATGGGATGGGAATGGGCTCTGGCACATCTCACTCACTACCGAAACACGTACGTACATTGGGGAAATACGATAAAGTGGGAAATGCAATACATTTCAAGGTAGTCTTTTGTGAGAGAGGGGTAACGTGGCCAGTCGAGCGCGCCCAGCGGGTGTTGGATTGCAGCGTGCACTCTCCCCCTCAAAAGCTTGCTTTCTGTAAAGGGCCTTGTTCATTTGACGGTACATTTGTGTCTGTATCCGAAGCCGCCACAAAGTCTTCTTCAGAAAACTCATCACCATCGATAGGAAATCTCATCCTATCGATAGTGATACTCATCCTGGAAATCTTAAATCGCCCAACGGCATTTCCAAACGTTCGAAGTATTTCGAAATTTCGTCTAAAATGTCCACCACCTGGCAACAGTCGTGGTGGTCATTTGATCGACATTTTATTTCACGTGTAATATCAATAATTAATCTGTTTACATAGGTAAATAAAATTTTCTACGAAATTCATTCACGTACTTATGGTGTTCATCGATTTATTCAAAATTCAAGTCTTTGTTGAGACAGCTTTTATATGAGCTGTGGCCGAGCGGTCCACACGGGCGGAATTATTGAAATTAGGCTGCGCTTTACTATATATGTATATAAATTATAGGTAGGTGGAGAGATGTGGAAGTGATATTACGTGCCTGTCTGTACGAGGTGTCTGTTCTGTAAGTTTCTGTGTGCTGAAATTCAATTTCGACTACACATCAATATGGCGCAATAAAAACTTTACGAATTAACTTTAGTTTTTTCCTCGCAAAAGCGACGAGAACATTTATTATTTGATGCGTTCTTTAGAATACAGTAGGGCCCGCGTAACTGCCGACTCGGTATCTCGATAACATATTATACGGGTTTCGGTGAAAGCGCCCGAAACTGCCTATTCTAATTATATTTTTTAACATATTGTCTTGTTATATAATACAATACATAACATACAATAAGTACAATACATATTGTATTGTACTAGGTATATAATTATTATGTAAGTTAAATTTTATTTGTGTAACAGCATATGAATAACTGTCTTATGGTAATTTTTTCCCGTTTTAATTTTGCTTCATATACCCGAAGTTTTGCTAGATTTGTGGTATCTGCAGATGACGGCGGTAGGTACAAACACCCGCGATTACTGGCGCTCTACTTACTGTATTTCGTTTAATAAATTTTAAATTAATCTGGGTCACGTATTCGTAAAACCCATTTCTTTATAGAAACTAAAACTTTTGACAGACCATTTGTTTTATGTAGGATGTGTTATCCGTCAAGCGCGAAGTTTTGGTTTAGTCATCGAGACGTCTTCGCTTGTTCTGGATCCTAACATTTCTCAAAAACTTCTATAATTTGGCACATGAGTAAATTACTCATATTTACTCATGTGATGTAGAAGAACAAATAAAATCAATGTAATATTACTATAATACGGGATTAAATTTACGAAGAAACCTCGTTATTACAAGGGAAACGCAATGCATAGGACATTTGTAAACTTTGTTTCACGTCGAAATTGTGGTGATTAATTAAACATAATAATTGTGGTCGTGACAGAGGACTGTTAGTAGTTCACTGATTGTTCTAGATTTTAGGTGATAATGGAAGAAGTTAACTATTCATTTGTAAGACACCGATTATATCGTTCTTGTCACATAATTTTAATGCCTTTCTAGAATAATTTTAGGGCGTGCGCGTTCATTTACATATTGTACTTTTTAACCTTTTATATATACTTTTTACTCGGACATGGATTTCTGTTAATGCATTCATTCTTGACAATAAAATAAGAACACAATGAAAAGCTGTCCTACTATCAAGGTTCTTCTCAAAAAAAATCCATACGATACCATCAGCCTATATCTCTATATCCACTGTTGGATATAGACCTCTCTTAAGCTTCACCACCACTTGTTCTTTCGGTTCCTCACATTCAGTCACCCCTTCACAAAAAAAATTAGTAAACTCCATGGGATGGATTCTTGACTTGTTCGATTGCTAACATATATTTTTTTGGTGCAGTTTCCTTGAGATCTACAACGAGCGAGTTCACGATCTGTTGGTTGGTGAAGACGCTCCCGCCACCTGTCATTCTTTGCCCAGACGTAGGGGTAACGCAAGAAAAGACCTGCGAGTGAGGGAGCACCCATCTAAAGGACCTTATGTGCAAAGTAACATAAAATACATCACTAAGTATCTACTTTGATATTGTGGAATCTAACAATGCATTTGTGGATGAGAAGAAAAAGTATAAAAGGAAAGATAAATCGTAGGGATTTCTAATCAGATTATTTTTTAATTAAAGTATCAGAATCATATTATATTTATTGTTAGACTGGTTAGTTAGTTAAGTCTAAGTTATTCTATCACTATCCTGATCGGAAATCAATACTTACTGGCGAGAGTTTTGGATAATGGCGAGCCTTTTAGGAAATATAGCCTATAATTTAATTCATATTACATATTATATAAAAACATCTACATAAAAAAACAAAATCAGCATTGTTAAAAAGAGAATTTATTAGGGCACAAGCTATAATTGTCGAAATTATGGAAATGCAAAAATTTCAAAAAAAAATTAGGGACAAAATGCAAAACATGAAATTATCAGACCTGTATGAGCGTGGAGGCACTCTGACGTGGGCAATAATGGTATTGTATCTAATACAAGATACAAAATAAGTTTATGGTAAAAATAATACAAGTCCTGAGATGTAACCTTTGCAACCGCAAAGCCATACGCCAGTTTTTGTAGGTGTTGTTGGGTAATTGCATAAAATGCAAAATGCAGCAGTCAATAGAGCAACATGCTCACATAGATCATTCTCTAGCACTCTTGTTTTTCTCCAGCACAAATAATACTGCGCGTAATTGTCAAACTCCGTTAATTTGTTTTGGAATCGAGAAAAAAAATCAAATTGGAATGTGAATTTTATGAAAATATTTGCTGAATATTAAGAACGTATTTGTACAACATTCTTTAATATTTTTACCAACGACAAACATTCAAACAATAAAGATTTGCATAAATAAATTATAATTTACATTGTAATGGAATTACATCATAAATTACAACGAAAGCGTGGCAAAGATTATGACTCACACCTACCTCACATGATTGTTCGCAGCGCACGCGCATGGATCGCCAGTGCAGGCAGATTATTGTCTATTTTAGACCATGATATTACGCACTCGGGATGTCCTGTAACGTTATTGTTTTTTTGTGAGTATTATCAACGGTATTATCAACCGCGCGCAATTATCCAACTCTCTCCCGTACAATGTGTGTTCGGACTATTCCCAAATCCTTGTGTGGGCCATTGAGTGTGGCGTTATTATTAAAAAAAAAAAGTAATTAAATATTGTAACATTCTTAGGATAATTTCTAACATTTTTAGATCTCCGCCGTGTGGCAGTCCGCAGCGTAGAAGCTTTGTTGTCGCTGGTTGGCGAAGGCGCCCGCCGACGTCGCACCGCGCCCACTCGACGGAACTCCACGTCGTCACGATCGCATGCCTTGCTCGAGCTAGTCACTACTAGAGCCACCTTACACCTCGCTGATCTCGCTGGCAGGTAAAACCACTTACGAGTAAATCAATATTTATGTATGCATTTGTTGGACCTACTTATCATCATGTTGGCCGCTTGCTCGCACCGCGCTGTGTACTGTCGGCCGGCTTTAGAATAAATAGCACCACCCCAACGTTTCCCGTAAGTGTGGTAAAAGGCAATGCCGGCTTTACCTATGGTGCAGGGTGTGCGGCGCACACGGGCGCAGGGTGTTAGGGGGCGCCGAGCGCCCCTCGCGACACCTCCAAAGAGCCTACTAGAGGGCGCCAGGGCGCCATTGCATCCGAGCGCTACATGGGCTAGAGCCGGCGCTAGTAAAAGGCTACTAAAGGATAATAAAGACGCTACTACAAGTGATGCTACTACACCATCTCTGACTTGTCAACCCGCTTGACTAGCGCGGCGATTTTAAACCGCTCATGCACACTACCCTGTGGCCTCATAAAGCCCCTGTGTACAGCAGTGGACCAGAAAAGGGTCTATCTGTTCAGGTTTTGAAAAGAATGGCCTCGAAAATGTTTACAGTTATTCTACATCATGGACAGTTATTCGAAAAGAAAGCTGTGATTAGGATTCTGCAAAGACGGTAGATACCTATATACCCACTCCTGATGTCCATGAACGGTATATGCTGATAACCACTTATCATGTGGGCTGCTTGCCCGTTTGGCTTCTCTTCTATAAAGATAAATAAAAATAAATCTTCAATCGCAGTACACATCTTAGAATGTCTGCTTATATAGGTATAGTAAATATAACTAATCTGTGGTTCAACTATTAAGCTTTAAAAGCTTTCGCTGATGTTTCACATTTTATCATTTGTTTTGTCGGTAGCGAGAAAGCGAGCTGGGAAGGCTGCGGCGGCGGCAGACAGAAGGAAGGCGCTAACATTAACAAGTCGTTGGTGGCGCTTAGCAATGTCATCTCAGCACTTGGTAATTTTACAAATACATACATACAGACATACAATGTCCAACGGCTCCATTTCCATGTCAGCTGAATAAATGCGGTCCAACTAATATTATAAAAGTGAAAATTGGTTTCTATGTTTGTGTGCTAAAGATCTTGTAACTTACGAGCGCACGTCTGTCTTTTTGTTCGTACTCGTAGTGATGTGTCCATACGCGTAAAAAGAGAAATTGTATCCTTCACAATATACCTTCGAATACATTGACGCGGAAGTTACTTTTCGCATACAGTTAGTTACTTTTGAAAGATGTGCGTATACGCAAGTCTATCAACAAGTAAGGTTGACGCGCGCTCGTGAGTTACAAGAACTGTAGGTATATAATAATTCGGCAATAAACCAACGAATTGCTACTTATTGCTTGTGGGAATAGTCAACACAGGATAGTCTTTATTCCTGTTAAAAGTTTTATTGATTATAAATATGAGATGGGTACGAATCACGCATGCCAGGCATCGCCATTTATATTCACATAATATGTGAAAATTTATGGCCATGATTGCAGACTTATTCGTTTAAAGCCCAATTTCGTTTTAGGGTTTTAAGGAGGAGGACCGTGACCAGCAGTAGACGAAAGAGCTGGTTACGGTACGGTATGTCAATTAGCACAGCTCAACTTTAGAACAATAGGAAACAATAGGAATATTAGTAAAACGGACATTATCATTGTTATGTTTATTTGACATTGGAATATTATGGTAATGTATGATATTATTTAATAACACGTGTCATATTTTTTAAATTTCTCGACATTTTTATAATTGACATAATTCTTAATAATTGAAATTCATATTTATTCTTTCAATGTGATTTTGTTTAAATAATTTTTTTTTGTTTAATTTAATGTTGTACTGTCCTATTTTATTTAAAGATGAAACACACTGCTGGATTATTGACATATAATTAATTAATAATATGTATGATAATATTAAATATTTGCATACCATAAATGGTAATGTGACGATCGATACTAATAACACCTCTTGTACTCACGTTGTGCAAATAAAGAATTTGAATTGATGTAAAAGAATTTTATAGATGGATGATCAATTTGGTTTCTTGATTTTGCAGTGAGTGGCCGAAGTGGTCGAGGTCGCTTTGTTCCTTACCGCGACTCCGCTCTTACGTGGTTGCTCAAGGACTGTTTCACGGGAGGCGCCAGCACTTTCATTATAGCTAGTAAGGCGTTCCCATTTATCTTTTGAATTTCTTTCAGACTGACGACAAACGAAAATGTAAACGGATATGAAAACTGGCTTTGCAATTTCTGTTGCAACGATTTGGATAACGAAGTAGTTGTCATATTTCATTGCTGAAATATACTTTCGAACTTCCTTGGCATAGAGCTATTGCGTACAGTATGGTCTTCAAGACTCTTTATATCTCGAACCTGAAATTTATGAAATGAACCATATATTGAGGGTTTTCCATTGACATGGGGCTATTGACGGAAGCTGCTGTTGCAGTTGCTCATGGGCGGTGGTGACCATTTACCATCTGGTTGGTCGCTCGCCCGTCTTGCACCTCTTTTATAAAAAAAAAAAACACCAGCGAAATACAGGTATTGGGCGGGGCGATCTAGGTAAGACCAGGATTGTCGGTCGTCGAACTTAATTCTGTTCCCCAATTTTAATGAAATTTATTCACATATTTATTCATTCAACAATAATTTAAAAGTTTAAAGAAGAGGTTTATAGACATTTAGTTTAAAACTTAATAAGATGAAAATATATTATTATTAAAAATATATTGTTATTAATATATCATAGAAACAAGAAATATTTATTTTGGGTACCTACCTACCAAAAGGAACTTTTAATGACGGCGATCTTGGAATGTCATTAGACTGACGATTCAAGATGGCGCTGTTAGATCCATTTGCCACGTTCATTTCTTGACGAACTATGCTTGTATATTGAATATAATTTTAATCCGGTTTGACAAGTTCCATGAAATATCATGTATTATTTTTCTGAAAGCTGTAGCTCCAAGCGTCGCGTGCTACGGAGAGTCAGCGTCAACTCTCCGATGGGCGGAGCGAGCTCGTCAACTGCCCACTCAGCGCGTCGTCCCCAGTGCACTGGGTAACGCGACGCGTGCGGCTCTGCAGGCACAGTTTAACCAGCTGCTGGCTGAGCTCGCCAGACATCACATACGATATGTAATATTCAATTAAAAAATTATATATAAGTACCATCATCCTTATGTACCACCAGTCGGTCTTCCACTCTCCTTATCCAACCACTACCACCAAACTTCTTCAAATCGTCGGTACATTTGGCCGATCAGAAAGGGGTAGTGGACTACATGCAGATGGGTGAATGTTATACTAGTACATGCGCCAGATTGACATTTACAGTCCAGTCTCGTTATCCGCGGGGGTTTGATTCCGCCGTCTTCCGCGTATACCTGAAACCCCAATTTTCGGATATATGAAGTAAAATTAAATCAGTAAGAAATAAAGACAATCCTCCTAAATATTATTTTAAATTATCATAAAACAATTGCTCTTATGCTGTTGCACACACCTTACATAATAATTATTCAGTATACAATTCGAAAATATGCTAGATATAAAGATAGAATCGTTAATATATCTCTAGAATTGTTTTTCGCGCTTTTACCGAACCGCGGATATCGACTCCTCTGTTACGGAAGCCTCTATTTTTTATTGTGGCAAGCAGTTTTCCTCATTTTATATTGTAAATCGGGTCTGTACGCGTAAAATTAAAGGCAGATTTCCTCATTATGTTTTCCTTCAACGACGAGCTAGTGATAATTGTAGCTAGTGATTTATAGCAGGAGTTGAAAAATTGTTGGCTCATGAGGACACTAAACAATACGCTTCAGCTACTCTGCTTGCACACATTATGGTATCTAATAGCTTTACTCGCCACAATTAAATAGTTGAGTGCAATTAGGTTTTTATCTCGGAACCCAGTTGTACTGAAGGAATTTGTATAATTGGTGGTGTTGTATTTCTAAGGTAAATTACTAAAAAGTTTACCCTTTAAAAATTACCGCTAATTAATTTCTAATCAGGTTGTTCAATAAGTTTTGTCGTGTATTCATATGTCAAATAATACATTTTTCCATAAGCTCAAATCACTCATCAATCCAACCTTCTAATTTTTTATTGGGAATTAAATCGAGTTCTCCCTCAAATGCTCCCATCAACTGCTCCTCTATTGAGAATTTGCGGCCCTTTATGCACATTTTGATACAAGGAAACAAACCGAAGTCACAAGGCTCGAGATCGGGACTGTAGAGGTTGTTTTAAAACGTTAATTCCGTTCGCCGTCAAACAGTCCGTGGTTTGAGCCGGCGCGATGTCGCGGTGCACCAACCAGGAACTGAGTCTCCAGTGTGGCCGTCGATTTTGTTAGTCTGTAAACAACTGAGGCATAAAAGTTCCAATATACGATGAGCGTATAACTACCTTCTGCCTAGAAAGCATAATAGGTTTTGCAAGGCCTTGTTTATTGAAAAAATACAGTCATCATCCTGTTACCGACAGACTTTGATTTCCGAACTAGCGTTCAGTGTATCCTCGTCTATAAAGACCCACATCTTGCTCTGTGACTTAGTTGGCACAACGTAATAGTATATTCAGGTTTCGTCACCAGTTACAATAGAAATCACGAAAAACAAAGTATGCTTTGAAAAGATAAAGTATATGAACACACGAAAGAACTTATTGAACAATTTGAGTAAAAAAAAAATAACGGTAATTATTAAAGAGTAATTTTTTGGTAATTGACATTAAAAATACAACAAAAAATATACAAATCCATTCAGTATAACCGATTTCTGAGGTTTATGACTTTTTATGTCTGCCTGCACTCGACCACAACACGTACGTAGAAACTATATAATAAATACAAATGCCCCTACAGAAAAAAAAAGTCGTTACTTGTTACTTTAAACAGCACGTTGCCGTCAGTTTTGTGAAGGTCGGTAGCTCACTCGTAAGCCCCCTGGTGTTGCAGGTGTCCATGGGCGGCGGTGATCACTTACCATCATGTAGCTCGCCCGTTCGTTCTGCCATCTATTCTATAAAAAAAGGAGATGGAGAATGGGATGCTGTCTGTATTCTACAGCCGACTAGTCGCGTCTGAATTTAGTCTACTTTAATAAAGTCTAGATCAATAAAGCAGGGTGAATTAAGTATACTAATCCGATTGGTGGATGGACCAGTTATCCCAGTCGTAAAGATGACTGACAGAAAATTACTTATGTGTTTGTATTTGTTTAAAAAGTCAATTAGAATTTTTTATTAACGTCAGAATTAACTGAGGTAAAAATCAATTTAAAAATACAACATTTATTATTTAACAGGAAAATTAATCTATTGTCATGACCTAGACCTAGACCTAATGATGTTTTATATGTTATTATTATATAATTTCATTGCATAATTTATATCCTCAGGTACCTGAAACCGGGAAAATAGCGTATTACGACAGTCACTGGGAACTAGAAATGAATAACAAAAATACGCAATTGTCTGATGTGTCTAACACATTAGATAATACAATAAATACAACTAATCTGAAAACTAATATTAAATCGTCATCTACATCGTCATCAGTCGCTAGCGGAAGCTCCGATGTTATTTATACTATGGACACTAATACTAATATTAGAACTGAAATTAGTAAAGAAGTAGACGACTTGTTTGGACCGGCATTAGAAAGAACTAGAAGTGGTAGCGATTTAAAGCCCAAAATTCCCTTAAAAGATAAAAGGAGACAATACAGGTCACAAGAAGTTTTGCCCATTGTTCCAACATTAGTGGTCGGACAGAGTCAATTGATCGACCCTGGTCAAAGTAGAGTTCAGGGCAATGAAACAGAAAACTCAGAGAAAGTTAAATCTACCCCAGTTGAGATTCTCTATGACAACCAGAGAGCAGAAATAGTAGCATCGGTCACTGAAAGATTATACTCAAAAATTAAAAAGAAAGAAGACACTGCCGTGTCTAAAATGGAGTCAATCGTGGATAAAAAAATTGTGGAGCCGCTGAGTGAATTAAAAATCTGCACTAATGCGCGACAACGTCTTTTAGATTTGAGTCAAAAAGCTATGAGGCAAAGAAGAAGAATAGGCATTCCTGCACATACTCAAACGAGAAAGTCAGTTATTCGAATGAGAGAAACAGGTACTGATGTTCAGAGAGACCTAGAGCCGTATGTTATAAAAGAAAGGAATTCGTTTACTCATTACCGCGATATTGGAATTGAAACAATGTCGACGACACCTCGTTGTAAGGAGATAGCTGTGGGACCATGCGGATCTTTAGATTTTCATAACAAGTCTACTTCGACTAAACTGACAATTTGTAGGAATGCACTTGTAATGACCGATGTATTGCCCAAATGTGATCGTTATACACAAACTCCAGTAGTACCGCCTCCTAGAAGAAAAAAGAGAGCATCGTCTTTATCTAATCACAGCACTAACAACAATGTGAGGAAGAGTTCTATAGAAAAATATAATTCACCTTCAGTCATTAGTATCAATATATCTCACACATATCTTGCAGATTCGGATTCTCAAAGTTCCGATGAATTAGTTACAACAGTAAATGACAATAGTACACCTACTATGACAATGACGCCCGATCTATTGACTAATCATGGTATTATTGATTCAAGTATGAATGAGCAGGATGACGCAAAAGAAATGATTGATGCAACAAATAATCCTGCAAAAACCGAGGAAAATAAATCTACGCATACGTCACTAGGGTTGCATAACGACTGCATAGATGATTTTTCAGACTCTGATGACTCTACATTACCACGTGTGAATGCAAACACCATAGGAAAAGTGAATAAACAAGAGATGAAAAATTTGATTTTAGGACGTAACGAGAGTATGTATCCTTACAACATAGTAATTTCTCCATTTAAAGAAAAAGACAAATCTAAAAGATCGGTTAAATTCCTGGGCTACGATACAGCTCCTGCGTCTATTATCGCTTCGCAGTCTGACTGGAAAAAGGAAAACGATCAAGACGTAACTAATGAAATAAACTTTTGCTCCGATGTGAGTAATTCTGAAAGAGATTGCGATGATATTAAAGACTCACACGTGAGCACATATTCAGACTCCGCAGTATCAAGCAAAGTTGAGACGGACTCATTCATATGGAAAAGAGGCGACAATGAATTTAAGCAAAGCAAAACATTAGAATACCTTAGTAGAAGTAGAACTCCGGTATACAATTCTAAATATAAATCGGCAAAAAGAAGAATGTACAAGGAGTTCCTAGGACTCGACAGAGACGAGGTAAAGAACGACTATTGTCCACAATATTCAGATCTTTCTGAGAATGCTAAAGATGTTAGTTCTAGTGAAAGTGCAGAAATAGGTCACGAATCGCTAAATAGATTCAGACAAAGAAAAAATTTTTTTGAAAATCAAAATTCCTTCAACAATGCCAAAAGAGATAATTTTGAAACCCTTGAGAAAAATATACTAGAGTCTTGTGACCGTCTCGACGCGGCGGTGGATGTATACGATAGTTACTTGGTAAATTTTCGCGTCAGACATGCTCCCGTGATCACTCCCAAGAAGTACTTGCAACATTTAGTTCAATTAAGAAGAGACGTAGTTAAAGCTGACAGTGACTCCACGGACTGTTCTGTTGTAAATTACGTTAAATGAATATTCAATTGGTGGAAGATTATATATTTAGTCAAGTATTAGTTGTAAGAGTAAATTTTTGAAATTATACCCTTTGTTTTTTCTATCTTTTTAGTTATAACCAATTTACACACTTATGCATATATTTTCAAAATTAGTTATTAGTTAAATTGATTAAAATATTTGTGAAATTGAGTTCAATTGACTCATTAGATGAATCTCACTCTGTGATAATAGCAGTGTGACAGTGTCATTTTTCTCAAACGCATATTTTCATTCTGTAGTAGGTAAAAAGAGCAAACTCAAAAGAACCTACATTCACATTAGGTCCTTAGTTCTATGAAATTGCCGTTCTAAATATATGGAAAATTCAAATATGTTCTTTTTTGTATGAAAATTATATATTTAATTAATCGAAATATTGTTCATTATTATCAATGCATTTTTGCCATTTCAATGGAAGTTGATTGATGCTATGGAACTCCCGGGGACGGGAATCGATGAATTCTCTGAAGGCGTTTTTCACTGTCTCATCGGATTTGCATTTTTCCCCTAGTAAAAAGTTATCCAAATTCCGAATCAAAATTAGTGAGGGCAAGAACTGACGGGTACAGTCAGGGCCGTCTTTACCAGGGGGTGCAAGGGGTGCGGTGCACTGTCGAGCGCCTGTCGAGCGCTGAATTCAGTGCCGGCTTTACCTATGGTGCAGGGGGTGCGGTGCACACGGGCGCAGGGTCTTAGGGGGCGCCGAGCGCCGCTCGCGACACCTCCAAAGAGTTCAAAACGCCTACTAGAGGGCGCCCTGCACCCGGGCGCTACATGAGCTAGAGCCGGCGCTGGGTACAGTGGGTGACGGAGAGTTTCCAGTCGAAGCTCCTGTAACTTTGAGACTGTCTGTCGTGCAATGTATGGGCGAGTGTTATCATGAAAAAGCAGTGGACTAGATATTGACCAGACTCGGTTGTCTGATAGCCAGCTTGTCCATGATCGTTTGCAGTTCTTTACAGTACACATTTGCATTAATTGTTGTGTCAGATCTCAAGAAGCTGTAGTGGATAATACCGGCACAGGACCCACCATACCCTTAAACCACCACCATACATTTAAATTAAAATTAATTTGAACTTGGAATTCGAAGCCAAACGCAAGATAACTAAGTTAAAAGTGCCACTATGAACAAACGGCAGTTTTATACGTAAGGCCCTAATACATTCCATGGTCCGAACCCACCAACAAACGTAAAATTAATGACAAAGTATATTAATTATGGGAATAGCATAATCGTTATAAGCAATTTGTTCAAGCGATTTGGTGGTTTTACTAAAGAAATATGAAAAAGATTTGAACAAGTAGAATATAAGAATAATTAAGCGGCTTTAATCTATCTATTTTAATCTATGAATATTTAATCTTTCATTTGAGGCAAATCTCAAGCACAGTTTATAATTTTTATTTTCACCATGTTCACTACTGTAGGGGGAGAGTGCACACTGCATTCCCACAGCTACTGGGCGCACTTGACTGGCCACGTTACCCCCCTCTCACAGAAGACTACCTTGAAATGTATTGCTTTTTCTACTTTATCGTATTTCCCCAATGTATGTACGTGTTTCGGTAGTAAGTGAGATATGTCATTCCCATCCCATCCTATCCCTCCCCATTTTCCCAACCAATCCATTCCTTAATCTGCAAAGGTGAGCAGCGCATCCGGGGCCGTACCAACGTTTGTCATTCTGGACTGAGGTTGGCATGTATCGCGGATGTCTATGGACGGCAGTATCCACTAACTATCAGGTGGACTGTATGCCCGTCTACCGCCTTATTTCTATGTATAAAAAGAAAAAAATATGTCTCAAGTGTGTTGGTACATGTTAATTGTTTTTGAGACACTTTACCTATCATCCTTTTTTGGTACAAATTATGCTGAATTAAACACTGTAAAATATTTTTTTCTAAATTTAAGGTAAAAGTCATAGTAATATATCTAAACTGTAGTTTCCTAGATTAACGCGAATAAATAAAAAAAAGACGACGTTGTCCTTAGGGGAAAAAAGCTGTTGCAATACTTGTAATTATTGTATAACTACATAATATATCGCATAAATAACGATCCAATAGGTAAATAAATAAGTATGACGCGTGGGGAATTTGCGAGTGTCATTAATTTTCCCATCGTTAGATTCTTTTAATAAACTGAAACTTGGAATCTACGTTCTTGGATCTTATCTATGTATGATATTTATATTTTTATTACCGAAGCCTGGAGTTATGGATTCTGGTCATGATTATTTGTTATTAAAAATAAAACATACCTAATAATATATTATGCCAATTAACTCAGAATCATGAGCAGAATCCATGGTTTCAAGCTTCGGGAATAGTCCCGGTACACCCTGTATATAAAACACAACATGTCCTTAGTTTTAATTTATTTCTTCAACACTTAGTGTTTTTTATAGAAAAAGGTGGCAGACGAGCATACAGTCCACCTGATGGTAAGTGGATACTGTCGTTCATAGACATCCGCGATACATGCCAACATCAGTCTAGAATGACAAACGTTGGCATAGCCCCAGATGCGCTGCCCACTTTTGCAGATTAAGGAGTTTATTGGTTGCGAAAATGGGGAGAGATAGGATGGGACGGGAATGGGCTCTGGCATATTTCACTCCCTACCGAAACACGTACGTACATTGAGGAAATACAATAAAGTAGGAAATGCAGTAAATTTCAAGGTGGTCTTCTGTGAGAGTGGGGTAACGTGGCCAGTGGTATCGTGGGTAACGTGTATTTGGAAGAATTTTGATTTTAAATAGCTAAGGTAATAAAACTTGATCATAAAAGGTAATAAAAAAAGGTCAATATTGATAATTTTTAAGATTTTATTACCGATCAACCAAAATACGTTAAGCGATGTAAAAAAGATAACCACAGATAATAGAAGACTTCCTTCTATATTAAGTACGATTAGAATTAGAGAAACTAAAGTTGTTTTAGGTTTAGTCTTGGCAGAGACCTTTTACCCATTAATGGAGATCCAGGTTGATTGTTGGAGCAATTATCGATACTTTTCGATATCGAGTAGGTACTTTTTTGTTTGGTACCGATACTTTTTAGTCGATATTTGTACTCATATGATTACTCGTAGTATATAATGTATATGGCAGGTATCGTTTCCAAATTAAGATACATATTTTTTTTTTCAGATACATTTCGATATCGAAGTATCCTACAGATTAAGAGTATTCTTAATCTGTAGGATACTTCGATATCGAAAATTTCGTCAATGAGTTTAGGAAAGTTAGATACCTTGGGGTGTCGAGTTGTTGAGGACTTTTTTCTCTATCAAGAAACTTGTAACAAAATCTGCCTACTAAATTTAGTAAAAGTATTCAGGAGAATATCGGTACTTTGGGATGTCGAGTTGTCGATATTTTTTTCTCACTATCAAGAAAAATTTGGAAGACGTTTCTCTCGATACGTTTGTACGATTTTTTTTGCGATACTACTCATAAGTAAAGTATCGTTATTTTTGAATCTACACCGTATTTCTAGTAAGGCTAGTAAGGTATTGGTACTTGAAAAAAGTACTATTTCTCATAGATCAAGATGTTAATGACAGCTTCTGAGTCATATGTAACATACGTAAGTAGGTATTACCACTTGAACCTTTTAGTGTAGTATGAATATATCCTAAGGATGATAACGCTCTCAGCGGATGTTATTCAATAAGGAAATTTATTTATGTATCGCAATAATCGTGACGTTATATCCAGCCACTTCTTGTCCTCTAACGCAAAAGTTTATCAAAAGTGTAATTTCCAATGAATAAACAATAATTGTCAAGAGTGGTGTGGTAAACAGTTGATTTTTTTAATTATTTTATACTTATAAGATACTTAGGTATTACTTTTATATGTTTTCCAATATTTACATTTTGTAAATATAAATTTTAGGCACCCAGGTGTAGGTAAATGATATGGAGTTATATTTTGGATTATAAATTTTACAAATCGTTTCAATACTCGCTAATTTATTTATTTAAAAAGCATTATTGCACTTAGTCGTAAAAAATGCGAGCTTAATGTTTGGAGACCTTATCCACTGGCCAACCTTTGGGTTGGACAGGTGCGATGAAACGTAAAAATATGCTTAAATGATGATTAATATTTTATATTTTATACAAATATTTATAACGAATATATACCTA
The DNA here is from genome assembly GCA_943735995.1 of Sesia bembeciformis. NCBI lineage: Eukaryota > Metazoa > Arthropoda > Insecta > Lepidoptera > Sesiidae > Sesia > Sesia bembeciformis. The sequence goes on from OX031042.1 coordinate 4,496,858, forward strand.
CTTATAAATAATACAATATTACAACTGATTTAATTGAACTGAACTGTTCTTAAACACATAATTTTATCGCTTCCAAATTAGATATCATCTCTTCCACGTAAGGGAATGTTTTGTGTTCCCTTTCTTATCTTCTACTCCGGTCTCTCAAGATGACCATATGTGTACTTCAAGATGTCCAGTGGCCTTATAAGTCTATAGTTTTCGGGTGTAGGTGAGTGACTTTCCAAAGATATTCTATATCTTGCCACATTCGCAAAGTGGGTGTACTACGGACTTAATTTATTAAGCTCTAAATATGTTATAAAATATATGTGAGGGGGAGATGAGATTTTGTATAGGAGTGTATTGTATAGTTTTGGATCAAAATGGCCTGTAAAAGCTGTGCCAGATTTGGAAGCTGTTATTTATTATAGGTTCCTGTTTTATCCTTTAAGAATTATATAATAGGTATATGATACCTATTATATAATACCTATTATATAGGTACAGGTATCTCGATTTTATACTTTATTCATTTAACTAGAAATTCAATTAAGTATATCTTAGATTTTATTGAGTTATTTTGATAATTGAGTAAGTATAATTTATGTTATGTAAAATATATATATATATATATATATTTGAATATCTTGAAGGTTGGCTGAAAGACAATGCCATGTAGCATATAGTGTTAAATAAATAGGTATCAAAAATGTCTTTTCAAAATTACAAGTTAAGCGACGTTTATATGAAAAAAAACAGCTTTGACGGACAATACGAAAAATTTAAAGTGAGACAGTTGTTAAAGAAATAATATTATTATAATTAATTGTATTTTTTATTCGACAAGGATAAATAATTAATTAAATATCCGGTTCGGGTTTGTGACCTCTGATCTTTCGAAGGGACAATTCGTATAGAAGGGTAAGCATGCGCAGCCTTCAGCAAGTCGGTTCCACCACCGTGCACCGTTCTCTGCATACGCCGTCGCTTGCGCCGCTAGTTCACGTGTGACCACGTAAAGAGCGCGAAATTACAAAGTGACCGTGTCAATAATATTATTAAATTAAAGTGATCTTAAAAATAAAAAGTTAAAGTCAAAGTGAGAACTGTGAGATAACAAAAAATATTAAAATGGCATTATTCATAACCATTATCAGTGAAATTCTCGGTTTAGCGCTGTTCGCAGCTTTCCTAGTTTACTTGTGGTTCCAATACAAATTCTCGTATTGGAGAAAAAGGGGAGTCAGCGGGCCGCAACCAGAGTTTCCTTTCGGCAACATAAAAGAGGTCATCAAGAGAAAAGTGCAATTTTTCCAACCTTACTGTGACAGCTACTTCAAATACAAACACTTGCCGTACGTTGGCATGTACTCATTCGACCAGCCCGTGTTGTCTATCAATGATCTAGAAATTGCTAAGCTTATCCTGATCAAGGATTTTGATCATTTTGAGGCTCATGGTATATTTTCTGGAGGCGTAGGTGATCCCATTGCGGGGCATTTGTTTAACATTCATGGAAAGCCGTGGAAAAGCTTGCGGTCCAAAATGTCGCCTACCTTTACTTCAGGAAAATTGAAGACGATGTATCCATTGGTGAACAACGTGGCCAATGAAGCTCTGAATTACGCCGATTTGCTGCATTCGAATGGAGAAGCGATAAACTTCTCAGATTTCTACGCGAAATATTCAATGGAAATCATTGGGAACGTGGGCTTCGGTGTTGAATGTAATGGTTTCAAGAATCCCGATTCTGAGTTTTATCTTCGAGGACACGAATACTTTGAACCCCGCTCTGCGTACTGGTAAGTACAATTTTTTTGATCTAAAATCATTTGATAAATACATTATCAAATCGATAATCCTATCAATACATTCCTTAAAAATTACGAATACCACACCTACGGAGGGCACCGTTTGTTACGTTTAAGACAATGCTGAATCCACATGCTGTTGAAGTGGTAATTGTACTAAAATATTTAATTTCTGATAAAATTTATATTGAGAAAACGAGTCTTTTAAGTAGGTACGAAAGGCGGATATCGAAATGTACTTGTATTGTATTAGATAGATAAATGCTTTATTGTTTAGCAAAAATAAATAAGACAAACAGAAAATAACAAATCGTACATATATTTGAATAAAATTTCAATTTCCTTTTTTTCAGGACGTTTGTACGAGCCTTAGCGTTTATTATGCCGAACTTCTTTGATATGTTAAGAATCCGACGCATAAGTCCGAAAATAGTGAACTTTTTCTACAGTCTGGTTAAAGAGACCGTAGATTACCGCCAAAACAACAATTACAAACGAAACGACTTTCTGCAGACAATGATTGAACTAAAGAATGGACAAGTAGTTGATGAAAAAGGTAATTAAAAAAATATATATTTAACATTGGGAATTGTTAATAATATTTTAAATAAACTAATATTTAATATAAAAAATAAATAAATATTAGAATAATATTTAAACTTATTAGAGTAGAAATAAAAGGTAAACGAAATAAAAGGTCTCTTTTTGTTTTTTACTAGTTTGAATTATATTTGAATTAGCAATTTAAAACCATTGCAGGCGAGGTAAAACTCATCCGCGATTTCCCATTCTCCATGGATGAGGTGGCAGCCAACACGATGCTCTACATGTTCGCTGGTTACGAGACATCTGCCACTACCGGCCAGTTCGCGGCATATCGGCTGGCCCTCAACCCTCACATACAAGCTAAGGCCAGGGAAGAAGTCAACAGAATCTTGAAGGAACATGGAGGAGAATGTACTTACGAAGCACAAAATGAGATGTCCTATTTGAACATGGTGTTAGATGGTAAGCTATAGAGTATTTTCTTAAGAATTTATCACAATAGGGGTCAATGTCTTTTACATTTACCTACCTCTTACATCAGTATCATAGTAAGGTTATGTACTATAGTGGTTATGTTTACAAAATGTCAATCCACCGACCGACAGACCCACCGTGAGAACAGGTCCCTGACATAATATTTTTTCACCCATAGCCTGAGGAGGCACGTAAGCTTGTTTCGGTGCTAATTACACGGAGTCAAGGATGTCTGAGTTATGATTAATTTCGAAAAGAATTGTACTCGTTTTTTAACTTTTCTCAAGATTTATATTTTCTTCGCAGAGACAATGAGGATGCACCCACCAATGCGATCATTATTCAGAAGATGCACCAAAGATTACAAGCTACCTAATAGTAATTTAACGATCGAAAAGGGAACTTTAGTCTTTATACCTATTCAAGCAATACAGATGGATCCTGAAATATTCCCTGAACCAGAGAAATTTGACCCAGAGAGATTCTCTCCAGAGAACAAGGCAAATATGCATCCTTGCCATTGGATGCCCTTCGGTGAAGGTCCACGAAAATGTTTAGGTTTGTTTACGATCAAATTTTAATCACCTTTCATAATATCAAGTTAGCGGTCAAGGGCTACGGCTATCTTCATTTACCTACAGAAAATGTAAATTCTTAAATGTATACGTGACTTATATAGATCGCTTTTTTTAACCATAAAAATAACTAATATTGATATTACATAATTATAAAAACCTTATGTTTACATCGATCTTTATGATTACATCAATCATAATGACTTCCTAGAGAAGGCTATCCTTCACCTATGCACGGCTCCAGTAGTTGATGAAGGTCACTACCATTCTCATTAGAGGTGTTAATGAGTAACAATAATGTGCACTGTGTAAGTCAATACTGACAATGATTCAATGTTTTTAGGTCTGCGTCAAGGGTACATCCAATCGAAAATGGCTCTAGTGAAGATACTGCAGAAGTACGAATTGTTGTTAGATGAGCGCAGTGCGGTTCCTATGAGGATCAAGGCTTCGGCATTGGCTTGCGCCGCGGACGGTGGCGTGTGGCTCAACCTAAAACAACTTGATAATGCTTGAAAAAGGACTACATTGCTTAACATCGCACTTTTACAACAACATGAGTGGAATTTTGATCGTGCGTTTAGCAAATCTGTGCATAATTCAAGTCGAACTCTATTAATTGTGTCACGCGGACGTGATGCTGTAAGATTGTTAACTAATACCAAAGAAGAGTGAATTTTTTAGTAATACAAAATAATTTAGTATTAAGGTATATTTAACAAACTGCCTCAATTATGTTTAGTTAAGTTTAGTAGTTTTACTTAATATATTTGTGAATGAATGTGAAGTTTGGTGATTGGCAACAATTCGGCCAACTATTACTAATTTATAATATGAGAGATTTCAATTGTTAATTTTTTTGTACATTTACCAATGTAATTTTTTTTATAAATTTGAATAATAAAGGTACAAATTGGTTTACAAGTACATGTCTTTTACTAGATTTTCAATGATGTTGTATAGTAGGTATTATTAAAGTAGGACAACGTTATACCATGACTTGTGTTCGGAATGCACATCAAACATTAGTGATGCAGTTTTGCATACACATTGTTAGATACACAAACCACGTACGCATATTATATACAATATTATTTATATTAAATAAGTAGGTATTTTATTTTAATGGGTGTAACAACTTTGCCAAAAACATTTATGAAAGAAAATAGGTAGGTATCACATACACGGAAAACTATACGAGCATGTTGATTAAATTAATTTGTAAGTGCTTTGGGTAAAAAGTAGAAATAAAAATATTAATCTGCGCAGGATTGTAATAATATATGAATTCATTATGAACAATACAATCATGTCAACTCTGTACCTATATACACACATATATATGTAGGTATGTAGTGAATATTCCTTTGCATGCGGGGACGATTCATTTTTGGTTATTTACTATGTGAATTATGAACTGGAGCAATAATATAGAGTTATTGGAATAGATATATGAGCGGTGTGGGCGAACCGCGATTGGAGCCTTAGGCTTTTTGGGCTTAGGCAAGTGGACGAGCAGTTGTGATTGTTCGCCGCTTATTATAATTTTTATTATAGATTTATAGTCATCAAAATTAGACGTTAATAGTGACAGTTTACAGAAAATCGATTCAGAGGACCCAAAAGTACTGGTATTACCATTATCTAGTATCCACTTACCACCAGGTGGACTGTATGCTCATTAGCCGCGTTACTAAAAAAAATATATTACACAGTTAAAAAACACCGAAACGTTTTGGGACACAAAAGAATCCAGAGTATTTAGTTTTCGCATTCGGACATCTATCTATTGAGCAACTTTTATCTAGATATAAATAAAATTTGCAGTCAGTCCCGTTCAAATACAAGTTCTTAACCTTGACTACGCAAATTAGTCATATATGCGAGTAAATATTACTGCTTTTTTCATCGAAAGTGGTTGTAGTGGTATCAAGCCGCGTGGATTATGCAATGTTTGGGTGCTTTGGCAAGACAAGGGAGCAGGCACGCTGGCCGTGACACCGCTAACAACTTCATTACGAAATTCAAAATTAAATCATCATACACATTATACATAGGTACGTATATCTATTCTGGCAGATTACCGACGGAATTATAAAGATACTAATATCTGCCCGTGGTTTGGCCCGTGATGATGTAGAAATTGATATCCCATAAAACATTTTATCGAAAAAAGGTAAATTAAAGGCTCATATTTACACAAGGAGAGTGTCTCGAACGGTTAGCCCGAAAATATTGTAGATATACATACATGATTCTCGTATGCGACCAAACTACGTGCAATTCTTGTCTACTGTTCACATGATGACATAAACTCGATGATAACAGGATGATCAGATGATGATAGCAATTGTTAATACTATCTTCTGACCAATGTTTGAGAAATTCCCGTTTGAGAAACTATCCTTGTGCAAACGAGCCATAAGTGTAGCAGATTAATGAAGGCTCCGCAAGTTAAAATAAATTTCAACTAAGTACAAATTACAAACAAATTGTTGTTTTGACTTTTTTTCAACTCAAATGATTAGCTGTAAAGAATAATTTGTTTGGGATTTGTACTTAGTTGTAAAACTTGTAAAACGACCGATATTCTAAATGGTTTTGATCCTGAATGTCTGATCGTTTCCGACTCACGGATCAACTGCAAGGCCCAACTAGTTCAGTGCTGAGAAAAAAGAACGCTCACAATTTTCCATAAGGTACAACTAATTAATCGGTCCGTTAAATTAAACACATTTTATTACTTACGATTTATCTAATTCTTCACGCCTCGACCGGTCATAGACCAATTATATTATTAGCTCCTTACCCATGAAATTGTCCTTACCTATTTTTTTTGTATGAAAATTATATATTTAATTAATCACAGTATTGTCCATTATTATCAATGCACTTTTGCCATTTTAATTGGAGTTACCTTCTGATACTCGTAGTTACCTTCGCTAGCGTTATCTTTGCACACGGAGCCCCCTCCGACATTTCTACAACCCAACAACATACTTCAAACCCTCCAAAATAGATTCGTGCATAAGGCCGTGGCTGCCCCATGGTAGGTACTCTCGTAATGTCGACCGCCACAAGGACTTGGAATATCCCTCCATGTTCAAATACGTTAAAGACTCCGTCCGACGCTACTAGGAGAGAGTCCCTCACCATCCCAACCCCCTAATAATTGTCAGCCTAACCTATGTTCCCGATCAATTAGTGCTGCCAATACGGTTCTTACACTATACTCAGAGGCTAAATATATACATCGTCCCCGCCGGTGGAGACGCGGACGTCATCCTCGCTACACCGTAAACACTCACCGGCCTTCAGCCAACACTTTTACTAGGTATCGGCACGTGCCTGGGCGCTTCTCACCGACTGGCAATCCCGCGGTACTCTCCGAAAGCAACGCCCTGAGCCGAGGTCCATTCCTTCCGCCGGTCTACCGAAGCCCTTAGACTCGTTGCTGCACACACTTTTTGCTCCTGGCTGAGCGCCTTCTGCGCTTGCCCTATACCATACATGTCCGGTGACTCTTAAAAGGCCATTAGGGCCACAAGAATTTAGACATTCCGAAAAAAAGTATCTGATAGGCCATTGCCTATGTACCATGTACAAAGTGTCAGTCTCATTACTATGAGTCAACATATCTTTTTTATACACACCATATATATAACAATACCAGTGGATATGCTTTGCCATACGTTTGAGACCACAACATTCGTAGTTACAAACGCTCCGACAACATATGAACATATTATTCACGTATACCTTGAAAACCAAAAAAATTTTTTTTACACATTATACAAAAGAATTTTACTTCAAATTAATAATGTCAGTTTTATTTTCATGCTGCCTTTTTGAATACTTCAAATAAGAACTACTATAACATTAAAAACATTTACTGCAAATAATAATATCGCAACTAATAAAGAACAATGACAAAAATAATTGAAGTAAACAAAACTACACTCCTTTTAAAAAGAAACAATAAATAGTACCACCTATCCATTATCGAAAGAACTAAATTCAAATTATTAGGTCAAAATCAAGTCATAATATATATTCAATACAAGATTCTTTTAAGAGTATGGCATGTTAATTCTAACAATCATTAATCTTGTTTATCTTTCTTTCGAGTTTGCGTTTCTTTATCCCTTTTATCTTTTTTGTTTTTATCCATAGATTGTTCAGATTCAGAAGTTATCGTAATTGTAGCTAAGCTTGTTTTTGACTCAGATATTTCTACCTTTTGCGGTTGATCTTTTGCTTTCGTGCTAACTATAGTGCCTGTTTGAGCAGCCGTATTTTTCAAATTCGATTTTTTGGGTTTTATTTTTTCTGCCTCATGTAATCTTGCTCTTAATTTTTCTTCTAAAGCTTTTCTCATGTCCAATGTAATATTTAATTCAGATTCGAAATTCTTTGGTACAAAGAATTCGATGTGTTGTGATTTTTTCGGCGTTGAAGTTGCAGCTTTAGATGTGCTTGGTTGTTCTTCTTCTTCTTGTAATTGCATATTCAGTCTATTTTGTAAAGCGTGTTTTAAAGCATGTTTTAAATCTGAAGCTAATTCTTCCGCTCTTTGTTCGTCTATGATCTCCTGAGACTCCAGTTTGTGATCAAATGATCGTAAAGATATATTCTCGTGTCCAAACTGACGAACAATTGTTAACAATGAACTAGGTGTTTCTTTTGTACTTGAGAGACTTGGGCCAGCTGGAGACACGTTTGATAAATCAATCGAATCGATTAAGTCGTATAAATCTTTAACAATGAACTTCTTGTCCCTGGGTACGGTCTTGTATGCATCGATCCTTGCTAGTCTTGCTTTTTCTCCGGGTACTAATGACATTTCAGATTTATGCGGAGATCTTGTGGAGATATATATAGTATCGCTATCGGTTCTCTTAGATATGTTTTCTTCCAAAACAGTAATAGACATATCACTGTATACTCGTTTTCCAAACGGTTCAGGGGAAACTGTTCGTATTTGTCTCTCTTGGCGTTCCTGAAGAAAATAAATAATTGAAATTTATTTGAACAGACCCAGAATTTGGCAAACGAAGCCTGGAAACGAGTGTTAACAGCCTAAGCTTTTTCAAATTTGCCTCTTTTCTTGTGTCTTATTTCATATTTGAAAAAGTTAAGTGTGTATAATTTGTGTTATAGGTACTCGGATCTTTGTCGGTTTATTTACACGGCGCCCAAGTAAATCACCGTCATCAGCATGTTACTACCGTCTCCATTGCTGGATATAGACCTCCCTAAATGTATGCTACCACATTTTGCGTTCCGCTTATATCTCCCTATCGACTGTCGAGTGTCGACAAGTATTGTGATACTTACCAGTCTGTAGATTTTATTATTAATAGGAAAAATGGCACAAAACATGGCAACGACTAAACATATCCCTCTCCCATAGAAGACGTCGTAAGATGTGCAATGTAGATATGTGTTTCGGGAGTAAGTGAAATATATCACATTTCCCATTCCATTCCTTCATATCCAGTGAATAGTACCTATAATGGTATAAAAGAGCTCTCACATTACACCATATTCCCTCCTCCTTAACCCATCCCATTTTCTTCTGTGTTATTGAGTAGAGAGTATAATGAGATACAAGAATTTCCTTCTCGCATTACTCCCAAATCTCATTCTTGCTCTTTACTTTCCATCCCACTTTATTCTCCCCAGGGAGGAATGGGAGGTGTAATGGGATGAGGAAAACCTTGTTCGGTTATATAATACCTATTTCCCCATCTCACTTCTTACTTAATCCTTTTTTCAAATCTATTCCTAAATCTCCAAAGCTAGGCAGCCGCATCCGGGGGCTTGCCTAACATTGTCATTCTAGACTGATATCGGTATGTATCGCGGATGTCCACTTAGCACAGCACCCACAGTATCCACTTTCACAGGTAGATTTTCTTTTTCATAAAAAAAAATGATTAGAATAATTGTATGTTTGTCATCTAAATAGAGCTCTAGATTATCATGTGATTTCAAGTGAATATTAGTTTTTCGCTAAGTTCAAACTCTAGTTAATTGTCAGGAAAATTTTACCAGCATCTTTTCCACGTTTCCATTAAGTTCCACCTTGACGCGCACAAGTTGGAAGTCGACGGCTAGAATAACCCTTATGACCACCAGTAAGGCGGAAGTTAACCAGCAGAGGGTGTGCAGCCACGCGGAGAGGATGGTCAGCCGAGTGGCTTGATATACGCCGCGGATTCGTCTCTCGTACGATAGGGTTGCCACGTTTATCGTATAGGTGCAACTGGGTAAAATATTGTTACTTTAGAATCTATGCTCGCGTCTTCATTCACATGGACTTTATAATGGACTTTTCACAGGACTTTTTACATGGATTTTTTATACGCATTTTTTTCCAAATCCTGTATCGAAAATGAAAATCTAAATCCTAAATCTTGCTCTAAATGATTCCGGCGGGGACTTTGTAATTCGTACAAAGTTCCCGCGCGTTTGAAATAGCCATTACACGCCTCACATTGCTTCGTTAAGGCGTGATTTACTAACAAATGAAACAAACATACTTTCTGGTTATATATTAGTGTGATTTATATATTAAAATATTTTAAGCATACAAAATATTATATATTTTAAGCATACAAAATATATTTTAAGTATACAAAATATATTTTAAACATACGAAATATATTTTAAGCAAGATATCGGTCGGGCTAACATCTTCCTATGTAAAGAACTTAATCACGGAACGACATTCCATTTTGAACATTTCGCGACTTCTGTCATTGTCATTGATATTGTAGGCTAAAAATTAACAAATTTTTAACAAATTTAAAAATTAACAACACAAATTAGCAGGATAAATGAAAATTACAATGACGTATAATTTGTTTTTTTTTAGACATCCAGAAATATGTCAGGCTAGAAAGAAACCTTTGGACCTCACTGGTAGCTATACAAAGTTTAAAAAGCGCTACTCACGATCATGACGTCACAACATTCACATTTAAGTTACATTTATGGTACAATCCTTACTTTATAATCATTAAAAGGGAGAGGTACTTTCTACCGAGTTTTAAAATATGTTTAGACAAACATAGTTTCATGAACTGTTCAACCATATATCGTTTGTATGTATGTTTGTATTAGGTGCTTACCTATGAAATGACTGATTTGTATGAGAAACTGATATTTTTTCGTTATAATAATAGTCCATTAGTCGATATATTGATCCATATTATCTACAAACTTTTGCCACCATTATTGGACAGTTGGTTGATGCCACTCCTGTAAAAGTCTCGTGGACGGGTATCAATGAATTTTTCAAAAGCCCTAATCACAGCTACTTCAGAATCAAATTTTTTTCCTTGCACAAAGTTGTCCAAATTTCGAAATAAATGGAAATCTGTCGGGGCAAGGTCCGGTAAGTATGGTGGGTGAGGGAGAGTCTCCAGGTCCAACTGTTGAAATTTTAAAACTGTCGTGTGAGAAGTGTGAGGGCGGGCATTGTCATGAAGAAGAAGTGGAGATGAGCGATTGACTAAACTTGCTTGCTTTGTTGCCAGCTTTTCCATCATCGTCTGCAGCTCCTTACAGTACACATCTGCATCAACCGGCTCGCAAGAAACTGTAGTGGACAATACCGGCACAGGAACACCAAACTGATACCAGTTTTTCTTAGATATCTTGCGTTATTTTACATTGTTGGGCTGCAGCCTCTGGATTCAGCCACTGATATCAACGTTTGCGGTTGTCGTACAGGATCCATTTCTCATCACAAGTCACGATGCGATTCAAAATTCCATCGTTTTTGTGGGGGTTCAATAATACAGTACACACTTCGATGCATTGTTGACGTTGACATTCGTTCAGTTCATATGGTACCCAGTTTTCGATTATTTTGTTTGTTTTTATTTTGCTGATTTGTCGCAGATGAACTTACATTGTTTTATCACTAACATCAAACCCTGCTGCTAACTCAGCTATACCTACTTTGAGATGGATCTGCTTCCACTATAGCCTTAATCGTTTATTTATAGTTATTAACTTTGGTCGTAGGTTTTCTAGAACGGAAGCGTTCAAACCATCGACGCATGGTGTGATTGTTTGTAGTGTTTGGCTCATATACACTATTGATATTGTGAGCTGTCTGACTTGCGTCGGTGTCGCGGCGAAATTCATATTCAAAAATAGCAGGATATTTCAGTTTATCCATTTTATTTTCAAGGTAATCACATGAATAAAATTTAGGTACAGAAAAACAAATGAAATACTGATTTTGAAATGAGAACACGGTAGCTATTAGATGCATTTTGTTTATTTTTAAATTATCGAAACTCAAAGTGGCCAGTAATAAAATCGATCATTTCATAGGTAACTACCTAATATAAATGTATACCTAATTAACGAATATTATGTATAAATAAATGTATTGTGACTTCACACCACAGATCAATAGACGTCATACTCGCAGTGTAACCACCAATTTTCATACGTACTACATATACATATGACTACATATGACGAAGTTATATCGTCATATGTAGTCTTATTTTCACATAACTTTAAAATTAAGAATTCAAACATGATAATTAATATGAGCAGGTATGATTAAGAATAATTATTTATATAGTATTCATCAAAATTGAATTCTAAATAATTAATAAACTAATGCAAGTTCTAAATAATTGTTTTTTTACGATATCACGATTTACTACGATTGAAAAATAGGGTTCAAAGCGAGCGAAGCCGTGGGCACAAGTGGTGTACTTTAAAATGTGTATACCGATAAGTAAGTACACACTTAAGTTATAAATAAAGAGACAAGAATGTGGTTTAAATCATCAATATTATTAAATGTGCATAAATGCAAATGAGATTTCTTGAATACGTATTTTAACATTTCCGTGTTAAAAACTAAACAGTTTAAATAAATGTAAATTGTAAAATATATCGTGGGGGGTTCCGTCTATGACTGGGCATTTCGCTTCTTGCAAGGTTAGGCATGTATACCGGTGTATACCTATAATAAGGCAACCTCTGTTTTATGAGACTGTATTTCAGAGCGAGCTTTTCGTGGATAATTCTGGCCGCTTGATTGTGTCTGTGCTAGGTACCTGTGTATTGTGTGTGTGTGTAAGTGAAATGTCTGAGTGACTCGCCGGGATAGCCGCACGCCCGATATACGTCTTCAGTGCCATCCTTCAGTATGTACTTCCGGTACTTCCGCGTCTTGACCACCTGATCCTGTATTGTAAAGACAAATTCCTCGGTTTCTCCAAAGAGATTACCGAAGCGCAACCAGTGCACACAGGCTTTTGTGTCCACGTGAGGCTCATGTAGAGCCTTGAAAACCTTCTGTGCAACTCTTTCTCCTTCCATACGGCTGTATGGGAGGAAGAGGCCTCTTGATCAGAGGTGCTAGGTACCATCGGGTCTTATATTACTGTTATTATTGTTATTATACCTGTACTGATTACATATTTTGAAATGTAGGTAGGTGAATTATAGGAGGTGAGTGCACGCTGCATTGCCACAGCCGCTGGGCGCACTCGACTGGCCACGTTACCACTCCCTCATAGAAAACTACCTTGAAATGTACTACATTTCCTACTTTATCGTATTTCCCCAACGTATTATTTATTCGGTAGTGGGTGACATATGCCAGAGCCGATTCCCACCCCATCCTATCCTATCCCACCCCATTTTATCAACCCTTTCTCCCATTACATTCCTTAATCTCGAAAGGTTGGCAGCGTATTTGGGGGTGTGCCAATGTTTGTCATTCTGGACTGATGTTGGCTGATATCGCGGTGTCTATGGACGACAGTATCCACTTACCATCAGGTGGACTGTATGCTCGTCTGCCACCTTATTTCTATATAAAATGAAAACTTATGTTAGTCATTACATCAGTCATAATGTAATAATGCAGATATCTACAAAATCATAATTTTAAGGATTTTGTGTATACACTGTCTTATTAGCTAATTATTAATTCAGCTCCGTCTCATTTTAAAACTGAAAATCGTCTATTCATTTGGGTCTAAGTCAAAGATACGTTTATTTGTTAGGTCCTTGTGAGTTTTTATTTTGACGGAACTCTAAAACAGATCTACTCGTAAAAAGTATTTGACAGAAATATATCTTTATTTTATATTACAAGTGCATCAAATTATCATTTTTATTACTTCTATTAATATCTATGAAATAAATTTGAATGCGTAATTATTTTTTATTAATATTAATTTTATCTAATTTGAAATAGTATAGGTACTCATCTCTATTTATAGGGCAGTCTCAGTCTGTTAAAATCAAATCTGTCACAGTCTGATTTGTCACAGCTTAATATTAGACTTAATCAAATCAAACAAAATTAATCGAATTAGTAAATTTATACACTTCTAACATTTTACTCAGACTACGCTACTAATATCCGGTATCGGTATTCAGTGTTTTGAACTACATCACTATATTTTAAAAACAAAAAGTGACACACGATGTAACATTGTAACAGCGCGTCTTGGATAGGATAGTTTTCTTAGCTATTAAAGAATATTTGGGGCTCTAAACATTTACGTTTAGTGTACAATTACCTAGTTCTGTCCACTCGCGTAAAATTCGTTTTGCGTATCGATGAAAATATTTTTGTTGTAATTTGTACTACGCAATTTCAAAGTTATTTCAACGGTCCAAATCGGTAATCTGTCGACGGCCTAACTATAAGTAGTATAATACTATAATAATACATTTCTAGTAGCCTAACTAACTATAATACATTTCTTAAAAAGTTCATTAAAAAACATAACCGAAACCGTATTCCAAACAATTTCCGAAATAATTTCATATCCGCATCTGTAACCGAAACCGGTAAAAGAGTATATAATGTGGATATATTGTATACTCGTATTCGGATCCGAAATATCATATCCGTAACAACCCTAGTTGAGAGCTCAAAGTAAGCCTTAATCATTCTATAGGACTTTAGCTTAAACGCTAGTGAGTTGTAGTCAAAATTTTTAACGTTTGATGTTTTTAAACACTTGTGGTTAAAAGCTCAAGTCTAAAACGGTTCATGTTCAATAGCGTTAAATTAGCGCGATAGCGGCAGCCCGATGCCCTAGCGGTCGAGCATTCAACGCTAATTTTAACAACACTACAACGAAAACAGTTAACAATAAGTATGTATCGTAACCGTATACAGCTCTTTCAATATCCACTGCTGGACATGGGCCTCCTCATAACCTTATAACGCCACGCTGGCTAAGCGGGTTGGCGGGTCCACTATTTTAGAGGTGGTGTAGTGCCTCAAGATAGGTGGTAACGGTTTTATTATTCCTCAGTCGCTTTTTACGACAGCCACGGGAAGAGATGTGGTGGTGACATTGACATGACATGACATGAAGGACATTGACATGTCCGATCCGGATTTCACTCGAAAACTGACGGGGCGCATCGTCGACCTGAAGCAGAAGATCGCTGCTTGGGGGAATCGAATACCAACAGAATGGTCCAACAGTAAAGAGGTACCAACACAATCATCTTTTCGCGAGTAACCAAAAGAAGTTCTATAAGAAGTGGAGTGTCCCAGAATTAGAGTGGCAGGTACTAGATCCAGTGGCGTATCTAGGGGGCGGCGGCCCGCACCGGTTCCACCCGTATGAGGGTGACACCCGATGAAAAAACTTACAAAAAATCCAGTTAAAAAATTACAAATTACCGCAAAAATAATTTACACACGCATTGTCTGTTGATTTTATTTTCGTAATTCTATGGCTCGGTCGGTAGGGGATTCCCCCAATGTGATTTTTATTTTCGTACCTAGTACAAGCAAGAAGCAACGACTATTTCAGGGATTCCTCTGAAATACATAATATTAATCTTGATTATTAACTAGCTGCTCCTCATGATTACACTCGCGTTTTTTATATACATATACCCATAGCCTTTATTAGGGAGGAATAGTGTAGCTTTCTATTACTGAAAGAATTCGGTTCAGTAGTTCCAGAAATTACCCCCTATATGCAATCAAATAAAACCTTTTATAATATTATTTTAATAGATAGATGACTTTACGTAAATACACTGGATCGCAAAAATTCCGGGTCGCTAATAAATGGCGTGATAGTTTCTTAAATACATAAGACTAATTTGCGAAACTATAGTATGTTGTAGATGACTGATTAATATATATAAAAAAATGTGTAACACGTTCTGTACACTATATAACTTTAATTAAATACTAAAAAATAAGAAAATTTCGCTTCTAACTTATGACAACAAAAATACACTTAGCAGTAAATCTTAAAAAATAAAAGTTTTTTTGGCAATTTAATATTTTGTATTTCCTCCACGAGCCCGTATCGCTTCAATAAGACGATGTGGCATGCTGTAAACCAAATTTTTAATACGATTTTGGTCTATGTTTGCCCATTCTTCCACTAGCGCATTCTTTAACTCGTGTAAGGTAACGGGAGTAGGAGAGCGTTGTCTCACGCATCTCCCGAGCTCGTCCCATGCATGTTCTATGGGATTTAAGTCTGGGCTGCGAGCTGGCCACTCCATGCAGGTAATACCGACGTCTTGAATATACATATTGACCAAATGAGCAGTATGTGGTCTCGCATTATCGTGCATAAGAATGGAAATTGCACCCATATTCACTAAGAATGGACCAGCATGCTCATTTAAAATTTCTCCTACGTATCTGACAGCAGTCAGAGAACCGTTTTCTATGATCACTAACTCCGTGCGATCCTCTGAAGATATCCCAGCCCAAACCATTATTGATCCTCCACCGAATGGCACCTTTTCTTCAAAACACGCTTGATGATACCGTTCTCCTGGCCGTCTAAATACTCTTCGTCTCCCGTCGTGCGTAAATAAACAAAATCTGGACTCATCGGAAAACATAACCTTGGACCAATCTTCATCTGTCCATCGGATGTGTTCTCGAGCAAACCGTAACCTGGCAACTCGATGTTCTCTGAGCAGCTTGGGGCCGTTTGCTGGTCTATAAGGCTTTATATCAGCTTCACGAAGACGTCGCAGAATCGTATTAGAGCTCACATTGTTGTGGTGAATTTCTTGAAGACTGTTTCGGACCTGAACAGCCGTGAGATGTCGATTTCTTAACATAGTGCTCACGATGAATCGGTCTTCTCGTGTAGTTGTGCACCTTGGCCTGCCATTTCCTGGTCTCCTGATGTTAATGCCGGTCTCTTGAAATCGCTGGAGTACTCTTTGGACCGTTGATAAAGATACTCCTACTGTTCTAGCAGTGCTACGCTGACTTCGACTTCTTCCTTCTTGTACCATGGTAATAATCCGTGTACATTCTTCAGGTGATAACGACATGATATTGCATTGAATACTCTGATCAATCCAAGGAACCATTTATAATGACAGCTCCGTTTGAAACAAAAGCAGAAAAAATATTCTTTTCCGAATTTTAAATTTTGAAATTTTTCAAAATGCAGAATATTTTTTTTTTAATCTGTAACTTGTACAAATGAAACCTCTTTAGAGATTTAGAACAAGCATTAGTAACCTCCTTACTACATATTATTTATTCGAGCGATCTAGGTATATAATTTATGGAGATATCACGGTTTTTATTAGCGACCCGGAATTTTTGCGATCCAGTGTATATCGATTTTTTATTAATTTTAACAGTTTTCATTTTTGGGTTGACACCATCGATATCCGCACCGGGTGCCATCCATGATAGCTACGCCACTGCCTAGACCGACACAGGCCGACGTCGTTCCCTTTTGGCCAAGCCTGTGGTCAGTGCCGGGTTTAGGGTGGGGTAACCCGGGCGGTTGTCCGGTGCGTCGGGGTCAGAGGGGCGCCCCTCACCAGCGAATCAATCAGTTAAGAAAGGGTAATGCCATCACAGATCAAGAGAAAATTAAAAGAAATGGAAAATCACCGATCCAAAGTCTGTAGCTGATAATAACTACCCATCTCTTTCATCGCTTTGCAAAGGTGAACATTTGATCGTTTTCTTATTGTATCTTTTATATAGTATCCAAAGACTCATACAGAGAGCTCGTGGATGCAGGTTGTCGAAGAAGCATGCGTTGCGATAACGCCGATGAACCCCATATAGGAAGAGGACGTAACTGTTATGGTCCGTAATGCACCGGACTGGAAAAGTCCGGGGCCGGACGGACTGCACCATTACTGGTTTAAGGAGTTCTGGCGATGTCATGCTACGCTTGCACGACAGTTTCAGCGACCCCTTGAGGACGCGACGCTCCCGGACTTCTTAACCACAGGGGTCACTCATTTATCTCATTTTTGTCGCGTTTTTGTAAAAAAAAACATTTTTGTCGCTTGGATCAGTTATGCATCAAGGTATTCAATTGTGGATCTATCAATATCAGCAATACCCACTTGAAGTTGGGCCAAATTAACAGAGAAATATCATTGTATAATTACAATGATATTTCTCTGTTTTCTAATTTTGCCTGTTTTCTTTATTAAAAGCGGGAAAAGTCCACAGATTATCAAACTTGGCAAAGTTTGCCCAGTAGCCATGTGCAATGCCGGCACTGCCCGGGCAGTGCATGCAGAGCAGCGGATGACATTCCAAGCGGATGGTGCCCGTTCTGACTACTCACGTGGAGCTGCCAGTAAATTGACCCAGCTTGATGCACAGGTCTTGCAGACCGCTGTATGTTACGACGGAGGTGTACACGCAGAGTCCACCCATTGCCAGCGAAAACAGGAACACCGGTAGAAGCGCGCGCCAAGGTCGTTGCATTCTGCCGTGGAAAAGATAAGTTTATTCAATACGTTTTAGTAAGGTAGCTTAGGCGTCACACCTGGTAGGAGACGTTTTATAGGTGCCAAGGCTATTGGTAACTTTTTGATGTAAGTAATCCCAGAATATTTTAGTCGATCAGGAACAGAATTAAAGCTTGTCAGTTGGATTGGCAGACAAGCGATTTCGGATAACTATTATAGTATTTAGAAATATATTGTTGTTTTGGGAGTGAATGTTATACTACCTATTCCACATTTTACTTGCTACTTTTTTAAAACCCAAAATCTTCAAAATGAGGCAAAAACATCATGCCAACATTATTACTCGTAATAACTGATTTTATCATGTGTCGCATAGACTTCATAGGTAACAAACAGTACCCACTTACCACCTGTCCTTCCTTTTAGAAAAATGTGTACTGATCCTGATATATTACTTTATGTGTAAGTAGATAATATTCACCCAGTAAGCGTCCTACTGCCGGTTGAGCACATAAAAAACAATGCGGTCCAGATCAGGCCAAATATGCCAGAGACAAGAGGAACGTAAGTCGGCAGGTAACACGAGTGCTTGTCAGCCCACTGGGTATGGACGAAATCGACTGGTAGCACTACATTGAACAAAAGATTAAATCGCTGAATTTAATATGAAAACGATGCCGGCTAGACGTTAACAAAAATCAATGTTTACAATCTCTATTTCAATATGCCAGAATCGACGCGGACGCCAGTCCAAGGCTGTCCTCAATGGAGACCAAGCTATAGACAAATGCCGATCCATTTTATACTTATGTATAAATTACAGAGTTGCTTGTTTTGTAGCAAGTCTATCCACATTTTATTTTTGGAATCGAAGCTTTAGTACATGCGGTTCTCTGTACTAAACATGAACATGACAAGCAACTTGTAACAAGGAACTTAGAGGTGGTATCTTAACATAAGCGACTCGCGACTGAGTCGGTTGCTTACCTAACGTCACAATAGTGGTTGCACTTAGCAATCACACAGCTGCTGGCTGCACCCGATCACAGAAGACTGCCACAAATTGTTCTATGTACGTGTTTGGAGAGTGAATGAGATATGCTAGAGCCCGTTGCCCACCCAATACAATTTCCCCATGTCCCATCGAGTAGAGTAATAGTACGGTAACCATAATTATAACCAGCTATTTTATCGCTCGTTGCTGTTCACGGGTCTCCTCGTGGACATTGTCTTGTGCCTGAGGAATGTATGACCTCAGAACGCCACGCTGGCTAAGCGGGATGGCGAGTGTCCTCTTTTAGAGGTGGTGTAGTTCCTTAGGGCTTGTGGTAGCTGCTTTGTTATCCCTTAGTCGCATTGGAGAGTTGGGGAGAGTAAAATAAAATAAAATAAACTCTTTATTCCATTACATAATCTGTTCTTACAGACAAATATACTCCACTCTTGGGGGATGGGGAGTTTCGAACGTTTGTACTTTCTAATCTCATTCTTTCGAAACCTTCTTTCAAATTCGTTTCTAAATCTTCAAAGGTAGGTGGAGCGTCGGGGGTCCATGGGTCTACTTGCTTGTCACTTTCTCTTTATATTTAAAAAAAACAGTGAAGACATAGGAACACTGATAGCAAAATAGGACATTCTTCTGGGATTCTAGAGTTCTAAATTCATTTATTCTTACCGTTGTCAATTTTCTCATCATCTGTGTTCTCAGGTATGAACTCGTAAATGACGTTGTGCCGCTGTGCGGACAGTAGAAGTAGTTTGGGGAAGAGCACGCAGTTCTCATCAAACATGTACATCACCATGTTGAAACAAAACGTGCAAAACAAACCAAAAATGAATATGAGGAAGAATAATAGTAGATGGGCACCTAAAAAAATATTTTAATATCATAAAGCAAGGTCATACTGCGGTCTTGTACAGTCTTAACAAAATTCAAATAACACTTGCTTTAGTTATGTTGAACGTTGAAAGGAGAAAAAAATTAGGTTCTACATTAGAACATTTGGATCAGTTCTATTAATCTATGTAAGGTATATACTTATGTTTTATCCTATTTACATATATTTACAAATATATACCTTATAAATATGTACGAGTATGTGTTAGGTTCAACTTTATCACGATTCACGACATACCTAACGGTGAAGTGAAGGCTATATATCAAAGCAAGTAAAATAGGTATATCTAAGAACATTTTTGTTTAGGTGTATCTCATTGATACATCTAACTTTAGCGGAAGTGCGTGGTTATTTGTCCCTTGCGGTCGCGGAGGGCGCCTAGGTCGGAGACGTTCGGGAATTGTCATTCATTTTCTTTTCATTCAGCGGACCGCGCGGGAATCGGGGCAGTTACGTTATGGACGTGGCGTCAAAGTAATCTAGACTCTGGGAGTTGTGAACAATAAGTTCTCAAGTACCTCAGTTTTCTTTTTTCACGGTTTAGTTTAGTGTTTTTTATGTGTATCCGTTGTGCCGGCCATTTCTAATTTTGTACAATATATTAGGGCCTTTCCTTTGAAATAGCCGTATTATATGGAAAAATTCAAATATTTTTTTTTGGATGAAAATTATATATTAATTAATCTAGGTATTGTCCATTATTATCAATGCACTTTTGCCATTTTAATGGAAATTGATTGAAGCCTTCAAGCCTATAGAACTTTCCGGGAACAGGAATCGATGAATTCTTTGAAGGCGCTTTTCTCTGCCTCATCGGGGTTGAATACGGGGTTGAATTTACGGGGTTTTTACACCGTAAAAAGTTATCCAAATTCAGAAAAAAAAATGGGAATCTCTAGGGGCAAGGTTTTGCGAGTAGATATGGTGGGTGACGGAGAGTTTCCAGTCGAAGCTGCTTTAACTTTGAGACCGTCGGTCGTGCAGTGTTTGGGCGACCGTTATCATGTTGATAACGGTCGCATCAGTGGACTGAGCGAGTGACCAGACTCTGTTGTTTGATAGCCAGCTTGTCCATCATCGTTTGCAGTTCTTCGCAGTATGCATTAATTGCTGTGCCAGACCCTTAAGAAGCTGTAGTGGATAATACCGGCACAGGGCCAACATACAGCCACCGTGTGCTCTTTTGACTTGTTTGGCTGTGTGCTCTTTCCTGGGTTCTACCATTGTGACGAACATTTACTATGTCACCAGTGACAATACGATTCAGAATCCCTTCATTTTTGTGCCGGTTTACCAAAGTAAGCCAAGCTTCGACATGTGTTTGCACCTGACTTCTCATACGGTACCCACTTTCCGTGTTTTGTCACTTTCCCAATTTGATGCAAATGAATCAATATCGTTTCATCACTTACGCTGAAGGCTGCTGCTAACTCAGAGGTGGTTTGAGATGGATTCGCTTTCACTATTGCCTTTAATCGTCATTATCGACTTTAGTCTCCGGTCGTCCACAGGGCTTGTTCGCTTGACCAAAAACGCACCGTGCGATCGTTTGCGGTGTTTGGTCCGTACACATCGTTGATATTGCGTGCCGTATGTGCTGCGTTGTTGTCACTACGGAACCCATATTCGAAAATAACGCCAATTTTTGCAAACACAACAATATCTAAGCAAAAAGTCGTTTGAAGGAAAAACAAATGAATGTCATCAACAAATGAACAAATGAGGAAAAACCAACTGATTGTGAATAAGAATGTTATAGCTTTAAATTGAAATTAATTTGAATTTGGAATTCCAAGTCAAACGGAAGATAACTAAGTCCAAAGTGGCCACTATGAACAAACAGCAATTTCATAGATAAGGCCCTAATAAAACTATTGTCACCACGAATGACTCTTTACTTGGAGCTAATCCTACGTCCATGCTACATAACTATTTTTATAATGGATGTATCTATTATTTTTTCAACGATAACATTGACATCGGATGACGTGTACGTACTTTTAAGAGAAAATTAATTATTTTAATTTTAATGTAATTATACTTCTTAATTAATAAATACTTTCTAATTAATTTAGAGTACCTAATAAATGAATTGAAATTTTTACCTAAATCTGTAAAAACAAGGTCTTATCGTCATTCTTTTCGTTACATACGTATTAAACGTGCGTGTTCTGTTTAAGTCAGACACTTTATAATAAATATTATATTACGCGAAATTATCTAAGAAAAGGGACCTTATTGTTGGTTCTAGTTCTTTAGATACCGAGACTTAAGTGAAATCTTAAAATAAAATATTTTTTATTAAGAGCACGTTTCTATTTAAACACAATCGTAAAACAACGAAATTTTAAGTTATAAAATCTTAACCAAAGTCGACACCGAGAATAAGGTCCCTTAGCTCGGATTGCATCATGTTTATAAATGGGTCCTCTACGTGAGATCTAATGTCTATAGTTAGATTTTTATTACATCGAAAATGTTATATGGACATATTCATACTGCGAAGGCTTGATACTGCGAAACCTATAAACAAGGTACCTAGTAAAGTACGTACATAAATAATTCAATTAAAGGTATTCAACGAACAGGAATCAATCTTAATTTTAACACACTGAATTACATTTAGGGTGAGTTGTCAGAAATATCTTTTTATCTTTTTGTTTTTAATAAATAACGCCACACTCAATGACCCACACTAGGATTTCCTGTGTCGTGGGTCCAGATAGATCATCTAGACTTGAACAGACATTTTAAACAAACGAATGTCCGAGCGGGAATAGAACCCATAGGCGGCAGGGTCACTACCAACAAGGCTAATCGCTGTCTGGACTATCTTTGTGAGAGTGAACCCTCGGATCAATGTTTGATCGATACGTGAATTAAAGTTTCATAATTGTTACATGATATGCTTTTTGCTAACATACGAGTTAGCAAAAACCTTTGTATAACATTGTATTAACCTTTCCAAGCTCCACTTATTTCATTCTCGTTTCGTTCGATAAGCCTGTATTCCTCATACAGAAAAATGTTGTCCATTATCCAAATGATCGCTTTTGGTTAGATAGTATAGTACGAGTATATTCAATATTGATTTGAGTGTATACAATTTGACAAATGTTTGAAATGTGGTGTATTTATGTCAGAATGACAGCAAGTAGATACCATAGATAGGATACAGTTGCTTTTTTGGTAGTACCTAAGTGGAATTGTTATTTGCTTGGTCCATTTCTATAAATACAAGTTGTCGAATCTCAGGATGTTGTACCCAAAAACTTTTATTGCTGGGATGTGAATGCATAGGTATATAGTAGCCGTTTGCTGTAATTTATCACTTCACGAAAAGATTGCACTCCATGAAGTGCAACTAGTGCCTAACTTTATGTCATATAATTACACAGTAACGGACACTTGCAAGAACTTTATTGCAGGCGTTCATGAGCGATGACTACCACAGTCGTCTGATCATTAGGTCTGTGACCTTAAACATAAAAAGTCTCCATGTAAAGAAAGAGGTTACATGTAAAGAAACCGAAGCTAGCCGATCATTGCCGATGTGTATTACTTTCGGCCGGGAAGTGTAACGGCTTACTATTACAGCTGCGCTTGCATCTTCAATCGCGCGGACTTTAAAGTACCTATGTGTGGTTAGTTAGTTTTTTTTAATATAATAATGCTTCACTCAGTGGCCTGTAGGTACACTAGGATTCCTTGTGGCTTGGGTCCAGAGATACACACAAACACACACACACATTCAGACCCGAACAAACATGTCTTTAAACAAATTAATGTCCCCATTAATGAGAGTATTTAACAGTGAACATTATAAACAATGATGAATCCCATTCCCTAACATTCCATTATCATTCGTTCATCGGTGTTTGAGTAATGCGCATTCAGGCAGAAGAAAATCCAAATATTCTTGTTTTGCGCTCTGTAATACAGTGAAACAGTTGTTGAAAAAAAATATTTCATGTATACAATATTATTACGATTTTATTATAAGTAATGTAGTATCTATTGTATATTTCTGTACAATACATTTTGTGTAGTGTTGTATTTCTATTATATAATAGTGTATTTACTACTCTCTTTATAAATATTATTATGTAAATAATGATAAACTAGGACCGAAAACAAAGTTTATCACGAGTTTATCAATGGAGTTTCGTGACAGATTGCACGTCATAGCGGATGATCAGTGATCTGAAAATTCGAGATGACATATAAATTTGCGTTATTGTGTACCACACGTCGGTGTTGATTGCAGATAAGCGTCAGCTAGTGAAGTGCATATGGCGATATTATAACCATGAAGTGACCACGCCGACATTTATAACAAAATAACTATTTAGTTTACTTTTAACGAAAAGCATTTTAACATAACGAGACAGGATAATCAGAATTTTCTCTATCCTGTAGAGAATGATAGATGCAAGTAAGTACACGAAGGTACTCGATAAAAGTTCCAGTTTTTTACTTAATGTTAAAAGCGTTTCTTGAAATATCCTGATAAAGTAACTGTTAACAATCTGATTGATAAATTACCTACCAATCAAATCTAGCTGATACAAACTTTCTGATAAAGTATAACTGATTTACTGATACCTCATTAGAAGGTGGTGAGAAAGGCCCCTAATGTTATATGTTAGGGTTGTATTGACCAAAAATAGGAATTGTCAAGAAACCTGTTAATATTCATATCTACTGAATTATATATATTCATAAGTAGGTACATAAGTGCATATCGATTGAAAGTAGACAAACGACAATTCCAAAGGATTTTACTTACCTAAGTCTTCATTATTAACGTCGTTCCAAGCCATACATACCATCAGCCTGTGTCTCTCTATAGATGCAGACTACTTCCAAGGCTCTACATCACCACACGATATTCCGTCCTTCTCATTATTTTCATGTAACATTATATGTGCTATCAAATTCTGGCCCTAAACTACGAATTTTTCAACTACCACCAGCTCAGCACCGAAAAAACATTGTGAGGAAACCCGAGAGTCAGAAATTTTATAAGCTTGGTGCAAGTGTAACTTCTATTAATCCACTAGGGCCTCAAGAGATGGACTAAGCCTGAAAACCTTTAGTGATTATAAAAAAAAAGGCATGTGGTCTGAAATGGAAGGTGGGTGGAGGATATCAAAATTATTTATTAAATTATTCTACTATACCCATGACTCCCCACTACAATTATTAATAGCTATTAAAAATATCAAAAAGAAAGTGATTATAATATGTAGGTACTTACAAAAAAATTCCTTATCGTTAAACGAAGTTGTCTGATTATTTGCTGCACTATAATGTGAGTGATTGACAAGCCAAGAGCTCTCCCGATTACGAATATCCATGCGCTCTCGTGTGGTATATATCGACACTTGTAAAACTGTTTGGATTATATCATTGCCATGAGGGCGTTAGCTGCAGCGGTTTTTGTGGTGTCGTTTAGTGTCCATATTAGTCATGTTACAGGTAAACTGTCGGTGTTACCGCTAGATTCTTCGAAGAAAGTGACCTGGACATTGGAAAATAAAAATGGGTGTAAGTTTTTCTAGTTGAATATTACCAACATTTGTGTTTATTACCCTATCTTAGAATTATAGTGTGAATACTTAATATACCGACTCATAAGTGACTGTATGTTTGTGAATAAATAAATGAATAAATTTATCTGGATTTACATTTTAATTATACAAATACTATAGAAATTTAACAAGATAACAATACTAGTAGTTCATACAAGTTGATAACAATCAACTTATAGTTGTAGATATTCTTGTTTTGTAGTTTGAAAGATTTAATAATTATCTTTTTGTTCTCTGTTGTCTCTAGCCTTCACTGACTTTTTATTTCTTTCAAGACGAATAATCGAGTGGGAGAGAAGAATGTGGAAAAAACAAGTCTCTCATTCCCGACTCCTCATCCAGTGGTGTGCACTTCATATAAGCAGACAAACAAAAATATTTTCTATGTTTCATTGCTACAAATAGGATTTGTAAATAAAAATTATTTGTTCCAGTTTATTACGTAGACTAAGATAATCCTT
This sequence comes from Sesia bembeciformis, assembly GCA_943735995.1. NCBI lineage: Eukaryota > Metazoa > Arthropoda > Insecta > Lepidoptera > Sesiidae > Sesia > Sesia bembeciformis. Next base: position 4,522,932 of record OX031042.1, read on the forward strand.
ATATGTATTTATTGAATTTGTAGCAATGAATAAAGGTATTTTTTTACTACTACTATTCTATTTAAAGTTAATAATAAAACTACTACTCACGAGTACCTATTTAAGTAAGTAGGTACGTCAAACATACGTCAAACAAATGTTGACGTAGTTATCGCCCAAATGGGCGAAACGCGAGCGACCGCCAGTTTTGTTATTGCTCTTGACAGTTTCCAGTTATTAAAAATGATCTTTATTGTATGGGAGTCTACTTACTGCCACTACTGCTTACCTGGTCTCAGAAGCAATGTACGCCGCCATCCCCAGCCCAGGCTATCCATTTCTATTGAGTGGCGATATCCATTATATTTTTAAACGGTTTTATTTAGCTCGACCCGTACGGAATTTATTTATTTGGGTCAAAATTAGAAATTGAAATTTAAGCACCTACCCGTTGTCAGATTGATCTGAAATTTGGTACACACATTTAATTTAGATGACAATACAATATAATAAAATCAATAACATTATAAATCTAAGATGGCCGCCGATACAAAATGGCGGATTACATATTTTTCCTTAACCCCCTCAATATGGGTATCAAATGAAAGGGCTACACGTAGTTTTCAGTGCACATAAAATATAAAACCGTTTAACTTAAAAGTTTTTTAAGATTGTTATTTACTATGTATACCCAGGATGCATGGGGTGGCATCACATTTCATTCAGGCACCATCACATTTAAGTTTACTTTTACCATTTTAATTAATAGGGTGATTATTTATTTATTATTGCAGCCATCAAAGTGCCTGGCACGGTACCGGGCGGCGTCTACTCAGACTTGCAAAAAGCTGGAGTGATAGGCAACATTTTCTCTGGTTTTAACGACGCCCTTACAAGATGGGTGGCCTACGATTCGTGGACGTATTCAGGACGATTCATTGGTATGAAAGAGTGTTAATTCTTCAGTTTGTTCTAAAATTTTTGTTTCGTTTTCCGAAAGAGACGGCCATTAGAAATTTGTAGGGAGTCAAGAAAGTGCGTGCCGGAAAGTGCTCATGCAAGTTCGGCGCGCGTCTTCCATTGTTCATTCTTTATATAACCGTTAGGTTGGCAAGGCCATGGGTGGTGGAGGGTATGTTCTTCAACATGCTAAGCTAGGTTGCTTCTTTGTCGCCGCGATATACATTTGCGCAGTGATTGCTATTACTATGTACACTATTAATGATTATTAGTTTTTATTCAGTGAATGATTATTGTTTCGGCTGTGTGCGTGCGTGCGGTGCTACTCTACGCACTGCTCCATCTCTTCCCGTGAGTGTCGTAAAAAGCGACTAAGGAATAGCAAAGCCGCTACCACAAATCTTGAGAAACTACACCACCGCTTAAAGAGTGGACTCGCCAATCCGCTTGGTTAGGGTGGTGTTTTAAGGCTATATATTTTCCTCACGCACAACTCACAAGACAATGTGCATGAGAAGGTCCATATCCAGCAGTGGCTGATACAAGGGTTGGTTATGGATAGACCTCAACCGGTTTAATAGGTAACGTAAGAACAAACGTAAGAGCCTCAACCCCAAGATTCATCTTTTTTACGACTGCGAGGTCCTTACAATGAATATTAAAAATTTTCGGCGGCACAGGTTCAAGGTTCAAGGTTTGTATTAGAACATTTGATAAGCATGCATCAAGCGATTTATTTATCTGCCATCTATTACGAAAATGCACGGACAGATAAGTTGCTAATGATCACCTTGTTTGTCCTGCAAGGTCCTGCTTTACACCAAAAAGGAAACACTGGGTTTGAATCTTTATCCTTTATCCAAAAGAACTATTTTTGTTATATTTCAGTGAGCTCAGAGCAGCTCAATTATGGAGTATATCACCTGGTGCTACATGGGGTCGACACAGTCGCTTTTGTCGAGCTCAACGACAGTCCAGTCGGAAGTACGAGCAACATGTTCGTGCGATACGTTTTCGACATTAAAAAGCATCTTAAGGTTAGTCATAAAGTAAAGATTTAGCACTGTTAACATCAATGGAACAACAGCAGTTTATTAAAGATCGAGGGCCATCAATAGTTATCGTATGCGACATTATCAAACATTGCGCAATATTGAACATTGAGATAAATATCAATCTGTGATAATCTCTTTCGATTTCACTTAGTTATGAGCGATGATATAAAAATATTGTTACATACGATGCATACAAGTATTGTTGCATACAAATAGTATCCTCCAAGTGTATTCATTGTGCAGGTAGGCGTAAACGAACTGAAAATAAACTTCGCATCTCCAGTCGAGGCAGCTAAAGGGCGTTCAGAGAAACATTTTACACGTCCTGCCTGCGTTCCTGATGCATATAAAGGCGAGTGTCACGCCAATCAGCTCAGAAAGATGCAGGCATCTTTCAGTTGGGACTGGGGTCCAGCTTTTCCTTCGGTGGGTATTTGGTAAGTCTTCAATCAATTAAAATCAGTTCAACAAATTAAACCGATGTGAAACTGGTTTTTGTTGCCGCTAAAGATAACTGTTAAAATATCTTTAGCTGTTAAAATCTAAAGCTGTGGTAAAGCCGCTGTTAAAATACCTAATAAACTACTTATATATATAGGTAGATATATGAGGATGTCACTGGTGTAGTAAAAAAACCAATTATTAGCAGTGAGGAATATTTTATATTTATCTGCGGTTCTTAATAGACTATCAAAGGTCGTCTGCAATTTGTAGCTCGTGAGGATGAGATTACTCGTAACTCCAATGTCGGTATCACAGTTGGACTGAAATGCAGCAAGAAGTTTGATGACGCGGTTAAAATTAGAAAAGCGGTATAGCTATAGATGTGAACGGGCCAGGCTTTCTGAGTCCAGGGGACCTAATTAACATTCGATCAATAAAATCTTATTAACCTAAAACCTCATGTACTCATACTGGGCTTTAGATAATGAGACTAAGGTTAAGATGAGTAAGGTAAGAAACTACTTTTCTTTTAGGAAACACGCTGCAATAGAATTCTACAATGGCGCAATTATTAGATCAGTGGCAACTTTCACGGAGAAGGCAGATCAACATTGGCGTTTGAAAATAAAGGCTTATCTGGAGTCGAGCAAAGCCAGTAAGCAGATCAAGGCCTTTCTAAGTGCCAGTTTAGAGGTAGATGGGCACCAGAAAATAAATGTTGGAAAGGATTTCGTAACGACCACAAGAGATGATGGTACAACTGAAGCTGAGCTTGACATGATTATTAGTGAGGTAATGAACTTAATACCTATTATTATGATAATAGATAATATAGTCCTCTTCGCTCACGAACGCGCGTCAATGTATTTTTAACTATATTGTCAAAGATACGGCCAATATACCTTTAAATACATCAATACTTCCAATAGGCGTATTGAGCACTCACCACTATAAGCAAGACAGACCAACGCTAGTTAAGTAACTGGAATACGCGACTGAAAAAAATACTATTATTCCAAAATTGAATCTAATTTAGGTACAGCATAATGAACGACTAATCTATCTTAACAACTTCTATATTCTAAATTAAGCCTAGTCAGCCAATCCGAGAGTAGGCCACGCGAATGCAGGGTCATTCATTACATATTGTTATACTTTGCCGCTGCTGGATGTGCTGACGAAGCTGATGTCGCAAGGGTTGCTACCCTTAACTCGCTCGTGTGTTACAACAATTTTAAATTGGCTACAGGGGCAAATCTAGTTTGGTTTATTGCGAATTTTCACTCGACCCGAAAAGAGGAGTCATTAATAGGGGCTGCCATCATCGGACTGCCCTAAGCCCGGAGATTTAAAAAAATGGGACAAAAACGAAACAGGGCATTTAGTAGTAAATAGTTATAAGTGCTTTAAATTATAACCTATTAATATTCTCGATGAGATAATATTAAATTACGAATAATAATTAAATAGATTAATATAGAATAAATCAGATAAACTTATAATGTCTTTGATACACACATCGACGCCTTAAATTATACCTAACTTTGCTTTTGACACAATAATCTTTAGTTTATATTAGAGCCGGTTCACACTAGGTCGTGACGACAATTTTATCGTTGGCCGGCTGTAGGCTAGCTGTTCCCACTAGGTTGTGACGACACTTTTATCGTTTATCGTTGAGGCGTGTGGGTGTCTAGATGCGGTTGGCACGACAAGGATAGTGTCGGCGACGAGAGTTTTATCGTAGCCACGACACTATATGCCATTAACTTACATGACAGAAAATATTGTCAAATCATATGGTAAAATAATCGTATACGACAGTATTCTCGTGCCAGACTATACTCGTATGTGAACAGTTCCATTTAAATATACAAGCCATAACACTTACCGGGACGACAGTGTGTCGTCACGACCAAGTGAGAACCGGCTCTTAGTATTAATTTCTACTAGAGCTAGTTTGAAAATCATACTTCTCATTTTTCGGAGATTTTTTAATGCTCGATGTCACAGTCTCATCGCCCGTAGGTTTACAATGTTAACCTGTAGCCCGTACAAGCATCCATAAAATGCGGAGACTCCAGTTCAAACCCGGAGGGGTGGCAGCCCTACTCGTGAAACCCCAAAAGCATTTCCCTATATAGTATAAGCATACCTACGTAGGTTAACAATTAAAACGTAGGTCCACAATTAAAAACGTAGGTCCTGAAGTACGTGATCTCCAACATTCGATTCAGGATCGGCTCTTGAGGAGTATCACTATGTAGACATTCGTAACATGTGTAGACACTTAATCTTTATGTTTTTCAGAATGTAATCAGTCTATGGTGGCCAAATGGCTATGGCGATCAACCATTGTATAATCTGAATGTGTTTTTGTCTACTGAGAACAATGTTGGTGAAGTATCTGAAAAACATCTTCAAATAGGATTCCGCACCTTGGAGCTGGTCGAGGAAGACGCCTCACAAAAATTAGGTCTGTATATTTTGTGAGGGTATGGCGTAACCCCAAGGATCTGTATCAGAAGATTCAGAATCTGCGTGTTTATAGCGGTGTGAAATGATTAACAATTTTTCCAGTACCATAAAGTTTATTCATATTTGAACACGATTAACACAAAAGTGTTATTAACACAAATTACTAACTAAGTAATATATAAACATTCATATACGAATGAGTGCGTCTGGGCGAAGTGCTGTATAGGAGACGACTGTCGTCGCTTCGTATTAAGATTTAGTAGGCCTTGAATGACCACAACTGCGAAGTCGGCGTTCGTCGCCCTTACAACTTCATTAGTTGTATATTTTTACTGTTGGTACACTGCTAAATCTATTTTTGAGCTAATTTAAAATCGGGATTTTTTAAATAGCATTTTGCCATTCAAGCGATTCTTGCTTTATTGAGCCACTAGTTTATAGAAAATAGTAAGATAGTAAAATAAAACAGACGTTCGTTGACCTTTACTTTTAAATAAGTATATAAATATAATACAAAGGTACATATTTATAAACGTGTAAAGATCTGAGTTCAACGACATGTGGAAAATTTTATAGTAATAAATAACTTAATTCGTAGGTAACACAGCCGCGGGTCAAGGTCTGCTGTTTTATTTTAAAATAAATGGTTACCCGCTGTTTATGAAAGGTTCTAATTGGATACCAGCGCACATTCTTCCAGAACTTGGATCCGAAATTAGTACAGGTAATCTATTACGTATTTCATTTATTTCAAAGAGTCCTATCAGTAGTTGAGCAGTATTTTCCTTGTGTTTGATAATAAAATTATAAATGGTTTTAGGTATAATGATGGTTACCTACTTGTGACATCTGCAACACCATTTATAATGTAGAAACTATTAACCTCACATTGTAATATAAAAGTTACCGCTAAAAGCTCTTCAGTTACTCTTATGAAGTTTGCTGTAAAGCTAAATTTTGCTTGAATTGAGCTTTTAAACATAGTTTAAACTAAAGTTGTGTTCAAACTTGTGCATTTTCATTGGCTAGTTAACGGACTTCTATCGGCTGCCCGAGATGCGCACATGTCCATGCTTCGTGTGTGGGGAGGCGGTTTGTACGAGTCTGACTACTTCTATCAGCGATGTGACCAGCTCGGCATTCTGATTTGGCAGGATTTCCTTTTCGCGTGCTCCATGTACCCCGTTGATTCCGAGTTTCTTGAGTGAGTAATAAATAGCGTTTAGAATTTTTCAAAATAATCATTTTGCTGCTTAATCACCTGGTTTCCTTTCTGCTTACCATACCATACCATCAGCCTATGTCTTTCTACTGCTGGATATAGGCCTCTCCCAAGGTTCGCCACCAAACATGCCCCTCGGCTGTTCTCATCCAACCACCACCAGCGTAACGGTCGTAAACGACCTTAACGTTGCTAGCGATTCTGCTATGATGACTATGTCATCGGCGAAACGACGATGTGTACTCACCGTTCACATATTACATTACAAAGGTTCGGAGATATTACATCTCTCTGTCTCACTTTTCGATGGAGCTGGATCGACCTGACCTGCTGGTCTTGGATTCGGACCATCATGCTGACAGTGTTATACAGACATCTCAGCACCTCGATATAAGCTTACAGAAGATGGTTTGGGTCCCGTGTGATGGTGACCCTGTACACCCCTTTTACTTATAGACTGTATTTTGAACTGACATGAATAACTCGTACCACAAGTTTTTTAAGTTCATAAAATTGATATTTATTAAACAAACAATTTTTTTTCTTCCGAAACTGTGATGTTGATGATATATTTTAACTAATTTTTTAAGGATTGATACTCAAATTAACAATTATTTATTTATTTTCAGTGACGTCAAAGTTGAAATTGAACAAAACGTATTACGTCTTCAACACCACGCTTCTATAGCAGTATGGGCAGGTAACAATGAAAATGAAGCAGCATTACGGGAGAATTGGTATGATACAGAAAACGAATTTGATAAGTATAAGGAAGAATACGTCAAGCTTTATGTAGATACTATGAAACCTATAGTAAATACTTTGGATCCTTCTAGACGTTATCTAGTCTCAAGTCCCTCGAACGGATTAGAGTCTGAAAAAGACGGCTACATTGCTCTTAATCCACAAGATTCCAATTACGGTGACAAACACTATTACAACTACTTAGGCGACAACTGGGATGCTAACATCTACCCGCAAACAAGATTCGGATCTGAATATGGTTTTCAATCCTTCCCTTCGCTCTTTACAATGAGTCAAGCTACAAAAAATAAAGATGATTATAGCCTGGACAGCGAATATTCTAAGCACAGACAACACAGCCCCAATGGCAATGATTATGTTGAAACACAATTGAACCGGTATTTGAAGTTGGATAAAAATGATTCTAAATATTTTGAGAAGTTTGTGTTTTACAGTCAGGTAAATGATAATTTGTATTAAAGTACAATAAGATATAAGGTATTTGCCATGTAAAGAATTGAAAGGAACAATAAAAATTTACAGATATCACAAGCGATGTCGTTGAAAGCAGAGTCGGAGTTTTACCGACAAAGTCAAGAAGAATTTTATACGATGGGGGCTTTATACTGGCAACTGAATGATGTGTGGCAAGCCCCGTCTTGGGCTGGAATAGGTTGGTAGTGTACTTTAAACTTTAGACACTCGTGGACTTGTGAGAGCCATGTTTCATTGAAAATAATTTTTTTAATTTTCTGATTATAGAGTTTGGTGGCAAGTGGAAAATGTTGCATTACTTCGCTAAAAATTTCTTCGCGCCAGTATTAGTTTCGCCCCGTCTTTTGTCATCCGGTGATGTAGACGTTTATCTCCTGAATGATAGGTTTATTCCAATAACCGATGGGCAAATAACTGTGGACTATTTTAGCTGGAGTAGCCTGACTCCCATAAGATCAATCAGTTACCCGGCTAGCGTAGGACCATTGAGTGCAAAGAAGCAAGACATTAATCTAGATTTCTGGCATGAAGATGACAAGGAGGAAGTCTTCTTGAGGTTTTCACTCAAAGCGAGTGGTGTGCCGTCCGGTATCTTCAACTATGTATTCCCGAAACCTTTGGAATCTGTTAAAGGACTGAAGGAACCGAACATTCAGGTATTTTTTTTAAATTTCTTTTTAACATTGGACACAAGGAAGACAAAAAGGAAAGGTATTTTTATACGGCAGATGAGAATTTAGTTCATCTGGCAAAAACCATTATACTCAGTTATAATCGTATTCAGAAAGAAAGTATAATGCAATTTGTTGTTTCAGTTATTGTTGATACCGACAACACACAATGTCAGCTAATATAAGAAATACTATACCAGGTGTGGCGTAAATAAAGGATAATCCTTCAATAGTGGCTAGGTTTGATGGCTACCTATCATAATATGGCAATTTCACCCTAGCCAAACCCACGCTTTAGAAGTTTTTTTTTATTGCTATTAGGTAGATATCCGATCTAGCCACGATTGAATTATCTTTTATTTACGCCAGACGTTGTATGTACTCGTACCTGTAACCGAAACTTTTTTTGCTGTATTATTTTAAGCAACTCGTCTGCAAACTGTTCGTTGCGATAGTAGCAGGCATATCCAGTTTTTTTATAGGTAGAATAAATGGCAGACGAGCGAGCGGACCCCTGCAACACCAGTTGCAAATGCAAATGCGCAGCCGACCTTGCAGAATCCCGTTCAAGTATCAATTAATAAGCATTAAAACTATTTATTTCAGATAAACGTTGAAAAGTCCAATGGGCACAGCTTACACGATGTGTCGTACGTAGTCAACATTCAGTCGGATACAGTCGTGCTTTTCCTCTGGCTTGAAACTAACACTATGGAGGGACACTTCGAAGAAAATGGCTTCATCGTGACTCAACCACACATTAGTGTGAAATATACAAGTAAAAGGAACTTGTCGCCGAAGGAGTTGGAGCATGCGATTACATATCAATATTATGTGAATTAAGCTAAGATTTCATGTATGGGTTTAATGAGTCAATAAAAGTGAATGCAAAATTGAGTTTTAGTCGTACTAATATTATTAAAATTGCAATTCAATTTATAATGGTCTCCAAACACGGTTAGTGCCTGTTATCTTTTTGAAGACGAAAGGATTCACGTCAATATTTTAGTTTTCTTAGTCGGCGAGGATGAAGTAAACAAGTTATTTCACTAAAGTCTACCGTGAAATGTACCAACCAATTGCTTACAATTTCATCCCATCCGTTCGAATAAAAAATAAAAGCTTATTGCGATTTAGGTCTATTCCAATGTCACCAATAGGTCCGTATCGGTGTTGTGTTCCGAACAAGAATCGGCTTGAAATTGCGACAATTAATTTGACAGAATTGTTTAGTGAGTTACCACAGGTCCAGTGCTCCATGTTCCAATGTTTCCCTCAAAACTCTATTTCAGCCAAGGGATAATGATACTTATTTTATGATACTTTCATCAATAAGCTATGAAAGTATCAGTGGACAAGAGAAATAAAACAAATAGTTAAAAAGCAAATTAATATATTTATATCTCTCGATAATGCGTACACGCGTGCGTCATTCACTAACTAATATAATATCGCTTAACTCATCTTTGGACGACTCTTGTTCAACTGCTAAGGGCATTGCTAATTTTTTTGAGTACCAATAAGTTTATTGCTATATTTTAGAGATTTATAAATAGCGTATTGTAGTGATAACAAGCTATGTAGATAACAGATATTTTGAAGTAGGTACTTACCGTAAAAATAAGTCCCATCGGTAGTTTTCGTGCAGTAACAAAACAATATTATTTAAAAATGTCGAAGGGGTGTTATTTACTGTTCTTATCATAATTTAGAGGTACAGCGATGAGAATTATTTTTGTGGTAATGTCGTATTTTTGACAATTAAAGACTTCATGTTCCATTTAAATATTATTTTCTGAATAAAGAAACTATCTTTAGATAGATAGGAACAAATATATTTTTATTTAAAAAGCTCTCAGTAAACTAATAAATATGTTACAAATATGAGTTTCGAAAGGTGTGGAACTGCTTTTTTATAGAAAAAAGATGGCAAACGAGCATACAGTCCACTTGACGATAAGTGGATGCTGTCGCCCATGGACATTTTTTTTTTTTTTTTATAGAAAAATGGCGGCAGACCAGCATACAGTTCACCTGATGGTAAGTGGATACTATCCATAGGCATCCGCGATGCATGTCAACATTAGTCCAGAATAAAAAACGTTGGCACGGCCTCGGATGCGGCCTACCTTTGCAGGAATGGATTAGTACTGAAGCGGATTAGTCGTTCTGGAGTGAAGTTGGCACGAATCACGAATATCAATGGGCTACAGTATTCACGTACCATCAGGTAGACTGTATGCTGGACTGCCGCCTTTTTTCTGTAAAAATTAAAAAAAACGAGAATAAACTTTCATTATTCAAAATAATGAGAATATCTAATGTAACATATATTCGCATCTAAATTGTATAACATTAATCAGTTAATCGCCGAGTATTCGATACTGAATTAGTAGCCAATAGAGTATTCTTTGCAAATAAAATAACAAATACTTTAATGCGAGTATGTCGTCACACGTTTGAGCGTCCCTTTGTGTGTTTTCTAAACGCAAACTGTAGGATTAAAATCCAAAAACAATACAATAAAATTAGAAGTTCATCTTTCTAAAAAATATTTACGTCTCAAGCATGTAATATTTAAGTAACAAGTCTTCATTATCTTATACGACATTTATTTATCGTATATACTTTATATCGTGTATACTTTATATAGTATAAACTTTATATCATATATACTTTATATCGCATATACTTTATATAGTATATACTTTATATCGTATATACTTTATATAGCATATACTTTATACCGTATATATTATACTTTATATCGTGTATACTTTATATCATATATACTTTATATCGCATATACTTTATATAGTATATACTTTATATCGTATATACTTTATATAGCATATACTTTATACCGTATATATTATACTTTATATCGTGTATACTTTATATCATATATACTTTATATCGCATATACTTTATATAGTATATACTTTATATCGTATATACTTTATATAGCATATACTTTATACCGTATATATTATACTTTATATCGTGTATACTTTATATCATATATACTTTATATCGCATATACTTTATATAGTATATACTTTATATCGTATATACTTTATATAGCATATACTTTATACCGTATATATTATACTTTATATCGTGTATACTTTATATCATATATACTTTATATCGCATATACTTTATATAGTATATACTTTATATCGTATATACTTTATATAGCATATACTTTATACCGTATATATTATACTTTATATCGTGTATACTTTATATCATATATACTTTATATTCTATATATTTTATATCATATATTTGGATTTACAATAGATAGGACATTTTGAGCATTAAAATATCGTTGTGGTTGTGAATGAACATGTTGCATTACATTTTCTGTTACTAAAGAATAAATACAATATTGTATTATATGTAACAAATATAAATACGAAGAAATAATTAAATGAGCACTGGAAACACTGAATGAGCAGCAAATTTAAAGGTGGGTCAGGTTTAGATTCTCCTGTGACAATAAAGGTATAGTAGTCTCGCGAAGTCGAATCACTAATAACTATAATGGATATTCTTAATAATTTGAAATTATTAATGTCAGTTATTTATAAATAGTTCGATTTGTTGCTCATTTGGTATTTCTCTGTTACTCGTTTAAATAAAAACCATAAATATATACAATATTAACATTACAACGCCAAATGCTGGGCGGCGACAAATCAAGAGGCGCTAATAACCAAAAAACTTCCCAACTCACAAGGGATAGCGTGGCGTTTCAAGACTCTTAAACCTCTGTGATTACAAGGGTTGACCTTCAAAAATGGTACTATTGATTTTAAAAAGAAAGGCCCTTACCTATAGGTCTCGGTACTGTCGACTAGTCGCTGTATAGCAGTATTTCGTCATTTTAAATTAGGTGTTCAAGTAAGTAAAGTAAAGTTGTTGAAGGTATGTGACTTTTTTTGTTAGAATTATATTTGATAAAAAATAACTTTGAGCGACTAGTCGATAGCCGTATCATTACAATAAATAAATAAACGATTAATAATGACTAATGATTTCGTTCTATTCGACGTTTAATTTCGGACATATGAAATTTTGTGATTTCCAAAAAAAAAAGGAATCCCATTGTGACGGGAATTGACGTAAAAAAATAAAAAATGGAAAAGATCTCCGAAGAAACAGAAAAAAGACATAACTGTCCGACACGTAAAGAGAGTTTCAATATATTTTTTTATGGAAAGCTAGCAGCCGAACAAACAGTCCATCTCCTATCGCACTCCCCATCTTCCTCGGGAAGGGGGAGTGCGCATTCTATGAGAATGCGGGATAGGGATTAAATTTGGATGAGCAGTTGCATCATTCTTCCTACTTGATGGGATGGTACGGAATGTTTTCCAATTTGGCGGTTTTGGCGACCCTCTCTCACTCATAAATCCCATTGGAACATTCCAACGCAGTGTCCAATGAGGTCGGGATAACTCGGCGAGTCGGGCACATTCCAGCGGTCGTAGAATTCTAGCATATACCCTCCTCATTAAATATTCCAAAATTATTATGGAAATTAATAAAATTACTACATATTGGATTGATATCTCCCCAAGTATACTTTTAAACTCGATCAAACACCTAATAACACAAGGTGAAAGAGACCACGATCGAATGGATTATAAACATGCTACATCTAAGAGTTGTACAACTTACCATCAATGGAACGATTAGAGGTATAGTAGCTAGAGGATGTCCACGAGGTGGTTGTTATACTTCTTCTGTGGAGCCTTGTAGTCGGCGACCTCATCAAAGGTCAAAATGATAAAGGATGCTTCACCACAGATTATGCAGGAGACATCAGTATATTGATAAGGAGCAAACACCAGGACATGATCAGTGATAGAATGTTGAGAATCGTTGAAAACTAGTACAAAGTTCATGACGTCATTGTTAATCCGAAGAAAACAAACATTAATAAAAACCGAATAGATCAAACACCGAATAGTCGAACTGTCAAACATTTCCGTCGTTTACACACAACAATAGATATAAGTATATCTCATAAAGCACCATTTTGTAAAACAATCACAATTTAACGTTACAAAAGCGCTCAAACAATTAAGCTAACAGTTAAGACTAGTAGAAAGACAGTTTTTAATATGTATGTTATAAATATATTTATAAAGAAAGGACGATACAACATAGATATTACTAAAATCACATGTCGGTTACCTTTTAAAGGACCTCAGATCTGCTTTTAGCTTCATTTGGCTGTTATCTTACGCAACTACATAAATATGAGATCTCCTAAATTAGTGGACGTCCTTCTAATGGGTAGTTAAGAAATTATAACTAAGCATATTTATTCGATATTAGCGTGCAGGGCGCAGGCCTCGCCTAGTACTTGACTTTTTACGTGTCTTTGAAATTCACGACACGGGATTTTAGTGTGCGCTTGATAATACTCGACTGTATTTGGAGTTGATAAGTTTTATAGCTTATTCGATGTCCAAAGAAGAAAATAAACCTATATTATTACAAAACTAGCGACCCGCTCTCGCTTCGCTTCGGTTAATAAGATTTTTTTTTCAAAATTTGAGGGATCCCTAATTTTTTCTAGTAATAAATAAGCATTCTAATGGTGAAAGAATCTTTGAAATCGGTCCAGTAGTTTTTAAGTTTATTCGTTACAAACATACAAATCTTTCCTCTTTATAATATTAGTATAGATTAAGGTAGAGTTAATAGTTATTCAAGTTAAAAAGAAAATTATACTCAACATTAGCTTGATAATATTTGAGGTGAGAACATGGCGGGCAGCTATTGCTACCAGTGTTCGTAATGGAACTAGAAGAATTATAGTTCTTTATTGCAGTCATGTTTGAATGTATCACTTCTATGAGATGTCATTTTTTTACAAATTAAAATTATTTCTTACGTTAACGTTCAGCTATTGATTCTAAATCACCCTTAAAAGGTACGTCCACTAATTTACGAAGACCTGATATAAAAAGCTTCAGTGTTAAAAAAGACATATTTCCAGCTAATGTATACAATTTTACACTCTGTATAATAAGGTAAATAAATAATTATATAATATGATGCAGAAAAAAATTATTCTTTCAACGTCATAAAAATTAATAATATTATTTACTTTGGCCAACCGAATGTTTGTATGAATACAAACATTTTGCGTTCGCAAACGAATTACGATGCTGACTTTAAGGTTCATATTCGTTGCTCTTAACTAACTGAATGAATAAATTTATTCTACAACGTTATATTTGCGGTTGGCGCAACCAAACCGCTAATTGAATAGGTGGATAATGAGCTGCAAAGGAGTTTGTATTTTTTCAAACTCTCGATTGACCAAAACTATACGAGTAAATAGATAAAATAGATACCCGCCTTACACTTCTTACAGTTGTCGCACATGTTCAGAATAGTTATAATTTTACATTATATCCATGTATTCTTGTATAGAACTATATTCAAGTATTGGCGACATGATGATGTTTCAACACATGGGTGTGGTTTATGACCCGTATCCTCAACAGAGTTACTGTAATTGATGATCACTCGTGATAACTAAAAGTGTATAAAATATTTATTCTCACTCATTTTAAGACATGGAGTATTCTTTTCATTTCTTATTCAAATAGACCGTTCAAATGCTTGATGATTTTATCGAAAATGATATGAGAATGTTTATATGACTACCGAAAATTAGCCAAAAATTAATGAATGGGCAATAATTTTTAAATGCTCTTTTATAAGCATTAAAAATTTCGTTTTTCGTTTTCTCTTCGTTGCTTAGAAAGAAAAATAATGAAACAATGCTACAGCGGGTAAGATATGTTTTACGAACACCAGCAAGGAAATAAATGCTGCAGAATGATGTAGAAATTAACCAAGACTTTAAGGGTTTGCGAAATTACGTATGATGCCATATTATTATATGATGGTGATCAGAATTTTGGACATTACGTGGACTTCACTTTCCGATAGATCTTATTTCAAAAAAAAGTGTAATAAGGATTGTAAATGATATAGTTTGTAATGATGTATACAAACAAACATTTTCATAGGAGCGACTTTGCATTTGGTCAAACAAAGTTAAGTTAAATTGATTCTGAGATCATCATGACCGTTGTCGAAAATATAAAAATTGCTTATAACAAATTGACACTGATGATGCGATTATGTCTTTATAAAAATAACGAAATATTGTTAGATTTCCATGCAAGACCTTCATAGAAAAGCACCGAGCCTGTAAAGAAATATTAAATTTATATATTATTATATTGTGAAAAGTAGAAATAGATTAATTAAATAAATAGATAAAATTAATTAATTAAATAGATTAAATAAACATAAATAGTTAATTCTGCAGTCATATATTCTTTTTATTGCGTTATTCCTATTTTTATTATACATATTTTTGCTACTGAAATGTATACAGGCTGTAAACAAGCGACTTTTTCACGAATATTTTTTTATTTTTCCAATTTCTTTTAGATAAATATGGCACTGCAAATAAGATATTTTTATAAAAAATTTTATGTAACGCTATACGTCAACTCAATACTATGAGTAGAATTGATCGTTCTGCCTTCGGACAAGGTTCGGTTACATTCTGTATATTTATTAATTATATAATATTATATTAATATTAATATATTAATATATAATATAATATATTATTACTGTTATTTTGTTAGACAATTAAAATAAGCAATTAAGCTTACATGCATTAAAAATACTTACCATATTATATAAATAAGTAACCAACATGAAAATGTAATGAATGTCAGATTGGCCGTTGAATGGTTTTCTCGAGTTTTTGTGCAAAATGAACAGTACATATAAATAAATGAGAAATATGTAATTAAATGAACAGGAAAAAAATACTGAATGGGCAGCAAATTTAAAGGTGGGTTAGGTGTAGGTTCTCTGGGGACACTAGAGAAGTAGGAGTCCCGCGAATGTCGATTTCGTGATGGCATTCTTATTGATTTGAAATTTACTTCACTTATTGAAAGTTACGTTGTTTTGTTGATCACAATTTGCTACCCATTTAGTACTTTTTGCTACAAGCCCAAATAAATTAACAAATTTTGCACCAATACACACCTTATTTAAAACATCCCAATAATGACCTAAATCAACCAAACGTTTGAAACGATAAACGATAAAACCTTTAATAGAATTAACACAAGGACTTCAGAATATGTAGGTATTTACAAATATTGATACGAAAGAGGAACTGCGTCGGGTTAGACGACATAAATAATATTTGTAGTTTCTATTTCGATGTTGCTATTTGCTGATAATAACTTAAACATGTCGTATATACTGTTTTAAATAAACGCCGAAGGAGATAAATATGGTCATTTATGGACTTAAAAATAAATTACGATGACAAGAGAAGCGGTTGCCATTGGTCATGCATTCCTTCTTCAAAATTTTCGTTTTGATAGAAATTTAAAAATCGTTTATGGCAAGGAGACTAGAATTGATAATGGCTTGTAAACCTTTTTTTCTTTCTAGAACTTTTTAAACTATAAGCTGCGCAAGGGTTATATCCACAAGGTAATGTAGACTCAACGGTACCTTAATTGAGCTTCAAGTAAGTACTAGAATCGAACGGTTTTGGGTATATTAGCGTGTTGCTGACTGTACATAAATAGGATTTTATACAAGGTAATATATGCGTGGGCGTATATATAGTTATACGCTTTTTTTATATACTAGTGGGCGGATGAGCAAGCGGTCTCACGTGATGGTAAGTGTTACCGCCGCCCATGGACACTTGCAACACCAGGGGGTATGCGGGCGCGCCGCCGACCTTGCAAAATCCTATTCACAGTTCTCTTGAAGAACCCCATATCGTAGCTTAATAGAAAGACCTCTTGAGGCAGTTCGTTCCACAGCCTACGGGTTCGCGGTATAAAGTAATATACGTAAGTAATTATTTAAGTAATATACGCTTGCGTATTATATGGTTATATACGTACGCGCGTTATAGTTATATTGTCATCGATTTAGTTTTTATGTTGTCGTTATTTTTATAGATCGTTTGGGTTGAAAAAGTGACTGTATTCTTCTATATTTATATCTGAACCAGACTCAGACCACAGCTGTAATTTATGCAGTCCTCATTCGTAAAAACAAATACAATTGAAAACATATGTTACACTACTCATTAAACTATACCGATGTGAAGTTAACACGTAACTATATTTATATCTCTACACTTAAAAAGTAACGTCATCTGTATGTTCGGTTTAATGTGGGGATTAGGGGTTCCAATTTATTGCGGAGTTGGTCATTTATATGAATTTATTCGAGAACTTCTTTATATATTTTTTCAAAATATTGCCTTACTTACAGGGTTGACACCCTGTAATACAGGGGTGGTACCGCAATGTAAAAGTGGAAAGTTGATATAAGTTATTAATATAAAAATACAAAAAGAAATACTTAAAGAAAAGGTAGATACTTATTGTAGATTAAAAGGAAGACTTATAATTGAATGTTTGACTAAGAAAAATGTATAATTAAATATTGCAAGACCACTCTACAAATCAATTTGAGAAATCAAAATGAAAATATCTAGAAAAGTGAGAAAAAGGTGTTTAGAAATCAGAATTTCAAAAATAAAGAGAGATGACATCACTCTTCAATAGTGGCATCATAACAGCGCATGAAGTTAAAGTCGAAGGGTATCACATTCTAACCACAAATATTTTGAAGTTTAAAACTATCTAAATTTTTAATGAGTTTACCAATTATAACGTATTTAGAGCACGTTCTTCCAATAAAACTTGAAAACGATAAACTAATCTAGTAATCCATTACAAACTGACATCAGCGAATGTGGCTCTGTTTGGATCAACGTCTAACTTCACATCGGTAGAGATACAGTTAAATGCAAGTGGCTTTTATAAAGGTGGTTTACCTTCGAACAAACCACAGATTTACCTGACGCGAGAATGTAGCGCAGCCCTCTCTTCTGAAGGGGTCTCCCGAAGGAAGGCTGATGAAAGGTTTAGGATGACCATGAGGCAACAAAGGAGTAAAGGCCCTAAAATGGCCCCTTCTGGACCCACGTAGAAAATACCGCCGGCTATGGCCAGGCCTGTCAAGTATGGGTGTCCACCGCTGGAAAATGAAAACGGTTCTGAATTCCTTGAGTTCTGTAGTTTTTGCGAACGGATTTAGAGTGTAGTTGGTTATTAGCTAGTTTCGTTGATGACATTTCTAATAGCAAGCATGACGGGTGTATATAAGGAATTTCTGTCGTGTGGTGTTGGCTGGCTTTAGAATACCAAAACTCCACCTCTTCCCGTGGGTGTCGTAAAAGGAGATTAACGGATAACAGAGACGCTATCAGAAGTCCTGTCCTGAGGAACTACACCACCTCTGAAAGAGTGAACTCACCAACCCACTTGGCCAGCGTGGCATTTTAAGACCATACATCCCTCATGTACAAGACAATGTGCACGAGGAGGTCATGTCCAGCTGTTTACGGTTACAATGAATCTAACGATAAAAGACTAATTGTAGAAAGGAACTACAAATAATTTTAACATTTGGTAATGTTGTCTTTAGGTCTAACCTCTCTCTTCACCACTTGCCAAATCGATTATTTATTGATATATAAACGAGGATTATGATCAATTCAATTTTTTTGTACGCCACGTTGTAAGACATTAGAAGAACATTGCTATTGAAACACGGGTTAACAGTTGATGGGAATAATTATTTTGGGATTGTATTTAACTGGAATATTCATTATTATTATGCAATTATTTTAATAGAAGTGCAGTTAGACTGTTTTGTAGCCGCACATGTAGAGCTGCCAAAATACCTTAATGTACTGGCAAATGTCGTAAACTTTACACTTACTCTTTAATTTCAGCGTAGACAGCTGCATCGAGGAAGGCAATGGGTGACGCTTGTGCTATGGGCAACAGCAGGGCTGCCATCGGTCTGCCTTGTAACCACACGTCTAGGGCCGCGGGGATTCCGGCTAGATATGGCCCTAAGAAGGGTGCGGCGCCCAGCACTGCAGCCAGAACTGGAAATATTGTTAACTCCCAATATAATGATAAGTATACGTACAAGTTACATATATGACGTATAAAATAAGTGCAGATGGTCCAGATGCAGATTAGCTTACCACCCGCCCATGTTATCACGATAAAAAAGGCAAGTAGGTTCACAGAAACACACGACTCACACGAGTAACGGGTTTCCTGTACCAGTGCTGTATTGGCACTTATAACTACACAACATCGACAAATCCAGCAATTCCAATGCGCTGATGATGTATTTATTAATTCAATCATCACATCTGTTCAGATGGGAACACAGTAAACTATTTGGCGGAGTAAATAAGCTACTGTCAACAGTGGAACAAAGAGTGTCTCTTTTCTTTTTTTTAAATTGAAGTAACCTTCCTAATTCAGTTTCTTTATTCGGTCGTTTATATCTAATTATTTTTAACAATTTCAACATTTATTATATGATTCGTACATTTACAAACCACTGTACCAATAAACAAGTCATACAAAGGAAATAAGAAATAAACTATCACAATGTTTATGGTACACTACAAACTAGGTTTAAAATCTTCATTCTGATTAAGACAATTTTTGTCACCTACATGAGAACTAACGGCTATAATACATAAAGTAAATAACATTCCCTTGAACACAGCAAAAAGAGTCGATACAATTCAATTTAGAGTAAGTATGTATTTGCAATAAACTATTTTGTTACATTTGGTTCTTTCATTTATTCCACGTCTACCTGTCTATATGTAGAATGTTTTCTAACAAAATAGGAATATTGATGCTGATTTCACAAATTAAGGTTTAAAAGGGTGAATATTGTTAGAGATCGGAATCATTTTAAAAGAGAGTAGTCTTGAACGATGTCTTTCGATAGTCTAGATTTGAAGACACGAAGCGCTTTGACATTTTTGATATCTGAGCGTAGTTTGTTACAAAGTTGTGCTCAATTAAGAAATTCAATTCAAAAATGTTGTAATGTAAAAGATCTAATGTAAATATGTTTGAATATCTTCTTGTATCATGTTCAGGAAACTATAAACTATAAACACAATTATCACTTGTAATAAATAGTAAGAACGTTCTACAAGGAGTCTTTATTTTCGGCTATTGATGCATATTAAACGAGAAGGCCTAGAAGAGATACTGTCTTGTTTAAAGTCAAAAGTGGTATCGAAAATACATTGTCATTTAATTGATGACTAAATTAGTCATGTGGATCCTTGCATAAAATTTAATATATTTTTTAATTAAAATTGGTTTCATAATTGAAGTAATAACCCTATCTCAAGGTATGATGCAATTTTTATTTATTTTTTATCTTCAATGATATTCAGTAGTTATACAATAAGCACCATATTATTGAATAGTGTCATAGTGTATGTAGCATAGTATCTGCTGTTGATGTTAGAAGCTAACCAAAGTTATTATGATATACGAGTAGGTACATAAATTAAATATACTTCTAATTTAACATAACTTTTTAATAATTACAAATAAACACCGAAATGAATACGTAAACAAAAATACGACGCAAAATTAAATCACGTTTTCTTTTTCCGATTATTATCACTCGGTTTTGGTCCTCGTAATTGAGCGTATACATATTTATAAAAGTCTAATGCTTTTTGTCTGTCATGTGCTACATTATTCCTACACTGGCCCGAAGCGCAACGACTGACGTACTCTTCCCTGGGTGGCGGCTTAGATACCTCTGACGGCCTCCTATGATTTGGATTCGTACTTCTCAGCGTTTCGACAAAGTCCCTCGAAGAATCAAAGACTACTTTAACCATAGTTCTGTTAGTCATATTCAAATGACTGTCTTTCAAAAGATCATCTTTGTCAATAGCCGTCATGGCGGCACTAGCATCTCCTTTCGAATTAGCCTGTCTTATTAAATAGAATGTCGGCGCTGGTTCCGTGACAGCTTCGTCGGTCGTTACCTCGTTAGTGCTCGCATGTTTATCATTGTATAATAGACACATGACTTCGGGATCGAGATTTAGTTGGCACGTATCTCTGTTTAATATCTTGATTACTTCAATAGGAAGCATGCAGGGGGCCGAGAAGCAAGTATTATTGCGTGTCGCATCCAAAATTATATCATTCAACTCACTATTTGAACCGGATTTCAGAAATGCAATATTGCTACATCGACAGTCCAATTGGTTGTCATTGAATATAATAGCTGCGTTTGCGGATTTGCAGCTCGCGTG
This sequence comes from Sesia bembeciformis, assembly GCA_943735995.1. Classification (NCBI taxonomy): domain Eukaryota; kingdom Metazoa; phylum Arthropoda; class Insecta; order Lepidoptera; family Sesiidae; genus Sesia; species Sesia bembeciformis. The sequence goes on from OX031042.1 coordinate 4,544,253, forward strand.
GTCGAATATTATGGAATTTGTTTCGATATTTTCAATCCTATTTCTAGAGAAATTAAATTGCTTTTTTATTCTTTTCTTTTTCGTACACTTAACACTGGCCAATGCGTTAGTTTTAAGCGTATGTATAACATTGTTTGTGATCTCTGTGTTTACAGACTTGAGTACAAGAGCATTGGCATATATATCTTTAAGGGTATTTCCCACAATATGTGAGTAATCAGCTGTTATGTTTATAGCATTCGGAAGTAGGTTAGCGAAAGTATTTTCAGAAATAGTTACTGTTGAGCTTTGAACAGTGATGCTTTTGATTCCCAAATTAGCAATGATACTGTTAATCATAGTGAACACGGTGTTATCGTTGATCATTATAGCTTCTATTGCTTGGTTCTGAATTTGTAGTATTGTCACATTTTCAAATTCTACAGCTTGTGTCCCAGTTATATTATAAATCGCTTTCACTTCTACAGAATTTATTATACTGTTAGCAATTCTTATTTTCTTTAAAGACGCTGCGCCCAAGCACTTTAGTTCGGTATTGGTAGCTGGCGATTTAAACATCCTTCTCGGTATAGATACGATTTCCTTTACATTTTCTATGGTAACTTCTGGCGGCGTTTGTAAAAGTGAAGTACTCGATAGAGAAATAAACTCAAGTCGGTCACAGTTCATTATTTTAAAACTCTGCAGTTGCGAAGGTCTTTGCAAAATGGGGCAATCCAGTACAACTTTTATGTCTCTACAATTTTGCACTGTTACACTAGTTATATGATCTGTATAGTAGTCTTTAAGATGTATAACGAAGTCCTAGAACAACGAAAACATTCTTTACATTTATGTAACAAAAGGGATATAATGAAATGCAGGTGTACGACGGTCACGAGATGTACTTACGTTGCTGTTGACAAGTGAACAAGTATATAGAATATCGTTAGGAGCATTGTTAACACAGCTCCACTCCGGGTTCTGACAACTAGTGAAGTTAATTCTCAAACCACCAGAGAGTCGCACCAAAACGAACAAACTAAGAATTATATTTTTTCTAAAGACCATTGTCACTCACTATCGAATGTTTTCTCTCACTGTATTAAATTTATTCTCGCGATACGATACCAACAATAAAAATGTCACATTGATTACGCAAAAAAATTAATACGATGGCGACTTTATAACATTTAAATTAATTAAAAGTTCAATGACTACTTTCGCGTTGTTGTAAACAAAATTTTTGAAATAACAAATTTCATATCACCGCCGAACTGTTTCCAATAATGCGGCTACACGATAAATTTATCAGCAGGTAGCATAACATTTGCGTAATTTAATACATATTTGTATTTACTGAGGTCATGTCATTTAAGTGATAATGATAATTGATAAAGTATTAGCAGCAACGAGGAAAAGGCGCCCCGCCTGTTTACAAGGGATAATAATTATCTACTAGACGTCGCTGTATTTATGTCATAATCTATTCACATAATACAATAAATGTACTATATCTCGTCTACAACGAAAATAGATACACGAATGCAGTAACTAATAGGGATATAGCCAATAGCGATAGTGGGCGTAACGTGAATATTTTTTTTTTTGTTTTCCAAACATCTGTCATGTATCAATCTATCGTAACAGTGTTTTCAATTCGAGATAAGGAGAAAAATACCCATAAAAGATATCAAGAACATAATTAGTTCTTTAACGAGTGTTTTACATTATTTATCTAGTATAATCCATTGTTATTGTTTTATTCGCACCAATATTTACTTGACATGTTCGATTCCCGGTCGGACATTCATTTAGCTAGGAATTTATTATATTAAAGTATAAAAGAATGATGGACATTTACCTGACGGCAAGTACACGACTTTGGCGCCAAACAAATTGTGTACCAGCCACGTCCACAGACCGTAGAACAGCGCCATTTTAAAAGACGCCCTAAATACCTGAAAAATATTGTTTCTAAAATATACATTTCATACTTTTACTTCCCCGTGGACATTGTCTTGTGCACGAGGGATATATTACCTTAAAACGTCACGCTGTCGGCGGGCAGCGAGTTGGCGAGTCCACTCTTTTAGATGCGGTGTAGTTCTTCAGGGCTTGTGGTAGCGGCTTTGCACCTTTTACGACACCCACGGGAAGAGAAGAGATGGTACCATTTTAAAGCCGGCCGGTAGACACCACACGACCATTCTCAGATACTACCATACAATACCACCAGCCTATGTTTCTCCTCTGCTGGATATATGCTTCTCCCAAGGCTCGCTATCACACACGATCCTTGGCTCTTCTTATCCACCCACCATCGGCAAATTTCTTTAAGTCGTAGGTCCACCTGGGCGGAGGGCGTCCCACACTGCACTTCCCACTACGTGGCCTCCACTCGAGGACTCGTCTACCAAATCGGTTATCGGTCCTGCAACCAATATGACCTGTCCACTGCCACTTCAACATGCCGATTCTACGAGCTATGTTGGTGACTTTGGTTCTTTGGCGAACGTCTTCGTTTAGAATCTTATTTCGCAGAAAAACTACGAGCATAGGTCTCTTCATAGCTCGCTGAGTGACCTTGAACATATGGATCAGGCCAGATAGTACAGAGTACAAACAGCTTATTAGCAAAAGCAAAGTATATTTACCTGATTAATAGCAACGGATAGTGCGATGCCGAGCCGAGGACCGAAGTTAGGCTGAATCTGTGTGATCACCTCCACCGGCTTGTAGAGGGCGTTACTGGACGCCAACAGGTAGAAGAGGGTCGTGAAAAATACTACCTGTGAATTTTGATTACAACATCACTCACAGTGAGAAATAGTATAAATACTATAAATTGGTGTTGTTAAAACGAGCGCCGAATGCTTCAGCGCTCGAGCACCTACGCGCTGTTAGTGCTATTAACTTTAACCTTAACCGTTTTAGCATCAAGCTTTTAACTACAAGGCTTTAAAACAATCAAACATAAAACTAGCTTTTAACGTTAAATTTCTTAAAATTCATTAGTCACTCTGCGCTCGAGTATTGAGCGCTCAACGCTAGTTTTTACAACACTACTATAAATAGTAGCAACTGAGTAAAAAAATGGGCACCAAATGCTGTACCGTAAATTTTATGTTGACATACTAATACGATAGGTCAAACTAAAAGTTCTTAGAATTGGCTACTGTACAATACGATAGCAAAATAAAATCGAATTTTGAAAATGGTACTCTTTGCTTGTCAAACGCCATTATTTTTTCAAAGCTGTCATTTGTTTTTTATTACTGGCGGTAATGCAGTGGCATACGTGGAAACCAGTGCACTATAATTTTTACGTGACCGTTCAGAAAACGTCAAATAGGTCAAACAAACTAATCGTGTGGCAGGGCACTATATAGTGCTCCGGCACACGAAGGAAGCACTAAACGAGTGCACGATAACGTGCTCCGGCGTAACGGAGGTTAAACAAATGTTTGTCCGACCGGGAATTGAACCCGGGATCTATTGCACAGCAGGCAGGGTCACTACCAACTGGGCTGATTGGTTGTCAATTTTGAAATGTTTATAAAAATAATACATGTTATCGACTAAAAAATGTACGTAAAAACTTACCAGATTAATAAACATATTGATAATAGCTCCACCGCCACACAGCAGAAGCGATGTGAAAGCGCCAAGGGAGCCCGCGAGCAATGAGACATTGCTTGCAAGCGGGGCCCAAATGCTGCTTGCTATCGCATTCAGGGTGCCAAGGTTCTCTTGCAACCACGACATGAGGCCGGAGTAGTCGAATAATCCTGTTCATAACACTCACATGTATCATTTTGTAAGAATTTTGGAAAATATTCCCTTGGTCTGAAAGCTCTAACTTGGGTATTTGGCTCGTTTTAGATAATTTTATAATTAAATTACATAAGATACTAGAATTTAATATGTAAAACAAAAATGAAAATATCTCTAAAAAATAACTGAGTAGTGAGAGCACTATCCTCCTTAGAGTTAAATAGTGCTTAGAAGTCATAAGTTAGAAAAGGATCGCGCTACTGTGTTAATTACGTCATGATTACAGTAATAACTTTAAAGTCACGCGTGAGTAACAGAAACGATACATTTTTGTTTGCAGACGAGTAGACAGTTCAACTGGTGGCAAGTGAATACTGTGGCCAACGGACATCCACGATACGTGGGGAACTCAGAAAGTTTTACGTTCTATGGGTTCCAATTTTTTTTATTACATTTGTCAAAAATACTCTCCACTTGTATCTATACAAAGTTTTATGCATTTGAACCAATTTTAAAAACATTTTATTAACTCTTCCTCAAGTACATACATTTAATTTTTAATTTTGGGATTAAATTGGGGGAGGGATTTAATTTTGGGAAATATTTTTTTTTTTTTTTTTTATGTAAGAAGGCGGCAGACGAGCATACAGTCCACCTGATGGTAAGTGGATACTGTCGCCCATAGACATCCGTGATACATGCCAACATTAGTCCAAAATGAGAAACGTTGGCATGCCTCCGGATGCGCTGCCTACCTTTGGAGATATAGGAATGGATTTGGAGAAAGGGTTGAGAAAATGGGGAGGGATAGGATGGGATGGGAATGGGCTCTGGCACATCTCACTTACTTCCGAAACACGTACGTACATTAGGGAAATACGATAAAATGGGAAATGCAGTACATTTCAAGGTAGTCTTCTGTGAGAGAGGGGTAACGTGGCCAGTCGAGCGCGCCCAGCGGCTGTTGGATTGCAGCGTGCACTCTCCCCCTCAAAAAGTACAGTAATGAAGTTATAAGGCTATAAGATATAAAGTTATAAGTCGGTACTGTAAGGAGAATGACCGAAAGCTTTAAACGGAGTACTGTCTCAATAGTCCCTTGTTTTAAGCGCTGAGTGAGCGAGCGCGTTGTCGTGGTGCAGCAGCAGTCCGCGAAGACCTGTGTTTGGACGGTTGTTACTCACTACAGTAAAAAGATTTGGCAAGCACGTGGCTACGTACCATTCTGCGTTAATGCTGCTTTGGTTTCGTAAAGGTATAGATATCAATCAGGTAGTCAGTTAAAGTGAAAAACTTGCGATTACATTTTTTCCAGTGCTTCTTGCTCTTTTCACTTTGGTAGGCGTTGGCTCACTTTGAAACAGCCAAACAGTAGATTGATGCTTCGTTTCTGGATTATACTGGTAGATCTAATGTTTCGTCACCTGTGACAATATCGTAAACGTGCCAAGATGAGCTAGCTACAAATTTTGTTATCATATCACGGCACCATTCGACACGAATTTGTTTTTGAGCCTCACTAAGATTGTGCAGCACCAAGCGCGATACTATCCTCCTACCTCGCAATATTTCATCCACACTTCCCGATTCAATCTGCAATCTCTACTGTCATCAAGTTTTCTACCGTAACAGCTGGTAAAGAGCGACCGCCCTTTACTTTTCTTCGTCGGCCAAACTTAGTCGACCACGCTTAGATTCTTGTACCAACGATACACAGTTGCCCTAGAAGGCCAATTTTTTGCAAACGCCATTTGAAGTCTATTAAAAGAATCTTCATGTTTTAAAGAACATTTAAAATCATACAAAATCATAGCGCGGAAATATTCCCATATCTTTTTTAATGAGATACTATATTTTGATTCAGCTCGTAAAAAAATATGGAAGGAAATTTGAATTTAGAATGTGTTATGTCTTTATGTTATAGATGATCATAGTTTTAATTGCCATCAAAACCAGCCTGTGTTCAATAGAAAAAAACTCTTTGTCACAAAACTTTCTGAGTAGCTTGGTACATATCAAGATCTGTACAGAATGGCAAAAGTTGGCGAGCTCCCGAATAGGCTGTCTACATTTTAAGATTATAATATTCAGGCGTCTTTCGGTTGTGGGAAGAAAATTAAACAAAAGAGAATAAGAATAAGAGAGCACTAAGTCCGCCTTTTGTAACTATTTACAAAAAAGATTAAATGAATGAATAAATAAAAGGTCAAAGGTTCAATTGCTTGAGTGGAATTTAAAAAAGTATTGGATGCAGAGTAGGGAGTAGAACAGGACGTGACGTTCGTTTCCCTCAGCCCACTCCCGAGAAATTGTGTTGTGTAAAGACGGCAACTGAATATTAGACAAGGAAGTTTTGAAATCTGTTTGTGGATATGAAATACAAATTATATAAGTGCAAGCATTTGGAACAAAGTATTCGCTGCTAAATGGAGTGGCTCTACAGTGTGATAATGGGTGATGATGTTCTTTCTGTACATACCCTGTATACTCCATATTGAGTATGCTCGAAACAAAATAAAATCAGGTCACATTGTATCACGCAGAATATGATGATATGTATTTGGGAACAAAGATAATATCATAAGCCACACAACATCAGTACTGGATATTATGGCTGACATATCCCCATGGCTGACATGATATCAGTACTGAAACCTGTACCCACATATCTCCGCTGTGTGTAGTGGCGTAAGGGTCCAAGTTAAACAAGGTGTACGTGATGACTGACTTTATTGAACTCTGTTCTCACTGCCATAATCTATTTAGATACTCTCAACCTACACTATTATACTGTATGTTAGACATACCCACAAGTGGGCCACAACACTGTGTAACTGTGTAATGTGTCTCACACAGCGCAATGAAAGATTAAATGAAAAACATTGTACAATTAATTTTAAATTAGCTCACACTTTTGTTTAATTATTACGCGATATCCAATACAATCCTCCTTAAATGATAAAAACATTGCAATCCGTGAAATTTCACTATACATACGATCGTTTAAGGGGCCTCTAAGGGCCGGCGCTCACAGAAGAGGCGGGGAAGCGACGTGGCGTAAATGCCAGAGGGACGCGAGACGCGAAAGACACACGCGTAGCGCGAACATAACAGTCACCACAGTGGTCGTTACGTCACAAAATTTCGTCCTCCGAAGATGAAGATATGTTGGATTCAATGAACCTTGCAAATATTAATAGCAGACGTTTTTGGGTTCATCCACTGTGGCAGAAAAAAGAAGAAAACACGGAATATTCGATACCAGGAAAGAACTAAATATGTATCTTGAACGAACTACAGAATGTCACAACGTAATAATAATCTCGTCTTGTACTGTCATATAAACACGCATTTTCTTCTATTAATTCTATAAATCGCACGTTGAATTCACAATCGTCCTTCTTTTTGTCGTACGTCGCGCTTCTTCGGTGCGTCTCTCGAGACTACAAGGAGACGCGTCGCGGACGCCGGTGAGGCGCGCCCCCGACCCGCCACTCGTGTTAGCTTCACTCCATACATCTCCATAGTAAACAGCCAAAAAGAGTAACAAAAATATGTGTATATTCGCAAAAGACCCGTTATTTGTATATTCGCAAAAGACCCGTTATGCCATCTGGGCGAAGACAGGGCGAGTCGCTTGTTCAAAGCAGTTTTGCAATTGTTTCTAGATAGAAATGTACTACAGGCACTCTGTTATATGTTAGGAACCTTTTAAAATTAGTTATTATTCTTACCGGGAGTATTTGACACGTCATTGACGAGTTGATCCCACGAGTCCTGGACCGCGCTACCGTCCACTTGAGGCCCCATTTGTGACGCGAAATGACCCGAAACCCAACTCTGGTACACTCTGTCCCATATCTCGAGGATCTGTTGTTCTACACGAGCTATTTTTTCTGGGTCGCCTTCTTTGAGGATGCTTTTTACCTGGAGGTGGCAAAAATCAATTGATCGACAGAGTTCTTGCAATTCTCTTGTATAAAAATGTTCGCATAAGGGAAAAGTAATTTTCACGTCAATGTATATTGTGAGGGATATCATTTTCTTTTTAAGCGTACGGATTATTATTATTATTTATTTTGTAGCATTGGCCAACCGAGTGTACGCACGATTAGCAATTTATTTGCGTTCGTAAACAAGTTATTGGGGTGGTTTTAAAATTAATATTCGTTACGCTAACTGAATAAATAAGTTTGTTCTACAACGTTACATTTGCGGTTGGAGCTACCTAACCGCTTATTGAATAAATTGATAATGAGTTCGTGTTTGTATTTGTGTAAACGTTCGATGGGCCGTTATTTTACAAACAATACAGTCCGGCGCTCACAAATGTTTACATGTGTTACACGTGTACACAAGTGTTATAAGAATTATGTCAGTGTATCGCGCACTGATAGTCCAAGTATAAGACCACTGGTTGCAATAGTCCAGATATTACACACAAGTTTGGAAGGGGTCTTGGACTTGAAAAACCAGTGTGCGATAAACGTATGACATTCCATACAAAATCCCCCTTGCAAACTCGAGGAGATTTCGGATAATAATCATAACATTTTTGAACATGATATAAGATAGAGAGGAAGAGAATATCTCAACCTATGATGAGACCTGGATTTTGCACGACAATGCTCCAGTCCACACGGCTCTAACTGCATGGTCGGCTTTAAATAAAAATGGTTTCACAGAAATCAATCATCTGCTTTATAGTCCTACAGACTTATAGACTTGACCTCCGGCGACTATTTTCTATTTAGAAATTTGAAGAAAAGTGTATAGGACGCAGATTTTCGACTGATAAAGAGATGAAAGCCGCTGTGAATGATCATTATGACGAACATCATTTTTAATTTACTGACTAATCTGACTATATTCAAAAATAAAAAAAATATTACCCATGCAGGTCATTTCTTTCATACTTAGCCACCCCTTGTAATTCCTAACCAGCCAGTCAAATATTATTGTATTGTAATTGTTTTCTTTCAATTGTTATCTTTTGTATTGGTGGCCGTGTTACACTAAGACAGAACACGCTTGACTGGTAACTAAAATAGAAATCAAAATGTGTGGGTCGGGGTTCAAATTCATAATCCGACAAATGTGAGTCGAGGATAAATACTAGGCTATCACAAGATTACAAGTAACGAAAATAAGCATATTGACATTTAATTATTAATATCAATATACAATTAATATTTATTTAAAATTAATATAATCTATTAATATTTGCACATTGTTATCATTTTATATGGTAGCTTAGAATAAACTGAATTATTAGATTACACAGAAACTTTTGTTAAGGAATTCACGAGAACAGTGACATCATTATTAGATAAAGATAAAGATAAATAGACATAAAATGACGTGCTATCGGATTTTTACTACAGCCTCAGTGTGCTCTTATGTGCCCAAAAGTTAATTCGATATGGTCTTGCGAAAACTTATATGCTGGCAAATAAGGAAACTTCTTTTCTTTTTCTATAAGCGTAATATAAATTGCTTTTGAACTTTGTATACAGTTATAAGACCTATGTATAAAACCAACATTTTTTGTAGATTTGATAACTTCTCGCCCACAAGTTTTAGTGATAATTTAAACTTTTTCTAATAAGGCAAAAATTTGGTATTGTTTCTGAAGTAAAGAGGTTTTTTGAAATATACATACTTGCTTCATATTCCGCGAGTTAACAAATAATTTAAATTATCTAAAAAGTTGACAGTGCCATTGACGTCTGTCAAATCGAGGTCATTCAGTTGGGAATAAAATTTCAACAAAAATAATAATATCAAAATAGATACTCATATATGTAGTAGATAAAAACATATATTTGCACGCATAAAAACTGGCACACAATAAAAATAATGCTGTTTACATGAACTTATGGCGGATAAATAAAAAAAACTTTACGAAAAATTATTTATGATGTCCAAACATTAATATCGACACAAAAGAACATTGTCTCATCACTAACTCGCGACCGTGACACTGGGAATCCACGCGCATGATGATGTCTTTAACTCTACGTATTACATCGCTTTTTGAGGTTCATTACGCTCCAAATATTAACAAACATGTTAAAATGTTGTTAAATGTTGTTAAACATGGGCAATGTTGTTAAAAACGTGAAAACAGAGTGATGAATTATGATAATCTCATTACAAGTATAGAAGAATATCTTAGTGTATTTTATATAAAAAACAGTATTGTTACTAAAACAAAATACTGACCGATGAAACGTTATCCCTTTATTGGTATAATTACAAGTTGTGGAAGTTTCCGCAATTAGAAATGCTGCAAAACATCATGTTTATTTACCAGTGTGGCGACAAGCTCAGCCGAGTTCATTCTATTATTATGTAGATTTTATTGCCTCATTGCAACTACAGGGTGCAGCGCGCCGCGCTACCTCTACTAAGCAATGAGTGCTACGAACGTTTTAGATAGAAAAACAAAACTTTACAAATTTGTAACATTTGATTTATTCCCTAAAACAACCTTAGTTTTACCTAGAACCGTTCTATATATTCTACATTAGATGACGTGTTTCTGGTATTGCGTTATTTCAGTAACTCATTGTATGTTAACTTTCAATTTATCTTAAAAATTGACACGAGGTTTCCCGACTAACATTATTACATGCCTATGTATTAGGATAATTTTTTTGGGAAACATGTTTAACTCACCCCAGTCGAAATGCCTTCCCTCCCATAAGTGTATGCATTATCAATCAGCGAGTCGAGTTTCTCCTCCCAGCCTTCCGGCAAATAAGCGTGCAGTTCACTGTTCTGAACAAACGTACTGTTCAGAAGGCTGCCGCTCAGTCGGACCACTACTATAGTTTCTGAATATATCTAAAAAAGAGATTACATATTTTATTCCTAACATATTTAAAAGTAAATTAAAGAAACAAAACATAATATTTAATAAAAGACGATTTCGATTGTTATTAAATGCAAATAGTACTTAGTTATTGACAACAACCTTTTATATAGCACCGACTAGTAAAATATAATTTTGTAGTTTGAATTGGCAAGTCGAATTGAATTGTATTATGAAGAGATCGACTTATACCAACATATTAAATACTAGCGACCCGCCCTCGCTCCGCTTCGGTTAATAAGATATTTTTTTTCAAAATTTCAAAATAAAATATAGCCATTTTATTTTGAGGGATCCCTAATTTTTTCTAGTAATAAATATAGCCTATGTTAGTCAGGGATAATGTAGCATTCTAATGGTGAAAGAATCTTTGTAATCGGTCCAGTAGTTTTTGAGTTTATTCGTTACAAACATACAAAAATACATACAAATCTTTCCTCTTCATAATATTAGTGTAGATTACAGTATGTAATGACATCCTTTAATTTACGTGAATGTATGTATTAATTTGATGGATAAATGTAATATATTAATTTATGTGATATATTGATATATATATTTGTAATGATTGTACTCGAATTTAGTAACTACATTTGAGCAAGCGAGATCTTTCGACTGAGTTGTGAATCACGTGGTGGTGATTCACAACCACGTGTTCTTGTGAGTAATCACTGATTTATTTATTTATACAACGACACTGTTTAAACAAAAAATACAAATGAGAAAATCTTATAATTCTATAATACACAGTGTGCAATACTTTAACAGGCGTGTAAAGCTATTACACAATAGGTGTGTCAGTACAAATATAATCCAAATGCAATTGAATAAGGATACATTTTAATTTATTCGATTTACTATGTGTCTGACTATAAATCTTTATTTAAACGGGTAAAACCACAGGTAGAGGCTAGCTTCGATATATATTACACCCTGAGTGAATATGATAATGATGTAATGGGGAATGAAGATGATGGTGATGATGATTTCAAATGATTTAATATTTACGTGTTATGCAAGTATAGGCGTTGTTATGTCTATATGAATGTAAGTAGTGTTTATTACGTTATTTAATGGAAATTTGTGCCACGTCATATTCTTACTAACATAGGGAAATTCAAACAGATTTTCCAAGTTACAAGTTTCTGTCATGTGACTTTAAATAGGTGCTAAAATTATATAATTTTAAGCGAATAAACTTCGTTTACGTGTATTTGAAATAATACAGAAACATAAATTGATATAATGACTTCCTTATAGTTCTACCTTCTTTAATAGCATCATTTTAGCAATAAGGCCGCTGGGTGTACTTCTAATTAGTTGTAATTTGTATTTCTGAATGTTTTTGGTGTACAATAAAGTGTATTTATCTATTTCCCTGAGCTATTTAATTTTGACTATCATATAATTAAAATTATTATTATATTATAAGAAAATTATACAACTCACCTGTATACAAATAAAAACTGTGGCAACGATAACGAAGAGTATGAGGCCGACGATGACAATACAAGTTGACACTGTATCGACCGAGCTGTACGCCATCGCCGTTACACTGTTATTGCAGGCCGACAGCATCTTGCCGATGCCGCGGACGTGCGATGGGATTATTGCTGATTGTCTACAAAGAAGACGAGCTTACAGTCCACCTGGTGATAAGTGGAAACTGACGTCCTTAGACATCTTCAATACATGCCAACATCAGTTCAGAATGAAAAACGTGGATGCGCTGTTTACCATTGGAGATTTAGGAATAGATTTGGAGTAAGGGTTGGGAAAATGAGGAGGAATAGGATGGGATGGGAATGGGCTCTGGCATATCTTAGTCACTATCGAAACATGTATGTACTGTGGGGGAACGAGATAAAGTAGAAAATGCAATTCATTTAACGGGTTGAGTGTGCCGTCGATCAGCTGATTCTTTCTCCAAAGATGGCAACGTCCATCATTTTTGACTAACATTGGTATACAATCTCAATTTATAATTTATGAGCAAACATAAAAGATCCCATTGAGTGTAAATGATTGGGAATCCGAGTGGATGATCACCCCTGATAAGATAAGATGATATAAACGACAGTAGTTCTACTTAATTGAAGTAACCTATGTCCAAATACACCGCGTGTGAGCGCTGGAGATTTGTTTATTATCCAACAAGACCTCGCGACTCCTGGTGTAAACAAGAGAGGTGTTTCCGTACTTTTAAAAAGGATGCACTTGACCTGTGGTATGTTTGAACCTTATTATCGTCTAGGCCAATTGATATCCTAGAGAACCACAAATATTGGACCACTCTCAGTAACACGTTAATGTATCCAAAATCATCATAATAGTATATAATATAGTTATAATAGTATAACCTTATTATAGTTAATATTAATACTATATTAAAGAGAGCAAACAAGTTAAAGGTTGCAGGACATTCAGGTACAATTAATTGAAAATATATTGGAATAAAGTGGAATCATTGGAATCATTTAAGTGGCCATTTGTAATTACTTTGTGAAATGCAAATGATTTAAAAATAATTTTAATGTGCATCAGTTCAGTTAACTAGTTCATGGTGAAGTAACTGATTTATAGGATGTGGCGATCTACTAGAGAGGGGAGAGTCTCAGAGAGGTACTAAAGGTACACTATCATAGTGACCCAAGGGTCACTATCATTCAAATAGAAATCTATTAATGGAGGTTGTATATTAACCAAAAAATAGGTATTTGCAAATTATATGATCATTGGGTTTTTACCAATTTTTGTGGTTGGAGGACCTCGTAGTCTTTGCTGTGCAGTGGAATATTATAGGTCAATATCAAATACTGTAACATCATCAATATCAATATAAAATGAAATATTTACCTGTCTTTACACCAGCCCTTTACTTTCGCCATGATATTATTATAATGGTTCTCAAAGAACAGCCAAACCCCAAAGAAGTCAAGTAAACGCTTGATAAAGTGAATGGCCAGAAAGAATAACATCACTGGCAACAACCACATATGCTTCCACACCAGCATACAAAAGCAGCCAAAGAATAACAGCTTGAAATACAAAGCTGTCTCATCATCATTATCAAAATTATTTCTCATGTAGTTCTCGTCAAGGGACCTCTGTTTTAAAGAGGCAATGAGACGATTTTCGAATGCAGACTTCGTTTTCACATTTGATAGAGGTAAAGCAGACAGTGTTCTTTGTTTGTACAACATCTTAGCATGTCGTGGTGAACTTTGTATGGACTCGTTGCCAGTCCAGCTTCCCCTTTTTTCTGTAGTATCTGGAGTGATCGGTGATGGAGTCTCTTTCTCTGTGGTGGACTCTTGGTCACTGCCGCTTGGTGGAAGTAGCTCTTGGGCTGGTTCTTCCTGCTTGTCTTTTAAGTGGCCATTTGTAATTACTTTGTGAAATGCAATTATAATTGAGCTCTCTGGGTCTGGAAATGAAAAGGATTACAAAGTACATTGTTACATTATTGTAGGATTAGGGGCTATAACCGTAACTAGCCCTTTTATCGCCCACTGTTGGATATGGGCCTCCTCATGCTCACTGTCTAGTGCATGACGGATGTATGGCTTTAATACGCCATGCTGTTGCCCCAGTGGATTGGCGAGTCTACTCATTTTAGAGGTGAGGTGATTTTTTAGCTCATTACGACAATAACGAGATATGGGTTTGTAGAATTGTAAAGACAGCTGACAAACCATTTTTATATATTCTTTTTAAATATTTATTTAGATTGTATGTCACATTAACAGATGAAAGATATAGATCTAAAAATTCTCTATAAAATTCCTAGACAGAATTCATGATTGCCATTTTGACAGATATAAAGTATTTTTTGCCCATAATGTAATGAATTTTTACTGTATTTCGTATATTACATAGAAAGGAAAGGAATGCTTATACTAACTTTTCTGCTGGAGTTTTTTATGCACATCTAAAACTTCGAAAGCAAAACCGGCGACGCAAATCGACTGCAGGAGTACAAACATGTACACTTGGAATGATCCAGTGAGACTTGCTAGGAAGCTTGTGATGATCAGCCATAGGAGCTGAGATGTCCCTCGGAATATGTTAGCTCTCTCTGGAGCCCATAATATGTAGACACTTATGAAGTATGCTAGAGCTATGGTTAAAGTCTGTAAACAATGACATTGTGAATTAGGTGCATTTTTAGTAAATGTAATCATATTATAAGGTCCTTGGATGGAATTGTAGGTGGAATATGGGTTGTGCTAATGCTCGTCATTGTTTGACTGATGTCAGTATACAATGTGCTCTCTGCCTGTGAACGGGCATGTATCGCGGATGTCTATGGACGACAGTATCCACTTACCATCAGGTGGACTGTATGCTCGTCTGTCGCCTTTTCTATAAAAAAAAGAACTAGCTGCTCTTTTGTCACTTTTCAATGAAAAAGAAAGTGATGTGGCACTAATGTTACGGCATCCTCGGACATCGACCGAGCTCGAATGTCTTCACGATATATCGGGCGCGGTTAACCACTCTCGCTGATGAAATGGACAGCACATAACCATTGCATTGTACTTCAATATTATTATCTTCAAATAATAATCCATATTATAATAATAAGCGTCTTTTATTGGTTAAAGCACAACAACACACAACAGATATTCCCTATTAGCTTTTACCTGGACAAATTTAATGAATCGTGAAAATTCTATTGTCATTGACTATATGCAAAAATGTTGATGATTTTATTTATATCTTTTCTAGAACAGCCAACAAGACATACATAGAAACAAGAGTAAGTATCTATTAAGTAAATACAAAGCTATTAACTGAATGTTGCTTACTTACAGCCTGTCCTAATGTTACTTGAGTTAAAGTAGTACAAATACTCATAGAAATATTAGCATTTCCCCAAACTGCTAAGGGATTTTACCTACTTAGGACCCCTGTGTAATAATAGGTGAAGCATTGTACATTTCTAAAATATCATATCATTACTTAGGTCCATCACTATTACGACCCTAGCCGGTTATTTTGATTTTTAGGATGAGGAGGGTGTATGCTGCAATTCCACAGCTGCTGAGTGCACTTGACTATGCTATGCCTCCCTCATAGGAGACTGTATTTCCCAATGTACAGATATGTATTTTGGTAGGAAGTGAGATATGTCAGAGCCCATTCCCACCCCTTTTATTCCCATTTTCCCAATCCTTTCTACAAATTCAGGCGCGTCATTTAATTTTGACAGTTGAAATTTTAAAAATTTGCTTGATGGGTATTAAAAATACCAAAAACATAAATAAAAGGTTACCAGAATAATAACATATACACTAGAAGTATTAGGAAAATCGACAGACACATTCCAGTCTTGTTAATTTGGAATTCCAATTAATGTTTTGCATAATAAGTAGGTATTTATTGTTATAATTATATCACTTTTCTGGTTGCAGTGGAGTTCCCATCCTCCTTTAAGTAACAATTATGTTATTTATTTAATTATGCACTTCATTGCACATTATCATACAAAAGATGAATATAATACATTCTTAAGCTGACCTTTGGGTTGATCATAGAGGTTCAATTGAGAGGTATAACATATATAATTATGATGTCTATACTTACAATATATGAAGTGCACAGACTGATGAGCATTGTTGTGGAGAAGCTGATGAAGCTGCTTAGTTGCCAAAACAGGCAGGACAGGCCTCGAGGAACTGAGTTGTACAGCCATGGTAGTATGAATATCACTGATAGCAGGCCGATCACAGTCTGAAATATTTTATACCCATTAGTCTAACTACGTCTCACATTATCTGAGAGTAGGGTTCCTCATTGTCTGTTCTGGATTCCAAGATAATTATTTTTTAGAAAAATAAAAGCTATAAATCCCTTTCCAACCAACTCTAGAAAAATTTATGCCATTTGCGCAATATACTTTTCGGGATGCAATAGTCTCACGCATTTATGTAATAAAAATTTGACTTGTTGTGGCATGTCAGTTGTCAACAATCAGAGGTCAAGGATGGCTGCGTATTTTTGCGGTAGGAGCATTCGGGCAAGTACGTTACTTTTATACTTTGGATGCAATCATGGGCAATATTATGACACTAAGTAATGGATAAAATGTAGAAGTATGTTAAAATATTATATAACTTTCTGTAGTCAATTTTTTAGGCTACTTTCCTTTGAACCTGAAAGTGCATGGTTCTGTGGTGTAGGTGGTGTGGTGTTTCTACAAATTAGTGTACAAAAAGTGTACAATTCTTAGTGTACAAATAAACAAAAACTTTTTGTCTGTTAGTTTTGTTTCTGTAACCAACTATTTATTTTATTTACTTTTTAGGGCTTCACCTCAATGACAATCAAATTCTGGAGGGTTTAGGAGATGGAATCTGCTCAGAAATTGAAGATCTTGAAGATGATGAGTTAAATTTTGGACCAAGTCCCACACTACCCTGTTCTGGTGCTTTAAGGCAGTAAAACTGAACAATACAATCTGTAATAGTAATAAATAGGCAATTGTTAAGTTTTTTTTGTTATGTATTTTATAATATGTATTTCTTTATTATGTATATTTTAATATGTATGCAGGATAAGGTATGTATATATATTATATGGGCCTGATATAAATAAATAAAAATAGGAACTCTTTACTCAGATAAAATGGGTTACACCACTTTGTTAACCTGGGTGATATCACCGGGGTTAATAAAGTTCACTGATGAGTGTCCCATGATTACCAAATGATAAAATCACCTGGGTGAATAGTCTATTGATTTTATAGTCTACAAATTCAACACCCACAAAATTAATTGAAGTGCTGCCAAATAAAACGTCAGTTATTGTATTGATTGTTTAACACCAATTATATAGAACAATTCAATCATCTAAATTAAAACTTATCACTCTTATCACTTACCTTATAGTTATCTTTGAATTGTTGACCAACTGTATCGGAAGCGAAGTTAATAGCATTAGCCGGTATAACCATTAACCCAAATATCACAGACGTGTTCGATTTCTCCAAATTTTCGAACCATGTTTTTAGTTTTTTTGAGAGTTTGTATTTAAACGGGTGGAGCAAGGAACCCGCAAGTAAAGCCCAAAACAAGGGTTTGAAAAACGGCTCGAGTATAAGGAACAATACATACACAGCAGCACAACAAACTGTTAGAATAAACAGAGCGAATGCGTTATAGAACCCATGTTTCATAGGTTTCTCGTTACCTTCCGACAAACCGCCTATTATGTTGAATATGTTTTCAAACGGCGATTGTTGCATTGTTTAAATAACAACATAGACACAGGGGAAAAGACTTCGAAATGTAATAAAACTGATAAATTATGAGATCATACTTATTTTGTAATGTATATTATTAGGATTTTCGGGATTAAATAGCTGTCAGCTGTCAGTTTGTTTTTTTCTTTTCATATACGGCAATGATGGAATTAGCCCATTATTCCAGTGTCAAAGACGATCTGAATCGTCTTGGACCTTGCTCAATACTATAAGCCTAATGTTAATAACGTCAACACTAGTTCAAATAGTTAAAAAATTATTTTACTCGCAAATGCAAGCCAATTCAGTACACATAGGTACACCATAAAAAATACAGCCCTCAACGTAGTCAGCTCCATTCGAGATCTCGGAGTCATTTTAGACAGTAAAATGACTATGTCTGAACATATAGTAGAGTTCAAGGCATACGTACTTGTAAACAGTTTAGAAGTCTCAGTTGCATAAAAACTATTTATTCGGCTTATGTCCGCAGTCATTTGGAGTTTGTAAGTACCATTGGTCTCCTCAGTACATAGGCTGTATATCAAGATAAAGTAGAAACCATTCAACGGAAATTTGTTAAATACCTTAACTACGGTAAAAAAATGACATATGAAAGGTCATGTGAATTATATAAGCTACTTTCACATAAAGATCGTAGATCCTTATTTGACATGACCCTTCTCTAAGATCTGGCAAACTCAAAAACAGACTACTCGTGGAACAATTGTCATTTTGGTGTACCTACAAATCTGCCCTCCGTTAAATGTAACGAGGACAGAAATTATTATTTGACTAGCACTAGCACCAATTACGACTACTATACAATACCATGATGTATCTCACCATGCGTAAATATAATAATCAGTTTAGTGACATAGATCTATAGGTACTGCATCCGAAGTTTAGTTTCAAAAATAAAATGACTACAAAATTATCACACGCCTAACACACACACACACACACCCACACGTACGCAAACACACATACAGCCTCACAGTATATTCACTTTTGTATTTTTCTAATTAATAACTATAATAAATAATAATAGATACCTATAATACATTCATATATTTTAATAGTTTATTTTTTATGTTCAATTGTTTGGTGTTAATATAACTTTATTAATTGTATGCATTTTGGTCACCTAGCATTAGCTTTAGTTCTATTTATCTATACCTACATATAATAAAAATGTAACAGGCCGATGTCTGTACATTATAGATTATAATATGTCTGTACATTACATTATAATATGAGGGGTCTTTATCCAATAATTTTTAGAAATTTGCATTTGCTATAACGGTTCGAAGAATCATCCTTCTTGACTCAACCGCGCTAGAATTATTAGCGTGCAAAAGTAACTGAACGTTAGAATAATAATATGTATATTTGTACACTTATTTCCTTACACTTAATATAATATTACCTATTTAATAGTATATTGTTGGCGTGTGGTGTTAGCCGGCTCTAGTATACCATCACACCATCTCTTCCCGTGGATATCGTAAAAGGTGACTAAGGGATAACAAAGCCGCTACCATAAGCCCCGAGGAACTACACCACCTCTAAAAGAGTGGACTCGCCAACCCGCTTGGCCAGCGTGGCGTTTTAAGGCCATATATTAATCATGCACAAGACAACGCGGATGAGGAGGCCCCCATGTCCAATGGTGGATACTAAAAGGGCTGGTTACGGTATTTATTACCTACATTTACTTTATTGTAGACAGGAAATTGATGGATGATTGATTTACATGGATTGCGTTCCAAAACATATGATTATCGCTCTATGGCCATTTAAATCTAATGTATCCTTTTCTATCTTCATTTATTTATTTATCTTTATTAGGTTATCAACAGCTACAATATGAAAAAGTAATATTATTAATTACTAGCGACCCGCCCTCACTTCGCTTCGGTTTATTAAATTTAAAACAATCGGAATAAGATATTTTCCTGCGGTGAAATGGAGCCTATATTTTAAGTTAGTCCTCTAGCAATACATAGGTGAAAACTGCATTCAATTCCATGCAGTAGTTTTTGCGTGATGCGTGTACAAACATACAGACAGACACACAGACAAAATTTCTAAAAACTGTTGTTTTGGCTTCTGTTGATCTAATAAAGAGTTTTTTTTCAATATCTATAATGTACAGACATGGGCCTGTTACAATTTTATTATATGTATAGATAGATTATAAAAAATATAGATCTTCTACCATGGTTATTTTAAATGTTTTAGTGCATATTTAAATGTCAGATTTTTGTTCCTAAGCAATTTATTTTTATTTTCAGAAATTACTAAATTTTATATATTAGGTATTATTTTAATGTACCTAGTTTCAAAAACCGGACAATTTAGAAGAATATTACCAATCGATTGTTATTGAATTTATTGAACTATATACCTACACCTATTAAGGATTAGACTGTCACTGGAAAGTTATACATGTAGGTACCTATCTACAAAAACGTTGGTCAAAAACATTTAAACGCGGCGTTAAAAAGGGCGGAAGATTAATTATGAATTCTACTTACGTAGTGAAAGTAATTTTATGATTGATTGTATTCAGGCTTTACTTATTGAAACTGTCATCAATTTGTTCCGAAATGTCTAACTATCTGTTTGGTTGTGTCGTTACGTTTGCTTTATTCAATTATTGTCATTGTGATAATTTACTACAAGTTAACATTTCTTATGAAACCAACTTTATTGTGAACGATTGCATTCGAAAAATATTGGATCAACAAGTTGATGTTACGCAAGACTATAAAGATGTTACCCTCGTAAATATTAGTGATTCGTTAGGAAAAACACTTCATGATATGGACAAATTCAGTTATACGACCCGTTTATATTTCGCCATTAACAATACCGTTTACAACAGCATGTACGTTGTGTTATGTAAAAGTTACGAGGAACTGGCTAAAGGTTTTTATTTACTTAGAAAAGATGCTTATTGGAATCCCAGAGCAAAATTTATAATAGCAATCGAAAATTTAAATGACGATTTGGATATGATTTCAAATCTTTCACTCTATTACAATGTCTTTAATGTGTGTGTTATTGGAAAGGATATTAACGAAAGCTACACGATTTATGCATTCAGTTCACAATTTGATTCTTGTAACAGACCAGTAATAAAAACATTACAGTCCGTGTGCCAGTGTACAGAATTTACGTTAAAAACTGTTTTATTCCCTGTACTGAAATCTAGTAGTGTACGTGGTTGCAAGTTCAAACTCATCAGTCACAATTACTGGCCATTCATGCGTGTTGGCGATATGAGTAATATTGAAAGCACAGGTAGAAGTACAGGGATTGATCGATATGTATTAAACCTTTTCCAAAAATTTGAGGGAGCCATTGTTGAATTAGTAGACTACAAAGAAGTCGAAAAATTTGGAGACGTTTATGCTAACTACAGTCATACAGAAATGCTCCTTGAGATAGAGATGAATAAAGTGTCAGGAGCAGTGGGAGGATATATGATTACGTCGAGAAGGGCTAAAGCTTTGACCTTTTTATATCCCTATTTGATTGACCACTACAGGCTGATTGTACGACGTGCAAGATTGCTTGACACATGGGAAGCGGTGATGGCAAATTTCACTTCCTTTACAATCTTTATTATTATAATAATATTTGTAATATTTTGCTTAGCTTCAGTACAATTATCAATATTTGAGACGCGTGAAAAAGACGTAGTTCGCGATATTATTGTCGTTTATGGTTATTTACTGAATAATGTAACATATAAAAACATGAAGTCAGGAATTTCTCACAGAATAATCGTATTGAATATGTTAATATTCGCCATTGTGATGTCTTGTACGATTCAAGCCAGTTTAACGAGTGAAAAAACGCGACCAATAAGAGATTATCAAGTTAAAACACTAGAAGAAATGAATGAGACTCATCAGCTTATAATAAGTCCAGGTTTGGTGGGGTATATGTCATCAAATCCTGTTTTAGACACGAGCTCGGCTAAGGAAACGTGCAATACGTCACTACAATGTATAGTTATGGTGAGGCAAAGTAAGAAGAAACTATATACTATAGCGTCAAATATATATCACGATTACATGATTTATCATATAGCGGATAAAGAAGGTAACTCACTACTATATAAAACGGGTGATTCTATGGGAACTATTCTACAGTCGATGTTATTTCGTCGTGGATCGACGGTATTGGATGCTTTGGATAAGGTTATTGGACGAGCAACAGACAGTGGTCTTTTAGCTTATTATTTATCTGACCTTTTATATGAACAACAGATAAAACATCATTTTCAACAGAAGGATGATATAGCCATAATGAAACTGGACGAAATGAAAGAGGTTTTTATATTGTTAATTATAGGGTATTGCTTGTCTTTATTTATGTTCATTTATGAATATAAATCAAGGAGAAACCAGGAAACGATAGGTACCTAGTTAAATAGCCACATTTTAATGTACCCCCGAAAGTAATATAACCAAAGAAATTATTATTTATTATCAATATCATCATCGTTAATATAAGGCGAGAAGATTGTACCTTAGGTAATATCTTTTGACAATTACTGTACCCTACGTTAAGTTTCCAAAATTATTAACGATGGCAAAAAACAAAATACATAATTCTTTAGAGCCTTCATTTGTCCGATAAAATGATCTATATGTAAAATATTAGATTGCTTTTATCAGAATACTAATCTAACTATGAAACACATTTGAGTCTTTTAACTATTAGGTTACAGAGGTAGTATTGATTTAAAGCATTCTTTACAATACTTCCATGTACTAATAGTCGGTTTATAATAGAAATGTGTTTATGTGTGCTATATACGTAGGTAGTTATTTAAGTACTTATATTCTACTTACTTACAATGTTACTCTAAAGCTGCATAGGGGACACACTAATGGTTTTTTGTTACGACATTGATAATCGAGTGATGTTTCGTGATAGATTACATACGTACGTCCTACTTAATCAATTAAATTAATTGAATAACAAAGTAGGTTGTTATTATCTTTTAAGGTTAGTAATGCACCAACCTCCACAACGTCTGTACAGTACAGCTGGACTACAATGTGGCACTGTCTAACTACAGTCATAAGCGGTCTAACTATTTACTCTGTTTACAGCGTCTTATTCTTGCCGAGTGAATGTGCAATAAATGCAAACTTCAATGATTATTCTGAACTAGAGAACCTTAACAGTTGTCTTATAAAGATAATCGAACAAATACAATGGGATAATTCAGTCAGAGATGTCACCCTTATGAACCCAAGTGACACATTCCTACCAGCCCTTCGTGGAATATACGGAGTACGTTTTACACAACGATCGTACTATTGGGTTAACGCAAGTTTATACAACGAATTGTATATTTTTATGACCAAAACCTATGAAGAACTGTCAGAAGGAATCAATCAAGCAAAAAAAGATATTTATTGGAATCCAAGAGCAAAGTTCATCATAACATTGGAAGATCTACACGTAAATAATAATTTAAAAGAATTATCAAATTTATTGTGGATGAACAATGTTTTCAATGCAAGTATTATTGGGAAAAATCAAACAGGATATATGATTTATGCATTTAGTTCACAGTTTGATTCTTGCCACAGACCTGCAGTAAAATCTATTCAATTTGTATGCCATTGCTCTGAATTTCATATTGAGACGAAGATTTTTCCTGTAAATGCGGCACGCAGTTTTCGAGGTTGCCAATTTAAATTAGTAACTCATAATTATTCACCATTTGTTAGCTTCAGTGACACGAATGAGATTGGAATTGAACAATATATACTAAAGCTGTTATACGAAGTGGATGGGATAAAAGCTGAACTTATACATTATGGAGAAATTGAAAAATTTGGTAAAATACTTGACAATTTCACGCATGTAGGTATGCTACACGAAATAGAAACATATAAAGTGGAAGGAGTTATTGGAGGGTACGTTTTAACGCCAAACAGATTTAAGGCCTTGTCATTTGTTCAGCCATACATGACGGATCAGTACAGAATAATTGTAGCTAGAGCTGATTTTCTAGATAAATGGGACGCTGTAGTAGCCCAGTTTAAATTTTCCACGAATTGTCTCGTTTTTTTGACATTTTGTGTTTTTTGTTTGGCAGTAGTTCAGTTATCAATATTTTCAAATGGTCAAAAAGATATGGTTCGAGATATATTTATTGTATACGGTTATTTTCTTAATAATATAACTCATAGGAAAATGCAGAGGGGTGTTCCCCATAGACTAATTGTATTAACTATGTTAATATTTGTATTAATATTATCTGGTGCGTTGAACGCGTCTTTGTTAAGTGCAACCACTCAACCTGTGAGGGATTATCAAGTTAAAACAGCAAAAGAAGTGTTTGAAACTCATCGACTAATTTTAAGTCCAGGTCTTTGGGATTATATACATACACATACAATGGTGAAAGAAAAAGAAGGCCAAGTATTATGTAGAACCTCCCTCGCTTGCATGATGAAAGTGAAAAATAATAAGAAATCAAAACTGTATACTGTAGCCTCTAACATATATCATGAAAACATTATTTGGAAATTAGCTGATGACGAAGGGAATTTGGAAATATATAAACTAAATGAAAACATCGGTGGGGCTTTGCAAACTATTTTATTGCGTCGTGGATCTAGTTTGATAGAATGTTTTAATAAACATATCCATCATGCGATGATGGGTGGACTTTTGGAACACCATTTTTCAATACTTGAATTTAAAGAGCGTTTGAAGTATCATTTTCATAAACACGATAAAGAGTCATTAAAGCTTTATGAATTAGATGATATTTTTGTTCTACTTTTGTTTGGGTACCTTTTGTCAATAATAGTTTTTATTTTAGAGTACAAAACTAAGAATTAAAAACAGAGAAAATATGTTGTAATTGTGTATGATTGTGATTATGTTATTGTGGCATAACTAGTGTATCAAAATAGCATCAATCAATCTACAAGGCCTTCCTTTGTAATTATGAGGAATTCTAGAGGCCTTAAAACACCGCGTTGGCTATTGCAAGCTGGTTAGTCCACTTTTCATCAACTAAACCTATTAACTATTATAGTTGTACCGAATGGAACTTTAAACTATTTATTTCATTCATAGTTTCTTTCTTCAATGTGACGTTGTTACACTAAGATATTATAATTATTGGATATTGCACTTTCGACCTACATGTCGGAAGTGCAATATCTTTCGATATGTTGCGTTGAAGACATCCAATTCATATTATAGATTATTCTGAATTACGAGTATTATTGAGGATTGAGGACTTTGATTGTTAACAAAACTGTATCCCTGTAATGAGTTCTTTTAAAAATATAGTTGTACAGCTAAACATATGTATAAAATATTATTATATATGTAAATGGCTAATATATGTATATGTATAAATATATGTCTTTACAAAGTTTGTCCGAACGTTCCATGAAGCCTGAAACCATGAATTCTGCATGTCATAATTCTAAGTTAATTGACACATTGGAGGTTGTGGGTTCAAGCTGCAATCCACAGTCGCTGGGTAGACTCGACTGGCCACGTTCCCTGCACTCACAGAACACTACCGTAAAATATACTGCATTTTCACCTATTCCCTATATTTACCCTATTGTACGTATGTGTTTCGGTAGTGAGTGAAATATGTATATCTCACTCAATAACGAAACTGTAAAATATATATATTTTGTAAAAATTGAAATAAATGAAATGTTAATATATGTGTGCAAGTGTAATTTTTTTTTATATTTCCTATCAATAATAACCCTTTTATAGTTGTACTTTAAAATAATGTACAGCGACTCATCAAACACCAATACAGATTTTGTTAAAAAGTAGAAAATGTGACTGTATCTGAGCACAGGGACCCTATTGTCAGTATGATCTTATTAATTTTGGTTAAGATGTTATTTATAACTACAAATTTTATTAATTCAAGATTCTTTAATGGAAACATACTCTAACATCCTTAAAAAAGTTTCACTTGTACAGTTTATGACAGATTCTTATCGCAAAACATTTCGCTGGTTGGCAAGAGGATTAACGTAACTCAAAATTGTACATTTTCACAGTAACGTGTATAAATATTTTTATACGGTTCTGCCTTCGTCCTTCGGCAAAGCCTATTTTGCCTATGGATCGCCCTGTTTCTTCTCTATTAAAGACTCTGTTCTCCACCATTCTCTCTGTCCTTTCCCTACAATTCTTCAATTCTGTCCTTACCGTCCAACATTGCTGTTTTACTAAATTCTTTAATACGAATTCTACATAATGGGCCAGACATTCATCCACTAGAATGCCAGGAGTATTCGTCGCAATAAAAGTGATATAATCTATTTAATAAAGAAATATAATCCAAATATTATAGCTATCTTTGAATCAAGACTGAGACCACTCTCTCCCTTTTCAGTGCGGGCCTGCCGGGCTATGTGTGCTTGAGGTTCGATAGACAGGTTGAATGGGGTGTCTCAGCCTAATACATATCATATCAAATACTTGATAATTCTTCTCCCTACATCTGATGACTTTAATATTGTGTGCGCCAAGGTTCAAGAGTATTATTTATATGTGTGTACCTTCCTCATCCTTCCCCTTCTATATAATGATTTGAAAAATATCGTGTCTTCGTTTGATTCTATTCTTATCTTGGGAGATTTTAACTATCACCACCATCTATGGGGCTTACAAAGATGTACTGCTTCTGGTAGCAAATTAGCGGATGCCATTGATGATTTGAATTTATGTGTTCAAACGATGGTTCAGGACTACAAGAGGCAACCCGCCTGGACAAGCGACTTCAGCAATAGACATTTCCACCTGCTCTCCATCCTTGGTCTCCCTTCTCATATGAAATGTCTTGCCGACGTAACTTTGTAGTGACCACTCGCCTATCATTATCTATCTTCCTTTATTTTCTAACCCGACTCTTGTTACTCCGCTTTTTAAATGCAATTTAAATAAAGTCAATTGGAAGGACTCCTTGGCATTTTAAAAGAAAATCATGTTTCTGCCCCCTGTTATATTAATAACATTCAAGACACCTATAGTGAATTAGTAACTGCTATTCATTCTCGCGATTCTGAGTTTATCCCTCTAAAAAAACCCATCTACGAAGCTTCCGTCTCCTCCCCGATGGGATAAAGACTGATCGGGGGCTGTGAAAAACAAATAACAGGCTGAAACCACCTTCTTAAACAACTTGAATGAGCAGAATTGTATTAATTTCCCCAAAACTTATTTCCAATATAAACGTACGTTGCAAAAGAAGAAAAAGAAGTGTTGGAGAGAGTTCTGTCAGTCAATTTCTTCAAGTACTCACTCTTCCATTGTATGGAACAACATAAAAAGTTTAAGAGGAACCCGTAATCTTCCCCTCTCACCTAATTCAAACAATGCTTTATGGTTCAGCCAATTCTAAAATAAGCTCTATATTCCACTTGAATCTGATTTTTCCTCATCCTATTATTACCCAGATTCTAACGACCGGTTAACGAGACTCTTTTCCCTATCATAATAAAAATATGTTTTCAAGTGTTATGTGGTTATATGTTCATAACATATCAAAATATACACCACCATGTACAACATGTGGTCACCCGATATCTGTACTTTTACGAAACCAAAGCAACGTTACTTCAGAATGGTACGTAGCCACGTGCTTGCCAAACGTTTTGCAAGCACGTGGTGCAGTTAGTGCAGTGAATAACAACCGTCCAAACACAGGTCTCCGCGGACTGCTGCTGCACAACAACGCGCTCGCTCGCTCAGCGCTTAAAACAAGGGACTATTTGGACAGTACACAGTTTAAAGTTTTAGGTCCTCCTTACAGTTCCGACTTGGCACCTTGTGACTTTTTTATTTCCCAAAATGAAATCTCAACTATAAGGGAAGCAGTTTTCGTCACCGGATGACGCGCTGACCACATTCGATGAGGCTGTGAAAGGTACCCGAGGAAGAGTGGAAAAAATGTTTTCAAAATTTGTTCAGACGCACGAAACTTTGTATTGATGTGAAACTTTCAACTTTGAAAGTGAAACTTTCAAAGAGTAGGTACTTTGAAAAAAAAATGTAATTAAAGAAATTGGAACCAGTAGAACATTTTTTATTTTTCGCATAACTTTCTAAGGTATCTATCTTCCCGATTGAAACTTTTATGTTTCTTAATTTCAATCGCTTCACGTACAATCAAGGAATAATAGTGACGTTCGGTGGAGAGGACTTTGGGAGTGCAGAGTTGTATCCAGTGACTAATTCCAGCGTTGAGAATGTGCTGTGCTCGGCTAATGCTGACTTTGAAATATGCTGATTGATGAAAAGGTAAACAATTACTTTCATTATACACGTTCAGAGCCGACTTAGAATATAAAATGTGTATAAAACGTGAAAGTTTAAAAAGTTATAATTTGTGATTACGTTCAAAATGTTTCTCAAATTCATTTCTACAAAATTTGACCAGTACCTAGTGCATTGTACGTATTTGCATGACTTGAGTGAAACTGAGTATAGTTAGGGGTGCTACACATGATTCGCTGATAATATATAATGTTTAATTTGGGATTATTTGTCGTATGTAAAAGGGAACCAAAGATAAATACATAAGTATTAGGTTTTCATTGGGCTTGCGCCGGGCAGCTAGTTCTCTGTGTTCGTTCGAATGCAACAGTGATTCTAGCATCCAGGTGTCTTTGCACTAGGCATAGAACTATACCATACCATATCATTAGCCTATGTCTCTCCACTGATAGGTAAAGGCCTCTTTCAAGGCTCGCTATTACTTAAGATTTCCCCTCGTTTCATCTAACCACCAACGGTAAACTTCTTACAAGTATTGTATAGTATCCTTAAGTGTAGAAATACACATAATATATGACGTATATACTATAATGCGTAATACAGTCTATACTACGTCAAGTTTATAGTTCCCATGCAAACAACATAGGTAGGTACATATTTAGGCAGTAACCATGCGAATCAATGAATCACATTAACACTCTTGGATTGTAATAAGCTACGTCATATCCGTAAATACGTCATATCCTGTATTCAGTTGGAAGATCAGCAGTTTCTACTTTCCCGGAACGACTGGTGCTGTGAATGTTCATTTTGATGATGACTATATGAATGATAAATAAAATACTTTCATTAGAACATCTTAGAATATATTTTTTAAAATAGTTTTAGTTACTGAACTATTACGATAAGTATGCAAGAAAATTTGGTAAAAAAACAAAATATAAACGTTAATAAATATTTTATAATCATAATAATATAATTGCCAGGCCAGGAGATCAGACGCAACGGCTGATAATTTTCTTGCCTTCTCTATTTCTTCTTTTTTAATGAGAGGTGAGAGGTTGAGATGGTTGTCGTCGCCTTCATTCTCATGTAAATCTTCTTGTTCTACGATATCATTCGGTACAATTAGTTTACTATAAACAATTGTGCTGTGATTTTTTTTTAAGAAATTAATGTTTTATTTCCTTCTAGGAACAATGCGATAATGTTTGAAAAAATATAATACAGCGTTATGTCTACAGAACAAGGAACATACCGAGTCTAAAAAAATATACCTACTCTCAGTACAATGAAATGTACTTTAATTATAACACAAAATGATTTTTTAACTATTAGCTTAGCTACTTTTTTGTTAAATAAATACTTACACCATAGACCAAAGAGAATTTGAACTTGTAGCAACATTTTGTATAGATAAAATACAAAGAAATATTAGTTACGTGTTCAGATTATTGAATATCTTATAGTAAGTATTTTACGTTTGAAAATATTCATTTTCCATTTTATATCGCAAATTCTGCATTTATGACCATTACATTGTAGTATTTGTGTGGTGGTGAAAACTGCAAAATATCACTCCCCGTAAGTAGTATAGTCTTTGTCTGTTATTTCGGATGCGTAAGTAGGTATATTAAATTAATAACTAAAGGGTTGATACTTGTATTACACGGAATATATTTTTAGGGTAAAAACAAAGGGGTTTTTTATTTTTAGAACAATAATTGTTCTATGGTTATAATTGAGAATTTTATAATTGGAATAATTTCATTCCAATCATACATACGTTTAACACATGTATGATACGTTTAACCAAATAACATGAATTTGGGTGATGGGAGGTTTAAAAAATATGAACATATTTTAAATTACGAATGTTCCGAATAATTAATAAATGTTTTACATAGTGTTATAGTCAGTTCGTGGAATTGTAACGTTAGCTCGTAATTTCACTAGTAGTCATTACGGTGTCTGAAACCCCCTATTGATTTACTAAGGGAGGCCTGTGCCGACAGTGAAACGTTAAAAAGGCTGAGATTATCATAGGTACATCAATCACTACTGCAGAGTGCTGTATTGTTACAAAAAGGCGCTTCACCAGCTATTGTGAGGTATTAACAGCGGAATATCCACAAAAAGTAATGTCCCTAAAGGTTTTAATGAAGTGTAGTAGACACGTCTTTGCGGATCAAACGATAAATTTCGAGCGATGGAATAGAATCGCAGAATCGTTTTCCGAAGGTTGTATTGATGATAAGAAAGTTTTAAGAATTTAGAAGCAATAAGTTGGGTAAAAGCCAATACTCGAAAGAGAAATTTTATATATTTAGCCATAGCTTGTGTGGCCCTGCCCGTATTTCATCTTTATCGGGAGTCCAGGGGACCCAAACGACCCACGTGCTCCCCTTACCGGTACACATACTAAATGTTCCATTTGAGTTATCTAGATTTAAATCTATATTTTACGGTCTTAATAGAACATTTCTCACCTTAAACATACCTGAAAATAGGATCATCACAATCTTTTGTGATGGTAATAAACCGAAGTTGGCATCAAATTGAACAGCTCTTCAGAACATTCCCCATTATACAGGCGGTAGAAAACGCACAGAGACGCAACATCTCCTTGGATGCATAGCGATTCTAAACAGTGTGTGAGAGTGGAGTCGTTCACAATTCGGATAACACGCCTTTTGCAGGAACGTTATACAAATAACCAAATCAATCTATAAAAACTTGATTAACTAACCATAACTTATTTCCTTTTATGGTGAAGGTGGCAGACGTACATGCGGTCCACGTAATGGTAAGTGTTACCGCCGCTCATGGACACTTGTAACACAAGGGAGTATGTGGGTGCGCGCCGGCCTTGTAAAATCCTATCCCATACTATCATGTAAAATGTTATCCTGTAGGAAGATTAAAAAAAAAAATAGTTGTTATTAAGTACATTTTAAAGTTAGAACAATGTGAACTATCTTATTTTCTTAGTCATTTAGTAATGCTGAGTTAGTAGGAATAACAAAGTGGCTGCCATAAGCCACGAGGAACTAATTGCACCACCTTTAAAAGAGTGGACTCGCCAACCCGCTTAGCCAGTGTGGTGTTTTAAGGCCATTCATGTGGTGTGCTCAAAACAATGTGCATGAAGAGGCCCATGTTCAGCAGTGGACATTGAAAGCGTTGCATTGCATTGCGTTACAAGGGCTTGATTCGTTTAGTTTTGTGTACATTTACGTGTACAGTTAGAGTTAGTACCTAGTACATACGCATAACCTCTATCGTGATCGTCAGACATGACTTGCAGGACGCCCAACTCTAAGGACCTTGCGAAATATTTTTTCATTAGGGGCGTGACTGTGCAAATCTCGGCGCGAGGTATTCTTGACTCA
This sequence comes from Sesia bembeciformis, assembly GCA_943735995.1. Classification (NCBI taxonomy): domain Eukaryota; kingdom Metazoa; phylum Arthropoda; class Insecta; order Lepidoptera; family Sesiidae; genus Sesia; species Sesia bembeciformis. The sequence continues at coordinate 4,575,832 of OX031042.1, forward strand.
TTCCTTTTTTGCTACCTACTCATTCCTTTTTTAAGCACAGCTTGTGTTTAAAGAACATTCTAAAAATAATTTAAGTATGTATTATCCCTGGGTACCTCCCCGGGTTTACCCGTTACTTATTTACGTTATAGTTAATCAATATTTATTATACTTCGTGCCTCGTCCTCAAGATTAGTATTAATTTATTTACTTGTGGTAACTCATTGGTATTACAACTCGAGCACTATGTTAGGAGTTGTCTTTGCTAGCTTCTTTTTTCTTTCTCTCTTCCCACTATTTTCGCTGTCAGTCGCTTGCCTGTCAATGTTATTTAGTTTAGAGCTAGTTATGCATCCTACACTTAGGCATACCATACCATCCGTGTCAGCAGTATCTAATGCAACATTGCATTTAGGATGTTTAGTCTAAGTCGCACACCTGCGAGTGGAGCTTTAACATAAGGACATATTTTAATTCACTTATTATAGAGCCGTCATGGTGTAGAGACGTGTTGTCTTTTTAAAAAGTCTAGGGGATAGACTTTTTAACTTTTTAAATAGACTCGAAACATGACTAGCTTGTAAAGAAAAAATAGTAAAATGTTGATATTTTCTGATGTAAGGAGGACGAGGCACTTCGTATAATTATGACAGAACTTCACATCGTGTAAGTTTCTTTAATCACCAATTATACTTCGGGCCTCGTCCTCAATATTAGTATTAATTTGTATACTTTTATACTTTGAGAGTTAATCTAAGAAAGTATCTAGACATATACAGACACCACGATATACGATACGATGTTACGATTTTATTATATGTAAATATAGATTTATTAATTACAAAAATTGTATTAAAATATCCATCATAAATGTTATTATAGTTTGCAACCACTAAAAGAATGTCAATTTATTGTTAAAATGTGGGTAACATTTTTAGTTAATCAATTTAGATCGTCAAGATAGTAAAATCTACCAGCCAAAAGAAACTCCTTTAATTTGTGTTTAAAATCATGGATGTTATATAGACACTCTTTTATATCAGCCGGTAGCTTATTAAAAAACAAACTGATTCATAATATGAACAATGTTTCACTGTTTGGTTTCGGAGCTACTGTACATCTAATATATTTTCTACGTGATCCTTCCCTCGTTCTCTTTCTCCGTTCGTTTCATATTCATAAATGTACCTACCCGCTAAACACAACAACACAACCGTGATGGTTGTCTTGTTCGTGATGATATCATGATGATCGAGACTAGGAACTGTTGGTATCTTGAGTGTTTTAAAATAATCTTTACATGATTCTTGGTGTGGTATACGAGCCGTTATTCATATAGCCTTTTTTTAAATACTTGTAATACTGTAGTAATACTTGCTTACGATATCAGCTTATAACGACCAGTTGCAGAGAACAAGTTTCCATAGTAACGAGTTTCGGGCCGTAATCCATCACACGGGCCTAATTCGGATTAGTGGATGCCCGCCCCCAATTTGTTTTAAGTTCTCAAACATGCAAATTATCTCACGACGACCGATTAACCCAATTGGTAGCTAGCGCCCATGCTTGCTGTGCAAAAGGTTCGTTTCCTGGTTGGTCACTTATTTATTTCGGGTAAATGTTTGGTCTGATCTGAGTGGTTTGAGATGCTCTATGTGTGTGTTTCTGGACCAACGACGCCGGGAGTGCTAAGCGTAGTGTGGACCATTAAGTGTGACGTTATATATTGTGGGCTTGTATTTGAACGACCACCAAAAATACTTCCTAAATGAGCAATAAAACAACCATATTTGAATAATAAAGTTCGCGGGACTCCTATTTTTTATTGTCACTAGAGATTTATCGATTTGCTTTTTTTTTATCGATTTACTGTCCACTCTGTCGCTTTTCTGTCGATTTTCTATCTCTTATTTAATTACTTTTCTTTGCTATGATTTCCTTCATTGCTAAGCTAAAGAGCAAATTAAAGAAAACGCACTAAAGTACTTAAATCAAATAAAATCATTTTATTGTGGACGATATGTTATAATGAAATGATTTGATTTAAGTACTTACTGTAAAAAAGTAGAGATTTGATTTTTAAAGTAGATAACCTTAAAAAGTACTTTTGATTAAAAGTAGAGATTCGGTGGTACATTCGTCAGGATACTAGATGCCCCTGGGTTATTACTTTATTACCGCCCCATAAAATACTTGCTTGATCTTATAAAATTGATATTATAAAACGAAGAAGATTGCGAGTTTGTTTTTTGTTTATTAATGTTAAAGCTATACTCAAAAACTAATGGAATGATTTTTAAAATTCTTTTATTTATAAGAAGTTAAATTAATGCAGGTGGACATAAGCTATAATAGATATTATAGATAGATAAACTCTTTATTGTACACCCACACATGTTCCAAAAAGATATAAATGTTTAGGTTTCCCCAACTAATAGTAATATTTGAGAATCAGAAAAGTTGAAAAACTTTTTTAAACTTAACTTTTTTATTTGCAAGATTATGAGTACAAAACATGTGACAATTTTAATCAGGTGCTACGTGCAGAAACTACATTAAATTAAAATAAACGACAATTTAAACAGAGATTTATTTATATTTAAAAGAAGCATTAAGAGCCATTTCACGTTTTAAACAAAAAATACAAGTTTTTGAGCTCTCCTATAGGTGAAATGAAAGTTGCTTTACATTTCTGAGTAAATATTTTAAATAGCTCATTTCTTCGTATTGACATTTATTAGAATACATTTTGAAATATTTCTTTATTTATTCTGTAGTATTCAATCATGATATGTAATGATATTGGAATAAATAAATTCTCAAAATTGAGGAGACATTTCCGTGATATGTAAGAAGAGCGGCCTGCTCAGCTGCTGTCTGTCTCAATCTCCTCAATGCATACACAAAAGCATAAAGTTTATGACATAGTTTTTCAATGTGAGCTTTCGTGGTCTATAGTTATTCCATTAAACGCAATTTTGGCATCTAACGCCTGAGAAATCATTTGTAAGTAATTACGGAATTACGGGATTTTGCCTAATATCTACTAGGTAAACCCAGAACTTGAAGGTTAAAAATATCTACATATATTGTACATGTTGAATCAACTTTGTACCAAGCGATGCATGAAGAACGCCAGTAATTCCCATAAAAACATCGCTTAGTCTTTGGGGTCTTCCACGTCTTCAATTACCAACACGTCAATAACTTGTCACTATTGTTGCACGGTGAGTGACCTGCCTCATTAGGTCTATAATGTCACAGTCACTTTAGGTACAGTACTGACTCATAAAGGAAACAATACGTAAAAATATGTGTACCTACAACAAGAATTTGCTCTTTGTTTGAAACTCTATTTCACTTGGATTTAAATTAGGTATTTTGATGTCTTTTTTACTCACGATGGAACGGAGATAATAACATACGTTCTTTTACATTTGATCATTCATTACGACGATGGTGACACATTGTATTCGACTATTTCAATTTTTCAAAATTTTAAATTCTGTTTATAAGTTGCTGAACCACGACTTGTGTAACCCGTGACGACACATCGACAAGGAATAAAAGGTAAACAAATATCTTTAATGGACGCGTTCAGACCCGACTTACAATATAAAATGTGTACAAAACGAGAAAGTTTAATATTTTTTTATGTAGATAATATTGATTTTATTTAAATTTCTGCACGAACATGTCAATAATTAGCTTGGCAGCAGCTGGCTTGTCCGCCGGCACCATGTGTCCGGCGCCGCGCACCATCACGTCCAGGAAGTTCCCGGCGGATTTGATGAAACTGAAACATTTATATAAATTATATCTTTACATTCATATCTCTTTATTTATGGAAGTTTGCCTCCTTCTACAATTTAAACTACAACCTACTTTGACGAGCAGTGGTCCTAATTTTGTATTAATTTGAGTGACATCGGGTACAGTGAGGATTCTTCCACACGATTCGCCTTATTCGACTTGACTTTTTGCCGTACAGTAAAGCTGAACAGAATGTTCACTCGGCTTACGGCGGGTTGCACGTTCCTCGATATTTGTTTTAGTGCAGTCAGACTTCTAGCGTCTACGCTTCTATGCTTTGACGATCTGGACATCGGAACTATGCCTATGAATTTCAACAACAACTGCATCTCCAACAGCTCTACTGGGGTTAGACTCAGCACAGCTTTAATGTGACCACAGACCACTGCTTTAATGTGTTGAAACGGACCCCTTTTCGTTGGCCATATAACGATGCCAACATAAAACTCGATCGCCATAATTCAGCGAGGAATCGACATGCGGGCTGACCAAACGAATTTTTATCAATAGCTCATTCAGACATTCGAATCTTGCTGCTCGGATGTGTCGGTATCTTAAGGGTGGTAACTCATAAAATCGACATACACATTATAATATATGTTACAATACAATTATCTAAAAAATTACCATCGACATATCTCGGTTTTAGTCGACAAAGCTCATTTTTACACATAGAGCTATTAAAACTACTAGACTTCACTTATATGAAGATGCAATTTTAAATATTGTGTGACGTAATTGGTATTTTTTATTATACACATTACACGTCATAGTTTAAGGTCCCATTCAAACAATATTAGTAGCTAAGTATTTAGATAGTGACCAGAGAGTTGATGAATCACATTAACACGCTTAGCTTATTAATTAGGTATATACGTCAAATCCTGTGAGTTTGATATTAAGTTGCAGGAACATAATTTGTACTTACTGTACTTACGGAATTACCGTCGCTACCGTTGTATTGGATTTGATGCGTTGTTTTGATGTAGACTATGTGAATTATAAAAAAAATCTTTTTTATTATTCAGATCTGCATTGGACCCTTGGGGTAGAATGCGACCCGAATTCCCCCCCGTGATTACACACACGGAGAGGCCCGTGCACTGCAGTGGGATAATATATACTGACATCGTATGCTAATGTTAAATTTACCCTATAATAAGCTTCCCATCATAGATGGGCTTCCTGGCAGCCTTTAGGTATTCTTCTGCTCCTGTCCAATTGAGACTCCGATAAGTGTGGACTGATAACGCATAGCCCACCACCAAGTCAACTTGATCACTGTGTTGAAAAAATATAGAAACATCATTATTAGATTCTAGAAATTTGAAAACAAAAAATGCTACAGTTATTTCCCTGTAATTTTGTAATAAATGCTCTACTATATATAATATATACAGCGTAACTAAGATTTATCTTCGTTACTTTACAAGGAATAATAAAAAAATATATGTCATTGGATAAGACTTCAAATACATTTACGGCACTATATGCTCTACGAATATTAGCAAGGAAATAACGTTTCAGAGTACATGTGTATTCGTATAAATTTGCCGAAAGTTTTCTTCTTTGAAGGAACATATACAAAGTTACCTGTAACACATAACTCCATAGTGTTCTAGAAGTTTTTCTAGCCAAGGTTTAACCGTTAAAAAAACTCTTTCGCCATATTGTCATTAACGTCATAACTGAGTTCATTAAATTTAATTGTTCCTACGTGGATAGCAGATTGAACATCTTTTCTATTTAGAAATTCTACGTAATGTGATTCATTAATATCGTTGTCATCTTTAATATAATTGTATATGTTGGGAATTGATGCATATGAATTAAGTAAATCCCATAAATAATTTACAGTTTGCAAAACACAATAAAATTAAAAAAATCATACAGATATTTTCTCTACACATGTACACTTTTGTATTTCCTCTTTAAAGTTGTTAAAATAGTAAAAAGAGGAAAATATTATATATAGAGGAAAATAAAAATAGAAGAAGATTATAAAGAGTGCGCGCACAACATGTCTTTAGAGAGTGAGCGTATTTTTAACAAGTTTATTAATTACATTATGTATTAAGAGTTGCTAAAACCTATTTCTCATCTCGACGAGTAGAAAGCATAATGGGATAAGAGCAGTCTTTCATCTCATTGTATTAAAAAAATCGTAAAAATACAGCTCAGACACGAAAACATCGTTATGTCAAAATTATATAATCTATAAATTAAAACCACAAATGGTCAATACGAATAAAACGCTGTACACTTTACACATTTTTGTATTACGTTTACCTTTGCAAACTTTTCGACGTCACCATTTTCCCACTGTTCTCTAGCAATTTTCTCATATTCATGGATTTCTTTAGCCTGATCAAGATCTATTAGGCCCATTTGAGATGCAAGTTCAGAGTAATGGAGTAATGTCACGGGATCTGTCCACCCGTCTCCAATAGCTAGACCCTATAAAAAGATTTAAGTTAAGATATATAAGCAATTACATTATTACACATGCAAATTATAAATATATAATTTTCGGTTCTCATTCATAAAATATCGTCACATTTTACAGTATCAATAAGTTGCTTATTATGAAGAAGAATATGACTTAATTTTTTCACAAACCTTTAAATTAATTTGCACAGAATCACCGGTTTCACGGTTATGTATGTAATGTCCAAGCGTCGGTATATATTTGCCGGCGTACGACTCGCCAGTTAGGAAAAGCGGAGCCGTTTGTAACTCGGGAAAAACTTGCAAAAATTGTTGAAGTAGACTTAGGAGACACGCGCCAACCTTTAGAAATATTTGATCATTAGTTTAGAGTTATTATGTAACATTATATATAGGAAATATTAATAATAATGTTTGTCTATGTGTTGTAGCGTACGTCACCTCATTCTCGGTATGCACATATTGATCGCCGGTTGTGTAACTGAATCCTGTACGGACAGGATTATCAATGAACAGGAGGGAGTAATTGCTGTACCATGTTATAGGCATTTTTTGAGCTATAAAATAAACGATATTGTTTTGATGTATTTTGTACGTTTTGTACGTTTTGTACAGTTCATTATAATAATCATGTGGCAAAAGCTAACCTACATATAATGAAGCGGCTAAGCAGCGTTGCACCACCACCGATACACCATAATATTTGACTGTTGCAGAGTACAAATATAATTATAAAATGATGTGTTGCATATACACGTGATATCGAGACAATCGAGAGGTTACTTGTAATATTTTGCAGAAATAGTGTAGTTTAGCAGCTGCCTACTTTACCTAACTTTACTTTACTTAAGGGTGTCCTATAAAATATGTTCTAATATAATCTCGTCCCATACTATACCATGCCATCAGCCTATGTCTCTTCCGGCTGTATATAGGCCTCTCTCAAGGCTCACCACCACACACGATCCTCGACTCTTACCATCTTACCACTACCAGCGAATTTCGTTAGGTCGTCGGTCCACCTGTTCCGAGGGCGTCCCACACTGCGCTTCCCGAAACCTGATCTCCATTTGAGGACTCGTCTACCCTATCAGTTATCAGTTCTGCAGCAAATATGACCGTTCCATTCACTGAGTTAAAATTACTTTTGTATTTAAGTACAATTAAAATACCTTCTCCATTTACAATTTGTATAGGTCCCAATTCATTAAACAGTCCGTACATCGAGGAACTCCCAGGATCTCCTTGTAGCCAAATTATCCACGGGGTGTTATTTAACTCCATACCCTCAGCAGGAAAGTACCAGAAGAAGAGGTTCCAGTCATTTGATTTGTTTACATTTATGTAGGCCGAATGACTTTTAACTCCAGCAAAGAGATCAGGCGCCACTGTTTATAATTTCCTTGCCTTCTCTAATTCTCCCCTTTCAATGAGAGGTGTGAGGTTGAGAAGATTATTGTCGTCTTCATTCTCATATAAATCGTCATGTTTTAAGATATCATTCGTTCAAATAAGTTTGCTAAGAACAATCGTGCTGTGATAGTTTTTAAAAAAATAATGTATTATTTCCATTTAGTTCCACGGTGCTTTAAATTACACGATTTCTATTTATTGTTGACGAAAATTTTAGGAAGTTATTTTAACCAGGATCATGACCATGATGGTGATCCTGACTCTATTAGAGGAAAGTGATTTTTTTAAGGTCGCATCAGATCAATTTCTGTTGCATGCATTTTCTAAAAACAAATAGAATTACATAGATGTATACATTCTACAGATAGATGTATACATACAGATCAATGAAACGATTTTAATTATAAAATAACATGCACCAATAAAATGACTTTTTATAGAATAGATGGCAGACCAGAGGCCCGGCCACACATGATGGTAAGCTGTCACTGCCGCCCATGGACACCTGCAACACCAGGGGGTATGCGGGTGCGCGACCTTGCAGAACAGAAACCTGTTCACAACTCTCTTAAAGAGCCCCATGTCGTAGTGCCCATGGACACCTGCAACACTTTTTATGCAATAATTATTTTTTGTGTAATAAATACTTACCATAGGGTAAAGAGGATCTGGATATGTAGTAACATTTTGTACCGATAAAATAGAAATAAATATTAATTACGTGTTCAAAGTGGTGGCCATTTTATAGTATTTTACCGTTTGAAAATATTTATTCACTATTCGCATAGTGCAAATCATGCATTATTGACATAAATACCAGCGTTGTTATAGTATTCGCGGGATGATGAAAAACGTCACTTCGCAAGTCGTAAAATGCTTATAACTCAACAATCACTGTCTTTGCCTGTTCTTTCGAAAATATTGAATTAATCTAAATGTAACAAAGTGTCTAAGTGTCGAAACGTTGTCTCTTTCTTATCTCTAGTTTAACACAAGAAAATGATATTTAGTATATTTTTTAGTATAATAAAATAAGCAAAGGAGTGTAAATTCCAATCCGGAATTTTTATGTAAAAATTTTGTACAAACTGTATTAATTGTACACGACAGTAATAATTGAATAACGTGAGATATATACAATTTTAAGACCAAAGATCTAGTAGGTACTTTGTATCATTTTGATTTTGTAATAAGAAATTTAGTTCATTCAAAACTCGACAGTTTCTGACAAATGGATTTCAGCAAAGTGATATCTCGATATTTAAATCGAAAATAAAAAAAAACCTTTAAACTGTGCCTTGCACGGCCTGAAATTTTAAATATGTCCATAAATATTTAACAATATATGTTAAATATTTATGGACATATTTATGCAATCGACATATTTAAAATTTCAAGTTATAAACAGTTATAAAGTTATTTCAAGTTATAAAGCCTCATCCAGTGCGTATGAGGCTTTATCACTAAATGCTAACTTATGTCTTTTATAACTTTTTTCTGGTTTTGTTCGTAACGAAAGTCATAAAAAATCATTGAACGAGCATGTTCTCTTGTTAAATTCATTTTTCAGCAAACATTTAATTTTCAAATTTCCGCCAGTAATAAAAAACAATAAACAGCTTTAAAAATTTAATGGCGTTTGATAAGCAAAGAGTTCCATTTTCAAAACTCGAATTTGTTTTTTTTTTCAATCGTATTGTACAGTAGCTAGTTTCAAGAACTTTCAGTTTCACTTATCGTACCATACCATCAGCCTATGTTTCTCCACTGCTGAATATGGGCTTCTCTCGTATTTGGTATTTTATAAAATATGGGTTTCTGTCCTGGGTGACTTAGCGATGTTTGTGATCTAGTAATATCATAAGTTTAAAATATTACCCTTGATTCAAGTATATATTATGAACGCAATCTCCGGGAATCGAGGCAGAGTGGACGTTATGATATGCAGCATATTTTCACCAGTATTTATGGCTATAATCTGAGTAGCCCTGCCCGTATATCATCTTTATCGAGACTCCAGGGGACCCGAACGACCCACGTGCTTCCCTGTTAACGGGTCCCATACTAAATGCTCCAATTCAGGTATCTAGAATTTAGTCTGTATTTCATAGTCTTAATTTAGGTCATTCCTAAAATTAAAGACTGAGACTACGTTTTATCTACAGATTGCAACAATGCATCTGATATGCATTATTCTGCTATCAATACAATAGGATATCACTCTTGATAATTAAATATAAAACTAGAAACCAATCAGTGAAATCAAATTCAATATATTAACTTAGGTAATGATTGAGTTATTAAAGACTTACTAATTACAAGTTAGAAGTGTATCTCACTACCGATTTAATTATGTCACTATCATAGTAGTGACATTCCCTACCTCAAATATTCTTAAGCTATTTATCTATCTATTTTTTCCGCGATAAATGGTCAGCCAGTGCGCTTTGACAGATCTTTGAAAAAATAAAACGCGCTAGGACCGCATGGACATAGGTCTCGACACCGAATGCAATGAAAATGTATTCCGGGCTAATATCCCTGTATTTCACGGTAAAAAAATACAGGGATTGATATTTTATTGATACTTTGATACTTGAAAACATATCAATTTCATGTTTAGTAGTCGAATCGTTACTGAAAGCTGTCACCTGGCAGCTAAATACTAAATGTAGATTATATGTATACATATAATACAATAAATATACCTACAATAAATAGTACACGATCTGTCTCGTGCAGTATTCCTAAAAGGTGGCGTGCAATAATATTGACTACATATTAAATACATATGTGACTTGCAATCGACTGCTAAATGTAGCCTCTTTGCCGTTATCTTAATTTACGAATTATTATGCTTAAATTTACGAATTTTTACGAAGTCAAAATGTCCATGAAAGAAATCACATTGATTTTGTATTGCAGTCAATATTCTGAGCAACATTGGTCCAAAACTAATAAATGGGTTAAGGCCCTGTAGGTATATGAATAATTTTATATTACATCACAAATGAATAATCTTCTTTACATAGTATAAAACAAAGTCGCTTCCCGCCGTCTGTCCCTCTGTATGTACGCTTAGATCTTTTAAACTACGCAACGGATTTTAATGCGGTTTTCATCAATAGATAGAGTAATTCAAGAGGAAGGTTTATACGTATAGTTTAATATTGTTTTGTGTTAATTTGTTGAAATATGACGATGTGACGGGCATGCAACGCTGCCGGGCACAGCTAGTTGATAATAAATTGTACTGACTCGTAAAAGAATGTGCCGGGATTTCCTCTTTACAAATGCATGGCCGAACTGTCAACGGCGTTTAAGTGATGTCAACGTGATTCACGCAATATTACCTTCTAGGGTCATAGTTTATGTAAGGAGGAAACTTGTGCTTCAGTTTACCTCGATGAGAATATAAAACCCGTTGGTGGACGGTCACACTGCACATTGTCCTGTCGGCGCTCAAACGCGAAGCTGTTTCGCTCACGTCCAGGATTAATTGTTTAACTTCTATAATGGAGTCTTCAAGGTGTTTCAAGGTTGTCTTCGCTTTATGCCTCACATTGGCCGTGGTGGTGGAGAGTCGCGTTATAGAAGTTAAGCCGTCTCCGGCAAAAAGTGTCGTCGTCGATACTGTGACGTCCGGAGATGATAAGTTAACTGTTATACCTCTAGAAGTAACATCAACCAAGACAGTCAAGATGGAGCCTGTGCATAAAGATGTGGTGCAGCTCAAGATTGAAGGCAAAACTACGGACGCACAATCTGAAACTGAACATGAAACAAAGGCGGAGCAATCCAATGTTGAAGGTAAATTGGCCGTGGAAGAACAAAACCCTCACAAGCTACCTGCGGATTTCGTGCCTACGCTAGTAGCTCGTTCTGGATTCCGCATAAGTGCCTGCGCTGTTGGTTATGTTAGAAGGGGTAACTTTTGTAGACCACCCAATTCATAAGCATCTTGGACATTATTTGTTCTGAATATTCTGAATTCATATTTAAGTGTTTAAATTTTTTTTATGAAAAAATGAAATAAATTTCATTTACAATTAAATAATAGATGCACGCCATGTACTAAGGTTATTTTATATTGTATAAAAATTGTAATTTTGATCAAATTAATTAAATTATTGTTAGTTGTTGTTATATTGTTGCTCAAAGATATTATTTATTTATGAAACTTTGTTATTTTTGTGATTGTTACCCAAATACAGTTCTGATTTTAACGCGGTCTATAATTTGTTTAACCTTTATGCTTATTAGTATTTTATAGGAGAATAAATCTCAAAACAGGTTTACAAACTGTTTCGATTATTATTTTTAAGATGTCTTAAATGCCTGAATTAAAAACATCTTTAAATATTCCTTTTTTGTATGGTCACAATATTTTGGAATTCAACGTTTCCGTCTACTATAAAAACAACTTTTATTGTCGAATTCACAACAAAAATATTGTCGTAGTATGGAAGAAGAAGTTTGCCGGCGGTGGTTGGAAAAGAAGAGCCGAAAATACAGTGCGGTGGTGAGCTTTGGGAGAGGCCTATAGGCTATAGAGGCCAGCAGTGGAGAGACATAGGCTGATAAAAGAGCACGAAAGAGTAAGCATGGTATCATAGCTCGTTAAGATAGAGAGATTAAATGTTCTTTAATGTGTAAAAGTGCATTAAAATAAGATCGCGTGGGACCGCATGCTCGTCCGCCCACTTGTCTATATAAAAACAAATATATAATAGACATAGTACTTGTATGTAGAGAATATAAGTACATATTTTCGAATATTTTTTTATAAATACCATAATTATTTTCATTAAGTATGTGTCATAGTAACAATCATTGACTCGTTTGATCTGTAAACTTCTCATATATTTATTTATTTAACTTAGGTTCATAATTTTGCAAATTTTGAAAAGCTTTTTTCTCTTTTATCGTATGTCTCTTTTTTAACTAAGTAGGAAATTTTATGTGTTATTATAAGTCCAGGTTGTAATGCTTCTGCATACTCTGGAAAGGGTATTCAGTCAATTTGTTGAATAAACATTTGTTTAACAAGTAATCTGAATACGTTGTCTTAGTTTCCGTGGCCACGATTTAGGGAATTCGGTGAGTTATTAAGTGTTATTATCTATTTTAAATCATTTTAGGTCACTTCTTTAGTAAGGTGATAGTTTTCATAGAATCCAGAAGAAAATACAATAACAGCTAATACCGTTCACATAAGGCACATGCTTCGAGGATTTTTAAAAGGTAGGTAAACATTTTACTTTGTTAAAAATTAAAATTAGTTTAATGAAGTTACATTCAGTATTGGAGGCTGTCGAGGTGGTTTGTATATCTACTATTAACGCACTAATGCTCTAACATCTGATTTTTAAAGCAATAAAATATTTGTGTTAGTCTATGGTTACATCTATAGTCTATGTTTTTTTTATAGATTAGAGGGCGGACGAGCAAGCGGTCCCACGTGATGGTAAGTGTTACCGCCGCCCATGGACACCTGCAACACCAGGGGGCATGCGGGCGCGCCGCCGACCTTGCAAAATCCTATTCACAGCTCTCTTGAAGAACCCCATATCGTAGCTTAATGGAAAGACCTCTTGGGGCAGTTCGTTCCACAGCCTACGGGTTCGCGGTATAAAATAATTTTTGGAGCGAACAGTGCGCGACACCTCCGTATCGAGGAAATGCGGATGGACCGCACTTCTGTGACGGGAGGTGCGGTTGTAGAAACCGGAGGTGGGAATTATATTAAACAGTTCCTCAGAGCATTCCCCATTGTACAGGCGGTAGAACACACAGAGAGACGCAGCGTCTCTCCGAATGCTGAGGGGTTCTAGACCGCCCGTGAGAGTGGGATCGTCGACAATACGAACAGCACGTCGTTGGATGGAGTCAAATGGGTCCAGTTGGTATTTCGGTGCGCCGGCCCAGAGATGAGAGCAATACTCCATATGGGGCCTCACTTGAGCTTTGTAAAGCATAAGGAGTTGCCCAGGGGTGAAGTACCGCTTCGCTCTGTTCAGCACACCGAGCTTTTTGGAGGCCATTTTGGCCTTATTTTCCAGATGACCCCTAAATTCGACTTTGCTGGAGATGTCGACACCAAGGATCCCGATACTCTCCGAGATCTTAAGAGGCATGCTCTGAAAGCGAGGTGCTACGACAAAGGGGTTTTTTTTAGCGGTGAATGCACAGACTTGCGTCTTACTGGGGTTGAAATCCACTAGGTTCAGAGAACCCCAAATCGAGACTAGATCTAAAGAGTCTTCGCTTTCAGACACAAGCCTGGCGCGACTCTCTTCCACTTCGACCCGAGGGATGTTGGCGCGGCCCCTGTACAAGGCGTCTCCAGTACTGTCATCCGCATAGCAAAACCGATTCATTTTTAAACCGATCTGGGTCATGCATGCAGTCGTGGTCTAAGGCAAGCGAATCTATATAAGTGACTCATGGCTAAAGGGAAGGAAAGACTTACAGGGAGACTGAAAATGACATTGAGAGAAGTGAATTCGACGACAATTGCTTAACCTAACTAAGTGGTGGAAGTTAGATTTTAAAAGAGCGCCGGCAACAACTGGACCCTAACTGCCCAAAATAACTCCTCATTTCATTATACTTCCTATTCCCCATTTCCTCAACTCTTTCTCCAAGTCCATTTTTCAATCTCGGAAGGAAGTCACACGCATCCAGAGGTGTGACGTTTGTTATTCTGAACTGATGTTAGCATGTATTGTGGATGTCGCAAGTCAATTTGTCTGTGGTTAAATTTTCACAACCGATCTGTGACCCATGGCATCCAGTTGTGGTCGCACTGACCACCAGGTAGCATGACTGCTCGTCTGTCAATTTCTTATTATAAAAAAACAAAGGGTAACGTGCTATATATATATATTATTACTGTGCAAATTATTTATGAAAGCGATTCTTAAAAGTGTAAATTGTTATATTGCCAACGACTCTTTTCTTACCATTTTTAATGTCCCACTGTAGGGCTCAGGCCTCCCTTAGTAAATCACTAGGGGGTTTGCGGCCACAATTTACCGCGCGGGTCCAGTGCGGGCGGGTTGGTCAAAGATACTTATATTTATCTGACTGACAGTGTGCCGCAACTTTCCGGAATATGAAGACCAAATGCGGGTAGTTGATGAAACTGCTCGCAATTCTCGACGTGGACTACCCTCCTGTTCAATTAGCTCGTGACCATGTTTGGTGCAACCCAACCGAAACGTCGAGTAAAATAAATAAGTTAAACATTCGCGTTGAGACCCATTTAAATAGATAAATATGTGTGAAAAACGCGAAAATCTCAAATGTTACCTATATTATACGTAGGTATATAAATATAGAAGCAATTAAGTCTAGACGTAAATCATTACAACCGTGCGCAAGTGACACTACGCACATAATTTTACCTCATAAGAATTACAAGAAAATAATAAATAGATTGAGAATAACAAAATACAGTAACTTATTTATTAACCAGGTGTTTAATAATTATAATGTACGAGTACTATGTGCTATTACGCGTCTCTTATGAATTATTATTAATGAGGAAAACATTAGGATTGAATAATAATTTAAATAATAATTTAGCTATTGATCTAGAATTACCATAATTCAGATTTCGATATGTTTGAAACCATTCCAATTAATTTATTCAATGGTAAAAGTTACATTGAAATATGTTCAGATTTAGCATACTTACTAACGTGCGCTAACGAGTGTTATCAACTTATCAAGGGGATACTTTTTTTTATGGACGACTTACATACGGTCCACCTGACGGTAAGTGGATACTGTCGCCCATAGACATCCGCGATACATGCCAACATTAGTCCAAAATGACAAACGTTGGCACGCCCCCGGATGCGCTGGCTACCTTTGGAGATATAGGAATGGATTTGGAGAAAGGGTGGGGAAAATGGGGAGGGATAGGATGGGAATGAGCTCTGGCACATCTCACTCACTACCACAACACGTACATACATTAGGGAAATAAGATAAAAGTGGGAAATTCAGTACATTTCAAGGTAGTCTTCTATGAGAGAGGGGTAACGTGCACTCTCCCCCTCTTATCAATAATACTTACCAATAACATACCATACCCTACTATGACATACTATCAGTATATGCCTCTACATAGCTGGATATAGGCCTTTTCCTTGGACCAAGGCTAGCGCGGTCATTTGCACTTTTCATCCAGCAATTACCGACGATCTTTTTGAAGTCGGCGTTCCACCTGGCTACTCACATCGTACCGAATCGCTACTCACATTGTGACAATGGGAAAAAATGGATTGAAGGACGATGGGTTAACAAATTATGGGTATCATCTCAAACCACCAACAATTATAAAATAATATATTTTTATGATCTACTATAATCATTATAAGCAATTATTTCTACAGATACATTATGAAAACATTGGCCATCGGCTAATCCGAAACACACGAACGCGTCATCCACGTCCATCATTTTCGTAATGTATCTGTAACTGCTAAAGCGATGGAGGTTATTTTACTAAAAATATGAAAAATATTTTAACAATAATAGATAATCCGGACTTTATATCATGGTTCGCTCGCAAAGCTCTCAAATGTGTCTTGTCTTGGTTTGCCCGCAAGCTTTCATATAAGGTACATCTCAAGTGTGTTGGTACATGCTAACTTTTTGGGACATTTACCCACGGAATATAATAATAATTACATTGTCCCAGTCCTTTATGTCCATAACCCATCGTCCAATTATGGGCGAAAATCTATACATAGTCTTTACATAGTATAAAACAAAGTCGCTTCCCGCCGTCTGTCCCTCTGTATGTAACATACGCTTAGATCTTTTAAACTACGCAACTGATTTTAATGCGGTTTTCATCAATAGATAGAGTGATTTAAGAGGAAGGTTTATATGTATATTAATTTGTTGTGCAAAAAAATTGCCGGGCATGCAACGCATGCCGGTCACAGCTAGTTTTATATAAAATTCACAGTTAACATGACACGAGTTAATTTACTACGAGGTTCACATGTCGTACGAACTAGTAATTAGTAAACAAGAAAAAAAGTACAGATATTATAGTAACAATAAACATTTTGTTTTTAAATTTCTTAATTTTTAACAATAAACATTTTTTATTTGAGACTAGTTGAATTCAGGAGTCAAATAATTAAATTATTGCAGTCTCCGTTTGTTTGTTCTGAAGCCACGCAAAACCTACTGATATATTTCGTTTTATCTTCTGGAGACATCTTTGCAACCCCTTTGCAAACTAAGAGTTGCCGCAGTGCATCCGAAGCTGTTCCTCAGTCCTGACTTTTGGCCAGAAGGTGTAGTGTACTGTAGTAGGTCCTTCAAAAGTAGTTACAACTATTTCAATATGTCTAAAACTATGCACTAAAACTATTGTATCTAACTAAAAATTACCCATGTAGGTATTTCATAATTTTTTTATTTCATAAAGTTGGTGATTAATTTACTCGTAGGTAGGTGTATAACATGTTACGTAGTTCACACCTACTTGTGCTACTTACTATCAGAAGCGGGATGGTTCAAAGTTCAAAGACTTTAACGAGTAGATAGTGTTATGCACATATGAGTAAATTAATTATTTATTTCTAATGTAATACAAAATCATGAAATACACGTTAATTTTTAGTTAGATATAATAGTTTTAGTGTACTGATTGACATATTGAAATATGTTACCATATTTTTGTAGGACGTTACATCCCATTACCTCTTATATCTATATCTCCACTAGCTGTTGTCCGGGGCTGAACTCGCGACGATTTAATTGCGTTTACAAAAATTATTTAATTTATTTAACATTTGAAAAATGGTATACGTGTTTAATCATTGTATTGTAGAATATTCATAGCAATTTTTAAGTTAATAGGACCATCAAATATTATTTCCATACAAACTTTACTACCCCGTTTCTTCCCTTTGTGTTGGGTCTCGAGAAATCCCTTCTTAGTGAGTCTTTGTGTAATAAGAGGAAGCGACTGTGCAATTTTATTCGACTCAGCGTTGATGAGTCAATCAGTCAGTCAGAACATTTCTCTTTATATGTATAGGTGGGAACCTATGGTATTGAGAATTGGTGTACGTTAACCTTATCCCGAAACATTATTTTGTGGGTGGTATTGTTACCAAGGAATCCATTTGAGCAACAGCCTTTCATCACCTTTTGCAGTTCTTTTATAATCCCTATTCTACATGCACAAGAGAACGCCTTCCGGTTCCTTTATTCCAAACTACAAACAAGAGTTTTATTGTGTGTGTATTTACTGTGTGTGTATTTATTGTGTGTGTATTTATTGTGTGTGTATTTACTGTGTGTGTATTTATTGTGTGTGTATTTATTGTGTGTGTATTTATTGTGTGTGTATTTATTGTGTGTGTATTTATTGTGTGTGTACTTATTGTGTGTGTATTTATTGTGTGTGTATTTATTGTGTGTGTATTTACTGTGTGTGTATTTATTGTGTGTGTATTTATTGTGTGTGTATTTATTGTGTGTGTATTTATTGTGTGTGTATTTATTGTGTGTGTATTTATTGTGTGTATTTATTGTGTGTGTATTTATTGTGTGTGTATTTATTTTCGAAAATTTTAGTATATTTATGTTTTGTTGAGTATTATTAAAAATATAAGGGGTCTTATGAGACAAGATATAAACAACTTTGCGGGCCGAAGTTTAAAGTATGCAACAGAATGCAATTAAATTTCTGATTCTGCGAACTGGTAAATATCGAATGGCATTTGTATCATTGATATGACCATGATACAACATGCAAATAAGCTGGTTTCACAAGTCACTAACATTTAAAGGTACAAAGATAAACTTAATATGTAAAACAAGGTCAATGTTGTTATGAAGACATTTATGTGCAAAAATAATTACTTATGAATTGCGAATTTCCTGTTTTATTATATAACAGTACAACACAAGCAATGAGGAGATCATGTTAGCAACATTTGTAATGTTGTGATTCATCAAATTGGAAAAGATATTTCGCACAATGGGGAAGCTTGTACTTTAATTTTACCTTAAACAACATTATAAAACTGGTCATCATGCGGCTAGCGGCACATTCCCTTGCTAGAGCTCAACACGAACGAACTGCTTCACTAAACAAATACTTGAATATACATAACTAGTTTGATATCATCATGGCTTCATCAAGAATGTGTATCATCGCAATTGTTTTGTGTGTGACGATATTCGCCGTAGCAGAAGGCAGAATTGTCGTGGTTAAGTCAGCATCGTCTTCAGGAGCTGTGATGTTTAGAGACGACGAATATGACGATCTCGTCTCAGCTGCAGCGACGAAGACTGAAGTTACTGTGCCTAAAGCAGTAGCGGAACAAGACGCTATCGTTTTTGGAAATGATGGAAAAGAAACAAAGAACAAAAAAGACTCCGACGCAGAAGTTTCTGTGGGATCCCGGTCTGGTTTTCGCACGACAAAAAGCTGTGCAGTAGGATATGTGCGTAGAGGTAACATTTGCTTTCCTGCTAAATGAACGTCGTGTTAATAAATAATTATAATAAAAGACTGTTAACATAAAAATGTGATGTATAAACTATAAAATAAATGTAATGTATGTATATTAAAATGATGTTTAATAAATTCATTTTTATGAATAAGTACATTATACCGCATTTTTTGTGGGGTCTTTGTATTTTAAGCATAAGAGTATATTTTTTTAGACTAATTAACTGTTTTAATATTGATATAATGACAAACTAAAAAGGTTTGTCATTATGATAGCATTGGGGTAGTTAGTCCTAAATACAAGTTAATTAATGTTAAAAATATAAAACCAATTATTATTTGTGATAATATTTCTATAAGTATTTTATTAAGCAGATGGTATAGCTGTTTAAAAGTTAGATCTCAATCATAATTTCGTGATATTTTCACTTGTAAATGTACTATTTGTTATGTATAACTGACCTTGGTCTTAACAAGTAAATCAGCGTTTGTAACAGCATATAATGTTTTTTTTATAAATAATATTATAATATTTTTATAAATGTTTAGTAAAGGATCATATTTATTTTGAAATTTTGTTTTTAACTTATAACATCCCACAATGGTCACAAAATACTTATTTTTATAGTAATACTAAAGTTAAATTCTTTTGCATTGCCCTAATTGTGTTAATAGTTCATGGGTCAAATATTTTTGACATTACTTGAAGTTTTTTTTTCTATATATGGCAATGGTGCAATTAGCACATTCTGTCCGTGTTAAGTTTTCTTCATGTCAAGTTCAAACAATTTCAAAGTCTAAAACACATCATCATCAATGTCCAGTGCCCCTCGAAGTACTTAAGTCAGGAGTCGCTCAGTAAAGTGATAGTAGGTTCACTGAGGACAGTATAGAAGCATATGACACGATAAACGCAGTCGTATGCTTTTATTTCATTATCACAAACATTACGACACTTTGAAGTTTAATAAACTATCACCATTAAACAACAATAGACCGACTACCTCAAGAGGACTTTCCATTAAGCTACGATATGGGGTTCTTCAAGAGAGCTGTGAATAGGATATTGCAAGGTCGGCGGCGCGCCCGCATACCCCCTGGTGTTGCAGGTGTCCATGGGCGGCGGTAACACTTACTATCACGTGGGACCGCTTGCTCGTCCGCCCACTGGTCTATAAAAAAAAATCACATCCCCTTGAACCATGAGAATGGGGTTCCTCACACCGCAAATAAAACAAAGGCGATTTTTTCGTTCGCCGTGAGCTCGATAAGGTAGAGCTCGTGAGCTCACAGCCTGTGACCTGTGACACAGCTGTGACCCACCCTGCTCACAGCCGAGACCTCGCACCATTTGACTTCTTTCTTTTCTTCAAAATCAAAGATTTTAGAGAGGCTTGATTTAGAGGGTGGGTTTACGAAGCCAGAAGTGATGAGCAGATGAGTGAGGCCTCTTGCTTTGAAAAGTGTTTCGAGCGAATGAAGAAATGTTTAAAATTTATCAGCGAATATTTAAAAAAGCAATATATATTAGTTTCGCTATGAGGAATTTTATTTATGAGTTAACCAGGCTTTTCAGATTTTATTTATGAGTTAACCAGGCTTTTCAGTGCGCCTCACGTAATAATTAATGCCTTCAGGATGTTGTTTGAGGATGTTGCGCTTATGCAATGCTTCACGATTATCCGCAAATAATGCATAAGTCTAGTCATTATACAGGGAAACAACACCATTATGAATATTGTTTTTCAATTTCCTTTTTAAAGGCCAAGTTAAAAATGCCCCGAGTCGTTATTTACACGTTAAAATGAACGTAAATTATTAAAATTCTGAACAAATGTGTTTCAGAAATGTTTGACTTATCAATCGAACCTTTGAATAGTAAGTAGGTAAAAGGGCACTAGCAATTTTGACATGTACATCCTTCATCCTTGACCAGTTTTAGCGGCTGTTATTTTGTTTGAATTTAAATAACTATTACTCTTAATTATATAATATTATTATTATTTATGACATTATCTGAGAAAAAGAAATAATGTTATTATCGGTTAATCTGAGACACTATGAAATCTTAAATAATTATGTACATACTTTTCATAATAATATGGTAAAAATCGGGTGACATGTCGCTATCTAATCAAAATCTTGAAACAACGAAATGTTAAGTTAGAAAACGTTAACCAAAAAGTACATACCAAAAATAATTCTTTATTCACATAAGTGATATATATATATATATATATATATATATATATATATTACTATTTATTTATATTTTTTCCTCTATCAGATATTGTTAAATATACGTATTTACAGCCCGGTCTTATTATGCACGATTTTAAATAAAACTTGTTCAACAAGTTTAAAAGTATTGTATTTATATGCAAAGAAAGACCTTGAGAAGATAGGTGTTTTTGCTACTCGGTTAAACGGCATTAGTCAACGCGTCGATATATAACAATTAAATAAAATGGTTGTGTCCGTTTGTGATTTTCGAATATTCAGTTAAATTATGTGAAATTATTAATCAAATTATCCAACACGAAAACACTTATTATATCGTAACCATAACCAGCCTTTCGTTTTCGTTCACTGCACATGAGCTTTCGCATGCACATTATCTTGTGCATGAGGGCTGTATGGCTTTAAAACGACACGCTGACCAAATGGTTCGGTTAGTCCATTCTTTTGGAGGTGATTTAGTTAATCAGGGCTTATTGTGGTAGCGGTTTTCTTAGCCTTTAATCGACTTTTACTCACCCATGGTAAGACAGGGAATGTTAAAGACGATCGAGTCCACACACCCAACGTACTGAATATAGGTACTAATATGTAATCATACAATAATTACAATAATACCAAAATTTATATAATCATACGGAATCTAAAAAGTAGAAAATACTTTGACATTTCTGACAGATGTTGCCATGCAGATATGCCCTTGAACTGAAACCCTTGAAAATAAGGTATCTGAAGCATGTGTCATATACACCAATCCGTACTGGACCGAAGTAAGCAAAAGGGTGCTTTTCAGTGGGACATTATGGACTGTTAAGAACAGATGGACCGTTTAAACCTTTTTTGTTTGAATCAGCAAATTAACTTATTGGCGGAAACTGGAAAAGTGAAGTGGAATTTTTGGTTGATTATTATAAAAAGTGTGTAGTATATTGTAGGTTTGTGGTTCAATAGTGATAGTGCTTCCATGGACTCTTCTTCTGTCCTCATCTTCATGTTCTTTTGTAAACCTACTATCGCTTTACTGAGCAACTCCTGACTTACTTTTACGGCTCTGGACATTGACAGGACACGTTTTAGACTTTAAAAATGTATATTGCGAAAAAAACTTGACACTGACAGAATGTGCTAATTGCAAATAACTCTAATAATAATTTTTCTAAGTCAGAATAACTACAAAAAGATAATTGAAAATGAAAATAGAGCTGTTCGACGAATTCCAAAAGCTTCGACGGGGCCACAATAACAAAGGGAATGTAATAATACCGAAAATGATTTTCCTTTGGCCAAGTGGGCTGTCAGGAGAAATTGACATGCGCCTGTAAAGTAAAGCTTCTATAAGAACATTGCAAGGACAAGAATGTACTTATATATTCCCTTGGTAGGTAAGTACTATAGGTTGTTTTGCAAGAGCTAACATGAAGAAATACATTCGATGTACACATATGTACATGTTCTCACACTGTATACTCGTAGTAACATTTCTAATTATAGCAAATTTCTTAAGTGTTTACACGTTCGATATTTAAATGTTTGGTGTATTCACATAAAACTTCATATAAATGTGTTATATGAATACGTCCTTGGATGCGTTGCCCACATTTGGAGATTCAGGGATTGATTTGGAGAAAGGGTTGAGAAAGGTTAAGAACATTATGTATGTCGTAAACATGTACCGTCGTTTTCAAATGTCACATATTAGAAAACATTCGTCTCCAGCCAAAAAAATAGTTAGCTATCTTCATTCCAATATTCGTCCGACAGCAAAACGGGTCAGTGTCGAGGCAAAAATAAAATATCCACTTGTGTTTTCATTGTGTTGTCTTTTCATCTCCACTGGGCGGAACTAAAGACATTTTCTCTGTAGAAAATCATCACGATACTCGTCCAAATTATTTCTCTTTAAGATTATAAATAATAACGTCTGTCTGTTTGATGTTTAATTTTAGTGTTTTTAAATGCATTAAAACACTGAAATTGAACTTAAATAATCGGTTTTGATAATTGGTATCGATAATAATCTGTAGGTACAGGTAATAATTATAGTATATAAAAGTTACCTCGTAACATTCTACACGTGTCTTCAAGGTAGTGCTAAATGGAGAATTTCACGAAGACCAATATTTATTTATTCACTTAACAACATTGCCAACATTGTACATTGTAACATTGTGTACATACATTGTATGTATTGTACGGAAACATTGTATTACAACATTATAGTGACATATTTGTATGCTCCTAAATTATATGTATGCACATCTTTCATAAAATATATGCCAGAGAGGGGACCTTTGAGAGAATATATATATGGATATATATATCCATATATATATATATTCTATATAGAGATATATATATATAGATATATATATAGAGAATATATATATATATAATAATACGAACGGGACATGGAGGAAAAGTACATTAAATATTGAAAATATCAAATTTCACTCAAAGGAAACATTCTTTAATTTTTTTAAATAAGATAAACCTTATTCAAACATTTTTTTAAAAAGCTCACCTGAGCCGGGAATGGAATCAACTAAAAATGCAAAAAATAGACAGTCACTATTTTATTGAACCAATCGATTAAAATTAAAAGTAAAAGACCCATTATCATTTTCTTAGAACTCCACGGATAAGAATAGGTACCTAAATAAAAGAAATAATAATGTATGAAGTAATTAATATACAGTTAAAAAAATCCTTTATAAAAGATAATTACAAATATTATTATCTAAGTATGTTCTTAGATGAGACAAGTTTAAAAATAAAATGTGTTAATTTGTAAATGGTGTGAGACTGTAATTTTGAAATTAGAACGAACATCTCGATAATCTGTTGTTATTTTTCTTTGGTACTTTGGTACAGTTTGTCAGCTGTAATTATATCTAATTATTTAAATAAATGGGAATTTACATTTAACGTAGTTTTCTAATGTAATTATTATAATGTTCAATTGTAATTCCATCCTCCATACCAATACCACATAATTTGAGAAAAGATAAATTAGGTAAACTTACTTAGTTTACCTAATTTAACATCAAACGATCATTTAATTTATCTTTATCTTCTGCTGACATAAATAACAAGTTTATTTTTTTTACAGTGCTATCTGAGAAAATAATTACATATATCAATCTCACTAATAATTTGATAATAAGTTGCAACAATTGATTAAAGTGAAGTATGTCTCCCGTAATTATATTTGTTTGGTTTAATTAAGAATGGACGATAATTTTGTACACGAGCACGGGTTCTCGGTATACCTACATTTAAATCTGACAAGAGGGATGGACCGTCAATTAAATTATTGATAAGTTTATATAAAAATGTCTTAGCTAAACAGTGATGTCTATTCTGTTATATGCTACTCATATAAAAGTGTTATAATCTTTTATGGTAATTAAATATTGTGTATTTAATTTAATATCCCGACCTTCTGGTTTGTCCGGGCAGTTACTATATCCTGTGGGCCCTAAAAAGCCCCCAAAAAGAGTAGACTCGTCTATTTGCAATTTATTTATTTATTTTAGTTATAAGAAAACCAGGGCTCATACATTAGAATACATTTTTCTTTGGCTAAGTAGGTACTCACTATTTTTTTGGTTTGGTTGATTGGTTATTTTGGTTAACCCTATGCTAATACGGGTGGAGCAGCAGACAATCGCTAGTTCTGAGAATAATTATTGTGTAAGATTATTTTTATGCAACGAAATCGTTTCGAAAATGTAAAAACATTATTATCTCTGACAGGAAAGATTACACTGGATAGATTGTAGTTTAAGGTGTTCCCGTATGTAGATAATTATGATTTTCTTGTCGTATTGTATCTATTCTCTATAATAGATTATTTATATAATATAATTCTATTCTAATATATTTTGATGCCTATCTACTCTACATTTATTCTAACTTTATCGAACGGTGGGTGATCGGCTGTGTGGTTATTGCTACTAACATTTTTCCATACCATATTTTTATATCTATATCACTATCTTTATACCTATCCTTATACGGTACCTTCGTACTGAACCTCCTGTTTACATAGTATTAAAGCCAATCCACGCCATTGTCCATTGGATATAAGCCTCTCCCTAGGCTTGCCATCATACGTGATCTTCGACTACTTTCGGTATTAGAGTACAGTCATTGTAATTAGCCACTTTTGACAGCTGTCAAACTGATTCTCGTAGTGAGGTACCCCCTTGGCCCTTGGCAAGACAAAAATCGATATCTTATCGATATGTAAGTCATATATTAAAAGTGTTTTAAAGACTGTACGAGCTTAATGCTGCGATGCCGGCCATACATGATAAAATGTTCGCTTGTACCCCGTTACCTTTTAGTAATCCAATGATGAAAATATTTCCTATTTCAGTTATTTTGCTTCTTTGGGTTCCCATCTAATGGTTTACACTCACCGTTCCAAATTTTTACATAATCAGGACGTAGTCGTACCTACTGAACGAAAATATTTACATGGGCTTTTTTTTCCTTATATTCATATACGCCGGCCGCCGCCACGCGCCGTGAACCGTATTTTCTTATCCTATTTCGTTTCGATGGAAGGGTAGTACTCGCTCAACCTTGACTCACATGAGTTTAAAATTTCTTTTCACAGAAAAAGCAAAATGATTTTCCTTGTATGAATTTGGTTATGTGATTGTGTTTTATTGTTTTTTTTTCTTTCTATTGTTGTTATGTTCGTATTTTGTCAGTAATGTAATGTGCCTGCTAATCATCGATTATTTCTGTTGATCAATGATACCAACCAATGTCAAGTTCCGTGGAAATTGCATCAGGACAAACCTAATTAGGTTTTTTAATATCATTCGTAACTATTATATAAAATGTACTTGTATGAAGAAAAATTCGAAATTTGTCAGATTTCTGGAAATTCGAAGACTTTTATCATGCATTCCGTTTATGTTTGAGTTATATATAACATAATAATAAAGACGTTGCAGTGTAAAGTTCAAGTGATACAGAGCTCAAAACAACATTTTCTGCATTTTTTGTCTGTCTGTCCGTCTGTTTGTCTGTTTGTCTGAACGCGCATCATGGCAAATATCACTGAATGGCTTATAATGAAACTTTTAATAAAACCTTTTATTATTAATAGAGATCACACGGGAATCATGCTCTATCGTTTGTATATAAAGTACATTTTTTTTTTACAAATACGTAATACGTAAAAATCTCATGTCAATAACATGAGAATCATGAGCAGAGTCCATGGTCTTTGGTATCACTGGCGCTGCCATCGGTTTCTTTTTATAAATATGAATGTGAACAGCCTAATATTTTTAAATATCCCGCTCTTTCCTTGTCCCACGTTGCTTTTGCTAGACTCTAGTCTCCACCAACAGCCAAATGAACAATGTCTAATGAACATTATTATCCGACTCTATTGCCCTCCAAGAAGGATTGAGAGGTATAACGGGATGATCCCTTTTTCAAATCCATTCTTAAATCTCCAAAGATAGTTAGCGGATCCGCGGGCGCTAACATCTGTCATTCTGTTATCATGTATCGCAGATGTTCACGTGCGATAGTGTCCACTTAGTACCAGTTGAACTGTCTGATCATCTGGCATCTTCTTTCTATAATACTCGTATAATGTATAAACGGTCTAATCCGTCGTACTGTTGTTACGAAATGAGATAATGCAAATACGCGGCTCTGAGGGATGATTTACGTTGTCGGAAGGAATCTGTTCCCTTGTCTTGTTGTGAGTGGGGTAGCGCTTTCTCATGTCCACGCTAATTGTTTGTAATTGAGCATGAAAATGTCAAAAGTCAACATTCGCTTTATGAACAACATACCTACAACACGATAATATTCCTATTATGATAATATTTCTAACATGACAATACCCCTGTATTGTAGGGGGAGAGTACACGCTGCATTCCCACAACCGCTGGGCGCACATAACTGGCCATGTTACCCCCCTCTTATAGAAGACTGCCTTGAAATTTACTGCATTTCCTACTTTATCTTATTTCCCCAATGTACAATATATACGTGTATTTCGGTAGTGAGTGAGATATGCCCATTCCCATCACGTCCTATCCAATCCCTCCCAATTTGATCAACCCTTCCTCCCAATCCCTTACTTAATCTGCAAAGGTAGGCAGCGCATCCGGAGGTGTGTCAACGTTTGTCATTCCGCACTGATGTTGGCATGTATCGTGGATGTCTATAGTGGACAGTACTCACTTACCATTAGATTGACTGTATGCTCAACCGTCGCCTTTCTTTTATAAATAAAATTCTTAAAAGCACAACTTATAAAATGATTTGACGATTTTCTTTTTTATTCCAAATAGTTACTTTTTCATTAATTTATTTCATACATAATTGCTGACAATTGTGTATAATGCATTCCATTATGTTCTGCTTTTAATAGGAGTAATTAATTTTGCATTTACATAATAATTGCTGCACTCATCATTAATCGTTACATTACGATCACATTACATTATTGTCATTACCTGGCCGGAGGGTGTTCTACACTGCGGTTACAGGAAGCGGTCATCAGTCGTGAGTCCTGCAGTAAGTATATATGACCTGCTCAATGTCACTTTAACATTCCGATTCTACAAGCTACATTGGTGACTTCAATTCTTTGGCGGATCTCTACGTTTCAGGTCTAAACTCGCAAAGGTACTCGGAGCATAGCCTAATCCTTAGCTCACTGAGCGCGTCTAATTTATACTTTATCACATAATGTGACAAGAGGCGGATTTGATGCTTTGAAGCATCATCTCCAAGTCAACCTTTGGGGATATGCAGACATGGCGCTGTATGCGTAATAACGTTTAAAATTTTGTAATTTTTTAAAAGTGGTGATGAAATCTTGTATACCTGATATTAAACGATACTCGTTTAACTCAAGTGCTTGAACTCGAGTCATGGCAAATTGAATAAAATATTTTCTAAATACCTACTAATAATATAAAAATGGACAGATTTTCTTTGAAATTTGTTTATAATATTATAATATATTCCAAACCCTTATATAACATGTTTAAATATTTTATTAATTTCTTTACTCGACTACATAAGACATTTAATTAAAAGAAACGTTTATTTATTACATATCACATTTATTTTTATTTCTTAGTCATTTCCACTCGAGTCAAGACTCGATTATTTTATGAGATCGATAACTACATGAGTCGAGTCGATTCTCAAAAAGGCGACTTGTCACATCACTATTGTAGGATGCTTATATTAGAAATATAATATGATAATAAGTACATCGAATTTCAGAAAGCCATTTTATGTATCTAATATATCAAACCGCGGTGAAACTGACTACCTACTTTGCTCGTCCCATTTCGCTCAAGGTCATCCACGTGCTCAAAGAATTCCTAATTGACACTTTACCTAATAACAAGCTGGTATGCTAATTGCTTTGTATCGGTTTTTCACACGAGCAAAACAATCCAAGAATACCTTTAATTTAACACATAAAAGGGTGTAGTCTTATTTAAGATGAAACATTTGAAGTGGGTTGTCAAAGCGACCTTTAGGATTCGGTCTACAGTTTTCCATTAAAGGCCTTTTAAAAAAGATAAACAATGGTGTACAATGAGCGGCGGTTCTGGATGTGCACCGCCGTGTTTGTACACGACCACCGCTTTGCCCATTTGTCAATTGATTCCCGATATAATGGGGGTACATGGTAACATTGGAGCTAGCTGTCAGAGGTGGTCTCCTACTTTCAGTATAGATTTCGGGCGGGTGTGAGTGAGGAGGCGCGGGTGGATCGAATATTGCGTGCGCATCTATCGCGCCTCTCGCCATCTCGCCCACGCTCCAGCATCAACAGATACTGCTCTCTCAGCTCACGCAGTTGTGTGAAACTTGTGCGTGCTATTTGATTACGCCTCGCGTCTGTGTGATCCCTTGTTTATATTGGGCCTGATGCCACTTTAAATTGATTAATTCCTTACGACACCTTCCATTCTTACAAGCTACTTGACACAAATATTGTATGGGATCTGAAGGTGTGGACGCAACTTTACCATAACTTATGTTACCTGAATAATGGGCTGAACCAATGAAAAGTTTATTACATTATTTAAATCCGTTTAATACAGTAAACTTTTGGTTTAATCATACAAATAATTGTTATTAATGTTTCTTATGTAAATTACGTAGCTTTTATAGGGTATGCATATTTTCATCTATCAGTTTCAACTTACATAACGTTTTCTCATAAAATACTCTATCAAAAATAATCCAAAAGCATATAGGTACATTAGAAAAATGTGTCTGTGTATAATTTATGGAGCAAACTAGCACAAGGAAAGAAATCGATAAACAGAATGAAAACAGAATGTACAGTTTCAATGAAATCTGTTGAAGGCCTCATTTCGACTCGAGGAAACCCGCGCTATTATGAAAGCGCCCTAAGAGAGCTTTCCACGACTCACTAACACAGATTCGCCGCCCGTAGCCATGCGAGTTGTCGCGCACACAAGTGCAACTGGCGAAATAAGCGCCTGAAATTAAAAGCGATCTCGCGAAAGTTCTTGCTATCCCGCTCGCGCCCATACCACGGCCTACTTCAACAGGTTTCGCCTTTCAGCGATTGCAGTGTGAAACGCGTTCATCTATAATACAGCATAAACAGTAGGTATAAGGTACACACATCGCATTCGAAAACTGAAAACACAGTTTCACTGACAGCTCCGACACCACCTGACATTCACCGTCGTCCGACGAAGTACGGCAGTTTATCGCGCGTTAGTGAAACCGCCGCCACGTTTCATGAGAGAGATAACTATTTATAAATGTATAACGCCTGTAGCGGCGCGTGTTCAGTGGCAGATCCGCAGTTCGCGCGGAAAACTCGCGTTCCACGCGGCAACGTCACGTGCGTAACATGAAAACCGTCTTTGACTGTGCCAAATACAAAAACCCCATGGATACAATAAATTAGATGTCTTTCTGAAACGTGCGATTGTGCGCGATGTAACAGTGAATTGGAATGGAATTTTTGAATGAAATTCAAAAGACTCATAGTTAACACGATGTAAATTGCTCGAAATCAATGTTTACCTCTTCAGTGTTGTGAATAACTGTTAGTTTAAATTATTCTAGTGTACAAATAAATTTAAAATTAAAAAACGATGTAGCATAATTTGTAGTAGGGTTTTGGAAACTTCTGTAGACTGAAGTCAGTGAAAACAACCGTGGTTGTGATAACGAAATCTACGGAGTGCACTATTCCTGCCGCTTTCACGGGCCCTCGGAGACTTTGTTGTTAATCTGGTTGTAATTCTCTCATAAGTTGTGATTAAATGGTAAGAAAGCGAGCTATATATTTATACGTTAAAACGTAGTTATTAAATACGTGCTGTATTTTCACGTGTTCTGCCGTGAACGCCGTTGAAGGTATGTGTTATTCGGGACCCACTCCCCTGTTATAATTTCCCTCGAGGTTGTGAGTACTACGCGAACTATCAAGAACTTGAGAGCTCGTATTACCATTCACATGGTTGTGCCATAATTGATCATATTGTTTACAAAGTGTGACTTGGATTGACTTGGACATGTAATTTGTGAACGCGAGAAGATAGTTGTGCTCTTTGATTACTAAGGTAAGTCGTGTATTTTTAATATTACCTAATTTTCTCCTTTGATTACATTTTTAAATAACTTTGTCAGAATTTCGATAATTTATTGTCGTGTGACTGACATTTAGTTTCCTTCTTAATGAGTTTCCCGTGTTGCTATTCTTTTAGTCAAAAAAAATATTGCCAGAACCAACGAAAATAAATGTTAGACAACGAATAACACGGCGAAAACAAAACTACCTAAAATTTTATTATAATTAGACTTTATGACTATTTATCTATAATGGACAACAATTTGTATGTACTCGTACATGATATAATCCATACTATTGAGTTGTATGCTTAATTTTCCACGTTTCCGCTGTTAACCTACCTGAGTATCTGGGTATCTACTAATATGAATGAATTACCAAATACAAGTGCTTATAGCGACGCCTCACTCGGTGAGAAATATTTAACTTCAGGGCTGCAGTATTCGTTTCAAGCGGACAACGAACATGATTTTATGTCAGTCAGTGGTAATTGAGAACTTGCTATAAAAATTCATATACTTACTCGAATTTGTCTATTTTAGACTTGATCATTGGACACACGGGTTATTAAGGATATGGACATGGATTTAGAGAAATAATGAGCAGCAGAGAATATTGAATGGGCAGCAAATCGACGACAGCAAATTTAAATGTAAGTTAGGTTTAAGTTCTCTAATGAAAATAAAGAAACTGGAATTCGGTGACGCGGGCATCCGTCGATATTTTGATAAAATTATTAGTGGTAGTAGTTCACAAACTGTTTTATTAACCATGATTTGCTATTCATCTAATATTTATTTACTGCCTGTTTAAATACAAGCTGTTGATTTATACGAATATTCGTATTTGTCCATAAATCAATAAATAAAATATAATAGTATCCATTGGTAAGGCATATTATGTATAGATAGGGTTAATTGAGTAAGTACATGCTGTAAAATGTCGTATATTTTACCTTAAATTAAGGATTTCCTCAATTATTTATATTTATAATTGCGCTGATTGCGTCAAATCTGAAATAAACACAATTGTTTTCATAACGCAAATGCATTTCTTGTAAACAAAACATTTTAAATTAAATAGTTAAATACGATACTTTCTTCTAACTATGTCATTTCTTATTCAATTCAAAATAAGATTTCAAGTAACGTGATATTTTGAGGTTGTCTGTTAAAAATACCTTATTGGTTTTAGTTCCGTTAATGGAAATTATAGATAGGGTCAACGGGAGTAATGGGTAAAAGTGATATTCGAGAATGGGCAAGTTTTAACCATAAATATTTTAGACACCTACCCATTAAATCATAAATTAAATCATGTTTTAAACATGTTTGAAATTGCTGTAAAATACATAGGTACAAACTGATTAAAGTATATTCTCATTTGCTTCGGTTATCTATTATCTCCTGTTACCTATCATCATAGAATATACCCGATGCAAGAACAATTAAAAAAAAAATACACAAAAGACAAACCAATAACTACTTAATAACAAACAATAATTACAGTGCAACTGTTAGTGTTTGCACATATTATTAGAAAAGTAATGTTTACATAAACGGTATTAATGCGTCACTTCTTGTTTCACTTACACTTGATCAATTACACAACAATATTTCCAAATACGAGTAACATAAATCTTTGTTGCAATGCTACAAACGGTTGCTATCCTTTGGTACGACAAAGAAGATAAAAGACAAAGGAAGATAAGCCTTAACTTTTGCTCTAGTTTATTTCTTTTTTTATGGACGAAGGCGGCAGGCGTGCATACAGTCCACCTGATGGTAAGTGGATACTGCCGTCCATAGATATCCGCGATACATTCTTTTTAATGTTAAAACTAAGGTGCAGATAAAGTGATAAACAAAGGTGTGTCCCCGAATAGCACCTTTACGCATAACGCCGACTACGAAGCATACATCATTAGAGCGTCGACAGATGGACGGCAATTATCCATTCCCCGCGCATAAACCGGGTTATTAACACAACTCTTCTTGGAAATAAATAACGCGCTGAAACTAGTTTAGAGTAAAACCACAGTTACCTAGATATCATGTGTTTTTAATAGCAGATGTTGTCTCTGTACAGAAAATGCACAACTCAATGTACATATATTTATTAATTTAAACGGGTCTTAACGCGAATGTTTATTTTACTGGACATTACGTTTGGGTTGCATCGCGTCAACGAGTTGACTGAAGAGGCGGGTAGTCCACGTCAACACTTGCGAGCAGTTTCATCAACTGCTCGCATTTGGTTTTCATAGTTCGGAAAGCTGCGGCACACAACACTCACAATAGAAGTAGCGACAGACGAAAAATCTCGAGGTTTAATTTTAATAAATTTATTGATCACTGGATTCCACGTCGAGGACAATTTGTATCCATTTTCTAGATTGAAATTTCTTTTTTTTAATTTTAATTGCTTCACGCACAATCCTTGAGAAATAGTGGCGATCAGTGGACAGGATTTTTGGACTCTGGAGTTCATCCAGTGATTGATCCCGGCATTGAGTACATGGTCCGCTATCGCCAATTTATTCGTCTGGCGATTCTTCAGAGGTGCGTTATGTTCTTTGACCCTTTCTAATACGGTGCGCTTTGTTTGATCTATGTACGAACTACCACAGCTGCAGTCTATTTTATAGACACTCGACATCGGATAGGGTTATTACATCCTTTGGGTGTGGGTAGTTTTTCCGCTACTGTGGAGGACGGTGTATATACCGATGTCTTAATGGAGTATTTTCTTAAATACTGCTCCAACTTTGTCCGTCACTCCTTTAACGTACGGCATAAATGCCCGTTGTCTGCTGATCTCAGGATGTCTCAGGACTGGATGTAGAAATGGAATTTATGTACCATATCGTACCTAGTGGAGACACTGTTAGATAGACCTCCCCTAAAGCTCGCCAGCACTTATCTTCATTGCTACCGGCTGTCTGTGGTCTTTGGAACATTCCAGGATATAATCTGTGATGCAGAGCACAGGTTTTGTAGACTGTTGACAGTTATAATACTACTATAATAACAGTGAATAAGAAACATCGTATTTACTGTACAAAAAAGATATTGTCTGCCTTTGAAAGGATTTTAAAACGTCATCTCTTAATCCTCATCGACACAAGTCGCGATACATGCCGCAATACATGTCACGATATTGTATTCGGACACATGTATCAGCGACATGTATAGTCGCAATACAAGTTTCGTGAGCTGTAATTGCAACATTCTCCTCACCAGTCTTGGTGCAGCATTTGTATATCGGTACATGGTTTACGCGGAGATCTGTCAAAATATGCGGCTATACAAAGTACCAATACAAAGGTGCCCTGGTGTGGACGAGTCATGCACTTCCTTATATGTGCGTGCAAATAAAATAAATGCATCCCTACTATAACGTAATAATATATATCCCATGTTCTAAACATATGAACGATATATCTGTTGAAAACAAATTTGCTATCAAATGTACGATAGGTACATGTATAAAGTATTATAAACTGGGTACAAACACGCAGATAACGGCGCAGTTAGATTTTGTAAATTAGAAACGGAAGGTTTTATTCAAAACCATTCCAAGTTAAAATTTATTATTTGAATTATAAACGTACGCAACATAATACACAGGTCTTTCTAGGATAAACTATTACGAAAACATAATATATACCTTACTTATATTACATCTATTTTATTTATATTATATATCGGAAAATACATCTATGATTCGATTACTTATCTACATTGTGGGCATGTTTTATGTAAAACATAGGTGAAATCTGTCTTGTGAAGTCAGATTGTCTTGTCTTGTCTGACATCAAAACATCTGACATGATTGCACATGAAAACAAAACAAGACAAAAACAGACATTTCACACATGAAATGCATACAAGGCGGTCTAATGATCTCTACCAGATTATCTAGAATTATACAATTATATTATATTAATAATACATACTGGTACATTAGTGTACGTACTGGTATTTATTTTTTAAAAGAACATTTGAGAATTTTGTGTGATATTTATAAGCACTATGGTGATGTATAATGCAATTGTTGCTCATTGTTCAATTATAAAGTGTGCCAAATCACAGTGTAGCCGCAGACGTAGCAATTAATCATTATAATAAGCCACTTATCCCGATTCGTCCAGACCTTCCTACAATCTGTGGCGTCTTACTTATGCAAACGATGCATTATACATTTTATTATATTTATGTATTACATGTATGAAGGGCATCTTGTAAATGTCTGTCTGACTGTGGTCGTCTACCGGTGGTGCGGGTTAATCTCGGAAGCTATTGTTGCGAATTTTTTGGTTTTACTATTGAGACTACACTGTATTTTTTTTTCAAAATAAATCCGAAACATTCTTGAATTGTTGGATAAAAGATTTAAATGTATTAAAGATTTTATATCTGATAGGTACATATCTCATTTAGATATGTACCCGTAGGAATATTATATAAAATGAGAAATTTTGCACACAGGACTACATATGCATACCTTTAGGTACATATTACCATATACTTAGTAACCTGTGTTTATAAACCAAGAACCATTTTTTACAGGTAGTTTAAAAAAAAGTGTAGTGTAATATATATAAGCAATTAAGTACTTATCATTTGTTGAAACAATAACAGGCATGTGTTAACACCATAAATAAAATACCATGTTGAAGGCATCGAGCATTATTAAATGATTATTAATAAATTGGTGTGTCGCCGGTCGCCATAATTGGACAACATAGATTTACTAAGACACAGTGCATACCCACATACAACAAGAAAATATGTCGTCAGCTAGAAAAATTCAGTCTCGCATGTATCGGCGCTTTGTCGAAGAGCCAAAATGCCCACGTGTTAAGGTGAGAGCAGACTAGTCAATTTATTTGAGGTAGTAACAGAAAAATCGCGCATGCTCTATCAAACCTATAACGGGATTTGTGGAATCCATACTGAAATGCTCTACATAAATTGCCATTTCCTTAAACTAGTCCAAGTTTATGTTACAAGTAGACCAGAACACTTTTGGTAATGTTTCTTTATGGAACACTACCAAATTGTATCTTTGTACATTTGTAAACTTCATTAGTACAATTCTACTAATCATACTCGATAAGTATTTTTAAATAAATTATCGTAACAGACCCTTTTATCGTACACCGCTGGGCATCAGCCTCGTCATGTACTTTGCCTCGTCATGAGGGAAGTATTGCCATAAAAGGTCAGGCTACGTTTTAACGCTGGCTGCCTTAAAACTGCTGGCTGATGGTAGTGTAGTTGCTCAGGGTTTGTGGTAGCGGCCTTGATACTTCTTAGTAGCTTTTTACAACACCCACGGGAAGAGATGGGCCCGACTTCACATCGCTAAATAATTATCGTTAAAAATAAATTACCGTTCATACCTAGTGTTAAAATAAGCATTACATTTAAATGTTGATATCTGTCCTCACCTTAACATTACTCCGACTATTGGCAAGGCGAATACTATTGCTATGAGACACGGCCTTCTATTGTCTCGGTTAGGACTTATGAGACAAAACGATTATTGGGATAGGTATTCATTAACACAATAGATTTATTAATAATGAAATTTATTGTAAAACGTAATCGTTGGGCAGAGAGGCATGCTGCAGACTTTATTATTAGCTGTTAATTTTCATAACAACAAACTGATGAGTTCTCAAACTACAGAATATTTTTTATCGCTCATAACATGAATATTGCGAAAAGTGTTAACGAAATATTTGAGTCAGATATATGTAAGTACAATACATGAAAAGTTGAAATAAAAATATAAATTATTACCCTTTCATAACATCGTACTTACGAAACACAACTTAAAGAAGAAAAAATATTCGATAGAGAGCTTAGCGCAAATATTTGAGAAGAATGAGATAAGTTTCAATAATTATTTACTGTCAACATAATTAACATTACCAACAAGACACGACATCACACATTATCTTTCATTTTAGTAACCTATAGACGTTTTCAATACGTCAGTCCACCTGGCCGAAGGACATCTCACACCTGACATTGCCGTTTCATCCCATCGGTTGGTGATCCCGTGGCAAATATGACCTGTCAAGTGGCACTTCAGTTTTCTAATGCCATTAGCGATTTCTGTGACTTTAATTCTTTTTTGAATCTTTTGTCTCGGATCTTATCCTGCATAGAATCTCCGACCATAGCCACAGCTCGCTGAGCGACTTTGAACTTGTCAATCAGACCTACCGTAAGAGTTCACGTTTTGACCCATTGTTATGTGTGCCAGTTGTGTCATTAGTGCTATTCACGTTATGTACCAGTTGGCAGAACACATTGATTGAGGACTTTCGACTTTAAGCATGGTGGTACAGGCGTTGTGGTACAGCGTGTGGTGCGCCCCGTTGTCAAGCTGAGTTCCCTCCCTACAGAGTCGGACTCACACTTATAGATATAAACAAATCTAGCTAACATGAATTAATCACAGTGTTTGCATAGTCCTTTCATGCAAGGTTTCAAACTCTGGCCTATAATAATATTATAACAACATGCATTAATTGATCATATCGTTTTAACTACATTTTAACAAAACATTTTAACATTCAACTATAATGCATAAATTTAACCTACTTGTCGTTACTTGTTCAAACTTCACTCATACTTAGTTAAATTACTCAAATATACCTACATGTTTGAACTAGAAATAAATTCTACTAGGCACACTTTAATATACTTGACATTCAATTTCTCAATGTCAATATTTTCAAACTTAACATTTATTCAATACATACATCTCAACATTCTAATTTCACACGTCTCATCAAATACCTACACTATACAGTCCACTGATCAATAACTTAAAAACTATCCATGGTTTGATAACCGGGGAACCGTCGGCCGATTCCCGGTGAATGTTGTGTTTTGGGCTCGGCTAAAAAGCAAAACCTACGACGCGGCATAATGGACATTTTGCATGAGAAGTTCGCAGGCTCCATTATGTCGCGAGGCGGCGACTTCAACTGGCCACTGAGATCATGTGATCTAACGCTCTTAGACTTATTCTTGTGGGGTTTCGTTAAATCCCAGGTGCAAATCAACCGCAAACATTGATGCCTTAAAGGCCAATATCACCCGGGTCATTAATGAAATCGAGCCTGATTTATGCAATAGACTCATCGAAAATTGTATCATCCAGAATGCGCGCCTCTCAACGTAGCCGCGGCGGCCATTTGCTCGATATCGTATTCCACAATTAATACTGTCGATTGACCTTCCAAATAGAAAAAAAATTACAGCGTACAAAAAATTGTATAATGAAAAAATATTTTCATTATACAAATTTTAATTGTTTTATTTATATTTAAAACTATATTTAAACTAGAAACTATTTATATTTAAAATTGAAAGACCCTTCACTAAATTGTACTTACGAGTAATTATATTATATTAATATTATCTAATTAAATATTACTCTTTATTAATTCATTAATGTGTAGACAAAAATAAATGCCAAATTAGTTAAAAAACGTAATGTTAAAATAATTAGTAAGTAGCACACATCGGAATTCCGTGTATCTTAAGCACAGAATCACAGATAATGACGAATCAAATTATAGGTACAAAATACTTACATACCTTCCAATGACACATCGCCTGATCGAAAATCCAATAAAGGAACATTTGGCCAGCTGATGCATTACTTAGGTAAACAAAATAATTCCGTTTTAATTTTCTAACAATAATTAACGGACTAAATGAAAACTGAAAAAAATGAATATGTCTGTCACACTGTCACACGCATTACATAAAATGAATAATGTCCACCTCATCACACGCAATCACAATGTCCACCCACTCCTCTCTTTTATCATATTATACACGTGCCGTTCCTGGACACACCCGTCCTTTTGTAATCACGGAATGTTATTTAGAATAACAAGTGACGGATAGTTTATTTTAGGAGACCAATATATTCATGTCAGAATCAATTATCCGTCACATTTTCAGTGTTCACAATCTCGAACAGGCATGTTTCTTCACGAAGGAAAACCTAACATTTTATCAATTTCTACTTTCTACCCATACGGGTTAGGTAGAGCGCTCAAAGAACTCTATGTGTCTACTGTAGAACCTACAATAATACCTACAGGCTAATGATATACTACACCTACAGAAGTTCAGGACCTTTTCATTAGGTCATTATTTATCTAGGATATCCTGTCGAAGTCGTTTTCAATTTATATACGGCTATTTTCAAGACAATTATAAATATTAGTTCAATATCAGAGAAACTTAGCTGTTATATTGACACAAAAAAAATATTTTGAGCATACATCTTGGTATAGTGGTGTTAAAAAACCGATAGGGTTTGCCTTGGCACTGCATATATTATATATACTACTGTGCTATATATATATTATATATATTATAGCTGTGCCCGGCCACGCGTTGCTGTGGCTGCCCAACAGATGGCGCTTACCCTGTTTTTGCCCGTTTTTTGGGTAAAAAGCATGTTTTTACCCCGTGATAGGTATATAAAAAGACGCGCGTATCCGAATGCAACGTTGTGTCAACATTTCAAAGCAATCGGTGAAGAACTTTCGGAGATTTAAAATTTTGAACAAACGAACGTTTAGATGTTTATTTATATAGATAATAATTATGTATATATGTATTTCATATAGGTACTATTTAAAGTTTTATTTACTTACTTAATATTTTTACCAAATAAACAAATCATGAACATACTGCTGATAGTTAATATGGAATTATCAAAATCTGGAAATAATAACTGTGTATTTAATTACTTGTTTACTCGTTTCAGCAGTTTAGTAATTATAAATTTCTTATTTTATTGTTCCAAATCAAAGATAGTAGAAAATGTTGCTCTACAAAGAACAGAAAAAAGAGCTATTGAAAAAATAACATGAAAGGTGACATTACACATATGTATATCACCCACATTTTTTAATTCTCAGAACTTTTAAATTTCCGCCACTCATAGTTTCAGATTTGTATTGGAACGGACTATATTTACAATGGAGGCAAAGTTCCGAACCTTTTCCGATTGTCATTATTTATCTAGGATCGGCTGTCGGGGCTATTTTCAATTCAGACATTTGGGAGACTTCCGCTGGGTACAATGATTGAATGCTTTATTAAAGAGTTCCTCTGGTATTTCACAAACAATAAGATACAGCCATGAACAATAGAGACGAGATAATTATTAATAACTTTATGTCGTAAAATCATAAAAATATAAGATTAATACACGACAAGAGATGATAAGACAAGTTACTAAATGACGTTTTTTACGAATATAATATTAACTTATAGCTATTTGAACTTTTTTGTATTTGGAACGAATATAATAATAATTATTATAATAGTACCGCCCTCCACGTAAAAAAACGTATGTTACCAACGACATGTGACACCAATAACGACACAGGTGAACCACAACGCTACACACTTGTAGTGTCGTTCTGCTGGAGGGGGAGAGTGCACGCTGCAATCCTACAGCCGCTGGACGCAGTCGACAGGCCACGTTACCCACCTCTCACAGAAGACTGGGTACAGTAAAGTGCCGACTACCATATATTTACAACTATAAAACAAACCAACGACACACTGGGGTGTCGTTCCAAATATCGTTGCATTGATATATAACAATTCCTAATGTCAGCACCGGTGTGCAGCGTATTGGTTCAGTAGTGCCGTTGGTAACATACGAGAAAAAAGGCATTAATAACATTTTTAACAAAAGTAAATTTGTATTCGGAAATTAAAAGTAAATAAAAACAATAAAGAATAATTATTCTTTTTGTTTTATCCAAACTTTCAGGCTTGTAGCTCGATTTCAAAATTCATGAAAATTTCACTAACATTTTTTCATTTTTCTAGCATGTCATAAAAATGAACTGGTGTGCCTTTTTTCCTAAGGAGAATAGAATAGCAGACTAGTAGACGGACAAACAAGAAATCGTCTATGGTAAACGGTTACTATCGTCCATGAACATATATTTATTTACAATCTAATATGTCATGTTACTGCGCCATTAAAATAGTGAACGCTAGAATGTCCGTCGATCACCTCATACCTTGAGCCTTATAGGAATTAGTACTTGGAATAAAGATTGGGAAGGACAAGGAATAGAGATAATGAGACAAGAAATAGTGGAATAATGTAATAATCATAGAATAGAGTTGGAATGAGTCGAGGAAAATTAATTACTCTCGTGATACGACATAGCACTAACAAAAATTGGTAAAGAAAACAAAATAATTATTTACTTCAGTAAGTACTTAGAAACTCAATTTTGTGTATTTTTAAGACATTGCTAATAGCAATAACGGTATAAATTACCTTTTTCCATTTTACTAAGATTTCCCCTGTGTAATTCCCCTGTAACTAAGATTTAAGAATGCCTTTGCTTTTGTGTGTTTTTCTGCAATGTTAAGAAAAAAGACTATTATAAAAGTCTTGGCGATTTTTTATTTATTAGTTTATTTATTTAATTACATTAGACCACAAAACTATGATTGATTAATGCATGAGAAAATGAGTTACCTTAATAACCCAGATTAATTAATATAGGTACAATAATAATGTAAATTAACGAGCTTGTTAATTACATAATGGCCACCTCCATTTTTTGAAACCACAAATCCTTATGTTTAATATATGGATAAAGGACTTCCTAACCAATATTAATTATAATTACTCTAGATTAATTATATGAGTGCAATTATAATGTATTGACGAGCTCGTTAATTCAAAATTGGCGTGTCCTTAATTACAATTAATAATTATAATATGTATTATATCTGTATGCTTAAGCACACATGTTTTTATAAATAGATTTATTTAATAATTTTTCGATGGACCTAGAAATCACAGCATCAATTGCTGGGACATCAGGTGGACTGTTTCTAAAAAATAATTAATATACTGTGTGTTTGGGTATTTTTATGAAACTAAGAGGGTTTGTCATAAACTAAGACGCGCCCCGCGAGAGGCCGCGGTGATCGACACTGCAATTTATTTTATTCAGCTATTTTTGTTAATTATTTCGGTAATTTTAATCAGTATGTGTTATATACTGTCTGTCCACAACCATTTGGACTGCTTTGGACTCCAGAGGGTAGATGCTGTGTGGCTTGGACTCAAAGGCGTGTCAAGATAAGTGGATATACCACCTCTTAATTTGAACATGTCAATGCCTGAAAAAGTACACCAATAAAAAGACCAGGATCAGCGGGATTAGGACTACTGCTCGTGGAAGTTATCGAACGCTATTGAACCCTAAAAACCTTAACGTAATTGAAATTCAAATAATTAATGTGTCATATCCCAAAGACTTTCATATTATCGAATAAACGATTGAGTCATTTATGAGTGCAAAGACATTATTTTAACTTAAACACTTATTAGTCATCTGAAATCGCATGAGTGCACACGTACTTAATTTCTTGTGACTGTAAAGTAACTATGTCAGAATGATACCTACCCAATGACAGAAGGAAATCCCGAATTGTAAAATTGAAGTGACTAGTGTAAATAAAAACTAAATTGTAATAATTAGGCTTTACACTATCGTTATACTTAGTGTATCTACATATTTTGTTGGAGCGATAGACAGATAGATTTTTTTATAATGTATTATAGATGGATATAGATAGCTTTGGCGATATACTTCCCATTGTACTTCTCGTGTTACTTATTTAAATTATTTTTGCAACATGTATTGGTGTACAATAAAGAGTTTATATATCTATATATTATTTATTTATGATACGATCATTCAAATTACAATATCAGCTAATTACATGAGTAATAATTACATATTGACGTCATAATCTATTTTAATGTCGAAAACGAAACGAATCTCATTTTTCATATATACATTTTTTAATAGTGAAGTAAGCGAACGAGCAATCGGTCCCACGTGATGGTAAGTGTTACTGCCGCGCATGGACACCTGCAACACCAGGGGGTATTGCACTTTGCAAATCCTATTCACAGCTTCCTTCCAGAACCCCATATCGTACTTTAATGAAAGACCTCTTGAGGCTGTTCATTTCACAGCTTACGAGTTCGTGGTATAAAATGATTTTTGGACCGAACAGTACGCGACACCTCCATATCGAGGAATTGCGGATGGACCACACATCTGTGACGGGAGCTGCGGTGGTAGAAACTTGAGGTGGGAATTGTATTGAACAATTCTTCAGAGCATTCCCCATTGTACAGGCGGCAGAGCACATAGAGAGACGCAACGTCTCTCCGAATGTTGAGGGATTATAGACCGTGCGTGAGAGTGGGAGCGTCACAGTACAAATTTTACAGTCTAAATTTTACACACTATGCACAGTGTAAAATTTAGATTCAAATAGATTTTATAATTTTACATGTAATAAAACTAGAAGATAGAAATCTAAATTGTATAATCCTTCCACAATATAAAATGTAACAAAATACAAAAAGAATATTCCAGAAAAGACAGCTAATTATGATAAAAGAACAATCGTAAACTCGTTGCGAACAACTTTTATCTTTGGAGAAGTAATTAGGGAATCATTAATGTTGTTTTAATTCTTTCATAATATTTTTAGCCCTGAATTTTCACCAATGTTGGAAGTAGAAAAAAGAACATTTTTAGTTGAAAATTGATAGAAATAAAAATATATTTCCGTCTAACGTTTAATAATTGGTGATACGTAGTTTAGAACCTAATGTGACGATTGAGACCCAACTACCATTAGGTACTATGAGTCAGGACTTGAAACTGACTTCAAATTTAACAATGTATCTCTAGGTTTTAATTCGGTCATTTACCGGTTTTTATTTCGCTTTCGTTCGAACAAATTGATCACAAATGTAATTGCAAATCATCAGTCAATGTTCACGAGGACACCCGGATGTGATTGAAATGGAAATTTAAAGCTCCCAGCCGCTGCTCATACAAGTAAACTACTATGTAACCGCTATTTAAATTTCGTTTCTTCAATAATTTCTTCTCAAATGAACTTCAACAAAATTCAAACTTTTCGTTTGAGCTGTTCGATTTAATGCTAGTTTCGAATTTTTACTATCGCAC
Source organism: Sesia bembeciformis (assembly GCA_943735995.1). NCBI lineage: Eukaryota > Metazoa > Arthropoda > Insecta > Lepidoptera > Sesiidae > Sesia > Sesia bembeciformis. Next base: position 4,619,935 of record OX031042.1, read on the forward strand.
GTCATCGAAAAGTAGTGTAACCATATTTCTTTGACATTTTTGCGTTCAGTGCGGTCTTCCAAGACAATTTATACAACGAACCCGAAAGTTATAAAATGAACTGCCAACTGAAGTTTTTCCACTGATCTAGGACAAGGGGTTCTTCAAGAGAACTGCGAACAGAATCCTGCAAGGTCGGCGGCGCACTCGCAACCGCTCCCGTGTTGCAGGCTCATCCGCGCGTCTGACAACTCTTGTATAAAAAAACTGATTAAGTAACCAGTTTTTTATGAAGTAATTTATTTTCTCTAAGTAATTAAGTAATTATTTACCGATAGATCATAGTTTATAAGTGCAGAATGTAATCGTTAAAAAGTAAGAAACCGGTAAAATAAATCTTTGTTTAAACCCCTCCATCACTTTTGATTCAGTAGTATACGTTACATCATTATATGGTCGAAAAAATGTTATAGGTACATAAAGACGGTAATCCCTTAAAACTACGACAGTCGTAACAATCAATAGTACAAATTTTGTTTTCAAATGGGATTGCAATGTGAAACCTTAGACATAAATTCCATTTAAACTTAAGATTTTAATTTACGTTAGATTTAAATTTAGAATTGGTTAGTGACTTTTGTACGCGAGAGTACGTCATTTCGCATAAAACTATAATCTTAGGATCTACGTAGAATGTATATTTCGTCTTGTTTGAATTTGTTTACAATAACTCCATCTTAATATAAAATTTAGTAAAAAGATGGCGGCGATAATAAAAAGTTCTTAGAAAATAGGTCGAGCTAATAAAATTTAAAGGAAATAAAATAACAAACACACGACTCTCTTTCATTATGTTTACGGTAACATAAAAATAATATGATATATTTAGTATCGATGTTGTTAAAAGTTGTTTGTAGAAAGCTTTCAGTGAGCTCTCAGTAAATGTTGTAGTAGAAGGATTTTAGTTACACAGAACTTTTTGAAGGTATTCAAGTATGACGTCAACAAAATCTATAAATTGTCCAAGAACCCCAAATATATTTGACTTACAGTAACTACGAAACCAATTTTTTAAAATAAACATTGAAATATTGTCTTTACCGTGCATAAATAATGTTCTGAATTCGCTTTAATTAATAGCTTATATATCTTATAGCGGTGTGTGATGTCGGCCTCATCTCTTCTCGTGGGTGTCTTAAAAGGCGACTAAGGGAAAGGGAAACAAAAGACTATTCCCCAATATACATACGCGTTTCAGTGGTAAGTGAAATATGCCAGAGCATATTCCATATTCCATTCTAGCCTATCCCTACCCATTTTCTCAACCCTTTCTTCAAATCAATTGTTACTTCTCAAATGGTAGGCAGCGCATTCGTAGGATTGCCAGAGTCTGTCATTCTGGACTGATATGGCATGTATCGCGGATGTCTACGGGCCGCAGTATCCACTTACCACCAGGTGGACTGTATGCTCGTCTGCCGCCTACTTACCATAAGAAAAATACCACAAGCCCTGAGTAATTCCATCACCTCTAAAAGAGTAAATTCGCTAATCCGCTCGGCCAGGGTGTCGTTTGAAAGCCATACATCCCTCACACACAAGCCAATGTGCATGGGGATGGCCAGCAGAGGACGATAAAAGAACTGGTGACAGTAAGTGTTCATACAACGAAGATAGTCGTTAATATTGAGTTTTAAAATATATAGTGAGAGAGACTACGTGTCAATGTAAAAGTCATGGCACAATGCAACACGAGGACGTCACTCAAGTAAAAACAAAACGTGGGTCGAATTCTTTCACAAATATTGTTGCTATTTTCTATTAAAATAGGCACGTTGACAAACAAGAAGTAATGGTTCTGACAGTAAAAATAACCTTTTTGACAGAATATAAATAAATTCACAATGTATGGCTCATATTATGATTCCTGGTGAGTCCAGAGACACACCAGAGAATAGAGTCCAGAGGTCATTTGTTAAGTGTAACATTTTAGATACAGTAGGCAGAAGCGGGTATCTTCCACCATGTAGGCTAATCCGTTGTGATACAAAATAACTGTTTTTTTTTTTAAATTATTCTCAGTTTATTCATTTCTGTCGCATTTTAAACACAACCTGTATTAATGTATATCTAAATAACTTACGTTCCAGTCTTTTGACCAGAAAAGACCGTCTTTTTGTTTATAATCTCTTTTACTTATTGTTTTGGTGTGCAATAAAGACTTTTAACTAAGCAAACATTATTTGTACAGAATGATCTTGCAAAAGTTCCTGAAATTAATCCCAAAAACATTACACAAAAAGTTATTCACTGCCCAGTGGGCGCAAGTCAAGGCCGGTGGGAAAAATGTGTTTTCTTAAAAATAGGAACGGAGTCGATTCGTCACACGTACACGTGCCTCTCGACTGTCGCTGTTGTCGTCGCCTCGCGCACGTAGTGTGGCTAACATCAATAATTAGTGACGCTCCTGTGACGTGTGGTAATGACTTTATGATTATATGCAGTTGACCTAGTAACTGTAGTAAGGAGGGGAACACAATGAAGTGCCGATAGGTGAGAGGTGTGGTGTGTGGAATCTCGAGTCTAATCAATATGATCACCAAACAAGTACCATATATTCCTATACATGGTTATTATAATCACTATACTCCTTCGTAAAAGTCTTCAAAATCTGTAGTCATTGTCAAGACAGTAGGATATTTTTGAGTGTTGTCGGACATGTCAATACAATTACTATTAAAATTTATGAAATACTAGCTTTTGCCCGCGACTTCGTTCGCGTGGTCTTCAAGTACTAATTCAGAAACCTTCGCGGGCATGCGCACAACAACTCATCAAAATTTCATCGCAATCGGATGAATGGTATAGGAACGCACACGGGACAAATAAAGAAAGATTATTTTCTTTATTTGTCCTCTAAAGGAACTACTGAACCGATTCAAAAAATTCTTTCACAAATAGGAAGCTACATAACATAATCCGTGTCTAATATAGGTTATATTTTATTTTGAAATTTTGAAGAAAAAACTTATAAACCGAAGCGAAGCGAGGTCGGGTCGCTAGTATATAATATATAGATTATCCCCACAACCAAATTGCGTAAATCTTTCTTACAGACTCCGTTAAAATAAATATATTTCGTATTTATATTATAGTTACCTCTATATTACAGTTTTCCTCTTGTGACGTACACCTATTGTGTATGATACAATATAACAATCATTATATTAAGGACAAGGGGAAGTTTAAATGTGAATGATTAAAAATCCTGTACTGACACACACTGTAGCTTTTTATGTCAGTGACCTAATAAAATCAGGGAAAAGTTTAGTTAAGAAATGAACTGTAGTCATTCTAACTACGAATATCTAGTGAAAATTATGTTATGACCACAAATTAGATCAACCGCATAATTAGAATAATGTAGCGTATTATGACTTATTGTAACTATGATGACTGTAGGAGGAGAGTGCATGCTGCAGTTTCACAGCCGCTGCGCGAACTCCACTGGCTACATTACCCCTCTCTCACAAAAGACTACCTTGAAATGTACTGCGTTTCCTAATTTATCGTGTTTCCCCAATGTACGTACGTGTTTCGGTAGTGATTGAGATATGCCAAAGCCCAATCCCATCCCTCCCCATTTTCCCAACCCTTTCTCCCAATGCATCCCTTAATCCGCAAAGGTAGGCAGCGAGCGCATCCGGGGGCGCACCAACGTTTGTCATTCTGGACTGATGTTAGCATGTACCGCGGGTGTCCATTGGCTACAGTATCCACTTACCATCAGGTGGACTGTATGCTCGTCTGCAGTCTTTTATCTATAAAAAAAATACCTACATATATATGTAATACGGGAATTTAGGGGTGTATATTTATAAATAATAATAATAAACTACACCAAATAAATCTGCCCAGTCGGCAGACACGAAGTAGGTTTATAATATAGAGCGATGATTAATCAACGCGTAATAAAGCATTGATGGATGAATTTTAATATCTCGACGATTGCTAGAACTATCACACCAAAAAATCGATATCGTTCGATTCGAAGTAGAACGAAACAATAGCGCTACAACAGTTTTCGAAGTCACTTTTTTATTTCCACAATTAATTACTTACTGCAACAGGATAATAAATCGATTGATGATGAAATAATAATTAAAGTTTGCTTATTTCGAAGTCTAAAATTATATTTTGTAGTCTGAATATTGAACCATTTGTGTCAAAGGGACGAAAATGGAGTGTTTCAGAAACACTAGTAATCCCAGAAGTGTCGCTGATCCAATCACCTGTTTAGGGTTGAATTTTGTCATTTATTTCGTTAAACGTTTATTTCGTCGGTCGTATAAAGGCGACACAATCTAACATGTTCGTGAATGTCGGTCGTTCTGTCCCATCCAATATAAATATACATTCAATTATCTAAAAAGAGTCAAATAGTATTATAGGGATACAGTGCAGGCGGAATGCGCACAATGTTTGACGTTGTCAACAACTTGCGGTAGAGTGTCATTGTTCACACTATTCTCGCCAGTCGCCAGTCGCCAGTCGTCTCCCGCACGCCGAACCCAATTGTGTACTTTTATTTAATTCATGTGTTCAAACAATATGATATAAAGAAGGACAAATAGTACACAACTTACTGATCAGAACCTACCAAATTATGTGATGAAATAGAACATACATAATTGAAGATGTTAATTTATGTGCGGTACGGTGTTGCTAGGTGTCCTGCATTTCGCAAGGTGCCTTATTTCCTGGTGGTTACAGAAACCGTGTCATTGCGACAGAAAGGTTTCCATGACGACAGAGGTATTATTATAGAAACTCTAAGGGTCTTCGCACATGAGTCGTGGCGTAACCGTAGCGTACGCGATTAAAATCTTTTATACGTTTGAGTTTCCGCACACATCCTTGCGTAAGTGAATCGTAGCCTAGCGTTTCGACGTTCTTCATTTGAAATCATGACTTCCATGGGTTCACACCTTTCGTCTGAGCTTGTTAGTTACGAAGACCCTGACCTACTTAAGAGAAGATGGTTTTTATTATTGTTCGAACCCGAAATAGAAAGCGACGTTTACATTGGGTCTATCCATATATTCAAAATACTTCAAATATAAGACTGTTTCGTGCTGCACGAGAACTATCAGAAGACGGCAACAAATTTCATAGTTTTATAATTAGCTAAGTATATTATCTTTCAAAACGCGAAAGTGTCAAGTGTATCTATACCTACCTAGGTTTTATTAATACCATATGAATAAATAACATATTACCAGTTCATTGCATTTTTTACAAGCTTTTATTTAACTTCACCTGCTAGTTAATATGTTTGGGACAAATCTTGCAAGTCAAATTCGAACCACTTCCTCTAAATTTACGACTTTGAAATTTTGGATGCTCGTTCAGTTCTGATGACAATATACTAAAAAATTGTATGGTATTTGAATGGTTCGAATTGTGAATGTGAATTCTTTTATGAATATTTCGCGACAAGCTTTTTGAGAACAAATAATTCAATATAAACTTATTTTATTTGTTTTAGTACATGGCTTGCATAAAAGCTTGTTTTTAAAAAACGTTTTTTTTATATTAGTTTTATATCTCCATCGAGACTATTTCTGTAACATCTTTTTTGAATATTCATTCAATTTAGTGTTGTATAAACAGGCAAAAGTTTCTACTAATTGTACACATTCAGTTATTTTGTCAGACATTTGAATATTTTTACGCTGACAAGTACCTACCCCAGTACAGCACGACCGTCGTAATAACGAGTACGAGAAGCGACGATTCTGCTACAACGCCGCGCCGTCTGCAATAATGTTTAAATATGTATGCGTTCGTAACGCTCTCGTAGAGTGTGCGGCTTACGCTTGGCATACGATACGTTTCTACTACGACTCATGAGCGAAGTCCCTAAGAATACCTTATTTTGTGATGTACTAGAAATCGTGTAATTGCGAATAAAGGTTTCCATGGCGACAAAGGTATTAATAAAGAAGCTCTAAGGATTCTGAAAGTCTATTGAGTTGTAGGGTTTCTGGAACTCAGTGACGTGATCAGCTAAAACTACATTACCGTGGTCTGCTGTTAAGGAGTATTATTACTGCGTGCCAAAAATGACGTCAATATTAAATGTAATAATAATACTCTTTGTTGCGTAAATAATAATGTACTTTTCAGAACCTTTTCATATCATTTATATTTAGGTGTTCTTAGCGTACATTTGATCGTCTCATTACTATTCTGTCATGCAAATGTACTATATTTGATATTGTAATAATTATATGTATTATAGTATAAATTAAAATGACCATACAAATTAGAACGTCTAAACGTCATGAAATAATTTAATTTCAGGTTCGAGTTAATCTATCGGCGCATTCGTTACTGAGCGAATTAAAATTATATGTTATGCCTACTTACATATGAGTTACGATTTGTTCGTGATTATAATTGCATGATATAAAAGTATGATGAATACCAGTAGGTAGGTACTCTCAGATTATGTGCGTGTGTACCGTGGTTATTGACGAGAACAAATGTTCTACGATATCTTGAAAACATGTCCCATAAATCTGGGATATTGCAAATCACTATAATGCCACATTATTTTTAGCATCATGCCCCACAATGATGCACAATTTCTTACACTGTTGTACACAACAGTGTGGGACATTAAAGAATACAAGGTAAGATATTTTAACAAATCACTTTGTATGAAAACTATGTCATACCTATATAGTAAAGCCTCTGATAAAGGTTTATTATATGTACGAGTGAATAGGTACATATAGATTATATGTACGAGTGAGTAGGTACATATAGCTTTATATGTACGAGTGAGTAAGTACATATAGATTATACGATGTACCTACCTTATAAATAATACTTTATAGTTCTAGGCGTAAGTGGCGAGACGACCTCGATGCTTTCTGGTGAACATAGACCGAAGGTAGCTGTAGACCGAAGGGGTTGGTATATATCCGCCATTCGAGACCACAATCCGCCACGCGGGCCCAGTACGGATTGATAGATACGCTCCTGATTTTTTAAAATTCTGGAGCTTGCATGAGGTTGTGACATTTTTTTCATAAGGATAGGTAAGCTACCTGTACTACACTATAGTGTACCTACACTATATGTTATTTAAAAAAATAACATTTTCTCTATGCTTTACGAACATAATTATCTTAAAAGTAAGAACTGGTATCCCCATACCTAACTAGATTTTGGACATAATTATTTCACAGAACTAAATATAAGTAGTTATAATGACGTGGCCAGCGTTCGTTCGTTTCAACTGTTCAGTCATGATAGATCGTATAAACAGCAGTCAGTAAAACTCAAATAAGTACCTAAAAATATTTTTGAATCAGTATTATGAGATTCTGAGTCAGCACGTCTTCGATACCATGTGCTCCAAATACGTTACTCGTATGTATGTAATACGTATTTGTCTATTCGAACGGCCTATCTCTCTCCACTCTGCTGGATACAGGCCTCTCCCAAAGACCGCCACCACACACGGTCTTTTAATCCAGTCACTATCGGCAACCTTCTACAATTCGTCAGTCCACTTGACCGATGAGCTTCCCACGCTACGCTTCCCGGTACGTGGTCTCTATTCGAGGATTCGTCTACAGCACAGCGTATTCGGTCCTACTACATATATTGCCTGTCCACTGCTTCCTCTTGCTGATCCTTTGAGCTATGACGGCAACTAATTCTTAATTCTTCGTAGAATTTTTTCGCTTCAGATTTTGTCCAGCAAAGAGTTTCCGAGCCTTTTCCATCGTTCGTTGAGCCGACTCGGCTGTTGCCGAGTCGGTGCCGAGATGTAGTCTCTGACGGTGGGCCTGATTGACAATACGTGTTAATTACCTAATTACCTTAATTACCTTAATTACCTACAATCAATTGAGAGGACAAAGATCAAATATTAAAATCATATGGTCGTGTTTGTCGTTCCACGAAGAGTTTAAGATTATCTCTTCAAATTTTCACAAATATGAATTTAATTGTAATTGGTACAAAAGTGAATATTGAAAACGTTAAAATTGCGGGTCTGAAAAGAACCCTTTAAAAATAAATCGTCACATTGACGGAGTGCGGTGGGTGTTGTTGGGAAAATGTAAAAATGTATATTTCTGACAGCTCATTTACATGGCCTGCCTTTGTTTGTGCACACAATGACCTTTACATGTGACTTTTGGAAAATACCGACGAACGATTAACGTGGCTCTAAAAATGGATTGTATTTGTTTCAATTATTATTATTATTATTTTTTTGTAAAATCATAAACATCGGAAAAACTTATTGTGAAGTTTCAAAGACGTTTGAACATTCTCACTTTCACGACTCTCAACATTCTCACGACATTCTCACTCATTCTCATTCTCACTCTCACAACGATCCCACTCTCACGGGCGTTTTAGAACCCCTCAGCATTCTGAGAGATGTTGCGTCTCTCTGTGTGTTCTACCGCCTGTACAGTGGGGAATGCTCTGAAGAATTGTTCAATATAATTCCCACCTCGAGTTTCTACAACCGCACCTCCCGTCACAGAAGTGCGGTCCATCCGCATTTCGCATCCAAAAATCATTTTATACCGCGAACCCGTAGGCTGTGGAACGAACTGCCTCAAGAGGTCTTTCCCTTAAGCTACGATATGGGGTTCTTCAAGAAAGCTGTGAATATAATTTTACAAGGTCGGCGACGCGCCCATATACCCCCTGGTGTTGCAGGTATCACGATAACACTTACCATCATGTGGGACCGCTTGCTCGTCCGCCCACTTGTCCCACTTGTCTTGCATTAGGTGTTTTTGGTGGAAGAAGTAAAAAGTGAAGGTCGAATTTACATTTGGTTACTTAAAAATCATGTAAAGTAGGTTTTGTTTGATTAATAGTGAAACGAGTAGTTTATTAAACTTCAAAGTGCGTCATATTTGTGCTTAATGTTTGTGATAACCGAAGAAAACATAAGACTGCGTGCTTCGTGTGCTTCTAAGGGGCCAGCTCTTGTTCTCGGTAAATCTAGGTACGTTCTCTTTACTGAGCGACTTTTAAATTACTTCCACGTAGAAAACACTTCATTGAAATTTATTGTCACTTGTCATTGGCGAAATAATCGTCGCGCACTGTTACTACCATTAACCTAAAGAAGAAGAAAAAACTGTATCGATATAATTTGTAATTATGTATTCACTACTTTTATAAATGATAATGCATCGACCATTTGATTTGCTCTTGTAATATTCCTAATACGAGTATTTTTATAATAATAATATAAATGTATGTAGCGTGGGACGCCCTCCGACCACTTGGCTGACGACTTGAAGAAAGTCGCGGGTGGTGGCTGGATGAGAAAAGCTGAAGACCGTGTGTTGTGACGGTCCTTGGGAGAGGCCTACATCCAGCAGTGGAGAGACACAGGCTAATGGTATGGTATTGTAATATATTGTACTTGAATTAAAACAATTCGGTACTTGACAGTATTTTTAGATAAAAATAAGGTTTTATCAAAATGATAGATTAGATGTTAAAAAGTCATATTTCAAGGTCTATTGACTTTTTATAGTCATATTTTTTTAGAAATTCAATAATAAAAATAAAGTTTTTGAACTGTTTGTCACGTGACTACGAACGCCAATCACGATGCGTGACGTCATAGTTCTTGTTTACATGTCGCCGCTAATAAAGTACCAAGTGTTTTTTCGTAGTTATTTTGTTGGTGTTTAAGGAATTTTGTGGTGTTTTGTGGTTGCAAAAGAGTGTTATAATGGACAACAATTATGGAAAAGGATTACATAAAAGCAGACAGTGCAAATCCGCCCAAAATCGACGTTCTTATGGTGGGAAGTTTTTTTGCGACGAACTCCGACTTTTGTTCTGCAGAATTTAGAAATGTAAAAACATCAGTGTAAGTACTAATCATAAAACTACTAAGCGTACTGCTTATTAAATACTTGACTGTGTTCGCTTTTTTATACTCGGACCATGTCAGAGCCTGATTAATGGCTTTTGCAGGTTTCTGGATTTCTATTTCTAGGCAATCTATTATGCATCCGACATTGTGATATTTATGCCTAAATGCAGTAGGCAAATTCATTTTTATACTTCTGTTATTTAATTTTACAATAAATGCACGCAAAGCGTTCGCAATAATCGGTACATTATTATAGAAAATCTTACTTGCGTATGACATTGTCATACTAAATTCATCTCCTAGTTCTTCAAACTTGGTATTTAATCTAATTTTTTTTAGACACAATAAAATATGTTCTTCTGATATTTTTGTCTCTGTTTGTATTATATCAATTAAAAAATAACAATCTTGTGGAACTCCAATATAAAAGCGAGGTTTCCTTTTAATCTTTTGTAGAGTATTTTGGAGTATCAACTTTTTTTGTTCTTCTTCATGTATGACCTGTTCTTCTGATGCAATAGATTGCATAGATGTCGAAAATTCGTCTCGTGACAGTGAAGCTGTAAAAACAGAAGCTTCACTTTCTGACGTTTCTTCAACAACCAGTTTTTTTAATGCCTTTTTAACACCTGATGTCGAAATATCTATTTTCTTGAAAGGCGAAGTAGAGACGTTTGTAAATGTTGATTTTAACGGTGAAGTAGCAATATTCATCGTACTGATATAAGATTGCGTTTGTTTACTTCTGTATTGTTTGTATATAGACACTTGAATCGATTTATCAACTTGCATAGACTGCATTGCGCTAAATTGTGTACACTGGTCTTCTTCCATTTGGTTTGCGGTACCTTGTATTTCAGATGGACTTACTTGGCCTTCTACTTGTTGTGAATCTGTAAACTCACCATATTATTGATATTTGTATAGGTAATATACCGTGTCACCGTGTTAATTTTTATACAATATGAACATTTTTTATGAAATATTTATTATCGCAAGCATACCTGTCGCAATATCAGTTATCTCTTTTTTTTTAGCATCATTTAACGCCTCTTCAACTAATGCTATTCTTTGCCTTTTAATGATAACAGCCCTCGTAGTGATTGCAGCTGTCCGCTTTCTTCTATCTGGCTGGCATTCGAACCTTGAGGGTACACATCCCTCTTTCATTTTGATTTGTTTAACTGAGCCCATCAAACGGTACCTGGTGTAATTTTCCATGTCGTTGGGTAGCTAAAAATATTAGAACGCACTTTACGAAATAACTTTGAATGATTGTTTCTTGACAAATATTATAACCTCAACAATATTATAACCTCAATGTCTATGGTAAATATTATAATCTCAACGAAATAACATTTCCATATAACAATTTTTTTTGTATATATAATATGCAAACTACTTAGATAAACAAATAATACTTACATCAAAGTGATCTTCACAAAAGTAAAGAATGGATTTCAACGATATGTCAGATAGATTTCTTCTTGCAAGTAGCAACCACTTTCTTCGAATTTTCGGTTGTTTTGGCGCATGAATGAATAATTTAGTGGGTGTACTTATTGTAGTATTTGTACACAGAGGGACTGCACAGCACTTATAATATGTAGGATTCATGATGTTTAAAAATTAGAAAGAAAACCCGTAAAGCGATTCAACTTACATATACAAAATCGTTTGTTTATAGAACTATGACGTCACCAACATGGCGTCACGACAGAGTGCCGTTTTCGCGGGAAAATCGAAATTTGACTATAAAACTTCGATTTTATGTTAAACCTTGACTTCAATTTAATATACGCTTCAAGTTATAAACATATACACACATAATCTTTCATTTTAAATCAATTCAAAAAAATTGTCAAGTACCGAATTTCGTTAAAACTATAATTATACAAATTTAAATAAAAAAACATGCCTATTCCTTACCGCACCTCTACCGAAATACTAAAGTATTGTTTTTCCTTGAATCGGATTCAAAACTTATTTGAATGGACTACGTCATCGGCTTTAGGGGAAAGTTTCGGGTTCTTTTCACCATTGTAAAATAAAACAGGCTCACTATGGTTGGCAACTGTAATTTATATCCTGCGGGTTCGCAGTTTGACAAGGACCTGATTTATGGAGGAACTTGTTACACAGACCGTGTGGTCTTTTTTTCTAAATCTGACATAGGCGTCTGATATCATACCTATCAAATAAATAAAAGCCTATATGTACAGGCGAACCATTTAATATTTGAATTACCATTCTTTATTCTTAATTATTCCGTGTTATAATACTGACTTGTCACTAGGATATCACGCCACAGACGTACTTATCAAACACGACAGTTTGATCAAACATCAAACACGGAAAAATTAAGAATAAAGGATAGTGGCTCAACAGTTAAATGGTGCAATTGTATAGAGCTAGCCACGCGACTGGCCGTACTTCAATTTCGGTATCGAAAAGTGTAGTGGACTCATTACATGAAGCTAGCCTCATTGAACGTGGACAGCTGCGCGATGGATGGAATAATATGGAATCGCATAGGGTGGCACATTAATATGCGGTTGGTTAATACGCCAGTCACAAATAATACGCGGTCAACCGTGCAGCCTATAGCGGAAGCGGCTATGCGCAGTGCGTGTATAGCTTAATAGTTAACAGCAGTGTCACAGGTAGGGAGCAAGAACCTCTTTTGAGGACCTTTGATGAAACATGCAATTTTTATGCGTAGAACTACTAATAATCTATGTTAAAACTTACATTAAAACTTGTTCTTTTTCTAATCAACCGACGGAATAGGACATTGATGATCTGTTGGATTTATGAATCTTTACGATTAATATAACATAATATTATGTCAGAATAAACAATATTGTTGGAGGTTGAAGAAACGATCACAAAATAAGATCAACACAAAGAACATAAGTACATTATGTATTGTAACGTGAAGAAGTATTTACGTTTGCGGCTTTAATCGTAATCATAAACAAATCAGCGATCTCAAAGCGTTCGAGCATCCTCTAAATACGTGCAACAAAAGCGGTTTTGTTGGAGGCACGAAAAGTATAACAATAGAAATAGGCAGTCGAGTCCCTACTCAAAGTTCCCCCGGAGGATTTTAAAGGAGATCCCTGTCCTAGTTTCCCTCATTCTTTCCTGTCGTAATGACGCCTCGGCGGGGGAGTGACGGCAAAGTTGGAAATATTAAAATGAACAAGCACTTGTTTCGTCCGTAAAACGGCGATAGCTCAAGCGTTCGCGCCTCCACAGCTCCGTTCTGACTTTTCAGGGTACCGCAGTACGGCTGTACTTCTGTCAGATTCTGTGAAACGTTGGCAGTATGCTTTCAATAGTTTCTATTCACTCGCGTAAAGTTAAACATAAGCATTGAAATGCGATTCTAAAGCATTTAGAGAACTTTCATTACGTAACATGATGAGATTTTCCATTTATGCATTTCTTGTAAAAATAGGATAATAATTAACGTCTATTGAAACAGATATAGGTGGTAAGGAGAGGAGATGAGAAGAACATAGCTTGTGAGATAAACGAGATAGTCTTTCATAATGTACTCGTATAATGCGTCTGCTAGCAAAACCATTTATAATAAAAATAACGTAACTTTTGTGGGTAGGCGGACGCAGTATTTGCGGGCCCCTTGTCTTTTATTTTTGTTACGACTGCATCCTTAATGTATTATCTCTTCTTGGTCCACGTAAGAAGCCAATTTTAAATCAGAAATCTCCGTTTTTTTCTTCTTCCCATTTCTTCTCCGTTGCGTTGACAGAATGTAAGTGAAGAGGGAATAGGAAAATAATGATTTAGTCATAAAGCCAACTAATCATACCTGCTATCTAGTCTTATCGAGATGTAGTCATAAAACTTCTAACCCTGATATTCAATCAGTTGCAATTTACGCATCTGATTTCCTTCCCTTGCATAGCTAGCTGTATACATGATGATAATTCATAATAGTTTGAAGATTATAATAATTGCAGGTGTCCATGGGCGGCGGTAGCCACTTACCATCATGTGGGTCACTTAACCGTCTGTCTCCTTTAATAATTAAAATAAAGATAAAATTAAAAGTGTATTGTTACAATACCGATCGGTAATTACTGTGACTAAGACGAGCCTGTTTTAAAAACCAAAATGCGTCCATGCAATAAAAATAAAGTTTGTTTTCATACGGAACCTCAAGCTCAAGAATAATTTACTAGCATTCCTTATTTCACTTGCAAATCCGGCGGCGTCTGCCACACTGCCATAAAGGAGAGATGTCAAAAATGAACAATGAAGAACACTGTACCAAAAAGTAACAGAATACATACATAGGTACGTTGAAAAAATGACTAAAATTAAAACCAATTAAACATGTCATGAACAATATTTTTCTTCCATCTGGGTTTCAGACTATTTATAGCTATTAATAGGTCCATACAGCACTGGAAAGACGCGCTATTGAGTGGTATGATATAGTTGTAGGGTTAAGCTACAGGAAAGCACTGTAAGAATTACAATTTTAGTTAATCAAATGGAAAAAAATGAGGATAATTACAGATAAAAATATGACACTGTCACCACGTGGTCAGAACGAAGAGAAAAGAGAAGTCTTTCTGAATATTTCTCTAATAAAGTGATTGACACGATATTTTAGTTTCTTTATTCTTATATGGCAATAGCGAGATTTGAACTTTATTCCAGTGTTGAGTTTTCTTCATAATTAACAATTTAAAGTCAAAACAATTCAAAACGCATATCGTCAATATCCGGGAAGTAAGTTAGGAGTCGCTCAATAAAGTAATAGTAGGTTTACTGAGGACAGAAGTATTTCTTTTTCGCAGTCTTATGCTTATATTTTTGATTACCACAAATATTACGCACAAAAAACGCTTTGAAGTTTAATAAACTATCATTATTTAAACGACAATAACCATAATGCACTTTTTTTATAATAATAATCAATCAAAAATTTGACTCCACTTCTGGAGTTCCCGCCGAAAAGTGGACAGTTTAGCTGCTGCTCAGAAACATCTGGGTCAGCGTAAAAAGAATGAAAACAGGGTGTTCACAGGATGTCCCCGGTGAATAATGCCTGCTGCGATTTAGCTGTCAGCCTCGATAGAGGACGTTCGACGTCTTGATTTATATTCGGCCTCTATAAGGGTAGCATGATATACGCGACATAACTGTTATGCTTTGTCGTAATTGTAAAAACGCCGGTAACACGCGTCAGTTGGGAAGGAAGAAATCGTTATTTTCTGTACATTTTAGAATAAAAAATGTTTAGTCAACATTTGTAGTTTCACGAGCTCAATCCCACAATATATTTTTATATATCGGTATGGTATAGGTATTTTTTTATAGGAAGAAAGTGGTAGACAATCATACAGTCCCCCTTTTGGTAAGTGGATACTGCCGCCCATGAACATCCACGGTA
The DNA here is from genome assembly GCA_943735995.1 of Sesia bembeciformis. Classification (NCBI taxonomy): domain Eukaryota; kingdom Metazoa; phylum Arthropoda; class Insecta; order Lepidoptera; family Sesiidae; genus Sesia; species Sesia bembeciformis. The sequence continues at coordinate 4,635,282 of OX031042.1, forward strand.
CATGCCACCTTCAGTCCACAATGACAAACGTTGCCACGCCCCCGGATGCGCCGCCTGCCTGATTAGAGGACGGGATTATAAATAAACGGATTTATAAATAATTAATTGTGTATTTATTTAAACTTCATTGTACAATGATACGTATGTAAAACAGGCGGAATTAATGCCATACGGTAGTCTGTACCAGTCGACCACCAGATCATACAGTAACAGGATCACGGGTGTAGTTTTAAGCTAAAGATTAGAAGATACAAAAAAAATGTAACATAATAATACATACATATATAAATAAATACACACATTCATAAATGCAAAAATACATATATATATATATATATATATTATATATATATATATATATATATATTACAGAACGAATATTATTTCATTTGGAATCTTCCTATTATAGTGCGATATACAAAGCTACAACATATGTAAACTCAAAGGAAATGTTCGCGGGGAACAAGAGGTTTAACTAAATCAACATAAATTGGGTTTAATTAAATTAATTCAAATGCGCTGTTTTAAATACCTACGCAACGTGTTTTAACAGAACGCACTACAAATGCCATATTCATATTTCGATTCATTTTAACCGGCTCTTTGCAAATGTGAAAAATGTTCAGAAAAATATGTTAACTGCGATAGGGAAGGGGTCTTACGTCAATTAGAACACCTTTTGTTTTCCTGCGATTAGCATCATATCCCCTTATCATATTCGCGATCAGCTATGTATATTCAATTCTAGTCCAGTTTGTCAAAAATGCAATCAAACGTGGCGGCCAGAAGTAACCGAGATGGCTTTAAATTAAACATTGAGGTGATAATTATGTACATATTCATAATGTGATTCATCGAGACTGCAAGTTTGTACTAAATTTAAAGCTAATTGTTGAGATATTTCATTGATTTGGTTTCGTTTTCGGCAAATTGGATTGGAATGGACTTATTTTTGTCGCACCGAGCTTAACGCAACTTGAATAGAGGTCATGCTGCCCTCACTGCAATATCTACTGAACAGGCTAAGCTCGACTGCAAATATTTGTATCGAAAACTTTGTATTTAGTAACCGTCGGAGATCCGATTGATTTGTTTATTTATGATCTATCAAGCTGTTTACTCAAATTTGGGTGACAGCGATAAATAATAGTTAAATGAGTTACTTTAATTGCTAGAAGAAAGATGTCATTCCACATCAAATTTAACAAAACCTTTATAGCCACGCTGTCAATACAGTTCATGTCTGGCTTGTTGGAAGACATCCAGTAGTTACGTCACACGAGGTCATGTCTTACCGGTGGCTCTGATTGCACTAAATGTGATATGATAAGTGACTTTTTATTCAATCATTCAATAGCGTTCAAGTTATAAAATGTTTTTAAAAGGTATGTTATGGAAATATTTCTCCAACACGGTGATTACGCAATCACCCTTGAGCTACTAAAAAGTTTATGTAAAGAACAGTAAACACTTTAAAATTGTGATTAAATTTGTAAAGCATTACCAATAGAATTTCTTTAAAATTTAAATTTCTTTGACAAATGCGGTGTCCCAATTTTGAACTTCCATGTAACTTGCTAAATCTAGAATATCTCTGACGTTTAATCGTATGTGGTTTTCATGAAAAATCGCGTTTAATTTCACGAATATGTTTAGGCGTCAATAATATACACGTTATATTAATTTAATATCATATACTCAAGACTTTAACCTTACTATAAACATATATTTTATAGTAGTTAGTGTCCGAGATGAATACGTGGAATTAAATGAGCTTAGAATACGAGAAAAAATTGAGATTCGTATGCGATGCGCTGCGTACCTTGAACCATGGCGGCATTCCATTCTCGAAGCTTATCACTCGAGTTAAAGAACATAGGTGGGCGGTTTCATTACGTAGCTTAGTATCTAGGTACATCAAGTATCAGTATTAGTTGTATTAAAATACTTAAGCTATCCACTCACCCATATTCGAATTCTTGATTAGGAATCGACAGAGACAAGTCCGATATAAAATATATAAGCGTTGGCCTAAGGACCGCCAGTAAATCATGCATCGTGGGTGGCGGGGTGCCGGTAACCCTCATCACGGGCTAGGCATAATGTAAGGGATCTCAGAGAATTATGGAAAGGTTTTCTGTTTCGGTTGTGGAGTAATGCCACGTTCGAATATTCTCTTGATTAGAAATGACAAAAATAGGTCCCCGATATAAAACGTATAGTGGTGGGCTTTAGGACCGTCACTAAATTTTGCGTCGAGGCGGGCTGTTGGACAGTTGGGTGGCACCTTCATCAAGGGCTGGGCTGTGAGGGATCCTGGAGAATTATGTAATGGTCTAACGATTAGGTAAAGGTCTAGTGGAATAATAAGAAAAGGTACAGAAGCTCTCGTTTTATTTGCTATCTTAAATAGTGATATGACAAGAGTCAATTTGATTTTTTTTTGATATATATGTATATATATATATCAAAAAAAATGTATATATATATGTCTATAATAAAAATATATATAGTATATATCAATAAAAATGTAATGTATATATTTATATATAATACATATAATACATAATACATATATAATATATATATTGTTTTTATTATGTTATTGTAGATGTGTCGTTTCGCGTATGGAATAGTGCTGTGCTTCACAGAAATTTAACAGCACAATTGAGCAGCAGAAAATACAGGATGGGCAGCAAATTTAAAGGTGGGTTGCGTTTAGGAGGAAGCAGAACTTCGTCGACTTTGTGATAACATTCTTAGTAATTTAAAATTATTCATTTCCGTTATTCAAAAATAGTTTGATTTATTGATCACATTGATTGATTTACTGCTTGACCATTTACTATTTTTTAATGTTCACGTACATACAAGCCTTTTAGAAACTGGAGTTACAACAATATTGTTATTGAAATTAAGTAGATATGAAACGGTAAAAGTTAATATAATTGCTTTTCTCGATTAAAAAATTTAGTCACGTATTTTCTGAACGAAAGTAAGGGTATATAAGAATTGGTGCGGAACGGAGCGAAAATTGATTGTTTTTATTAATTTGTTTTCAGTTTCTAAATCGCTCCTCTCTGTCGTAGCGATGAATCAAAGTTGGGAAACGGGGACACAGTAGAAATGAACAAGCAGTAGCTTAGTCGCAAAATACACCCCAACTCCGTTCGACTAGACGTCAAAATATAATCAAAATTAATAAAAAAAAATTGTAATATATGACAGCATAAAATGCGCGACACTTTTCGCCAATAATTAGGTATAAGTGATTTTAGCAAAAAAATCGCCAAGTTCTAAGATATTTCATTAGATTATAAAAAAGCTTTTGAAATAACTTGATCCTTTTGAAATATCTGATAACTATGAGAATTGATCTACAGCAAGTCCTCATCGTGGGGTGCCATCTTCAAAATGAAGTTTGACGGTTGGCTGATAAAATTTCCGTCAATCATTCGCATCAATCTATAATTCGTGGTTCTTGAGGTCGGACCATTCCTTAATGTCGTCCATCCATCTTCTACTCTGACAACCTGGCACTCTCTTTCCGGAGATCCTACTAGAAGACCAATCAATATCCATTCTATCCGGTAGATTCAAGAATAAATTAATTGTAATAATTAATGAGAAGGTGAGATAATTCTATTTTTTTCAAAGTTGTAATACTTATACGATTGTAAGGAGATTTGAGAGTTTCAGACAGTTTGTATGAAGATAACATACTGTTCGTCACATATTGCGGTGGGTTTCGGTATGAGGTGCGGGGCGTGAAGGACAAATGCTAATGATTTATGTTGTTGCTCCGAGAGACATCGTTTCATACACCGTGTGATAAATGTATGCGCGTTACGCAACTCGTCTGCGTGTTTCTGGACTGACAGGGCTGAGATCGTACCAGATGGAACTTGAAGTAAAAGTCAAATTATTTTAGAAGTAAAACTTTTTATTTGCAGAGTAAATTTCACACATGTATACAGGGTTAAATAAAAATACCTGTCCTCTTTTAATACCGAATTTGTTTCCTGAAAGCTAAAAATTTGCACTCATACCGCTAACTCACTCGCACCGCGTAGTTAGTTACACTCGTACCGATTTATCAGTGAAGTCCAAAAGTTTATCCTCCTAATTCGTGTATATCCTCGGTAGTTTTGATTCTTCGACTCTTAGAACAACAGGTAGTCGCAAAACGTTTAAAATATTTGAACTGGAACATCGCTCCGTGATAAAGTTCTATAGAAAGGAAGGCGTTAGTCCGACCGATATCAAACACAGGTTGGATCATGTGTACGGGGATTATCCTCCATCATTTTCCATCGTAAAAGATTGGTGTAAATAATTTCGTTTAGGACGAGAGTTCATCGTTGAAGAACCACGCTCCGGTCAACCCATTGAGGCACTCACTCCAAACAACATCAAATTAGTGGAATAAGAAGTTCAGACCGACCGACTCTAAAGACAAGCAAGCAGCAAGAACAGGGCATTAAAAAATACAGTCCTTAGGATTCATTATGAACATCTTCCAAATCCCTTTTCCAAAAAGGAGTCGATGGAGTGGCGTCGTTCTGGTGAAGCACCACCTAGAAAGCCAATGGGGGCTCAGTACACCAAAAAGATTATGGCTTCGATATTCTGGAATTGTCAAGGAATATTGCTTACAGACATAAAAGAACGCAAAACTACGGCGACTGAAAGCTATTATACTAACCTTATAGATCAACTACGGGAAGCAGTTAAGCAGAAACTTCGTGAAAAACTGAGCAAAGAGGTGCAGCTTCTCCATGACAATGCTCCCATCCACGCCACCGCAATTGCGAAAGATGCTGTTTCAAAGTGTGGCTTCACGGAAATTCGCCACCCACCCTATAATCCTGACTTAGCTCCCAGTGATTACTATTTGTTCTCAAAACTCAAGGCGGACTTAAGCGTTAGAAGATTTCTCACTGATGATGAAGTGACCGCTGCGATTTTCGGCCATTTTGAAGACAAAAGTTCTGACTATTTTGATACTGGGATAGAAATGTTAATTCAACGATCCGAAAAATGAGTTCAAATAGACGGAGACCATATTGAAAAATAGAAATAGTTTCATGAACTACAGTGTCCTTGTTCGTTGTCAGCTCGGAAACTTTTGGACCCCCCTTCGTACATAGATATAGGTAATTAATAGTAGCGGTTCGATTAGTAGTAGTTTATAATTGCAGTGCGCGCTGTTGCCACCGGTAACAATATGAAGTAAATAGTACAAAATAACAAAGTCAGATTTCATTTGTTTACTAATTAATATTTATTAATATTTGCTTTTTTGGAGGAAAATATTAAGATTAAAAAAAAGTTGTAAGTAAAGTCGGATTATTTATTCGAGTCAGGGATATAACATGTAGAACAGTCAATAAAATGTCATCACCATACAAATTTCACTCTTTGTTAGTTGTAATAATAGAAATTCAATATTAAGAGAGTGGAGGTATTCCTTATTTATTAATTTATTTAAACCTATAAAACAGAACCTATAAAAAGCAATGCGTATATTCTTTATAACAATTTCTCTAAGAATCCCACAGCATACCTGTTCAAAACCCGCCCATTTGAGAAGATAACATCTATGTAACTACGACTCGCTGACATTTTATTAATATAATGTACAAGTATGTGATAACGGTGCATTACGTCGGAGGTTAGTACGCGATGGAACCTCCTCCAGTAGGCGATGAGTGCCCTGTTTATCAACCTTCTAAAAGTGACCCCACAAATGACTAGGCCTAGTATTTCAATACAAATTAATTAACTAAATCATATATTAAAGACTAACTTAAATAAAAAATGTCTATAATAATCAATATAAAAAGTTGAGTCCATTATTATACAACATGGTCAACATATACCTATATGTTGAACATGTCGTACAAATTTGGTTAGGTATAGTAGATTTTGGAGACGTTAAAAATAGCTCTAATATTTTTCAATATCGGGGCGTATAGCTCCTCTTTGACAAGGAATAGCGATAAAATTCATCTTGTTAAAAATGCCATTGTTAGATTTCCATTATCGCTGTGAAATCTGTAAGCGATATCGACATGAATGATTTATAAGAGCGGATAATACAGCGCATTAGCCGAACCACAACACGTACGCACACTGGATTTAGCAAAAAGAGATCTACCACCATTATTGCGTGGAAAGATTTATTAGTCGGTGCAGGACACGCAGCTGGCGCTCATATTCCGAATTTTTTTGCTGAACCCAGCGAGTGAAGAAGATCAGTGTAGTATAGAATTTTTATATTTCCGTACATATGTATGTGTATAGAGATTACACGGTGGCAAAATATCCAGTAATCGTGGTTATTATAGCAAATGAAGAGTAGAATGAAAATGATATTGACTTGAAAATGATTGAAAATGGTAACTAGTTGATAAAGGAACGTCACAAAATTCACCGTAATGTGTTAAGAATGTTGTGTTTTTACCTGTTGTGTTTGAAAGCTTTGTTTGAAGCCGTTATATATGTTACGCTCAAACGTTGAAATCGCTCGATGAGCGAAAAAAAAACGGTCATAAAGCGTTATGAATGTTGCTGGTTTTCGTAGCGTTGCGGATAATTAAAACCATTCACACATGTCAAATCTCATTTCCTTTATCTATCTTATTTATAATAATATCTATTGTAATAATATATATTTCAGATACATACATATCTACACTGGGCCGCAAAGAAACCGGGTCGGTTATAAAAACCGCGATAACTTTTAAAATATTGAAGCAATCTTCAGAAAATAAAAACTGAATTAAAGTTTATTTAATAACAAATATAAAAATATATAAAACCTTTAAACTTTTTCTTGGTAATGGTATTAAAAAAACAAAAATTCAAAGTAAGGATGGTTTTTGAAGTTAGAATTCAGAAATTTAAAACCATTTGTTTTACTTTTGTTTCTGTTTTGTCACAAAAAATGCTATAAATATGGTGTTCCTGGTCTATAACATTCATCATTCTAATGAAAAACATGCCGCTAACCCCTGAAGAATGTAACAGAATCTTCACAATGCTTCAAGGGCTTCAAGGGCGCAGTGAGTGTGATACAGCGAGGACGCTTGGTGTCAACAGTTCAGCGGGTGCGCCAGCGCTTCCATGAGACTTGATGCAATCTTCGCAGACCAGTAACAGGGCGAACGAGGTGCACGGCGGCGGCGCGGGAAGATCGCTATCCGGTGTCAACAATGATGAGAAATCATTTTCTTACTGCTGTTGAAGTGAAAAATCACCTTCTACGCGTTGGAGGAAGTACTCGAAGCGTATGCACCATAAGGCGGCGCCTTGCTGAAGCTAATTTGAAGCCATTAAGACCAGCAATGGCCCAAAACTGGAAAGGCTTAGACACGTGCGAAAACATATGAACTGGACTCTCGATGACTGGTCAAGAGTAATGTGCTCAGATGAGTTCAGATTCAATCTGTACAAGCATGACGGGGGGTAAAGAGTCTACAGAAGACCTAGAGAGCGCTATAACCAAGCCTGTATTGAAGAAAAGGTACCATACGGCGGAGGCTTCATACACGTGTAGGCTGGGATTTCTTTCGAAAGCCGTACCGAGCTAGTGGTGATAGAAAATGGTACTCTAACTGCCGAAATATAGATAAAAGAAATTTTAAATGAGTATGTTGGTCCATTTTTAGTCAATATGGGCGAGAATGCCATTTTTATGCAAGATAACGCACGTCCCCATACTGCTGTAATAGTGCTTGGCTACCTTCAAGAGGTCGGTATCACACGCATGGAGTAGCCAGCACGCAGCCCCGACTTGAACCCCATCGAGCATGCCCGGAACGAACTCGGACGACGCGTACGCAAACAAAATCCCCCACCAATCATGTTTAGTGAAATGAAAGAAGCACCAGGGCCGTCTTTACCAGGGGGTGCAAGGGGTGCGGTGCACACGGGCGCAGGGTCTTAGGGGGCGCCGAGCGCCGCTCGCGACACCTCCAAAGAGTTCAAAACGCCTACTAGAGGGCGCCCTGCACCCGGGCGCTACATGAGCTAGAGCCGGCGCTGAGAAGCACTGATAGAAAAATGGGAGAATATTCCCCAGCATCGGCTCAGAAACCTAGTGGAAAGCGTGTTAAATCGCATAACAGCTCGCAGAGGCAATACGAAGAACTAAAATGTGTAAAAAATGCACACCTTTTCCAAATGATACTGTAGGAATTATTGAAATGTAGTGAAAAAATACGCATTTTTATTAAATTCACTTTTATGAAAAACAAAATGAATAAACTTAAAATTTTATGACTTTTATTTAAGCATTTTAAAACGGCCTATAAAACAGCTTTTATTTCATGAAGATAGCTCCAATATTTTGGAAGTTGTCGAGGTTTTTGCAACCGACCCGGTTTCTTTGCGGCCCAGTTTATTACAATATTCATATTAATATCTCATTTCGACGTATGGAGAATTAGCACGAAAGACTACGCGGGATGTATTTTTTCGCTCGTTGAGCGTTTTTATGTTTGAACGTAACATAGGTACATTTTATACAGACTCACTTGTGCTCACTGTGTCAGTCAATAAAACACCGGATGTAGCCACGGCGCCATCGCAACTGATTTCACTTCCGGTCACATGCTTAGTTTAGGAACACAAAGTTAAGACGGAGTGTGCCAACTTTTCGACGCACTTTTGTCGGCTTGGGTTACACTAATTAAAGAAGATTTCTTTTGAAAAAAGTCGTTGTAATTGAGATAAATGGATATAGTTCGCGGCCAAGACATTTTTGCTCGAAAGAGCGCTTTACATATATACCGTTTACTAAATTTGCTACATTGCTATTTATACCTTTAGTGAATAGATATACTTTCTTAACATTCATACATAAATAATCCATATTATTATACTATATTTATGGTATGTATGTTCATTAACTGTAACTGTAACCAGCCCTTTTAACGTCCACTGCTGGACATGGCCCCCTCATGTTGGACATATGAGTAGGCCTCATCAGGTCCATAACCAGAAGTGAACGATGTACGAGTATATAAGTATATGGCCTTGAAACGCCATGCTGACCAAGCGGATTGGCGAGTTTTAGAGGTGATGTTACGTGAAGTCTCTCGGAGCTTGTGGTAGATGCTTTGTTATCCTTTAGTCGCCTTTTTCAACACCACGGGAAGAGATGGAGTGGCGCTATTCTAATGTCAGCCGACAGCACACAGCCTTTGACACCTAACATTAATATAGTACAATAGACATGGTTATTCGCAATGAGTGTTTGTGATTTTTGTCTATATTTGACAAGCGCACATGCTACCGCTCTCTTATGACTCATTATAATATTCAGCGAGCAGTTCTGCGTGATTCGATGTTCCAGTTACCCTTCAGCGTAACACCAGTTACATTTAATTACCAATAATATGCAAATACGAAAACGGTCTTTGACTTTCTCTGATTTTTTTTTTATTACAGTTACAATTGCGTATATATTCGAACAACATGTTCGTATTAACAGTTGTTTATTGTTTGTTGATTTTGCGGAGAGGTTTTGATAACTACCCATGTAATAGCTACCATTATTCGGGTATGTAAGAAGCGTCTAGGACTCTGGTTATAAGAAGACGAAGTTTTCTCGCTTAGAATATAGGCCATAACTATCTAATTTCAGATTACACAAACAACAGTGATTATGGTTAATATATTATAGCAAATTGTATATCTCGATGTTTGTATACTGAACCCGGTAGAAGTAGTTAGCGTCTGTAACAAAAGACATTACCGGCGAGTTTGTATCCAATCTTTGTAAACAGCGAACCGAGTTGTTATTGCCCATAAAAAGCGATGAATAACACGATCGGTCCATATTGAATATATAACTCGGCCAATATGGACCTAAGAATGTGCAAGTTAGCTAAACCTATATCTGAAGTTAGGTAGAGCACCCTTCGCGAAATTATTGTGAGCCCGCCGAAAATAGGTCAATTGCCTTTCCGTAGCGAAAACGAGAGGGGAGAAGGACCCATGGGGTGAGACGGAGATAGAAGCCTTAATTCGTTCAGGTGACGTCACGAGGGTTTTAACAGACTCGTTCGTTTTCTTTTTGCGAGCCTTTGTTTTGGTACGTTTGAAAGCTCATGCACGAGCTCCTCTCGTCTCTATCGGCCCGGTTTATTTGTTCGCTGTCGTGTGGAATCAGTAATGTGTCTTCGCCATTACATTTATCGCACGCAGCGTTTTGTTTTTTAGACGTGTGTTCTTTCATTTCGTCGCCAGGCCGATAAGGTTCGACGATGTTCGCGAGGACTTCGAGAAGGAAATGAGCGGGATAAAACAAACGATGTCACTTTGATCTCGACGATCCTGTTTGTTTTGTTATAATCAGCGGAGACGTTCCATGTTACTGATGAGTTTTGTATTTTGGTGGTAATTTGTGTACTGTTACTTCAGTCGTCAATCATATGATTGTTTTTATTTTTCCTTTATTTTTTTATTATCAGCTTTTTGTAAACTACGTAACGCGAGTTACTTAATAGACGAGGTTGAACCCTAGTTGATTGGCTAGTGATAACATCATATTAGTACATTTCATTTAAACTGAGGCATTTGGTAGTTAATTTAAACAGCTTGAATACCAAGTTTAAAAAAGTCACATTTATAAAATCAAAAGGGTATTCGATATTTAGAATGGCTGATGCAAATAAATAGGCGACTGCTCTAAATTAATACAAGGGCTTGCGGCGAATAATTATTTACTCTAATTAAACGTTCGCCAGAAGCACTGTTCGAGTTTTCTGGGCTCCTTTTGCCTCTTTTGAGAGTCAACCGAGTGTGTGATTAGGAGGGTGATGAAGGCTTGTTCGCTAGTGCCACAAATAAACAAACGACAGTATTGAATGTTCATACAAGTAGGTACCTAAATTATACTTCATGTTTGCAAACTCGGTATTTACACATCTTTGTAAGGACTGTTAAGTTGTAAGAGATCGTATTTGCAAGTAGCAAATCGTAACCATAGATTAGCAGCATCACATCAAACTCCCGCATCAAATTCCAAATAATATTATTCTTAAAATCGTTTATGAAACTGTGCAGCGGTATGGTTTATATGAGATCAACTAGTATACGAGTAATGGTCGCATACATCTCCTCCCGCCCAAATGATACCTGGAAGAGATCACTTCAACATTAAGGCCCACCTTTTGTATACCTATTAAACCCTACTATACGATGTTTTATATATTTGTATCACTTTCACTGTATTCTTTTGTATGAAATAAAGTGTATTTGATTATTTACTTACTTACTGCCTAATAGCTTGCAAAATTTGGTTTCGACTATCAAATACCTAGTCAGATTCAGTAAATAAGCCTCAATGACCATACTGGGTTGTCTGAACTCCTCATTCCTTAGAAAAATTCCTTACCTACCGTTCATTCGTTTCTTGCCGTGTACCACTAACCCACATGAGACGCTTGTTTACTCATTTGTAGGGCACGTCTCGAATAATTTAGAAGGGCGACACTTGAAGTAATTCTTGTTACAACAATTCCTGCTAATGTCGCTACCGCTGGCCCGAATCAGCCGTTTAATTACACATTGCTTGGACTAAATCGGTTTCCTCACGACACATTTCTCGGTAATAGTAATAAACGTGCTTTTAAGTGAATATATGTGAAATGCTTGGAAAAATCCGGGAGATTATGAAATTTGCTTTCGAATAAATAGACGAATCTAAGTAACTAGTCGAAATGACGACAGTCAATGTCAAACAAAAAATTATAAACAATGTCCAAATATTTCATTGATTGGGTTACTCAAATTTGGTTGAGATAATTTCTACTGTCTGAGAGCTACTGAGACAATTCTGAGAAATACTGCGACAATTTAGGTAGTAGGTCGTGTGGTTTCGGCTGACTTTAGAGTTTAGGCCCCATTTCTTCTTGTGGGTGTCGTAAAAGGCGACTAAAGGATAACGTAGCCGCTAGCACAAGGGCTGAGGAACTCCACCACCTCTTGAAGAGTGGACTTGCCAACCCGTTCGGCCAGAGAGGCGTTTTGAAGTCATACGTCCCTCATGTACAAGATAATGAGCATTAGGAAGCCCGTGTCCAATAATGGACAGTGGCCGGTTACGGTGTTACTAGTATCTATTCTTACCTTTTATTTAAATTTAGCTCTGACTAAGTATTTTAGCATTTTACGAGCTTCCATCAAGTACGGTTCATGCAGAGTAATGAAGACATAAAATTATTATATGGGGGCACCGAGAAAGTCATAACACATCGGACTGTATTCTACGGCGATTACTCTAGGTCACTGTTTTAGGTCTTAATAAACTTTGTTGGCAAGAATTAAACTATGCTCGGAGAGCCAACAGCTTAATTAAACGAAGTCGTGGTAGCTTTAATGGCCGCCGTTAAATGTGGAAAGTCTGCAGCGTACTGATGTTCCGCTAGGTTTCTTTATTTTCTATCTAAGGTTGTTGCAATTTTTACAAGGAAGTTTTATGACTCGGGATACAAATTCTTTTGAACTGGCCTTCGTCGATTCATAGTATGGATTCATACAGATGGTTAACCAGTCTTTATTTGTTCACAAACTTTCATGAAGGACATGAAATATTTTTTTATGCGTATATATTTTTATATCTAGTCTGGCCACAAATATTGTTACAATAAAAAAAAAATACATTTGAGTTTAGAATCTGTTTGAGTTTACACGTGGAAAATAAGTGTTTTTTCTCATTTTGGCGCTAATTATAATTAAATATTGTATTAACATTTAAATGGAGTGAGGTGATAATGAAAATCGTATTGTTGTAATTGCATAACACAAAGTAGGTATAGAGCCAAATGCAATTATTAAAGCTGTCCATCCGCTTGGTGTTAATCGAATATTTGTGTACCGGGCCGTTAGTAGGTACATTGAAACGTCCTCTGTTTGTGACAGAAAAAGGTCTGGCCGTCCACGCACTATTCATATTAAACAGACGATAAAAGCTGTGAGGGAGAGAATCCGAAGAAATCCCGTCCGGAAGCAAAAGATTTTTTCCAGAAAGATCGATTAAAGCTGTGAAGGAGAGAATCCGAAGAAGTACCGTCCGGAAGCAAAAGATTTTGTCCAGAAAGATGAATATAGCACCCAGAACCATGTCATGTATTATAGAAGGTGATTTAGAACTTGCTAATTTTAAAAGACGTGCTGGTCATTTCTTAACAGATAAATTTAAAGAAAAATAGGGTTGACAAATCAAAAAAACTTCTTTGACGGCACTCAAAGCGAGCTCACAGATAAATCTTATTTATGGACGAGAAAATGTTTACCATTGAGGCTCATTTTAATAAGCAGAATGCAGAAGTAGAATTTTAATCGATTTTATGCTCATAACTCTAGAGAAGCTGCTCAATTGGTCAATAGGTTGCAACGTGGCCATTATCCGGCTTCAATGGTGGTTTGGTGGAGACTTAGTTATCAAGGAGTGACTGAACCATATTTTTGTGAAAAAGTTATTAAGAGACGACGAGAAGTTCATAAAGTCTCTTAATTAACAACACCCAGTTACATAACCGAGAACGGTCCTTTCAGCAAGACTCAGCACCAGGTCGTAAAGCTCGCTTAACACAGGCGGCTAGAAAGGAGTATTCCCGACTTCATTAAAAATGAGACTGGTCGTCATCTAGTCCCGATCTTAATCCGCTCGATTATGACATAAGGTCCGTTTTAGAACTGGCCGCAACGTTTAAAGGATTATATAAAAGCAAATGGTGACCATTTCGAATAAACGTTATATTTTTAATATGCTTATCTATTTATTTCCAAAATAACACAAATTCTTCTAATAAAATGATAATGTAAAAGAAAATATCAATGTTTTTTTGTAACAATATTTATAACTAGACTTGGTATAATAATCTCAATGAACACGGAAAGGAAGTATTTCAGATACATTTTATAAAGTGCAATTGCACACTGTATGGCAGTTGGAATATTCTTCAATGCCAATATTTTAAAATATTTTAGTTTGTGACTATGGAGGAAGTATCAGTAATTGCTTCTTGCAATTTGTATTGTGTCATCTATAGTCTATTGGGTATATGAGAGCGGTACAGCATATGCAATATAATGCTTTCAGTATTCACTGCTACCAGTCCCGTCAGAGTAAGTCAAAAGTCGCTCAGTAAAGCTATAGTAGATTTACTGATTTACGAGGATTGTTTCCAGCAAACAAAAAACGCAGTTCCACTCTTTTATTTGATTATCACAAACACCACGCACGAAAAATACTTTGAAGTTTAATAAACTATCAATATTAAACCACAAAACGCCTAATACACAATTTTTACAATAATCAGAAAAAACTGACCTACACTTCTCTAGTTCCCGCCAAAAAGTCCTCCAAATGACCAATTTAATGGCGTTTGAGTTGACCAAACATTGCCGCCATTGACCAAACATTTGAGTTCCATTTTAAAAATTCGATTCTTTTTTCTACCGTATTGCAGTAAGAACTTTTAGTATGACCTATCGTATACTGAGTCTGAATACTTGGCTAATTTGGTCTCCATTTTAAACCTAGGTTTCTTTTGTACATTCCAAAGTACCGTTTCGAGTTAGATCCTCCCGAGGGCGCGATTCAGCGACACTTCAGTAGGAAACAGAACTTTCAGCTTTGATAAAGTTTTAATATATTCCTTGGCAGGTCTCCAAGTTGCTTCGCAGCCTTCGCAGCGCGGGTTATGACGGGTATATGTGTGCCAGGCCTTTTCGTTACGATTTTTTACTATATTTTCTTGAAGAATTTAACAAGTAACAGCTTGGGCGTATAGCGAACTTGTTGGTTTTTACTAGTATTTACTTAGCTGTCACTTTTCGAAATGACAGCTCGCAAATACTACAGACTTTCGAGTTTACCGTCAATGATTTTTATTAGTGACCGTAGGTACTTACGAGTAAATATCTATTTAAATAAAAATTAAATGCTGTTAGTTGGTAAGCGCATCACTTGAGAACGGATGGATCGACTTCGCAATATTTTAAAATGATCGTAATAGTCCGAATAAGGTTTTTAGGGTAAGAAAAATTGGAAAAGTTGCCCGGAAAATTGGAAAAAATGCGAAAAACTGAAAGTGCTTTTTTCTATAGGATTTTTGTATGAACTTATTGAAATTATGGTATTATTGAAATTTGGACAGGAGAACGTCTGTCGGGTCAGCTAGTTTATTATAAAAAATCATGTAGATTTCATATTTAAAAACAAAAAGTTCATATTTAAGTTATTTTAATATTATTTTAATATATACAAATATATAATATAATAATAAATATGATATGGATATCAACATGTTACAACATGTTGTTTCACTTTGAAATTACACACCTGTAAAGATTAGAACCTTATTATAGGACATTCAATTACATTAACATCTATTATTAGGTACTACAGTAGTAAGTAATAAATAAATTTGATTTCCAATTTTATTAAAGCACCTACGTGTTTCTTTTAATAAACAATTGTTTATAAACGTAATAGAAATTTTGAACGAAATCACTTTGCTTGTTTATTTCAAAGTGTTTCAATAATAGATAGATAATTTCTCCCTCCACAATGGTGGTCCTCCCGTCTAGTGCCGTTTAGTTTAGCTCATGTTTTTTTTTATTTTCTTCGAATTATTATAGAATGCGTCCTCTGTTGCGAAAATCTAAGTACATATTAAAAAGAATAATTACCCTTATCCCGTCTGTCAAATACCATAAGCTTTGAATGCGTTTTTGCTTTTATTTTAATGTACGCTCTGCAATACACAGTCCAATTTTAGCGGTGCACGTCTGTGTTAAAATTTTGTTTTCCTTTTCAAACGGATGAAGAAAAATATTGCGTACTAAATTTCTGAAAACGCTGCGCATTAGATAGATATATTACACATTTAATTCGCATTGGAAACTTTTTATTTATTTAATTTTTAATGGAGGGAAATAGTATACGGACACTAAAAAACTAAAGAGTAGGCATGTCTATACTAATATAATATAGAGGTAAAATTGTGTGTTTGTTTGTAGGTATGTTGGGGGTAATCTCTGGAACTACTAAACCGATTTAAAAAATGCTTTCACAAATAGGAAGCTACATTATCCGTGTCTAATATAGGCTATATTTTACTTTGAAATTTGAAAAAAAATCTTCTAAACCTAAGCGAAGCGAGGGCGGGTAGCTACTCATTTATAAATTTCTACAAATATACAGCTATATACAAAGATATATAAAGCCTAAATGTTATTATAAGAGCAAAAACACATTTAATAAAACGAATTTAAGAAAATTTCAAACTTAATTCAAGTAAGAAATCAAGAGGTTATATTTTAGAAAAACAAACATTTACCATCGCTCTTAATGTGTAATGTTTTAATGGGTTTTGCGAATCAAGTCGAAATTAATTGGTAGGTACACAATTTACTGGCTATACAATTTACAATTTACTGGTATATTTTTTCCTGGCTCTAGTAATAACAAGGGCATCGTAGTAAGTTAATCGTATCGTATAGTTAATCGTATTTAATTAATCGTTAGTAAGTAATAAGGGCTGTCTACATTTTATTTGTGGAATATGAATTTTATTTTCGACAATGTCTCATTAACAGATACCCGATATAACGTTATAGCAATATTATATCAGGCAGTTATAGCAGTTATATACATAACTTTTTTTTTTTATTGATTGTAACAATTACAAAGTTGTACATACTCGAATATCCAAAATGTCATCATAATGTAAAAAATTGGCAATTGTTAAAAATGGGTCAAAAATTTAGTCAATTAACTTATATATCTTCAAGAGAAAAAGCAACCTGCTAAAGAAACTCCTATAATTTGCGTTTATAATCATTGGTATTATGCATAGGTCACACTGAAAATTTCCGCAACTGGCCACTTACATAAACAATATTTAAAAAGTAATTACAGTATTTGAAAATGGAACTCTTTGGCTGCGGAATAAAGTTTGTTTCATCTACAGTCATTTGTTTTTTTATTGCGGCGTTATTTAAAAATTGCGTGTCTGCATTACGATGGATTTAACTCGTGAAAAACGTAGAACTCATGAGCCATCCTCCATACAGTCTCGACTTGGCACCTTGTGACTTCTTCTTGTTTCCAAAAATTAAGAACTAATCACGCGGTCAACGATTTTCATCGCTAGAAGAGGCTGCCGAAAAGTATGAAAAACATGTTTCCGAGGTCACCACGGAGGAGTGGAATAAATGTTATGGAAATTGGTTTATTCGTATGAAAAAGTGTATTGACGCTCACGGAGAATATTTTAAGAAACAATAAATTGATTTTGGATATTCATTGCATTTTTTTCATATTTATTCCGGAAACTTTCAGTGTGGCCCTCGTATAAAGACTATTTTATATGAGCCGGCAGCTTATTAAAAATTTAAACTAACTGATTTCTATACATATAATAAAATCGTAAGAGCCGTGTCGGTAATTGAAATAAAAAAAAAGTCATTGCAGTATAAACTATATGTGATACAGAGCCAAAAACAACATTTTTTTCAATTTTTGTCTGTCGAACTGTCCATGTCTCTCTGAACGCACATCACGCAAAAATCACTGAACAGATTTTAATGTATCTTATAAAAGTACATTTAAGGTACTTTTTATCCAGAACAATTATAAAGTTCCCATGGGAATCACAAGTTCCCGCGAATGAGGACGCTGGCACCGCTAGTTGACAATATGAGCAATGTTTCACTACGTTTAATTTGGGCGCTACTGTGCAATTAAAATCTTTTCTATGTGATCCTTCCCTCTTCTATCTTTCAAACGTAGTTGGGATCTAAATGTTGGAACTTGAGTCATTTCGGTCTCCAGACAGTCTGACAAGTCTAACATCTTCCGCTGCGCCTGACATTACGTTTGTGCCCATTACGAGTGTACGACGCGACTAAACAATGCTTTGATAGCTTCTAAACGAGGGCAACACCATTAACTATCCTTGTCACTCTTGTATCCAGTCACATCTGCTGTCGCGCACGCCTCGCTATCACTCCTCTCGACTGCTGGCCCAATGATATTTGTGTTTGATTAAAATTAAACGCATGTCCTCGTTCTTTTAAATGTCAAACTGTCTTTAATTAAAGACGGCGTTTAATAATAGATCGGTCCCTTTTTGATTTCAAACTCGTGTGACAAATAAAGAGAGAACTTGAGAAGTTTAGTAAAGCGTCGTTCATTATTTAATTATTTGAGTGACGGAGGAATATATTAATTTAGTTGTTAATTGTCACAACTCAGTTTTCTATAAAACTGCATCTTAAATTTTTTGCTATCTTGTATTAATTCTATTAAATATGTGAAATTCAAAATCATGTATTATATTATTTAGAAGAGTATCACTATATTGAATCAGACGTCTGAAGTGAACATATTACCTACTTAGTAGATACCTATGTTTAACTTTTAAGTTTGAATATTTTCAAATAGTTTTGTTATTAACTGTATCGTGTAAGAATTAGATTTAATTTTAATTCAGGAAATAATGAAATGTCAACAGAATGCCCATTGAAACAATGTTCTCGGAGAGCAGTTTTTTTTTCGGAATGGCTAAATTCTTGTAGCCTTAATGGACTTTCAAGTCTTCGGACATGTATGGTTTAGGGCGACTGCAGAAGGCGCTCAGTCAGGAGAAAAGAGTGTGTGCAGCAACGAGCCTAAGACGAAAGGAACGGACCTCGGCTTAGGGCGTTGCTTTGGGAGTTTAGCGCGGGATCGCGAGTCGGTGTGAAGCGCCCAGGCACGTGCCGATACCTGGTAAAACTGTTGACTGAAGGTCGGTATGTGTTCATGGTGTAACGAGGGTGACGTCCTCGTCTCCGCCAGCGGGGACCGTGTATACGTGTAGCCTGTGAGTGTAGTGTAAGAACCGCATTGGCAGCAGTAATTGGGTCAAAGTGCAAACTTTTAGGTACTATGAAAAGCAGTCGCTTTGATGAAAAAACAAAGACTACACAATGAAAAATTGAAAATGAAACAAGAAGAAGACTTGTTTTAAGCATTTAACAAGTATTATTTGCATAATCTGCGTATTACGCATATAATAATAAACTTTTAAAAGTAAAACCCGACACCGTAAAAGGCCCAAAGTCTTAAGATCTTTCAGAAGGGGTTAAATTTTATTTATTTATTTAAGACATTTACATATTTTCTGTACAGTAATTGTCACTTATAATGTTTACAAAAACACCAAATTTTCAAGTAGGTACGACAATGTGTGCTGGCATCTGAACTAAAATAATCTGTTTTACAGCTGTCAGCTCCTTCCCTTAGATCTATTCTTAGTACAAAGTTACAGTTACCCAAAACAGTTTATTCAGTTGGTAGTTATTGTGTATATTATGTACGTTGTGTGTGGTTTATGCAAGTATGTCTGTATGTGAATGTGTGGGAGTGTGGTTTGAGATATCCGATGTTAGAAAAAATTTAGCATAGTCAATAATGTAAGTAATAGTGTGAGTTGATGTATGGGTGTGTGTGTGAATAAGAGTTACAGATGTTAAAATGTTGAGTACAGATTGTTAGAAGTAATGCCCATTAACATACATATGCCGTCTTAAAATGAGATTGAATTTATGTTCTATTTCTTTGACTGACAGTCGATTATGCTATATACCAAACGGTCTTCCCTCAGAAAAACGAAAAGCTTGTTTGAATCTTAACGGGATCGGGTTTTTGAATTAAAATTTTTAGGTTGGTACTTCATGTTTTATTAGCGTATCAATAAATATTATTTATAGCCGGTCGTAACGCACGGAGTGTGTTTAGTATTCCCACTACCAATCCAAAAGTTTATCTGCGCATTTTTGTTTTTATACGTATAACCTTAGTAAGAAATTTAAATCCTCCTTCACTATTTTCTAGTATGATAGATAGGTACGCTGGGTGTTTAGGATACAAAAAAATGTCTTGACATTTTTCGAAGAAATAAACAAATGAGCAGCAGAAAATACTGAATGACCAGCAAATCGATGGCAACAAAGTTTAGGTTCTTGGTGACAATAAAGATATAGGAGTAGGAGTCCTGCTTTCGACTTCTAAATAGTTGGAAATTATTTGCTTTAGTTCTTAAAAAATATATTGTTTAAAAAATAAAATATGATTTGCTGTTCATTTTTGTATTTTTTTCGCTGCTCGTTTAACTACAAGTCTTGTTGGAATTTGATTTTTTCAGAATTTGAGTTATGTCCAAGTCGAATCCAGTCTAATAGGTATTTTATTGAAATTCTGTGATTGGACTCTTAGGGGTAAATATAATTTATAAATAACTTTTTTTGACGAAACCTTTTTGATTTCGCTGTATTTTGATCAAAAGTAATAAAATAAGTAATAGCACAAATCCAAATTAGTTGTATTACAAATGTGTTAATATTAGGAGTTATATGAAAATCATGTACCTACGGAGGAGATCGCTATTAGCAATAAAATCGCCTTCTGCATACTATTTTTATGTTACTTTATGTCATATGTCAATAAAGACTACTTGCTTACCATACCATACTATCAGCCCGTATACTATTTTGTTCTATATACACTGCTACACACTGCTGGATATACGCCTCTCCCAAGGACCGTCACCACACACGGTCTTCAGCTTTTTTCATCCAGCCACTACCGGCGACATTCTTCAAGTCATCATTTTTTTCGTAGATCATCAAGTCATCGTCTGCTTTTCGTAGAGGCTTCAATATTATAGGCCACATCTACACCTTGAGAAAAATTATACAAAAGACTAATGAGTAGGTATAATCGGCCACTTTGTCTTGAGTTTGTGGACTACAAAAAAGCCTTTGGCTCAATCGAAACCTGAGCTATTCTGGAATCCTTACAGCGTTGCCAAGTCGACTGGCGATATAACGAGATATTGAAATGTTCATACAAAGTCGCGATAATGACAGTCATAATCTAGGACCAGCAGACTAACCCAATCCCTTTGAGTCGCGGAGTGAGACGGGGGTTTTAATATCTCCGAAACTGTTCACGAACTCAATGGGGGACGCCTTTAATTTTCTGGATTGAAAACAATGCGGAGTCAGTGTCAGCAACGAATACATATCCCACCTTCGATTCGCAGACGACATTGTTATCACAGCAGAGTCGTTGGACGATTTGAGTTGGATGCTAAACTTTCTTAGTTCCTTACATTTATTCCATTGTAGCATCGAAATCAGTTTTAAATTATGCCTGATGGAAAACAAAAACAAACTAGTGACAATTTTCATAAACCAACTGCTTTTCTTGACCCTCATAAAAATTCCTTGTTTCTAAGCAAAAATATTCAACACACGCTTTCGACATAATTCCTTATAATGAGCAAGGTTAAATGATAGACGTAAATAAACATTGTTGCCATGCGAAACAAATCCTTCAGACAAAACAGAGGGCATGGCGCCTCCGACGTCTTTAACCCAATACTTTAATACGTTTGATAGAAGCCATGGCATGACTGAACAAACAACCAGAGCTTGGCGAAAACAACACAATTTATCAAGAGGGTAGAGGAGCTCGAGCCATTCGAGCCAACTCGGGTAATAAAAGCCACAGCCACGTTCGTGGATTTGATATTCCAATATGGCGGATCGTCCCGCCAACTGCCAATTCATTTATACTGAGTTACCGAGGACGCATAGCCCGGGAACCTTGATGAATCTAATTTCCTTTTTTTGTTTAACTTCCAATCATTTTTGTACTTTTAATGCCCTTACTAGAAGAGTAAGAGCATTTTCATTTAAGAATAAACCTTTTTTTGTCGATATTCTATCGAATACTTAGGAAAATCTGTTATTACGAAAATTTTATTCTGTCGATTTTAACCATTAATATTTTCATGCCGTTGATCTTCCAATAAAGAAATAAACTTGTATTCTTGATTACAGTTTTTATTTTGCGGTTCGTTTGTAATTGTTTAAAACAACTGTTTTTGAGGGGGAGAGTGCATGCTGCAATCCAACAGCCGCTAGACGCGCTCGACTGGCTACGTTACCCCTCTCTCATAGAAGACTACCTTGAAATGTACTACATTTCCCACTTTATCTTATTTCCCTAATGTACGTACGTGTTTCGGTAGCTCGGTAGCCAGAGCCCATTCCCATCCTATCCCTCCCCATTTTCCCAACCCTTTCACCAAATCCATTCCTATATCTCCAAAGGTAGGCAGCGCAACCGGGGGCGTGCCAACGTTTGTCATTTTGACTAATGTTGTCATGTATCGCGGATGTTTATGGGCGACAGTATCCACTTACCATCAGGTGGACTGTATGCTCGTCTGCCGCCTTCGTACATAATAAAATAAAAACACTAAAATTAATTTATTTTAATCACAAGCTTCTACCCGTGGTTTCGCATGTATGGACTAAATACCTGAAAAAAAAATTAAACGTCTGTAAAAGCAGCAAGATGATGGATCTCAGGCTTACTGGCAAAATACGAGTATAAAACTGGCGAAAATACAAATATGAATAGCACTAAATGAAGTCGCCATCCTTGGTCAGTCATTATCTTATAGGATGACGCTGATAAAAGATACTACGCTCCTACTATTACTTTCAATTCGTCATTATCGACTTTAATCTCCGGTCGTCCACAAGGTTTGTTCTTCGGGTCTAAATTTCCAGAACGGAAACGATCAAACCAAAAACGTACCGTGCGTTCGCTAGCGGTGTTTGGTGCGTCCGTACACATCGTTGATATTGCGTGTCATTTGTGCTGCGTTCTGCCACGACGGAACTCATATTTGAAAATAACGCGAATTTTTAACTTTTCCATGGTCGCAAACACAAAGATATCTAAACATAAAAGTCGTTTCATGTCAAAACAAATAAATAAATGATTTTGAAAATGAACGACATAGCTTTAAATTGAAATTAAAACTAAGTTCAAAATGGCCGCTATGAACAAAAGGCAATGTCATAGGTAAAACCTAATACTTTACAAACTTTGATTTGACTTGTGATTTCAAGTATAATTTATATTAAAGAACTGTATTATTTCTTTTTCAGAATTGCTTTGTTTTTTGTTCTTGTTTGGATATTTTCACAATCAATAATCACAATTAAGTTTAAAAATTGCTTTGTTCCGCGTTCTGTGTAATTTAATACTCAAATATTAAATTACACAGAGCTGTAGGTCTCTCAAAACAGACCTACAGCTCTGTGTAATTTAATATTTGAGTAGATAATATACCTCATATTGACGACCAATTACACCAGTTGGTAGTACCCCTGCCTTTTTAGTAAAAGGTCTTGAGTTCGATTCCCGGTCGGACATTCATTTGTTTAAGGACAAATGTTTGTTCGGGTCTGGGTGGTGTGTTTGTCTTTGTATGTGTCTCTGAACCCACGGGGAATCCTAGTGGCCATTGTTTGAATCCGGGGGGGGCATTGAGTGTGGTGTCATTTAGAGTTATTTATTTATATTTTTCCGTACACATACAAAAATACTCATTAAAAATTTGGATCAAATAATTTAATTCCAATAGATTTGGCGAACGATAGACTCCAGTAGACTCTTGGTACCTACTCAGTACTTAACTACCTACCGAATTCATATCATTCAGAATCACTATTCAAAATCATTTCACACGTGCCAAATCTCGGAATATTCCATTAACATAATTCTGTACAGGAAAAAAGAACAAAAACTGTACAATATATTTATAATGCCTGAAACAATGGAGAAGGTCCCACGCGTGCGTGAATGTTTTTGTGGCCGACGTCCCAGACATAATACGAACGAAGGCAGTATGGATTCCGTACATATAACGCAGCGAATGTGCTATGTCATTACAATGTAATCAGATGTTGACATGAAACAATAAAGCGTTTTTTTGAAAGTGTCTTGACCACTCAAAGGTGCGTCCACCAGTGATCTTAATACACAAGGGAATAATTGAAGGTCAAGGGACATGAATTAATAATGACAATAATGGGATTATTTACGTGGTAATAATACATTGGAATTGTTATTATCATGATACCATACTATCGGCTTGTCTCTCCATTACTGGATCTCTCTCCATTTCTCAAGGCTCGCCACAATACACGATCTTAGGCTCTTACCATCCAGCCACCACCGGCGAACTTCTTCAATGAATTGTCACAATAAGACATTTTTTTTCTTTTTATATGTATCAATGGTGCAATTAGCACATTCTGCCAGTGTCAAGTTTTCTTCGTAATTGATAATTTTAAAGTCTAAAACGTATCCTGGCAATGTCCAGTCACGTCGAAATAAGTCAGGAGTCGCTTAGTAAATCACGTTCCTCACGTAAATCACGACGCCCAGTAAAACGATAGTAGGTTTATTGAGGATAGAAGAGGACTCCTTGGAAGCGCACGAAAAACGCAGTCCCACGCTTTTATTTGATTATCATAAACATTATTCACAAAAAATAGTTTAAAGTTTAATAAACTATCACTATTAAACCTCTAAATTGACAAATTTTTACAATTAATCAAACATAAATTCTATTTCTCGAGTTCCCGCCATAAAGTGTCCAATACGACATTACAATATTATCATAAATACAAAGGCGAACTTATTTCTAGAAGGAATTAAAAAGCAAGTTTCAACATAATATAATAAGAAACAGCAGATATATTTTTGTACATAGACGCATAATTATATACATAAATATGAATATAATGTAGGAGTATATATACATATGTATACATGTACCATACATGCTTTGTAGAAGATGGTATCTGTTACCGCGCATGACTTAATCAAAATATGCCAGATAAAAAAGCTATTTTGTAGTTTTTTTTATAATTGTTATCGTTAATCGTGCACTGTTAATGATCTGATAACATTGAAAAAGCGTTGATTTTTCTGAGGTGACCACGAATTTGACTACTGTGCTTTATTTATACGTAGAAGGTCCTACTCTGCATACATTTACGCGAAACATTGTTATGCTGTATTTTTCTTTGCGGTAATTTTCTTTATAAGTGGTAAAGTAAAAACTTTGGACAAAAAGGATTGACTAACTAGGCTAAAGCCTTTAAACGTCACTTGAAACACTCTTTTGTGAAATAAGGATGTATTGTGTAGCTGAAACGACAAGAAATTCTGAAAATAATAATGTGTGCATAAATAATAATGTACGTAATAAGGATAAGCGAAAGAATTTTCTCTCAAAAAGTGTTTTTAAGTAATTTATTGGAATCAGTATAACGTATTTTGTATATTTAATTTAAATTTTCTTTATTTAAAAATGTATTCTGTTGGTTTATTTCAAATTCTACATAAATTAAGCCGCTGGCCCGATAAGCGAAATTGCCTTGCATGTTACAAGTGCTCTACAAAAATGAGATTCACGCTGCATATTTCGTGTCATGCTCGCAATATTTCCAGTTAAGGCGTTATTCAAATGTGCTTTCATTTTTAAAACAAGTAAACGTTACAAGCTATGGCTCGCGTCTTCGGCCGCTAGGAATTCGATTTCAAAATCATTTTGTCAATGTATCTAGATAAGTAGGTGTATCCAGATGATTTTCTTATATCATGTTCCTACGATATCATAAGTACTTTTTTATCTTCTTTTTAAGGAACTCTTATGCCTTGGCAATAAATTCGTCACAGTTAATCCTGAAATTAGCGCGAATAAACAGACAAACAGACAGACCGTGTCCGTTATTTATATTCAACGAAATTAATGAATGTTTTAACATCTAAACAAATTATTAAAAAAATATTTTACAGAGTAAAACACCCGTAATTCTTTAAGCACAAACATTTTAAGGGAGCGATAGAAATTGTTTTCGTGAATTGTCTTGAAAAAATATATTCAGTTATAAACTCTACGCCATCACATCACATAAAAACAGAGATACCCGGTACTTATATAAGTAGAGATGGAAAACCTTATGCTCCATGGTTCATAACGTTTTTCAGCTATCCAGCTAGCTAGCTGATGATGTCATCAGGATCATAACGATTACTCATACAAAGAATAATGTTATGAAAGCAATGGATCTGATACAAACAGCTTTTCGTATCAGTAGCAAGTATTTACTTATACTCTACAGTTCTCGTGAACTAAATCACGGGCACAGCTAGTAAGTTAAGTTTAATCAAATAAATTCGTAATTCGTTATTGTTTCTTTACATGAGAAAAGGGTGAAAGGTATTACAATAATGTTTGCTCATAGAGAAAGTTCCGATGATGGTTGAACTTGGATGCATTTATATATAAGGAAATCAATATTGTTATTATATATAAATAGTTATTTGACTAATTTATTTTTTTAAATTTTAACAAAATCACCGCGGCGGCTAAAAACTTAAATTACCTTTGAAAAGGTTAAAATCTATACTAATATAATAAAGAGAGAGCGGGAATTTTGTGAGTTTGTGTGTATGTGGAGGGTAATCTCCGGAACCAGTACACCTATGTGAAAAATTCTTTCACCATTTAAAAGGTACATTATCCCAGATGGACAAAGACTATATATTATGTGCAAAAAAATTGCCGGGCATACATTGCATGCCGGGCACAGCTACTTAAATAATAAAACAGTCTTGTTGACTGTTTATTACAATAGTTGCATGTAATACTTTATTACAACCGATCACAGTTTAATACATATTACATGACCAGCGTGGTACACCTACTTAGACATAATGTGTATATAAAATAGATGCTAATATCATAAAAAAATCTAATTGTGAGTTATGTACAAGGAAGAATGGTCATACAGACAAGAATCCCTACCTAATGGGTACTAAACAATATCTCTCAAGGGTTAAGACTGTAATTAAACCCATGTGGATTAAACTAAACGAATTATATAGGCTTGTTTAATATTTTACATAAAATTGTGTTGAGACGGTCAAGCAATTACAGGCGGCTTAAAAAGTTATGAGCTCGCCGCACCCAGCAGGAGACGTGAATTTATCTCTCTTGGCTTCGATTTGCTTATTTTGTGCGCATTTGAAATTAGATACATTAATTTCGTAAAGTTTGCCGTGAGTACCGTTATAAATGGAGAGCATGTCGGATAATTATAATTATACATCACATGATAATCTGGGACAGGTAATAGTGACTCATGATCATGATCATTTATCAAGCTCTAAAGTTCAAGTTGTTTAATTTATATTTAATATATTTTATACTAGCTGGTGCTCGCGTCTTCGTTTGCGTGCAATTTGGAATGATTCCTGTGGGAACTCTTGAATGTGGACAAAAAGTCCTAAGCTATAACTATACCAAGTTTCATTAAAATCCGTAAAGTAGTTTTTGCGTGATGAGCGTTCAGACAGACAGACAGACGGACAGAGAGACAAAAAATCCTAAAAATGTTGTTTTGCTCTGTATCACTCGTACTTTAGACTGCAATAACTTTTCGAAAATATCGAATGTACAGACGTGATTTATTACGATTTTATTATCAGGGGACACGGAAGTGCTCCCAGTGAGACTCGCAGCACTACCGAACACGGCACCCCTTTCTCGAAGCACTCAGCGTACTTTTGACCCCCTCGTATTTATTATACTGGAGAAACACAGACGTTTCAAAATGATACCCCGATGAGAAGTTTATGAGCCAAAATAAACTGCCAAATTTTAAGTTTATACGACTTCCAATTTTGAAGATATTTAGGGCGAACAACGAAAAACCACGAAACGAACACGAATACGAGAATACGAAATACTCCAATTTTGTCACTAGCACAGTAACTAATAATCAAAAATTTACTTCCAGGGGTGCTAGGAAGCTAAAATTTGGCACGCTGATACAGATTTGAATAAAACGTAAGGAAAAATCTGAAAGTTGAAATTTCCCACTGTGATTTTCTCCAAAGTGACGAGAGGTTACTGTCACGTTAAACTTGATTAATTATGGTAATTAAGGGACATATATTGTGTATGTATTGTCATTCAAACGGCAAATTAAACATTGGAAAAAGAGAAGAAGAACTAAAAATGAGAAAGTAAAACCTAATTGTTATTGTGGAGAGACTCGAACACATGTTAACTACTTGCGACTTCATTCCACATCATGTTCATTCCGGAACAAATCAGGAATACGATGAAGTTAACAAAATACTCTCCTGTTCGTACAATCGATGTATCTCCATAGCAACTAAAAATAAGCCAAATAAATAAACTATTATGTTATGTCATTATGATAACGGCAAAAGCTGGCTCCACACTAATGTTATCCTACACTTTTGACCTAGTAGCGATAATTGTAAACTTCATCTACAAAAAGATGTGAAATCCCATCAAACACACTGTAAAATGTTGCGAATTCTGTCTTGAGCATTTCACACAAGGAATCCGTCAATGGTAGAGACGCACAAGCAGTAAAAATCCATTAAATAAGTCTTGGTCACTTTTAGATCTCATTACTTTTTTGGCCAAACAGTCGCGAAGAAAGGCATCATTTTACAGAAATGTTTCTGTTGGGATATGTATAGATATAGATTTTAATGTCATTAAAATATTTGTTTCCTCTCTACCCAAAGGTTTTTAAACCAGTCTTAGTCTTACGAGTTTTGTAATATTCCTTCTATATGTGAATCGTGGTACAAGTATAATAATATACGTTGTAAGTCAGACTTCCTCCATTATTTATGTATTCGAGCCATTATCGAATTCTTTGTTTCTGCTTTAATAAAAAGCCGGATGTTTTGCGAGAAGCTTTTCTATTGTTTGATTGATGTGATTGATTATGGAGAAAGGGAGTTATAAATTATTTTGATTTCGATAGATATAGGTTTGATTTTCAATATTACTCTGTACAATATCCTGGATCGATTTCTAGTATCTTCAGATATTTATCTAAGTATCTAAATATTCTTTACTGTACACCACAGATAATAACACAACATAATACACAAACATAAAATAGTATACAAAAGGCGGTCTTATCGCTGATAGCGATCTCTTCCAGACAAGCCGCGTGAGGGGGAGAGTGCACGCTGCAATCCAACAGCCGCTGGGCGCGCTCGACTGGCCACGTTACCCCTCTCTCACAGAAGACTATCTTGAAATGTACTGCATTTCCCACTTTATCGTATTTCCCCAATGTACGTACGTGTTTCGGTAGTGAGTGAGATGTGCCAGAGCCCATTCCCATCCCATCCTATCCCTCCCCATTTTCCTAACCCTTTCTCCAAATCCATTCCTATATCTCCAAAGGTAGGCAGCGCATTCGGGGGCGTGACAACATTTGTCATTTTGGACTAATGTTGGCATGTATCGCGGATGTCTATGGGCGACTGTATCCACTTACCATCAGGTGGACTGTATGCTCGTCTGCCGCCTTCATACATAAAAAAAAAAAAAAACCTCTGGATTACAGAGTTCACAACAATAACTGCCAGGTACATGGTGCACTTACATACTTATACATGATCGATTCCTACGTGATTCCTACATAATACATACGAGTATTAATATAATCATGTAAATATACACACATAAAAAATTAAATGAATTAACTCGTAAATAGATACAGAAAACTTGACGAACGGTGAAGGATATCAAAAGTACATACAAAATAACTACTAAGATAGATCTATAAAACAATATGCTAAACAGAACAGTCAATTCTTCAGGAAGATTCTGTCAGGAGGTCAGTTAATGTCGTAAGAAAGATAACATTCTAATTTTCTTTTGGAATTAAATTATTCCACTCCTGTCCCTCGAACCTGGCCCACTTTTAATATTTATTTAAAACTAGCGACCCGCCCTCGCTTCGCTTCGGTTTATAAGTTTTTTTATACAATTCTTTTTTTTTCAAAATTTCAGAATCGTTTCCACCCACCATACATTATATTCATGTAACCCTTACGGTTTTTGCAGCACACGCCAAAATAACTCGCAGATGGCAGAGGTTTTTCCGACTTACTTGACACTTATCGTTATATTTTGGCCAATTTACACAATATCTTTATAAATTAAAGCCTATTCTGATGTATAAGGTATATTAAAGTTTCATTAAAATCCATTGAGTAGTTTTTGCGTGAAAGTGTAACAAACATACATCCATACATACATACATACATCCATACATACATACATCCATCCTCACAAACTTTCGCGTTTATAATATTAATAGGACTAGTTTTGCCTGCGATAGTTTTGTTCGCGTGAACTGTAGTGCCTCCCGCGGGAACTCCATAACGGACTGGGATAAAAAGTACCCCAAATGTTAACCGGATACATAGCCAATAATTGTGCCACGTTTCCTTAAAATTCTTTCCGTGATTTTTGCGTGATGCGCGTTCAGACAGACAGATAGACAAAAATTCTATCGATTGTTGTTTTGGACCCTGTATCGCTTGTACTTTATAATTTATAATAAAATCACTTTTTCAAAAAAAAAAAAATATGTAGGGACACGGCTCTGTTACGACTTTATTATAATGTGTCAACGTGTCCCGACTAGAAACTGTCTCGCTTCTGGTTTTACGTTGAAGTACAGTCATCAAAATAAATCAGGATAGCGTATACAATTAATGTATTAAATTAAGCGTAATTAATTAAGCGTATTAAATGTAATGTAATTTAATTGTCCAAAGGTGTCAAATACCCTATAATACAAGCGATAAGCGATAAGCGATTTTTAGCGTGTTCTTCATAGTTAATTGTGGCTATAGAAAACCTGAGTAAGAATAAAATTAATTCTAACATTGTCTAGTATAACGGGACGCAAAGAAAGAGCCGCAAATGAATGTGATTGAACATCTCCAAGGACCTCACACATTTGCAGGGCTATCACGTATGCCCTGTTACGTACGTGACGTAACAAACGGCTACCTCACCGAGAGTCCAACATTCCAGAACATTCCGCAGAGGCATCAGTATGTAAAGCAGGCACGTAGCGTCCCGGTACAATCCCGAAAACTGGCGATTATTATGCAGGAGACCCGGATTCTCTTATTTCCTAATGCGTTTTTCCTACGAGTCATGTTTTTACAGAAATATTATCGTGTGAGAAAAAATACAAGTTTAAAATTGAGAAATAAATAATTACCGATGACAGCATGAAGGTGGCTTAGGTTACGGTTCTCTAGAGACAATAAAGAAGTAGGAGGGCTTTTGGCGGGAACTCGAGTTTATTAAACCCCAAACACTTAATTTATTAAATTTCGTTAAATAATTTATTAAATTTATTTAATAGTTTATTAAACTTCAAAATGATTTTCGAGCGTGCTGTTTGTGATAATCAAATAAAAGTGTGGGACTGCGTTTTTCGTGTGATCCAAGGAGTCCTTTTCTGTCACCAGTAAACCTACTACCGCTTTACTGAGCGACTCCTGACTTACTTGTAAGAGACTGGACATTGAATGTTTTAGACTTTGAAATTGCTTATTACGAAGAAAACTTGACACTGGCAGAATGTGCTAATTGCACCATTGCCATATATGAAGAAAAAATAAAGAAGCAGGAGACTTCGTCGACATTGTGATAACATTCAGTTAGTTCGTGACCATTGTGAATGCAACCCAACAGAAACGTTGAATAAAACAAATAAGGTAAACATACTAGCTAAGATCTGTTTAAATAGATAAATATCTATGACAAACCCGAAAATCTCAAATAGTTTTATTGATCACGATTTGCTGCCCATTTTGTATTTTTTGTTGCTCGTTCATATTGCAAGCCTATAAAATTTTATGGCATGAACTCACCAGGCCTGAAATGTCCCGTGACAATTTTGAGGGTGCGTGCAGTCTACTACATGGCCGTACACACATTCCGACACCGCATCAGTATGTAAAACACGCACATGGCGTCCCACCACATTTGCTGAATACAGGTTATGCAAGAGGAGTCCACGATTATATTTTATTTACAAAAGACTTGCTCCGTTTCGTTCTCTGTTTTTTTTTAATAAGGAGTCCATTAGGGTCTAATCACTTATCGTCATAATAGGCCTCACGACCGTCGGTCTATTTCCTATAAAAATAAAAAGTATGATGTGAATTCGCTAAGGACAAACATCAGGTGACTTGTTTATGCTTTTTAATAACATGCTGAGTGAAACAATGACTTGAAGCAACAATGTTTTTGGGGCTTTTTGGCGGCAACCCGAGGAGTGAAAATAAGTTTATGTTTGATTGTTATAAAAATTGTGTATAGTGAGTTTTGTGGTTCAATAGTTTAAATTTCAAAGTGTTTCTCGTGCGTGGTGCTTGTGATAATCAGATAAAAGCGTGGGACTGCGTTTTTCGTGTGCTTCCAAGGAATCCTGTTCTGTACTCAGTAAACCTACTATCGCTCTACTGAGCGACTCCCGACTTACTTCGACGGGACTGAGCATTGCCTTGATGCGTTTTAGACTTTGAAATTAGTTATTATGAAGAAAACTTGAGAGTGGCAAAATGTGCTAATTGCACCATTGCCATGTATGAAATGAAAACAAAACAATGTTTTTAATGTCTATTGCTTATTATTATTAAAAAATATGCTTGTTTTGTAGTTATGAATGAATCTTATTTATCTGATTTGTTGTTTTACCAATAAAAACTAGTATTAAAAACGTTTTTTTGTGTTTGTTCCAGGTAGTGAAAGATCACCTTTCAAATTGTCATCAATCGTAAGTCCTCTAGTCTCGATAGTTTTAACTTTTTAGTATATGTTGTTGCAAACCATTTTAGAGAAATATCATAATTAGACACAAAAAAGGTAGCAAATAACCAGACAGTCCAACAATTGGATGTGTATTGGATGTGTAACAATTGGTATGTGGATACTGTCTTCAATGGACATTTATAATACTCTTTTTTTATAGAAAAGAGGCGGAAGACCAGCATACAGTCCACCTGATGGTAAGTGGATACTGTAGCCCATGGTCATCCGCGATACATGCTAACTTTAGTCCAGAATGACAAACGATGGCACGCCCTCGGATGCGCTGCCTATCTAAGGAATGGATTGCGAGAAAGGGTTGCGGAAATGGGGAGGGATAGGATAGGTTGGGATGAGAATGAGCTCTGGCATATCTCACTCACCACCGAAACACGTACGTACATTGGGGAAATACGATAAAGTAGGAAATGCAGTACATTTCAAGGTAGTCTTCTGTGAGACTTATAATATATGCCAACATGCCACGGTCATTCGTTTCAGAGTATTCCGCCTAACTTAAATGATTGACATTGAATTTGTAAAAGAGTTGGTAATGATTAGACATCACCACTGATTATTCACCGGTAAGGGATGAAACTGACTACAAAAAATATGAAGAATGAAATTTACTTGTCTAGAAGATACTACACTGATTAATAGATATTCTAAGACCTGTTAAATCAGAAATTGACAGTCATTTCAAATAACAACAAGCAATAAGCAGTATAACTTCACAACAGATCGGCTATTAAAACTTGGTATAACGTTTTGCTGAGATTGCACAAGCGTGGTATTGGGTTGATTAACCGATACAGGTTATTAGAGAAGATTGCTCATAGCTCCGCATTCGTTCTGGCAGAGATCCAGCCGCACGGCACTGCGACCGCCGTCGGAACACAATAGAATGCCGCCCACCTTATACATATATGACTCCAACTGTCACTTCTCACTATATGACAGCTTGCGATTATGGATTCCACCAACAGATTATTGCTTTTTCTTGTCAAATATACGGCTCAGTCTGTAGTGCTATATCATTTATTTATCATTCACATCTATCTGCTATAACGCGTACTTAGTACTTCATTGTTATCGCTTAGCAGTTTTGACGATTTAAAGAAGAAACTATATACGTAACAATTGTAGTTCTGTATAGGATCCTTTGGACGTTGTCATATATGTAGGACACAGTAGGAAATGAAAATTTAAATATTTTTGAAGGTTTGTATAGTCTTCTAAACTGTCAACTGTTGATATCTGCAGTCAGTATTTTATGTGTTGTTCTCTTATTCTAGTATTCTGTCTCTAGTCCATAGTATAATAAAACCTGAAAATAATTACTCAACCCTTATAAGGGAGGCTTGGGAAAGGGCGAGAACTCTCCCCGTTATCACTATTAGCACTTAGGTCTCGTGATGCCGGCACAAGGTCTGAATAGAAATAGCCTGAAAGGGGTTGTGGCCTGCGGGCAAGGCTCACCCACCCTACAACATAACAACCAGTAGAGGAACTTTTAAATAATCTACGGCATAAAAAGGGGTAAAACGTTTTCTAAGAGAGTGACTCCTTCAATAAACAAATGCCCTTTACCGTGAGAGCAGGAGTGTGCATTTCATTAATTAATAGATACATACGCTAAACCTACGCTAATTTGCCCCCCCCCTTTTCTGTTCTTCTGTACCATACTGTTCTTTTCTATAATACAGCATAAAATCATGCACGTCACGAATTTGGCCTTCCCGAATAATTGAAGTTTGGTCTGCATTTGTGTAAGTAATCGTTTGTTTTATTATTTCTCTTGCGCAAATACTTATCTCTAGTAATTCTGATTTTACCAACCTAATTTGAAAACTATAAGTACACGTTGTTTATAGCCTGTATATGACAAATTATCTTTAAGTAGTAGTGAGTAGTACACATAAAAACTGTCTATATCACTGACTACATATTTAAATTCATACTAAAGGGACATTTATGTTGCCATAACCCTTATCATAACAGATATCTAAACTAGGTCAAAGCCTACATTTTAGGCAACAACTCTTCAACTCCGTTAAGTATGACTTTTATATGTATTCTGAACATATAACTTTATGAATATATATTTACATTTATCTTTATAGTGCCTAAATCTTTTATAGTACTTACTTATGTAACAGGAGTAGTTATTTCTTTTGCAAATGACATCGCTCTACTATTTTCTGGCGGCACTTGTAACGATGTTTATTATTACAACACAAATTGATTTAATACGTATATTATTGGGAATTCTGAATACTATTTTTGCAAACTCCGTTAGCATAGGTAGCAGTGTCATAAAATGGGACCAGGTTAATTAAGATTCCAACGACCTCGTATTAAAATGCACTTGACTTCAATTTGCTAGTTACACGTAATAAATGTTGAGAACAGCTGCGCGGTAAATCACTTTCCTTTACAGACAGGATCTACTGAGTACTTTTTACTTGAAACGACTCTTTGAAAAGATTAAAGCAGAACGTTTCGATGGATCACAAATAGATGGTTTCGTGGAATATTACTTTTTCGTTTATTTAATACAGATATTATCGTGAAAAGGTCGTCGAAAGCAGACGTCATTGTGTGCAAACCGACCGATATTTCTGTATCAGATAGATAATATTTTTCAAAGGTAATGAATAATTTGACATTTTGTATCCCACAGCTGTAGGTAGGGTATGGAAATTGAATATTCGTCTCGACAAATCAAGTTTCGTTTGAAATAAAGCGTGTCACGGAACGCCGACTGTGGAATTAACGTCATGCTGATTCTGCAGATGTCAGACGGAGATGAGCGGGAATGGCGTCTTTTGTTAAATTAAAAAATAATATTCTTCACACTAAAATATATTTTTCTAATTATTATTTGTTTTACTAGCGATGCCAGCGTCTTCGTTCGCGTGAACTTGTGATTCCCGTACGGACTTCATAAGTTATCTAGATAAAAAGTACCCAGAATGTTAACCCAGCTTATAAGTTATTACTATGCCAAGTTCCATTAATATCCGTCCAACGATTGTTGCGTGATAAGCGTTCAGACAGCCAGACAGTAAGACAGACACACAGATAATCCAAAAAATGTTGTTTTGAACTCTATATCCCATGTACTTTGCATTACAATTACTTTGATCAAAATATATTTGATGTACAGACACGGCTCTCTCACGATTTTATTTAGGTATAATAAAATAGTGTAGGTACTTTACACACCGAGATCAGCTGACGCCATTGAGATTAGAGGTGAGACTATAGCCGTTAGCTTAGACATCGCAAAGGCTTTGACGGAATCTGTCACACAGCACTGCTTTCCAAGCTATCATCATTCGGGTTACCCGAGGGATTATGTAAATGGGTTTCTAGTTTTTGGTTGGACGGAGCATTAAAGTCGTTGCTGACGGTAGCTGCTCGGACACCATGTCAATTAATGCTGGTGGGACACCTGGTGGGCAAGGCTTTCTCCCGCACTGTTTCTTCTGCATATCAACGACCTGTTACAAGTCCGTAACATGCGTTGTTATGCAGACGACAGTTCTGGGGAAGCTTCGTATAAAGGCAGTGCGAATATCCCTCGGGCCGAGGTGGAGGAGAGTCGCGTAACGCTTTGTGTCCGAAATCGAGAACTCTTTATACCGAGTCTCGAATAGGGGGTAAACTTAACTTAGTAAAATTTAACCCCAGCAAGACACAAGTTTGTGCATTCACCGCTAAGAGTATCCGCACTTCCTTGACATGGAGTCAGTGCGTACAGTGCAGTCAAAAAGACACTTTATCACGCGAACCCGAAAGTTATTGAATTAACTGCCAGCTGAGGTATTTCCGTTATGCTGCAATATGAGGCTCTTCAAGAGAACTATGAATAGGATTCTGCAAGGACGGCGCGCACCCGTAAGCCCCCTGGTGTTGCAGGTTTCCATGAGCGGCGGCTCACTTACCACCATGTGGCACGGCCGCTCGTCTGTCATCTATTCTATAAAAAAATAAAAGTATGAATATAACCAAATAATAAAATAAATATGAATTTAAATGTGAAATCATATATATGCATATATACATTTGCTTGTAATAAGGAATTGTTTGTCGCAAAATAAGAAAATGTTTGCTTAAAATATGTTATTTACACTTTATTGATATTTCTGATAACAAAGGTGAGAAAAATTAGGTACGAGGTGACTTCTTGGAAATCAATTCAAGACCTTCAGACTGTTTCCAGACTAGACGTAGTAATAATAAAATATAAACATACGACCACACCCCACATTGTCGTAATTATTTTGTATTATTTGTACTTTATAATATTAGTTCGTAATTGGATTAAAATTTAATAACATTGTCGAACTAACCTTGTATTGTAGCCGTGAACCTTGTAAATTATTATTATTATTTTTATAGTATAGATAACAGACGAGCGGGCGGATCACATGATGGTAAATGGTCACCGCCGCCCGGGCCGGGTGTCCAAATAAAATTAAATCAATAAATAAACATAAGAACGGAAATTTAGTAACACGAGACGTTTGGAACTATAGTTTATATTAATAAATGTTATCTTTGAAAGTTACTTTTGTTTCATATTTATCTTTTTTATTTCTTTATTGAGAAAAGGTGGCAGACGTTAATACAGCCCATCTAATGTTAAGTGGCTACTGTCGTCCATGAACATTCGTAGTCCATGCCAACATCAGTCCATTTGGAGATATAGGAACGGATTTGGAGAATGGATTCGGAAAATGGGGAGGGATAGGATAGGATAGAGAATGGGCTCTGGCATATCTCACTCACTACCGAAACAGGTACCTACGTACTTTGGAAAAATAGGTTAAAGTGGGAAATATTTCAAGGCAGTCTTCGGTTATCGATTATCATTCGTGAAGTTGTAAATTCAAACCCCCCATCCCTTCCAGTGAGTACGGATATTTTGCAATTATCATTAGGTCAGCGGTGAAGGAATACCATAACCAGCTCTTTTTTTATGCATGGGGGCTGTATGGTTTCAAAACGCCACGTTAGCCAAGCGGGTGGGGAGTCCACTCTTATTGAAGTGATGTAGTTCCTCAGGGTTTGTGGTAGCAGCTTTGTTTCTCTTAGTCGCCTTTTACGACAGCCACGGGAAGTGATGGGATGGTATTATTCTAAAGGACGGCCATCGCGAAGGAATACATCGTGAAGAAATTCACAGCCTCAAGAATTAAAAAAAAATGGAACATGTGTGCACCAAACCGCGTGGTGGATTTAGGCCCTAAACACACTCGTGATTACTAGGGGACACATTTGGCTCATAGTCGTTTACGTTATAGGCTGATATTGATATATCTACAGCATTGGCATCGATCATCGTATGCAGGAAACCTTCTCCTTATTGAAATTTCAATTCGATTAAAATCCATTACTTTCTGCAAATGAGAAAGCATTTGCGTTTGACGTAATACACAAAATGTGATATTTTTTCTTAATTTAACAAAACTACGTGTGTATTACGCATGCGATGCGCAATTGAAAATAACAAAAATAACTTCAAAAATCTTTAGTTTCATTCTGTCCTTGTTGTTGAAACGATTCTCTCTGTGATATGTGTTGTTGTATCTGTTCACTGGCTATTGTCCTCTACACTGCTGATAGTAAAGTCTAAAAAATTTAAAGATTAAATTAAAGCTTTAAAAGATCAGTGTTTGAATTGATTACTTAAATTAAACTAACGGGTGTTTATAAGATTTTCCATATTTCTCGATTTAGTGAGAATTCCCGGGAATAGACTTACGAGAATTCTCAAAATACGAGAAATCGAAAAGGTTGAGAAATCAGAAGCCCTATACGCGTGGTCATAAAATTCAAAATATCCTATATTTTAAATTCACAATTGTGTCATAATTGTGAGTTAACGTATATTTTTGTAAAAGAATTAACCTTTTGTGCTTTGTATTGAATGAAAAAATTATCAAAAATTAAACATCCATTTTTTGAAAAAAATCTTATGGCAATAATTTCGGAATCATGAACGAAATGTATGGTTTCCGTCTTCGGGAATGCTTCTAACTCACCTTGTATGAATGTTGCGTTATTATCTACTCTACCAAATTACATATATACCGGCTTTGGACACACGGCATCGTTGGTTGCGACGACGCGAGACCAGGCAACCAGTAGTAGTCCGAAAGGAGTTCCAAAAAAGATAGGTGATAATGGGGTCGCTTAAAAGTGCTTAAAAGACTTTGCGGCTTGTCGTACCATCGAGCGGCCAGTCAGCCTCGGCCGCAGATTGTCTCGCCTCTAACCACACGAGAACATTTTTTAAATGTTGACGTATGACGTATGATATTACGACCGACTCCTTTAAGGTGCTTGTACACGCTAAGAAAATTAAATGGGTCTGCGACAGACAAGACACATCTCACTGTGTTCATGATAAGATATTTTTCGGACACTGAAACGACAATATACTAATATCTACTTTATTTATTTAGTTTTATTGCACATTATCGTACAAAAGGCATTCCCTACCAGCTAAACTTGTCTGAATTAAACCTTAATTCGTGGGACCGCTTGCTCGTCCACCCACTTGTCTATAAAAAAAAACTAATTATCTGCATTTGTTAGGCTTGCGTCTCTTCTACAGGAAAGTAGTACGTCAAGTTACCTTTAAAGTGAAAAAAACTGTTCACAACTTATTATTTACCTACACAGAAAAATTTAAAAAACGCAGATAATTTTGGACCTTGTCGTTTCTACTTCCGATAAATATCTTATCGTTTACAGTCACAATATTTAATTGTTGACTCACTTATTGTTTGTTCTTAATTGGATAGTAATAATTAAAAAATATCACGTCACAGTCGTACGTACTACACAACATGACATTATTATAACACGGTAAAATTGGCAATAAAGGATAGTGGCTCAACAATTAATTATTTCTTGCGACCGTACACAGTAGGACGCGTCTTGTCGGCCGGCAAAACCCGTCTAAACGTTGTACAAATGCCGTATGGTTTTATCGACCAATTGCGGCAGCTTATGTTGTTGTGTGTCTAAGCGAGCGACAGCGCTACCACGCGACCTGCCGTGCGGCAATGCGATCGGTCGTGCCACTAGTCGCCGCGACTAACGACTCCGTGTGTTCGATGCCTACCATCCCACATCGCGCTGCTAAATCATCAATGTATAAGCAGTTTAATAGTGTTGTTGCCGGTCTATGCGAGTGGGCACGCCGCAAGTCCGTCGCCAGTGACACATCCCGCTATTTTCGTCGCTGCGTTTCAAATGCGATCGCATATTTTATTTTCAGTGCGTACTCTTGTTTATTCGTAGATGACGCGTACGAACGCTTCGTGTGACTGCCGGCGGATATTTGGAACAATCTGACACGATTCCATTTATTCTATCTATCCATGACACGCTCTCGCTTGACATTTCCTTGAGAATTATGTTTAGACATTTGCCGGCTACTCTATTTTATTATTCTCGTAATGGTGGCCACAACGCCCGCCTTTGAAACAATGTACCGTCGATAAAACTTTATGGATCTATGGCATAATTTTGCCACGAGTAGATGCGCACACACACTATCTTTATTATATTGAGCTTTAAAATTTTCTTGTTTACAGTCAGCTATAAATATTTTGATAAGAAATTATATTCGTGAAGAATGGTTATTTCAGAAAATAAACGGCAAAGTTAAGTGCAGAGATGTGGATAATTTAGAAATAATGCAGTTGAAATAAATGTATTTTTAAAAATACTTTAATGCCAGTTTCTGTGAACTTATAGATAGTTATAAAACGCTTTTTTTTTAAATTAAGTACCCAATTAGTTACCTAGTAGCAGTACCTACTTACTCAGTTATCCAACAACTTTTTAATTCGTTGTGTCCTATGAAAACCGGTATAACTTGACTTTTATCACTTTTCGTTTTTAAGTGCCACCATACTTAGAAAAAAAATTTGGATTTCTTGTCTAATCCACATTGCGATAGGAGTTTATAGATCCGGAGATGCAATTTCTGCCAAATGAGCCAACTACTTTATGTTTAAACTCTGCATGTAAAATGGTACAATTAAACTCATTCCAAAGAAATGTTCATATAAGTATTTTCAAAATTCAAATATTGTCGTGTATTCATGTATAAAATGTGTTACAAGACATTATCCTTTTTGATATATTTGTTGTGAAATTTCACCCTATTCTCAACTTTACGAAGAACGTATTAGAAATAATAATAGCTATGTATCCTGAAGGAAAACTGGTATATGTGTCATTTCATATGATACAAGGAAGTTGAGTTATAGAGGAAAATAAAAAAATGACTTTTAATTGAAGTACTCAAAAACTATTGGATGGATTTTCATCTTTGAAATTCATCATGTCGGTGCTTTTACAGGTGTTAAAAATATTTTACAGCTGCTTAGTCCACGCGCGCGAAGCCGTGGGCAGAAGCTAGTATAATATAACCTATCCATTTAAATACTTTTCTAAACATAAACATTTCTAATTAGAGATAAACATTTACATTTTGACAGTAATCATGAATCAATCACTAGAGTTTCTTTCGTTACCACTCCCCAGCATTACGATTTTAAATTGAAGAAAAAATTCAGTCTAAAGAATCGTGAACTTTAACTAACAGATTTTCCTAGCCAGTAACCACGAGGTCTCAAAGTAAATATATATCAACTCACGTTGTTGTTGCGAACGATTTCGAAACAAATAAAAAGGGAATTGCAAAGTTCGCAACTCGACGTTGTAATTTTAAGTCGGTGAACGAAACGGAGCTATCCGAGTGTAGGAATTGTAAATCGACTCACGCTTAGCCGAGTAGAAAGACAAGGATGTATTTAAATTAATTTCGAGGAGCTAGAGCCGGGACAACTCCGCTTATCAGAATCGGCATAAAGACACAACACGGGAAATGCCAGTCAAACGAATATCGCGTCTAGGCGCTTCCGTTTTACCAAATTAATAGAGACTAAATTCGAAATTATTATGACTTCATTTTCCGAGAAAAACATAAAGGTATAGTCATTATGTAGACTGTAAGAGAGATGAGAATTGTATTGGTTTCAAAGATCACCGTTACAAGCGGTGATAATTATTAAATTCATCAGAAAAAATAATTAGGTGGCGATGACGACTGGCTGAGAAGAGCAGAAGACCATTAGTGCCGACGAGCTTTGGGAATGGCCTACATGATATGTATGTAGTTGTGGAATGAACTGCCAGTTGAGGTTTTTCCGTCATGCTACGACATGGGACTCTTCAAGAGAGCTGCGAACAGGATTCTGCAAGTTCAGCAGCGTACCAGCGAGCCCCCTGGTGTGTGGTCCGCACGCACGTCCGCTATCTATTTAATAAAAAAAACTAGAAAAAGACTTATGATACCTACTCATAAGACCTTACCATAACCGGTATGGTAAACACATTAAAGGAACTAAGTACTTTTTGAATTGAAAATATTTGTTTAGACTTTATAACTTGAAATTTCAAATTTCAAATCAGTTTGATGAAATTTTTAAATTTCATCACTCATTTTAGCTGACGAGAGACACGAGAGGGTTTAGAACCATTCTTCTTATATAATGATAAAAATATAACATACGCTAAGCTACGGGTTCTTCAAGAAAGCTGTGAATAGGATTTTGCACGGTCGATGGCGTACCCGCATACCTCCTGGTGATGCAGGTGTCCATGGGCCGCTTACTCGTCCGAGAATACATCCCTGTAAAAAAAACGTTCATTGTAGAAATGTTCACATTACTGCACTGTCTATATATTGAGCACGTTGTACCAATTTTGTCAAGGTTGCCAGAGCTGTCGACCAAGCGTTTTGAATAAGGTCTCTAAAAAGTAAATGCGCACAAATACTCCACGCGCTTATAAATATTATTTATTTATTTAAGCTTTAATGTCCTGATGCCCTCAAATAAACGAGGTTAGCAGAAGGA
Source organism: Sesia bembeciformis (assembly GCA_943735995.1). Classification (NCBI taxonomy): domain Eukaryota; kingdom Metazoa; phylum Arthropoda; class Insecta; order Lepidoptera; family Sesiidae; genus Sesia; species Sesia bembeciformis. Next base: position 4,677,859 of record OX031042.1, read on the forward strand.
TGTTCGCAGCAGCAGGTATGTTACGACGGCTTCGTAATTTCTTACCTCAAGCCACCAAGGTTGTGTTAGGGCAAAGTTTAATTCTACCTATACTCGACTATGGCCATGTCTGCTACTTGGATTTGACAGAAGTACAACTTAATAAACTTGTACGTCTTTAAAATTTCAGCATACGATTCGTATTTTGACTGCGCAAATATGACCATATTTCTCAATTTCGACAGCAGCTCTAGTGGCTTCCGTTTCGTCGTCTTCGAGATGCTCCTACACTCTCCCTCCACTTCAATATAGTTCCGTATACCCGGATACCGTAATGAAAACTACAATTAATGGATTCTTTCTTCACATCCTTTCAATCATCGATCTACAGAATATCTTCTTATTAAAATTAATGAACATTCTTCTACTTTCTATTCACGTTAATTTACTGTCAAGCGGTTCGCTTATGGAATGCGTTACATTTACGTTACTATAAAACGCGCACAATCTCTGGCTAGTTTTAAAAGGCTCGTGAAAGAACACTACCCCGCATATTAAAAGATTTCTTACGCCCAAACTATTTTCCTTTATCTTTCTGTATGTATATGTATTAATGCATGTATATATTAATGCCTGTATGTATTTCTGTATGTATTTATGAATGTATATACAGACATTATTTCTTTATTGCACCATCTACATCAATTTCATTTACTGACTTCTCCTTACCAACCAAAGGGTGACTGGAAGCAATCGGTTTAGCGATACAGCCGCCGGTTGTACTTCTAATTACTTGTATTTTGTATTTCTCTGTATGTTTTTGGTGTAAGTACAATAAAGTGTATCTATCTTTACTGCACTAAAGTTGTACAGGAGGCGGACTTAATGCCTAGAGGCATTCTGTGCCAGTTAACCTTTGGTTAAACAGAAATGGAATAGGGAAAAGGAACAAGGTAAGTCATGATACACATTTAATAAACCTAATTCTTATATGTATTTACGTACTAAGTATGTTTCATTGGGAAACGTAGCGTGGGTCGCCCTCTGGCCACGTGGACTGGCGACTTGAATAAAGTTGCCGGTATTGCCCGGATGAGCAGAGCCGAATACCGTTTGTGGTGAAGGTCCATGGAAAAGACCTATATTAAACAGTGGACACAGGTTGATGATATGAAATGGTACTACGTGCTTTATTTATAACATAAATAACTAGATAACTATTAGTTTACGTGATTTTTGGCGATAAGTTAAATGGAATAAGATACACATAAGATCGTATTAAAGCATAGTGAAAGAAGGTATTTCTTTCGGAAAAGTATCATTGAGCCCCGTTCAATTGTCGTTAGCCCCCCCCCCCCCCCCTGAAAATGTTAAGGAAATTAGCTACTAATGGACATTACATCAATCTTCCCAAAGGCGCTTTATTTAAAGCAACTTCCTTTAAGAAAAAGAGTGTAATTTGTTACTGGACGCAAATTAAGACAGGAAGTTTCATCAAGTTTCCGAACGAGAAAATGATGAACAACAATAAATAATTCGGAATTTTCCTTTATGGGCCCAAGTTGTAAATTGCTTTTTTGTCGTAATTTTTTATTAAGTCGAAATCAATGCAGAACACGTATTGTAGAATCATAACGGGGAAAAATTAAATATAACTTATCAAGGTATTTGCTCGTTGTAATTTAGAAGTCAAACGTATTTGTAATTTACAATTAATGTAATCCAATAACAAGTTATGTAAATTATAATAATTTATTTGGTATTCGTGAGCATTACCAATACGTGGTGACGGGTTCCCACGCTTCACTGGCAATATCTTGATTGCCAGTGCCAATGGCTATAATTAATATTATCTTAATGTGTGAATCGGTATCAGTTAGACATGATTAGTAAAAAGGAAATTGTGTTAAAAGTGATGTTATCTGAGTAACTACACCTTATATTTTTATTTATTCGGGAAACTTATAACGATGAAGATACGCTTACCGTTAAACAGCCTACGTCTCACTGCAGATCACAAGTCTCCTCTAATAAATCGCCGGAGGGGTTTCAGGATTAATCCACCCATACGGACCCAGTGCGGGTTGGTGTGTACACTCCATATTTTTTTTATCGAGCTAGCTGCGGGTTTTCCTCCTCGCGATGTTTTCCCTCACCACTGAACTAGTGTCAACTCAGTGAGGATTGAACTCACGATCACACGAATGCGATTTGAGTATAGATATCGCTAGGCTATCACCGCTGTGGCAGTGGTATTTACTTATGTGCGAAATCAAAGTGTTATTTATTCACATTAATTCCACCTTCTAAATACTATTATTATAAACATGGTATGTTGTTGTATGGAAGTTGTTTGTAACATATTGTCTGCAACAAATAATCGAATCTCTACCAAAGACTATATATAATTTGTGGAAAGGGTTAACATATTTCTGAGTAGTCAATAAATAACAGCACATTGGCTTAAGGTAAGGTACACTAGGATTTTCTGCGTCTTCGATCCAACCAAAAAAACCGACATAGTGCAATGATATAAGACCACCCCACAGACCCACGAAAGAAAATTTGCCTAAAAGCAAAAGTATCATTCTAACTACATTAGAAAGTAAGTACTTACATGTCAAAACACAGACATCTGCATTTATGTAAGTGAACGCCGAAAGCAACAAAATTTTAATATAAAAAACATAAATATTGTTTTGTTATACAAATTATCATTTTAATTATCATGTAGTTCCATTATTGCATTCTGGGCGGTTACAGTTTAATATATGGTATGGGCCTTTGTTGTCTCAAATAAATTGTTTCTTCGTACCTGACATTACTTCATCATCTTCACTCCCTTCAGATGAGTATCCACACTGCACTCATACAAATCTAAAAATCATGTCTCGATGAGTTGACTGTAGATAAGTTCATCCTGCAATGAATCGAACCTTGAACCACTTTCACAGCCAACAAATTGAACTAATCGGTTGTCACACCTACGTGCTGTTATATTTTTCAAGTACTCTCATCTTCTTACACATTACGTTCAAAAATATGTTTTCCACTTATTGATTCACTGAGTACACCTGAATATGTACAAATACTTCGTTTCTTGGAACTAAGTAGACCTAAGTAGTACTTACATGACAAAGACATGTACTTAGTGACAAATAGTAGTTAACATGAGTACTAATCTCTATGACGACATACCACCCTTGACTGAATTATATGTAGTCGTATATTCCTTGAGTATCATGTGAACATATATATGTATATCATATTTTATGGCTTCATACATAATAATTACTAATAAGTTAGACTAAAAATAGAGATTGATCTCGTTTCTTTGTTCTAACTAATCAGTTCTAACTATTCTGACGAAATGAGTATTTTGCTTGGCATATTGTGTTATAGACCTATCTTAGTAGCGATATTAGCTCTCATATTCTTCACCTCTCGTCATGTTATCTATGTCTATTTATTTTCATTCTTATATTTATTTCTATATACGAGTATGTATTTGATTTGATTATGTGCCGCTTTGATCTATGTACATATATTTGATATATGGCGTAGGCGCAAGTTTGGCTTACCAGTCGGGGTGTAAGGGCGTGGCTAATGACGTTCGCCTGCTGATTTTGTCCTTTTCTATCTTATAGGCTCCCGGTGCTTCACTAACACTTATTGAATTTGTTATTTAAAAATAAATCACCCACAAGCAACAGAATACACGTTCACTCTCTAACGTGGTCCGCGGGGGAAAGTGAAGTACGTAAATAAAAGATCCCCAAGTTTTAACTTGGAACGAAGTAATGTTATCATTGTTTCAAATTACAACTATGCCTAGAATCATTGACATATCTGTCCAGTAGTTCTGGCGTAATGCTCGTTCTGACAGCAGACAGACGGACGGACAAGAATTCCAAAATTGTTGTTTTATTTCTGAATCTTTCGTAGTTTCGTACATTGCAATGACTGTCTTTAAAAATATTCCATGTTAATATACGGTTTTATTATGATTTTGTGTAGTATTTTATTTTGTATGATAATGTAGAAAACTAACGTTAATACTTAAACATGTAGAACGTGGAAGAGCAATCAATTGCACAGGTCGTTAAAGAATATAATATATAGCAACAATTATTATGCCTTTACACTGGTTTGTTGATGATAAATTCTTGTTGATATACTCGTATGTAGCGAGCGATGCTATTTCAACACAGAGATAAATCACTTTATTATTAGTGTCCTCTAAATACGAATATTTACGAAACATTATAATAATGTTGTACAACGTCAAATCTGTTCTTCGCTAAACTTTATTTTCATGACAGTGTTTGCTTGGCCGTGATTTTTTTTACATTATTAACTAGCTTACGTGTTGCATGTATAAATGTTTAATAAGGAAATGGCAAACAAACAGGATTTGTATTCATACATGCATTGCAATGCAACATATTCATACATATTACATATTTTATAAAACGCTACATCTATGTATACGATTTACACAAATTTTGATCACACAAATACTAACATACGATTAGTAATTGTGTAAGAGCGACACAAAAGTGAACGTTTTTTTCTTCACAACCTTGAGACTGATAAATTATCCCATTAGGATTGATTTATATTACATTAACACGTTTATGTGTTTATAAATAGAAACAGGGAAATTAGAAAAAGTATTTTTGAATACAAATACATAAAATTACACTCATGTAGTTCGTTTTAAATGCCATTTCGTATAAAGTGTTTTCTTTTTATAAGTTCTTTAAACATAGATGCGTTAATTTTTGCTTTCACTTTTCAGTAGCTATTTTCTTCAAAAATTAATAACTTCATCTGAGCACTCATTAGTTATATCCAAGACATTTATGCATGTTGTCTATAGTCCATTGTTGACATTTTTAGTTGATATTCATGCCAAGGATCCAATGAAATTTTTATTGAGCGCACGACAACTTGCAAACACAAATTATAAATACGTTCTCACAATAATTAAGTTTCCGGTCTATTTTCGCATTCAACGCTATCTTTGTATCGGGAAAATCATATCATTTAATTTCATTTGTTATTATTGCTGACGAGTTTTAACACATTTTATTTGCAAACACACATTAATGCTTACAAATGTCAAGGAACAATAAGCAGGGCCGTCTTTGCCAGGGGGTGCAAGGGGCGCGGTGCACCCGGGCGCGGAGCGCCCGGGGGCGCCTGTCGAGTGCTGAATTTTTGGATATTTCATTGAACTTAACGCCATTGCACAGTTTTATATACTTGTTACTTACGACAAATATGTATGCGCAAGCAAAAAAAAAATAGTCATTAACAATAATATTTTTTTTACTTTTATTACGCTTTCGGCGCTTGTCATACCGCATTACTACACTACACAAATAACAATTTTATTTAATACAACACGCGCGCGGCAAAATCTCTAATCCAAAGACAGTGTATGTATGTACGTTTGACACGTTGCCGCCCGGTAGCAAAATGATCTCTAAGTCAATAGAGTGTAAGTTCATTTGAAATGGGCGCGCGGCGCGGCACCTGTGCGTCTGTCATAGGCGAGTAATTGCGCCCTTTGACATTGCCGCCCGGTCGCCCGCACTTGAAGCAAAATGATCTCTAAGTCTAAGTCAATAAAGTGTAAGTTCATTCATTTGAAATGGGCGCGTGCGCGGCACCTGTACACACAGGGCCCGTATTAGGGGGCGCCGAGCGCCGCTCGCGACGCCCTCAAACAGCCTACTAGAGGGCGCCAGGGTATTGATTGCACCCGGACGCTACATGCGCTAGAGCCGGCGCTGACAATAAGGCAGAAGTCAATAAACATCTGTGCACAGCAAAATAACTCGTTGATAACTCGAGATATATAAAATTTAAGTAAGTTCTAACACGTATCACTTTGGATTTACATTAAAAATTGATACATTTCAACACTCGATAACTTAAAATTAAAAAAAAACACCATCATCGTGATAATTGAATTTTTTTTTAAATGGTGGCCTTGAATTAATTTTGACACTTGATTTTGACTTATCAACTGATTCCCGTCACCCACGGATATACTCGAATAGTAAAGGATTTATATAAAAGTACGAAGTAAAAATTACTTTATATTTTAATACTGTGTTTCACGATGTGCGATAATAGTGCACAGAACTATCTAGGTATTATTTAAAGGTATTTATTGTTCACAAAATAGTATTCGAAAATTGCAAATGTTGGATTTAAGTAAACATATTGTGATTGCAGCCTTAATGTCCTCACATTGTAAGGAAGCATTCAGGTCGACAAAACTATTGCAATATCCATCAAACGTTAACGAGCGCGTTTCACTGATCAATAAAGTTATTTCAAGTGGCCTCTGGGACCTTTACGACGTCATACCAAATGGTGTAGCAACTAGTTCTTGTAAAATTAGGTCGTGTTTACTTAGAGAAGGATGATGAGTTTTTAAGAGCCATTGAAAGATGATAGTTATCTGTGAAGCATTAGCGTTGCTACACATTAGTCGAGTCGCCACTAATCGCCAGTAACCGGAACATCGGGCCGGCAGTCATGGAATCTATTCCATGCCTAGATTCCATGCCGGAACATGCCTAGACCACATATACTATCTATAGTATATGTGGTCTAGGCATGTTCCGAATACCAAACAAATACTATTCGCGAATACGAACTAAATACGAATTCGAATAATATCTAATATCAGTAACATTAGTAAAATTAGTAACTTTTAGTTCAATTTAAAGTTAATAAGTATTTTTTAGTTCAATTAGTAAGTAATTTTTACTACGATTTCAGGTTGTGATACTTTACATTTTGATGTCCTAACCGTAAACAAAACTGGCGTTTTTGTTGTCCGGCACGAAACCGGATAAAAGCCGATGGGTGTGGTAGCTAACTTCTTTGGTTCCGTTGTAGATACGGCTAATAAATGCTCATTCAAGATGCGTGTAGAATTAATAATTAAGTAAGAGAAAATCTATAGTAAATCTTGGATAGAACCTCCTAACGAAAAATAAGTGACATTTTTTAATTTGTCATTATGATAAATCTTTTCACCACTATTAATTGTATTTATGCATATGGAGGTTTATGTATATGCATATGCCTTGTGGTGTTGACTGGCTTTAGCGAACCATTTGAGAAACTCTCCTTGTGTAAACAACCCTTAGGGTGTAACCAAGCCACTAGCACCAGCAGTGAGGACCTACACCACCTTTCTAGCGTTTTAAGTCCATACGTCACAAAGCAATGTGCACGAGTGGGGTCCGTGTCCAATGGTGGATACTAAGAGCGCTGGTTACCGTTATGGTTTTACGGTATATGGAGGTCGGCTCATAGCAACATGCGAATATATTTAGTTATTTTTATTTATTTTTACATCAAAATTGTGTTGATGCCAACAATTTCATGATCACCCGACAAAGTTCATTGCACTTCTCATTGAGGTAATTTCTTACGTTATTATCATAATTCTTTTACATCTAAAAAAACAGAGAGAGCAACGTCCTATTAAAAGGAGATTTTTAATGTTTTTTTTTCTTGCGCTCTGAGGCGAAGAAAATGGCTCTCTTCTGACATGAGTTAGTGCGCGACAGATGCGCGTTTAGGAACGCATTCCAGTTGGTCATTTGGGACTGGAATAGCACATAATCTGGTCAAATGACACATCGTTTTTTTTTTGTATATCGCCAACACGTTCGACCTTGTCTACGTTTCGGTAAGGAAAACAAACGTTAGACAGGTTACAAACAATTATTTATCGTTTACGCACGTGTAACATAGATAGATTGTTCACGCATCGATAACGCGCACGTATAAATGTTATTGTACCTAACATGTAAAAACAACAGACTATACGTATAATATAATCGTAGCAGAGCTGTGTCTGTACATGAAATATACTATGAACAATACAGATACCATAACAATCATTTTTACAATTTTTATATGTCTGTCTGTCTGCCTGATGCGCGGCAAAAACGACTTTATTAATATTATTATTATTACTGGACGTATTTTAATAAAACTTGGCACAGTTTTAGCTTATCGTGCCGGGTTAATATTTATCCAGATCCTTTATCGAGTTGCCAGGGGAATCACTCTAAAGTTCCTCAAACGAAGTCGCTGGCACCGCTACTTTAAAGAGAATATATCTTTAAATCACGTGAAAAAAGTATTTTTAAAAGCTCCATTATAGTTTTTTAATATAGTGGAACTTTAATATAGTTAGAACCTGTATTAAAAATTATGTTTTGAATAAACGTTTTATTATTTCGTTACTCATATTTAATGAGAATATGAATAATTTATAAGAAGTAAAAGGATAAAGACATATTTATGAGGAAATATATCTTTCTTTATTCTTAAAGAGCGGTGTTGTCAAATGAGCGCTGACCGTTCGAGCGCTAATTCAGCGCTAAGGAATCGTTTTAGACTCGAGCTTTTAACCTCAGGGGTTTAGCACTATCAAATATAGACTATAAATAAAAATGTAGACTATAAAGCCCACGAACGTTAACGAAGTTCATTAGCGCTCATATTTATGTATTTAAACGGGTCTCAGCGCGTATTATACTATACGCGTTTACCTTATTTATTTTACTCGAAGTTTCGGTTGGGCTGCACCGACCATCGCGGTCGGTCAGCTCCTAACAATTTTAATAATAATTATAACAATATATTATGGCTTATAATATATTATATTTTCAATGTATAGTATATATATATATATTAAACAGAATATGAACGGCGGTCCATAGCGCAACCATTAAAAAATGACTACTAACAACTGTAGAATCAAACTGTACTGTTAGTAGTCATTTTTTAATGGTTGCGCTATGGACCGCCGTTCATATTCTGTTTAACCAAAGGTTGACTGGCAGAGAATGCCACTAGGCATCAAGTCCACCTTTTGTACAATGTTTGTTTGTGCACTAAAGTTTAAATAAATAAATAAAATAAAATAAAATGATAGTTTAAACAGATAAATATGTGTGAAAGACGCGAAGGTCTCAAATGTCATTAGCGCTCACTCGTTGTCAGTGTTCTGGAAGCGCTTCACAACACAACACTTTTTCATTTTTTCATTTCATTTTTACAACACTAACTTATAAAGGATAAAGAAAGAGATATGAAACACTAAGTATATACCTTATCATTGTAACGGAGCGGTATCACAGAGTTAAAACTAATTGTTACCATTACCAATTTTTTTGAATTCTAAACACATCACGAGGAAACATGGCCCGAAATCCCCTGGTGTTTGCAACGGAAGAAGGGTTATGCCCCTTTCATGTCCTGCGAGGAGACGTTGTTGATTAGTGGCAAATTCTCAAAATTGCATTTAATAATACTTATATTCAATAATTTTAATTTCAAAACAAAATTCAAATTTAAAATTCAGTAAGTCAATTAAAAGATAGTTTGAAATTTTAATTTTAGGTATTGTAAATCGTCTTTTTTCCAAAATAAAGAGAAATGAAATCCAGTTATAAGTTCTATATAGAAAATGTATGAGTGACAAATACACTACATAATACTTAGTAGTAAGAAGTTACATATTATATGTATGACGCAAATTGCATTTATTACATTAGGTATAATAAATCTATATATATATATATATATACGTTTAAACACACGGTTGTAATAAAATGACATCGCGACAACATTGTAAAGAAGCTCTCAAACATCGATGACCAAAATACACACTAAATGGGTACATTTATTACATGTCATAAATAATTTATTATCACTATATGTCTAAACATCCATATTTATCCTAATGCCAGCCTACACCACACGGCACCACCCCCGCCCCCCACCTCTGCCAGTGGGTGTCGTAAAAGGCGACTAATGAATAACAAAGCGGTTGTCACAAGACTTGAGGAACACGCTTGGTCAGCGTGGCGTTGGCCGTACATCCCTCATTTTTATTATATATACCAAAACAATACATATTATGTTGCCTACTTTTTTATTGGTAACACAACAGCGACACATAATATATATATATATATATAGACAAAAATTAAAGTTAGGAAACCGAGGCCCGTACAAGATTACACTAAATAGTGATTAAACATATGTTTAATCACTATTGAGGTCACCTATTGAGTCACCTCAATATTGAGGTGACAGCAAATTGCAGTCGCTCATACATGTTCAATAGAAAACCATCTTGTATTCTATGTGCGTATTTATGTATATATATTCGTGTGTGTGTACGTACGTACTTTGTTTTTAGTCATTAACTTCAATTCTAACCTAAAGTACAAGTCAGACATTTTTCTGACTCGTAACTTATTTTTAAACATCCATGAAATTCTCCATTCACCTTCTGTCATTTTTAACTCGCCTCTGATTGTTTACAAACTTAAAGCGTTCCCTAAACATATGACAATAATATATTCTTACAATTTGGCACATCTCCCAAAGTTCTTTTGATGGAAGGAACAAAACAAGAGGCTAAATCATTTGATGTAATTGAAACAAACCTATTTCTTGGGGAAAATGCTTTTATTGTAAATCTTTTTTATATACCCAATTATTCGATAAACTAGCAACGATACAATAAAATGCCATTAAAAGTTAATAAATAATATCATCCGAAAGAGCGGCGATGGCGTATTTAGCGTCCAAATTTTCCGACCTTTACCAATAAGTTTCTACTCTATATATAATAATATAATACCATACATATAATAAAATCGCAACGAACCCGTGTACCGACACGTTGCAATGTTTTTTTAAAAAAGTCGTTGCAATGTAAAGTACAAGTGATTCAGAACTCAGAATAACAATTTTTAGATTTTTTGTCCATCTGACTGTCTATCTGAACAAGCATCATGCAAATACTACTGAACGGATTTTAATTAAACTTGGCATAGTTGTAACTTACATATCAGGTCAATAATTTGGGTACTTTTTATCTAGATCAATTATAAAGTTCCCACTTGAATCAAACTGACCAAATATACTTTAACTTCACCGCACACAATGTTGTGGGCACTCATAGTTTTCAATATAATAATAAAAATGTTATGTAAGTAACAGTGGTTATGTAAATACTAGGATTTCTTGTGTCGTAAATCCAAAGACGCACACATAGACGAACGCAAATCACCCAGAACCTAAACAAATAATTGTTAAAAATATGTATGACCGTTAATCGAACTAAGGACCTTAGGCACAGCACGGCACTAATAACTAGGCTAATCTAATCAATCAAATAAAAGATAATAATTCGATTAATAAGTTGTAGAGAATATCAAAAAAAAAGGTATTAAATATGGTATTTTTAAAAGATTTATGTACTTTTTTAAAGAAATGTGGTAATAACGCTGGTTACCCATTATTGTTTATGCTGATATCACATCACATTATGAGGTATATCACACGAACATCACTGAACGTCTCCTCAATAAGCTTGAGCGTCTTCTAAATAATTGTATTAGATTTGTCTTCGGTTTACGAAAGTACATCCACGTTTCACAATATCGTTCTAAGCTTAAACGGCTCACTATGCTCGTAGACACTTCTGATTACTAAACTTCCTCTTCTCAATCTTAACGGAATCTAATACGTAAAATGAATACCTGAAATGTTCTTTCAGTTATTTCGGTGACAGTCATCAAAAAGATCTCCGTTCTAGAGAAAATCTGTTATTGCAGATTACCACGCACCGTAGGTACTGGTTTTCTTTCTTTCTGATTGCAGACTGCCCGGCTCTGGAACGACCTGCCCATCAGTATTAAAAAGACACAGTTGCATGCAAGTTTTAAAAAACGTCTCAGGGTAGATTTGCTCAGACACAAGGCAATTAATGGAGGTATTATTAATCGTACTCGTTATATTATAGTTAAATATGTATGATGGTATGTACGTATGTTTGTATATATGTATGTATGGTATATATTTATGTATATATGTATGCATGAATGTATATGTTTATCTATATTATAGGTATTTTATTAATATGCGTCACAATTAGTAAAGATTAAGTAAAACTACCTATAGCTTTACTTAATCTTCATCTCTACATAGCCCAAAGGTTGTAATGCTTCTAAGCATTACGAGTAAGTCCGCCTTTTGTCACTTTGTGCAATAAACAATAAATAAATAAATAGAAAAAATAGTTTTGATTTTCTTTTTCTAATACTTAAATTAATATTTAAAAGTTGTTTTTCATCTCAACGATAAAGGAACACATCAGCTTTGAATAGTACTAGAATAATTAAAACGTGAATTATCCCAAAGATATAAAGAATAATCGCAAAAAATACATCCAGTGGGAAATTATATTAAAAAAAAAAATATGAATAAAAATTATACTTTGGCCCCCCTCTTAAAGGGTTTTCTCAATAACTATGTCTATATATTTCTTGAGACGGTGATCCAAGCCATCCGAAATCTGACAAATGACTAACAGTCAGCTGTATTCCGTAATACTTTCTCAAAAAATGTAATGTAAGAAAGGAATTTTTGAATGTAATGTGGTAATTTTGATATTTTTTCTTTTCAATACGTAAATAAAAAATCAGTTTCAACACTGTTCCAGGGAACACTACGGAACCCTTTATCCAATCAGAACCATCACGGACCACTGACTTTGCATCCCTCCTTAACTCGAAGCAAAAAATCAACTGGAGAAACCTTTTTCCTATAATGTTCTGCTTAACTATTATTTACGGGGTGGGGTATATTTGTGACTTTTTTGGTCAAAAATATCTTATTGTAGGTTCTTGTTCTCTATATGGCAATGTAATCCTATATTTTATGACTAAGTAGATACAGTCGGCAACACGCTAATGTACCCAAAACAATTTGATTCTAGCGATTTAAGCTACGATTTAAGAGTACTTATAGCAGGTACATACTTTGCCAATTGGTAGCAATCAACGTGATAACTAAACCTAGGAAATATAGGTGATGAGAAAAAAATATAAATATCGTCTCAACCTACTAACAAACATAAAATTAGAAACGATGTATTTGTTATAATCTACCATAAAGTTTATAAGCAATTGTAACTGCTAAAGTGATTATTATTTTTTTACTAAAAAAATATGAAGAAAAAAAAACAATAAGGGACCATTAAAATATTTATGAAATAAAAGCTTTCATTTGAGGTATATCTCAAGTGTATTGATTTGGTACATTCTGTATTTTATTTTGGGATACATATTTATTACCCATCGTCCTTTATTAATTAATAGTCTTAGTTAATCAATCTCTAGATATCCATTCAAACCACTAGATGGCATTGTTTTTTGCCGATCTTGAGATGTATGAGAATTGTCAAGAGCAAGTATTTACTTCTAGAGAATTTATCGTGTTTGATAACAATGACTCCAGACTGGTAATAAGATAACTATCATTTACTGACAGCATTGGGAGAGCAATATAGCTTTTTAAACTATCGCGTTTTGTTCACGTTTTGTATTGTAGATCAGGTCTAAACTGGTAAAATTAAAGGGTTTTGTTTACTTTTTATATCTTAGATCCAGTTTTCAATATAAAAAGCATTGGGAGAGGCCTATACCCAGCAGTTGAGGGAACTGAGCTGATGCTATGGTATGGTATTCATTTGGTTCCATATAAGCATTAAGGGATTAATAAATTGACGATTCTGTCTTCGACCCCACCATCACGGACCACCAAAGGATCGCTTTTGATTAATATTCTTAGGAACCTTATTCTGTTTGCATAGATGTTACTTTTCAACCACTAAAATTAATTCTAAGCAAAGAAGTGTACTAATAATTATATTTGATCGGGCTATAAACTCAAACCGAGTCATGTTTAGACCCTCTGGAGGTGGCGCGAGTCTATGAGACAGTAATTAAGTAAAGGTAACCAGCCCTTTTTTTTTCTACAGTCGGACATGGTCCTCGTCACGCACATTGTCTTGTGCATGAGGAATGTATGGCCTTAAAACGTTACAATGGCCAAGCGGATTGGCCAGCCCACTCTTTTAGAGGAGGCTCCAAGGAACTAGTTCCTTGGGGCTTATGGTAGCGGCGTTGTTATCAATTAGTCGCCTTTTATGACACCCATGGGAAAAGATAGGGTACTATTGTAAAGCCGGCCGACACCACGCGGCCCTATAGGTAGGTAGGTTACCTTGAATAATATTCGTGAGTTGTAAATTCAAGCCCGTGGCATTAGCGATGACACCGTTGTGTTTTTGTTCCAATTTGTGGATAGTATTCCTAAAGCCTATTTCAAAAGGTACGCATTTTAAGCTATCAAATCAGACTTTGTGAGTTACAAAAAGTGCGATTAGCATTTTATTATAATCCACTCTGTACCCTTACTGACTATCTTTTTATCTTCACCAACAATATCTACCATTTCATTTTGGCCATTTTATGTCATTTTTACGCTCCGTCAATATCGAATTACGTGAAATATGCTTTGTTTTTATTTTAGTCCCCTTTCATCCTCTATAAATATTTTATAGGTATTTGCGGATTTCGTGTATCAAAGTAAATAGTGTTATGATCCTATGGTACAGAGGCGAATTTTAATTTGTATCTATGTTTGTATTTGTATATACTCTGAATACACTTTAGAATCTAAAATTATCTACATAGATCGTAGAATCAACATGCTAAAGTGACAATGAGCAGGTCATATTTGCCCCGGGATCGATAAACGAGTCCTCGAATGAGAGTCGAATGAAGGACACGTACCGGGAAGTGCAGTGCGGGATGCGTTCCAACCAGGTGGACCGACGACTTGAGAAAGTTCGTCGGTGGTGACTGAATGAGAAGGACCGAAGTTCGTGTGTGGTGGCAAGCTTTAGGGAAGGCCTATATCCAGCAGTGGAGAGACATACATAGGTTGATTGCATATAGTACGATATAGTACTTATTAAGTACACTTTGGATTTTAACCCTTTGAAGCGAAGAGCGGCATCATACAAGAAGGATTTCAATAATTGTCGTTTTTATCTTGAAACACGACATCAGCAATCTAAACAAATTCACCGTGTTTTTATTTTTTTATTTATAGAGTTATTTACTTTGGAATACTATCCTTGTGTAATATTATTTATTCGATGACGCTCACCAACTATATTATTAATTAAACATTGTAACACATAGTACATTATGTTATGATTGTTATATTACCGAATAGTAAAATTAAATTTAGTCGTATTATAGTCGAGCAAAGGTATCACGGGTAAAAAATTAGCCATGGACTACCAGAAGGACCACGGGCGAAAGAGGATTTTTTCTACGTTTTAATGACATAATGTACCTAGACAATTAACTTGTAACAGAACAGTAAACATTCTCTACTGTAAATAGTTAATATTGGCAACTCCAGATATAAATCATTTATCATTCACTTAATCGTTACTGAAGGTTGATCAGCCTTCAATTAGATGAACTTTGTATCTAGTCTACCAGATGAAACTCAAAATTGACAAATGCGAGCAGCTAACATAATTGTCAATTAACTACGAGCAGATAACGCATATAAAAGAAAATCTCTTTTATATGCGTAAAACAAATCTCCAAATTAACATTAGTATTATATGTTAAATTAAAAAAAAACATTTTTACGTGGACAGAATCCCACTAGTTCAATTGATCAGTTCAGTTGTTGAACTAGTGGGAATAATTTTTCCCAGTAGCTTAATTGAACTTTTACTAATTAATTATCCACCAAGAGGAACCCGTCATGATGTTACGCTACGATTCGCGATCACGGGAATAGTTAAAGAACCGCGGATCGTCACGTCTGCTCTTACAGTTACATTGCAAAAAAATGTTCTGGTCAATTTAACACTTATTATAATAGTAACAATTGGACCAATTTCATTCAAAAATTACTCGTTTCATTCCCTGTCTCCTGTTTATTTGTAAAAAGCGCTTTGTTTGTACCAATTATTCGAAAACATACAACACAGATTCCGAACATTCACTTGTAATGTATCGGTCACAGGAATTCACAAAAATGTCCATGTATGTACGTAACTTTTGACAGAGCGCGAATTGTGTTTGCACAAGAATCGTTGGCGCGGACATTTTCGTCATTGTAAATGCGTTCGTATACAAAGTCAATACGAGTCCGTGCAAGCGCACTGTAAATCTGAACAGCACTTTCATGCTTTTTTATAAAGGTTTGAAATTGAGGATATATACAAAAAATATTAAATTAGAAACATAAATAAATGACCGCTAACATTTTCTTGATACAAACGACTGGGTAATTTTCCTGGTATTTGGAATGTTCAGTTACCCAGCTGAGTCAGACAATCTTTATTGTTATTAATATCACTATTGATTCCGCAATACCCCTCATAGTAATATAAACTTCGTCAATGGTTGGCAGAATACCAACTCTACCGTAAGATAATATGAGCGGTCATTTTACGTGACCATTGCCTTTACAATTTTACTTTAGATATCAACTAACATTCCTGTTAACTCTTTATATATTAACTCGTATTTCGGCAGTGTGATTGTTGTAAACGGAACATAGTTGCTTAATTACGAAAAAATACGAAAAATAACGAGTCTGTCAATCTTGATCTTTTGTGGTTTGGTTTACTTAACTTGAATTTATTAAATATTTTCAATAAACGATTCAGTTCTTGTCTGTCATAGTGATGTCGGTCGGCTAGAATAACACCTCCCCATTTCTTCTATTTGTCGTAAAAGGCGACTAAGGGATAAAAAGCTGCTATCACAAGCCCCCGAGGAACTACATCAGCGTGAAGTTTTAAGGACATACATCACTCATGCACAAGATAATGTGCCTGAGGAGGCCCATATACAGCAGTGGACGATAAAAGAGGTTGGTTGGGGTTACGCTACTGGTATTTTGCCCGCGGCTTCGTCCGATTGCCGATCGTGGCAATATGTAAAATTCTTGGCCCCCGATCTTCGTACAACAAAGTACATGCACATCAACTACCACCACACTTCCTCCAAACTGCATGGCCAGTTTTTATTACTTATAAAAGTCTCGATCAAGTAGTCTCGATGTCGATCCCTGGCGGCAGCAACGGCTGAGCCAACGGTGATTTCACGCTGGCGGCTACTGCGACTCCACCTCCGCCGCCCCACCTGTTTCCTCAACGTTTACATTGCAACGGGCGACACCAGTTTTGTCGCTGCTGCCGGCGGTGGACCTCTCAGCCTGTGATATCTCCTCTAGCATCCATTTTCTTAACATACTTCTAAATACTACATATGAATAATAGTTCACCGGATTTTTATTTAAAAACGGTGTTATTGAATGTTTTTGGTACGAATTAAATCCTGGTTCTTTGTTCATAACAATTCACATATCTTGGTAACACATAACGGTTATTTACGTTAGCTCTTATCGCAAAACTGCGAGTGACTGATTCTAGATATTCAGTTCTATTATGTTGTTCACAAGCCATAACGTATTTAACTTTTTCATAGATTGATTAAATTTTACATATTGGGAATAACTTTTCGTAAATTCAATTACATTTATCGATTGATCGAAGACCCAGATAACAAGATGATTCTTGATCTTAGAATTAATCCGAGTAGTGTTTACCTAAGGCACCTTATGCAGTCTGTATAGAGACTAGTTTTCAACCATTCGGTCTAAGTCAAGAACGACCTAACAAGGTTTGTTGATAATTTTTCTTAACAATTTTATTATTCAATTTTCTTCTTGATTATGTTAAAAAATCTGAATCCCTAACAAATATTTAATTTTACACTATTGTTTTAAAATTGTTACATGTCATCTCTATTTTGTTTCTACCGTCAAACAGGCACCGAGAAACTCGGTTATTGACTGCTAATTCATAATTATGTACGATCGTCTTACAAATCGTAGAGGTGAAGCTTTCAACAAATAAATTAGTCGATAGTTGCTCCAGGTGGTCTATCGCTACTTGGGAAGTTTGGAACCAATATTGGACTAGGCTGAGCACGAACCGGGCTAATATATTTCAATAGCCACATCTGTGAGCGTGCACAGAATCGAATATCCCATTTCATATATGACATCATCTGTTTCCCGTCAATCTATTTGCATCTTGCATGCACAAGATAATGTGGATGACGAAGCCCATGTCCAGCAGTGGACATTAATAGAACTGGTAACTGTAAGTGCCTTTTTTGATGAACACACCCAGTAACGAAAAGAGAAAATCTTTAACAAAAAGGAGACAGAGGTGGCTTTCCATCAATCATTAATTTGGCACCGACACCGCAGTGACTCTGCAAAAAAGTTAACAATAACAAAAGAACATTGGAACTCAGCTTGCTACGAGTATCATCCCCAAGGAGCGGGACGTCCCCAGGAACATCACCCATTCAACCCCTGTAAGCACCTATTCCTTCCTAACAAGCGTATATTGCAGAATCAATAAAATTTTAAACAATTCAGCGTACAGACTCGTTTTGAAACAAATCGACATATCAGTACAGTCCACTTATCAGTAATACTGTAACTAGCCATTTTTTGCGTCATACACATTGTATTGTACGTATGATGATGACCTTAAAATGCCGCGTTGGCCTATGGGGTTGACTAGTTCACCCTTTTAAAGGTGGTGTGGTTCTACACCTGGAACTACACCTGGAGTTACACTAAACCTGGGCTTGTGGTGGCCGCTTTGTTATCCCTTAGTCGCCTTTTTAACAACCACGGGGACAGATATAGAATGGTACTATTCTAAAGCGGGCCGCCAGCAGACAGCCAACATCAGGACAGGTTCAATCATCATCACAAACAGCAAAATTGAAATTAATTGCGTTACCAAACTCTATTAACCAACAATCCGAATAAAAGGTTCTACTTACCTAAATAAAAATGACTTTAGAATTTAGACTTTAGACTTTAAAGTCTAAAATATATATTTTATATATTTATTTTAAAAATAGATGTTCTATTTAAACAAAATCTTTAAAAAAAACGAAATTTGAAGTTAGAATATCTTAACTTTGAAACTTAGCCCATTTAGAAATTCTTATGAGACTCTTTACTGACAATTATTAATTAGTGCTCAGCATCCAGTAGTCTTACTACAATGAAGTGTATATACTCGTTCGATTAGAAAATACACTTATATCCGGCCATCTGTTATGACCACTAAGCGACAGACCAATGAACAGATAACATACGTTAACATCGTTATACACGACCATACGTTACCTTTTCGGGTGGAGAATTAAAAACGGAAGAAAGATTGGTTTTAATTTTATTAAATTACCGTGGACAATGTCGACCGATTATTCCAGCGTATCCCTTTTCTGTTTTGCAAAAGGTCCGTGCTTCGATTCCTGGTGAGATAAAAATGTGATTTTATGTTTCTATGTTTGTTCGAGATCTAAGTTCAGGCCCGTGTTTGTTTCTGAATGTACTCATTATAACGACAATATAGAAGTCATAATCTCTTTGTAGTTCGTGTCTGAGTTAATTTCAATCAATTGTGTGCGATGATATTTTATTAAATTAAAAAGAAAGCATTAATGCTATATAAGTAAGTATACAGCCTGTATTTCCCTTTGCACAATAGCATATTACGGGGAAAAAATTGAATAACAGAATAAATAAGAGCAAACATAGAAACCCACAGAACAGAACGCAAAATCTAATGCAGAGAAATGATTTTCCACACATATTAACGTATTTTTTATCCTTTTCAAAGTAAGCTCCACATGGACTTTTACTTTTTAATGATACTGGGATTCAGTCGAAGTGAAAGGCTTTTTTAAAAATTGTTTACATTTTGTTAAGAAACAAACTTGGGATACAACTATGTAAGTTAGTTTCAAAAGTTTCTTTCAGTTACAAATCAAATCAAATTATTTAATTGTGGACCATAGGTTTACAACGTAAAAACATACAACATTCTTATAAGTTCTCTGAGTACTTACAATAATATTTCACTCAGTTACAATTTCTATTTTATATTACATCTATTTATTATAAGTCTTATTCATTTATAATTTCATCACTCTAATGGTAAATCAGGGTATAAAAACATATATCAACAGGAAATGCATAATCTTTTTCTTTTTTCTTTTTCAAAAGTTAATAATAGGCAGTAAGCTGCCTGTATTACCTTTTGAACTTACTTTATTAGACATTATAGATCTTATTAGGTCTTATTAGAGCGCTGAGTGAGGGCTTATAAGCTTTTAAGACTCGAGCATTAAACATTCCCAGAGCCAGATGCTAAAGCCCATTCCTATCCTATCCTATCCCTCCCCAATTTCCCAACCCTTTCCCCAAATCCATTTCTATATTTCAAAAGGCTGGCAGCGCATCCGGAAGAGTGAGAACTGAATTCATTCTGTCATTCTTCAAGGAGTTCATTCTGGACTGAAGTTGACATGTACCGCGAATATCTATTGAGCGACAGTATCCGCTTAACACCAGGTGGACTGTAAGCTCGTCTGCCGCCTTCATCCTATAAAAAAACAGAAAAAAATCGTCAATATTGTATTCCAAGTTTTTAAGATTCAATAATCAAACCCTTGAGTTCGAGTCTTAAACTCGGTTAAGGTTCTTAATGTTAATTAGTGCCTACGTAGCACTGAGAGCTCAGCGCTCACTGTTACAACAATATTATCAGTTCCGCTTCAGAAGAACTCTTTAGAAAATCGCAATCAGAAAATACAAATGAATTTATTAATCCTTAGTTCTTGACCTCGAATCGAGAACAAACTCGTTGAAGTAGGTATTATTTATACAAAAGAAGATCGTAGCTATATCTAGGTCCCTTTCCTCTCTAGAAGATACAATTTCGTGTGTAGCTCAAAGCAAGTAACTGCAGCTGTTACAATAAAGTGCTCTAAACAGTATAACATCCCACATGAGCACGGGTCAGCGTTCAGTTTGTTCGACGTAGCGAAAGCGAGTTCTAGGGCTGTATACACACATAGAAAGGGTACAGCATTAAAAGTGATATATTGATAATATCTGTTCATATAATAAAATCGCTTTAGCGATAATAGCTTTAGCGGCTGTACCTATTCCTCTTTATGTTTTTGGTGTACAATAAAGTTACAGCAAAAGTGTAATGTAGGTAGTGTAGTGTAGTATAATACGGGCATGCGGGTTCCTCATGATATTTTCCATCACCGCCGAGCAAGTGACAATTATATATTGACAGCTTTGAAATTTTTCATACGACCAAACGGAAAGTACACTGTTGGATAACATGTGTCCGTCACGGCGCTCAACGTTTTAAAATTACAAGTTGGCTTGTTCTTTCTATTAAGTCGATTAATATTACGTTTATGAGTTGTAACATGCATAACTTTAGCCGTGCCATGTGGTGTCGGCTGATTTTATTATACCAAAACCATCACATCCCATGGGTGTCGTATAAGGTGACTAAGGAACAACAGAGCCGCTACCACAAGCGCTGGGGAACTACACCACCTCTAAAGGTGTGACCTCGCCAAACCAATTAACCAACGTGGGATTTTAGGGTCAGCAGTGGATGCTAAAAGGGACTGATTACGGTATACTTTTAATTTAAACTAGAAACCACTCAAAAAGTCGAGCTTGTTACGGACCAAAAGGAAATTTCTCTCATCGTCAGTGAACTGTTCCAATTCTAACATTAATTAACTGTTTCCACTTCCTTTTTCTGAAACCAGCTTTACCCTCAATCTAGGCGTATTACTTCCACTCTGTACTCTGTGTAACTACAGTATAAATTAACTCCCAGGGCTTCCATGTACAGAAGTATTTGCCTAAACATTAGTTCCTCGATACTCAGCGCAGGATCATTGCTAACGACCAATTATTTATATTTAGTATATTGAGACTGTTTTATGAATGCGTATGTGTGAGAAATGAGAATATATGGTGACTTTATAATTTATTTTTTATTTAACTAAGCTTATTACACATACAACATACATCGTATAAAAAGCCAACTCAATGACTTAAGGTGTTTTATACTCGTATCAGTTAACCTTTGGATTTAACAGAGAGATATTTTGGTTGGTGCGATGAGAAATATAAATATATAACTTAATCGACAACAGTAGGTATATATATAATCTTCGGAAATATACCTAATTAATACATATCTCTTTCTCGCACATGTGTACGAGTATGTATAATATACAAAGGTATATATATATATATATATATATATATATACCTTTGTATATATATATAATTATTATTTATTTTTACACTTCATTGCACAGTATCGTACAAAAGGCGGACTTAAAGCCTTAAGGCATTCTCTAGCAGCCAACCTTTGGGTTGATCGGAGAATTTGAATTAGCAGGTGCATGAAAGACACAATTTGGATGGTGTGGTAAAATAAAAATAATACATTATTACATATACATACATACAAACTTACACACATACAATATATACATATATATATATATATATATATATATATATATATATATATATATATATATAAGAATAAATATAATATATACAAGGTATACATAGTCAATGAATGCATTATATAAAGAAAATATCTACATAAGTTATATTAAGAGAAACAATTTAAAAAAACAATTTAAAAAAGACTGCTACTGTGTTTTAGTTATTAGTGAAAGTAGTCAGAGCCCGTTCCTTTTCTCTTTCTCAATCCATTCTATTTCATACAATCCTATACCATCTCGTTTCCCTTATTCAGGAGAAGCGGGATGTAATGACACGGATGGCATCCGGTCTCTTGCTGTTCAAGTGTAATATTAAATCGCACTTCTATACATTTATTTTATAGGAAAAAGGCATCAAACGAGTAAAGTCCACCCGGTGGTGGTTCTACACAATAAGAGATAGTTCTACAATCTCCCTTTAAAATACGCTATAAAATTTGTATTTAATTTATTACATTTTATTTAAATTTATTTTGTTTTTATTTTATGTGTTTTGATTATTTTTCCTAATGTTTTGATTATTTTTCCTAATGTTTTGATTATTTTTCCTATGGAGACAAAACTTGTCAGAGAGTATAAGTTTTATGTTCTTGTTTTGAACAGCCACTGCTTGGACCAACGACGGGTCCATTTCTTTTAATTTAGTTCAAAACAATAATTTAAACAGGAATACTCGGGCTCCATCAATGACATTGACAGTGGCAATAATGACACATAATTTAATCATTATAATAAGTGGCTACCCTTCATAGATAAAAACGTGGTATCGTTGTCTAATAGTTAGTTGGCTGGCTCTGACTGTATAATTTTTACAGTAGGTATACAGAATCTGCCGTTTCTAGTATCTGCCATTCAACGAAAAAAGGTCCAATGTGTGCATAGATGTGAGTAATAAAAGAAGCTCACTAGTACAGAATTTTGAATATTTAATAAGTACAAGTTTAGGTGGAAAACACGTAGCAAAACCCTCCGGGCCGGCGGTGTTAGGCATTCGGGTATGTTTGCGGTCTAACAACTCCGAAACATGTGCCCCGGAGTTCCAGCATCCTAATATTGATTAATTGTATCCCTTTTGATGTTACACGTACAGTCAGCAACGAGATAATGTATACGCATCGGTACCTTATTGAGCTTGAAAGAAGGAGTAGAATCGAACGAACGGTTTTTACAAATTAGCGTATGCCGGTTGTGCCTACCTTTATAATAGACATGCGAGCACAGAACATGTTTAATAATTGACTGGAGGCTTTCTGTGAATTTAATTTAAAAATACATCGGCCATTTTCGCTTTGTAGATTTCGTTGTCGAATGCAGCTCGATGTGTTTATATCCCTATTGTCACGGGTTAAAGATTTCTCGGCTTCTCGGCTGTACGTTTGTGGACTTACTCTCTTTTAATAATAATTTATCTAACGTTATCTTAAAAAAGGGATATACTATTTTGAATTTTGTTTATCTAATATAGGACAACATTGAACTAGTGAGACATTTTTTTCCCAGTAGTTCAATTGTTAAAACAAAACAGTTCAATTGAACTACCGGGAAAAAAAGTCTCACCAGTTCAATAATTGCACTGAACAATTAAACTAGTGAGAACGTGGGCTTTATTTTCGGTAGCTAAGGTAATCTTAAAAAATATCTTAGCTTTTTAAGATTTCACTATTCTCTTTAGCTGGGAAATTAGAACCGACAATAAGCTTCTTTTTCTCAGATTATGTCACAGATTTATGAATAGATATAGAGGTATGTATAGAGAATGATGCGTCCATTCTATTTGATTAGATTCAATTTCATATTAAAAGTATAAATAAATTTAACGGTTTTTAACACACCATCGTAAATTAACATTCAATACAATTCAATTCAATACAATTACAATAGTTACAAGTTATAGCATAAATACTTACCCATAATATACTTTTTCCAATGATTTTCCAAATTATGTATTCAGTGCCCGTATATAGAACATTAGTGACCCATAAATCAAGCTCACGACTACTTTTTCGATACAAACTTTGCAACCCGAATCCCTGTTACGTGAACCTACATCCCCAAGAAATGTTTGTGAACCTTCTTACTTGTTACTCGCAACCTTCACTTCTTCAGTGAATTGGAGAAGTTTCGAGAAAAAAAATGTTCCTTTTTTCTTCTTTCATTTACTCGCCCCCTAATTGGATCCGGCGGCGTACTTTGCGGTAAAGTCACACAAGTCTATTTTTACTATTTTTATTTGAAAGAATTATGTTAAAGCCTTGTAATTATCTTTCCATCTTTGTGCTCGTAGGGTCGTAAATAAACTGGATCGCAAAAATTCCGGGTCTCTAATAAAAACCGTGATATCTCCATAAATTATATACCTAGATCGCTCGACTAAATAATATGTAGTAAGGAGGTTACTAATGCTTGTTCTAAATCTCTAAAGAGGTTTCATTTGTACAAGTTACAGATTTAAAAAAAAAAATTCTCCATTTTGAAAAATTTCAAAATTTAAAATTCGGAAAAGAATATTTTTTCTGCTTTTGTTTCAAACGGAGCTGTCATTATAAATGGTTCCTTGGATTGATCAGAGTATTCAATGCAATATCATGTCGTTATCACCTGAAGAATGTACACGGATTATTACCATGGTACAAGAAGGAAGAAGTCGAAGTCAGCGTAGCACTGCTAGAACAGTAGGAGTATCTTTATCAACGGTCCAAAGAGTACTCCAGCGATTTCAAGAGACCGGCATGAACATCAGGAGACCAGGAAATGGCAGGCCAAGGTGCACAACTACACGAGAAGACCGATTCATCGTGAGCACTATGTTAAGAAATCGACATCTCACGGCTGTTCAGGTCCGAAACAGTCTTCAAGAAATTCACCACAACAATGTGAGCTCTAATACGATTCTGCGACGTCTTCGTGAAGCTGATATAAAGTCTTATAGACCAGCAAACGGCCCCAAACTGCTCAGAGAACATCGAGTTGCCAGGTTACGGTTTGCTCGAGAACACATCCGATGGACAGATGAAGATTGGTCCAAGGTTATGTTTTCCGATGAGTCCAGATTTTGTTTATTTACGCACGACGGGAGACGAAGAGTATTTAGACGGCCAGGAGAACGGTATCATCAAGCGTGTTTTGAAGAAAAGGTGCCATTCGGTGGAGGATCAATAATGGTTTTGGCTGGGATATCTTCAGAGGATCGCACGGAGTTAGTGATCATAGAAAACGGTTCTCTGACTGCTGTCAGATACGTAGGAGAGATTTTAAATGAGCATGCTGGTCCATTCTTAGTGAATATGGGTGCAATTTCCATTCTTATGCACGATAATGCGAGACCACATACTGCTCATTTGGTCAATATGTATATTCAAGACGTCGGTATTACCTGCATGGAGTGGCCAGCTCGCAGCCCAGACTTAAATCCCATATAACATGCATGGGACGAGCTCGGGAGATGCGTGAGACAACGCTCTCCTGCTCCCGTTACCTTACACGAGCTATAGAATGCGCTAGTGGAAGAATGGGCAAACATAGACCAAAATCGTATTAAAAATTTGGTTTACAGCATGCCACATCATCTTATTGAAGTGATACGAGCTCGTGGAGGAAATACAAAATATTAAATTGACAAAAAAACTTTTATTTTTTAAGATTTACTCCGAAGTGTATTTTTGTTGTCATAAGTTAGAAGCGAAATTTTCTTATTTTTAGTATTTAATTAAAGTTATATAGTGTATAGAACGTGTTACACATTTTTTTATATATATTAATCAGTCATCTACAATATACTATAGTTTCGCAAATTAGTCTTATGTATTTAAGAAACTATCACGCCATTTATTAGCGACCCGGAATTTTTGCGATCCAGTGTATTACATCACGCCCGGGGCAAGGGCTTGAATTTGGCGGGAATTCATCCTAGTCAAACTTTAACGCGACAAAAGCCAAGTTATGTCGGTGACAATATTTTGAAGAATTCTAAAGAGCCATAGTGGTTTTATTTATTCGAATTGGCGTTAATGTCAGTAGTTCGATTAATGCAACTAATATCATTGATGATGATAACGTCATCTTTTTAAACGTTCTAAAGACCTCCTCTAGTGACTAGGGTGTTTCGCGCCACGCTGCAGATACTTTTTTTAAATTCTGAAACATGCAAATTGCCTCACGATATTTTTTTTCACTTGCCGGGCCAATGATAATTAAAGCAATAATATAAACCAGCAAAGATATTTCTATATAGCGCTGAGCTAATAAAATCAATAAGAAAGGAATTTCGATGAAGAACATAGCTCAAAGAAGCAAGCTGAAGTGGAAGCTGCAAATAAACAGAGACCAGAAAAGAGTAAGAATTTTGATAAAATTTTAATGAAGGAGACAACTGCCTATTAATTGTGAAGGAGTGAGAGGAAAGTACTTATTTTGACTACTTGATAACAATTAAACTAACAAGCATACATGGCCTTCTCGGCCGCTGGCTATACATTTTTTTTATGGACGAAGGCAGCAGACGAGCATATAGTCCACTTGATGGTAAGTGGATACTGTCGCCCATAGACATCCGCGATACATGCCAACATTAGTCCAAAATGACAAACGTTAGCACGACCCCGGACGCGCTGCCTACCTTTGGAGATATAGGAATGTATTGGAGAAGGGGTTGGGAAAATGGGAAGGGATAGGATGGGAATGGGCTCTGGCACATCTCACTCACTACCGAAACACGTACGTACATTAGGGAAATAGGATAAAGTGGGAAAACAGTACATTTCAAGGTAGTCTTCTGTGAGAGAGGGGTAACGTAGCCAGTTGAGCGCGCCCAGCGGCTGTTCGATTGCAGCGTGCACTCTCCCCCTCTTATATGCAGTTCTTTGAAAATTAGGTTGAAGGACGAAGCAATCGATAGGTACTGTTTGTTTCTTAAGATCATTCTTTCAAAAGAAGAAGTGGTGATTGAATCAAAAAATCCATTTTTTTAAAATAATCTTGTTTATTATATTATAACTCAATGTGATCTACAATTATTGTAGAAAACCAGTAGGTATGACTGATTAAGTGAGTACTTACCTATACATGATTCAATTTAATTTAGATTTAGGTCCAGAACTAAATAATTGAAATTTAAACGTGAATGAGATATGTATGAGATATATGTATAAGATTTACTCGTATAATTAAGAGAATCTTATGGTTGTATTCAAATTTATTTTATTTTGTTAACAGAAATATTGTTGTCGATTTATATTAAAAAAAAAAGAAGTTGGTTAAACAATTTACAAAATAAAGGTATTTTTTCATTTCTAATCATAAAATTTTAAAAACCTCTGCGGATTCCCGCGGTTGTGTCTCCAATCCAATTTACTGCGGGATTGCAATCCCTAATAGTCACAGGTTTCATCGTATATGTTGAAAAACGTTCATATTCAGACCAGACTGATGTATATAATGTGAAAGTACGTGATTTATATACATATGTTTATTATGTACCATAAACATGTATTCAAGCCATGAAATTGGAGCAATCTGTTGTTATTGGAATCGGAGTTGTAATTAAACGCGGCCAATCACAGTGCGCGCCAAAACAACAAATTACTGAGTGACAATTAGAATAATATTATTAGAACGAACAGGATTGATAATTAACGAATTAATTATTTACTTTTATGATCGTACTGATGTCGCGGACTGTTCGATCCAAAACCCATTTTATACCGCGAACCCGTAGGTTGTCGAGCGAACTGCCTCAAGAAGTCTTACCATTACGCCACGATATGGGGTTCTTCAAGAAAGCTGTGAATAGGATTTTGCAAGGTCGGCGGTGTACTCGCATACATCCTGGTGTTGTAGGTTCTCAGTGGGCGGCGGTAACACTTACATCGCGTGGGACCGCTTGCTCCTCCGCCTACTTCCCTATAAAGAAATGATTCATCTATAGACTGCCCATATAATGTCGATGATGATGACTTTTAACGTCCCACTGCAGGGTATATAGGCCTCCCCTAGTAAATCGCTAGGGGGTTTCGGGCCATAATACACCACGTGAGCCCATTGTGGATTAGTGGATACACAACTGAATACTTAGTTTTTGCTTGTCATTTTCAACATGAGAGTATTTCTTTACGATATTTTCCTTCATCGCTGAGGTAGTTATAATTTTTAAAAATTCGTATGCTGTGATTGCCCATATAGGGCTATATACCTACACTCAACTCTCATTCGTGAGGTCGTGATGAGTTCAAATCCTCGATCCGGATTACCGAGTTTCAACTTATGTAACTACACTTTAATGCTAGGTAGCCCATAAATATCATAACTTATAGGCCAGAACGATTTATTAACATTATTTAATAATTACTATTCATTAATAATACACAAGATTAATAATTACAGTTATTTCTTTCAGAATTAGTAAACTAAAGTTGCAGTGGGTAGGTAAGTGTTACTGCCAAGGGATGTTACTTCACATTTCTGAACGCCATTTAATTGCAATAAACAAAAAAAAAATGGTATTGCCTAAAAATAACTTTATTTTCTGTTATTCATTGGACTTATCAACATTAATTTTGTTTTATTTCATTTGGGACTGTTAAATTGTTTACATTTCGTGGAAGTGACAAATACCGATTTAGATTAACTTTAACATAAGTAGGCATAATTTCGTTGCATTAATTTGGTAGATATAGAAAGTTGCAAAAATAAAATTTTAAAATAAGTCGCGTGTTGTGTAGGTACTTTGATACATTGCTTACGAGTCCATTAGACGGATTACATTCTTGGCTCGGACCAATGATACGACATCGGAGAAAAACAACGTAATTGTGTGAATAATGCGTCCACTATGACGTATACTCACGCCTGCTGCCAAAAAGGCAGCGTGTCATTATTACCCGACCGTTTAAAAACGACGCACAAACATTCAGCGGTCGTATGTGATAATGCCAAATTAAAATAAGTCGCTTGTTTTTAACTTTTTAAATAGGTACGTTGCTAACGAACGAAAGCCGAGAGGAATGTAGAGCGCGTCAACGACGTGACGTCAGTTCGCCAAAATAATTTTATTGTAGCTACGAATGTTGCCACTTTTTCCTTAACAATCCTCATACGTTAATTAACAAAATGCTGTTAACGAAATTAGGAAAACATTTCGACGGTATGAAGGGAACGGAAGCTGAAAAAGGTCAAAGAAGCGTACGATTCAAAGAATTTTGTTAAGATTTTTTTATTTCGTAATCCTGACGAATATTTTTTTTTCATCTTCGTATACCCTTACTGCCACTGTTCATCTCTCTTTAATCCCAGTCTTGTTTGTATTACAAATGCAGCTATGTTTCTTCAAGAAAAGTTTATAAAATTTAAAAAGATATCGTATCTTCAAATAACAGTTTATAGATTCTGCGAATAAACTCTTCATGGTGTTTAATATAATTTTTTCTGGTATTATATATTAGTAAACCGATGAAACCTTTTTCATGGTATTAGTAAGAGCGGTGATAGCCTAGAGGTATACTCACACTCTACTCACATTTGTGTGATCGTGAATTCAAATCTTCGGCCTGTACCAAAGAGTTTCTACTTAAGTGCGGATTTATAAAAATTGTCACTAGCTCGGCGGTGAGGGAAAACATCGTGAGGAAACCCACATTATGAAATAAAATAAATAAATAAAGAAATAAAAAAAATCTGGATTATGTCATACACTAATCCGCACTGAGCCTGAGTGGTGGACTAACGGCCCGAAACCCGCAGTGATTTATTAGAAGCGGCCTGTGTCCTGCAGTGGAACGTTACAGGCTGATACGTGCATAAATGTATACACATGCAAACCGATGAAGAATATTTTGAGAAGAAATCGTAACAACAAGGCTGAGTTCAAACTACAGCCTAAGAGCGACGCCAGAGAAATCTAAGTCCCGCAAAAAGCTCGGCGACCCCTTCACCTCCAGACATCACGTTCTTAGAGGGGGATGAGGAGCCTTTCAGGGGGTCACACCCCCTGCCACTTCCATAGAAACAAATCTCCACTGTTACAATTCTTCGGAGTCACGATGTGAAATTAGAGTAGAGGGGCGCAAAAATTACATTTGTTTGCGAGTATTTGTAGGCTTTTTTAAATTAACAAATCTCTTTTGATTTCCGTCTAAATTAAGTAAAATGAGACATTTTCCTTGACAAACGAAAAATTAAATTAACTTTATGTTAAAAATGTTTAGAAAGGAATGTTTAGGAAAATTATTATACGCACCTATTCGATGTTATTGTAGCTGGATAAAATTATACCCGCAATGAAATAAACATACAGTCTGTAGTAAATCTTATTACGTCGTGATAAAAGCGAAAATGGAACAAAAATATAACGCCGTGTGTCGACTATACATTATACTACGTCAGCGGGTCCGGCGATAAATATTAACATCTTATATTGAGATATACGCCCGCAATGTTCCGAAAACTAATTTGACGTTTCCACAGAACATTACTCATATTATGAGGAATGCTCCACGCCTACACCACTCATGAAAGTTACTGATTTCTTTATTTGTTGTATTATTTAGCTGTATTTTAGGGTCCATTATTGGAAATGCTATGAATATTGGTAAATATAATCAGTGTGTATATACTATTTATAAATAAAATGAATAATGCAAAAGATTATCTTGTATTTACGTTAATTTTGTAAAGGAGAGTTTGATGTTTCAGACAACATTTTCCATGAACATCAGTATGTTACATCGGCGTTTATTATGTCAATACGCTCTGTCACATCATAAAATAACATAAAATCAATTTTCTGAAAAGAAATAACCATTACGTTATAGCGACTACTTTTACTTCCAACTTTATGCTAATTTTAATCATTAGCTACGTAGATTAAGATTAAATTTCCTAAACGTCCCAGTTTGTATGTTCGCAATAAGCTCAAAAGCTCCCCATGGATTTAGATGAGTTTTTCACTGTCATGTAGAGTACTTATATCGGAAGTCTCGAGAGTATTTATATTAAATCCAGTTTAATATTTATGCGTATAACGGATTTTGCAAGACAAGGTAAAACAACCTTGTCTGTTACTTGACTTTTGTAATGGAAATATTTAGAAGTTACTAGAATATCATCATGTATGATAAATCAATCATTATCATTCTAATGCAAAATCCGATTCCAATTAGACGAAGCTACGAGCAGAAATAGTAAAATATATTCCAACTAAGCGCCTGACCTTTGATCTTTTATTGTTTGTCTAATGTTTGCTCGTCTGCGGGCGTCCCAAACACGCCGAATTGGTTAGTTTATTTGAACACTTGACATAATATATTCATATTAAAATATTTCGAACACAACCTATACACGTTGCCATAATAAAAATTCATGCATTCTGCATGACTGCGTTTCACGTATGCAGCACCAGCGATAAAGTCCCCGAAACTTTACGACCGTGTGTCATTCACACCAACACGACTATCGTAGTTCCGCGATGACGTACCAACGCTGACATAATTCGTACGGTACATGTGCAGCTGGAGCTAATGTGTTCATCCAGTTGAACAATGCTGTCTGTGGCATACTGCTATAAATTAACTGTTAAATGTAGGATTTAGGTCGTTTGACATTGACCTAGATTATGAACTAGATCGGAACATAAATTGCTTAAACGTAAATTCTCGAATTAATTTTTTAGGTTAGAACTTTAAGTTCGTTGATTGTTTATTAACTTCCAGGATTTGTAAATTTGATTTTCTGTAACTCTTAAAGTGTCAAGTATTATGTATTTATTTTTAAGATAAGTAATTGGTATTTAGTGTATTAAGTTAAAAAATTGTATTCGGAATTCATATTTAGTTTAAAGGGTTTGTAAACTACTAATGGAGGCATCGGTCGTTAGAATCATAATCTAAGGTGACTAATCACGATATCGACAGATTTTGCTCCAATTAAACCAGTCACTTTGCTGTTACTAAAATTTCAATGAATAATAAAACAAAAATGTAATAAAATAAAATATTTATATTATTATGTTAGTCTGAAAATAAGTACGTACCGTAACTAGCCCTTTCTTCGTCCACAGCTGGACATGGAATTGTCTGTGAACCTTGTCTAGTGCATGAGAGATCTTAAAATAAGTACATTTACTTATTTTATATTTGCAAATGGAATAATGGAACGTCACACAGAGACTATTTCATTCAATATATTATGTATCAGACGTCACGACGAGAATTGCCAAAAATCTTTGAATCTTGGCATGAACAATTAGTACTCACAATAAGTGTGCGTAAGTACGAGTGTGCATAATTTTATGGATGTGATAATTGACGATTCACGTCCATTGATGAGTACCTTATTGCTGTTTTGACGCATCCTCCTTTTTGTAAAATTGACGAGTGATGTTGACAATTTGACATTCACAGTGCCTCAACCCAGTGTTTCGTGACTCAGGAACGGTTGTTTTCGAGTGTTTACTCATCGCGTAAAACACAGCCGTCCACTGAATCATCTTTTTTCGTCTCTAATTTTATTTGGAGTCTGTCAAACGATTAAAAAACAAAATAGAAATAACTTTTGACAACACACTTTAATCTTTACTGCACTTCAACAAGGCGCTTATCAAGAAAATAGCTTATCAACTTTGAAGAAATCCAGTACGAGTTATTTTTCTACTATTTTCTTAAGAATGGTATTTTTTTTTTACTTTTTGATTGGAAAACAATACAGTAGAAACATTACAATATGTAGGTACTTAAATTTTAATATTATATTCTATTTTCTGTTTGATCTGGTGGTTGACTGATAAATAATACGGTAAGGCATAAAGTCCGCCATGTGTACATGTTAAATACTTGTGCAATGGAGTTTAAATAAATAAGTTATAATCTATTAAAACTAATTAAGTAGTATAAATTGTTAGTTAAGATGTTTATATTTACGCATCTACAATCATCCACAAATTTCAAATTTTAGAAAAATCGTTCAATTTTAAAAAAGATTGTGTATATCGTTTTTTTACCTACATTATTTCTCAATATCATAGCAACTATTATAATATAAAAAAATGTTTTATGTTCAATATGTAGATTATATACATTTATACATAATTAGCCACAGTTTTATTCATAGTCAGTAAAATATCTTCTTAATATTCAACGTAGTTGGTTACCTAATAAAAATAAATAAATATAAGACTTATGCGAAGGTGATGCGTATGACTTGAACGAAAAGAAATAGGAATATCACGTTCTTTTTATAGAAAGACTTTTTATAGGTAAGCGGATACTATAGGCGATGTACATCTGTAACACATGCCAACATCAGTCAAAAATAACGACCGTTGCCACGGATTCAGATGCGCTCTTGTTACTTAATCGTTTAAAAATCAAGCTTTAGAAAAATATTTGAAATTCATGTGAAAGTGGCGTTTATTATTACTTATCAATGTGTGGCAGTGAACACTTACCACCTCCACCATAAAGAAAAATACCAATCGGAAGATTTCGCAATCTGCAAAATTTGTAAATGTCTATTAATTCAGTTGGACCTTATAACTTTTTAAACTTTCGCGTTTGTACACATTTAATATTCGGGTACCCCGCGCCGAAACGTCGAGTAAAAATAAAAGGTAAACAAATACCTTTATTATACGCGTCCAGACTCGATTTAGAATATAAAATCCGTTACACCTTTTTTTTAATTATCATTATACTAAATTTTCTAAATTTAGTACTTTGTCTTTGGTGTAATCATTTTTAGAACCATATTCACATTTATCAGATCTAGAAAAGTAACTTTCTTTTCTATCTTTAATTTTAAAAACTGTCTCCTATCTAGTTGCACCTACTGACAAAATTTGATTTGTTATGTATTGAAACATGTAGGTCGTATTACCTGTTCATACTCTATTCTAATAACAATATATATGTATGTTTCCTAAATAAAGTAAATAAAAATAAAATTTAAAAAAATCCCTTCAATTTAGTAAAAAAAATGGAGCCTTTATTTTTAAGCAGCTACGATGAAGATCAATTTTGTTCCTTGATATTTTTCATTACGAACGTAGCTAAGCCTAATGTTGACTGGCTTATTTAAAAGTACATTCAATGAACTTACAGGAAGCCAGATAACGTTAGATTTAGCTACTTGGGTATTGCAAAAATCAAGGTACAAGTTCTGGCAGCGTAAGTTGCCTGGAATACCTTATAATACCTACTCTACACTACATAACACTTGCTCCCACATTATATACACATTATGTATAGTATATATTATATGAGAACTGCAAAGCAAAGTTATTGTCCTTAGACAAAACTCACAGGTGTTTGAAATGATCTTTTTTCATGTCTTTGTTTGTTAGAAAGTGTTTTAAACAGTGTTCCTGACACTGTTGCTGGCAGTCCATTTTAAACTTGTTTTTAATACATTTGTTAGAAACACAGTTAAAAACAAGTGTTTTAACACTTTGTTAGAATTATGGCATCCCTGCCCTGTCCTATCCGTCCCCGTTTTGTCACTCCTTTCTGCAAATCCATTCCTAAATCTCCAAAGGCAGTGATGTAACCGACGTTTGTAAAATCTGATGTCGGCATGTACTCGTATCGTGGATGTCGCTGGACGACAGTATCCACTTACAACCAGATAGACTGTCTGCTCACCTGCCACCTCTTTATATACAAAAATATAATTTGTACGTATTATTGAATTTGAGATTTTTTAAATAATTTACTGCGTCATAATGTGTCCTTAAACCGTTTTGTTTCATCTTTGAACTTAACCGACATATAGACGCAAACTAAACTTTAACTGATAGTAAATTATATACGTATGTAGTATGCTACGTTTACCACCAACTAAACGTATTAACGTTACAAGCAACAGAATACAGTAGTACCTATTCGCCGTAAAACGGTTTTATTGTGAAATAAACAGCCCTTCACCAGACATCCATTGACGCGGCGCCGACTCGACCTTATGCCTGGTGTGGCCTCGCGACACAACGTAAATAAGAACAGTAGGGAATGTTAAGTATTTTTTATAAGACAAGGCACACATACATAGTGAAGTAAAATCGAGTGCTGAGCGTTTCAGCGCTCGAGCCCTATGACGGCGCTAATGAATCTTAAGAACATTAAACTTAACCGTTTCAGACTCTTTTAACCTCAAGAGTATTGTGATAACGCTGTAATAACGAGATGCGTCATTATATCTTAGACTAACTTACAACTAAGTATAATACAACTCTCACATACGACTCCCTTATTATCTATGCACACCACTATAGTATACCCTTAAGTGTTTTAATATACCCTTAAGTGTGGACTCACGAACTCATGAATATTTAACGCTGGAGTTTTAATGATTCATTATTAGAGCGGTAACTCAGCGCTAATTTGTTTAACACTACACATGACCTCCAAAAAATTAGACAAGGAACTAGAGGAACATAGCTCAAAGAATCAACATGTTGGAGTGTCAGTTGACAAGTTTTTAACCGTGTAATATCCTTTACACAAAATCTGTTATAGCACCCATTGCACAATCTCTGCATAGCGCAAAGTTTGACTGGGACATAATGCTTCAAAGCATTGAATGCGCATTTTGTCACTTTGCGCAATGAATAACTGAATTAAAAAATAGTAGAACTTGTAATAGCAGGTTTTAGTTCTGTTTAAGCGCGACTACCTTCATACCTATTCGCTTACTTGCTTGATCTACGCCTCATTATTTTATACCATACCATACTCTCAGCCTGTGTTTCTCCACTGCTGGATATAGGCCGCCACCACATACGGTCTTCAGCTCTTCTCATCCAGCCACTGTCGGCGACTTTCTTCAAGTCGTCAGCCCACCTAGCCGGAGAGCGTCCCACGCTACGTTTATAACACTCATAATTGTGATTCCAATCGCACGCTTTCCAACTCATGCTCGCCTTGTTTATTTCAAGTTGACATACTGTCCCTCGCGGTATTTGTGACCTTACGCCTCGTGTGGCCTCGTAATGAGAACTTTTATTACGCCACCTACATACGAGTGCAATAGTAAACGGAAGCGTAGGAAATTGGGAAACAATGTTGTGTGGAATAACCATAAAAAGTGCGGTTCAATTTGTTATAGCGCCGGCGGTCGGATGCAGTGAAAAATCTGTGTACAGAAAACACACAGGTATGTACCGGAGTGTGTGTGTTGGGAATTACAATCAGAATATTCCTGTATATTTATTATATCGAATGGGAATAACGCTGATTGGATATGTGTTTCAGAGATCAAGTAAGTTTATTCATCTCAAGTAAGTGTATAAGTACATATGTATAAAATAATTTATTTCAGTTATATTATGTTGACATCATGTAAAATTTCACTATCTACCTTTATTTGATAGGTACTGTTATCTGTTTTCTCTTTACCACCCAAAGGTTGCCTGGAAATGATCGATTTAGCGATAAGGCCGCTTGTTGTACTATTCGCGTTACTTACTCGAATTGTCTGTTTGCAACATATTATCTATATTTTATCTTATCAACATATTATCTATAGTTATTTATCTATCTATTCATTGTCATCGTTCATTTTTAGTGAATGAAAATATTACTCGATTGAATGTTAAGAATGTGAATAGCGAACTTTTAAAAAAATACTATCCTTCATGTGAGTGTCCTTAAGAATGGAAGAGTCTCTCTGATATTATTGGGTTTGAGTAATCTACGACGTAGTCCTTAATATTCTTACAATACACGTGGAAACATGATAAAAACAACGATCCTTCATTGTAAAGCTCTCGAGAATGAAAAAGAAGAGTCCTACGGAGAATTTTGGGTTTGTGTATTCCACGAAGTATTCTCTTTTTGTTTTGGCAATAGATAAACAGAAATACGGATAAAATAAACATCCTTCATTGTAAGTCATTGAAGATCGAAAAGAAGTTTACCAGAAAATTTTGGAATTGTATATCGTTCGACGTAACATACAAATATAGCAACTTAAGTGAAAATAATAAACGACTCTCAATAAAAGTATAATATATACTTAATATTAATACTAACATTTATTTCATTCTACTACATTTAATTCTCTTCAAACACGCTTATCAGATTTTATTACAGCCAATATAAATGTATAGATACGTTGTTTCTGTTTCAGAATGGGTCTGGATTTAGGTCTCGCTCTTTTTGTAAAAACCGCTTTGTTAGCGAGTGCTATTGTTGCTCTATACCGGCCTTGCTCTATAGTTGCTCTATGTTCAATTTTATTAATGGCTTTGGTTACTCTCATTGAGCGATGTTGAGCGTCTACTCGTAGATGTAACAGAATCGAAATGAACCTTTCAAAATCGAACTGATACTATTAGATACTTATATCTATGTAATCGATAAGTGATTAAGTCGTAGAAACTTTTTAGTTTTCACAAAAGAAACTCCGTGTTAAGAGGGTACAGATATATTTTATTTAATCCTATATATATATTTTATTTATGTATTGCAATACATAAGAAGTTTGCAAATATCTCCAAATAGCAAAGCTGTTTCTCCAGCAAAGGCATAAGGAGCACTTCGCGCCTGATTTATGCTTTAGCTATTAAATATATTTAGTTATTACCATAATAATAATATATAATTGCACAGTAGAAACACTCAAATTTGCTCCCTTTTACGTCCATGTTACTCGCACCAATCGAGATCGTTCAGCTCCCCCTCCAACAGACTGACCGCTGTAGCAAATATATACCATGATAAATTTGACATTTGTCATAATTCTTTGGCCCTCAAAAGTAACAATAATAACCTTACAATTATAAAGGCAATGGCGGTCTTCGATTGCCTAAGTTCTTTCATAATGTTTATCATATTGTAAATATTTTCCTCTAACCGCCGAGATAGTGACAATTTTAGAAAATCCGTACCTAATTAGAAACTCAGTGGTGCGGGCCGAGGATTTAAACTCCCGATCACACGAATGTGAGTCGAGTTTAACATAGATCGCCCTAGGCTATCACCGCTCTTCAGAAACAAAGATAAACTCAGGAGTATGTGTATCCAACAATCTGCACTGGACCCGCGTGGTGGATTATGGCCCGAAACCCCCTGGTGATATACTAGGGGAGGCCAGTGCCCTGCAGTGGGACATTAAGGGCTGATACAAGAAGTTATAAATATTGTGCACACTGTGTTCACCAGTAACAAACAAACAAACATACTAATATTTATGTAGTGTATATGCTGCATGGCTACTGTTATTTTCATTTGGTTTTCTGTATAGGTTCCATTTGGAAACTTTCAGAAATGAAATAAAATAATTCTTAGTTATTATTCTTATGGTATTACTCAGTCGCGAAGTGAAACAGTTTGTTTCTGATCGCTGTTACGTGTGGCGCTGCGATCTTTGTCTCTTATTAATTCTAGTAAACAATTTTGGCACAATAGGTATATTTTTCTTCCTCGAATACCATAATATTAGCCCTATGTTTCAATATCCACCCTGCACTGGCCTATTTTGTATTTTTTTTTTAAATAATAACCATTGCTATATTGCTAATATATTTTTGCATCATGGATACCGGTAAACGTAACTGACTTTTGCAATTAATCCCGAAGAAATAAAATCAGCGGAGAAAAAACATTCATTACTGATTAATGACGTCATTAATAATGGTGAAAGCTCCAGTTTGCGTTCTCATTTATTTCCTCGATATTTTCTGTTTTGATCAAAATGTTATTAATGAGTTATCATTCCGAAATTCTGTAATATATATAATGGATTTTACAGGATTAATAAGATCTGTATAAAATTCGTTAAGGACACATTTGGTAATTTTAGTGTACCTACCTACAGCTTTTCCGTATTACTGACAACCGTATAGTTACTGAAAAATAACATCTAAAATAATTAAAGCTGATATAACAATCACAATAGATAGATAAGACGTTTATTCAATTACAGTTACAAAAGAAAAAAGAAACATATACTTATATTTAGACACATTACTTAGCATAGGAATTTTAAGAGAAATACTGGATAAAACACCTAAAACTATTTATCTTTGTAATCATAACTCACTGACACGTGTTCCGAACTTTTATTATTTAGTTCTGGTTATCTCTTTTGGTGTGTGGTAACGAGCCTTAGAAGAGGCCTATATATCCAGCAGTCAGAAGACATAGACCTTTCTATATCATATAAATCTTAATATTCATTTATATCTTTCTTTATTTACATTCATTTCTATATCATCACTTGTATTACTACTTATCATTTTATTCTCATTATACTATCTTACTGATTCTACTAAATATAACTATATTACTTTATGTGGATTGTGTATGTAGGCTTATTATGACCATAAACCAACATACACTGTTTAAATGAATATATGTGTACATTTTGTGGTCAAAAATAATTGTATTTCTTTATCTTTCCTTCCTAATGTATTCTTTTTTTTTATATACTAGTGGGCGGACGAGCAAGCGGTCCTACGTGATGGTAAGTGTTACCGCCGCCCATGGACATCTGCAACACCAGGGGGTATGCGGGCGCGCCGCCGACCTTGCAAAATCCTATTCACAGCTCTCTTGAAGAACCCCATATCGTAGCTTAATGGAAAGACCTCTGGAGGCAGTTCGTTCAACAGAATTTGTTTTGTTTCT
Source organism: Sesia bembeciformis (assembly GCA_943735995.1). NCBI lineage: Eukaryota > Metazoa > Arthropoda > Insecta > Lepidoptera > Sesiidae > Sesia > Sesia bembeciformis. The sequence goes on from OX031042.1 coordinate 4,717,832, forward strand.
TTTGTTTTGGTGTACAACAAAGAATTTTATGTATCAAAGCACCTAGCAACTACATTTATCATCGAGCCCTTAGGCTTCATGAAATACGTAACTACATCGTCATGCTGTCTAACATTATATCCTGAAGAATGAAGTTCGTAACTCAATTTTAATTAAAACATTGTTATTCGGCCCAACGTAACTTGCTCTCGCAATTTACATCCCGTCGCCTAGCTCATTCCATTGTTTATACGACTAATATAAAAATATCTCCTGCATAAAAATGTACTTACTACGTTACCTGCGATGTCTCCACTTTATTAAAGCGAGCAAACTGATAAAAATGGTCGCGCCTTTATAAAGAAGCCGCTCCCATCTTTATTTTAAAATCATATTTCAAAGAGATACAATGAAATGGTTCACACTGTACACTATCGGTGTGCACTCACACTAACGCAAAGCTCATGCCTCGTTGATTTCACTGTATCTCTCTGAAATACGATTACAAAACATATCTGCTGCAACTTTGATTGTTTATGATTTTATCTTATAATCTGTTACACGTTGGATTTTTTCTGGATTTGCGTCTTTTTAACATTTCTTAACCGAAAGAAAAAAAAAAGAAATTCATACAAGTCCAAAGGATGGTTTTACATTTAGCAAAGCAATTAGCAAAACACGCTGCATCCCACAGGCGCTGAGCGCACTAGCATAGTGAAAATAAATAAACTGTGGCACTACAGTGGCCAAGGTAGGCCCCTCTCACAAACTGCCGTACCGTAAAATATACTGCATCTCCTACTTTATTCTATTCCCCCAATTTACGTACGGGTTTCGATAGTGATATTCTAGAGTTCATTTTCATCCCATCTTATCCTATCCTTCCCCATTTTCCCAAAACCTTTCTCCAAATCTATTCCTAAATAGTATTCATAATGGTAAGAAAAGTAAGCGTACCCGGTGGCGTGCCAACATTTGTCATGGACATGTGTCGCGGATGTCCATGGGCGGCAGTATCCACTTACTATCAGGTGAACTATCTGCTCGTCTGCCACATTCTTTTTATAAAAAAGTGCTTGAGTGTGTGCATGTTTGCATAAAGCGTGCTTTCCTGTATGATAGTACATTTTATAGAAGTCTTGTGGTTTATCGTTGATGTCTTCACATCGAATGGGATTAAAGCCTCCCGTCCACGATACCATTACAGTTACTAGGAAATTTCCATAATTTTGTCAAAATCTTTTTAATTTCCAGCCCGTCAAATTCATTATTTTAATTTATTACTTGTTAAACACTAAGGATTCTAAAATTTCACAAGTCAAAATCTAATCGTGAATGGAGTTCCTAAAATTTAAAACAAAATATAATGTCATTTCCTGTACCTATAGCTGAGAATTAATTAAAATTATGACGCTTAGTATGCTATATCCAAAATTATTTATTTTTAGTTTTCTTTTTGTTCCTTATTACAATGATTTTATTAAGGCACTGAAGGATATAGATTGATCGACTATATGACACGGCACTGAAGTAACGCAAAACCCAGACAGAACACGTCATATAATTTAACACATTACCTATATATAAGACCGTTGTAGTGAAAAGAAAAATTATTTTATCAAATTTACAAACATGTGAAGTTTTGTCGTTTGATTTAAAACGCTTTCTAGCGCTCATTTCTTATTACAATCATATAACTTGTGGTACAGGGTAATAATGAGCAGTCACTTTAGCGACGCTAGTATAATGGAACTGTGCATTAATTAAAAGTTATACTATAAATGAACAATAAGTTATGAAAAAGCAATTGGAATAAATAGTAGAATTGATTCTTCACTCGATACAAAACAACCTATTTTCAACTTTTGGGTTATTCCAGTGACACGTTTTATAATAAGTGGAGTACTTCAACTGAACGTTAGCAGATAGGTAGTATTATATACACTTATAGTTTTTAATTAACCTATACGAGGAGATATCCCGCAGCGATTTGCCAACAATGTTTCATAAACAAGAGCCTTTTATTAAATGAAGTGCTTGTAAACATAAGCAACTGTTTATTCGACGTTCAAAAAATTGTAACGCAGTGAAAAAATTGGCTTGTTTAATTTGAATTTTTAGTATAATAACAACATAAATGTTCCAACAGAATACCGTATAGGTAATTAAAATTTTATTAATAGGCATAAAAAATAGAAAATCTGGAGATAAACCTAACGTTCGCGGTGATAATGTGTTGGTGTTGCGGGTTTAGTTGTGGTCGCGTAGTTGTGCTCAGCTTATCTATTTATGTATAAAATAGACAGCTTATTGACTGCTAATATAAAATTAAAACATTTCTTTTATTTACGAACGCTCGAAATAAGAACAATCAAACTCACATGATAGTACCCACCTAGTCACTTTTTGGCAGAAACTGGAGAAGTAAAATCGAGTTTTGTTTGATAATATTTTTTATAAAAATTATGTGGTGTTTTTCTTCAAAGTGCATACCTACATTATTTGTGAAGATCAAATAAAAGCTTAATATTGGGTTTTTCATTTGCTTCCAAAGAGTCCAACTCTTCTACTCTCAGTAAACTTACGACCACTTTACCGCATGACTCCTAACTTTGACGGAACTGGACATTGACGAGTTGTTTTTTTTTTTTTCATATGACAATGATGCAATTAAAATTAGTTGTAAAACTTTTTTCATCTTAAACAATTTCATAATCTAAAACATATCCTGCCGATGTCGAGTAATAATAATAAATAATAAACTATCACTATTAAAACACAAAACGCGCAATACATGATTATTTTATATATATTTTATAATATAATCAAATAAAAAGGCAAATTCACTTCTCGAGTTTCCGCCAAATAGTCAGAGATGTTAATTGCAAAGAAAACATGACAGCTGACATTGGCACAATGCGCTAATTGCGCTATTGTCATATAAGAAAAGAAAAAGAAAAATGACTTGATAATAAGCGATCGGTGAAAATAATAATGCGATCAGTGAATCTGATAATGTGAAGAGAGATAAATCTGCAACCTATTACCGTATAAAAAAAACCATGTATGACCGTGTAACTCCATTGTGTACTAAAATATATGTCTATCTATATGTAACAAGGTATAAGACTCGTCCCGTGTAGCGATAGACTAATCTTTGGTAGAAAACCCTATGAAATCTAATTTCAATAATAATTGTAAGTGTAACGGATTTTCTTACATTCGTATTTGCAAGAAATAATGTAAACATCAATATTTCTGATTTGCTAATCATATAAATGTATTGGGTGTCCTAGATTGAGCGCCGGATTTAAATTTTGCGCCATTTTTTGTTTGGCGGTTGGCAACTGGTTTGTTTATAGATGTCATATATGACCGTTGCAATTAGTCAACATGGAACGCTACACGAAAGAGCAATGCAGTATGAATTTTAGAGCAGTATGAAGTGGACCATCATTTTGTTGAAAAAATCATCTTCAGTGACGAGGCCACTTTGACCTTGACGGGCGAGTCCACCTTTTCCACCTTGACGGATTCGTCAATAAGCAAAATTGTCATATCTGGGGCTTGGAGAATTCTTAAGAGATTCATAAAAAATGGATGCATCCTCAAAGGGTTACAATTTGGTGCGGCATTTGGTTCGGCGGGATCATAAGCCCATTTTTTTCGTATCGGTATATAGATAGGCATAGAGAGGTATCGGAACATGCTATAGGAGTTTTTTTGGCACCAATTGGAAGACCTCGATCAACTGTGGTTTCAACAGGTCGGTGCCACATGTCACACAGCCGGAGAAACAATGACTTTATTTTTTTCTAAATTAAATTTGGCGCTCAATCTGGGAAATCCTTTACATTTGAAATTTGTTACAGAAAGGCAAACAAATTAAAACCAACTTTATTAACAACAGGAGAGTATCAAAAACGCATATATTCAGTAATAAAGGTTTCATTGAACCTCACGCTTTCAAACATAATAATACATTATTGAATCCATTATTGCAAATTTAGTTATTATGAAACAGAATATTTAAGCACTTTATCTTAATTATTACGCATCAATCACAATACTATGTTAATGATTAATGCAAATAATTTGCTTGATTGATAAAGTTGATTGATGAATAAATTACGGCCCAGTCTGCAAATAAACAACGTTACTTATTACTGGGCAAGGTCGGGGGGCGAGTCTGAAGGGAGGCGGGCTTAAAAATTCATTTATTACAAGCCGTAAGCCGCCGAGCGCTGGACGAGGAAAGATTGATACGCTGTCACTATGACTACCTGCTTATACGGGCACGTTATTTTTCTAGAGCAATATTAAGTGGTAAGTATTCATTCTTTACTAGCTCGCGACTTAGTTCGCGTGGATTACAATCTACTTGCCAATCTACTTCTCTATTTACCAAATCTCAACAAAATCGGTTCAGCCGTTTCATCGTGTTTGAATAACAAACATCCAAAGTATCGCATTTTTTTAATTTCACATATAGCAATGATAGCACATTCTGCGAGTGTCAAGCTTTTTCGTATTATACAATTGTAGGGGGAGAGTGCACGCTTCCTTCCCACAGCCGCTAGTAGTACTTGACTGGCCACGTTACCTCTCTCTCACAGAAAACTACCTTGAAATGTACTGTATTTCCCCAATGTACGTACGTGTTTCGATAGTGATTGAGATATGCGATTTCCATCCCAACCTATCCTATTTCTACCCATTTTCCCAACCCTTTCTCCCAATTTATTCCTTAATACGCAAAGGTAGGCAGCGCATCCGGGGGTGTACCAAAGTTTGTCATTCTGGACTGATGTTGACATGTATCGCGGATGTCAATGGGCTACAGTATCCACTTACCATGAGGTGGACTTATGCTCGTCTGCTGTCTTTTTTTCTATAAAAAAAAGTCTAAAACGTATCCTGTCAATGTTTAGTCCCTTCGAAGCAAGTCATCCAAAGTACGTTTACGGAGAACAGATAAGGACTCCTTGAAAGCACACGTAAAACGCAGTCCCACGCTTTTATTTGATTATGGCATCACATACATAAAGAACATTTTCAAGTTTAATAAACTATCACTAATAAACTACAAAACGCTAAATACAAAAGTTTTACAATAATCAAATAAAAACTCAACTTCCCTTCTCGGGAGCTCGACAAAATGTCCAACTTTCTCATTTATAATATTAGTGAGGTGATACATAGGTCACACTAAAAATTTGCGGAACCGGCCACTTACATAAACAATATTTAAAAAGTAATTACAATATTTGAAAATGGAACTCTTTGGTTGTAAAATAATGTTTGTTTCATTTGACATTTGTTTTTTCGTTGTGGCGTTTCTTTTTAAGAATTCAGTGGCTGCATTACGATGGGTTTAACCCGTGAAAATTTTTGCTGTAAAATTTTCTATGATTTTAATTGTAATTTAACAGCTCAGCAGAGCCTCGCTCGGCTTCAAACTGCTTTTAGTGATGAAGCACCAAGCAAGACGACAATTTATAGCTGGTTTGCAGAATTCAAGCATTTTTATGAAGGTCGCCCGTCCACCGCTGTCAACAACAAAAACATCGATGCTGTGCGCCGCGTGATCGAAACAGACAGCCACGTGACCTACCATGAGATTCGGACATCTTTAGGCATAGGCATGAGTCAGATACAATCAAACTTACGCAAACATTTGGCTATGCGAAAGCAGTGCTCGCGGTGGATCCTACACAATTTGACTGAGGCTCAAAAAACGGAACGCGTCACTTGATGCAATGCCATGCTTACCAGACTCAACGAAGGGGCGCCAAATTTGGTGTGGAACATAGTAACAGGTGACGAAACATGGATTTACAGCTACGACCCGAAACAAAGCAGCAATCGACCATTTGGGACTTTCAAAATGATCCCAAAGTGGCGCGTGTGCAGTGCCGCGAAGCAGATGATCGCTTCTTTTTTTTTTAACAAAAACTGAACACGTGGCTACTGTGGCTTTGGAGAATCGTCGTAGCGTGAATGTTGATTGGTACACGATCACTTGCTTGCCGGGTTATTGAAAACTCCGTAAAAACAACCGTAAACCCGCATAATCTTGCACCATGACAATGCCAGCTCTCACACGGCCAAACAGACAAACTACTTTTTGAAGGCGAAAAACGTAGAACTCATGAGCCATCCTCCATACAGTCCCGACTTGGCACCTTGTGACTTCTTGTTTTCAAAAATTAAGAACCAATTACGCGGTCAACGATTTTCATCGCCAGAAGAGGCTGTCGAAAAGTATGAAAAACATGTTTCCGAGGTCACCACGGAGAAGTGGAATAAATGTCATGAAAATTGGTTTATTCGTATGGAAAAGTGTATTGACGCTCACTGAGAATATTTTGAGAAACAATAAATAGATTTTTGGTCATTCATTGTAATTTTTTCTTATTCATTCCGGAAACTTTCAGTGGCCTTCGTATTAGTTCACAAATTGGCATCGACAAATCATTCAATATATACAGCGTGTTTAATATAGGAACTAAATTTATTCCAATAGCATGAAACCATAGATTCCATTCATGCTTTTGTTCTGATTTTATTGACCGGAAAATTTTACAAATCTTTTTTCCAAAAATATTTTTTTTGCGTTTTAACACATCTTTTCGTATAAGTACACCTCGCCTGATCGCGTCCAGACGGAGACAAAAGTAATTGTATGAAGTCGCTTGAAAGTGTTCACTAGGGGTCTCTTTAAAAAAAATATTAAATACATTCTTTCATTCAAAAATGGTTTTTAAATTAATTCCTTGTGGCCGAAGCTTTAGGGCCTATTCACACATCCGTGGAGAGCTAGTGATGTGACAGGGCCGTACCGGGGTCGTGTGTCCGGGGCCAGTCGGGCGGGCGTCTTGCGTTCACAGCTGATATGAGGGTGCCTTCACTGCTGTGACAACTGACACTGACGAGTTGAACGAGTTAATACAAAATGTAACCACAATGTACAAAATGATTTTTTTTGCTGTTGTCCTGTTGGAAATTGGATCTAACACGTCCCGGGAATTGCTCGGATGTGTGTGGATACACCTTTAAAGCATTTCAGTGTTCAATAGAAAACTATTGAAAATTTTTGACTATTTTATTTTTATATTTATTTGTAACATAACAGTTAAAAATCAAAGCGTTATAAATAACCGGACTTAAACTTTAGTATACATAACGTAATTTATAATACAAACTGTATAATTATTTAATGTGATTTTTAATGAATGAAAAAATAGATTTCATCTGCGAGAAAAGTAACCCATTTATAAAGAGATTTACAGTAAGATTTTATATTTGAGAATAGTTTCAAGTGAAGAGTAGATAAGCTTTGTAAATATACATAACATATTTATAAATTTATATCTAATTGTTTCATTGTAAAGGACCTTTAAAAACTTGACAGTCGTGCCTGATTGTATCAGCCTATAACGTTCCACTGCAGGGCACAGGCCTCCCCTAGTAAATCGCTGGTGGGTTTCGAGCTGTAATACATTGCGCTCATTGGTGGATCACATTTTTTTACGGAGCATGCGAGTTTCCTCACCCAAACCCGTGGACCCAACCCCTGATTAATAGTAACATTTACACCAGTTTTAGTTCATCCATATACTGATGACAATTCTATCAAACATTCAACCAATAGTACTGGAATTTAAGCATACACGAGTAGATAGATATATAGATAGATAGAATTTTTATTTCATACACACAAGTGATCGCAATAACGTGACAATGTCTTATTCTAAAAATTAATTAAACATAGTTATGCAATAAAAACTGCGATAAAAACTGCGCGGTCCCATGTGTGTCGAAAGGGTATCCGTCTCAGCACAAGCTGTATACCGTAAAAACAGCATACAGCGCTGATTTTCAGACGGAACCAAGACGCGTGAAACGTGTGCAACAGTGGTGTGCGCCGTTGAATATAATTCTTGGGCCTATAGGGTGTGTAGATAAATGTAAAAGTAAATTATAATTATGAGAGTGACTGATCAAGTATGTACATATTACATTACAATATTTAAAATAGAGAAGACAAGCCTATAATATAGATATACATAATATATAAATATAGACATATACATTAACTTTTATGCTGCAATATAGTAGTACCTCAAATGGTAAAATATTAGTTGCAGTACAAATAGCCGTTGTAGCAGTGGTTCAGCAATATCAAGCTTTAATGGAATAGTTACCAGTTTTATAGTTTTCAAGGTATTTTTTGAACGTCAGTGAGAAAAGCTTTGAATTTAATTCTGAAACAATTTAAACTAGATTAAATAAGGGCGATAATGTTACTGTTAATATTAGGCATAATACTACACATCGGTGGACGTGGATGTAATTATGTCCCTATAATATACGTATAATTAATGTCACTATATTAATTGTGCAATCTATTCGTGCCTCAATAGAGATTTGATACCAAATCGGCAGCAAGTTCATCTCCATAATTCGTAAACCGTGCATATCTTTGTGCCAATCAAAACTAATCCAATATAATTGGACGTGGAACTGGCTAATTTATTGTTAATTTATACATAGTTCATATGTTACTACTGTGTCCAGGCTCTGGTTCTAAATTCTTTACTTTAGCGTGCTATATTTTCATATGCCAGATGTTGCTAAAACGAAATGAAATCGATCCATTTGTGAAGATATTGGTAACAAGCGATGTGAAGTGGTAACCTACGATCACAATGTTCGAATGCGAGCTTGGTGTAAGCAAGGTGAGCCATCTCAAATAGTCCCAAAGCCAGTCCTCACTCCGAACAAAGTCGTGTTATGTGTATGGTGGAACTGGAAAGGAATTATGTATTACGAACTTTTGCCACAGGGTCAAATGATTAATTCTAATGTCTACTGTCAGCAATTAGTGAAATTGAAACAAGCACTTGAAGAAAAACGCCCACAATTAATGAACAGAAAAGTTGTAGTTTTCCATCACGACAATGCTCGAACGCTGATGAGTAAACAAAAATTGACGGACCTTGGCTGGGAAGTTTTAATGCATCCTCCATACAGTCCAGACATAGCACCTTTGGATTATCAGTTATTCCGCTCTTTACACAATTCTCTAAATGGAGTAAAATTACATTCAAAAGAAGCGTATATAAATCATTTAAATCAGTTTTTCGCACAGAAACAGCAAAAAAATATATATCGAAATTATGACGAAATTACATGTACAATATTCCGTCCACGAAATATTTATGTGATACAAAAGTCTTAAAAAGACCGCGAAGTTATCCGATTACCTAATATATCCTACAGTGTGTACTCGCTATAACGTAGACATTACTTGAGTTTGGTCGATTTACCTTATACTCGTAACTTATAATAATTAATATAACTCATACATTGCTACACTGCCTACAATAGGACAGCCATTCTCTATAATGAAACAAGATGTCATTGTTTATAAACATAGTCACGTCAATAAACATTTATTATCAGTTTAAGGTGCCGAAAATTTCTTAGAGTGACAGCTGCGTTCTATTTATTTTGTTTGTTGGAATCTACCACATGTTTACCACTACTGTCGGATCAGGTAGGTGTGCGATGTCCTCGGAAAAGTTTAGTAAATATAAGATACCACACACATTATTTAGAATAATTGTGTGTGATTCCAGAAGTTGAGGTATAATAACAAACAATAAAAAATTATGTATGTTTTGTGAAATTTTGCTGTTTTTTTTTCTCTCAATGTAACCAAAACTCTATATAACGAAAGAAAATACTCGGTCTCTTAAGTTTCGTTATAAAGAGATTAATTATACTGTATTATAATGTATTAATACTAATAGTACTAATATCATTTATTAATAATTTATTGTACTAGATATACACCTAGGGTAATATATGTATACCTATTATATTATGTATATGTATCTCGTATATCTCGTATCTCGTATCACCCTTCGTATCTCTGTTTAACTGAAGGTTGACTGGCAGAGAACCCTACTAGGCATTAAGCCCGCCTTTTGTACAATGTTTCTTTATGTGCATAAGGAAACATTGTAAATATAATAGAAAGTTTAAATAAATAAATATATTTAAAAAAATATTAACTAACCTTCCTTATTTGTACGGACTGTTTTTATTACATATCTCTTTTGCTTTTAAATGTCTCGTTCGATTATACCCACAGTTAAATATGTCATGAGAGCCATGACCATTGTTGATGTAACCCAGCCGAAACGTCCAGTAAATTATAAGGAATGATCTCTAACATCTCATATTCTCTCATAAAAATACTCGTAAACAAATTATATATTGTCCGATAGTATAGTTAGTAACCTTGTCCCATTTCACGTCTGAGTCATGGCTCTGTGTTCCTTCCTGCCAATTCTTGGGTAATTGTATCTTCATCCTTGAAATCTCTGAGACACCTGTGGATATATCTACATTCAAGAGTGTTGATGTCTTTATTTGAAAGAGTCAAATAATAATTGTAGTCAAATAATAATAATCATTAATTTGGTGGATCGAAGTTATAAATTTGCCCGAAATTATAATTCCTCATATTAGGTGCTTACCTATGAAGTGATTGATTTTATTACTGGCCACTTTGAGTTTCGATATCTTCTGTTCCAATCCCAATTTTAAAATATGCATCTAATAGCTACAATGTTCTCATTTCAAAATCAGTATTTCATTTTGTTTTCTATACCTAAATTTTGTTCATGTGATTGTCGTGAAAATAAATTGGATAAATTGAAAATTCGTGTTATTTTTTAATACGAGTTTCGTTGCGACATCAACGCAAGTCAGACAGCTCACAATATCAATAATATGTATGGGGCAAACACTACAAACAATCGCACCGTGCGTCGATGGTTTGAACGCTTCCGTTCTGGAAATCTCGATCTTAAGAATGAGCCCCACGCACGACCTTCGACCAAGGTTAATAACGATGAATTAAACGCTACAGTGGAAGCAGATCCATCTCAAAATACAGCTGAGTTAGCAGCGGGGATGGATGTTAGTGATGAAACAATGTTGGTTCATCTGCGTCAAATCGGCAAAATAAAGAAGCTCAAAAAGTCGGTACCGTATGAACTGAACGAACGTCAGCGACAACAATGTGTCGAAGTGTGTACTGTGTTAAACCGTCACAAGAACGAAAGAATTTTGAGTCGCGTCGTAACTTGTGATAAAAAATGGATCCTGTATGATATTTGCAAACGCTCGATCAGTCGCTGGATCCAGTAGTTGCGGCCTAACAATGTCCAAAGCGCAAGATAACTAAAAAAAACTACTGGTATCAGTTTGGAGGTCCAGTGCTGGTATTGTCCACTACAGTTTCTTGTGAGCCGGTCAAACGATTGATGTAGATGTGTACTGTAAGAAGCTGCAGACGATGATGGAAAAGCTGGCAACAAAGCAATCAAGTTTGGTCAATCGTTCATCTCCACTTCTTCTTCATGACAATGACCGCCCTAACACTTCTCATACGAAAGTTTTAAAACTTCACCAGCTCGACCTGGCGACTCTTCCTCATCCACCATACTCATTGGACCTTGCCCCGACAAATTTCCATTTCTTTCGAAATTTGGACAACTTTTTGCACGGAAAAAATTTAATTCTAAAGTAGCTGTGCTGTAATTAGGGCTTTTGAAGAATTCATTGATACCCGTCCAAGAGACTTACAGGAGCGGCATCAATCAATTGCCCGTGAGGTGGAGAAAATGTGTAGGTAATATGGGTCAATATTTCGACTAACATAATAAATATTTTTATAACAAAAAAATAACAGTTTTTCATACAAATCGGTCGTTTCATACACAAGCACCTAATATAAACAAAATGTTTTTGTTTTTCAATCGTAAGGAGCTTCGAACGAATCATGCCTCGTAACACGTACTGTTTCCCGGAACCTTGAATAATCGTATAAACAAATTAAAGTCTGAAAATATTTAAAATTTCCGAATTAGACATTACTACTAATTGATAAGGCTGCTGGAAATTACCAATATTTTTAATCCACCATATATTATTGACGAGATAAGCAATAGGTATAAATTAAAATATTCAAAAAAGACAATATACGACAAGTAATGTTATAATTAGAATTACTCTAACGAAAAAGCAATCACTAATTAGCGTTCACTCTTCGCTTCACTTTTTGCTTTGCTTTAAATCAGTTTAGCCACAACGGCGCCGGTTACCAACCAAACGAGAGTACTTTCGCTTCGACATTCTGCTGAGACTTATTTATTTCCACACGTGCACATATTGTGCATCAGAATGTCCGTCTGATTCAATTTTATTAATGGACTTGGACGCTTGCCCCACTGACTGTGAACGCCGAACGCGACTATTCTATTTGTCGCGAGACATATCTTATTGCGGCGTCCCATAAACGATTCTGTGACTTATGTTCTTGCTTTTAGGAGTAGAATCGCAAAATCGTGTAATGTTTCCACCATGTTCTATAATGCTAGCTGCAGTCTTTTTTGTGGACTAGAGTTCAAGCATGTTTACAGTTGGGAACCTATATCCTTATATATATATATATATATATATATATATATAGATATACTAACCTGAACTTAAAGACAACAAAAATCTAAAGATAACGTTAATCAAAACATATTTAAGGCAATTTATTTTCCGTTTATACCGTTATCTAACCGTTTATTTTCTTCTTTTGTCTTAGTTGCGCCAAGCTTCAATGGTCAAAGTTGACTGGATAGGGACAACAGCCGAAGCAGGAAAGTTGATATTCATGACCAACACTGTTAGACGACGATGCTCTGTATTTCACTGCTGGAGTCGCGTGGTCATTAACGTTACGATACAATTAATAATAATGTCTGTGAAAGCTATATTACTGTGGTTAAAGTCAAGGGTTTGAAAGTATTCTTTGGCTTGTATCTAAACAAGTTAAGCGAATTGCCGTGAAAGCCTGTTAATTTAAAAATAATTGAAGTCTGATTATTATGCAAAATTTTAACTATATGTTAACTGTGAGTTGTTACAAACTGAACAAGTGTGTAGGGATCCTAAGGGGAATCGTGGCCAGAGACTGCACTGAGTCAGCGAGGTGTCAACAAGGTCGACCTGCTTTCAGAAGCATTTACGATATTACTTTTAAACTAATTTTACGATTGACATTGACGACTGTGCTTTGACGCTAAATGGTCTGGCAATTATACGTAGATATTTCTAGAACGATGACTGGAAATAAAGCGTAGAAATGCATTCACACATGAAAATTTCGGTGTAATTTAACGTACCAAAGAATGATACATGAGAAGTTTGGCAAACTAAACGATGCCTAGTAGGTAACGAGACACAATCTACAATAGGTAATCCCACCATGCAATCCTTTACTATTATAATAAACTGTAATACTACTCCAATACCAACTTATTTTAAATGCAAAAGTTCGGATGTTTGTTACTCAATTACGTTGAAACTGCTGAATATATTTAGTTGAAAATTGGCAGACAGGCAGAATATTGTAATCCTGATTAACACATAGGCTACGTAAATCATATAGACCGCATGAACCAAACTGCGAGCAAAAACATGTGTCGTCTAATTCATATACCACGGGGTATATGAATTAGACGACACACGGTTACAGTGTAGGTAATGTGACATAATTCATATATTCCATGATTACGATATTTTTTTCTTCATGGAAAGAAGACGCCAGACGAGCTAACAATCCACTTGATGATAAGTGGATACTGTTGCTCATGGACATCCGCGATTCATGCCAACATCAGTCCAGATTGACAACCGATGGGCTAGACGATTCCTTGAATGAAGACCACAATGTCATCTAATTAGTCATTCTTTTTGTTTCAGAATGAGTTGCTGAATGGGCTTGGCGTGGCAGTCGCCGAGCTGTGATGGCGGCTGTTAACTCGGTAAGGTTTTTATTAAAACAGCTTTTGTATGCTTCTACCTTCAGTTGCCAGTGGATTTCATACAGAATATTTTGTTATAAAATTTCCTTTATCTTCGTAACTACTGATTAAATTTTGACAAAAACAATCCTGTGCAAAGTCTTAACAAAATCGTTCTTAAAAATAAATAAATAAAAAAAAACATCTAGAAATTAGTATTGGTGGAAGAGATATTGCGTCTCTGCGTTTTCTACCGTCTATATAATGGTTAGCCTCTTAAGGAGCTGTTCAATTTGATGCCAACTTCGGGTTTTTACCTGTGCACCGCTCGTCATCGTCGTGCTGTTCATCTGCACTTTCATGACAAAGCTGATGTTTAACATTTGAGATTTTCACGATTTTCAACACGAATAAATTAAACGTCGAGTAAAATAAAATAAACAGAGACCCATATAAATAGATAAATAAAGCGGAGGTTTTTCTGTTATACTAAGACTTAGTTATACTAAGTATACATTATTGATAAACGAATTGAATTTCATAGCCCAAAGGTTGACCGGGAGATAATGCTTATAAGGTACTAAGTCCGCCTTTTGTAACGATTTACAAAAAAAGAGTAAATAAATAAATTTAATAAATTGGGGCAAAATGAATAGGCACTAATTAAATTTATTCAATTTTATTACGAGTATGACTAGTGCAGATATACAAGTTACATGTGTTACATACAGTATGACCGCTTGCTCGTCCGCCCACTAGTATATATATAAAAAAAAAAAACATTACATTCACGTCTTTACTCTATTTAGAGAATTTTGTAAAGAGCGGAATATATGATAATCCGAAGGTGCTATGTTTGAACTGTATGGAATGATGCATTAAAACTTCCCAGCCACGGTTCGTCAATTTTTGTTTACTCATCAGACATATATGCGGTCGAGCATTGTCGTGATGGAAAACTACACCTTTTCTATTCATTAATTCCGAGCGTTTTTCTTCAAGTGCTTTTTTAAATTTTACTAATTGATGACAGTAGACATTATAATTAATCATTAATCATGTGATAAAAGCTCGTAATACACAATGCCTTTCTAGTCCCACCATACACATAACATGACTTTGTTCGGAGTGAGGGCTGCCTTCGGGACTATTTGTGATGGCTCACCTCGCTTAGACCAAGATCTTTTTCGAACATTGTTATCGTAGGTGATACACTTCTCATCGCCTGTTATCAATATTTTCAGAAATGGGTCGATTTAATTTCGTTTCAACAACATCTCGCATATGGAAATACTATTCACCAAGTTTCTGTCATTTAAATCATGCGGATCTAGCTTTTTTCAAAATTCAGTTTATGCAAGTGATCAAAAACTGTTGAGTGGTGAATGATACGCTCTTCCGTAATTTGATGACTGCCTATGTGTCGATTGGCTTCATTTTTTTCAATGATAATATCAACATTTAAAGACTGACAAGGACAACATTTCAAGGATGACCACAGCGAGGAACATCATTCACATCAAAATTACCAGACCTGAATCGACTGAATCATTTTTTTCAATAGTTTTAGATATAGCATCTTCTCCGTAAACACCACAAATCTCTTTTCGAGCACAAGAAGTTTTCATACGCTTGTCGAAAAAGAAATTGTAAAACATATCTATTTTTCTCCTTATTAACTTCCATTTTAAAATTGTTGAAAAATATGAAAAGATAAGTCAACCAAAAAAAGTCATTACAAAAAGTCAGCTGTCAAACTGTCCCTATATCACTTTCCCGCCCGTGATCAGTGTTGCCAGAAATATAGCACGCTAAAGTCATACGTTCAAAAAGGCCGCGAACTTTTCCGACTACCTATTATTATGATTTATAAGATTAATGTGATAAAAATAGTCCCACGGATATTTTAGATTTTGCTTTGGGAATATAGTATCCGATTTCACTCTGATACTTAATTGGAACCCTCACTTAAATACGATTATGTATAAGTAATGTTACATACTTGTTTAAAGAAATACTTGAAAGAATACTTGTAGTAGTAGGTAGTTGTTCTTGTATTTGAATAGTACCTAACTACAACAAGGAGTTTTTTTTCCTTTCTTAAATGGCGATGGTGCAATTAGCACATTCTGCCAGTGTCAAAATTATTTATTCATAATTAAAGTCAAAACAATTTAATAACACATTTTGTCAATATCTAATTACGTCGGAATGAATAGGGAGTCGCTCAGTAAAGCGATAGTAGGTTTACTGAGGACAGTATTGGACTCCTTGGAAGCACAAGAAAAATACAGTTTTCGCTTTAATTTGATTATCACAAACATTATGCACAAACACTGGGCACTTATGTAATTAAATTATTTAATTACATAACGTATTATGAAAATACGTTTAGACATTTTAGTTAACCGATGAGATGGTATGTTTCATAATTTCAACGAAGCTATTTTAAACGCTGACACGATATTTCATGCCGATTCTGGATTGCTTCTATCTGTAAATATCACACGATCGTTTTAATTTCAAAAACGAGTTATAATAACTGACAGAAGGTCTGACAGAAATCTGTATTATTTTATAGCATTTTAGCTGCGATTCCTACAAACAATGTAATTCCATAATGTAATTCCATAATAAGGTATTCCATTTCTGCTTCCGTAACTACTTCTGAAATTTTTATCACAAAGATTTTACTGAAATTGTGTAGAGGAGAGACTGCTCAATTTATTTTTGTAAAAAGAAGTTGAACTTAAAACAATAACTTGCTGTTGTTAAATTAATTTGAATATATTTAAATTACTAAATAATCTTTATACACACAAACACACACACACACACACACACACACATATATATATATATATATATATATATATATATTTCATATTTATTAAATTAAATAACTCTTTTCTAATATAAAATTACCTTGTTTACACATTATGGGGATAAAAATGATTTTTAAAGATTTCACTGAAGTAGTAAGTAGTTCACTGATCTTGGAAAGTAGAGAAACGACAATAAGGTCTATTTTCAGCATAAACATTTCCATACGTTTATGCTTGTTTCCGTTCCCACTTCGGCTTCTGGTTAATATTAAATAATATGTACGGTTTTGATAGAGGTTGTTAAGAGAAACACTTTATTATCGATAAACTTAATTATTGATTATTTATTCCCTTATTGTCGAATTGATGGAAAATAATTGTTTGCATGCGTAGCCCGTACATAATCAGTTTCTGTTTCTATTAATTACACCACTAATGTGCACTGCCTGAAGTCGTAATCCAAGCTACATTATTATTCTCATAGACTAATGGATAACGACGATTTACAATCTAACACTAATAGATAGATACTAATGATAGATAATAGAAACTAATAGATTTACAATCTATGTTATCATTACCTACATATAGATCAATACTCGTACATACAGAAACACAACAAATATATATTTATCTGCATATAAAACTATAATATTGGCAAATCGCTCAACATACATCCTTATAATTTTTACTTTCATGTTCTTACATGCATCCTGTCCTTAGTTCATAATTAACGTACCTATAAGTACGTAAAATGTAAATCATTAATTGGCAGTATATGTTGTTAAATTCTTTGTAATTTTTATGTACAATTGAGTGCTGTGGATTTTGTAATAATAAATAAAAAAACACGAACAGAGCGTCCATTACCGGAACAGGCCTGTAATCTCACTGAACCACATCATCTAATAACCAACTGTCAGTGAATCAGCGAAAGTGCTCGAACTGCCTCTGTTATCTGCTACAAGTTTTTTTTCATCTGCCTCGTTTAAGGCTTAACAACCAACCATTGAGGTACGTAACGACGAGTCGGCTCATCACCGCTCACTCGCAGGTGTAACTCGACCGGTGAAACAAGACCCCTGCAGTTTAATACTACCTTTACATTTTAACTCCATTTTTGTGCCGTAGAAATGAACATCGAGTACCTAGCGATACTGGTGGCAGTATAATAGCAGCGAAGCGTTGGACGCTCCATGGACGCCTTCCAAATCGCCTCGCATTTGAATAGCGACTACAGTTTGTGATAGCCGGTTAATAACTTTCACTGATCTGTTTTGAATGTTCAATGCAGTGTAAAATGTTGGGAAAATAAGTGGAACATTTCCATTTCAACGAGATAGGCGTTCGGACTTTAAAAGGTCTGATTCTTAGCTGCTAATACTCGGGGCGTGTTCCAAGAATTCCAATTGTTATTCCGTAGAATTAGAATACCAATTTTCTTGTGTATCAATTCAGTTCGCTCATAATATTTTCGAGCTAATTGTTTCCGTGAATCCTACTAATAATGGTTTTCCACAAACTTGCCTAATCTTACGAAGGTTGAAGGGTAAGGTTCATGGTAAATATTTGAGATCTCCCGAATATTCGAACTCGTTGTGGCGAATGTTCACCAATTTTTAAGTATTCTTATTTGTACTCTTATTCGCTATTTTCTGGGTAGTAGGCAACCCAACGTGGGTAGTACGTAAAAGAAGTTTTCTATATAAAAAGAAAAAAATACTAAAGAATCAACGTCTATTTGAAAATCAGTTACGTACCTAAGTTTAAATTAAAAAATTACGTAGGTATAGATTGAACTAAAAAGAAACATACTAACTTTAAATTGGACTAAACATTACTTATTTACTATAAAAGAACAGTGGATGAGAAAAGGCCTATACAAAACACAAAGAATAATAATCGGGGCGAACGGCTAAAATATTTGTAAATAAAAACAACGTCTGTCTATTTGTTTGTTCGTGCTAATTTAGGGATCTTCTCGGTCGACTTTGGTGCAGCTTGTTTATCCTGTAAGGTTATTTCTATAACCTACTCTATGGAAAGTACTTTTTTACTTTCCATTAAAATATGTCCCATAGTTTTAAAAATAACAAATAGGATACCAACATAATACCAATTTGCGAGTAATGGCTCATTTACACAAGAAGAGCTTCTCGAACGCGAGTTTCTCGAACATCGGTCAAAGGCTAGTATAAATAACCGTTACCATCTCATCTGATCACTGTTATCGCTGTTATCGTCGAGTTTTTATCATGCGAATAGTTGTAAGCGATAATTGTATGTAGTCTGGTCGCATACGAGAATCGTATACAATGTTCTTGTCTGAACCGTTGGAGAAACTCTCATTGTTTAAACGAGCCTTATAAAGAATCTATGACGCAGGTGAACTGCAATAGGTCACGTGAAGGTTTACTGACTTGTTTGTAGTTGTTGCTAGGAAGCTCATTTCGTGGCGTAATCTGACTGAATAAGAGCTCTAGGCCTCCAGAAATCATATCTTAATAATTCTATAGCATCATAGGAACATAAAATACCATAAAATCTTCTAGGCACCTATCTAAGCACCTTGACAAATTGTTTTGGTTGCGGGATCCTAAGCAGCTGACGCCGTGGGTACGTGTTAGTATTATACTAAACTTAGTGGCAAAAAGTTATATATTCCGCCGCGTCAAAATATATCGGTCTCGCTTTACTTTACAGCCTGGACAGCGGGATATTCCGTGTAGCTTATACTCCGGGGGCCAGTAGTGGCTCATTATCAGCAATGTAGCAGACTCGGACAGCCGCCGTCACGAGAATGGGATGCGATAAAGGCTACGAATTTTCTCTAAGGACTGTGGGTTTTTCGGACGCAACGTAAAGGCACGGTAGGAGAGAGTTACGGTAGAGGAACGCTGACGTTGTTATTGAAATTGTAAGTTATACTCGATTGAAACGCATGACTGGGAACTCGTATTACTTGACGCTATCCAAATAAAGGGGCTCGGCTTCGATTTCATAGATACAATACACGACAGCGCGGGAGTGCGGTTAAGATATGAGTTTAATCGCTTTAGTTTTGTTGTTTGATTCTTTTTAATTAAACTATTTTATAATCAAATATATAAATTTTCAATAATAAACATAAATTAAATAAAATTATCGATAAGTACCCATCAACCTAAGATTTTTTTTTACATCCTTATAAGATTCCTCTCGCGCTGTCTCGCACTATACCTACTAAAACTAGTGAAATCCTATAAATATTACATCTATTTTGATTTCTTTCTTTTAAAATTCAGATATTAAATGTTAACAGAAAATGTTAAATATTGTTAAATGTTAAATACAAACAAATTTTAAGTTGGAAAATCTTAACCAAAGGCAAAAAGGATATACTGACTATAAGGTCCTTTCGCTAAAGATAGCGTTAAATATTTTAAAAAAATGCTGATTTACAGTCTCACGTGTCTCTATATGACAATAGTTAATCTACATATAATCATAAAAAATCACACAAAATATCATGCAATTACAAACCGAGAAACCTTTTGATTTCTGTAAATTAATTTGACTTATTAATTTTAATACGATACTTATTAATATGACTAGTGTGATAACAGACATGAATACGCACATTGTGACATTTTGCTCCGATATCTGCAGACTTATTTCGGTAAATGTAATGTTCGTATACAGTGGGTAAAGGCTCCTTAACTGCAGAATTCCGCCGTCCCTTTGCGTGTTGGTAGCAATTTGATCGGCGGCGAGGGGCCAGGGACTACTTGTACTAACGCAAAACTGTTACTATGTGAGACTCGAGAGCTATTTGGGAGATACGCTTCAACAAATGATTTATAAAACTGCGATAAGATTTATGTTTCGCAAAAATTCAGCTAGAGTCCAACATAATCATTATAGAGGTTTTTACTGTTGAAATAAATGTATGATACTTGTATCATATTCATATAATTATTCGAAAAAACGTAATTAACAATTTCGGCTGTATGGTGTGTAGGCCGCCTTTAGAAGTAGCATCCCGTGGCTATTGTAAAAGGCGACTAAGGAATAATAAAGTCGTGAGGAACAACATCTTTAAATGAGTAAACTCGCCAACTCGCTTGGTCAGCGTTTGTGTTGTTTTAAGGCCTTACAGTCGTTATGCAACAGACAATGAGAAGGCCGGTATCCTGCAGTGAGTGATAAAAGGCCTGGTTAAGGTTAATACGTAACCAATTTAATATACCTTTATAAACCAGTTGTCGTTACACATTTTTTGGCAAAGGCCAATAGAAACAATGCTGCCCTTCTAATGTGAAAAGGCATAGTAACATTTTTAACGAAACCGTAACATTATATCCGGAAATTCAAAATAAACAAAGAAATTAAACAATGAGTCTGTTTGATCCAAAACTGTAAGTTTGTAGCTCGATTTGAAATAAATCAAAATGTTACCAACTTTTCTCGAATGTCATCAAAATGGACTTGTGCCTTATATTCTAAGAAGATCAGAATGGGGGTTGGTACCACGAGCCGCGTACATTCTTATCCTTACTAATATTTAAAAATGAAACGATGTCTGTTTGGTAGTTTGTTTGAACGGGTGGACGAATCATGCTGAAGTTTTGCACCGACCTTCCTGGAGCCACGAAAATAACATAGGCTACATTTCTTCCCGGAATTTTTTTCTTCTTATATACTAGTGGGCGGACGAGCAAGCGGTCCCACGTGATGGTAAGTACCCCACGCATACCCCCTGCAACACCAGGGGGTATGCGGGCGCGCCGCCGACCTTGCAAAATCCTATTCACAGCTCTCTTGAAGAACCCCATATCGTAGCTTAATGGAAAGACCTCTTGAGGCAGTTCGTTCCACAGCCTACGGGTTCGCGGTATAAAGTTATTTTTGGACCGAACAGTGCGCGACACCTCAGTATCGAGGAAATGCGGAATTCGATCGATAATAAATATTCCTTGTGGAATAAACAAAAGTCCACGAGTAACGCTGCGGGCCATGGGCTATTCTATTAAATATAAATATACCTATTTAATTTATTCACTATAAAAATCAGTTTCTATAGCTAGGTATGTAAATCTAATAAAATACAGCCAAAGTCCGCACATATTATTATTGATTCGCCGCCAATTCAAAGGCCGCATGTTGCCCGCGGCTCGCAGTTAGACAACCATGTTAATAAACTATAATTAATAAAATCTGAAATGGAATGGATTTGAAGCTATGTTCGCATAAGAACATATTCGCATATCGACAGAAAATGTTCAGTCAACCTGAGTGTTTGAGCTGAGTTTGAGATTATATTCAGATGGTGCATTACCCTGTTGATTGTATAGTGAAATCACGACGGTTATAATCTTCAAAATTGAAATAAATTTAACAATAATGAAGTTATTGTTTTCTTCGTTTTACCCCACTGTAATTAGTAATTGGTAAACATTTTTATTTATTTCTTTCTCCACAATTGAACAAAAACAATTGAATTTAATATCCCGTCTTTTCATTTAATTGCAATATTCTGTCCCTCTTACCGCACTTATCTAAGGACAAAATGAGTAACAAAGGGCCCTCAGTCAGATTAAATTTCCGGCAGGGTCCACTCCGAGCCCTGTACGCCCTTTATTACACCGTTACAAAGGCATCGCAGCTATAGTACTAGAATATTAGAACCCCTTTCATTCATTTCGAGTTTCATGCTATTTCCTCTCGAGGTTTACTTTTGACCACTTTGCGTGAATTTTAAAAGCTTCATACAATATTTGTTTTAATACGAGTAGAATAATAGAATTCTTTTTACTAATATTTGCAAATAATCGCTTTTTTTCGCAATGGCTACATTCTTGTGGCCCTAATGGCCTTTCAAGAGTCACCAGACATCCTGACGCTTTACATTTAGGGCTGAGACATTTAGGGCGAGCGCAGAAGGCGCTTAGCCAGAAGCAAAAAGTGTGCGCAGCAACGAGTCTAAGATCTCCCCCGCCAGTATACCGGCGGAAGGAACGGACCTCGGCTTAGGGCGTTGCTTTGGTTGGGTACCGTGGAATCGCGAGTCAGTGAGAAGCGCCCGAAACGTGCCGATACCTCGTAAAAGTGTTGGCTGAAGGCCGGTGTGGGTTCACGGTGTAGCGAGGGTGACGTTCTTAACTTCGCCGACGGGGACGGTGTATATGTGTAGCCAGAGTGTAGTGTGAGAACCGCATTGGCAGCAGTAATTGGGTGGTCGGGGTAGTCTAGGACGTGCACTGGACGACGACGACGACGGTAACGGGGAGGGGCATTCCTATGAGGGACATAGATTAGGCTGGCAACTACTTGGGTGTTAGGATGGTGAGGGACCCTGTCGTAGTAGCGTCGGGCGGAACACTTTTTTATAGAGTTCACTGGCTTACTTTGAAAATGCCTAAAAATGCGACTTTTGTTTTTGATAAGTGTTTTTCTTTACAAAAACAAGTGATTTTTTGTCACTTAATAATCATACTCAACAAGTAAAAATAAAACGAAGCATTGAACAATTCCATATTTCTGAAAACAGTGTAATATTAAAAATGTTTTCTTCGAAAAAAAATTATGGAATAAAGGTGAGAGACGAGCATATGTCCACCTGATGGTAAGTGGATCCTGTCGTCCATAGACATCCGCGATACATGTCGGCATCAGTCCACAATGACAAATGTTGGCATGCTCCCGGATGCGCTTTGCAGATTTATGAATAGATTTGGAGAAAGAGTTGAGAAAATGGGGGAGAGATAGGATGGCATGGGAATGGGCTCTGGCATATCTTACTTACTACCAAAACACATACATATATTGGGGAGATAAATTAAATGCAAATGCAGTATGTTTCAAGCTAGTCTTCTGTAAAATAAAAATGAAGTCCACATTCTGTCACGTATTAGAGTTCCCATACTACTTAAAAATGACCCATTACTTAGTCCAATCAAGTGCAGCTTGACCTAGCAATGTAGAAGACGCAAATAATATAGAAAATAATAACTATTAAATATCAATGGACACATGCAGGATTCAATAAAAAAATACTTGCCACCCTCTTAACACTGAATTTCTTTTGAAAAAAACAAACAATTGTTCTACGACTGTTTAAAATTCAACATAGTTTAACATACAAAAATAAAAATATTTTTATGTTACCTAAACATACATTCTACTCTTTAAAACGAAATAATACGCAACTGTGGCGAAACATAAACATTGAATTGAGAAACATAAATTCCACAATGAGAACAAAAGAAACAGTACGAAAAAATGTTTTAATGATAGAGATTCAATGTTAACGAGGGTGCACGTATCTTTTATTTAATCCTGTATAAGATATATATGAACCCATTGCTTAATAAATTAAGAATCTATTAAATAATATTCATACGTTATCTTATTTTTTTTTTAAATTTGTTATAGAACTGCGGTGTGAAGGCATCTTAATAACACATGACTTTTTTTATCTGTTTGTGTCTATATTTGCGTTTTTCGTTCTTTTTATTGCGAGTGTTGGGCAATATTCTACGTGGACGACGCATTTAAACACACTGTGCTATTTTGGGACCCACAAACATTTCACTGGCTGTCACAAAACTGTTTATTAGATAACCTTTTACTACTTACTTGCGTTAAAATATTGAGTGACGTTTATTACTCGTAACCGGGGAAATGACGTAACAATATAAATTAACTTGGTAATTTGTATATTATCCAAATTAACTAAACGAAATTAAAATTATAAATAAAAAAATAGTAATTACAAATATTATACAAGTGAACTCCGACCAGGTGAACCGACAACTTGAAGAAGTCCGCCGATGGTGGTTAGATGAGAAAAGCCGAGGATTGTGTGTGATGGTCAACTTCGGGACAGAGCTTTGGAATATATCCAGCAGTGGAGAGACATAGGGTGATGTTATGGTATGGTAATTTCTATAATCACAAAAAACTCACTTTCAACAATAGACTGTCATGAAATAATGAATGACCTCGTGCTTCAGGAGTCTATGAATCACACCCATTGATGTAATGAGCGATATATCTCTCCCTATCATCCATCCTGTGTAATGCTATTTGAATTTGAAAATACAATTTGTAACAGTATAAAAACCATACTACATTCTGAAAGCGCATTTTTCAATATTGATTATTTCTGACTGATGCCAGCAATATCGCAGAATTCGCAGATACACTCAGTCAAATTTTTCATGTTGAAAGTACTAACGTCAGTTCTTTGGCGACACTCGGCTACTTTATATTCATTGGCTCGTCGGTCAACTTTATAATTCATATTTTTTATAAAAAACAGAATCATTCTTTCATCATCTTTCATGTACTTACTAAAATGTAAATACTGTATAATATATTGCCTATTTTTAAAACTACTGCCTGAAAACCCTCCCTCTTAAACTATGTGGCACTACCAGTTTCCACATTATGCGTCTAGACGAATATATATGTATATATATATATATATATTTATTTTACATGAAACAACAGCTCTGAAGCGATTTCTTCCAGGCAACCATAGGATAGTAAGGAGAAGTATAAGTAGACGAAAATTGATTATCAACATATATAGATCCAGATGACTCGACTCAGTAATGAGTATTACTGAGTTGATCTATGCACTGAAAACATTCACAGAAGTTTAAAAACAACTTTACATTATCTGCTACTGAATCACACTTACTATGAATTAAACCTATTAAATGTTCTCATGCTCGATTAACCAATCCTGTCTGTGTATTAGATATGAAGTGAATACGAGTGAAGTGAGAGTAAGTCGTTACACGTGCAAGTCATAAACGGAAACTAAGTATTGTAATAAAGACTACGTGAAATTCATCGAAGCAGGTTAATGTACGTATTCCAAATTGTACCTACCTTGATGTCTATCTGATCTATTGTACTTTTCGAAATAGGACTGCAGTGAAAATATAGTTTTTGTCCCTTTTGTGCGGATAAAATAATCTGACCAAGCTGGGGATCGGTACATTTTCTATGTACCTACCTACCTTAGGGCGACTACTGTGTAGTAGTTTTTGTCGAAGCTTAGTGTACTCTTTTCGCTTTGCAAAATTTGTAAATATTTAATGTTAACAGTGTCGGCCTCAAAGTTTTCTCTATACCAGACTACTATTTGTCATCAGCCAAATTTTCTGATTTGACTCAGAATCACATATAGGTAGTAGTGTACACATTGCGATTAAAAAAAAATACTAAAATTTTTCTACGCAAATCACACAATGCACACAAATAATGTCTAAATTTCTATTTTTTTAAAGTAACAAAATTTTCTACCGACTCTTGTTTCGTTACTTTAAAAACTGGTATCTAAGTAGGTACATTTTGTCCACAGATATTGGCTGATGAGTGACAAAAAGTATTATAGAAATAAAGCAGCGCCTCTAACGGTCGTATTGAGGAACTTACAATCTCCCTAAAGTGTGATATTGGCTGATGACAAAAAGTATTAGAGAATAAAGCAGCGCCTCTAGCGGTCGTATAGAGGAACTTACAATCTCCCTAAAATGTGAATATTGGCTGACGACAAAAAGTATTAGAGAATAAAGCAGCGCCTCTAGCGGTCGTATTGAGAAACTTAAAATCTCCATATAGTAAAAAAGGGGAATAATTAAAGAGCTGCAGAAATACTGAAAGTGGCAGCAAATTATAGGTGGGTTAGGTTTAGGTTCTCTGGTGACAACCAAGGTATAGGAGTGCGTTGACTATGTGTTGACATTCTAAATAATTAAAAATAGTTTATTTCAGTAATTAAGAAATAGATCGGTTCGTTTATTTTGATTTGCTTCTGATTAAAATTTTTTTTTTTGCTACTTGTTTAATGCTGAAAAAAACAATAGACGTGAAAACAGGTGCATCAGAAACACAGAAACCTACATAGGATACTACATACGTATTTACCTTTTGAGTTACACGTTAAATCGTAGATAGGTATACTTACGCCAATAGTTCCTATTCATAAAGAGGGTTCGTATATAGTGGCATAATGAATCCCTTTCACGCTAACACATAAAAAATCAAACATCAAACGCAATAGACAAGTAAACTATTTCGAGGTCCCTTTAACCCCACGAGCGTAGGCAGCCGGTCAACCCTTCCACCCTTTTAGCGAATGGGACATAATCGCGGGAACAAACGCATGCCGCTACCGGATACAGCCTTGGATTCTGGACAGAGATGGGTTTGTCCAACTTTAATTTTAGATTATCCTATTTCAAAATCATGCAAACTCTGTCGTCATTATTTGATTTCTTGTTATTATGACTCCCTTTATATTATATATATTTTTTGATAATTATTATTCCGATTATTCAGAATATGTTTAATAACTCCGCTGCGTTATATAAAAATCCAGTGGGCAATAAATTTAGAAAAAAAAGATTAAAGTTTAAAAGATATTAAAAATTTTCGTATTTATGGAGATATAAATATCTTGGAAATTATTAGATGTATCACGTGATGCTCATATATAATTAAAAACCCTATAAAACCTGACGTAATATATGAGATAAATAATATTTTAGACATAATATATGTAAAATTTAGTATTGTGTGTAATAATAACTAATAAATTATCAAATTTATGTTAACTTCATATGTTTTGGTATGGGACAATCGAACTGTTGTAAAGAACAAACGTGTAGATTAGTTGTGAGATCCTACGTGGTTACAGCTATCTGTAACATTAATTAACTATTTCAAATCGTTTAACTAATCTAAACTTCGATTAGGCAATTAGTACTCGAATTTAGTATTCGGACATTTAAGAAAACTAATCACTGTATAACGTGCAGTAAACCTATTTTCTGTCTACATTACTAACGCCAATGCATTATTTATGTTAACTTTGAGGCAAATAAAGTGAAATAAAAAGCGCTGCAACACTTGCGCATTTGTAACAAAATGTAGAGCTAACAAAGCAGAGTTAATGCTGAATGCGGTCACCGCCGCTTTATAGCAAATTGGAGTCATAGTGTCCGACATCTAGGCGTGCTACCATGTGACGGGATGCGATGCGACGAGACCCAACGTGATGAGGCGAGACCGGACGCTTGGGCCCGTGCCAGCGATATGTGCCGTCGCCGCACGCCGGATAACGGGTTAGCTTTGATACCCATTCAAACAACTGGGTCGCATTTTCATTTACCAAGTGAATTCCAAATTGGATTATTCTGTATTGTATTAAGTCTTAGGCCTTTAATAATGTTGTTTTCTTTTGGCTTTATTCAACTTGAGTTGATACAATAAACTTTTACAATATAATGTTATTTCTGATTTAAGTATGTGCCTTTGTAAATATTTCGTAAACCTCTGAAGATGACGTCCATATATATAAGAGTATTACAAATATAAATGTTATAAAAAAGTCTCTTAGAAAAACTTGTTCTAAGCGATATTTATGTCATCATTTGCCATTGTTAGGCGTGCTTCCTTCATTCTCTTTGAAATTGAAACTGAAAATAGAAAGTGTGAAACATAAGAATAAACAATAAATTTTGAAACTGATCAAGTGTTAAAAATATTATGAATTTCAAATAATTTATTAAATATTAAATTTATAAGTGGCCGTATCAGTTACGTCAGACCACCGTGTTTGTTTATATTTTGGTCAAATTAGAATTGGACGAGGTATAAGGTATCAACATGCGTTAAGAATGTACATATATAAAGAAAGAAAATCATCTTTTTCTCTGTAGGTTGTATGATGTCGATATAATATTAAGAAGTGTATATTTCCTTAAAAATTGTGATACATTCTTTTTCAAATTAGGGAATGCGATCTAAGGTCGATTAATCGGAGAATTAATCGACTAGAAAACAATTTTTAAGATCGATCTCACGCAATGAACTGATTCAGCGAATCGATCCTAAAACCGCAAAAATCGAATCAATTTTTTACAAATTACAAATCGTAGATATGATATTTTGGTACACTTCCCTTAAATATTCTCTTAAAGTTAATTTGAAAATTGTAACTATTTCAGTATATTATATTTTTCAATAAAAATATACGTATTTTTATTGTAGATTTTTGTATTTTAATTTTTCTAATATACAATATAGGTATATTAGTTTTTTAATGACTTTTTACGGCGTTTCAATGGCATATTAAAAAAAATCAAACGAATCGATTAATCGAAGATCAATCTTTCGCAGACCGGTTTTCAAATCAAACCAAATCATTTGTGGCACGGCTACAGGTAAAGTACATAAAGTGTACATAAATTAAACGTTCTTCTATAGCCCATCTGATTAGATAAGGTGTACAATACTTATTTCAATTATTATCAAAATTATTTGTGATTATTATTTATATTCATATTAATGAGAATCAATTCATTGGCCATCGATTTGAATCGATTTTTTTCAGAAAGAATCAATCACTATTACAAATATAAAACAATAAACAGAGCTCTCATCGAAATCCATCTCGAGAGACGCAGCCAACCGTATCCACCATTCGCCCTTTCGTGAGCGATTCTAAAGCGGGCTATAAATCACTGACTCTTGCAACACCACAGGCTTTTTGGTCTTTTCAACACCAGCATGAACTCGAAATACCTACTTCGGAGAATTTTTATGTAAAAATATCATGAATAATGAGAAAAGTTACAATGTCATTGTAATTTTTAAACTTGATATAAGTATATTTTTTTATTTTTTTAAAACTTCATTGCACTATTCAGTTACAAAAGGCGGATTTAATGCTATAAGGCATTAAATCTACCAATCAACAATAAGATTACACCGAGAAAGGATCGCAGATGCTATTTTAAAATAATGTAAGCACAAAAAATAATGTAACCACTACGTTACATGATACATAATGATATTTTTATAATGATAATGCTACTTAAAAGTAGCATAAAAGTTAAAATATTAAAAAATAATGATAATACTACTTTTATAATGATAATGATACTTTTATAATGATAATGATACTTTTATAATATACCTGCTATTGTAGATTAGATGCGTGTAATGCGATGTTTTCTTCGTTCTTCTTTATGAAGTCGAGATCTAGTCGAGTGTGAGAAATTAGAAGCCTTCGAAAGATGGGTGTTCCTGAAAATGATAAAGAGATTAGAATGAATTGAATAATTAATAAGTAAGTAAACTTAACAAATATATACTGTCCTAAATTTTTGGTATTCAGTCCTGGTAGCATTGGTTGATCGCGTTGAGATTAGGCAGCAACTATGAACATGTTTCCTGAATAACGTAAATTCGGATAAGCGCGCCCGTACTAATTGTGAAATTCGGATAAGCGCGCCCGTACTAATTGTGAAATACGGATAAGCGCGCCCGTACTAATTGTGAAATACGGATAAGCGCGCCCGTACTAATTGTGAAATTCGGATAAGTGCGCTCGTACTAATTGTGAAATAATATGCTAGACGCAATTATCACATCAACATAAACATAAATTATGAACGTTCTAAAGAAAATTACGTAGTATCGTAACGATAAACCCTTACGATAAAACCTTTCTATAGCAGCTCTCTATTTCAACAATTTCTTAATGTCCATTCACAAAACATTCTTCACAAAAAAAATGTCGAAAAATCACTGCGAAGTATTCGATGAAATAGATTTTAAAATATCTGTCTCAGCATCGAGGCTCTATTCTATGAATGGGGAATGTTTCCACGATTCCTTTTTGTGAAATCAAAAGGTATTCGAGCAATAACGATTGAATGATTTTGACCCCTGAAAATAACGTAAATACTATATTAGGATTAGAGGCATATTTAAATACTATAGCTGTGACTTAATTTGCTTGCAATTGTATGTTTTATTTCAGAGCATTACCTATATCATACTAAATTTCAGTAAAACCGTTCAAACGGGCAAAAAAATGTAGACTGTATCATTCATAATATACACAGAAATTAACTACCCCTTTCACAATATAATTCACATATAAATGTGACTTTGATACGTTATTATTATATGTGTAGATAAGAGAGTCAGGTGCTTAATTTGAAGATATATAACAAACAAGCATTATAGAGTAGTACGTCACTAGACTTTCTTGTTTGATAAACTTTATTCTAATTATCAGTATTCATTAACAAACAGAAAATTCGAGCTCTAAACAGGGCCTTCAAAATCATCATTATTTGCCCTGTTATAAAGAATTTAATTAGACCTCTCAAGTCCCAGTATCATGTGAAATGAGATATCTACAAATAACAGTAAAAAGAGGAACAGCATCGCAACTTGCTCTAAATGCCTTAAATGTACCTCAGACACAAAAATATTCAAAGTAAAGAATGTTTAGCCACTGATAGATACGGGAACACAATTGATAAAACGCAACTTGGGTTCGACGTGCTTTATTTTCGACTGAGGGCGCAGAGAACCAGCGCGCCTCCCGTTGAGGGTAAATGTATATATGTGGTTGACATCTACCCTACTTGATATTAATACATATCATTCCTTCCATCCTAGTTTGAAATCCTGACAACAATAAAAGAGAACGAACAATAAATATCTACGCCAGAAACTTTTTGTAATCCACTCTTTTTCGCGCTCTTAGTTGGCGACGGGGTGCGGGAGTACGCGACCCCTCTGTGCCTTGATTGATATCACCCGTCTGATATTGCTCTGATGCATTAGTATTAAAATCAGGCAAATCTTCAGGCCGGGCACTCCCGCTTTCCGTTCCACTAACTCCTCCCTCCTCACCACTCTGAGCGTCAACAACCTCGTCTTCATTTATAACCGGGTCATTGTTTATAGGTTCACTATTCGCGGTTATGACCGGTGACGTTGAATCTCTGGTTGCTGGTGAGGAACAAGGTACAGAGGGCGGGAATATGTTTGGAGTCATTCGTCGTCTAGACGTCTAGACCGTATTCGTCAGATACACAAATATTCAAAGTAAAGCGACATAACTAGGCCGTATTCGTCAGATACACAAATATTCAAAGTAAAGCGACATAACTAGGCCGTATTCGTCAGATACACAAATATTCAAAGTAAAGCGACATAACTAGGCCGTGTTCGTCAGATACACAAATATTCAAAGTAAAGCGACATAACTAGACCGTGTTCGTCAGATACACAAATATTCAAAGTAAAGCGACATAACTAGACCGTGTTCGTCAGATACACAAATATTCAAAGTAAAGCGACATAACTAGACCGTGTTCGTCAGATACACAAATATTCAAAGTAAAGCGACATAACTAGACCGTGTTCGTCAGATACACAAATATTCAAAGTAAAGCGACATAACTAGGCCGTGTTCGTCAGATACACAAATATTCAAAGTAAAGCGACATAACTAGGCCGTGTTCGTCAGACGCACACAAATATTCAAAGTAAAGCGACATAACTAGACCGTGTTCGTCAGATACACAAATATTCAAAGTAAAGCGACATAACTAGGCCGTGTTCGTCAGACGCACACAAATATTCAAAGTAAAGCGACATAACTAGGCCGTGTTCGTCAGATACACAAATATTCAAAGTAAAGCGACATAACTAGACCGTGTTCGTCAGATACACAAATATTCAAAGTAAAGCGACATAACTAGGCCGTGTTCGTCAGACGCACACAAATATTCAAAGTAAAGCGACATAACTAGACCGTGTTCGTCAGATACACAAATATTCAAAGTAAAGCGACATAACTAGACCGTGTTCGTCAGATACACAAATATTCAAAGTAAAGCGACATAACTAGGCCGTGTTCGTCAGATACACAAATATTCAAAGTAAAGCGACATAACTAGGCCGTGTTCGTCAGACGCACACAAATATTCAAAGTAAAGCGACATAACTAGACCGTGTTCGTCAGATACACAAATATTCAAAGTAAAGCGACATAACTAGGCCGTGTTCGTCAGACGCACACAAATATTCAAAGTAAAGCGACATAACTAGGCCGTGTTCGTCAGATACACAAATATTCAAAGTAAAGCGACATAACTAGACCGTGTTCGTCAGATACACAAATATTCAAAGTAAAGCGACATAACTAGGCCGTGTTCGTCAGACGCACACAAATATTCAAAGTAAAGCGACATAACTAGACCGTGTTCGTCAGATACACAAATATTCAAAGTAAAGCGACATAACTAGGCCGTGTTCGTCAGACGCACACAAATATTCAAAGTAAAGCGACATAACTAGACAGTGTTCGTCAGATACACAAATATTCAAAGTAAAGCGACATAACTAGACCGTGTTCGTCAGATACACAAATATTCAAAGTAAAGCGACATAACTAGACCGTGTTCGTCAGACGCACACAAATATTCAAAGTAAAACGACATTAGACCGTGTTCGTCAAACACACACAAATTTTTACAGTAAAGCGACATAACTATACCCTGTTCGTCTTCGACTTTTTTCGGTTTCTGTTTGCTTTTAATTTTCTCATTACGGATAGTGCAGATAGAGGCGCTGCTTAATTCTCTAAACAAGAAAATACTTGACACAAACGATAGTAAACTTTGTTTGTTGCGGCTCATCAGAAGCTTCAAATAGTAGATGAATTAACACGAAGAGGTACGAATAGTTAAGAGCGTTTACTTATATAGTAGGTATCATATAGGTATTAGTTAGTAGGTACTAGTTAGTAGTTAGTAGGTACTAACTAATATACTGTTAAATACATTGATGCAATAGTTAAATTTCACGTTACGGACATTTATTCACAATCAGCGTTGTTGCGATTTCGTGAGTTGAAAGAACTAGATATATTAGCAGTGACGCCATGTCTTTCCAGTTAAGAACGTTGCATTTGTGTGCGTCTGCCATTTTTCAAGCGTCTATTGAAGATGCGATACGGATCTTTTGCATACTGCGTATCTACTTATCAAACGAACTCCGACGTAATTAAATTGAGAACAGGTGGAAGCTACAGAAAATGAATCAAAATTAATCTGGTGTAATTTGACAGGACCGTGTCGTCGGCTTCAAGCTTAATTTGAAGTTTAATTAAATAACATTTCTTAACACGACGAAAATAATATACGAGTAATATACTTATTTGGCACGAATAGCGTAAGCTAATATTTAACCCCCACTCAACTACTATCTTTGAATGTATCTAGGTAAGAAAGTCTTGCCTTAGTGTCAGTCTTACTCAGTGTTGCCAGCATAAATGAAGTTAATTAATGATCTTAGTCTTTCAACAAAAATATTTCAAATAATTGAATACATGCAACATTACGGTATATTAATATGTATGTATGATATGTTATTAATACTTTGCATACTGTATACTAGCTACCTGTGATTAAAATATTTAATTCCTCCCTACACAAAGGTTGTCTAACAGAGATCGCTATAGCGACAAGACCGCCTTTTGTGCATTTCATGTGTTACAAATGTTATAATGTCTGTTACTGTCTTATTTTGTTGTGGTGTGCCATAAACAGTTTCATCTATCTATCTATCATCTATCATTGAGTCTAGAGTCAGACAATTAGGTATTCTAAGAATTTTCATGAATGTCTTACTTCACTCTAATCCAAGTCGAATCCATATTTCTATAGTATTTGTGGTGCTATGGTACCTACTATCAGTCATAGAAAAAACGAGAAAAATAAAGATCCCGAGAATTTCCCGGTTAACCCAGCCGATATTGCACACGCATCTTTTTAATTCCTATTCAAACAATGCTTCGCTTCGTATTCGTATGTGTTTTGTACTCTTAACCGACGACTCAAGGACCCCCTCAGCCCCCTTCAGGGGCCTTACCACCATTCCTTATAGCAGTATTATTTTAACCTTAGTTCTCAATTTCGCACCGCGGCGTCCTTAATATAAGCTTATTTTATTAATGTTTTAATAGGAAGTTTTGGTGACGTCAACACAATTCGATTGCTTACTGTAGTGCGAATCGGAACGTTGTATGAAAGAAATGGCGTTATACAGTTCATATAGCGTTATATCGTTTTGTTTTTAGCAGGGAATAGACAAATAATTAAAATAATTCGTTCTTTTGCAGCACTAATCATTAATACTTTGGTGGAGGTCATGGTACGAATATGAGTAATGTTGTTTTAAGCCTGAAACAAAACATTCGTGCAACAATATTGTTTTTTAAAAGATGGTGGTAGGGCCCCAGTTCCTCTGCCCTGCCACCCAGCACCTTCAACGCTTCTCTATGCCTAGTTTTAGCTAGTTTCTATTACGTATGTCAAATTGAATTTCGAATAACTTGTGAACATTAATATAAACTAGAGGTGCCTGCGACTTCGTTTGCGTGAACTTGTGATTCCCGTGGGAAATTTGTAACAGATCGGGATAAAATGTACCCGAAATTATAACTCGGCACATAAATTATAACTATAGCTAGTTTCATTTAAATACGTACAGTAGTTTTTGCGCGTTCAGACAGACAGACAGATAAACAGATAGACAGACAGACAGATAAACAGATAGACAGACAAAAATTCTAAAAATTGTGGTTTTGGGCGCTGTATCAGTCATACTTCACACTGCAGTTACTGTAAAAAAGAATTATATGTACTCTTTAATAACGATTTTATTATATTTATAGATTATCCGTATGACGTGCTCAATAAAAAAAACCTCACTGTTATTGACAAAAAGTTTTTCGACTGCAAAGAGAGGCTCAATGAATCAGCACTTGGAGGTGTGCACTCCTTGAAACTTTCTCCATAAAGGCTTGGAGATATGTTATGATGATACGTCGCCTATAACAAGCAAAGTTTCGCCCTTTGGTCATAAAGAGTAGATCGGTACGAGAGTTGTTCGCTGAACTCTCGCCTTGCGATCATTATGTGGATGCCAATAAAATTACCTAACTAAATAATTATACAATTGTAAATATATTATAGTGAATTGTTATATATATATGTGGATTCGAGGGAATTATCAAAAAAGAAGTATTTTTTCACAAATTTTTATCCTGTCGAAAATTAAACCTATTGCAGAGCAGGAAGAGACATTACTAACTGGGCTAATCGCTTGTCTACTGATTGCAGTAGATAATAAATGGCTTTGATTTGTCATATAGCTTCCCTGGAATAGATCGCTTTATCGATAAGGCGTACCTTTTAAAATCTTTTTAACAGTTCTTTTTTAATATACCTCTTAGGTATTTTATAAAACATAGATTACAAGAAGACAAATGTTGGCACAACTCGGAGCTGCGCTTTTAACGGGCAAGTTAAATAAAAACGGAAGTGGAACTCGGTGTCGGGGATAAATCGCGCTGTATCTAAAGGCAGCTTTGAATCACGCCCCAAGGACAACATAAATTGTAGGATGGGTCTAAGTAATAATTTTATTATGAAAGCAACGTAATTTATTTATTTAGAAGAGGAAAACTATTGGCCCATTACAAACACTAAGAGCCGTAAGTAAGTTAAACACATGAGCCATTTACAAGTTTTTACGGAGACACTGCTAACCGATAATGCGAACAAACGAGGGTGTTAAAAGGAAAGCATAATCGTAAGTAGAAATGTAAAAACAAAATTTCATCAAATATGTGTTTTGTTATTTTATATAATTTTAATATTGGAGAGTATAATAATGTCTGTCCATAATAATCTGGTACAATAATAGTTTATAATATGTGTGCCCATTAAGGAAATGGGATATTCACCTATCGCTCTCCCAGGTTTGCTTTTAGAAATCTCCTAAGGGGATAAGCATGCCTTTTGTGTGTATTTTCTTTTGTAACTATTTTTATCATTCATGTGTACAATAAAAATATGGTTTTATACAATAACAAATTGTATTTAAAAAAAAATAGAAGTATGCGGTGAAAAGTAAAAAAATCATTTGTAAAATCGTTCATCAGTCTGTAAAGTGAAATTACTTATATCTTATCGTAACCTCGATATGTCCATATGGCACTAATTATCATACATTTGCACAAAACATACATTCCTCTACTCACATATCAACTAACTTCAACTGAGCACTAGAATGAAAAGTTAATACCTACCTATAAAAATTCTTAACCAAATACCACTTTTGTGAATTTCTTACATATCCATTCGCTTTCAGCTGAACAGCACGAGGGAAACGGCGAGGAATGGAGCCGACAGAATAAACCCCTTTATTTATTATTTGACAAATCTTGTAATTAAACCCTATTTCCTTTTTAAATACTACGCTTCGAAACTTGATTCCAAGTTTGTGCCATAGCTACTCACCTATGGTACAGACTTGCACTCGCTAAGAATCTTCCCGAACGTTTTTGTGTAAGTATTTTTAACGAATACTTTATGAAGAATTTATTCTTTGCCTTTAAATATAAACATTTCAAACTAAATTGAATTTATGCTACGTTTAATGATGTTTAGTTATGAGAACCACTTTTCTTATATAAATAAGTATATACCATATACCGTATATACCGTATACGTATATAGCGTATATACCATACCATATCAAACATGATACCTTCAGCTTATGTCTCCCCACTGCTGGATATAGGTCTCTCCCACAGCTCGTCGCCACACACGATCTTAAGTTCTTTTACGACCCGACCATTGCCACTTCATCATATTGATTCTATAAGCTTTTGTTCATTGGTGAATTTCTTATTTTCGAATCTGATCTCGTAAAAAACTTCGACCATAACTCAAAATCCATAAATTTTGTGATAGACACCTCGTATTAAATTGATATTCATAATAGTAGGTATTACGATATACAAATGTACACTATTTTTTGTATTGTATATATGTAAATATAGATACATCCGCGTTTATTTTCCATTTTTTTTTTTTTTTTTATAGACTAGTGGGCGGACGAGCAGACGGTCCCACGTGATGGTAAGTGTTACCGCCGCCCATGGACACCTGCAACACCAGGGGGTATGCGGGCGCGCCGCCGACCTTGCAAAGTCCTATTCACAGCTCTCTTGAAGAACCCCATATCGTAGCTTAATGGAAAGACCTCTTGAGGCTGTTCGTTCCACAACCTACGGGTTCGCGGTATAAAGTAATTTTTGGACCGAACAGTGCGCGACACCTCCGTATCGAGGAAATGCGGATGGACCGCACTTCTGTGACGGGAGGTGCGGTTATAGAAACCCGAGGTGGGAATTATATTGAACAATTCTTCAGAGCATTCCCCATTGTACAGGCGGTAGAACACGCAGAGAGACGCAACGTCTCTCCGAATGCTGAGGGGTTCTAAACCGCCCGTGATGATGGGATCGTCGACAATACGAACAGCACGTCGTTAGATGGAGTCAAATGGGTCCAGTTGGTATTTCGGTGCACCGGCCCAGAGATGAGAGCAATACTCCATATGGGGCCTCACTTGAGCTTGGTAAAGCATTAGGAGTTGCCCGGAGGTGAAGTACCGCTTCGCTCTGTTCAGCACACCGAGCTTTTTGGAGGACATTTTGGCCTTATTTTCCAGATGACCCCTAAATTCGACTTTGCTGGAGATGTCGACACCAAGGATCCCGATACTCTCCGAGATCTTAAGAGGTATGCTCTGAAAGCGAGGTGCTACGACAAAGGGGGCTTTTTTAGCGGTGAATGCACAGACTTGTGTCTTACTGGGGTTGAAATCCACTAGGTTCAGAGAACCCCAAATCGAGACTAGATCTAAAGAGTCTTCGATTTCAGACACAAGTCTGGCGCGACTCTCTTCCACTTCGACCCGAGGGATGTTGGCGCGGCCCCTGTACAAGGCGTCACCAGTACTGTCATCTGCATAGCAACATATGTCACCAATTTGCAACAGGTCGTTGATATGCAGAAGGAACAGAGTTGGGGACAGCACGGAGCCTTGTGGGACGCCAGCGTTAATAGACATGGTGTCGGAGCAGCTACCATCGATA
This sequence comes from Sesia bembeciformis, assembly GCA_943735995.1. NCBI lineage: Eukaryota > Metazoa > Arthropoda > Insecta > Lepidoptera > Sesiidae > Sesia > Sesia bembeciformis. Next base: position 4,756,330 of record OX031042.1, read on the forward strand.
ACGACTCTGATGCTCCGTCCAGTCAGGAAACTGGCAACCCATTCGCATAATCCCTCGGGTATCCCGAAAGATGGTAACTTGGAAAGCAGAGATTTGTGCCATACCCGGTCAAAAGCTTTCGCAATGTCTAGGCCTACAGCCAGAGCCTCGCCTCTACTCTCAATGGCGTGAGCCCAGCGGTGTGTTAAATACGCTAAAAGATCACCAGCCGAGCGATTATGGCGAAATCCATATTGACGGTCGCTAATCAGTTGGTGATCCTCTAGGTACCCAAGGAGCTGTGTGTTTATGACACGCTCCATCACCTTGGAGAGGAGGGAGGTGATCACTATTGGCCTGTAGTTGGCCGGGTCTGTGCGGTCACCCTTTTTAGGTAAAGGGTGAACATGAGCTACCTTCCATGCTGCCGGGAAGTTTTTTGTGGAGTATGAGAGTCTAAAGAGTCGCGTAAGCACCGGGGACAACTCGGGAGCGCATAATTTGAGCACCACCATACCATCTGGCCCACTCGACTTTCGGATATCAAGAGTTGCTAGAGCTCGCCGGACTTCACGCTGCGTGAAACAGATTTCCGGCATGGAGCTTGTGCATCTCGAGATAGACGGTGGTGATGCACCTCTATCGTCCAGAGTCGAGTTCGAGGCAAAAAGATAGCCCAGGAGATCGGCTTTCTCCTTCGCCCCGTGGGCCAGTGACCCATCGAGTTTTCGCAGTGGTGGGAGTGACGACTGACAGAAGTTACCTTCAGTAGCCTTGGCGAGCGACCAGAAAACTCGGCTTCCAGAAGGACAGCTAACTAGTCGATCGCCAATTCTGCGGATGTGCTCATTCTTTGCTCTGACGATGATCTTCTTACTGCACCTCGAGGCAGCGTTAAATTTCTTCCTCAAGTCGGTGGTATTCGGATCTTCGGACACCTGCGCTTTGGCCCCGGCCCTGTATGCAACCCGTTTATTACGACGGGCCTCTCTGCAGGACTGATTAAACCAAGGTTGGCTCCGTCCACCTACGGGTATCACGGAACAGGGAATATAACATTCCATGCCCTGCAACACCACGTCGGCAACGGAGTCTGCACAGGTATCCGGATCTCCCGACGAGAAACAGAGCTGCCTCCAGGGATAAGAAGCATAGAATTCGCGCAACCCATCCCAATCTGCAGACTTGTAGTGCCAGACGTTGCGCGTTCCCTGTGAATGGGTCGGCACGGATTGCTTGGCTGGCACAGCAGTTCGAACGATACAATGGTCGGATGATCCTAACGGAGCATCAACAACAACATTGTAGTCGTCCGGCCGCGTAGTCAGCAGGAGGTCCAGTAAGGAGGGGGTATGGCTCTCGATATCGGGTATCCTCGTGGGTGAGGACACCAACTGTGAGAAACCATAAGCCAGGGCAAAGTTATAGGCTGCTCTCCCTGCGCGGTCGGTAGTTCGGGATCCCAACCACTCTTCGTGATGAGCGTTAAAATCACCGAGGACCACCACTTCCGCGCAAGGGAACTGCTCGAGCACGCTATCAGTCGTCTCTTGTAGGCGCTCAAAAAAGTGAGTCGTCTCCGTATCACCGCTGTGGGACCTGTAGAGGCAAGCGTAGACTTTAGTGGAACCTCCGTAGTCAATACGCGCCCAGAGAATCGACAGGTCCCCGTCTTCAAAATGGCTGAGGCGGCGGCAACAAATATCCTCCCGGACGTACATGCATACCCCAGCACGTCGCACAAAACAGTGCTCCAGTTTGTAGCCGGGGTAATGAAAATACGATGTATCGGCCGGGCAGGATATCTGTGTCTCCGTCAAGAAAAGTAAGGCCGGCTTTGCCGTCTCAAGGTGGTGGTGGACGGCGTCGATGTTACTATGCATCCCTCTGATGTTGCAAAAGTCCACTTGAAATGTGGAACTTAAAGGGTGGGCCGCTGAGTGAACGTTATGCTTTATCTTTTTCTTGGCCATTGTAGTGTGTGAATAGGGAAAGAAGAGAAGGGGAGACGGAGAGGGAGATGGTTGCATGTGGATCAAAGGACAAAGCACGGAGCAGAGAAAAACTAGGTCACAGAGGTTGTGTGACTTGCTGGCGCGGGGTACGGAAGGGCCCCCGGTCCCCCCCTGGGGGCAGCAGTCGGGTTCCACTTCGATCTCCTCCGGCACAACTGCTACCCCAAGGGACTTTTCGCGTGCGGCGGGGCAGCCTCCCGGGGTGGAGATTAAAGAAAGATCCCCGGGTCCGGGCCCCCAACAACCCGCGGGCGGTCAGCGGACAATCGTTTCACCGGGTCTCCCTGATCCCCGCGCCACCACGTCACGCCTATGCGCCTGTAATCCCCCGCAACCGCTGGTCCTCCTTTCCACACGCAACAATCTCCCTCTCGGGACGGCTTCTTCCGCGCACCGCCGGAACACGATGCGGGCCTCGCGGCTAATACGGCACCATTATGGCGGCGGACTCCGACGGAAGGGCTTTGCTGACGGAGTAACCCTCCCACCGCGAAAAAAGGGAACGCCATTGCCTCGTTAGTTAATAGCAGGGTGCACCACGAGCAGGTGAGGTTGGCTTAGGCTCCAAAGATGGTAGGTGAGCCTCTTACACCCCTGGTACCCCTTCTGTTTGATCTGGTGGTTTGACTGGTGGAGAAAACCGTAGGTCCGTAAGTCCGCCATTTGTACACGTCAAATACCTGTGTAATGAAGTTTAAATAAATAAATAAATACATATCTAAATTTATTATGTAATGTATGTTACAAAATTGTACTTTATGTTAACTTTCTGTCCCACTTCTTGTTAAAAAATGTTTTTTAATAAAAGTTTTAATTAGCGTCATTCATACAAACATTTTCCCTGCAGCTTGATAGGCAGTTCATTGACTAAATCAGGTAACATGTATTACCACATTCTTTAAACATGTAAATTTATTACCTTTGGGTAATTCGTAATTGGCGTTTGTCCTTTTCTGGCGTATATAACTGGGCCTTACAATTTTAGTCAATGAATGTATATTCCGCTGTTCCTCAATGAGGACGGATATTGAAAACATTAATAAGTTTTCAATATTTAAACAAATGAATAGGATTTTAAATTTAATAAAGTTTTACGGCTAGCGGCGATTTAGCCTGTAGCCGTATGGATTTGTCGCATTGATGGATTGAGCTCTAATGAAGAGACTGACGCGGCGACCGCAATTACTGGCCGTAATGGAACCACTGTCGCTGCATCACTGATTGCTGCCAATCTCTTGCCTCTGTTCATATTCCAATCGATACTATGTTACTTATATTTATATATTGTATGCCTGTTAAATAAGTTTATATGTAGGTATAAATTATGTCGGGATCCTAAAACAAACAACATGTAAGCAAGCCTTTTAATATTTTTAAACTGTTTTAAAATTAATATACGTAAACATTTATAAACAACATGTTCGTAAGCTTACAAAATAAAATTCTTCGCAAAAACTTTAATTCATAGAAACTCACTAAGTACATAATAAATATAACATTTCTACAACAGTATCAGTTAACTAGGTCATCGATTTTTCGATAAAATTCATATTAAGTCAGTAGTGGATATATCAGTGTACTGAAAACTACACACTTTTGAGTGACTTGATCACTATTAGTCGTAAATCCATTAGATACGAGTATCTCTATTAAAAACCTACTTAAATAAAACTAATCATGCAATATGAACTTACAGATATGAAAAATACCATCATTTGTCAAGTAATATAGGTGCCTACATTCTTATCAATACACACTTCACTGACCTCTACTCGTATTACCTACAGGAATTCCTTTTGAAATTCGAAACACGACGTCACGTCATTTCCTTTTAAAAAGAATACCAATGACAAAAAGAAGATATATTACTTTACAAATAATTCAAAATGCGATGGCGGTGACGTCATAATGTTAAACACTCGGGATCGTAACCTAAAGTGAATTTTTATGAGGTCATAAACATTCGCATACTAAAGGCTTCATCCGCTCCCTTGTAGGATGTTGCGAGTACGGAAAGAACTCATTGCGACCTTATGAATCATCTCGTCACCTCATTTAAATTTATGTATATCCTCACGTCCCTTGAGTCGGCACCTCATTTGAAAGGTACATGTGACAAAGGACTCTTATGTACACAATAACAACAAAACCGACGAGTCGCCAATTAATGAGCCTCAACCTTAACCTCGACCATTAAAGCAGTCTCCGCTCAACAAAAGTCAATAAAGGTATAACAACTACTAACATTATTGTAATAGCCTGGCCTATCTGGATAGACCATAATATCCATTGCTTTTTAGTCACAACGCTTAGTGTGATCAATATGCAACAATGTCACTGTTTTGATTCTGAACACGAGGCATATGACAACTACATCCACGCATTCTGAAACATCTTAGAATCTGTGAATATTTTGAACTCGCAATAAACTTGATGAAAGTGGAATAACCGTTCTTAAACAATGTTTTATATACAATGAAACTTATACGTTTATAGAAACATACATTTTTACATACATACATAAATTTATACACATGTTTTTATTCAGGTTGTAACCGATAGGCTTAATGTGAAACCATAGATTTTGCCATAAGCTTCATAAAATTTTCACATTTTAGATTCATAAAAGTTATGAAAAGGTTGCAAATATTTAGGTGATTTTTTTTTATTAGTTCAATCAATTATCTTATCGTAGCATCAATACGTGTATATATGTATTCATGACATTTCCGTATTCTATTAAAAAATACTACCTACCTCCAAGTATTTATACATTAATCCAGCATATTATGAACATGCATTACTTTGTTAGTAATGTTCACATTCAATATTTTCTTAACAAGAAATAGATGGAGCAGCTTTTTTCGCAGGTACTTTGTAGAAAAACGATCTGAAAAGCTACCGGCGGAACGCGGACACAATGATGGATAAATGGCCACGAGGGGCTACAATTTAAACTGTTCCTGAAGGAGCTGAAAACTTTTAAACGTTACATATCTTTGTAGGTAAGCGTGGGAGATTTAATGGGCTAGACTTTTAGAGGATGAAACCGATAGAGTAGAAAGAAATGCTCTCCGGCTAGGTTGACAACTCGAAACTTAAATAGATCGAACTGAATTTAGACGTCATCCTAAACATCTCAAAAATGCAATAAGGAAAAATATTTAATTAACAACTAACCCTAGATCGGCAATTGTAACTCCACTTAGATCATTCGTAACTTGGATGCCCGGGATATATCCTAGTGCGGGATCCAACATAAACTTTGTGTACCTACCTTAAGTTAATTTTGGTCAATAAAGAGATTTTGTATTGTATTTGTATGGATCTTTATTGTTTTCTGGTGATTTAACAATAGTAGTTGTACCTTTGACCTTGTATTGAATTAGTGGTACGAATGCTGTTTGTGATTTCACCAACAGTCTAAATATATAAATAGAGTGGTTTCGGCCATTTAAGCTGGTATATGCCAGTTTCCCACTGTTGAGCCAAGGCCTCCCCTCTTTTATGGCAAACCATTCTGCTTAACGCTACGCTCCGCCAAGTCCTGTGATATGCATCTATGTCGTCCCATCATCTCCTCGGTCTGCCTCTACGTCGGTGTGCATTTTGTGGCATCCACTCCGTAACAATTTTCGCCCTCCTCTCTGGATGCATGCGACAGTCGTGTCCAGCCCAGTCCCATTTCAGCTTAGCGGTCTTAGCACCAACATCAGTAATAAAGGTTTCAGAACGCAGTTCGGTGTTCTTGATATGGTTGGCCCTTTTTATATCCAGTATGCTACGCTCCATCAGATTTTGAGTTTCATTCAGTGACCACGTGTGTGCACCATAACTTAGAATGTGCAGAATACACATTTGTCGACGAGTTTACGCTTCAGTGATATCGGAAGGCTACCCTTCATGAACTGTTTCATAAAACAGTAGCTCTTCCAGGCATTTTCTATTCGTCTTTCAACTTCTTTATTCTGCCTGTTTTGAAAGAAACTATCTGGCTCATATCTTGGACAATAATAATGAGTATATATACTCATCGACATATTGTAATGCTTATTTTAATACTTTAACCCATTTACCTCTACTCTGTGTTTTCGACTATTAGTCTTCAATTGTATTTTAGACCGATTCATCGTCAATCCAATCTCGAGGCTCGTCAAGTTCAATTCCTGCAACGTTTGTTGCTGTTCTGATGCCGATCGGAAGAAAAGGACAATATCATTGGCCAATCGAAAATTTGTCAATCTTTCGTCACGTTCGCCCCTCGTCTCCCCAGATACCGCCAGCTTCCTAAAAACTTCTTCAAGGCAACTAGTAAATAATGTTGGAGACAACGGGTTAGACTGCTTGACTCCTTTTTCAATATTTAATATTAGGGTAGTCAGATAAGTTCGCAGCCTTTTTATAGTGAAAATAATAAAGACTTTTTGAACTATTGAACTATTTTTTTGCAGTAGTTTTAGATAAAGCATCTTTTCCGTAAACACCACAAATCTCTTTTCGAGCACTAGAAGCATTCATACCCTTGTCGAAAGAAAATTGTAAAACGTATTTAATTTTCTCCTTAATAACTTCCATTTTAAAATTGTTAAAAAATATGAAAAGATAAAACTTTTAACTTGTAATTTCAATTTGCCGCCATTGCAAAAAGTCAGCTGTAAAACGGTATATCACTTTCCCGCCAGTGATCAGTGTTGCCAGAAATATAGCACGCTAAAGTCATTTAAAAAAGGCGGCGCACTATTCCGACTACCTATTATTAGCTTTGCAATGATTATAGATAATTTTAATGAGTTATATATTTATGTTTTATGAGTTTAATGAGCATGACACAAATTTATTGTATTTTTTTTCAATTTATTGTAAAGTACGCAAAATAGTGTTAATTAGATTGTCGTATTGTATTTGTGCGTCTTCTGTGTTTGAATCATGGATACTAAAGTGTTTTTTTAATTCTATGTTAAACTGTTTAATATTGCCTATGAGTGTGTTTGTTATGCCTTTTACTTTATTGTTATAACTTTACCTCCATTTATTTTTAATTTGATAACAATTTTTACTCGGAGTGGTCTATGGTCTGAAGTAAATTTTTATTTTTTTAATAACTGTAACACAATTTAATTTTTAACTCTGCCGTCTGGGACAGCCCAAGTCCAGCGACGCTGAGGTTTTTGATGAAAAAAATGTTACTAATTTTCATGGATTGTCCAAAGGCAAAGTGGATAAGTCGCGTGCCACGTTCGTTTCGATTTCCGCGACCATAAGGACCAAGTATCGCGTCATTATCGATATCTCGTCTTACTCCCACTCTTGCATTAAAATCACCCAGGACCACATTCCACGTACTACAATATTAAATTTACAAATAAAAATAAATATCTTGCAAATGAGCTAAGAATTTTTAGCATTTTCTTGAATAATTAATGGCCCGATTTCTTCAACGTCTCGTGAAATGGTTTTATTTTTTGCTTTAGCGTGAAATCGAATCAGAATTGAAGTTATTTGTAGCAATTGGGTTAAGGCAGAAAATATTTTTCTTATTTATGCCTCTGGTTTGATTTCTATGCCTTATTGTCTATTTATATATTTCTTGTAAACTAAATCAAATATCTTTAATTACAGGTAAGGCAGTCAAATGGTGATACGTGCAGGGTAAGTCATTACTCATTAGGAATAGAGAATTGCAATATTGTTTTTCTTTTTAAGGCCACAAACCATGGGACTTTATGCTACTGCATAATGCACGTCTAAGGCCACAGGCCGTCGGACGTTATAGGCTACGATACGTTATGGTCTGTGACTGTAAACACGTTATATGTAGTATAACATCCCATTGTCGGTGGCCCTGAATTATGCATGAATTGTATTATGTATTGAAATAATGCGTATTTTAGACCACATATTTAACATCATAATCCAAGGAGTTAGTTGAGTCCATGAAAGATGTCTCTAGAATAGTCTAGAACATCGTGTCTCAACCTTTTCAGTGTTGCGATCCCCTAAAAAGGCCAAAAATAAAATAATAAACTTCTTGACCCCCTTACTAATATAATTAGAACCTAATTATATTACGTACCGTTTAACTTTCGTTTTATCCTTTGATTATAAATCATTAATTAATAAAAGATAACAAGTGCTTAATTTTTTATCAACCCCCTGTAAATGTGACCACGACCCTCAGGTTGAGAAACAATGCTCCAGATTCTAGAGTCTAGAATATCACTGCTCATTCATCCCATGTGCTAATATAATGTGAAAAAATGGAACCATAAACGTATAAATAAACTAAATGTGTTATATTGAATGTACAATAAAGAAACGTTCTCAGAACGAGAAAATACAACGCCAATGTTCCAAGTTTATTTTTATAAAGGACAGGTATATAGAACTTCAATACAATAATTACAATTTTATTTTCAAAGAAAATAAACGCTAATAAATATAACAGAGATGTCAAAAGCACGAACTCTAACAGCCCGCGTCCACTCTACCGAAGAAAAATTAAAACTGTTGAAAGGTACAAACACCTTTAAGTATATTTTGCTTTTATATTTTCTGAAACTATGTAGTTTTTCCAATACCTTATATAGCGTTCACGAACACTAGTATAGACTAGACAGTTTGCGATTTGACCATTATAATTTCAATATTTTATTTTGTAGTAGGTATTTAAAAATCCTTTTATAGCATTTTTCTTAATATTTTTTCTTTATGTACATACTTAAGAGATGAATTTGTGATTTGAGCATTCGCGACAACCTCTGGTATTATTTGCGTGACAATTCTTATTATACAGCTGCAAAACACCCCGTTAAATACAAAGAATCAAGCCTATCTTTAGTAACTTAACAACGTAGCGTAAAAAACACATAAAAAGTGCTACATAAAAACATGAAAGAAGAAAAATGCGCAAGAGAAATAATGCATTTAATGCCCGACCGAACGTTCAGTTTCGACCAAAAACCGGCCTAATACTCGACATGGCTCGGATACTCCGCGCATCCGCGTATTAACGAATCGAGAGGGCTGAAACGACTTCTGCATAGCAAACCCGAGTCTCGGGGAAGATCTAAACTCTGTCGTAAATTAGGATGTGAAATAGGAATGATGGACCGTACGCTCCCCCCCTCCCGAAGACCGCCGTTTAGACAAAAGATTTACACTGGTGAAACTCACGTTGTAAGTTCACTATCACCTATTTATGTTTGTAGCAGCAATGTCAAGAAATAATTTCGAACGCCGTTCCGTGTGAATAGCGAAGAAATTTGTCGCCTTTGTAGTGTATCGAAAGCCGGCTTTTGAGTCGCCCTCCTTTGCCGACTTCTTTACACCGAGGGAACACACTCGACGGATTTTTTGCACTATATTTATGATTCTGGCACGCTCCCTGAATTCCACATGTTTTGGTTTATTCTGTGTTATGATTGGTTCAAGAAATATTTGATTAACTTTTTATAGGCAGTGAGGCAGGAGGTGCCTTATAATATGTAGTAGTAGCTTACAGTCGTCTAGTGGTTTTCTGTGGATATTCTTCCAACATTTGACCTAATGAAATCTGTCAATAATAACAGATAACCTGTCAATTATAACATTTATAACGGTTTAAATTTAGATCTACAACCTGCTAATTCTATATTAGAAGGTTTCTTTCTACTAAGTTTAAAAAAACAACTATATGTAGGGTGTTTGATTATTTTCAAATAATTATGTAATAAAATAATTTAATAATCACCACACCAATCCATACCATCAGCCTATGTCTCTCCACTGCTGGATACACCACACACGATCCTCGGCTCTTCTCATCCAACCACCACCGGCGAAGTTTTCCTTGCCTCTCTATATACTGCCTCCACCTGCCTGAAAATTCCACATGTCCGCTGTGGTAGGTCTACAGTTGCTGAGTTGGACACCATTTCAGGCTTCGCAATCCATATCCTTTTCTACCTTCTCTACATTTTCCTACCCTCTTTTTCTACCTTTCCTCTGTAGCGTTTTGTGTAGTCTGTGTATAAATAACTGAAGATACTAGAAATCAATCCGTGAGATAAATACATTTATAAAAATGACTGAATTATAAACTGTGCTTATGTTTCTAACAGTATAATCATTACATCCGCACGTGAATGACAAGCGTACGAAGCACCCCACCTCAATACTCAAGCTCATATCTACCTAATTTTGTAATGAATTGAAAAAATATTTTTAATTTTATTTATTATGCTAATTTAAACTCAATTATTATTATTATGCTAATTTTATTATGCTAATTTAAACTCAATTATTATTATTATGCTAATTATTATGCTCAAGACCAGATGTATGAGGAGTCCCGTGTACAGCAGTTAATACTAAAGTTACTGGCTATTGTACGGTATTCACGGTGCGTTTAATTTATTTAAAGAAAACTAATTAAATTGAACGTTTCATTTATTTAGTTTTTTCAGTGACAGTTTTTTATTCTCGTGGCAATGATACGTTTTCATAACAAGTGTTCTCTTCAAACCTTTACACACACGTCAGGAGCCATTAGTCCGAGGTCACCACACATCAAACTACAATATTACTCAACCGCTGTCACGTGGAACAAAGCCACGTCCTCACACGAAGGGAACTTTCCCCGTAAATTAGTGCGCTCTATTTCTGTCAAACACAGGACCGTTCTTACCGATAATATTCCCAACTAGCGAACGCCCGCAAACGGAGTTGGAATCGAAACAACTCCGGGATAGCTTTACCAATCTATCCGTTTATATAGGATTAAATAAAAAATTGCTGCACCCTTTTAACATTTTTCTTTCGTGAAAACTAACAACTTTTGTTCCACGATTTTTTTAAATTCTGGACTTTTATGACACAAACAACACTCGCACCACGTAGTTACACTCGCATCTATTTACATAGCTGTAGTAACGGTTCCATTAGCGTTGCCGTTCGTATTGGCATATAATAAGTAGTACAGAATAACAAAGTCAGAGAAGAGAGTTCATTTTAAAAAAATCATATCAACTTCAGGAAACAGTTGTAGGTTTTAAAAATGGGAATTCAGTGTTAAGAAGGTGCGGTATTTTTTATTTAAACCTGTATGTAGGTATAAATGAACCTATTTTAAGATGCGCGAAAAAAAATAATTCCGAAGTATTTTTTGAGATTGTTGTCGATTCTAATTTCTCAAGTGGATATAATTTAGACTTAGATTTTAGTGATACCTTAAAGAAACATATTTTTATTCGCTTTACATAAAAATCAGATAATAGAGAATATTCATATTTACAGAATAACTAACAAAATTAACACAACATTATACTTCAGTTATTAAGTCCATCGTTAGTGACGCAATTATCGATTTTAAATTAGAACTGTTATACATGGGCAAAAAATTAAGAAGCATTTTTTACATTTTGTTCAGAATGTTAAAATGTTCTAACAATAACATTTAACAATGGTCCCCAAATTAAGGCCAAACTTAATCGTTAAAAATTCTCTTTCGATATTTTCTCCGAAACCTTTTGGGAACACAATCGAGTCTAGATTGCGGCCAAATGTTATCTATCCTCTTTCTAAAGACTCATCAATATCTATTCAACCGTTTCGGAGTCTATTCCCCGAGGTCGTTTATTTCTAGGTATCGTCTAATTACCAGACTGATATTACTTGTTTGGCGAAAAAGCTTCATTTTTCTACATCCCCATCAAAAACTTACTCTACATACTTCATAAAAATCATGTTGCAAAATAAGCACGGGGCCAATTCTATTAACATGTACCGTTTATGTTGCAGTTTCAGCAGACATTCGATTTTGATTTAAATCATAGTGTCATTTTGTATAATTTTTTCACTGAATCGAAACTGAACCGTTGTTATTAGTGGAATACGAAAAATGGTACAGTTTAGTTTCCGCTGTGCTACAGCTTAAGTTCAGTAACTTTTATATTATAATCGGCCCCCAAATACAAATCAGCCAGTTACTGATGAAATTTTGAAATCACAAACAGACATTTCGACTTTTTGTATATATTCATATCTAGCTACAAGGATATTCCATCATCTGTCCCGAGCGAGTGGGGCCTTGTCACCCGGAGCAGAAGGGTCCCTTTCAATCCCTCAGGACCGTCTTAAAACCAGGCCCGCTTTTCATTTACCTATCTTTGAACGGTATAATTGAAAGGGACATTGAAGCGACTTATTCGAGTGGAATTGATTAACAGAAATGTAGACATCGTTATGTTTAATTTTCATCAAAAATTACCAGTGGTATTTTAATAAGCTTTAGAAGGAGTGCATGACCGATTAATTCAAAAGGTGGATGTAAATTTTGTACTCAATTTTCAGGCCAAACTCATTTTAGGTATTTTGCGCATTAAAATTGATATATTTAAAAATACTTACTAAAATTAATTACATCCGAAAAATTACATCAGTAGAACCATATATGCTGGTATGGTGCAGTGTTTGTATCTTAAATTATATTTACATTTTTCCGTCTGTATTTAACAAAAAAAGAAAAAATATGTCAAGGAATGTATCTTAAATGTTAATCATATAAAAATAAGATAAGATACAGGTATTATTGTCACAGGAAAATTTTGAAAACGTAAAAGAATGAAAGTACAAAAATACTTCGGGTATAAAATCTAAATGCCACTTTAAACTATAAATATCAAAGTAAATGTGAACAACCTCTCCAATATGCTCCCATTCTAAGTTTCACATGGTTAGTCTTCAAAAGTGACTTCTGAAAGTGGACCTCTCATCTGTTAAATGTTGCGGAACAGCGTGCAGACCGGTGAACTTTGTCGCAAACACGCAGCATTTGCACGACCCGACTTCTTTGAGTTTGGACCGAACTACGCACAATATATACTGCCTTGTGCTGGTGGTATTAGGAATTAGAATGGAATGTGCAGACACACTATGCACACTATGACTTCTTTGTGGATCGACGTATTTACTTTAAGTATGGAGGCTCTGGCACCTTAACGCGTTAGTTATAAGGTCTAGAACAGAATGGTCTTGTAAATCTGTTTGACTGTATTAAACTTAAGCTGGCAAGTTACATGTTGTTCTTGTTATTTGTCATGTTGTTGTTGTTCTAAGGTTTGGTTTGATGAGGCTATTTTGATACTTTTTATTGGTAAGAGAAACAATATTCTCCACAAAGGGCCCTACATTGTATGGATGCTGTCCCTCTACCATCCAATAATTATGTAAATTAATTAATTTTGTCATGTCTGTTATAGTCTATCATTATTTTTAAAACCAATTTCAATTGTGAATGCGACCGGATTTGTTTTGTGGAGCTTCGAGAATACGTACATAAATTCTCGTGCACGATATTCTAATTAAATGAAAAGTAAAACAATTTAAGCAGTTTTCCATCCCATCCACAGACTTGAAGTGTTAAAGTGTTGCCGGTTTTCCATTATGTAGTTGTGTACATGATGAAGTACTTTCTTTAATGTAAACGTCAATAAAATGTCAGTATACTGTGAGGTATAAACGCGTACACAAATTCAATATGTGACCAATATTTGCGCAACCTGTATTTGTGGAACTTATTTCAATGGCACACGGTGGCGGTGTAGAGCAGCAAACACAATATAGACAGAACAGTACAGAAAAACTTTGCGCAAACGTTCGCGACTACCGTCTAATGCCACACAAGTGCGCTATTTACACATCAGCGAAAAGTCTGACGAAACAATCTGACCGCTGCGTTAAACTGCAGATCGCCACGCTATTACAATTAAAAGTTCGCTCAATTATGCATATTGAGTTAAACTATCGATAGCTTTGCGACAGTTTGACATTTTTCCTATATCGCCAATTTATTCATTCTAGTGAGTTATACCTGTCTGCGTTGTTTCTTCGGTGCAAGTTTTCACATCGCTTCGCATCTTCATTATTGACATGATACTTATAGCTCTGTAGCTTTCAATGACGTTTTAACCTGGTCGAGTCCTTTTTTTCATGGAAATATGTTCGTGATTACATATTTATTTCCAGTTTATAATTCCTGCTGCTCATGTATCTATACATATAATAAAATTGTAACGGGCCGATGTCTGTACATTATAGATATTGAAAAAAAACTAATATGGGGGGGGGGGTCTTTATTAGAGCAACAGAATCTTGAATACAATCGTCCAGCCATCGCTATCAAAGTCCTCCACGGTTTCTGCGGCCCTCAGGTTGACTTTGTAAGAATCTCATGGGTACTTTCACAGTCTCCATGCATACTACGTAACGTGCACATCTTCGGCGTCCTAGTTTAAATATGTATCACCACGTCAATCTATTGATACCGTGGTACAGACGAGTAAAGATGCAAATTCGCTTTGCCGCCGCGCATCGTGTTTGTACAAACGCTAAACGCAAACATTGCTACCATGTATGAAGACGTTTCGGAGACAATAATTGAATGATACTTGTTAGTGACGTAATTCATATTTCATAGTCGCAAGTCTTAGCTGAACCAAATAAAACAGAAAATGTGATATGAAAACTATGGCCTATAAACTATAAATAACGAGTATGCCAATTGGACCGACGAGTTTCGATTCACGGTCAGACAGACATTTGTTTAAAGAATTATATTTGTTTTGGGTCTAGGTGGTTTATGTTCATCTTTGTGTGTGTCTCTGGACCCACGGAGCAGGGATTACTAGTGTGGGCCATTATAAGTGGGGTTATTTGTTTATTTATGAAACACCATAAAAAGTGTTTAAAGCTCTTTACCAGCTCAAATTAGAGAAATATGGTTGACTTAAGTGGGTCAAGAAATAGGCAATAAATAGGCACTTAATAGGCAATGAATAAGACAGAAGAATTACCCTATTATTCAACCTAGAATACCGTAGGTTCTGGTCAAAGCATAATCGGATTGAATACAAAAAAAACACATACCGTAATAATATAAGTATTTAGATAGGTGTCTCCAATAGATTAGAAAAAGATATTGGAACTGATTTGACACACGCCATCCATATAAATAACCATATTTCAGGCGAATATGGTCTTTAAAATGTTAATCATTTATAGTTTATTGAAACTATAAATCGATATCAAAAAAACATAAACTTCAATATTGATCATAATAAGTCATAAATACTAGGGTACGAGTTGTAAACTTTGTACTCGTAAGACAAATCTACGCCAGCAGTATAGTGTCAACACGTCTAACAATTTTCAGCAGTGTTTACAATATTTCAACGGAATGAAACAGTGTGAACTTAGTACAATTACTCTAGATTAATTGCAGTTCCTTGCAGCGCGAAGTCAAAGCGCTACGAACTTTCCTTTAAGAGAGATATCAAACATGTTAAAATTGCAAGACTCATAGGACTCGTTTTGAGAACGGAACTTGATGTACATATTTAAATAGATCTATCTTTAGTTCCTTCATTTGAAATTGAAATAATATGAAATTGTCATTTATTTATTTGAGATTTTGGATAAATACATTATACAATAAATAAATAGTGTTAATTGTTATTAATATATTCCATCAAGATCTGCTTACATTAAAGCGCGCAAATAATGTATTAAATACGTATTCAATTAATAAATAATAATAGATATTCAAATATCTTAAATGTCAATTATGCCAATTAACAATTTCAATATTAACAAATTTAATCATTACAATATACCTAGAATGTTTTGATTCATCTATATATCTATATACATATAATAAAATTGTAACAGGCCGATGTCTGTACATTATAGATATTGAAAAAAAACTAATATGGGGGTTTTTTATTAGAGCAAAAAAAGCCAAAACAACAGTTTTTAGAAATTTTGTCTGTCTGTCTGTATGTTTGTACACGCATCACGCAAAAACTACTGCATGGAATTGAATGCAGTTTTCACCGATGTGTTGCTAGAGGTCTAACTTAAAATATAGGCTCCATTTTACCGCAGGAAAATATCTTATTCCGATTGTTTTAAATTGCACTAGGCACTAGGTTTAAATACTAGGCGGGTTGCTAGTATTTAATATTATTGTGCTAATAGGCACTTCTTAATTGAATAGTGAAATTCTTTGATTCATTGTTTAAAAAAACTACATGACTGGCTAAATCATGTAGTTTTTTTAAACAATACCCCCGATAGTATACGTAAGTTATCTGGTAAAGCGTTAAAAATGTATAAATGCATTTTTGCAGCCATACAATATATATTTTAGTTCCATATTGTTCTCTACGCAAGCTTACCTATACCAGAAGCTCTTTTATACTACAAGACCTCTTCATGCACATTGTCTTATACTCATACATAATGAAGAATGCCACAAGCTCTGAGGAATTACACCATTTGTAATTCCTTAGTCGCCTTTTACGACACCCATGGGAAGAAATGGGACTGTGCTAAAGCCGACCGCCACCAGACAGCCGCACCGACCTATAATTATTAAACTTATCAACTTATAATGTAATGTACCTAATTGAAGACAAAAGGATACACCTTGATGTTAGCTGTCTCTAGCGTTGACACTAATATAGGCGCTGATAAAACACCTAACATCGGATGGACAGTGCCTGTGCGGCACTTGTCCTGTAAAACAATGTTCCAGGTTCCTTATTCCATAATGTAAACAAAAATTGTTTTCTCTTTTCTCTAAAAACAGTTTATTATTCCGGAACATAAATACAGTGGTCCATCGATCTTGGAGAGCAGTTTAATCGATTAGAAACCCGGCGGGCGTCCGCCCTCTCTGTAGATTAAATGCTATAAAAACAATGTACAGGTGAATTTTCTCGTAAAAAATAAACTTACTTATCTGTACGGTTGGTAAAATACGAACTTAGGTAGCTATTACTCGAAATTTTGTTGAACCATTAAATAACGAATTAATGAATAAATGAAAAATTCCTTATGGCATTCTTGTTTTAACATAACCTACTTAATAACTTTTAAGTGATTAAGTATTCAGTGCAATAACTTAGAGGACGATGGAAGGAAGAAGAGAAGATGAAATAGGATAGGGTGTGCGATAAAATGGTCAAAAATAATTTTAATAAAAACAATAATAATGCAATATAAATATATATTTCTAATAGTATATACGTACATACATACAAACAAGTACGTGACACTGAATGTTTTTAGAATCTCTAAAATGAAATCAGATATAAAAATGGAAGTTGTTTTATTGCTTTTCGAAGTATTCTCCGCGATAATCGATACACTTTTTCATGCGATGAAACCATTATGTGAAGCATTCAGCCCACTCTTCTTTAGGCTCCTCTTCAACAGCCGTTTGGAAGGCCGTTACTGCCTCTTCTGCATTCATATAACGTATTCCTCTGAATTTATCTTTACTTTTGGGGAATAAATAAAAATCACAGGGCGCAATTTATAGTACCTACTCAAAAATTGCTTAGTTTGTCTGGCGAATTGATCTCGAGCATTATCGTGATGGAGGACCATTCAGCTGCGTGGGCGTCGTTCTTTAACTTTTCCAAAACAGAAGGCAAGCAGCTGTTCACATACCCGACCGCAGTTATTGTTCTTTTATTTTCTAAAGTTATAGTAGGAAAATGGCCCGATCTGCCAAAGAAGGAGGCAATTATCTTCTTTCTGCAGTCCGTCCTTTCTTCACTTTCGTCGGCAACTCTTCGAAAGAAAAGACCCATTCCCCTTAGATCAGGCTCATAGCAGTAGATCCAGTTTTCATCACCTGTTACTATATCAAAAACAGCATTTGATTGACCATAATATTTGTTATGTAAACGGGTTACTCGCGTTTTATTATTTATTATTATTGATTGATTTATTTGATTCACCATTCTCGAATTTTTCCAGAATTTAGAGACACCATTCTACGCAGCAGTGTTTTGAGCTCTCCTCAAATTGCGAGCAATCCGTCTAGCACAATCTACCTTACCCCGTAGGTGATCGTGTAAAATAGTTTGGACTTGACTCGAAACAATAGCTAACGATGGCCCGCCCGTATCTGCTGATATGTCGTTCATTTGTCTGTTTCAATCATGAGCCGCACAGTTTTGATGATTTCCTCCGTCACCGCCGTAGCAGGACGCCCTTCTCTAACATCGTCAGTGAGGTGGGGACGATCACGTTTAAATTCACTGAACGAGCTATAAACAGTGGTACTGAGTGGGGTTTCATTACTAAATGCTAACATGAGTCCTTCATAACTTTGTTTCTGGTTTAGACCGCAACGAAAGTCATGAAAAATCATTGAACTCTTATTAAATGTTCTCTTATTAAATTCATTATTCCGCAAACACATAATTTTCAAATAGCCGCCAGAAATAAAAAGCAAATTTGAAAAGTGTTTGACAGGGTAAGAGTTTAATTTTGAAAATTTTGATTTTGTTTTTTTTCTATCGTATTGTACGAGTAAACTAGCCAGTTCTTACAACTTTTAGTTTGACCTATCGTACACATGCAGTGAAAACAATAGAAGAAGGAAAAAAGTTGTCTAAAAATAATTACATTAAAGAAAGAAAGTATGTTTTAACGAGTTTTTTAAACGTAGCAGGCAAATGAACACGTTTAATAAATGAAGTGGTAATTTATACCACACTGAATGTCTAACATATTGAACTGTAAAGAACTGTGTACAGAAGTTTGAATTAGAGTATCAAGAAGTATTAAAAGGTTTTTATAAAAACAATTTTATAATAATTTTTATTTTTCAATACTTAGATGATTCATTACTATGCAGTATTTTATAATGAAACAGATGACGAGAATGCAGGCGATTAACATTATTAGAAGTGTATTTAGCCAGATTGGTCAGTACATTATAGCTGTCTGCCACTCAAAACCCTCAGAGGTGATACGTATCCAAAGAGGGGCTGTGTATATTCCGCAGACCTTTGTCACGAGTCCAATTACACATGCAGATGCAATTACAAACGATACATAGGTACCTATTCTCATCTGCATTCTGCGTGCAAAAACAATAGTTTTACGATGTAACTTACTCGTACATCAAATAATCGTATATTTCAAATACGATGAAATCGAAACTAGCCGCCATTACGCTCATTAAATAATTGATGTTGTAATTACGAAGTGATAATGGTGACGTTAATAACAAGTAAAGTTGCAATTTAACCGCCATATTGCTCGGTTTTTTTCAATAATTCGTGATGTTATTAAATTTATTAAAAAGTAATTGTATTTATTTTCAATCGCTCAGTCGAATAAATATCGCATTTTGTCTTGAAAATAAAAAAAATATCACTGACATCATCTGTACCTGTTCCATTCCTCATTGAATTGGTAACGACAGGCAACAATTGTTTTGGTTGTGTCAATTTTAATATTCTTTGTGTTTGATTGACAACCTTTATTTAGACAATCGACGTGTGTTCGAAACATCTGTAGGAGACTTTACGTCTGTAACGTTCGGGCCAATGTGAAAACGCCATTTATTTTGTCTGTAGGTACTATTCAAAGCGCGTATGAAAGCGAAAGGACAGATTTACGATTTAATAGGATTATGTATACAAAGTATACTCGTACATGGCAGTCGTAATATTTTAAAAAATTAAGATATAATCTGGTCGTCTAAACGTGGCACAATGTGTATTCGAAATTCTTTACAGGGCAACATAGATTGAATAGTATGTTAAAGGATGATGGTTAAAAAATCAACATGTCTTGTACCAATACACTTTTAAAATATACCTTAAATGCAAGATTTAATTTCTGTTAAATATTAAAACCGTGGGTGAACCACGACATACCTAAACCGCGTTTCTATTCCTATTTTCCATTTGTTAAATGTATTATTTTTCATATTCTTTTAGGGAAATCCACCATGGCTTTGACGCTTACAATTGCTTGCAACGATTATAGTAGATCAGACCAAATACATTGTCACTAATTTTATGTTTGTTGCTTTATTGGGACGACATAAGTACATAACCTTGTAAGGTAAGGTACAAATCACATTGTAATTGTTGATAATGATTAGGTACCAATTACGGAAAAATATAACAGAAACAATAGTTTCAAAATTTATAATATAACTCGATTAATAAATGTCGGGTTAATGAGAATTAATAAATAAAGTTTTGTTTTAATTTGCCTTTTTTTCTAATGTCACATCTCAATATACAATAGACAAAACTTTATTCCGGACAACACAACGCACAATACTTTGTAACATCAAAGATAGGAAGAAAACAACGTATAAGTATACATAGAAGTACCATGGTACACTAGAAAGTGCAATCGCACGATGTGTATTGCGAAGCCGGAAATGGACTCCAACTCAGCATAAGCTAAGTTGCTTATGCTACTCTTATGCTACTTATGCTTATCTAGCTTATAGCGCTGGTTATCAGTGGATGGACGGACGTCGGACAGCAATATGGGAAAATGATAAACAAATAAATGGACGTCTGTGGTTGGGCCACAGCACAAAAAAAACGCAGACTGCCTAAACTAACATGAAATTGTTAGGAACGAGTCTATTCAATAAATTATTTTTAAATATTACCTGTGGTCGAATTACCTCTGAATATTTCGAATTACCCGTGGTCCGTTATTAAACCTCTGTTCGGAAACGGTACATTAAAAAATGCTAAAAATTTCAATACTCGAATACTATGAACAAGTTGCTATGCAGTGTTAAGTTTTCAGCACACGGTCTTATTCGCACAACTCATAAACGGAACTTGTAAAGACCTCTCCAAGTGGAAGTAGTAAGTAGCTTACCTTTTGTTGGGAGCGAGCATATTTCACATAATAACTATAGTAATAGCTGGGTTGTATGGAAGTTTTAAAGTTTTGAGTTCAGGTTTGTGGGGGGCGACGTGTTACACGTATTTCTGTAATCATCTGAAAATGGAAAGACAAAATTAAAAAAGTTGTATAGAGACACACCTCAAAGTAGACAACATCTGTACAATGCTTGAACAAGCGTATTCCTAGTAAATTCTAGGTATTCCTAGTAAAATATCTACATACGAGTACAGTCCTGTAATTTTATGTTGGATTTATTTGGAGACATTATTGTAATAATGTAAAGTTGATGACATGAAATCATAGGAACATATAATAAAGTCATCGAGATATACATAAATATACTTTATCTTATCACTCTGATGAACCAATTTGGAAATTGGATTCCAAGTAGGCGAAGCGGCAAGCGGTTATAGTCTAGCGTTATCTATTCTCGACTATGGCTTGGTGAGGTAGTGAATTCAAATCCTCGACCCATACCACTGAATTTCCACTTTAAGTAGGGATTTTTAAAAAATATCTCTAGTTCTGTAGATAAGGAAAACATCGTACGGAAACTCGTATGGAATTAAGAAAAATCTCAAACATACTCGTATGTATACGTACTGGGCGGGTGTATTCAATTAAGGCCCGAAACCCTCTAGTGATTTACTATGGGAGGCGTATGTCCTGCAGTGTGACGTCATAGTATGATATCGAAACGGACGGAGGAATACTAATGCATAAACGTAGAAGCAAACAGACAATAAATCGTGAGGATAATTCTAAAAAAACTTTATTAAAATTCTAAACATTATTATATAGTACAAATACCTAAGTTTAAAAATCTATATTGATATAAAACAAATATAAACATTCGTAATCCTTTCTATTTGAAATCTTATTGTACACATGTTTCACTTATTCTCTCCCTAGATGTTATATCTTACATCATATAGCAAGAAATTCAATTTCTAAGTTCCCACTTCAATTGCAGGATATTGCTTTACTGGATACGTCCTCGAAGGCTGTTTTGTATCGAAAATTGTTGTCATTTTATTGTCAGTGTTGTAAATAAATGAAACTGGTGTTCATATTATATGTACTTAATTGTGTGTTTGTTTGTAAAGTCCAAAAGCGACAGCATCCACTTACCATCAGGCGGATTGTTTGCTCATACCTGCGCCACCTTCTTCTTATCAAAAAAGTACAGATCTGAATGTTGCCTGAATGTTATTTTATATTTTTGCATTTGCATTGGAAAATAAAGTGAGTCGCCTCTCATCTCGGGGATCTACTGAAAAAACATAAAATACACTGAAAAAAATATTTTTTTATATACAGAGGCGGACTTTTAATGTCTTATAACATTCTCTACCAGTCGATCGTTGGTTAAAAAGAGATAATTAAATTTTAACTTTTATTTCACCACGTGGTATCTTATTGTTATCAATTTCTTCTTTATGAAAATAAGCCCACATTGCGTTTCGTGGGTTTAAAGATACACACAAATATGAAGTTAAACCAGTTTGCAAACGAACATTTCTGCTTTAACAAATGTTTTTCTAATCGGATAAAACTCAGGACCTTTTGCATATTAGGCATGGACACTATTAAATAAGCTAATCGTATTTTAAAAACTAAACTGTACCTGGTTTAAACTGCATTGAACTTCATATTCAATTTATATTTTAAAATGTCAATATTGAATTTTTACGTTGTAGGTACCTGAAAAACTAATACAACTGGACACCGGTGTGCTACATTTATATGAACCTTAACCCAATAGCAATAAAAATTGTAACGCTTCTCTCTTGTTTGATTTACAGACGGTAACGTTTGGTATGTCATATCGCACAAAGCGAGTACGCGAATATCACAGCAAACACGATATCACTTTGACATATGTAACATTGTTGAAACTTTCATGTTTAATCCGTTCCGCGTGTCTCTGTAAATCTATTTGCGTTGAATTTTTTTTATAGAACAACTTGTGTTCTGAACGAGTTTTAAATTTTATTCAGGTAACAAATAGAAATAGAATGAGTTTCATGTGAAATCTACAAATTTAATTACAGTTATATTAAATGTGACGTTGTTTGAGGAAAGGGGCATTATCGCCGCTGAGAATTTATGGAATTTGATTAAGATTTTTTAACTTAAAATTTATTTGTTTTAAGAATCTGTTTAAATAGAAATGTGCACTGACATCTAGTTCTTAAGATTAAGCTATAAAACATGTTATACTAGCAATAAAGCATGTTATACTAGCAATAAAGCATGTTATACTAGCAATAAAGCATGTTATACTAGCAATAAAGCATGTTATACTAGCAATAAAGCATGTTATACTACCTGTGCCCGCCACTTCGTGCGCGTAGACGTTATAGTATATCTGATAAACTTAGGAATTTTATAACTAACTTATCTACTTACCTATTTATTACCATGATGGTAAGTAGGTACTGTCGTCCATGGCATGACAAATGTTGCCATGCCCTGGATGCGCTGCCTACCTTTGGAGATATAGGATATACCTACTTATCTTAATAAGCTGTTTTCTATACTAGTCTATACTTCTATACTAATATAATAAAGAGGAAAATTGTGTGTTTGTTTGTATGTTGGGGGTAATCTCTGGAACTACAGAACCGATTTCAAAAAATATTTCACGAATAGGAAGCTACATTATCCGTGTCTAATATAGGCTATATTTTATTTGAAATTTTGAAAAAAAAATTCAGAATAAAAAACTTATTAACTGAAGCGAAGCGAGGGCGGGTCGCTAGTATTTTATATATTGATGATTATCTGGAACTAGTTTAGTTCCATGCGCAAACAAGCGATGTATGAGATATCCACAAACATACTAACTTTACTGGAGTGCAGTAGTCCTTACGGATCAAAAAATGGATACCAAATGAGTTAGAGTTCAGACATGGAGTTTGGAGTGAATTTGAATTTGAACAGAATTCAGTTTCAGGCTTAGGGAATTAATCGATTAACCCTAGACAAAACACATGTTAGGTATAGATAGTTACATAGTGACGTAGATGTCACTATGTATAACGGATATGGTTGATTAAATGATTGAATCAGATGAACTCGACGTGAATGCTGCCTAATCAAGCGAGCTCAACGTTTTATCAGTCGGCCTGAATGAGTCTTCCGATAAGCCGCGAAGGCAATCCATTGTTGCCCCTAACGTAGACCATATACGTATCTTAGTCCTGTGTAGCGTGACTGGCAATGTCGTTAACGGGTTGTGATTGTTTAATACTAGCGGACCTCGCCGGCTTTGTTTGAAACATCGTAATTTGGTAACATACATACAATTTTTTTAGTACGCTGTAATGCTGTGGAATAAGCTCCCTATAGAAATAAGAAAATCCCCATCTGTGGCTTCTGTCATGCCTAAAGTAAAAACTTTGTGCTCCAATCTGGCTACTATCAATATGTATATATCGTAAGTATATGTGTATATATGTATTTGTGTATGTATGTATATGTATTATAGGTATGTATGTATACATATTCAAATTTAAGTTTATATCTATGTATATGTGTTTTTCTAAGATTGACTGGAAGAGATTCCTTTTTTAGAAATAAGACCGCCTTTTTCTAAAATAATGTAATGTATTATTGTAAGAATTCATTATAAGTACAATAAAGATAACAATAACAGCATAATAATACGCCATTTTTAATTTTCCTATTCTATAATCATGTACACGTGACGCTACACTCTTTGTAATTTTGTAGGTTTAAACCGGGTCACACATGTATCAATTTCAGCTAACTACCCACGGCTAGTTTGCAGTGGCGTGATAAACTCACACAGTTTTATGGCACCAATAAATTATATTTATGTAGGTACCCTTTATTTGTAAACTTTAAATAAAATAAAAATGACAGTTTATCGAGGGCGTAATTTATACCAACTACCCAGTAAACCCAGTAAGCTGAGTAAACTCCCACAAACATGTAGTTATCCTAATACTAAGTAATAGGTCCATACCACATATTACAAGGTGAAGAAAGTAAATTTTACTAAATTCGAGTCAATAAAGTCAAACACGCAATGTCACTCGTATTTCAACACTAATTTTCCGTTGCCAAGAGAGCTGTTTATACTCGTATAGGATTCACACTAGTATTATGTTACCTTTGATCCCATCTGATACTGCATCTGATGCATTTGATACGATAGTAACAAATTTTATTTGTCTATAGGTTATTATTATAATTTCAATATCTATTCAAAATTGTCCATCGTAATGTACGAATATAATGATCATACCATTCTATCAGCCCGTGTCCCATCATTGCCCGTAGGCCTCTCATAAAATGTAAAACACCACAACGCGATGTAGCTACTACTTCACATCTAGCTATTACCGGCAAACTCCCATTAATATCATTATATTCATTGCCATTATACATTTGCCAATTGAATTAAGTTGAATTGAAAAACCTAATTCAATTGCAAATGTAACATAATATTCTGTAGTTTCAAGGATTTATATATTTATAATGTATACATAGAAGTTTCTTTACTTATCATCAAATTTAATAATCTATTATTACATATAATAAAATTATAACAGGCCGATGTCTGTACATTATAGATATTGAAAAAAAAAAACTAATATGGGGGTCTTTATTAGAGCAACAGAAGCCAAAACAACAGTTTTTAGAAATTTAGTCTGTCTGTCTGTCTGTATGTTTGTACACGCATCACGCAAAAACTACTGCATGGAATTGAATGCAGTTTTCACCGATGTGTTACTAGAGGTCTAACTTAAAATATAGGCTCCATTTTACAGCAGGAGAATATCTTATTCCGATTGTTTTAAATTTAATAAACCGAAGCGAAGTGAGGGCGGGTCGCTAGTATGATATAAAATTATCCATATTGCACAATAAGAAGGCATAATAATCTAACGGTACATTTGAATGCTAATTGCCTTTGTGGAACTTTTGAATGTGAACTGCATTGTGTTGTGATTGTGGAATAAGAATGCCCGTTGTACACAGAGCGCTTCTCAAACGCAAGTAAATAAAATTAAATAGCTCAGTGAATGTTGAACGAAGCACTTCAGCTACCGTTGAATTCTTGGCTCTGAATGACATTACGAGTACAACTCCAATAAGAATGAAATAAAGCTAAGCCGAGTTGATACTTGAAACCCAAACAATATTTTAAAGTTATAAGCGTGTGCGTTTGTTTGCATCGCAAGACACACACACACAGACACGAGCCTGCCTAAGCTTTATGACACGCCCGCGGGCCGTCTAAGCCCTAATGAAATATTTTTCAACGACCTTTCCCTCCCTGAAGCTTAATGAAAATTTCATAAGCAACCCTGCGCCTTGCAGCAATGAGTGTTTGAATATATCCACAATTGATATTTAAAACAACCCAGTAAAATATTATTACACCCCAATTTTATAGTCGATACGTTGTTTGTGCAATACACGAAGCATCGTGCCTTCGAGCGTAATTCTCGTGACCGCACCAAGCAGAGGATCACCAAACTAATTTAATTACCGACTTAATTCGGTACAGATAAAATATTTAGAGGTTATTTAGCATGTCTGTTTAAAGGTGCACGGATATATTGTACACAACGCACTGCCGAGCTCAGGAATTGTTTTACACAGTAACGCTTCGTAAAGTTCAAAATCAACGCCAAATTTTAGAGATACGCTATTTCGCGCGCTCATAATTAAATGCCAATTATTATAATTAATCGAAGCATAAATTCCATTCCAAGATGGCGGAGTGATGTTGGCGCCTCAAGATTCTGACATAATTAGCGAGGTTAGAAATTCATGGAGTTGGGTGTTATTTAGCCTCAGCTATTTCTATTGATGCCGGATGATTGACTCGGCAAACACTCGCGAGAGATTGTTGAGATGTTCGCAT
This sequence comes from Sesia bembeciformis, assembly GCA_943735995.1. Lineage (NCBI taxonomy): Eukaryota > Metazoa > Arthropoda > Insecta > Lepidoptera > Sesiidae > Sesia > Sesia bembeciformis. The sequence goes on from OX031042.1 coordinate 4,782,955, forward strand.
TATATTAGTTTCACTTACGCGAGCTATTCATAGGTGATAATTCAGCTGATGTCAGGCTTGAGCGACCAAGTTACCATATTTAAAATCTAAAGATGAAAAGCTTTAAAAATACTGTGGTACATTGCTAATTATTAATTATTTATTACGTTAAACATTTAAAATACATTGCTGATTGGTGCTGAACGATAAATTTAAACGACTGTAACTATACCTGGCGTGATATATGTGTATATATATTATATATTTCGTAATTATTTATAAGAACCGTGCACCATTTACCTGGCATCACATATTTAGTTCCTGTCTACATACTCAAAGGTTGTCTGGCAGAGATCGCCTTTAGCGATAAGATGACGGCCTTTTGTGCATTTTGTGTGTACAATGTCTGTTATTGTTTTGTTTTTGGTGTGCAATAAAGAGTTTTATCTATCTATTTAGCATCAAGCTAGCATAACTGTAAGTCAAGCGTCGAGCATTGTTGAGTTCAACGTCAAATGAGTAAGTTTGAAGTCTTAGGTAACATATACCCAGCAATGTAGTAAGTTTAATTACTCACTTTTCATCTTGCATCCGCTATCCGCTTACTTATTATTGTTATTATGTCAAACCTATGATTTATTCTGTGGATAAACTTATGACTAGGTACTAACAAACAGAGCAGACTTCACTGGAAGTGAAATTTCACGACATGCTGGCAGTCTATCAAAGGTTTTATTTGTTTAAAGCAGTTTGCGCAAATTGACGATTTGTTGCAGTAGCCTAGGGGAGTTGAGTCGGAATGTAATATTTATGAGTGACTCTTTTAAGGGTTGAGCCACAGTTTAAGTAGGTACAGTAGATGAGCTGTGTGGTGTCGGCCGGCTTTAGTACTAGCCCATCCCTTCCCGTGGGTGTCGTAAAAGGCGACTAAGGGATATCGAAGCCGCCGCTTGTGGTAGCGGCTACACCACATCTAAAAGAGTGGGCTGGCCAACCCGCTTGGCCAGCGTGGCGTTTTCAGCCCTTAAATCCCTCATGCACGAGATAATGTGCATTAGAAGGCTACAGTGAATCAGTTCTGTAATGCATTCATTATATGATAACCCCATTACATATATCCTACTTCCATTGCAGCTACACATCATAGAAGTGTTATGCAGATTAAACCGAGCCATTTCCAATAATTTAATTTTCTTTTTTACTACGCTTCTTCCCGATGTATCTCCAAATCATACATTAGTTGGAAGTTGCAAGTCTAACACTGAGATACAAATCATGTGTACTCATTAGTCAGTACTCCATATTATTCATGAGTAGGAAGTACCAAGGTATCGATACTTTTCTTTGCTATCGATACTTATATACATACTGTTCTCATGAGTTATATTAAAAGTATCGATTATTAATTTCTATAAGATACCTGCCTTAAAGTATTATATTATTATGAGTAAAATCATCGACTGAAAAGTCGGATACTTTTTATTTACTGATGTATTAAACAAAAAATACTCTAAACCGAAAAGTATGGATACTTTCCCCTTGTTCCTAATCATGCGCCAAAAGGAAATGATTTTTATGTAAAATATGTAGGTACTGCTGCTTGTACCTATTAGTTCTTAGAAATACATAGTGTCGTGGAAGTCAAGCCGGGGTCAGACGCGGGTCGTGTCCCTCCTTAAGTACAGTTATTCTTCAAGCCACGTATTATAAATTGAGGGGCACTCGCGTTCTCTTTGTTCAGGGACGTTGTGAAAACGGAGGTCTTTGTAGTATTTTCAATGTTATGGTCTCAGACAGTGTATTTTTTTACTATTTCTAGTGGGTGAAATACAGCACATTTATTGCGTTAAGTTTCACAATTACTAGTATAGGTGCGTGCGAAACTCTCGTGACAATCGTATTTTAGAAAAAAAATACCACTGCCTCTCTAATGTAAATTTTATTGTTATTATAATTTTAATGACATCTGTTTTTGAGTCTTTATTCAAGTAAAGTACATTGTTTAGACGGCAGGAATTTAGTATCCAGGCAGTGCAAGTGTGTTTCAAATACCTAACCCCGTATAATTCGTTGTGATCCATCTTACACCAAATCTAGCAACATGTAGCAGGTGGCACAGTTGGTCCAGAAACGAGAAACCGAGGAGTCCGTGTACTGAAACATAAAATGTATGTTGAACACGCCGCAAGATGTGAAGTATTAAATGTACCAAACCATTAGAATTATATATTATGTAAGTATAATACATACAAAGTATTTTAAGGGCACGAAAAAATACAAATGCGAAATGTTGAAATGTTCCTACTTAATTTATAATGGTTTGTATTTATAGTTCATTTTAATTTTTAATTTCATTTTATGCATGCCCGGCAATTTTTTGCACATAATATATAGCCCATGTCCATCTGGAATAATGTACCTTTCAAATGGTGAAAGAAGTGATTCCGGAGATTACCCTCCACATACACACAAACTCATAAAATTCGCACTCTATTATATTATATTATATTATATTATATTATATTATATTATATTATATTATATTATATTATATTATATTATATTATATTATATTATATTATATTATATTATATTATATATATTAGTATAGATTTAAGTATATCTTATAGTACATCTGATCTAGATACAGTTAAAAAATTAATTAATTTAGGTTATTATATTAATTTAGGTTATTAGATTACAAACTATAATTAATGAGGTGACAGTAGATTCAATTAGCCCTCGGAACTGGGTAATAAAAATTAAATGTTGGGCTGAACTGCGAGGCTTTAATTTGCATGGACTTTACGTAGGTAAAATATCTTAAAGTTTCGTCCCTGATTTTAATAACATTTGCTCAGACCCTGAAGTTTTTCGTATCATTTAAAGAAATTTTAATATTCTTTGCCTTAAGATTAAGTTCCGCGACGAATTTTATATGCAGTTCATAAAAATCGAAGTTAAACATATGAAAATTGTTACAGACAATTTATTACTTGCTCGCAATCAAATAGATCTAGGACTTTTGCCTAAATATCATAGTAATTTACTGTTACTTAGCATTTTATGAAGAATGTGTGCTGTTCTTAATATAACAACCAACAGCAGTAAAACCAACAAAGGAATTAATAAAGCCGCTATCACAAACCCTAAGGAACAACATCGCCACTAAAAGAGTGGACTTGCCAATCCGCTTGGCCAGCGTGCAGTTTTAAGGCCATACAGCCTTCATGCACACGGTAATGTGCATGAACATGAGGAGGCCCGTGTCCAGAAATGGACGATAAAAGGGCTAGCACGGTTGAGGGTTACGGATGAGTCTAGAAAGCTTCATGAATAGCAGCCAAATAGCGTAGGTAAAATAACGTGTAACAAAATTCTACACCAAGTGTCAAAAATTGTTAGCCTCTTCATGGAGCCTCATATTGTAACTGCAAAAAAATACCTATATAGTGCCTAATTATAGGGGAAGAGTGCATGCTGCTAACCACAGTCGCTGGGTGCACTGGACTGGCCACGTCACCCCTCTCTCACAGAAGACTACCTTGAAATGTACTGTATTTCCCCAATGTACGTACGTGTTTCGGTTGTGAGTGAGATATGCCAGAGCCCATTCACATTTCATCCTATCCTATCATTCCCCATTTCCGCGATCCATTCCTGAATATGCAAAGGTAGGCAGCGCACCCGTGGGCGTGCCAACGTTTGTCATTCTGGACTGATATCGCGGGTGTCTATGGACGACAGTATCCACTTACCATCAGGTGGGCTGTATGCACTTCTGAAAAAAAAATGACACTATTGTTTATGAAAACAATAAATTGAACTCACTATTTAATCTCAACTTCACCCGCTTTAACTTAACTTATTTTAACAAACGGTCGACTGGGAGAGAATGCCTCAAAGCATTAAATCCGCTTTTGTACAATATAATGCAAAAAAAGTTATTGCTCTAGGAATGAAACAATATCCGAAATAATAAAGATACCCACCAATATATTCCGTTTACGATTTCAAATCATACGTACCGATATCCACAACAATTAAATTGTAAAGAGGGTCGTTACGTGATATCGTAAAACTAAGTCGAATCCGATTGGAGAAACTTTGTAAGGTGTAACGGTGCCGTAAAACTGGGATATTTACGGCCGCGGCTAGGACCGGGTTCTCGTATCCGGGAGTGTGGTTCCAAGTGGCCGTAACACCTGCAACTCCGCCATTTCACGTACGAACCTACATTTGCGATACATAAGTAGACAGACACAGATTTATCGGCTTAGTTGTCACGTTGATTGCGTCATTTTTCTCACAGTTTCACTTGCATGAATGTCTTTGACTTCACATTTGTTTTGTACAAATATTCTTTGAACCAGGGGCCCTACCGCCATCTTTTACAAAACAATATTGGTGCCGAAACGTTTTGTTTCAGGCTTAAAACAACATTACTCATATTCGTACCATGACCTCCATCAAAGTATTAATGCTTAGTGCTGCGAAAGAACGAATGATTTTAATTATTTGTCTATTCCCTGCTAAAAACAAAACGATATAACGCTATATGAACTGTATAACGCCATTTCTTTCATACAACGTTCCGATTTGCACACAGTGAGCTCTCGAATTGTGTTGACGTCACCAAAACTTCCTATTAAAACATTAATAAAATAAGCTTATATTAAGGACGCCGTGGTACGAAATTGAGAACTAAGGTTAAAATAATACTGCTATAAGGAATGGTGGTAAGGCCCCAGATCGCTGTTTGCCACATGACGTAATTTTCATCGTAGGTTATTGTATTAGTTAGTTGATGTAGTATTAGTACACAATACAATGAGTGTAATGTTAGTCATGTGGTTTCGGCCGGCTTTGGAATACCACCAGCCCATCTGTTCCCGCGAGTGTCATAAAAGGCGACTAAGGGATAATAAAGCCGCTATCACTAGCGCTGAGGAACTGCACCACGTCTAATAAAATGGACTCGCCAACCCGCTTGCCAGCGGTCCGTTTTAAAATCATAAATCCCTCATACACAGGACAAGACAATGTGCATGGGAAGGCCCATGTCCAGCAAACTACGAAAAAAAGTGCTGATGAGAGAGATGAGGTGAGATGGTGTGAGAATAAAAAAGAGATGTGTATTATTGTTCATTAACAAAACGCCTGTCGTCTTTCTAAACATTTCTAAATATCTATCGCCTCTAATATTTGTTTAAATGGACAAGCTTTTGAATGTGAAAAAATGTCATTGAAAAATCGTTTTGTATGTAGGTATATATTGTGTGATTGTTTTGCAGAAGGCACAAACATGGCTGGATATAACATTGCTTCTAAATCTTTCTACTAAAAATAATAGCGGTATAAAATTTATTAAACTTGTTAAACATTGTACTTGTTAAAGAGTTTCTAAAATTTGCACTTCCGAAAAACTATTGTAACACAACCTAGAAGAAATTACAACTCCTAAATCACAACTGTTCTGCGAGTAAGTATATAAAAAAGTGGTGGCAAGTCTCTCACAAGTTATAACCCCGGAGTCGGCGCCAAGTCTCCAACTTGGGGCAACTTGCTCCATGATTAAATTTGGTGAGTTACGGACTACGGTCACGAGTTTACCGCTTTTTTGTCCATCTCCCAGCTGTCGTACATTATTTATTGGCCCGATATGAAATATGCATTAATCATCCCGTGAAAAGCCGAGTAAACAAGTTTAGTTCGCAAACTGTTCAGTTTTTAATGAAGTTCGGTTTTTCGACATGGAATTTATCATTCAGCCTTTGATATCAAAGCCGGCGGGTATTATGATCTGTACAGGTGTGTGTATTTAATACGACTTTGACGTGCGCTTTATTTATTCTGTTTGACTGACTTTTTTATTATTTGTATAGTATAACAGTTGTTAGATGTAATCTGTAAGTCAGTTACCATGTCATTATCTTGTAAATCATATTAACAATTCATCTAGATATTCTTTTGTGGTTAGATTTGAAACAAATGAAATTTCAAGCAGAGAGCTGGAAGTTGAGGTACTACTTCAAAAAATAAGAAGCAAGGATGTAATAAATCCTATTCATACCATACTATTCATACTTGTAGACTACCTATAACTTATACTTTTACACAATCATAAGTTGAGGGACTCCTAGTTCATTTCGTCAGCAGCTAACTTAAACCTAACCCATAAATCTGCATCAGTGTTCTCATTATCGATATCGGCCTTATAGCTTGCCAGTACAGGGCGCAGGCCTCCCCAATCATTACACACAATCATCATTTACACAAGCAACTTATATACTTACAGTGTACTTGCGAAATAAATACTGTAATTGTAACAAATCCTTATATCGTCCACTACACAGTATAGGCCTCCTCTTACAAATTATCGTATGCATGAGGGTTATATGGCCTTAATAAGTCACGTTGGCCAAGCGGGATGGAGAATCCACTCTTCTATGGGTAGTGTAGTTCCTCAAGGCTTGTGGTAGTGGCCTTGTTATCCCTTAATTGCCTTTTACGCCACCCACGAGAAGACATGGATTGAAGCTATTCCAAAGCCGGACATCACCACACGGCCGGCGAAGTAAATGATTTCAGTGTACAAAACATTGAATGAATTTTAGAACTACTAAAGTTATGTAGAAAAAGTCACACACACTGTGATACCTCTAAGATGACACATAAAATGAGGTGAATATTTCTAGCACGTGTGTATCACATAACACCAACAGCTTGTGTCTCCCCACTGTATATAGGCTTGACATAAAACTCAGCACCAGGCACGATCTACCCTTCTTACCTACTCGCTATCAGCAGACAACTCCAGCGACGACTTGAACATTTACGAGTATAATAATAATAATATGCACCATTGGATTTTCTTTCCAATGAAATTGGTGACGAATTACTCCTGCGGGGAAATGTGATTGACAGATGGCCTGTCTGGATAATTGAGACGAATGCGTGCTGCCTGTCTAACTGGATAAATCTCATCCCAAATTTTATATCGAAGTTTCTTCGCCTTAATATAATAATATATGATCTATTTTTGTATATCTCATATTCGCATTCGATTTTTCATATATTTTCATCTTATTACTACACAGCATGACTGAGTTGTTATTACTGAAGTAACAGAGATTATATCTGAAATAAATTGAGAAGGAAATCTAGCTCACTTTGAATAGGTAATGAAAAGAGAGCTAGATTTCAACGATGGAAACATATTATTGTACATAAAAGCCAAAGACCTTGAAACCATGGTAATCTTCCTTGTAAAATGTATATTTGAATTTGTTTTATGCATACTTGTTCATTTTATTTGTTTATATACTTTATTGTACACACAATTAATGATGAAAACAACCGTAGCGACGGTTATACTTCTAATTACTTGAACTTGTATTTCTCTTCTGTATGTTTTGATGTAAATTAGGTATATCTATCTATACGTCTACGATTTCGAACAGGAAGTATTCGCATAAGTTTCGCAGTATAGCTTATCGCAATAAGAATCCGACAGCTGAGACTTAAGATCAAGTAGGTCTCGAGTGTTCGAGTTACAGTTATCAGTGTTAGGTTGGCTAGTAACTGATTTATGGCAGGTGAGAGTTCGAAATGCTTATGCAATGAAAGTTAACTGGCAACTTACGTATTTGAAATAGAATTTACAAAGTTTAGAAGCTACTGAATATACAAGGTGTCTTCGAAGTTTTTCCCGATACCTGAAACCATGGATTCCTTTCATAATTCAGAGTAAAAAGACATGAAAATTTCACGAAACTTGAATTCTGGAGTTTTTATCAAATGTCTCCTACAAATTTACTAATTACAAAGCCCAAAAATTTGATATTTTTACACAAAAAATATACAAACATATTATATTTATTTATTTTAACCTTAATTTATCTCATTTAACCAACGGTCGACTGATAGAGACCTCTTCTACAAAAAAACAGAATATAGCCGCCCAAAAAGGTAAATAAATCTATAAATCTAATCTATATATTTTTTTGTAAATATACATATTTCTTTAGCCTGTTTAAGATATAAACATAATAGAATAGGACAGTTGATTGTATTTAAAACTGATATTTTTATTTGCTTATTCGATAAATAGAGAAGAAAAGAATTTTATATTAAAAAGATTTTTTTTTAAATATACATATGTAGAAATTAACTTGGGAATATTTGAGACGTGGAACTATCACTATCTCTGTCACTCAGGCATCGAGGTAGCGGTATTACTGTGTTAATTATGCCATTAATAGAGGAAGGACCACCTTTTCTAGTTTATGATTTCTAAACCTTATAACTAGAGATCGGATATCCGGGTGCATATTTACCTACAAGGTATGAAATGTATACAAGGTATGGAAGCTGCTTTTTAAAAATAATTTATATGAAAACCGAAATCCCGGGATTTCACAACTAATAGGATGTTTATTTATGAAACTCCTCAGCAGTTTTGAAGGTCTGATGGTGACCAGGACAGAGTCGATAGGATCCAAGGCACTATTGAAGATATAAACTTCGGATTTGGACTTAAATTCTTAGTTCTAAGGGCAATTTGTAAGAATGCAGTTCTGAGGGTCTTGGGGATTAACTTTACAACTTTAGGTATATGCATCGTATTCTATAGTCGGAACATAAAATTTGTCGATCCCGGGATTGCGGCATTCGCCCGAAACAAAAGTGCATTCCATACTTATCTAACGCCTCAACTTTAGGTAAATATGCACCCGAATATCCGATCTATGCTTATAACTCAGTATTTTTTCAAGTTATTTTCGTTTTGATTTTACGGACTGATTTGTATCATCCTAAATTATTTAATTAGGATACACTGTTACCGAATGGTTTCTTTGTTATTTTTAATTTTTTTTTAAGAACTTTTGTTTATAACATTTAAGAGGGTACTGTTTACACGAGCATAGTTTATCTGAAATCAGCAATCATGAAAATATTGTTGATTTTATTAACCTTAGTATAAAAGTCAGGGCTTTATAAAATTACTGTGAACTATTATTATTCAGTCAGTCGATTACTCAGTCAGTATATTGTAACTGTAATATGTTTATTGTAATATATAAATAAGAAAAATGTTCTATTGCTACAGCAAATACGATCCAAGCACGCTTCCTTGTACCTTACCCTTATTATCCGTAATTACCCTACGTAATTACCCTCTGAGCTCAAAGGAAAAACTTAAGTTAAATTGCAACACAACTACTATACGCCGGCAGTGTGGGTATTTTCCTCTTTTTACTGGTTGTGAGTAAGTATGAGAAATTGTGAAATGTGATAGACAGAGTAGTTTGAAGATGGAAAAGAAAACAAATATGCATCAGACAATAAAATTATTCCCAATTCATTCCTTAATCTACAAACGTTGGCAGTGCCTACGTGGGCGTGCCAACGTTTGTCATTCTGGACTGATGTTGGTATGTATCACGGATGTCTATGGACGGTATGCTCGTCTGCCGCCTTTCTTCAATAAAAAGTACAACAAGAACTAAACACAGAAGATAGTCTAAACACAGATATTATAGTCGTTGTCGTACTGATCATGGGTCTCATGTTGATATATATATATATATATATGGACTTGTGTATATAGCATCAATCACTGCTGTATATATGCCTCTCCCTAAAGCCCAATAGCTGTGTAAATACGTATAAAGATTACTTGTACTTAGTCTTGTATTAGCCTATATGTCCCACTTTAGAGCACAGGCCTCCCCTAGTGTATCACTAGGGGGTTTGGAACCATAAATCCACCACACGTCCACTTATAAAGACTAACTAACACATAATTGTTTCTTTAGTAAATCATTAATATATATATAATATATATAATGAGCGTAATCATGATTAAAAACCAACACAATAATAATAATAATAATATAACTGCGTAAAATTTTTAACGCTTTGTATTTAAGCTTGTATTTAACGCTTCGTGTTTAAGCTTGTATTTAACGCTTCGTGTTTAAGCTTGTATTTAACGCTTCGTGTTTAAGCTTGTATTTAACGTTTGTATTTAAGCTTGTATTTAACGTTTCATGTTTAAGCTTATATTTAACATTTGTATTAAAGCGAGCAGGAAAATAATTAAATGAACAACAAAACAACTTATTTTTGAAATTACTAAAAACGTCATCACCAAGTCGGCAGGTCCTGCACCAGAGAACCTAAGCCCGCCTTTAAATTAGCTACCAGCTTTTCAACCAATATTTTTTTGCCGTTCAATTAGTCATTACTCATTTTTATTTACTACTGGCCCATTCCAATGAAATATTGTTAAAAAAACCGCGATTTCACATAATACCCAACTTAAAATAAAAATAATAATCAACCAACCTCAACCGAGCAACAGTTTCACAATCGCCAGACCATTCTAAGTGGTTTATTTCTCTGACCAGCCTCATAGTTATTAAGACCTCTAGACGTATAGAAAGAGGAACAGTGGATTCTCACCAGGTTTGAAACTTAGCCCCGAGATTGCATTTCGGTGAATAATGTCCGTTGAAGCCACGTTATTTGCCAAGTTACGAGCTTGTGTCAACACTGCCATTGTAGAACACCCGCAGCAAGCTCTAGACACAGTTTAACAAGTTAACAAACGGTATCCTATGGAGATAAGTACTTAATGTAAAATACCTAGTTTTGTCTAAATATTATTAAGCTCTGAATATTATTATGGAAACCAAAATAAATATTTATGTTTTAGGGTTAAATAACAAATACCTGCATCCTCTTAACACTGAATTAGACTTATTAAAATTCAGTACACACGATCCACTCACGCACACTAGCATTGATTCACATTGAAGTACGAGTATGTATCACATAGTAGCGGCTCGAGTGTGTGGAGTGTGCGGCGTTGGCGTTGTGTAACACTTAACACATAATAAACGGCCTTGAAACTTTGTTGATTTGTTCCTAAGCCAAGCTAAACCTAGTCAGATTCGAATGCCCATACCTACGCCTTAAGCCTGGATTAGGACATAAGTTATAAATTTTCCTGTAAGTTTGAGCTGAGTTAGAAAACTCTAAGACTAAATTCAGCTGAAGCACCTACAACTGTTTACAAATTGATTGCTAATAGACATTGTTTTGTGCGTACATATATCACATATGATTGATTATTTATTCATAGTTACACAAATATTGCGGTTAAAATAAAAAAGTGTTCGAAAAGGGACTTATGCTTTTTGGAAATTCTTAGCGAGTTTGAAAGTCTCCGCAATATGTAGATGTTATCGAACTCTCCCTGAAACAATCCGCGTATGTGTAATGTCCTGTCCACCAATCCGCAGAGAAAAAGAAAGCACTGAATTTTGTTCAATAATTAAGTAGAAGTTAAAGAGTTATTAGTTGTTTGATTCAGTGTTACGAAGGTGCAGGTATGTTTTATTTAACTTTGTATAAGTATGAATAATCGTAAAACATAATTATTAATGTGAAAACTTTACAGAATACCTATAGTTCTGAAACATTAATTGAAATTCTGCGTCAAAGAGTTCCGTAGACGTGGTAGAAATTATTTACAATTGTACAGTTACAAAAAAATAATAATTGCGCAACCCGACGCGCGTGTGAGCATATGGATATGAAATTTTAATAAACCTCGCCTCGGGCTGCATACGCTTTTAAAACGAATTTTGATATTCAAAGTGGATCGAAAAATAAAGGGTAGTGTATATTTTAAAATATTGATAATGGACTATGCTTACAAATTGCTTTATCGATATCGAATCTTGTCATCATTATTATTTTTGCGTAATTCTTATTCGTTTAATCAGAAGGCAAGCGGAAATGATAAATATTGAATATTTTCTTAATTATACGTACAGATTTAGTTTTTCATTAAAATAATCAGAAATATTATTAAACTTATAATTTTACTTATTATTTATTTGTAGATACTAGACCAAAACTATTTTATCTGATCTAAATAAGACTATGTTCTGTTTTTCTGATGTTTCCAAATGGTCCAAATTTTCATGAAATAATCACTGACTGGAATGAAAGGTTTTATTTTCACTTATTTATTTTAGTATAGGAAGTTAGCTTGCCCTATATACTTGTTATTTTATTTTACATTTCGTCACCAGCCCTTTACGTATCCACTGCTGAATATGGGCCTCTTCATGCACGTTGTACTGTACATAAAACCTTTATTTAAGATAGATTTTCTAATTTTTGTACCATCCATACACATATTTATGTATGTTATACAAATAAATTAATTTAGATTTCAATCTCAATGTATTTATTACTCGTATTACTCGATTTATTCCATTGACCTATAACACATATTAATTAACTCACCACGTTTCCGTTCCAGCGGAACCCCAACAACAATAAAAACGTAATTAATTCATTATTCAAACGAACGATACTCGTGGGTAATTAAAAGTAAAAATTTGGAGTTACACAAAGGCAAGCTTGACCCAGTGGGCGACCGGTCATCGACAAAGGACGCCTGGCCATGGAGCTGGAAAATTGCCAATTATGCATTGTACTATTAAATGTCACTTTTAATGTAACTGGTTCACTGTGCTTTACCTTACAAAAAAGTGCAGATAAAACTGCAAAGAAGCATTTTTTATAGAAAGGTGGCAGACGGGCAGGTACCTAAGTGGTAAATGGTAATGGTAAGTGGATACTGTCGCTCGTGGACATCGGCGATACATGCCAACATCAGTTCAAACAAACATCGGTACACCCTCGAATGCGCTGCCTATCCTTAGAGACTTAGGAATGAATTTGGGAAAATGGGGAGTAGGAAGTATAACGGCACAAAGCATTTTTCTCTATTTTTACATATAACTAGCTGTGCCCGGCCACGCGTTGCTGTGGCTGCCCAACAGATGGCGCTAAGGGTGGACAACCCTTATCACTAAGGGGTATGAAAAATAGATGTTGGCCGATTCTCAGACCTACTCAATATGCTCACAAAATTTCATGAGAATCGGTCAAGCCGTTTCGGAGGAGTACGGGAACGAACATTGTGACACGATAATTTTATATATATACTAGCTGTGCCCGGCCACGCGTTGCTGTGGCTGCCCAACAGATGGCGCTAAGGGTGGACAACCCTTATCACTAAGGGGTATGAAAAATAGATGTTGGCCGATTCTCAGACCTACTCAATATGCTCACAAAATTTCATGAGAATCGGTCAAGCCGTTTCGGAGGAGTACGGGAACGAACATTGTGACACGAGAATTTTATATATATAGAGATATAAGAGATTTTTGTCATAACAACAAGTATAAGACCGTCGTGGCATCAGTTTATGTCTCTCTACTGCTGTATCTTTATCCAGGCGTACATCTCTCGCAAGTCCGGCAATCCACCGCTCCTCTAGCGAAAAATACGATCGCTCATATGCGTCTATACAATGTTATAAACAATGTTATACAACGAAGATCCAAACCCGATACTGTTTGCCGTGAAGTGGGTATGTCTCCCGCCCAATCCGTAAGCTGGAATTTGCTTTAATAAAAATTTTACGTCGGCGCGCGGCTGTAAACTCACAAATTAATTTAGCCCGGTTTTGGCAACTCAATTTTCGGGATATTTTATCCGCCAATATTTGCTGAATATCAATTATCTGCCGCTCTGTTGTGCCGGCCGTCGCTATCAATCTAACTGCCCCGCAAAGTAATCTTATGTTTAATATTCATACACGGTCGTGTTCATTTTTATCTGAGATAGCGACTCGCCCTGACTTTTCTCAGAGGCCACAACGATTCCCTAGAGAACTCAAACATAGTCTATGAAAGCCGAAACGAGACCATAACAGTAAACAATCAGTCCTTTTAACATCTCATGCACATTGTCTTATGTATGAGGGATATATGGCCTTTCTTCAGGGCTTGTGGTAGCCGCTTTGTTATCCCTTATCGCGTTTTACTGCACCCGCGGTAAGAAATGTATGGTGTTATTCTAAAGCCACCCGACACGACACGACACGGCCAAAATTCCATGATTATTTAATTTTAATTACATTATGAGTTACACTGGTTACACAAAAATGACAATCAATAAACGCCCCTTGTCACAACTTTAACTAGGTGTATGTACAATGATTACCTCCATCCACCGCACTCCCACTTTGGAAGGTAATTGAATACCACCGCTTACAACTCGTCCTAGTTTCACAACTCGAGCACTTACTCAACTGACGCGATATCTGAACTTTGTCAGTAGTGGAACGTGATCTTTACAGCGTTTAACATTGCTTTCTATGCGGTGGCAGAAGTGATTTGCTTATTTCAGAACTGAATATTTATGTATTTTCTCTACGAATGCAATTTCTAATTATGAACAATATATGTCTTTGAACAATGATGGATAGGTTATACGGTACTTCCACTAATGGATAGTATTTGTAGGGGGAGAGTGCACGCTGCATCCGCACATCCGCTGGGCTGTGGGGATGCCTACCTACAGAAGACTACCTTGAAATGTACTGCGTTTCCTACTTTATCCTATTTCCCCAATGTACGTACGTGTTTCTGAGGAGATATGCCAGAGCCCATTCCCATTCCATCTTATTCCTGCCCATTTTCTAAACTCTTGCTCCCAATTCATTCCTTAATCTGCAAAGGTGCAAAGTATGACGAAATAGATACCTATTGCAATCAAAGAAATATTAATAAATTATTTGATTTTCTTAGTCAAGGACAATGTATCAAAAGAAAATAGTGGGCTAAGATCTATTATAAACCGATTATAATTTAATGTATTATATAAAAAGATTATAATACAATATATTTTCTAAAATGAATAAAACACTAATCCCGATTTTCCTAGAGACGCCAAAATTATTTTTTTAATACTGAATAAAAATTTAATTAAAATCTAATTATGCCACAGCTCTAAGATTTACGAAGGTTATAAACCAGGCTATTAATTACATAGTACTTTTAATTAATGTTCTTTTTATATTCAAACTAATATTAAAAACGAAAAAGTATTCAATCATTTTAATGTTCCATTGAATGTTGACGCTAAGTAGATGTATAAAAAAAATTTTACTACTTCCAAATTTTTCTCATTACCTAATCTATTTTTAGTAAAATCTTGCTCGCGTTATGAAAATTACAAGTAAAGCATTAGACGTTGTCGAGACTTAATTTCACATTTCACAAACAGCGTAAAATAAATATATTACGACGACGCCATTTTATTTTCTCGAGGTTTCTTAACCATAACATCTAGTGACATTTCCCGCTTTTTTCTTGCGTTATATTTGACGTTTAAAATGAGACAGCGGGTGCTTTCTGAATTTAAATTGAACATACTAAACATGTCACCGGCGAACGTCTTGATGCGGAAATGATACCCAGCCGCGGTATCGCTCAGAACCCAATGTTTTGAACAGAAACCGTCTAATATTAGGAATTTCCGGAAATGAGATACTATAGCTCAGTAATAAGGTTCGGGTGAATCATGAACTCTGAATAAGATCGAGTCAATGTTTCGCTTGAAGGGAATGCAAAACAAGTTACCGCGACATATGAGCCGAAACATTGTAGTGAAGGAATTAATTAAAATATCAAAGATTTTTCTCATTCTTTAATCCAGGTTATTGATTATACTTTAAAGAAGCTCAATTATGATCAAATTTGCAAGTATAATTGCAGATTATAATTATAAATGTAGATTTTTCTTTTTCTACATTGCATAGGTAAAAAACTGACCTCTGATGGCTATCAAAAGCATTTTATTTACATGTTTTTATTTATTTATTCTTTATTGTACAAAGTGACAAAAGGCGGACTTAATGCTTAGAAGCATTATCTTCCAGACAACCTTTGGGCTATGCAGAGATGGCGCGATGGGTGCAATGACATTTCAGATTACTTAAAACTATAGTGAATAGATAGTGACGTATATTAATTTTAAATACCATATTATTGTAAATAAACATATGCATGCATAATAATTCTTATGTATACTTCGTATGTATTGTGTATTGTTATGTACACTACGTGTACTGTTATGTATTGTTACTATAGCCGATATTTCGGTTCGGTTACATGAACCGCGGTCGCGGCGAGACTGCGCAGGCGGTTGAAGGTGTTGTTGCTATTGACCGACAAATCGTCTACCCTCTATCGTGTTCGTTTTTCATTCACCTGCCCTCGCTGAACTTGTTTAGGTTGATTAAGTTCCTTGCCGTTCAACCTTGATAACAAAAGTTTAAAATCGCATGCATATGCATACATGCGTACATAGATACATATTACATATCATACATATATGCTGTTGTATTCCCTATCCAATATGAAGCCATTAAATATCTTACTTTATCTTACATCGCCTTTAATGAAGGTTTAATCTTATTAAAGCTTCAAACATTTTTTTTAATTGCACAGAACGGAACATAACTGTACCTACTTCGCAATTTCCTTGAGGAACTATTTCTATCATGACATTCTTTCGGTATTAAATCTTTTTACATCACATAAAAGAGAATAACTTACGTGCTGCGTTACGGGCATAGTCTCGATCAATGTCTGAAAGGCTTCGCTATTAAAAATGAATATCTAAAAGAATATTCATTATGTTGAGGTACTTATTTTGCTTTGAGAGTATTATCTTTATTCTCTAAAAGAGGTATACATCCCGGCCGAAAATAATACACATCGGCTATGATCGGCTAGATTCGGTTTTGTAGAGCATCGTCTCTGTCGTGTGTCGATACGTCACTGACTTGTCAGTCGTCGTACAGGCACAGTACAGGGACGACGCTCTACATAACCGAAGCTAGTGGATAGTCTCTTTCTAAAAGCCGGGAAGTGTACGTAATATTGCGGAAAGGATAATTAATGATTTACACCTTATAAAGTACTCTTTGTGTACACTAACGTGTAAACGTTCTTTTACACATTGAAGAACTTTCTTCTAAAATCCAATAAATTTTTGTTAAAAGTCGTCAAAACTGGGAATGTGAGTAAAACTCTGAATCTTCTTTCATTTCGCAAAGTTGCGCTAATACTTGTACTTTTTTGATTTCGTAGCCTATTATCGCGCTTTGTCGAATTTTCAATATTTACATACATTCGATAGCACAATGAAAACATTTTTATTTCTTCGTATCTACCTAAGTTGTACACCAATAAATATTGTAAATTCGACAAAGTGAGATGCACTAGAGATGTTCCGAATATTCATATTCATTTTGATGAATCTTTTGCCATTTTCAAGTATTCGTAATCATACTCGTATTAGACATTTTCTAAACGAATACTCAAAGCCCGATGTAAATAGTAGATAAAATAGGTTTTCTACAAATTTAGATACTTATTCTACATTAGGTTAAAGTTAGTTAGGTTAAAGTAACTCGTAACTTAAACTAAATTATTGAACCAAAAGGATACTTACTGATTGAACTACAAAGATATTTTAAATTGCAATTATTTTAAATAGTTGAATACTAACTTTAAATTTAACTTCAAATTACCTACTTACTAAAATTAGTAAATAAACTACAAGTAGGTAGGTTAGTAGCAGGTTACGTACCTACTATTCGTATTCGCGAATAGTCGGGCAAATTATTCGTAATCGTATTTGTATTTGCAAATACTGATTTTTCGCTATTCGAAACATCCCTAATAGGCATTATGCTCCACAAAATCATTGTTTTAGTGAGCGCCGCGGCGTCGAGAACCCAACTGACCATTCTCAAGTTCACGCACACGAGCACAGCCACTACTAAGCGTAACCCGCCTTCGTGAGATGAAAGAACTTTAAGTGTAGGACAAACTTGCAGTCTTGATGAATCAAATTATGTATATGTAACCAATTATCACCTCACTATTTAATTTAAGCACTTGTCAATTTCCTCAGCCCGCCATGCTTGTTTACATTTTAGACAAATTGAATTGGAATGGTGCATAGCTAAATTATTTCGAACTTACCAAAATATAAATAAAATACTAATATTTTAAAAATGAGACCTGACGGACAAGTTGTGAAGGGGCGAGACGTTTATCTAATAATTTACCGGAGTTCGGCAAGAGTGGGCCTCCGCGCCCTCTCTGAACACTTATTTATTCATATTGTTTTGACAAAACGTCAAACTTTTTTATTCTTTAATTGCCGATGTTTGTTAAAGCAACAACCTTTGTTACCCTGAAGTAAGCAAAATAGAAACGATAAAAAGAAATTGAAATTTATTTTAATTTTCTACTTGTAGACACTAAGCGCCATTTTTTATGAAAGACTGGTTCGTGTGTAAGGCCTAGTGATACTTAAAAATAATATTCGATAATTGTGATTTTTTTTTAGGTGCCAAAAGTACTAATCTATGATTTATTATTATACATACATGTACAAATCAAAATTTGTAATTTTAATGTTATCTAAATATTTAATATTATGTAAAAAAATTAAAATATTTTTATGTAATAACAATATTTATTGGAATAATCATAGGCCGCCTAAAACCATTCTTTTCGTAGACCGTCTACAAATCGATCGTAACACTATCACGGTTAAAAACTCTACAATAAGTCAAACTAAAATGGCTACTATGCAATACGAATTTTGAACATGGAATTCTTTGCTTGTCAAACGCCATTAAATTTTCAAAGCTGTCATTTGTTTTTTATTTCCGGCGACAATTTGAAAATTAAGTGCTTGCGGAAAAATAAATTTAAAAGAGAACAACTTTGTTCAATGATTTTTTATTACTTTCGTTGCGGTGTAAACCAGAAACAAAGTTATGAAAGACTTAAGTTAGCATTAAGTGATGAAGCCCCATCCAGTGCCACTGTTTACAAGTGGTTCGTTATGTGACGGCGGTGACGGAGAAAAACATCAAAACTGTACCGCTGATTGAAGCAGCCAAACGAACGACATATCAGCAGATACAGGCATCATTAGGTATTAGCATGAGTCAAGTTCAAATATTTTACACGATCACCTACGGGTAAGGAAGCTTTGTGCTAGATGGATTCCTCACAATTTGAGCGAATCTCAAAAACACTGCCGCATGGAATGGTGTCTCCAAATGCTTGAAAAATTCGATAATGGTCAATCGAATGCTGTTTTTAATAAAGTAACAAGTGATGAAAGTTGGATCTACTGCTATGAGCTTGAAACTAAGAGGCAATCTACGTAGTGAGTCGTTCTTTTCGAATAATTACCGACGAAAGTGAAAAAAAGTGAACAGCTGCTTGCCTTCTGTTTTGGAAAAAGTCAAAGAACGACGCCCACCAAGCAGAATGATCCTCTATCACTCCGCCAAACCAACGAATCAATTTTTGAGTACATACTATAAATGTAGAGTTAAGGTAGATATCTCCAAAGGTAGGCAGCGCATCAGGCGATCGTGCCAACGTTTGTCATTTTGGACTATTTTTGGCATGTATCGCGGATGTCTATGGGCAAAAGTATCTACTGACCATCGGGTGGACTGTATGCTCGTCTGCCGCCTCCATCCATAAAACAAACAAAAAATTCTTAATATACATTTTAAGAAGCCATAGGCTTCACTGATGCATAAACATTTTAAATAATGTAGTTGCCGCATCACAATGCAGCTCTGCTAATTAAGACGATGATGGGGTCTTATTGCACAATAAGAAATCAACGAATGCTACGAAGCTAAGAGGGCTACGCCGCGCCGCCCCCCGTTCAGTTTTGAATCTCATTTTTAGAGCCTAGTTGTAAAAAATGTTGCAAAACATGACACCAATTTATGCTTTTGTTTCCTTCACACCACAGACTAAGTACATCTTTCAAGTGTCGGTCACAAACAATTAAAGCGTAAGCGTTATACAAAACAGTCCTTGAAGAAGATAAACATTTTTCGTTGTAGGTTTTCATATATTTTATAATGCAAAGTATTAGAGATGCGTCTTATTTATAAGCTGTAAACATATAATTACGGCCGAATAAGTTTTGTCATTCGTGATTTGCACGGTCGATTCAAGCTATGCGTATACAGCCTTGCAGACCCTGTCAGATTACGTCGTGAAGGAGGCTCGTGAGTGTTTTTCCCTGTTTTCTTACGGCTGTCAAGGAAAAAGTTGACCTATACTTAGGTCGGAGGTAGGCGCGGAATATAAAAGTTAAAGCACTTAATTATTCATAAGGTTTTCCTGTAATCCCTCTGCTCGAAAGTTTAGCCCCGGTCCTGTCACGGCCTTAAGTGACAAATTATAGCCGAAAATCGAACCAATTTTTCATAAAAAGCGAATTTTGACAGGCCCTTTTATATCTCAACTTTTTATATACGCGTCTATCCTATGTACTAACAATGACATTGATAAATAAATCAAAACGTGAATGAGTAATGATTTGATAATAACTTTATTCAAAGCGCTGACGTTAAAGAAAAATGTTTAAGTATCGATGTATGTTCAGTGATGTTTTGTCCAGTGATGTAAGTCACAAGCTCGTCGCAGATAGTATACAGCGTATTTGGTTATGGTCTGTACAAATGTTAAGGGCAAGTAGTACACTCAATTTTGTTGATAACTATAACCCCATATGTGGGTCATGGACCAACCCCCTCTGAATAACAACCATTTTTATTTTTAATTCGGCGCTTTCCATGTGTTGAAGTTAAATTAATTACACTGCTAATTACTTTTTCACAATTATGTTTCTAAAAAAACTTATTTCTCTTAGCATTACACGCAGCAAAGTCAAAATTATATATTAATTAAGCCACTTAGGCATTTATAGCTTAACAAAAATGTAAACACCACTAAAGACTAAATCCTAAAAGCAACAACTTGTTTCATTGAAAATATACGGGCACAAAGAAAAACGTCACGCCGCTGTAAATAAAAAAACAGATCGCGAAAATAAAGAAGGCTTTGTGTTTGGAAAAGGGATTTGCCGCGGTGTGACATGGCGGGCTCAGAAGCCGGCTTATCATATTGGCGCAGGTAGATAGGAGTACAATGACGTTCTATCTGTATGCTTACCCACATTGTGTTAAATACATCCACTGAATTTTCCAAATAAAAGATATTCTGTCATGTGGGCCGTTCAGGGTTTTGCTTCTACTTTTCTAAATCTTCGCGTGACAGCTAGTTTTCCGCGACTGCTTGCGAATATATATTATTTTTTTCAGAAAATTTATGTCAAGTTTTTAAATGTCCCACTGCATTTTTAATGTTTTTAATGGCTTTCCCAAGTAATTCACTAGGGTAGTCTGGTTGTTAAAAGGTTGTCTGGCAGATGTTACTGTCTTTTTTTTGTTTTGTATTGCAATAATTAGTTTTATCGATCTATTTTACTAAATTGTTCACTTGAAAGTTTATATGATAGATGAATTACCTCATTTCTGCGTAAAAATCGCTTTAACACTTATAATTAATTGCTCAAGGGTTCACAGTGCATCATAATACGTTTCGATTTGAAATTTTATAAACTTATCGCTAATTTTTGTCTAAATAAAATAAAATATTAATCTATGATATTTGAATTTTTTCTCAATATAACATGATGTCAAAATAGCCTCATATTCTTGATATTATGAAATTATTTTTCAACATATCATCACAAATTAATATTTTAACAAAACCTAAAGGCTGTGCTGTACAATTTCCAAAAATATGGACTATTGCCGATTTATTATAAAAAATACATTTAGCGCAGCTTTTCGCGAACATGCAAGAAAGTTATATTTCCTAATAAATTTAGGCTGACGTCTTACTGACTGACTCTTATTAAGAAAAAAAAAACATATTTTAATATAATCTATTTCAATTGTATATTTTACAATTCTATTTTCACAATACAATAATGATTATGTACTGCACCATCGCATGCAATAATTGAATAATGAAATTAAGATCCACCTAGCCGCAAAGATCCACCTAGCCGCAACGAACATGAAGGAGAACAATATTGCTAATGACATACATGATCCTACAGTAGATATCAGGCACAGATAATATCCGCTTTGCATCCCGAAGTTATAGGTAAAGTCGACAACACATTAATGTAGTAAACACATTATTATTATTATTATTCATTTATTAAGTCGACTGAGACGGCGTGAAAATTAATGTACATTATTAAATTAATGTACATTATTAAATTAATGTACATTATTAAATTAATGTACATTATTAAATAAATGTACTTTATTAAATAAATGCGCATTATTAAATAAATGCACATTATTAAATAAATTAGTGCATTTAACTTAATAAATAGCGTCACCTTTTTTAATGAAAAAAGGCGGCTGACGAGCATACAGTCCACCTGATGGTAAGTGGATACTGTCGTTTATAGACATCCGCGATACATGCCAACATCAATCCAGAATGAGAAACGTTGGCACGCCCCCGTATGCGCTGCCTACCTTTGCACAGGAATGGATTAGGAAAATCCATTCCAAGGAAAATCCAAAGGAGAACGGACTCTGGCATATCTCACTCACTACCGAAACACATACGTACATTAGGGAAATACGATAAAGTAGGAAATGCAGTACATTTCAAGGTAGTCTTCTGTGAGAGAGGGGTGATGTGGCCAGTCGAGTGCGCCCAGCGGCTGTGGGAATGCAGCATGCACTCTCCCCCTACTTCATAAATCATATCTACATATCTCAAATATGTAAAGAGAAGGAAATGTCAATATTATACTTTTCTTCTTGTTTCGGTTAATGGTAGTATCAGTTGTCGGGTATCTTCATCGTTGCCGTCTATATCATTTTCTTCCCTTGGTTGAAAGCCGTAAGTAACATTACAGATGCGTACAAGCGCTGCTTTGTAAGTGTAGCAAACAATCTAGTTGACTGTCCTGAGTTTTTGGCTGGTATCAAATTGCACAAATAGCTAGATAATATAGGCAAACCAATGTTGCTTCCACTGATTTATTTATGGATTTATTCTAAACCAATGTGGCATCAGTAACGCGAGCCCTGGTGGTGCGTTTCTTCTCTACAACAACCAAAGGATGCTTAGGTAGCGCCTAATTTTTGTATCAGACCTATAATATAAGATTTACTTTATTATTTGTGAGGATTCTTGTTCAGTAGTGTGTGTTGCATGCAAATTTTCTTCTTATGTGTGCTTAGAATAGGATAGCCACCCACTTTTCAAATAAAAATGATTTCTATCAAGTGTTTTCTCCGTCGAAGCAAGTTGGGAGTCTCCGAGTGAAATGACAGTAGGTTTAGGTACTGAGTACAAGAATTGGACTACTTGGAAGCAAACGAAAAATGCAGACGTTTTTATTTGATTATCACAAACATCGCGGTCAATACTATTAATATATTAAAAACGACTTACAATATATTAAAAAAGACTGTCAGTTATTTGTCGATGAATTTTATTCGATTGATTTTACAGCACTAGGTGTCGCTGACTGTACAAGCAGTAATATCCGGCGGATATCTGTCTCAGCTCACCAAAATACGCAATGGAAACAACTTGAGATTGTTTTGACGGTTATAATTACGTTGCAAGAACTTTCTGTTTGTACAGAACAACTTAGTAAAGCGAAGACAGAAAATTGAACATTGGAATATCGTTTATCTTTTACCTGACTTTAGCATGTTAAAGAAAGTAGATATCTAATTTAAGAGGAAAGTGTCGTTACAAAGTTTACCGTCTTTCATAAGATTTTCAATTTTTGCTATCATTCACCGGTTATCCGTCCTGCGGCAAATACTCGTAGTGACGGCAAATACTCGTACACGGTGACTAGTTCTTTGGCGAATGTTTTCGTTTCCGATCCTATTCCGCAGAATCCGAGCACGCTACCTACACCGGACTTTTTTTACGATACACTAGGTAGGTATACGTACATTGTATTAGTATTTTATGATATGATGTTCTATAAACAATCCTCAGCTTTGAATCGACTCAATTGTATTCCGAGAGCCAATAAAAAAGGCGCCTTTCATGTCAATCATACTTTTGTGAAGATGTATATTGTAAATAGAAACGTTCCGTTTTCGTGTTACACGTAGCGTAATGAAATTGTTTTGTCGTCAATGTAAACGTAAGTACCTATCCCTGTCCCCTAATTGTCGTCTTATTGTTTGTTCCTTTTTTAAGGCAATTGTTGTGATATTGTGTATATTGGAGACTACGAAGTGGAATAATTTAAGCTTTAATTTTTGTCATTATTTTATTTTTAAATAAATGGTAGTAGAGAGACATTATAGTGCCCTAAAGCAGTGTTCTTTTGCACACCACCAAACTACTAAAATTGCAATAAAAACCAATGTAAATGATATTTTTACTTATTAATTGAGTAACAATTTGTTTAATAAATAAAAATATATTTAATAAATAAAAAAATAGTTCATAAATAAATATTTATTTAATAAATAAAAAAAAATTAAAAAAAAAAAATATAATAAATAAAAATTAATTAAATCAAATTACTGTGTTGTATCAGAGTGTTGTGTGGTGTCGGAGTGCCGTGTGGTGTCGGAATGCCCTGTGGCGTCGGCCGGGTATAGCACCCTGCACCACCCCATATCTTCCCGTGGGGTGTCATAAAAGGCGATTAAGAGATAACAAAGCGGCTACCATAAGCCTTGAGGAACTACACCACCTCCTGCACAAGACGATATGCAGTAGATACTTAAAGGGCTGGTTGTATTGCATTGCATTGCAAATCAAACTACAATTGAATTAGTAATTACTAACATAAGACCTCAGCACTTTCACTCAAATTATCGGAGTTCGCGCATGTCTTTTTCAGTTTCCTCTTTCCAGCACTACCTGGGGCGACCGACCGAACGGTCTACGACCGACCAGCGACTCTTCGCCTCTTGTACGCTCGTTTCACAGCCCTTTCTTTCTAAACAAATTGTTACGGAATCAAAACCATTTTTACTTAATATTCACAAATAAACAATAACAATACGATTTAAAAGATTATATACAAAATTAGAAATTCTGAAGCCACAGATCTCAGAACTCTATTGAATGATAGCCCAAAACACCCCACGATTATAAAGGAAGTCTTGTTCTCTGTAGTATGTCGTTGAGACTATTACAAGCAATCCCTAGTGAACTCTTATAAGCTAATATAGACCTAACTACTATGTAATCTTGTTAAGTATAAGTCATTTTAGGATACTTTCCTGTTATTGCCTATCAACACAACATAAAAGTGCGTTCACCAAATTTACGAGCCGCTCAGACCATAAAGAGTGTTGTCAAGAGGGCGAAATGGCGATCGATCAAAAAGCGATCGGCCAAATTGCACATGCGAATTCACTGAAAACAAATACAATAACAGCTTAAGAACTTCTTATAAAAGCATTGAACAAAACTATAGAGTAAAAATGGTTTATAATTCTGGAGTACAAATTCTTGGTCCGTCCCACTGAGACTAAACTTAAGTACGGATTTTAAAAAAAGTCAATAGCTCGCTTGCATTTACCAAAATTTAAAAAAAGTCCAGTGCCTGTATCTCCACCAATCCGGACTGGATCCGCGCGGTGGATTATGGCCCGAAACCCCCCTTGTTTTAAAGTTAAATAATCTGAAAAAATATATCGCATAAACTATTTTTGTTTACAAATTACCAAATGATACCATGACATTTGGTTTGATTACTCTCTTATAAATATCGATATCACTCAAGAAGCAAAAATAGTAATCGATAGATCGATAGTTAATTGCGATCATCACTGCAATTAACACTAATACAGTTAAAAATTAATACTAGTAACCGCGAGCGGAACGAACAAGGCCCATAAAAGCCGTTGCTGTCCATATTCTAAACCTTTGAACGAGCATTGGCCAATACCGTATAAGGAAACTTTATGAACATAGCAAAATTTGTCCCGTCCAACTTTCTATATTTCACGTCAAACTGCCATGTCAGCTACATCCCTCGTAGCCATAGTTCAGGCCATGTTCTTTACAATGAATTGCCGTCATGTCGTACCACAAGTTTTTTTGGAAACCTTCCAAAAGTGTCACTCTGAATAAAAGTTTACTGGAATATAGCCATAAGCCGATTTTAATAGCTAGGCTTTTGTTTGTGGCTTCGTAAACCTGCAATTTTTGTTCCTAAATCTTTGAAAACTATCATTCATCATTCTCAGCTTCTTTATTCAGCCCCCTGTAGGATATAAGCCTCCTCTCCTTTACGCCATTTACCTCTATCTTGTGCAAGTCCAGGAAGTACGCAAGTCCAGGTCTTGTTTGCGATGTCATTTACGTCATCGATCCACCTGACTGCTGGATGGCCTGGCCTACACGTCTTTTTTCAGCTAATGGCCACCACTCAGTTATGGTTTTGCTCCATCTGCCATCACCACATCTGGCTACATATCCTGTCCATCGCCATCTCGCCTGTCTCGTTATCGTCTTTAAAATATCTATAAACTATAAAAGAGCAAAAACAGGATTCTGCAAGGTCAGCAGCGCAGCCGTGACCCCCCTGGTGTTGCAGGTGTCCATGGGCGGCGGTGATCACTTACCATCATGTGGCCCGCCCGCTCGTCTGCCATCCATTCTACAAAAAAAAATTGAAGTATTAGATGGCGTGGAAAATATAAATATAAACTTTGTTCAATTGATATGTTACACAATACACGAAGAATACGAAGTTAAAAGGATACGATACCATACGATTTAAATACGCTAGAACCTAATTTATCACTATGGTCAATACATACCGTGAAATATTTATGTAAAGAAATTATAATTACACTCTCATATTAGTATACATACTCGTACAATGGTTAAGCCGTAGGTTAAGCCGTAACTCGTACAATGGTACTCGTTAAAGTACGTAGGTGTGTAAAAAACTTCTTGCCACAGTTACAGATTATCAAATTTTCCTATTCCACCTTCTTATAATTTCATTAATGGACAAACAAATCGCATTTTGCATCGAAAAACATTAAACTGAATGAGTTTCGTAATTTTCGCTTAGCGATTAAAATTTAAAACAAAATACTGTTTGAACGAAAAAGGTATTAATTGGAAACCTGAAACAAAGAAACAAAATGTACCGCGTCCAGTTCGTAAGAAGAAAGAAGAAGAGTCCAGAAAGAAGAGTTCTTGCGATGCTTTCTCGAATTTTACATCCAATCAAAACCGTTTAGAAGTTATTCAACAGGACTTTAGACGATACAGATGACTTACGCGGACATCCGCGACGGACAACACAATTCATTACAGGCATCAGTCGGTGTATTCAGTTCCAGAGCAATATGGACGCAGACAACTATTCGCCACAGATCAAGTAAAGTACATAGACGAATAATTCCTTGTGGCCAAACTGTGTACTTGAGTGATGCCACTACTATAAATATAGTGCTACTGTTATGTTAAACGATAAGTAACAATTGTATTTGTAACAGAGTGTGCTTTATGTAATGTAATTACTTAAAATCAATTACGCAACATATATACAGTGAAATACTAAATATAAAAATCTAAATTAATATAATTTCCGTTTATACTCAGTTTTGTTTTTCACTTATTTCTATATTTCTAACATATGTGTTATATTGACAACACCGTTATATAAAAAGGAGTTTTCATAAAAAAAAAGGTGAACCAACAAAAATATGTTTTCGATAATTTTTGCCACCAAATAACAGAATTATGTAAATTTGACCGCCTTACAAATGTCTCACTTTTAGGGCCGCAATGCTATTGCCACTGTAGTTTGTTTGATCAGTGTTATCCTCGTACATAATTTGTGATTTATACAAAGTGTCACCGAAATAACCTGAAAACTGAAAATAGGTCGTTCTGAAGGCAGCTCGAGTGGAATCCACTATCCCAGTTCTTATTACAATAGGTTTTTTCATGATTTATATTATAGTACAACTCTAATATATATTTTATTCAGACAGGACAACCTTACATGTGTGTAACTTACATGTGTTACATGTGTGTGTGTAACCTCAAAATAATTTATATTTCCCTGAAACGGTTTTATATTTTTCTTAGATTGGATGACATGTTTCAGGTTTTACGTTATATGTCGGTGACGCGTTGTATAGAGTCATAATACGGTATATTACCGTCCGCCACGGACGTCCGCATAAGTCGACGTCGCATTAAGGACTCTCAAAGCCCTTATTTAAAAAAAAAAACCTTTACGGATTCACTATAGAAAAAATAATACTTGTGAAATCACTAGTCTGATCCGTAAAAATAAAACCATACCCTAAAAATATTGGATATTCCTTATACAAACCTCACATATGACTACTCCTATGTGGAGTGTTTGTAGCTGTTTATTTTGTAGCTGACTGCCAATTGTTGATTGCGACCGTTCGGTCGAATACCCGCAATGAAACGTGTCACTGTAAAATTGTATTATTCATTTATACAGGGAAGAAAGGGTTCAACTATTAACTTTCTTTAACATCTTCATGAACATATTGATAGAATTTACAAATAGATTTTCAAAATATTGTCATTTTAAAATAGCTACTGAATGTATTTATAACAACCGTTTTTACAACTACACATATCATTCATTCACAGAAGCAACCTGTAGGAAACTTGAAACCTTCGAAATGTAGATGTACCAGAGAATATTTAGGATCTCGTGGACTCATCGAGCCCGTAACCTTTATACGACTGTGCCACAGAGAATACATGTGCAAATACATCTAAATTTTAGAAACCATTAATATAAGGAAACTTCAATATTTCGATAATATAGTGCAAGTATGAGTTTCTCCAACTCATTACATAAGGTCCTGGATCAAGATCCATTACAGGAAGAGTCCCTGGAATACGAAGAACTTCCCGGCTAAAGAACTCACGCTACTAATAGCCATAATAATTATTACCAAATTATTAATATTAATAATATCTTACCAATAAGCTATTATTTGTAATTCAAAAACTGGTCGCTATTTTGTGTTGCAGGCTTCTAAATTACGAATAACTGTGACGATTACTAACCTACGTTAGAAAATTACACTGCTAAATGAAAATATCATACAGTAATAATTATCACTCTATGCTAATATTCTGCTTTAACCAGATAAATGTACCAGCAGGTTCATATTGTCCCAAAGCCACCACCATCTAACTATGGCCACTTGTTCATGTTTTGGTCTGTTGGCCTTATTTTTATAAGACTGTAACGAACACACGAACATTCTTATTTTCAAATCGTTAATACACAACTGCGTACTAAATCACATAGCCAAAGTAAAGTAAACGCATTACCAGGGAATATTGTAAGAGACCCTGTGAAATTCTCTAATTTATTGCTTAAGAAAAAATATTTTACAGCAACTCCACCGTCCAGAGTTGAATCGCTGGCGCTTATGGTGCTTTTAATCGGGCAATTTAATATAATGAATGCGGTCTATTACAAAGAGCAAGACCACAATATACGTAAGAACAGTATAAAATCTTCAGCGCGTGAAATGCACCTCACAGAAAACTGACAGACAATGTTTATTACAAAAGACAAGAAATGTTATCTTATGTCAATTTAAACTAATGTTTTAAGAAGCGTCCAAATAACCTCACGGATCAACTTGTTGAACCAGCATTTGAACGCTGTTTGAAATGTTTTGCCTTTTTTAGCTGACCAATAAGCAGATACCATACCATACCATCAGCCTATGCCTCTCCACTGCTGGATATAGGCCTCTCCCAAAGCTTGCCGCCACACACGATCCTCGGCTCTTCTCATCTAACCACCACCGGCGAATTTCTTTAAGTCGTCGGTCCATCTGGCCGGAGAGCATCTCACACTACACTTCCCTGTACGTGGTCTCCTTTCGAGGACTCATCTACCCCATCGGTTATCCTAAGAAGATATGATAATATCGCCAAAGAACCAAAGCCACCGACATAGCTCGTAGAATGGACATGTTGAAGTGACAATGGTCAGCCATATTTGCCGCAGGACCGAATAAGCAGATATGAAGTAAATATTTTATTTATTGAATATTCTTATTCTAGTTTTTTAAAACATTCCTTTGGATTCCGTTCAGTGTTAGTTTATCATTAGGTTGGGAATTTTAAACTTACATGGAGATTCAACTTAATTCAATCTTTAAACTATGTAGGATCATTCATTCGTTCATTCATTATAATGGTTATTTGACGTAGTGAAGTGTTAATAAAGATTTTCTGTCATCGTAAAATGCCACATGATTAGTCTCGAATCACGGTTGCGCACACTAAACGGTTAATTACCAAATTAATTTGTCATTCAAAGGTGAATACGTATATTAATTAATGTTAGTATTCTTATAGCAAGTAGTATTACATGTAACAACTAGGAACTAAATAGATTAATCCAAACAACGCTGAGATTCCTTACTAATTTATTTTTATGTCTGTGACGATACGACCCCCGGCCTTTAGTTGAACAATAAGCTGTCCTCTATTACTAGCGCCATTTGTTGCTTGACTTTAAACTAAGTGGCTATTCTGTACTAAATACTAGCGATCTTTCGCCATTTCGTCTGGTTAGAGTAACATTAAAACATTCATTATAAAAGGTACGAAAGATACGCATTCTAACATCATTTCCGTATACGTATCATACGTAGTAAACTTCTGGAAATTTGATTATGCGTCACATTCTTTATTAAGAATAATATGATTGTGGTTTTCAAAAATGAAGTTACTTGAATTTGCTTCAAATAGTTTTACCCTCAAACAAAATAATGCAAGCAACATCGCGTGTAGAAGTATCCTAACACTACAATACATTTCACGCGCCACATATCCCGAGTGCGCTCACGTACGATGTAACTAAACGTACCTTTGCTTGTATCCTCTAAATCTTTTTTCTCAAGACACCTCATACATTATTAAACCGAAGAGCACGTAATGAACGAGAGTTTAAATCCGCGCTAGCCATACTTCCTTTTAATCGTGCAATTTATAATGAGGAATATGGTCCATTATTTTTCTCCCGCCCCTCCACTTTGCCGCCATTCTCGAACATTTAAGAGTCTCCCAAGTAAATCATTTGAAATTATAATGGTCCGTGCACTTACCGTGATGGATACGATGCTCGTCTCGATCCCTGGCGTCTGATGATAAATGACTGTGACAAAACCTCTTCGAAATAAATCGAGTTCCGCTCAGATGGCCTTGTGAGACACTCGTGCCGCGCCGAGTCCGCGTATTTTTGGTATAATCGCTGAGGCCTGACGTATCAATTTCTTTTAATACCAGCTTTCAGAGTACCGAGACTGTAGCACTATTCTTTGAAATAATGTTTATATATTATTTATATTTGTTTACTTGGCTTTAAACAAATTTGTATTTGGTGTAAATCTAGAATAGAGCGGTGAGAGCCTAGGGGTGATCGTGAGTTCAAATCCTCGGCCTGTCCCACTGAGTTTCTACTTGGGTACGATTTTTTTTTAAATATCTCTTGCTCGGTGGTAAGGGTAAACATCGCTAGGAATCCCGAATGCTCCAGAAATAAAAAAAATGGAGTATGTGATCCACCAATGCGCATTGGGCCCGCGTGGTGGTATACGGACCGAAACCCCCCACTGTAGAACTAGGGGAGGCCTGTGTTCTACAGTGGGGCGTAGAATATGATGTACGCAATCTACTTAATAAAAATCTATTTTTTTTAATATTTTGAAAATTCATCCCATAAGGGTGTAAAAGTTCCCGAGATGTTGCCGATGAAATTTCTCATCGGGCACATGGCTAATAAATAAAATAAATAAATATAAAATCCTTGAGGCATGTCTCACAATCAACAAAATGAAAATGATAATTAATTTGAAAATGATAATTAAATTGAAAATGATAATAATAAAATTATGGAGCTCGGAGTTTCTTTGCGGGTTAATATCTGAAACGAAGAGATTCGCCGAAGAACTAGAATTACCGGCATAGCTCATAGAGTGAACGTGCTGAAACGGCATGTCATACATAGCATGACATGGCATGTAAAGGCTGAATGAATAATAGATAGGTTATATTTGCAGAGTCCTCGAATGGAGGCACGTGCCTACTTGGAAGCGTAGTGTGAGACACCCTCCGGTTAGGTGAACCAACGCGGCGAAGACTTGAAGAAGTTCGCTAGTGGTGGATGGATGTAAAGAGCCGAAAATCGTATTTGATGGCGGGCCTTAGCATAGGCCTATATCCTCCTATCCTTAGCATAGGAGACAGGCTGATGGCATGGTATGGTATAGTAATTGATCCGTACTCTTCCAAACCCCCGTGATCGTTTATTTAATTAGGACATTGACAATTCATAGCATAAAATTTGTATACATTTGAATTACAGATATAAACAGACTTGTACGAATACATAACATACAAATAAAGGATAACTTAAGAACTAAGATAGATATAGTTACTTCAAACATGATATATTTATAAAAAAAAAAAAATATTTAGGCATTTACCTTCAATGTGATATTGTGATTCTCTTTAATTTGCTATTTTGTCCTTGCATATTGCATATAATGTGTAATATAATTATCATTATGTTATACGAAAGCACCGTTTTCTTTTACTTCGTTCTAGTAGAATAACGCTTTTTACAAACATTGGTACGAATTTTTTTGAAAAGCCGTCCGACATCACGTGATCACGCTCCTAATTTACTTGAACCGCTCGAACAAGTTTAATACATGAATATTTAATGAGTGCTGGTGTTTGACCCTCCCGATAAAAGCGAGACGAGCACGAACGAGAAATAAACCTCTTTAATTCTTAGAATTTTATTACCTACTTTGCTATTGCTTGCTTTAGGTTTGAGCGTTGATAGAAAACGTAGACTAGAAATTGTATTTTATTACCCGAGAAATACCTAAGTACTAAGTACTACAGGTCTAAACCCGTGCAACCTTTATATAAAAAATAATGGATATACTCATTCACTTATACGAAGGAACACAACTTAACATGTTTCCGTTTAGTTATTCTATTTTCGTAGTGTATCCATATTTGAATATATATTTAATAATATTTATTTTTATTTGATAGACATGTATGTGTGTATGTAATATATATTTTAAGTATTTATTACCATTTATATTTGTATACTTATGTCAATTTTTGGAACGAAGTTCCTTTACGCGGCTTGCGGTAAGGTGTGATTCGACAGAAAATGTAACGTCACGTAAGATTTTTACCACCCTCCATACGCCTTTCTCTTTCTCGCCTTTCTCTCGCTCGGACACGGTATGGTCGCGATTCTCGCGATCGTGTCAGTTCGTCGGTGTTCGGTAAATTTCGGTATACACATACAGATTTTATTTCGAATTACATTCGGAGTTTTAAAAAATGCGTGAGGATCTTCGTTCCTGACGGGGGTCCCCTAACCGCACACGTTTTTGTTTTCTACTATACTGTTTGACTTGTACGGAACATAGCATCATTAAATAGCCCTAATGCTGGCTGAGAATGCTTAATAGCATTATAAATGGACTTGTGTATAAATAAAAAAGGGAGTTATACTATTCTGAATGCCAAGAAATATGGACTGGCAAGAAAGTTAATTATTGTACATACATACAATGTAGTTATTAATGTTGTAGTAAACATCGGAAAATGGAAAATAAGATGTTCAGCAGAAATACTGGAAGTGGCAGCAGTTCGATTGCCGCAAATTTAAATGTGCGTTAGGTTTAGATGCTCTGGTGACGTTAAAGATATAGGAGTCCCGCGACGCGAGACTTCGTCGACTTTGTGTTGATATTATGAGTAATTAATAAGTAAGTAAGTAAGTAATTCCCATAGCCGCTGGGCGCACTCGACTGGCCACATTAGTTGTACACACACTATGTTTATATATAGATAAAACTCTTGATTACACACCAAAAACAAAACAATAGCATACATTGTAGACACAAAAATTCACAATGTTTATGTCAGTTATTTAAAAATAGTTTATTTTGCTTAGCATGATTTGCAGACCATTTAGTATTTTTTTGCTGCTCGTACAAATACAAGCCGTAAACATTTAAAAGAATTATCACATATAATCTAATTTCATCGATATGGGAATCGAGAGCTATTGAACACAAACTCTAATAGACTCTAACGTGCTGCCCAACAGTGCTTGTATAACATATATGCCCCATAGTACTTGTATAACATATATGCCCCATAGTACTTGTATAACATATCTGCCCCATAGTGCTTGTATAACATATCTGCCCTAGAGTGCTTGTATAACATATCTAGTATGTATTCTCAAATTGATGTTCCACTGTAAATGTATCTAAACAATTGTACATAGAGGGGACACAGCTAAAATTACTATGAAAACTATCCTGCATATATATTTTTATTACAACCAAAAACACATTTTTGCAGCATACATAAATAGCCGCCCTCAGATGGGACATAGCTCAAACTAACGAGGCTTTACTGCCCTCCCCTGGCCCGTAAATTTAGTCTCACTATTCTTTTCCCGATAGGGTTTCGCAAATTTATTCCACCAATGGCGGATTCAACGGCATTTATTTCAGTTGGAAGTTGGAAGTGATAAACTTGTTTGAAACTAGAGCGCTCCAGATTGAGTGGATTTTACTTTTATTTTTTATATATCGTTTGCATTGAAACCCCATGAACACGAATTTTGTTCTCTCATAGTCTACCGAAGTTAGTATTTTCTGGCTAAGTAGATTAGCTCTATACTAGATATGTACTCTACTCTATTCACATTAAGAGAAAGTGACGTCATTGATCCAATGTAGCATAACACAGCGCAAATTGGTCAATCGAATAACGCTCCCTCTCATAATTGGTCAATAGATAAAATTACATGAGTAATGGTGATGACATCAC
This sequence comes from Sesia bembeciformis, assembly GCA_943735995.1. NCBI lineage: Eukaryota > Metazoa > Arthropoda > Insecta > Lepidoptera > Sesiidae > Sesia > Sesia bembeciformis. The sequence continues at coordinate 4,817,661 of OX031042.1, forward strand.
TTTTTTCTTAACTTAAACAGAGTATAGCTACTTCTTATAAATGTTTACACCTGTTGTAGGTATTCATATAAGTTCTAATAAGATAATATATGAAGATTGAATATTTACGGTCAACAATCTATATAAATAAAAAAAAAATGTAATGGTTCGTTTGTTCAAAATCTTAAATCCCTGCTCTCGACCTATACAGGCTCTCCCAAACAGACGCGATATACCGGTAATTGCTATTGCGGCTCTACTTTTACCGCAGTGCGATAATCGTCGCTAAGTTTTAAGGACTCTTCAGATATAAGCGATATTCGCTGCCGCCTACGGTAGTGATAATGTCTAGGCGATATCCCACTAGGTCTTTTGTACAAGTACCACAAGTCGCGCGAATTCGCCAGGCCTAGGTTCGCGTTTTACCGCTTGGGTAAGCGATACTGTTAAATCTGGGGCTAGTCCGCTTTATGCGATAGGTATATCGCTACCCGAAGCGATTAGCGAATATCTCCTATGTTTGAACGATGGAATTATCGCGTAATATCGCTTATATCTGAAAAGGCCTTAATATTTCATGCGATATCATACAAAATGTACTAAGACAAAGGTATCTCATTACCGCATTGCGGTATTACCGGACGGTATATCGCAGCTGTGGGAGAGCCTTAACCTTCATGGAGAAGGTTTCTATGCTATCGTCTTTGTTGTAACTCACCACTAAATGGCGCTGCACCAAATCAACTTCTATACCCTTCAACCGATCGCCATGAAAATTGGTATAGATAGGTATCTGAGCACGGAGAATATTTTCAAGCTATCGACTTTGTGATAACTCGCCACTAGATGGCGCTGCAGCACATCAACTTCTATGGCAGGACAACGTCTGCGGGGTTTTGCTAGTAATGTATAAATAATTTTGTATATACTTAGGAATTTCAAGCCCTTACACGTAGGATCCATAGTGCTTGCAGTTTATCCCCAAATTTTGGTATTAACTATATTATGAAGATATTTATGTATTTAAATCAATAAATATAATAAAATCATATCAAAGCCGTGTCTATACATGAAACAGTTTTTGGAAAAAAATCGGTGCAGTGTGCTCTACGAACGATACAGAACTAAAAAAAACGGTAATTTTTAGAATTTTTGTCTGTCGCATCGCAATTGTCTGCAAAAACCACTGGACGGATTGTAATGAAACTTGCCACAGTTATAGCTTATGTGCCGAGCTAATATTTAGAATACTCTTTATCCAGATTAATTATGAAATTTCCACGGGAATTACAAGTTATCACGGACAAAGTCGCGTGAACTAATTAGTGATTTGAATTTAAATTTTGAAACTACTCAGTGTTTTGAATTCAGCTGGTGGCCCTTACATACAGAGAAATTTCCGTTTACGGGATTTTTTCCAAAATCTCCGGAATATCTTCGAAACCCCAGCTAAAAAAAAACGGAAGTACATCAACTTTATGTCGTCGTCTGCAAAATATTCTGACATTTAATAGCTACTCAAATTCAAGATGACGGAATCATCCGCTCCATCTTCACTGAATGACGGTCTTTGTGTTCTCAGCTCTGGCAAGTACTCTTGGGACAATTCTCTCCTAAAATATATGTAAAGCGCTCATTTTCAGTCGAAGACGTTAATTAAGACGAAAGAAATTTAATGAGGCCCAAATACATTACGTAGATCCTTCATTAAAGAAACTTCTCGAATTTCTCACAAAAAATACAATATTTACATTAATATTTTCCTGGTATAGGTATACTATATTTATCTTGTATATACGAGGTATATGAACATTATTGATGATATTACGTTGGTGTACATTGGTATATTCATAATTGGTATATAATTGGTAATTGGTATATTAATATATATGTCTGATATATGTCCTCATTTGTAGAAAATAAGACATCATTAACGATTTACACGCTCTAGTTGGGTAACGTAACGTTTTGACTGCACAAGGATTTGTTATTCCGCAAATATTTCCTCATTTAACGAATGAGGAATGTACGAATACATGTAGCTCATTCCATGAGTCGAAATGAGAACTCAAATGTAGACAGGGAATCATGAATCCTTTGACGCGTGTTTAGATATAATATTATAACTCAATGATATATACATTTTGATTCACAGTTCACGGTTTTTTTTTTTTTTTAATTATGATCTATATGAAACATGTGTCGTGTGGTGTCGGCCGGCTATAGAATAGCACCTCTGCAGGTCTTCCCGTCAGAGGCGTGAACATCTAAAAGGGTGGACTCGTCAACCCACTTGGCCAATGGGTCGTTTTAAGACCTTTCATTCCGCACGCATAAGACAATTTGCATGTTCAGCAGTGGATACTGAAAGGGCTGGTTATATTGCATGAAACAGTTGATACCATCGTATTATGTTACAACTAAACAAAGCAATAAAAATCGATACCTACACGAGCCAATCAATTAAATACGAGTAAAACTTTTTATACCTATTTCAAATGGCATAAATGTTCAGATTAAGTTTCAACAATGGCCTTATCGGAATAAACATAGACTACGTAGGAAAAATAAGTTTACAGATAGAGTTGCCTTAAATAAACGAGCAGCTTTTATTTCTAGAAACGCTTTTAATAAGGAAGTAGCGTTCTTTACCTTACTACAACAACGCAACAACCGCAAGGTAAGTGCGTTTAAAAGTGATTAAATTAAAAATGTATCGTGTAGCTCCCGCGGCACTCGCAACGGCCGGATAAGTGAGACAATACGGGGCATAAATCGGGCATTATCACCAAGGCCCGTCAGGAGAGCCGTTTGATTCAATTCCTTGCCTAGATTTACCGCTCCGTGCCCTTCCGTGTAACACAAGATGTGTTACACGCAGTTACTATTATTATTTTATTATATTATACAACTACGTAAAGAGCATACGTTGTTGTCTTAAGAATTTAAATTACTTTTGCTAAGTACTTAAAAGTTTATACAATAACGTACGTAGTTACTTTATACAATAACGCACCAATAAAATCTTCCCAATTTGATAACCGATTAGCTCAATTGGTAGTGACCTTACCTGTATAACTCAGAGATTCCCGGGTTCAATTCCTGGTTGGACATTCATTTGTTTAAAGACAAATCTTTGTTCGGGTCTGCATTGTCTATTCATATCCCAGTGTAGATCATGGGATAACAGTGTCACAGTTATTATTATTAAAAAAAAAGTGTTCAATTTTGTATCTAGGAGTCCTAATATACTTGCAATGCAACTCGCCCTTTTAGTATCCACTGCCGGCCATGGGCCTCTTCATGCACATTGTGTCGTGCATGAGGGATGTAAGGCCTTAAAACGCCACGCTGGCCAAGCGGGTTGGCGAGTCCACTCTTGTAGAGGTGCTGTAGTTCCTCGGGGCTTGTGGTAGTCGCTTTGTTATCCCTTAGTCGCCTTTTACGACACCAACGGGAAGAAATAGGGTGATGCTATTCTATAACCGACCGACACCATACGGCATCGAATATACTTGTATAGGTAAATACTGATGCTATAAAAGTATTTGTGAAACAATTTCGACCGCTCTATGCATCTCAATCGAAGAAAAGGCACCACTCAATTACATGTATTACATTACAAACATGACCGTAGACATTCCAGCCTAACAATAATCAAATGTTTTTGGGCCGAAACTAGACATCTTTCATTAGTACCTTGCTATATATTTTATTAATAACTTACTATCTTGCTATATATTTCGTTTGTAGGGGGAGGGTGCATGCTGCATTTCCACAGGCGCTGGGCGCACTCGCCTGGCCACGTTACCCTCTCTCTCACAGATGACTACCTTGACATGTACTGCATTTCCTACTTTATCGTATTTCCCCAATGTACGTACGTATTTCGGTAGTGAGATATACCAGAGCCCATTTCCATCCCATCCTATCCTATCTCTCTCCATTTTTCCAACCCTTTCTCCCAATCCATTCCTTAATCTGCAAAGGTAGGCAGCGCATCCAGGGGCGTGCCAGCGTTTGTCGTTCTGGGCTGATGTTGACATGTGTCGCGGATGTCTATGGATGACAGTATCCACTATGGACGAGTGGACCATCGGGTGGACTGTATGGTAACCTGCCGCCTTTTTTCTATAAAAAAATATATATAAACCACTATGCCATTCTTCGTGCTAAATGCGTATAAATTAGTTGGATTATAAATCACAGTGTCAAACCGTTTATCAAAAATAACAGCGTGTTACGAGCGATAGTTTACAAAATAACGTAAGACTGTTACGCGGCGCGTTGAGAGAAACATCACACTGGTACGAGTACTATTACGGAATGCGTGAATCATCTGAACAATGTTTGCGACAGTTATGGCGCGTTCCTCTCAGTTATTGTGTTTCAGACTGAAATTTAGTGTGATTTCGCGTCTACCGCTCGTTATTTTTCTCACTATTTTCCTTATGCCGAGCCGGATTTTATTTAACGTACTTACTATATAAGTAAATGTCCTTGTGTACTTATATGTATCTGTTATACAAGCGCGTACTCGCACATGTCTCTAAGACATTATTTGTGTAAACTTAATATTGATTATATATACTAATAGAACCGACGATATTTAACGCTAGTTGTTCTCCGCGACATCGTTTGCGTGAGCTACATGATTTACATATAATACTAGCTGTGCCCGGCCACGCGTTGCTGTGGCTGCCCAACAGATGGCGCTAAGGGTGGACAACCCTTATCACTAAGGGGTATGAAAAATATATGTTGGCCGATTCTCAGACCTACTCAATATGCTCACAAAATTTCATTAGAATCGTTCAAGCCGTTTCGGAGGAGTACGGGAACGAACATTGTGACACGAGAATTTTATATATATAGAGATAGAGATTTATTTATTTATAAGTCACGCCAACAATGTACATACACTATTTGTACAAACAGACATAAAAAACAATATTTTACGTAATAACATACATCTAAAGGCATGCTCCGCATGTGCAAAAACTTATAAATAAAAGGTAATTATAACAAAAAATATTTATAATTTGACAATATATGTTATGTTTAATATATATAATATATTTATAATACTTTATGGTATAATAACCTATATATATATATATAATACTAGCTGTGCCCGGCCACGCGTTGCTGTGGCTGCCCGGCGCTAAGGGTGGACAACCCTTATCACTAAGGGGTATGAAAAATAGATGTTGGCCGATTCTCAGACCTACTCAATATGCTCACAAAATTTCATGAGAATCGGTCAAGCCGTTTCGGAGGAGTACGGGAACGAACATTGTGACACGAGAATTTTATATATATAGAGAGAGATAATATAATATATTTATAATAACCTATTTGTCAAGTTTCAACAAAATCAGTTCAGTCGTTTCAACGTGATTGACTCACAAACATCCAAACTCGCACTTATAATATTAGTGAAATAATGTGTGATTATTCTGTAAATCACTTCTATTCTGTTTCTCTCCACATTTAACCGTTGAAAGCCTTTGTCATGCAATTACAGTCGAATTGCAATTTCGGAATGGACGAACAAAATGTTGTATTAAAATTCTATTTCGGCCCCGCTACCATGTAACATTCAACTCGTGAAATGAAGCATCAAATCCACAAAAATTAGACAAGCGAACAATTTAGCCAGAATTTCCGTTCGCACGGACCATTTAACCCAATAAATTTGGACCATTATCCGTGTCCAACCGGGTCCGCAATAAAGCGTTTTAGAACGCCCGTCCCGCTTTGAAAACTCGTTACACTTTTTGTCGAAGACAGCAATGAAATTAATTTTATATAATTGGGGCATTATAAAACGTTTCGACGATTTTTGTGCCCGATTCATCCCGTCGCCATTTGTTAAACAGGGACGGATTTCGAGTCCCTGTGATCGTTACGCTACCAAAAATAGAACGGGTCAAACCGTATTTTATTAAATCTTTGATTAGCGATGCAATGTTCAATGATCAAAACGTACGCCTTCGATCTATAGATATATAAAATCGTAAAAAGCCGTGTCTGAACATAATATATATTTTTGGAAAAAATCGTTACTCTACGAACTCAAAATTACCACTTTTAGAGCATTACATCATGAACATCAGGAACACCCCTGGACAGAATTTAATGAAACTTGGCATTGTTATACACCTTAGGTTAACCTGGATTAACATTTAGGGTACATTTTATCCTTCTCCATTACCGAGTTCCGGCGGGAATCACTCTTCGGGAATCGGGAAGCGGGAACGAAGTCGCGGGCACTGCTTGTTTAAAATAAAAAATACGACAATTTTGTAATCAATGAATCTGACATGATTCATTCTACGATAATTAATTTAACAGATAATTTTAACGATCTGATGAGACACGTTTGAATTGAACATTTAATTTATCACAAATATTTCACAAAATTCATGCATTGAAAATCTTAACATTGATAAAAGGCAAACTTGTAATTTAATAAACAACATTTTTCACAAAATTATCTATGTACTCGTTAGTTGATATTCCTCGATTCATAGATACTTCTCCATTTTTTCTATAAAAACACTTTTATAGAAAATGAATTTTCTTTGTCGTGGGTTTAAAAAATTCTGTGTAATGAATTGTTGTTATATGTTATTGAGAATCTCCAAATAATATTCGTTTATTGTAACTAAAGTTTTAAAAATACATCTCTCATATTTATTTCCATTTTATACAATCTTAATGAAATGTAAATAGAACACTGGTATAGAAAAAAACCTCGCCAATAACATAACGAATGGAATAATGGAAAATAGATTAACCCTACCACCTAACAGAGGGAATATTATAAACTATGCACAGAGGGTAAGCCCCCGCTGCGAATCAAATGGCATTTTAAATAAACACGCAGGTACATATACCTAAGCCCGGTTTAGGATAGAGTATTATTAATAGACTGGGGAGCAAATAAAACAGTGTTACGTAAAACATAAATCAACCGATAGATCGAAAGATTACGAAGTATTTTTTGTATAGTAAGAAGCCAGCATACAGTTCAGTGATAAGTGGATACTGTCGCCCATAGATGCGAACATATACATGCACATATATGCGATGCAATACATGCCAACACGCCCCCGGATGCGCTGCCTACCTTTTGACATGTAGAAATTGATTTGGAGAAAGGGTTGTGGTAATGGGGACGGATATATATTATATATATTCGATGCTCTAACTGAAATTACAGGTTCCTTGCGTGCAGTATTTCTCTTCTATTGCCTTCTTTTTATAATAAAAATAGTAATTTTAATTCCAACAAAATTTAGTACTTTTAATGGCGTTTGTGTGCGTGAATCGGTTTTAGCAATAAGGCCGACTATTCTGAATGTCTTCAAAATGTCTCCACTTTGATCAATGTTACGTTTTACTGATCCCTTGGGCTCATGCGACAACTTTGCATCATCGGACCATCTTACGATGGTCAACCAGCACGTCTTTTGCCTATGCACGGTCTCCACAACAGGATCTTGTTGATGGGTTATGGGCAGTATAAAGAGAAATATGCTGATTTAATCGGATTTATTTTCCGATTAAATCCGATTAAATACAAGCCTATCACACAGTTCGGCGGATAACTAGAGAGAGAGTGTGTTGACATTTCACTTTTTTTTCTTCATATATTATATGGCAATGATTCTGCCAGTAGCAAGTTCCCTTCGTAGTAATAAACAATTTAAAAGTCTAAAACGCACCCGGTCAATGTCCAATCCCGTCGGAGAGTCAGGAGTCGTTTAGTAAACCGATAGACTTCTTGGAAGTAAGCGGAAAAACGCAGTCCCGCGCTTTTATTTCATTATCACAAATACCACGCACGAAAAACACTATTAAACCACAAAGCGCCTAACACATTTTTTTATAATAATCAAACAAAAGCTCAACTTCACTTCACTTCACTTCACTTCACTTCACTTCACTTCACTTCACTTCACTTCTCGCCAAAAAGTCCGTCAAAGAGTCGCAATGTCTGTGACTTGTGTACATAATATTAGGTAGTCGGATAAGTACGCGGCCTTTTTATAGTGAAAATTAATAAAGACTTTTTTGATATTTATTGAACTAAATATTGCCCATTTAATTTCGTCATTTTTCTGCCAGAGCCATTATCTAAAACTGATAAATAAATTTAAACTAATTATACAGGCTTCTCTTGAATGTAATTTTACTCCATTTAGAGAATTTTGCAAAGAGTGGAATAAATGATAATTCGAAGGTGCTATGTCTGGATTGTATAGAGGATGCATTAAAACTATCCAGCCAAGGTCCACCAGTTTTTCTTTAGTCATCAAAGATGTATGCCGTCGAGCATTGTCGTGATGGAAAACTACACTTTTCTATTCTTTAATTCTGAGCGTTTTTCTTCAAGTGCTTGTTTGAATATTACTAATTGCTGACAGTAGACATCAGGATTAATCGTTTGGCCATGTGAAAAAAGCTTGTATACACAATGTCTTTCCAGTCCCACCATACACATAACATGGCTTTGTTCGGAGTGAGGGCTGGCTTTGGGTCTATTTGTGATGACTCACCTCCCTTAGACTAAGATCGTTTTCGAACATTGTTATCGTAGGTGATCCACATCTCATCGCCTGATACCAATCTCTTCAGAAATGGATTCATTTCATTTCGTTTTAGCAACATCTCGCATATGGAAATTATATTCACCAAGTTTCTGTCATTTAAATCATGCGGCACACAAACATCTAGCTTTTTTTACAAAATTCAGTTTATGCAGGTGATCCAAAACTGTTAAATGGTGAATGCTGAGCTCTTCCGTAATTTGATGACTGCCTATGTGCCGATCTGCTTCAATTTTTTCAATGATAACATCTACATTTACCTTAATAGGACGACCACAGCGAGAAACTTCATTCACATCAAAATTACCAGACCCGAATAGACTGAACCATTTTTTGCAGTAGTTTTAGATAAAAGATCTTCTCCGTAAACACCTCAAATCTCTTTTCGAGCACTAGAAGCATCCATACCCTTGTGTACTTTGTACTTGTATATTGTATATTATATTGTACTTTCCTATTGCCTTGTGCAATTATCGCCTCTTTATCATGAAGCAGATCATACTGGAAACTTTTTGTAACACCATACGTATGTTACAAAATAAATTATTTTAATTATTAAAAGTACAATTTGCCTGTTCCGCCACACTATCCTTCGAAAACTGGGCAGATTCTAATCCGATACTCCCCAAGGCGATTTAAATAAATAAACAGTATCTACAGCTGTTTGATATTGGTAAGTTCAATCAGCTTACGTTAATACAAAATCAATAGAGTAATTCCCAATTAATCGGTAGGCAAGCCGCTCAGGCGTAGAGAGAGCTTACAAGCGCATGCAACAGCTTCTCTGCTTAGAAGCCGTAAAAAAATTCTCTCTACTACAATGTATGAAAATTTTACAGGCTCTCTACTCTCTCCCTATCTCGATATTAATTAAATTAAGAAGTAAGCAGTTAAAATTTGTCGCGGACGTATATTTGTTAAAATATATAACTGTATTTTCTTTACAAACAAATACGGTTATAATTAAATTAAACACGAACTAGTTTCGATATTAATTACTTGCTCTGCTAGATCAGCAACTCTAAATTATTATTTCTTATTTATTTAGACACTGGCATAGCCATTGGTCCACACAGCAAATAATGAAACAGAATTATTTTTATTACGTCATCGTCCCGTCGAAGACCTCCTAGCTCATTAAAGTGGTAGTAGGTTTACTGAGAACAGAGTTATTATACTCTTTGGAAGAATACGAAAATGCAGTCTCACGTTTTTATTTAATTATGACAGTCATTCATTATGCACTAACACTAACACTTTGAAGTTTAATAAACTATCACTTCAACCACAAATCCCGCAATACACATTTTATACAATAAATAAAATAAAAACGTCAGCTATCTATTCTAAATGGATCGTGATAGTCACGGCCTTTGACGTGAGATGCCACCACTTTCCTGTATTTGAACTGAAAGAATGTCTGTATTTGGACTATACTGTTTGTACTTTGTTATGCATGTTAATATTTTGTTATCGAGTATCCAACTGAGATGTGGTCCCATGAGAATAAGCACGTAAACATGATAAACATTTTTCTCATTAATCGGTACATTTTCTACAACATTTTTCACACATTTCAACCGTTACTATAAAATGCATGTTTCATACACTGTACATAAGACTATTATTTCTTAGGTTTATCCCAAGAAATATTGTGAAAGAAAAGAAAATATGAATAATATAGTTGTAATAACGGTAGTTAGAGTATAGCAGTATTTCCTTTCAGCATTACCATCCACATTGATTTAATTCTTTCTTTTTATTATAATAATACTCATAAATTTCACTCGTAATACTTGTAAACAGGGGCATATTGGTGCATTTATTTACGTTTGTGTAATTTGAATCCTCCGATGCCCTCCAATTAGTATCAATGTGCAACGGACATTCGTTAGGGGGAAATATGTGTGTATTAATTTTCATCTGTTTCAACATTCGATACCTGTCTGGTGTAAACAGTATATTGAACAAGTAAACAACAATAGCACTCTGCGGCTTTGCAAACAATACATTAAGTAGGTACTACATAATACAATTACGCAGTATCCGATAGGACACAGTAGTCCATCATACGAACGATTATAATTATCATAAGTACGACGTGCTGTTCGTATTGTCGACGATCCCACTCTCACGGGTGATTTAGAACCCCTCAGCATTCGGAGAGACGTTGGGAATGCTCTGAACTGGTTTCTACAACCGCACCTCTCGTCACAGAAGTGCGGTCCATCCATATTTCCTCGATACGGAGGTGTCGCGTACTGTTCGGTCCAAAAATCATTTTATACCGCGAACCCGTAGGCTGTGGAACGAACTGCCTCAAGAGGTCTTCCAGAACCCTGTGAATAGGATTTCACAGCACACAAGGTTGGCGGCGCACCCGCATACCCCTTGGTGTTGCAACATGTAAAAAAAAACATAGGGATGTACAAAGTTTTTTATTGACTCGAGTCAGTCTGAAACTATTAGAAATAAAGAAATTTGAACTAAGGAACTATTGCGTCAATTATAGAGTTATGAAAAATGCATTCAAGGATTTTCTTAAAACTGATATACAATCGGGTATCGAACCATAGTGAATCGAGAAACATTTTTGTTTGTACACCCACATAGTAGGTATATTCACGGAATATATGTAACAAGGAAATCCCAGTTCTGTGGGTATATTTGTATACTCTGATTTACGCCACTGTTCCTCTATATACTGTTCAAACAGTACACGCGAACTTTTGTATTCGCCCCGTTAATACAAAATCGATATCATAAGCTCCAATTAATCAGAATACACAGGAATAAAGGTATTGGTACAGAAATACACGGGAATAACTGGTATTGGTTTTTCCGTTTACATGCCCACGGGTTTTAGTTTATTTCTACCGTTATTATGTTGTTGTGACGGCCGACAGGATTATATTTCGCTTTGAAAAACATTGTGAAATTTCTTTGTTACTAGACAATGACAATAAGGCCGTATTGACTTTTATTTTATGTTGTAGTATGGAAAAATGTATATTTCTTGGAAATAAAGGTATTTAATTTTATCAATTGGATCTGTAAGAGTTGTGAAAATGGGGAGGGATAAATGGGAAATCCAGTACAGTTAACGGTCGTCTCCTAGCACTGTAACTTGGCCATTCGAGTGCGCTCAGCGGGATTGAAGTGTACATCTTCCCACTCTCAAATATTGTGATGTGTTAGTAAAGAGCTATTTACTTTAAAATAGTGTAGCGTACAACGTATAGAGACAAAACCCACTAACGCACATGGCACAGCTAACAATTCCACGTTTCCACTTTTAGTGCCCATAAAAAATATCTGTGTGAATTTTACGCGCTGACGAGAATTTTAACGATTCTATTTCCACGCCTCGTTGATCTTAGTTTTTAGACATAAACCTGTAGACATGGAAGCTGTTGTTGTTTTTGTTTATTTTTACTTTTACACCTGGAGATAAAATAAATGGTTTTTTTTTTTAAACTAAAGAAGCTGTTACTATATAGTCTTATATAAAAGTTATTGACTGCACTCTTTTTAGAGTGAGGAATACGAATATACAAGTGTATGTTTGTTTTCAAGAACACAACAAGTCCCAATTAGCACAGCAATTTACTAGAATACACTATACCTTCACGAAAATAGACAAGCCGTTGATGTGTCAATAATAGGGTAAACGAGCCGAGCCACCTTTCGCGTGTACATGACATCAGCAGACCAGGTAAGGTAAACAAACACGCATTGTGAGCACCACGCAACGGGGATCCATTTGAGTACAATAACGCCCGTAATCACTCACGCGATTCCTCTCTTAATATCGCACCTTAGCACGTAATGTGAACAAATGAGTTGCCTCAGCGCTAATCATCGCTGGAATGCACATAACTCGTATAACTCGAGGAGATTAGCGGGCTCTTGACCTTATTTAGAAATGTAGGTACGTGGATATGGAAATACTAATGTAAATAATCTATATCTATACTAATGTAATAAAGAGGCAAAATAGTGTGTTTGTAGATATGTTGGGGATAATCTCTGGAACTACTGAACCGATTTCAAAAATTATTTCACAAATAGGAAGCTACATTATCTGTGTCTAATATAGGAGGTTATATTTTATTCTGAAATTTTGAAAAAAAGAAAATCTCTTATAAACCGAAGCGAAGCGAAGGCTGGTCGCTAGTCAATAATAACTGTGCCGGCCCCACCTCTTCCCGGGGATGTCGTAAAAAGAGACTAAGGGATAATAAAACCGCTACCAGAAGGCCAGAGGAACTACACCACCTCTTAAAGAGTGAACACGCCAACCCGCTTGGCCAGTGTACCGTTTTAAGGCACAAGATAATATGCATGAAGAGTCTTTTGTCCAGCTGCTGGACTCCAGCAGTGGACAATATAAGAACTCAATTGCTTCTATTAGTTTTTGAATGAAACAGCATTAAAATATCAGGAACAAAGACAACATTAGCGATCGCCAATAGTTCGCCCACGTTACGATAAGTTTAGCATCTACTAGGGTATTAATGTATACCTACTTGCCTCCGTTCTTTCACGTCATCATCACATCTGGCTATATGTACTTTGAAACTCTCGCTGTCCTCTTTATAATGTCTTGAACTTTTGTCCTTATTCTCTTATTATTGAGGACTTTATCTAGAAAGAATTTACACGAGTAATATTCATAATTTTTTTTGCGTATATATATTTTGTATTTACATACCAGTAAATTAATTGCAGTTATTCGGTAATACGTTACTTATTAAAGGATTGTTTAAATGATCAAAAAGCGGGGTACATATTTGTGAAATAAACACATATATGAAACTAATACCTATGTGACTCTTATTTGTCACAAGTACAATCGCCATGTTGTGGTTATTTACCCTCCAATATCGCGACATTTAATGCTGATCATTATTATGTGGTAGATAAGTTACAGAAAGAAAGGCAACGCATCTGATGGTAAAGCGACTCTTTTGATGGTAACTGCAAAATATCTCACAATACATATAATAAACATATGTAGTTTCTGTTTATTTCACTGGATTTTTACCATCTATTTGTCTGCCAATGGGGATATATTCGGAGTAATCAGTGCGGAACTAACCTCCCAGGACACAGAGGGGAGCCGGTGGAACCGCTTCCCATCCCCGAGTTGAGGCTAAGCAACAAAAATTATAGATTATTGTTTTGACTTCAGAGGGGCGATGGTGATTAAATAGGGCGTGAACTATCATAAATCATATAACAGTGAAATAAACAAAACGTTATAAGACATTGTCAAAACACAACGTATCAAACAAATTTCCAGAGACAGAAACTTTACCACGTTCTTTACGAATACGAATGTTACAGAAGATATCGCAAAAGTTATCACTTCTGATACCTTTCCTACAGATAAACATAGAAATGAGGTTTTAAAGTTTTTAACATATTAAACATTATTTATTGATATCGTTCTTACAGTACTGTGAACACATACAGAAACAAGTCCAGTGAGGGCAGCACAGAATCAAAAACTAACCAGACGAAGGGTAAACAGATTCATTTATCAATAAAAACAACACCTCTACCTACCACCGCAGTTCTTCCGTGACCATGGTTCATATACCTGGAGTACACTATATAAGTACAATACTGCCTTAGAAAAACAGGAACAAGTGTATTTTGATGACATACGAGAAAAATGCAAAAATTTTATAATATTTTCAGTAATTTAAAATCAAGCTAGAAACTTGCAGTTTTGCATAAAACAAAAACACTAATTATTGTTTATTCTCTTTGTTAATTTTTAATTACCGAATAAAACGATACTTATGATTTCATTAAAAATGTTACATACTATGCCTTATAATAATAATATAATCTTTATTTCAAGCAACTAAGACTCATATGCCAAAACTAAATCACAATATCAAGAAACAAAATACATACCTATCAAATACATATAACAAAATATACTCGTTTAGATATCTTCTAAGGAGGACAGAATAATGATTGATTGAGTACTGAATACAGGGATCAATTATATAACAATTAAAACTTGAAAATAGCTTTTCCTATTAAATCTCTTCTATAGATACAAGAAATATTTATGATTAAATTCCATTTTAATCACAGAAGATAGTGCCTTTAATGAAATAAAAATTCTATCTATCTATCTATCTTTAATTAACTCCAATTCAGTGTTCATTGCAGTGTTTAGATCATTACCGGTCAACAAGGGATAACACGTAATCAGCGCAGTATTGGCGGGCGGCCCGCGGGACTCACTACCGTACCTACTCTAATTATACCGTCGAATGCTCCATAGATTTACACCTCATCGTTAATTTGAATTTCACTTGCATTTAAACTCCAGCTACCGTTGGTTCCTTGTAATGTAGCAGTAATGTTTTCCTGATTTATATTCCAAAAGTCTTTCCGAAAGGACGAGGGGTAAGTGTCCCAAAAAAAATAACGTGTAAATAAAAATAATCCCAAACCAATAATTACACTTTAGACACACCGCAAATGAAAGCTTTCATTTCATAGATTATTTATTTCATTTAATGCGGTTAATGTCACAACCGTAGGCGAACCATATAAACCGCTTTCCTTTTCTTATTTTTTATTTGTTAAAAACTTTTTGATTTGATGATTGATTGGTATAATTCGGTAAATCTTCGTAATAAATCACATATATGTACATCATAATAATGTGTTAAATTGAGTATATAATTATTAATCAGTGTTGGTCTAGTTTCATCATTACCG
The DNA here is from genome assembly GCA_943735995.1 of Sesia bembeciformis. NCBI lineage: Eukaryota > Metazoa > Arthropoda > Insecta > Lepidoptera > Sesiidae > Sesia > Sesia bembeciformis. Next base: position 4,833,008 of record OX031042.1, read on the forward strand.
TTCAACAAGGCATAGTTATATTGGGATCCCATAGGATTGTCGGTCTTAATCTAATTACTTGAACGCTCTGGAATTACCCCTAATTGTAAATTTGCAAACAGTCTCTGTGTCTCTCTCGCCTATCTAAATGCTGATTTAAGGTTTATCTTACAATAAACAGCGATTGTTTAGCCAAAATACTCTTATATTTCAACACAAGTGCATTGATAGCTTAATTGTATTTACTGTTGACACGCGTTTGTGAACTTGTGAAATCTATCTAAATGTGCTTTTTTGACATTGAATTACGGATTGTTTTCTCTAAATTTTTTTTACCAAAAACTACCCATAATTTCAATACCGCTTATCTGGATCCATTTTGTTCGGACGCCTACAATTAATTTCGTTCTTTAAGTTTTATGTAAATTCTGCAAGCGATTGTATTCTTTAGGGTTATTAAATTCGATATCAGATAACTTCGATGTTTCTAGATGTTTCCCTTAACCACCATATATAGTATATATATGTCGGTACGATATAGTAATCCATATTTAAGTATAAACTCAATGAATCAAAGTTAGAACTTACGACCTCACGAATCTGAATCGAAATACCTTAAGTTACGAGTATAATCGCTCTCAAAAATACTAACAAACTGCATTAAACCTGCTTTAAGTAAGCAACGAAACTCAATGCTTACAAAAATCCTCATATATCGCAGTTGCTAGTAACATTGTGATATTCAATTAACGCGGCCTGTTCACGTTTAATTGCATTATAATCTACGTCGTTACGGCGCCTCTGAACAATGGACGTTAATAATTACTCACAAGCTTAGGGGCGAAACATATTACGCGATTTGGAATCGCGCTTTGGTAACAGCGCGATTATTTGTGTTGAATTAAAATCGTCTAATCGATTTGTGATTTTTGTAATAAATACAAGTTATTAACGCGAATAACTCGACGAATAAGGGGAATACTTACAGACTCATACATGTCACAACGAATAATTTTATTTCGGCTAATTCCTTTGCTGGTATGAGTGTCTAAGTAGGGAATGTGTAATGTAATGATCCTAGAGAACTGTATCCCAACAATCCAGTGTTTGCGAATCAGTGTGAGTGTTAAGTAAAAACCGCCCAAATTGAATACTAGTACACTGGCTTAATTTTGACATTCAATAAAATATAACTTGCATGCTTTGCAAATAAATACAAACTGCATCTCACACTTCTAGCTTCTATTCCTATTCATTTACTGTGCAAGCTCAGATTGTGGAACTCTTTACTAGAAGGTTAGTTCCTAGTCTACTACTAGGAATTAATCTTCCAAGTATTAGAAGTATTAGTCTTCCTGGAACTAATTATTAGAAGATTACTAGAACTCGTCTAGTGAAGAGTTCCACAATCTTTACTAGATTATGGAACTGTTTGTGCATGCTCAGATTGTGGAACTATAAAGCGTGCTCAGATCCTGACTACATTTAAATGCAAGTTAAGTAACAGTACATAGATTCATTTTATTCATTATTTATGTTTTACAGTCCCTAGATCTTATTTCACTTCATACTACTTGTCACTTGTCTTTGCCGTCGATGCTCTGGTAGCAACTTGTAGACGTAAATTTTAGTAATTTAATGTTTATGTAGTTTGTATTTGTTCTTGTGTTATGTTATAATATCTATTAGTGTGTAACATATAGGATATTTATATATTTAATTATTTATTTTATTGCTATATGTATTAAAACTACTTGCACTACCTTTATTTCTTCAATTATCTCTCTGTCCTATGGTTGCCTGGATGAGATCGCTTAAGTGATAAGGCCTACGATTGTGTGTTAAGTATGTGTATTAACGTGTATATTATTATTACACGGCGAGAAACTAGGCTTAGTGCATGTTCTCTTTTAAGTTATGAACACATGCACGGTCTATTACACTATGGCAGTCTTTCTGAGGCCTGCTAGGAATCAAAGAATCGCTTCCGTTTTTTGAGGGAAAACTAAAGTAGTTGAAGGTTGAGCTACATCGCCAAATTTTATTAGACAATATAATTAGCTGATGTAGTAGCTTAAGCTTGCAAGCCATAGCGGCAAGGATTTTAAATCGCGCTCTGGATTCGGCTTTGCGACCTCACTGCTATCACGGCTGCTGGCAATTTAAATCGCTCCATGTATTCTCTCACTTACAAGCTCACAAATATCTATTTATTCACGCTTGTCTAGGTGTCGACGGCAACGCTTTGAACGCGTGATGGCGAACGATAATGATCTCCGTTAGCGTTGTATACGACGTCTATTGTAAAATTAATGATGCAAGCGAAGTTACTCACTAAAATTGATATTTTAAACAGAATATAGTTACTCAAAATGGTTTACAATACTATGATAAGTAAATTAATGATGTAAATTATTTTCGAGCGTGATTATTTGATTGAGCAGGAAATACTGTGCCTAAAAAAAATACATACAATTATGAATACATACTTAAAAGAAGACTTGATACATATAAAATCTAAGAATAACATAGTCTTTATGATCAATACCATTGAGTGTATAAAGACTCATATTATTATGATGATAGGGTATGATAGTGATGGTATCCCGTTCTGTAATGTGAAGCTTTTGAGTAGTAGATCGCGGTAAAATTAAAATCCTTTTTTTGTTGCTGATTCATTCTCGTATAATAAAAATACAATATTTACATAAAGATATTATAAAATAACACTCATTGTCTGTTGTTTCAGGTTCCGACAACACGGCTGCCGCTGTCGACATTTTCGCCGCGGGCCGTGCTGATGTACAGCGCGGCGATCGGCGGCGAGGGCGCTGTAGCGTTGCAGCTGCGGGAAGCCACACCGGGCGAGCTGGACGGCGCTCGCTTGCACGACGAGCGGCTCGCCATCGCTTGCCACGAGCCCGAACTGCTGGCTGACTTGCTTCATGCGGCTGCAGACATCGGTAAGTAACTCATGCTGATTCTTGTGTACAACGACTATTGATGATAAGGGTGTAGCGTTAAAGCTGCAAGGATAAAGCGTTAGAAAAGCAACGCCAGGTAAGCTCAACGGCGCTCGTTTGCACGACGAGCGGCTCGCCATCGCGTACCACGACCCCGAACTGCTGCCTGATTTGCTGCATGCGACCTCAGACATCGGTAAGTAACTCGTACTGACTACAAATGTGTACAATGACTATAGTTGACAAGGATATAGCATTTGAAAAGCAACGCCAGGCAAGCTCAATGGCATTCGTTTGCACGTCGAGCGGCTCGCCATTGTATGCCACGATCCCGACCTACTGGCTGACTTGCTGCATTCGGCCGCAGACATCAGTAAGTAACTTATACTCACTTCACGAATGTACTAAACGGCTATCTATCAATGGCAAGACTGTAGCGATCTACAGTATTGATAGATGGAATGGCTATCCATCTATCAATACTCTAGCGTTATACCTGTGAGACGCAAAGCAACACCTGCCAAAAGCAATATTGAGCGAACTTATAGATGGTGGCTTGTAATATAACGAGCCCGAATTGTTTGCTTATTTAATGCACGTTAAGAAAAAGATCACCGCTCTAAATAGATACGAGAGTCTAGAGCTATAATCGCTCTACATATACTCGTATATGTATACATATACGAGTATATGTATACATATACTGCAACACCCCCTGGTGTTGCAGATGTCCATGGGCGGCGATAACACTTGCCATCACGTGGGACCGCTTGCTCGACCGCCCTCTTATCTATAAGAAAAAATATTTATGACATTACTTAAGCATTACTTCATTAAAATGTCTATTGAGTGAAATCCGCTTATTTATATTTAAATGAAACGTCCAATAAAACCTTACTTTAATACTAGTAAAACTCTAACAATCTGGTTCCTTATAAAACTGTGACTATTCAATTAGGATTCGAAAGTACGAAGAAAAATTGTCATTCAGATGTCACAACCACGTTCTCTCCATTTCGTTCGAGTGCTGGTTAAAGAATTGCAGAAAAAAAGTAATGAAGAAAGGTATTCATTCCGCGATTCGTTTTCCGCGCCAGAATGCAATGTCGAGTATTTTGAATTTCAAATATGAAATTTTGCATTTGAAAAGCGCATGCACTGGACATAGCCGTCATTTGTTATCGGAGTTGTTTAAATTAACGATAAACGCAAACTAGTAATTTTAATAGGTGTTGTTTTATTGTTCACATTGAAACAGATTAGATATATATTATTTTTATAGAAAAAAGGCGGCAGACGAGCATACAGTCCACCTGATGGTAAGTGGATACTGTCGTCCATAGACATCCGCGACACAAGTCAACATTAGTCCTGAATGTCAAACGTTGGCACGCCGACGGATACGCTTCCTACCTTTGAAATAGATTTGGAGAAAGGGTTGAGAAAATGCGGAGGGATAGGATAGGATGAGATGGGAATGGGCTCTGGCATATCTCACTCACTACCGAATCTATCTACATTAGGGAAATAAGATAAAATTGGAAGTGCAGTGCCTACATTTTAAGGTAGTTTTCTCTGAGATAAAGGCCAGTCGAGCGCGCCCAACGGCTGCGCGAAATCAGCGTGCACTGTGCCATACTGATATTAAGTAACTTTGACATTATTTTATATTGTTAATCGGGTCTAAACCCTTAAAATTAAAGGCTGGTTGTAAAATTAATGGCGTCAACCACGGCTGGTGTCACAAGCGCCGAAACGTCCAGTAGAAATATAAATTTACAATATAAAATGTATACAAAAGGTAAAAGTGTAAAAAGTTGACATTATACGTATAAGTTTTTTACTGTAATTTTATTCATTATGCAAATCTATCTTTCACACTGTACCTACTTGAATTCAGACTTGACTCCAAAAAGGTTTTATGGAAGTGATGCTTTTGACCCAAGATTCTAAAACTTGTTATTGTGACCTTTAAGTATGACCATGTAAAGCTTTATCCGATTATAATCAGTAGTAATTAACAATAACTCACAGTGAAAGCTATTAACATAATCGTAGACGTTAGCATAAGAAATAGATTATTAAAATGGTAATTATCAACAAAATAGTTATTTAAGTTCCACCAAATCAAAGAATAATACGAGTATGATTCCATTTAAAAATAAACGAATATACAAATCATTGGATATTATTTCTACAATGATTCAGATGCTCCCTGTGAAGCAACGTCGAAATTGAATTACGTAACTAAGTTTATTAAAGGCTCTCTGACAATTAGCCCGAGGGTCGAGCGACTTGCAGGACATCAACTTGTCAAAATTCACTTGAAACTCGTCTCAATCTCGCTTAAAAATGCAAACTCATGCAAACGAGAAATGAAGGCTCTTAATTGAGTTAGATCTTCTTAACGACAGAATGAAAATATCACGACTATCGTAGACACATTAACGAAAAGTATATGTCGAGTAGAATTATATCATTATGTATATTAATATATTTGTGTTGTTCGAAACCAAATACGTAATTATTGAACACCGATACTCGATGTAATATAGACATAGTAGGTCTTTAATTTGTATATAGCCGATATTTTAGTCCAGTCACATGTAACTTCATGGTTACATGTAACCATGGTTCAAGTTACCTTTACATAGTTCATGAACCATGATCACGACGAGATACTAGTGGCAATTTGGGTAGGATAGAAATGTTATAGTTGTGTTTTTTGTTGTCACTACGTATGTATTGTTATAATATATTTTATTTTTACTTTAGTTTTATATTCTGCTGTTCATGTCGTCGCTTAATTCACTGGGCCCCTCACTGTATTTTAATTCTAATGATCTGAAATTGAAACCTCATCGACGCCTGTTATAATTATAACTCCTCTTTGCACACATATATTGCTATTATATTTTATCAGGCAACGTATTGCGATCATGTCGCCCGAGAGAACTTATAATAGTTCGGGATAAAAGGTATCACATGAGTTGAATCAGGATATAAACTATCATTGTAGTTAGATTCCATGAAATCCATTTAGTGGCTTTTATATAGAGGCTAATATTGTGCATGTGAACTTAACGATAATTCCCTCAGGAACTTTATAGCGGATTGTGATAAAATGTACCCTAAATGTTAACCCAGGTTATAAGCTATAATTATGACAAGTTTCATTCAATCATGTACAGTCAACAACACGCCAATGTGCCCAAAACTATTGGATTCCAACCCTTATAACCAACGTATTAAGATACCCATGGCTATTGAACTGTAGCTGTACATAAAACTAATTTCTTAATTTCTATAGTTTCTCGGTCCAAATGCGGTATGTAGTGGCATTCAGAGAAAATTAATTTAAATACACAGAAATAAATAAAAATCATGAGTAACTTATTTACATTACATTTATTACGTTCAACCACGATAACAAAAGTTTAAATCACTACAGTGTTTTTTCCTTGTTGTCGTAGTAATTAATACATTATAATTGTTTGTAGTGGTAATTTTGCGTATATTTAGATGACAAATACGATACGAAAGGTCGGCTATTTAAATAAATAATGCCCTTTTATCACTACGCCGCACAAAGAACACGGATGGATGAACAATCCGATCCTAACCAACATAAATAAATCTATTCCGTATCTATTGTACTTATCCTCGGAAGCTAAGCTACCGGTGCACGGAAGAAATAAAAACGGTAACTGTACTGATATATCAAAACGCTTAAATGCTCCTCACGCACCCAACTGTGTCAATATTATGGTTCGTTTGTACATCTTTAAAGATAGAATATTTAAAGATTAAGTCTTATGGAGTTTAATGAGATAACCGCACGTTATGAGAGTAGAAAATTCAGAAATTTTAGAAAAATATTCAGATGATGTGAAACAATGTGAAAGAATAGGTCGACCTGTCGTGTGGGATGTAACCTGCGTCGATACCCTGGCCCTCCATAAATCATCGACTCCGAATACATTTTTATTGCATTCGGTATTGAGACCTTGAGTCCGTGGGGTCCTAATGCGCATTTATTTTTTAAAGACTTAATTGACAGTACCCACCGGCGACCCTATAGCTGGTCATTATCTCGCACAACGAATCAGCCTAGCAATCCAATATGCTAGATACCTTACCACGAGAACCATATTCATGCAACGTGCTTACAATATAGATACAGGTATATTGAGCACCTTGTATAATAATTTAATAATGAAATGAACTTATTATTTTGATTTTTATTATTTACTAGTAAAACCCGGCAGACGTTGTCCTGCCATAGAAGTTGATATGCTGGCGACTTATAGTTGACCTTATAGTGGCGAGGTACAACAAAGTGGATAGCATAAAATCCTTCTCCATGAAAAAATACATATATACGCCAACTTTCATGGTGATCGGTCAAACGGTGTCGATGTCTATTAATCTCCAATATACCAACATCCTCTTTTATATATATATATATATATATATAGATTAATAGGTAAGTATCTATAACTATACTATATGTCTATGACTGTCTATTATATATCTATAACTATACTAAAGACTGTCTTGAATAAGTTAGCCTTTTAATATGTTAATTTTAAAGAATTATGTACATCTTATTTTTAAAATTGTAGATAAAACAAATAAAGATAGTAGTAGATAAATAAAACATTGTGCCATAAAATGATTCATGTTATTGAAACATATGTCATTGTCATTATTGCTTTTATCGATCATTTTATATTTGTGAATCAGATTTTGTATAAAAACAGATTGTAAAATTTTGATTTTTACAAGACTTGTGACTTGTGACACTTGTGACTATAGGGGGAATACCACTATCCTATATAGTTACCACTATAGGCACTAAGAATGCAGCTTATCGCCGTTCTCCTCAAACGAATTGCTTTTAATCTCGTTGCACACTAGACCCAGCCATAATAAGCCACCGCCTTTGTCTCCCGTAACTAAAATCAGGCTGGTGTTCAAGCTGGTGACACTGAGTGTTCATGTACGTGACTCTAAAAATCGCGCAAAGGCAAAGAGCTAACAAGATAGTACACCCGTGTTTATACCATAATAGAAAGTTAGCTGGATCTCTATTTTAACATTGAGCGTTTGGTTCAGTGTTTCATAAAAAGAACTGCCCTTGAAGTGCCCCGTTGGACTTTTTGGCAAGAATTCGACAAGTGAAGATGCGATTTTGTTTGGTTTTTGTAAAAAATATATATTACGTGTTTTGTGGTGTAATATTGATAGTTTAATAAACTAAAGTTTTTCATGTGCTACCAAGGAGTCCTCTTCTGTCGTCATTAAATCTACTAACGTTTTACTGAGCGACTCCTAATTTACTCAGACGGGACTGGACATTGATAAGATACGTTTAAGACTTTGAAATGGCTTGGTATAAAAAAACTTGACACCGGCAGAATGTGCTAATTGCACCAATGCCATATATGAAGAAAAAAAAAGTGCCCCGTTCGACATCTCTCTCTTGCCCCGCACTCACCCCTACACATGCAAGATACCACGTGCTTCTAAAGCACACGAACTACTTCGTCTCTTCCGCTTTTTTGATTCGAGCAAAAGTCAATCTGATCGACTACTAACTACGAGCATAGTAATTAATAAATTTCCTCCCTAAGTTTCAGTCAAACTACAAGACTATATTGTTTATAGAATAACGTTAAGTAGCGTTTCTGTTTATGCACTGTACCGTGTAACCAACCCCGGCACTCGTGTAAATATACCAGAATTCCATTATCCAATCCCTTCGAGAGTATTTAAATAACATACGGTAAACAAGTTCATTATCCCTTGTGCATACATTAACGGGGATAATTTGTAAACTATTTCAACTTGCTTTTAAAATAACTTTGCAAGTCGATGTACCGGACTGAATAATTTGTTGTTTTGCAGTTTTATAACTTGAAATAAATTAAATGTAACTCCTTTGCTAGACTGACATCACCATGTTTACTAAAAGATTTAGTAAAAAGACAATGAATTTTCATTTACCTCAAAAGACCTTTAATTACATCTGATTTATTATGACACCTAATAAATGGTATTTCTTATTAAGTTCCTTTAGAAGAAATCATTTTTAAAGAGGTTTTAAGTAGTTAGAAAAAGCATACACTGTCATACAGACGCAGAAGACGCCAAAATAATGAACTCGATGCTCACGTGCTACTGAAATATGAATGTTATCTTTTCTCTCTTAGCCTCAACTCTGTATTTCTACTAGCCATTGTCACCAACTCTGTCTGATGCTGTTTTTACATTTATTCATTTATTATATTTATGGAGAAATTACAGAGAAAGACATACAATAACGACGTCTATAGGAACGTCTAAAACTTTCTGAAACCTCATAAAATAAAATAAAAATACATCCTGTTTAGTCAAATACTGTGTATAGACTAAACATTTAGATGATATAAACTGTAGATAATAGGAGGAGTTTTGTGAAAAACATTGACGTCATTCGATTCGACTTATGAAAACTGAACTTAAAAAATATTCTTCATATATATTTCTATTTAGAAATTTTTATACACACTGTATGAGGTAGGTACTGTTCAGTGAAAAAGATAAAAAAAAGCTAAAAGAGATGTGTGAAAAATTTTTTGTAACGGCGTCTGTAGTCTGCGATGAAAAGGCAGCGGCATAAACAATCTACAATATGAGTAGGTAAGTGGTAGTTTCGCATATTTTATTCAGAATGAAGAGCACGAGCACTTATAGAGATGAATTGTCACTTCGCGAATTGTTTTCTCGGCGGGAGGAAACATTAGATACAATGCAAAAGCGTCTTTGTGGAAATATTAGGCCACACTCGTATCACTTACTACAAGCATGCTATAAAAGACTTACTTGACAAAAAGTAATATAATGAAATGTTGCCTATCAATATGCGCTTATACGACTTTTATCATAAAAAAAATCTTTTTGCACGCCACAATTTTTAGCGAATACTAGTTTTTGGTGTAATTAATATCTTCACACATCTTTTGTAATCTATGCAATAAAAAAATAACTTCCTTTTTAATTACAATACTAGCTAGCTGTTGCCTGCGGCTTAACTCGCGTGGAAGTAAATGCCTTGAAACAATTTTAAAAAACATATTTAGGTACATAAAATTTATAAAATACATAAAATTTAGAATATAAATAACACTAACTTTAATAATTTAATAGACCACACTAGGATACCCTGTGTCGTGGGTCCAGAGACACACAAACACACCACCCAGACCCGAACAAACATTTGTCTTTAAACAAATGAATATCCAACCGGCAATCGAAACCGTAATTACTTAATATTGGAATACTTACAATATTTAAGTGTTTCTTTAAATGTATCTAATAATATAGATGTGACTCATATAGAGCTAGTTTCGTCGTAATTTAGCCGAAATAAATGACCAACTTCGCTATGTTATTATTTTTTTGTGATTACATAATTTTCGCACGTGGTTTTTGCAATAAAAATCAGTTTTGATTTATTCATGATTGTTAATGGATTCATTTTAAAAACTTTTACCGCCACTAGGACAATCGTTGTAAATACTACACAAACTTAGTTTAACAACAATTACAGTCCAGTGTAGGCAGTAACATCGCTAAATGTATTCAGCTGTTAACAAATGGATAAAGTTTAACGGTCTTTGAGTCGCCCTTCGCGAAGTAATAATCACCGACCCCAGTTTGACCCTATAAAGGTTTCGCGCCCAGTTATTGGGTAATATTATTGTTATTTACATTTAAATGAAAACTGGTGGTATGCATGAATTCTTAAGTGAAAACATTAAAAGTGTTACTTTTAGAGATTTTTCAGTAGTTGACTTTTAATCGACATTCTTTCACCGTGTTCCTCAGAAACGAGATTCTTTTAAAGGAACATCTATGTATTGACCACATCATTTACAAGACAATATTAAAGTGCATAATTAATTAAGCTTAATTAAGAGCTTATTTAATGAATTTCAAAACTAAATGACTAGTGGTAAATAAATAAATGTAACTTGATGGATTATTATCGTAATGACAATTTTAATTGATTGATGAGTGAGTGGGATATAAATTCATTATAATAATATATAATAATAATCAATACATTGACACAATACATATTGACATCCCAATATAAAAATTCCGATCATGACATTTCTATTATTTTATAGTCTTAATGTCGTGTCTTATTCCATTTTTTTTATTTTATAAGTATTGTTTTGTTTTTTCATTGTAACTCTGCAGGTACAGATACATGAAATTAGGCATTCGTTCAGCCTAAGTTAATAAGACTTAAAAAACTAAAGTATAAGAGTAATAGTAAAATTAGACTATTCACATTAATAATACTTATCTGTATGTAAAATGTTTACAAATAAATCATTTCAACTAATTAAATAAATGAGAAATCGATAAAGACCGTAACGCAAATTCGAATTATACAAACCTTTAACGGAACGCACAATTTCGAGCAGGGTGTGTGCCGTGTTTAAAGACAAATGTTTGTTCGGGTACTTGTCTTTGTATGGGTTTCTGGACCCACGATGCAGGGAATTCTAATGTGGGACATTGAGTTTGGCGTTATGTTTTTTATTTATTTATCATATAACATGCATTAGCACGTTTACTCTTGATGTTTTTCTCCCTAATCAACGCACGCTTTTCTGCGCCCGTACGAATGAATCCATAGAATTCTATGTAACTTTAGTCGGGCGTGGCTTTTGAAACACGCATTTTCACAAATCCACGTCCCAAACTCAATATCATTATATTAGCGAACGCGTTTCACAATCGGACCCACATAAATTCGTGCGGAGTGCGTGGGTGTATTAAATTTTACGACAAACAGGCCCTCATAATATAACTTTGTTAATAAAGGTTTACAGTATATCGGCGGCAGATGCCTCGGCTTGACGGAGACACGCGCCTCGCGGCCGCAACCAACTAGCGTCGAGTTAATTCCGTTAATATTAATAACTAGCGACCCGCCCTCGCTTCGCTTCGGTTCATAATTTTTTCTTAATTTTTCGTTTTCAAAATTTCAAAATAAAATATAGCCTATATTAGACACGGATAATATAACTTCCCATTTGTGAAAGAATTTTTGAAATCGGTTCAGTACTTCCAGAGATTACCGCCAACATACAAACACACAATTTTACCTCTTTATTATATTAGTATAGATAGATATTTCGAAGTTATATTACGAACACATTTCTAATATTGGTTTTAAACTACTTTAATCGCATCATGAGTTATTTATATATAAATATGGATAATTTTATATTTACAGTTTGCACATATTTAATATTATAATTACAAATTACATTAAATACCCATTAGTTTTAGTTACATTACATTAGTTACATTAGTTTTGACCTAATACCATTTTCTGGAAAGTTGATATTATGATGTACATTACTTTACAGATAAGAGCGAGTAAATAAAGTTAAGTTTAGTAAAATAAATTTAAAAAGCAAACAACAATTGAAAAATTGAAAAACTACAACCGTACGAATGCGAATCGGGAATAGTTTATCAGCGCTATAATGATCTCTTCGGTACGATAATGATCTAATGATCGTTACTTTCCGCTTGCTCTGAGAATATATGTATGTATATGGCTCTGTGATTCAATAAAGCCCCGTATCGGTGCAATCATCGGTGATCTATCTATTGTTGATCGCCATCCTTGTTATAGTTTGCTGCCTATGTCTATGGCCTACAGATATAGCAAGTTATTAGACTTATTCCGGTTTTAGTAGGTGAGCGCTCATATACGTGATTTTTTTTTATCATAGGACCATATTCACATTGTTGTTTCATCTTGCTCCGAGCAAAATTTGTAAGTCTTGGATTAACTGACGAAAAAGAAGTTGCCAATTCACAAAGAATTGAAATATCATTTCCATAGAACAGGTAAAAGATATTAACTATTTATTTTCTATCTGTGATATTTGATTTCTATAAACTATTGTATATTTCATTGAATTCGAATATTCTCAGGATTGTCTCTTATATTCTCGGAACAGAAATTTTAACTCAGATAAATACGAGTAAGGTTATGGACGGAATTCTATGGATACGAGTAATTTAAACAAAGCTTGCCAGTGAAAAGCCTATTGAAATCCGGACAGCGGTGCTCACGTGATGCATGACAAACAAACCAAAATGGAGAATTCTGTAAACTGTTGCTATGACTTATAGGCTATCCGAACATTGCTCTTCACTATATATTTTTTGACAGAAAATATTTTTTTTATAAAGAGTAGTTGTTTATGAATGTCATGTTGAAAGGGTCGTATGTCCGTATACTATACTAACATATCATTCTATTCCTACTTTATACTAACTGCCCTCCCAAACATAATTATTGTAAAACTATGTCATTTATAGCGTCGTAGCTTCACCTGCAGATGGTTTGCTTAAAATACTCTAAAAAATGCCAATATCAAGATGATTGGTGTTAATATCGAAATATAGGCTATAAAAAAATAAATAAAATCATGACTATTTATCACATCACATTTATTATATTTATAAATTAAATATTGTGTACCTACCTACCAAATACAGGGCAGAAATGCTGCATCGTGCTTCGCCATGGTAAATCGTAGCAGTCGTAACAAGATTACGTAGAGCTTTGAGAGCTACGTTCAGCTACGATTAATAACTCCGCATATGCGCAAGTATTATGTATCTTCAACGTAATCCTTCCCCTCCTCGTCGATGTTTCTGTATCTCGGTATAACTCACTGCATAAAAGGGTGATTCTTCTTTGTAGTAGATAATAGTGCGCAATCAAATTTAGCACAATATACTTGACATATAGAAATATAAATTTGGGTCAAATTTATAGACAATCGATTATGCCTCAAAATATAATTTATATTTTCCAAAATATTCTACAAAAATCCGACCAAAACCGTTGCACAGGGCTCATCAAGCTGTATAAATCTTGCGTAAATATTTTTGTTCTTAATTGTTCCGATATCTACCTACTTCTTTTTAGCACATAACATTTTTGTTTTAAATTTCTATGGTAGATATATTACCTATATTTTATGTAATCTACAGCCTTTATGTAGCTTATTTAACAAATATATCGTTAGTGTTAATGACCCTGTATTTGGACACTGACATTTAAAAATAGTATTTAATAGATTGTAGGCAAGTCATAGGTGTGTGCGCGCGCGTGTGTATTTTTTTAAATATTTGTGGGAAAATGATTTTAGGAGATATTATATTGATTTTGTTGCTTTTTCATAATTTCCGTTTTCAAGTTTTTCTTACATAATAAAAAAATATCATTTCATTTAACACTGTGCGTTACGACAGACTACAAAACTGAATAATCAATTAACTAAAAAAATAAATAAAACTTAACTTATCAGTAAAAATAATAATTTAACAATGCCAGTACAATTATATTATTACATTCGAGCATTCAGCCCATTTGATGGTAAGTGGATACTGTAGCCCATGGACATCCGCGGTTGAGAACACCCCCGGATGCGCTGCCTGCCGTTTGAGATGTAGGAATTGAGAAAGGGTTGTGAAAAATGGGGAGGGAGGGAATGGGCTCTGACATATCTCACTAACTACAGAAACACGTACGTGTAATAAAGTGGGAAATGCAGTACTTTTCAAGGTAGTCTTCTGTAATACAGGGGTCACGTGGCCAATCGAGCGCGCCCAGCGGCTGTTGGATTGCAGCGTGCACTCTCCCCCTTCAAGGTTTTAAGTTTAATGGTTACATTTAAGCAGCGCTTATGCGTAAGAGAATTAAAAGGTTAAAGTTTTTACTTACCAACTGCCTATAAGAATCACCCAATAGCCCCCGGGGTGCGGGTTCCTCCTGAAATACCCAACTGACATATGACAGTCGCGGTATCTCGCCGGAGGGGCGCGCCTCCATGTGACGCTGACGTGTACTTGATACGTAATTGGTATCGACTATGATTATATTTTTAGCATAGCCTGTCAGGAGTTTGAATATCCCTCTGATATTACGTTAATACTATTAAGTTTAGCTTGTTTATTTTATTATTACCATTGAGCCTTTATTTAGCGGCTTGAACATCTGACCTCTAAATTTTAACCGATTTGTAATTTCAATCACTTTGTCTTACAAATAACAAAGTACTCAAGCCCCCTCTAGTAGTCTCTAGTAGTCAAAATACTCTAGTCTTTTGATAAAATATTATTGTTAACTCAAAACGTAATATTAAGTAGAAATTTAACAATATTTCAATGACATAATTTCATTCAAGTAATGACATAATATTATCTTAATTTTCGGCCATAGAGAGTAGACCCTAAGTATTGCCGCATTTGATGAATGTGAAGCGTACGCGAGCAGGACACCGATCTCATGGACTGTTAGACTATTGCTTTGATTTAAATGGTATTATTTTAACTACTATACAATATTTTTTAAATGCTAAGGAAATAGCACTTTTTTACTTAAGAACACATTCCACTTCAATGACGTAACATTCACATTATTATCAAACTTTTACTGTTTAAATAGAATAAATACGAGTAAGTTACACAACATGGAAAACACAAATAAATCGAACTAGTAGTTTCTGACAAAAATGTAGAAAAGATTTTCAAAAAATGGTTTATATATGTATGTAGAGATAATAATATTCATTAATCATGTGACATCAAAATACATGAAGAATACTTTGAAACTTAGGTTTATATTAAATAGAAATACTTATAATATAAGACATATGTGTGATTTAATCGCATAATGAACATTAGATATTTTTTAGATGACGGCGGAGTTTGTTATAAATATACCCTGGTTTCCTAAGTATCATCGTATTTTATCATCAGATACTAAAAGTGCTTTAAGTGAATTAATATTTGATTAAAAAAATTCGCTCTCCATTACCATCTATAAAACAATTATCCTTTCAAATAACGATCACCCCTTTAACGTAAACTCTTATAAAAACTCATCAAAGTGTTATCTGAAGTCATAATTGTCTTCCGCAGGCTAAGGGACAGCAGTCTTTTGGAATAGAGAAAATGAGGGATCACCAAAATATGGCACTGTAATTAGTGATAAGTCTGGAGTAATTAGAATAATTTGGGAAGTCGTGATCTCTTATTTCCAAAGATAAGGCACCTTTCGTTTTTATTTACAATGATACTGCTAACGTAAACAATTCATTATTATCAATCACGAGATAAATTAAAATCAATTTAATAATAACCAAAACAATTGTACAATTTGGTTATAATCATGATTGATTGGGCAATCATGATTGGCTCCTTTGTTTCCTTTGTTCCTTTCTTCTTTAGCAAAATAGAATTGAATGTGTCATAACTGCTTTAAATGCTCAAAAATATACTCATATATTTAACATTCATGACCTAAAATATATTTTAGTTACAATAATTATACAGTACTCGTAAATAAATGCATATATTTATTTTCTTTTATATTATTATTTAAATATTTGTTTTCTTTCTACGAAATAATCCACTCGACCAATAAATCTCTTAGCGAATAGCACGCACCATCCGCCTAAAAACGCTATATTTGAGAGCACTATTAAAGTATTTCAACTTTAAACCAAACTCATAAATCTTCATTAAATTCGAACTGTGGAAGACCCAAGATTGTGCCGACGATGGCTTAAGATTCTAACGCCTATTAAGCAATAAAAACATAATACCAAATCTGGTTAACTAATATTTATATACGTACAGATGTTTACAGTATTGAGAGTTCGCACAAAAAAAAGTCTTTTGCAACGTATTATTAACTTATTCAATAAGCGGTTAAGTAGCACCAAAAGCAAATATAACGTTATGGAACAAGCCTATTAATTCAGTTAGCGCAACGAATATGAAATTTAGGATAACAGTAATACCTCGTCTAAGAATGCAAAAAAGTGGCTGTAGTAACGTCAGTTCAAACATGCCTGCCGTCACTATACGTACATTGACAAGGCAAAGAGAAAATATGGCCCTGGTTGTTCAAAAATCTGGCAATTATTTTAGGAAAACAAAGAGAAAGTATCGGATGCACCGAATTTTGAATGCAATTCCTAATTAGTTAAGATTTCCACACTGCAATTTTAAAAAAGACTAGCAAAATCCGGCAGACGTCGTCCTGCTTGTGTATATTTATTTACCTCTGTATATAAAATGACAAATTATTCTGTTTTTCCATCGATATAATTTTTACGATCGCTTGAACGGTATAGAAGTTGATGTGCTGCAGCGCTATCTAGTGGCGAGTTACAACAGAGTGGATAGCATAAAAATCTTCTCCATGAAAAAATACATATTCTGTATGCCAACTTTCATGGTGTTCGATCAAACTGTGTCGAACTCTATTAATCTCAGATGTGCCAACATCTATTTATATTTGTATAGAAGATATATAAAAAAAACTTATTTTTAATAGACTAGATAGGCTGTAGATTGCTGAGCGTCTTCCCAGCAGATATACTGGTGAGGAGACTCCCAGCAACCAATGCGCAATATTGAATATTAGTCATAGTTATTATAACATAGTGTGTTTACTACCGACAAACTTTACTGCAGTTACAATTTGTAATGGTTTGGTGTATGTAATTGGATTAAAATAAAAAAATTACAGCCGCACGGCATTTTATCGGTATATTTTGCGCGAAAAAAATGCAAACATTCGACGCAATGAGTTGTGCAACCATTTTTATAACCACAAAGCAACATCTAGAGACATTACGCTCCATTTTACCACAAAGAGGCACGGATAAGCAAAGATGCTGTTAATTAAATATATCGTGAGTTTTGTTTGACGAAAACACAACAATAGCCACTCGTTTTCGACCTATTTCTCCCTCACTATGCCGCAGACAAAGAACGGGGGCGGTTACCGGAGATAATAATTTTAAGGAAAGTGCCCGGAGTTTTTTCATAAAAACAGAGTGGAGAAGCTGAGCATCCGTAGCCGGGAAATGTGGGACCATAAAGTTGCAAATGAAGTAATATCGGACTCGAGTTGACTTACAACCGAAATTCAAAACTGAGTGACGCCTTGACCACAACAGCACGCTTCCAATTTTCACTCACTATTTACTTAGTGACGTTTAATTAAGTTGAATAAATTAGTGGAGTTGGCGAACTCGGCTCTTCTTCTGTGTAATTATTATTGACGGTTCCGTCACAAAACTTGATATCCAACTTGACCGTTTGATTAAGATGTACAGCATTTTTAATTGATGTTAAAACGAAAGAAAAATCCAAGTATGAAAATGTGGAATCGAACATATTCATGTATCGAACTTTGAGATTTTCGCATTTTTCACACATATTTATCCCTCACTATGCCACTGTACTATGCCTCACTATGCTGACTGAGTCAACTCAGACCATAGTTGGTGTAACCCAGCCGAAACGTCGAGTAAAATAAAAAAGATTGATAATCGAACATGCCTCTTTACGTTATTTTATTATTAAAGAAACACGTCTGTTCTTAGACTATACATACATCTCATATGAACTAATTATAAACTATTATTATATACATTGTATTGTTTAAGGTTCGAGTATTTTTTGAATCTTCTATAAAATTCAAACTACGCTATTTTCTCTACGCTATATACACGAAACCTACATGAAACCACGGACACTAATACTCGTATTGTCATAAATGTCGCTCCACTTATTCGAGTGATAATTTAAACAAATTCTCTTAAGGAGGTATTACGTTAATAGGATGTCTCATTCAGTCAAGATCACCGGGAAGAGATACTCAAATCTTACATAATTAGGGAATAGCGGAGGGGAATGAGGAAATTGCTCAAATGCCATAAATAATTTATAGGGATTCGAAGCCGCACAAGTTTTAAGAGCTCTTTAGTATTTCTACGTCAAGTCTCTCCCCAGACAGTCTTCGTGAAAGCAATTATGCTGTCAGATGGTTTATTTTACACTTTATTAGGTAGATATTACAAACTATTTACAGACTAAATAATTAAACAATTATTGCAGAAATGTTGTTATCATGAATATATTGAAAAATTACATACTACTACTATGTATGTTTTTACATATTACCAAAACAAAGACAGTCTCCAGGTAACGTATACCGATATATATATATAAGTATATATGTATGAATGGGCTTTATGAAAGTTACTAATACCTACCAAGTTTTATTTAGACATGAAATGTATTTTTATTGGAGGAATAATTAAACAGACAGCAGAAAATACTGAATGGGCAGAAAATCTAATCTATTTAATATTTTTTCATTTAAATACAAGTCTTTTCATTGTGGCAGACGAGCAGACAGGCAGGCCAGGCACGTTTTGCTTTTTAAAACATACCGTTGTGTAGAATTTGTTAAAAAAATGTCTCACATCCATCTAACATGTTTCACGCCTATCTGGGTTGATTCCACCGAAATAAACTCATCCGAAGTAATCGGATAAATAACCAGACCTTTGATCATTCCTACTGATAAAACGATCTCATCTATACATATAATAAAATCGTAAAAAGCCGTGACGGTAGATTAAATATTTTTTATAAAAAGTCATTCAAGTCAAAAGTCACGAATTAAATAGAGCCTAAAACAATAATCTTTGAACTTTTTGTCTCTCTGTCTATTTGTCTGTCTAAACGTGCATCACGCAAAAACTACTAGATGACTTCTAGTGAAACATGTCATAGTTATAACTTATGTACTATGTTAACATTTACGGTACTTTTTGTTCATATCGGTTATAAAGTTCCTTCGGGAATCAAGTTAACCACATATGTTCCAATGTTCCACCGTTAGTTAATAGCCTCTTTTTTTCAGACGGCGAGCACGATGGGCTAACAGCTTTGCTTGGGGCTGCGTCTCCGGATCTTGCACTTGCCTCGGACGCTTCAGACAGCCTGCCTCTCTCCGATCACGACAACGGTACGTACTCGCTAATTAGTGTAAGAAGAGGAAAGGAGGACTAATTAGGGATAAGGATATAAGTATTAAAAGAATATTTACGGCACCGCTAATTGCGAGTTAAAAAAGGACTTAAAGGATATACCATTTTTGACTTTGAAGTTAAAAACATCGTGCTCCATTGAAATATATATTAAAAAGTCTTTCTAAAAATAATTGTGCTTTTATGTATGGGTGTTATACTATGAATCCTTTAGTTAAAGTTTAAAAATTTACACTATTGAACGCAAAGAGTTCAAAATGTTGTCCAACTTTTCTTTTTCTTCATATATGGCAATGATGCAATTAGCATATTCTACCAGTGTCATGTTTCTTCGAAATAAACAATTTCAAAGTCTAAAACGTATCCTGTCAATGTCCAGTCTCGTCGATGTAAGTCAGGAGTCGCTCAGTGAAGCGATAGTAGGTTTACTAAGGACACAAGAGGACTACTTGGAAGCACACGAAAAACGGAGTCCCACGCATTTATTTGATTATCATTTATCACAAACACCACGCACGAAAATCACTTTGAAGTTTCATAAACTATCATTATTAAACCACAAAACGCCTAATATACAATTTTTACAATGATCTAACAAAAACTCAACTTCACTTCTCGAGTTCGTGCCAATAAGTCATTGCCCAACTTACACTAACTCGAAATTGCTTGCTTAAGTCAAACGTGTTAAGTTTCGAGGATAATTTGACTAAAAATTTGTGTGAGCCTTCCGGATCATGATTCCAGTTTAGTTTCGTATCTATTTTGTTTACCTTTAATCTGGCAAAATAAATGATTTGATCTGATAAAGAACAAAATGTAAAGGTAATAACAGTTCTATATAAATAAATGTTCAAATGTACATAAAATGTTACTTATTTATTATAAATACATGCTGAATATAATAACCACATTGTAAAATGTCAAATAAGGTCCCAAAAACCAATTCTATATTTATTACAGTCGACGGACTAGTAAAACACAAGAGGACAGGGAGATATTACAGCTACTCACATAAAGTATCCCAAGAGACTCCAATATCCCAACGTATGTTTAGAACGACTACATGTTATTTAGACTAGTTACAAGTACATGAATATAAAACAAAGGATTTTCAAAGGTAGTGTTACTACGAAATGTTTTCAAGTCACATTTCACGTCAAAAGTGATTTTCCTACTTGGCTCGTAAAAGGAAGAGATTAAATAATAATATAAAATGAAAATATATGTATATATATATAATTCTCCGAAAATTATTATTAACATACTTACATTCGAAGCTCTGGTAGGCAAGGAGACATTCTATCTCATAAGAAGAGGTTACTGTCGCACATAATCACCTGACACGTCGTCTGATGCATGACCATCCTTTGGAAAATTATATTCGAAGAAAATAATTTTCGCTTTCGAGGTAAATGCAAAAAATATCGGCAAAATGTAATTAGAAGTCAAGCTAGAGACTTGGAGGTTTGAATAAAACAAACACCTATTGTTTATTCAGTGTATTTTTAATTTCCGAATACAATGTTAGTTATGCTTTCCATAAAAAAAACTAATCCCTTTTCTTCCCAGGAATATAGTATATACAATATGGTGTTTCAAATGTGTATACATTGAAACACTCGTTAACTGGTTACTAGCTAGTAAAGAATCAGTACACTAATCTTTACGTGCTACTCCGTATTATTTATACATGTTTATATATTGTTATTTTTATAGCAGCATAGGAATATATTCGTTATATTTATGAATATAATATTATTACCGATGTGAAAACCTACCCTAGATTTGCTTACACAGGAACCTCACCACTCCTTGTGCAACTCATATGTTTCAATGTCTGCTACTGTCTTGTTTCCTTTGGTCTGGAATAAAAAGTTATATCTATCTATCTATCTCACCACTCCTTGCATCACAAATTAGTTTACACAGAGTAAAAAGGCAACCACTTTTAATTTATTTTTGCTTCCTCTTAAATGCAATGCAAAGTAGTTACAGAGAGGTTTTTTAAAATTACATTAAGAAGGTTTGTTAGAATATGTGAATAAACGAATTTAAGATCTTACGTTAGGACTTATTTTTAAATGGATAACGTTATTACAAAGAGTGATACATATTTGAGATATTTGAGAAAATAAAATGTTTTTAATTAAATTAGTCTTATTGGCCGCGGTTCATCTCAAAGGTTTTTAATATATATTTTTTTATAAAACCTATTCTGTTTTCATAAATACGGAACTGATTATAACAAGAAATATCTTTACTACTGCCAAAAGCTTTGGAAATAAACACTCTTTACTATCGAAAACAATCGAACGGATATTTCATAAGATTAGTCAAATATTACCCATTACACAGATACAGCTGTAAATGTCCCAGCGAGTGATATCCAAATGAAAATGTTGACAAAAGTTTTTATAACCTAAATGACTATTTAAATGACGAAATAATAAAGAAATGTTTACTTTTCTACGGACCCCTAGTGAGTTCCGCTACCCATGTGTTCGTTTGAACACCACTCCCTGGATCACTGAATAATATGATAAATCCATTATATTTATGGTTATTAAGAAAACGCTGGTCAGATTCTGTAAATTAAAGATCTTGGGTTGAGTTGGACATGTAGATCTTGTGTCACATCAATTGTAAACTGTTGTCAAATGTAAACACGATAAATACAGACGCCATTTTCACATAACACATACTAAGGAGGATCTCAATAGTTATATTCTAATGTAACGACACCCTACATTAATTCATGTGAATTGATGAACGCCGCAACTAAACATTAAGACGAATAGGTAGTTGGAACTGTTCCGTGGAAGTAACAGTTACTCGAAAGATTGATGTGTTCCGAACAATGACACCTCAGGAGCTTAAAAACAGTGGAACTTCACCGTTTTAAGGCTGAGAAAACGCGAGATGTACGGCGAGTGTTTATAACAATCTGTTACGCGAATGTTTCTTATTATGATGACGGTCTTGTAAGGTTTCCAAACATTGCATAACGGGATAAAAGGAAACTCCTTATACTATTAGGTATATCCTTTATTCCTTCTGCCATTCCCACCCCAAAGATGAATTGTTGATGTCATAATGTCAATAATGTCATCCCAATGTCAAAATTGTATAACGAAATTTCCAAACTAGTAGATATATATATTTTTTAAGAACTCTTTACTATCTTATAAAAGAAAATTAGAATGACGAGCACATGGTTTCCAACAACACAACCGTGCCATAGGTTCTTGTCCTTAAATTAGAATGACGAGCACATGGTTTCCAACAACACAACCGTGCCATAGGTTCTTGTCCTTAAATTAGAATGACGAGCACATGGTTTCCAACAACACAACCGTGCCATAGGTTCTTGTCCTTAAATTAGAATGACGAGCACATGGTTTCCAACAACACAACCGTGCCATAGGTTCTTGTCCTTAAATTAGAATGACGAGCACATGGTTTCCAACAACACAACCGTGCCATAGGTTCTTGTCCTTAAATTAAAATGACGAGCACATGGTTTGCAACAACACAACCGTGCCATAGGTTCTTGTCCTTAAATTAAAATGACGACCACATGGTTTCCAACAACACAACCGTGCCATAGGTTCTTGTCCTTAAATTAAAATGACGAGCACATGGTTTCCAACAACACAACCGTGCCATAGGTTCTTGTCCTTAAATTAAAATGACGAGCACATGGTTTCCAACAACACAACCGTGCCATAGGTTCTTGTCCTTAAATTAAAATGACGAGCACATGGTTTCCAACAACACAACCGTGCCATAGGTTCTTGTCCTTAAATTAAAATGACGAGCACATGGTTTCCAACAACACAACCGTGCCATAGGTTCTTGTCCTTAAATTATTAATCCTTTTTATAATCTAATACTAAATTACCATAATTTTCATTATCGGTTTTGTTGTATTTCTTGCGACTTTACATAATTTTTTAGTGCATTCAGTTAAGTTTTAAGCACGTTGAGTTAGCCAGAAGTATGCGATGTACAAATCAAAAGTACTCGTAGGTACATATCAAGTTGGCTTCCTATTTAACATAATAAAATAAAAATAAATCCCTTTAGACTCTCTCTTTTCCCAACTGTTTCTTTCCTTTCCTTTTCTCAATTCTTTTTTGAGGACCGGTCAGCCCAGTTGGTAGTGCCCCTGTAGAAGGTCACAGATTCGATTCCAGGTCGAGTACTCATCTATTTAAAGACACGTGTTTGTTCAGGTCTGGGTAGTGTTTATCTTTGTATGTGTTTCTCAACCCACGACACGAGTAATCTTAGTGTGGACTATTGACGTTTTTTATTTACGAGTATTTTCCAAATTCTCACCTAAATCTTTAAATGGAGGTAGTACGCCTGCTGGAAATGTTCGTTAGTCTTGACCGATGTATCCCGGATGCCAATGAATGATGGTATCCAATTTACCTCTTGAACTATCTGCCTCCCTTTTGTAAAAAAAAAACGTTATACTGTCCACTTTTTAACTCATAAATTTTTCGTGTTACTTTATTATAATAGTTTGATCTATTAGTCTCCATAAGTATGTTTTAATCTGTAATATTTAAATAAATACGTAAATTAATTTGTCATTTTTATGGTGAACAGGTAACGATTTAATCGATTTAAATTGAATGACAAACAAATTTTTAACAGAGCTTTAATCAATGTTTAAATTACTTGTTTCCTCAACGCAATTACTCCAGTTTGAAAGCAAGTATTGTGTACGACATTTGATCAATGGCCTTCAAAGGTCCTTGGCGGTATAATCATGGCTTGTGACGCAAACGAAAAATAAATTGTACACCCTTAAAATAAGGTCGAGGCGTTTCCCGTGAAGTACTGAATGTCAGTGTCAGGAACACGGGCGCCTGAGTAATGTGTGCTGTCAGACCCCCTGTGCAGTGAACAAAGTAAACAGTAGCACATCTCAATGCTAAATTCAAAATAATTCTTGTTTTATTGAAACAAGGCCGCTGACGAGCATAGTCTTCATTATGGCAAATGAATACTGTCGTGTGTGAACATCCGCGAGACATGCCAGCATCCGTCTAGAATGTCAAACTTCGACACGCTTTATTCATATTCATGTAACACTGCTTTAAGAAGGTCATATGTGTAAAGTTATTCTGGAACGGACTACTGATTGTCCTGTTGTACCTTGTACAGCTGATTTCCTCTCGCTTGACACGCTGCCTGCGTGTTCTTCCGTTTTCTTTTGTGTGTTACCAAACACTAAAAATACATTTCAGCTTTTTTCGTAAGTTATATATACATAATAAGTTAAGTTATAAAAATAAGTAAGTTATATCGAAATACGTAAGTTGCTTATATATATACGCGAATTGTATATATGTCAAGAATTCTCGACAAATCTGAAATGCAATACTATACAGTACAATACCAATTAACCTGCGTATCTCTACTTCTGGCTGTAGGCTTCTTCCAAAGCTCGCCACCACACACGGTCTTACGCCTTTCTCGTCCACCCGCCACAGGCAAATTTCTGCACCTGCAAATTTGTCGGTCCACCTGCCGGAGGACGTCCCTCACTACGCTTTTCGATACATAGTCTCACTTCAAAAGGGAACGAAAATTCCCTCAAACTTTACATATACATCTATATGTACTTATAGCTATATGTATTTTAAAAATTCTATTTTAATTTTGTTATTTAAAAAACCAACAACTTTTGTCCTCTTTAGAAAATACGCGAAAAAACTTTGCACCAATTTCGTGTTGCACCATACTCATAGATTTTGCACAATTTTCGTTGGGAAGTGGGGAGACTGCATAAAGCAACAAATAAAATTTCTTTAACATAACAGAAGATCTTATGAAATATTATATTTAAAACTAAAGTATTAAAGACTAAACTTTCAAATACAGGAACATCGGCCCCGAATACATTTTTATTGCATCCGATGTCAAGACCCTGGCTCCATGGGTTCCTAGAGCACATTTATTTTTTAAAGATATTTCAAAGCGCTTGGTCACCAGTACTGGCGATGAACGACGAAACAAGAGAAACAACGAATCAGCAGCATCAATCCGGCCAAGTAATAACGCCATTATGTGGAGTACCTTTCTACAGGGACCAAATTTATACATCATGCTCAATATATAGGCATGGCATATATTGCGCACCGGTTATAATAATTTTCTGAACTTATTATTTTGATTATTATTATTTACCACTAGGTATTTTATATTTTATAATTATGAATATCGGAGGTGTTTAGTTTATAGTTTGTATACTTAGGAGACCGTTTCGAGCAACGCTCCCTGCCGCCGACCGCTACATTTGTCACCTTGTACCATGCACGTCTCGCACACAAAATTTATGAGTGAAAATGAAACATGCATGAGCAACCAAAGCATGCGCTGGAGGCGCTATTTTCTTTAATATTACTTTGCTATTTTCTGACCTGTTTTTAAAATGTTTGACTCTTAAAGTCAAGACGCATATAACTTTATTGATAGAGAATAGATATTACCTCTATTCGATAATTATAAAATATAACCATTTTTTATAAAAAAAAATGTCAAATTCGCTAGTGATACCGACGACGGCAAATCAAGTAACTTTTAACAGTATTTATATTTCATAAATTAGAAAAAAATGCCTCTCTAATGTCAAAGTTTTTGTGTAATTAATTACAATTAAATTAAAAGCCGTGTATATTCGGACACGGGAAATTCTTCCTTTCATTTCTTCGCAGTTATTCACTATTCAAACTTTTTCATTTTTACCGACTGCAAGTACGATATTTCAATATGTAAATAATAAAGTATTTCACGTTTTACGTAGATTGAAATACGCAAACGGGCAAGAGTAATTTCCCGCGTAAAATTAAACCTGAAGGTATGATTGACGGTGACGTCACTGTGACACTCCATTACATTTAATGGAACCCTAATAATTTTAGTCGTCTGTATCTATCTTCGTACTGGACTTTTATTAATCATTTTCACTTATTTTGGCTCGTCAGAAATTAGCAGCAGAAAATAATTTGAAGATTACTTTATATTTTCAAAAAGTATCAAAGGGGGCGTTCAAGTATTACGTAACGCAATTTTTGAAGATTTTTGATCCTCCCTCCCCCTCATATAACGCGCCGTAACGTTTTTCTGTACCCCCCCCTCGCCCTCCCTAAACGTTACGTAACAACCAAGTGACCATTTTTTCCTAAAAGTCACAATTATGTTGCGCAAAGACCGGAAAGTCGCTAAAATACCCCGTAAAACATAAACGAAAAGGGTTGCCAACTTGGGAGATTTTATTTCCCTAGTTTTTTATTTAAATAAATAAAAAAACAATGTTACGTAACGCGTTGTTCGAACCCCCCTCCCGCCCCTGTAACGCATCGTACCGTTTTACAAGACCCCCCCCCCCCAAATTGCGTTACGTAATACTTGAACGCCCCCAAAGTTACTTTTTGAACACATTTACCAATAATGGCGTGCAAAATTACATATGTTTAACATAAAAATACATAAATACTTTAAAAAAAACCGCAAACAACCATAGCACTTAGCACCATGCTTAATACAACGTCTAATTAGTTAATATAATACTATATTACCTCGTGAATAATCGATTATCGACATAATGTCCTGAATCAGCAGCATCCATTGACACTACTCCGTCTACTCATTTGATGATTTTGTTTTCATTTGTTCTTGTCTGATACGTTAATGATCATACTCATCTAAAGAAAATGAAAACGGATTAAAGTAATGATTTAGAAAAACATATTTAGGAAATGGAATAGAAAGCTAAAAGATGAAATTAAAAATGTAAAAATATAAGCTAATTCCTCTGAGAAATTAATATACAGCATGCTTTATAGTTCGCTTAAAACATGCTGTAAACAATACGTCATACCTATTTCGAATATAAATTCTTTACACATAGACGAATAATCACGGATTCAAAACATCTGAAAACACTGAAAAAAAAGGCCAAATTTGGCAAATATTACACTTTAGTCAAGTTCGCTCCTCAAATTATCTCCATGATGACAAACAGGTGTCTAAGGGTATTTTTACATGTGACAGTCTATTAAATTTAATTTCATTAAATTAAATCCTATTAAATAATGGCATATTTACAATGTCTGTTACTATCTTATTTGGTTTTGGTGTGCAATAAAGAGGTTTATCTATCTATCTATTAAGTTCAATATTTTCTTCATCGCCTTGACCTTATACTTTAAAATTTAATTGACTCTCCTAAGTTACATTAAGAAAATAAACATATAGAAAAACATATACAAATAGAAACCGTGAGACATCGTTTTTTCCGTAACTCAGCCTAATTTAAAAACAAGCAACTAATCTGATATAAAATAGCTTTTCGCCTCCGCTACAGTATTATAAAACTCTAATCAATATAAGAAGATAGTTCCAAGAATAGAGTCTCCTATCTGAAAGAATAACAAACTCCCACTGAACAAAATAGTAAGATAGTAAGTAAATTTCCATTCTTATGCACGATAATGCGCGACCACATACTGCTCATTTGGTCAATATGTATATTCAAGACGTCGGTATTACCTGCATGGAGTGGCCAGCTCGCAGCCCAGACTTAAATCCCATAGAACATGCATGGGACGAGCTCGGGAGATGCGTGAGACAACGCTCTCCTGCTCCCGTTACCTTACACGAGTTCTAGAATGCGCTAGTGGAAGAATGGGCAAACATAGACCAAAATCGTATTAAAAATTTGGTTTACACCATACCACATCGTCTTATTGAAGTGATACGGGCTCGTGGAGGAAATACAAAATATTAAATTGACAAATAAACTTGTTTTTTAAGATTTACTGCGAAGTGTATTTTTGTCATAAGTTAGAAGCGAAATTTTCTTATTTTTTAGTATTTAATTAAAGTTATATAGTGTACAGAACGTGTTACACATTTTTTTATATATATTAATCAGTCATCTACAATATACTTTAGTTTCGCAAATTAATCTTATGTATTTAAGAAACTATCACGCCATTTATTAGCGACCCGGAATTTTTGCGATCCAGTTTATTTTGATGAAAGATTTGTTGAGTTGTTCACTAAATACATTTTGTGCTAGGAGCCGCAGGCAAATTGGTATGTTAATTTTACCACTCGTGCTCTTTAAGGTTTAATTTTAAACTTAATGTAAGTCACGTTTGTGAAATCACTTGGCTAATCTTGACGAGATAACCTTAGTAAAAGTAATCCGAAAAGTGGGCTGTAAATACTTAAAACCACAGCGCAAAGGCAAAGAGTCCAAACTCTCAAGCAAGACTCTGTATCTCATGGAACTGAGGCGGGAAAAAGCTTCGCTTACTGCATCACTGTCCACTGAGTCCATGAGTCATCACTGAGTCCGAATGAGTCCGCGTCGAGGAGTGAGACAGGGAGATATAATTTCTACGTAACTGTTCACAAACTCGCTGGAAGATGCATTTAGTATGCTGGACCGGAAAGGACGTGTAATCAATATGATGGTATAGTATGGTATTGTTAAATAAACTTGTAGCATTCTAGAGGTATGTACTCTCAGCTCACTTTCGTGAATTGGAGACTTCTAATAGCTTTACTTTCTACTTGAATACCTACGATTTTCACAAGTAGGTATAGCTCAGTGATAAAGAAAACATTCGTGAGGGAACCGCCTACTCGAAAAATTAGAACATGTATATTACCGCCATTGATTATAGCTCGTGTGTTTGTAGATTATAACCAAAAGGAAGTTCCATCCGTATAACTTCCTTAACTTGTAATAATAGTATAACATGTAACTATTATACATGAACGGAGCGGAGATCCGTGTAATTACTCGTCACACATAAGCTAATTATTTATCGATATTATTAATATTGTAAAGTAATATATAATAGGTACTGCCGCCATTGCCAAATCCTTGAGAAATAAGTAAATCATACTCAAAACAGAAGACAACGATACCGTTTCTACTTAAACATTTCAAATATGAAATCAAATAATGTCTACATTCCAACCAACCCTTTAGTGCCGTATAATTGAAAATTGTCTTCCTCCTAAGCATACTTTGAATTGCAGTTTGTATTCGAGACAATAGGTATTGTCGCAGATAAGTAAAATTCGCGAAAGTACGTCACGACAAGCGATGCACCAAGCAGGCTGCTTTAAGCATGCAGAAGGAACTTATTGAAGTAATATTCATTTATTGAACTGACCTTAAGCGACCTTGCTATCATGCAACGCGAGAAATATAAGCTTAGCGCCAATTTTGGTCATGCAGCGACTAACAGCTCGCATTATCTATCCCTCAAATATATGTGGGCTCAATATATATACTTATAAATTCGTGTGCAATATCCGTTTTGTTATATTGAATAAAAAAAACATCAAAATTTTAAAGTCAAAACAATCCGTCGAGTCGTCGCGCGTCGGACCGTCACGCCATCGTCGTCAATTTTGCGAATTTACAATATTCTTGTTATATGTTGTTTGCATTCTATCGTACTTACTATTTAACTTAATACAAAAGTCCTTTACTTTGTTGTATTAGACGAATAAGAACTTCCCCCGAGATCGTGTTAAGAAGTGACTTCACAAATGACGTCGGAGAGAGTTGACTATAAAGGCTTGCGCATATTAGGGCGGACCGCTCCGCAGCGCATAACATTGCAAAAATCCTTCTGATTAATTTTCATACACTTGAGGCGGGCCGCATTGCGCCGCAGCGCACTGGCGGATCGCTTGCCAGCTTTATTTATGCACCGATGTAACGCGGCGCGGCTCAATGTGCGATGAACGGGCGCAGATAACAGACGTAATTCGATAGTTATTCGCTGTGCGACGACGTGAAGAATTGAATGTCAACAGCTAACTGACTTAAATTATTGCGTTGAACTGCGACCCGTCGCGTCTATAATGTGCGCCGTTGCAGTTTTGCATTGCGACGCGCTGCTGCGCAACGCGGCTTTAATGTGCGAGAGCCTTTACACTCCAAAACTCTGACTATTACCTTCGTAAAGTTTGTAGAAAGAACTGCCTTATGGAATTACCTTAAGGGTTTTCAATACTTACGACATTTAAGACGTTAAAATGCTGTGTAGACTGTGAATGGTTTCTGGCGATTTGATACATTTAAACTAGTATTTTGAGTCCATTTAGGATTCGATGGGATATAATGGAATGGGATGAAAATGCTGGACATAGCTCACTCACCATGGAAGCAATTAACGCGGTACGTTTTCTATGAAAGCAGGATAACTCGGGCTGCAGATGCACTTTTACATCAGCTGGGTGCATCCAACAGCTGTGAGCATGCACCTGGCGAACTGACAAGACAAGTTTTGTTAGGCCTTGAAATCGTCACAATAACGTTTCATTACACCGATCTCTCTGTTTCTTTACCAAAAGATATAGTGAATTAATGAAAGCGCGCCACCCGCGCGTTCTTACGGTAATTGATGACAGTTGGCTGATGGATCGCGGCAACATCATTTGTACACTAACCGCTGCCATGTTACGACCTCGTATAAGTTACAACTTGTTTCAACTTTCATTACTCATTATACGGGGTTTCATTAACAAAATTCAGGGTGTAGGTACTCGCAGTTCCTGCGACATATCAGTTGACGAAGGTACACTAAAAATTTTAGCATTGAACATAAATGTTATCAGAAAAAGATATATACAGAGGTCCTAAGTTCTCTGTATGCAAATACATTATATAGAAATGAAGAAAACTAGCCGCATATAGCATCGCCTGATTGGTGTACTTCAAATTGAGTCCAAATTCAAGTATGTCCAGAAACTCCCTTCCTTTATAATATGGGTGAAATATGAATAACGTAGTAAATGTACTCAATAACGTAGATAGTATCTACTTGAAAATAATAACGTAGGTATCTAATAATATTTGCATACAAACTATCTCATTGTTAACCGTCGATAGTGTTCTAAAAACGAACGTTGAGCGCTCGGCGCTCCGGCGCTGAGTGAACGCTAATGAATTTTTATGACTAGTGTTTAAGGTTAAGAAGCGTTTTCTTTTAAATTTGATCGTTTTATACCCTTGTAGTTAAAAGCTTGAGTCTAAAATGGTTAAGGTTTAATATCACGCTCGCGCTCGAGCGGTGAAGCGTTCAGCGCTCGTTTTAACAACCCTAAAGGTCCAACTTAAAACACCACATAATGGAGCTCTCCACTTTATCAGTAACATCTTGCACGTCCTTCATACGGTACAGAAGTTTCCAAGTGCCAAAAGTGGTGTCTGTAAATTGCAACCATATTTCACAGCACAGATGCTGGAGATATAGGTGACGAATGACGTTAAGCTTGGAGTGTTCCCGACTCCACTGTGCCAGTCACAGATATAAAAGCGTGGTAGAATAGGCAGATATATCAAATCGCGTGATTATGTATCGATAACAGGTCTAGGCTCTTCTACGTTGCAAAATTTTAAGTGTTTTCCAGTCTAGATGCGTAATTTTCACTTAGAACCTGTAAATACTAAATTAACGACATTTACTATTATACTATATATCAATTAAAATTGTTATGAAATAATTGATAGAAATTAACATGATGTTCCTTTATCGAGTAGTCAATCGTTGGAATCCAACATTTTAATACCTATGTTACGTCATAAATGACACAACATGGATGTGTTTTGTTCTTTTGTACGGATCGTTATTAGATGTATAATAAATTTCTTGGAGACTAAGTCCTAAATGTACGAGTTGGTTGTAAAACTGTAGGTAATGTATATTCTGTAAATAATTTAATAACATTATTTACCATCAGGTAAATTACAAACTGTCAATTTTAATGGTTTAAAAAGAGCTTTTGAAATCTATAAAACTGACAGCTTATCGTCAAATGTCTTGCGTCTCTCCCTTTTCACCCTGCTGGTTTAATGTACGCGGTTAAAGGATTATTAAATATAATTCTACAAATCCTACGCTTTTAGTTTTAGCATTTAAAAGTCCAATGCTCCCTTTCAGTAATAAAAATATTTTTGAAAAAGAAAAATCGTAGCAGTTTATTTTAAGAACAATACAGAACCCAAAACAGCCACTTTTAGAATTTTTGTCTGTCTGAAGGTGCATCACGCAGAAACCAATGGACGAATTTTAATGAAACTTGGCATAGTTATGTACCCCTTATTTGGCACTTAGTTGGCATGTACCCCGGCACATTTGGGATTCTTTTAACCAGTTCAATAATAGAATTACCATGGGAATCAAGCAAACCGAACATTATTTAACGTCTACGCGCACGAAGTCGCCAGCAATGCTAGTTTACAATATTTTACTTGTTGGCGCAGCATGAAACTAAAAAAATACAGAAATGTGTCTCATTTGGGCTCCTCTCTAGTTATTCTAATTATGAACTAAGTGTTGAAATGAAATGGAATACTGACTCAAAGTTGTGACTGTGGAATTGAGGTGCTACTAACGCAACGTTGCGCGTTGTTAGCGTCGCATACACAACACGTTTTCCATCTTTCCTCTTACCCCAGTTTGGGTTATTTATAACGCTTGTCTCGTGCGTTAGGAAATTTATCGTGTTTGACTCGAGCCGAGCCTGGTACAAGACAGCCGAGATTCCGACGTATTAAACTGAAGCCTTCCAGATTTAATGTACTCACTGACACTTGTGCTGACTTACACCCGTTTTGCACCGCTTACTGAGTCGAGTATATTTACATACTTAAAAATATGGTTATTTTACTTGTAATAGTTCAATAGACACAATCTTTCAATACATGAAGCTCGTCCGTATCCGTGCTAGGAGAATCCTGTGTTACAAAGGCCAAGAATGTAAAATATTTTTGACATGTATCTATTTATTATATGTGCGCTTTATATGTGTGTGTTTATTCGAATTTATTATATTTCATTATTATTCTATTCTACTAGTCTAATTATATACTTACGCATACCTGGTCTGTTCTGACGTGTCTCACTTTTACAGGTCTGCTAAATCTCAACAAGTTAACTTTTGTTCATCTCACATTTCACTATACATAAGTATAGAAACATTCTATACCTACTGTTCTTATGTCTACAATAAAGGAAATAAATATTCATTATCAATATTTCTCACCTATTGCCAGATGTGCCAGACCCCATTCCTATCCTATCCCTCCCCAATTTCCCAGCCCTTTCTCCAAATCCATTCCTATCTCCAAATCTCCAAAGGTAGGCAGAGCATCCGGGGCCGTGCCAACGTTTGTCATTTTGGAGTAATTTTGGCATATATCGCGGATGTCTATGAACGACAGTATTCACTTACCATCAGGTGGACTGTATGCTCGTCTGCTGCCTTCGTCCATAAAATATTGAATGGTATCGGATTAGATAAAATTTGGGTGAAATGATATGGGAGAACGAAGTCTGCCAACTCTCTCATTCCCTAAACTAATTCGTATTTTTCACGGCAGTCTTTTGACTGTGCCAGCAAAAACCAGACCAAACAGCCAACGTATTTTTTATGAATAACAATTATCCATCCCTTTCGCACCTCGCACCAGCAGCGGTTCGGCGCGGTGTGTTCGTAAAATTAACTTTTATTTCACTTTCCACTTAGGCTAAGTACACATGACGCGTCTAAAGACGCGTTAATCGCGTTATTAAACTTTAAGGAGATACAAACGACGCGATATCAGCGGCATACTCTTTAAAACATCTCTGTAATAGAATGGATATGCCTATAAACATCTCATATCTACATTCATCTCTACTTATTATAATAATATTTTTATGTCTACTTAACATCCAAAAAACGATGAATAGATTGATATAATCTTCAGTGTTACCTCAAGACAGGGTATTTCTTCAGAATTGTAGGGGAGAGTGGGGGAATTGGAGCCATGTAAGGAAAAGTTTAAAAAAATACGAGTATATGTTATAATCATTTATTTTTTTAGACACTAATCGGTCTTTCATTTATCTGTCTTTCAGTAATTGCTAACAAAAATTTTAAAAACTAACTCTTAGTTAGTTAAAATTGCTTTTTTTATAAATGTTAGTTTCGCTCGCATTACCCCACATATCGGGTAATGAGAGCCAAAAAACCTCCATATGTGTAATGAGAGCCATCACTTAATACTAAACAAAATTAAACTTACTTTGGTGCACGCAATAGGAACTTAAACAAATCACAGTTATAATGTAATCAACAGAACACAATAATCAACAAAAATAAAGCTTTTCTAAAAGTTAAATATACAACATAAGGTATTCTAGGGATCTAAACAAAAATTGCAAATATAATCTATGGGGTCATCGCAACCCGAACACTCGGAATGGGCCCATTTTCCACAGGCTCTGCAACGGTACCATAGCTCTTTATTTTTACCAACATCGTTACATATGATGCATTCATTTTCCTCCTCTGAGTATACAGAATCATCATCACACATATTATTTTCATCGACAGATGAATCCTTAGTTGTGCTGTCTTGGAACAAATTTCTGGTTGCCTTCTTTATGTTTTTTTTAGATGATTTATTCTTACTCTTTAATTTAGTATTCTTAGTTTTCTTTTTTTGGATTTTCTTCGGTCTATTTTCCTTTTTGTTCTTTTTTTCTCTCTTCTCCTCGAAAACTTTCTTCATAGGGGTACCAGTCAAAACTTCTGAATGCTGCTTGTTTCTATTAGTCTTTGCAGAGTTTTTTAATATTTGTGGACGAGGACTTACAATATTTAAGATATCAGCAAAACTTGTAGATGGCTGTGGAGAATCTCTTATGTTGCCTTGTGATGGTTGGTTGCTGGTATTTTGTGACGTGGTAGTAGGCATTTGCAGCAGCTCTTGAGAGAATGTCAATGATTGTGAAGTAACTGTAGCTATTGTTTCTGAAGGTAGAACAGAATTACGATCGTTAGTAGTGAGTATAGTATTGCTGTTATTATGCTCGTTTTCGTCAAGAGCAATGAAATCTTCATCTGAATATTCCATGGGAAATATTCCTGTCGTTTTAATGCCAGATATTCCCTTGTCCAAAGATGCTACCTTAGAGTACGCTTTGTTGAATAGTCCAGCTATTTCGTATGGAGTTATTTTAATCATGTTTCTTGATTTCATGTACATGTCGCATTCCTTCGTATAAGCTGACTTAAGTGGACCAAAAAAAGTTACATCTAAAGGCTGTAAGCGATGTGACGAATGTGGAGGGATGCTCAACATGGTTATATGATTATTTTTG
The DNA here is from genome assembly GCA_943735995.1 of Sesia bembeciformis. NCBI lineage: Eukaryota > Metazoa > Arthropoda > Insecta > Lepidoptera > Sesiidae > Sesia > Sesia bembeciformis. Next base: position 4,869,101 of record OX031042.1, read on the forward strand.
GCTATCTCATATGCTTCTAGTGTAGCATGACTGTTGTGGTTGTCCATAATAAGCAAGATCTGTTTTTCAGCAGCAGGGCTTGTAAATTTAATGAAGTGTTGAAGCCATGTAAGGAATATTTGCTCATTAGTCCACCCATTATGAGAACAAGTATAAGCAGCTCCTGGTGGTCCATCACGTTCCAGATGTGGAGAGTGTCGTTGTCGAGGGAAAATGAATAACGGGGGCACATAAATGCCCGTTGCACTCATAGCACAAATTGCGGTAACGTTTTTGCCTCTTTCCCATGAAGTAACTGCACCAACACTCTTCCGTCCTTTGAGCGCAATAATATTATCTGGCTCATGGACCGTAGAAAATCCTGTCTCATCCATGTTAAATATATTTTGAGGCTCAAATTTAAATTTAGTCATTACTGATTCAAGATTATTAAAGAAACGGGTAACTTCAGTCTCATTAAAGCCCAGAATTCTATTAATGCTAGTCGCTTCTGGCTTTCTAATACTGAGCTCAGGATGTCGGCTCATGAACCCAAACAACCAATCTTTTCCAGCAATTTTTTTTTCAGTGTTAAATCTTTTTTCAACACCGATATTCACAGCCATATTATAGCATATTTTACGCAGTTGGCTGCCTGTTAAACCATAAAACATATTCGACATATCAATGATATGGTTAACAAGTGTATGTTCCTGTTCACTAGTGAACACAGGTTTTCTCCCAAGCAGCGGAGAACGACTGTAAGTAATATCATCGCTATTTGCTAACCTGAACCGTTTTTTCAGCGTGCTATAGGGTATTTTAAATTGCTGTGCCGCTTTATTAACTGATATTCCTTCCTTTCGTATAGTTTCTATTGCACTCTCTAACGTAGACGAGGTCCAACTGGCCTTTGACGTCGTTCGCTGTCTAGTTCGTGGCATCTAAAAAATAAAAGAAAACATGTTCCATTAGATTAGAATTATGTTTTTGGAAAGGGGTAATAGTAGCCATGGCGGGGTAATGAGAGCTCTTCTAGCTCCCATTACCCGAATGTTAACATACCGAATTAATAAAACTAACATAAACAAACGTTGCTAAATCATCTATCTTCCACTTTAATCGTAAAATTTATGAAATAAGGCATTTAATAAACACAAAACACAATAGAATAATAAAAGTTCAGGTACTTACTTTGGTTGCGAGATTTAATATTTTTTTATAAGGATGACTCACAAAACAAACTTCTTCTCGTCACCGCTATACGCGTGCTACTGAGCTGGCCAGCGGCGATCACGTGGCATAATCGAAGGTTCCCGAAGCCGTTCGTGTCATTTCGGCGCGACTTGTACGTTCCTGTGTGTGTAAATTGTAGTAGCTCCCATTACCCGCTAGCTCTCATTACCCAGTTCTCCCCTACATAATACCATGACCTGAGTTGTTTGAAAATAGAATTTAATTAAAAAATATATATGTTAGGTGTCCATGTGTAGTGTGACCATTTACCACTGTGGCCAGCCCGCCCGTCTGCCATCTATTCTAAAAAAGAAACATTATCCTGTCAGCACATCCAGACAGCTTCACGTACTTATTTCAGTTACATAGGTAGGATACCGTTAATGATTTATTTTTATTCTTAAAAAATTGAATATATTTTACTGAGCTTGTAATAGGTAATTAGAAGTCAAGAATTTATAAATCATTATGAAGTTTATACAACCGTACAACAACAATGATTACAACTTTTTCCTTATATTAATCGTCTTATTAATGATGTAGATTCTTCGAATTGTCCTTTCAACCGCTTTACATTCCAATTACCTGTAAAAGCATTTAACATCTTCGTTGCAATCATTATCGAACTTTGGTATCTATCGAAGCATCTTCTATCTATCTGATATTAGCTACCCTGTGAAATAGATTGACTCCAAGAGCATCATCAAAACGCGTCATCGCCTCAAATAGATTCTACGTGAACCTGAACAGTTTTGCTAGCGTATTTACATTGGTTGCTACATATTGTCGCTGGAAAAATATTTTGCAGCCAAATATTTGCGAAATCTAAATGAATTTTAATTATCTGGAATTATAAAAATTAGGAAATTTGTATTTACGTGTTCACCTAACAAACGTAATTTACGGGCCCAACTGTGTGTGAACTCACCATTATGAAGTTTGTAAAAGAATTGAATTAAGTTTGTTCTTTTGTGTTTTGACCTTTATGTATTATTTGATAATAGGTGAACGTCTAATTTTATTCTACGTAAACAACTTCAGCAGGTATTCCAGTTAAATCGATTTTTCCTTGGGATAATGAGAGCACCTCAATGAAACAATAATAAAGTTAAGAATGGCTATAATACTCACTATTATTGAAAATCGAACGTATCAATACGAATAAGTTCTAGATTTAGATATTCTACTACGAGCATAACTAACTAAAATACTTAGCTGGTGTACCAATATGGCAAAGTACTTGAGCTGTGGCATCCCGCATCACCACAGTGGTACAATAAAATCAACGAGACATGAGTTTTGGGTTTGTGTGAGTGCACACCGATAGTGACAGTGTACTCACACATAATGTACTCACACAGATGCAAACCTCATGTATCGTTGATTTCACTGTATCACTAGTATCAACATTCTTTTTTATAGAAATTTGTGTCCTCATTTTTCCAACTTAAATTGTTAAAGATAACATGTTACGTAAACGATATTAGCGTATTCAGTCCCACTGCAGACACGGGGCTTCACTTTCTAGTTACGAGGTAGTTTAATGGCCTTAAAACGCTACGCTGGCTATTGTGATTTGGTGAGTCCACTTTTTGGGCCCCACGACTTGTAGTAGCCACCCTTACTAGCCAGGGAGCCGAATTGTCGCCATCCGATAATCGACATTGTGTTGTTGCCCCTTTAACTTTTCTTAAGCTGGAAGTGCACAATTTTTTTTTCTTTATGTAAACATTCAGAAATCATAGAATAGGTCAATCAAACCAATCATGTGCCAGAGCGCATATATGTGCTCCGGCAAACGAACGGTACAAAAATGAGAGCGCTTTAAAGCGCTCAAGGCACAAGAGTAGAATAACACCGGCCGTGAATAAAGTATGGCCCTGAGAACTGACTCCTTCAAACACGAGCTTCTAGTAGGTGACGGTGTGGTGTCGCACCACTTTAGAGTAACGCCACACCATCTCTTCCCGTGGGTGTGGTACAAAGCAACTAAGCGATAACAAAGCCGCTACCGCAAGCTTGAGGCACTACCCAACCTCTAAAAAACTGGTCTCTACAAACACGCTTGACCAGCGGCATGGCTATTTAAGGTCATACATCCTTCATGCGTATTCATTAGACAAGTGCATGAGGAGACCCATGTCCAGCATTGGACGACAAAAGGGCTCGTTACAAAGCTCTCCTTCACACAAAATTAAAAATATTAATTTTACGATTTATAAAAGTTATTTTCAAAAAGTACATCTTAAGATAATTCATGGTCTATCTTCAAAGAAAATATTCTTTTAAAACCGAGCACTGAACACGTAGAAAGTATGGAGATATAGTTTATTACTTTCTCTTTGTTATTAAAATTATTAGAACATTAATTAGCAATGTGACATTCGCAGCGGTGCACACGACGACAAGACTCAAACGAAAGTTACTTTGTTTAAGTTACGTGCGTTATTTAATACTTGGAGATGCCATTTTAATTACTTTTGCTTCTCAATTATAAATTTCTTATATAACTAGAAGGAAGGCAAGCGAATAGGAGTATATAAAAGTCACACACATTTAAGTATACTATATACCTATAAGTAAATAATCGACGATAAAAAATGCCCGTGGGGTGCAATATGGACCCCCTAGAGATTTACTAGGAGAGTTCTGGTCATTCCTATGTTCAGTTGGTTAGAGTTTTAATAAAGTTAGACAGTAAAGTTTATACTTTTGCTACCGTAACGTCAATCAGTCTTAAGTGAATCTTCCAACCAAAATAGCTGATGAATGCAATGTGAGATATATGGACAAGCGACGTGTCAAGCTGATATATTTTTTATTTATTCTTTATTTTATACACGTGGTGGGGGTCTCCTTTAAGTGCAAGAAATACCTATGCAAGAAATAGATGTTAGTTTGGAATAAGAATAAGTGCCGTATATAAATATTACAATAATAAATATCAGAAAGTAGATATAGAAAATTATAATAACTGGATAAAGACCGTGCGGAAGTCATATGCTCCTACCCAGCAGTATATACAGATTTCTGGTTAGTGGAAACACGGTAAAACGATACTCAATCTCATTAATGCGAATACACGTATAAAACAAATGTGTGAGAAATTGCACACATTTGTATTCCGTTAATTCACAATTCACGGAATACAACCGCCTCCAGACAGAAAAGCCTGAAACACACCCTAATTGTCTAAGACGTATACTATCTATTTTATCTACGAGGATTTACATCTATACCTACTAATTTATTAAAGAGCAAAAATTGTGTGTTTGTAGGTACGTTGGGGGTAATCTCTGGAACTACTGAACCGATTTCAAAAGTTCTTTCACAAATAGGAAGCTACATTATCCGTGTCTAATATAGGCTATATTTTACTTAGAAATTAAAAAAAAAAAAAAAAAAACTTATTAACCGAAGCAAAGCGGGAGCGGGTGCTAGTTACTAATAAAATGGAAGAAAGGTGTATCTATATATTGTATATTTTAAGTTATTGCTTCATAAAGTAAAACCAAATAAATTAGCCTCTGAATGGATTCTGACAGCTTTTACTGTTCTAAAGCGCAGTATCCGTTTTAACGATTGGGTGATCAAGGGTACCCACCGGGCTTGTTACCTATTTTCATATAGTCGAAACCAATTTTTATAATATTTTTTGTATTTAAATGTGATCAAAACATACATGGTCGTTCATAACAAAAGCATGTTAACGCTTAGAACTCGCGTCGACGAGGTACTGAGATTATTTGGGTGAAAATAATTCAATTATCCCTGTGCCACGAATAATTCTGAAAGCAAGTACCATGCGCTCTCTATGAGTATGTTCACACGCACAGATATGGGGTTATTTACATCCTACAATTTAGTAGTTTTTTTTTTTTTTATGTACGAAGGCGGCAGACGAGCATACAGTCCACCTGATGGTAAGTGGATACTGTCGCCCATAGACATCCGCGATACATGCCGACAGTAGTCCAAAATGACAAATGTTGTCACGCCCCCGGATGCGCTTGCCTACCTTTGGAGATATAGGAATGAATTTGGAGAAAGGGTTAGGAAAATGGGGAGGGATAGGATGGGATGGGAATGGGCTCACTCAGCATATCTCACTCACTACCGAAACACGTACGTACATTGGGGAAATACGATAAAGTGGGAAATGCAGTACATTTCAGGGTAGTCTTCTGTGAGAGAGGGGTAACGTGGCCAGTCGAGCGCGCCCAGCGGCTGTTGGATTGCAGCGTGCACTCTCCCCCTTTAAGTTCTACTAATTAGTACAGAAACTCTACAGAAGTTCTATAAAGACTACTATTTAGTAGTTCCCCAATACTGGAGAACGTGACATCCTTCGGAAACATATTCTCTATTACGATATTATCCATTTTTGTCTATCTATCCTTAGGACTCTAATAGCATCATGCATAGAGACGGCCACTATTTTTCTTATTTAGTCGTTCCACTAACGCGAGAATTAAATGTGAAGCTTAGGTTCAACAACATCTACCCCTTTCTCAAAATACATTCCTAAATCTGCAAAGGTAGGCAGAGCATCCGGATGAGGTCCAACGTTCGTCAATCTGGATTGATGTTCCATTTTCCACCAGGTAGACTGTATGCTCGTCTGCCGCTCTCCTCTATAAAAAAAACTGCCTGCGCAAGACCTTGAAATACATCCATCACGACATCAGAAAGAATCCGAGTAAGGTGGAGGTAAACTGGTGACAACCGGGAAGATCGGAAGCAAGAAACCTTTAGCAATAACAGGTGGAGCTTCTCATAAGCGAAATCGCAAGAGAGAACTGGCGTTTTGTAAGCACATGAGACTGATTTACATTACGTGCCTAACACGGCCTCGTGTTGTTGATAGATCGCGGGGTACTTGCGCCTAAACAAACACAAATATTGTCGCAAAATTTTTAGTGTACATTCGGATCAAAGAACATTGTCCAAGGTGTATGTGTATCACCTATTGTGAATGGTGTAAACATGTTTGTTTACGCCATTCTCTATACTATAAATAATAAGAATTCTACTATTTACGACACAGAAAAAAATATTGGTAGATACCTACGTTTGTGTTTGTGCAGTCTCCGGCCACATACCGTAGCAGGAAACAGTTTTTATCGTCCAATGCTGGACATGGCCCTCCTTGCAATCATTATCGTGTGTATTAGAGATGTGTATATAGCCTTAAGATGGCACGCTGGTCAAGTTGGTAATAGGCGAGTACACTCTTTTAGAGATGATGCAGTTCTTCAGCTTTTGGTGTCGCAAAAGGGATGACAAAACTCAGCAGCTTTGTCATCCCCTTTACGACACCCACCAGGAAAGAGATGGTGTGGTGCTATTCAAAGCTGGTCGACACTACACGGCGAAAACTCACGTATTTACGCGTAATTGAATGTCCTAATTTACCAATGCGTTTGCACGTCTGTATTAAAACAATCGCGAACATGTACTTTTTTATAGAAAAAAGGCGGCAGATCAGCATACAGTCCTCCACCTAGTGGTAAGTGGATACCGTCGTCCATAGAGATCCACGATACATGTCAACATCAGTCCGGAATGGCAAACGTTGGCACGCCCCCAGACGCGCTGTCTACTTTTGCAGATTAAGGAATGGATTGGGAAAATGGGGAGGGATAGTATGGGATGGGAATGGGCTCTGGCCACTCACCACCGAATCAAGTACGTAAAAGGGAAATACGATAAATTAAGAAATGCAGTACATTTCAAGGTAGTCTTCTGTGAGATATGAGTAACGTCGCCAATCGAGTGCGCGCATCGGCTGTGGGAATGCAGCATGCACTCTCCCCCTACAAAATCTTACCTTGTATTGCAGGTTATTGGCATGTTCTTGCAGCTTACGAGCGTGCGTCAACCTTACTTGTAGATAAATATCCGTATACGCGAAAAGTAACTTTCGCGTCAATATTTTTAAAGGTATTGTGAAGTATATATATTGTGTATATGGTATATATATTGTGAAGAATATAAGGTATTTTTTTACGCGTACAAACACTCACCACTACAAGCAAAGCAGACGCGCATACGCACGAGTACCTACGTAAGTTGCAAGACGAAGGCAACAGGTTTAAGTGTCCCCTTTTAAGGTCCCTTTTATCTCGGAAATTGTTTTATAATATTCATTTTTTATATAATATGATTTACGTGGTTTCCTCTTATACATAAAAAAATAATAAATAACTATTTGCATAGAATCGTCTTATGTAAGAAGGGGCGGAGCGGCTTCTAGTGCAAGAATGATCACGTTGTAGTAATTTTATTAATTATATTATTAGCTAGGCATTTAGGAGCCGTTCAAATATTACGTAAGCAGAATTTTAGTCATTTTTACCCCCCTCCCTCTGTCAGCAAAAGTAACGTAAGCATTGGTATCATTTTTACAAAATCTGTTCAAGTTTCTCATTTAATCAGAATCTACTAAATTTTGCCAAAAAAATACGAAAGTAAATAAATAAATATTGCTGACGTAATCGCCATTCAGACAGTAGCTGACACAGTTCCTATTTCAAGCTAACTACCATCGTACTCAAAGAGTACTACGCAGCGAAAGTTACAAATAAAACTTGATAAGTCATTAAAGTACCAGCTAAATACCCTAATCAAAGCTGCAAGGCACTATCTCGCAAAGACGAACTGCGGAAGCGAACCAATGCAGGCAAGACAAAGTTACATTCCTTGCAAGATTTCAAAATGTAGCTGTAATAAAACTTAAAGTTACTTAATTACTTAAAGCGAGTTCGCACTAAATGTAACTTTTGTTACGAGCTGACTTAAGTCATAATATTCGAAAATAATTCATATTTTCCTTATATATAGCACCTGCTATAGGTCTTATGTGGGACTTTCTTCAATAAGCTCAGTGTTGCTGAAGATCAAGTCAAATTCTTATCGGACGTATACATTTTCCTGCTGTATATTAAAATATTTATAGAAAGCTTTTTAATAATAAAGCTATTGAATACAAATGTTGCTATAAGTAAAATAAATAATCTATAGGGTATATATATATATAATTTTCTAATATTTAAATTCAATACACCTACATTGTTTATATTGGTCGGTGTGTAGGTGGGTGGGAGTATTTTATAGAGCAGTGTTCTTCAACCTTTTTACTTTCGCAAAAGTAAAACACCGTTCTTTAACCTTTTTACACCTATTAAATAATTAAATAACCATTAATAACCTTTTTACCGTTAATTAAATAAGAATTAAAAATTTATAGTAAATGACATCATTTAGTGTGACGTCTGCTGCTGCTTCTCTGTTAGCAAATCAATTAATATTTGCTACAGTTTTGTTTCTCGGAGACGACTGCTTTGAGTATTTTAGAGTAGATATTTTTGCATATTTATTTTTATGTTATTACGAGTATAAACCACTCCTGCCGCGTGTGACATTTCTCGTCAAGACTCCCTAAAATGTGGTTTTAAACTCTATCTCACAATTGATGGATCACACGCCTCCAAACCATTTATTTTTGGCTTCTCTCTCGCACTCAACAAAGTCATCATAGCGGCGAGCGAGATACATTCCCGTGATATTAATTTACATTTCGTACGCGTCTTGTTACGCTATCAAGTAATGGGAGTCGACGCGTGTTCCATTTGAGGGCGGCAAGGCTTACAAAGTGTACCCATATTTATTTACGGGACGATAAGATTAAACAACAGCTATATGTAAACAAGTTGACAGATGTTTGCTTGTTTGTATTGTTCAGTTAAATTTGCCACAGAGATGCAAATGTGGTGCGTGGGACATTTTACATTGGCGGTTTTATTTCTCAATTAGGCGGTTGTCAGACATCTGTGAGACGGGACATACGAGTATATAATACGTTGAACGCAATATATTTTTTACAAGCTTTTATTTAACTTCACATGTTTGTTAGTTAGTTTGGTTATATCTTTACAAGTATACATTTAAGTATATATTTATTTACATTTGTTTATACAAGTATACATTTAAGTATATATTTATTTACATTTGTTTATACAAGTATACATTTAAGTATATATTTATTTACATTTGTTTATACAAGTATACATTTAAGGACACTTTGTGGATAGTAACGAAAAAGCTAAAGAATAAAGTCTTGGCCCACCATACATCAAATTGTTACCTATTGATGAGGAAAATTACCAAAGTTCATAGTGATTGGTTATTAAATAATTTTTGTGCATCTTATTTCCAAAGATTAAGGGGATTCCTAATTTTGTGGTTGATCTCACTTAATATAACTGAATAATGTTTCACTTTTTAAAACTCTTTTTTTCTCTATTTACTTTGATTTTATTATTTCTTAGAAGGTTTTGCTCGTCTAGAATATAATTATTACAATTAAAGTGGTCGTCACCATAGCTAAGCAATTATTTATAGGTGTGAGACAGAAAGTGAGTAAATAATTATTTTAATAGTTACATTTGGTTCGTAAATATTTAAACTTTTTCTTATTTAACCTATTGTACTATCTCGTACTAACGGATAATTGTATAATTTTTTTAGATTGAATAATTGTGCTGCGAATATGATTGCTTGTGGTTAAGATTAAGCAGTTGAATTGTGATTTAAAACTCATTAGTCAAATTTTCTTTCACGGTCCAAGTTATGTTGTGCTCCCAAATTCAATTTTAATTTGCGTTTTAAGAGCGATCATGATAAATCATTATTAATTTCGAAATCATATTTTTGTTACTAATGAAAAAGTTAAATAAATAAGTTATAATTAAAATATTCTTTTTTTACTAACACTACATTTTAATTCACAAAACGAAGTCACGAAGCTAATTTTTCGCAGATAGAAACTACGAAATAATTTAATTTAGTACTGGTGCAAATATCGTGGTTAAATAAAAATCACCCCACGAACCTCTGTCAGCTCGTGACCATGGTTGGTGCAATCCAAACATCGAGTAAAATAAATAAGGTAAACATTCGTGTTGAGACCCGTTTAAATAGGTAAATATAGAACGATTTTCTTGAATATTCACATATGATTGCATTGATTGCTCTTGCTACGCTTTTGAAAAAATGAAAGTCCTGTCACTGTAAAAAACTATTTCAATGGAGTGTTGAACTAAGCTGGAGTTGTCATCAAATTTTTACTTAGTGGATGTTTGAGCATAAGGTGACCATTTTCTCAAATATTATTTTAAAGATGTCAAAAAAATGCTTTGCAACAAATAATACTATTTCGCTGTGCTTGAGAACGTACTAAAATATTTATATAACATGTAACTACATAATGTAACACAAAAATATTAGTTACATTACAAAAATGGCAACCCTACACGTACTTGAGAACCAGTAAAACGTTTAAAAAGTTCTTACAAAGGCGCCTAAAGCCCATTATTACACATCAAAACTGTGCTTAAAAACTCGTAGGTATGCCATAAAGAGACAAAAAGGTGAATCGTCTTAACTTTGAACCTTATTGAACACGCTTTTAATGTAAACATATCTACCCAGAAATTAAGCTTTTAGAACGTTTATTGTACCTACCTTAATGTATAAAATAATATTATTACTTATGCCTCTTATTCATAAGAGCAGTAATATTTTCAAGTAGTTTTAATTTTAAATTGGTTTAACAGAAACAGATACGTCGCAGACGATAAACAATTAATAGCCTAAATAAGTTTTTAGCGTTCTTTGACTCATTAATAAATGTTTATGAATGTGAGTGTCTTTTTTTTTCTTTTTCCATAATAGATGGCAGACGAGAGTGCGGGCCACATAATGGTAAGTGGTCACCGCCGCCCATGGGCACCTGCAACACCAGGGGGCTTGCGGTTACGCTGCCGACCTTGCAGAATCCTGTTCACAGCTCTCTTGAAGAGCCCCATATGGTAGCGTAACGCAAATACCTCAGTTGGCAGTTCATTCCACAACTTTCGGATTCGTGGTATAAAGTGTATTTTTGACCGCACTGCACGCAGCGACTCCATGTCAAGGAAGTGCGGATGAACCGCACGACGATGACGAGCGGTGCGATGGTAAAAACCCGAAGTGGCTATTGGGATTGAACAGCTCTTCAGAACATTCCCGGTAGAAAACGCAGACAGATGCAACATCTCTACGGATGCTGAGCGATTCTAAAGCACCGGTGAGAGTGGGATCGTCGACAATTCGGATAGCGCAATAGTTTATAGTCCAGTGCAATAGCGTTGCCCCGAGAGTAGTACTGCTTTGATCTATTCAGTACATCGAGCTTTTTACTAGCAAGTTTTGTCTTGCTCGCCAGATGATTTCGAAACTCGATTTTGCTCGAAATATCAACGCGAAGGATCACAAAACTCTCAGAGGTTTTGAGAGGTGTTACGACAAAAGGAGCTTTCTTAGCGGAAAAAGCTCCTTTTGTCGCCGTTGCGGTTTCATCAAGTCTTCCGGACAACTGCTGGTCAAAGTCTCCGCATGCATGCACCTTTCTTCGGGGTTGGCGACTTACACTCACCGCGGCAACACGGCACGGGCTTGCGGCACTATAGGCCATTATGACCGCGGAGTCCGATGGGAAAGTGGTAGCAAGCTACGTACAGAGTTCTCCCACCGCAAAAATTCTTATTTTCGTCGTTTACAGTAAAGTGAAATATGACTTCAATGACTTTTACAATTAATGACTTCGTGCTGGCCTACAAAAGTGATACAAAATACAGGCGATACAAAAGCGACGGAGTCAACCGAATGCCCCCAAATGGTATAGGGGATATCGGCAGTATACGACAATTTGTCCGCTTTCCAAGAGTTTTTTTATTACATTTTACAGAAAAGCCCAAAAACATTGAAACAATCAAATAGGAAATTAACATAAAAATTCGATCGTTATAACACACATTACAAGATAATAGATATATCACGCTTAAAATATTATAGTTACCTCATGTTAAATGTTTTATAGGCTTCTTGGTGATTTATGAGCATCACGAGATGCACTTTATAAATATCCAGGCATTCATATCTACATATCCTTATACGAAAAATGTGTGTCTTGACATAATTGCCAGACAAGCTTTCCAAATCAAATTTTGTCAAAAAACAATCCGTCCTAAATTTGTTTTGATATGTGTCAACTTATTATTAACACCAGAGTCATAAAAATGTAGTAAAATATGTAAGTAAAATATAATATAATACTTACAGTAACATTTTTACATAGGTAGGTATATATCTCTTTATAACTCTCATGAATAAATAAAGTAAATAAATAAAGAATACTCGCATAATAGCGCGATACAGTCTCCGGCATCGATCATACATTAGTAAATGAATCCTTGAAGAGACGTCGCAACGAGTTTCTGGAATCGGCGGTAACTTCTGAAAGGCCCCGATGCGTGAACTGTGCAAAGGCTAATGTAATTAAAATGCCCCATTTTGCTAACGGAGTTTGCTAAACTCGTTTATGATGGATCTTGTGCCTATATAGATTCATATGTATTTTATATGTTTCTCATTTTATTCACATTCCACGAACATCTACTATAATTAGACCGACCGATTAACGCAATTAGTAGTGACCCCGCTTGCTGTGCAAAAGGTTCCAGCTTCTCGATCCCCGGTCAGACATACATGTGTTTAATAAATAAAAAATTGACACTAATGTATGTTCGGGTCTGGGTGTGTGTTTGTCTCTGGATGTGTCTCTAGACCCACGACACAGGGAATCCTAGTGTGGGCCATTGAGTGTGGCGTTATTTATTTATTAATTATTTATCACTGACTTGTGCTAGGTAATAGATAGATAAAACTCTTTATTGTATATTTCTTACATTATGACAAAAATGAGGAACAATGTTATAAGAAGAGAATACAACCAGCCCGTCTTATTGCTTTATAGCAATCTCTTCCGGACAACCTTGAGGCAGAGAGTTATGACTGAGTTATGACATAATGCATAATGATAATTGCGATAATGCATTATTATTTGCTAGTGAGACCACAGCCCTGATGTAGCATGAGCCGTATTGGCCAATTTCTACTTACACTAACAAACGGCGCGCTTGCACTAGGGAGGCAAATCAAGTCATCCATAACTTCTTTATCTAAAATTTGTTACCATCACATTTCTGCCAAGAAGCGGTCCACAATTCATCTCACACTGCCTCTCTATCAAAAATCGACAGCGCCTTTTAAAGACCACGACCGCACATAAAATTCGGCAATCGGAATGACCTACGTCACACTAGGCCTGCCATAAAAACGTCCTGAAAATATCTAGACATATACATCACTTTCCAATGTGGGCTCATCGGAGTGCCTCGATCCGACGCGAGGAGGCGACGAGGTCACAAATATGAATAATTTTCCAATCTCGACATATATTCACTCCTTTGTCTGCCAGTTGTGGCATGAGACTGTTTTATGATGAATTCTCAATGTCTATTTTCTTCTACGAACCGATTCTTTATTTAGCAGATAGGCTATAAATAGTAGATTACTTGAATTTACTCGAATGAAACATATAGCTTCTAGTCAAAATTCCACTGCTTAGTGAAGCAGATATCAATATCATTAAATAAATAGTACATATCTCCCATACGTTACCGAAACGAACATACCAATACAACGGTATTCTACGTTGGGCTAACAGGTTCACGACGAATCAAATACGTTAGACTCTTCTTAAAATATATAATCGTTTTAAAGCGTGTTAAAGGAGAAGTTTCCGAAATCAGTCTGTCCGTATATTCACAATAAACTCTAACAATCTATACATATATTAAAATTGTAGCAGGTCTGTACATTATAGATATTGAAAAAAAACTAATTTATTAGAGGTCTTTATTAGAGCAACAGAAGCCAAAACAACAGTTTTTAGCAATTTTGTCTGTCTGTCTGTCTGTGTGTTTGTACACGCATCACGCAAAAACTACTGCATGGAATTGAATGCAGTTTTCACCGATGCATTGCTAGAGGTCTAACATAAAATATAGGAAAATATCTTATTACGATTGTTTTAAATTTAATAAACCGAAGCGAAGTGAGGGCGGGTCGCTAGTACTCAATAAATTTTTAAATTCTTGTGCATTTTTATATAAAATCGGTATTTTAGTCTTGAAAGTGTAACGTATTTTGTAAATAATAACAGCTGTAGGTACTCCTAAGTCAGTATGACCAAAAATACGTTTTTAATCAAATTCAGATTCAAAGCGAACGAACCTGAAACCAATATTTTCTTTTAAATAACATGTTTCTAAAAAGGCACTCGTCTATCGCTCTTTAAAAGATTGGTTTACTTTTCCAAAATGTCTGCTATAACTCTGTATCAATTATTATATCTGAAACGACAAAAGCTGGCTTCAGATCGATCACTTTCACTTCCACCAATTAATCAATTAACACTAACTTGGTCTAACAAAGTCTAAGAAACCTTTCTCACTTGCCAAGTAACTGGTTTATTTAGAACTAACGACCGTAAGCTTAGCGTAGGTTTAGCGTAGTAAAAAATTAACACATAACTAGGGAATATAATTAAGGTCTATTCCCGTGGTGACTTAAAAGGCAACTATGAGATAACAAGACGCTGCTACAAGCCCTGAAGAACCACACCACGTCTAAAACAGTGGACTCGCCAACCCGTTTAGCCTGCATGGTGTTTTAAGGCTATAAACCCCTCATGCATAAGACAGTGTCCATGAAAAGGCCCCTGTCCAGCAGTAGACAATAAAAAGGCCTGTTAATGTATATGTTTAATCGTCGGTTCTAGTTTTTCGAATATTGAGTAAAATAACAAAACAGCATATTTTTTTAAGACATACGTTTCTATTTAAACAATAACATTTTAAATTAGAAATCTTAACCAAAGTCAATTAGTCATTACCAACAATAAAGTGCTCAGATAGCGGCACATATACATATTTATTACTTACATATGTGTGCAGGTTTCAAAGTATAATTTCAATGGACGCTCCAACACGGTCATCAGAATTATAAGATAAATGGGAGAGCCACCAAGAAGTCGCTTAGAAACAGCAAAATGATAAGGTTAAAACAGTGGTCACTTACACCTAAAATACCAAATCTTGTTAAAACTCGTATTCATACCTGCAGTTTCGTGCCAAGTGAAGTTAGTTTTAATGTTGTTATAAAAACTAACGTCAGAGTACTCTCTGCCAACTCCCAAACTTGGTTCAACTACTCTCATATCATTATAACCAGCTACTTTTGATGTATATTTCTAATTTATTTCTTACCGGCTTCTGCCCGCGGTTTCGCCCGAGTGCTCTCTATCCCACTGGAATCTTAGTTTTGTAGCCTACGTCCTTATCGTTACGCAAAATTTTAGCTTCATTTGTCCATCTATTGTTTTAAAAGCATTTCAAATAAACAGACGTATCATTTTTATATTAGTTACCTAGGATTATCTTTTGTATTTATAAATACCAGGGGAGGTCCAAAAGTTTCCGGTCTGTTGTTTATTCACTTGGTTTGGGTTCTTTGGTTGTCAAATAATCAAGTCCAGAGTTGGCAGTGATGGGTTTTATTGACTTACAATCAAAAGGTACCTTTTGTACAATTCGATAACACTTGTTTGTTTAACAAAACTGTCGCCAAACAATCGACGGATTGTTGCGCAATACTTATAATATTCCAGATACAATTTGGAGCACATTTGCTCTGATCGCCATTCAATTTTTTTTGTTTTTTTTTTTTGTCACGTGAAGTTATCATAAAGACTTATCGCCTGCCAGCTTAATTACACAAAAAAGGTTTAACTACATTTAATTACCAACTTTGACAATTGATCAATTCTCAACACGGTCTGACAAAGAAAAAGGACACTCAAGTTCATGAAACTATTTTTATTTTTCAATATAGTCTCCGTCTGTTTGAACACACTTTTCGGATCGTTTAATTAGCATTTCTATCGCAGTATAAAAATAGTCAGACTTCAAAATAGGCGAAAACCGGCAACGGTCACTTCATGGTCAGTGGAAAATCTTCTACCCCTTAAGTCCGCCTTGAATTTTGAGAACAAATTTTGGCTACATCACTGGTAGCCAAGTCAGGACTATAGGATGGTAGGCGAATTTCCGTGAAACCACACTTTGAAACAGCAGCTTTCAGCAACTGCGGCGGCGTGGACGGGTGCATTGTCATGGAGAAGCCTTTGTTTAGTTTTTCACGATGTTTCTGCTTGATTAATTCTTGAAATTGCTGTATAAGGTCAGCAGACTGTAGTTTTTGAAAGCCCTGTTATTGCTGTGTTATTTCTTTCGTCTTTAACCGTCGGTCGCTCAGAACTTCTTCTTCCACCAATTTGATATTATTTGCAATGAGTGCCTCAACGGGTCGACCGGAGCCAGGTACGTCGTCGATGGACTCTCGTCCTAAACAAAATTACTTGCCCCAATCTTTGACGGTGAAAAATGATGGACAAGAATCCACGTACACATTATCCAACCTTCGATTGGTATCGGTCGGGCTAACACCTTCCTTTGTAAGGAACGATATTCCAGTTTAAACATTTTAAAAATTTTGCGAATTCCTGTTATTCTAAGAGACGAGGAATTAAAACTAATGAGGGTTGAACTCTAAAAAATATACACGATTTAGCAGGATAAATGACAATTACAATGACGTATAATTTGTTTTTTTAGATATCTAGAAATATGTCAGACCAGAAACTTTTGAACCTCACTGGTATATAACGGTATCCAAATTATATACAATATATCTATGCTCCTGAGTTTCTAAAAATGTCTTTGTTTACTGATCCACCGTCATATCACCAACAGAAAATCTTTTTACACATCTATTTTTACTAGCATTTGTAATATATTCTCTAAAATATTGGATAGGTATATATATTTTTATAAAGTATGTCTTTTATAGGTAAATAAAAAAAAGTAGCAGTGCCCGCGAACTCGTGGGCGTAGACTTTAAAATATGATTGGTTATCTTGATTCCCGTGGGAATTCTATAATTGGTCTGGACGAAAAGTACCCCAAATGTTAAATTGGAACATAAGTTGTAACTACGACAAGTTTCATTAAAAACCGATAAGTGATATTTATGCGCATTCAGACAGACAGACAGACAAAAGTTCTACAAATGGAGTGTAGGAGATAAGCTTAGATGGAACTGTATGGGACAGAAGTGAATGGGATGACATTGGATGAGATGGATTGAGATTAAGGACACGATATCGAATGAAAAGTATTGATACTTTATTCATAATGAATACAAGTATCGATTAAATGGTATCGTGTTCAAAAGTATCGGTGTCAAGCAAAAAAGTAATCGATATTGAAAAGTATCGATAGTTTTCCGTGTCTAGTTGAGATATGAGGAGATGGCGGAGGATGGAATTGAATAACAGTAGGTACAATGAAATAAATATACTTAGGGCTCATTTACACAAGGAGTGTTTCTCGAACAGTTCGAGTGAGAATATTGTATACGATTCTCGTATCCGACCAAAACACATACAATTCTCGCCTACAACTGTTATCACATGAGATAATAGAGATCCGATGATGATCAGTGATGATGATGATTTTGAAACGGGTTCGGGAAACTCTCCTTGTGTAAATGAGCCCTTACTCTAAACTGGAATGCGAACAAGTACCGGTGCACAACTAATAATCATATAAATTAAAATGCATGAAATGACTGCAGCAACGAGAATTTGCTTTGACTAGTTAATTTCAATCAGTCTACTGTGTATATAGCCCTTTATTTCCGAAACTTATTGGAGCAGCCGAAAGGAGCTCCCGTGGGACCGCTCTCATTAACTCATCCAACTTCAACGGCCTCGTAAAGTAAGTGAAAGGGAAACTCCAATAGCGATAGCGGACGTACATAATGCAACGACCAACTCATATCATCGTAAATAATAATACAATACATAACAAAAAGAACTTTAATGCTATTCATTATGAGTGATGTAATGAATGTAATGTAATGAATGTAATGTAATGAATGTAATGTAATGAATGTAATGTAATGAATGTAATGTAATGAGTGATGAATTCATATGTGTAATGTATCTATATGTCTGACATATGTATGCATATCTTCAGTTGAAGCTAGGATGCCATATGATTTAGTATTAAAATAATGATATGTGTGGAAATGTAATTAGCATAGGGTACTGACGTGTCTACTCAATGAGGACAGAAGTCCCTGTTAAAAGTGAGAATAAAAAAGGAGCATATGGTTATGTATCACATCTATAGTAGCTTACCACAAAATCGTGAGGTACCGCAAACCCAGAGAAACTACACCACCTGTCTATCTAAAAGAGTGTACTCGGCAACTCGCTTAGCCAGTGTGGCATTTTAAGCCAAAAATTGTAATCCTTTTTTTAAGCCCATACATCTCTCATGTAGGTACAGGACAGTGTGCTTGAGGAGGCCACCAGCCCTTTTATCGTCTATTGCTGGCCCGTGATACATAAATATAATGTCTATGTATAATTTATCTTATTTATCGCTATTATACAAAAATGCTGTAATACTTCATCATATCAAATTCGCAGTGTTTACCTTTATTTGTCAATATATTTATTTTAAGAACCATTATTTACCTGGAATAAATCACTTTAGGAATGAGGCCTACTACTAGGAATAAGGCCTACTACTAGGAATAAGGAATAAGGCTTAGCGACTCCAAGCCTTAATGCTAACGCTTTAAGGCACCAATGTGTTTACGTTGACCTGTTCCTGACTGTACCTTTTAGTTACCTACTTAGTTATTTTTGTTTGTTTTTCTCCATATGTAAGTGTACAATAAAACGTCTATCTATTTATTTATTTATCTAAAGAGAAACAAAAATTGATTATTTTATTTTATTAATAGAAGTGTAATTAAAAATGAAAAAGAAAACACATGTACAAATTATACATTTCTTTATAACGAAAATGGTGATTATTTATTTCGTATATAAAATATATACACAAATAAAAATTCGTAGAAATAAACCTTTATCATATGCTGTAGTCAAACCGCGTTTTATCTGTGTAACCATGTTACGCCATATAATCCTTCACGAGCACCAACATGAAAGGTACAAGAGATATATTTTGTATATTCGCGTAGATATAAAGGCCTACATAAATCGCTCGAACAAACTTATCCTTGAGTGTCTCCCCCCACAACATCTTTCTTTTTCGGCGACATTACCTATTCATCACGCGGTGCGCTGAAAAGCGACCACTTTGTTACTTGCGTTCCCTCACCGGTTCCGTCCTTAAAGAGATCGGACGTCATTTCTCTACGTTCCATTAGCGGGCATCGGTCAGCTGAGATGGATGTGCGACATAAACAAACTAATGGCCGTCTGTCCAGTGACAAAGAGTGTACTGTGACGGCCCCAAGCCCCCGAATCAATGTTGCGATCAATACAGATCGGTATGGACGGCTCGGACTTATCCCTTGTTTGATTTGCCACTCCGAATGCGGCCCATGTTATTGTACCTGATAGCTATCTGTCCCGTCTTGAATCAGAAACCCACAATGTCTTTGTCTACATAAATACATATAGCACACACTTCAATGATTAATAATATAGGCCTACTAATATAGGGTGTAGTTTCAAATTAAATTTTCCGTCGTTATTAACAAATGAGGTAATCTTCATTTTAATGTGCACATTTTTGGACGTGGCCGTTGCAAGTTGTCATTGTCACCACACACCACGTGATCCTGGCTAATTAATCCAACCATTCCGCCTAGCAGCTCGGCTCTTGATAGAATAAAAATGTTACAAACGAACACTGTAAATAGAATAACAAAATTTCACCACATACGTTTTCCGTGCACTGATTTAAAAAATCTCGAAATTCAGCTGAAAAACAACGAAAAGACACATACTAATACCTTTTTTTTTCCTTTAAACAAATATAAGTACTTGTATAGGTATAAGTAACTTTGAATATCATTAATCTTATTTCTATTAATATAACAAATTTGTGAAATAGGTAGGTAGATACTAGCTGGATTAGAAGATAACTATTAAAGAGATAATACCTACCATCCACAAAAATAAACACGGATTACTTTTTACGAAGAAAAATCACGCGTCGGGCGCACGACCTTTCAGAAACAACAATTAATCGAACGAAAACAAAGTTAAACTTTGAGCCGTATATACATATTGATCCTTACCTCACGAACAATCTTTGCTTACGCCTAATTCAACAATTTTCCCGACGCTCGATGAAAAAAAAAATGGATTCTGAATTTTGCCGACGAACAATTTCATCGTTCCTTTGTTTGTTTTCGGCCCGTTCTAAATTAATATCGGACTGCCAAATTAAGGGCACCAAAATTATGTTCCAATTTTGCTGATATTGAAATATAACTGTAGTAAGTGGTACAATTTATTACCATTTGGTATGAGTGAAACATTATTTCTGTTTACATTACGCATAATGTGGTTTGTATACTGAAATGCGTTTTATTTGCATTGAAGTTAACAGACTGCATCATAATTAATATTTTTACATAAGTACAGTCACATGGACTACCTTTATGGGGAAACTCTGTAACGGCGATTATAGCCTTAACAGTTCAGAAAAAATGCATAAAATCTATTGTGGAACTTGGTTTTTGGAGTTATTAAAAAAAAAAAAAATATTAAAATTTTGCTTCCCTTGCTTTGCTTGTATATTAGAGAAATATGTACATTTGTTAAACAATATCCTCGCTACTCCAAAAGACATGTCTACACGGAGAATATGGTAAAAGAGACAAGGACGAATTATACGTACCTTTAAGTAAATCTAATATATTTAGTAAAAATGTTTTTACATGACCATTTTAATTTATAGTAAATAGATTGCCACTGGCCATTAAAGACTTACCAATAAAATTGTTTAAAAGAAAATTAGACCAGGCTACTGAGTCACAGTGTGAATGAATTATTTGATGGAAGTTTAACTTGACTTTCTTATTTTATTTTTGTTGACATTTTAATCTTAATATTAAAAATGACAAAATAATTGTTTATAAATAATTTATCCACAGCATGAACTATATATTTAAAATCAATTCTTAAATTAATAATTTCTTATTTAATAAAATTATTAACATGCTTCTTTGTTCCAGACTGCACAACATCATCCACATCGAGCTTCCTAGCTGGCATCACGAAAGTATCGGTGGCACTAACGGGGCTCGATCGGCCTGCACTCGCAGCCAAGAAAGTCCGCCCGAAACCTGCCTCACCTAACCGTCAAGGGCCTCAGCAATGTCAGGTCAGCGGGTACTATTGATTATAAATTATATGAGTTTGGACCAATTTTACCTCGAATAGAAACGTTTAAGACGTCAGAAACATTTCTAAATACCATAGGTAAGTGGAAACATGATATGCGAAATACAATATGCTGTTTTTAAATAGTGAATCCATACCATCTCGTCTCTCCCCCCGTGAGGCAAAATGAAGGAGAGCCGGTATAAACTCCGGCGGAAGCACTGTCGGCCGCAGTTCAGAGCCCTTGTGTGACAGAAATCGGCGGACGATACTCGCGGTATCAAGCCTTCTGCATCTTCACCGAGAGCCAGCCGCCACGGAAACCTAACCGCATCGGGTTGGCCTCGAGGCTGGTTGGGATTTACCTGTTTACAGACAATACTTATAGACATTAGTAATATAATGGTTGGCAAACGTTTTTACGAAGAAAAACTATCACAATTGAAACACGGCAAGCTCGATTTTGCGATCACTTTTTATAACAGTGTTGCATAAATAAAATGATACCTACAATTTATCTATTATATCGCACCTTCAACCTCTTGCTACAACTGAACAGATATAGCTTAATACATCATATAGGTATACGTTACGTGGATGTTTCCG
Source organism: Sesia bembeciformis (assembly GCA_943735995.1). Classification (NCBI taxonomy): domain Eukaryota; kingdom Metazoa; phylum Arthropoda; class Insecta; order Lepidoptera; family Sesiidae; genus Sesia; species Sesia bembeciformis. The sequence continues at coordinate 4,891,143 of OX031042.1, forward strand.
TTAGTTTCCCGGTCATAACAACCGATGGACCGTGACGATTGCTACTATTCGTCTTCCACGTTATAAAGAGCACTAACACAAACCCAATATGTAAGCGTGTGTGTATGTGGTCGACTTAAATATGTAAATGTGAGATGTGGTGACGATCTCAATAGATTTAGTAAATATCGATGAGCATAAAAATCGGAACAGCACCAATTTCTGTGTTCTTAGAGGCCCCCTAGACGATCAATGTTATTAATTATGCAATTTCACGGATTGCGCAATGTTTTTAATCGTTTAGGGAGTGTAATGAAACTCGCTTGGGTGCAAGGCGCGATTCAACAATATATTTTGCAATGACACTAGGTATTACATTTAATTTCATTTTTCGTCTAGAGGCCGTCTTACACTGGAAAAATGGCTTTGTAAACATTTTTCAATTTAAACAGAATCTTGAAACATCGAAATTTCAAGTTAGAAAATTTTAACCAATGTCAAAGGTCCTTTCAATCAGATAACATCACAAATATCTTTTCACTCTTTCTTTCTTTGACAACTTGCAGCTGATAAAATGGTCTTTACAATTATTTATAATTAAACATTTCTATTGTTCACTATATGTCTCGATAGGGATATAGATAAATTATTATCTATATAAAAGAAGTGCAGGGAGCCGTAAAAACTATAAAGAAACGTAATACACACACTAAAAGGCTGTGAGTGTTTCATTTCCTATCTCCTTTGTATAGTCACGCGACTGCGTGCGACTGAGTACAGTTACCCATAAAATTCATTGAAAAGGTAGCGGCGTTTTGAGATTCACTATGCAATCCTTCCCATATTGAATTAAAATTAACTATCAAAAGATCTATTTTACTGATTTATATAAATTAATGTTTCTCAGGTAGAGTAGGACGCTGGAGGCATGGGCAGGTTAATTTCCATCAGGGCAAAGTATTCGAGTCTGGAGTAAACGAAACATCTAATGGAGGACACAAATACTATTATATTAATTTGTACTATTAGTTTATAGTTATTGAGTCAGATCTATTCTTCTCTATATAATAGTCATCAGTCCTGTGTTGGATGACTAAGTCTTCAAATGGAGACCACATACCAGGAAACAGCGTGGGACGCCCTCCGGTCATGACTGTGAACCGAAGCGCGACGATTTGAAGAAGTTCTCTGGTGGTGGTTGAATAAGAAGACCCGAAGATCGAAACCTTGAGAGAGGCCTATATCTACTGGAGAGACAGAGGTTGGTGGTGGTGTTGGTGAGGTTTATCACCATTAATAGAATCGTTCTAAATTTTTGCTGATGAATAACGTAAAATTTCTTTAAATAGATAGTTAAATATTTTTCTGTTGGCAAATATCCAATATTGGTGTGGACAGCCACACCTACTCTTTTGTATAAAAACGCTTTCGCCTATTTTGAAGCTCGAGCTGAGTTCAAATACTCGATATGCCAAGTTCAAATCTTGCAGATTCAACTCGGCATATTCGATTCGGAATTATTTCTGCCACGACAAAGCCATCCGATATAAGTTACGTATACGTATTTTGTTACTATTAAATTTTCCAGATCTTCACGGAAAAAGGGGAAATATTATTTTTTATTTCCAGTTCAATCGGTCCAATAACTTTGAGTTGCTCCTGAAACATAATAAATTAAATATAAGTATAATCTTTGTTTTGATTTCTGTCTTGTTTTGGGTATTAAATTCCATATATGTAGGTATAATTGTTATAGTTAAAGGTTTACTTATTAAATGAGGCCTTATTTCACAGGCACAGTTGGTAGTACCCCTACCTGCTGAATAAAAGGTCCCGAGTTCGATTCTCGGTCGAACATTCATTGGTTTAAAGAGAAATGTTTGTTCGAGTCTGGATGGTGGGTACGTCTTTGTATGTGTCTTTGGATCTACAACACAGGTAATCCTAGTATGGGCCATTGATTGTGCAGTTATTTAATTTCTTTAGATGTTGTGGAAAAGACTTTAATGATGTTTGTACGTAAATATGTTTTTTTAAGTTATTAGGAGTTAGTAGAAGTTATATAGGCGTTTGATAGACGAACTAAGGACACTACAATGATATGATGGAGCGCCCGTCCGCCATATCTTCTATAACAAAAACATTAAATAAATAAATAAAGAAAATCATTTATTTGTATACATAAAACACCATAATACATAAAATTTAACATACAGCAGGGACAAGAGATAGTGCAGTGTAATTGTGTTTCGACAAAAAGGTATATAGCACAAAATATGCTGCAACACCAAAGAGAGTTACAGCGCTGGTTTTCAGCTACATCCTGGGGTGGACGTAAAATAAGTAACGGCTAAAAAAGAGAATATAATAAAAAATCCATGAGTTAAAGCAGTTTCTTCGGAGCCCTAATAATATTAAAACTTACGTAATATATATAAACGATAGAAAACAATGTAAAGTACTTTAATAAGTATTTTTAAGTGCGGTCATAAATCTGGTGAATTATGAATTATATATCTTAAGAGTTTGAAGTGAACTATTCGAATTTGCGCACGCCGAATCACTTGTCTATGATTGAATAACTTTCAAAAACCAAATTACAAAACTATTTCCAACTCGTGCTAAATCCGCTATACGTCGCTATACCTCGTGCTATAGTTGTATTAAATTTTGAAGAGCGTAACAAAAGCTTAGAAAATTAATATCTCTGCTGTGGCATGGGCTGGTAACAGTGAGATGGAAACGGAACTCCATTTGTAGGTCAGCAGAATATCAACAAAGGGAAAAGGGTCGACGCGTCGTCGTGCGGGGGAAGATTCGGCACAATACAGATATGAATCAGATTGGAATCTGACTGTAAAGTGGGTTGTACTTCTCATAGACACAAACATGTTGTTTACATAGTGTTATGAGTAGTAACTATGTAACATAGTTAGTGTTACATAGTTGTAGACACAACGCATTTAGGTCATGAGTACAATCGTTTTTAATGGTAGCGAGTTGTCGTGAAATTTTTAATATACAACAAATTGGACAAAATTCATATAGTAGACGGACACGGCAGACATCCTTTATACTCATTATTACGAAGGAAAACTAATAATCATGATAAATAAAAGCCTGAGTCAGACATAAATTGAATGAAATCGATGCCAACTTCGGGTTTTTACCATCGCACCGGTCGTATTCATCGTGTTGTTCATCCGCACTTTTGCTAGGAACGATGTATGCATATAACGTGTCAGTAGATTAACGCATAACGTTCGTAGCGCTCATTACTCAGTAGGTACAGGGTGACTTAATAAACTATTTTCAGCTTTTGCATAATTACAGTGACACGTTGTATGAGTCCAACTGCTAACAAGCACAAATTTTCAAAGCCTGCAACAATTGCACTCCTAACATGCGGAATTCAATTAACAAATACTTACCAACAAGCACACAAATACTTACCAACATATCGACGCCGCGCGTTTGGTTATTTAGAAAACACTCTGAGTGTAACTTCTGTATCTTATCACCTCTGAGATCAGGGTGGCAGGGGACGGAGTCACAGTCTCCCCTATTTCCAAGCAAAATACTCATCGATATTATTTTTTACCCTCACAAATATAGTTATGATTGTTGTTTAAATAAATTATATCTTTCTGTTTATTCACAGGTTGTTTGAATTGGATTACCATTTAGTAATTTTAATGATGACTTTTTATTTGTATAAAATAAAGTTTAGGGTATAAAACAATATACCAATTCTACAAGAACATAACTTTGTATGTAGCCAAGAGATATTGTAGCAACTATTGCGAGTAATAAATAAGTCAGATCTAATTCTTTTAATCTCTTGTCGAACATAATTATCGGTTTAGAAAATCCCATGCGTCCCCTTCTTCCATTATATCTTCTAGTCATCTATACAAAATATCTATAAAAATAATTTTAGCTTAGTTTTAGTTCAGTAATAAAATCAATACAGTTGTCCTTAGACAGTTAAATATTTTTAGATATATTTATTTATTTAGGTAGGTACATCAACAATTTGTTCAAAGTACATTGTAGATACAATTAATACATACAACTTAAGATCATATTAACACATCGTTAACGAGGCGTATACACTACATTCACATGGAAAAATAGAAAATCTTAATTCTTAATTAATTTTATAGAACATAAAGGTTTTATTAAACGGCAATAACAATGTTCAACAAAGTCACTTTAGACGGCGTAGGGGTATAGTTTTAGTACAATAATGTGCACGCTGCAATCCAACAGCCGCTGGGTGCACTCGAGCGGCCTCGATACCCCTCTCTCACAGAAGAGTACCTTGAAATGTACTGCATTTTCCACTTTACCTTATTCCCTAATGTACATACGTGTTTCGTTAGTGAGTGAAATATGCCAGAGTTCATTCTCATCCCAGTATGTCCTATCCGTCCCCAATTTCCCAATCCTATCTCCAAATCCATTCTTTCATCTCGAAAGGTAGGCAACATACCCGGAGGCGCGCCAACGTTTATCATTCTGGACTGAAGTTGGCATGTACCGCGGATGTCCATGAGCGGCAATATCCACTCACCACCAGGTGGACTGTACGCTCGTATGCCGATTTCTTATTAAAAAAATACATTACATGTCCACTTACCATTAAAGGTCTGATATCGAATCTGATTGGACGAGAATCTGTGCGAGCAGCGTTGAACACTGTTTTATACAAGTAGGTGTGTTTGTTTTTCGTGGTATGTTTCAGAAACGTATCTCTAAAGTACATATTTGAAACAAGTTTTGATATATTTTGATACTTGTTTAATAGAGTTTCCTAACACGTGCCACGTTACTGAGATTACGTACTTTTGTGTTTGCTTTTTGCCGAAAACGACTTGGTACCGAACACGATATACCTAATATTAAAAAGTTGTTTAAAAGTTGACTCCTGACTCCTACCTATATAATACATTATTTATCATCGAATACATACTCTTATTAGTCAATATCGCCATTAAAAGAACTTTGTTAAATTCATCGGTACGCACAAAAGTGCCGAAATTGTCGCTGTGAACGTGGGACGAGATTTGAACTGATATTACTAATTGGGCCGAATCTAATAGCCCTGATGGTCCTTGCCAATTAAACCTTATTGATGTCGTTCGTGGATCTTCGGCGACCCTCGTCTCGTTTTAACCCCATCTCGTTTCCCTGCTAATAATTAATCAAGCAATTACGAAGATCCGCGGTACGGCTCTGATATTTTCGTTATAATTCACGAAGTAGGTCACATTAGCGGGTAATGAATTAGTTTTGACTGATGTGTCTGATGTCTGCATAATATAAACACCAAATAGATACTTCCATATTGTTAAAATGTTACGTACACATGCCGATAATAGGTGAATGAGCAAAGGGCTCTCTCTATACATAATCTATTCACATTAAGATAAAAGTAACGGCATTCGTCCAGTGTAGCATAACACAGTGTTAATTGGTCAACCAAAGAACGCTGCCTCTCGTAATTTGTCAATAGGTGAAATCACGTGACTGATAGAGATGACATCACTTTTTTCTTAACTTGCACAGAGTATAGACCTTGTTTGGTTCCTGAAGGATATCCAATATAGTGGATCCACTGCAACTTATGTATCGCATTGATGACTATTACCATACCATAACGAAAAGCCATGTTCCTCCACAGCTGGATATATGCCTCTCCTAAGGCCCACCACTATATACAATTAATAATAAGTCTTTCATATATTAATAAAAAAAACTTTATAAACTTATATATTGTATATAGTGTGTATGTACCTATGTATATTATATGTAATTATTCATGATTCACGCCATCTATATTAAATATTATACACGATTTAAACATTTATTTCCTCTTCAAGTTTGTCTGGTAGAGATCGCTATTCGAGACAAGACCGCCTTTCGTGCATTTCATGTGTTACAATGTCTGTTACTGTCTTATTTTGTTTTGGTGTGAATTAAAGAGTTTTATCTATCTACCTACCTGTTGAATAGTAACACTATACATATAATATTATATACAGTGTACTATTATCGAGCACTATACTATTGATTTAATTTGTATCCAATACCGTGTTTATACTAAAGGTTCAAACATGCTCAGAATGTCGGGCTTTTGAGTGGAATTACGGCCACTAAATGCAAGAATCACAGATATGGGATTTCCTAAAAATATTTGCGTAGATTGGCCTAATATTTAAGGCACATACATATATCATGTATATGTTACTTAGATAATCACTAAATAAATAAGTATTCTATGATTATAATTTCTATGAGTTATCATTAAATAACAAGTATTCTATGTATTCTGCAAGGTGGACAATCTGACTGCCGCCTGTTATCTACAAAAATATCGTAATAATAAAATCTCATTCCGCCAATTCTTTCTTCCTTTTATCTCGCATTTTATCGCAACAAATTATGACGGATTCTTATTTCATTTAACGATTCGTGACTCGAAAACTGGAAAGCCCCAAACGCGCTGCGAATGCGTAATGTTATTTAACTTCTTACAACTTTATTGTTTACGATGTACTCGAAACTCCCTTGTTTGCTGGCTGCGCGCTCGTCGCAGTCAGTAATAATTTAAAAAGGACCCCGTTTCATTCAAGTAGCGGTGTCAAAAACTTTTGGAAAATTTTCGCTTGAAATTCGTATTAGACAAATACAAGTAACTTTTGAGTATTTTTTAAAACGACAGTTCTGTATCTTGCTCTGATTTCTTGATTTATTCCGGTCTGTCCCCACACCTCTGTCTCTGACGGGGACAGATCAAACTTTTCGTTCGGTCTACCCTCACTCCGTCATCAGGAGCCAGACTGGATTTTTTTAAGTTCACTCTGCCCCATTGACATATATTTTACTGCTGAGTTAAATAAATATAATGTAAATATATATAATTAATAAGACTGCGTCTTTTTCCTACATATGCAAAAACGACGATATCAACCAGACCCGAACCAATATTTGTCTTTAAACAAATAAATGTCCGACCGCGAATCGATACCGAGACCTTTTACGCAGCCAGCCGTCAGAGGCACTGCCAACTGGGCTAATCGGATGTCAAAACTGTTTCAAGATTTGTCTAGTGAATCGCGTTTTGACCCAACAGGGCCACTAATACAAAAGAGAACACGTCAAAGGTCATAAAGCTTGATAGGTTAAACTAAGGGCCTTTCTCAACACCTTGTGATAAGGTATCAGGAGTTATCAGAAAGTCAGCTATACTTTATCAGAAAGTCAGTATCAGCTAGATTTAATTGGCAGATAATTAATATATTAGATTGTTAACAGTTATTTTATCACCAGGCGGTGATTAAAGCCCTAAGTTTTATTTTAAGTAAAATTTCAAGGTGTAAATATACCTACTTCTACGTGTGTATATTCACCACAGGCGTGTTCCTGTATATTTACCACAGTTGTAAAGTTACCATAGAAAATACATACGAGTATGTAAATTTACCACAACTCAATTTTTAAGTGTCGAATCGCCTTTTATGGTTTTTTATGTCACTAAGTATCGTCCAAAAGAAAAGTAGATACTGTTTAAAAACCACTTTTCTGCTAATTGTACAAAGTAGATTTGTGCCTATGTAATTTCTCTTGGTGAATATGCACAAAAATATTAATAAATATTTAAACTTGTGGCGAATTTACAATCAACCTGTTAATTTAAAAAAAAAAGAAGTATTTATAAATCTTATTTTTTTAACCATTTTGGGGTCTGCGGCTATGTAATTTTCTCTAAATCCCGAATAACTCGTATCGAGCTTATGATAATATTTTTTTAATAATGTTGTAATAGGACTTGTTACGTATTAAAGAATCTTTCGATCCTGATTTCCTCCTGCCGTGCAATCTATGCGAGGCCGAAGGCCGCTCTTCGTCTCGCGAGGCAGTACGCCGATCTTCGCGGTGATTGAAGCCCGGGGTGTACCAACAACGTTACTCCCGCTCCAGCTTTGTAACTTAAGCGGGGGAATGGCACATTTTTATTTATATATTACTAGCAAAACCCCGCAGACGTTGTCCTGCCATAGAAGTTGATGTGCTGCAGCGCCATCTAGTGGCGAGTTATAACAAAGTCAATAGCTCAAAAATATTCTCGGTGCTCAAGTACCTATGTATACCAATTTTCATGGCGATCGGTTGAACGGTATAGAAGTTGATGTGTTGCAGCGCCATCTAGTGGCGAGTTACAACAAAGTCGATAACATAAAAACCTTCTCCATAAAAAAATAGATATAAGTGCCAACTTTCATGGTGATCGGTCAAATGGTGCCGAAGTCTATTAAAATCAGATATCTCTTTTATATATATAGATAGATATATTTTTTGATTGTGCACATTAAAACCTTTTATTCGTTACTAAACACGATATATTTGTCTGCATATATTTTTTTTTGCTACACGTATTTTCTTGTTTCATATCCGCTTCTTAAGATCTCGGAGAGTATCGGGATCCTTGGTGTCGACATCTCCAGCAAAGTCGAATTTAGGGGTCATCTGGAAAATAAGGCCAAAATGGCCTCCAAAAAGCTCCGTGTGCTGAACAGAGCGAAGCGGTACTTCACCCCTGGGCAACTCCTTATGCTTTACAAAGCTCAAGTGAGGCCCCATATGGAGTATTGCTCTCATCTCTGGGCCGGCGCACCGAAATACCAACTGGACCCATTTGACTCCATCCAACGACGTGCTGTTCGTATTGTCGACGATCCCACTCTCACGGGCGGTCTAGAACCCCTCAGCATTCGGAGAGACGTTGCGTCTCTCTGTGTGTTCTACCGCCTGTACAATGGGGAATGCTCTGAGGAACTGTTTAATATAATTCCCACCTCGGGTTTCTACAACCGCACCTCCCGTCACAGAAGTGCGGTCCATCCGCATTTCCTCGATACGGAGGTGTCGCGCACTGTTCGCTCCAAAAATTATTTTATACCGCGAACCCGTAGGCTTTGGAACGAACTGCCTCAAGAGGTCTTTCCATTAAGCTACGATATGGGGTTCTTCAAGAGAGCTGTGAATAGGATTTTGCAAGGTCGGCGGCGCGCCCGCATGCCCCCTGGTGTTGCAGGTGTCCATGGCGGCGGTAACACTTACCATCACGTGGGACCGGTTGCTCGTCCGCCCTCTAGTCTATAAAAAAAAAAAAAATGGATTTAATGCGACGTCATTTAGTCAGTCTATGTCAAGCGGAAACTCAAGACGAATCCAACGAGACCTCATTTGTCAAAATGTAATCAATAGTTTATCAGCTACGAGGAATCAGATGAACATACATACACACTACCATAGACTGCTAAAATCATAAACCTCCTTTGGCTTTGACGTAGTCGGGTAAAGACGTAGCAAATTGATGATGTGGTGAAAATACAATAACCCGTACAGGGTGGTTAACAATATTCATATATTGAACTATACTAGGTTACTATGTTCCCCGAAACATTAACCGGACTTGAGCCGTGGTCGAACGCAAAGCCAGAACTGAGCCTTGCCCGCGCTTGGGCGACTGCCAGGGTGCGATAAGCCCCTCATATATACATTTATACATACCTACTCCAACTTTATACATATGTACTTCTGTAACTGAGGTTTAATATGGAACTCAGCAAAGCGGACTCGTATATTGTTTATTTAAATTAATGGTTTAATGAGACTATGGTAATGAAAGAGCGATGATAGCCTAGGTGTAGATCTATTCTCGATTCACTTCATGGGACGTCATCAAGTGAATCGAGAGACTTCGAGCCAAGCACCGCATCACGGAGTTTCCGGTTAAGTCGTCACTATCCCATTTTTGGTTTCAACCTTCGATAAGTATATATAATAAAGGTATGTGTAATATCCACCAATCCGCACTGGATCCAAGTGGTGGATTATGACCGTCGGGTTATCCCTCGTGATTATCTGTGTCCTGTAGTGAGGCATTATTGACTGAGTACCATGAAAACAAAATAAAGTATTATATTTATGAACGAAGGAGGCAGAACAGCATACAGTCTACCCGGTGGTAAGTGGATACTGTAGGTAGCCCATGAACATCTGTCATACAGACCAACATTAGTCCAAAATGTCAAACGTTGGCATGTCCCAGGATGAAATAGATGCCTACCTTTGGAGATATAGGATGTATTTGGAGAAAGTGTTAGTAAAATGGGAAGGGATACGATGGGATGGGATGAACATAAACTCTGGCATATCTCACTCACTACCGAGACACGCACACATTGGGAAAATAGGATAAAGTGGTAAATACAATACATTTCAATGTAGTCTTCTGATAGAGTAGTTTCAGTCGAGTGCGCCTAACGCCTGTTGGATTTCATCGTGCACTTTCCTCCTCTTTTAACACTGACAACAATTTAGCTTAACATATATCTTAGACTAAGTAGTAGGTATCTTATTACGACATTTTAGGAAAACATTTCTAATTATATACACTCTACGATATAATTAAACGTATACCTTAAACCCTACGTTATTACAATACACCGCACTCGTATTAAAGATTTGTCTCACAAAGACGTTTGGGTGACTGCCAAACTACTTCAGGTAACCACAAACTCTTGGGGTCATGCTCAGAAACCTGATATTAAACGTTACACATCGAGGTTACGTGTGTAACGTTACACTGTTACAGTTTCTCGTCCTTGCTTCTAACTTTATTTTCTAACAAATTTCACGTTTATAGATACGGAACACAGATATCTATGAGGTAATTAAACGCGAAATTGCCGAAAGTAATCCGCGATCCATTTATCACTCTGTTAAGTTTTATGACACGTAATAAAATGGGCGATCGCTCTGATACCGATCAAACTCTATCTAAAAACAAAAGACGGATAACTGTGGAGATCAAGCCGAAATGAAAAGACCGTCATCACATTAACAATGCTCGTTTATGGTTTGGCAGAAATGAAATCACCTGTCAACTAGACGAGGCTTGTTTACGTGTGTGATTGATGACGGTAAAAGAGAATAAATCCGACGAAAAAAGGGAATCCCTTATAAAAGGAGGACAATCTAGGTAAACTTTGTATAGTAAGTGCCGTTTTATTGTTAAGCTTTACACGGATCGCGTTTATCCCACAACAGAAGTGGAACACACGCACGTGGGTAGACGAGAGGTCTCCACGTAATCCCAGCCCTCCCCCAGGACGCCGTTGTTTTCCTAAAAAGGTAAACTTGATCCAATCCACGGGCTGTTGGATTTTTCCGACGAGATATTTCAAACAACCGACAAATTCTAAAAGAGAAAAAGGTCAGTTTTTTGATGCGAAAAAAGGAATGTGCGGTATTTAGTTAGCAAAAAACATCGACGCCTCGTATCGTCAGTTGTATCACTTTTATCAAAAGGAAAAAAGAATTTTAATAGACTTTTAAAAGTAATGTAAATTTTTGGGTTCAACGTTTATAATAATATGTTTTATAACACTCTGTAATACGATTTGATAACGTGTACTCGTACATACATTGTTAATTTGAAACAACCGCATCTGAAAAGAGAAGGAAACAATAGCAATGCTAAATAATGAACTCCTTTCTATTTCGGTAAAGATAAATATCTGGAAACGGAAAGACAAAAGCTGAGGCAGCGATGACAAATGGCGAGGCACGAACAAAACGCGGCTGGCAAATAACTGGGACCCTCGCACTGAGAAAAACTGTCGTGTTTAAACAAACAACAAACGCTTGCTTGTGATATAATTAAGATACTTGAATTGAAATGTTTGTTAGAGAAGCCCTTATAAATGTGTCACACACTTTTATAATGCCAAATTGTAAGTAAAACGTAATTTCGTATTTCACTATACAAATATCCCTAAAACAAGGTAAAAAGAATGTTTACAGTAAATACATTAACCATTTACCTCAACGTTGTTTAGCTCAATCAATAAATGGGGCGGCTTTGTTAATTGGTTTGTTAATTGGATTATTGAAATTGGGCTAGACAGTTTCAATTTCAATAATCAGACATTGCATATTTATTAAAGTTAGATATTTGAGTATTAATTTGTGGTGACAGCAAATCGACGTACAACACGTGCGAAACGAATTACGAAATTACAAACAAACAGTAAGGGGACAACAAAATTCATTCCAAAAGCATTTTCTGGTCGAAACGAAATTGACACTTTGTATTACAGTAATGTTACGGCCAACATATTACATCTGATATTTAAAAGAAACCAGCTTTTGTGCTTTTTTTCACTTAACTAATACTTTTTTAAATCTAGTTATAATTTTTTAACGATATAGATTTGCCAAACACTTTTTAACGATTGTACTGCTTTATAAGTCCAACTTGAGTTTCTAAACATAAAAATCAAAATAAAGTCAACGCAAACTATCTATGTTCAGGATCATTTAAATCATGTTCAGTACGGTTTTTCTCGTCCAAAAGTAGTTTTCAATTAAAAAAGTCTTCACCTCTAACACTATTCAGCAAAAAACAGACTGAATAAATGAATGATTGAACTGGATGACACGTCAGCGTTTTTTTCAAACAAAATGTGTGAAGAATACGAATCGGTGATGTTACATGAATGACAATTACTGCGATTTTTGCGTACTCTGATTTCTGAACCGTAATCGTTAAAGACATTTGTCAATCTTAATTTTTGAAAAGGAATAAGAAAAGATAAAGAAGAAATCATTCATATAAATTTGTCAACCATTAACAGAACCGAATGGAGGTCTACATACAATTTATAAAGAATTATTGCATAAAGAAAATTATTCAATAAGTTTCAAGATATTTTATTTAAGAAACAAACTGATGTTTACATAATATTAATTTGAAATAATAGTAATTTTCTACAAATTACTAATGTAAAAATGGACTTAAGTATGTCCGTGCTGAAATTACTATAACAATATAATATTTTAATCAATTACATACTGAATAAATTAATTCAGAATAATAAGAAAAAAGAAATAAACTAAGGTGCCAAAACAAGTCATTCTTTTAGTATACAGTCGTATAATCTTTATGAATTATAAAGAAGATAACTGAAAATAGACCTATCACAAAACTCTATAATACATGTTACATACATATAGATACCTGTTTTCCTACCAACAAAGTTGTAATGAAAATCAGGACGGTATCAATATCTGCTAATTGGCGAGGAGGACGATTCGTCCAGATAGAAGCGGATCGACAATTAGCCGTGACTCGAAACTATGGAAACGTGATCCGCAGCAACATGGCGCCGATCGATGAAGCCTATCGCTCTTAATTAATACAATATCTTTATATGGAATGAAAATAATGAAATAGATACGAGAAGCTGGGTCTGTTTTTATATCCGCGATATTAATCCAGTTTAGGATTGAAATTGTAAATAAAAGATCTATACTTATTTTGTCATAGGATAAAATTGATATTTTTGAACCTTTAGAGTTTAATCATATTTTATTTATCAAACTGATTTCGTTGTATTTTTTTTTATATGGCAATATTGTAATTTGCACACTCTGTTCGACACTGGCACAATGTGCTAATTGCGCCATTGCCGTAGATAATATATGAATAGAAAAATTACAACTTTTACTCTTACCTTTGCTATCCGAAATAAAGACAAACTTACGAGTATACAATTATAAAAATTCGTATTGTATACCTATTGTTTGTCTTTCATACATACGTAGGTACATAATTTAAATGTTTTGTGTTTTCTTTAAGTATATATTTATACATCGATTAACCAAATAATTGGTAATTCACGAAAAAAATTAAAATGTGAATAATATTGTAATTTACAAAAACTGATTACATAAAAAAACCTTTCTTTGGATTTTATCTATACTAATATAATAAAGAAGTAAAATTGTGTGTTTGTATGTTGGGGTTAATCTCTGGAACTGCTGAACCGATTTCAAAAATTCTTTCACAAATAGGAAGCTACATTACCCGTGTCTAATATAGGCTATATTTTATTTATAAAATTTGAACAAAAAAATCGAAGAAATAAAAAACATATAAACCGAAGCGAAGCGAGGGCGGGTCGCTAGTGTAATATATTTCTAATGGTCCTAATACTAATTAATTCATAGAACAAAACCAGATGGATTATTATTATTATCATCTAATTATTGTTGTATGTAAAATTGTAGACTCATCAAATTTTACTCTAATGAATTAATTAAATTTCGGTGCGTCGCAACAAGTTAAATAGCAACAGTAGATCACAGTATGGTGATGACTCAGTTAAATACAAAAATATTAATTAATTCTACTATTTTGATGACTTCAGGTTTTATGAAAATAATATAAAATATATGACTTACATTACTGATTCTACATAGGTAGGTCACTTCGGACATACGATGACCAACTTAAATATAGTAAATAGGCACATGTGACATACCTATTAGGCTATTACCTATGTTGGATCCTTGCTTCATTAACTGAAGGTAGGAAGTTATTTTTACTGCCTCCAGTAATATAATGCATCGAACATTGGCGGATGTTAGTCGCGGCTTGTAGCCTAACGCTGACGGACGCTGACAAAAGTTTGTCGTGACTCGTAGCTAAAAGCTGACAGACGAGTGGTGGCTCATAGTCATACGCTGTCACATATTGATACAAGTTCTGTGCGCCTCTATTGTGAACGTTCCACGCGAGTGTAGCAGATATCATTGCGGAAACGTTTCCCACGAACACTTCCCGTGGGAGTGCTCAGCACCTGCCTTCTTCTGGAGAGGGTGACTCCAACCCAGCAGGGACTTGTGCGCCGAGCGTACCCGCTCGAGCGGGTTCTCATCTGAGGGTTTTTTCATATCCTTTGGGAGGCAAGGATTCAATATATTATGGTCCTTCACATAATAGTTCATTCAATTGAACCAGACCTACTCATACATCCAGGGGCGGACTGTAAATTTGGGGGACCCTTGGCTAACACTACTTGGGGGCCTACCTAATTAATTAAACTAATTGCCATTTTGACAAAAAACTGTTTTCTATAATTGGCCCTCTTTTGGTTTTTCTAATATTTTATAAATTCACAATATTGTCCATTGTCTTCAATGGGGGCTGGGGGCCCTTTATATCGAAGGGGCCCTGGGTTGCAGCCCAAAAAGCCCATATAATAGATAAGCGCCTGCATACATCCCATAACTTTCGCGTCAATTATATATTTTACTGAATAACAACAATCTATTATTATTTATTAGCCAACTTTTTTCGCTACCTATTTATTTCTAAGTATATTAATTATCCTAGTAATAAAGATATGTAAGTTTAAGTTCTATATATAAACACACAAGTTACTGCGTGCTTGTTGCGTGCTGTTTTCATACGGATACAGATCTCCAAATTACACAGAATCGTCGAGTCGGTGAGATTTTGTGTAGGTGTGTGTACGAATACTTACGTCACGTTCGTGTGAAAGTATCGAGTACACCTATGAAAGCAACGTACTTTTTTTTCTATGATATTGTTTTTCAAACTCCTTATTAATTCATGAATTAATCAAAAACTTTTATATGTTTTTGTTATATTAAATTAGAAATACGATCTAAAATTAACTTAGGTACCAAAACAGAAACGAGAAATAGTTATAGGAACTTATCGGTTTAATAGAAATTTACTTTGCTTTGTTTCTCGGTTGATTTCGCTTCCATTCTAAGCCTACAGATTCATTGTGTCTAGGCTAGATATACTTGTATCTAGGCTTCTCCCAAAGCACGCCATATTGTAACATTAAATAGGTAATCTCGTATTTAACCAAGCTCAACCAAGTGAGTTGTAATGTATAACTATTAACTATTTAACCAAGTGAGTTGTAATGTAGTAACAAACATAAACAAAACGTTTTCTTTTTAAAAGATATCTATTGCTTTGTCTGCAAATATAAAAGTATTGAAATTGCTCGGGAAAGGAATGTATAAACAACGACCGCCTAACCCATTTTAAATTCAATTCACGGAAAAGGCAGTCCTCTACGATCGAAAAAACAAAACAAGAAAAACATTAGGGGTTTATCTTCAGGCAAGTTATTCAACCTAATGCTATGTACCGAATTACATTTATCTAATTGAGAACTTAAGTATGTACTTAAGTTTAAAAAAATGTACATATTTAAAAATTGGAATCATCAATTTAAAAAATAGTATTTGTTTATACCAATTTTAGTATACATCAATGTTATATTATATCTTTAATACCTATTAAATTATACACAGGGCATTATCTTCAGGAAGATTCGACTTAATGCTAGCTATCGAATTACATTTATCTAATTAAGAATTTACTTAAGTTTAAATATTACAATAATACATGTAACTTAATGCTATTCGAATAATAATTAGAATTACTTTAAAAGACTATTTTAATCACAAGTATAAATTTTAATTAACAATGTTGTTTAATTAACGATGTAGTTTAATTAACAATGTATTGGTACTTATAGATAACATACATGTGAATAAGATTATTAAATATGAGTATTTTGTCTCCATTTCATATGAAGGAAGCATTGAATAATTCTGCATTCTGCAATATTTCATGTTTTTCGAATTCAGTGCACAAAATGCCTTCAATTGTAACATTTGTTCTATCGATAGATACATAAGAAAGACGACCTCGCGACAGCGTGTCATCAATCTCTAACTCGAGAAGGCAGTTCGTCCCCGAGGGAAGAACAAAATCCAAAAGATTAAGTCATCGCAAAATTGGATGCGTGCGCGTCGCCTGCCCTAGGGGCTTAGCTTGTAGGTGTCACAAGAATATAAACAGTGGGCAGTATGGAATCTCATACTAATGCCTGAAAATATACGACTATAGGTAACGTATTCGGCCAATCGAGCGTTCGGACATATGCCTTTGCAGCTCATTGCCAGACAGTTCGCGACAGTCTATTTTTTGACAGTTCGCGCTCTATTAGACATTCACACCTTTGAATAAAAGAATAGGCATCGGTGTAATATCCATTTGATCTACGGATGGATGGATGATGTCGTTCTTTCAAGGCGTGAGTGGAGTAGTCTCACAGCTGGTTCCGTAGGAAGTCAGTTACATCACATATATTCTCAATAATTGCTAAATAAATATATGGTATATTCCCAATTTTGAATATGTCACTTGCATTTGTTATATTATAATATTATGCGCTCGCGTTGACGCCTTATTTTCATAGATGTGGCTAATAAATAGTCTATCTATAGTATTCAAACAGAGACCATATAGACTAATATACCATATATATACTACCATACCATATATACTATATATACCATATATATACCATATATACTACCATATATATACAGACCACAATATAGACCATATAGCACACATGTCAATGAACAAGCACAGATAGATATACTCTTATTTTACACCAACACATGTTGCAGACAAGTATTTCTAACACGAAAAGAACAACAGGCGGCCATATCGCCAAAGCGATCTCTTTCAGGCAACCTTTAGATGGCAAGGAGCAGCCTGCGTTTAAGAATATTTGAGTATTTAAAAACTTTGCTATTGGTCGTAATGGGACAGATTGGCATAGTATGGCATATTGTACGTGTATGTAGCGCGTATACTGACACTCAATCAGCATAGTTTCCGAACGTCACTTCATCGAAAGGCGATGTTACGTCTTTACTTTTCTAAAGTTTGTGAATTCAAACAGAAATAGAATGTAAAACCACTAAGGGTGCAGTCAGGATTTTATCCAGGAAGGGACAAAGCAAGCAATTTTCTTATAATTTTAAATAGAGATTGTGTTATGCGGAGTCTGTTACTTATTCTTCCATAGGGAAGAATGCCCCTTGGTATTGACCAAGGGGCATATTTTTACTTAATCATACCAAGATTCTCGTTTGTTTCGCGACAAATAACAGAGATTCATTACTGTTGTTTCATGTCTATTTTCATGTCAGCCTCACAATGATCCCTTTACCGCTTCATATTTCCATTGACAGTGTGTCTCTGAAAAAATGGCTTTAACGGATTTACTTGGCGCGGGAACGACGCGGACGTTAAACTACACTATTGTTATTGGAGTGCAACGTATTTGGGTACATTATTTTCATCACATCAAGTATGATACAGACGTTCTAGAAGGGACATCAGATTTTGTATTTTTATATTAAGTTTATGTATAATACGTGGGCACGTTATTAATACAATATACATACAGAACAATTGATGCCGCGTTACCGTAAAATGTCTTCTTAAAATTAATAAAAAGTATATATTAAATCCTCGAAAACCCTTTTAATTACATATCCAGTACTAACTATTTTTTGAATATGTAATAAATACTTGGGTAAATACTAAAGTAATATCGTCTTTAGTAATTCACACCTAAAACGGGAAAAAATTCACCCATCAAAATAAATATTTCTTTTTGCCAGCACAAAAGAGTATAAATTAAACGAATTCACATGTACTATGGATACTACAACAGATTTTTTTAGCAATGACATGGACAGATTCACATTCATTTTCTCTATGTAGGTCATGGCCCGGCATAAACTGGATCGCCACTATAAATTTTCCATGAAAAAATAACGTAATTTAATTTTTACCTTATTAGAATTAAATATCAACATGATTTATCCGCACTATATTGCTTCATTTTTACACTAAGAACTTATAAGTGCCTACTTATAAAGTATTAAATTTCACAATCTTGTTAAATATAAATTTATGGCTAAAATTTATCTAATAAAGGCGTCTTTGTTTCCCACATGTTCAATAAGCCACGCTGAATAAACCAATTATGTTTGTATGGAATCTTCTATGTACATGATTATACATATTGTACGAGTACATAAATTTATAGCAATTACGCAGGAGTTACTTATTGAATACGTTAGATATAATTTCAATACAGAATATTCCAATACAAACAGTTAAGTGTTCACCAGTGTAAAATTAGAAATCACCTACTAACGACCGCCTACAGCTTCTTCCGCGCCAAATTCAGGGAATAAAAGGTTGAATCAGGTTCACTTTAAAGACCTATTTACATATGATATGAATGAAAATGTTTGAAGTATTTGAATGATGAAACATTCAAGTTGCTTCTAAGCACGTACCTATTCTATAGGGTGTTTTCACATCGCAATAAAACTTATATTTTGAAAATAATGTTTCATACATACTGATATTTGTATTAACTGACATGTTCCGCATTCAATTTTAAATCCTTCCATTGAATTAACATCAACGGTTACAAGTGAGGGCCATCATTCTAGTTTATTCGCCAATAAAACCATTATTCTGGCCCATAAACATCGATCCGCGCTGGAGATATCTTAACGGTTCCAACAATAAGGAAGCTATTACATTTTTATATGTCCCTCATATTTGAACGAGTTCCCGTTCATTGTATGGCATGATGAGAGTGATTTTTCGCGTATCATTCTATCGAAGCCTATTGGGACCATAGAATACGGACCAAGCACCATGTACATGTATTTTGTTATATTATTGTATGTTTATTAGGAGTATGTCTAAGTTAGGAGTAAAAATAAAATCATTAATACAAATAATAGTAATAAAATGCAATAGGCTAAAGCAGTTCAATACGATAACTATCACCTAACTTATTTTGTACGAATACAGACATGTGTGCAAAAGAAATTCTCGCCAAAAACCACGTCGGCAAAAGTCTTGGGTCCGTCGTAAAATATTCAAATGTAAGACATAATAACATTGCCGAGACAATGGCGGTGGGTTCGAATATCGGATGTACACTTACACATTGGGCGTATATCGTACCCTAACCGATAATTCCTTTATAGAAAGGTTTTAAGAACTTTTGAGACTTTATCTACTGATAACGGAGGATTGCACGTCTAAATCACAAGTAACAGACACGCTTTAAATTTTAGTGCCTCTGTGCCTATTACAGAAACAGAAAAAAAAACATGACAGAAAGAAATAAATAGTAAAACGAATATATAATTAATGTATAGAAAGCACACTTGAAATAATCTTTTCATAGACCTGTATTAGATATAGATCCAGTGTTTGTAATCTAACTGCTATACAGACTGCTCATACCTAAAAATACGAAGTCTACAACGAATTGTCTATTCCTCCGGTCCTTAATTACGTTGCTTAGCCAAGTTGACGTCCCGTACATCGCAGTAGTATTCATATTATAGCGTGCATTACGGATATACTTATCTCTAAAGAACCGTTACTACATCAGAAAAGTTATAAATAAACAAATTTCTTTAGAATGTTTTACGTAAATATAATTAGACAATTATAATAGAACAGTCTTTGGGAAACATCAAATGTTTTACATATGGCGCTGTTCGTTGCTCGTTGAGCTCTTTGCTTTCTAAACAGTTCTTTTTATCTTTAAAAACGGGTGCGCCCAAACTTGTTTGTCAAATCAAATAAAGGAACAATATCTACACAAGGTTTTCACAGTAATCACATTGGTTCTCATTAACAAGGCTTCTAAAATCCTATAATCCTCTAATTGCATCGCGTCCTATTTTCGTCCTCGTTCGTCCTTGGGTCAAACGAATGTCACACAAAACCAACCCGTCAATACGAATATGTACCTTATGTTCGTCAAAGGGTAGGGTATTAAACAATGGACGCGTTCCGCTATCGATAAGTACGCCCCGGAGAGGACCCTCAGGTCCGAAATAAAAACAGGATTAGGAGACGAAAAGGCCCCTAATTAGATGAGAAACAAACACGGGATTAGGGTCAACACACGCCCTGGGACCCATTCGACCCCATTGTTGCGTAACGATATTACCATTTAGAGGTGAATATTGAGTCTCTTTCATTTTAATTGGTTTGATTTATTTTGAAAACATGTTTTGCATGATTTTCTAAAATGTATAGTAGGTATTAGACTAACGTTTTTTGTACCTTGACTTTTAATCCTACAACTTTGTTAGTATTAATTAAATATATAGGGTTTTTTTTTTGTTTTTCCGAGAACATAAATGCATTTAATTCAGGATCGAATTTATAGCGCGTTGGGGCATTTGCCCGTGGCTCCAAATTCAGAAAGTTGAATTGAAAGTTCAATTAATCAATTCAATACAACAAATCTGAATCTACACAATGTTTTTGAATTATTATATTAGGTTCTTACCAAGTCCTTACCTATGAAATTTCCGTTTTATACATTTTTTTTTTTGTATGAAAATAATATATTTAATTAATTTAAGTATTGTCCATTATTATCAATGCACTTTTGCTATTTTAATGGAAGTTGATTGATGCCCCCGCTATAGAAGTCCTGGGAACGGGAATCGGAATTGAAAATTTTCACCTGTAAAAAGTTATTCCAATTCCGAAGAAATGGAAATCAGTAGGAGCAAGGTCTGGAGAGTACGGTGGGTGACTGAGAGTTTCCAGTCGAAGTTCCTGTAACTTTGAAACTGTCTATCTGAAGTGTGTGGGCGAGCGTTATCATGGTGAAGCAGTGGATTAGAGCGATTGACCAGACTCGGTTGTTTGATAGCGAACTTGTCCATCATTGTTTACAGATCTTCACAATACACATCTTTATTAATTGTTGTGCCAAATCTTAAAAAACTGTAGCGGAAATACCGGCACAGGACCACCACACAGTCACCATGAGCTCCTTTTGACTCAATTTACGTTTGGGACATTGTTTGACTGTGTCTTCTAGGTTCAACCATTGTGATGAACATTTACAATTATCATACAGGATCCACTTCTCATCGCAAGTGACAATACTAATCAGAACCCCTTCATTTTTGTATCGGTTCAGCAAAGTGTGGCAAGCTTCAACGCGTGTTTGCAGCTGACTTTCATTAAGCTTGTACGGTACCCACTTTCCGAGCTTCATCACTATACCGATGCATCACAAACCAGGTGCATTAAACGATAATAAAAATACATACATGGATTATAAAGGAAAATTAATAATACCTATATATAAAATATATACCTACATATAATACTAAATAAATTAACAAGTCAATAAATATCTATATTTACGTAAATATACACTGGATCGCAAAAATTCCGGGTCGCTAATAAAAACCGTGATATCTCCATAAATTATATACCTAGATCGCTCGAATAAATAATATGTAGTAAGGAGGTTACTAATGCTTGTTCTAAATCTCTAAAGAGGTTTCATTTGTACAAGTTACAGATTTAAAAAAAAATATTCTGCATTTTGAAAAATTTCAAAATTTAAAATCAGGAAAAGAATATTTTTTCTGCTTTTGTTTCAAACGGAGCTGTCATTATAAATGGTTCGTTGGATTGATCAGAGTATTCAATGCAATATCATGTCGTTATCACCTGAAGAATGTACACGGATTATTACCATGGTACAAGAAGGAAGAAGTCAGCGTAGCACTGCTAGAACAGTAGGAGTATTTTTATCAACGGTCCAAACAGTACTCCAGCGATTTCAAGAGACCGGCATGAACATCAGGAGACCAGAAAATGGCAGGCCAAGGTGCACAACTACACGAGAAGACCGATTCATCGTGAGCACTATGTTAAGAAATCGACATCTCACGGCTGTTCAGGTCCGAAACAGTCTTCAAGAAATTCACCACAACAATGTGAGCTCTAATACGATTCTGCGACGTCTTCGTGAAGCTGATATAAAGCCTTATAGACCAGCAAACGGCCCCAAACTGCTCAGAGAACATCGAGTTGCCAGGTTACGGTTTGCTCGAGAACACATCCGATGGACAGATGAAGATTGGTCCAAGGTTATGTTTTCCGATGAGTCCAGATTTTGTTTATTTACGCACGACGGGAGACGAAGAGTATTTAGACGGCCAGGAGAACGGTATCATCAAGCGTGTTTTGAAGAAAAGGTGCCATTCGGTGGAGGATCAATAATGGTTTGGGCTGGGATATCTTCAGAGGATCGCACGGAGTTAGTGATCATAGAAAACGGTTCTCTGACTGCTGTCAGATACGTAGGAGAGATTTTAAATGAGCATGCTGGTCCATTCTTAGTGAATATGGGTGCAATTTCCATTCTTATGCACGATAATGCGCGACCACATACTGCTCATTTGGTCAATATGTATTTATATTCAAGACGTCGGTATTACCTGCATGGAGTGGCCAGCTCGCAGCCCAGACTTAAATCCCATAGAACATGCATGGGACGAGCACGGGAGATGCGTGATACAACGCTCTCCTGCTCCCGTTACCTTACACGAGTTAAAGAATGCGCTAGTGGAAGAATGGGCAAACATAGACCAAAATCGTATTAAAAATTTGGTTTACAGCATGCCACATCGTCTTATTGAAGCGATACGGGCTCGTGGAGGAAATACAAAATATTAAATTGACAAAAAAACTTTTATTTTTTAAGATTTACTGCGATGTGTATTTTTGTTGTCATAAGTTAGAAGCGAAATTTTCTTATTTTTTAGTATTTAATTAAAGTTATATAGTGTACAGAACGTATTACACATTTTTTTATATATATTAATCAGTCATCTACAATATACTATAGATTCTCAAATTAGTCTTATGTATTTAAGAAACTATCACGCCATTTATTAGCGACCCGGAATTTTTGCGATCCAGTGTATATGAATATACCAACATATTAATTATAAGTAAAAGCTAGTTATTAGGAAACCCTTAGTCGCCTTTCACGAAATATGGAAATCATTGCAGAGAATGTGAAATAGAAAATACAACAGAGAAAAAAGTATTATGCTATTGAGTTATGCATACCACCTCTGATATTATTTAATACCTTGAGAAGCGCAGTTGTGGTGCTGTGTCCACGGTGGAAACCTGCTTGGAATATTGTTGGAACGTTATAGTAAATTGTTGTCGTGAACAATGTTCGACACTTGCGCATGAGCAACAGCTTCGAGAATTTTGGAGAGAAAAGGAAGTAGGTACCTTTAGAATCTAAAATCGTTTACACAGCTAGGGTTAATTTTTGAGAAGGGATAGGACATAAGCGTAACGCTAAATCGAGGGGAAATAAAGAGAGGTTGACAATGTGTGTGAAGATTGAGAGGATAGAGTCGAGAATAAGAGTAACCATTACCCTACTCACTTCATCGTATCCTATAGCTTTCGATGTATGTTGAGGATCTCTTCATCACTGACAGTAGAAAAACTAAAAGTGGCGGAATTAAAACTTGGCATGGAAATCAGCTGAGAAATTTTGTTATATTTGACAGTATCGTCTAAAACAGGGGCAGAAGACAGGGGTTTGTTTGTAACAGGGGCAGGAGAGAAATGTTTGTTGAGATCGTTAACAGAATTGGTAGTCTGGTAACAGAATGGTAAGGCTGCTGCTAACTCAGACGTGCTTTGGGATGAATCCTCTTCCACTATTGCTTTCAATTCGTCATTATCGACTTTAGTCTCCGGTCGTCACGAGGCTTGTTCTTGAGATCGAAATTTTCAGAACGGAAACGATCAAACCAAAAACGCACCGTGCGTTCGTTTGCGGTGTTTGGTCCGTACACTTTTCCATGGTCGTAAACACAATTTAGATATCTAAGCAAAAAATCGTTTGACGGAAAAACAAATGTATAATTGATATTGAAAAAGAATGTCACGGTTTAATAAATTTAAATTAATTCGACTTTAGAATTCCAAGCCAAACGCACGATAACTTAGTTTAAAGTGATAATGATAAATGATAATTAAGGTCTTTTTCCCCTTAAAAATAACTAAATTCGAAACAGAATAAAATATCAACTTACAGTTAAAAAATTACCTGCATTCGGCTTTAAAACATCAAAAGACTATTTTTCTTTGTATATTGAATACAAATATAAATAATAATAATAAGTACTACTCTTTGTTGCAGGTGTGCAACAAGATCTTCGGCAACGCATCGGCACTAGCCAAACACAAACTAACGCACAGCGACGAGCGCAAATATGTTTGCATCACATGCACGAAGGCGTTCAAGAGGCAGGACCATCTGTAAGTTCATTTTGTTTTACTTGTCAGTAAAAATATAGAATGTAGTGCAGTATTCTTTAGTCTGGCAAATGAAACGCGGTACAACGGTATATTAGGTATAAACGATTTTTTTTATATGTCAACATTGTTGAACACATTGTTGAACAAATACTTGGTGTTAAACGATTTTTTTCTCTAATAATAATTGAATAGGTTTGCAAATGCCCATATATTTTAAATGTTGTATTGAACAGAAACTGAATTACGAGTCACTAGCATCATAAAATAAAAAGAGTGTTTAAAAAAACTGACCAAAGATATTCTAAAAATAACCATGGACACCACGGTATAAGATCTAGATATAATTTTCTAATTTATTTTCATTTATATAAGATACTTTATATTTATACCAATATAAAGTATCAAGATTTTTCTACCTAAAAGTAAATTGAATATTCACAGCCTATTATTTATTATTTTTTTATTCTTTTCTTGTGGCACGATTGATTTGCCAAACTACATGAGTACAGCCAATCCATATAGAGCAACAGTTCTTTTGAAGCGCCGAATATTTATTTATACCTATTTTAGTAGGTTTTACATAAAAATAAATTTTGTGAATTCCGAGTTTTATTAATAAATCTAATATAACATTTACAATTTTATTACAAATTACTTTAAATATATTTTTCTTAAAAATTTTATTACTTAAATATAAAATGTCTTTAAATATTTTACTGGGAAATATAATTTTTAACCACCTATATAATTTTTAGTAAATCATTTTAATAATTTAATCATTCCCCCACTATTAATATTGATTAGAAAAAAGTTACAACACTTTCCGGGGTTATCGCTTGTTCAGGTCATGTTCGATACATTTTTTAATAATCTATATAAGTAAAAATGTAAACGTTCGTTTGTTGAAGTTTGTTCAAAATCTTAAATATCCGAAAGTTCTTCACATTCATTCAAACGTTGCATTCGAAATTTATCGCTAAGTTTTGTGTCCAAATGTACAATATTGTTGCACCTACATACATACGAGTACATCTACTATACCGTCACTAAATAGCTCCAAGGTAACCAGCCAACCAGAAGAAAATACTTTACAGTATTTAGTTAACCTTTTGTTCAAATAATAATGTAAATAAGTAAATAGAGCATATTTTAATATAATGACAGAATATTAGTTATTAATAAAAACTGTTGACAAATAAAAAAGCAGTAAATCAAAACTAAAACATAATTTTGACAACAGGATCGAGGTTGAAAATTAAGATAAAGATCGTGAACAACTTGAAACTTGCCAAATGTAATGTTAATGTTTGTCAATGTTTAATGGTTTTATGTACGATTCCAAGGTTCGTCCGTTTAGAGTGCGATTTTCAAACCAAATAATTTGATGTATTTGTTCGTATTTGTCTTCGTAGATGTATGTAAGACGTACTTCTTTATACGTTCTTTGGATATCGTATCATTAACTACATAGAACACCGTAATGATCCCTCTCCGTTATTTTTTAAAACTACTGAACCCATATTGATAATAAATACCTATTGTGACTATCTTCGTTCAACACTATTACGTCACAAATACCTAACTCCAATTGTCTCTTACAGCAATGGCCACATGCTCACGCATCGTAACAAGAAGCCGTACGAATGCAAGGCGGACGGATGTGGCAAGTCGTACTGCGACGCGCGCTCCCTGCGCCGGCACACCGAGAACCACCATCAACCACCGGCTGACAACAGTAAGGAACTATAAACTATTTAAACAATATTTGTTTATTTCATAAAAGTGATATTTCACTTTTAAACATATGTACCTAAACACCTGAGCTGTTTCACGAGAACTATTGAAATTTTAATAATTTAACTTTTTAGTGCCCGTGGACAGGACCTATAAATTGATGGGCTATACGAGTTTTAGAATGGAGACCAAATACCAGAAAAGGCCCTCCGGAAACGCCTACCGGGCAGATGGACTAGCGACTTGAAGAAGTTTGCAGATAGTGTCTGAATGAGAAGAACAAAAGACAGCCCTGGTGGCAGTCCTTGGGTGGGGCCTAGGGGAGAGACAGGCTTACGGTGCAATAATCGGTGTACTGAACTTTATGAATGTAATAGCGTTGGCCTTCTATCATAGATATAGCTAAATGTAATAAAATGAATATATAATGAATAATTTGGGAATAAAACTACTTAACAACAAAGGAATATTCATTGAGGCTGCCACAAATTATTCAAATTGACTTGCTTAACTAAATTTTAACACAAATAAATTAACCACTTACTTGTAGAAACACACATGAATTATAAGCATAAAAAGATATTAAAATAATAACGACTCGTACATGTAGACCTTCAAACGGAAATACAACATCTACACAGACGCAAACTTATATAAACATATATTACATATGTGATTTCATCCATATACTTTATTTGAAGAGATATTATTCCTTACGTCACATTCGGGAAGGATTGACCCGATTTCTTGTTTCACGTATATATATGTATGTAGTAAGATATATTACGCTAATATTAAATTACAATAATAAAAATAAATTATAATTTAAGTTACAAATTTAAGTCTTAAATTACAAGCATTTTATTTAGACTGGGGTATTACCGACCTCAATAAAGTTAAGACAACAGATGATTATTATGTTTCCTTGGTACGTAAAAGACGAAATTATAGTTACTTAAAAGGCAAATTATGAAACATTTATTTATTTACCGATTAGTTTACCCACCATGAATACGAAGCCATCGATAGGTACTGCCAAGGACAGAAACAGATGGCGTAATATCGTCCGAGAAAAAGAAATCCATGGAGGTGGTCACGGCCCTCAGCAGTGAGTAGAAAGAAAGACGCAAAAAGGTAAAGATACGCAAAGTGAAAAAAGCTGAAAATCGTATTCTGAAAATCGTATACGATTTTCAAAAGTGGAAGGACATAGACTGACATATTTTAATTGCGAAACCGCTTCAGTTCAAAACTTTCACCATTTTCAAAGTGCCATCATTTCAAGATACAAAAGTGCGTTTGGTAAGTTCCCAAGTTCCAGAAATGACGAATAAAGTCATGATAAATCGCTAGTGTAACACATCTTACTTCAAACATAGTAACTTTATAGCTGCCCTGCCAGTAACAAAGGCGTTACACAGCAATTAACATGCTAATGATTATCTCGTTACCTCGTCTTGTCTGGTACGCCCTTTATCATGCCGCCGTATAATTAATGGCCGTATAATATATTCGGATGTATAGTTATACATGATATATATGTTTGTTTCTTATCTTCAAGGTATATCTACCCTACTCTAAGCAGAAGGGTAAAATGCGACTAGGTTCCAAATGATCTTAGCAAAAAAAATAACTAAAGATGGCTATCTTGATTGATCGATCTAGAAGCATGTGTTGTCACGTAATAAATTAGGATTACTATTCTTTAGAGGTATTCCATATTAACATTTTCACATCGTTCATAGAAACACCGTGAACAAAAGTTTATTGTTTTTAAATCAGGTATTCAGTGTCAAAAGATTGTCGGTATTTTAGACCCTTTAGAGAGCGTCCTTATTAGATCGCGTTTGTAGCCGACTAAGAAAATCCTTTGAATTTTTTCTAAGAAAGACTTAGGTATTTCTAAAATTTTCATAATTTATCAAAGTAGATGACGAAACTGTAAGGGCACCTTATTTTCTTTGAAAACCTAAAAGTTTTTTAAAAAAGGAATGCGGCAGGCGTGCAGACAGTCTACATAGTAGTAAGTGGATACTGTCGCCCACCGTCAGTATCCACATACCAACAATACCAACATACCAACATACCAACAACAATCCAGAATGATAAACGGTACACGCCACCGACGCCACATGCGCCAATAATATATCCATACATAATAAATGAAATAAATGAATACATAATAAATGCAAACCCAGAAAAGTAGATGCGTTTTCAAACTCGCGTGTGTAAGTATAGTGTGCATGGAATGTAATCAACAAAAACAAGTTCCGTGTGTGTGTGTGTGTGTGTGTGTGTGTGTGTGTGTGGGTGTGTGGGTGAATCTAAAACGAACACTACGGAGGGTAGATAGATTTCTATGTCAATAGCGACAACACCTTCACCCGCCTCCGCAGTCTCGGCGCGACCGCGGCTCATGTAACTAAACCGAAATAAGCTATAGTAAATAAATAATAATCGTAATGTGAGTAAATTTTAATAAAATAACAATTATAAATGAAATATGCCTATTACACATGTCGGTGCACGAGATAATATGATTACAGTCAATCTTGTATGTACAAAGCAACGAGTAATCAAGGTGCACTAATCCGTTTGACGGGGAAATTGTGTTACGTCGGTACAATAGATTTCTCTTCCAGGCAATCTATGCCCGATATTAAATATTGTGTATGTAAACTTGGATTCATATTAAGCCACTAAAATTCATACGTTTTACTGAAATTGAATGTTTTTCATATCTGTAACTTGTCATATTGCATTAACGGGAATATAGGTACAACATACAGGTGTATACTTCGGTAAAGATTCGGTTACAACCTGTATATAGGAGCGTAATAATTGTATAGGCATACTCGTATACATCGGCAAATAACAAAACACAATGAACTTTTCCTTGGCACGTTCTGATTCCACTTTGAACTCTATAATATGTACTACTTTTCTTCTCGACTTTATACATTAGATATATAGTTCATTTATATGTTATTAAATTTGTATTATTCAATATTTACGGACGGTGATCGAATGTACGACTGTTAAAATTATAAAAGTCGTAGATAGTTAATTCACTATTCACTTTCATCATATAAGCAAACAAACTCATTCCAATTTTCCTGGCACGCGTTTAGGGGAAGTATGGTCCACGGAGTTCGGATCCCCCCGAAACTGTTCGAACTTGAACTTGCTAAACGATTTGTCTTGATTTCATGCTTCGAAAATATTCAGGAACCAAACTAAAACTCTGAATGCGTGCCTGCTTGTTTCTTAATATACATGATATATACAGTCATAGATTTATTTTTAAAAATGCGGCATACGAGGTGACCGTCCACCCGGTGTTAACTGGATACTGTCGCCCATGTCCGCGATACATGCCAACACGAGTCCAGAATGACAGACGTTGGCAAACCCCCGGTTGCGCTGATTACCTTTCCAGATTCAAAGGAATGCATTTGAAGGGAGGTTTCGGAAATTTCGGATAGATAAGATGGTATGGGAATGGGCTCTGGCATATCTCACTCAGTACCGAAACACATGTACGTTCGTTGAGGAAATAGGATAAAGTGAGAAATGCAGTACAATTCACTGTAGTATTTATACATCAAATGACAGAAAATCAATTCATTGTGGGCGTTCCCTGTAACATTTGTATTTTCTTTGACAGGTAACAATAACAACAGCAGCGCGAGCGCAGGTGTTACCGAGCGGCTGACGGGCACGCAGCGGGTGTCCACCCCCACTTCCCCTCCGCGGCATCAGCCACCACATTCTGATGTAAGTAATCGCTTATTGGTAACGCAAAGTACTACTACTACAGTGACTCTCTATCATCAGCCTTTTTACGTCCAATGCTGGACTTAGAACTCCTCATGCACTATGTTTGGATTCCTTGCGGAATCGTTATGGCAGCTGAGCGAAGTTAGAGCGGGTCAATAGTTTTAAATATTGCCACTCTTTATTATTATCGACATTGTTACACAAATCATAACGTGCCACATAAAAATTGCATGTGTGTAACTGGCACGCGTCCAGCTGGCCAGCTAGCGGCTGTGTAAAACTCAAAGCTTATTAATTAAGCAATTAGCTCGAATCCGCATTGTGTGCTCTTTCCATTTGCCGGCCGAAGGTTAGCCTGAAAAGAGTTACGACGTGTTTTGTATTTCGCTTTGTTCAATCCTCCACAAACAACGGGGTAATCAACTGGGAATATTTTGACAAGCCGCGTTTTAATTAATATAAGTAAAACGTGTGAAGTTTTCGTTCAAATTAATCAGGTCTGTAAAATTAAAATATACTGTGGGCGTGCTGTATATGTTACGGGTTATAGTAAAATCGGGACTTAACCTAGGTTTACTCGAATTGACTTAATATTATCCAAGATCTATCTGAACAGTCCGAAACAATTGAAATAAGTTAGCGTTCGGACCTTATAACCATATTCAGACCGTATAAACCTAGATCTATCTAATTATGGCTGGGTGTCAAATCTGTATGTAATTTATTTTCATAACTGCCTGCATATAGTTAAAAATTGTTTTGAATTGGTTAACTTTGTGTTTTATTTGTTCTTAATTTCAATTTATTTCATAAATAAAGTTTTAATTCTTGTAAAGAATATATTGTTTTTACAGAACTAGTTTTATTGTGGAACTAGGTTTATACGGGTACCCGAACAATAGTTTATTTCAATTGTGTTTCGAACTTTAACAATAGATCATAGGTAATAGACTGTTTGGCCGGGAAAACGTAGGTTCAGTTACGGTTATAACATTACCTGTAACATACGAGTATATATCAATTTTATAGACAAATTGGTTTCAATTAAACTCTGCGTTGTTTGTTATATCAGCATGTCTCTCTATACAACGTTTTCTACTTTATTTTCGACAACGATTATACTTGGATCATATCCCATTATGAACGTCGCCTTTTGGAATTATATAGTTCACGGCCAATATTTATAGCAGTTTACTAACTGCTTGGAAGCGCTGTAATGCATCCCAGACAATATGCAAACAATCTCATATTAAAACAATTACGCGCGCGTAATGACTTCCAACTGAGATAATAATGGCTGCAAATAAATCTATAATAATGAAGTTTTTATTCACTGTTAGAGTCATAGATTTAGAATGTTTACTAACCGCGAAGATAAACACAGAGTGCGAACGACAATTTGAAATTATATCACGTACGTACACCATAGCGAGAAAGAGTCAGAACTATCAAATGCCACGCATTTTCATACCACACGCACACTCAACTTTTTTGTTAACTCAAATAAGAGATTTTTTGTTTCTTTTTTGTCATTTCAAGGCTAGAGCACCACTTCATTATGACGAATTATTAAATCCATATCTTCGTATTTATTACACTGTCAATCAAATTATGAACGAAGACGGTAAGGTAAAGGTATGAATTTAAAAAAATCGCTAAACATTTCTGCTCTCAATACCTACGAAGTTAGGCCAAAGGTATATACGAGTATATATTCGATATCAGCTAGGAATTCCATAATACTAAGGTCGTGTTCCAAAAGGTGCGATATTCGCTCTGTGACAATCTAAATGGTGCAACCTTTTTTTTATTTATAAATTAAAGTGAGACGAAATATGACCGAATCCTTGATCTGTATCATTTGTCTGACATTATAAACGCAGATGCTAGCCTATGGGAGCGCGAGCGCAGGACAATCCGTGAAATAATAACAAATGTGCAAAACTGTAAGTTGTGAAGCTACAAAAGGAGCGCCATTTTATTGGAATTGGTCAAGATTCAATATTTTAGATATATCTTAACTAGCAAAACTTAGTAAAAATTGGTCCTATAAAAGTTATATGCACGTTTATGCAGGCAGGATTTGATGCAGTTATATTGCAATTTTGCGATATAGTCATGTTATATTATTGTTATCATGTTATTTGCGTGACAATTTCCTGCTATAATTGTGTTGTAGTTATCGTCTTTGGAACGAACATCAAGTTGATCTCCTAAGAGATATTTTTTTGTTTACCTCTTACCTCTCAATTTTTAATTTGCAGTCAAGCAACTCGGGCTCAGAGAAATCAAATGGAACCACGTCTTCCAACGGTACAAATGGAAGCGGCAACGACAGCAGCCCGCCAGGCACCCCCCCTGCGCCCGCGACCCCACCCGCGCGACCTACTAAGTCCAAATCCACCAGCAAACCGAAGTCTTGTACCACGGTAAGTCTCTGTGACAGCTTTTGTGAAATTGTTTTGTGTACTCAAACGTCTTTGAAACAGGAAACAGCTTGGTTCCGCACGAAATAGGTATACATAATTATTCTATTATATGTAATTGTTTAGGTACAGAAGGCTGTATCTTAAAGAAAATTTCGTACGTGAAATAGGAAAAAGCCCCACAAATTTGCTGTTTTAAGATTCTATGGCATTATTCAACAAACTTCCAAATATTTTAATACCTAATTTAGTAGGCACAATCTCAATACAAACATCTACAAAGATATTTTTCTGACTATCAAAGAATACGCCATATTAGTTATAGACGAGCATATATCCGCCGTTTATTGTAATTGATCGCTCGTTTGCTACGGCGTAGCACCGTAGACTGGATTGCGTAGCTCGTAACGGATGTAGCCGTCAATATGGCGTTTGCTACGAATATTGACTTGAACTGCACCGTTTGCCTTTCCTGTATATTGTTTGTTATTGTTGTACCAACAACCATCATCTCTACTACAGAGTATCTATAATTTATATTTGGATATTATAATACAATAAATTTATACTTACACTAATAATATTTAGTCGTTAGTTTATTTACGAACAAACTCCTGGAAACAATTTCTTAGGGCTCAAAAACTCAATTAACCTCGCAACCAACATCAAAGTGCCCCCAACAAACTTCTATAGCTAGATAATAATTATTATTGACGCTCTCTCAATGTGCGCAGAATTAACAATTCTCGTCTGCTATACCCGTAAGTATACACGCAAAACAATATCGCGCACCGTGGGAACGAGGGCGCCGAGGATTCTTATGTTAATACCGATACATCGCAGATTGGGTCCAGTGCGAAACGTCCAGTGAATTAAATCGGCCATTCATCAGCCTTTGTAAGGGTTTAATAATTCAGCCGTGGCCACAGAACGGCCCTTGTACCATGTTTGCTCGTCCGGACAGCCCTCACTTCAATCCCCTTTAACAAGCCGTTCTAATTTACAATGACGTGTGTAGTTTTATTTGTGAGATAGTGATGTGGTACAGGGTGAAACTCGCGAAACTCGGCAACGTGGGAGCGCGCCACGACACCTGTCCGTTTGCGCCCCATAAAATAGTTGAAAATTGAAGGGAGTCTATATTTTGATTCGCTCGTTCAACAATTTTTTACGAGAACTAGAATTTGCATTATGGAGATAAATAAAATACTACGTCTTTTCCTTCTAATTCAGTAAGTATATGTCCAAGTACGGTACCTGCTTGAAAACGTTTCGACACATGTACTTGAAGTACCTGTGTCGAAACGTTTTAATTAATACTCTTGTTTAAGCGCATTCTTATGTTTACATATTTAGACGTCTTTATGTGGATATTCATAATTTATAATCACTAAGTGAGAAATTGCAACTCAATAATTGACATAAAGGCTTTAATTATTTCATTCGGTTAACCATTGAAACGTGTACCAATCAATCCTCGGCTAAATGTAAACACACTAAATACGCATGAAACAAACGCAAATCAATATCCGTATATCCACGTCGACAGCAAACAAAGTAACCAATATGTTGCAATATTACCGTTGGAATTCCGGCAAACTATTACGTGCATCCAACACAAAGAGAGCCCGCTCAATACCTATCCAATAATGAGTTTTGATAGTGAATTAATAGGTAGGGCGTAAATACCGAGGGGTCACCAGCGAATGGGCAACAGCGTTTACTGGCGGCTTTATTAAAATCACTTACTTTGATCGCACCCCTGATTTGACGTCACCTGCAGGGAGCGGTGTCGTCCAAACAAGTACCGACTCATAATTACAAAGGGGCCGAACGGTTTTGTTAACAACATATTGATAGTGAGATGAATGCCTTTGAGGCATATCGGCTTACTGACTGCTGTACTTTATCACCGGTTGAGTTTCGTTCGTGAAATAATTTCAATACATTCACATATTATAATAAATATTTTGTAAGTATGTACATACTGCAAGCATGGGTATGTACATACTGCAAGCATGGGTATGTACATACTGCAAGCGCGTGGGTATGTACATACTGCAAGCATGGGTATGTACATACTGCAAGCGCGTGGGTATGTACATACTGCAAGCATGGGTATGTACATACTGCAAGCGCGTGGGTATGTACATACTGCAAGCATGGGTATGTACATACTGCAAGCGCGTGGGTATGTACATACTGCAAGCATGGGTATGTACATACTGCAAGCGCGTGGGTATGTACATACTGCAAGCATGGGTATGTACATACTGCAAGCGCGTGGGTATGTACATACTGCAAGCATGGGTATGTACATACTGCAAGCGCGTGGGTATGTACATACTGCAAGCATGGGTATGTACATACTGCAAGCGCGTGGGTATGTACATACTGCAAGCATGGGTATGTACATACTGCAAGCGCGTGGGTATGTACATACTGCAAGCATGGGTATGTACATACTGCAAGCGCGTGGGTATGTACATACTGCAAGCATGGGTATGTACATACTGCAAGCGCGTGGGTATGTACATACTGCAAGCATGGGTATGTACATACTGCAAGCGCGTGGGTATGTACATACTGCAAGCATGGGTATGTACATACTGCAAGCGCGTGGGTATGTACATACTGCAAGCATGGGTATGTACATACTGCAAGCGCGTGGGTATGTACATACTGCAAGCATGGGTATGTACATACTGCAAGCGCGTGGGTATGTACATACTGCAAGCATGGGTATGTACATACTGCAAGCGCGTGGGTATGTACATACTGCAAGCATGGGTATGTACATACTGCAAGCGCGTGGGTATGTACATACTGCAAGCATGGGTATGTACATACTGCAAGCGCGTGGGTATGTACATACTGCAAGCATGGGTATGTACATACTGCAAGCGCGTGGGTATGTACATACTGCAAGCATGGGTATGTACATACTGCAAGCGCGTGGGTATGTACATACTGCAAGCATGGGTATGTACATACTGCAAGCGCGTGGGTATGTACATACTGCAAGCATGGGTATGTACATACTGCAAGCGCGTGGGTATGTACATACTGCAAGCATGGGTATGTACATACTGCAAGCGCGTGGGTATGTACATACTGCAAGCATGGGTATGTACATACTGCAAGCGCGTGGGTATGTACATACTGCAAGCATGGGTATGTACATACTGCAAGCGCGTGGGTATGTACATACTGCAAGCATGGGTATGTACATACTGCAAGCGCGTGGGTATGTACATACTGCAAGCATGGGTATGTACATACTGCAAGCGCGTGGGTATGTACATACTGCAAGCATGGGTATGTACATACTGCAAGCATGGGTGCACATCCAAATCAAAACGAAAGCTTTATAAATATATGTGATTGATACAGTTTCCAATTTAAAAAATTTGTCGTTATAATCTAACAATATTTAAAATTGAATTTATAATATTTATAATATCTGTATTGAATCTAACAAGGTATAACAACGACGCATCTCGTTGTAATCCTTCTTTTTAACGCGTATAAATACAGCGAAAATATTTGGAAGTTGCAGAGCAGAACTCTATACACGAGTAAATTATAATGATAATGATTAATATAATATCGAAAATCGTTTTACTCGCTCAAACTGGATTATAAAAATGAATAAGAACGTAGGCTTTATGTAATAAACGATATTACCATTAATAATGATTATTTCATATTTGAATAAAAAGCATTTAATCCATACGTTCAAAGAGTCAATAGCATTAACAAACAGAAACCAGGGCGACAGAACACCGCGTAAAATGAGAAACGTTGTTTGTTTATAACAAAACACCGTGTATTCCTCCGCTCTCAATTTGTAAAGCTCGTGTTCACTGTGAGCTCTGTTGTCTCTACTTCAATAGCTATTGATGCATTTACGAGTGTGTGTGGTTAAACGCCGAATTAATCAGCCGAATTATCTATGACGCTGATATGATAGCGCCTCGTAAATTCGCACCGAATATTTGCAGCTTTCGATGTTGGCTCGGACAGAATTCTATGGAACATCCCTACATCATACCTGATCAGATTTAGAGTCCACAACTTCCAAGCTTACGTGTATATTCTCCTCAGATATACAGGGTTAAATAAAAAACACCTGCACAAAAATTCGGTGTTAACACCGTGAAATCTATCATTAAAACTAATAATTCTTGTCCTAAGGCTTTTTCCAAAAAAAAAAAATACTTATTTAAATGAAGCCTGACTTCGTAAAAAAATTGCTATACAGTATTAGAAACGAAAACGTCAAAAATACTCCATTTATAAACAGCTGCTAACCGAACCATTACTATTAGATAGATACGTACGAGTATATTTAAGTAAATTAGTGCGAGTGTACCTAAAAGTGTGAGTGAGCGAGTAGTATGTATGAAAAAGTGCTACGTTTTAAAAAGTTATAGAGCAAAAGTTGTTAAATTTCACGAAAGAAATTCAGTGTTTATTTAACCCTATATACAAGGATGATAGGAAATTACGTGTTTTCTTCAGAAATCTTTTGCTGACATTTTAACACTCTTTTCACTATATAGGACTCAATAAGTGAAGATTGGGCCGGCCGCGGTAGCCGGGCACTGCATGACATTGCAATTCCTATATGCCAGAAATTGCATTTGCACTTTGCAGCGTCTTTGGATCGCTCGATTGCACACCTCGCTCTGCTTTACGATCATACACATATCGAAAATTATTATACGAGTATGTACTGTTTTATTTGTGGCACGTACTCGTATACACAAACTGATTTATGTAATATAATAATATGTAATATCAGTTTTCTATTGATATTCCAGTCTCTAAATAGATGTAAGGATTTTACTATTACATTTCATATTACCTGCTACTATCTTATCCGTTACCAGGAACCAGTACTAACAGAATGAAGTGGCGTTTTTATTTTCCGGTAGTTTTTTTTTCTTATTATTTTTATTTCCAGGAGTATTTAGTTATTTTTAACTTGATATCCCTTTATTTGTTCTAAACTCTACAAACCAGCTCAATACAATAAAATCTACCTAATTTAGAGACCTAAGTTTATACATAGCTAAATTACAGATGTTCGGTGCAAATATAATACCTGTAATTTATAATTTATTTATATATAATATAAGTATTTTTTTTATTGAAAAAAGGCGGCAGACGAACATACAGTACACCTGACGATAGGTAGATACTGTCGTCCATAGACATCCACGATACATGCCAACATCAGTTCAGAATGACATACATTGATACGTCCCTAGGTGCGCTACCTATCTTTGCAGATTAAGGAATGGATTGGGAGAAAGGGTTGAGAAAATGTGGAGGGTTAACATAGGATGGGATGGGAATGGGCTCTGGCATATCTGACTCACTACCGAAACACGTACGTACATTGGGGAAAGACGATGATGTGGGAAATGCAGTACATTTCGTGGTAGTCTTTTGTGAGAGTGGGGTAACGTGGCCAGTCACGTGCGACTGTGGGAATGCAGCGCGCAATCTCTCCCTACAAAAATATATCTTATATATATCCATTTGAATGGCACCAAGTTTGCAAGATCTTTCTTTATAGCAACCTTTCAGCACAGCTCACAATACACCTTTTCCTAAATGAATATATTAAATTAACCTAGCATACGAATTTACTTACTTTCTAAGATTACAAAATGGAAAGAAAATATCAATTTTCTCAAATGATTTTGTTGGTAAAAAGAAAAGTATTAGTAATCTAATATCGTTTTCATTAAAATGTCAAATATGTCAAAAGTTTACATTGAATTGTCGTGTTGTGCCACCCTAAGGCACGTCCCCCAAGAATTTGTTACTGTCCTGTCTGCATTGAATTTTACATCTCTCTGTGAGCGAAACTTCACAACTCCACTCCAAATTCGATTCTTTTCAACTGTCAGCAAAGCGGCAAATATTTCCATCGCAGTTTCATGCCACTTTTCCTCCACAACAAGAAAATAACTCCCCAAGTTTTTCGAGATGGAATCTCGAATTTCTGTAAATGGAAAAAGTCTTTTTGTTCCCACGGTGAAAAAGTTTCGAAAAACACCTAATGATATTTACCAAAATGTCAAGAAATATTTTCCTTCTTGTTTACTGTTAAGAATTTTTATAAACAAACTTCTTCTTAATTGTATGTGATTATATTATTTTCTCACGTACAACTTATATCGAATTTAATAAATAACTAAACATTTAGCTATTTATTTCTTTAGTCTATACTAACTGTAACCAGCCCTTGTACCGTCCACTGCTGGACATGAGCTTCCTCACATTGTCTTTATGCATGAGGTACATATGTAGGACCTTAAAATGCCACACTGGTCAAGCGGTTTGGCGAGCCCACTCTTTTAGAGGTGATGTAGTTCTTCAGGGCTTTTTTTATGGACGAAGGCGGCAGACGAGCGTACAGTCCACCTGATGGTAAGTGGATACTGTCGCCCATAGACATCCGCGATACATGCCAACATTAGTCCAAAATGACAAACGATGGCATGCCCCCGGATGCGCTGCCTATCTTTGGAGATACAGGAATGGATTTGGAGAAAGGGTTGGGAAAATGGGGAGGGAAGGATAGGAATGGGCTCTAGCACCTCTCACTCACTACCGAAACACGTAAGTACATTGGGGAAATAAGATAAAGTGGGAAATGCAGTAAGCTTAGTAGTCAAGGTAGTCTTCGGTAAGAGAGGGGTAGGGCTCGGGTCGAGCCCTTAGCTTTAGAATAACACGACTCCATTTTTTCCCCGAGGGTAGTAAAACTCGACTAAAGAATTATAAATCCGCTTAGTCTATACTGCAAGATCTACACACATCGCATAGGTTAGAAAACTAAGATTTTTTTTATTTATGTCTTCAAAAAATTATAAGAGAGCTCTATAGCGTAATCTACACAAGTGTCTTTCATAACTTTGACTGAGCGTCATATATTCCGAGAATCATCGCACTCTTATAACCCAAATAGTGAACTATTTGAGTTTTCACACGTAGCGCTGTCAGGCGACGCCTCCATTAATAATGTAGGGTGACAACGTCGCAGGTGAGCTAAGCCCCGCGACTGTAAACGCCACGATGCATAATTGAAGACGTGTGCCTACCGCTTACGTGAACGTGACTTTCTTTAAATCTTGTAAGTGCGTGAACTATAGTCCATTTTTTTAACATTAGACAGATGGAAGCAAGCGTGAACGATTCAGATTCGTTCGGAAGCAGAGCTCACGGAGAGATTCGGAATATTCGCTATCTGAGAATAACAATCTATCATAAAATAATACCATACCATACCATCAGCCTATGTCTTTCCACTGCTGGATATAGGCCTCTTACAAGGCTTGCCACCACACACGATCGTCGACTGTTCTTATCCAACACCGGCGAATTTCTTTAAGTCATCGGTCCACCTGGCCGGAGGGCGTCCCACACTGCGCTTCCCGGTACGTGGCCTCCATTCGAGTATGATCTGCCCATTTTTCAACATGCCGACTTTACGCTACTGTTAGCTAAAATAATACTGTTTCATAATTTTTTATTGACAGAAAAGGTTCAATCACTACTTTGTTCACGTTTACTCCAATCTTAATAGAACAAACTCTAGTG
Source organism: Sesia bembeciformis (assembly GCA_943735995.1). Lineage (NCBI taxonomy): Eukaryota > Metazoa > Arthropoda > Insecta > Lepidoptera > Sesiidae > Sesia > Sesia bembeciformis. The sequence continues at coordinate 4,931,607 of OX031042.1, forward strand.
CTCCACTTGTTCACGTGGTCAGGTGGTTTATAGTGGTCACGTGATTTCGACCGCGCGCGATATCAATTTCGTGATCCTAAGAGTGTTGCTCTAAGAGTCACACAAACGATTTAGTTGTGAATAGAATGAAGTTGTTGTCTGAAAATTTAATTACTGCAATAGAAGTATTATGTTAAGAGACTTACAACCCTGGTTAACTAGCACGTTAAACTCATACGTAGAATATAACTTATCTTCATAATAACGCACGAGTCACGGCATGTTTGTGTGCGTGCAGTTTTCATATTATGAGTTTACGAGTATGCGCAATTACAAAAATCTATTAATCGAAGCGACACTGCGCGGTGCATTGTGAAACTCCGTGAAAATCTGAATAACGAATCACGACTCGCGGGTAGATCTATTTATGAAGATAACCTTCCTGTGGGTTCGTTTATTTAACTATTACTTAAAAGCTCTACAACCAATTGACGAGTAAAACAGAGTGGCGCACATTAAAACATAGAATCTATATAACATAGATTAAGTCTAGTCTAGTTAATCGTAATTCCACGCGAGCGAATTCGTAGGCAACAGCTGGTACAAATATCAATTACGACTGATTCATAAAAACGTTATAATATGTAGTTTTAATTGTATAACTGCACATAAATTAAAAAAAATGTCTTAAAGAGGCGTCACATTTAAAATAGGTATATTGTGTAAAGAAATACGAATAACAATTGTATTTCTTTTGAAACGTATACCAGTGAAATCCAGTAAAGAACGTGAAACGTATACTTAATAAACATTTCGAACCAAGAAAAACAATTACTCGCTTAGATAATTGTGAAAATGGAAGCGGAAAAAAGGTAGCAAGGGAAAAACGAGCAATTAAAAATCGTAATTAAAATGTACACCATTACGAGCAGACAAGCTATTTTAAAAATAAAATGACCCTTGACCTTTTCTATCGCGTCATGACCCGCGACCCCGCGGCCCGCCACGTGGCCTACTCACCCCTCGTTTTCGTGTCAAATCTGACCCCAATATTTTGTTGAATACAAAATTGACATAATTTTTAATCTTTCACACGAGAGTGTAACAATAGAGTTTTCAATTATCGTAGTAAACATTTGTCCCAAAAATGTGTCATGGTCATCGAGATTTATTTAATACGAAAAATATGTGACAGGATGCGTATATAACATGTGCTAACCAAGCAAAGTTTAGCTAGACAACCTTTGAACTTCTCTTTAATTTTTCTTACTTTTTTTTAATTAAATGCGTGATTTTGGTTATTTCATGTTAAAACTAAGTATCAAATTAAAATGAGTCAATCACGTCGAATCGGCTGAACCGATTACGTTAAAACTTGGCTAAGTAACTTGGCAAGAGATTGTAATCCAGATTAACACATACGTATGCCACTTATTCATGTAGACCATGCGAATGAAGTCGCGGGCAATAGCTAGTTAGTAATAATGCACTAATGATACTCCTTTTTATTACTTTGGGTAAACTATCTTAAAAGGTCGCACAGCAGCATGAGGATACAATATAATAATGCATTCCGTGTCCTCATGAAGCTGCCGCTGTCCTGCAGCGCGTCGGCCATGTTCGCTGAGGCACGGATGCCCGACCATTTTTCCTTTATTAGACGCGTGACTGCGAACGACTGATCATGCCATCCTAAAAACGGTAAACGGCGACTTGACTGGCAGAATATTTAAACATTGGTTGTTCGTCCACCGCGTGCACCGGAGCATGAACGTAAATTAGACGCCAAAGTTATTATAAACTTTTTAAGTGCATTTATTTAGTGTTTTTACTTTTATCTATTTTATTGTATATGAGTTTTTTATGGCTCCAATAAAGATTTATTATAGATGTATTATTATTATTATTAATCTACTATTCAAGTAAAGCCGGGGTTGACAATAAACTTCCATTGAATTTTAGTTTAGTCGTCAGTAGGTATACGATATACAATCCAAGTATTTGCATTACATTTGTCCCTGTTGTCAAAATTATCATAGACATATGAGAAAGTACTGAGTGACGCTAGTCCAAAATATATGCAAATTAGTCTTGAGACCATCTCCAATGCTTTTGTTGTTCAACTGGTCATTTATTTAACTTTAAATTTGCGAGGTTAAAAACATCGAGGGGTCATCTTTTCGATATCTTTCCCATCCATTGTACCATATCATTCTGTACTGGAATACCGCGAGATGAACATCGTTGCTTTACATTTGTAGTTTAAATTATTAATTATTAAAGAAATAATAAAATAATGAAGTGTATAAACAAAAAATAAGTTTGTGTTATATTGTTACTTTGTGTTTTAATAACTACAATTAGAAATGGACAATTGGATAACAAAGCTATTCCAAAGTCACTCATTCAGTAAACCTAAGGTATGTGTTTATAATATCATCGTTTATATAAAAGGAAGTGATTCATGAAATATTTGAAACTAATTATATTATTTAAAAACTTCCTCGTTTTCCTTATATTTTCTTACTATTTCTATTTACTATTTCTTACTTATACTTACTATTTTCTTACTTATACTATTTTCATTTGTTATTTCCTTAATTACTCACTAAGTTCTTTAATAAAGAAAAACTGTCTCATAGTTTTCAAAAAGATACGATTATAGATTATAGTAACCTTCTTTGTTACAAATGTAGACGCAGTTCCTATTAATGTTTCATTGATTACAACTCCAATGTGCGCCCATTTATCTCACAGTATGTTACCTACTTCAGAACAACATGTAACAAGAAGGCCATTCCGGACAAACAAACCAGTACAAGAGCGTTAACTGCGGTACAAGGATGATGTATGGGAAAAACGCTCCCGCGGCCGCCCCCGCTCCGCTAGGAACATCTGCTCGCACCTACCGCGCATTAACCTAACGAGCTGCCCTAATGGCGCCGGTTAGGGTTGCCTCACGTCGAAAAAACCTTCAAATCAAATAAATTACGCGCGCCCGACCCAGTTTTAACATGTGTCCTCGGATCGCGTATTAGTCAACTGACAAAAAACGCTTATCTGTACAAATGGAGACATACACTCGTGTATGCGGAAAATGTGCTTTTTAGAGATGATTTTAGGTATATACGAAGAACAAGTTATGTACTTACACGTTTAATACCTTAAAATGTAAAATGCAATACGGATATATATACTTTATTGTACACACAAATTATAAAAATAGTTACAAAAGAAAATACCATAGATGCTTAGGAGATTTCTACTAGGAAATTTGGGAGAGCCATAGTTGAGCAATGAATGGGCAGACATAGTGTCTACCTAAATAAAGTACTATTAACACTTATTTTATAGTACGATATTTTACTAGGGCAGATCAACAGCATGGATTGAAAAACAATTAATGACATTCATTTAATCTGACAATGATAATATTTTGAGTTATCTTCAAATTTTTACGACAGTTGATCCACGATATTCAGTCGCATTTATTTCAAATTAATTGCTTCTAGCAGATCTTAAAATATTTTCCTGTTAAGAATACAAAGGACAGTTGTTTTATACATAAAGTTATTATTTACTTACTTAATTTTCTATTGTAGCTAAAAAAAATTAGAAAAAGGCCCGATTTTTGCATGGTTTATTTATAGGACTTTAGTCCTTGTTTAAACCTGAACGATTCTCAACATCATCTCATTACTTACACATATAATATTATATATAAACTTAATATTCTATAATATATTATTTATCTATCTATTGTTTCTTTTATATCTTTTTTGGTACCTAAATGTGGTGCTAAGAATCAGTTCTACTCATATCTGCTAATATCCAGCTTGCCTGCTAATGTTTCCGTAACACTGCGTAGAAATGACGCGTCATTTCAGCTAATAGCAATTTTGCGTGATTAGGACAAAACAAAAAACATAACCGCAGAAATGCAGAATATTATGCCTTTTAATTAAGTTAAATTACCTCACCAGACCTTTCTACTGTGTTTTATAAAGGGGACAACAGAAAATGGCAAACGGTCATCGCGCACACACGCAAAATCATGCGCCTCTTCAAACGTTTTGCTATTTATACGATTGTACACAGACACTGCTATCTGTTATCAGTAGTTTAATCGGGAGCAAGGCAATTCTATTTTGTAAGCATTTTTTTTTCATTGCATCATATAAACAAAATCTACGTGTAAAAAACAAAAGTGTGCAGAATTCAGTGAGGCAATGTTCTATCACGCTTTACAATCTTCGCAATACATTGAAAAATCTCCCGTCCAATCTTACATGTTATGTCAGTTCCATGTGTCCGGAGAGAGAGTAAAGGTGGGGCAGGGTGAGGACCCTGCCCCACCTTTACTACGTATTTGTGTATTATTGTAATATTTACGTATTATTTAATAATTTTATATACAAACTTTAGATTTGCGCTTATAAAGGTAGCTGTTTATTTTTCAACTACAGTCACGAAGAAAACAATATAAATCACGCCACAATCAATTCTAAATTGCTTCCTACGGATTTTTCAGTTAGACCTCGCTTAACAAACTAATTCAAGATTTCCCTAAGTCCGACTTTAAGGGTATATACTAAAAGTCATTTAAGACCCGTTGTTCACTTACTTAACTGTGCAGAGGGCCTCATTCAAACCGTATTGTTTGTGAAGCGACGATAATTGCTGGGCTCCGAGAACTTGGGAATGGCAACCCTACTCTAATGCCTTTAAGCTTGTTCGCCTTGTATTGTTATTATCATCCTTAAAGTTAAAAATAAATGTACAGTAAATTCGTTTAGGATTTACTTAATTGTCTTCAAAGATTAACATTTAATAATGTGAATGTTACTAGGCAGTTTATGTTTCGTATTTGTTGGCGAATATGTGGACATCCAGCAAAAGAGGTCCAGATAGACGGTACTGGAGTTGATAGCAGATTTGGAAACTAAACTAGATGTTTGATCACATAACCTTATGAAAACGTTAGATAAAGATCATTCAGAGAAAAAAAAATGCAGTCAACGTCAAAAAAATACATTTCTAGAAAATCGAACAGTAGAGTTTGACTTAAATATCACACTTCCACTTGGGCGTGATTTTGTTTATTTAATTAATAATCTTTATTGCACGTTATGATATAAGGCGAGCTTAATGCCCTACCAGCTAATCTTTGGGTTAAACAGAGTAATATACAGGGTGTGTCGTAAATAGTGGTCCAACGTTAAAGGGTCGATACACCATATATTCAGCTATCACATACCAGAATTTGAAATATTTTTTTTCCACGGGTCTCTGTTTTATTCATTATTATTATTATTTTGAAAAATCGATACCTTGCGTTACTAATTTGGCTGTTATTTCAACAAATAACATTATTTTTTTATTTTGTTTCTTGTTTATTATTGATAAATACATGTGCTATCACATGCAATCATTTTTTTAATGGAAACTTAAAAGAAATTAAAGAAAAAATGTGTTTATTTCAAATATTAACTCTAATCTGTCGCAAATCATGTGAATTCGGAGGCGAATGGTGTAAAAAAAATGTACTACATTATCTGTGCCCATTATTTTAAAAACTTGTCCAATAAATGCAGATTCTAAAATGGTATTAATAATAACCGATTTCGTAATGAAAAAAAAGTTATTGCCATTTCAACGGAGAAGGAGCCGAATTCAAAAAATATACTTTTTCATTTTAATTAACTCACCGGTATTGCAAAATGTTTTGAACCCAATTAGAAGTAAATTTTAACTTAACTATTAACAGCTGAGTGTTATTTGAGTCATGCACAAACATATCACCGGTAAAGAAATGTGTCCTAGGTAATAAAAGGGTAGGTACTTGGCCAGATAACAAAAGATTCATTGAAACGTTTCGGTGTAGCGCGCTACTCTACTCATGTAGTGAAAAAAATGACTAGGTTTTTTTTTATTGCTATTCTCTTAAGTATAAATGAGACAGACTATGCCAAGTAGAAATTATTCGTAATAATCTTATCAGTTAAAATGCTTCAGTGTGATCCCGTATGTCGCATGCGCTTCTAGTTTCTGTGTGTATCTCCTCCGTTGAATTGCTTGTTTTATTCCAGGACTCTGATTTGCTTCTGTTTGGACTTGTAGGTTTTTGTAATCCCTACGACATCGGCTACGTTATCTGGACTTTGATTTGCTCAACGATTTCGACAAACGTGCAGTGAAGTGAAGATTAGGCGATGTCTCAGTACACGCCACCTCGCTCACCGGACCTCAATCCCCTGGATTTCTTTTACTGGGGGTGTTTAAAAGAAAAAGTTTATAAAGAAGGCATCACTTCTGTGGACCAACTAAGAGAAAGAATTCGGTCAGCAGCTGAAGAAATTAGTATAAGCGGATTTACTCGACGAATAAAATGTTCATTTATCAGACGGTGCAGAGCGTGCATAGCCGCTAATGGTGGTCATTTTGAACATTTAATGTAACGATGATGTGAATAATTTAATAAATAATAGTTGATTTATGGAGAATGTTTTTTTTTACATAACCTCACTCAAATACTTATCTTAAAAAGTGTAAAAATACTTCTAATTGGGTTCAAACCGTTTTCTATGCAACCGTTTGCATGTCAGCATATTCACGCGGTGTGTACTGAGACATCGCCTAATCTTCACTTCACTGCACGTTTGTCGAAATCGTTGAGCAAATCAAAGTCCAGATAACGTAGCCGATGTCGTAGGGATTACAAAAACCTACAAGTCCAAACAGAAGCAAATCAGAGTCCTGGAATAAAACAAGCAATTCAACGGAGGAGATACACACAGAAACTAGAAGCGCATGCGACATACGGGATCACACTGAAGCATTTTAACTGATAAGATTATTACGAATTTCTACTTGGCATAGTCTGTCTCATTTATACTTAAGAGAATAGCAATAAAAAAAAACCTAGTCATTTTTTTCACTACATGAGTAGAGTAGCGCGCTACACCGAAACGTTTCAATGAATCTTTTGTTATCTGGCCAAGTACCTACCCTTTTATTACCTAGGACACATTTCTTTACCGGTGATATGTTTGTGCATGACTCAAATAACACTCAGCTGTTAATAGTTAAGTTAAAATTTACTTCTAATTGGGTTCAAAACATTTTGCAATACCGGTGAGTTAATTAAAACGAAAAAGTACATTTTTTGAATTCGGCTCCTTCTCCGTTGAAATGGCAATAACTTTTTTTTCATTACGAAATCGGTTATTATTAATACCATTTTAGAATCTGCATTTATTGGACAAGTTTTTAAAATAATGGGCACAGATAGTGTAGTACATTTTTTTTACACCATTCGCCTCCGAATTCACATGATTTGCGACAGATTAGAGTTAAAATTTGAAATAAACACATTTTTTCTTTAATATCTTTTAAGTTTCCATTAAAAAAATGATTGCATGTGATAGCACATGTATTTATCAATAATAAACAAGAAACAAAATAAAAAAATAATGTTATTTGTTGAAATAACAGCCAAATTAGTAACGCAAGGTATCGATTTTTCAAAATAATAATAATAATGAATAAAACAGAGACCCGTGGAAAAAAAAAATTTCAAATTCTGGTATGTGATAGCTGAATATATGGTGTATCGACCCTTTAACGTTGGACCACTATTTACGACACCCTGTATATTAGAAGGTGCAATGAGAGGTATAAACATACTTAATATTTTTATTATGAAAATTTAACATGACATTTAAGATAAGTAGTAGAGAGACAAATTGATGACAGTAGTAATTATATATCAAAACATAATTTAGTTAATAATTGGCATACTGATGGTTAGTACTTTTTCACAAAATATTTCTGTCTAAAATATAAAAATATAAAACATTTGTGGCATTAAATTGTAGCAACATGAACATACAAAGCAACATGAACATACAAAGCAACATGAACATACAATTCAAATCAAGAAATGTATTTTTTCACCCAACTTCAGAAAAATGCCATTATCTCGAAAACTAAAAGCAGAAAGCTGGACGCTACATATATTCTACATAACAGGGTATGTCAGGTGTATTCTCGGAGACTGAAACTATGAACTATGTCGATCTCATGTTGAATGCCAAAAAAGTAATTTTTCACATTTTTAGTAGGTAATAAATAGCAAAGTGAGAATAAATTTGGAATTTTTTTTAAAAAATGGATTGATATGCGTAAATTTTTCATGTCAATTAACTTGAATAATGAACGAAATTTCTGATTTCAGTTTTCAGGAATACATTTATATTTGATACACCCTGTGTAATAGTCATTCATCAAAATTAACATTATATTGTACAGCTTACTTAATAGGTAAATTAATTAATGAACCATTTTGTATAATAGATAAAATATATAAATAACCAGTGGTGTACGAGTTACTCGTGGATATAGTGGCGGTATGAAGAAAATCCGCAACTAATTAAAATTTTACATAGTTGAATGAATAACTGCAGCGCCACGCCGCGCCGCGCCACCGCTAGCTAGCCACTGGTCGATAGAAAAATGTTCTACAAATAAACTTTTACCTAGAATTTTAACACGCTCATTCAAAAACTTTTACAGCAATGGATTGACCTGAAAAAGGCTTTATTTTCTTTAAAACCCAACGGAAATTTGAAATCCATTAAAACTCATTAATTAACCTAAAATATTTACGAACTACTTAAGATTAGAGTTTATGTTTCGAGATTGCAAAGTACGTAATAAGTTTTAGTCTTTCCAAGTTTGTAAAGTCAACGTAAATTTCATAGGCGCAACAGGGGAGTCAGAAATGCGGGAGCAGCGGGAGCGCGAGCAGTGCGTCGAGCGGTGCGACAAACAGCGCGGCGAGTGGCGCAGCTCGTGCAAGTGATCACAAACCAGTCGAATGCAACCTATGCCATCGCAAGTTCAAGAATATACCAGCACTTAATGGGCATATGCGCTTGCATGGTGGATACTTCAAGAAGGTAGGTATTAAAATATTTTTTATAAACGATCTTGTGCGTGAGTTTGGAGCTTTCGATTTGAAGTTTGCGAGACACTTGAAGTTACTCAATACTAGAAACGAAACTTCACAAATATTTAGATTTCGAGAGTGGATATTACGATTTTAGGAGTGAGCGTGAAGGTCTGGCTTTATTTGTGTAAAGTTATCTACTTACATTAATAAAAAAAATCTTCTTTTCAGGACTCAGATAACAAAAAATTAGACAAGAAAGAATCAACAGGACCGCCGCTACAAACCGCTTCAGTATCCGTACGAGCGCTCATCGAAGAGAAAATCATCAGTCGCCGAGGAGCCATCGTTACATCATCTGCGTCTCCCGGTAATTTCCACCTGCTACTCGTGAACAAGTTTATAATGAACCAGGTAGATTGACGACTTGAAGTCGCGGGCAGAGCAGAAGAATGTGTGCGAGAGGCCTATATAGAGTGGAAAAACACAGGCTAATGGTGTGTATGGTATAAAACCATAAACATAAAATGGACATAAAACTGTCATGTCTGTATATATTGGCTCGCTTGTCTGTATAATTTACCATCAGCCTGTCATTCCACTACTAGATTGAAGGATCCTTCAATAAATCACAAATATTTGAGGGCCGATTTGCGTTGTTGCTAGTGACCCTAATTGCTGTGCAAAACCTCTCGCATTCGATACCTGGTCGAGCAAACGTATGTTTTAAGGTAATTTTTTGTGTGGATCCAGGACACACACGACAGACTCACGACACAGGTAATCCTAATGGGCCTCTGAATGTAGCATTATTTATTGAAAAAATACTAATGTGCAAAATAAATATCTACTTGGTGGTATATCTACACCGCTCCTCTTGACACTCCTTGAAGTGAAATTCCACGCCGCATCGCAACCACTCCCAGAAATTTGGTCTCCACAAAATCTGTACCGAATTCAAACGGGCTGAACAGATAAAAGAGCAATGTGGACACTACACCTGAACCTCTTTTTACGACCCGATACATCCCTGAAAATTATGCGTAATTAGAATTCGCCTAAAAAGAACTACTGACACCATAGAAAAAGTATAGATTGGCTCCAAACTTGAAATATAAACATAATAATGCAAAAAACGAACATTAAATTTATTAGGATCATATAGTACTGCAGTACTATATGATCAACCCCCAAAAAGACGAATAGGAGACCACGACGAGGTGCTAACTTGTTTTTTACTTCGAGATTTTTTTTTATAGGAATAAGGGGGCAGACGAGCATACAGTCCACCTGATGGTAAGTGAATACTGTCGTCCATAGACATCTACGATACATGGCAACATCGGCCCAGAATGACAAACATTGGCCCGCACACGGATGCGCTGCCTACCTTTGCGGGTTAAGGAATGGATTGGGAAAATTACATTCTGGTAATGCGAGGACATTAGAATGTTCTTAATTGAAACGAGAATGCAATTGTACAAAATTCTGAGAATCTTTTTGAATTACTGATTGTTTCCTAGCTTCAACTTTAGATTGGTAGCGTAAAAGTGAATAAAAACCGCGTAAAAGAATATTTTTTTATACCTACCCCAACTCGCATAAACTTCGAATTCGCGTAAAAATTTCGCATATTAATAAGTTTAGGTGTATTTGCTATGCAATGCAATCAGCCCCTTCAATATCCACTGCCGGATATGGGCCTCCTCATGCACATTGTCTCGTGTATGAGGAATGTAAGACCTTAAAACGCCACGCTGGCCAACGGGTTGGCGAGACCACTCTTTTAGAGATTCCTCAGGGCTTGTGGTAGCCGCATTGTTATCCCTTAGTCGCTCTGAAATGTACCAAAATTGCTTAATAATTGATAATAAATTACAGGTGTGACCACAGTTACCGAAACTGTCACGTCCCGCACAAGTTTCGTCGCGCCCGCACCGCCGCCGCTAACAACTACGAGCTCCATCCGCCCATCGTCGCCAAACACCACGTCCACACAGTTCGCCTCGCCGCGGCCGCCGCCCGTCCTCACTGTAGCAACCAACTTCACTGCCAATATCACTGCCGCGCGGGACTCCACGCTTATTGAGCTGCTCAAGAAAGGGAACACAAAGGTAAAGAATTCCATAGTTTTATGGCGATTACAATAATTATTCTCTCAATCGTTACATCTCTCAATCTGATGACAGAAAGAAATGGTTTTCTATTTGCTACCAAGCCTTGTTGGCTTTGAAATATAGTTAACTAGAACCGTTTCACTGCATTTATTTAATTTAGTTACATTATATGTACCTAAAGAAATTGTTCGTTAACAGGTTGTGAAACGATCATCATCAGACCCGGGCCAGTCGTCACCACAACAAGACTATAACTTCCGACCCGAACTCTTCGGTGTATCCTTCAACTCCGACGATGGATACTTCTCGCCTGCTCTCAACGAAGACACCTTCCAGTTCACCACAACACCGGAACACTTAGAAGACCTCGCATCTTTAGAAGACTATGCGTCGGTAGCCGCGTCAATACGCGAACGTTCACCGGTCACCTTCCCGTCCAATCGACGACTGGCAGCAGTTCTGAACTCACCCCTTCCAGAATCTTTAGCAGATTTTGGTGCATGCCATGGAGGATCCCCAGTTCCCTCCCCAGGCATCGGTTACACGGCCAATTCTCCTTGTTTATCGTACACTACTGGGGATTCACCAGGATTAGCATACACAGCAACTTCCCCCGGAGGAAGTTATTCGACCCAACCAGAACCATCGCCTGGCTTAGCTTACCCAACACCGCCCGCTTCTCATGACGCTCAATCGCCAGCACATACGGCTCCGAGGGCATCATCGCCATTGTCAGCTGCATTCTTTACGGCTACTATGTCCAGTCAAGAAGAGGTTAGAAACGTTTAAGTTAAGAGTAGCTTGTGTATTATGCCTCCTTGTTAAGTTTAAATTCATAGTGAATGTTATTCCGTCATGAAAGTCTCAATCATTTTACAGATTTTAACTTAAGCTCCGGCCGCATTGACTGCCAAGTTAGCAGCACCACATGATGAAGTTGTTAGCATTTGATAGACCTGGTCTATCCATAACTCTTCCAAAAATGCTTGCGCGAAATACAATGTATCGAAACTATATTATAGACAGTTCGCTATATTCTATTCATAGACATTTCAATATCAATCTATACCGTCCTACAGCAAGGCACAGGCCTCCCTTTGCAACTGCGCAGAGGTTTCAGCCAAAATCCACCATGTATGTCCAGTGCAAGTTGATAAATTTCACGTGGCTCAGGCTTTTTTCAAATTGTGAATTATGAATGTCTCGGAATTAATTACGTATATATAAATTACTCGTACGTATCGTATCACTCATGTGACAAAATACATAGTAAAATTACCTATATTATTTTGTAGGTTGAAGAAGCATTAGAAGAGGTATTACCAGAAGAGTGTAGATCCCTAGATGCCTACGCATTAGAACCATCGCCAGTTACGCGCCGCATCATGCTCAACTCTGAGGACCCGCTACTCTCGAGCAGCCCCCGCGACTTCTCACAGCAAAGGCCTTTGCGGCGACACCATCGATTTGGAACTAGTTCCAGTTCCGTCGCACCGATGCATCCATGGCAACATGATACCTCCCTTCAGGTGTTTATCCATTTTTAGGGACAGAACTCGACAGATAAGGCTCAAAACAAACTGCAACTGTTTCACCGTCCGAATAAAATCTACAGACAATCCGACATGTTCGTTCTTATAAAAACAAACATCCACATCACCATCTACAACTCAACGGTTAAACCACACGCTGATTACTTGGTGGAATATAACGCTGCGCACACGCTGCGGTGCCCATATAAATTTAAAACTTTTACAAGTTGCTCCGAACAAGGTTATTAAGGTGATTTTCTATTATGATTATCTGACACCCACAGAAATAATATATACGAGTAAAGAAACAGAAATAATGAACATAAGACAAAAAATTATATATAACATATTTCAAATAAATGTCGAAGAAAAAGCTCCAGGCCTATAAAAAGGAAAAAAATATACATTCAATTAATTGGTCAAAACTTTGCATGTTCTATCTTATATCCTAAGTCATAAATTGTCAATTACAATTATTTTTCTCATAGAAGTGAAATGTAAAATTTCTTTTGTAAATAATGTTCGTTAACCACAATTGACATTAAAACCAAGGAACTACGAATGTGCTCGCTGACTTCTTGTCCCGAAAGCCTAAACGCGTGATTGTAGCGATGTATTAGTTCAACTCCCACGGTCCGAAATAAGTTTTTATATTTATGGTATGTTTCAGTGTACGCTCCAGCGGACATCAAAAACGTTTTATTATATTTCTTTATTATAACAAAGTTATAATTTTCTTTATTCTACTGTCAGATAGTCGATCTTCGCCTATTTAAACCCGGTTGCTTTAAAACCTTCGGACGTCAACCAAAAGCACAAAGCCAAAAGTTTTTACTGTGAAGATTTTCCAGGGGCTAATGGAATAAGTACTTACTTATTATTGTAAGCTCTCTTTTATTAACATTTTTGTAACAGACTAATCGTTTATGAAATACGATTATTGAAAATTCATCCGATAGAATTTCTTAGCAAAGGAAAGATGTTGAAAATAAAATTAGAGGCTATTAATATTATTATTAGGTATAAGTATTTCAGTAATAAAATTTAAGAGTAACTATATCTAACGATTACCAAAAGCTCGGCCATTTAAAACATTTGAAACCGTTTTATTAATAAAATCGTCAATGACGCCTATGTGAATACATTTCGTCACGGGCTGTATGAGGCTGATGTCGTGCGTGCTCTTAAATATGTTGTTCTCCCCAGGTATGCGTAGAAGGACGAGAGCAAGTACCGGCAGTGTTCCTAAGCCCCAATAGTGTTCCAGCGTCGCCGCAGCGGCGCAAGCGGCGCGCGTCACCGGGCGGCCCGCACCGCTCGCGCATGCGCCGACACACGGCGCACTACACGCCGCACCCCATACTGCCGCCTGACAGGGACGGCCCGGGGCTCTTCGCGGACCTCACCGCTGGTCAGTACCTATTGTAAAACTATACTTTAATACGAGTATGTACATTACCTCAGTCACAACTCCCTTCCTCAAGGTTGTCAGAAAGAGATTGCTATAAAGCAGGGGTGGATAACATGTTTAGATGTGTTCTACTTTTAAAAAATCGGCCCTCTTGCGATCGACTTAATTATTGTGCTTTAGTGGGATCAATAAAACAATAATTAAATAGTTTTTATATAATATTATTTATTGATATGTAGGTAAAATTATTATCAATAAATAACAAAAATGATGAGAGGTTTGCCCTTACATTTCATCTGTCAAATAAACAGAATCAGGAGTATAATTTGATAATGTCAACCTTAACGACAATTTTGATACCGGTCAAAAAATTTAATTTCCTTTTGCTATTGACCGCTGTCTTAGTCGACCGATCGATCAAGATCGTCTTGTTGGCTACCCCTGCTATAAAGCAATAAGACGCCTGCTCGTATTATTATCTTCTTATAACATTGTTGCTTATTTTTGTCATAATGTAACAATTATACAATAAAGAATTTTGTCTATCTCTATTCACATTAACAAAAAGTGACGTCATCAAAAAAGTGTAGAACTATAACTCTATTCAGATTAAGAAAAAAGTGATCGGTTTCCTTTTCTTTCACTTCCCGACTTATTCCTTCCTACATAAATCCGTGCCATCTCGTCTCGCATCCCTTATCCCATTGAATGTTAATAAATATACCAAGCGGGAGGCGATTTTAAGTATGATTTGTATTGCAGATGTCCATGAGTTAGAATAACCGATTGCCATAAGGTGAATTATCTGTTCGTCTGCTGCTTTTTCCATAATTGAATGTGTTTCCCAGGTCTACCTACGTCAGAAACAGACGTGTTATCGCAGCTGGAAGAACCTCGAAGGGCACAGATCAATATAGGAGCGGATCACCAGGCGGACATACCGGAGCTGTGCAACGACCGCATCGACCTGCATCGCGTGCCCGAACAGCTGCTCTGGGACCCCGGCATCAACGACGCTCTCAATGACCGGGAAGGTAAATAATATAAACGTTGTCTGTAATCACAAAAAGCAAAAGTACACCTTTATTAGTTTATTTATTAATTCACTGGGATAGTTACATGTTAACGGAGGTTACAAGTATATTGTTGTTAAGCATTTTTTTTTAAAAACATCAATTTTTGGGCTTTGTTGTAGCAAATTCGTATGAAAAGGCAACAAAAATGTCAATGAATTCAAAATCATGAAGGGAATCCGTAGTTTCAGGCTTCAGGAAAGGTTCGATCACACCTTGTATAATATTAACGTAAGAAGTGTATATGTGTCCCGAAATCCAACAAGTTTTTCGTCGCACACAACGAAATATTCTCTTCCAAACGCCTTCATTAAAACGGTCTTTTTTTTAACTTATATGACAATAATGCAATTATTTCATTGTATTTAGTCTCAAGTTTTCGTCGTAATTAACAACTCGACAATGTTCAGTTCTGTTGAAGTAAGTTAGGAATCGCTCAGTAAGCTTTACTGAGTTGAAAGTACACGAAAAACGTAGTGTTATGTTCTTACGAGTATCACAAACGTTACGCACGAACATTAGACACTTCGAAGTTTAATCAACTATCACTGTTAAAACACAAAACCGTCTTTAGGCATGAGCCCACTTGGCCAGGTCCCAGAGCCTCGAGGTAGAGGAGGCGCTTTTTCCAACAAAAAAGTTTTCCTGATTTTTGTTGATTTTTTTACAATAAATAACGTATTATGAGAACGTGGGTGACACTGAAAGATTTAGAATCCCAAAAATGAAATCAGATATGAAGATGGAAGTCATTTTATTGCTTTTCGAAGCATTCTCCGCGACAATTCATACACTTTCTCTTGCGATGAAACCATTGTGTGAAGCATTCGGCCCACCCTTATTTAGGCACCTCTTCAACAGCCATTGGAAGGCCGTTACTGCCTCTTCTGCATTCATAAAACGTATTCCTCTGAGGTTATCCTTAATTTTAGGGAATAAATAAAAATCACAGGCAGCAAGATTGGGACTGTATGGTGGATGACCCACTAACTACATTTACAGTACATACTCAAAAATTGCTTCGTCTGTCTGGCGGAGTGAGTGGAGGATCATTCTATTTCGTGGGCGTCGTTCTGTGACTTTTTCCAAAACAGGAGGCAAGCAGCTGTTCATATACCTGTCCGCAGGTACTGTTCTTTTATTTTCAAAGGTTATATGTAGTAGTAGCGAAGTGGTCGGATTTGCTAAAGAAAGTGGCAATCATCTTTTTCTCAGCACCGTAATTTCTTCACTTTCGTCGGCAACACTTCGAAAAGAAAGACCCATTGCGCAGATTGCCTCTTAGTTTCAGGCTCATAGCAGAAGATACGGCTTTCATCATCTTTTACTATATATCAAAAACAGCATTTGATTGACCATTGTCGAAAATTTCAAGCATTGGAGACACCATTTCACGCGGCAGTGTTTTTGACCGTCTATCTAATTGTGAGGAATCCACCTAGCACAAAGCTTCCGTACCCGTAGGTGATCGTACGTTTGAACTTGACTCATACTAATACCTAATGGTGCCTGTATCTGCTGATATGTCGTTCGTTTGTCTGCTTCAATCAGCGGTACAGTTTTGATGTTTTTCTCCGTCACCGCCGTCACATAACGCACTTCTCGTAACATCGTCACTGAGGTGGATACGACCACGTTTAAGTTCACTGAACCAGTTGTGAACAGTAGCACTGGATGGGGCTTCGTCACTTAATGCTAACTTAAGTCTTTCATAACATTGTTTCTGGTTTAGACCGCAACGAAAGTAATAAAAAATCATTGAACAAAGTTGTTCTCTTTTTAAATTTATTTATCACAACTCCCTACATAAAACCCACAATACACATTTATAAAGTACAACGGTCTCTTTCTGGCAGTGCGTATGTTCATGGAGCTAGCGATATGCGCGGCAATGCCTGTGGGTGGGCACACACGCGAGTCAGCGCTGCAAGCACTGGGCGAGTGCGGCGGCGATATCCAGGCGGCCACGTTGCGCCTCATGTCCAAGCCGGCCGCGCCCGCGCAGCACGAGCCGCGCTGGACGCCGGAGGAGATCGAGGCCTTCCTGGCTGGCCTCAGGCATTATGATAAGGATTTCTACAAGGTCGCGCAGCTGGTAAGTACAATACACACACATCCACATTACGAGTAATATTATAAATCCAATTGTCTGCCTGCCCGCTTGTTACTTCTTCACAAATAATTGCTGGATCGATTTTCCAGAGACAAAATCCACGCCGCAGGCAAAATCTATTACTTCCCAATAAGAAACACCAGGTCTTTCCCAATAAGAAACACCAGGTCTAAGGAACTATCTAGTGCAGTAATGGGTAATTTTCAGAAAAGTTTCAGAATGTTGAAAATTAAGAGAAAAATATTTAGTAAACTTTGGGACTTTTTCCAATGGTACAACATTTTTCTTAAAAGTTTCAACGTTTGGAGAATTTTCCGAAAATTACCTTAGTAATTATCTAGTAATTTAGTGGTATCTAAACTACCTGAATTCTCAAATGAATGTTTTTATTGTATTTCTTTATTCATGTTCATTCTTTTATGCCTAATTTGTTTGTTTTTAAATTTTTACTGTGTTATTTCCTATCTTTTACTGTGTTGTTTTGTAATTAAGTAACGTCTAATTAAGTAATTAAGTAAAAAAGGTTGATTGACATTAGCATTAAAGCGAATAATAGCTTACATTTGTCTTTTTGTGAGATGGTAATTGTAATTCTGACTTCTGACTAGTCTGCCTACCCTTTTTACAGAGTAACAAAATTATGTATTTAAATAAAAATTATTTGTGTACATACTGATTGAAATTAAAATATATAAAAGTGAACGCCCGTTCATGTTTTTGCGTGTGCATGTGTACTTGTACGTATGTATATGAGGGTGTCTATGGAGGGGGGGGGGGGGTATTTGTTTTAAATAAATGATTCTTATGAACGCCTATTTAAATAGGCTTTTATAAAAATCATTGTCTATGTATAGTGGAATAGTGGAGAGCTATGAGGAGAACTTCCTTTAGACTGATTGTAACATATCTTCGACTATATATTACAATTGAACAAATACCTTGACTCTGTTAGATTACTCTGGTCACTGTACTCATTTTATATTCTAAATCGGGTCTACGGTAAACAAATACGTTTATTATACAAGTTCAGTCCCGATTTAGAATATAAAAAGTATCAATTAATATTAATGAATTAATTGATTAATCAATTGAGATTAATATGCTTTGTTAATAATAAGCAAACCTTTCCCCAGATAAGAACGAAAGACTCTAAGCAATGCGTGCAATTCTACTATTTCTGGAAGAAGGTGACCAAGGACTACAAGGCGATGTACCTTCGGAGCTGGAACACGGATGAGCTCATACAAGTAAGCCATTCCAAGTAGTCATGACACAAGTAGTCACTCACACAAGTAGTCATTCACACAAGTAGTCATTCACACAAGTAGTCACTTCCATTTTATTTTCAAACTAATCGAGGAGTGACCGGCGGCTTAAATAATTTTATTATATTTTTACATTTATTGCCAATCCATCGGCGAACATAAAATTTTTAGACATATTTACATTATGTCCAAAAGCCAATAATTGTGATATCCGCACAAACAACAATGCTGCCACAAGAATAGTCAATCGTAACAGCTGATAAGTTATATAGCTTGTAAGTCTAGCTTATTAGTTAATTTGTAGATATCGACCCTGGAAGTATCTATTAGCGAAAAAGAAAAATCACAGCTTGTCAGGGCGGTCAATATTTTGTAAAAAGCCCTTGTATTGTAAAAGCCTTACCTATGAAATTGCCGTTTTTTTATAGTGGGCCACTTTGAACTTGATTACCTTGTGTTTGGCTTGAAATTCCAAATTCAAATTAATTTCAGTTTAAAGCTTTGACATTCTTTTTAAAAATCAGAATAATTCAACTCCAGTGAAACAGTAAAAAGAGCCTTCAGAGGATTGATCGATTCCCGTCCCCATGACTTTTATAGCAGGGGGCATCAATCAACTTCCATTAAAATAGCAAAAGTACATTGATTATAATTGCATGATATTTGATTATATTAATTATTATATTAATTATTATACTTTGAATAATTAAGTATAATATTTTTTTCCATAAAAAGTATTTTTTCCATATAAAACGGCCATATCATAGGTAAGGACCCAATAATTTTATTAATTCTTATTTTAATTCTAAAACTCTTAAAGTCAACTGATACTGTATCTTGTGATACTGATAAAAGTACAGAAAATTTTATACAAAAAAACTAACTAACATATTATGTCAGCGGCTTCGCCCTTGTGCATTTTATTTTAAAAGTACAAGACCCAATGGTCTCACTGGAAAAACTAATCAATTTTGCGATATAAAAGGTATCTTGCGGATTTTAGGCTACCTCGCTGTTAAATTTTATTAAAATCTGTTTAGTAGTTTAGTCATGAAGACGTAACAAGCAAGCAGACAAACACTTTCGTATTTATAATATTATCGGATACACTAACGGATGTGGATGCTGTGGAATATTAGTGTTGTGGAATATAGGAAGTTTATAGAGTAGATTTTATACACAATGTAACCTTTTCGCACCCAGGGCTCGATACAGGCGCAACCAAGTCAAGTGGACGCGAGCGCTCCATCGCCGAGCCCCTTCGAGGGCGAGGAGTTTCCGTGCAAAATCTGCGGGAAGTAAGTGCCGGCGCCCGCAAACATACCGCTTCACGACGCGACCGCGAGCACACGCGCACACGCGAAAACGCAATTTACGTGGAACACACACATACATCATTGATAATAATTATATCAAAATATACTATTATGGGCTAAGGCTGTAGAGACGAGCGGACAAAAGGTGCACCCAGATTGCAGCCGATTGTTGACGTCGACCTTTCAAATCTATATAATGTAGTACATGACACCGACGTATATCCGCAATCGACGTCGATCAATATTGTGAAAAAGATCAATAAATGTAACCATCGATCCATCGATCTACATTCAACCAATGTCATCGATTGTGTGTTTGACGAAATTAATATCGACATCAATATCGTTCGAACGCAATCTGGATGCAACTGAAGAGATGTCAGACGTCAACCAATATTATCGCTTAAGTTTTTGCAACAAATGGATTTTTGCAAGGGTTCCTATTTGTTGGCGTCTGTACACCTCGCCTTGATGGCAGAAGACGCTCTTGTGCCAATGTAAAGAAACTTTTCTTATTATTCCAATGTCAAAAAGTGTTGAAATGAAATGTGTCGTTGCCCAAGTGCCAGTATTTTAGAAATTATTGAGGGTATAGCGTTACGTTTCACCTAAATTGCCTTTTGTGCATGCAATACAATATATAAAGGTTTATTACTTGCAAAGTAATCTTCAGCTTGATAGTAACTAACTCAGTGGAGGGAAATATGTTAAATTAAGTTAAACTATTTGTCAGTGGTTCAGTAAATGAGCTTTAATTGCCCCTAATGTGGGCGTCAATGTATTCTCTATACATATTGGAGGCATGTTTTGCTGAACCGCTGCTGAAAGAGTCGATGTCATTGGTGTTTATTGCATGTCAAGTTAATGTTTACATAACTTCATATTTAATTGTTTATTGCATAGTATATAATTATGTTTAGCATATTCCAGAAGATGTTACATCGATCTTTGTAAATATGAATTACAGCGTATTTTTTATTCAATACCATTAAGGAAGTGAATTTATGTCCATCGGATGGGACATAGGACACACTATTACATTTTATTTGTTCGTACTAATCGTAGGGTTACTTACTGTTTGTAAAGTTTTTGTGTGTTAATGTTATATGTTTATGTTGTAAGTTTGTCTATAGTACTAACGCTTACCGCTTTGCTTTCCCACGAGCTTTATTTTTTGTTTACTATTTTTTATTTTTGTTTCGCTAATTTCTTTTCTCTTGTGTTGCCATATCTAATAGTGTATCCTGTTATGTTTCAGAGTATTTAACAAAGTAAAAAGTCGTAGTGCACACATGAAGTCGCACCGGCCACTCGACGCCGAGCCGAAGCGGCCAAAACTCGAAAAGCCTTATGAAAAGGTCGAGAGGTCCGACGAGCGCGCGCTCGCGACCAAACCGCCCCCGCCCGCGCTGTAACCTCCGCCCCCCCTCGCTCTCCCGCGTCCCGCACACTCAACCGCGACACGCGATGGCTAATGTTCGGAATTTTTTCCAATCTTGAATTTTTTAGGACAAATATCGAACAGGGGAAAAAGTGTTGATTTTTTTTTTTATTTTGAAAAAGGTATTTAAATTATTGTACCAGGAGTTTAAACTAAATATAGCAGGAAATAATGATTATATTGATATGTATTATAATTTCTATTGAAATAAATGGAAATACGAATAAGCAATTGTCATCCGACATTTAAGTTCTGTTACCCTAGTGCTCTTAGAATTTCTTTAAAATTGTGTGCATGTGTAGTCATTCTTATGATAATAATTGTTTGTTTATATTATAACATTATAATTTACACTTTTCTTTTCTTCATATTTATAAAAATAACTACGTTTTTCAAAATTTCCAAAAAAGTTAACATTTTTCCAATATACTTTAATTTACGGATTTTTTTTTCAATTTTTCTTAAAACATTCAAAATTTAATTTTGCAAAATTTCCAAATATTACCCATCGCTACCCGCGACTCCGCGCGCCCTCTATCCGACTCGCGGGTGATTCGCTCGGACTCGGACGTAATGCTGAATCGTACATACAAGCATTTACTATGATTACAAAATATATTTATAATTAAATTTAACTAAAGATGATCCATAAAGAGTACGACGTAGTGACTAGTAGCTAGAGAAGAGTTAGCTTTCGGATAAACTCAACGGGTATCCGAGTAAAGTATTAATTGTATTAGCTTGAAAAGAGCGCCTAAAGTATTTTGTATAACGATTGATAGGTAGTTCTTCGTAAAGTTTTTATATGCCACTACGACTCCTTAATGTGACTTGCAAGTGTGATGTTGTAAATAAAGATAAACAGTAGTTGTTGACGCGATACGGTCCATCGATGGGCGAGTTCAAATCGGATTGACGTTATTCTAAGTATTACAACTATAAGTGTGATACGTAAGTCGTGTAGTAACTACACTACCTCGTTTCTATCGAATTGTTTCAATTTTATTGCGAGCTCAGCTCTCTATTAGATACATTTGCTTGTTTGCTGATTATCATTGTACCTAGTTGTTACTTTGTAATTTCTTGTTCGTCATTTTTAATTTATTTTTTACTAGTCGTATTAGACAATTTTACAAACGCAGTTCGTATGTCAAACGGAATCTGTTTAGTGATAAATTAAGACAACGGAAATCAATTCAGCGTCCGTACCTACTAGTCACATATCGATATTGAATCTATTGCATTAAGAATATTCACGGATTTGTACACACTTGTGTGAATTTGTTGGTCGAGTCAAAACGAGTTCAACCAAAACGTAATGTTACAGACTAAATAATAATAAATAAAGAAAACTAATTAAGAAAAATAAAGGAATCTTACTTAAAATTAAACGTTTAATTGACTGTACTAATAACTACAACTAATTCACAGAAGTGAACAACGAAAATAGCAAAATGGAGGGATAATATTTTTTTACGTAAATATTAAAATGCTCAAATGCTATCTATATTTTGTGTTGGTAATCTTGTTGTCTAGTTCCTTGTTACTTGTTCTAAATGCTATTAGTTAATTTATTATTGTACATTTTTTCTATAAATTAATGTACTTAATGTAATTGTATTTGCGTGTACCTACGTGTTGTGATATACCATGTACGGAATTGTTTCAAAGGAATTCATCAAAGTATAATTTTTTAAAATATATACAAATCGGGCAATCAACACGGTTGCTCAAATTGAACTTCAAGTAGCAATGCCTGTATTGAAGACGTTGTATTTAGTTCACTGCTCCTAAAGTTGATTTCATTCGTGAATGGTACCTATAACAAATATTTCATGGTTGTGACGTCATCACTGATTTTCACTCATTTTGTCTTCCGACAACTTTTAACAACTAACTTGTTATTAATTTTGGAGCAATATTCCTTGCAAAAGACATGTAAATACTTTTAATACTCTTGATTATTTACCTTTACTAACAAATCCCTCTTTATATTAACATTAAACTTTACAAAGTAAAGGCGTGAGACGCCCCCAGTATTATGAACGTAGTTTGGATCGAGTATATAATTTATAAATGGATTAGTCCTAATAGAAATATTTAGAGATCAAGTTACTCTCATGTTTACTGGTAAAAATTTAGTTTTCCTTCCACGAGTACCTGAGAGGAGTTCTGTCAAAGTACGACGCAAAGATTTTCTTAACGTTTGTACTTGTCTAGATGTTAATATTTATTAAAATAAAAAGTTAAACGCTATTGTATTTGTATATCACTAACTGTGTGATTATTTGGTTGTGTTTTATCTTAACAAGTAGTCTAATTTTCTAAAGGCATAGATGATTGATTCTATATGTACATTATACATCTATACGTTTATAATTTTAGTGCCAAAATTTTCGCCAAAGTTAATTGTGACAACTAGATAATAAAATACGCCAAAGAAATGCTCATTCATTATAGGGAATTTTATTAGAAAGGGGCACTTAGTTAAACGTAGTATCATTATTGTTTTAGATTAAGGCGAAGCTTTTAATTCAAACCCCAAACAAATTAATTTGTACGTGACGTAATGACGCTTCCTATTATAATTACTACGAAAATTGTGCCGTTCATTTACTACGTATTTTCATCTAAATTATATTATAAATAGTATCGCCAACATATAGATCTATCAGATAAAGACATACGGTTACAATATTTCATTTTCGACACTCGGAATTATTTTTATAACAATAAGTTATAAATACTGTAACTGTTACATATATAAAAAATACTGAATATTTTTTCAAGTTAACTTACGGTAACGAAAATAGGCCTACAAACAAAAGTAATATTTATTATAGAAAATTCCCTCCAAAAATAAATTAACAATACTCTTAGCTCTAAGACTGAAAGGTACTCACTATAAGAATCATCTATATCTTCTAAATCTGCATTAATTTCATGAGAAGATACAATACCTATTAAATTATTTTATTTCTACGAATTTAGAGCCTGTTTCATAACTCTCTGATTAGTATTAGATAGTGTTTGCCAAGTGAATTCATACGAAAGTGTTCTATTTTAGGTATCGTTCATCAGAGGGTTGTGGAAGAGACGTTTAGTATATCACGGTGTCACCAACCCATTCCATGTGCCAACTCATCTTACTAGTCAGGGTTCTAGCTTTATATTAATGCCCTATTTATTTAACCATAATTTAATAGTCCTAGAGAGCTGTCATCGTTTAGTAGTTTTTGAACGCATCTTAAGCGCGGCCATGTTTTTCATTAGGAAAGATCCGTTGTATTCGAATAGATGAAACTGCATACAAAATTTGTTAAGTAAAATATAAGATCGAGAATTAATATTATTATTTCATCTTAAATATAGAAGTGCCTTACATTTTTTTTGTACTGTATTTGTTTTTAGTTCTTGTCGTTTCTTTTGTAATCAGATTAAACGTTAAGCACTGGAAATTGCATTTATGTAGTGACCGCGGCCCACGGGGCGTGCTCTGCGCGTTCACAGCTCACAGTTCATATTGTGGAACTATTTATTTTCATTGTTAATAATAATGCTTAAATAACGAAACATAAAATCAAGCTAAATGCAACATTTGAAGACAATTTAAGTATTAGTACAAATTTCGACTAAGTCTGTCCATTCTTATTTATTATTTAGATTGTATTCTAAAAGGCATAGTCATCTAAAACAATAATAACTACATGTCAATTGCGTTAAATAATATAAACGTATGTAATATAACGCAGAACGTTGTAATATGAAAATACCCAGATCTACTTCCGTAATGCTGTATTTATATAAATGTCTATATATAATTACTTGAATGGACTCTTACATTTAAACCCTATATATTATGTTCGCTTTGTAGATAAACGTTCTGTCCAAATCAACTTTTATGTAATTCTGTAATATGTGGCACATAATGTTTATGTAATTCTGTATTAGTGTCGAGTCAACGCATTAAAATATGAAATGTTACTATAGTACTAATGTTTTAAGTGTAAATGGATATATATTCTTCTAATTTTGTATCGAGTAAAGCATGCGAGTGCGGCTCGAGCGGCGTCCGCACGCACACTAACGTACTTACGTCATACATATATTATATTCGTACTAAAATAAACATGTAATATAACAGTAGCAGGTAAAATCTGACACGTGCCGAACGCACGATAATTGATATTACACTCTGTGTTGTGATTTTGAACGTTCTGTAAATTGAAAAATCTTCAAATACTATTGAAAAAAATTTGTGGACACCTTTTTAGATTAGCACAATTCTTCGCGTAGTCACGTTAGAACATTTAGTGTAAACGTTGAAATAGGTAATCATTGGAAGATGTAAGTGTACATGTAATTAGATTCATTGTTATATAAACTCAATGTGATGATTGGTAATGAACAACGAGTAGACACGAGTCCCGTAACTCCCCCCCCCCCCCACCACCACCACCACGCGCCGCTCCTGCGACCCCGACCCCCCCCCCCCCCCACCCCGGCCGCTGGGCGACTCTTCACAACTTCGCATATCCTTGAAACAATAAGTAATAAACTATATTATATTGATAAATTTATTAGGGTAACTAATTTTTTAAGTCATGACTATTACGTGATCTTTTAGATTGTCTTTATTAATAAATATATGGTGAAGGTTTTGTCAATTTGTTTTTATTTTTCACCCCTTTAATGACTGCTCTTGGCAGTGTGCTGTGGTGGCCTGGGTTTGGAATAGCGCCACCGCAACTTTTCTCGCGAGTGTCGTAAAAGGGGACTAGGGGATAACAAAGCCGCTATCGCAAGCTCCGAGGAACTACACCACCATCTTGACCAGCGTGCTGTTTTAAGACTACACATCACTCGTGCATAGGACTAAAAATGCTTGATGTCAAGGATGCGAGAAAAGGTTTGATAATGTTATATAATCCAGACACAAATTATCTAATTTCTTTCTGCATTCAGTTACGTATCATTGTCATAGTAACTTAGAACAGGAAATATACAGCATATAATCGATTCTATATAATCGTATAACCTTTCGAAACCATGGATTCTGCTCATGATTCTGAATTAATTTGACATATATATTGTATATTTTTCCAAAAAATCATAACTATTTTTATGGACGAAGGCCCCATAGACTTCCCCACTCTCCCACTCAAAATTTGAATTTAGCAAAAAAATGTTTTGCAAAAAAAAAACGTTTCATTACAATTTTATGTCAACTCGAAATAATGTGAAATCCATAGTTCCGGGTTTCGGAAAAAGTTTTGATTACATCCTGTGTATAGTATTATATCAGAAGTATAATTAAAGGGAAAATATCAACAATGGGTTATTATTAAATAAAAGAAAAAATCATCTCCATCTGTTTATTAAGAACATCGTAGAGCACAATGAAACCCTACCTACAGATCGATAAATCTCTGTCGCAAATACGATAAACAAAACCAGGTGCTGTGCAACAACAAAATATAAATACATAACATTAAAATACCCAGAACTTCCTTACCGCTATTAAGTTACGAAATTTATTCGCGAATTTAATCCGAATTAACCTGATTAAAAAACACTTCAATTTATTATGTATTCAAACTTTGGTTACTACACGAATCACATACACGACACGTTACGACCACTTCATATAACGCAAATGAAAACAACATGACCACAAAAAATAATGTTGTAAGTACTGAAACTCAAATAGAGGTACATTTAAAACATATCTTATAACAAAAACGAATCTGTGAAACGTATTTAAGAAACGGCGATATGCAATTAACTACATATATTAATGTTTATTATTACAAATGGACGTACTGACAGATATACTCTTTTCGAACAATTATAACACGAGATATAAGGTATGTTACACACACGCTTCATATTTATGTATATATATTATAGTCTCATATTTTTATTAAAAAATAAAAACCTTTTTATTGCTGTAGAGCATGCTTCTAAATAGAATCCTGAGGCTTTTACGTTAGGAAATCTTAACCAAAGTCCTACAATAGAGCCCCTTTACTCAGACCCCATTTGAATAGGTCAAATATGAAACCGAAGTCTTGAACGGGGCAAGAGTTTTTAAAATTTATTGCATATGTTTGAACTATTATCAAATGGGAAATAATTAAATGAGCAGCAAAAATACTAAATGGGCAGCAAATCGATAGCAGTAGGTTTAAAGGTGAATTAGATTTAGATTACCTGATGACAATAAAGAAATAGGAATCCGTCTACTTTGTGATGAAATTCTTAGTAATTTAATAAGTTAGTTTTATTGATGATGATACGCTGCACATTTTTTTTTCTTCATATATGGCAACCGGTGCAATTAGCACATTCTGCCAGTGTCAAGTTTCCATCGTAATAAACAATTTAAAACGTATCCTATCAATGTGTAGTTCTGTCGAAGTAAATCAGGAGTCGCTCAGTGAAGCGATAGTAGGTTTACTGAGGACTCCTTGGAAGCACATGAAAAACGCAATCCCACGCTTTTATTTGATTATCACGAACACCACGCACGAAAAACACTTTGAAGTTTAATAAACGATCACTATTCAATCACAAAACGCCTATTACCAACACCTACTGTAGTAGGTGTTGGTAAAATAATCAAATTTTTAAAACAATTTTTAAAATAATCAAATAAAAATTCAACTTAACTTCTCGAATTCCCGCCAAAAAGTCCTGCTGCGCCATTTAGTATTCAAATCGACTAATTTTATACTAAACCGAGACAAATATGTAACATACCCTCATAATTAGTTCCTATGTAATCACATCTAGTAAGTTGTAAATTCAAAACGACAGTAGCCTCGAAAAGGAGCTACTTATTCACTAGGACTGAATTCACATACCTATCTGAAAGGCCTTAAAATTTACTGATAGATAAATAAAATCATCTATTCAATGACGGTGTAAAAATAGGCCCAAATCTATTGAATGAAAAAATTGAAAGTACTCATGATATAAGATGACGCACCCAGTGCAGAGGAATTAACTTTCAACTGAACCTAAGAGTTTAAAAATCATCTCTTTAACTAATGGACTAAATTTTAATAAAAATAGAGAAATTCAAGTGAGTCGACCATTATTGTTTTTGCATCAGTGGTAACAATGCAAGAAGGTAAGTAACACATGTTTAATACAAAATAAAAAAGCTATTTTATATTGTCAGGTCATTTCATGTAGTTTATCATCTAAAACAAGTCTGTCTGTACGTATTTTATAGGTTTAATCTCGGAGACCATATAAATTACACAACCGCTGTAGCAACGACCGTTAACTATATAACTTAAATCTCAGAAAATTGAGTAAAAGTAAAGTACATAAAGATATGCCAAAAAATTAGCTCATGACGAGAAAAATTAAATGACGACTACAATTAACAAAGAAAAATGAAAAATCAATGGAAAATATTGCACAAAAAGCGTTAATGTATATAATATTTATTTCTAGTTTTTTAAACCGTACAGGATTGCTCATCATGAGAAAGGGTTGCTCAGAAACTTAACCGTAAAATTAACGGAATAAGGGGGAAAATTAAAATAAATAGAGGGTAGTTATTAAGTAATATTAATTATAAAAGAGATTAAAAGCAAATAAATAATGTTCGTTATTGTTACAATGGTTGTCTAATGTAAAATGTGTGCATTTTTAATGACTAAAATTTATGTGAAAATGTGCTTTTGTATTCCAGTCAATAGGGAAAAAACCTTTAACATGCAAAAAGTGACGGTAGTAGCGATTTTGATATATGTATGTTATTTAGGTTCCCTAATGTAAAACATTAGCGTTTTAAAACTATCAGATTTTTTTTCACATTTTCACCGCTGTAGCTCGTTAAATATTAGGGATACAATATATATATTGTCGGCAATTAGATATACTTCAAGTTTGTATACAGATATTTTGTTCGTGGGATCAACCGTTCGCGATTTATTTCGAAGAAAACATTTGTTTCGGTCATTAATCCAAGATGGCGGCTCGAGGTCGAAAACTAGGATTTTTTATTAACATTGGGGACCCGCACGAAACAACATATTATATCAAAATCGCTACTACTCCACCTTTTGCATAGTAAAAGTCCCTATTGACTGGAGTATTAAAAGACCTATTAAAATTATTGCTTAGCAATAAATAATTAAAATAATCTGAACATATTACGATGCGAAAAAACAAACAATTAAATTAAATATTATAATAAATTCAAACTCGATCGTGCAGAAAACAGACATTTCAATTACACGTACATTTTAATTTAATAAAAATGGATCACTATATTATGTTTTACATTACTACTTTAAAATACAAAGTTATTTAATAAATGCCATTATTTAATACAAACAATGGCTAAATGAACTGATACTAGGATTTAAATACTAAATACCCTCTTAACGCTGAATTTCTAGAACTGAAATTAAAAACTTTTATTTTACGACTTTTTCTGAACCTGATAATTTCCTTTTTTTTAAAAGGAGTCTGACATTATTACTCTGTGCTATTTACTATACGCTACTACAAACGGCAACACCGCATACTCCATTCGTAAAAATAGCAGCTGCTAAGCGAAACGATACATTTAGATACCTCTTATCTATGTAAATCGGTGCGAGTGGTTTGTGTGAAAAAAGGTGTAGCATTTTAAAGGGTCACAGGACAAAAGTTGTTAGTTTTCACGAAAGAAATTCAGTATTAAGGTTTATTTAACCGTGTATACATAAAATAGACTGAAACTTGTAGTAAATACTGTTTTCTGCGCAAAAGGTCCGTAGATGACGAAAGGAACTTTAATGCAATTTTACCACTGATATGGGAACGTTATCTGGCGCGAGGCTCGTGCGGGCGTCCGCTGCGTCACTCCAGGCGACCAACCTTCTTGCCTTTCACTATCGTTGGCTTGTTCTTCAGCATGCCTTTTCTTCTTTTAGACGTCTGTAAAATACATCGAGGTGAATTAAATAAGAGAATTTATTGATCAGCAAAGAATATTGAATAAGCAGTAAATCAACAAGTTTAAAGGTAGTTTACGTTTAGGTTCTCCGCTGACTATAATGAAATAAGAAGTCCCAATCGACTTGATGATGACATTGTTAGTAATTTAAAATTATTTACTTGTTATTTAAAAAAAAAATGTTTTATTGATCACGATTTGCGGTTCATTTAATATTTTTTGCTGGATGTTTAAATACAAGGCGTTAAATAATCTCGACATCAACGGGTCCTACACGTATATGGGCCCTCTCTACAACGTTGGGTCCTACGTATAATGAGCCTTTGGGTCCTACGTATAATGAGCCTAACTTGAAATTTCAGACTTTGCAATACAGCTAATTGAAGTTGTGAAATGTTATAAAAACTTGTGTCAAACAGTTGAATAAATATTGATACAGTAAAATCGACGAGACATAATCTTTGCATCTGCGTGAGTGGGTGCCGAATTGTCCAATCCGATTGTCGAAATGGTTCGCACTGTATGTACACTATCGGTGTGCACTCACGCAAACGCAAAGCTCATATCTCGTTGATTTCACTGTACTTCATTAAAATATCCTAAAATGTTTAGTAAGAAAATATTTTTTAACTTAGTATCATATAATAAACAATATTTTACAAAAAAATTGACACTTTAGCCTTTATACGTTGGACCCCTCGACATAATACAAAATTTCTCCATTTATGGAGACATATATATTCAGTCATGGGACATATTAAAATACTTTCACTAGTTCTTGCTCTAGACAGGTTTTAAGAATATTTAATTAAAACTATTGCAGTAGATGCATTTTTATACCCGGCAAAACAGAGTAAAATTTGGTTGGTTAATTTCCACAAGAGACAAATTAAGTTTTTAAAAATTAAGTAGGTATACCTACATACTACATTTTCATTAAAAAATACCAAATATGTTTAACACAAAGGGATATAATAATAATTATAATAATAATTTGCAGGTTCATATTAATATAATAATAAGGCAATACTAATAGCAGCTTCTATAAAGACAATATTATTTAATTAGTTTTTATATTCTTGCTTTTATAAAAATGAACAGATCGCTTGAAAAGAAGTATGGAAGATTAATGATTTTGTACAAATCAACGGCTAAATATTTCCATAAATATGTATCTAAATAGACAGACAACAAATACACGCAAACAAATACATTACAATGAAACAACATGCAAATACCCAATGGAACCGAATTTTGCTAATCAACTGAAAGCAATTAATAATTTCAAATAGGGTGGTTGACTATGCCTGAAATTGATACGTTTTGTGACTTATTTCACAATTGAAGAACAGAACAAATCGATATTTTTAAAACATAAATTGGTTCCAATATTAGGTAAAATTACCTTGATAATATTTGAGGAGAGGAACTACCGCTATCTCTGTTACTCATACGTGTTTGCAATGCACTGCAACCGTGCGATGTCACTGATACAGTAGTGTATTATATAAGTTATTGTAATTTTGCGGATCGATTTCTAATATGTTCTTTAATTGTATAATTATTAGTATTTAAAAAGAGTCAAATACCCTATTGTGGTAAACATTACAACAAAGATAAGACAAAAGTTGCATAAACTTTATCTAAGGCATATTTCAATACTTATTTAAGTGTACCAGAAAATATCAATTTATTTTTAAATCATTCACCAATGAAGAGTTTACTTTGTCATTTTTTAACTTGCAACTAATATGAAATGGCAACATTAAAATAATACCAATACTTTCTAAAATACTAAGACGAATTGCGAAAATAAACTACAATATTTGTTTATTGCAACGCAATCGAGAGACACACACGGGTCACGTACAAATACATAAAATAAAACACTACAATTCATTACCATGGAATCAGCTCCCAACGATAGCTGCAATAGTAAAAATACTTGAAATAAAAACACGAACCACATTTATATCAAAGACCACGATGGTAAATGGCTAAGATATGAACAAATCGAGTCAACATTAAACGGTACGGTTTGGTAATAGACGGTTGCTAAAATTAAAAAATGGTCCTAAAAATGGTATTTGAATTATTAGAGATATTACTTAATAAGAGAAAT
The DNA here is from genome assembly GCA_943735995.1 of Sesia bembeciformis. Taxonomy (NCBI): domain Eukaryota; kingdom Metazoa; phylum Arthropoda; class Insecta; order Lepidoptera; family Sesiidae; genus Sesia; species Sesia bembeciformis. The sequence goes on from OX031042.1 coordinate 4,963,888, forward strand.
CCGTACTGAATTTACGCATTGGTTTTTATTAACCTTCTATTTAATAAATAAGTATATACCTTCCATTCAAATAAATGCATAAACAGGAGTCGTATACGTTAGGAAAAACATTCGAGACCGTTCAGTCAGCTTTCGCCCGCTTTGATCCTACTATCGTACAGAATTGTAATTGTAAGATTTGATCACCTCTATCTTGACATCTAATGTATCAAACATTTAATTCCATTATTATTGGCATTGTTTATTCATTACTTCATTTAGTTTTCTCAAGTTACCAAATTATTTATTTCGACATAAAACCATTGACATATGCAAACAAGAAAAAAATATTGAAATTACTTTAATATCAATATGTACAGCACATATTATTATAATTGTCTCTGTACTGAATTCATGTTGTTCATTATAAAGTCTCTTTTAATTTATGTACTTTAAATCAATGTGACTTCATTAGAATTTATTGAAAAAATAGGCCACTGCTATTCCAATATTTGTACGCCACTTGTCCAAACAGAGAGAACTGACTGCATGCTTGCTTGTAACATCATTATACCTATATTTACAAATAAATAAACCTATCTATTTATCTTACAAAACCCGTTATAAGAAAGTGCTTGACAGATTTGGATAAAGATAAACTAAAATCGGCTTGGCCGTTATTGTAAAGCTCAACGGGAAGACTAGACCTAGGGAAGGCTAGAGGGCTTTTTAGCGGGAACTCGAGAACTACAATTGAGTTTCTGTTCGATTCTTATAAAAAAAATGTGTATTGTTTCATCTAAATGAGCCTAATTAAGTTGTGTATAAATATATTAGTTTACATTACCTTTTTTGATAGCGAGTTGGTTGTAGAAATCGTCCTCTTTGAAATGGGCAGACGTGGACGATTGAACTCATCTGGCTTTTTGACCCTGCGAATAAACATTCCTATAAAGATAACTGTGAAGTGCCATAGAATAAGGCAATCTGAAATCACTCGAAACATAACTGTTTTGTTGCCATTTTGAGAGTCGCACATTTTGCTATTAAACCCACAGTTGCCGACTCATACCGACGCGGGTGACCTCCACGTCGGCCGGAAGGACCCCTCCCCCACAAGTATACTAGCGGCTTACTATAGTATACAAGTACAGTATAGTACTATAGTAAGTAGTAAGTACTTACTATAGTACTATACTGTACTTGTCATTTTGTATGCCTTTTTAAGCAGGATAATCACGGATCGCTGAGTATGCAATACTACACTGTGGCTGTATAAGTGAAAACAGCCATGCAAGTTAACTTAGGAAAAAAAAACTAAAAAATAATTTCTTATTCTTGTAGCGAGTATACTCCTTTACTCCGTGCAATTTAGCATGACAATAGCGGGCTCTGATCCTACTTTCACCAAGTACAAATGTTCGATATCAACGTGGCTGCTACCACGATACGCTGGCGATAGCTAATTTCGCTCATTACGGGGACCAGTGGCAAGTGTAACCAAGAGTACATTAGTAGGGAAGTATGAATATTCGCTATTGTCATTCTAAATGGCACGAACTATAGTAGGTTATCTTAAAGGGGTAATTTAATAAGAAATATTTATTAATTAATCGATTAACTGACCTGTATATCCTGACGAGCCAGTGCTCGGTGGTGTAGGCCTCCTCGAGGTAGGTGAGCTTGAAGCCACGGTTGCCGGGCAGCGCGCCGCGCGTGCGGTCGTACCCCGGCGGGCTGCCGCCGCTGTCGAACCTGCGCAATTACCTTCTATAATAAAATTGTAACAATGTTCTGTACATTCTGTCTCTCTGAACGCGCATCACGCAAAATCTACTGGACGGATTATAACGAAACTTTGTATTTTATTTATTTATTTAACAACCTAACAACAAATACAGATTACACTTAACTAGTTACAAAGTTAATGATTAGTGCTTAATATCGAGAGCGGTGATAGCTTTTGAAAGCAGTGATAGTCTAACTAAAGCGTCTTTTCTCAATCTGGGCGATCACAATCATATTTTAAGGGGGTAGCAGTGGGTCAGAAAAATTAAGTAAGTAAAAAAATTAAGCCGCGCGCGATTTAGGTAAATCCTGTGCCCTGCAATGGGACGTTATAGGCTGATACAAAATCAATATCGAGTTAGATCATTAAGCTAAGATGCCTACAATAGACAGGACAGGACAGGACAATGGACGCCTACAATAAATGTAGAGACAAAACGATTTTATTATAGCAAGACCTATGAGGCCAGGTGGTTGGATATTTATACTTATAGAATAATCCAAATTAAAAAAAAAAAAAAAAACTATAACCTTATAAGCATAAGCAGAAATAATAAGGAATAGTTTCCTATTTGTATTATGGAATTATGGATTTGTATTATGGATGTACCATGTGATAATGTATTATACATTATCACATGGTACATCAAAAATACTTTGATTTTAAGAAGAAAATGAAACAACGTTGTCTCACCTATAGTATGATAATTTGTACATAAGACAGTTTAACATAGTTTTAGAACCCTCTGCGTCTATCCTGTATTCGCCTCTCTCGGTGAAGTAATCGGCTTCCTGTAAATAGAAAAATAAAATTTAATAAATTAATTTATTTTAAATTTAATAGTAATGGTTTAATTAATAATAATTTATTTATTTATTTTTAAATAATAATTTATTTAAAAAATAAAACTTCTTTAATCAAATAAAATTTACTTGATAAGTGGGCGTCGCTACAGATATTAACAACTGTAATGCTAAATAATTAAAGTTGTGGGCGTTGAACTTATTTATTGTATGTATTATTTATTTGAACATGGTTGGGTAATATTTGTATTTATTGTATGTATTATTTATGTATTATTTATTTGAACATGGTTGGGTAATATTTGTATTTATTGTATGTATTATTTATGTATTATTTATTTGAACATGGTTGGGTAATATTTGTATTTATTGTATGTATTATTTATTTGAACATGGTTGGGTAATATTTGTATTTATTGTATGTATTATTTATTTGAACATGGTTGGGTAATATTTGCATTTTCCTTTCGAAAGTACCCAAACAACTTAAAACCAAGAAATAGGACGATTTAATAAACGAAAATAACATTTATGTTTAGTATCTGTAGTTTGTCCTACGGGAGGAAATTATAGTGAGACAATAATGACAATACCCACATATTTAGATGCTTTTATTTGTATAATTATATGCAGGATTGTTTAGATTACAGCCTTTATAGTCAATCATTGTAATTTGGTATTGATAGGAGCAACTAGAACTTTTGTCACATAAGTTATTGTTTTATTTTATTATTCTTCAGTATGTAAAATAAAAGTTGAAGAGAATCAACTAAAATCAACTCACATGTATATTCTTTGGATGTTCCCCTTCAGCAATTCGCACCATCCATATGAACTTGTTGATATCATCTCCCGAATAGCCAATAGCACCTCCGAAGATCACCAGGACATAGTCAACGTCCAACATGGTCATGATTTCATACGCAGCACTCTCATTGCTGGCCATAGCTTTGCCAACGAGTGCGATGTGGGAATTGTTCCACGTGTTGTTATCGACTAGAGTTGTACGGTTGCCCATGCCCGCTATCTGTAATTTGAAATCATTGTCAAAAATGACAAAATGAAACCTAAATAAAAAAATAAATAAGGCACTGCTGAAAACCCAACAAAGGTTGATGGGAAAGTGTTCAAAAAAACAACACACTTGAGATATACTTCAAATGAACGCTTCTATTTCATAGATGTTTTAATGTGAAGGCAATTACGGTCAAAAAGTGTGACAACTTATGTAGGTAAACCATGATATATAAACCGCCTTTCTATCACTTTCATATTTTTTTAATGAAAAATCTCTCATCGCTTTAGCAATTACAATTGCTTATAACAATTATGGTAGATCATGATAACAAATACATTGGTCACTAATTTTATGATTGTTGGTGGATTGCGGCGACATTCCTTTTCATTACAAAAAATAGGAGATTCTCCCCAAAATGAAAGAAATGAGTGTCAAGGTCACAATTAAAAAAAAAGGCTGTTTGGAACAAATTAAAATGGAAATGAGCCGAAAATATACGTACATCCATGTATTTGTATAGTCTTATTTCATAATATATCCATGTATTCATATCGATGTATGTATTTGACTTATTTCATATTATTTTTATAGATTAGATTACATTTATTTACTTGTAACAGTAGGTATAGCGATGATATAAAACAAGCATGCAGTAATTTCTCTGTTTTTGGAAATGATGTGCAAATATTGGAATAATAGTGGCCATATTATGTCAATAAATTTCAATTATCAATTTTGCCAATAAATACTTGTCAAGAACACGCAAATAATTCATTCTATCGTACAATTAGTCACGGAAATGTTACCACCTTCCATTCGGCAATTGCTTGAAAGCCTGAAGAACAAACTTTGTAACAAGTGATAACGAATGGATTGAATTGGAAAACTTTCAAATACCAACCTGATAACCATAATCCCACCACGACATAACTCTGGCGTCTTCGGCAGTATTCTGTGACAGCCAGCCGTACGCCTCTCGGAAATCGTCCAGAATCTTACGTGAACTACGGAAATTATACAATAACAATTTGTATACATTTTATTTGACACAAATTGTATATTTATTTGACTTAAGTAAATAAAAACGAAGTTTTTATGGTAAGTGATGGTAGCTTTTATAATGCTCTTTCAGTAATTCAGCAGTAACATTTCATTTGCAGTCATTCAAATAATTGCAAAGAGCCTACTTGGTAAAAACCTTTTCATTATAATAACAAAGACTCAGTGAGTCATTCACAGTTCCCTAATATTTTTTAAAGATTTTTGCACACATATTTATCTTTTATTAATTATCTACTAGGTCACACCAGCCATGGTCACGAGATGACAATCAGTGGATTGTTGGTATAACTCAACTGCAGCATCAAACAAAGTGAACATGAAAGATAAACATACGCGTTGAATAAAATATGCATATTAGGATACGTTTAAATATATATACAATATGGTGTTTATTAAAATAAGTATCCACAAATAGTTTAATTTTGTTGGGGCTCACCCATCATTCCCATAACTAGCGAGCACAATGCTTGGGCTGGAGTATGCATTGGAGGTGGCCCATGTGCAGTGCACGCAGAACAGCATGAGCAGTATCATGCATGCGATCAGCGTGCCCGAGCGCACGTTCATGCCCAGCCCCGCTGACTCGGCCGCGCTCACAGACTCGTGCGGACGCTTCTTCACTTTACCCGCCTACGTACACCGAGGGCAATTTTGTAGAGAAGTTTGCAATTTTAAAATAAAAGTTTACAATTTTTTGAGATGAGTTTTCAATTTTTAAGCTCGCGATTTTAGAATTAAAGGGTACAATTTAAATTATGATTTTTCAAGAGATGTTTACAATTTTGAATTCATGCGAATTATTAAGGTTGCTCGTGGCAAGTTTTAATTGACCTATATGTCAAATAAAAGAATGGCTTCAATGAATTGAAACTTCTCTAGAATAAGGTATAAGCTGGCGAATATTACTTCCCCTAAAATTAATCAGCTAGTCGAATCTTGCCTAAACACAGCCAAAAGTGTATTCAATCATTCATAAAACAGCAGGGATTATGACTCAAGAAATGCTTAAAACAAATAAATCAAATGGATCACTTTTGCTAACATACAAACTTCCCATTGATAAATTTCACACATAAAACTACAATAACAAAGACCATACCTTATCAAACAAGTTCTTGGACTCGTCATTCTCAAGCGGCGGGTTCGGTAAGTCGTCCTCCCTTAATACCAGGTCCATGAGTATGGAGAACGCAATACCGGCCAGTACACATACTACTGGTGTTAGAGTGAGCATGAGTCGAACCATTACACCCGCGAAGTATACCGCTGATAAGGCGTAGAGAGCCACTGGTGATAAAAAATCTTGGGTTGTACATTGGTTATTTCAAAAAAAAAATATAAAATCTCTATATAATGTGTCTATCAGTCTGTCTATGTGTTTGCTTACATTAATTTAGGGACTTAATAAGCCAAATCTGTTGCAATTCTTGTCTAATTGATATAGGGTACTTTAGATCAAAATCAGTTCGGTAAACGGAAAGCATCATCAGATTCATGCATCTAGATGATAGTAGAATAAAGTAGTGATGTATAATGAAGCTATCTAGATTTAAAATTGACAATTTCTTATTTTGTAAATAGATTCAGTTTGTTTTAGATTGCAGTTGACAAAATTTCATATAATTTTTGTATATTGCATGTATCCAACTGTCTTTGTATTAATATTCGTTAGTTTAAATCAATCTTTATATCTATTTATATCTGTAGCAATGGATACAAATATTTCTATTATTGTAAAAACTGATTTTGGAAATCGGATTTAACGCGAGCCAAACAGATATCATTTTCTAAATCAGTAGTTAGTATCGTCAGAAGCTGAGCATAAATATAAAATATAACAATGAATTGGTTATTTAATAACATTTGAACATTTGAAGGATAGGGTCACACAAATACAAAAGAGAACTAACTATAGGGGAAAGGTATTTGATAAGATCATTAATACAAAAGAGAACAATTGAAGGTCAAAGGTCCATACAGTTGATAAAAAAAAATCAGTAAAAAAGATATTGTAACTTACCAAACACCCTCTCATCATTGACATTCTTGATGCAATACCACAACCCGACCGGAAAGGTACACACAAGCACGTGCAGGTCAAAGAAGAACGAAGACCAGGTGGTCGGCTGGTGCTCAGACACTGATGCGATGATCGGGATGTGGATCTTGGCGTAGCCAGTATCCCATAAAGAGTAGAAGCTGTGAACAATGTTGTATTTACGACAATGCACTCAAACATATAGACAAGCCACTGATAAAAAAAGAGAAGAACTAAAGTTAAAAAGTCATACTTGTAGATTTTAAATTACAATGTGAAAAATTCTTGATCAAAATCAACATTTTTTATATAATTAAAGTGGCAGACGAGCAGATAGTCTACTTGGTGATAAGTGAAACTATTGACAAGAATGAACAATCTTGACAATAGTTAAGAGTGAATGGGGAATAGGGAGCAGAATGCAATGAAGTTTTCTTGGTCCCATTACACTCCTCATTCGACTCAGCATTCTTCATTCGTTGTTAAATGTTAATAATCAAAAAATTGACAAATCTTAAGCCACATGTATTATGTATAGCAAATGCATTCCATCCATTCTGCAAAGAAAGCAAAGAATCCATTCTGCATTCTTGACTAATATATGAATAATGTCATTATTAAGTAATTTGTCAAATTCGACATTTAACCCAAACTAACAAAAACTCACTAGCACTATGTAATATGAAAAAAATAGATTAGAGTATCCATTGCAACAACTTGTTCATTGGAGCAATACTATTATAGTAATAAATAATCAGGTGTGGAGCCATAGTAACATGACTGGATTGCTAAATTGCAATATAAATGCTCTCAATCCTGTTTGTATAAATGTATTTTATAATTTACTGTACTCACCGGCCGCTCCAGGGAGCAATAACACCCATGTAAGTCAGCAACACAACAGCTAGGAAAACGCTAGCAGCTGCGATTAAACCTCCCACAATAAGCAGCTGCTTCCACTGCCCTTTAGGGTTCAGGCTGTGTAGGTATTTGAGTGCGCCGACTGCCATAATAAGTGCGAACACGCCTACAATGGATATAATGTGTGTGAAATATAACTGAATTCATATAAGACATGGAAATCGATATTAGTCTATAATTTCAGTGCAGGACACATTCCTCACAAAATTGTTGGATTTTGGTGAAGGTTGGGTACCGAGAAAAAAATCTGGGGTATGTATATCCACTAATCCACAATGGGTCCGCACAATGGATTTATGGACATGGAACTTTACAAGGGAGGCCTGTGGGACGTTAATAGGCTCATAAAATATATTGTAGAATGTGATTTTGTAATAATAATAAATAATTTATATATTTGCTCAAGAATATAGGTACATACTGGTCTTATAAGTTATACAAGTGTCTTACACATTCTGCCGGGTAAGTGGGGTAAGTGGCGTGTCAATGTCACATCTAGTTTACATTTATTGTAAAATACTATATTTTGATTAAAATAAATAAATAAATAAATCGAATTTAAATGTCAAATTATAAGTGTCAAAAGGATACAAAAAAAATGATGAATGTCATTATATTATTATTTCTGTCTCTATGTCGATAATACCATTATTTATATTTCACTGTTATTTAAATAATCTTCATTGTCAATAACTAAGATATTCAATTTATAATTATATTTATATATTTTGTAGTATGTGAAATCAAAATATCTCTAAAAAAATTAATGACAGAAGTCAAAATTTAGAATAATACTATAAAAATAAATGAACGATGTCAGTTTTCTATACTGCCATAACAACCGCGCAGGACTGACAAACAGTAATAAGTCCACACTCCTACTTGATCGAGTTCAAAACTAGATTAAATTCCAATCTAAATGTGGGGAATCTTCAGGAAAAGAAAGAGATTTTTTTTTTTTTTTTTTTTTTTCTTATTTTTAAGGAACTTTTATGCCTTGGCACATGTCAGTTCCATCGTACCCTAAACTTACATTCTACAACATTAATGTAGGTACCAGTATGTCAGCTCTAGTGAAGGCTAACAAATCTGTACAAACTAAATGCTGCTCGTGAATTTGGTTCCCCTAGTATCTTATGGAACATACCAACATCATTCCTGTTCAGATCGAGAGCCCTCACTAAGGCCTCCCGTTTCTGTTGTTTTCGGACACACTCGACCAACAAGTGTTGGACATCTTCAACAATTCCACATACATCGCAATTTGGAGAGCTAGTTTTTTTCATAAGGTATGCAAACCTATTGAGTGGCATGTGTCCAGAACGCAGCCTGAACGCTAAGACCGTGTATCTTCTATTTAACTTGGTTTCAGAAAACCAAGGTATATGAGGAGGCTCACATTGAATGGTTTTATACCATATGCCCTTTTCTCGGGATTTTTCATCAAAATACTCCTTCCAGAGCATATGGCATTTCTTTTTATATATAGGCAATATTAAAAGAAAGAGATGCAGCATGATTTATATTGTCAACAAGCGATAATTGCATATTTTGGGACACGCCTTAATTTTCAATTTTATTTTATTTTTTGTTTGATTGAATAAGTAATAAAACCATTTTGTACCCTAATATGTAAGCCATATGTTAACTTTGCCGAAGCACATTCATTATGATTGTATTCAGATATGAAACTTTCCATTAAACGAACACCATAATCTGCATGGAAATTGGATATAATGAGTGCAGTAAACATTAATTTGCAATTTTCTCTTATCAAAATAGTATGCTACCACTTGTACAACTAGTTTTCATTGTGAAACTACAGAATGTAACTGCAAAGAAATACAAAACATTGTTTCTATAAGTACATAATTATTTGAAATTGTACATATTTTTCCATAATCATCAAATATTATACTTTAACCAATCAGAACTGTTATGTTCCTAAGTATTAAGTAGTAAATTTGTTTTAACACATTCTAAGAATAAATAGACTATGTTTGGTTTGAAACTTGAGTGAAATCAGTGGTTCACTAATTCTATGAAATTTATGAAATGTAATTTTACCTGAAGCAGCCATATGTTCACTAGTCCGGATGGGTTGGAATCCCACAAATGGGATTTGCATGGACATCAGCAGTCCCACAATGTAGAATACTGTGTAACTCACAAATAATCTTTGGGAGAAACGTCCCATAATGAGGAGCACAAACACATGCAAGGGGATCAAGTTGATGATGAATACATATCCACCCCATGCTGATACCTATAAACATGAATGTTTTTAGAAACATTTATGAAATAAAAATATTTTTAAAAATTACAAAACAGATTATTTTTTTTATTATATTAAATGGCCAAATTCAACGTTTAAAGTCAATATGGCTTAACAGACATACATTTTACTTTCAAAAGTAAACTCTAATGTTATGGTGTACATTTTAAAATAACTTGTAGGTCAGTTAAGCCATTTTGACTTTCCAACTGTTGATATTTATACTTTGGTACTTCTACAACTTATGAAGAAAAATTTATATACATGAAAAATAATTTTAGATGTATACTAACCATGTAAAAGTAAGACAGTGCTGTACAAATTGACCAGAATATTGATCCAGTCTTGACACTCTTCAGCCATAGAAAGTATGTGAATTGTAATGCAAATATGGCAATGCCCTCATTATCATAACTGCCGGCCACAGACCTGCTGCTGTACCCTGGGATTATCGCTATGAAACAAGCAGCAAACAAGCCAGCACCTCGGGACCACAACTCCGATGTCAGTAGATATGTCGCTATTGCTGTCAAACCACTAAAATAAAAATATGAAGTTAAACAAGTCAGTTTCTACTTTCTGTAGTTAATTATGAAAAGATTACATTATGATACCATAACAGCCTATGTCTCTTTACTGCTGGATATAGAGCTCTCCCAAGGTTCACCAAAATACAAGATCTTCCATTCTTCTCATGCAACCACAACTAGCAAATTTCTTCAAGTTGTTAGTTCACTTGGTCAGAGAAAGTATCACACTGTACTTCACAGTATGTGGTCTCCATTCAAGGACTCATCTACCTTACTCATTACCCATTCTGATATAAGCAGAATGTGAAATGTTTTTTTTGACAGAAGGACTGCATGTAGTTTTAGAAAGGACCCTTAAAAAGAGACTAAAATATTTAGTAATGATCAAATAATGTGAACATTTTCATTTTAAAAATTAGACAGTGACAGTATAAGCATCTAGTTTATCTAATTTTCTGTAAAACCACAGCAGCTAAAGTATAGAAAGTTTGTTTTAATAGAACAGGAGAATACAAATATTAATGAAATATAACCAGTTTTTTTTAAATTTATATTGGTGTAAGCATAAACAATTGACTTTGACAGGGGGAGAGTACACTCTATAATCCGAAAGCCACTCAACTCAATGCACTCAACTAGTTTAGTTACAACAGAAAACGACAGTAAAATGTACTTACTATATTTAGCACTTTATTTCATTCCCCCAGTGTAGTACCTATGTGTTTGAGTGAGATATGCCAGAGGCCGTACACATCCTATTCTTCCCCATTTTCCCAATCCTTTCTCCAGATCCATTACTAAATCTTCAAAAATAGGGACGATGCATCCAGAGGTGTGCCAACATTGTGGACTGATGTTGGCATATAAATGTCATAAATAAATGTCCATGGAGGACAGTATTCAATTACAACCAGATGAATTGTCTGCTCAACTATGACATTCTTTCATCAGTCATTTTTCACATGACTCCACCCACCATTGAATCTCTATAAGTAGCTGTAACTTAAAATTATGTTTCTAATAATTATAAACTGATAGTGTCAAACTTTACCTAAATACGGGAGCAAGGAACACACAAATATCTCTAATGTGAATTGGTATATTGAGTGTGTGTAAAATCCAATGTATAGTGCCGGAGGTGATCATAAGCCCGGGGTATACGGTGCCCCCGACTATACGCCCTAGGGGGTACCATGCTCGCTCGTCGAACCAATTTAGGAAATTGTAGAAGCCATGCTGCACCATATAAGCCGTGGAACGATAGTTAAACCTGTAACACGTATATGATTCTTATTGGAGGGTGTAACAAAAGGGATATCAATAAAAATGTTTAGCATGTAGATTAACTCACCATGGGTCAAACTCATGAATTATACTTTCAAAACGAATAACTGCGAAAAGCCGGGATGCAAAACCGGCCAGCCAAGCCAGTGACAATACAGTTACAGTAATCAGAGTACTGAAGCCGGTCGTATTGTGAAATAACCCTTTACTCCGGCTCTTGTTCGGTTTAGGAGCGGCGGTCGCCGGCATTTCGTTACCTAATAATGCTAACAACTACTCTATTTAATCACTAGAGTTCTTCTTTCATACATTAGTTCCAACACAATTCGATTTTATTAAATTGACTTTTGGTTCGGTGAGTGACTGACGGACACGTCTCTCGAAAATTGTGAAAATGTTACCTGCTGAAAAAATATTTCGAAACGTTCAAATTAAGTGACAGAATTAAATATTAAAGAAACCGGTAAATATCGTCAAAATGTGGTACACGCTCTATGGTAACTTAATATTTTTTTACACTAGTAATACTAACTTTTAGGTGTCAATTAATTGCCTGACACTTGACACATCTGACGTCAGTAAATCTGCTTGCCTTTGCCAATGAGTCTCGTCAAAATGTGTTCATTCCTTTCAAAATTAAATTAAAATACCTCTCTAACGGTGTCGTATTGACGTGGATGTTTAGATTATCTTGTTACAATAATGTCCAACTACCAAGAAATTGTTAATTTGAATATTGGTGGTACAAGGTAAGTATTTAATTTCACTACATCGAAAGACCCCTATTGTTTGTTTATATTTTTATTATTTCCGTTAACCGTAACTAACGCGTGCAGTTAATCTAACTTTCTATTTATAAAGCCAACAATGTACCGAAAGTAGTTCCACTGCGGGAAGTTTTGTCTCAATCATATAGTCACAGGCAATATCTCAGTTCTACATTAAAATGTGTTATTCGTCTATTTAAACATACAAATTGTCTCAATGCAATATAATACAGACATTACTGCTAAATTATGTATACTTTTCAGATTTGCAACATCTTGGCACACACTGACATGGGTTCCAGACACATTTTTCACAGCCCTGCTGAGTGGCAGAATACCCACAGTGAGAGACGAAACTGGAGCCATATTTATTGACCGAGACCCCAATTTATTTGGACTAATTCTAAATTTCCTTCGTACAAGAGATATAGACCTAAATGATGTTAATATAAGAGCACTCAGACATGAGTGTGACTATTTTGGTATAACACCACTGAGTAAAAGGTTGGCTTTGTGTGATGAAATGAATCACTCGTCATGTGGAGATGTACTCTTCTATGGTTATTTACCACCACCATGTAAGTCTTCCAAGTTTCATATTTTTTATAAAAATTGTTTTAAAAATCATAGTTTAATTTATTTTTAAAATTAATACTAAAGAAACTCATTTGTACATCCCAATAAAATAATAGGAATAAATAATAGTATTTTTTATGCTATAATTTGATAAGTTTTGTTATAATGTTGTTTATAAACAATTTTAGCAATATTCAGAATGTTTATTGTTTTCATTATCATCATCAAAATGTTTTTAAGATATGTTATCATTTGTAAACATTGTATTAACATTTGTATCTACAACTTATTAATGAACTGTTTTATCAACATCTGTTTTATGTGACCACACTAATATAGCAATAAAACATACATTGAAGGGAAATTTAATTGATCCTTTTTAATCTAGACATATAAAAAGAAATGTTCAAACTGACTGACTGATTGACTCGTCAACACAGCTGAAAGTGCTCAAAGTAGAAATATAAAATTTGCATAGTAGGTGCCTTTTGTGACATAGACCTACTAAGGTGATACTTTGTATATTCATATCCCTATTCATACCTAAAATTAGGGTATAATCTGTAAATTGGGTTGAGTAATGGGTTTGGTTGGTAAATTGGGGGGTCATTTACTAAATGCATTTCAACAATTTAACATAAGTTAGTTCTCTTATCTTATTGTCTGTCTATTAAGCCATAAAACAGCATGTGCAGTGAACTATGTATTGCCATGTTTACTGTTTACAAAAAGATGCAAAATTAGCTTTACCATTTGAGAAATATTATACACTGAATCTATCTTGTTCAATATTTACTCGTAAGTTACTGCTTAATAAAATGACACATTTAGTATTTACAGTGCAGTACCAAATGAATTGTGTGATCTGAGGATTTAGATAAGAGGATTAGAAACATAAATTAACTTCAAGAATTGTTATCTAGACTTTATAAAATTTATATCTCTGTATATTTGATGAAAACCTCATCAGTAGAAACATGCAGATCTACCTAGGAGATACCTACCTGATATAGATCTATAGATCTACCTAAATGTTGCCGAGTTTGCTGGAAGAAATCTCCCTAAGAAAATAAACTTGCTTATTGTACAATAATTTTGATGATCCCCTTTTATGTATTTTCTTGTGCTGTCCCTTTTATATACTTGGAAGTATTATGTATCTATAAATATAATAAAATTGTAACAGGCCGATGTCTGTACATTATAGATATTGAAAAAAAACTAATATGGGGGGTCTTTATTAGAGCAACAGAAGCCAAAACAACAGTTTTTAGAAATTTTGTCTGTCTGTCTGTATGTTTGTACACGCATCACGCAAAAACTACTGCATGGAATTGAATGCAGTTTTCATCGATGTATTGCTAGAGGTCTAACTTAAAATATAGGCTCCATTTTACCGCAGGAAAATATCTTATTCCGATTGTTTTAAATTTAATCAACCGAAACGAAGTGAGGGCAGGTCGCTAGTGTAAAAGAAAGAAAACAGAAAAAGAAAAAGTTCTCATTTATTCCACAAAGCAGTCCCAGAAAGTAAAGCATTGTTTATCCATCATTCATTATAAAAATGTTATTAATTTCAGTGAATCCACAAGTAGCTAGCAATAGCAATGGTAGAAACGGCAACAGTTGCTCTAGGAAGAACTCTACAGCATCCAACTCAGAAGTATCTGCAAATAGAACTCATTCCAGAAACTCTTCACTTGACCTCCGCACTGTTGGGAGGATACCTTCTCAGGACCAATTAAGGTAAGAAAAACTGCCAAGAGTGCAAAATTCCAACAAATTTTTCAAGTAAACTTTTATTTGCTCACATACAAATGTGTTTATGGTGAGTCTCACCATGATCATAGTTCATGTAACGGACTCAAAATATTAGCTAGACCAGTGGATCCCAAACTTTTCCATTCTCTACACCCTTGCTAAATAAAGATTTTCCAAGATATTTCAAATTCTGACATGTGTACTTTGTTAGAATAAATCCTAGTCTGAAAAGAAATAAATCCTATAAATAATAATTTTATGTAAATAGGTATATTGCAGTCTGAACTTATTTGTACTTGCCATGTAAAATTTCAATTTGGTGCATGTTTTTCTTCAGATAATTGTTCTTGTTGTTTTTTACCTCACAGATATACTTAACAAATTTTAATAAATTACACACTAGCTATGTCCTGCGGTTTCGCTCGTGTGGAATTGGGTTTAAAAATATCCTGTGTGGTTTATAAAAATTTTTATATACATTTTATGAACTACACATTATGCAGTTTAGTATAGACTCACTGACTTGTGGCCGATACTAACTAGATAAAAAAAACTTACACATTACAAAAGCTTACACATTATTTTTAACTAATAACAGTTATTAGCTAATAACTAATAGCTTTCAAACAATGTAATTACCAAACAATTACTCATTTTAATTTTTAGTCGATGTGGGAGAGGGCACTCCAGAGCAGCTTCCCTTGGCAATGCCGATTGCCACAAAGGTCATCGTCCTCCTGAAGGTAAATGCTAGGAAGATTATGTCTCCATCACATCAAATACTTTTAAATTACCGTTACTTCAAGCTATTTCATTTTTCTTTCAGTAAATTCTTGGTCAGACAGCATGAAAGTTCACATTATAAAGGCGCACCACAATTGGATAGCTGTTGCTTATTCACATTTTGTAACCGGCTACAGGTATGTACCCAATTGAGCAGTCGCACGAAACATACTCCTTTGCAGTTCATTATCAACTTATTCAATAGGTTAACTTATGCGAGGTAAGCCTGTTCATTCAGTTCAAGCAATTAATACGAACTTTAAATTCAAGCAATACCACGTTTAAGAGTGAAAATAAAATTGTATTCGCCATTGCTTTAAATAAAAATTTATCTTTAACAATTATGTTTTTATTTTTCATTTGATTTTTTCTTTATCAATTTCTATTGCTATTTTACGGAACCACTTACTAGTTTACTAAAAGTTAAAAACTAACTAGCTTTAGAAAATAAAAAGAAACTTTTCTTTAAAAAAAAAGACTAAAGACGTGCTGAATAATCATTCAGCAATTAATAATAATTCAGCATTAATAATTAATTAATTCAGCGCTAATTTTAAATTAAAATAACCAGTAATTATATAAAGTTTCTCTCTTCTCATTATTATGCTATTTTTTTTTAATTTGCTGCAATTACTTTTGTTACGCTATTTTTAACCATATACAAAAAAACTATTTGATTTTAACTGTCATCAACAAGCCCCCTGAAGCCTCGTAAATTTTGTTTCAAAAAACCTCATTGCTTTGGTTGCTTTATTGTCACTCCATATGTGAGAATTAAAGAAACTTTTTAAATAAAATGCTAATTATTCTCTTGTTTGCGTACATCTCCTGCTGCCCAAAGGGTGCCTGCAAGAAATCGCTTTACCGATAAGGCTTACCTTTTGTATACCTACAGTATGCGACAGAGTTGGAGTGCAGTTTCAGGGAATTTGATGGGGATGTGAAAGAAATGTTAGGTTCATAGGTACTTATCAATAATTTTAATATGCGTTTATTATTGCAAATTGTTATGCTTGTATATAAGATAATTTAATTTTGAAAAATCAAAGAAAGAATCTAAAGTTATTTAACTCATACCTCAACCACACTCCTGTGCTATCGCATACTTTAGTAATTCAAACTTTTGTATCACTTTCACTGTATTTTTTGGTGTACAATAAAGTGTACTTACTGACTAATGTTCCAGATTGACAGACTCATGCGGCTGGTATGTGGTATTCCAATCTCCAGTCCAAGATTCTGTGATAGAGAGGATAGCTTTAAACGCAAAAACAGGAGGCAGTGGTAACTCCAGTGGGAATAACTCATCAGGCACAGATGTGATGTTGGGCATAGCGAGTGGACCGCTCGTGAGGTTGTGGGCTATTTCTACACATAGTGAACCTGTGAGGAGGACCTTAGTTGGTATGTTTATTTTTCTTCATTAAAATTGCTTGCCGTTAAATATACTACATGCGTATTACGGGAGGGAGCAAGATGTATGAACACTTTTTCAATATATTTTAAGGCATTTATAAATCCATATATTATAAATCTATAGTATATATATATTATACCTTTATTATTTGATAATAGTATAATATATTATTATATCTATATATAAGATTGTCCCATAAGCTCTTGCCAATCTCAACTATATGACCAAACATTATCATATCCCCAAAGGCACTGTCTATCTTTGGAGATTGGATTTGGAAAATGGACATGGGATGAGATAGGAGTGAGCATATCGCACTCACTACTGAAACGCTTATCTACATTGTGAGAATAGGCTAAAGTGGAAAAATGCAGTACATTTTATGTAATGATCTGTTAGTTTGGGATAATGTGACCAGTCGAGTGTGCCCAGCAGCTGTGGAATTGCATCCTCCACCTGAATGCTTATGTGAAATACACAGTACTACTTGAAATCTCCAGGAACATTCAACCTAAGCGTAAGAGTGGAACACCTCCTGTTTGTTGGACCACAGCTTGTGGCACTAAGCGGTGCCGGCAGCCGAAGTAAGGCCGGTGTCTGGCACACCAGTACCCAGCACTGGCAGACGCAGGACGTGGCACACCTGACTACACACGACACCGCCGGCTCCTTCCTACTGCTCGGCACTGCCACCGGCGCCATTAATTATATTGGTGAGTAATATATATATATAAGGTGTAATTAAATTAAAGTGAATCATTCCAAGATTTAAATGAGGACAGCATTTTAGTAGTTTACGTTAAAGGAAAATTAATATTAATAATGTTAATCTTTTTGCTAAACTAAAAATTGAGATTTCAATAAACTATAGACGTGTTGTAACATTACTCTTTGACCTCTATGACCGCGCAGCGAATCGATAAACATCTACATAGTATTATTTAAGTAAACTTCTAGGTTGATACCTATATGTCGTTACTATTTTTTTTTTTAAAAAGAACTTTTTCTGGGTTAGATTCCTGTACTATGAGAACCATAACAACTTTTAAATCACCGATGTACAATAAAACTTATAATAAATACTTACGACAGGTGTTGGAAATGTCATCCATTGTTAGTAATGCACAAATTCGCATCATTAGTTTACAGTTTTCCGTATCACTTTTAATGATGTTAAATGGTTAATTTAAAAAAATGCCTGCACCCTCGTAACAGTGAATTTCATACGTGAAAAATAATAAGTTAATTTTGTTGCAGACATGCAGAAATTCCCGTTACGAATGAAGGACAACGACCTGCTAGTGACGCAGTTGTACAAGGATCCAAATCAAGAACCTATCACCGCTATATCTGTTTATCTCACGCCAAAAACTAGTAAGTGTCTAATTACATATCTGGGAAATTACTCGTATTTAACGGGTAAAAATATCTTTTGAACGCATTTTGAAGGCAAAATCAAAACTTTTTTATCTGCACAGGAAGTTTCGCCTGAAATTTATTGTTTGCAATCAGTCCTTTCAGTATCCACTGTGGAACATGGGCCTCCTAATGCACATTATTTTGTGCATGAGGGATGTATGCCATTGAAACACCATGCTGGCCGAGTGGGTTAGCGAGTCCACGCTTTTAAAGAATAGTTCCTCAGCAATTGTGGTAGCAGCATGCTATTCTATAGCTGTCCGACACCACACGGCGACATTTATTGTGTAATGTCTAATTATTTTATATAGTGTTAAAAGGGGAACAAAGCGAAAGCGAAGATGCACAAGTATAAATGCTGACGTCACTAGACGTAGCAGTGCTACGAGCATTCGAACGTTTAACAATAGTTATGTAGAGAACAAAATGCGCTTGTTCTATAAAAAAATCAAATTTTTACTATATCTGCTCATTGGCTTGCGACCGTTTTTACTTATTGCGATGCTACAATTCAGTATTCGTTTTGATCTCATTTCTAAATTATATCTATTTATCTCTATTACTGGTAACCCCTTGTCTGTCAATAGATTTTTATTTGTTTGATGTCTTCCATCAGCCTTCCAAAACGCCCCCTTTCCATCTTTTCTTGGGACTTCTAAGTGGCCTTTTTTGTTACACTGTTCTTGTGGTGAATGTTTTACAAAGTAAATGAGAATCTGAGAGGACATGACATAGTTAATTTGAACCATCACTGCCTCTGATCCCTACAAGCATTTCCTATCAAATAGAGTGCTCAACTCATGGAATAATCTACCACAAGAGACAGTTAAAGCAAGCGTGAATAAATTCAAAACTGTTTAGACAGAAAGACAGCACAAGTGTATTGATATGCCTATGGTTACAATCCAATTTGCCGAAAAGAAAATTGGCGGTACAATGAAATATTTCAACATTTAGTTTTAAATCTAGGGCAAACTTGCATTCTCCATGAATCATTTTGTCTTTTATAGTGAAGTAGGCGGAGCCACCCCACGTGATCCCACGTGATGGTAAGTGTTACCGCCGCCCATGGACACCTGCAACACCAGGAGGTATTTAAGCCCGAGTCAGTTACCTCAGCCGCCATGTTTGGTTACATTTTTGACAAATTAGATTGGAATGAAATATAAACTGGATGGCAAAAATTCCGGGTCGCTAATAAATGGCGTGATAGTTTCTTAAATACATAAGACTAATTTGCGAAACTATAGTATATTGTAGATGACTGATTACTATATATAAAAAAATGTGTAACACGTTCTGTACACTATATAACTATAATTAAATACTAAAAAATAAGAAAATTTCGCTTCTAACTTATGACAACAAAAATACACTTCGCAGTAAATCTTAAAAAATAAGTTTTTTTGTCAATTTAATATTTTGTATTTCCTCCACGAGCCCGTATCACTTCAATAAGACGATGTGGCATGCTGTAAACCAAATTTTTAATACGATTTTGGTCTATGTTTGCCCATTCTTCCACTAGCGCATTCTTGAACTCGTGTAAGGTAACGGGAGCAGGAGAGCGTTGTCTCACGCATCTCCCGAGCTCGTCCCATGCATGTTCTATGGGATTTAAGTCTGGGCTGCGAGCTGGCCAGTCCATGCAGGTAATACCGACGTCTTGAATATACATATTGACCAAATAAGCAGTATGTGGTCGCGCATTATCGTCCATAAGAATGGAAATTGCACCCATATTCACTAAGAATGGACCAGCATGCTCATTTAAAATCTCTCCTACGTATCTGACAGCAGTCAGAGAACCGTTTTCTATGATCACTAACTCCGTGCGATCCTCTGAAGATATCCCAGCCCAAACCATTATTGATCCTCCACCGAATGGCACCTTTTCTTCAAAACACGCTTGATGATACCGTTCTCCTGGCCGTCTAAATACTCTTCGTCTCCCGTCGTGCGTAAATAAACAAAACCTGGACTCATCGGAAAACATAACCTTGGACCAATCTTCATCTGTCCAACGGATGTGTTCTCGAGCAAACCGTAACCTGGCAACTCGATGTTCTCTGAGCAGTTTGGGGCCGTTTGCTGGTCTATAAGGCTTTATATCAGCTTCACCAAGACGTCGCAGAATCGTATTAGAGCTCACATTGTTGTGGTGAATTTCTTGAAGACTGTTTCGGACCTGAACAGCCGTGAGATGTCGATTTCTTAACATAGTGCTCACGATGATTCGGTCTTCTCGTGTAGTTATACACCTTGGCCTGCCATTTCCTGGTCTCCTGATGTTCATGCCGGTCTCTTGAAATCGCTGAAGTACTCTTTGGACCGTTAATAAAGATACTCCTACTGTTCTAGCAGTGCTACGCTGACTTCTTCCTTCTTGTACCATGGTAATAATCCGTGTACATTCTTCAGGTGATAACGACATGATATTGCATTGAATACTGTGATCAATCCAAGGAACCATTTATAACGACAGCTCCGTTTGAAACAAAAGCAGAAAAAATATTCTTTTCCTAATTTTAAATTTTGAAATTTTTCAAAATGCAGAATATTTTTTTTTAAATCTGTAACTTGTACAAATGAAACCTCTTTAGAGATTTAGAACAAGCATTGGTAACCTCCTTACTACATATTATTTATTCGAGCGATCTAGGTATATAATTTATGGAGATATCACGGTTTTTATTAGCGACCCGGAATTTTTGCGATCCAGTGTATATCAATATGTACTGCTATAATCAAAAATATATATTAATGAATTATAATCAATCAGTGCTGCCTTCTTTTTGTCTAACGAGAGCTGCTAGAAACCAGCCCTATCAGTATCCTATTGAGGAATGTATGGCCTTAAAACGCTACACTGGCCAAGCGGGTTGACGAGTCCACTCTGTTAGAGGTGGTGTACTTTCTCAGGGCTTGTGGTAGCGGCTTTGTTGTCCCTTAGTGGCCTTTTACGACACACACGGGTAGATGGGCTGGTGCTAATTTATAGCCGGCCGACACCACACGGCACAAGAGGGAGAGAGAGCTGCTAGCCGAATACATAAATAATAATAAGCTATATAAATCGCTATAAACGTCTACTCCTAGACCTGTGCGGCAACTGGATCGAGATCGCGTACGGCACGCGGTACGGGTCGGTGCGGGTGATCGTGCAACACCCGGAGACGGTGGGCCACGGCCCGCAGCTCTTCCAGACATTCACTGTTCACCAGAGTCCTGTTACTAAAGTAAGAACGATTCGGTTAAGGGTTCTTTGTTGCGTATCTTGTTTTAGTTTATATAGGAAGGTTTCAAATGGACAGAAAATCTGTGCATGTATTATATCTTATCTTATTAGCGATGGTCTTCCACTAGGTCATTCATTCTCTTTACGAATAGCCTTTACCGCTGACTTGTATACCAGTAAGCACCTCGATAATATGCTTTCTATATCCAAGCTCGGGCAACGCTAATAATATCTACCCTGTCTTCTACTCTTACTCCCCGAATATTATATCCATGTGGTTCAGGATATCCAACAGTCGTAGGAACCTGTAGTCTTCTGGCTCCGGATTACGGTTGCCTAGAAAACTCATTCTGCACCTCGCCAGTCCGTGTTCATTCGCTTTTTTGCATCTGTGTGTAAGCGGATACTGCCTATGAAAAACGAGTTAAGATCTTTGATCACATAAATTTCTAATCAAAGCGCGTCCTGATTGTATTGAAACTGCCTTTTGAATATATTGCTAGTGAACTGTAAAGAAGTTTGCATTTATCTGATCTCTCGATTATCCAATACTATATATACATCATGTTTCCTGTGGAAATGTTTTAAAGGTATAAGTACGTCTTCTGTAAGTCTTATTTTATAATACACTTGTTTATGGCCAGACATCCCATCATGCAAAAGACAATGTGCACGAGTAGGTCCTAATTTTCACAATCCTTTCCTAAATCTCCAAAGGTAGTCGGCGCATTTGGGTGCGTGCCAACGTGTTGTTATTCTGGACTGATGTTGTCATGTATCGCGGATGTCGCAGGGCGACAGTATCCACTTACCACCAGATGGACTGTCTGCTTGTTTGCCATCATCATTCTATAAAAAGATGTCTAGCAGTGGAGAATAGAAAGGCTGGTTACAGTTACGGTTTGTTCCTCAGGTGTCCCTATCGGAGAACTACCTGATATCAGTGTGTAGTGAATACAATCACGTGAGGTCGTGGCGAGTGACCCGGTTCCGGGGCATGATCTCGACGCAACCAGGCACCACGCCCAAGGCCGCGTTCAAAGTGCTCGCCCTCGAGGCGCCCACAGCACAACCACACAACGACTGCGGTGAGATTTACACATATAATATTTCTTACAAGAAAGTCTTACAAGAAATATTATACCATGTGTCAGAAATATTATTTCACTAGCGGTACCAGCGACTTCATTCGCGTGAACTGTAGTGATTCCCGTGGGAAGTCTTTAATGGGTCGAGATAAAATGTATCCTAAACGTTAACTCAGGTCATAAGCTATAATTATGCCAATTTTCATTAAATTATATCTAGTGGTTTTTGCGTGATGCGCGTACGGACAGGCAAAATTTAAAAAATGGCTGCATTGGGTTCTGTATCGTTCGTAGAGCACACTGCAACGATTTTTTTAATGTCCAGACGCGGCTCTGTTACTATTTTATTATATGTATAGATATGTCAAATATTAGCGAAATCTCTCATAGGAATGAACTTCTACTATCAAATACATATAATGATGAATATAGTCCCACAGCCGCTGGACGCATTCCACTGGCTACGTTACTCTACACTCACAGAACAATATCGTACTAAAATGTACGTAATATATCCAATATATCCTATTCCCTCAAGGTACGTACGTGTTTCGCTTCACTAACATAATAAAGTCATAATAAACCTAACAATCGGATAGTGGATGAATGAATATGTTTACAGGACCTTACGGAGAACAAGATGAGGAACAAATATTTATACAAAAAGTCGTGCCCGATACGGACACGCTGTACGTGCGACTAGCGTCTAATGGGAAAAGGTTAGTTACCAGTGAATCGTCAATAATGAAATGTATTCATTTATATTCATTATATAAATGATTATATAATGAATGAAAATTCATTTATTCACAGTGTTAATACCACATGCATCACAATATTTATTTATATTATAGAATAATTTTAATAAGTCATCTCTTTTTTATGTCCTTAGCTCTAATTTTCTGCATCTGCAAGTTATCCGTTTCCACCTTAAGTCAATGGATCACTTACTCGAGACTTACTTGGAACTCGTTACAGCCGCTCAAAGTATTTATCGGCCCTTGCTTCTTAGGGCGCCCTAGTTTTTGTTCACAAACAGACGATTGGTTTTGAAGTGTGCTGGCATTGATAACCCTTTATTTGTATTTTTAATAACGTCGACCAAAACTACCATTTTTAATTATTGCGAGCCACTGAACTGTTGTGGTTGTTGGTGTAACCATCAATTTTAGAATACATACTAGATATGTTGTACTCGTACAAGCACTCTAGGGCTGCCACGTTAGAGTCTAATAGTGTTCTACGAGTGTGATCAGAAGCTCTCTAATTCTTGTGATGTGTTTTGAAAATGGAACATTCTAATCACGTCGTACTCAAGTTTCAAATTTGACATTTTTAATACCCCGTTGCCAACCGTTAGAAGTTGCCAACCGGGTTTCTTCGATAAAAACGTATGATGTGCCGTCTTCTCTATTCCCATATCGATGGTCGTAACCGACGAATGGGCTGGACAGTAAGTGACGGAAATTTAAAGTACTTCAATGATGCTTTAAAAGGTTCTTCGATTCGGATCGGACGTAGACAACGTACGTTCGTGAATTTGTATGGATAGCAAACGTGTCGTCACATCACGACCACTTATAAATAATTTTTTATATTATTTTATTTCTTTTGTAAAACAATTACCAAAAATTAGTGCCCTCATGCTTATAATTGTATATAATTAGATTTACAGTAATTCATATCGATTCATTAAAATAAATTCGGGCCCATCCCTTTGGTCGTATCAACAATAGAATGTAACTTTAAATTAAAATAGTAAGATTATGTACGTTATTTCTCGCAAAATACATATTATAAAATTGTTCGTGAATTGTATTTCACAAGTGATAAATGTGTTGACTGAATAAAATTATATATTTTTTTATCTAACGATTATGAATATTTATATTGACAAAATTCGCAGAAAATAACATGGCCTACGTTCTATAACAACTGTCATCCAGCAAATAAGAAAATAGAAAGTTACCTAGGCTAACATAACGTGCGTAAATTTAAGCTCTATATCTTACACCAGGGTATGCACGATCCGTTCAGTAGACGGGTCCGCGGTCTCGTGCTTCGGCGTGGCGGAGTGTGAAGGCGCGCTACGACCGCGCCGACTGCTCCTGTGCGGCCACAGGTCCGGCGCCGCACAAATGTGGGATTTAACTGCGCATATTGATAAAGCGGCTAAACAGGCGCATAGCAGCGGCAATGGAGGCGGTAAGGAGACACACACACACACACGCACACACTATCCGCCACGGCTCACATGTGGGATTTAACTGCGCCCATTGGTAAGGCAGCTAAACGGGCGGTAACAGCGACAATGGAGGCGGTAAAGAGACACGTGCACGTAACCAAACGGTTTGTTTTCATGGACATGGGCTTTCTCATGCACAAGACAATATGACATAAAAGTAAGACAGAAAATGTAATTAATATATTAAAAAGTTCTTTATACTACAAGGTAAGAAAGTGTATACTGATGTATATTGCTACAATGTATATTAGTGATGCTGATTGTAATGGTAACCAGCTGTTCTGTTTCGTCAACTGCTGAACACGGGCCTCCGCATCTGATATGGCCTTAATACGCTAGCTACGCTGGCCAAGCGAATTTGGCGAGTCTACTCTATTTGTGGTGGTTTAGTTTTCTCAAGAGGCCTGTGGTAACGGCTTTGTTATCCGTTAATCACCTTTTGCGACACCCGCGGGAAGAGATGTGGTGGTATTATTCTAAAGGCGGTTACACCATATAGCTGACGCACACACCTACAAAAATGCGAGCAAATGCACACACACAAAACATAATAGTCGAAAGATCTATTTGTTTTATGGATGACGAAGGCGGCAGACGAGCATACAGTCCACCTGATGGTAAGTGGATACTGTAGCCCATGGACATCCGCAATACATGCCAACATTCGTCTGAAATGACAAACGTTGGCGCTCCCTACCTTCTCGCTATAAAGAATTTTGATGCACTAATTGTAGGGGTAGAGTGCACGCTGCATTCCCACAGCCGCTCGGCACACTACTGGCCACGTTACCCCTCTCACAGAGGACTACCTTGAAATGTACTACATTCCCTACTTTATCGTATTTCCCCAATGTACGTACGTGTTTTGGAGATGTAGATATGCCAGAGCCCATTCCCATCCCTCCCCATTTTCCCTCAATCTATTCCTTAATTTGCACAGGTGAGCAGCGCACCCGCGGACGTGTCAACGTTTGTCAATCTTGACTGATGTTGGCATGTATCGCAGATGGACATCGCGATACATGCCAAAATGGACGACAGTATCCACTTACCATCAGGTGGACTGTAAGACTGTCTACCTTTTTTCTATAAACAAAATCATATTCTTCTAGAATTTTATTTACTTAAACCTATCAAGCTACATGACCTATGACATTTATTTGTTCTCTTTATACGGTCAAGTCGCGCTTGTGTGCTCAAACATGTCTTCGACGAAATATTGTTGAGACCCGATATTTATTATTCATTCATTATTTGAACACTACATAAAAGTCTGTAAATATCTCCAAACAGCACAGCTGTTTCTCGTAGATAACGAGGTATACAAACGACAGACTCTTATAACTTGTGCCGATCAACGTGTTCCTACAGATTTTCTTTCTTCCACAGGGGAAGGCGATGACTCGCCAGTCCGGGACGGTGGTCCCACACCAGACGAGCTTGTCAGATTGCTGTCAGCCTGCGACCTGGACACATCTCCCGTGCCAACCCTACCCCACTCCCCCAACCGGCCCATACACGCGCCATGAATCGACACTCCCCGCACCTGGCATTGCCAATTCAAGATTATACAATGGAGCAGATACTGTGTATGTTTATGGAATTGAATAGTGTAGACTGTTTAAACAATGACTTGGGCTGAATCTAGGAGTGGGGGAGACATGACCTTCCTCCTTCCATGGTCCTACTAACGCTTCGGTTATATCGTAGTTTTTCAATCTGGGGGTCGCAAGTACAGGGAGGCGCAGTTGGATCGGAGAAATTAAGCACTTACGTACGAAAAAAAACTTTTTAATAATAAATTAATGATTTATAATAAAGTGTAAAAACGTACTTGTAAAAACTACATATCAGCCTATAACGTCCCACTGCAGGACACAGTAAATCACTGGAGTGCTTCGGGCCGTAATCTACCTACTACGCGGGACCAGTGCGGACTGGTGGATCGTAGTCTAGATTAAACAAAAACAATTAGGACCTAATTATTAGTAATGGCGCGTTCTGTTATCTCTTTGATCTGGTGGTTGGCTGGTAGAGAATGCCGCTAGGCATTAAGTCCGCCTTTTGTAGATGACAAATACTTGTGCAATGAAGTTTAAATAAAGGGGGTCTTGGGGTTATTTACTTTGTATTTGGTCTTTTCAGAGGGTGGCGACACTAAAAGGTTAAGCTAAAAACGATACGGTCCGCTAAACTATGAGTCATATAAACAGAATCTCAGGAGGTACTCGCTTTACTGCGTAGGCTTTTTCCGACGTGTTCTACAGACTCGCTACAAATTGTTTTCTTTTCCCACGTCTTTTATATACATGCTCTACTTTATGAGCTCCTTTGGGCTCTATTTCGCTCCAATTTCATTCGCTCGCGTTGACACCTTATTTTGATAAATACCTGGGTATTTTACAGTCCGACTCAAAAGGATCGTACTTGGATTCAAATACAAGTGTATGTGCCCTTAAAATACACGCGACCAGTCTTATAAACTAGATAATTATCGTGTTATTGTCCCAAACGAGATTCCTTGCTATATGCCAACTGCTATAATCGTCCATTTCTCTCTATATAAAGCCACGTGTTCGTAAATGGTAATGTTTTGCCTTATGAAACAGCTGTTGTGGGAGTATCATCTATATCATGATACCTACTCCCATCTATTAGATTAGTAAAGAGAAAAAATATTTTTATATTCTTTTGTATCTAACAACTAGATGCATATCGACATTTTTCATGCTATATCGTTATTAATCAATTAGACTATAGAATAAAACTTTTGCGTTTAAAATATTAAGAAGAGAGGTCATTTTGAATATCTACGCAGAGACTATATAGGCGTGAAAATACAACGCAACTGTAAATATAATGGAGTTTTATCAGGCAGCGATAATACTAATATAATATAAACTTATTGATGGGTCAAAATAATGAATAGCGTAGATTGATCATAAAATAATCGTAATTCAGCACTAATGTATCGACGACGGTCAGTTTTTAATGTCCCACTGCATAAAACTTCTCAATATAAAACAAAATTAAAAAAGTTTTTTTTTTATAACGAAACAATTTTGATTGGATTATACTCATATATATAAAGAATATGATTTGTGTACTTAGTAATGATAAAATTTTATATGAATCTAATCTTAATTCATATGCGCAATGTCTAATTTACGAAGATCACGATTCATGACGTAAATTCAATAGAATATACGCAATCATTTCTGCCCTCTATCATTTGTGCCTATCACTGAAGAAGTCCGTCAATAGGAATGTTTACTGCTCTTGAATTTGTTTTGCATTTTATCGGACAACTAAACAAACCCATATTAAAAAAACTAGATTGATTCGAGATATGAACTTAAGATCTGTTGTAATGATACCACTGATTAGTGAGTCAGTAGGTAACACAGTTTTATGGTATTGTTCTAACCTGTGTATTCGGAGCCCTTTATATTTTAATATATTATTACGGATTTATTTCATCAAATTATAGTAAAAAAATCAATTAGCCCGTTTCAAATAGGTATATTTTATACATTTAGACGTGATTTTTCTAAAATTAGTTTAAATTCACTTTCAATGAACTGTAAATATGTACTCTATTTAATATGTTATCGATGTTCATTTTATATAGCATAGTTTAAATTTCAAACACGTATATTTTTGTAATTTATAAATATTTTTTCAATATAAAGTTGGCATGCATAATAACGCCGGAATCTTAAAGGATTCGAAGACTGATTTCATTCACGAGCTCAATCATGAACTGACGTTCTTAAAAATAGTATTTACACACTGTAAATTTTTAAAAATGTTAAATTTATTGTTTGTTATTTTATTTTAAAATTAATTAAGTAATGAATTTGTGTGACATTTTGTATGCACTATAGGCGAGACTGTCCCAATTCAATGTTAATTGAATACTCGAATTCATATTTAGGATGTTTCGAACAAGCGATGAGAGCAAGCCGGAATGGCGCCAGCGATAGCGGCGGAAATAAGCAGAAACTTATTGATACGGTTACGATCACGGCGCGGAGCGGGCTTTTGTATCCGCTGCTATCGCTCGTGCCACCCCGCTTGCTTCAAAATCTCAGCCACCCGTGAAAAAGGCTGCACAGGATTAACAATGAGAAATTAGTACATTAAAAATAGTCCACTTGCAAACACCACTATTTGACTTTTTTTTACCGGATTAAACTAAAGCGGGAATTTCAATTATTGATGAAAAGACGTCAGAAAAATGATTTTTTTTATTTAATTCCTAAATTTGTAACCATAGACTACCATCCTTCCAATGATATTTTACCAGTCAGATAATTTATTAGTTTTATCCATTTTATAGGGGCTCTGTAAGTGGACTACTCATATTATATTTGTATACATTATCCGTGAGGGATTAAATGCGCATATACACTTAAATACGCAACGGATGGGCTTCGTGGGGTGTAAATGCTAATATCGCTAATGCCATGGCAAGCGCTAAACGCTGACTCTAAAGCGTGTTTGAGCGCCTGTTCAAACGAAGTTAAAAGCTCCAAACGCACCGCAACTTGGGGCATCATTGACCGCCAAGAAAGGCCACGTGAACCAGAGGGATGTTTCAATACCTTTACAAAGGGGTGGTCGCGCCCGCTAAACATTTGGAACCAAATACATCGAAAGAGACTGGCATATTTTTTATAAATGCACTAAAACGCTATTCTCGTACATATACAGCGGAGTCTTGGCGGTTTTGGTTGAATCTCCCGGGCTCACGCTCTTTCTTGCCTAGTGTTCGAGTTTGTGTATAGTAAGCATATAAAAAAAACACTAAAAAGCACATAGACCACTTTGTTTTAAGACAGATTCTCCGCAAGTGCGTAAAAAACGTCACTTGTAAGTAAATATCAAATAAGTCTGAGCCGAGACACTTCGTACAAGTTGTACGAACTTTACTTAGATACAAATAAGATGCACAATGTAAGTGGCCTAACTTTGGGCAAGTTTCCCACATTTCCAAGTTCTGTGTATATTGTGTAGGATTTCAGTGTAAATAAAATACTAAATATTTTGTCTGTTTGTAAAGAAAAAAATGTGGTAAATCGGGATATATACTATATAACTTATAACAAGCTAAAGTAAAAATATGTGTTATAGATTAAATAAATTATTTACAAACTTTCATTTTTTGTTTCATTACCTTCGCATTTGTCAGCTAAAAATAAGAGGTCAATTTTAGTTCCTTATGTACACAAATCAAACACTGAATTTGTATTAGAACAGTTTAATTTCTATAAAAACAACATTCTTATAATAAAAATATAGTGTCAAAAAAGTGTACACAGTGCAATGAAAATGTACACACGTACGAGTGTACTGGACAATCTGGACATTGTATAACTGCAGCAAGAAAAAAAATACTTTATCTTCATAGAACATTCATAGTTTTCGTACGCGTAACCTAAATAGTTGACCAAACAAGCGTTTGAATAAGTTCTTTGCGATTCACAATCATTACCTAGATAATTTAATACTGAAAAATTTAAAACTGTTACAATGTTTTTGCTTTTGACCGCATATTGATTAAGTAACGAGCTGCAAAGGAATTTTTATTCATTCGAACGTCTGATTGGCCAATGCTTTATACAGAATGAGCAGCGCAATACGCTATGAACCCAGTGACATTTTATATGATTGTGTAGGTATATGAACACGACACTTGTATGCAACCCTTGATTCGTAACTTGTTCTTTTTACTATGGTATAAGCCTAATTTGTTAAATAACACAGCCATAGTCCAAATGTAAAAAAATATTATAAATAAAACAACCTTTGCAAAATCTATATATGTAATTATAACTAATATCCGTCATCGGACCAAATGTCGAACTTATTATAATTCCCACGAAATCATTTATTTTGCTATAACAATAGGTACAACAAGAATCGTGTTAACATCTATTACCCCGTCTCATTGAAAGGAGAAGTAATATTTCCAATTTTGGATTCTTCCAAATCCTAATTTAAAAATCCACAAAGGTAGACAGTACATTATTGCACGCCCACAAATATTTTCGACATCGTCAATGCTCTCCCAACGCTCAAACCAGCCAGTCACAAAACGCTCCATTAGAGCGAGGACTCGGGCGTTGCGCTTAGCTTTATCATCGTTGTAACAAAAAATAAATAATAAAAGTTTAGAAATGAAACTTGCGCACCGAACGCATTCAAGGTCAGGATAATAGTCTACAGTTTAGCGTCTTATCAGTCGGGGCTGCACCGCCTGACGCTACTCGTTCGATTGCACTCGCTCGCGTTTCAAGAAAAAAAAATTCGTTTCACCATGATACCAAGGGCGAATTATTGTAGTGTATTTGGGTGTACAAAAAATAACTCAAAGACAACCGCCACCGATTTGAGAAAGAAATTCAACGCTGCCTCAAGGTTCAGCAAAATGATTACTGCCAGAGAAAGAAATGACCACATCAGTAGAATTGGCGATCGATTAGCAAGCAGCTATCCTTCTGGAAGTCGAGCTTTCTGGTCGCCAAGGGTGCTGAAGGTAACTCCTGTCAGTCGTTCCATCGATACAGAAACCCGATGGTTTGCTGACTCACAGGGCAAAAGAGAAAGCCGACCTCCTAACTAGACTATCTCTTTGCCTTGAAACTAGACGATGGAAGTGCTACACTATCGTCGATCACGCGGTGTGAAAGCTTTATGCCAGAAATTTGTTTCACCCCGCGTGAAGCCCGGCGCGCTCTTGCATTTATCGATGTCCGAAAGTAGAGTGGACCAGATGGTATTCCCGCAGTGGTGCTCAAATCTTGCGTTCCTGAGTTGTCTCTGGTGCTTTGGAGATTTTAGGCTCTCATACTCTACGAAACGCTTTCAGTCAGCATGGAAAGCTATTCGTGTGCATCCTTAATCTAAAAAGGAGGATACCAACTCTGCCAATTACAGTCCAATAGCGATTACCTCTCTCCTCTCCAAGGTGATAGAGCGTGTTATAAACACAACTCACAAAATTGGTAACATAAGTTGCTATGCCGATGACAGTACTAGGGGTGCCATGTATAGGGCCGCGCCAACATCCCTTAGGTCGAAGTAGAAAAAGAGTCGCATTAGACTTGTGTACGAAATCGAGGACACCTTGGATCAAGTCTCGATTTGGGGGTGTAGGAAATCGAAGACACCTTGGATCGTCTCGATTTGGGGGTGTAGGAAATCGAAGACACCTTGGATCAAGTCTCGATTTGGGATTCTATGAATCTGGTTGATTCCAACCCCAGTAAGACAAGTCTGCGCCTTAACCGTTAAAAACCGGCTTCACAGGCTTTTGTCGTTGCGCCTCGCTTTCGCATACCTTAAGCTTTGCGCGGAGCATACCTCGATCTTAAGATCTCCGCGAGTATATCGGAATCCGTGGTGTCGACATTTCCAACTGAACAGAGCAATGCGGTAATTCACCTCGGGGCAACATCTGACGCTCTACAAAGCTTTGTCCGTCAGATCCACTCGGCGTCCGCAAAGACGTTGCGTTCCTCTGCGTGTTCTACTGCCTGTATAGCAGGAATGCTCTAAAGAACTGTTCGATATGACTCCCACCTCGGGTTTCTGCAACCGCACCGCACGTCACAGAAGTGCGGTGCATCCGCACGTCACAGAAGTGCGGTGCATCCGCACGTCACAGAAGTGCGGTGTATCCGCACGTCACAGAAGTGCGGTGCATCCGCACGTCACAGAAGTGCGGTACATCCGCACTTCCCTGATAGTGAGGTCTGCTCCTTTTGCTACAACATGGGGTTCTTCAAGAAAGCTGCACAGAGGATTCTGCAAGGCCGGAAGCGCACCCTGCTGTTGCAGGTGTCCATGGGCGGCGGTCCACTTACCATCATGTGGTAATTCTGACTCCATTAATATTAAAAAAATAATGCCATACCCAAGTTACTTCAGTATAACCAAAAATTAAGAAAGGTGAATAATATTTGCTAATAAATTTTTAGATTATAAACTAGGCACTCTGAGTTGCTGCATCAAGAAAGTATTTACGTTTTACGTGTAGTTAAAATACTTATTCATAAAATGTACCTACCTTATACCATAAAAATAAATAATAAAGTACATATATAAGGGGATCCCCATAACAAAAATATAATTAGGTATTTGATAAGAAATTCCATAATCATTTTGAAAATACTAATAAAACCAGACAATAAAGTAATAAGCTATAACGGAGTTAGTGAATACACGGACTAAATTGGCAAGCCTTACCAGTTTCAAAACGCAAGTATAAATGACGTAAGCAAAAACAAAGCAACCTTAATTTATAACCATCCTTCAGTCTTCAGTTGTAAAAACTCACCACTCAAAAATTATACCAGATCCACAATTATTTTATACAACGAATAAGAAGAAAATCGTAAATAATAATTAAGTACATATTACACTTCAGACCTTAGATCAAATCAAAAGGAGGAAGATACGTTACTCCCTTACCGCGCGTAGTCCTACAAAACGAGTCCAATCGACCTGTTTCGTTTCATTCGTCGATAGAACAGGGAGTTGCCTGTACGTGATACATTCACACGGTGAACACAGTTTTGTAGTGAAAAATACATTTAAAAATGCCTTCCTGAGCGTTTATTCAGTGCACAAATCACTTTTCAGCAAAAAAGACTCATTTAATCACTTTTCACGCGTAAGTACACTAAAAAGTAATAGTTTGTAGTTTTTTTTAAATTATTAGTGTACATTCGGCCATTAATGAGTGAGCGAGATAAAATGATACGAAACATGCGCGAGCGACACGTTTAGCTTGTCTCGCTCTTGTTATTGTCCAGGCTCATCGCTCTTTCTCTGTATCTTTCGGTGTCGTACAACGTGACTTCAATTGTAACTAACGAGTTTGTGTGCATTTAGTTGTGTATTCGTGCCCATTTTCAGTTGACGCAATGTGAAAAACGTTTTGATACAAGCTTCCGGCAGTGATATTATAACAATGAAGTTCATTCTTAAATGAAACTGCTTGCCGGACATAAATCTCTTTGGTCTTAAAGCACGAAACTCAAGAAAATATGAATGTAATGAGCGTTATAACGTATTGGGATCAATCAGGTTACTTGTAAACAAGCTTAAAAAAAACAGTATATTTTTTTATCAAACATGAAGTCATAGTTACAATTGTAGGCTTGCCATGCAAAAAGGTATAGAGTATCTAATTTCTGGGATATTTTTCTTGTGAAGGCACATTATTAGCGCTAAATATATAAAATACCAAAAAAAACCTAAAGGTTTTTTTTTTGGTATTTTATAGTATTCCGACATCAACGTATTCTTTGAATTCTAATTTTTTTGTTCATTTGATAACACTATCTAATTATAACGCTAAAAAGAAAATTAATTGAACTTATTAGAGCGTACAATATTTTTTTAACAAACCTTTTAAATAAGTCGTGCACGATATTCGTTTTTTAACTAACTTTAAAATTATTCCTTCTAAAATAATCATTATCCGTTTTTTTTAAATTCATGTGGTTACTTTTCTAATTACAAATTCTGCCCTAAGTAAATGCACTTGATGGACCCTTTTTGCTTGGAAGCCCACAATTACGATGTTTGAGCCTAGCGCTCATTTTGTTTTTGCATTTTTAAACAGCACATTGTGTATCTGTGTTCGTTAAATCAAATGAAACTCGCACATTAAAATTAAACAAAAACTATACAATTGACTAGTGAGGCAATTCGTTTCAATTTAACCGAGTGATAATGTTGTGAAAACCCTGTCTTCCTAACATAGCCCTAAACCCCCATCGTGTTTCCTTAAACTTAAACTGCAATTCCTTAAACTGAAACCAGGGGGGGGGGGTCAGTTTGGGGTTGAAAAAAATTAATTCATATAAAACGAACATTTGTATGATGATACATACTAATGTTATGTGGATAATTCAGTTACAATATTTTTAAAAGTTATTAATAAAAACCTTCTTGACAAGTGCGCTTAGTTAACGAAGCGAAAAAGAATCCGTAATAGATGGGAGTGAATAGACAAAAATTTTACGTATTTGACTGCGAACCTTGTCCCTTGTACATTAGTATTTGTAAAACGGTTACATTTAAAATACATACATAATTGTTTAATGGAGATTGATAAAAGAGCGCTAGATTCAAAATCACTAATAAATTATTGTTAATTTGATTATACTACAACATAAATATTAGACTAACAAGATATAATAAGGTTTAAGTGTAAGTATTGAATAGTCAGCGCCAGACAACCATTATATGGTGCATTTTCTGTTGAATTGCACACTTGAATTTGTATCCCGTGTTCTTATGTTAATTTGCCATTTTATGGCACAACAATAAAAACAAAACAAATACTTAACATTAATAATTATTTACAATGTATTTACATAAAAATATACAACAGTTGAGTAAAAAAAGTCTATATGATTTAGCACACACTTCAACCATTTTCAGGTAATACAGCCTGTATGTAGAAAATTCATATTGGATATTGAGGTAAGTAATGTATACCTAATTGTATAATACTGTATTTAGCAATAATATATATATATATATATATATATATATATATATATATATAGTTATAGTAAAAAGCTATTTTATAGCTATTTTATTATAGTAAAAATTAGTATTCAGCCCTGAAACATTAGCGAAACGATCGTTCGCACGATTACGGACTTTTTGCGTTCGTGAACGATTATTATGATGATAATATAAGTAGTTTCATATGAATTGCTCTGGACTCGGAGTTTCCTAACATTTCTTTGCCTGCAACGCGCTTCTTGGTTAATTTCATTTTATGGGATTTTTGTGATATCAGAAATTTTAGTCCAAAAAATAACAAATTTGACAAATATTACAATATAATGCAAGAATAGCTTGCCAGCATTATATACTCGCGAGCAACCAAATCGACTCACTCCCCAAGCAGCGCATACAGAGTTGCTTTTCTCGATAAAGACAAAACTGATATATGAAAAACTTGTAGCTTAAGACTTCAGCTTTAACATGGTACCATTACCGTGAAAATCCGTCCAGTACTTTTTTTAAATATTGCGATCTAAATGGAAGTGCCGGAAAATGTGCTCTTCGCGATATCAACAAGTTGCGCGTTGCAACCCGCCTTTAAAAACCCCTACAACCGAAATTTTCTAATCAGACTTTGACCTGTACACATCTCCGCAAATTGCATTCATCGTTTTGATTGAACTATGGAACTACGCCAGAAGAAGCCGCTTAAGTTGTTGCCTTGTTGCAATACGGCCTAAGTCAGCAAGCAGTCGCTCTTCAGCTTTGTTTAAGACAGTATGCTGTGTCAAGAGTATACAGGTTTCAAGAGACTGGTTCCTTTAGTCGGAGACCAAGAGCAAGCAGTCACCGGTGTATTTTTATTGTCATGGAAAGGGGTAGCAGTTTTATTGTCCCACCTCACTGCGGAATCGACACCTGACCGGTGTCGATGTGCAGCAGGAACTGAGGCGAGTTCGAGGGGTGGCTGTCAGCGAGTGGACATGACCCTCCTCATGGTCCTACCCAACCCTGCGGTTATACGAACCGAATCGTTGAGAGGGCTATATACAGTCAGAAGACGTTTAAAGGAAGCTAACCTCACTCCAAAACGGTCTGCCACAGGCCCGAAGTTGACCCACAAGTCACCGGCAAGCGCGCCTTCGATTTGCTCGTGAGCGCCTCGATTGGAGCATCGAGCAATGGCGATCAGTACTGTTCGCTGACGGGTGCAAAATGTGTTTGCATGGCAGTGACAGGAGGCCGGGTCTACGGGCGTTCATACGAACGATTTATTATCCACTACAGCTTCTTTAGATGTGGCACAACAATTAATTCTGATGTGTACTGTGAAGAACTCCAAAGTTCGCTATCAAACAACAGAGTTTGGTCAATCGTTCTAGTACACTACATCTCCATGATAACGCTCGCCCACACTTCAAGACAGACAGTGTCGAAATTACAGAAGCTTCGACTGGAAATCTCCGTCACCCGTCATTTTTTTCCATTTCCATTTTTTTCGGAATTTGGTAAATTTTTTACACACGGAAAAAATTCAACTCCAATGAAGCAATGAAAAGAGCCTTCAGAGAATTCATCGATTCCCTATCCCCAGGACTTCTATAGCAAAGGCATCAACCAACTTCCATTAAAATAGCAAAAGTGCATTGATAATAATGAACAATACTTCGATACAAAAATAAATTGGGTTTTTTTTTCGTATAAAACGGCAAATTCATAGGTAAGGGCCATGTAAGAGTATTAAAGTACAATAATACTAACAAAATACATAAATATATATAATCATATGTTTTGTTTTTGTTATTTCTATTAAACTATTAAAAGGGTGTGTTATTAGGTTATTACAAAAAATATTTACTATCTAATTATAAACAAAAACTAAATATATTGACGACGTTACACGTTCAATCTATTGTTTCTTGTTACCGTATAAATTTAGAGACATCGGTGTATTTTATGCAGAGATTGATAAATGTTGTAAAACAAGAAATAATTTGTACATGTGCTGACAACCTTTAGCTTGATGATAATGACGTCATGTCTAGACATTGCCGGTATCGCCGGCGACGTTAGAGTACCCACTGATAGTTTTTATTTACACTATGATACTACTATATCTCAATCATTAATGTAATTTTTAAAAGTGGTAACACCTTTCCTTGTTTCGTCTTTTCTTGCCTGCAACTACTAGTCATTACTGATACGTTAGTCAGAATTTAGTATGTTACTAGTAACTATATTTCAACCTGGATTTTTACCTAACGTTCAGCCTCCCCAATGTATACTGTTATCATACAAGTATGGATTCGTCAAGTGTGGTAAGAGGAAACACCAAAGAGTGAAACCTAAAAGGAAATTAAAGATAATTATGCCCTGTTGGAATGAAGGGTACAAAGGTATCTCGCTGAAGTTGGGGAAACCCATGTGGTTGCAGAAAATGTGCGCAGTTAGTGGCGCCATGAAGTGACCTGCAAGAAACGTTTTGTTATCTCTTTATCACCAATGACATAGGAGATGGATTATCACAATCCACCATCAATCACGGGTTTTACAATACAAGGATATGTATGAGTATTCTGCTAAGCCCAGAACAGCCTATTCACAGATTAAAAACAAGTATTTTTTCCTATCCTCGGAAAGCATATAAGTAAATAGAAGAAAAAATCTCAGGTCACAGTAAAAAAAAATATGAAATATTTTTTTTAATGTGGCTAGCGTGCATACAATCTACCTGTTGGTAAATATATATACTGTCACCTATGGACATCCGCGATACATGCCAACATAGTACATGCCAGCAATACATACATGTCAAAGTCAAGAATAACACAGTTATACTGTACTGTTATCGGTAGCTAACCTCTGGGTCGATCTTTCAGGTCTTCGTGGGCCAAATATCGCATAGTTTCATTATATAACAGTTCAGAATTAGTGCGTATTATTATCTATGAAACCGGATTTGTGTAAAATATCTCACCGAAAGAAAATTAAAGCATTTTAGTCATTTATAAAATTAGTTATAATAAAAACACTTGACGTGTCATATCTAATTTCAACAGAAAATTAAATGCTATCGATATTTTTGGGCTGTAGTTTCCTAAATATAAAAAGTAGTGAGTGAAACATTATTTTGTTAGGTATCATTGGAAATTTTGATTTAACGCTTTGTTTAGTTGTTACGGAACAATAAGTCGTTGTTACGGAACAGTATGTCGTTGTTACGGAACAGTATGTCGTTGTTACGGAACAGTAAGTCGGACTGGATGTAAATTTATTCAACTAACATATATTATGTTAAAATTACTATCATGTGACTGTTTGTTCCTAAATAAATAAAAAATAAGTAATAAATCATAGAAAGACATTCTTACCTGTCCTCACAAATAAATATGACGAGTAGGCGCCAAACAGACTAGTGTACATAAATTGGAATGCTGAAAGAGATAAAAGGTATTATTAATACAATTTACTCATTAATTATTATTTACACCGTTCGTCGACCATCAATATGGGAATAGACTAGATGACACATCATACATTCTTATCAAAGAAACCTGGTTAGCAACTTCATTCGGGTTGAAGCAGATGAGGAGGGGTTCATTAAAGTCAAATTTGAAACTTAAGTACTACGTAATAAGAATGTTCCATTTTCAAAACACATGAATTAAGAATTCGAGAACTTACTCAACATAGAACATTATTAGACTAACGTGCTTGTATAACATTTTATCTGGTATAATAATATTCTCAAATCGATGGTCGGTACCAACGTTATAGAGACAAAGTACCATTTAGTTAACGTGAGATAAAGGAGTGAATTACTGGAATATTTTTTATAGAAAAAAGGTACTTATCAGACAAGATGACAGTCTACATAGTGGTGAGCAGATAATGTCGCCCATGGACATCCGCGATACATGTCAACACATCAGTTAAAAATTACAAAGGTTGTCACGCCACCGAATGTGCCGCGCCTACCTTTGGAGATTTAGAAGCAGATTAGAAAAAAGGATAGGGAACAGGGAGTATAACATGATGAGCATTTCTCATCCAATTACACTACCAATTTATCCTTGGGGGATGAGATCGTATGTACGTAGGAGTATAATAAGTTTTCTTTACCCATTATATTCTTTACCTCAAGGCTATATTCAGTGAAAAGTAAAAAAATGCATATTTAATTAATCTTCAGGAAAGTTGTGAATAGAATTTTACAATGGCGGCAGCACACCCGAATTAGTGGCTCCTGGAGCAAGTTGCAAGTATCCATTAGTGGCGATAGCCACCTACCACCACGGTGGGCCGCATATGCCAGTCTACCGCATTGTCCACAAAAGAAAAGACATACAAACAGACACACAATACATGTATAAGTTTCATAAGAAATAGTATTTATTACATTATCAGTGATTAGTAATCAATTATCATTAATCTATGTTGTAACACTTGTACTAAAAGTTGGCTAACAGTATCACGTCAGTTGCCAGCTTTAGCTTGGACAAGATTTTATAAATAACGCAAATGACGCAAAAACTGCTTTTATTCATTACTCACTAATGTTATTAACTACGTGTTATATAAATTATGTAGGTACAATCGCGGTCTAAAAATGTTGGTAAACTGGAATGTTTTAAAATTTATTCCTTTCCGATATCGCGCGCAACGTCTGTTTCATCATATCAACGTACTTATTACCTTTTAGCACGTAAGAAACTGCAATCGTATCAAAAAGATTACCTACTTCGAGTTTGAGGTCACAACCTATTTGAATAATTAAAAAAATATTATTTTCTCTGTATTGCTTCCGACATTTGTTCATTTACGCTATAACATTATTTCTAAATACTAAAATAATGACGAGGTTATCACTGCAGCAAAGGGCACAAATAATATTTTTGCATGAAGGTAGAGGGATTAAATATTAGTGCTACGTCACAGGAATTAAATATATCTCGGTTCACCGTCAGATTTTGAATCCGGCGACACGGAGACGAGGGGCAGTTAATTAATCATCGCCGCAATCAAGGACGATGGACGATATGAAGCACAGTGTAAGTTACTGCCATGAATCGTCAATACGAGGAGAACGGCTTCAGTAGGGGACTAGTCATTTTGTTGCTTAGTGTGATGTTCAAGATTACACACCTATCCACAAGGCCTGTGCTACTATGCAGTGGTTTAACCACCATCGTGAGGTTTAATCGCCATAAAGTTCATTCAATTGCCTGTCCGGTCTGCTGACTTGAACCCAATAGAAAACCCATGTAATAATAAGCCCTTTTACACCATGTTCGCTTGTGAGCCGACATCAGGGGGATTGATATATGCGCCCGCGCAGCCTTGTCGCCTCTATGCCAAATAGACTAACTACGTGCCGTGGTCATTGTCGCTAAAGGAAGATACATAAAATACTAAAAAAGATAAGATTGTTATTAAAAACAATTCCATTAAATTTACTTGCGAAAATAATTCTATTATTTTTTATCATTCTAGCCATTATTTTACAATAATTATAATTTATAGACTAACTTTATATTAACTTGATTTTACATATTTAAAACTGAAACCATGGCCAAATATATTTCATTCTAT
Source organism: Sesia bembeciformis (assembly GCA_943735995.1). Taxonomy (NCBI): domain Eukaryota; kingdom Metazoa; phylum Arthropoda; class Insecta; order Lepidoptera; family Sesiidae; genus Sesia; species Sesia bembeciformis. The sequence goes on from OX031042.1 coordinate 5,005,009, forward strand.
TGGAATTGCATAGCTTTTTGTGAGAACATTTTTGTCATCTGGCAACACCAAGAATCGTCAGAATTCCATAGAATTAAAAATCGGAGATTAGTATGTCGTCTCTTTGAACAACCTAATGTATAATGTTCACCGTTGCTGTTGACATTGCCGTGTGATTAATAGGGAATAATTAAATTTTGTCACAATTATAGACAACAATCTTGTTAAACAGAAGGTTGTACATGCCTTATATGCCTTAAGGTTGTAAACATTTTAGACCGCGACTGTACATATGTTACTGACGACTGTCAGTCCACGTGACTACGCACCTACTCGCAATAATTTTACATTAATAAAACTAATATAAATTATCTTATCATATACGATAGGTCAAACTAAAAATTCTTAGAACTGGCTACTGTACCTACAATACGATAGAAAAAAACTAAAATTAAGGAGAAACCGCGAGTAAGTTTTATGAATGCAGATATGGCATTCGGCCTTCCAAATGGCTGTTAAAGAGGTGTCTAAAGAAGGGTGGGTGAATGTTTCACACAATCGTTTCATCGCGTGAAAGACTATCGATTGTCGCAGAGAATACTTCGAAAAGCAATAAAACAACTTTCATCTTTATATGTGATTATAATATTGAGGTTCTAAAAACTTTCAGTGTCACCCACGTACATGTGTGTGCGCCGCAGGCGGCCGGTCATTATGTCCCGTACTGAGTAATGAGCGCTACGAACGTTTTATATAGAAGAACAAAACTATACATGTTTGTAACTTTTGATTTACTCCTTTTCACTAGAATGGTTTTAGGAATTTTTTAAAAACTTAAAGGTTATGTTGCTAAACAATGTTTAGCAAGAAAAAAGATTTAAAAAAAACAAATAATATTATTGATATAGATGAATGGGAAAAGATTCATCACAGCAATGAAGACGCTATAGATCAGCGGTTCCTAACCTTTTCAATCTTGTTACCCCTATGACCTATCAGGGAAACCGATCTACTGTGCAAATTTCATATTTCTAACTTCAGCAGTTTCAGCTCTGAGATGATGAATCAGTCAGTCAGTCAGAACATATCTTTTTATGTACAGATATTGTCTTGTTAAAATCAGGGTTCGCTGATATACAGATATCAGCAGATATGATCACGATATATGTGAATTGATAATTATATTGATATATGTACAAATGATATTTATCGTCAGAAATAGAATTTTGGCAGATCCCACGCTTATAAATTGTTAAACTGGCATAAATAAAAATTAAGATCACGGCCACTGCCAATGATCAACACTAAAGATTATTATAATTTAGTTGAATGTTCAATAAGTAGACAGATTCTTAATGTCAGACTAATTTTTTGTTACTCTAAGTTTCCTCTATAATAAATAAGTCAATTAATCAACCTCAGTTTCATTTAACAATTTTGACACATTAAAACCACCTACAGAATGAATGATGATGATTGATGTATATCGTATATATATCAAATATCGGATATTTTGATATTTATTATAAATATCGGATTTTCACAAACCCTGTTTAAAATTAATTTTAAAAATATTTTGCAATAATTTAAAGAAGCTGTTCCATTAAAAAATACTTTCCTCTATAAATACAATATAATACAAATTCACCACTTACTTGTGATCATCAGTGCAGTCTTAAGTTCTAATCCAGCCCTCATTTGTTCTGATATGTGATGAAAATGAGCTAAAAGTTAAAAGAAACATTGTGGATACATATTCATATTTTTTGACAATTATTATTGAATGCACTTATATTGGATATGGATAGATGTAATGAGATAGTGGAAATCTTATACAAATGTACAAAGAGGGACACAAATATTTTTAAATAATATATAGTTCGTTCCAATCCAATTTGCCAAAAAGAAAACCAAATCAATGAGATATTTCAACATTTAGCTTTAATTCTAGGGCAAACTTCCAGCCTCGATAAATCAAATTATGGATGTCATGGATCAAATTATCACTGTTAATCAAGGCAGTCTCAGTTACTTCAGGCCACCATGTTTGTTTATATTTTAGGCAATTGGTTTAGAAAGAGGTATATGTTGTATATAAACAAATTTTATGGGATTTCGATATATAAACTGTTGAGATGATTTATTTCATTCAAATTTTAGGCTGTGTCTAGTAAATCGGATTCTTGTAACATCCACAATTTATTTTAGCACACCAGGGGGACATCCCTAGTGTTGTAGATGTCCATTGGCAGTGGTGACCACTTGCTATCTGGTGGTTCACCTGTGCTCTGCCACTTGTACTTATACATAACAAACAGCACATTCTTTTAACATGCATAAACCATCTCCATTCCATCATGAGCAGACCATTATGTTATGTTTCTCTAATTTCTACTCTAAATCAAGTTTTATACAAAAAGGATTGTTATTTAAACTTACCTAATCCAAAGAACAATGGCCCAATGAATATAGCTCTCATTGGCTCAAAACACTGAAGAAGGAGAGGCATTGTACAAGCTCGGAACACCCACTCCTCACTCAATGGGGCCACAAAATGATTCCGCACCCAAATCAGATCCTGACAGCTTGACACCCAGTAAAGGGGCTCTAAAAATTGTAAAAACAATTATGTAATTTTTTTCGTTTAATATTGTTTTAGTATCGTAGTATACGAACGAGCACAAAATTTCCGAAATGTATTAGAAAAGATTACAATATTTATTGTTTCTCAAAATATTCTCCGTGAGCGTCAATACACTTTTTCATACAAATAAACTAATTTTCACATTTATTCCACTCCTCCGTGGTGAACTCGGAAACATGTTTTTCATACTCTTCGACAACCTCTTCTGGCGATGAAAATCGTTGACCGAGTAATTGGTTCTTAATATTTGGAAACAAGAAGAAGTCACAAGGTGCCAATTCGGGACTGTATGGAAGATGGCTCATGAGTTCTATGTTTTTCGCCTTCAAAAAGTAGTTTCCGTTTGGCCGTGTGAGAGCTGGCATTGTCATGGTGCAATATTACGCAGGATTTACGGTTGTTTTTACAGAGTTTGTCAATAACTTCCAGCAAGCAAATGGTCGTGTACCAAACAGCATTCACGATACGACGATTCTCCAAAGCTACGTTCTTTTTTTTCTAAAAAAAGAAGTGATCATCTGCTTCGCGGCACTTTGCACACGCGCCACTTTGGTGGGGTTCGGGTCATCTTGAAATCTTGAAAGTCGATTGCTGCTATTTCGGGGTAGTAGCTGTAAATCCATGTTTCGTCACCTGTTACTATGTTCCCCAACAAATTTGACGCCCTTTCGTTGAATCTGATAAGCATGGAATTGCACCAAGTGACGCGTTCCGTTTTTTCAGCCTCAGTGAAATTGTGTGGGATCCATCATCCACCGCGAGCACCATCCACCGCGCGTACAGCCAAATGTTTGTGTAAGATTAATTGTATCTGACCATGCCTATGCCTAAGGACGCCCGAATCTCATGGTAGGTCACATGCGATTCGATTCGCTGTTTCGATCATATGGCGCACAGCATCGATGCTTTTGTTGTTGACAGCGGTGGACGGACGACCTTCACGAAATTCGTCACAGATTAACAAGACCGCGCTAGAATTCTGCAAACCAACTATAAATTGTAGTCTTGCTTGGCGCTTCATAGCCAAAAGCAGTTTGAAGCCGAGCGAGGCTCTGCTGAGCTTCCAAATTACACTTAAAATCGTAGAAAATGACAGTGTAAATTTTCACGAGTTAAATCAATCTTAATGCAGCCACGTAATTTTTAAAATAACGCCGCAATGAAAAATCAAGTGACTGTTAGATGAAACAACTATTCTCTACAGCCAAAGAGTTCCATTTTTAAATATTGTAATTACTTTTTAAATATTGTGTTAGTGGCCAGCTCCGAAAATTTTCAGTGTGACCTATGTATTTTCCTTTACATTATTTGCAGCTACAAATTTTTATTTGGGTGGTCATTTGAAAGACATTTTCCATGTTTAACCGCATATTGGCTACTTTAGTATTTAAGAATATGAGTTTCAAAAAATACAAAAAATGTTTTTGTTTTTTCTAAATTAAATCCGGCACTCAATCTGGGACATCCTTTAGAAGCAAGATGAAGATAAGAAGAGCAGAAAACGATGTGGTGGCAAGTTTTAAGAAAGTCCATATTAGAAATCCAATATTGGAATTATAATATGGTATTCATAAACCCCTGATGTCCGATCTCGTTAGATATAGACTATATCATATAGTATAACCACTACAATTTCAATGAATACATTGTGTGAATGGTGTGAACTGAAAGGAAACAACAGGCCCTCAATTTATTTAAGAGGAATAATTAAAAGAGCAGCAAAAAAATACTAAATAGGCAGCAAATTTAGAGGTGGATTGGATTATGTATAGGTTCTCTGGTGACAATAAAGTGGGAGTCCCGCGAAGCAGACTTTGTGATTATATTCTTAGTAATTTATAATTACTTATTTCAGTTATTCAATATAATTTGTTATCATTCTTGATTTAGTATATTTTGCCTCCCATTTAAATTCAAGCCTAGCTTTAGGCTTTACTGCACAAAGGCGGATTTGATGCTTAATGGGTTGTCAACCTTTGGTTAAACAAATTTGAATGAGAGTGGTAGTCCTTGTTTGACCGAGCACAAAAATAATAACACATACCATGACAAACAATAAATTACATTAGGTTGCCTACGAAAATGCCTTTTTATATGGAAAAATTCAAATGATTATATATATTTATGTATTTTGTTAGTATTATTGTTATTGTATGAAATTGCCATTTTGTATGGAGAAATTACTTTTCTATGAAAGGTATTTTAATTTATCAAAGTATTATCCATTATTACTAATGCACTTTTGCCATTTCAATGGAAGTTGATTGATGCCTCTGCTATACGGCTCCTGGGAATGGGAATCGATGAATTCTCTGAGGGTGTTTTTCACTGTCTCATCAGAGTATTTTTCACCTACAAAAAGTTATCCAAATTTATCCAGTCTAAGTTCCTGTAACTTCAAGACTGTCTGTCGTGCAGTATGTGGGCAAGTGTTATGGTGAAGCAGTGGAGTAGAGCAATTGACCAAACTCTGTTGTTGATAGTGAGGTTGTCCATCATAGATTGCAGTTTTTTACAGTACACATTTGCATTAACTGTTGTGCCAGACCTCAAGAAGCTGTAGTGGATAACACCGGCATAGGACCACCATGACTTCTTTTGACTCAGTTTACGTTTGGGACATTATTTGGCTGTGTCTACTGGGTTCAACCATTGTGATGAATGTTTAATATTATCATACAGGATCTACTTCCCATCACAAGTGACAATACAATTGAGAATTGTTTCATTTTTGTGCCGGTTCTGCAGGGTAAGGCAAGCTTTGATGCATATATGTAGCCAACTTTCATTAAGCTCACACGGTACCCACTTACTGAGCTTCTTCACTTTCCAGTAGCTGCATTTTGACCTCATAGAATCAATATTGTTTATGTTACTTATGCCAAAGGCTGCTGCTAACTCAGACGTGGTTTGAGGTGAATCTGCTTCCACTACTGCCTACTGCTTTCAATTCATCATTATTGACTTTAGTGTGCAGTCATCTACATGACTTGATCTTAAGGTCGAAATTTCCAAAACGGTAACCATCAAACCAAAAATGCACAGTGAGTTGGTTTGTGGTGCCATCTGTGCTGTGTTGCTGCCATGATGGAACTCTTATTCGAAAATAACGCGTTTTTTTAACTTTTCCATGGTGACAAACAACAATATCTAAGCAGAAAAGTCATTTGACGGAAAAACAAATGAATAACTGATTGTGAAAAATTTGAATTAATTAATTAATTACATTAATTTGAATTTGGAATTCCAAGCTAAATGCAAGAAAGAAACAAAGGGCAATTTCAAGTAAAATACCAATACACAAAGTACATTCATAATTGTTAATAAACAACCATTACATGGACAGATGTTTGTTTAGCAGCAAAACATCGGATAAGACTGATACAAAACATAGATGGAGAGAACCAGCATATGAGGGGCTATATACAGCTACAATTGCTATATGGGATGGCTACAGATCACAGATATATTGGTAGATGGATTCTTAAAATGATGCCCATTTCATCAAAATCTATCCAGCAATCCTTGAGATACATTAGACAGGGAAATGTTAATCTTTCTAAAACTAATTTCAACCTATAATTTTAAAAGCAGTTCTTTTACCTGCATATAATTTCCATATTCCAGAGAAAAACTGCATCGTTAAAGGACCCAGAAACAATATGGCAGTTAACAGAAATGGAATTATTGAAGCATATATTATTCCAGACTCTCGTAGACCCAGTCGCTTGTAAATATCTCCCTTTTGCAGAGTATCTTCTGTTAAAAATAACTTTACAAAATAAGGAGCTAACAGCATCACACATAAAACACTGAAAAATCTTCGCTTGATTGTTGAAGGATGATCTCTGAAAATGCAACAAAACGATTTTAAAATTTACACAATACTATGAAGTGATAGTATGTTTAATTTATTACTCGAATACTGCAAGCCATATTTGGAAGGTTTAAACATTTTGTTGAAAATATGTTGCATTAAAAATATAACTGAATATATAATTATGATACATCTGAATTGAAGCGCTAGGTTCCAAACAGCAAAGATATGGTAACTTACCTACTCAGTCTAGATCTCCAAACATAAAGGCTAGCAACATATGAAAAAGTAAGGAAGATACATGCCAAAAAAGATAGGATGCAGCTATTTTGCTCCACAAAATCTTTTATCGACGTCTCGAACATCATGAAATTTCTGAGAAATAATCACACTTCACACGTAATTCTAAGATGATGTACTATAAGATGTAATTTACGTAGATTTTACAATATCTCGATTGAAAATTTGAGTTGGTGAAATTTTTAAATGAAAAGAGACTAAAAAAATAATGGAAATTGACATATTTTTTTTTATACTCGTGTATGATTTGGACACTGGCATGGTCCACACAGTTAATAAACAAAATATAATAACAAATTTCTAGGGTTATGGACCTAATAGTTAGATTTTTATGAATAACGTCAGATCCAACCACTATATATAAAAAAATCAAGGTGTGACAAGTCTGTACTCCCATGACCCTAAATGTTGACAAAGCCAATTTTGCTTAAATTATCATGTTGTTCTCTCTGGAATCGATTTAATTTCTTGCCGAAACCGTTTTACTCGATTTGAACGCATCAATAAAAGCAAAAGAACTAGTATCGTCCAATCCGAAAGAGCGCTAGTATCGTCGCCGCCATGTTAATCCAAAATACGCCATATTTGCCGAGAGTCGCCCATTGCTGACTTAGGGTAGTGTAAATTTTTAACATAATATAATAAAATAATGCTTTTTATGAGTTAACAGTTGTCGTTTTAGTGTCAGTGATTAGTGCTGAAATTGTACATCAATAAATATCTTCATAAAGACATACTAATGTGGTATAATCCATATTTCCCGTTTCGATTCCCCAATCTAATCTAAACAGAAAATGGCCGACGGTGTTGGTGCGGGTGTCTTCTTTGTTTAGGGCTGAATTTTAGTGAAAATAAGTGTTAAAAGAAATAATGCCTAGTGCCTCGTTTTCTTCTTCGCGTTCTTACGTCCGTAGATCGCGGAGAAAAGGCGGACATCGAATACCACTACCTTCTAGGACACAATCGAGTAAGTAATCCGGGTCGGCCTATGTCGTCCCAATCTTTACCAAGTCGTTATCCATATTTTCATCAATGGCCAACGTATAAATTACGCTTCACATTTTTCTTGCTTAATTATGCCTCATATTAATTATTCAATTAGGTATATATTTGTTTTCCACGGTTCAAATAAAGTGTGAAATATTCTCACGGTGGTCTACACTAAAAATAATAAATCATTGGTCATTGTTCTCCGTTTGTTGACTGACATCCTAATGTTTTAGTTTCTTTGCATTCGCGTTTAGCGATAATATTGAATAGCGCATTTCACTGACATTTTGCGCAATATGGGTATTGATTTGGTAGATGACAGTTTTTTACTCACACAGTCATGAGGAAACAGCTGTTTTAAATCTTACTGGAGTTGTATTCATTCCAATTCAGAAATTTATTTAATGCTGCTCTTTTACTATGATGTTTTTGAGACTACTTTTATTTACATAGTCAAATAAATAAATAATTTTGCATTAACATCATATTTTTTTTTATTTCTAAGATGAACTTTATTTATTTTAGTGTTTTATTCATTTTAACATATAAATCTCATTTGTTATGGTGATTAATTATGGAAAGGAAAATATTTATTTGTAATTTAACTCATTTATTGTTGTTGCCTTTGTAATATATAATTTTCTATATAATATCAACATTGAAAGATCTCAACATAATCATTAGAATACAAATACAATGCATCTAGAATACATATACAAGTTAATGCATCTAAATGTATATGTTATATAATAATTAATTCATTAAAAAAATGTAAATAGTAAAATTTAGAGTAAGTACATATATACTTATGAAGTCTTTTTCAAAAGTTTGTTTGAGATAATAACAGGCAGTACTAAAAAAATTGGAAATATTTTTATTATAATTATGTTGGCTTATATTGTGGCTTATATGCAGAACAATTTGCAGTATTATTTAGATTGTCAAAAAACAAAGGAGCATTCCCACAAAAGTATGGAAAAGTATAGGCCCCTTTTGAATTTTTCGTAATATGTAGCACTATTTGCATAATTTCAGTATATATAAATATTTCTTTAATCCAATGTGGGATTACACACAAAATAATATAGGAATTAACTATTTTAGCTTAGTTTTTGTTGTTTTGACAATTACAAAACAATAACAAAAGCATGCTGTTTAGTTTTTGTGTAATAATTAAAAATAATATCTAAATATTATCAGTATTATAACATAAGCAAGATATAATTCAATATCTACAAAACAAGTAATGTTTTTTATACAAAATTGTAAAAAAATTGACAAAATAAGAGTATAATAATCCCAAACAACATTCATACTACTTTGTCAAAGTCTTGTGTCTTTATATATCTGTGTAAATACAATTACTAACATATTTCATGAAATATTATCTCCACAACCAATTGTCAAATCTTCCTTAGAATTATATTATTTCAATTTATATTATAGTTATTCTACTAAACTACATTGTAAAATTAAGGGCCTACAAATAGGCATGTTTTGAAATACACCCTAAATCAGTGGTCGTCAAACTGCGGGCCGCATGCGGCCCGCGGACGATGTTTGTGCGGCCTGCGACAAAGCAAACAATTTTAGTAGATAATATCAAAATATGATTTTACACATAAAGTTAACTAAATAGAAGTACGCGGGTAGGTATAAACTTCCTCCTGTTCTTTGTGTCCATTAATTGTATGCTAGTTAGTTCATTGAGTTGGCAAATAAAGACTTCCACATTGGTCACAGGTAGTAATTGCCATACAAAATCTATAGGGCAATCGCATTTTGACAGCTCATAAAAAATATGTCAATTGATTGGTGGTGTCAACTAAACAATCCAAGAATGACCCGCAGTGATACCTCACATTGTCCTAATGTGGCCAGAAAAGTGTGACGACCACTGGCCTAAATAAACTAATGTCCTTGATGATGAAAAAGAAACAATATCAACTCCAGTCAAAAGCAGATTCCATTTTTATCTCTGTTTTAAAAAAAATAATTAGACAAAAATTGTATAGCTTTAAAAGTCTTATCCAATGACAGTTTGTATGAGTAGATGTTGAAATGTGTTTTTGTATTTTTTTTTCGAAATATCCATAAAACCTTTGAACTTAATCAAAGTACATGCCTAAAGTATTTTTCTGCCAAATTACAATTTGTTACAAAATGCAGACCCGCACCAGGTCTATAAATTTTGACAGTTGAAATGTAGTAAAATTCATAATAGGTAGATAGATGTCTTTGGAATCTCTAGAATGAAATAAATAGGATTACTACTATATACCACAACCCAGTATAAATTAGAACAGCAATGTACAAACTGCAAGTTTATTCATTTATGTTATTCTTAGTACAATAAATAATGCACTCTAAACATGACTCACTTAGTACAAAGTAATGGGTGAAGTGATGATATAGGTCATAGAATATTGTTATTTATGGTTTACCCTAAACTCAAATTAGTCATTTGCAATTGAAGAAGTTTTATACTAAGAGGGACAATCAAAATACTTTGTATAGGACCAAAATATTGGTTGCTACAAAAACTGATTCTCAAGACGTATATACTTAGTTTGTAATTGTTTATACTGTGAGCCTGAAAGTTGTGGAGTGAACTGCCAGCTGAAGTATTTCAGTTACACTTATGATATGTAGCTCTTCAAAAGAGCTGTGAATAGGATTGAATCAATTGCATTGTATTCACAGTAGTAGGCGGCGTCCTAATAATGAAGTGCTATGATATGTAGCTCTTCAAAAGAGCTGTGAATAGGATTGAATCAATTGCATTGTATTACCCATGTTCCTGTACCAATTCGTCAATGACATATCTTTGTTTTCCAGGTTTATCTTCTTTTACTAATTTTCATAGTTCCACTTTTAATAAGCCTGTGTTAGCTCCATACTACTAAATCCATCTTTTTGTGTGTTTGAGTTGGTGCTCTATAAATTTGGATGTAATACAGATAGGGATACAGAGCATTGTCCATAATTATTGTTCTAGGAGGATTTGCATTAAGCTCAGAAACCATTCCTTAATTTTCTCTGCCTCCATTTCCTCTGATATTCTTTTGTGATTTTTAATTCAAATGTCAATAAATAATTGTTGATAAGACTTCCCACTAGATCCAGTGTGACAAATTATGAGGGAGGGTCCAGTGGCAAATTATGAGGGGTCCACCATTTCCCATCTGTGAGCTAAATGCTTTCATATCATCTGTCCAGGACTGTGGCACAGTATGATTTGCATTCAACCATGTCTCATATATAAATATTACTTTATAATTTTGAGGGTAGAGTGCACGCTGCAATCCAACAGCCGTTGAGCGCGCTCTACTGGCACATTACCCCTTTTTCACCTTTTTCCCTTTTCAAGACCACCTTGAAATGTTCTGCATTTCCCACTTTATCTTATTTCCCTAGTATGTGTTTCGGTAGTGAGTGAGATGTGCCAGAGCCCTATGCCTCCCCATTTTCCCAACCCCTTCTCCAAATCCTCCTCCAAAGGTAGGCAGGCATCCGGGGACATGCCAACATTTGTCATTTTGGACTAATGTTGGCGTGTATCGTGGACGTCTATGGACGACAGTATCCACTTACCATCAGGTGGACTGTATGTTCGTGTGCCGCCTTCGTACATAAAAAAAAACTGTTAAATTACATTATAGTTACTATTTTTTTATATGTTTAAAAACATGTTATAAATAAAGAATGTTCAATAAATCTAGTGTTTTAATAGGTTAAGTTTTTCGAAATAATCGATTACGATTGGTTCAAACGGTCCACATTGCGCCAATGAGCCTAATGATACTATATTGTAACACTGTTCCCTTGAAATATTGATGCAGGATTAATTAGTGTTTTTGGCTGTAATTTTTCAACTCACTTGAAATATTGATGCAGGATTAATTAGTTTTTGGCTGTAATTTTTCAAAATAAAATGAATCTTGGTTCTTATGAATGGGTATCATTGTTGTAGTGTAGGAATAACAATAATTATTTAGCATTACATATATGGTTGATTTTCCATTTCATATGTAGACATTTGTACAAAGTTATTGCAGCATGCAAAGTAAGAAATGTCAAATTGGACCTTTTAGATTGTCGGGAGTTTAGTGTACTAGATTTGTATCTCAAATAGGTCATGTTGTTTGGCAACTCATCAAATTTGTTATTACTACTCTATATACCTCCCTAACACTAAACATAAAGCTTTTTCTGAGAAAACTGATATTTTTAAAGATTTTTCCCCATACTAGGTGTCTGCCCTGACTTCATCTGGGTAACAACAGATGATACACTTTGAACAGTAAAATTCAATTATAACATAACCTCTGTAATATAGATATTTGGAAAATATTTCTACACATACAAAATAAATCAATACTTTATTTATAATGTTAGTTAGTAGCGGTGCACTCTGTTTTTCTTGCTATAGAAACATATTGTAACATTATCTACCGAAATCCATTACTTAGAAACATATTCATTAAAATAAATAAAATAATTTTTACAATCCTGATAAAGAAAGAAACATGTAACATTATCTAGGAAATCTATTACTTAGAAACATATTCATTAAAATAAATAAAAGGATTTTTACAATCCTGATAAACAAGAAATTAACAGTTGGAAAAATGATTTTTTTTATGAGCATTCATTGCTTAAACCAAATAAGTTATTTGAAACTAACCTGTATGCAGACTCCATATGATGCTATTAAACTCGGAATCATCTATTTATCCGATCCTTACATCCAGGGCCGTCTTTACCAGGGGGTGCAAGGGGCGCCTGTCGAGCGCTGAATTTTTGGATATTTCATTGAACTTAACGCCATTGCACAGTTTTATATACTTGTTACTTACGACAAATATGTATGCGCAAGCAAAAAAAAAATAGTCATTAACAATAATATTTTTTTTACTTTTATTACGCTTTCGGCGCTTGTCATACCGCATTACTACATTATAATACATTACAGTTATTACAGTCTATGCGCACAACATGATTCAATAATTGGGCTAAATACCCTGCGTGTACAGTGCCGGCTTTACCTATGGTGCAGGGTGTGCGGCGCACACGGGCGCAGGGTCTTAGGGGGCGCCGAGCGCCGCTCGCGACGCCTCCAAAGAGCCTACTAGAGGGCGCCAGGGTATTGATTGCACCCGGGCGCTACATGGGCTAGAGCCGGCTCTGCTTACATCTAAAACTGAAACCTGACTGTTTAAATTCACAAGAAAGATTTAAATTCTTTAGAAGGAAGGCCTTTTACATTGGCATATTCCCATGCAACTTCATCACATGTACCTAAAGTTTGTCGAAACCTTTTAATGAATATTGACATCTGAAATTATTATTATTCTTAATTCTTTTAAGGGTTTAACATGCAGCTATCTGCTAAAATGTAAATAATAAATAAAGTCGAATGTTATAATGCAATTTCAGGTGAGCCATGTGAATCAGTCCCCTGCATAAATAACGTGACGGGCAGCGCTATGGCGGCAACCGCGTGTGCAGGGCCGAGCGGCAGCGGTGGCGGCGGCTCTCCGCCCGTACCTGCCGCCGCGCCCGCCACTACCGCAGGACATCACAGCCCGTACGACCTGCGCCGCAAGTCGCCGCCCGCCTACCATGAGCCCGGACCCTCGGGCGCGTGCTCTTTGCCTGCCAGGAAGAGGCCCAGGACGTAAGTGTTACTACAGTTTACCACTTGACCTAGTACGAGGAAAGCTCCAAAAGTCCGCAGAACGGAGGGGGTAGGGATACTCACTTAGTACCACACTAACTGGGGACTCATTATAAGTATATGTATTACATTTCAACTCTTTATCGTCATTCGTGTATGAGTAATCACCAGATAAACAAGTCAATTCAGAAGAAAATTGCAATTATCCAACAAATTAAGCTTCGCACTGTGATACAGTCCCTGACCAAAGGAGGAAAATCTGCTTAAATTATAATGAGTAAAATGGAAGCCGTGCCCTGGTGAAACATTGATTTACAAGTGGCATGATCTATTTACACATGGCCAAGAGTCAATTGAAGACGACGGACATCGAAAAAGTCGATAAAATTGTACTGGAAGATGCCCATCTGAAAAAGAAATGGCTATCATTACTATCATTTTGAGGTTCCTACACGATCATCTTGGTATCACAAAAGTCAGTGCAAGATGGGTACCGAGAATCCTCACGCTGCTTCAAAAGCAACAGCGAATCGACGCGTCTAAGCACTTTATGGAGCTGTGTGGCGACGAACCTAGCTTATTTAACCTATTTTAGCGAACCTATTTTAGAGCGGATTGTGACTGGAGATGAAACATGGGTTCATCACTTCTAGCCTGAGTCTAAACAAGACTCGATGCAATCGCACAAAAAAGGTAGACCACCCCCTAAGAAATTTAAGGTGTCCGATCCGCTGGAAAGTTATGGGTACAGGTTTCTTGGGATTGTGAAGGAATTTTATTCATAGATTATAAATAAAGAGGTACCACAATTACTGGACAGTACTATGCTTCAATATTAGGGACCAATATAATAAAGGAATTAGCTTTAATAAAGGAAGTTGTCAAGGAAAAAAAATGAGGAAATTTGACCCAGAGTGCATGCTTTTGCTTTTGCAAGACAACGCGCCAGTTCACAAGAGCAAAGTTGCAATGACTACCCAATGCTCTACCCAAATATGGATTTGAATCCCTAGTTCTTGGCCCAGTCCAGTACCCTTACAGTCCAGATTTGACCCCTAGCAACTTTTATTTATTTCCAAATTAAAAATAGGAGCTAAGGCCCTTAGCTTAATTACCTTCTCCTTAGCCTAAGGAGAAGGTAATTTTCTAATGACAATGACGTCAAGGACCATATTTCGACCCATTTTGAGGGCAAAGACAAAAAATATTTTTATGATGGCTTAGAGAAGCTAATTTCAAGATCTAACAAATGTGTTGAGCTCAGAGGGGAATACATTAAAGAAAAATAGTTTAGTTATTTAATTTACAATCCTTCCATTCCCGGATATTTGGACCTTCCCCCGTAACTGGAACAACAACTGAACACTCATAATGTTTGTGTCCACACTTTCTTTCAGTGACTACTAGATCACAATTATAAATTTTACTCAAATGTAACCAGTGAAACATTTTTCCTTTTCTACCGCTTATCGCTCATATAAAGCTAACATCAACTTTATCTTGTGACTCTGCTGTTGTGATACTGTTACGACACACCTAGAATTGATCATCAACACAACTAAACATTTTTGCTGGTTAGAAAAGCCTAAATATTGTCTTGAATAGGAGAAAAACAGGAACTTATCTGTTCTGAATAGTTCACCTAGTTTTATGGTGAAGTAACCCCTTTCTGTACTCACATTATAATATGAATTTTCCAGATCTCTGTCTCAAGGCGTGGATGTGTGCAATGTGTCTCAATACTTGCAATATGAACTGCCGGATGAGGTGCTGCTCTGCATCCTGTCGCATCTCACCGAACGGGATCTGTGCCGCGTCGCACAGGTCTGCAAGCGGTTCAACACTATCGCCAATGACACTGAACTATGGTAAGACATTATGGCGTGCGCCGCCAATAAAGTTGAAAGTTAACAGCATATTCTGAATTTATTTTAGTGATAGATAAAAGGTTCTTTAAAAGTCTAAAATAATCTGAATCACTTTTTCATCTATCAATAATAATGTGTTTTTTGATAACATTCAATTCCATAACAAACAGAAGTTAAATCAAGACAACTAAATAAAGAGTTGGTGGAATTTTAATGCTTATAATTTAAAACGAAAATTAATATGTTAGTTTAGTAAGGACACTTGTATATTTGTTTCACAGGAAAAGCCTTTACCAATCTGTATTTGAGTATGACATGCCACTGATGCATCCCGCACCATGCCAGTTTGAATTTGTAGCTCCTGATGAGTGTGAGGCGGATAACCCTTGGAAAGAGAGTTTTAGGCAGCTTTACTATGGAATACACGTGCGACCCAACTATCGCCCTAAGAAGGATTCTCGTATCAAACATTTTAACACTATCAGGGTTAGTATTGTTACATTTATTATAAATATTACTTATCATGTTTCCTTGCTGGACTTTGTGATAATACTGATATCGATAGAAAATATTTTGTAAAGCCCCTATTTTCAGTTTGTATTTTTGGTCAAATTATTGTTGGAAAAAAGAAATCAAATACTAACCCATTTGAAAGAGTTTTTGATTTCCTATTGTACGTACATACCAACTTTCATATTTTACAGTAGAAATCCTGCACAAACCTGTAATGTTTTTCTGACCGGAATTTAAACAAGAACAGTTGCAGCACTAGTTGGTCGAAAAATAGTTGTACAATTAATAAAGATGTTTCTAATTCATTCGATAATTTTATAGATGTGAAGCTTGCAAATATATTTTCTAGGTCTCTGTCACTCATACGTAATTGTAATGATATTACTGTGGTGATAATGTCATGTACTTAGTAATGTTGTCCCTTTCTAATGTTATTTATGCTACATGCAGTGATATGTTTGATTTGGAGCGTTGCAATTACATTGTCCCTAATGTCGCGAATTTTCGAAATTTTGATCTATGGTAGCGACCCGGAAAATCAATTTAAATAAAAAAAAATACGTTTATATTTTTTTGGCTGTTGGTAGAATATATAACTGTGCCCTGCTTAAAAAAAATTAAACTGTTATTTTTTGAAGCACCCAATAGATATAGGTTATTTAAAAAGATTAAAATTCTTACAAAATAATTCTCGTCATACAACAGGCGGCTCTCGAGTATATAGAAGAGCGTGGCAGCGGCGTGAGTAGCGTGAACTCTGAGGGTAGTAGTACGGCGTCGGCTTGCGGCTCCTCTACCGCCGGTGGTGCGTGCTCTTGCACCGCACCCGCCGCGTGCTCGTGCCGCCGCGCTGCGCCCGCCCTCCTCTTCGTCCACGCCGGCCTCTACCAAGAGGAGTGCCTCGCCATAGACACGGACGTGCAA
Source organism: Sesia bembeciformis (assembly GCA_943735995.1). Lineage (NCBI taxonomy): Eukaryota > Metazoa > Arthropoda > Insecta > Lepidoptera > Sesiidae > Sesia > Sesia bembeciformis. The sequence goes on from OX031042.1 coordinate 5,021,724, forward strand.
CTCATGGGTGAGACCACTGTCATATTCTTTTTTCTACTAGATAGAAGGTAGCAGATAGTGTTGTAAAAACGACCGTTATGTGATGAGTACTAATGAATTTTTAAGATTAGCATTATTGTCCAAATTTTCATGTTTGATCTTAAACCCAGGGTTCGAAACTATAATTATCAAAGATAACACTAGTTTACACAGTTTATATACCTGGGCAGAAACTTATAGTTTCTTATAGATTTCGGGACACGGAGTTCAGAAAAAATATCCAAATAATCGTATCACGTCACATTAAGACAATATTTAATTAATAATAATAATACAAAATAATTCATATACCAACAAAATATTCATTAAAAATGACTGATTTTACTTATATTTTGAATTTTTATAGATCAGTTTCCCTTATAGCAGACCAAAAGTAGTGTTAGGGGTAACATTCTTTTATCCCAATAATCTTTTTGCTGATCTTCGAAAACTTTCAAACCCTGGTGAAACGCCCCACGTCATTTTAGAAAAAAGTCCAAGTATAAATGAAGGAAGTGTATCTATGGTTCTAAATGCATATATTCACATTGATTCTCGTATCGCTGGATGTTTTGGTTACACTATGCATCTTAGCTGTAAGCTTTCTACCAGTTACAGCGTCATAAGGCTGCGAACGCGTGCAATCTACCGATAGCGTTCGAGGTGTTGCAGTTTACATAGTCTTTGCTTAAAGTCGACATGGATAGGTCGCTCCGTGACGTTGTAATTGTCTCGTGAGAAAGAGACAGACTTAAAGAAGAGTTGCTTCTTCCGATAGCCGACGCATTCAAGGCAGAACGCACTAGTTCTGTGTCCGTAAGAGTGGCGAAAATAATATTACATTATTACGCGTTTCGCATAGGTTTGGCGCGAAAGCTGAATCGATGCTGAAAGAATTCAATTGCACTTTAATATAAAAGTACTGCTTTCTATAGATAAAGGCTGAATTAAGCTGAATAAATGTAATTAGTCCCTTAAGAGAGACGTTTACACCCATTTCATGATAGTTTCACAATAAATCATCAACAATTTCCTTATATTTTTCATGTTGTAAAAATCCTGTAACAATTTTCAAGCATTTTCTTCTTTAAAGATGTAAGGTTGTTAAATTCACTATATTGGATTATTTTACGTATCTGTGGACCGTATTAATATCTATCTAATTACTTATCTAAAACTTGAATACTTCTATTAATTAAAATAATTAATTTTGAATCAACATTCATAGTAAATAAATTAACTTAAAAAAAAAAAATTCAACTACCGTTTTTAATTTGGTAGTGTTAATTTTGTAATTATTTGTCACTAAACTTAATAATAAAGGTTTGATCAAAAATATATAAAACAAAATGTAAACAAGTGTAATTGTCTTGATAATAATGTTTTGATAATTGATGTCGAAAATATCGCTGCGCTGCCCGCAGTATTCCAATCATCCATAGAAGCTATTGGCTTTCCCGGCACATTATAATATAGCCTATGTGAGTAAGATAACACAGTAAACAACAACAGTAAAAGAATTTTTAAATCGTTTGGGCAGTTTCTGAGATTATCTCTAAACGCTCGCGCACATTACAGGCGCGGCGGGCCGCAGTCAACGCAATAATTTGTGTCATTTAGCTGTTGACATTAATTTCTTCACATCGTAGCACAGCGAAGAACTCGAATTACTTCCGTTAACTGCGCCCGTTCAAGTTAACATATTGATGCGGGCCGCATCGCAACACATAAATACGGCTAGTGAGCGCGAGCCATTACAAACAAACGTTTCTTTATAATATAATATTAGTATAGACTAGCATTTGCCTACGCTAGCATGGAAGATCACAGAAATGCTCAACCTAGTAAAGATCGGTTGGTACCTATTTATACGATAATTATTTGAAAATCGTCAACAAAAATAATTATCTGAATAATTTCGAACCCTGCTTTAAACCCGTGTAATTAAAAGTTTGAGTCTAAAACAGTTAAGGTTCAATGGCGTTAATATATCGCGCCACTGCTCGAGTGCTGAAGCTTTCAATGCTCGTTTTAACAACACTAGATGAGCAGATAGTCGCCATATGTCGGTGTTTATATATCTTATATATGATATAAATAAACAAAATTGTAGCACTTCAGTTTTTTATTTCTAATTTTACGATAATTACAATCCGCCGTGTTATACTCGTGCACAGTGTGTCTGTCGTAGTTAGGAACTTGGACCTTCCCTACATCGTCAAATACGTGAAAGACGCTATTACGACAGAGTCCCGCACCATTCCAACCCCCTAATAGTTGCCAGCCTTACCTATGTCCCGATAGGAATGCCCCTCACCGTCGTCGTCCTCGGCAGGTCCTTTGATGACCCCGAGGACCTTTCGCCAGTCCACCGGCTGGGGAGCCCCTAGGCTCGTTGCTGCACACTTTGCTCCTGGCTGAGCGCCTTCTGCGCTCGCCTTAAACCTATGATAGGATGTCCGGTGACTCTTCGGGGCCTATCATAAGAATTAAACCATTCCGAAAAAAAATCAAAAACTTGTCAGTTTATATAGCTCTTAAGAGCAGCAACTCAAGTAAGTTTAATTTTTGAATTAATGATTAAGCAAATGAGTTTTGTACCATTATTTTACCTCAATAATTTATCGTGATTTGCTGTTTAATACTTTTGCGCCAATTATTAATACAACTTGGATTATTGTGTCAAAATGAGGTTTTACTTATAAAAAATAAATTATAGTTTCATGATATTTCAGTGAACATCACAATGACTTTTCACAGCAATTTGTAAGAACTAAACGCAAGTTGATACGATGCTCAATTCATAGATCTAGATTTTTTTGCTGTAGGAGGATTATATGTATCGTTTTGTTGCAAAAGGTTCCAATCGGCAAAAAGTCACTTTTTAAAAAAACATCCCTTTCTATTATTGTGCTGTACACAAAAGTTCGTAACAATTTACGTTTTCTTGGTTCACATATTTTACGACGTATTATGCTTTTGCGACAAAAGACTATGTATAATCTATGCTGTAGATATGTCTACGACCATGACGCGACGCCAAGTTTGGTACATACATATAGGTCAGTTTATTTGTTTATATACTGATACGTTATTTATTTACATAAATAAAATTGGAAAACTTCTTGAGGAAATCCCCTAAATCTAAAAAAAAAAATCCTAAAACCCTAAAGATTTAAAAAAATCTCTAGGTGGATACATATGTATCCATTAATCCACACTGGGCTCGACTAGTGTATTATGGCCTCCACGTGTATACCACGTGTCACCAGCTCAATAGTGAACGAGTGCTAGAGAATTTTAAAAATTGGAGGTGGATACATGTATCTTTTTTTTTATAGAATGGATGGCACACGATCGGACGGGCCACATGATGGTAAGTGGTTTCTGCCACCCATGAACATCTGCAACACCTTGCGGGTACGCTGCCGACCTTGCAGAATCCTGTTCACAGCTCTTGAAGAACCCCATATTGTAGCGTAAGGGAAATACTTCAACTGCCAGTTCATTCCACAACATTAGGTTCACTGTATAAAGTGTCCTTTCTACCATGTCAAGGAAGTGCGGATGAACCGCAAGACGATAACGAGCGGTGCGATGGTGAAAACCCGAAGTTGGCATCAAAATGAACAGATCTTCACGATTATAAAGTATTTCCTGATTATTAAGACGTTAGAAAATGCAGAGATGCAACATCTCTACGGTTGCTGAGCGATTCTAAGCCTTCCGTGAGAGTGGGATCGTCGACAATTCGGAAAGCGCGTCGTTGGACGGATCGAGAGGATTTAGGTGGTACTTCGGTGCACCGGCCCAGAAGTGTAAGCAGTACTCTATATGTGGTCTAACTTGGCTTTATAAAGCGACAAGCGTTGCCCCGGAGAGAAGTACTGCTTTGCTCTATTCATATTCAGTACACCAAGCGTTTTACCAGCAAGTTTTGTCTTGCTCGCCAGATGACTCCGAAACTGGACTTTGCTCGAAATATCGACACTAAGGATCTCAAAACTCTCAGAGATCTTGAGAGGAATGTTTTGAAATCCATGTGCTACGACAAATGAAGCTTTCTTAGCGGTGAATGCACAAAGTACTGTCTTGCTGGAGTTAAATTGGACCAAGTTAACTTTACCCCTAATCCGAGACTCGGTATAAGGAGTCCTCGATTTCGGACACAAGCCTTACGTGATTCTCTTCCACCTCGACCGGAGGGATATTCGCACGGCCCTTATACAAAGCTTCCCCAGTACTGTCGTCACCATAGCAATGCATGTTACCGATCTGTAACAGGTCTTTGATATGCAGAAGAAGTAGTGTGGGAATAAGCACAGAGCCTTGCGGGGCACACCAGCATAAATTGACATGGTGTCGAAGCATCTACCGTCAGCAACGACTTTGATGCTCCTCCACCCAGCCAAAAAACTGGAAACACATTTGCATAATCCTTCTGGTAACCCGAATGATGGTAAATGAAAAGCAGTGCTTTGTGCCAGACCCGGTCAAAAGCCTTTGCGATATCTATAAAGGAGTTGTGCGTTAGTAACACTTTCCATCACCTTGCAGAGGAGGATTGCTATTGGTCTGTAATTGGCCGGGTCCGTACGATCGCTTTTTTTAGGCAACTGGTGGACGTGAGCTACTTTCCAAGCTTTCGGGAAGTATCTCGTGGAGTGAGAGAGCTTAAAGTGTCGCGAGAGCACTGGAGACAGCTCAGGAGCGCAAAGTTTGGGTACCACCGCAGGAATACCATCTGCCCCGCTCGACTTCCGGACATCAAAAGATGCAAGAGCTCGCTTGTCTTCACGTTGCATGACACAGAAGTCCGCCATGGAGCTTACACACCGCGAGATAGTGGGCGGTGTATCACCCCCATGATCCAGAGTCGAGTTAGAGCTAAAGAGACGGCCCGGTAGATCAGCCTAGTCCTTGTTCCCTGTCCTATCTGGTGTATAGCTGGTGTATTGTATATCTAGTGGATATACACTTATTCGCACTGGGCTTGCTTGGCGGATTATGCCCCTCTTGTGATTTATTAGGAGAGGTCTTTGCTCTGCAGTGGGATCTTATAGGCGGATATCGAATTGTGGAAATTTAAGTCGAAAACTCTCTTATTCAGTTTTTGAAAAGAAAAACTTCGTTTTTTTTTTAATTTGTTCTTAAATGTCATCATAATGATGTAAATAATTATAACAATCAACTTCCGCTAATATATTTTCAAAATCCATTGTCCAGGTAAAAACAGCTATTCAATTAAGGAATGTGTTGAGAGACCTCATTCTCAAGTGATATTTCAGTTGTTAAGTGTAACTCAAGTTTTGTTTATTAATTGGAATAGCATGTCAAGCGCGGACTTGAGATGTACCTCTATCTTGAGTGCGGTTTATTAATATGGGCCCAAACTTCTTAAGACAATCCCTGACAACAGTCCAGCTGGTGGTGCAACAGCTCGGGTGGTAGGGGGTTCTTCAAGAAAGATTACCAGCCAATACTCACTTTAGCGATTTATTCAAATGTAAACGTAAGAACAATAAAAAAAGACACTGAAACAATAAGGACTACTTAGGAAAACCGGTCAATTAATAAACTACTTAGGTACCGTACTAAGGTAATTTTTTTATATACATATTTATAATAAATAATAAAAAAATCATAATCGTAATAAAAAAATAATAATATCGGCTATAATAAATAAATGATAAATCGTGAATAACCCGTTTATATAACAAATATTATGCAGGAGGCATGTCCTGGAGGCAGGTAAAAAAGTGCCCTTTTTTTACCTGAGACGTTTGTGCATTACTCAAATAACACTCAGCTGTTAATAGCTAAGTTAAAATTTACTTTTAAATGGGTCCAAAACATTTTGCAATACCGGTAAGTTAATTAAAATGAAAAAATGTGTATTAAATTCGGCTCCTTCTCAATTGAAATGGCAATAACTTTTTTTTCATTGTAGAATCGGTTATTATTAATATCATTTTAGAATCTGCATTTATTTTACAAGTTTTTAAAATAATGGTCACAGATTGTGTAGTACATTTTTTTTACACCATTCGCCCCCGAATTCTCATAATTTGCTAGAGATTGGAGTTGAAATTTGAAATAAACACATTTTTCTTTAAAAAATTTAAGTTTTCAAAAAAAAAATTATTACAATTTGCCAAAAAATTATAAAACTGAATCTCAAAACGTCTGTCTTAAAATAACTGAAATTCGAAATGTCCTAGCCCCAAAATGACTGAATAGTTTGATGATGACATGCCCGTTACCTGAACTCGAACCCACGATCTCGTGCATGGGATATCACACGACTCAATCATGTCCAAAGTGACTACCTAACGTCCATACAACCTCCTTCGTTCAATAATTATTATCTACCGCCTTACACTTGACAATCAAATGCTATTCTAAAGATAAATAACAAAATTTCATTGAATGCATTTGTCGATAGTTATTTGTTTGCGTCTATATTATTTTATTATTAATATCATATTTTGAATATTGTGATGCCGATTTATAAAATGATGGCAAATGAAAACCGAAATGGTTTATTTTTTATTAATAACCAAAAAGGGTATCCAGATGACCATAAATTCAACTTTGGAAATCATAATAAAAGTGGGAGTTCTATGTGACGATCATAAATCGGCAAAGGTGGTGCAATGCGTCGGTAATATTGAACTCAAATAAAGACGCGATACATAGACAAAGTCCACATATATGCAAATCTCACACATATGCACTACCAGAATGTTCGAGATATTGTTATTGACAAGTGCAGAGACTTGTGAAAAACTGACACCCATTAAAAAAATATTCGAGAAGAATGTAGCAGCACTTGAGGAAGCTAACTGTAGTTTTATTATGCACTCATATGAAGAAAAAAAAGAGCTCTCCATACAGAGCAAAACAGAAATATTTTCTTGGTAGTAGACGACGGAAAAAGATAGATGTTAATATTTTCGACCTTAATTGGAAGACAATATTTGAGTGCTTCTGCAGAAATGAAACGGTACTTTGGGGATGGCACCTTTAAAAGTGTGCCAAAACCAATTATTTACAATTGAATCGGTTATTTTGAAAAGGGCATAAGTCACACTTTTGGCCGAAACTGAGATGAGTACGAGAAAATGTTTGTCTATGGCCCCAGCATATTTTCAAAGAAATAGACCCTAGTCCGCAGTTTAGTTGTACGAGATATGGCCACTATTCATTTAATTTGAAAAGGGCAGAAGTCCGGGACTTGTGACTTGTTCAAACTACACATCAGTTGACAGTTAATCTCGCCCAAAAATGTCTTCAACGAGCTGTTCATAAAATGAGCAAAATAATATAAATACAAAGCAAAAGCAGAAGAGAGGTGTAAGAAATGATGAAAACTATGTGCATAACATACAAAAGAAACAGCGACCAAACTGAAGTTATTCCAGCCAAGAACGTTGGTGAAAATTGCAGGTACTTATTGTTTTAATATTACTTATACAGTATATTTTTATAAGTGGATTATTTAGATTTTTATATATTTTTCAGATGTAAAAATCAGTGTTTTTTTGTAACATAAATTTTTCATAATAACTGTAAAGCTACATGGTATTACTACAAAAAGTGAGCTGGATATCTTTTTACAATACTTTATTACTTGCACTGAAATAAAGAGAAGGAAGCCTGGAGTTCTTGATGAAAAGGCTATTAACAAATTTAGAAGCTACACATACTCTGTTGAAGTGAATAACAATAAAACTTCAGGTATGCAAAAAAGCTTTTATGGCAATATTTTTAATAAGGGAAAGAAGGCTACAGCGGTTGTCTGTCTTTTCTTAAATAAGTTAGAAAACTGCCACAGTCCAGCGCTTCAGTGCTTCTTTAATTTCACGAAGCGCGATTGGTGGGGGATTTCGTTTGCGTACGCGTCGTCCGAGTTCGTCCCAGGCATTCTCGATGGGGTTCAAGTCGGGCTGCGTGCTGGCCACTCCATACGTGGGCTAACGACCTCTTGAAGGTAGCCAAACACTATTGTATGGGGACGAGCGTTATCTTGCATAAAAATGGCATTCTCGCCCATGTTGACTAAAAATGGACCAACATACTCATTTAAGATTTCTTTTTTGTAACTTTCGGCAGTTACGAGTACCATTTTCTATCACCACTAGCTCAGTGCGGCTTTCGGAAGAAATCCCAACCCACACGTGTACGGAGCCTCCGCCGTATGGTACCTTTTCTTCAATACAGGCTTGGTTATAGCGCTCTCCTGGTCTTCTGTAGACTCTTTGCCTCCCGTTATGCTTGTACAGTTTGAATCTGGACTCGTCTGAGAACATTACTCTTGACCAGTCATCGAGAGTCCAGTTCATGTTCTCACGCGTACCTAAGCCTTGCGTTTCGATGCTGCCTTTCCAGTTTTGGGCCATTTGCTGGTCTTAATGGCTTCAAATTAGCTTCAGCAAGGCACCGCTTTACAGTGCATAAGCTTGGAGTGCTTCCTCCAACGCGTAGAAGGTGATTCTTCACTTCAACAACAGTTAGAAAGCGATTTCTCATCATTGTTGACACCAGATAGCGACCTTCCCGCGCCGTCGTGCACCTCGTTCGGCCTGTTCCTGATCTGCCAAGATTGGATCCAACCTCGTGGAAGCGCTGGAGCACCCCGCTGAACTATCCTCGCTTCAGCTGCATCACGTATAGCGTGATACGTGATACAGTTGAAGCGACGATAGTTCATCGCTGTATCACGCTGACTGCGCCCGTCTTCAAGCATTGTGAGGATTCTTCTACACTCTTCAGGGGTTAGCGGCATATTTTTCATTGGAATAATGAATGTTATACACCAGGAACACCATATCTATAGCATTTTTTATGACAAAACAAAAATAAAACAAATGGTTTTGAACTTCAAAAACCATCCTTATTTTTTGTTTTTGTTTTTTTAATACCATTACCAAGAAGATGTTTAGAGGTATTATATATATTTTTATATTTGTTATTAAATAAACTTTTATTGGGATTTTATTTTCTGAAAATTGGTCCAATATTTTAAAAGTTATCACGGTTTTTTGTAACCGACCCGGTTTATTTGCAGCCCAGTGTATTATAATTGTATTCCAAACAAATTAACACATCTGATAGGTACTAAGTTTTATTGTGCCCTTCGTAAATGAGCTAATCGTAGAGAGCTTTTACTCTATTGAGGATTTTCTTAGAAAATATCCGTGTGGTTTTTATAGGTTAAGGTAGCGGAGAGATAACTTGACAATTCCGACAAATTATCATTATAACATGACAAGTTTCTTAAGTACGGTTTTTAAGATTTAACACAACTTCTTATTAGAAAATTAAAAGATACCGGTACCTAAGTGTAAAGCTTCATTGTCTAGTAGAAAGCCTATGCATTATATGGTGCATTATGAGTTGAAATAAAAATTTATAAAAGATGGTTACAAATTAATAGGTATTCGGAATAGTTTGCGGCCTTTTTGAACGTATGACATTAGCGTGCTAGATTTCTTGCAACACTGATCACTGGCGGCAAAGTGAGATTTGACATCTAACTGTTTGAAACTGTTTGACATCTAACTTTTTTGTAATGGCGACAATTGAAATTAAAATTTTTGTATATTTTTGAACAACGTTGATAAGGAGAAAATTAGATACGTTTTACGATTTCTTTCCCACAAGGGTATGATTGCTTCTAGTGATCGAAAAGAGATTTATGGTGTTTACGGCGAAGGTGCTTTATCTAATTGCGGAAGAGCTTAGCATTCACCACTCAACAGTTTTGTATTACTTGCATATCCTGAATTTTGTAAAAAAGGTAGGAGGTTCGTTGCCGCATTATAAATGACAGAAACTTAGTGAATAGAATCTCCATATGCGAGATGTTGCTAAAACGAAATCGATCCATTTCTGAAGAGATTGGTTACAGGTGATTAAAAGTGAATCACCTACGATATCAATGTTTGAAACGATCTTGATCTAAGGTAATCCATCACAAATAGTGCCAAAGCCGGGCGTCACTCCGAACAAAGCCATGTTATGTTTATGGGGAGCCTTGAAAGGCATTGTGTACTACAAGCTTTTTTCACATGGCCAAACGATTAATTCTGATGTCTACTGGTCAGCAATTAGTAAAATTGAAACAAGCACTTGAAGAAAAACGTCTTGAATTAATGAATGGAAAAGGTGGTTTTTGCATCGATTGGTCTGTACAGAAATGAAGGTGCAATGCTATTATTTTTACCCATATTCCCAAAAGAATCTTTTTTAGATTTTTCGTCGGTTTGACGTCAGTCTGTCTGAACACGCATCACGTCAAATCTGGAAACTTTATATAGTTATAACTTATGTGCCGGGTTAACACTTAGGTTACTTTATATCCAGGGCGCTTATAGAGTTGTCACGGGAATCACAGATTCACCCGAACGAAGTCGATGGCACATAGTAATAAATGAATGTGCGTGTGGTGCTGCCCGTCTTTAGAACAGCACCACCCCACCTCTTTTTGTGGCTGTCATAAAAGGCGATTAAGAGATAACAAAGCCGCTAACCCCCCCCCCCCCCCCCCCAACGAACTACACCTCACCATTTATAAATATTTGTATTTATAGCCTCAAGCTACTCTAAAAGATTGAGGCTCGCCAAACCGCTTGGCCTTTTTATGCCATGCATCTTCATGCACAAGACAATATGCATGAGGAGTGGACGATAAAAGGGCTGGTTAGGATTTAATGATAATAACATTTTTTCCTCAGGTTGTGCCCCCGGCAATGTGCCCGAGTCAGTGATCCTGGAACGTGAAGCGGAGTCCACACTAACGTTCGCTGAGGGTGCCAACCGTGCGTATGCTGGCCACATGACGCTGAAGTTCTCCCCGGACGCGACTAGCACGATGCAGCACCACAAACACTACTGCCTCGAGGTGTCCGACAACTGCTCACCGACCATCGACCACTGCATCATCCGCAGCGCTAGTGTCGGTGAGTACTCATGTCGTAATAGCGTACGGAAGAAAAAGCGTAATAATTCTCGTTTCATCTCCCGTACATATTTTATTTAACCAATATCATGTTTGATTATCCCCTTTGTTATTCATGCGTTAGCTGTGTCTGTGCCATCGGGGCATGAGGTGTAAGCAGTGTTGTAGAATGGACTGCTTACTGAGGGTTTTCCACTGAGCTACGACATAGGGCTCTGAGTAAAATTGTTGCAGGTGCCAATGGTTAGCGGTAACCACTTACAATTTTGTGTGCCGTCTGCCACCACGTTTATAAAAACATATATACACAACACCCCATTCAAAGATGTTGACATAGAATGTACATCATATAAAGTTGTCTGGCACACTTATGTCTAAAATGTAATGTACTTTTTGCTATAATGTTTAATATTAAAGATCATGGGCATTGAATAATATCCAATATGATTGATGTTACAGAATTATAACTCTAATGACGCTAAATTTTATAACAGTTAATAAACACAATTTATATAAACTATGAAGCACAAAGTATTTAGTTTTGTTATCTATAGTCTCAATGTACAATAGTCCTATTTACAGTTATAATTTACACAGTCCATCAGTTTTTTCTATTCAAGTAACTGCTTATGATGGAGTTTTCTGCACAATTCAAGTAACTGCACTATCTATATTGTTAAGTTATTCAGTTATTTTTATAACAAATAAATAGATATGAGACACCATATAAGACCAACAATTAGCTTTTTTATACACCATCTACCATCCATACAGTTTGTTCTTCGTGATAACTAATATTGATGGTGTATGCTAAATCTATTATCCTAGTTGTTTTGTTATGTATAAGGTATAATAATAATTATATACACACTTATTACATTATTGCAATGAAATATAATTAAATGTACTCTACATTACACCCTTTTTTCGTTACCGCGGATGATGGAAATTGTATTGTGCTATAAAAAGGGTACCGTCGTCCCCGGTGAAAACATTCACTGCGGACGACGCTCCTTTTTTCCCATCCGCCCCGGTACTGGGGACGGGCCACCGTAACCGATGCAATGGTAATAAATCTTCAATAATATTGCCTCTAGAATAAACTTTATGGTAATACCACAGTTGAAAGTTTAATGTGTATGTTATATACTGCCCTTGATCCGCTCGGGGGGTATAATGGACTCAGGCCTAAGGCGCGGCGAGCGGTGACATTAATCTATAGGTTTATATGGAAGTGGCGCCGCCCCGCTGCCTCTGTGCATGTTTGCCACTTGCATATAAACCTATAGACTAATATTACCGCTCGCTGCGCCGCTGCCGATCGCTGTTCTCCATGCTAACAAGGACCTTAGGGAATCCAAACAGCTTATGTCTATCCGGATTAATGATCAATTAGGCGCCAACTACTCGAGCGAGTTATTACATTATATAATATTATACGCTCATATTTATAGTTACTATTGAAACTAGTGGCACGGACGAGAATATCGCCGCGAGATACTCGCTCGTGTAGTTAGCGTCTTACTATCATTGGGCCTGCCAGCTCGTCTACCACCTCTTCTATAAAAAATTACCGATTGGCGCAGTTGGTGTTGTCCCTATCTGCAGTGCAGAAGGGTTCTCGGTCCGACATTCATTTATTTAAATGTTTGTTCGGATCTGGATGTGTATTTGTCTTTGTGTGTGTCTCCGAAACCACTACACGGAGAATACCAAAAAGGCCCATTGAGTGTAGCGTTATTCATTTATAAAAAAAAAACCAGCACAAGATATAGACATCAGATGATGGCTGCTCGCCTATTATATTTTAATAATAATGATAATAATAAATAACGTCGAATTCGTTTGAGTAGTGGGCGCAGCGGTGTGCGTGAGCGGTGCCGGCGCGAACCCAGTAATAAAGCACTGCGACATCAGCGACTGCGAGAACGTGGGCCTGTACGTGACGGACTACGCGCAGGGCGCCTACCAGGACAACGAGATATCGCGGAACGCCCTCGCCGGCATATGGGTCAAGAACTTCGCGAACCCGATCATGCGCCGGAACCACATACACCACGGCAGGGACGTCGGCATATTTACCTTTGAAAATGGATTGGTAAGTGGCTAGTGTTAGGGCCGTAATACACATGCGTGTTACTCGCACAAAAGCATACCAGTACCTTGCAAGTGCGTGCTACTGGCATTTATATTCAGATTTTGCCGGTCAGAAGCATGCATGGATGCGGGGTGGGACTTTGTAGAAACTGTCATGCTTCTTAGTGGCATGTGTATTGAGTCGTTATCACGTGCTAGTTACTAATATGCCAGGTATGTTGTCTGGCATGATTTTTATTAGCATGTGTATCACGGCCTTTAAAAATAGTCGGTAAGTGTCATCACCGGTGATAACAGAATTTTGACTCGAATTTCATGGGGCTCTGGTCAAATCCCAGTAACTCGTGAGTTTCAAATTAAGTATTAATTTTTAAACTATCACTAGCTCAGTGGTGAAGGAAAATGTCGTGAACCCTCATGCTCGAGAATAATAAACTGTATCATGTGTACCCAGTCCTCGTGATGGATTATGGCCCAAAAATTCGTACATGAAACGTTAAGATTTTCTAATACCACTTTATGGATCTACATCTGTAGCCTAAATAACTCTGAAAAGACCTGTGTCTCCAACTCGCAATAGCCAGCTCGGCGTTTTAGTTCTTTAAATATATTTTAATATATTTATTAGGACAGAATACAGTCTGTTTAATTTTACCTATGTTCTAGTAAGTAAATGAGAATTATTACTTCCTATAAAAGTGCAGGTTATGTGTATGTAGAAAGCGTCACCGCTTTTGCTATTAGTGCATAGAATTTTGGTGGAACATTAGCGTGAAAAACTCTCTAGGCATCACTCACTTATTTAACGCAAAGCCCAATGACTAAGATTTACCTTGGTGACCTAAGCTTATTGTATTCTTTGTTACAGGGCTACTTTGAAGCAAACGACATACACAACAACAGAATCGCTGGTTTCGAAGTGAAGGCCGGCGCAAATCCCACCGTAGTACATTGTGAGATCCATCACGGACAGACTGGAGGCATATACGTCCACGAATCGGGCTTAGGACAGTTCATAGACAACAAAATACATTCAAACAACTTTGCTGGGGTGTGGATCACGTCCAACAGCAACCCGACGATCCGGCGCAATGAGATATATAACGGGCATCAAGGCGGCGTGTATATATTTGGAGAAGGCAGAGGGCTAATTGAGCACAATAATATCTATGGCAATGCTTTAGCTGGTATACAAGTAAGTTTCCCACTTGTTATTAGTTATTACTAGACATAGGATTATATCAACTATCAAAGTGCCAAAATAGCCATGCAAATATGCACGAAATAGGTCTAAATATGCATTATATATGCACTATCAGAAAAGAAACAACTTGGTGTGAGATCATTTTTTTATTGCACAAAATAAAAGCTCTGACATAAATTTACACAATCAATCAAAGGTTTTATGACAATACACTTCTCTAAATTATCACATTCAAACTTCTGACGTTTGATAGTTAGAATTAATTTGTAGGCCGAAAATTACCTGACGTGACAGGGCAAAATTTAAAATTTGTTGTCATGTCTGCAGAAATGAAGTCAGGAAAGCTTTGACCTATGCTATTAATTTACACCAACAACAAAAGTCGCTGAACAGTTTTAGTTTTCCATAATATTTAAACACAATAATATGCCATATGTTTCTGAACAGATGTAACGCTAAAATAAAATGAACACGCTTAATTAATAAATAAGTTAATACAGTCATATCGACAGTACCTGTACATTATATAAACTGTATTGTACTTCATTGTACCATTGTACTCTTTATTCCCTTTCCCATCGCTTCCTAAGGAATGGAAAAATGGAATATGAAGAAAACTTAAATATCTTTTATTTAAGGCTATTAAAAAAATATATTATAAAATACTTTTTATAAAAATAGCGGACAGTAATAATTATTTTGAATTCTAAAAAATGTTTGAATATCAAAATATCAATGAAATAATGGCGATCACATTCCACGCACTATTCCCCCATCCTTTCCAATCATTTTTCAAATTTATTCTTGTATGCTATAGGTTTATATGAGTTTGATGGTGCATTTATAGATCAAGGATTTACTTTCCAAAAAGATTTGCGACTTTCTCCCCAAAAACGCTCATTTGATCCACAAAATCCAATATGTCGTGGATATGTATATGTGTCATTGGATACATTCCATTATTCCTTACAAAAAGTATTGTTGAATCTCCTCCGATAACAGATTGTAAAAAATTTGACAAAAAATATCTTCCTAAATCTTCAAAGACGGCGTGCGTATCCACTATCGCGTGTGTCAACAAAGAACGCAATAGATAATGAAAAGGTCCGTATTACTATATAATTCTCCCGCCTTTGTCTTACAATGAAGCATCTACTGCAGATCCGCACAAACAGCGACCCAATAGTGAGGCACAACAAGATCCACCACGGGCAGCACGGCGGCATCTACGTGCACGAGAAGGGACAGGGGCTGATCGAGGAGAACGAGGTGTACGCGAACACACTGGCCGGGGTCTGGATCACTACCGGCTCCACACCGGTGCTGCGTCGCAACCGCATACACTCCGGGAAACAGGTAATTTACTGCTTCATTCACTATTATATTGAAAGGACAAAGTCTGAACGAGGTGTACGCGAACATACTGACCGGGGTCTAGCTCACTACCGGCTCCAAGCCGGTGCTGCGTCGCAACCGCATCCGGGGAACAGGTAAGGTGCTGTTTCATTCACTATTACTTTTGATTCGTTTGTTCGTACGGTCACGGAAACGGGGAATCCCCGCCACCATAATGATAATTTATTTTGCAAGATTACATGTTTTACAGAAGTTATATATTACAGATTGTATCATTGTATTCTGCTAGAGTGGCGTGTAAATAATAATAGTATGTTAGAAAGCGTCAAAGATGACCAAGAGTAAAGATTACAAAACAAAAAATACAGTTTCAGGTATGCCAATGAATTAAATTGAAACAATATTATCAGAATATTGTCAGTTAATTAATTTAAATAATGTCAATATTACCCTTGTATTTTATAATAAGTTTATATCAATTATACGCCTATTTATCTTTAAAATTCAAATATTCTTCAATAGAATAAAACCTATGTTCCAATAGCCATCTATAAATTTTCCTTTTAAAGAGTGATGGACGTAGTTCTTTAATTGCTTGTGGCAACTTGTTGTACAATATAATGGTCATACAGTAGGAGTTTCTTCCAAATACTTTTATTCTAGTCCTAGGCAATATAAGCAAATTGTCATAGTTTTTGCTCCTTTCCAGCCCCTTTGTTACATCGCTAAGTTTTTTTAAAAATAGTTCGCATAACAATGCCCAAGTATACATATGTCGTTAATGTACATACACGGTATAGGTAAAATCTTTAGTTATCGGAATAGTGGTTACAACCTGTCACGTTGTCGAGTCCCACCAACAGTTTCCCCAGCTTATTGCAGCTTCCTTTGACACTAATATTCTAATATAACGCAAAGCATAATTTTTATTTATTTTGCTACAGATATATTCAATATGTGTGTGTGCCTTCCAATTAATATACATGTCAAGCTTAATACCTAAAACTGTCGATTTTAATTCTGTTAATATGTTTAGAATTGGATTATTTGGTTGAATTTAAAAAAAAAACATTAAAATCTTAAATTCTCGTATAATACTTTTGTGTTCGAGAATACATTTTGTCTCGTACATTGTACACGATTTGAGATTGTCGTACATGTACGAGAATTCCGATACGTCTGGCAATCCTGCTGCCGAGAAAAACAGGTGTATTGTACCAACAGTGTTGTCAACGTCAACGAAGTCAATGCATTAGCGGTAATAATTAAATCAACCCGTTGACGAGTTCATAGTGAGAAATGTTCAAGGAGACTGACTGCCTATACTTATGTAAATGTGCTATTTATTTATTGTCATGTTTGATGTCTTTATCTGCTTTTTTCTCCTTTAATGCAAAAAATAAACCAGTTGATACATATTTTCGTCAACAGCGTTGATGGTCAAAATACGTTCCATTTAATAATAAAATGTTTGTTGTCAGGTTGGCGTATACTTCTACGATAACGGGCATGGCAAACTGGAAGACAACGACATATTTAACCACTTGTACTCCGGCGTACAAATAAGAACAGGCAGCAACCCCGTCATAAGAGGCAATAAAATTTGGGGCGGCCAAAATGGCGGAGTCCTAGTTTACAACGGAGGCCTGGGCCTGTTAGAACAAAATGAAATATTCGACAACGCCATGGCCGGAGTATGGATTAAGACTGATTCCAACCCAACGCTTAAAAGAAATAAGATTTTTGATGGACGAGATGGAGGCATTTGTATCTTTAATGGGGGGAAGGTGAGTATATTACTGCATACTCTTTTTAGTTACCTAGGATATCCCTCCAAGACATCCGAATTATCTACTGACCTTCTAGAATCATTCGCGAACATCATACGTACATATCGTTCCCACATATCCTTTTTCTGCGACGTATATAGTATTGTACACCCATGCTCATCCACCAGATATTGTGGGTGTGTCTTATACATATATTAATTTACTCAAAAATTGTTCTTAAGGTGTAAATACAAAACTCCACGTACATAATAGTAACTGACGTCACTGTTGTTTTTCGTAATTATAAGTGGTCCAACAGCGCGTTATATATCTTGGGTTTTGTACATCAATATTTGCATATGCAGTTTGTGACCAGTGTTTGTATGTATGTTAGGGTGTACTGGAGGAGAACGACATCTTCCGCAACGCGCAGGCGGGCGTGCTGATCTCGACGCAGAGCCACCCGGTGCTGCGGCGGAACCGCATCTTCGACGGGCTCGCGGCTGGCGTGGAGATCACTAACAACGCCACCGCCACGCTCGAGCACAACCAGATATTCAACAACAGATTTGGCGGTGAGTGCATTCATACTAACACGTCCTACTTTCGGATTGACCCGGTCAGAATTAAGAATTCCGTGTGTCGTGAGACACGAACACTACACGTGCAACACCCAGACCCAAACAAACACCTGTATTTAAACAAATGATTGTTCAACCGGGAATCGAACCCGGGACCTATTGCACAGCAGGCAGGGGGCACTATCAACTTGGCCAATTGGTCGTCAAAATTAAATGTATAGAGGAACAATCACATAATAATAATCATCTTTATCTGCTATAATATTAGTGTGACAGTGCAACGACGATAAAAATAATGCATTGACAGTGTTCGTGAAAATTATACGGAAATCAAGCGTGTCACTTATTTTTATCGTCCTCTAGTTGATATGGTCTTCCTCGTGCACATTGCCTTGTGTACATGGGGGATGTAAGGCATTAAAACGCCACACTGGCAACGCGGAATGGCGAGTCTACTCTTTTAGAGATGATGTAGTTTATCAAGGCTTGTAGTAACACCTTTGTTATCCCTTAGTCACCTTTGACGACTTCTATGGCAAGAGATGAGATGGTGTTATTGAAAAGCCGGCCGACACCACACGGCCCACCACTTTTGACGAAGTTTTGCAAAGATTACTTTTTTTACTTTTTTTTAAAATGCTTACTTTTTTATTTCTAAATTAACACAAATTCCTCTAATAAAATGATAATGTAAAAATATCAAGATTTTATTTGAAACATTATTTATTCTAATTCTAGTATGTAAGTTAAAATTGTTACTAACACTAATTAAAATATCGATTTTTTTAGTGCGAAATAAATGAATTATTATTATATTGCAATGGGGTATTTTCGTTATAAACAACGCCTAACAGTGCGAGAAATAAGAGCGCTAACTTCGCACACGCAGCGAGTAGCGACGGACAACTTGCGTTGTCTATCTTTACATCTGTGGTGACAACAAATGAAATTCTCATAAGACTTGCCGGTACCTACAACCAAATACATATTTGCAAATGTGTCTAGATATGTACTCGTACGAGTAATTATGGTTCCAAGCTGTTATTGAAGATACTTGCAAATATATTTGCAAATAAAGGACGATCAACTTTCATTCAATCCAAGTTACAAACAAAACGAAACCTTATTACCAGTACACTCACAAATAGTAAATTAAGGGCCTATTTCACGATCTCTGGGTAAGGTTCTGAGTAAACGGCAATTAATGTGACCGGTAATTATAGCATCACATTTCACCAAGTCCGAGTATACCTAATCGGTGAAATCGATCGGAGATACTCGGCAGTTTTGATTGCCTTAGTGACATTTAAGTATCAAATCGTAACTTTACTTAAAGATCTTGAAATAGGCCCTAAATCTAATAACACCAGAGGCCTGATATTTATTATGGCCTGATTTTTTTTTTTTTTTATGTAAGAAGGCGGCAGACGAGCATACAGTCCACCTGATGGTGGTAAGTGGATACTGTCGCCCATAGACATCCGTGATACATGCCAACATTAGTCCAAAATGAGAAACGTTGGCATGCCTCCGGATGCGCTGCCTACCTTTGGAGATATAGGAATGGATTTGGAGAAAGGGTTGAGAAAATGGGGAGGGATAGGATGGGATGGGAATGGAATGGGCTCTGGCACATCTCACTTACTACCGAAACACGTACGTACATTAGGGAAATACGATAAAATGGGAAATGCAGTACATTTCAAGGTAGTCTTCTGTGAGAGAGGGGTAACGTGGCCAGTCGAGCGCGCCCAGCGGCTGTTGGATTGCAGCGTGCACTCTCCCCCCAAAATTGACTATGATATTGATTATAGCCTAATATAGTTATGAAATTGTGCATTTTGTTATCAGGGCTGTGCCTGGCGTCGGGCGTATCGCCGCTGGTGCGCGGCAACAAGATCTTCAGCAACCAGGACGCGGTGGAGAAGGCAGTGGGCGGCGGCCAGTGCCTATACAAGATATCTTCTTACACATCCTTCCCGATGCACGATTTCTACAGGTATTGTTTTTTTTCGTTTCATATATGGCAATGGTGCAATTAGCACATTCTGTCAGTGTCGAGTTATCTTCGTAATAAATAACTTCAAAGTCTAAAACGCTAAAAAGTAAATCAGGAGCCGCCGCTCCAGTAAATAGATAGTAGTTTTACTGAGGACAGAAGAGGACCCCTTTGGAAGCAAACTAAAAACGCAGTCCTATGCTTTTATTTGATTATCACAAACATTACGCACAAAAACACTTTGAAGTTTAATTAAATCGCTTTTAAGCTACAAAACGTACAATACACAATTATTCATATTATCACGCGAAAGTTCACCTTCACTTCTAAAGTTCCCGCCAAAATTCGTATTGTTGTTAAGAATGAGGGACTGCAAATCGGTATCAGTGCGATCATAGCTGAGATATTGTGATCACTACCCTTCTTTCAAAAATTCGCCACTCAGACAAGAAAGGGTTCAAAAAATCGCGACAGGTATGGTTTTCTTCAAAATAGTTAAAATTTTATCTAGCTTAAATTTCAAAGGAAAATATCTGGAATTACCGCAGACACTGCGTGTTGAACATTTTTTCTATAGGAAAAAGGCGGCTGACGAGCATACAGTCCACCTGGTGGTAAGTGGACACTCGCTCATGGACATCCACTGTACATGCCAACTTCAGTCCACAATGACAAAAGTTGGAGTTGCCTGCCTTTGGAGATGTAGGAAATTGATTTAGGGGAAGGGTTACGAAAATGGAGGGGGATGGGCCATCAACAATTCTATTCATCAACTTTCTGTCATTTATATCATGCGGCACCCAAACATCTAGCTTTTTTACAAAATTCAGTTTATGCAGATGATCCAAAACTGTTGAGTGGTGAATGCTAAGCACTTCCGCAATTTGATGACTTCTTGTGTGTCGATCTACTTCAATGATAACATCAACATTTCCTTTAATAGGACGACCACAGCGAGTAACATCATTCACATCAAAATTACTAGACCTAAATCGACGGAACTATTTTTTTGCAGTAGTTTTAGACAAAGCATCTTCTCCGTAAACACGACAAATCTCTTTTACACTAGCACTAGATTACACTAGACTTACACTTACACTAGATACAAATCTTCTAGCACTAGAAGCATTCATACCCTGGTCGAAAAAAAATGTAAAACATATCTTATTTTCTTCTAATTAACTTCCATTTTAAAATTGTTCAAAACTATGAAAGATAAAACTTTTAACTTATAATTTCAATTTGCCACCATTACAAAAAGTCAACTGTCAAACGGCATATCACTTTCCCGCCAGTAATCAGTGTTGGCAGAAATATAGCGCGATAAAGTTCAAAAAATGCCGCCAACTTTTACCGACTACCTATTATATCTACATCGATGCGGGATCAAGATTCCACTCTTTCCGGAATAGAATATCTATTACATTTCTAGAACACACTACTGGTTTTTTGAAATACGAAAAAAAGTAGGTACCATAAACGTAAAGTTCGCAACAGGTAGGACTTAGTTTCTTAGTGAAGGGACAGTGAGAAGTAGTTATAGATATTTTTTAATGTAAAAAATAAAATTTAAAAATGTTTATTAACATTATACCATATTTGTAGCGTTTGATTAATATTATTAACAGTAGGAATTATTTTTGCGTTCCTACCCACAATTCTGTAATCGTTTTCTAGTTAATTCACGTGCTTGACCACATATAAACGGTCGTTTTTTTTTTTTTCACTACCGAGGAATTGGTATTTGAACCATTCTGAGAAGTCATTATATAAACTATTATACACCGTGAAATTTTAATTGCTCCAGAAAATCAAATGACGTGCGTGCAATAATTAAAAAACAAGTTTGAATGAAAAAAACGGTATAACCTTCATAGAAAAAAATAATTTTATTGCAATATGTACGTATCCCGAAATCACGTCCAAATTTGAATACACAAAACTTGTAGTACAACTAAAATTGACGTTTAGCGTGTCAATGAAAGTTATAGCATGGTCTCCGAGGTCATTCACCTACACAACGCGATATGGCAACGTCGTAAAATGGCCGCGATAGATTCAGCTGAGATGAATATTATGATAATTGATAAAATATTCAATCTTTCCTTCATACTTTACCCGGACTTAGGACCGGCAAAATTACTTAACTGAATTTGAGTAGGTAGGTACAGTAGAGTTCAAATTCAATTACGAAATTTTAGGTAGATTCAAGCACCTACGTACTTTCAACTAATAAGAATAGAAAGGATAAGTAATTTTGGCGTATTTAAAAGATTGAAATATTTACAACGATTAAGAGTATTTACAACTTAACTTACATGATGATTGTTAGGTATTTACAAGTATTGCAGGAGGTTTTCGAAGTGGCCACCTCTTTCAGAAATGCACACTCGCGCTCTTTTGTGCAGATTGTTTTTTAACGACACTAAAACCGCCCTCTGCGCACGAACGTCCTCGAAGGCGTTGGTAATGCGTTCTCGCAAGTCTTCTACACTTGTAGGCTCACTAACGAACACTCGTCTTTTTATTTCGCTCCAAAGAAAAAAGTCCATTGGCGTTAAGTCCGGGGAGCGTGCCGGCCACGGCACGGGGCCGCCTCGCCCGATCCACTGCACTCCAAATTCACCATTCAGGTACTCGCGCACAACGTGATGATAGTGAGGCGGAGCGCCATCGTGTTGGAAGTAGAGGTATCGCAGCCGTGCCAATGGCTCATCATCCCACACTTCGGTCAAATGGGGTAGCATTTCTTGAAGTAAATTCAAGTAATTCTCACCGGTCAAACGTCCGTCAATGAAGTAGGGTTCGATAATCGAATCTTTGTAGATTCCCGCCCACACGTTAACACTGAAACGATGTTGGTAAGAATGTGTTTTTGAAAGCTTGGGGTTTCGGTATGCCCAGTAATGTTCATTGTGGCTATTGAACACTCCAATGCGCGTAAAAAGGGATTCGTCTGTAAACAGAATGTTGGCGTTCGGATTAGCCAAAACCCACTCACAAAAATTTAACCGTGGTTGCCTGTCATCGTCACTGAGTTCCTGCACCTTTCTAAAATGGTAAGGATGCATGTCGGAGGTGTTCAAAATCTTCCATATGCAGTATTGACTAACATGGAAGTGTTCAGCTCCGTCCCGAGTACTTCTTCGAGGATCTTCTTCAAAGTAGTCCAACACGTCATCGTATAATTCCTGTGGGTATGGGGTTCTACCTCGTCCTTGAGCATGAGATGGTGTGATAAATTGACCATAATCCAGCAATCGTTGCCAAGCTCCCAACATAGTCTGATGAGCGGGTTGTCGCGCATTTGGGTACAGTTCACGGTACATTCTCAGACCCGCAGCTACATTTTCACCGGCGAGAATGTACGCTCGCACCATGTTTGCGTATTCCCTAAAGGAATATTGAAATGCCATGATAAAAAAAAAAATCTAACGATGCCGGGAGCGTAGGGCGCGCACGCATACACACAAGTTATATCGAGGGCGTTTCGCGGCCGACTGAGGGGCGAGGGGCGAGCGTGACCGAGCGAGCCCGAGCGACTGACGTTACGGAGCAAGCTGTGTGCGCGGTTGCCAAACTGTGCTGACACTCGGATTGGTTGGGCTCTAAGATGAAATAGTGGAAGTGATGTTTCTTATTCGTAATTTCATTAATAAAAGTTGACATTATCGTGAAGTATTATCCGATTGAAATAGGTTGGCATTTGCTGTAGTAGTATTATTAGGATTCAGATGGATATTTGAAATATGTCATGTATTTTAGGTATCCCTGACTTATTGTAAATTTCGGACGTTTTTTGGGAATTTTTGAACTTAACGTTTTATTATGTTTTTTTATGGAAATGTATTGTAAAGTAATGTTCGAAAATGGAGATTTTTTTTCTGTAGCAATTAAAATTTCACGGTGTATAGTCATTGTATTATATAAAGGTCATCGATAGATGCTTGCGTAAGCGCGATGCGTACAACGATGAAGACAGAACAGCGTGGGTGTGTGCGCGACTCGAGAATGCCCCGATTGCCATGTCGACCTGTCGCGAACTATACATGTACATGTACAAATACATAATATTGTCAACGTGTAAAAGAACACAATATGTTTGTCATTCGACGCATTTAATTTCAAATTATTTACATTGTTTCATAGATGCCAGACGTGCAACACGACAGACCGCAACGCAATTTGTGTCAATTGCATCAAGACGTGCCATTCCGGTCACGACGTAGAGTTCATCCGTCACGACAGGTAACATACCATTCCAACACAACTTTTTTTCCTTTATAAATATATGATGTCTGGTGGCGATGGTGCAATTAGCACATTCTGCCAGTGTCAAGTTTTCGTAAATTATATTATGTTCCAATCCAATTTGTCAAAAGTCTAAACAGACCATAGTGTATCACTATATTAAATAGTGAGGTGATATATCCATAATTTTGATTCACCGAGAGTGCAAGTTTGCTCTATATACCTTTTACATGTCGAACCCGAGATATCTCGTAGCCAAAAGTCATTACCTGTGTGCCAATCCCGTCATATCCGCCAACATGTTGCCAATATACATCTTTCGTTGTATTGCCACACAAATCTCATTACTCCATTTTCTGCAATTTCATAAATTGATTTTATGTATTATTTATATTTATATAGGTAAATAGATTATTACTATTTTATTATTATCATATAAAGCCCATGTTCTATATATCGTATCGATGTGATTGCGGCAATATTAATATTTATGTGACGTAACTGAATTTTTGTTACTTTTTATTAACCACCGCTTGAATATTTTAAATAAATAAATACTTAAGCAAACAAATAATATCAACAATCATTTATTATTTATTTAAATATAGCTTTTACTTGTAAATTCGTCATCTTTTGTTATTTTTAATGTTGTTAAGCATGATATCAATAATGTTAACATGGAAAATATATTAAAGAAAAACATTTTTATATAATACTTCTTATCACATTATCATTATCACCGCAGATTCTTCTGCGATTGCGGCGCAGGCACGCTGTCGAACCAGTGTCAACTGCAAGGCGAGCCCACGCAGGACACGGACACGCTGTACGACTCGGCCGCGCCCATGGAGTCGCACACGCTCATGGTGAACTGACCGGCCCTCGTACTACGCACGCGCCCCGCCCACACTTACCTCGTGCACTACTTCAACGTACACGCCGACTGCCAACTACCCTACTACTACCGTTGAAACCACCGCCAAACGAAACATGGTATTGTAAACTATACACCAGTTTACTCACTTGAGTCGACACACTCGACAGCTGGTCAGCTTGACGTGCGCGCTCACGTTTGATGAAGTGTACGACGCTCGAGTTATTCATCTTGTTCGTTCTGCAATTTGAGCGAGTACTATCGAACCAGTGCCAGCTGCAAGGCGAGCATACACAGTACACGTACCTCGAGCACTACTTCATCATACGTGCACACTGCCAGCTGCCCCGTACCGTTGAAACCAACTACTACTACCGTTGAACGACCAGCGAACGGAACGTGGTAATGTAGAACAAACCCCAGTCAATATTACTCCAATTCAACATAGTTGGCGACCAAACGTGGTTTAGTTTATGTAGTATTCACTTCTTAACTGTAACATATTAAATGAGAACTTATTTCATCAAAAATTTAAATTGCAATCTTTCAAATTGTTTTACATTGTTTGAAAGTTCTGTTGATGAAATGATACTCACCTGAGTTATATCTTATTATTTCTTCAGTTTGTTTGTGCCAGTACTTTAGTAGATCTCAAAGATTTGTTTATGTCTCAATGCTTCAGTAGTTCCCAGAGATTCGTTTAGTTCATTTGTATCGAGATCGAATTGTCAGTTGAGTCCCAAAGTCAAAACCAAATTTTACATAAAATGTCAAATATTGTATTGAATTAAGAGTCGTGCAAAATAAAATATCATTGGAAGGGTAGTCTGGAATTACAAGTGCAGGAATTAAATAAAATTTTATCAATGATTGAAATTCCTGCATAAGATTCTCATAAAAAAATCAAATAGCCATGTTTGCAAGTGAACTTCTCAGATACAGAACAAATAGTTGATGTCGTTCATTCGTTGTATTCACGATCGCGGATTGAATTATTAGGGCATGAACTATTAATATTTGAAGTAAATAAAATCATTATTACGGTGGGGTGCAAAATGAATTCATTTCATTCGTTCAATTAAATTACCCATGCCTAAAACGTGGTACAACAAAAGAGCGACAAATTTAAACAATGTTATGCTGTTAACGCTCATTTTATTCAGAATAAAGGGAATGCGGGAAGGGAAACTGAAACAAAGGAATGCAGAAATAAATTATATAATTACATTTATATCTTATAGCACCACAGACAGTTTAAATTTTTGATCACTGAAGTATTATATATTTTTCGATATTTCTATGATTAATTGTGTCGGTTGATTTCAAACAGCCATATCTGGTCCTAACAACTTCTTAGATATTCAAGGATTTCATTTTTAAATTGATAAATCGACATAATTAGCATTTGACTCTAGAAATAATTGAGTATGAGTAAAACTTAAATAAAAACACTAATATAGATTTAGAAATTACAGTCAACATTAAGTAAAAGTATAATATATTTTGGAGATGACTCGTTTTGAATGATTAAAGCCAAATCTAAGGTGGATTTGGCTTCTTTTGTTGTGTACTATCTTGGATATGCTTTACTTTGAAGGACCGACTCAGGTAAATAATAATATATAAATACTTTTATTTATTTAAGAATGGTCTCATATCTTCGTGAATAAGCATGACTTTCACATTCTTCGTCAAGTCTAGGGGACATTTCGGGTCGTTGTAAAACTGCTTTGAAATACTCCAGTTCTTTGAACTATTCCCATCCATCTCCGTAGTGTTTGGTTAAGAGGTTTTGAAAGTCCATCAATTTATTGTTGGCCTGTGAGACTCCAGGGTCTATCGTATTCGGAACTATATCAATAGCATATTTGTTTCTTTTGAACAAACTTTGCTAGTGAAGTGTAGGCTTTCTCGGCCAGTGTCCATATTAATTGAAACTTCCGGGCTACTTGGCCGAGGTCTTCTAGAATCTCTTCTCTTTCTTCCAAATGTTTTGTCAACAACTGCGGTTGACATCTTCAGTGGCGGCTGCGTTCACTTTCGGAGAGATGTTATTTCTTCGGCTTCTTCAGCGAAACTGACTCTTTGCTACTTCGTTATCACTATTGTATGAAATTTCACCTCTTACAAGAATTGTATCGGTTGTTTTGCCTTTATAATATAGTAAGAATAATTCTTTTGAACTTACTAATTTAGAAGTGCCATTGTGCAGTATCTTTCAATGTTTGTCGGCAGATTGATCGCCAGTCGTGAACCTGGATTTCTCTTCCTTATTTAATATTTTTTGCATACTGTTCAATAATATTATAATAAGCTTCTGGCTCCACAAGTTTCGTATTTTATTATAGCTTTCCCTGTCAGTGGGAAAATTCAGTCTACTGGCAGAAAGGTATGTCCTGTGACAGTAAAAATGATTTATAACTACTTAATAGTCGGCGGTGCTACAGAAAATCATTTTACAGACAGCTACTAAAATTGAATTTTTATTTTGGCCAACAGAGGCGTCGGCCGTCAAACGAGATGTTTTAACTCCATTTAACTTGTTGTTCATTACTAAATCCGACAGACAATGGTACACTGCTGAAACAATTTCAATTTGACTACTTAGAGGCTACATCTTCAGTCGATACATAAGATTTTACGTTATCTTTAGTCAACGGTGAATTGGATGACCCAATATCTATTGTAAAATTATATAAATATAATTGACGCGCGTAATATGCTGCTTGGTCTGTAATTCGCGGTAATGGTACATTTTTTTGGCAATCAAAAGATAACCAACAACTCGTCACGATTTTCCCTTAACATGCTAAAGAACGCTTTTGCTCTGAGTTTGCGAATATGTTGCTGAATAATCAGGGTATTTTTTTGAACACCAGTTCAAAGAACAATAAAAACGGACGAGGCGTATGTTGCTTATTTACAGTAAAAACTTCAACTGGTCGCCATATTGTTGAAATCAATCGACACAATTACTTCTGTAATTCAATTTCTGTTACATTATTTCACACTTTAATTTCAACATAAACATTCACTATTCGATCTGTGCATATGTAAAAGTATACAATAAAATTATATACAAAAGAAATAACAACTATCAAGATGTTTATCGTGTACTATAAATTAAACTTAGTATTAAAAAAAATCCATTCTACGGTAGTGCCACGTTTCGTTTGCCAAATTCTATTACTGCATCGGAATGTCACGTTTGCTGTGGATTCGAGCACTTTTAGCCTACTTTTCATTGTCGTGAAAAAAAAGTAACTGTTTTAATCACTCATGGTTTAGTTTTTCGCGGTGAAATTATTCACATATCTTTGCTTACCTCTTTGCCTTGTAGGAAGACTTCAAAGCGTTGTAATGTAATGTGCTACGGACATGTCCCTTTATAATTAAGTCATTGTTTCAATGACGACTGCCACTTTGTCACTAGAAGGAAGATTTGGTTAAAAGACACGAATCCAGAGCAATGCATCACATTTGATCACAATGATCAGATAGATAATGATGTGTGATTACATACCATCTGGATTATATGTATGTATAGATTAAATATACAATCCGCACAGACGGTTTTTAAACGGTGTTGGTACCGGTTCGACGTACTGCTGCCCACCGATATGTAGTAGTCATGAGCTACCGAAACCAGCCGGTACGCCGTGCAATGGGCGCGTCTGTGCGGGACTTGCTCATAAACATTTACTATGTGTTATTGTTGTAAAAGTAAGAGCTCGAACGCATTTTCGAGCGCTAAGTCAGTGACAATGAACCAAACCAATTTACAATCGAACCTTGGGTTACAATAAAGGTATCTAAGACCGATTTCGCCTTAGACTTGGACCGGCTGGTTGGAAATTTGCTTCTATCCAGACTGCATAAGGTGTTATGAGACACGACTTGGACTAATTCTACGACCGAGAATGGTCTATTTATCTGGGCCCAAGGTTAAAGTAATGTTAAAAACTTGGACTAAACGCTCACGGGCGTTCATCGTTCGAATCTTAAAAGGTTCATTAGCGCTCATTCAGAACTCGAGCGTCGAGCACTCATTTTTATTACAAATTTTATGCTGGCTGTAACTGCACCTTTCTGGAAGTCTGAAACCATGGATTCCGTTTAGAATTTTGAGTTATTTGATATAAAATGTTACGTATATTTCCGCAAAAATAATTTGTTTTTTCTATTTAACAAATACGTGTGTATGAAAAGTTTAGGAGAAACTCAAAATTTATTTTTATGCAGAAAAATATTTGTTTAATTTTTATATCAATCAATTTAGAATCGTGATTGGAATCCCCATAGTTTGTCTTGGAAAAGGTTCGGTTACATCCTTTATAGTGGTTTCTAGATGGGAGTAGAGTCCGTAATTTTCTTCTAGCAATTATTTTTATTACCTAAAACGTCATTTGTACATTTGGGATGTTTAGGGGATGTCGCGTACGCGCCACCGATTCTTATTTGTGTAATTATGTAATACGTGTTTTAACTTTATATAGTTGACAAAATCGCAGATATATTTGCATTATGCTATCTGTATATGTAGGGAAGTTTTGTTAATCATCGGTACTTAATAATTATGTATTTTGTCGTAGTATCATGCATTCCCAAATTGTAATCATACAGTAATCTCGAGAATCACATTGATATATAGAATAATGTTGTTCGTTTTATAAGATATACTGGTAGTGACGTTTATGTCGGGATTCTACCCGTGGCTTCATAATCAAGGATGGGAACCGATTATTTTTGTGCGTTACACGCGGAGATTAACGTATTATTTAGTTGTGTAATTTAATTACTCTATCGGGCGATTGTAGCGCTCGGAATGGCGTTGTGTATCATATCCATGTAATTTTACCTATTTGACGATACGAATTCATTATATTTTGGAGTGTTTCAGCTCAACTGTCCTGACAAGGTTAACTGTTAGGTCGTTTTTAGTTAATAAAAATATTTGCGCAGACGAGGAGTGTGAACGCGGCGCTGTGTTTAATATCTCCATTGGGAGTTCGCCTCGCCTAACTATTCTGGCGCTCCTAGTGCGCTTTGTAAATATTTATGTCACACAATAATCGAAACTGTAGTAATTAATGTATTTGTATCATTATATTTTTATTATCGATCACAGCATGTATGTGTAATTATGAGGTAGGCGCGACGGGAAGCAGCCAGCGTGCAGCCAGTAGTGGGGAGGATATCAGGGCCGCGGGCTCGCTAGTGTATAGCAACATCCAAATTGTGAACGAATGTGCGTAAAGTATTTAATGGAAAAGATCTTAGGTACAATTGATATTTTATTATATTGTTAATTTAAATTCGGTATTGATATCGATCGAGAAGCAATGTTAGGGAACGGATGCGCCGCGAGAGCGGGCCGAGTGCTGATAGTGATAAGTTAGCCAATAAGCTATAAAACTCTAAATTACTCAGTAATCACTATTGCAAGTTTCGAATTGTTAAATCATATCTCCATAGCACAGTATGTTCTGAATATGCTTTTTTGTAATCCTCAATCTGTGATCAACGCTAAATGTGTAAGTGGAAATATTATGTTCGAGCCCAACAACACATTGTGACTAATTATTAATTATATTTTATCAACGGAATCGATGTGGCGCCGATGCTTTATATATTGTGAAATTGTTATTTATTGAATTTGTCAGTATGTTAATTTATTAAATTCAAATCTGGATGATTATTTTGTTTGTACAATGAGAATACCACTGTAAAAGCCGTGATATACATCATTATAATAATATTATAACATTCGATTTTCATTTAACGCCCAACACAAACGACGAGATATGAAAAATATTTACCAGTACGTACTATAATGAATATAGTGTCAGAATGCACTTTGCTTATATTTAGTTTGGGTACCCACCCATATATATTTGGATTAGGCAGGTGGTTCGTCACGTGAGAATTAGTGTTGTCACGCCTTCAAAATTAATCCAAACTTAATTCTGTCCAGGTTCGTCACGCCTAGTAGGGCCGGTGCTGCTTATGTATTCCTAGTTAGATCCACTAAAACACTAGAATAACTTGAAATGAAATTTAATTTTCTTAACTTGATACATTTTATAACAAAAATATTGTTGTATATCGCTTTATTAACAATACTTCGTATTTTGTAGTCCTTTAGAAGAGTTTTTCTCTCGATCTAGGATATTTTTTAACAAATACAATTTTTTTTTTGCCCTTTTTAAGTCTAGAATGTTAACTTCGAATTTTAATAATTCTATGAAATGGAGCAAGTTGGGTTTTCTGCCAAATCTGTTGTGGGGTATCCTTCCAAAAAATTATTAGATTTGTTTTTCGTCATAACAACTTACTGTCTGAAAACATTTATTGTTTAACCACCGGCTTGTAAATTAATAAAATTGTTCGGTTTTATTGTTTACGGGTGTATTGTGGTAAATTGATAAAAATGTTTCGGGTATTTTAACGTTTGTGGTAAATGTGCCAGTAGACAAACCTGGTATATAACTTTTTTTGTGACCCAATGAAGTCATTTTTATTTATTTTTGATCTTCACAGTATAGCTTGGCAAAAGTGAAAGTAACATACAGTAACTGTAGTCCAGATTTTTTTATGTATGACATTGAACACAGCGGATACGTAAACCATAGAACCATGGAAAAATGTATCCTCTTATACCAGTCAAATTTGACATGGAATTTGACATATTTGCAGACCCCGCGTCACCTCCTACGTCGGGCGTGAAAACTATACATCTGATAGTAAGAACGCGGCACGCAGTTAAAAGTTCCATCAGCATATATTTCTTTAGTTTTTATGAATGTTTCCGAACTTATACATGTGAGAATACCGTGTTCTTCGTAAATAAGATTTTTTCGTAATACTTCTGGAATGGTTAAGTCACTAATGGTCGAAAATCTTGGTGGTCTTCAAATTATGTTGTTGTAAGCGAGGGTTGTGGGGACGTGCCTTTATACTATTGAGACTAGGAATAGTTTTCACAAAGTGATAAAGGTTTCATGCCTTTATCAATGATTAAACCGAAAACACTTCATATATCTTTTGTATGGGCCCAAACTCTGTTTTAATTCATTATTCGCTACGTGTCATAGCCACAAGTCTTTCATTTGTAATAAAACTGTACACACCTATACTTTGCCTCCTTTGACATTTCCAGCACAGCATAATGTAAGAGAAGAGATCCATTACATTTTTTCGTACAACACCGCCAATGAGCGGTAAGGTCTTTGTTACTGTGAAAGTACCAGGAGCTCGAAAAACTATATAGAGGCCGCTGTAAGTCACAAATAAAAGGCGGTCTTGACAAAACAAAACATAGTTTTTCAATAAATTAGACGTGACGAAACCAAACCATTCTCAAATGACGAACCACTGCCTAATCACCATATTTGTCATATGTGTCTGCTGGGTAATAACTTCTTAAGATATAAATCACTCGGCAGACCCATATTACACTAACACAGTGACACAACCAGCGACCACACTTTATTTCATTTTTTTATGAAAAGTTGGCAAACGACCAGGCAGTCTCCATCGGTTTGAGTCCAGAACATCGATTTGATAATACTAATGGAGATTTAGGAATCGACTCGGTGCGTTCCTATTTCTGGCATGGATGGACACTTCGCGATGGATTTGAATTCTGACTAGACATTTAAAAACTCGATAATAATTAGTAATTAATAATAAGAATTACGTCTTCACAATTTAAAAGTTATAAGGTGTCTTAGTGTCTGCCAGAATAAGCTTATTCTAGCAGGACCACCGCTGTATCTCCAGACGTAGCCATGTTATTGTTTCCAGAATTAGTATGGTAACGTACGGAATACAGATTCGTACGAAAGAAATGTACTAAATTGTGTTATCAACTAAAATAAATGTACCTACTAAAAATTAGTGTTCGAAATCTCCCCTCCAGCAAGCACACTTCTTAGTACGCGCGCTATGTATTCCAATAACAAGTAATCTAGTTTGCGAGTATTTTTAAAGGCTATAAAAATGTAGTTTTTGTGTTATAATAAAGATTAGGTTAACTTTCCATAATAGTTGTTATAATAGTTTCCAAAAATGTTTTTCTATTATTGTACCTGTATAATTATTATAAATTAAAAATCTGAAAGTACATTTTTTATACATTTTATTCGTATTGTTATAGGAATACATAGTGCCCGCCATCGATATGGGAATGTATTCTCAATCGATGGTGCCCTCTAAGAAGTATGCTTGCTGGCGGTGATATTTCCAAGTGATTTCTAGTACCTCTTATATAGTACTTTTTTTTTCAAACCTGTGTTTGTCCGTTTTTATAATAAAGCGTCCCTGTTTCTAATGGGTGTATGGTACACGTCTGGGGTATCTCGAGAACTCTGTTCTGACAGTGACTAGTCAAGAAGTATGGTCGTTTCCATTATCTCCCATAACTGTGATGTGATTGTCCAATAAGGATAATAAAATATTTTGGTAAGTACTTAAAAAAAAGTGTTTATTAGTATGACAAAAAGTATAATAAAATCAGATTTTTGTATACAAAAAATGGCCATTTGATTACTTCATCACATCTAAATCAATCTTACTGATAAATAATATTAAGTATTATACTATAATGCAGGCATGTTACCTATATTTTTTTTAACTATTGATATGGATACATGTAGTGAACTGTGAGCATCTATTTTTCGCAAAGCTCGACGAAATTCACACGAAGTTTTAGTACTCACGGATTGGTTTGTGAGATCATAATCACCAGCTTACACTTCACTACATCCACAGTCTTATAATAATTATTTTTACGTAGATATTAAGTTCATACACAGTAATCTAGTTGAAGGCACGTTGCAATCTACATCGCGGTGACTTTCTTCTTGGCGAAATAGCATGGACCGCTTTCATAGGTGTGATTATTCTTTTCACCTCACTTGTGGCTACTGGCGTTCGTAAATTTCTTTGGGTGCAGAGAGGCTTTTTCAAACAAGGCGTCACGCTTTGATGAGTTTTCAATAACATATTTCCTTGTGGAGAAACAACCTTTTTAGTAGGTGGTGTAGTCTTCCTCTTATTTTGCCATGTATCTTCTTTATTTTGTGTTACAGGCTGTCGTAAAGGCCTTGAAGGAACAGTAGGTGCAACAAGTGCATTCTTATTCATTCTTACAGGAATACTAGGTGGTTCTTCACTCGTCTGGATATTATTTGGTTTAACATGAGCCACAGCTTTCTCACTTTTTCTCTGATATTGACCATTGACTCGGGGCTTCCTTGCGAATCCTATGTGTGTGTGCCTCTCTTTTTGTTCTGAGGATTTGTCAGAACTGGATTCGAAGAGCTTTGCTTTAGCAAGAACAGCGCCCGCGTTCTGGCGACGCAACTTGTTTACCGAAGGTCTGCCAGTCACATCACTGCTATCCACCTCGCCAGTCTTCTCCATGAAAAAAGCGGCAGCATTCTTCCATTTTTGTTGTTTGATTGTTGGACTTTGAATGTTTACTCTACTTGAATTAGATTTTTTTCTAAATAAATGATAATGCTGCCGGCCGACTGAATTATTTGATTTTCCACTAGAATTGAAGGTGTTATTAATTGAATTGTCGGAAACAGTATCATTGAAACTGTTAATTGTTGATCTTCGAGGTTCTGATCGGTTTATGGTTTTATCAAGATTATAGTCAGAAGAGAGGCTGATTCGTGTACGTAAGCGATATTTTTGACTAGTATCTGACATGTTTAGGGAGTTCTCTGATGCTGAAGTGTCCCAGTCATTCCCTGTAGAAGTTTTCGTCTTTTGTGAGCCAACATCAGGTTTTGCTGTACTAGTTCTTTCGCGACGTGTTAATCCGACATAAGGATAAAATCTGTCATTATGACTGGCCTGTGACTGCGTAGACGCATTCCATGACTTATGCCTAACGATTTTAGTGACGTTTTCTTTCGATCGGCGTCGTATAAATCCTATCTTCCTTGCGCTTGGAGATCGGATAATTTTAGCTTCTTCATTTGGCCTGATCTTTAGTTCTTTACTTAAACGCCGAGCTAAATGGTCTGAAGTTGGGCAGCTCAACATTGCTACATCTTCTAATGTTTGTTCATACACATTTTGTACTTGCTGGAAAGGTTCTACTCTCGGTATGACGTCAGTGAATTCTCTAGACAATCTGTTCTCTATGGCTGACACTCTACTTTTTATTTCTTCATACTCTTGTTTAGAGATTTTGACATAATCCTTGTCTGCTTTCATATCAGTAGATAGATCAATCGTGTCGTGAGCACTGAACAAATGTTCCGAGGAAGTAAGCAGATCTTCACTGCTAACACTGGCTTCGGAATTCTTGCGTGAGGTGAAGTCTGAGTTTGCAGTTGGTGTACTTCTTGCATCCATAAGACTTAGTCTTAGCCTTTTTCTTTCAGTGAGACCTCTGAAATACATGATAATTAGATAAACAGATGTGATGTATTAAAATGGGTAAATTGCAAATTGCTGACGCAAACAAACCATGCAGCTACCTACAGATATTTGGAACAGACTGTAATTATACTTACAACTTAATGGGTGTAAAGCATAACTCTTTTTGAGGAAGATTCTTCTTAATATCTTTCCTGGAAATATGAAAAAGAAATTAATAGGTAATTATTAATTACAACTTACTAGCAACATCGTATATAGAAGAAAAACATACTTAGTTTTAGCAGAAAGACCCTCGTGACTTTCCAACTTTCGCTTGGCTGCAGATTTGCTAAGAACTGGAGTCTTCGCATTCTCATGTACTGTTGAGGGTGTATTCACACTGCCAGATACCATTTTGCGTAAGCCACTCAACATACCTATAACAGAAAAAAAATAATATGATTACTTAAATATAGCAATTAATTACTAACAACCCATGCAATAAACAAACTTACGATTAAATGACCCACTTCGTCTTTTTTTCCTCCTTGCCAGGTATACATCTGAGTCATCGTCCAACTGTGACATGAGGTCTTCTGTTAAATGTCCAATGTGCTTCGAGTTTTCAATGAATATCTGTAATAAAATGTTCTCTTATTTATTGATTTTTATTAAGGAAATCATGCCCTTGATTGCATCGCGTGCAACTTCATATACATGCATTATCCTAAGAAGTAATCCATTTATGTTCTAAAATTTGTTGGCAACATGTGAAAGTGATTTCTGCTAACCTATCACAAAGATGTAGCCATGGTAAAGCAAGGTAAAGGTCGTCTCCCCCCAAAACATAGTGATATTGCATAGGAAGCACCACTGAAAGATTCTTTATCGTGCAAGGAGAAAACCTGATTGCAGTCAAACATAAGATGAAAGAAAATCACATCAAATTAGAATTTGATTTTGGAGAAGTTTTTGAATATATGTATAGATATAAAAAGAGGTGAAGATGAAATTATGAGGATGCGTTATGAAATTATCTAACTTCAATTAGATTAGCACCGAACCAGAAAGGATGGAGCTGTTTGGAAGAGGCCTTTGGTAAAGGTTAATTGACTCTGATAGTTATCACAAACTTAACAATTTAATTTCGGTATAAATGAGACATATGCAGTTGCAAGACATGATGAATAGAGAAAAGTAAATTCTAGTAAAGACGTCAAAATGTATATAAACACTTGTAATAATAAAAAAATTAAATTTTGAATCCAGGGTATAATGCATGCAAATTTAGGGAATTTAAATTTACCTTGACAAGTGCAACATGGTGTTCCAGTCTCTGTGCTGATGAGGCAGCTGGCAAAGGCATGATACTGGGAGCCATCACAATTGCTAGGTTTGAGGAATCCATCAAATTATCTTTGTGTAGTGATGCTATGAAGTTTAGTAGCTAAAATGTAACAATTAATGGTAATAAATAAGACAGAAATGGTAATAAATAACCCCAGCATTGCCACAATTTTATGATATTTAAATAAACCAGTTAAATTATCCAATTATTAATATTATACATGTAAAAATGAAGACGTTTGTTAATCAATCACTTAAAACAAATTAACTAATTCATTGAAGCTTGGCAAATAGGTAGATTGTAATTCAGACAAACTATGTAAATTGTGTAGATCATGCAACAAAGTCATGGACAAAAGCTAGTTACAAATAGAACTTCAAAATTACCCTGATAAAATCAACAAATTGTGGTAGATATTACTTTGGTATACCATTAAATTAAAGTAGGTTTATAATTGTTGCATGCATGTATTTGTGTAAAATATTTACTAATCATCTTTTGAGTTATATTTATTTTATACAATTTTTTACAGGTTGTCTGGTAGAGAATGCCTCCAAGCATTAAGCTCGGCTCGCCTTTCGTATTGTGTATTTGTATTATTTTGTGATATTAAATGAGAAAAGGGACTTATTGGTTCTACTTTCTCATATATCACAACTTTAGAAAAATTCACAAGTAAATCTTAAAAATCAGATGATTTTATTTAGAATATTGAAACAATGAAATTTTAAGTCAGAAAATCTTAACCAAAGTCAATAAGTTCATACGGACAATAAGGTCCCTTTGCTCCATGTATCTGTCTAAAAAGACAATTTTACTTTCAAATCATACCTCCATTATATAATGCAGGAGATGTACATGTAAT
The DNA here is from genome assembly GCA_943735995.1 of Sesia bembeciformis. NCBI lineage: Eukaryota > Metazoa > Arthropoda > Insecta > Lepidoptera > Sesiidae > Sesia > Sesia bembeciformis. Next base: position 5,059,429 of record OX031042.1, read on the forward strand.
ACCGGTAACAGTAATAATGTGTGGAGTATAGGCTTGAGAGCATCTTCACCGGCAGTGAGTCTACATCGCAGCAGTAAATCCTGGACTTCAGCACTGATAAGTGGTTCTGGCAGACAGCGGAGGTAAAGCTTTAATACACTCGCTACATCAATAGGGTGATGCCCATCCGATACACAGCCCCCTGCATCCAGTAATCGCTAAAAAGTAAACTTAAATTTGAAGTCACACCAACCCCAGATTATGAAAATAAAAAATGATTATAAATCAATACTTATTACAACCAAATTGTTTAGTTTTGAAATAACAAAATACACTTGTAATAAACTGTAATGTGGTATTCTGGTGGAAGATGAGGTAATAAACTGGAATGTGATTGTGAGTAATTTAGTTCCTTATATATATTCCTTATATATGACTTAGTTGAAAGTGTGGACAAGGGCAGTCAGGTCAACTCTACCCGGATTTTACTAGCGCGTTTGACAAAGGCAATTACAAATTATTGCTGCACATGATTGAATACATGTATGCGATAAAGAGAAGTGTTTTGAGATGGCTGTCCTCGCACTTGTACAATCGGCCGCAAATGGTAGTTTTTAATTATTGTTTTGCAATTTCGGGTGTTCCCCAGGGCTCTCATCTTGGTGCTTTATTATTTGTACTGTTTGTTAATGACAGAGCGTAATATTAAATATAGTAGGTGTTCTCTCTCTGTATGCTGATGATATGAAAAATTATAGAGATATTAACTCTTCGAGCGATATATTATTACTACAAAAAGATATAGGATAGTATTTATGAATGGTATGTTACCAATTCTATGACTATTACTGTTTTCATGTGTATGCATGAAATGAATGAAAATGAAAAAGTTACATCCAATATACTCAACATACAGAATTAATAGGGAATGTTTCAACACAATGGCTGAGTTGAGAGATCTGGGTGTCATTCTTGACTCTAAACATAGTTTTACTGCACATTATGATAATATTGTAAAGAGAGCAGCCAAGGTTTTTGGTTTCATATTTCGGACAACTAAAGAATTCAAGCGATCTGATACATGAATTATTTTGTTCAACGCATTGGTTAGAAGCATTTTGTCTGGAACCTGTAATATTCCACTCACAGTAATTGCATAGAATCTTTATTGAGATCGCTTATGCGATATCTCACCTTTCGCATACATGGTGTTGGTGCACATGATAGTTATGAGGACAGACTGAGATTTTTCGACTTGCAGAAACTTAGGCATCGCCAAAAGGAAGTGGACCTTTTTTTTACAAAATAGTATATAATATAATGCAATGTCAGCATGCACTTGACAAAATTCCTATCCTTGTTCCACATATAGGTTCGAGACTTGTATGCACAGACTTATTGTGGCATGCTATCACACTGCAAATAATGTTGCTATTTTATGTATTGTGTGCTCATTGTAGGTGTGCTATATTCATCTATACTAATATTATAAGGAGGTAAAGTTTGGATATAGGAGGTAATCTCCAAAACTACTAGTGCAATTTCAAAAATTCTTTCACCATTTGAAAGGTACATCCAGATGGACATAGGCTATATATTATGTGAAAAAAAATTTACAGGCATGCAACGCATGCTGGGCACAGCTAATAAATTAATAAACACAGATCTAGGATATTGTAGATAAATCTATGGTAATAATGCAATTGATGTATTAAAACGCTAAAACGATTTTTTGTATATTCTAATAAATAAGTATTGTATATTCTAATAAGATAATTTGGGAAATAACGTGTTTTTCCACATCTGTTTTAATTGTCTAAGGTTAATTTAACTTTTGTTGTTTTAGTACTGTATAAAGTTGCAACTTACCTTAATGTCCTTTTGACGAGTCTGCGAACCCGCTTTACGAAACAGACCCTCGATACGAGCGTTGGAGCGAAGAACAGCTGACATTTCACTCACCACCAAAGGCACACTCAAATTGCTGCCACAACATATAACGCTGGACGATGGTACTTTCGCCAAAGGTGCTCCAAAAACTGTTTTATTATCCTAAATTCAAACACACATTAGTAAAACCGATAAACTGTAAATTCTTCAGAAGACGTAAACAGTAATTATAATCACCTTCACACTTTTAAGTATTATCTTCTTTAACCTATGCTTCAAACCAGCTTTCTTCAATTCTCCGACTATAATAGATTGCAATTTACCATGATTTATTCCATCGGATATTATCATCTTCCTTACTTTTATTTTCTAACTAGAAATGCAATAACAAATTAAATTGTAAATTTCAAATACACTGATCGTTACTTTAGTTTATTTGACAGTTGCCACTTATTTATCTTCATATATGGCAATGGTGCAATTAACACATTCTGCCACTTTGTTTAGACTGTGTCAAGTTTACTTTGTTTAGATAAACATTGTCAAAGTCTAAAAGTTATCCTATCAATGTCTAGTCCCGTCGAAGAAAGTCACAGCTCACTCAGTAAAACGATAGTAGGTTTACGGAATATACGGTTCTAGCATCCACGCTATATTCTCTCTATACCAATGACATCTCCCACTCTCCTGGAATAGAGCTTGTAATCTTTGAGGATGACACCGTCCTCTACACCTCAGATAGGAACTTATGGCGTGTCTCTCTACGCCCCCAACGCGCAGTTACCGCCCTAGGGGAGTGGTTTGTGAGATGGAAATTAGAGGTCAACCCGAAGAAAAATGCTGCCATGTGCTTTTCTTTTCCCAGGGGTCGCACTCGTAGCTCTCGTCAAACTATTCTTTGGGCTAGGAAAACCAAATACCTCAGTCACTATACCATCGCCTGACCTTCCGAGAACACATAAAAACTCTTCGAAACTGAGCCGCCTTTATAATCGGTCGCCTCAACCCCCTCATAGGCGAAAGAAGTAAAATGTCATTTAGAAATAAGCTGACATTACACAAAACATGTGTTACGTCCTCTAGAGTTGTTTTTGCACTGCACACGCAGCCTCATCCAGTTTGAAAGCCAGTTTTTCCTAGTGGGACTAAAATAATTTCTTAGGTGGATAGATTTTGCTTCCTGTTTAAATATTTTCCATAGATCTAATTTTCAATAGTTCTAAATAATGTTTTTTTTTTTTTAATAAATCTTACTTTCCAATTTCTAAAAATAGGTAATTCGCATAATTGTAAATTCCCATTACAAACTCATTATAAAACATGTTTGTTTTTTTATTTCGAAGCAGTGTTTTATTTTGCGCTACATTTGCTTTTTCTTATCTAGATAATGTTGTCAAAGATATTAGTTCTATTAGTTTTACGCATCATGGCGAGATTTTTTAATTTCTTGGTCAGGCTATACAATTAAAATGAAACGTTGATTTGACGATATCATATTTTTTTCTTTCACAAAGGTATACGGAACCCTGCACAGCTCAAGCTCATTGTATCAAACATAGCGTAGTGAAGTGTCGGCGCAGCGCAGTGTTACCCATCTCTAGTTTGAAATATACAGCAATAATTCACAAAACAACGTGTGCTAATCAAGTGGACACCTTGTTTTCATAGAAACCATAGACATCATAGTTTCAATATAACTATATTTATCACTACTGAGTCAATCCATCAATATCTTATCTGTTAATATCACCTCTCTGTCAAGTCATCAAGTGTCATCTGTCAAATCCAAAATAAATATGTATTGAATCCATCTAATTCGTACCCACCATGCCATTTATTCGTTTTCTTATTCGTAATAAAACCAAATACATAGTTTTGTGACTTTTCTAAATAAAATATTATAAATGTAGAAGATAAAGTCAAGTATATTCATTAATTTGTCTCTAGGCACATATTTCGAAACCATTGCTCACAATGATTGAACTCTCAGCGAAACTAACAACTGGTACAGTGTATCTAGCTGGAGAAGCTTTAGAGTGCTGCATTTCATTCTGCCATACAACCCAGCCGGAACATAGAAATTCACAAAGCCATTGGTAATTTACATATCCCAAATTTCTTCTTGATGAGCATAAATAAAATTAGTATACAAACAGTACCGTATAAAATTATTATAATATTGCTGTTTTCAGTGATATCTTAGAAAATTTAGCATGGGCATCAGCACAAATACATTGTTTTTACTCTACGTCAGGAAACACGGGAGAAAAGACACCAACGGTGGAGAAAACCACATCCTTAGAAGTCACGTCATGTGATATTGGAGATGTAGTGTTTCATACGAAGCCAAAAATATTATTTTGCGATCTGACGATCCCTCTTGGGGAGACTAAAACATGTGAGCATATTATTACATATTAACTTTGTGTTCTTACTTTTCTGCGTGTTTTCATTTATCAGTATATTATTCTTTTTATATTATAATTTGTTCTATTATTTTATTTTATTCCTGTAGTATTTTTATTTCGCCAAAAATGCCTGGGCAAAAATGGGATGTGCAGAAATTTGTATGAGAGCCTTAGGTGAGGCCTATATCCAGCAGTGGAATAGTATAGTAGCTGTAGGCTAATAGTATGGTATTATTGAATCTTCAATAGCATTTTTTGTCTACTGCTAAATATACCTCTTCAAGTTTTTTTCCACTCTGTCCTATGGGACCTGTAAAGCTATGTCATCAAACCATTATGGACTAGTAGTTCCCTTGCACTTCTTACCATCTGGGGCTGCCAATATGGAATGTGTTTGCTCCATTGCTTGTTATCTCAGTGACATAGTTAACTGGTCCATGTGCATTTAAATGAAGCTACTTGATTGCCAATATCTGTCAATTTGGTGCATTGTCTGATGTAATTTTGCACAAATGTCTTAAATTTTAACTGTAATTTTCAGTTTGGTATAGAGAATCCTTGCCAATAGAAGCTCCACCATCATACAGGGGGACTTCAGTAAAGTACTCCTACAAGATAACAATAGCCACACAAAAAGTGGGCTCCCACATCAAAATGGTCAGAATACCTTTTAGGGTACTTCCCATCAGTCCCATAATGAATGTGCAAGACCTTGCAGCTCTATGTGGAAATGAAACAACTGAGGAGCTGCAGCCAACAAATCCATTTTCAGAGGAGAGGAAAGTGGAGACACCATTGACTATGGCATTGCAAGTTTTACAAGTAAAATGTTCAATCTTATCATTAATGGATTTTATAAACCTGTCTTGACCAGTGATTGGAATAGGTCTTGTCATTTTACAGTATTTTTCATAGCTATCCTAATAAGGATAAACCCAAAAATCCCTAGGTTGTTTTTTTATAGAAAAATGGCAGTGGATGAGCATGCAGTCCACCTGATGGTAAGTGGATACTGTCATCCAAAGACATTTAATAGCTAATTAAAAACCCTGAGATTGTCATAATGGGTATTTGCTATCCATTTATATCATACTCTACTACCATAAAATTGGAGTGCTTTTATTATACTACTGCATCAACATTACTATGTACCCATGTGGAATGTGTTCACCCTTACTCCTTCCCATCGTACGTCGCCCTGTGTGTGTTCACTCGCTAGTTCAGGTGGAATAATAGACATAGATAGATGCATGCACTGGCTGCATAATTTCATTTTGTATTGTTAACCATTAGATTTCCGGTTTGTTTTGTTACCATGGGTTAAACCATATACATATAATGGTGAAAGAAATGTTATTCTAAAAGTGCTGCTGTTTTTTGAAAGTGATAAACAGAATGGTCATTTCCTTATAACTGTTGACCAGGTAATTAAAAGGACATCAACAACAGTTTCTAAGGGAACAATAATGAATATAAAGAAAGAACATTGAGACTTAATCAGCATCTTCCACTTTACCAACTACCTCGCAACAATCAAATGCAATAGATCAAGATATGGAAGAGACAATTTTTTTTAAATGTTCGTAATAGTCTGAATAAGATTTTTAGGGAAAGAAAAATTGGAAAAGTTGCCCGGAAAATTGGAAAAACTGAATGTGCTTTTTTCTATGAGATTTTTGTACTAACTTATTGAATTTATTGTATTATTGAAATTTGGTCAGGACAATGTCTGTCGGGTCAGCTAGTACCTAATAAAAACTTGTAGTGTGTTGTCAATGTTGTCATTATCATAAAATATAAGATCCATTTTTTCATCACCTCAATCACCTGTTAAGAAAATCTCAACAATTCTTACACAACTATAATTTATTTGATTTTGTACTTTCATTGATACAATCTTATACTTTTGCATATTGTTGAATAAAAATCATATTGCAGAATCTCACAGCCAGGAGAAGTCCGAATTCCTACATGATAACCAACACTAGAGGCAAAGTTGGACGCTTCTGCCTCTTCAAATCATCATACAAACTTGGTGAAGATATTGTTGGCACTTTTGACTTCTCTGTAGGCACAGTCACTTGCATGCAGGTAATACTACTGTAATTTCAAATTAAATTTTACTTCTATAGATTAATTAATTATCTATTTGACATATAACAACATAAAATTTTCCCAAATAATTCAGATTAGATAGTTTTTTTTTTTATGGAAAGTAGGCGGCATACGAGCATACAGTACACCTGATGGTAAGTGGATACTGTCGTCCATAGATATTTGCGATACATGCCAACATCAGTCCAGAATGACAAACGTTAGCGTGCCCTCGGATGCTCTGCCTAATGTTGCAGATTAAGGTATGAATTGGGAAAATGGGGAGGGATGGATGGGAATGATCTCTGGCATATCTCACTCACTACAGAAATACGTACGTATATTGGGGAAATACGATAAAGTAGGAAATGCAGTACATTTCAAGGTAGTCTTCTGTGAGAGAATGGTAATGTGTTGCCAGTCAAGTGCGCTCAGCGGCTGTGAGAATGCAGCGTGCACTCTTCCCATAGAATAGATAGAATATTCTTTGTATAAAATTGCATTAAGACTTATATTTAAGTGTTTACAAAAGAATACAACTGGGAACTTATCATTTTATAGCAATCTCTTCTAGAGAGCCATTATTCATTGCTCTTAGATTAGTTGTAAATTAATGAATGAATGTAAGAGAAGTCAGTGTGTTAGTGAAAGTCTTACGAAAAACTATCCAGCTTTCCACGGTTATATACAGACAGACTGCCATGTTATAAATCGACCCTAGCAACATATGGGGTATATGCAAACTCGAAAATCAATTTTACAGGAAAGCCAATTGAACATGCAAATATGTACTGATATTTTTAAAACCTTACGTACGATTTTAGTGAAATTTGAAACTTACCCTCTAATTCTAATCTCTACAATATACAATAATCTATAAAATATACCTACTTCAGAAGTATATTTTATAAAAATAAATAGTTTCCTAGATATTCTAGATAGGGGATTCTTAGTGTTACAATTAGTAATTTTCCATTTATATTTTGTATTCATTACTATAATCATTGTAGTTTGAGCATTACTTTCGATTCACATATTTGACGACTATTCTTACGATTTCCTTGGTCCATAAGCCAAACGTTAGCCAATCTACTGTTAGCCAAACGTTAGCGTTCGGAAGCGTTCCTTAGCTGGCTTCCGAACGCTTCTATTAGCTAACGCTGCACCGCCCGCTCTCCCTCGCCCAGTCGGGCTTAGCGTCCACGTCGCGTAAGTTTAACAAAATGTTTGAATGCTAACGGTTAATTATTTGACAATTTGCAGTAAATAAAATTGATTTTGTTTTGAAAATTTAAAGGTATTTTATTATTTATAGTGAAAAACTGCTTGTAATGATATTCGCAATATCATACACACATACGTAACTTCACGATTTATGCTCTAAAATAACACCTACCTATAAATTAATTTTTCAGTGTGCGTAATAAATTTCAAAGCTAGTAACGTGCCAACAGAACGCATACGCATACATGGCTCGTATATACAATTTGTTTGTCCAAACGCTTCTTTAGCACAACTCCATACAAGTGTTGACATGAAGAAGCATTTGAGAACATGCTATCCCGCCACCATTCCGTGGGCGGGACCCGCGGGCGCGCTGCGTTGACGTCATTCGTAATATTTCGTTCGTTTTCGGCGGGTGGGTGAAAAACTTCGGCTTCAATTTCTGCCGAAGCCGAGTGTGCGGTCGAAGGTGGCCGAAGCTTCGGTCGGACTTTAATTTTTATGAACAAAAGTTGAAATCGATAAACAGCGAATTCGCGGGGTGAGGTTGTTGCTAGGGTCGAAATATTCATACAGAAATGAAAATACAACAAGTATTATGTTCTTCATCCTTCCCAATCTCTTTTCCAAATCCACTCCTAAATCTCTAAAGGTAGGCCAGGCCACATCATGGAGCATGCCACTGTTTGTCATTCTCGACTTATGTTGGCATGTTTCACAGATGTTGCAGTGTGACAGTATCCACATATCACCAGACTGACTGCCACCTTCTTTCTATATAAAAAAATACCAATGTGATATTTGATGGGATCTTATCAAAACATCTGTTTTTTTAGGTATCTGTATCACTACAACCTGAAGAAGTCATAAAGTCCAAGTCACCATCAAAGAATGCAAACAAGGATACAAGTAGCAGGTCAATGACTGTTGCCAGATACCACGAAGTGACTCTGGGACTCACACATTCACAACTCATACTGCCAATACCGTTACACATTACTCCTGCATTTGAAGTTGATGAGGGTAAATATAACTCATAAGATATCATAAGAAAAATATGGTAATACAACGCTGAATTGAATAGCTAACTAATATGATAATAAAATAATTTTTATTGTCATATTAGTTAGCTATTTAATACAGCGTTGTTATCGGGGATTTTAACGGCCAAAGTGAGGTGTTACAAGAACGCGGAAAATTGAAAGAGGGACCACACGATTTGGGAGTAAGAAACCACCGAGGGCAAAGGATGGTCAACTTTCTCAAGATGCAGGGGCTTTTTTTATGAATTCTTTTTTAAAAAGAAGCCTACAGGACGTGGACCTGGCAATGCCCGGATGGAAGAACGCAAAACGGAATTGACTTTATTGTTGCAGAAAAAAAGTGCATATTTAGAGATGTTACAGTGATCAACAGGTTTAAAACCGAAAGCGATCACCGACTTGTACGTGGCACTCCATATCGACTATACACTAGAAAGATCTATCCTGATCAAAGTTAATCTTCGTCATATACCATCACACCAAGCATCCTGCTTGGTGTGATGGTAGTACCAATGTTTTCAATTAGTGCATCCTGCTAGTCATGACGTATGGTGCAGAATCGTGGCTTAGTGGTCGTTGGTCTGATCCATAAGTTTAAAGTCGCTGGGCGAGCTATGGAGAGGGCTTCCAAAGCAAAGAAATTCCGAAATGAAGACAGTCGCTAAAGAACCAAAGTCACTGACATAGCTCGTAGAATCGGCATGTTGAAGTGGAAATTGGGCAGGTCATATTTGCCGCAGGACCGATAACCGATGAATCCTCGAGTGGAGGCCACGTACCGGGAAGCGCACTGTGGGACGCCCTCCTGCCAGATGGACCGACGATTCGAAGAGGTTCCCCGGTACTGGTTGGATGAGAAGAGCCGAGGATCGTGTGTGGTAGCGAGCTTTGAGAGAGGCCTATATCCAGCAGTGGAGAGGCTGATAGTAGGTATTAGTTAGCAAATATATGGTCTCAAATACAACGTGTCACCGAAGTAACGCAAACTTGAGACATGTCAACCAATTTAAACGTTCATAGCGTTCATTACTCGACCTACTTGCTACTTGCATAGAATAAATGATATATGTACCTACTAGAAATGTAGTATAAATCATGAAAAATAACCAATTATAAAAGCTGGTAAAATTGACTGTACTTTCGATACTTAACACAACCTATTTTTAGCTTTTGGCGTTATTTCAGTGACACGTATAAACGCTCAAAAAAAAAACATGGAAGTTAGTCTAGAATGTGTATATTTCCACATAAAGACACGTACGTTGACAAGAGTTATAATAATTACTAATAGGTGCTTGTGATAGTTTTGTACATTTTTTATTGCAAAAGTGAGAGGCCTTTGACCCACAGCCCCTCGGGCCATTTCAGTGATCTATTCCTATTGGCGGACAGATATGATATCCAGTCCCGGAACTGTTCCAACGATGGGACACAATTCCAGACTTAGAAAAAAGTTATATAACTTGGAGGTGTAGTGTGGGATGCCCTCTGGCCAGGTGGACCGAACGTTTTGATGAAATTCGCCGGTGGTGGTTGGATCAGAAGAGCCAAAGATCGTGTATGGTGGCGAGCCTGGTTAGAGGCTTATATCCAGCAGTGGATAGACTTGATATGGTGTAGTAAAACCGAATGCTTAAATAATGACATTTCAATCTAAATTTTCACATGGGCAAACTGACAAACTGCATGTGACACTTGCATAATTGCTTTTTTATAGTTTCACTAAGATGGCGCCTTCACTTTGAATTTGTGACAACCAATGAGAAGCTACTACCAAACTCTGAGGAAAAAGAGTGGACTGCCCCACTGAATGTTCCCATAGAGACCATGGTCTGGAATCTCCCCGTGAAGATCTACTCTACATTGCCCAAACAGATCACTCAACACTCTTTTGGAAATGATGCTTACACCATGTACATAAAGTAAGAAAAAAGTATTTGTTCATTCCGTATAAATGAAAATGACATGTATAATAATATTTACAATTATTAATTAATATGGTAAATAACAAGTAAATAGTTTCATTCATCTACTGATTCCTTGTCCCAATCTTTCATTTTTGCACCCATCATGAAGTCGTCCCTGAAAAAAGCAAGGATAAATAACTATATTTTTTTTAAAAGAGAGCATTTTGCGTAGTTCGTAATTTTAATTAGATAAATCAAACTCAAAATAAATGAGAATATTGAGAATGATAACTTCCCTCAATATAAATTAAGAGACACGTGAAAACGTTATACCTATTTCTCTTTTTCGTGTTACAGGTGTGTGTTGTACTTTAGGTAAAAAGTTTTAACGAAAAAATTACTAAAAATAAATCTACTGGTTACTAGAGCTACCAGTTTCAGATTTATGGTTGCTTTAACCCCAATAACCCTGTATGAAGATGGAGGGGCACCCTTTAAATCATTATAATTTAATTATAATGAGTGCAATGTGAGAGTTCTTTGTTAAGCAAGGGAATACAGTACTCATATAGGTTACAAAAGAATACTAACCTTAAAGCACTCCATTTAGGTTTATCATCTTCTGCTTTCACTTCTTTCTTCAGACTTTTGGCTTCTTCATCGATAACTATAGACTTTGTCTGTCCCATCAGTGTGTCCAAGAATGCCCGCTTATCAAATTTCTTTAATATTTTCTCCTTCTTTGCCTCAGACAAGTCATTCCTATATAACTCTTTTTCCAAGGTTTTCTGCTGATTTCTAACTGCATTGAATAACTGTACAACACCCTTTGTTGCTATTTTGTTGAGTAGTCTTTCTCTGTCCTTTTCTAATATGTTTGGTTTTATCCTTATTGGAGGTTTTTCATATTTCTGTAATCAAATTTCATAGTCTTAATGGCAAAGCAATTTTTAATTTGGAGAAGGTGGCTGATAATACGGGCAGTCTATTGGGTGGTAAGTGGGTACTGTTGCCCATTAATATCTTATTATCGTTGTTTATCCTTTACTTATTATCGTAAAGGACAATGTTGACTGACTATTTAAGTGACTTACTGACACTTAAAATTAAATTAAGTTTCCATGTTGATGTAAGAGACAAATTAGTATATATTTTCAAGATACGTCAATTTATTTTTTGGAAAATCCTGTTTACGCGCGTATTTTTTATGGTCGTATGAGAAATTTTTTTCATTATATCGATATGCTACCCATACCATTTGAAAGAGAAACAAAAACTGATTATAACTGCATTTAAAAGTTGATTTCGACATTTAGTGCCTTACGTCAATTTAGATTACAGTCGTAAATGGTTAACAATAGTACCCAAAGTTATCACAAGAAGTAGGTAGGTAGGTATCTTGGATTCCAATGTTCGTTTTTGTATCAGTTTCCCACTTTGTCATTCGTTGTGGCACGTCTTTCTCTCTCTCTGCGCCGTAATCGTTTCACTTTGCCCGACTGAGATTTGACACATGATCTTTTACATTTTACGTTTAAGAAAATTTTTTTTTTTCAAATAGACCGATATTTTATTAGGCAGGTGTATGATTTAAAGGACCAGTGATATAATTTTATTGCAGTTTCAGTCAGTATGAAAAAACAAATTGTGTGTTTAACCAACCGGTCCACCAGGTCATTAATAATTTTACATATTTGAACCATACAAATTATAGAAAACATTACATTACATTATCTTTTATTTTTGGCAGTTCTTTAGAGTAAGTTTATTGGTTGGAAAGTGGTTTTACATACATTTATTATTATTATACCTTATACATTACAAAGCACTATGATAATGGGTTGCAATATAGATTTAGTATACAACATTAACTTTAGTTAAGTACAAACTGTATGGACCATAGAAACTGTATAAAATCCGGGTTCAAAATTATCAAGATAAATATGCCTCGTGATAAATATCCAATGATTATTTGACAAATATATACCATACCAACTAATGATTTACTTGGTTGATAATTTCGACTTTAACTTTTACGCTCAAAGTAGTTTCGTAATGAAATATTACATATTTAATAATCAAATAGTCTTTTAGGTATTTATTTTTTTGGGATAATTTATAACCTGTATAAAATATCAATCCAGAATGACAAATATTGCTACATTCTTGGATGCACCACCTATCAACCTTTGGAGATATAGAAGTGAATTTGGAAAAAGGAATAGGAAGGAAGGGGATGAAAAAGTATAATGGGATAAGGAATCCTTCCTATTCACTCTTGGAGAGGGGGATGAGGTGTATGGGAAATGGAGACTCCTTTATCTAATTTTATTTATAGTCTGTTTAATAAATGAAAAGTATGGGATGGGATAGAAAGTAAGCAATAGAAAGGTATGAGATATCTTTCTCATACTACATAGTCCTCTCTCCTATAGGAAAGAAAAAAAGGCTCTTATTTCTTCAGTCATAATATGATCATGTAAAAAGCTAACATCTTAACATTTAGTTAACTTAAATGTAGTGGGGTAAATACATAAGCATTTATTCAATTTAAATCTTGCTTAACCAATTTTCGATAAAACTGGATATTAATGAATTGAAAGCTGTTTTGATTCAAATTTTTTAATTGAACTATTGAGATAAATTTTGGTGTTAAGTGGGGAATGTGGATGTAAAGACACATATTACAAGATTTAAAAAATCATTTATAACTTGTAAGTACTGATAATCTTGTAATAATTTACAAAAGTTAGAAAATGTACTTTATTTACACCGTATTAACTATAATTCACTTAGATATATTGTTATTCATATTGAAATATTAATGACAATAATCGTACAGATGAATTTAAGCATGTATAGAATATTACTAACTTTTTTTTTAGTTGGTGGTTCTGCAGGTTCTATAGGCTCTTCTTTAATCTCTACTTTTTCTCCCTTTGACTCTCCAACCACTTCAAATGCTGGCTTTTCTTCTTTCTCCTTCTTTATTGTCTCTGAATACTTTTTGGCTCTAGATAATACCAATGTTTTCTTGTTTTTTGGTTTGCTGGAAACAAGGATTTTTGCCAGAGAGTCGGCCCAACCCTCGTTAGGCATGAGCACCTCCTTATTGTCATTATCTGAAGCAGCTCTCTCACCGTCAGTATCAATGTCTTCTGTTGCGGATTCTTCATTTTCTGACCCTTCGGTTTCTTCAACGCTTGAGGACTCAGCGTCTGATACTAAAATAATAAAATCATGCATTTTAGTTTGATACTGTTTTAAAAAAAAATATATTTGCACTATTACATGATATAAAAAGCGAAAAATTGTTATTATAGAAGAAGAGGTACCTGATACTTTCAACGTCGGTTTAGTCATTTCTTCAGCTACTACCATATTTGTTATAATAATAATTTCAGAAACTTCTTTAATTTTGTAAATAATTTCACGTGTTTGAAGCTGACGTGCCTGACATGAGGAATGACATTGACAATAAAATGGTCAGCCTGAAACATTTTGAAGAAAAAAGCGCCGACAGCTATCTAGTTAACTGCTACTGTAACGCGGCGCTTTTTTCTATTGAACGCACTAAAGACGAAGATCTTGCTAATATGTTCTTCTAAATATTACACAAAAATATCTACATTATACCTTTTTATTTGAATAAACACTGTAAAAGATTTGAAAAACGTGCTATCTGTTTTAGAGGTGATATTTAAATGAAGATTACCTATAATAGTTTTAGATTTTTTATTTAAAATCAGATAATAATTGTGTGTAGATGTAGAATGATTGAAGTTTCCCTTTCGCGGGGGTAATGTAGATGTTTTCAGGTTGCTACGGAAAACGAAAGAACTGCATAATATTTGCGTAATATATTTTGGTTTCATAAAAAATAGCAGAATACTTCGTTCAAATTGCAGCTGACGACTGACAGTAGAAATAAAGGGTTTCTATTAAAAAAAAAAATATTCCATTTCACGACAATTTGTACAATTAATTTTAGCATTTGCATTTTATAAAATTCAATAGTCACGAAATAAATAAACCAAAATAATGCCTCAGAAACTTAATTCTAAATAATTAATCAAGAAATTAGCTTAATTACAAAGAATTATTAAAAACACAATACTTTATATTGATTTTTGAAATAAGTAAAGAAACGTAAAATGTTTTTAAAAATAAATAATTTACAGCTGATCGCCAAGTGAATAATTAGTGTTTGTCTTCGTCGTAAAATAATGATTTTGTTTTAAATATGGCGAATTCTGCGAATCCATTACCATATTTTATAAACAGAGAATGTGGGAATTTGCCTAATCTTAAACCGCAACTGTTTAATAAAAGACTTAAAGCAGCTAAAAACTTATATCGTCGTGATTTAGTGTGCCATTTTGGATGTGTAAATGCCATTGAGTTTTCCAGCAATGGCGAATTGCTCGTATCAGGTAATTTAATGCACATATTCGTAGTTGAAATATATTTTTACAAATTACATACTTACAAATATATACAATAACAGTACGAATATAATAGTAAAAACTATAAAAATAGTGTTAAATTGTGTGTATCGATAAGACTTGTGTATCTTGTGTATCGATAGAATGTGTGAGAATATGGTTGTTGATGATAACAAGCATATTCTCTGTGTGTATGTATATATGTAACAATATAACGTTTACATGTGGTATTTATAAAATTTGTAATTTATGTTTTGAACACTGTTAATGTGCGATTAGCTTGGCTGTGGTCCTTTTTAGCTTGTATCTATAAATTGATTTTATCAATATATTTTTGATCAGCTTCAATGTAATATGTAAATAGTACATATTGTCAAGCAATCACAATAATTTCATAGTCTGTTGGATTCAGTTTCACATACAATATGCTCTTGAATGTAACTAGAGGTGAAGTGTTAAGGGTGACATTCTGATTATTTAAAAACAATGTATGACATTCATACAATTTTGGCTATCGGTTGATTGATGCATATGATCAGCCTATAACATTGCAAAGAAGAGAACAGGTCTCTTTGTAATTTCATACTACAACCCATCATCATTTGGGCCCAGTGTGAATTGGTGGATATTATGTCCTGCATGACCAGAGCAAGTTATAAATCAAAATCAACTATTATTCAAGGCTACAGTTTGAAAAGTTTAATGTTTGCATTTTAAACTTTTTATGCTCATATCAATTTCTCTGAAACTATCAAGTATTGAAGCTATCCAGATATTTTATTGTAAATTCAAGATGTTGGAACTTCTTATTTAAAATTTTATATATCTCGAGCTATCAACTTATTCCTGCTGTGCACAGATGTTTGCCCTAGATTTTGTCCAATTCAGGGAATAACTGATAAAACCATATTTCAGTAGAAATTTGTACTACAGGCCAGGTTCCAACTGACAAATATGAGTCAAGAATTATGTAAACTATCTTACAGACACATGTTGCAATGCAATGCAGTCAGCCCTTTCAGTATCCACTGCTGGACATAGGCCTCATGCACATTGTTTTGTGCGTGAGGAATGTATGGCCTTAAATGTTCACTCTTTTAGAGGTGGTGTAGTTACTCAGCGCTTGTGGGCGGAGGTGGGTGTGGCGGGAAGAGATGGGGTAGTGCTATTCTATAGCTGGCTGACACCACATGGCACTACACACAAACTGTAATATAATGTGAATGGAATATCACAGTATACCATCAAGAGTTTACTACTATCATTAGAATTAGGATAGATTGAAGTTACATTTATATTGCATGCTGCAACTGAAGTATAATTTGAATCTATTGTCCTGTGCTTTTTAAAACAGAACTAATCTGTAAATCAAAATATTTACTTTTCATGATAACAAGTATTTAATTTTATACAGGTGGAGATGACAGGAGGGTGATGTTATGGCAGTTTGGGCAGGCCATACTTGACCACGGCAAGCCAGAGGCAATGAAAGCTGTCCATCAGTCCAATATATTCTGCCTTGGAGTCACTAGTGATAACCAGAAGATATATTCTGGAGGAAATGATGATATTGTAAGTATAGTATAACAGGACTGCATTCTAAAATATTTGAAATTTGCTTTTAGACAATCTAAAACATGTTGCATCTCTTTCTGTATTATTATGATGATGAAAACTGATGCACTCCGATTAGATTATCAAGGAATTAATTTCACATATTTTGAATACATTCCAGTTGCTGTTTGCGATGTAAATCAGCGATGTTACTATTTTTTTTTATTTGATAGGTAATAGTACATGATCTGGAGAGCAAGTGTCCCCTAGAGATACTACAACACCAGCGTGCTGTGTGCAGTCTCAGTATCGACCCCTATAATGACCGCGTAGTGTGCACCGCCGGCAACGACGGCCGCCTGCTGCTCTTTGACACCCGGCAGTCTGTACATGG
The DNA here is from genome assembly GCA_943735995.1 of Sesia bembeciformis. NCBI lineage: Eukaryota > Metazoa > Arthropoda > Insecta > Lepidoptera > Sesiidae > Sesia > Sesia bembeciformis. The sequence continues at coordinate 5,076,367 of OX031042.1, forward strand.
TGAGGTGACAATACAATAACAAAGACATAGTGAGTGCAATCGCAACTGTGCTTGTAGACAAATAGGAAAAAAGACCAAGAAAATATATTTATCATAAAATAGCATTGCATTATAGTACATTATTCATGGTAGAGATCAATATTTGTTTGTAATTAGATTAATCAAGAACTACGTTCATGCGAGAGTTAACAGGCGTCATAAAGTTATTAATACAATTTTTGGTAAAATTTATATACTTAATGTATTAAAAGGTGTTTTTATATACACGATGTGACTGTATTCATTTGTACTTTGAATTTTTATTATATTATTATGCTTTATCTGCATTCCATTTGTAACCACAATGTTCATGTTCACACCCCGTAGCTGTGGTTTCGCAAATTTATTCTATTATTGTTAATAAGGTTTTTTTTTAATTTTTCTACTTTTATCAAAAATTCAAAATAAAATATAGCCTATATTAGACACAGATAATTGTGAACTATTTGTGAAAGAATTTATGAAATCCATTCAGTAGTTCCAGAGATTACCCCCAACATACCTACAAACACACAATTTCACGTCTTTACTATATTAGAATAGATATCGCGAATGTTCCCGTCCTTAAAGCAAGTAGATCAAATTTCAATACATACTTTTAAAATAAATCAGTATGTCAAAGGGAAATAGGCGATAAGAGTAGAACATTAGAATTTCTTTGATAGAATAAGAAACTCCTTAAACAGCAATCAATGGTTACTTCGATTTCTAATTAAATTAGCAATTACAGTATTTAAAAAAAAATGAATATGCATTTCATAGAGAAATAAGAGATCGAATAGAATGTAAGATTTGAAGCTACAGTAAAAAACTCCTCTCAATGCAATTAGTGGTTACTTAGATTATATGAAAAGCAGCATTTTTCTTCTGTTTAAAATTTGTTATCATCATATTAATAAAATATGCACGGCATTGTTCCATCATGTCTCCAGGTGTCTGATGTTACACTGAACAATAGAATTTCAATTTAATGTTTATGGTTTTTAAATATAATTTTCAATGAAAGTTATCCAGTTGACGTGTTTTGATAAGTAACTCTTAATACTAATTATTACTGATGTGGTGTGGTGTTGTCCACTTTAGAATAGCTCCACTCCATTTTTGTCCGTGGGTGTTGTAAACGTAGGATAACAAAGCGGCTACCACAAACCCTGAGAAACTACAACACCTCTACAAGAGTGGATTCGACAACCCGCTTGGTCAGTGTGCTGTTTTAAACCCACACATTCCTCATGTACAAGACAATGTGCACGAGGAGGCCTGTATCTAGCAGTGGAGGATAAAAGGGCTGGTGGTGGTGACCGACTAATTATTTATATATGCGTACAGAATCGTTGGTGATATCACGCAGCAGGAAAGCCTTCCATGGCGTGATGTTCCATCCACAGCAGATGGGCGTTCTTGTCTCCGCTAACGCAAGAGATGGTGTCGCACTTTGGGACCTACGCTCGCCGAAACAGTAAGTTCAAATTCAATTTCATTAGCTCCAAGACGAAAACGCTTATCTATATTAAGGCCTATAAAATGTTTTCTTTTCCCTGCAGACCCATGTGTCAAATCAAAGGCGAAAGCAGCAACTTGTATCATTCTCAAACATTGTAATGCACGTTATGTATAACACTCAAAAATATCTCACTATTCGGCTTGTTCTCAAGTCGTTATTTTTACATAAAAAGAATCATTATAATAATTCAGAATCATCAGCAAAATCCATGACTTCTGATTGTGGGAATTGCACAGTTCACACCTAGTGAATTTTAAAATTTGGGTATGGACTCAATACGGAAGTACTTTATGCTAGTTTATTTTTCAACAGCCCAGTGCTTCGCTATATCGGCCACACAGGCACATCTCAGAACAGTATGAGCGTGCGTTTCAACTCCACCGGCACACATATACTAGCGTTACGCCGTCGACAACCGCCCATACTATACGCAGTACATTCACCAGACCACCTCTTTGAGTTTTATCACTCGGATTACTACAATTCGTGTACAATGAAGAGCTGTTGCTTCGCAGGGGAAAGGGACCAATTTGTACTCTCCGGATCGGATGATTTTAATTTATATATGTGGAAAATTCCAGCGGAAGGTGGAGTTTATAGTGAGTATGATCTTGACCTTTCAATTAGTATACAATTCTATATTAAATTCATGTCTATATGAAAAGGAGTCAAAAGTATCTTATTCATTATACTCTTGACTCCTCATCCCACACCTTTTTCATGGAGAATTGGATGAGAAATGGGAAAATTCCTCATTCTGTTATATTTTCTATTCTCCCTTTTCGCAACCCTTCCTCCAAATCTATTCCTAAATCTCCAAAGGTGTAACACTTCCAGGGGTGTGCCAGTGTTTGTCATTCTGGACTGATGTTGATATGTGTCGCGGATGTTGCAGTGCGACAGTATTCAGTTACCATCAGCTAGTCTGTCACATAAAAAATATAACTACGAAGGTTGAAGTTTTAGATAGGAAATGCGCGTTTTTTGTGTGATCGCATTATTTTTATCAAGGTTGTTTATGCTGTCTTCATTTACAGAAAAGTCTACAGAGAGGGTGGTAGACCCGCCTCACATAGTGTTGTATGGGCACAGATCGATCGTGAACCAAGTCCGGTACAACCCGCACTATTGTCTGATTGCGTCCTCCGGCGTTGAGAAGATTATTAAGGTGAGCTTTATTTGCGGTAAAAGTAGTTATGACTGAATAATTTGCGTTAAAAGACTATAACATGTTTGAAATTGCGAATTATGGTCTAACAATATAGAGGTGAATTTAGTTTGACTTTTTATTCTGCGTTATCGTTGTCAGTTATGGTCGGCCCTGGAGTACCCAAATATGCGAGGAACTCTGCTGGAAGAGGCGCAGGGCTCGGACAACCCGCGCGAGATCTACAGCCACGAAGACTACGTCTCACTCGTCCACCACAGTGGACAGGTAAAATATATTTTCTTTTCTTTCCTATGTTAATAGATGTTTGTTTATTAGACACAGAATAATAACATATTTTAATATGTATAAGGTTGACTGGAAGGGATTCCTTCTAGGGATAAGTTCGCCTTTGTACTTATGGTAATACTGTAATGTCCTATTGTTACAACTCATTTTAAGTACAATAAAGAATAACAACAACCACAATATGATGCCAGGTCCTGTTCTCTTCATACTTTAGATTTGTACAGCAATTGATCATTTCTAGACTTAATAACGGGTGTCTCCTCTCAGCCACTTACTTTTCTATCTGAACGTCCAGAGCGTGATGACTGTTTCGAACGGAAAATACAAGTCACTAGGGAATCGACATTTATTTAAGTTGTTGTAATGTAAACTGGCTATATTTTACCATCAGCTTCGATCCATCCACTGCTGGATATCCAGCTATATAGACTCCCTTCTCCGGCAAAATTCTTGAAGTGGTTGTTTCACTTCAAGAAGTAGCTTGAAGTGTGGCCTACTGTGCTTCCCTGTGTGTGGTTCCAATTCAAGGACTTTTCTACCTCATCAGTTGTAACTTATGTGCCAGATATGCCCTGCTCACTGCCATTTCAACATGCAGATTTTATTAACTATGTTGGTGACTTTCAATCTTCGGCTAGTTACTTTGTTTCGGATCTTATCCTGCAAAGAAACTCCAGGCATAGCATAGGTCTTGGGATGAATTTGAACAAGACAAAGGTCATGTTCAACGAACACGTCGTCCCTGGACCTAGGTGGACTGAGAACTTGAAAAAGTCGCCGGTAGTGGCTAGATGAGAAGAGCGGTAGACCGTGTATGGTGACGGTATTTATGGGAAGCCTGTATCCAGCAGTAGACACAGGCTGGTGATATATATACATAATATAAATTATTATATATTTACAATTACGTTGAATGACCTTACAGCCGCCGTGGCTGTCGTAAAAGGCGATAACAAAGACTACCACAACCACTGAGGAATTATACCATGTGTAAAAGAGTGGACTCGCCAACTCGCCGCCCACCTGGCTAGCGAAACGTTTTAAGAAGTGTTATAAAAAGGAGCGTTAAGCGCTCCAACACTCGAGCGCTGAGTGAGTGCTAATGAACTTTTAAGACTATCGTTAAAGGCTAGTGAGCGTTCAGGCTCGCGTATATTACGGCGCGCCGCACCGCAGCGCATAACATTGCAAAAATTCTACTGAAACATCTTCATACATTTTGTATAAATCATCGCTTGAGACGGGCCGCAGCGCAGCGCACTGCCCGATCGCTCTCCACCCGTATTCGACGTGAAGGATTGAATGTCAACAGCTAACTGCCTTTAACTACTTGAGCTGCGGCCCGCAACGTCTGTAATGTGCACGAGCCTTTATACTCCAAATAGGTATAGTTAAAAGCTTGAGTCTAAAACGGTTAAGGTTTAATAGCACTAACATAGTGCACCAGCGCTTGGGCACTGAACCGTTCTGCGCTCGTTTCAACAACACTAGTTTGAAGGCCGTACAACCCTCACGCCCATGTCCAGCAGTGGACGAAAGTACAACTAGTGTGATTGTATCTTGTCTCAGTACATATCACACAACTACGCGGAGCAGTCGACGAGCGAGGACCCGCGCATGATGGCGTTCTTCGACTCGCTCGTGCAGCGCGAGCTCGAGTGCCTCGCGGAGTCTACCGACTCGCTAGACCGCTCCAGCTCGGAGGTGTCCGCACTCAGGAACGACTCCGACACCACCGACACCGACATCGTCGTCGACATGATGCCGCTGCACACACCCGCCAAGAGAGGTAACACGGTACTTGTTTCTATTTGAACTTGAGTTTTTTTGGGGGGTAGACTTGATAAAAAGAACTATAAAAAAGAAGAGAAGAGTTACAAGTTTCGATGCGGATTGCTAACTCGATTTACACAACAAACCAAATTAAGTATACCACTCACCGATTTGCTCTGTGGGTTCTGCCCTCCTCGGGACTTCGGCACGGCTGCTTATAGATTCCACAATCTTCACCACCGGTGGTCTTGATGTGGTGCTGACACAGAGCTTACAAACATGAAATATTACGTCGCACTTCAATAAAAGCACACCCACCATCGGAATTTTCCTACCCACCCTCTCTCTTGTGGCATCGGAATTTTCCTACCCACCCTCTCTCTCGTGGCATCGGAATTTTCCTACCCACCCTCTCTCGTGGCATCGGAATTTTCCTACCCACCCTCTCTCTCGTGGCATCGGAATTTTCCTACCCACCCTCTCTCTCGTGGCATCGGAATTTTCCTACCCACCCTCTCTCTCGTGGCATCGGAATTTTCCTACCCACCCTCTCTCTCGTGGCATCGGAATTTTCCTACCCACCCTCTCTCTCTCCTGGCATCGGAATTTTCCTACCCACCCTCTCTCGTGGCATCGGAATTTTCCTACCCACCCTCTCTCTCGTGGCATCGGAATTTTCCTACCCACCCTCTCTCTCGTGGCATCGGAATTTTCCTACCCACCCTCTCTCTCGTGGCATCGGAATTTTCCTACCCACCCTCTCTCTCGTGGCATCGGAATTTGAGTGCGTTCCGATAAGGTTTGGAGAAATGGTAAACGTAATTGTATATTGTAAAGATCGAACAGAGTGAGATATTATCGAATAGATTGAGATATGTAAAATTGCACCATCTACCTGTATTTGTAATTGTTATCTGTTTTTTCATTACCACCCAAAGGTTGCCCTGTCCGGAAGAGATCGCTTTGGTGATAAAAGGTCACCTGTTGTACGTTTCGTGTTATTTACTTAAATTGTCCTTTTGCAACATGTTGGTGTACAATAAAGAATTAATCTATCTTTTTCTTAATTTAACAAATATATATGAATAATAATATCGAACTTAAAGAAATTCTCTTAGGTTTTGGAAAAAAGGAGTTGTTTTTATTTCAATTAACTCAATATTGTAATGAATTCCACAGGTACGTAATTCCACAGAAATTGTAATGAATCATGCTTCAGGAATTTATCGATTACATCCTGTATAATGGCAAATTTAGGACACAATACTCGTAGGTCCCTGTTATAGGCGGAAAGAAAGAAGTTTGCAGACGAGCAGACAGTCCACCTGGTGGTAAATGTCGCCCATAGACATCCACGCTGCGTGCCAACATCAGTTCAGAATGACGAACATTAACACGCCCCTACCTTTGGAGAATTAGGAATGGATTGGGAAAATAGGGAGGTCTAAGATAGGATGGGATGGTAATGAGCTCTGGCATATCTCATTCACTACGGAAACATAAGTCTGAAGCGTAAGTTCAAAGTCACTCTGCGAGCCATGGAGAGAGCTATGCTCAGCGTTTCTTCGCGCGATCTGAAACGAAGAGACCGACATAGGTACTTGCTACTTTTGTAGTAAGGCGATATTTGTCATTATTAGTTACACGGTATCGCAGTATCACCGACTCGCTCATACTTTGGGAAAATAGGATAACATGGGAAGTGCACTACATTAGAAAGTAATGTTCTGTGAGTGCGGGATAACGTGGATAGTCCCAGTGGCTGTGGGATTATAGGGTGCACCCAAGTATTATGTATATTTTAATTTTTCCAGTAAACCCAAACGGCGCGCGCAGTCAGCGCTGCCCCAACCGGCTGGCACGTTTGGTCGCATCACGTTACCCGAAAAATATGCGAGCACAGAAAAGAGGATCGTCTGCAAGGTATTTTTGTATTCGTAAAAGTGTTTTTGTGCGTAATGTTTGTGATAATCAAATAAAAGCGTGAGACTACGTTTTTCGTGTACAACCAAGGAGTTCTCTTCTGTTCCCAGTGACTCTACGGGGTACCACTTTACTGAGTGACTGCTGACTTACTTTGACGGGACTGGACATTGACAGCATATGTTTTAGACTTTGAAATTGTTTATTCCGACGAAAACTGGCAAAATGTGCTAATTGCACCATTGCTATATTTGCAAAAAATAGTTCAAGACAAAGTCGCAGTACAAAATAAAAAATTCAGTGGAAAGTGGATTCAGGTATTTTTTATTTAACCCTGTATAAATGTGTGCAAAACGCGTAAAGGCGCTTGTACACGCTAATAAAATTAGACGGATCTACTCCCGTATTTCTTGTCGTTTTTATACACAAACGATGCGCGACGTGACCCATTATTTTAAATGAACGTTTTACACTACGTCGGCGCTAGATAAGACAAAATGTCGGTGTCGTTTCTATGTCCTACAAATATACTCGTAGTAAATATATTCAGTAAAAACCATCTAATTTTTAGCGCGTACAAACTTCCTAAATGTATGTGCCACTATAAGAGTCATACCTCACCGGGAAGCCATGACTACGTCGCCATAAGCGTCGCCAGACAAAACCTAGGAAATTGTATGGCGGATACCCGACCTGGCTACGACTTGGCGACGTTGTCGCCAATTTAAAAGCGTCGCCAGCGCAATCGTCCCACTATGCTACATTCGATGAAAATCAAGTGTGCACGACGAAACCACTAGTGTATAGATAGTTCAATGTGATATTAAAGTGAAATAGACAATTAACGAGTGTAAATAGGCATGTGTACTAACGTTCCAGATCTCGGAGAAAAAGGGGCTTGTCTAAATATGGTCACGCAACGGGCAAAGTGTATCGGGAGCGCTTTCGCTGTTCTGAGCATGCGCAGTAGAGACATAAAGACAATAGTTCCAACCTCTTTACTCCGAGATTATGTGATGTTATTTACATACCTATTTACTAGAATAAGATGTTATAATGTTTTCTATTTATGTGTAAAACCCCTGCACCCCCCTGTGTTTGTGTGCAATTAGTGGCGTTTTCTTATTTTCGCCCCCCTACAACCCCGTTGGCCCTCACCGTCAACAACAAGAAAGAAAGTACATGGACGTTAATCGCTGGTATCTCACTCAGTAGCCAGCTTCATCGCCAAGCGAACGTTTTTCTAGCTCTTTCGATACCGAAAGATTTATTATCAAAACAGGGAATAGGTCAGCATTATGGAATGCTCCTTTTTCCAACCATCCAGAATACTTTTTCCAGAGTATTCCAACCAGAATTTAACGAAGAAAAATATACCCATAATTTCGTTTTATTTTGCATCTTTCGGCGTACATAATCAATGAGTGCAATTTCTGCCACGTCCATCTCGATCACACGGACAGACTATACTGAATGCTCTCTCGGCTGCCAACTATTTTGGTTACTCATTTTGGAAAGGTAGTCGCGACGTCGCCATGGTTGTTTAGTGGAGTATGGCTCAAGTGTGCGATTCGATGTTGATACATAGACGCAGCAAACATTCCCGGCCGTCGTCCCTAAGCAAATCCAGCAAGTGCATGACTGGCGCGAGCGTGAAGGGCAAGCGCAACGCGCGCGGACCGCGCCGCCCCGCTCCGCGCGCGCCGCCACGTCCCGCGGTGCGCGCGCACCTGCCGCACGCGAGGCACTCCGCGCCCTCCAGCGAGAGGACGGACTCCGACGAGCCGGCGCACTGTCTGTTCAGGACCACCGGCAGGGTGAGCAACCTTCTTTCTACACACGGCAAAATAGATAATAATACTGCGGTCGATTAACGTGGATCGATGATATTTATTTATTTACTTATGGCGATATGGACCCTTCAGATCGAATCAGTGTGGAGGTTTAGCACCAGGATCGATCAATCCTTTTCAAAATGTATAGCCGTAGATATCGATCGATGGTCAATTAATCATTGATCACTCACTAGTCTGTCTGTCGACTTGATAGCTGTAGTTAACTGCCCTAAATAATGCACTATTAGAACTATAAAATTCCGAGAGGTGGTAGGGTTAGGTGCCCCCTCATTCGATGCAGTATACGTTGCAGGGTACTGTATGCTTGACTGCAGTCTTCTTTTCTATAAAATAAAACTTACCATCATGAGTCCATGACCAATCGACGCAAACAACATTTTTGTTTCAGATTATAAGGCCCCTTCGTAGACGTATTAATTTGTCGAGAGCTGTCAAAAGGAAAAGTAAAGTCAATAGCTATAGGAGAGTTATCAATTTAAGAACTAATGGTGAGTTAACACATTTGGGTAGTATCTTATATATAGGAAAGATCGGTAACTAATTTCATTAATATTTGTTTTACAGGTACTATAGCACAGGATAGCAGTGATAACATTGACAACATTGAAGATAATTTAGCCGTACCCAGCACAAGTACAGGTAACTGATAATACAAGCATTACATGGAAAACTAGTCAGTTTTTATATCTGTACTGAATAATAATACCGTGTATTCCAAGCGAAATATAAATACGTTTATTTTTCTTTGCATTTATATGTAACGACCCGATTTAACTGTAACGATAAATGCCACAACGCCATCTGTTGTCAATTTCGGAACTATTTCATAAGTGTACTTAGATTATTGAACAATTTCACTTCTATCACTCGTATTTAAATGAACAGCAAAAATATACTAAATGAGTAGCAAATCACGATCAAAAAAACAACATATTTTTGAATAGGTATTTTATGACTGAAGTAAATAATTTTAAATGACCAAGAATGATAAATTACCAAGTGGACAGAATTCGCAGGACTCCTATTCTTTATTGTCACCAGAGAACCTAAACATAGCCCACCTTTAAATTTGCTGTTTCTTCAGTTTTCTTATACTGCTCATTATATTATTTCTCCTTTTACAACAGGATACAGGGGTCAAAGCACATCAGCGTTATTTCGAATAGCAGAAGTTGATTCAGACGACGACCAATCAGTGAGCAGTCGACCTATATCGCCAAGGAACCATAATGGCAGCCAAAACATTCCCAACAATCTCGTTAGCATTATCCCCACACCAATCAACGGATCCAGAGATTCGCTGGGCGACTCACTGCGAGTGGAACCACCGGAGTCTGAAAGTAATTCTTCGCCACCGCCGGAAAATCGTTTGCGAATAAATCGCAGGAGACGGAACGGTCGCCTTAGTCTACAGCGGTCAGACTCTAGCGAGTCTCCGCCGCCTAAGGAGTCCACAGAGCGAGCGACCACTTCAATGGCAGAACTGCTTTCGCCCAAAGTGGGATATACGACCACAGTAGCGCGGCTCATGAACGAAACGAACGAGAGCGAGTTGGAGAGCAGTTGCAGTACTGAGAGTAGTTTATGGCCGGCGCCCCATGGCACGCCCGAAAGCCGACTGTGCACAGTCGTCAGCAGCAACACAAGGACCACACAACCCCTGGCCGACGAGCCCGATTACCAAGCCGTCAAATTCCGACAACGGGTCAAAAAGGCCCGCCGCAACTTCCGCACCCACAACATGGACTCCGACTCCAACTGAACTGAACATAGATAGTTTTATTAAATGTGTTCCATATTATTTATAGGTATATGATATCCTAGTTGTACTTGTAAGTGGCGACTATTGACTGTATCTTCTATAATGACTATGCATATGTGTACCCTTCATGTGATTCTAATAAGTTTTGCTTTTGTATAGTTTATTATTATGGAATATAAATGTGATTATTATTATTCAATAAATTAGTTTTTAAGAACAGTGGATGCATCTATATTGTAAAATTTCTTGAAACTGACTTAAATATATATGCACATAAAGGTTGTGTATTTTAAATTTTTGTTTCCTCATTCATTACTTATCGCAACTTTTGCAACAATAGTGCACTTCCGAATTGTATAGAATATTTAATCTGTAAAAATGTGTGACGTTCGACACCAAGCAGGTCTTTTTGTAAGTAAAATGTTTGCTGTATGGATATTTGGGAATCTATCCTGAATACAATTACCATGTTTAGCAGCCCGCCTAAACGGTTACTAGGACACTAATTCTATTTTTATTTTAATTAATTAAAAAACAAAGTAACGAAAATAAAACTGATTTCGAATACTAACTCATTAGTTCGTAATAGGAGTTTACAATTGTGGGAATAACCTATATATTTGTCTGGAATTAATAATTGCCCCAACTCACTTCACCTGACTGTGGACACTACGCTATGCCGCAGAACCCACTGTACGCGCAGTCAACTGACAGGTGTCAGGCGCACCATTCTACACACAGACGAATAATACTATATTTATAGTCATTATTTATTCGAGTCGGGGATATGACATGAGGAACTATCCATATAGTGTTATCTCTGTACAAATTTCACTATGACAGTTCTATGTGTCATATACCTGACTGAATAAATAATCCGACCAGACCCAGTCACACGCCATAGAAAATGAGCTATGACACCTCTATAGTATCTTTAAGGTTTGATTGAGCACAATCACGGCGAGATAGAGCGACATCAGTAGCAAGAGTGAGACAAGCTATAGTATTTCCATTTCTTTATTTTCTCGATGACAGTTCTAATTTGATAGTTGTAGTGTTGTGTGACCAAATAATGATATCGATGGCATATATTTATTATATTTTGAACAAAGACAAATACAACAAAAACATTCAAATATATTTTTTCAAGGTGGGAACACTCAATGGCCCACCGCCATTTTGTGTTTTTTTCAATCTGTCACTCGCAACAAGACGGTCGTGCTAGTCACTACATTTCTGTTCGCTGAGTTTTTTCACATTTTTTTTTAAATTCTCCGAGGGGAAATCCTCATTGGATGCCTTCCGCCTTAAAAGTGATCTGTTCCTGGCGGAAGGATATGCCGGACTTATACCGGCTAAAACCCCTCGTTTCGCAAGTTCCCTCTGATATATATTTTCAGTCTGTATTTACATATTTTATTTCCTTGCTCTTCTTATTTAAAACTTCGTATGGTCTTCCATCCATACGGTCTGAATTTTATTGCGCTTGGCTTCCGATGTAAAAGGTCGGAGTCATTGCGATGTCATGATTTGTCATACTATAAAATCTTATCCTAATTTTCTTCCATGCTTCTTCTGTTTGCCTTTGACTTCTGATGTAAAGTCAGAAGTCTAGTCATTTCCTTACTTATTTATATTTATATTTGGCTCTGATGTATAGGTCAGAGCCCTAGTCCTATATTTTAATACTTATTTCTATGTCTGTCTTCCACACCTTCCGTTCCGTCTTATACGCGGTTCTCATTTTATCTGTTTCTATTTATGGTTCTTTTTGCTACGTATAGACAGAACTCCAGGAGTGTGTGTCGCCTGTCGTCGTTGTCCATAATTCCAGCGATGTTTTCCTTAGTCAGGCTGCAATCCAACATCATTTCTGTCTCAAATCTTCTTTTTCCATATATAGGGCAATCAATGATTAGGTGCAATATGCCCTCCGCCGCGTCTGGGTCACAGATACACGCCGAACTCTCCTTGCACCGGAAGCGATTCAGGTACTCGGAGAATCCGCCGTGTCCCGTTAACACTTGAGCGATAACCGGCTCCATTTGGATCTTCTTGATGATTCTATTTGCCCTAATGGCGTCCGGAAAGAAGATCTTTGTTACGGCCGCCGTCTCGCCCCCCTGGTAGCGCCGGTTCCACTCGTCAAGCGACTCCTCACGGATTTGTCGCTTGACGAATGAGACCGGGTAGCTATCATATTCTGCCTTCACTTTCAGTTTTCTGGCAGCCAGTTTTGCCAGCTGGTCAGCGCGCTCGTTCCCTTCCAGCCCCGAATGTGCTTTAATCCAAAACAAAGAAACTTCTTTTGTTTTGGAGTATGCTTTGCATGATGTTGGCCCTCGTTTCGGTGGCTAGAGGGTGGGGGCTGCAAGGGTTGGCGATTGTTTCCAACACCGAGCGTGAATCGCTGAGTATGCAAAAGCTCGACTCTCCGCTTTGGAGGATCAACCTCGAGGCTCTGCATATAGCCAACAGTTCCGCCTGGTAGACCGTGCAGTACGGCAGCAGTCTAAGTTAGTTTTTTCACATTATCCATACGTTACGTTGTGTATTTTGTGTTCCTCCGTGTTGATTGCTGCCCAGCTGTCAAATATCAAAATGCCGAAAGGATCTGTTCTGAAAAGGCAGGCGAGAGAACTGGTGATCAAGGTTCGTAATTACTTTGAAGCAGAGTATCAAAATGGTGGCCCGCTATTACCACTGTCGCAAGTGCGAGAGCGTGTTGCGGCCGCATTAGGAATTAGTGGACCTACTGTTTCAAAAATTACTACCGAAGCTTACGGTACAAGCGGCATGCAGGAAAATAAGCTTCGTACGCCGAAGAAAAAACGCCAACCACGTCGTGTGACATCGGTTGACAACTTCGACGCTGACGCTATTCGCCGTCATATATATGACTATTACTTGCGCAAAGAAATTCCAACACTTAAAAAACTTGTTGTTTCTTTACGTGAATGTGGTTTGTTCCATGGCCAAAAATCGTCATTAAGCTTGGTTTTGAAAGAAATTGGATTTTGTTATAAAAAATCGGACAAACGTAAAATATTGATGGAGCGTCACGACGTTGCTATGGCTCGCTGCGAATTTTTGAGCGAAGCCAAAAAGATATCAGATTGGTCAAATGTTATTTTCACTGACGAGACTTGGTTAAATGCAAACCACACAGTATCTAAGAACTGGACTGACGACACCGTCGCTTCCACTAGTTCAGTGCCAATGGGAAAAGGTGAACGCCTCATCATATGCCATGCAGGGTCTACGAAAGGATTCATGTCAGATGCTTTACTGGCCTTTAAATCCAAGAAAACAGTGGACTACCACGAAGAAATGAACGCGGAGATTTACGAAGGATGGTTTAAAGAAATGGTGCAATCTCTGGAAGAACCGTCGATAATTATTATGGACAACGCTACATATCACTCCAGACAAATTGATAAAATGCCGACGCAGGCCAATAAAAAACAAGAGATAATTGACTGGCTCCAACAATATTTAATTATGCGAACACAGGCCCTGACCTCTACATCAGGGGTACAACGCGATGGAGGGGTTTTAGCCGGTATAAGTCCGGCATATCCTTCCGCCAGGAATAGATCACTTTTAAGGCGGAAGGAATCCAATGAGGATTTCCCCTCCAAGATATAAAAAAAAAAAAAAAAACCGCGAAAATGTGGATAATACTTTATTAAAAGTACAATTAGTGAATATTTTAAAATCGAATAAAAGCCACCCTAAAAGATATGTTATCGACGAAATAGCTGCCGAATGTGGTCATTGGGTTCTTCGACTTCCGCCGTATCATTGCCAGTACAATGCTATAGAACTAATATGGGCACAAATCAAAGGACACGCCGCTCGAAACAATACCCATCCCCCTTTTACGGCAAACAAGATGTTAGATTTATTAAAAAATGCATGTGCGGAAGTAACTGCCGAAAACTGGGAAAAAATTGTGAGAAGAACCCAAAACATTATAGCGTCGGATTGGGAAATTCATGTGGCATTCGATAATATAGAAGTACAGGAACTTATAATAAATGTTGGGGAGAGCTCATCGAGTGACAGTGACGATTCATCAGATTTTGATTAAAATAAATAAATAAAGATTACCTGTCATTATAATTATTTCGTTTCATTGTCGAGTACCTACCTATACCTACTTATTTTACAACAGCTTCGAAAATTTTAAAGAAGTTGGCATTATCAATTAAGAATTAACACGTGTAACATCTTGTAATGAAATATAATATTAGTTAATAAATTTGTACAAAAGTATCCGGCAGTAGTTTAGTTTCTTACATTTTGTAAAAAAATATCGGATCTGTTATCGTGTTACGTTTATCGATAACTACATCCCTAAAATTGCTTTCTGGCTGACGTGACCTTGTTAATGAAATATGACGTCTTGGTGCCTAATTTTTGTTCGGAGTTTTAGGCGTTGACGCTAGAACAAAGTTATATCGACCACTGTGTGTCAGCTGTCATCGAGAAAATAAAGCAATGGAACTTGTATAAACATGTCGCTCTCACACATGTTTCGTATAGTTTTATCTCACTCACTCATTAATAGCCGAATGTAAATAAGTTCTTCTTAAGTAATAAGTTATCTTTAAAAAACTTCTTCGGCAAAAACGTCGGCTTTTTGGTGTACCTACTTCGCTTGGAAAGTGATTCCATGTGATTTGATTTTGCTCCTTGAGTGATTTGTACACTGAATAAATGCACAGGAAGACATTTTAAAATGTATTTTTCAATAAAAAACTGTTCACCGTGTGTGTATCACATCTAAGCAAGTCGCTGTTCTGTGATTAAACGAACCAAGTCCATTGGACTCAGTTTTGTAGGACCACGCGCTTTGAGTGAGTAACGGATCTTCCTCCCTTTGATTTGATCTAAGGTTGCGTAGAAGAATACTAGACTAGCCTGTCAGCCCTAGAGAGCTTACTTAACATACCTATCTATGTTTTCCCCTATTGATACTATTAGCCCTAAAATTACAGTGCCCGGTTCATATTGAAAGAACATTTAATGTATTTTTAAAATCAGTATGTTATCAGCATGAGCGCAATAAAGAATTGATTTAAATACTAAATAATGATTGTGATATTTACAATAACATAACATAACAACTTCGTAAACTGAGTGTTTGTCAGTCAATTCCAGTTGTCGGATTAATGCTGATAGCCGTTATCATCTGTCACTGTCAAAACACCGCTAAAAATAACCCCTATCTCACCAATTTTAACTTTACAATCTGCACATGGTTAATTTGTAAAAATGGACGGTATATCAAGTTATAACAGTTTTCTTGCAGTGCACAAACCACAGTTAATATTATCAGGAGTGCCCGAACATTTTTGGCCAACTCTAAGCAAGAAACTTCAAGACCAAATTTTTGACTCTGGCTTAGCGTTTCAACTGGTACAAATTGTGTATGAAGATATTGAGAGAATGCCTTATGATCCACTTTGGAGTGTTATAACTATAAAAGATATAGATCGCTCGGATGCTAATCACATTTACCTGATTGATCACGCATGGACTTTCAAGGGAGATGGTGTTACAAGAACTCTTAGAAATGTCCCAGCACTCCTAGACAGGATGTGTAACCTAATGCAAGTGATAAATGAAACAACTGAAAAGAAAGTAGAAACTGTAGCTCAAAATGTTTGGAAGTATGCCCATACATATGCCATAGGTGGAAGTGAGTTTTCAGTTGAGGAACGAGTTCCAATTTGGTATGTATTAGATGAATTGGGCTCAGGAATAACACACTCAGACAAGCCTAATTTTCGTGCTGTGCCTTTTATTTATGTTTCTGAACAAATGACTTTTACATTGCTTTTCCCTATTAAAAATGTGTCTGAAGGAGACCATGTAACTAGGAATTTTATTGAAGGTGAATACTCTGACCCACTACAGAGAGAGGCAATGCTTATACCCTGGAAGCATTATGAACACTTTGATGAAGATTTCACACAACAGGAGCCTCATAAAAAATATTTTCTTGAAGGTCATATTGTGGAGACTCTACCCAATTTAGAAATACTTGCCGATATACAAAAGGGACCAAGTAAACTGAAGGTATTTACACAATATATGTACGTAAATGAATATCTCACAGCTCCAGAATTTGAAATAGTAGATGATGAAAATGATGCTGATATTTTATGGTTTATAAATCATTTCAAAACTTTTAAAGAACTCAGTGAAGAATCACCACATAAGTTTGTGAACCAATTCCCATTTGAATATGTTATTACAATTAAAGATCTCTTAGCTATTGTAGCAAGGCGGTGTTCTATAAAGCAAGTGTCTAATGATCAATTGGAAACATTTCCTCCTTGGCTCCCAACTACATTCAACATGAAAACTGAGCTTCCAAAACTTGTTGCATATTATATGCAGAGAAATAAAGCTGGACTGGACAACTATTGGATTTGCAAGCCATATAATCTTGCAAGAGGCTTAGATACTTATATTACTGATAACTTGGATTTCCTATGTCGTTTACCTCTAAGTGGACCAAAAATAGCACAGAAGTACATTGAAAACCCAGTACTGTTTGAAAGATCAGACATTGGTCAAGTTAAATTTGATATTCGCTATGTAGTGATATTAAAATCTGTAAGTCCCACTGAAGTCTATGTTTATAATAATTTCTTCCTTAGGTTTTCTAACAAGCCATTTGCCCTCAACAATTTTGAGGACTATGAGCAGCATTTTACTGTAATGAACTACACTGAAGGTGCTCCCCTACATAGGATGCTTTGTCACGAATTTAAAGAGGTTTGGGCACAACAGTATGGAAGTTATAATTGGGATGATGTTGAAAAATCCATATTTAAAATGTTTGCTGAATTATTTACAGCAGCCACATCTAAAGAAACACCTTGTGGCATTGCGAAAAGCCCTCAATCTAGAGCTTTATATGCAGCAGACATAATGTTAAGTTGGCACAAACAAGGAAATGAAAATGTAATTCAGCCTAAATTGTTAGAAATGAATTGGATGCCAGATTGTCGGCGAGCATGTGAATACTACCCAGACTTTTATAATGATATATTCACTGTTATGTTTTTAGAAAAAAATGTTAATACACTTACAAGGGTGCTATATAATTGAGAATCTTCATTTATTAAATGTATCGAACTTGCATTTATCTTATTTCAGCATCACAAAATTACTGTAATATTCTTTCACACACATCAATATTACTAAATAAAATTATTAAATTAATTTTGAATTCTTTATTTAACATATTATATTAAAATTATATGATTTAGAGCAATTAGAAATAAGTTATTTTCATATTATACACATTGAAATACAATATTGCTTCATTTATAAACAAATGTTTATGGGTGACTACTAATTTTTCTGCAATATTCTTCTATCTTCATCTTGCATGATTCCAAATGGGTTTTCATCATCAACACTCCTGTGGCTCAGAACTAGTAAGAGTACTATGATGGCAGCGAGTATAATAAGAAGGATCCAATAGCGTCTGCAGAAGCCACCTGTTCCTCGCATGCGTGACGATGTGAGAGAATTCCTATTGATAAAAATCTATGTTTAAAACAAAGCTTTGTTTACTACAGACACAACTAAATATCAGTGGCTTTGTGTCCCTTGATGTGTTTGTTACACACACAAACAAAGAAGAATAAAATTGATTACTAGGAAACTTTCTTGGTTATTTTACTTTATGAATATTGCCTATGATTTTATGGCAATATTGAGCAATAAATAATAATAAAACATTTTTTTAAATATGGAGGATAAACATAACATATCCTGTTATTGATAACCAGAATGATGTTTAAAAATCAACTTACTTCCACCACCTGCTGATCCATGCTAAAGTAGATTTCTGCTTGTATTTATTTTCATCATGGTCAAAGTTTGATGAAGCATTCGAGTTAGGCATCCATTTTTTCAAATTTTTTCTTATAGTTTTACCTGAAACAGGACAAAGCAAAAACTACATGAAAAAGAATAATACAAGTAATAATAATAAATATAGCCTATCTCTATTACAACTGATTTAATTCTAATAGTCTGTTTCCGACTAAAGTAGTAGGTGTGGTGTAATTGTATCTGAAAATAGATACAATCAGCTGTCACAAATGAAAAGTGCAAAAAAGAGAGAACAATACCATAATTACTTTTACTGGTAGAGGGCTGATCAAACATGTTCATTTCTTCATCTGTTATTGGTACAATGGAATGTGGCATTCCCTTAGTTGAGCGGTTTGTGGACTCATCATCGCTGGCCCCAACTGGAGTACCTCTTTGATTGTCCACTATTGCATCTGCATAATAATTGGAATGGTCTACTGGTGATTGGCTGCCTCGGCCCACAGCTCCTTTCAAGTCTTGGTCCTCGGACAGCTGCAAGTGTTACACAATAAGATTTATTAACGGTCAATTTGTCTGTAAGTCTATTTTATAAAGATTTGTTCAATGATAAGATTATTTGATAACTTGAAACAGAATAAAATTTGGTTTTATGCTTACCAATGGTAAACCAAGGCCAGCCCTGGCCCAATTGACTCCGGCTAGTTTCTCCCTGAGAACATCAGCTACAGGTGAGACCAAATTTGGTGGTGGGAACACAGGAGTTGCACATGAAGGGCATTGGTAACCGGCCGGGGCTGTCGTTCGCGGCAAAGCGCGGTATCGGGATTCCGCGCAAGTCCAGTGAAACACATCTAACAAAATTAAGGTGATTAACATGATGTTTATGGCACTAATTATGATTAATTAAATAAAATACTTACGATAACATGTAAATCGGATACATTCGCCTTCACTTAAACTTTTTGTACAAATTTCGCATATTGGGTTGTAGTCACTGTCTTGTAACCATTGTAAATATGACTGTATGATGCACTGAAAATGAAAATATGTTTATTTCTATTAAAGGTTTTTGCTTTTAGCAACTAGTAAAACAAAGTACACGTAACAGTATTCAGGAAATTACCTTCGGGTGGTTTGTCACCATACAATTTTCACAAACATTGACTCTGTGCTCGAAACAAAATTGATTTGTTACTCGCCTTTTAGGGCACTTACAAAGTCCCATTATATTGAGCTGCACTTAGTGTGTTAATAATGAAATGTAATGTGCCACATTAATTATGGAGTAATATAGTGTCCCAATATTTGTTTAATAGAAACAAAAAGCAAGAGAGGAAGTCTAAGTTAGCCACGTAAAGCAACTGTCAATTTAATGGTAGCGTTCAGTTCAGAAAGTTGATTGTATGATGTATCACAGTCTAATAAAACCTTTGTGGCTATTCAATCGATGAACAAAAAAATAAGTCAGTAATACTAATAAATGAAATTTAATGTTAATAATATTGATCAGCTTTATGAGGAACTAAATGAAAATAATGTTCTGTTGAAATAATTTAATCTCCTGAGGCAGGCAATTGTAAAATGAAACTGGAAAATAATTTGAATCAATCTGCGAAGCCTATCCAAATTTTTAATTTGTCCTACTTTCCAGTTTCAACTTATTTGTTTCAATATTCATTTGCATTTAAGACGTACGATTTTTGCGAAGCACTTTCTAAGTTTATTTTGTTTTTTTCTAAACCCCCTTGTCAAATCCTCAATGTCAATTTTGACATTTTTCACCAATGGAACCATAGACTATAGATAGACGTAATGTAATGGAAAACCTTCAATTTCCCTTTGTGATGTAAATTTTACAAAAAATAATTAGAACATAACTGCATAACAGTTTCGTCTCTGTTCGTAATAACAAAATGTCCTCAAAATTGTTAACATTAAGAAGTATTATTAACAGACCTTTGATTTCAATATTGAAGCCGTCACTACTTGGAAACAATGTCGCTTTTAACCTTAAAACGAATTTTAGCACTTCGTCTGTTGCGTGCCTAAATTTCTTCAATAAATGTAAGTTAGTAGTTAAACATTTCAAGGACTTTGGCCTTTATAATTAAACACTATAATTTCACAAATATGTCTATAGTGCCTGCAGAAAAGTTATGGAAGTCTGTCACGTCTGTAAGTAATCCTGGCGCTAAGAAGGGTCGTGGTAAAGGAGCGGGTCGGATCAGGATACGAGACTTGAACCGAGGCCAAGTGATCGGCGTGGGGAGGATCAACATGCTATGGCCCGGTTTATCTGCGCCAGTGATTAGAGGCAGGGAATTGTTGAAACAACAGAGGCTGCCTGATGATCCTGAAAGGTATTAGATCAACATAATCATTTATTGACAAATAAATATAATGCATCTGCTTTGTGTGTTCAATTGTTACTTCAACTTCTTTAGTTTTTATTTTTTTTATTAAATTGATAATATTTTTAGAATGGAAAAATTAATCAAGATTAGAGACTCAATGACAAAGTTTAGGCGGTTAAAACTGAGCCCTATTGAGCGTGGTTGGTCTGGCTCTAGGATGCCAGGCCGTAGCATTGGACCACCAGACCCAATTGGGGAAGGTATGTTTAGAAAATAATAGGCAGCTCCATTATTTGGCTAAATAAAATACTTAATTTGCAGCTGTTTTTTAAAAGTAATGGGAGTGTGGCTACCATCAAGGGGTAGTACCATCAAGTACCATCTTTTCAAGGGGGAGAGTGCACGCTGCAATCCAACAGCCGCTGGGCGCGCTCGACTGGCCACGTTACCCCTCTCTCACAGAAGACTACCTTGAAATGTACTGCATTTCCCACTTTATCGTATTTCCCCAATGTACGTACGTGTTTCGGTAGTGAGTGAGATGTGCCAGAGCCCATTCCCATCCCATCCTATCCCTGCCCATTTTCCCAACCCTTTCTCCAAATCCATTCCTATATCTCCCAAAGGTAGGCAGCGCATCCGGGGGCGTGCCAACATTTGTCATTTTGGACCAATGTTGGCATGTATCGCGGATGTCTATGGGCGACAGTAGCCACTTACCATCAGGTGGACTGTATGCTCGTCTGCCGCCTACGTACATAAAAAAAAAATAATAATAATCCTAAAAATTACTCCAAAATTGTTGTTCCTGCGTAGATATGAGATTCTTTTCCATCTGTTCTTTCTATAAAAAAATTAAATATCTCTCGTCACTGTTTCTTATAGTGTATATCACCCCATCCTCCCTACGGAATAGGATTCTAATAGGATGAGGAGACTTCTTGTCCCAATATACTTTTTATTCTCCAAAATCCATTCTTAACTTCCGATACGCCGGAACACAATCGTGCACTCATCTGGTGCTGCCTTCGTACTATATCATGCTCCGGCACAGGATTAGTTTGATTGACCTATTTTACAATTTCTGAACTGTTACGTAAAAATTATAGTGTACTGCTTTCCACATAAAAATTACATTTATCTTTTTTTTGTATAAATACAATTCAATTTCTACAACTAACTTGCGCGTGAAATAGGCGTGTAATCGTCTGGCATACAAAGGCTCTGACAGCGCTCGGCCACAGAGAGGTTAAATCTCCAAAAGAATCCTAGTTTTATGGGCATGTCAAAAAATAATGTAGGTACTGTGGAGAGCTACAACTGTGTCTGTTATTAACAAGTATGACTGTATGCGGGCTAATGAACAATAATTACTGATTTTAGATGAGTTCACTGGTTTCAACACAATAGTTCTGCAACTCAGGTCTCTGCTTATCATGAAGGGAAGTCTGGGCCGCAGTAGGAATTTTGAAGCTATGGTATGTCATCAATTTTGTATCTGTTACCAATGTGTATGCATGGCGTTAGAGCTTTAGAAGATGAATGTTAATTTTCATTTCTCATATATAATAGAAATGCCAGTTAAGGTTAAAATTATAGTGATGTTTTGTGTTTCTAACACACTAATGTGCCATTTAACAGACACACTGTTGAATGGCATGCACAAACTAGTAAAAGGCCCACATCGGATCGAATCCCGATCGGAGGATCTGATATGTTGTTACTTGATTAACTACTTGTGATAATCGGTACAAGACTAAGTATGGCGATTTGTGGTAACATTTCAGGTCGTCACTGGCAATGGACAAGGCCTTGCAGGGTTTGGTCTTGGTAAAGCAAAAGAAACACCAGCTGCATTAAGAAAAGCCAAAAACAGGGCTGGACAAAAACTGATGCAGTTTGAGATTTACAATGGCCATACAGGTGAGTTTGCTTTTAACATTAAGTTATATAGGTACTTTACTATTACAGTATACTGATTTATTAAATTTAAAGTCATTCTATCTTTGAAATTTTAAATAAACAGAATTGCATTGGTTGTTTTTTCAATATTATTTTGTTATTTTTCATTTTTTATCACTCAGTATTAGTTCAGTGTTATATATGTTGCAGATAATAGCCGTTTTCAGTAAAAACGCGTTTTTCCTAGTAAAAACTAGTTTTGACTGAACACATTCATTACAATTAGTTTTTACTAGAAAATACTAGTTGTTACTAGGAAAAATGCGTTTTTACTGAAAACCGGTTTTAACTGTAACATATATAAAAACTACAAAATTATTAATTTCTACACAAAGTTTGGCATTATTAATTCAAGGCACACACTAATTCTTTTTCCAGTTTTTCACGATTTCTACACAGCATTTGGTAGTACAAAAATTTTTGTACAAAAAAAGAATGAGGGTTATGGTCTGAAGTGCCACAGAGCGATCACAGAAATCTGTAAAGCTATTGGAATCAAAGATTTGAGAGCTAAAGTTGAGGGCTCACACAATCTGCAGCACATTGTGAAGGCATTCTTCATTGGTTTACTGCAGCAAGTAAGTAAACAAAACAGTAAAAGCTCAGTAAGAATCAATACCTAGAATATTTTAATGTTTTTCAAAGAAATTGCTTCATTTTGAAATGCTATGATAATATGTAACTTAGGTACTGCTGAATAGGTGATTGAACTTTCATTGTAGGCGGGTTTGTATCATCTAGGAAGTGTTTAATTAAGGTAATTTTTAATAAGATTCCAATATGGAGAAATTGTTTTCCAATTTTGTAGTCTACTAGCAAAACCCGGCAGACATCCTGCCTGTGTATATTTATTTACCTCTATATATAAAATCACAAATTATTGTTTTGCCGTCGGTATAATCAAACATTGTTTGCGATCCGTTGAACGGTATAGAAGTTGATGAGCTACAGCGCCATCTAGTGGCGAGTTACAACAAAGTGGATAGCATAACCTCCATGAAATATACATATATGTGCCAACTTTCATGGTGATCGGTCAAACGGTGTCGAAGTCTATTAACATCAGATATACCAACATCCATTTTTATATATATATGTAGATAACACTTGAGTAAAATTAGTCAGTGATTTGAATTTTTTTTTGTTATTTTTCTACAATAATTAATAAAGTAAATTGTTATATATAAAGTTATATATATAAGAAAAAATATATAAAGGAGTTTTACTGGTAGAATCCCTTAGGAGATTCTATTAGTAAGGTAGGTTATAGATTAGAAAGACAGTGCATACCTATGCAATATTTTACATACTTTTGGTTTACATAATTACATTTTGCGTTCTAGAGAACACATCAGCAGCTAGCTGAGGAGAAGAAACTCCACCTCGTCGAGTACAGAGCGGAAAACCAGTACTACCCTAAAATAGTGGCCAGTCCGAGTGTCGTCAGAACCAAAGAGGAGATACCTAAAGACGAAACGTTAGACTTCACTCAGTATGTCATGAATGACAAAGTGATCTTGAAAAAGAAGAAGTTCCCACGGTTCTACGAGAAAATGCCTCACTATAAAATATATCTACAGAAATACGAAAAGTATAGAAATCATGAAAAGATACGCTTGAACCTCAAGGTTGAGTATGGAGATGTGAAGAGCTTCTTAACTGATAAATATCCCGAAGAAAAAGAAGAACGGGAAGCTTAGATGTATTATTATGTATAGATTAGTTTTAATAAACTTTATAAACTAGTTTCTTTTTTAGGTAGGTATTCACAGGTGGGAAATAAAAGAAAACATTGTGTATTATAATGATTTATTTCTAATAAAAATGTTTCACTTTGATGTCGAAAGCATTTAAAAAAGTCTTGTTTTTATAAAATGAAAATAAAATGGAATAATTTGCCTTACTATATTCTAAACATGTATCACTCCGAAAAAAGTAATAAAAGAAACATTTCGGAAAGAAAAGTAATTCGTGTAGTTACTTTTTCGCTTCTCTAAATAAATTGATTAATTTTTGGTATAAATAAAATAATCAATATAGGAAAATAATAATAATAATAGTAAATTAAAAGTTACTGTCGCATTCCAGTCATGGCACCTAAATAGTCCTTCGAACAGTTACATAAAAACATTAACATCAATAACACATATAAATGATATAGATAATCCACTAAATGCTCTAAAATGCTAAACTTTAAATATAATTCGAAGCACCATATTTGTTTTCAGTTTGCTCTTGAAAAACAAATATTTGTCAATATGTTGGTCGTATAAGGTTTTTTTTTTTTTTATTATACAGGTGCGACTGAACTTTTTCCGAAACAATGGATTCTGTTGGCGAGTTCGTAAAACTAAAAAATAGCATTTTTACAAAAAATATATTTTAAAGTGGCAATGAATTTCATCCATGGTTTCGGGAAAGGTTCGGACGCAGCTTGTATTATCTAATGTATAGTTTCAAATTACGAATCTGTTGCAATAAAAGGTTTTCTATAATAGAATTGAGGGTCAAATTTTGTTGTATTCATAAAACTATTACAAATTTTAAATGTCAAAGGCATATTGCATCCTGTAAATTTTTCAATTTTTTTTGTTTAAATTCCCTTTAGTTTTGAAACGATTGCAAAAAAAAAATGTATTTTATTTATCATACAATGCAGCTGTTAACCAGCTGTGTCCAAAAATATACGCAAATGTAAAGATAATAAAGTTATACAATTATCAAAATTATAAGATTACAGAAAGTTAACATAACATCACCATTGTCCACTTTTGTAGACATAATATGCATTTTATATATCAAATTCGTAAGTTATTTAGCCGCACTTTAGCTATCACAATTGCGTAATGCCTCAAAACTAAAATACTCTAATAATTACTTGTAACAGAATACTTCTGTCGAGTGGATGAGCAATACAATAATTATTTAGTCTGTTATCCTTCACACCAGGAATAGACATTATATCACTTGAGTGAGATCGTAGATATTTTTCCTATTCCGATGTTTCTGAAAAAAAATTAAAAATTTTAAAAACAAAACTTAATGACCAATATGTTTGTGAACAAAGGAGCCGAAGAAAAAAAACAACAGACACCCGAGCTAGCGAGAATAACACCGTAGGTTATCAAAGGCTCCTTTAGGAAAGGTGTATGTAGCAGTGAACAGATACAGGTTGATAAAAACAACAGGAATAAATCGATAACTCCTCAACTAACTAGACCTTTTTACATTTCGCCACTTTGATTGCGCGGCGTTTGATACAAATTTTGTAAGCATCACTCAAAATTTAGTGTAAAGCATATTAAAATATGGCATTGGTTTACAACGGCTTTTGTTTATGTGCTAAGTACCTTTTTTCGAATATTGTTCATGCAAGCAGCTCAAAATCAAAACGCTAGAGCTGTCACCACCTACCTAGAAAAACATTGTTTCACGCTCACAAGAAATAGTCTATTCATATCAGTTTAATTTATATTGTTCAAAAACATATATTTTACACTATCATTTTATTAGAATTTGTTATTTTACAAATAAATACGTAAAAGCATAACGTTATGTTTAAAAAATAACGTTATATTTTGAAAATCTAACGTATATTTGAGATGATAACCATTTGCTTTTAAATAATCTTTCAAACGTGGCCAGTTTTCGATCGAAACACGCGGGTGCGTGTTTCGCGTTTTGTACGCGCTTCGTGTATATTCCGTATACCGCGTATACGCTACGCTGTCCATGCGTTCGACAAATGCCTAATCTGCGCCTACGCCAATGTGCCACCCGCCCTAACTCCAACGATACATTTATTCGACCAACTTTATTAATTTGAATATGAAGCAAATTAGATACTACTAGCTGTGCCCGGCCACGCGTTGCTGTGGCTGCCCAACAGATGGCGCTAAGGGTGGACAACCCTTATCACTAAGGGGTATGAAAAATAGATGTTGGCCGATTCTCAGACCTACTCAATATGCTCACAAAATTTCATGAGAATCGGTCAAGCCGTTTCGGAGGAGTACGGGAACGAACATTGTGACACGAGAATTTTATATATATATAGATAGAGATTAATATCAAAATGTCGTCGGCAGAAATATTAATGGAACATTAAAGGGACACTAATCGAATATTACGTTTATACGGCTTCATTAAGAGCGCCTTTGATTAGTGTGCGTTTATAAGGGCGTGTTTACATTAACAGATGTATGGTTATGAAGCCGAGTGTTTTTAAACATCTAAACATTTCTCCAAGAATGCCTTCATGATAGCCAATTGGGAATGGTATCGATGATCCCCTAAAATAGACGGATAAATTGCTATTGGCTATCTTTAACTGCAAACAATATATCTATTTGTACTATTTTGATAGTTTTGTTTTAGTAGTTCCTTAAATAAAATTGTTGTCTAATCAGCTGATCACACTGTAACAATACTTTCTAGAGCAGGCAATAGTGGAGCAGTCAAAAGGATGCAAAATTGATTTGTTAAGATTCTTTTGTTTTATTATTTATTTTTGTTTGTTTAAACAATATCCGAAGGGGGTACCTACCAGCACACCTTTCTCCAATATAATCAGAACATCTCAAACAATAAAAAAAAAATACTCAATAGTTTTCCCAACAACTATCCGAGCATTGTTTCTCGTCGAACTTCTTGCTTCTAAATTTTTCAGAATTCTTTTGATGTCTATTAGTGCAACCTTCCATTAATATCAATAGCTTGGCACTCAAAAATGACATGACGAGCGCAAACGGAGACACCGCCGCGCTAGGTAAGTGCCGCAGAACGCCCGCGCCGCTAACTCCATCGTCGTCACTTGCTCCGTGATGCTCTGAATGATTGAAGTGTCAAGTGTACTCACGCGGCAGTAGCGGGCGCTGGCTATTGTTGTCGGCGCGACGTGCACCGAGTGTGCCGCTAGCCCCATTGAAGCCGCTTATTCGGCGATGCTCTGAATGCTCTGAATGGCAAATGTACTCACGTGGTGGTAGTGGGCGCCACCTGTCGGCGTGGTCGCGGGGGCGGCCCGGCGCGAGGTGCGCGCGCACCCCGCCGAGCACGTCTGCGGCGCCGGCGGCGGCGAGCGCGAGCGGCGCAACCGCCGCGCCGGGCAGGTGGCGCAGCACGCCCGCGCCGTTTGATGAGCGCGCCGCTAGCGCCATCGTCGCCGCTTGCTCCGCGATGCCCTGAGGACACGTGTTAAAGGTCGATACAGGATCAAATTAAAGGGGAGGCTTGATGGACCCCCGCGGTCTAGAGCCCCATCGAGAGAAAATTTATAGAAAAATTTGAAAACGATTGACCAAAAAAATACCTTGAAAAGGGAAGGCGAGTGAAACAAACAGTTAAGAACCTTTGGGGGTAACGAGTGTCACGCATCGAAATCTAGGGCGCAAGCACCCTCACCTCTTCCAGTTATCTGGTTTTGGGTGTCTGGTGACGTCGAAAAAGTTTTCTTTCTTAAAAGGGCCACGACGTACTAGGGGAGGCCTTTACCCTGCAGTGGGACGTTACAGACTAAGACAATACTACGAAAGCGAGTCAAAAATTATCTACACTTTCGTTCTATAATTTATTTACACAAATATAGGGGTTCAATATATACATACATCATTTTTCAACTGTATAGTCCCCTTCCTCGTCAATACACTTGGTCCAACGGCTCACAAGCTTGCATATTCCTTCTAAGAAGAAAGTTTTTTCGGTTGGTAGCGAAGCCACTTTTGCACAGCTTCCTGCACGTCTATATCTATGGAAAGCCGACGACCTCGCAAATGATTTAATGGGCAGAACCTTGCCTGATGTTCAAAGAAGACGCTACCTCATTGATGGTAACTCGCCTATTTGCCAGAACCATCTCTAAAGCTTGCTGTATCTTGTCGTCCTTGGTGGAGGTTGACGGGCGTCCTGCTCCCTCTTCGTGCTTCACACCCGACCCGTCACTTTTAAACTTATTTATCCACGAAAACACACTTTTACATGACGAGGAACTGTTCCCGTATTGTGATAAAAATCTGCGATGAATTTCAGCACCTTTCACACCTTCCGACCAGAGAAATCGGATCACTAGCGGACATGTTTACCGGACACTACTAGCGGAGCGGACATGTTTACACTGTAACCGCCGGAAGACAACTGACGCGATCGGGGTGAATTGCGTACACATGACTACATGACTGTAACTGTAGTCAGGGAGGGACCGCAGGGACTAAAGTGATACAACATGCTCAATGTATAGATATATATTGAGCCCCTTGTATAATTATGGACTAAACTTATTATTTTGCATTTTATTGTGTATTTATATAAGTAGTTATAGATATTTTATATTTGAAGAGTCTTGTATAAGTCAGGTTTTTTAATCACTTAATTTTAAATAGTTAAGTCTTAAGTTATTTTTGTTTTTAGTGTACTTGAATGAAACTCATAGGTTTTAGACAGAAAATACTATTAATGATATTACCCATTTATTTCGCATATTAACAGATATGCACAATATATAAACCTATATAGGCGCACACAGCACTCAGTTTTAAAAAAAATTTGCTATAATGTGCGCGAGCCTTAACACGTTATTTTTACGTTATCGTGGTACGTACCTCCCTGAGGGTGTTGTAAGCGGTGGCGACGCCCTCGCGTATGTCGGCGGGGTGTCGCGCTGGGTCGCGCCGCCGTCGCGCGCGTCGCGCGTACGCCGCCTGCAGTTGCAGCGTCGCGCCCGGCGTCAGCATGTCGAACGCGCTCTCCGCGGTCGCCTGACGATGCAAACAACAGGTTTCATATTGTACACCGGCGATTGTTTTTGAGAGAGGCGCTCTAGACCAACCATACTCAAACTTTTTATCCGGCGGGCCACAAACACGTCAAGACTACATTTGCTGCCGTCCGCCAACTAAAAGGCGGCTAAAAAAATGCCGATTTCAGATTTTTGACACTGTAAGTACAGTGGATTTTCTGGCACTGGAGTGGCCTGTCTTGGAATTACGTCTCTAATCAGTGTTAAAATCTTTTTACATTCTAAATCTGGTCTGAACGTGTATAATAAGTTTAACTCAAACAATTAATTCGGAATCATCATTGCAACTTAACAAAAATAAACAGTGAATTATATGCGTTACATAAAGAGTTGTACCGTCTTATCAACAAATGATTTCGATTCGTGTGACAAAGGTGTCCGAGTGAGACCAACAAGCATTTCGCATATTTGAATTATGCAGTGCGAAAGTTTGAAAATATTATAAAACGCTGTAACACAAACAGAAATGCACCACGCTTGACCTCTGTATCCGTACAGTCGATAGAAAAAGTGCCAAGTCGGAGGAAAAAGTTGCACTTACGGAAACAGTGATTAATTTATCGAATGAAGTGTAGTATATGGCAATCTTTCCGAATGTGAAGATCTAATGTAGGTAGTTGATGAAACTGCTCGCAGCTCGCAGCTCCCATCCTGGACTACCCGCCTCTTCAAAAACTCGTGACCACAGCTGGTGTAACCCGTGTCGAAACGTATACGTAAATATGGGGCCGTTCAAGTATTACGTAAGCACCAAAGGGGGGGGGGGGGAGGTTGGGGGGGGTCTGCTTATTTTTGATGACATGGGGGAGTCGTTAAAAATGACTAAAATTCTGGTTATGTAATACTTGAACGGCCCCTATAATGTAAAAATGTATACACAATATAGGCATGTTCGCAATTGCAGGCACAGATGGATTTCACGCTGTCGCGGCATCCGCGAAATAATCGCATACCTATTATTTAGTGTGTACATGTAGTATATGCCCTGTATATAATTTCTTATTAGTGTGGTGTCTCATATACTCATTGACTCTCATGTCTCATTGACCACAAACTCCAGTGCCAAAACACTAATACAGCCGGTATAAAAAGCATATACCATATAAATAAGTTGTCATCGGTGTACAGTGTGGTGTACCTGTATGAGGTGCAGTAGCCTGGTGGTGATGTCTAGCGCGGCGACGGCGGTGCGCGCCGTGAACGAGGCGGCGCCGCGGCGTAGTCCGTGCACGAGTCTGCCGTCGCGACGCCATTGTTCCACTGGCAACCATACTAGATCGCAGATACCCGTTACTGGAAAAGTAAAACGATACACTGCTGATGAGCGGGGGTATTCATATGACAAAGTCGCCACTACAAGCCCTGACGACCAGCTCTAAATATGCAATTGCAATATTTTAATGGTTCTGAATTTATTGCAACTTCGGGGGGGATTGCGTTTCTTTCGTCGTTGGTCTATACTTTGATCGAAGGTTCTATAAAATATTTTGACATACATATCTGCTAGTTACATGTGTGGTGTTGGTAGGCTTCAAGGCACTACTACAACTACACCACTTCTAAAATAGTGTATTGTCCAACTCGTCACACGGTGATAGCGTGCCGTTTTGAAGCCATAAATCCCTCGTGCACTAATTTATTACATTAAAAGTTGAATAGCGCCACGTGAGAATCTCACTAGGTGTAAAAACGCTATGTATGGCCTTAAAACGCTACGCTGCCCAAGCAGGTTGGCGCGTCCGCGTCCGCGTAGGTGGTGTGGTTTCTAGGGGCTTGTGGTACTGATTTTGTTATCCCTTAGTCGAAAAGATGGCGTGGTGATATTCTAAAGCGGGCCGACACCACACGGCATTCAACAAACGATTTTATTTGAGAATCAGGATCATGTATATACAGTAGTGACTATGTGACTGTGTACTTACTAAACTGCAACAAGGAGTGCATGGGCCCGATGCCGCTGAGCAAGCCGGGCAGCTGGTGCCGCTTAATGTCCGAGAGCCACTCGCGCAGGGCCCACTGCACCAGCTTTTCCAAACCTAGCAGCCCCAGTCTACGAATACGTACATTATAAGAGGTTTGTAACTAAGTATATAGGCTTTCAGTGTAAAGTACGAGTGGTATAGAGCACTGAACAACAATTTTTGTCTGTTTGAATGCGCATCATGCAAAACAGATTTTATGAAAGTTGACATAGTCGTAGCTAAGGGGGTCATCCATAAATACCGTTACAGGTTCAGGGGGAGGGAGGGGGTCAACAAAGTGTGACAAGATGGGGGGGGGGGGGCTAGTCATAAGCTTTGTGACGTCACATGTATAAATCTAAAGTATTAAAACTAAACTTGAACTCTAACGAAAATCTTTGAAATATTAAAAACTCTATCAATATTATTATAAGGTTGTTTTAATTTAATAATTTCTAAATTTAAAATTGCATCTGTCACAAGAATGGGGAGGGGGACTCCAAAAATCATGAAATTCGTGTGACGTAATTTATGGATGGCCCCTTATGTGTCGGTTTAACATTTAGGGTGTTCTATTCATCCAGATCCATTATAGAGTTCCCCCGGGAATCAAGCTACCTTCACCATTTATTCCAACACTTACGCGCACGATGTACTATATAGGCACCACTAGTTTATTGTAATGTCATATATTTATAATAAATTTATATTGTATATAGGGTGTAATCACCTCTCTCGAAGGCCGAAACCATGTATTCCATTCATGATCTTGAGATTATTGACGTGTAAGTTTTAGTTTAGTAATTTTGTTTTTTTGAGCTAAATAACGAATTTTTTATACAAATTTGTTAAAACCAAAGAAAAATGGATAGGTAGTCGATTAACTCAGATATATGAGCATAATCCACTTCTTCATGCTTTGGGAAAAGGTTCGGAGACACCTTGTATATGAAGAATAATTAGTTTTATAATTATGACATGATTATCTGAAATACCCAGCTCCTGTTTCTATTAATCTATATCCCAATAGGTCAGAATGAAAACCTTTAAAATTAAGATGGTGAAAATAAACCTATAAATACTAGTTATTTACAATAATTTACAAATGTGTTGTAGATTTTTTTTTAAATAAATAAATAATAAGAATTAATCACGTGTTTACGTGGACAGAAATCACGACATACGATGGGCCCAGGAAAATATTGAGCAATTTCGCGTTTGATCCGTTTGAAAGAACAGACAGTGAGTATATAATAATTTGATAAACATAAATAAGTATCAAACAGACAGTAAACATAAATAATTTGATAAACTTATCTAATAACTATAATTAACTTATTAACTCAAAATATAAATAATTGACTAGCCGAAATCGCCCTTGTGTTTTAGAAATGTCAAATTGAAACTTTTAAGTGTTCAATGTTGTCCTTAGCCGAGTGTACGAGTATAAACCATGAGTTAATGTGTAGTTGCAATCCACCCACGCTTAGGTTAATTTTTTGTATTTTTTTTTCTTTAATGAGCGCTTTTTCTTTTCTTTGAAGATTGTGCTATTATTGTGACACTTGTTATATTAGATATATAACTGTAACAAGTGGTAACAAGCGAAGTGTTGGTGTCTAAATAAATAAATAAAATGAGTTACCTGTAGTCAAGCCGCTTGAGGGTGAGCTCGGAGCAGTTGAGCTGGCCAAGACCCATAAGCAGACCCGCTATCGGACCGGCGGAGAGGTCCACGCGCTTGCCGACGTAGTCCAGCCGGATGGGCACGTCCGGCGAGAATACGACACGTCTGTCCAATTGAAACGGGTATTCAAACTGTTTGCGACTTATTTTTGTCGTACATTATGTTATTGCTTCTATCGCAGTATAAAATGTACTGCATTTCCCACTTTATCCTATTCCCCAATGTGTTTCGGTAGTGAGATACGGCAGAGCAAATTCCCCGTATTCCTCTCCAGTATCCTTTTTTTAAATCCATTCCAAAATTTGTAAAGGTAGGCAGCGCATTTGTATCACTCTGGACTGATTTTAGCAATTTTGCCGCATATCGCAGATGCCCGTGGGCAAATTGTGTGTGCTAATAAATTTTATAGCTCAGTAGAATGATTAACCTCCACCACGATTCCGTGTCAAGCACGACAGCAATATCAGACGAAAGTTGTATTTTTTTTGTGCTAAGCAGCACTCTGAAGGCGATGAAATGATCCAAGGAAGCGATGGAAACTTCGGTTCCACATTTTCACCAGCAGCTTTACCCTTCATTCATTTAAATATATATGTCTTGGAAGATACTGAGAATATTCTTCCCGAAAGAGGGTCCTCTTTCGGGAATGGGTAGGTCGAATAATACATAAATTGAAATGAGAATACACTTGTGTATGACTTGTACAGACATTAGTTTGGATTTAATTTATTTGTCGTTTGATTTAACTGGATACAGGAAACTTTTTACATCCATAGAGAAAGAGTTCAAAAGTTACATCTATAGAACCCTCGTTATGCCTATTGTGCAAGTTTCCGCGGTGCTTGGCTTTTGTTTGAGCCTGGGTGGTTTGTGTTCATTTTTGTATACATCCTTAGACCCGACAAAGAAAGGCCTTGTGTGGACCATTATAAAAAAAATTATAACGCTGATAGGAAGACATGGAAAAACATGAGGGAGATCTTTGATGATAGTGCGGCATAAAACTAGCTAAATAAAAAAAGTATATTATGTTGTGCAAAGGTTCGCGCATATTACAGCGGGTCGGAACGCATAACATTCCAAAACCCATCTTGAATCATTTTCATACATTTGGTACAAAACATGGCACACTTGAGGCGGGCCGCGGCGCAGAGTACTGCCGGAACGCTTGCCAGATCAATGTGCGATGGACGCGCGCAGTTAACGGACGTAAGTCGACAATTATTCGCTGTGCAACGACGTGAAGAATTGAACGTCAACAGTTAACTGACTTAAATCATTGCGTTATGCTGCGGCTCGCCGCGTCTGTAATGTTTTCAGTGCGACGCAGATGTTATGTGCACGACCCTATATAGTCCAAATATGCGCGAGCCTTAAGATGTCCAACCTAAAGAATATTGGTGAGTCGTCGGCCGGCTCAAGGTCCACAGCGACCTTCGCAGCGGGCTTCTCTTGACTGAGGCCGAACCGCTGGAAGTCCTCCTCCAGCTGGATTAGGTTCTCGGAGACTAGGCGTTCGGCCTCGTACGTTTCCATTAGTGGTTCGTCTTCACGGTTAACTAGAATATTAAAGTGATGTTAATAACGCAACTTAGAAAGAGGGGATCGTTAGTCAGGGAGCGTATTAACATTTAAACAATGGTTCATAATCTAAGCAAATCAGATTAACTGCCTTGCGTTATTTCGTATTATGAAGTTCAAACTATCCTTCTTTTCTGACTAAATTAACTCTAAGAAGAAGACTTAATATTTAGAAGAATAACTCCTCTTCTTTGTGAGTCTGTGTCTGTCCACTGCAAGACATAGCCTCTCCCAAAATGCTGTATCCTTTGTCTTCCCCATCCACGTCACATGCTACACTCTTCAGATCATCGGTCCAACTAGCCGGGGGATGACCAGCACGCGAATATACTTTAGGTAATTTAAGAAAATACAATAAAGCCAATACAAATTAAACACAAGAATATTAAGCACAATGAGAGCGTCGCGCGGCCGCGGGTGGCTACCCGGTGGCGGCAAACTCAAACATTACCAAATAGTATGGAATCGCTCGATCAAATGTTCAATGAACGCGCGAGCGCGATGTGTTTGCGCGTCTGGCCATACGCGGGGAGAAGCGCGAATGCTGCGCGGACGCGCGGAGAAGTGAAACATGTGCCTGCTTTCCTCCTGAATGAGGTGAGCATAGCTTAAAATAATTTAAGTTTATGATATTGATAAGCTATGTTTAAAAGTTAATTATTTTAGGTGTTAGTACTAAAGAACCGCTGTTGGGTGCTGTGTACACCTTTATTAGGAATGTCGTCTGCACATGAGCTATAACTGTAACAAGTTTGTACGGTGTAGCTACGCACAACCATACATCGCCGAGTCAGCGGTAACGCAGACATAAATTAATCTACAGCAATCAAACCAATCAGTACGAAAACAGCTCTACTCGCGTGTGCTCCCCGCACCTTTAGGATAGATTAGTTTGTAATTATGTAGTGCAATTAAATAGCTCCAACAAAGCTGCTTATTATTTGCTCTCGACAAGCAACTTCTACATCAACAACTAGCAACTTCTACATGGTCCTTCGAGCCAAAACGGTCGCAACTTCTACATGGTCCTTCGAGCCAAAACGGTCGCAACTTCTACATGGTCCTTCGAGCCAAAACGGTCGCAACTTCTACATGGTCCTTCGGGCCAAAACGGTCGCCACTTCTACATGGTCCTTTGAGCCAAAACGGTCCACACTTCTACATGGTCCTTCGAGCCAAAACGGACGACACTTCTACGTACTAGTGAGTGCGACCGTACTGAATCAGCATTGTGGACGTCAGTTCATTGACTTCACCAACTCGAGAGCGTCAAGACAATAATAGCAGCATAGCAGCTCAGCAGTCGGCGTCAGCATTGTTGTCGACATCAGCAACAGCGGGTAATAGACACCCAAAGCAGCAGCAAAACAGCGTTCAGAGCTATCTAGCAAGCAAAATATTCCAGCATCAAAGCAGCGTACTCAAACAAGGCAGGGAGAGCAAGAACAGCAAGAGCAAGCAATACCCGCGAGTTACAAGTACCAAAAAGAAGGAGACGCGAGAGCGGTAACTGTCATGGAATCCCGAGGTTCCACAAGCAAACTAGATGACATGTTACGCAAGCAAGCGGTTAATTTCAAAACTTTCAAGCGAACAGTGAGCAATATTGAACTAGAGTCGATCCTTGATAAATGGGAGTTAGATGATGCACTAAAGACCTTGCAAACTAGATGGTCTCAAATTGATTCTCTGCATTGGGAAATACAGAGCGAGATCAGTGAAGAAGATGACGACTACGAATTTAGTTTCACCCAGCATGAACAGACGTTCAATAAATTAAAAAAGGCCATTAACATGAAGCTATACAGTGTATCGCATAGAGAGCAGTCAACGCCCCGAATGGATGTACCTAGTTTCTCAGGTGATTGTCAACAGTGGCTATCTTTTAAAGATCTTTTTAATGAAGCTATACATAGCAACTCTTCCTTGTCCAACGCACAAAAAATGCAATTTTTAAAAGGCAAGATAAGAGGTGAAGCCGAGAGACTGATTCAGCATCTATCGATATCTTCCGACAACTACAACACATGTTGGGAAATACTAAACAATAGATACAATAACAAGAAGCTTATATTTACTTCCATAATTAATACTTTACTAGGATTACCGACTGCACAGCATCAATCTCTAGCGCATATTAAAAAACTACATGACGTTTCATTAGAAACCCTTCACGCTATTCGCAACTTAGGGATCAACATCAGTACTTGGGATCCACTTCTTGTGCACCTAATGTCGCAGAAGCTTGACAGCGAAACATATGGTGATTACATTGATTCACTTAAAAATCCGAAAGAACTACCGATATTACAAGAATTTTTAGGCTACTTAGAGAGCAAATTTACAAGTCTGGAGTCATCTCGCAGGAAGCAAGATCATTCAGCATCAAAATTCAGCAGTCAGTGGGGTCAGAAGTGGGAAGCAAAATTCAGCAGTCAGCCAAATCAAAAAGTATCTCATAACGAAATAGCAAGAAAATATAACCATGAATTTGTGGATAATTATAATAAATCCAAAACAATAAATAGGGCATTTAACGTGACTACAATCAAATGCCAAGTTTGCAATCAATTGCATGCCGTGTATGATTGTAAAACATTTTTAGAATCACCAAATCATAACAAATTAAATACAATAACAAAATTAAAACTATGTATGAATTGCTTATTCAATCATAATGGTCAGCAGTGCACGTCCACGAAACGATGTCGTAAGTGCGGTGGAAGTCACCACTCCGTCATACATGACGTCTGCGTAAAAACGAGGCCGCAGCCGAATAACACAGCAACAACAAGTTTGGACTTAAATCAAACAAATAAACATGTGGCGGTGACTACCAACCCCACGCAGAATAAGCGAGAGATAAACGAAGCTTTGCTGGCGACAGCGTTGATTAAAGTAGCAGCCGTGGATGGATCTTTCCAAACTCTCAGGGCTCTCATAGATCCAGGATCTCAAGTCTCATTAATCAAGGAAAGTGCAGTTAAGAAGTTAGGCTTACAGAGATCACGATGCAAGGGTTTAATATACGGTATCGGAGAAAAAGAAAACAAATGCAAAGGCATGTTAACAATTAACTGCGCTTCCTATAACAATAATTTTACATTCAGTACAAACGTACTTATTATGAATGATTTATTAAAAGATTTACCGAGCAAATCATTTAGCGCGCCACAATGGTCACATATTGAAAACATAAAAATTAGCTGATCCGAACTTTTACGTTAGCCGCCCGATAGAATTATTACTAAACACGAGTGTACACGGGATGATTTTATTAAATGGTCTTATAAAAGGAGAGTGTGTAACAGAGCCTGTAGCACAGCAAACACAGCTGGGGTGGATAGTATACGGCGGCGGTAGTGAAATTACATCTTATCAATGCAATGTTGCACTAAATAATATTAGCGATATACAGCAATTCTGGGAGATTGAAGACATCACCGAAGGAACAAATTTCTCGTCTGAAGATCAAGACTGTATTAATTACTACTTAGCAACTACAAAACGCCGAGAAGATGGAAGATACGAAGTAAAGTTACCACTGCATCCAGATGCAAATAAAAAATTAGGGTCATCAAAGGAGATGGCCATAGCGCAGTTTCATAACTTGGAACGAAAATTTAATAAACAGCCTTCGTTAGCAGAGCAATATAAAATATTTATCAATGAGTACATAGCCTTAGGTCATATGACGCCGAGCCGCGGCAGGGGCAATGAACTACTATCATGTTACCTCCCGCACCATGCCGTGCAACGAAAGGAATCATCAACAACTAAACTTCGCGTAGTATTCAACGCATCGGCAAAAACATCTAGCGGAGACAGCATAAATGATTTGATGTTAAAAGGGCCTAATCTGCAGCAGGACCTACAAAATCTTATCTTAAAATGGCGTCAGTATAAATATGCGTATACTGCCGACATAGAAAAAATGTACAGGCAGATTGTGATAAGTAAAACTGACCAACCATTGCAGCAAATAGTGTGGAGAGCCGAACAAAATCAACCCTTACGCACGTATACATTGACTACAGTCACATACGGTACTAAAGCAGCACCATTTTTAGCAATGATGACCTTGAGGCAGTTAGCGACTGACGAACGCCTTAATTATCCCAAAGCTGCCAAGGTCCTAGAGGAAGCTTTTTACGTTGATGATCTAATACATGGGTCCCATTCTATCGAAGAGGGTATCCAGCTGATCGACGAATTAAATAAATTACTAAAATCAGGCGGATTTACGTTGCGAAAATGGGCTGCAAATAAACCAGAGCTTCTTAGAAATATACAAAACAGGAAATGTGATGGCGAGATCATATTTAATTTCAAATCAGAAAACACATCTAAAACGCTAGGTCTACGTTGGAACTCAGTAGATGACAAGTTTACGTTCAAATACAACTCAACTAATCAAGTATCAAAATTGACCAAACGAATACTTTTATCAGAAATATCCAAATTATTCGACCCCTTAGGGTGGTTAGCGCCGATAACAACCAAATTGAAATTAATATTTCAAAAGCTTTGGATAGACAAAATGCATTGGGATGACGAAGTCCCTGAAAGCATCAGAAAGGAATGGACAGCATTAAAAACAGATATTGAGCAAATAAATAAATTTGAAATACCTCGATGGATCGGATACCAACCCGGTGACGTCATTGAATTGCACGGTTATTGTGACGCGTCGACAAAGGCAAACGCCGCGGTAATATATGCACGTATCAAGAAACGGGATGCACCAGCTGTAGTGCTACTCGTCGCAAAAACGCGATTGGTACCTACTTCTAAAAAAGTATCATTGCCAAGGTTGGAATTATTCGGCGCGGGAATTATTAGCAAGACTAATGAAGAAAGTAGTAAATTGTTTAAGCGAGCAACCCATCAGCATATATGGGTGGAGTGACTCAATGGTTGTCCTGGGATGGCTCCAGGGCGACTCGGGACGCTGGAAAACATTGGAAAACGCTGGGACGGGCCGCCAGTCGAGGCCTGTCGGCATCTCAGTTAAAGGATCATTTATTATGGTGGCAAGGGCCACACTCATTAAAGTCATTTGATGACAAATCAGCAGCAACTAATATTAAATACACTACCAATCAAGAAGAAAAAAGGATATTAACGCCAATGCAAGCAAATATGACGCAAACAAGTAGTGAACAAAATATTATACAGCAACTATTGAAAAAATACAGTTGTTTCTCTAAAATAACAAAAATATTAGCATGAAGTTTACAAACAAACGAACTATAGCTACCTCCGCGTTACCACGAAAAGTAACTTTTAAGGGAGACTTGTAACTTTTTTCTTCTCATTTGTGTTCATTTCGCGCGCGGGAGCATGTACGGTGTAGCTACGCACAACCATACATCGCCGAGTCAGCGGTAACGCAGACATAAATTAATCTACAGCAATCAAACCAATCAGTACGAAAACGGCGCTACTCGCGCGTGCTCCCCGCGCCTTTAAAATAGATTACTTTATAATTATGTAGTGCAATTAAATCCGTAGCTCCAAAAAGCAGCTTATTATTTGCTCTCGACAAGCAACTTCTACATCAACAACTAGCATCCTCTACAAAGTTACTGTATTAAGTTTTTACCTATAAATAAATAGCAGAGCCACATTTGCGTCCACAGTGTGTGGGGGGCAGTGGAGTCAGTAAATTACAAATGAGGTATGTGCTTGAGTAACTAATGTGTTGTGAGTGTGCACTGACTGTTTTCGTTGATGGAGAGCGCGTCGTGGTCGCCGAGCGAGGTGGGCGTGGGTGGCGGGTCGCGCAGGTGGCTCGCGATGCTCATCACCGGCGGCCGGTGCGTCGGCGTCGCGTGCCGTGACCCGCCGGACTCGCACGACATACCGCCGAGGCTCTTCGTGTCCTCGTCTGACACAAGTACAAGTTGCACTTTATTCCCTTTGGCTGCGTGGATTTTGTTTTAAAACTAATAGAGAGGTTCACTAGGTTTGGAACGAGCGAATTTTTCATATATAAACATATGCTAAAATATTATGTACGAGTATGAAGAAAACATTTTTGAAATCCGTTAGGAAATGGTTATTTAAAGTTTCAAACTCGCGACGATGACGTCGCAATATATACAATTGTTCGGGTTGTTGTGGGGTGCGAAGAAAACATTTAATCCAAAGTATGATTTTAATGATACAATGTGGAGCGCGCGCGGCCGAGTCGCATGCGCTTGGCGAACTGCTGCGGAAAACTTATTAGGCCATACTTTCGCCATATTCAGCTATTTTCGATACGTTTTAGAAAAAAATGTTTGAACAATACGAAAGATGTTTCAATGTTAGTAGAGAATGCTTTCAAAACGTTGTAGTTTCAAGAACACTATTCAACGGTATATTGTTTGTATATAAGTTTGCATCCTTCAATATGAAGTAATTTTCTATTTTATTTTTACTATTTTATAAAGTTTTTTATTTTATATTTACCAGTAATAGATATTTTAATATTATATAACTAGTAATGCCAAAATACCATATTGTCAATTCAACATGAAAAAGTTATCAAGAGATGAAAAGAGTTAAAACGCAAAAACGTAGGTATCAGAATAAAAACGTATCAAACGTAGGTGATGACAATCATTATCAAAATAATAATAACAACAAATAGTTGTATATAGATATATCTTAAAATATTCTCACCAGTGTTCTCATCAGTGCCCAGTTTAGTGAAGAATGAGACTAGGAAGGCAAGCGTGTCCTGGTCGATGATAAACCGTAGGGGCAGTAGTGACACCTTGAGGCAACACTCTTGTGCAGAGAGCGCTGCATCAGGTCGCAGGTGAACCGCTTTTACAACTAGCTGAAACGGAATAAGAGTAGAAATGTAGATAATACTATCGCGCGAAAAATAGTCGTGTCCTAAAGATTATCCGAATTTGTCCTAAGTTTGTCTCGACGTTGAAAAGAAGAATTGAAAATATATTTGAATTTGACTGTTATATTTTCAATCTTTTTAGCCTCAGGAGCCTTTAATCTTTTTTTTAATCGTCTCTATTTTTAAACAGATTATAAGCGAGCCCCTGACTGTCAAACTAGAATAAAAATCTATATCTTGAAAGCCAGGTTTAAAGTAAGAAAAATAGACTTTCTGAATTTGTTAAAAACATAATAATATATTATTGTCTATACACTAACTAAATTAAATAATAAAAAAAAAAAATCTTAAACTATGTAGTGTGCAAAACAAGTTACGTGGGTGGCTGTGTATTTCTATGTGTATACACAATATTTTTTTCTGCCCCTGGACTGAAGCTAATACAACCGAAATGAAATTACTAGAACATAAAGGAACTTTTATTATTTCTATAGCCATAAAATAGATTTTCTTACAATTATTATAATATAGTTACGTACGGAAACCCCTAAGGTTTATATGTAGGTGGCGAGTCGTTCTTGTCACTTACGTTAAGTTATCTGAGTAAGATTTAGTCTACAATGATTTTTTAAAAATTTCGTCTTCATTGGTGTGTAGGTTCTGGAGTTCAGTTGGCAACTCGTTAAGTATTGAAGGTACATAAACTGTCATTGAAATAACGTAAAAACGGAAAATATTATGTTATTTCAGTACACATTGTATATCCTTGGTATCTGATAAATAAAAAACGAAATAAGCGTAGAAAACAGAAATGTATTATAGTTCCTTGTAATAACAATGATGTGTGTTTAGAGACTGATCCATCTATCGTTACCTATCTATCTGGGATGTTCTTCAACAAGTCAGCAATTCGAACTTTTTAGCAGGTTATGAAATTAATTTTTGAATGGAATGGGATAGAACAGACTTTTCCACCGAAAAAAACCCTATGTTCTACACCTACAAAGGTCAATAATAATTTACTGCATCGTATGCTTAGTTTAGGTACTACAAAGTAAAAATTATATCGAAGAATTCCAATCTGTCGTACAAATGCTCATCCAGTTGTAAAAGAAATCCAGGAAAACCACTACTCGGAATTAATAAAAAGGATAAGTATGGAAAATAGGCTTTAATATGTATAAAAATCACAATACCTTAAATCGATTAAAACTATGAATTTTGATGCAATATGACTTTGTCACGGCGTCAGAGACTCCCCGTCAATGACTTCGAACACATCGATATAAACATTGATTAATATTTCTTAATATTAGAATAGAATAATAAATCTATACATATAATAAAAATGTAACGGATCGCTGTCTGTACATAGAAGATATATGAGAAAAATATTATTGGGGGCCTTTGTCAACGCAATAGAATCCAAAACAATGATTGTTAGAATTTTTGTCTGTTTATCTGTGTGTCTGTATGTTTGTGGCAGTTAATATTAGAAACGGCTTAACCGATTTGGGTGCGGTTTTCACTAATGTATTGTGGTAAGCTTCACTTAAAATTTAGTGTTTGTTTTATTTCAATCAGTTCATAAATAAAAAAGTTATATCTATTTAAAGAATCACGTCGAACATTTGTTCGATAAAAAATAAGCTATAAGAAATAATGTGTGTGATCGTTTTTGAAAATACCAAATACCCCTAAGAAGGTAAAGACGGTGTTTATAAACTAAAGTCCACGCGGACGAAGTCGCGGGCAACAGCTAGTTAGAAATAAAATACAATAAAAATGAAATAAAAAGATATGCCAAATAGAAATGAACAAGCAGTTATGAAAAAAAACCTACAACACTAAAAGCACCGTGGCCATTCCCTCTTTCACTTCGCACGCATTACCCCGTTCACTTAGCAATACCAGCATTTCATAACTTGAGAAATAATTATTTTTATTTATGTGCTTTCCTGCTGAATATCATTTTTGTAGCATATTTTTACATACAAAGAGCATTGAAAACATTTTATTTTTAAATGTCAAAAATAAATAAAATTGTTAACTTTTTGAAGAACGTCTCATCTATAAACTACCTATTATATATTGAGATGAATATCATTATGATTACTGAAGTTCTGGAAGAGTTGTTTCTTACTGTACGGTTACATGATACAATGTGTTCGTAGTCTTATATGCACTACGTCAAGTTTGTCGCAGCGTATTAATTTGGAAACCGTGCAATATGTATTCCAAGCTTTATATCGAAAACACGACAGTGTCGTCGCACTATAATTCACTCCCCACTCTCCGCAACACAACATAGACGCTGGGATACAACGTGTCTTGGATCCTAAAATAACATTTCACATTCTAATGTAGGATTCAACGTCTATACTTACCATATAAGCGTTCTTCCTCTCCGGCTCATCGTTGAGATTGTATAGTGTGACCATCTTGTTAATAGTACTGACTGCCAGTCTGTCTAGTACTTCGATCTTCTGGATGGCGATCGTTTGTCTAGACGCGTGCATACCGCCGGGTGGGTATATTTCATACTGGAATTTAATCTGTGAACAATTTTGTCGTTC
The DNA here is from genome assembly GCA_943735995.1 of Sesia bembeciformis. NCBI lineage: Eukaryota > Metazoa > Arthropoda > Insecta > Lepidoptera > Sesiidae > Sesia > Sesia bembeciformis. The sequence continues at coordinate 5,120,304 of OX031042.1, forward strand.
AACATAAGAATTGACTGTTATTTAAATGGATATCGACGGTTAAAAAGCTAATTGATTTAAACGCTACTTTGATTTTATATTATACAAAGTGTCACTGAATTAACGGAAAATATGAAATATGAGTAGAATTGATTCTACCAGTTTTTACAATAGGTTTTTTTAACAACTTATTATACAATTCTAAAGCGCGCGCCACGAGCAGGAAGACCTTCGTGCATTGACCTTAGTGACGAGTGCAGTTGTCAACATTTTTCAATTGTACAAATTTATAAAATTTTGCTGGTTATACAAACATCTGAAAAATAGTTTATAAATATTGTTATAGCATTTTGCCTTTCTATAACAATTATTAATTATAATAAAGAGTAAATAGTAATTGTAAAATAGTAATAGTTATATATGGTAGAATAAAAATACGCATTTCTAGTATAGACTATATATTCAGTCAGTATTTGATTCCGAGTCTGATGAGTCTGAGGCATTCACACATCGCTATGTACTGACCTTATTGAGACACAGTTTGACGCATACAGCGTGGTCGCGATTCGCGCCGCCCACCTCGCGCCAGTCACGCTCGTCCTCCTTTCGAGCGCGCGTCGCTGGCGGCCGCACGCGCTCGCTGCCCGCCGCCCAGCTCACGCCGGACGTGCGGTACGCCGCGGTCACGGCACGCCCGGACTCGTATGGCTCGTACTCCTTGTTGCGTCTATGTGGACCAGAACACGCACTAGTGTTACTCTAGCATTAAAGGCTCTAGAGTGTTATAGTATATTTTTTTAATGTTTGATGGTATTAAAAACTTGTAGTTAAAACGACAAAAGTCAAGGTTCAACAGCACTAACATACTACGAGTAGCTCGCCAGCACTCGGGCGCTGAAGCGTTCAGAACTCGTTTTAACAACACTAACACGCACGCACACATTATAATAATCTTGACCACACCGTCACCAGTCCTTTTATCGTTCATTGCTGGGGATGGGCTTCCGCACGCACATTATCTAATGCATCTAATTTGCATAACAACTCATCTTAAAGCATTGCAAAGCACAATATGTCTGCGTGGTATGTTACATACCACGCAGTGGTAGATTTAGGAGGGGGAGAGTGCACGCTGCAATCCAACAGCCGCTGGGCGCGCTCGACTGGCCACGTTACCCCTCTCTCACAGAAGACTACCTTGAAATGTACTGCATTTCCCACTTTATCGTATTTCCCCAATGTACGTACGTGTTTCGGTAGTGAGTGAGATGTGCCAAAGCCCATTCCCATTCCATCCTATCCCTGCCCATTTTCACAACCCCTTCTCCAAATCCATTCCTATATCTCCAAAGGTAGGCAGCGCATCCGGGGGCGTGCCAACATTTGTCATTTTGGACTAATGTTGGCATGTATCGCGGATGTCTATGGGCGACAGTATCCACTTACCATCAGGTGGACTGTATGCTCGTCTGCCGCCTTAGTACATAAAAAAAAAAAAAAACATTTTCGCAGTTCTAAAAGATATGTCACTGAATGAAGCTTCCTTTATAGGTCGAAACAAAAATCAGTTTTTATATTTTTGTAATATTTTAAAGATCGATACAAAACGTAATAATTTGGTAACAAGATTTAGATAAAATATTACATGTTAGTTGTTGTAGCTTACCAGTTTCTGCGGCGTGGCTAGCTGTTCTACTCGTTACTCCATTGCACGAATTACACACACCAAATAAACAGATTTTCACATTTATAATATGAGGAATAAGGATTATAAAATTTAGTATGTAAGATTTTGGGCTTATTTAATTTATTGTACAACTAACAATATGTTTGGGGCTGTACAATAAGTTCAAGTGTAAACAACTTGATCAAGGAACATATTAAACTCACTTGACAGCGGCGGGCGAGCCCTGCTTCCGCGCGCTCTCCTCGATGGTAACAGTCTTTTTGGCGGGAACCACTTCGCTTCGACTGAAGTCGCTACCGCCGTACATATTCCACACCACACTCATCTCACACAGAGTGTACCTGAAAAATAGAACATTAGACTAACTATAATAAGTGATGATAGCCAACAGGTATATATTCGTATGGTACCCCATCGTGGCGTAACTTCGGCCCTAGGGCACACCACATTTTTACTTAAGTATGGATTTTTCTAGCTCGGCGGCAAAGGTAAAGAGTATGCAATATGTTTATCATAAAAATATCTATCCGATATTTATGTGTTCTTTAACAATATAATTAAATTTATTCTTGCAAGTTAAATTATACAATTAATAAGATTAAAAAACCGGTAATATGAACGCACCATAGAAACAGAATTTATCGCATGTTAAAACATGCCTTAGCTAAACAAGGGACATATTGTATGTCTATTGTAGAACCAAAGAGTCTTTGCTTAGATCACTAGAGGTGATGCTAACATACCTAATCTCATGCTTATAATTGTTATTTACCCGGACTTCATTGTTTTAGTGGGCACCCCACACCAAAATAATAAATTTGTTTGAGTAATTGTTTGACAGCTGTGGGGTGGGTATCCCTTATCTTAGCATCAGCGGCGGGAAGCACTTGGACGCTTCGAGTACATCAGTCCTCGCGGGCGGTGTGGGAAGTGCTCGTCGATAATGGGTACAATCTCAGACAGGTACAAACTGCTAATCTAAAGGTATCTTAATCCTACATTAAAACCATGAAATGTTTGACAGCAGTAGCTATGAGTATTTCTTACCTTAGCATCGGTGGCGGGAAGCTCTTAGGCGCTTTGAGCACATCGGCCCTCGCGGGCGGTATGGTGAAGTGCTCGTCGATCATGGGCACGGGCCCGTTGCTCAGCCAATGCACCACGGGCTCGTCGAGGTCATTGTCAACGTTACGAGGCTGAGTCTCTATAATGCAGTACTCGTCGTCTGTGTTGCTGCCTTCGCCGCTTGATTTTGTCTGTAAATAATATATTAGATATAGATTTGGGCTGGGATAAATAGATGATTCTCGGTATTTGAATTATTCTAAGTCGTATTTATATTTGTAGTTTGCATGGAGGCCGGCTTTCTAGCACTCCTGTTTAAGTTCAAAAACAGATACTTCAGAGCAGATATTGGCAATGTCAATTTCTAAGAACATTACTGGTGGAATATATTGACTCACTTGCTACAATGCAGCAATAGATATGTAAGTAACGTATATATATTTCTTGTTCTTAATACAGGTATTCCTAGTTGGGAGTCAGGGCATCAATGAGTGTTATGTCAATACCCTGTGTTATATCAATATATTGATACAGATTTAAATTGAATTACAGAAAAGATTGTAAATTTCCACATATATAAAGGACTACCGTGGGTCTGTTTGTTCATACTAATCTGGAGATTTATTACATAGATTTCGTTGCGGTTTTCAGTGCTGTATAGTTTATTTACCTGGAAAGATTATAAATGTACTTTCTATAAAATCGGTTCAACAGTTTTAAAAATAAGGGACAGGAGTCAACACAGTTATGGTATCTGGATGATGGAATGATATAAGAATGTATTATCAATAGAGTCATTTAAATATAAATTTAGTTCACGTTAAGAATGCTATCAAATCGCTCAAACAATGCTATAAAATCGCTGTTAAATTCTTTAGGTCTGTGTTACTATTGGTCAAAAAAGGTGACGCCTACTGTCCTGAACGATGACTCACTGTATTCTTAATGCGATTTGATACTACTAAATATAAAATTCGGGACTTGAATTGAATCTGAAGGACATGTTATCTGATTTGGTCAATGAACTGCCTATCAACCTGCAGGAAAAATATATGAATGACGACAAAATAAAACATTTATTAAAAAAATATTTTTTAATAATAAGTGGGACTGAAAGTTATATTTAAGGGACGTTTAAATAAACCCTGGAAGTTTTTGTAGTATCCATAGAGATTAAAAAAATATATTTTGTATTATAATTTGATAATGGTTAATAAAATAAAAAGAAAGTTTTCAAAGCAGAATACTATTTGAAAAACTTAATGTCCTTAATCAATTATTATAAATCGATATGAAGCTTAAACGATAGTTATGATTAATATCAAACCACACTTACATTCCTTCGTTTCGATTTCCGCGGTGTGGGTTTGGGGGTAGACGAGGGGTCTCCTAACTCCATAGCAACGTGCACGTTGGTTGGCTTAGTCTCCAGTATGTCATCTGGCACTCCCGACCGGAACTCTTCGTAATCCACAGGCTTGGGGTCCATGTCTTCTGTGGAGTCAATGGAACTACGTTTCTGTTTCATGTTGGACTCGTCAGGGAAGAAGAATATTTCTACGCCCTCTTTTTCAGTAAAACTGTTGAGATCATCGTCTTGAACTGAAAATAAAAAATAAGATAGTATTTTTTACAAATTATTCCTCAGTGACAAATAAGGAAGAAAATAGAACTTAATTGCTTAATTATTATAAACTTACGTGTGGTATTAGGACTTTCCTTCATTGCTTCAGCCATGAGATCGTTGACATGTTGAAGTTCGCTTGGAGACAGTTCTCTCACTTCCTCTATAGGTCGATCTTCTAGTCCTGAAAAAGTTTAAGATTTTAATAAAATCAATGATTTTCAATGTACACCTAGACTTTATTGCCATACCTAGACATGATTAAAGTGGGCGCGGGTCGGGAAGCACGCGATCCGCTATTTTCATAACGCGTCCGCGGTTAAAGCGATTCTCGTTATGGAAGTATTCTGTTTTGTATAGGCAATGTCTCATTCAAAATTTAATTTAGAAGAAATTTTACTTAAAATAAATGCTTTTTTAACTTGGGATATTATGACTCGAAAAACGTCAAAACTATAGAGAAACTACAAGCATGCACTAATTCACAGCAGAAATCGCAAACTGACCACTCCTGCTGAAACTTCTCGCAAGGTCGTAACCGACTAGACTTTAGCTGATATGTGTTTGAAAGCCACTCCAGCCGCATCACAACTTTATATCCCAAGTTATAAAAGGGTTATAGTGCATCTGATACGATTCTTAAGGTTCATTAGCATTGACTTAGCGATTAATTTTACAACACTAGTGCCGTGTGGTGTCGGCCGGCTATTGAATAGCATCAGCCCAGCTCTTCCCGTGGGTTTCGTAAAAGCCGACTAAGGGATAACAAAGCTGCTACCACAAACCACGAGGAACTACACCATATCTAAATGAGTAGACTCGGCAACCTCTGTGGCCAGCGTGTCGTATTTCCCTCAAGAAAAAAAACTTCTTATTTCTTATCTTATCTTACTATACCAACAGCCAAAGTCTCTCGACTGCTGGATATAGGCCTCACCGAAGACTCCTCACTAAAATATACCGCCTCTAAAATAGTAGACTCGCCAACCCGCTTGGGCAGCGTGGTGTTTTAAGGCCATACATTCCTTGTGTACAAGACAATGTGCATGAGGAGGTCCATGTCCAGCAGTGGATAGTGATTCCAGTTGCAGTGAATGTTGTTTTCGTGCGACTCACCAACGAGCTGCTCGAGCGGCTGGTCGGAGCATATGCTGGTGTGGCGGGAGGAGGGTACGTAGGGCGGCTGCGCGTCGCCCTCCGCCGCCGCGTACGTCACCAGCCGGCACAGCGCCGACGCCGAGTCCCAGCACGTGTATATGCTCACGCGGTTGTTAGACGCGCTCAGGTCCACTTGAGGCTGCTCCGATGTCTGTTACGAAAGATATAATGGCTTTCTATTTTGCGACAACTTATTACTCTCACCAATTTACGTTCAAATGAAGTTATCTACTTAACTCGCTAAACTAAATAAAGTGAAAATCGGGCATAACGTAGGTAGATGAGAGAAGACCGTTGTAAAATGTATTTTTATGGCCCTGTTTCAGAAACGGGTGAGATACGCCAGAGGCCATTTCTGTTTATCTACTAACACCACATCATCTGTTCCCGTGGGTGTCATAAAAGGCGACTAGGGGATAACAAAGCTGCTAGCTAACACAAGCCCCGAGAAACTACACCACTTCTAAATAAGCGGACTCGCCAACCCGGTTGGCCAGCTTGGCGTTTTAAGGCCACACATCCCTCATGCACAAATAATGTGCATGAGGAGCTCGTGTCCAGCACTGGACGAGAAAAAAATCTCTTTACTGCTCCTTCCAAGCAGGGATGGGAAATGTAATATATTGCATTTCCTATTTTTTATCTTCCCCAATCCCTTTTTCAAATCCACTTTTAATACATCCGAGGCCGTGTTAACGTTTATCATCGCTGATGTTGGCATGTACATCTATGAACAATAATATCCACTTACCATCAGGTGAACTTGTCGGCTATAAGAAACAAATGTAAAATGCTATATTTTATATTTGAAGAAATAAACTAGAAATAATATTCTCAGTCCTCCATATAACCTGACAATAACTCTTGAATTCTAACAATAACATTCCGTTAAACGTAGGGATTAACCCCTACAAACAAACATAGCAAACATATACTTACTGTGTTAGCTTTGTCTTCCATCCTCAACGACAATTCAAACAGTCCCACGTCGACAACGCACACGTAGTCTTTTTTCAAATTAGGCATTTTATCGTCATCTAAAGGGACTGCGACATTAGTCTTCGTCCCCTGAATGTGCATGAGGAACAGACTACACTCCTGAGCTAAGAACCTGAGGCTGGAGGTGTTTGTTTCTGTGATAACATTGCTTGATACTGCGAAGTTGCCTAGGGTTAAAACGGTGCGTATTGGCAGGTATAGAGGTCTGAAATATTGGAAAGCAATTAGTGAATTGGGTGTGTGTTTTAACAAAAAGGTACACGGGCAAAAGGTTAATCGGAATGTCATTTCAGGCTAATCTTTTGCTCACGGCTTCGCTCGCGTGGTAAATATATTGATGTCTTAAATGCTAAAATGTATGAAATTGAAAACCGCATGAAAATTCGTCTAGTAAAACCCAAGTTATAAATGGGCCGAAAAAGACAAAAGAAGAAGGAACAGATTTTGCGTTTTAGAAATAGAGACCCCGGAACTGGATTCCGTTCATGATTCTAATATGAAAATATTACACAACTTTTTATACAAAAAATACTTTTCAATTTTTGCTATTTTTTTTAAATAGGTACTACTACTATATAGTATATGTAAGACATAGGGAATGCTAATCTGGGGATATTGAGTGTGCTGTTATTTGTTTTTATTTTTACATATTTTTTTTTATAGGAAAAGGCGGTAGACGAGCGTACAGTCCACCTGATGGTAAGTGGATACTGTCGTCTATAGACATCCGCGATACATGCCAACGTCAGTCCAGAATGACAAACGTTGGCACGCCCCCGGATGCGTCGGATGCTTAATTGCAGATTAAGGAATGAATTGGGAGAAAGGGTTGGGTAAATGGGGATGGAGTAGATAGGATACACGTACGTACAGTGGGGAAATACGATAAAATAGGAAAGTCTTCAAGAAATATAACAAGGAAGAAAATACTTCAAGGTAGTCTTCCGTGAGAGAGCGGTAATGTGGTCAGTCGAGTGCGCCCAGCGGCTGTGGGAATGCAGCTTGCACTCTCTCCCTACATTGCAGAGAATGAACAGAATAGGGGTAAAAGATACTTAAATTTTAGATTATTAAAAATTCGTGTGAAACAGCGTGATTCAAGAAAAAAATCTCACTAAGACTTATTACTGACTTATCACACGTGAACTACAGAACAACTATCGGAGCAACATTCTAACACATTCTCTTTTTTAAAGCTTTACATTATTACAAGAAATGCTGGAAAGTAAATTACCAGATATAAACTAGCAAGATGAGGTTTGATATACAAAGTCCAAAAATTATATATTTTTATGTCAAATATAAATTTTGTCAATATATTTTTGGTTGCAAGTAAGTACGCACAGTATGTATGCATTTAAAATGTAAACCTATACCTGTAATCAACAGCACAGTCCAGCACATGCACATGTAGCTCCGACACCACAGTAGAGGGCGTGTACCCCGGCACTGGGTAATCGAAGACATCCAGTACGTCCATGAATTGAGTCAGCCACGCGATGCCCTTATCACCCCTGTGGCGGAGGGTAGCCTGCTCTATGCCGAGGGCTATGCAGATTGCCTGACAAACAACAAATAATACAGTAACCTTTTCCCTTTTCATACATATATGGCAATGGTGCAATTAACATATTCTGCTAGTGTTATGTTTTCTTGGTAATTAAAGTCAAAACAATTTAAAACACACTTTTTCAATGTCCAGTCACGTTGAAGCAAGTCGGGAGTCGCTCAGTAAAGTGATAGTAGGTTTATTGAGGACAGAGATGGACTCTTTGGTAGCACACGAAAAATGGATTCTCGTGCTTTTATTAGATTATCACAAACATTATGCACAAACACTAGGCACTTTAAATTTACTCTCACTAACCACAAGACCTAAAATACATATTTTTGACAATAATCAAACGAAAACTGAACACATTTCTCGAGTTCCCGAAAATAAGTCTATAATGCAGTACTTGAAATTTATGGTTTTTTTTACAGTGTGGCAGAAAAGCAGATAGTTCTCTGGTGGTAAGTGAATTTACCTTCCATCAACATCGATGCGTGCCAACATCAGTCCAGAATATCAAAATTGGCACGTATTGCGATCTGTGTGTGATGTGATATTCTAATATGTTTTTAATTAGAATGAACACTTTTTCCCATTAATGTTTTTCTTAATTCACACCTAAATCTCCATAGTTAAGCAGCATTTTTTTATATAATAGCGTGTATTGCGCAATTATAGAATGTATTACGAGCAGAACAGACATTAATAGACATTAACTATCAGATTTCACCATATTAGAAAATATATAAAAAGTATATAAAAAGCATTTCATATTAGAAGATTCTTACCTTCAAATTGGAGTTTTCCGTATCTGGGTTAACTTTTAGCGCCATAGAGAACATGTCTTTAACCGGCAACCGTTCCTTTATAATAACCCCTTTGCCTGAAGGGTATATGGTGTTTCTTAAATGAGTCGGTAAAACAGTTCCGAACACACGAAGAGGAGGCTTTTCTGATGGGATTGTAAGAGTGGCTGAAAAATATAAAATTGAACAACCTCTATCATAAAAATCTTTTGAAGTCCTATTAGCATGTATCGAATATAGGTAAAAATTAAGCAAAATACGAGCGACACATCAAGAATTTTAAAAACAACATTCTATATATTATATAATACACTAGGTGTAGCCTGTAGCTTCGCTCGTATGGATTTAGTTGCGTGTAATTATTGCATGGTATCTATCTATTTGTATTATATCACGTCCCTTCCAAGACAGACAGTATAAAAACATATCGATATACTTGGCTAATATAATAAGATAAGTGACTCCATACAAAATTTGACATTCTATATTTAAGCCCTCTGGCAAAAATTTTGAAAAATGGTACAACACGGTAAAATTACAGAATATATCAAGTTTAAAGTTAATAGAGCTATCCAATATTTTGTTCCATACAAACTCTGACGCCTAGTTTCACTTTAGTGGCAGAATTTCGAGAAATACTTTCTTTCTTTACGCCCTAAAAGGAAGCTACTGTTCCAATTTCATGTTTTTAGCTTCTGTAATATAGTTATCGTCCTGTAGCCATAGATTAGCTATAATATACAAATTCCCGGTCAAAAGTAATACACATCAGCCTTTAGAAAGAGACTATCGGCCGGCTAGCTTTGGTTTTGTAGAGCGTCGTCTCTGTCGTGTGCCGTTACGACCGAGACGAAGCTCTACAAAATCGAGCTAGCCGATCATAGTCGATGTGTATTACTTTCGGCTAGGATTTGTACGTTAAACCGAACCTTTACCGAAACCAGTAACTATATTCTGCTCATGATCCATTTTTTTTTATGGATTTATGGAAAGTGCAGCACAGCCGGCCGAGGTGCAGGGCCTTAGGAGGTGCATCCCGTGGCGAGACTTGATTGAACGGACTTTTTTATCCAAGGTGTCTAATTTGGTCTGAGGCCATCTGAACACGAGCGAGCGTGCATGATCCAGCCGTTTTAGGCTCGTATCTTATTAGGGACCGATTTTCACCATTAAGTTTTTTTAATTAATATAGCACTATTTTTATAGATAACCCATTATAATCTGGGTAACAAAATATTTATTTATAGTAACTGTACGTTATAGTTAGTAAGATGCCATACATTACAATTGTATTGGTGGTCAGACCAGGTTTTAAACAAAAGTGCCCAGCATTCTTTCATTCCATTTTTTTTTCAATTAAATAAAATCCCGAATTTCGCGATGGAATACGCATACAGTCCAAGGTGTAGAAGTACGATAAACAACACATAATTTAAAATCCATGCGAACGAAAGCGCGGTAGTCGTTAGCCTATAAGGACATGTTGTTTCACTTAGACCTACCTACCACACCATCACCAAATAGCTCCAAGGTTGGTAAATAAATGGGTAGGTTAAAAAAACATATTGACGGTGTAAATCTCAATTGGCATATGGGACATTTGTCGAAAATACGTTATATATACACTTCTACTCCATTTTTTCCCCTCTAATCTTTCTGTATATTTAAAATATCGATAGTTTTTAAAATAAGTAGCTTACCTCGAAGAAAACAGTGGTTTATATACAACAAATTACTTAAGAGACCGTTGTAATTGTTTCAAAGTTTAAAGTCCTGCTTTGTCCCTTACGCCAATTGAGATTTACACCATCGATATCTTTGCAAATTACCTTCGTGGTACAGTGTGACTTTCCCTGAGCGCAAGCACATCTGCGCGGTCTTGGGCCGCCCGTTGAGTCCGCTCACGTGGCACATCGACAGCTTGTGCGCTTCCACTACCAACTCGCCCATCTGACCGGGTACTACACGTTTGTTGCTGTCCTGATCGTTTAATTATAATTTATTTAACTTTAACTTTACAAAACCATGTACAGAAATGCATACATGGGTCTTCTATAAAGAATAAATCAAACCCAGAATTATAAAAAAAAATATATTCTAAATTGAATGTTTAAATAATAGTTTCCAACTGCAACTTCTATCATGATAGGTTGCATTATGAGATTGATGAATGAATAACTGTACGAACATAAAAATAATGTAGGTACGGTGGGCCAATGAAAATGTTGAGAAATTTGGCGTTTGAATCTCTTCAAAGAACAAACGGTAATAAAGTTCTAAATACAAAATTGTCAAGATAAATTTTCAAGCGAAAATTACCCATATATTTCAAAAATGGTTAAAATTAAACTCAACTTATATTAAACTCAATATTATCATTGATCGACGGTAAAAAATGTATGGCGTGCTGGAATGAATTTATGAAGACTCTAAATATAGCATGTAATTCAACTGATTATTTATTTACAACTTACCCTAACAGGTGCATAGATGGTTAACAAGCCTTTCCCGGTTTTGAAGGTTAGACAGAAGTTGTGTGTGTCCTTTTTTTCAAACGCTGATTTTCCTATACCTTTTTTTAATTTGTTGTCGAAAGTCGAGTAATACATGTTTTCTTCTTCAGAGGATCCGCTGCCAGAGTCTGAATCTGAAGACAAGTATATTAGCCCTTGATTAACTTTGTTTCAATTTACGTAGTATAGTTACTGACTCTGTGGTTCGACGCTTTACGATTTTAATCGTACATATCACGGTTAGTGGATACAAGGTGGTAAAACAATAAATTTTCACAATATGTTCGTGGTAAAACAATAAATTTTCACAATATTTTCGATATGAACCACCTTGATGTTCTCTATCGACCCTGGATCAAACGAACTTCTTTAAAAGGGATAAAAATTCTCTTATCTGTAAGAATGAAATCTCCAACAAAACGAAGTTGTTTACTCAAATTGTTATTGTTTATTTCGAATTATTCATCAAAATCAATAGACATATATTTCTTATCTATGGGCCGATAAGAAGGCGATGGTGGGTGTTCGTCGTAAAGGAGATTTCGCTAATTTCCAAAGGTTTAAAAAAAAAGATTAGATAAAAACTGTCGAGCTTTATGAGCTCTAATCAATATCATATCGTTTAAAAAGGCGTTGAATTTTTTTTAGTGTAGCCATCGTAATTTTGAATTACATACGGAGCCGATTTGGCTCATGTACGGATTTCTGCGAGATATAGACTATTTTAGTGATGTAATCAAGCTAGTTTTGAGTTGAATTTGAATTAAATCAGTCAAGGAATGTGTTCCGTATTTTGTCACATATATAAAACAATATATGTGAATAACGGGAAGAAGTTGATTATCGAAATAGACCGTTTTTCAAGGGCACAATTTTGAATGTTTGCGATTCGTTTTGAACAATGAGATACCGCTTTAATACTGATATCTATTTCTCTAAAGCTATGGAATTTTTATAGATTTTTTTTTTACTGTAAATTCAAGTGATCCAACTTGTTACAACTTTTATTTCAAATTTCATATCTTGTGTTATTAACTTATTCCTGATAACTATTGGAGTATTGGATTCAGCTATGGTCATAGTTAAATATTCTATAGTGTATTTTTTCAAAATTTAAAATAATTACTAATACAATAATACTCACCATACCCACTGCCCTTGCACATGCCGAAGGCTGGGTTTATAGGGCCGAGCTCCGGGTTGTATTCGTACTGATCGACAATGTGCGGCTCCCACAGCAATAAGTCGGAGTTGATGCGATTGTATAGAATCTCATACAGCTGTTTTGATCTGGAAAAGGAATGCTTGACTGTTGAAGAAACAATAGAGGTAAACTAATAGAATATAATGGTAATCTATTGGTTTACCTAAAAGAATACCATGTTTAGAGTTTATGCTACAAAAAAATTTTTGAATTTGATATATGTAACTATTTACTTACTCCAGTTGTAGACTTAGTATGGGTAAGTCGAATTCGAGATGTATTGAAGAGAGTTCAATAGAGCTGTTTGTGAACTCGGTCATTTCCTCTTCCGTACCGGGAACTATCAACTCTTCTTCTTGACCTAGTAATAAAAAGATCATTTTGACATATTTTTTATTTTTAAATTCAAATAACGTATTGTAATATTACATTTAGAATCATAAAATCGTAAACTTAGACTCGTAAAATAATTAATCCACATAAAATAATTAATTAAAAAAACACTACCATTCAGTATGGACATAGCCACTTAGTAAGTCTGCTTAAAATATTTATGTGCTTGATTGCGAAGTCCGGGCAGTGCTGTGATTTATAGAACAAATACGCTCTTCACACACGACGAATGGGCGAATTAAAAACAATGGTAGCATGGAAATATGCAATAAAAGAGGTTTTAGCAGATCTATCTCCACGCGTCTTATATCTATATACGCTTGTTCTACCATGAAAAATTAAGTAAGTATAAATTACAACATGCTGTGATGACCTTTGCTCTAACTGGATGTGGTATGTTTCATCCTGTCATTTGACGGCAAAAAACTACCATCAACGTATTATTGATAGTTTTATTTTTTACAATAACTGTAATATTTTTGAAGTAACGGTGTTGACAATGTAAAAAAAGACACATCATTGAAAAATAAAATTTTATCCACATATAAATCGGCGGATAATATTTCGCGGTAATGTGTTTGCATAATCGATTTTAAGAATAAACCAAAAACTTAAAAACGTAATTATCACTACAGGTTAATGGTGACAGTAACATTTTATTTGTGGCACTGGCGTCACTCATATACACAGTTAAGTTACAAGGAATTTTTCATCTATGTACTTTGGTTAATCGATGGTTTCATTGTGACTGTGTTCGTGCCAAAGAAAAGCTATCTAATCTTACCATGTGGACTTCCCTCGTGCTTAGTGAAGCTGTGATGCGCCATCTTCTTCCCACTGAACGGGCTGGGAAGTGAGCTTTGAAGGTTGTTCATGATATACATGGATGTTGTCATCGGGTTGCCCGCGGGCGGCTCAAAGTACTCTTCGGACAGCGAATCGAATGGACCGCTGCTAGGCTTCGATGGTTGGAATGTTAGTGAAATCCTGGTGAAAATGCAATATTGGCCATAAAAACACAAATATTTGTTTTGTCTAAAATAATCTAATAGTTTCGACTCGGGTTTCAACATAGCAGTCGTTTATCAATTTTTGAGATTGGCGCAGCATGGCGGTTTTGTCTCGTATGTGTAAGGACTGTAACATGCGAAGTACCCCAATGATGGACGTGGATTGGCCGCCAGGTTTGTATATGGGGCAGCCCCGTGCGTACACACTCGTACGGATAGGTTATGATACTCAATGTTGTTTTTACGTCGTACGAGTTGTATACATCGTTCCTTGCAGGCTACATAAGTATAACACGAACTATAATGAATAGTGTTTTAAAACGAGCGCTGAACACTTCAGCTATGTTAGTGCTATTGAACCATAACCGTTTTAGACTAGAAATTTTGACGGCAAGGTCATCAAACATTAAAAATATTGACTATAACGCTTAACAGCCTTTAACGTTAGTCTTAAAAGTTCATTACGGCTCACTCAACCCTCGTTTTTACAACACTAATGCTTACTCATAACTTATACTAATACTTACACTAATACTAACACGGTATCATATTTACTTGACAAGAAAAATAGCTTTGACATTATCAGAAATAGTTTTATAAGGGAAGTAATTAAATGAGCATCAGAAATACCGATAGTGGCAATAAGTCGATGACAGCAAATTTATAGGTTGGCTAGGTGTATGTTCTCTGAGGACAATAAAGATATAGGAGTCCCGCTCCGTCCACTTTTTGTTGACATTCTTAGTAATTAAAAAATGTTCTAAGTTTTATTTTTTGGATTATGTTTAGCTACTCATTTAGTATTTTTTTCTGTTCGATTAAACACAGACCTTAAATAACGGTTCTGTTTATTATGAAACTGGACGTCAAATTTAAAATGGGGAATATTGAAACAATAAAATAGATGTGTAGATAAAGGGGTACTTACGTAGGTACCGGAGCGGTACTGCCTCTGAGGATGTTGGGGTCGGATGAATTGTCCATTGTGGCGCGAGCAATGTGCGTCGCTGGGAGGTGCTCATTTTCCTGACCAACAGAATGGTGTATATTAATAAATTTCTAGAATCTAACAGATTACATTTTTTGAATATTAACAAAATAATTAGATATTGTAATCAAAATGGTAATAAATTAAAATTACTTTCCATCAACATATTGTTTATACATGTTCTTAGAGATTTGTAAGGATACTATAATAAATATATAAAAATTTCTTACATTTCTTACAGGGGCCCCTACTCATACTTGGCTCAGAGCCCCGAAGTCATGAGGGGACCCTGACCATAATACTTACATAGTAATAGAGGTCTAACGTGGTGGCCTTGAGTGTGACGGTGGTGGGATGTGCGCGCGCGCTGGACACTTGTTGTGAGCTTATCGTACCGTTGTGGAACTTGAACACTAAGTGGTCGTTCCTCACGCGCCTATGTTCGCGACTCACATTTGGACGTAGGTCTGCTATTGGGAATCTGCACAATAAACAAATACCATTACTGTACTGTATTAGTATGTATTTATGTAACCTTCTGGTGTTATTGACGAAAATTTTTCCTCTAAAAGTCGTCTTAATTCCGTAAGATAAAGGGTGTTTTTTTAGAGGTATAGAACTTTGAAATGGAATAATACAAGGATGAATTTTTAAAATTGACATGAAATTGACTTTATTCAAAAGATAATCTTTTGGCATTATAATTTAAATATGATTTCTAGCATATGACCGCCACGGCTGGCTCGGACGTAATCCAATCTGGAGGTCCAATTTTCAATAACTTTTTCCAACGTTTGTGGCCGTATATCGGCAATAACGCGGCAAATGTTGTCCTCCAAGTGGTCGATCGTTTCGGACTTATCGGCGTAGACTAGCGACTTCACATATCCCCACAGAAAATAGTCTAGCGGCGTTAAATCGCACGATCTTGGAAGCCAATTCACGGGTCCGGAACGTGAAATTATGCGGTTACCAAACGTTTCCTTCAGTAAATCAATTGTGGCACGAGCTTTGTGACATGTTGCGCCGTCTTGTTGAAACCACAGCTCCTGCACATCATGGTTGTTCAATTGAGGAACGAAAAAGTCAGTAATCATGGCTCTATAGCGGTCACCATTGACTGTAACGTTCTGGCCAGCATCGTTTTTAAAGAAGTACGGACCAATGATTCCAACAGCCCATAAAGCACACCAAACAGTCAGTTTTTCTGGATGTAACGGTGTCTCAACATACACTTGAGGATTATCTTCACTACAAATACGGCAGTTTTGTTTATTGACGTAGCCATTCAACCAAAAGTGAGCTTCATCGCTAAACAAAATTCTCTTATGAAAATCGGGATCAACGGCAATCTTGTTTTGGGCCCATTCACCGAATCTACGCCTTGCTAGGTGATCGCGTGGCTTCAATTCTTGCACGAGTTGGATTTTGTAAGCACGCAAACCAAGATCTTTCCGCAAAATCTTCCATAAAGTGGATGGACACATATCCAATTCCTGTGCACGATGGCGGATAGACTAATTCCGGTCTGCCGCTACGCTCTACAGCAGCAATGGCTTCTTCTGTACGCACTGTACGACGTCTCTGTAGATGCGTATTATCATTTAGAGTAAACGTGGTGCGAAAACGGTCCATAGTTAGTCGAATTAATTGCTCTGATGGACGATTATGTTGACCGTAAAATGGACGTAGTGCGCGATACGTATTTCGAACAGAACCATTATTTTCAAAATAAAGCACAATTTGGAAGCGCTGTTCAGGCGTCAGTCTATTCATGTTGAAATGCCAAACCAAACTAAACACAAATCACTTGACCAGTGTGACCGTTTTAAAAAATGGTTTTTCATAAGCCGCTAATTGTGGGTCTATGAAACGTTCTACGAGATGTTCTTGCTGAAAATACAGCTTAAGTGCATTCCACTGTTCTACTATGCGATTTACACAGCCGTGTAGGGAGAGCCAACGTATGTCGTAGTGACGTAAAATATTGTGATGCTCTGATTCTACAAAGGTCTGAAATTCTGCAAATTCTCTTTTGTGTTTGCTACTATGGCCAAAATAATTATAGACTTCTTTCACAATTTGATCCAATGCTTTAGGCAACTTTTTACAGGCATAACTTACAGCTAATGCTGATGAATGACTTAATCTTTGCAACCACACTATTATTTCTGCCAAACATTACATTTGTTGTATCAGCTGCAAATCCTAAAATATTTTCAATGTTTAAATTTAATTCTCGCAAACTTTTACACAGTGAGTTAAAAATATTTTCAGCAGTTTCACTTGATAGATTCACAGAACATAAAAATTTGGTTTTTACTGTATTATCCTGAACGCTATAAAACTTTATTGCAATGGCAAGTAATTTTTCTGTTGTAATGTCTGTGCTTTCATCTATAATTAATGAAAAAGTAGCAGCATTACCTGATAAACTTGACGTATTTTTTATATCGGTTAATAACTGCTTTTCAAATGATGGCGCCATTACGTCGTAAACTAACTGAGCAGATTTAGTGCGTTTGCAGGAAAAACCCTTTGCAATTTCCGAATCATAAAACATTTTGCTGAATAAATCGCTGAGATGATCCATGGCCCGAAATGGTATGTTATGTTCTGCCAACGCTGCACAAAATATAAGCTCTGCTTTTCTTACTTCTTCAGATATGGGTCCTTTCCTTTGAAATAATTTATCGATCTGAAAATAAACAGTATTTGATTAATTTTCCTATCGTAAAAAATAAGTAAAATAACTACCTATTTCTTATCTTGGGAAACTAGTGTCTCATTCAGTTGAAAATTAATATTCTTGATAAAAATATTACATATGTTTGAACCCTGCAAAACTATCTTTCCATCCCACAGAACCAGTTCGGCATGTATGTATACCTACACTTTCATTTATGAAAATTTCAAAATTCAGCTTTCTGAAATCGCTTGAGAATCGATTATACATGTGTGTACAACTGTACATGTACACTGGCCAAGATCCATCGGACATCCTGTACAAGTAGGACAATTAATTTATGTGCCAAAAAAAAATAAGGGACACAATAATCTTATAAATATGTTAATGGGGGCATAGCTTTCTTACCTTGGATTGTCCACTATAATGTATAAGTTTCTGCCGATGTTTTTCAGAATCTGCATGACTTAATTGTTGCGATTCTGCTCAAAAATGTTGCTCCACAAGTTTTACACAAGGCGTTCTCACTATTTTTATCTTTTGTCAACCATGACGAAAATTCAGGATTTTGTTCCCACTCAGATCTATATTTCTGATCGTATTTGCGCTTCATTATCTTCACTACACACGCACGATAACACAGAGAGACATAAATAAAGAACAAAAAAATCCGTGGTCCCTTTTATACTTATTGCTAGGAATCATTTTTTAAGTTTCAGTAATTCCCCGCGACGTAGAGCATGTAACGTAGATATGTAGCTAAAGCACGATTCGCGGTTTTGTTAGCATTAACCGTTCGAAAGAGACAAAATGATACAGTTGCGGTAAACATCAGACAAAGACAAAATTATGTGAACGAAATACGAACGAATGGAAATTAGTGTTGCCCGCCCAACCCAAAAATATATCAATAATGTGTTTAAAAATGTTGAAAGTTTAAAAATATACCAAAAAATACCAGAATATGAAAGGATACCAAAAAAAAAACTAAATTAGTTTTACGGAGCCCAAATTATACCAATTTGGTACTGAATATACTAAAAACGGTCACACTGCACTTGACAGCTGACAAAATGGCCGCCAGTTAAAACAGTGCTGCCAACTTAGTTCTATACCTCTAAAAAAAACATCCTTTATTAACGTTCAATTTACTGATATGACCTTTGACTTGAGACCAATCTATCGGGTTAAAATCGGGGTGGTAAGGCGGAAGTCTCAAAACCTTGTGGCCATGTGATTCCATAATAGTGTCTAATGAATACTGGACGTATTCGTGTTTGCACCGTTTTATTATTTCATACAATTCTGGTTTTAATGATTCTGGATTATAATCTATATTTTTATTAGTGAGCCATTGTTGCATCTGCCTTTTAGTAGAATTGTAGTTTGGGGCTTTTTCTATCAAAATATTGTGGTAGCTTGCATTATCTAGAACAAAAACAGAATTTGGTTGCAAATTAGGAATGACTAGTATTTATCCATTTTTCGAAATTGTCTCTATTCATTTCCTTATGGTAGTTTTCGGTTGTCTGGGAAGATTTATAAATTAATAACGCGTTTGGTATAAATCCATTGGCTCCACCGGCATGAACAATTATCAGTCTTTGACCCTTTGATAAAGGCTTTTTTAATCCTTTGCCACTTCTGTCCGACCAGGCACGTTCCTTTGTGTGCGTTGTGTGCACATACGATTCATCTGCATATATAATCTCTCTGCCTTCTTCTCTGTATCTCTTTATTTCTCTGAGATATTTCATTCGTAGTAATCTCAAATCGTCTTTTTCAACTAATATTTTCCTATTCGTTTCTACTCTTCTAAATTTGAAACCAAGTTGCCGCAGAATTTTTCTAAGTTTCTCTCCCGCCACTAAAATTGATATCTTCCTGTAATTTACTCAGGAGCGATTTTACAGTAACCACTTGTTTCTCAACTAAATGAAAGTCATGTATTTTTCGTCGAATCAATTGATAATCATAATCATGTAGTTGTAGGCGGTGAATTTTTTTTGGGAGTACTGAACGTAGGGCCTGTACTTGTTGAAGCACTGTGAGATAATTCGCTCTCTTTTAAAATCCTAGAAGCTTGGGATGTCCGTTTAATAATTTGCTGAAAATAGTCTTTATTAAAAACTAGATTCTTGACTTCTTGTGCTTCTTTTTCCATAAATCGGTGAACATTTACAATAATTTCTCACGTTTGACTCTTCAAAGGCCGCCCTCTTTTAAGAGAAGTCATAATAAATATCAGTAACCGCTTTATTTGCCACTAAGTGTAATTATCGTCGATAGACGCAGGTTCAGGGTGCAATCTGAGAGTCGACTGATGGACAAGATGGCGCCCGACGCACGACACGACAGGCCGTCATTTACCGCGAAATCGATCGACCAATAATGGCGCAAGATTTCAGCGCGCGAAATATTCCACATTGCCATTGGTGGAATGATGTTTACCGCGCTCCTAAAATGTGTCTACTGCGCAGGTACATCGGTGAGACTTATTTTCATGGTTTTATTGTACCGTGTTTGCGATCTATTTTTCAAATAGTAGTTCCGAGCCCACCTCTAATATGGGAATGGCCATGGTAATGAGTATTCGTATCCGCATTTTCGAATGTTTAAAAATCGACATCGAAATAGTAATGATTCATTACATCATTACTATATTTATATATATGGTACATATTGAATATAACTCTATCGGTAAATTTCTTTCAACTACCTCACTTTATTTTTCTGTGTCAAGGTTGCCTGGAAAAGATCGCCTATTCTATTCTGTCATTTAAAGATATGTGCGCATGTAATAACTATTTGTTAGCAATACTCTGTTTACGTTGTGAAAACATTAAGTTAATTAATTAATTAATTTCAAAACTTCTTATAGTTAGGTTCTCAAATTATACTGGCTCAATCATTCAAATGGAGACTCTATTACTCTAAAAATAGAGTGCATTTTACACCAACGACACTTAGCTGAGTGGAGACTAAAGACAGACTGCCTTTGAACTGTTTTTTTAAAAGATTGTTGTCGTCATCTATTACATATAATAAAATCGTAACAGAGCCGTGCCTGTACATTAAATATTTTTTGAAAACTAATTGCAGGTACACTACGAACGATACAGAGCCCCAAACAACATTTTTTAGAGTTTTTGTCTGTCTGTCTGTCTGAAGGCGCATCACGCAAAAATTATTAGACGGATTTTAATGAAACTTGGCATAGTATTAGCTTATGCGCCGGGTTAAATTTTGGGGACATTTTATCCAGATTCTTTATAGTTCCAACGGGAATTAATCTAAAGTTCGTGTGAACGAAGTAGCAGGCACCGCTAGTCGCTGAATAAAATTAAACTCTATGTTTAGTTATTTTAGGGTACTATTTTACACTAATTATTCACCTGAGTGTAGCATTAATAGTGGGACATTGTAGCGAGAGATTGTACTGATTTTGTGTCTGCGTTGGGGGGCAGGCAGGTTCTTTGGTGGCAGGTCCACCAAAGAAAGTCGCCGACATCCGCTCAATGACGGTTAGTTCCACGTCTACATGGAATGGGGTGCACTTTACTCTGAAACAATATTACGTTTGGCAATAGGTTATTTGGTTCTGTTTACATAATACGGTACTTGACACCATGAAAAAATCTCCCTTCTCTCTTTTGGCTCTACAGCCCGGGGTAATGCTATATTATGGATTTAATGATAATAGTAATAAAGCTTATAATTATTCTGTAAACACTTACACAACATCTGTGGTTGGGTGCATAAGTTTCTTTTCACCAGAAACGCGGATGTATTTCGAGCTCTGTTTGAAGTTTATTCTCACGTTTGCTCGCGACGAGGCCGAAGACTTTTTACTTCCATCTTCGTCCTCTGAAAATGTAATTTGATATTGATGAAACATGCAAGCGTAGACGAAACAATACAAAGCAACCGTAACGTGACTGTAATAAAGGATATAAGGGAATGACAATAAACAGAACAGCATATGTTGTCGACTATAATTTGTTCAAGTCAAAAAAAAATTACGTCATGATTATCAGTCACGTAATTTTACCTTTTGACCAATTCTGATATATGTTATGTTACACGAAACAATTGAATTATAGGCATTAATGAGCCATTATGACTATTTGTAAACATATCTTTTTAAATAGAAAAATAATGGTCTACCATACAGTGAATTAAGAGTAAGTAAATCCTAGGATAAATATTGTATATTTCTTAGAATTAGCCCCAATATCTGTTTTATAAACTTTACGCGATCTGAACAAAAACTAATGTCGAATCAATTGATCTGAATCTTATCTTGTTTTAAATTGTTCTTATAATTTATTGTTTCTCGAATAAAGTCATAAAAAATACACACAATAAACTACACAAAAACACAACACAATAAAGTCACACACAAATAATACGCTTAAATTTTTTTTAGCACTTCATTACTTACCTTTCCAATCAAACCGTATCAAGGGGAATGTCTGCGGTATTATGTCATCATCTTCCTTGCTTTTGGTATACAGACTTTCCTGTACTAGTAAATGTTTTATAGACGCCTCGCAGACTGTTTGAGTGCCGTGTGAAGACACCTTTTCACTTCCGTCGAGAGTCATTTCGGATGTCATTAGTCTGAAAATTATATTTAATTAATTATACGAGAAATATCTATTGATATAGTAGTGATTTTATCAATTACTGTTTATAGAGTATATATCTATACATATAATAAAATCGTAACAAAGCCGTGTTAACATGACATAAGGTGTTAACATATCGTGACATGAAATATTTTGTGAAAAAAATAATTGCAGAACTCCACGAACGATACAGAGCCCAAAGCAACTATTTTTAGAATTGTAGTCTGTCTGAACACGCATCAGGCAAAAACTATTGGACGGAACTTATTGAAACTTGGCATAGTTTTAGCTTATTTGCCGGGTTAACATTTAGAGTACTTTCTATCCAAATCCTTTATTTATAGAGTACCAACTTACTCTTAAGGTGTACGCGAACGAAGTCGCTGGCACCGCTTGTACTCTATAAAAATATATTTTTATTATTATATCAGACTGATTTTATTACAATTTTTTATAGGAAGTTGGCAAACAAGTCCAACTGATGATAAATAGATGCTGCCGTTCATGGATATGCGAACTACATGTCAAATTCTGACAAATATAATGTACGCTGATTTGTTAACACATATGCTATTATAGTATCAACTATAATAAAATTACAATATAATAAAATTAGTTTTGATTAGGGTAATTTAATAATTAGGATTTCGGAAAAAATGTTAACAGTACGGACAAGAGAGAATGAGTTATCTAGTCAGATAAAGATATGTTGAGTTACAATATATAAAAATAAGATGTGTTTTTGGGATACATAAATTTAAAAAAAAAAAAACAAGTTTTACACTTAGGCAGTAAAAGTTTAATTATAATTCATGTTACCTCAAATGGTTTCTTGCAGTCGCTTCGTCAATCGCCTCATTGGCTTTGTAAAATTCGGCCTTTGTGCCATCGCACAATGGAACGGGTTCTAACGTTTCAAAGAACTCTTTAGAAACCTGCTGCATTTTAGTTATTGTAGAAGGTTGTATACAGTCTGATCCTATTGGCCCTGGTATAAGAATATCCTGCGAAAAAAGCAAATTGTTTTTAGAAAAAATAAATCACATATTAGAAAGGAGTAAAAGAAAGTTCTATTTTACCTTGTGTAGAAGAACGCAGGATAGTGATTCAATTCTTAAACTGACATGTGAAATGTCTGCTGTAGGATCGCCATCGAGATGAGGAACTGAAAGCAAAATTCTTTATATACTAGCAACGCCGTCTCTTTCAGTAGGTGTCATAAAAGGCGATTAATTGATAACAAAGCCGCTACCGTAAGCCCCGAGGAACTAAACCACTTCTAAAGAGTGGACTCGCCAAGCCGCTTGGCTAGCGTGACGTTTTAAGGCCATGGGCATTCCCTCATGGACAAGACAAAGTGCACGAGGAGGCCGCATGGTCATCGGTGAACGATAAAATATTATATATACATCTGCATTACTTTAGATTTCTAAACGTAAAATAATTTTCAAAATCGGTCGTGTTATTTTTAATTTACTTTTTACATATACACAAACTTTCATTATCTTCTTTAGTTGTTGAATAATATTATACATGAAAAAGATATTTTTTGATAAATTTCAGGGATTGTTAATCAGTTGATATACAATTATACGAGTGGAGTAGTTACGCTGGTGATATAATTGTACAGTCGGCCAATGATAATGTTGAGCACTTGGTTTTGTTCAAATTTCATTAATGTCAAAGTTTTGTTAATGTTCAAGTTTCAGTTTGGTATTTCTATAACACAAGGGCGATTTTAGCTTGCAAATCTAACTTATCAATTTATATTCGGAATTTGATCACTGTCTATTCTCAAACGCGAAATTGCTTAACGTGTTCATGGGCCCACCGTACATACATGTGGGTTTGAATATAGTATGTAAGTGATTGAGCGGTTAGTTGGCCGGTGTGAAGCAACCGAATGATTCAGTTGTATGGAAAGTTTTTTATTGTCTATTGCGTTCCGGATGTTGTGTGAAAAAGGCGTTAAACGAACAGCGAAAAGTAAGGTGTTAATAAGAAGAAAAGAAAATGAAGTAGTAAGGTGTTAAAAGACCTCGGTTTCATTTGGCAAATCCCTACATAACACTTATATGCTTATATTATACCTTTTTTATTCCGCTTAATCCTCGGCTGTGCCGTGGGTACATTGACACTGGACGTGGCGCTGGTGCTCATTGAGCTCACTGATGAAGTGAAGCTCTCAGTCATTTGGGCGCCCGGTGAAGTCATCGGGTGGAACCGCTCGCTCTCTGCGTCGCTGTCGTCTGGACATATAAAATTGTTATAAGGGACTTTTTAGCGGGAATCCGAAACGTGATGGTCGAGTTTTTGTTTGATTAATGAAAAAAATATAATATGTATTATGGGTTTTGCGGTGTAATAATGTTTATGATAATCAAATAGAAGCATAAGACTGCATTTTCCGTGTGCTTCCAAGGGTATCTGTACTCATTAAACCTACTATCACTTTACTGAGGGACTCCCGACTTGCTTCGACGTGACTGGACATCAAAATGTGTTTTAAATTGTTTTGACTTTACTTACGAAGAAAACTTGGCACTGGTAGAATGTGCTAATTGCTCTAGACGTAAAAATTAAAAAAATAATAACTACGATTAATGTTTGTCGTAGGACAATACAGGATTTGTGGAATCTTATGTAACATTGCAATGTCTCTCTCTTCCTTCCGGCCAAAAGGAAGATACCAAAGCTTAGAAATAAACAAAATTATTAGAAACTGAAATCTATGAACCTACACGATTCTACATAAATTAATGTAAAAAATGGAGATGACACGTACCATTCTTTCTCAGAGGTAGATTTGTGTTAGAAAGAAAATGATATTTAGATAGATGTTGTAGTTTCACAAGCTTTCTGCGACTACATATCGTTTGTATGTTGGAGTTGAAACATTTTTGTTTGCGATTTTTTTTAAGTTTATACCGTCGTAATTATGAAATTAAATGGTTAATTATTGGTCTATTGAAATTAACCAAAGGTTTCCTGTGCTAAATTTTCCTTTCAAAAATTAAGAAATGCGGACTCCAGTTCGTCCATTTAAGCTAAGTAAGGACTAGTCGAAATTCTATTCCCAATGGGAAATTGAATCGTTGTTCCATTGCCGTAACCGCCAGTCTACTGAACTAATTATTCCCAAGCATTTTAAAAAAAATGTTTTAGACTGCATAATGTCTTTCCTACCTACTATCATAAGGAATACGGTACCTGATCACCGCGGTCTTTTGCGTTTACGCATAGGTCATATTCAAAGGAGATAGCACTAACAGTAACTGGTATTGAGTTAATTTTTTTTAAGGTTTATTCAAAAGCTACCGAGCCAGCACAAAAACTAAGTTAAGGGTCTCCCTTTTGCAGTAAATTGGTAATAAAATTGTATTTTATTCATTTTAAGTCTGTTATGTCAATATATTGGAATAAATTGTTTAAGTAATAATTGTTAAGTCAATCATGGTTTGTACGTTTACCTCTCGAATGAGACCATATTCATGTTTCTATGACACCTATGTTCATAGAAATTGTCTTTTTATTAGTACATATTATCTTATTCCGTCAATTAATAATTAAGATGGTTGCCATACTGTATATATTAGACTAGATAGATGTAGACTTATACTTTAGAAATTTTAACATTTATCAATCAACACGCTATAAAATCATCAAAAAAACTTTCCAGTTCATTAACTGCTTACAAGTACAAATTATATATCCTTTAATTTTTCTAAAACGCTATACATTTGCGGTTACGATTTACACCTTCCGTATATACGTTACTTACCAAAGCTAGGTCCAGACCAGCCATACATGCCCCCGGGCCTGGTGTTGGCGGTCTCGAAATTGCGTAGCAGTTGAGCCTCTATTAGCTGGTAGTCCGCTGGCTTCATCGGCTTGCATTGCATGTTCATATGGCTTGGCCGGAGGGGTATGTTACTGAAACAAAAATAATTAGAAAATTATTGGAATTAATGTTTTCAAAACTGCATACAATTATTTACAAATGACAAGATAGTGTAATAAAAGAAAAAAAGCAGATCAAAATTACTTTTTTTATATAAAAGGAAGGTGGCAAGCAAGCAGTTCGGATGATGGTAAGCGAAACTGTCGCCCATGACCATCTGCAATACATGACAAAATCAGTCGAAAATTAAATGATGCCACATTCGTAGATATATTGGGAAACTTTAGGGATATGGGAATCAGAAAGAATTTAGAATTAAAAGAATAGGGAGCATCATTATTCAATCCTATCTCAATTTCTGGACGAGGGAGACAGGATGAGACGAGATGGATG
This sequence comes from Sesia bembeciformis, assembly GCA_943735995.1. Classification (NCBI taxonomy): domain Eukaryota; kingdom Metazoa; phylum Arthropoda; class Insecta; order Lepidoptera; family Sesiidae; genus Sesia; species Sesia bembeciformis. The sequence continues at coordinate 5,146,893 of OX031042.1, forward strand.
CAACAAATGCCTACAATTCAGATTCCTTCTTCTCGCTGGACAACAAAAACGAGTTGGAATGGTGTGGAATGAAATGCAATAGAAATAAAGTGGGACGATAAAGGAAGGGAAATGGACTTTAGTACACACCCAGTCATCTATAGAATTCAGTATCGCTTTCCCCATCAATACTATTGAAAAACCCAGTGTTAAATTACCTCGTATCTTCTAAGTACGGTTGGTTTAAAGCATTTGCAAGTTCAATCAGCGTGTGCAACTGTCGCGGTGATATAAACACTATGAATGAGCCGAGCAATATTTTCACTTCTATTTTAGGCCCTTCCACTTCAACCGTATGTTTTATCTTCAAAGCCAACTCCTGCTGTCCAGTTAACTTAGCAAACAGTATAGGATCGGGCTGGTCAACTCTTTCTTCTAATGTAGTTTCGGTGACATTTTCAGTTGGCGTTATTTCGTCTACTTCTTTGTAAGGTTCAGTCTCAATTGTTGATATAACACTTCTAGTCTCATAGAAAACGTCAGAAGTAGTACTTTGATAGGTAACATCTGCATAATTCGGAGTTTCTTTCCCTGCTTGGGAGGATTCTGATCGCTCACTGATAAGACTTCTAGCCATAGTGCGTAATTTAAAAGGGAATTCATCAGTGTATAATGTGACGCCTGCAAATTTTATCCTTTTATTTGTGTATGTAGCTTCAATGTATGTTTTTCGTTTTTCTGGATCTGTCGTTTCTGGTGTGGGTTCTACGCCGGCCTCGTCAAAGTAGTCGACACTAAGGAATAAGAAATAATTACATATGACGTTATTGTCCCTTGGTAGCAAAATCTAACGATATCACGATTCTGAGAATAATGTTTATATACCGTGCTAAAATTGAAGAAAAGATAGATTCATCAATGAACATCCAATTAATCGTAGTGAAAGCCAACTATAATGTTTGTAGAAAGAGGTCAAAAAGCTGTAACTTTACATATAATTAACTAATTTTTAGGAAAATTGACAGATAAGCATATCGATTCCTTAGGGGTTTTGCTTCCTAAGAGGGATGATATGGTTTTATTTTTCTAAATATTTAGGTTTAGTCTTCAAACATAACTAAGGCCACGCTGAACATACGACTATCGTTCTTTGAGAATTTAAATAATGGCGCATCTCTTTCTGTATTATGAAGATAGATCATAGTGCGATATATATAGATATGACCCATTGCCATAGTGCGATAAGGGCACGTTTTGGAACGCAGGTCAAGAGTGTGTCCTGGGCTCCCCCAGGAGTGCGCTGGGGTGGGGACCATTATTCGTCATATTAACATTTGATCGTTACATACATTACAATTTATCTCTCCCCCTTTTCACCCGTTATAAAATACCGGCACCTAGTTAGCTAATTAACGGGAAAGGAGACATTATTATTTAATTTATACATAAAATAGACTTTTGTTGTAGGAAATATAACATAGTTTAATAAACAATTATTTAACGATTGATCTATGTTGATATACAATAATTTGACTATTTATAGAAAAAACATTTACCAATATTAAATTACTGGAATAGTGGAAGACCTATAAAATAGAATTCAACTATGAAGGTCACTGATACTATACATAGCAGTTTATTCTAATCAGGGGCCTGGACAGAGGTCAAATACATTAACAAGGAGGTAACACAGTGTACATACAAAAATACTTACGAATCGATGTGGATTTCTAAAGCGATACCCCTGTCGCTATTCTTAGGTACATGCTCTATTCTTATAGTTGTATTGACAAATCTCACTTTTACTCTGCTCAACACTGAAAAAGTTTAATTAAAAAACGTATGAATGTTAAACAGATAAATACATAGGCAATAACGTTAGAATAATTTAAATACAAAATGATTGGAAATAATATATTTATTAAATTATTTGGGCCATAAAAATATGTTTTTATGTAATATAATTAAAAAAAAAATGAAATACATAGTATTGAACGTTATTAATTAATATTAATTTATATTTATACTAGTTCAGCAGAGTACATTGTCAAGTAAACACACATACTTAATTAAATCCATTACAATTCATAATAAAATAATAATGTAACCCTTCAATTATCTGACAGTTCAGTCAGATTTACCTGAGTCAATGGCGTGTGCGAACATTTCAATGCCCTCAAGGGGATTAGCATCCTGAGGGCCATCTTCTTCCCGCAGACAATCCTCCGCCAGCTGCATAGATGATGACATGGAGGACCACATTGACTCCAACATTGATGATGCTATATGGGTTTTTATGTATAATACAAAATTATGTATAATACAGTTGTAAACTGTATTTATTAGAAAAGTATGTGGCATAATTGTATAATTTACTTTAAATGAGAAAGCATTCTTACAAATTTGAATATTTAAAGATGTTTTTAAACTGAAATATATTTCCCATTCCCTTTAAACTAATGTTATAATGAGAATGGGAAGTATAATCATCTCATTATATTTCCGATTCCCCATTATTCCCAACCCTTGTCTAAATTCATTCCTAAAAGTCCAAAGGTAGGCAGATCATAGCGACAATATAAGGTAATCAACACGGCACATCTGTGGGAGTGCCAACATTTATCGTTCTGGACTGATGTTGGCATGTATCACATATGTCCATTCATGACAGCAACCACTTACTACCAGGTGGAGTTCCTGTACGTATGGCACATTCTTTAAAAGAAAAAAACTGAAATAGATCTGCTATTTATTTAAACACCAGCTGACTCGAGATATAGGGCTACCAGCAGTAATACTGCTCGTCTATTACACAATAATAATAAATATGATTTTTGTCTCATATTTCTTGCAAACATTCTATCTAATGAAATAAATGATGGCACACTAATAATATTGTGACAATACCTGGTTCTGATCGCACTTTAGGCTGCACAGTGAGGCATAGACCATTGACTTCAACAACAGAGTCATCTTTGAACAAGGTTGACCATGGTATGGTCACTGTGATCTCTTTCATGTATCCATCCACAATCTCCAGTGGCCAGTTTTGAGAATCCCCGATTTCATTGAGGGCCTATAATTATTTGAATAATAGGTAGAAACCAATAACTTCTCCCAAGTCATTATTTATAACAAATATATCACAAAATAAATTATAACAAAACTCCAAATGATATCAGAAGGCTACTACTATTAATATATGCTACTATTAACAAATTTGTATAAAATATCGACACTAATGCATTTTTCTGAACTACCCATCATACAAATAGAATAAATTAAATCACTCAGTGATATTTATGCATTTATTTTCTTCTGAAATATGGATATTACACTACACATAGGAGCTTTTACTTAATTAGCAATTGTGTAAAATTTGTGTAAAGATCTAAAAAATAAAAGGAAATAGATTTTATGTGATCAACAAAATCAGACATGCTCTTCAGAGGTTTTTTATTTAGAACATTTATTTTGTCTTTTAAGTAGTTAACATAAGATATTTTTCTAAGGTAGTTGTCGCAATTTTACACCAGACTATGGGTAAAAGTAAGAAAATGTGAAAACATCACATAAGAGGTTTTTATTTGAAACTAGCGAACCCCCTCGCTTCGCTTCGGTTTCGTTAAAACAATATTAAACTATATGTATAAACCTTCCTCTTGAATCACTCTATCTATTGATGAAAACCGCATTAAAATCCATTGCGTAGTTTAAAAGATCTAAGCGTACATACAGAGGGACAGACGGCGGGAAGCGACTTTGTTTTATACTATGTAAAGATGACAATATATCAAGAAATAAAAAATAAATGAATATTATTGATTAACATACATGTCTGGCAATTGAATTTATATCTATGTTGATCTAAGAAATAGGTGTTAAAACAAATGCCAGAAGCGAGCAAAATAAGTTATGGAACCTTTTTTTACATTTTCAATGAGCTCCTTCATTGATAACACAGTGATAACATAATGTCAGATGTCAGCCTTAATGTTTCTTTCACTACTAATTATTTATTAATTTTCACTACTATCCATGCCTGGCACACAAGCAAATCATTTAAAAATTTCTGCCACCAGCTCCTTATTTTGGATGGAAATCTATACAGTTTAAAGTACATTATTTTTAAAAGGGATCTCTGTGCTCTACAATTCTAAGAATTTACTTTTGGTAGCCCCATCCCATACTGGTATACAGTACACCATAATAGATTCAGCTAGTGAGACATATTTGCTTTAGAAGACACTTTGTAGCAACATGTCTTAATTTATGAATTTTAACAAAGCTAGCTAGCATATTGTATTGCATATTTCTCTATTTAATTAATAAAAGCAAATAGAAAATGAAAAATTAAATAAATTTTTAAATAAGCAGGAAAAGGACGTGGAAGCACGTTAGGATATTTCTAAAAATTTTCTTTGTTTGAAAAGCAGACTTAAGAAAAAAAAAAACACGTGTTGCATTGATATTACGCATATTGAATTGGCGAGCGTGAATTAAGTGTGCGAAACATAATTAGACGTAGAAAGTTATATACTAAAAATTAATTATGTACTAAGTGTTATCATGCAAAAAAAAATGAAATAAACTTACCTCGCAGTCAAGGCTAACATCGCAAACCGTGCCTGTGCCATTGTATAGATCAACACTCAGCTGATCTAAAGTTAATTTTTCTTCAAGAAAATTACCCAGATAGCGTTGAAGGAGATATCTACAGGCTCTCTTTTTTATGCTCTCAGACCATGGCAGGTACCACATCTTCAGTTCTTGATCAAGAACATCACACTTAGAATTTTTTTACTTTGAAGTTTTATTGTGCGTAATGACTATTGCGATTTGCGTGTGAATTGAATTGACTATTGAGAGAGAACGTAAATAAACACAACGTTCCGTTTTACCTTGACGTTACTTGGACGGAGTGTTAAATTGTCAATGGGTCAATGGCATGATAGACTTGTATTATTTATTGCCATAAATAGGGTTACACATTAGCGGATTTTTACCGCTTTTGTATTATTAGTACTTAACTAACAAGTAATACGATATGTACCATTTTTTTGTGTGTCGAAAAAAAATTACAGCTTATAAATAGGACTTCATTTGCTGGACGGTAAAAAAGCCGCGCGTTTGATTTGGTTTCTTCGTAGAGAATTGTTTCTAAATATCCGAAAATTTCTCTTGCGATTTTTGGAGGGAACTCAATAAGTCTAATCGATTTGTTGTTTGATTCTAGAAAATGTGTATTCTAGCTTTTGTGGTTTAATAATAATAGTTTATTAAACTTCAAAAGTGTAAGTAAATGTGTTTCACAAATTTCAAATGTGTAAGTTTGTGATAATCGAATAAAAGCATAAGATTGGGTTTTTCATGAAGTACTTCTAAGAAGTGCAATTCTTCTGTCGTCAGTAAACCTAACATCTCTTTACTGAGTGACTCCAAACCTACATTGTTCGCTGGAACTGAACATTGTTGTTAATTATGAAAAAACTTAACACTAACACTCTTTTACAATCAAATTCAAAATCAAATTGTTTTTTTTTCCTGATAAGCAAAAGAAGAAGATAGAAAAATAGGCTGGCAAATGAATCTTGGCAAAAGAGCCAATGACTTCCAGAATATGTATTCTACTAGACAAGCAATGCAGTACTAAAAAAATTGCTCATTACGTCACGGTCAATTGTCAGCAGCCCTTTTAGTCGATCGTCGCGCAAGCGAGTGAAGAAGTAGTAGGTACTTTGTTTCGTAATACATCAAACGGTAGGTATGTCACTTTCCCGCCAGTGATCAGTGTTGCCAGAAATATAGCACGCTAAAATCATACATTCAAAAAGGCCGCGATCCGTATAAGATTGTTCCGCCTATGATCTTGCATTATAAAATTTGGATAATCATTTGATTCATTTGGTGAAGTTTACACATGCTATGTGCTTGCAAAACGCCAACAGAACAGCCTGAAGAAACAATTGACATTTATATCCAAGCATTAAATATGCTTGCTAAAGACTGTTCCTTCAAACAAGTTATGCAGACCAATATGAAAACGATTTTGTAAGAGATGCTTTCATCACCTGCATAGTTTCGCCTCCTATGATTGAACGACAAAGATTAATTGAAAATAGCACCTTTAATCTTGACGAAGCACACCGACACGCACGATCATTAGAAAAGGCCGAAATAAACAATGAAAGCTTCCAAAGAGCCACAACCAACACTATTATTAATACTGTCTCTATAAGCCAATACAAACTGTGGCACAAAAGACATGCTCGTCGAAATCGTCCAGCGTCAGGTACGGAATGAGTTGTCTGCGTTAAGAGGCTATTTTGAAAAAAAAAAAGTGTAGGATCAAGTCTTCAACAAGCTGTAAACACGGATCAATCCGAACAGGTCACTACATTATCTGAATCTCTGGCATACATTGTGGCTGCCTCCACTGACCTAAGTAAGGCAACCGTGAATATTATACTAAACCGCAACATTGAGGCCAAAGCTCTTGTAGATACTTATCATAGTAGTTACAGCACAGCAAGTTTTATCAATAGACGCTTCCTCATGAATCACAAGTTAGAACCTAAGCCCTGCAAACAAACAGTCACGATGGCTCCAATAGATACTTATTTCTATGACCCCTCCTCATTCTGCATAATTACTATCATAAATGCAGATTATATTATTTATATGATCCATAATATCATTTTTAAATTTGACAGTGTTTGTCCACTAAAAATAAATATTGAGGGACTAATTTTCAGAGCGGACTTATTTGGCATGGATGAATTGTGTGCAGATGTAATAATCGGACACGATATTCTAGGAAAACGCTAGACAACACACAGATATTCTAGGAACACTAGGAAACGCAGATATTCTAGAGATGCTCTTTGGTGGTCCACAAGCAGTCTTGAAATTATGTGCATTACCTTGTACGAACATTGAGCCTGTAAACCTTTTTCACAATCTGCTATCAGGTTGCAAGCCCATTGCTACAAAATCAAGGAGATATTCCGAAAATGATTAATTATTCATTAATTCGGAAATTAATAAATTATAGATGGAATCAAGCATGCCGCCATTGAGGGCTAAAGTCCTTGTAATATAAAACGAGAATCATAAGAAAAGGATCTGCATTGTCTATTCGTAAACCATCACTGAACTTGACGTGTACCCAATATCTTTACCAAATATCGAGGAAATGGTGAACAAAGTAGCAAAGTATAATTGACATGAAAAGTGCCTAGCATCAGATTCCCATAAAAGAAGAAAAACTGTACACGGTTTAGTAAATTAGGTTTTATTGTAATTATCACACTATTTAATTAAACAAATCATAAAAAACAATTATATTTATTAATTACAAACGAGTCACTAAGCAGATTCATAAAATCGGGTGGATTTTGATACCGTTGAAATTTTATTCTTCTCTGCTGCCAGAAGCAGAATCTAATCTGATTTCCTCTTCAGATTTAGAAATTCCATATTTATTCATTTTGTTTATTTCGATCGAATCAGACGTAATGTAAACAATATCAGTGCAGGTGTAAATATCCAGACGGTAGAAGGTAAGCGTCCCATGTGGTGGTAAAAATACTGATGCGCTAAATTTTTGCGAACCAATGCCCGTCTCAGAATTTGCGTAACAGTCAGTGTTGTTTATAATCAGTCTGATTTCAACTCTTGAAACTTTCATTGCTTCTGTGAATCAACATTTAAATGATTAACATTTTTTAAATATGTGCAGTTAATAATATTCATCGGTGGAACTAAACAGCTGCAGTTGCTATCCAATAATTTCGGATTATTACAACTGCATAACAAAATACCTATATTTATTCATCATTATCTACATCATCTATTGTATTGTAATTATTTTAGGAGAGGAGGACGCATGTTGCAATCCCGCAACCGCTGCTGGCTGGGTGCTTCCGACCAGGGATGGAAAAATAAGTTATTTTTATTTCGAACAAAACAAACATTTTGCATCTGACATTTTTTTTTGTTTAAAATAGGTGTTTTTTATTTTAATAAAAAAAACATATTTTTAACATGTTACATGTTTGAAATCCACGTTAGGTACAAGCAAAGTTTATGTAGGTAACCAGTAGTACCTACTTACATATATATGGTGGCGTAGATATGTACCTACCTGTCGGTCGATACTCTATTGCACCATTGATTGTTCTTTGAAACTACCAAGTATTATACTTATACCTACTTTACCTGTTTATAAAACAACACAGTAGAATTGAACTTTATATTCAGAAGATTTTAAGTGTTTATTTCAATTATTACTTCGCATCCAGGTATCCAACAAATCAATCAACCTCGATGCTGATTGAGGATGCTGATTTCGGTTATGAATATACCCTAAGTGACTTACAAAAGTTCGATTCACGGTATGAAATGGCAATGACACCAGCACATTTGGTAGCGAATTTAATGGGTCCAATGCAATGCGGTACAATACATGGAAACTTACTATAAAGAAGCAATGCCAGATGTAATTAAATGTAAGGCAACGACAGCGCCATTGCACAGCTTCTTATTTGAAGAACACGTCATCAAAAACGTCAATGCCTTAGAATGGTGGCTGTCTTTAGGGGCACAAATTAACAACACGACACAACTATATAATTGGGTAAGCAGCTGCATACCGCTGTGGCATCCAGCGCAGGAATAGAAAGATTGTTCTCAATGTTTGGCTTCATACACTCGGATCTAGTCTGGAACCGACTGGGTACTGAGAAAGCTGCAAAACTTGTCGCCGTGTTTAAACATTTAAATAAGTAATAAATTCGTTCCTGTCTTTTATAATTTTATATCATAATCATTTTTATAATTTTTGTCCATTTTAAATAAACGATGCTTGCATTACCTAACTATCCTGATTTTTTATCAAAAGATCTATATCATTTTTAAAAATAAAATAGAGCCTTTATTTCTTAGCAGCTTCGTTCCCGATAAATTTTGTTCCTTGATATTTTTCATTGCGAACGTAGCCAAGCCTAACATTGACTGCCTTGTTTAAAAGTACATTCAATGAACTTGAAGCAAGCCAGTTAACATTAGATTAGCTATGTTGGTATTGCAAAAATCAAGGTACAAGGTCCTCACAGCCAAAGTTGCCTGGAAATAGGAAATAGAATATGGAAATAGGAAATACGAAGACACATAGGTCAGGTAGGTACCCTTTTTACTTATAATACCTACCCTACACTACATAATAAAGCTACAACATTATTACTAATAAAGCTACACAACAAGCTACTACAACTTGCTCTCACATTATATACACATTATGCCCATATTATATAACTGCAAACCAAAGTTTTTGTCCTTAGACGAAACTCACAGGTGTTTGAAATGTTTTTTTTTCACGTTTTTATTTGTTAAGTGTTTTAAACAGTGTTCCTAACAGTCCATTTTGAACTTGTTTTTAATAAATTCGTTAGATGTTTCCCTTCAATATACGTAGGTATTTCTGTAGTGAGTCAGATATGCCAGAGCTCATTTCGCATCCCATCCCATGCAATCTCCTATTCCATCGGATGGAGAGTATGATGGAATAAAGGAAACTCCTTATTCCATTATGTTCTTGATTCTCCATCCCACCTAAAGAGGTTTGGGAGGTGTAATGGGATGAGGAAAATTCCTCGTCCTGTTATTCCTATACTCTACTTTCCTAAATCCATTCCTGAATATATAAAGGGCGTGCCTACGTTTGTTATTCTGGACTGATGTTATCGTATCGGGGGTATTTATGTTCTAAACTTAGTTAAAAATGTGTTGTGGGTTTTACAAAATACAAAAATTAACAATGTTTCCCCTCCCCTTACTTACTGTCATCACTTTTGTAGTATATGTCTAATATCCGACTCGCCCTTACGCTTCCCCAAACCTTTTGTTCAGTAAATAGAGTTCTTTCTATAAAATAGGTAAATAAAAGTTATATTAATGACTAAATAAATAAAAGTAATTTAGTAATCTATACTCTATACTCTATACGTACATCTATCGACTTTAAATAACAAGAAATAAACTATATTAAAAGCATATTCCGAAATCAAAAAAGTCTATTAAAGTACGACAAATAAAGCTTCAAAGTCGTGGTAGAATATTTTCAATCCATGTAGGTACAATTATTTTAACTACATCTATGGGTCGGACCAAAATCGTTATTTAACGACTTTTTGTAATTAGGCCGCCCCACTATTATAGATAAAGTACACACAGACCTTTGCATGTTCCTATGCTGAACAACATTTTGTAGTATGGCAATCCAACCGCCTCTATAGTTCGTAATAAATTTTTTTCATGAGTATCACAAATCAATAAACACGCAATTAACCAGCACATTTTCATTATATTTTATCTTATTGAGCAACGGAACTATGTGAAGTTAGTTTGCACTTGAATTAGGTAATAGAATGGCGTGTAAACGTTATGCACTGTTTTAAGTAGGTATCTACCTAAGTACACGCTCTAGCCTTTACAAGGCATCGTGAGTCTATTGTTTCAAAATCCTTAGAAATGGTGGAAGTGATTCAATTGTTTCCTGTGTATAATAGTTACATCTAGTTTTGTTTGAAGAAACTACGAACATTTACCGTCGAAACAACCTTGTTCGTGTAAACACTGAATACCTACTTTCAGTAGGTACTTACGCTAAAAAATATTATGTCATTATGACGAATATAGAATTGCAAAGATCAATAAACCGCGCGAGTAAGACAGACTTGATATAACACTTAATTTATAAGTGACTAACTGTGTCCGGCATGCGTTGCATGCCCGGCAATTTTTTTGTACATAATATATAGCCTATATCCATCTGGAATAATGTACCTTTCAAATGATGAAAGAATTTTTCAAATAGGTGCGGTGTTCCGGAGATTACCCACCACATACACACAAACTCACAAAATTCGCACTCTCTCTTTATTATATTAGTATATATAACGAGTTCCAAACAATTGTCGAGGATAGGTGTCCAGTAGAGTAGGTGGCTTTGTTTTAGATAAGCGCTAATTGTTAAATGTCACGCGCATTATTAATTTATTACATACCACATTATATTATATAACGCGCACACCGGTCATGAGCGATTTGGCCTAATACAACAGTGAACAAATGAAGTCCAATGCCGTTTAGGCGGTGAGATGTAATGAATAGATTATATTAACTATATATACTTATTAACCATATACACTGTGTAACCTACTTTTGTACTTATTTAAGGTATGATCCATTGGAAATATAGTCAGTATTTACTCAACAGTCTCGGCTTTCATTCCTCTCTCTGGGCACCACATTACAAGCCTATCTATTTTCGAAATTCATTCGTGCGTTCGTTAGCTCAAATCTTAGGACTGTACCACTGAGTTTCACGTTAAATTTATTAAATTTAGAAGTAGCTTGGCGATGAAGGAAAACATCAGGAGGAAACTCGCAAGTTGCAGAATAAAAAAAATATCTAATTACAAATCCACCGCCCGCACTGGGCTCTCGTTGTGGATTGTGGCCCGAAACCACCTAGTGATTTACTAGGGGAGGTATGTGTCCTACAGTACCAGTCAAATAGCGTGATACTTGTGGGTTAAAGTGCCACACAATTATGAGGTTTCCTGTAAACACGCTCAATTTGTCTTTGGAATTCTGCTATTCTAGTCCAAAACATAGGGTTTTGTAAAAGTAAGAAAATGGTACAATCTGGTAAGTACGAGTATGTGCTACAAACATAAGTTTGTAGCCCATAACTACTCGTACTTACTAGATTGTACAAGTTAGTAAAAAGTACTTTGAAAATGTTTAGTGGAATTGTGGTAATACCTACTCGTAGATCCAAACTTCTGGAATACTGAATGCATATAATTATTGTTAGGCTGTAGGGTAAGGGTAGGGGTAAGGATAGATAGAGATGATAGGGGTGAATGACGATCAGTGTTTTCTTTTTACTTTATTTATTGACTGTCACGCGTCATTTTCCATAAATGGCGATGACATAGCGAGCTCCTGCTTCTATACCAGCCCAAGTTTCAGTGATTACTTGTTTGACGTACTCTGGAGGCACTAAGAATCCGTATTCGTAGCCTGGTAACTCTAAAGTGTACGTTAGAGGTATGCCAACAGCACGAGTCCAGTCTCTGGACGTGCCAGTGGTGAAGTAGAGTACATTTGCAGCGTTGCCGACGACGTAGGGGTCAGCTTTGTCCAAAGCCAAATCGTCGATTGCCGTGGCCATCTGCACACCGGCGAGGTGAAGACTCAACCCGTTTGTTGGTAGCGAACCTTATAAAGAAGAAAAGTTGTAAAAGTTAATATAAGGCTTGCAAGTTTATTTATTTATTGTTAAGTTAAATAAACATTCGTCATCTAGACCAGGGGTGTCCAACTTACAAAGCCTCAAGGGCCAAAATTATAACCTTGAACGTAGTTGCGGGCCATATAATAATACTTTAATTTACACTTTAAATTAAATTATTATTATATACTTTTAATTTTAAAGTATCAATAAGAACGTATGTAAGGTAAAGTTATTAATAAAACCAAAAGTAAATTATAAACCAGCATATTTGGTAAAAGTTTGTTTATATTAAATTATAAAATCTTTTTCAAAAGGAAGGCATTTCAAAGTAATTTTCTGATTTTTTTTGTCTCTTTCGGGGGCCGCACAAAACGGCATCGAGGGCCGCATGCGGCCCGCGGGCCGCCAGTTGGACAACCCTGATCTAGACTATTCTAGACGACCGATTGGCTCAGTTGGTAGTGCAAAAGGTCTCGGGTTCGATTCCCAGTCGGATATTCATTTGTTAAAAGATAAATGTTGTTCGGATGTGTTTATATGTGTCTGAGGACCTACGACACAGGAAATCCTGTATGGGCCATTGAGTGGCGTTATTTATTCTGCTTTCCTCCTTGTGTTATGTTTGGAAGAAGGTATGAGAGGTCACTAAAGTTCATTATCGAGTTTACGAAATCAATATCAATATTTGAGCGGGATTGTTATGAGTTTAAATCTTGGGCCTGTAAAATGAGTTTCTACTTGAGTACGAATAATTAAATTTATTACGAGCTTGGCGGTGAAGGGAACCATCGTGCAGAAACCCGCATGTTTGAGAATTAGAAACAAAAATCTGGAACATGTGTACAGAAAATCAATTCTCACTGGGTTATGGTCCAATACTGGATTTGTCTTGTAGTAATTTACTAGGGGAGGTCGTGTACCCTGCAATGGAATGTTATAGTCTGATATCGTAGAAGATCGGCGGTAAGTAGCTATTCGCTATGAGGTAAATTCTTCAGGAAGTCAGTCACTGTATGTATAATTTCTAGAATTTTCCTTACCATTGTTACCCCAAGAATACAGGAACATGTTGCCAAAACTGTGTAGAGAAATATACAGGGCGGCTCTTTCTCTGTGTTGTTGGACAATATCTCTAATAACTCGCGTTTCGCTTTCGGAGAATGCAGAAGGTCCTTCATATACGATGGTGCAAGGGTTTGCGTTGGAAGCAGTGGTTCCCCAGTAGTGGTCAAAGTTACGATTTCCATCAATACCAGGACATTGGTCACTGTCTGGGTGTGCCCTAGAACGAGTTTTTCTCCAAAGACGATCCTGTAAAATGTAGAGGTAACTATTTGTATTTGATAGATTTTTACGACTTTATGTCTCACGAAGGTCCAAGTTGCTATAAAAAGTTTTTATAAAGTCTATTGACATTCCCGTGGTTATAATATTTTTTTTTAAGGTTCATAATTGGTAGACTTTTTTGATGGGTCCTTATTAAAAGATTACGGTAACCCTGAACTTAATTATCTATAAATAGGGAAGTTGTTATTTCCAGACATGTAGGTCGCCTCAACGTTAGTAGGTTACTTACGTGCTATCAGACACGTATTGAAATAGGCAATTTTCCAAGAAATTGCACGAGGCCATCAAGATGTCTTTTTACCTCGTCGAAGGAGTATTCGTAGCCGTCGGGGTTCGCTACTGGTATGATAACCCAGTCGAGTTGATCAGTCAATGCGTTGTCCACAATATCGACGACTAGTTGATTGATGATATAGAGAGCAACTGGTGGGGTGATCCATTCCCTGGCGTGGACTGCCGCGTCGATGATGATCACTGGTTTTAGCAAGTCCTCGAAGCGTGTTGTGGAGATCCTCACGTATTTGATTTGGCGACCTTCGAAGCTAAGGGCCGGGTTAATAACAGTGACTAGATTGGGATATTGAGCTGCCAATTCGTCCAAATGGTCATTTATCTGTGAAAGTCGGTGTTTAATTTCAGTATATAATAAGTAGGCACATATAATACGAGTATAAGTCTAAAATTGTAGATAATAAAGATGATATAATAATTATGATTAAGTACCTCATTATGTCTATAATACGCGTCCCAACTGATAGAGCGTCCACTACGTTTCGCAGCCGATTTAACTTTTTGAATTCTCAACTCTTCATCGCGAAGAATACTGGAATAAATAGAACGTTACAAAGTGGGCTATTAGACGGAAACAACAAGAAAAATAACCGTAGGAAAATTCCTAAATGTTTGCGTTGTGATATTATTACCGTTTTTAGTAGGTACGTGATCTACCATAAAGTATACGTGCGTGTTCATGAAATACCTAATGGTTCACTCACAATTCTACTTACTCGCCTAAATTTTCGGCTATCTTCGTGTAGGCCATGGATTTTGAGTCGAAGTATTGTAGCCATTGCAGTTTTTCTTCTGATGATAATCGTAGCACGACATCAAGCTGGCCCGAAGTTGATCGAGCTGCCGGTTTAAGCGAAAGAAAGTCTAATGTTGCCTCTAATTTCGCAAACTCTTGAGCTGGTCCCGAAACACGGTATAATTGGTGACTGAAAATCAATTTAATGTTATTGCTTATCCTGAAGTGCCAGCACGTTTTAATTCATAAGCAGTTGCGATCAATGTTAAAAATAAACACAATTAACTTACATTATTAACTTACAAAATTAAATTACTATCTAAAAAATGCAAACTCGATAAATTAAATATTCGATGATTGAATGATGGCAATTTTCTACCATATGTGAATACATGTATAAGAAAATCTTAAGGACTAAAGAATAACAATAGAGTCTTACCCTTCATATTGTTCATGTCGGCCGTAGACAAGAGAGGCAGCAAACAGCAACAGGCAGGCTACCGATCGCGCCATTATCCTTCTAGTAATTGGTGTACTTTGGTGCCAGTTCCGATACTTATTTGATCGTAGATTAGAGAATCCACTTGATAATTTATCTTTATTTAATTTTAATCCCTTCTCATTTTAAACGGTAGATACGTAATACAGATAGATACGTAATTAATAACTCACGGTATAATATTATATCCATTCTATCTCTGGTTTCGACTTCACATTTTAAATTGGAATTTTAATGGCCACCAGGGAGATTCATTAAATCTTAAAGGCAAGACGTTCATGTTGCCGTAAACTACTTAGATGAATTTAATAAATCGAATTTATAAACTTATATATTGTAGTAACAATATACTACATCGTATATAGATACGATGTAGTATATTTTTTCCTAAGTACCTACCTATTGTATAGACAATAATTAGAAAAAAAAAATTCTTTGGCGAAGAATCTATTAAGGTGAGTAATATCTCACCCGTATCTTAAGCTTTATATTGTATTTGTCAAACTTTATTGTATTCCCATTTATTACATTATTATTTATTTATCTGTGTATATTACACGGATGTTGTTCGTGTACGTTTAAATTGAATTCGCATCACTTTAGGTACTACTTGGATTATCTGTCCTTAGGCATATTTTATCTAATAATAACATATAATGAATTACTAATGTATGACTTTCATATTTAACATTATTTTCGTAATCTGTTTATGTACATGTGTTCGTGTTGATCTGGTGTCAATGTTGATAAGGAGTAAGCTGTATATACTTGTACCCAAATTGCTTTCGTTTTTCAATAAATTAAGAATGATGATGTATTACATACTGATCTATGCGGATCTTGCATACTGCGGTCAAGGCAAATGATGCAATTGAATTATTTGATGTTATTTTCATTAAATCTCATAAACAGTAATTATTGACAATATGAAATTAATTGTAATATCTTCCATAGTAATAACATTTTACAAAGTCTTTGATTGAAGTTAATATACCTAAGGTAAATATAGTTGGATTAGCTTAGGACGAAACGTCAGTATAAATAATAAGTACTTCCTTATCAAATGTTTCATTTTACATTTATTTATTACTAATAATAATACTAATAAATAAAACACATCAAGTTACATTGTCATTTTTCTTACGAATTTCCAATACATTTTTCTAAGGGTTCGCTTAAACCCTGAATGCCTCCAGGCGTAAATCAACGGATCGCACAGACTATTGCTGACTCCTAATAAATATAATGGTCCTAAAGTTAACATTTCTAGAGGGATACAATTATAGCCATTCTTCATTATGTCACAATTAACATACATTATAATCGCCACATAATACGGCGCCCAGGTGCCAACAAAACACGCTGTCAGTATAATTACAGTCTTTACAGCTTTTAATTTGCACGTGAGAGATTTCGCTCCACAATAATATTGAGATATCTTAAGGATTTTGTGCTTGAATCGATTATTAATATGATTCTCATCTAGAGTCACTCTGTTAAGTTCATGCAACTCTATTGCATCTGATTGTTCTGTTATAATTTCAGTGGATACAGTAATTGTCACCGTTGTTTTTGATATTGCATTTATTTTGTTGCGTTCTTCTTCAAATGCTTTATTGATATACGCTATTTTATGGCTATCCTGAAACTCTCTAATTTGGTCAATAGTTTTGACGGCACGGTGCAATATATGGAAGTATAAGACGCATACCATTATGATAACTGAGAGCACTATGATGGAAACTAGGATCAGTAAAGATGGTGGGAACACGGCTATGTACCAGCATCTATAATTTGTGAAAGTGCCTCCAGTCCATCCCATTGCCGGTAAACTAGCAACAAATATCCCTGCAAAATTATTTATTTTTATTATGTCACCTTCATCGTGGCACAGATCATTATTTTATATCTTATTTTAAAAAGATAATTGCTATTTACAGTGTTATCCATAAACCAGATATTAGTAATAACATTACTTTTACACATATACTTGCACTTGTTAAGCTTTTTATGACGTTACAACGTTTAACACAAGTTCTTACACACAGTAGTCACAAAAAGTAAATAAATAGCTAGATTTATCTAAGAGTTTAAAGTTACGAAATATGTACAAATTTTATGTATGAAAATAATTTTTTTATAAATTACTTAGGAGAGAGTTTTGACGTCATGGATGGTTCTAGTTGATAATACGAGTAAATACTAATAATACTAGTACGAGTAATAATACTAAATAAATCAATGAGATTTGCGTTTTCAATATGCGACAACAATACGAGTATAGAGTAAACAGAACTCACGACTTATTTAATTAGTAGCTTTCGCATAACATTGTCGCACGTATTTTTGGAAATAGGCCTTGATAGTTCTTTTAAATCCTTTATGCCACCATGCATATATTAAAGGATTGAGAACGCTATTGAAAAAAGCTAAAGCTGCCAAAGGTCCCGCGAGCAGAGTTCGCATTTGAAAACATTGCTCATTTGTGATCTTATTTTCGCAAAACACATAAAATATGACTGTGATAAAAAATGGAATCCACGTAATAATGAAGCTACCACACGTTAGCATAACCACTATTATCGCTCTCCATTTGGTAGGTTCATTTGATTTAGGACTATTTTTACTCTTTCTATATTTACTTAAACAATTTTGAAATTTACATTTGCCTGATGACCGTTCTACGTCGTCAATAGAGTTACTGGAGTCAAAGTAATTTGATTCAACTGTACATATGCTTAACTGTGATTCACGCGGAGTGTTGTTTGTCTTACTTCTTATGGTCGCATGCTGATAATCGTTGTGTAATGTGTGTGCACTGTGATTACATAGGTCGTGAATACTTTTAGACTTTACACACATATTTTTAAATTTATCGCCTCTAGTGTTATTACAGACTGAATTAAAGGAAGCGCTCCTTGTAATTAATTTAGTAGCAGCATTTGTAGTTGATTTAATTGACTGAGCAATGTTCATTTTGGTTGTGCCTCGAGAAATTCTTAATTTTGGCCTTTCGTTTGAAACCGAGTCTTCATCTACAGTCATTTTGTTAGCAAACTTGATGTTTTTTATAGTCTTTAGTGCCTTCAGTAGAATAAAGAAATAGAGAATTGCAACAACTAAAATAGGTACGATGCTAAGAAGAGAGTTGAGTAGTACTAATCGTCCAGGAAATAAGTTGACGTAATAACATCCGCTAAACTGAAATTCTTGGTTAGTCCAACCGGTTATGGGCATAAATCCTAGAGTTGTACCTGTAATAAAGTGCTGGTTACAGAAAGGTTACACATAAACAAGCAAGTATTAACACTATAAGAGTAATTAAACACACGTTAGTAATATAGTTAATATCAACCAGTTACTATTACATAGGTACCAACAGTTATAGTAGCGAAACAAAAAAGAGACTGGTTTCCACGTGAATACTACTAGTATTTTTTACGAACATTCCGATAAAGCTTCATGTTTTTATAAAAGTATAATATCTATATCGTGCATGGCGGGAGTAAGTTGATAAGTCAAAATGAACTGTTTCAAGAGTACAGTTTGAAAGTTTAAAATATCGAACTATGATGTTAATGCTGAAATCTATTCCTATGAAGTTATAGAGTATTGAAGATTATTTTTGTTGTAATAAATCCAAAGCGTTACAACAACGTGTTAGAACTTATTATTTAAAATTTTATATATCTCGAGTTATCAACTTACTCCCGTAGTTCACGGATATATAATACACATCTTACCGATCATCCAGATACAGATGATGCCAATTCTGACTCTTGTAGTGTTGAACCATCTTTGGTAATACAATCCGTGTAAAATGTAGAAGTATCGGTCAACAGCTATTAATCCCACGCTGAATATGGATACCATGGCTGCGCAAACTATCATACCTGTAGTTAAAAACCATTATATTATTATTACTACATCTTATATAATTATTTATGCCGGTCATGATGACTCAACACTTGGATGAAATGTTTTTTATTCATAATGTAGGTATGTCAAAAGGTCATGATCAAATAGATGAAATAAACATGAGAAATTAAACTAAAGAAAGACTTGAAGTTTTCTTAAGTTTAATTTCTAAAGAGAGATGTTCTATAAAGAGATGTTTCAACATAAATACATGTTTTATGGAATAACAGTTAGATCGACTTAAGCCACTCACGGCTCTTTGAGGAACGAAATTCCAGGGATACAACTCAAAACCTTAACAACTTTCTATATGATTGCGAACCGGGTCTAAACTAACATAGCTCTAGGCTTTTCTTTATTTTTCGACATTTCGGCACAATTTACACCGGCTGTGGTCATGAGCTGACCAGAAAGATTTTTAAATTTTTAGCCACGTGGTCCGGTCGCTTTACGCGTTTAGATTTTATTCACAATAAAAAAAGTATACAAAACGCGAAACTCTAAAAAGTCATATCATTAATAGTAGTAGATAGGGTGACCAGGTAGGTATAGTTTGAGATACTCAAATTTCATAAAGAGAACTCATTTGAGCTGTACCTTTTTAAAACATCATTTATTTGAAATTAGAATTCCGAATTCAATACGAAAGAAATAAAAATGTAGTATTCACTTTTTTATTGCATTTGGCGCGCTTTTCTTTGCAACACTGGATTCGAATGAGAACGTTTTCGTGCAATGTTGTTATACGATTTTGAAGTTTAAATGAAAGTGAGTGTAAAGATAGATTAGTATCAGTTTTTGGGGATCTCGCACCGTCCCGTGCAACAATTTTTAGAAGGTTTTCTCAATTTAAACAATGAAAATTTTCTTTGAAAGGTGGTGAGCGAAGTGGCCGTCCTGTGACTTCTGAAACGAATGAAAACATCGAGACGGTAAAGAAAATGTTGCTCGAACACCCAAAAACTACCTACACAAACAGATAGAGGAGACATAAGATTTCATCGCCGGTCATTCATTAAATTTTACACCAACACCTTCAAGTCAAGAAGCACTGTTTGCGTTGCATTCCTCGTTCACTGACTGCTGAATAAAAACAAGTTCGCGTGACGCGGTGCAGGGAAATGATTGTAAAATTAGAAAATGGAGAGGGACGGAATATATTTATTAATATTATTACTGGGGATGAGAGTTGGATCTATCAGTATGACCCACTAACTAAGCGGCAATCAACGGTTTGGGTATTTCCAGACGAAGAGCCTCCCAGGAAGGTCAGTCGTGGGCGCAGTGTGGCCAAAAAAATGGTGGTAACATTCTTCTCTGCGGGTGGCCATTTAGCGACAATTTCTTTAGACTCAAAATTGTTAATGCCCAATGGTACATGGGTGTATTTACCAAATGTATTGGATGTGTTAAATCAAAAACGTTCTAAACCAGGTTATACAGGACTTTTCTTGCATCATGACAATTGCATCATCTCACAAAACAAAACAAAGCACAGAGATCCAAGTCTCCCTCCATAGATCCCTGATTTAGCTCCATGCGACTTCTTTCTCTTTCCAAAGGTGAAGCTTGTACTTCGTGGCATTTTTTTTTTTGACAGCCTGAGGACACTCGGAATTCTTTTATGGCAGCTATTGAGGACCTCGCTAAAGAAAAGTATCGCCAGTGCTTTAAATCTTGGTTTAGACGAATAAATCGCTGTATAGACTACTGGAGAGTATTTTGAGAAGTTGTAATAAAAATTGGTGTTGTATGATAAATATTTTTTTGTATATCAAAATTAGCCTAGTCACCCATGTTTTGTTGAAATAAGTAGTAAATTACTCTTTATTATATATACTATCATACGTTAACAGATAGAATATGTTCACTAAAAGTTGCAATAGTTTAATGGTTCTGAATTGACTGCAACTTCAGGGGGATTATAAACGCTTTGACCTTTGTAGCCAGTCCATATTTTAATTGAAGGTTCTATAAAATACTTTGACATACCAATTTGGAAAATGCACAGCAGATTGGAGCTCTTGGAGTTATCAACTACAGCTCCAAAGATGATTGAGAATCCGACGAGAGTGTCTGCTAGAGATACGTTTCCCAGTAACAGGTAAGTGCTTTTGGGTTGTTGGCCTGCTGACAAGAAGTTATCTGTTAAATTGACGTATAACATTGGTCACTCGAGCGTTTATATGAACTACTTTGAAATTCATTACCAATTTTTCATTAGTCGACTAGGTGGCATCAACCGTAAATAAAATGTTGTAAAACAAACCTTCAGCAATGGATATGAACTTTAAGTCACGATAAGTAGTTAAATAATCATCGTAACATAAATAGCCCTTTTTGCATCCACTGCAACATGCACGTGGGCTACTACATGCATATTTTCCTGTGCATGAGGGACGTTGGCCTTAAAACGGCACGCTGCGGGTTGGCGAGTCCACTCTTTTAGAGGTAATGTAATTCCTCAGCGCTTTTGTAGCGGCTTTGTTATTTCTTAGTCACCTTTTACAACACCTACGCACCTACGGGAAGAGACGGGGGGGGGTGCGATTATAAAGCCGGCTGACACCACACTGTCCATAAATCGTTTACGAACGCTAAAAAAAAAGTAAAGTTATGATGTGAACTCTCCGTTGTCCAATACATTAAATACCAACACATCGTTCCCAAACTTTTTCGATTCTCGGCGCTCTTGCTGAATCCAGACGTTCCAAGGCGCCCGAAGTCAAATATTTTTTTGCAAACGTTATTAGGTAAAAATAAATAATACATGACATATAATTAACTGGTTTGCACCAACTCCGCTACATGTCCCGATCTATGTCGTGGAATTGAAAATGGAAATAAAATTGTGTAATAATATATTATGCGGCATCAACATGACGAAGTCGCGGCTCCTTAGGGGGCGCGGTGCGCCGAGGCGCGCACTTTGGGAACCACAGGTTTTCACATTTACACATTTTGAACAACAAGAGTACTTATGATCATTCAATATTTATGAGTAGCTATCTAGTTAATAATGCATCATATCAACATAAGCAAATAAATTAATATAGGTAGATATCTCTTTTTAAAGAAAGAAGGTGATACATGAGCAAGCAATCCAACCGGCCGGAGTAAGGGTTACTATACATACATACACAGTGATAGTACACATCTGCGATGCATGCCGATATATGTCAAAAATGACAAACGTTGGCACGTCCGCGGATGGGTTGCTTAACATGAGTCAGGATTTGGTAAATCGAGAGGAAGAGTTTGCAGAGGGAGTACCTACAACAAAATGAGAAGTTTTTCTCCTTACACCCCATCGATATGGACGGAATGAGATGGAATGGGGAGTAAAGTGTGGGATCTTAAGCGGGGATGAGGGTACTCGTATCAACCAAAAGCATTCCACTGCAGGGTACAGGCCTCCTCTAGTACCTAAATTACTCGGGTAGTAAATTTCGGGCCGTAATCCTTATGGGATCCCTTGACGGGATGAGGGTATAATTCAACTATTCGATTATATTCCCTATACGATGGGACGAAATGAGATTGGATGGAGAGTACTTATAATAGGGTGAGAGATTTCGCTTGCTCCATTAAACTACAACGGAATGAAAGAACTGGCAATTTGTGTGTTCTATTTGTGTTTATATAATTCTATTTGTGGTTATAATACAATTAATGTCTCCATTTGACGACGCTTAATACCTTGTATTTTTCTGGGTATTTAAGATTGATATTTATAAAAGTTAAATTGTTAAATGGTATATAAAATTAAAACATTATTAATATTCTTTTTAATTTATTTTTTTACTACAGTGTTATAAATTCGTTAGAAACTGCATCTACAACGAGTTGTCGGTCGGACAATAATTTATTTAAAGACAGGCTTTTGTTCGAGTTTGGGTGTTCCGAGTTTGAGTTTGTTGCACGTGTTGTGTTCGTCTTTGTATGTTTCTCTGGACCCACGCGACACAGGGAATCCTAGTGGAAAAGAGTGTGGCGTTGTTTATTTATTTATTTTGAATAAATTATTCTGAGAAACTTACCAGAATGAAAAATTTGCCGTTCGTAATTATCCTTCATAGATAATAATATAAGCATCGATTAGCCTTGAAATTATAAATTACCTAATTAAATTTAGAATAAAGATGACTTAACAGTACCTTTTCTTAGAATTAGACCACTGGAGATGACTACCGTCAAGTTGCTTATAATGATCAGCGATCCAACAAAATACGCAGCTGTCTGATAACTCATCAGCTGCTCTTTCTCCTTCGTTCTGTACGCTTCGTAAAGATCGAACAAATGCTCCTGGGTCACTTCACTCTGATTGGTCACATTTGATACACTGATATTAAAAAAATTAGCCACTTGTTTTAATGTCACATTCGTTTTGAAATCTGAAGCATTCAAACTCATTATTGATTTGTTTTTATTGACTGTATGAATTCACATTGCCATGTAATTATAAACATTGATGTTTATAAAAAGTATAATATGCCGTCGGCACATGACAACACCGGCGGTAACTTGTTAAAGAATGAGATGATGCCAAACATTGCGTTAGTTGAGGATAAACTAGCCGGTTAAGTTTTGTTTAATCGTAATGAGGTGATTTGCATTTTTATGGTTCCTTGGGTCTGACGCGCTTGAGAAAGTTCAAATTGAATGTAAATTAGTTACGTTACACCCATTACAATAAATAAACAATATACCTCCATAACATTACAGTACTCCATAACAATAAATTATTGATAGCATTAAATTACTGTCTACTATGTAAATGTTCCCGGGAAAGGAGCTGCTGGGAAACAACAGCCTTTCAATGGAATGTTATTCATACTTTTGAAGTTTCTTACAAATAATAAATAAGTTAAATGTATTATGCATGCATATATGTATTTAGTACTATTGTACCCTATCTCATAATATTTCATAATGATATTGTATTGATAATTTCTCTGTAAAATATTCGCACGACCTGTATTTATTATATCTCTGTCGCAATCTGTCTCAAGGTTGTCTGGAAGAGTTTGCCATAAAACAATAAGACCATCCTTGTATGCTCTTCAGTAAATATTACTTCAAATTGTCTTAATTCAATTTTATACATTAAAAAATATAAATAATACATTTTATCTAACTAAATTATAGTAGGTTTTTATTCTTATAATACTCTATAAATATAAATTTGTTGGATGGTTAATGGTAAAAACACTAATTTACCATTATCCGCTCTAACAATGTAACAAAATTAGAGACTAAATGGGGGGGGGGTTATGCAATTCTTTTTTTTTATATAGGGAAGTAGGCGGATAAGCAAGCGGTCTCATGTGATGGTAAGTGTACAAATAATAAATAAGTTAAATGTATTACCTATTGCATGCACATATGTATTTAGTATTATATTATTGTATGTATTAATTACCCTATGGCATAATAACATTTCATAATCATATTGAATTTATAATTTCTTCGTAAAATATTCGCCCGACCTGAATTTATTATTAGTAACATTTGTGAGTCTAATTTTATTGTCGTATTTTCGGTTGGAGATATCGTATTAACTACTTAAATTCAGATATCGGTCGAAAAATATTGAGAACAATCAGCAGTATCTATACTCGTATGCAGACTCACGCTTGGCCACATTTTTAAATAGTTGTAAAATTATAAAAAATAATAATGTATCCTTTTACCTTTCAAGTTACTGTTATTGCCAATTACGTATACAACACCTGCTTAGTGCTTCGCATTGAATACAAATTCGTGTATTTGTCTCTGTAATGAGGATGTATGACAAAAAATGCTCTATTGAGTCAGCAAGCATTTGCTGGACCAACATTTTTAGGGGTTATTACTTGTTATTCGCATAAACGAGTATAGATAGATAGATCGATAAACTACTGTTAACTGTACACCAACACATGTTGCAAAAAGACAATTATATAGTAACACAAACAGTACAACAGACGGCCTTATCGTCAAAGTGATCTCTTCCAGGCAACCTTTGGTTGGTTAGGGAAACTGACAACAACATCAAATAAGGTAGATGACGGAATTTTAAATGTTTTAAACATAATATACGTAACTGAAATAAATTATTTTATACACTTGGGACCGCTTTTACAGTAAAAGTTCGTGAATAAAAAGTGGAAGAGTGGGTAGGAATTTTAAGATTTTCTGTTGAACGATTATTAAAAAGATATCATATTTGCGCCATCCAAATATGAACCGTATATAGAAGTTTCGAAGGCGCTCATGTTTATTAAGTTGTCCTTCTGTCAAATCGA
Source organism: Sesia bembeciformis (assembly GCA_943735995.1). Classification (NCBI taxonomy): domain Eukaryota; kingdom Metazoa; phylum Arthropoda; class Insecta; order Lepidoptera; family Sesiidae; genus Sesia; species Sesia bembeciformis. The sequence continues at coordinate 5,172,254 of OX031042.1, forward strand.
ACTGGCACACTTTTCCATGGTCTAGAATATATACGTACATATAGTACACTTGCGGAATAATCCTAGCTTCGCCAAAGTGACAACCCTAATATGGGTTATGGACATAAGCTACGTCCATCTTCATTAGTTTAGCTTCCTAAAGTTAAATAATTATCAAAATACGTTAAGTAGTTTAAACGTAATTAAACAAACTCCAGTCTCTTTATAAAATTAAGTATAAAGAACAAACAGCATCTGTACGTGTGTCTGTTTGTTTATACTTACTAATATAGTGGTCAACTAGGCCGTTTTTTCGCGATTTTACATGCCGTGTAATGTGTTTATAGAGTCCAATAGTTTGGAAATTAAAGGGCAGGCGACATCATGGTGATCCCGATGATAGTATGATATCATCCTGTACGTGAGAGGTGTATGGTCGTGCAACGGCACGGTGGTCTAGTGGGTTGGCGAGTCCGCTCTTTCAGAGCTGGTGTAATTAATTCCTCAGGGCTTGTGGTAGCGGCTATGTTATACCGTGGTCGCTGTTTAGGACACCCACGGGAAGAGATGGGATGGTGTTATTCTAAAGCCGACCGACACCTCACAGCTATCTACGTATAGTGAGGAAAGTGTTGTAGGTTCCACTCAAGTCTTTCTAAAGTTGAGTGAGTACCTACATGAAAATGTGTATTATGAAAACCGCAAAACATCCGCAACAAAATCCGCATTAATTAGATTCTCTGTTTCCTATTAATCCGCTTTTTGTACACTTTGCTTGTTCAATTCAAACCATTGAGTCGGTTAATTATTTCCTGTGATCGTATTATGTACCTATTTGTATTTCTGTGACATGCATGTATACGTACCTACGTCCTGTAAAATTCAGGATTGAATTCATGGATGTGATCTCACATAATAAAGACAGGAGATTATACGTTTCATGCTGAGAAAGTGAATTGTATTTACTTATTTTTCACATAATTAAATTGTTTTAATATTTAAATCATTCTTGTCGTGTGGCGTGGCATGCATGTAAAATACTGTACCTACGTGATCTGGAGAGTCATTTTTCTGATAGCTATTGTCCGTTAGGGGATCTTGATCCAGAGTCTATGAAGTAGGTAGACAATAATGCTTACATATTTTAAGGTATAGAGTATGAATACCTAATGATAAGAGCTGGTTTCCACTAGGTCGGACAACACTTTTATCGTTGGCCTGCCGTCGCCTATAGCTGTTCTCACTAGGTTGTGAGTCACAACCTAGGGATTACGAGTGAGGGATCCCGCGGGATTTGCGGGACAACAGGCAAGCGTACACATGACTATTCTTGAGCGCGATCGGTCACGCACTGGTTTTAACGATATAATCAAAAAGGTTCGAAAAGTTGTAGGTATGTTGTAGGTAGGTATGTAGGTATGGCTCACCAACAAAAAATAACTTGCTTCAAGAATACGTCAAGAAAGAATTCGGGAGTAAAATTGAGTTAGAAAGAGACTGCAAGACAATATGGAGTAGTTTGGCTGTAATGATTGAAACTTTCAACAAATTGAAATTGTGCGTTGCCAAAACTAGTTTCTATACGCGGGGTCCCGCAAATACCAAGATCCCGCGGGACTAAAATTTTTCAGTCCCGCAAATACCGAGATTGAAGATAGGCCCCGGGATTGGAAACCCTAGTTGTAACGACACTATTATCGTTGGGCGACAGTAGGTGATGAGGAGGATGCGTGGGTGTCTAGATACGGTTGGCACGATAAGTATAATGTCGGCAACGACAGTTTTATCGTAGCTACAACACTTTTAGCGGGACGACAATGTATCGTCACGACAAGTGCAATAAGAAACTAAATATATGCCAATAACTTACGACACTACAGAAAATCTTGACAAATCGCACCGTAAAAGCGGCGCGGACGACAGTTTTATCGTGCCCGACTATAAGTGAACAGTTCAATTTACAAGCCACGACATTTTTACCGGGACGACAATGTGTTACCACAACCAAGTGGGTACCGGCTTTAAAAGTTCTAAATGCTTCAAAATTTATTGTTTCACAACTCGGTACCTACGGTATTACTTACCTGCTCGAAAGAATGAGAAATTTTATTACAACAATGAATCATCGTAAATTTAATAATATTAGGGCCAATTCTTACGAGTCTTTCAAAAGGGACGCTCGATTTTTAAAAGCCTATTACGTCCATCTTTAAAAAAATATATACCTGTCATATTTGACACGATTAAAATTTACTATCAAAATGTCTGTTCAGTTCGTGGAACATTCAGTGCGTTATGTGGAATTTATGGTCAGAATAATCGGCCAGTTGAATCCTCAATTCAAAGAAACGCAAAGTCTATCGAAAACATTGTTGCTGATTGTGACAATGTGTGTGAGAATCCGAGACAGTCGATTTATCGTCGTGTGCAAGAACTTGGTCTTTCTGCGACTTCAACTTGCCGAAATATGCGTCGGGACTTGAGGCGTCATCCGTTTAAAATTCAGTTAGCTGAAGAAGTGAAGCCAAATGACCATAGGCCGGGCCGCACATTCGCTGACTGGGCTTTGGAGCAATTGGAAGCTTTGGCCGAAGACTAATTTTCAGCGACGAAGCCCATTCTTGGATGAATCGCTTCGTTAACAAGCAAAATTGTCGCATTTGGAGAGATGAGAATTCACGAGAAATTAAAGAGTGTCAAATGCATCCCATCCCGAAAAAGGCACTGTTTGGTGTGGATTTTGGTTCGGATGCATCCATCATCTCGGCCCTTACTTCTTCCAAAATGAGCAAGGTGTTGCACTCACTGTCAACGGCGACAGGTATCGGGTGATGATAATCGATTATTTATTTGTGGCCCCTGTTAGATGATATGGACATATGTTATATGTGGTTTAAACAAGACTGCGCCACGTGCCACACAGCGACAACAGTGGACATTCTGCAGAGGTTCGCAGGCTTCATTATCTCGCGAGGCGGCGACATCGATCGGCCACCGAGATCGTGTGATCTAACGCCCTTAGACTTCTCGCGGGGTTACGTTAGATCTCAGGTGTATGCAAAATCAGGGCCGTCTTTACCAGGGGGTGCAAGGGGTGCGGTGCACCCGGGCGCGGAGCGCCCGGGGGCGCCTGTCGAGCGCTGAATTTTTGGATATTTCATTGAACTTAACGCCATTGCACAGTTTTATATACTTGTTACTTACGACAAATATGTATGCGCAAGCAAAAAAAAAATAGTCATTAACAATAATATTTTTTTTACTTTTATTACGCTTTCGGCGCTTGTCATACCGCATTACTACACTACACAAATAACAATTTTATTTAATACAACACGCGCGCGGCAAAATCTCTAATCCAAAGACAGTGTATGTATGTACGTTTGACACGTTGCCGCCCGGTAGCAAAATGATCTCTAAGTCAATAGAGTGTAAGTTCATTTGAAATGGGCGCGCGGCGCGGCACCTGTGCGCAGTGCCGGCTTTACCTATGGTGCAGTGTGCGGCGCACACGGGCGTAGGGTCTTAGGGGGCGCCGAGCGTCTTAAGGCGCCGTCTTAGGGGGCGTCGCCGCCCGCGACGCCTCCAAAGAGCCTGCTAGAGGGCGCCAGGGTATTGATTGCACCCGGGCGCTACATGGGCTAGAGCCGGCTCTGTGCAAATCAACCATAAACAAATGGTGCCAAGGGCAACATCACCCTCGCCATTAATGAAATCGAGCCCGATTTATGTGATAGAATCGTCGAAAATTGGACCTCCAGTATGACTCTCAACGTAGTCACGGCGGCCATTTGCCTGATATCATATTCCATAATTAATGCCTTCCAGTCTCACTAGGATTTACCTTCCAAATAAAACTAACAATATTGCGGTATCAATTATACAACTTGTTTTATTTATATTTAAAACTAGAGCGCAATTATTGAAATACCCTTTATGATATGCCTAGAGTTCAGGGTTAATAAACTAGTTCAAATGCCATATCACTATGATCACAAATTCGTTAGTTATGTATTTAATAAAGTTGGTCTTAATGAAGTATTTGGTATAACCAGCAAAAATGTATTCAATGAAGTTTACGAATGGATGTTTACGTTTACTGGTATTGTTACTTTTGATTGGCCTTGTCAAATCTCATGGTTTCCGGGATTCCCCAATGATGTTTTTGTGTAGATAGAGATAGGTACCTCTAGATTAAATGAAGATAGTATAGGTTAAATCAGTAAAAAACTAATTCATTGGGGAAGTAGTATCACTTGGTGGTATGTACCTACTACAATAGATTCGTGTAGAGATTTCATGGTAGAGAACGACGGGAGTTGATGGGACCTATCTTTACCTACCTATTATTATTAAAAAACTAATTTATTTTGAAATCATTGAGTTGAGTAATCGGTATTTGTTTATTCTGATAATTATCAGGCAGGAATCCTTTATCTATAAGACTTATATCTATAAGTACTAGGTATAACAAACAATACTTATTTAAAATAAAGAGTAGGTACCTACACGATACTACTGCCGCAAGTTAACTTTTTTACTCATTTTTTTAATTTTTGTAAATGATTCGTCATTCGTTAGTACTCACTGCAGTCAGTGCATTAGTTACTTATAATAAAGTTAGAAAACGATATTTTATGAGATGTATAGTAATTAAATAAATCCATATGTTTTTATGTCATAAGATTTTGTACAAACGTGCGGTAATAAGCGCGCATTGCCTAAAGAGAAAACGTCAATGTGTGTGTTTTTAGCAATCGTGCGATTGAAGTCTTATCATGCAAACAAATACACAGACAAACCGGTTTGTTTATATTAATGAAAAAACATAACAGCAACGTGATTTGTGTATATTAACTATTTAATTTTTAATAGTAATATTATAATTTTAGTGCATGTTGTCAAATGTAATTTTATTCCTGAAACGGAACGTAAATTTGATTCCATCCATTCAACTCCATTTAGCTATACTGTACCATTTTAAATAATTTCCATGATTTTTCAATTTTATTTAATACTAAAGACCGCGACTAAAATTAAAAATATTTGAAATTAAAATGCATTAAATAATACTATAATTATTGAAAACCTATTCATGATTGGAATGAGTTTATGAACTCGAAAAACGAAATATATTTTGACACTAACAGCTGAAGCTGAGAAGTTGACTGACATATGTCACAAATAATAATCTAGAGTTCCGAAAGTGAAAATAAACTGACATATGAACATTACTTTTGAAACTAAAATAAATACAAAATGTTGAATATGTCCATTTTGAGACAGTTTTCCAGGTAAATTTAAAAAGGTGCCATTGCCTATTATAAATTTCTTGTAAATTAACCTAAAATACACAATCATTTGAATTTTACAGGTTATCAGTAGGTTCTGCAAGAAAACTACAAATCAATACAAGAAATATATCTACAACAACAGCATTACAATTCAAAATTACAGAGCAACTGTGGTAAATATCCTGAAATTGCTTATTTTAAAATAGATACGTTTACATTAGTGTTGCAACGAATAGTACATTCGGCCTTACGCCGAATACCGAACATTCGGTGGGGTCCTCGGCCGAATATTCGGCCATACTATTCGCCCATATTTCGCGCCAATTTGTCTAGGCGCAGAGAGGCACAGCTCACACTGTCCTTTGATTGGCTCGCGCTCCCTTTATTCCGCCGTAATCGCGTAAGCGCCGTAACGTCAACTGTTTACAACGAAATTGTAGCAAACCTAGATATTTACCCTAATCCAAAATAATTCCATAGTAATAAAAATCCATTTTTTGGTGGGCACAAAATATAAAGCAATATTTTCTCAAGTGTTAGTAAAGCTTGCTGCAAAGTATTTGTCCCCACCTGGAAGCAGTGTTTACTCGGAGAGACTTTTTCAGAAGCCGAGCATTTGTATGAAGAGAAGAGAAACAGGCTTCTTCCTCATAATGCAGAAAAAATATTATTTTTACGCCACAATCTACCGCTTTTAAATATTGATTACTAATTTCAAAAAATGTAGATATTACCAATAGAAATATAAACAAATAAAATTATAAAAAAGTAGGCTATTTTCATGTTAAAATATCCTGCTTGCAAAACAACTTATAGGTATTCTATTCAGGGAATAGTAATTTAATATTAGGTATTTGGTCGAATATTGAAAAAGGGCGGAATAGGCGGAATACAGAATAGTAACCGAATATTCGTTGCAACTGTAGTTTACATACATCTTTTGGTTTTTATTAAGTGACTAGTTGTGCCCGCAACTTCGTACCTGCGGAATTTTCATTTTTAAACTCCAAATTGGGATATCTTTTCTTCCCGTCAGCTGATTTCGATGAAACAAAGGCCTATTCGAAGCGCCGGGCTAAGCTTAATTAACCTGTGGAAACCCCATGAAAATCCATTGAGTAGTTTTGTAGATTAGCGTGTTCGAACAGACAGACACAAAAAAATTATAAATGTCTTTTTGTATGTATTCTGATACTCTTCCTTCATTTCTTCATTCTATCTTCATTTTATGTACAGACACAATAGGTCTACGGTTTTATTATATGTATAGACTAGCAGTGTCCACTCCTTACTGCGTTAGACGTTAGGGTAGTTTCTTCGGATTGATTTCTGTAGGAACTATAATTGATCTGGATAAAAAGTACCTTAAATTTTGACCTAGTATATAACCTATAACTGTGCCAAGTTTCATTAAAATCTGTCTAGTGGTTATTGCGCAGCCAAACAAAATAGACAAAAATTTTAAAATTTGTTGATTTGGGCTCTGTATCACTTTTACTTTACACTGCAACATTTTTTTCAAAAAATATTAAATGTACAGACAGCTTTGTTACAATTTTATTATATATATAGAAATATAGAACTTATTGCAATGTTGCATCGTTCGTTTTCTCATAGACAGAGAAACTAAGAAATGAACTTATGTTTTCAGTGCTGAGCCAATGAAGAAAAAGAAAAAGATGGATCCAGCCATTGTTAAAGCTCGTGAAGAACGTCGGCGAAAGAAACTGGAGAAACAAATCCGCCGAATGGAGAAAAATGCCCGCCAATTGAAACCTATTGATGAGATAGAGGTCCCACTGCATCTCTTAGATCATATGGAGTAGGTATCTCTTTTTACTTTTTGTTTAATCACACATTGTGGCAGAGTTGCATTGGCATAGCGGGAAATTGAAATGCATAATAATGCTCCAATGCTCAATCAATTCCATAACGACTCATAATTTAATTAGCCATATAGCCAGCTTTCCACTGCAAGTGGGAAATAATTGAAATATGGAGTGGAAACTAGTAAAATAGATTTGACCTTACATTAAAAATTGTTTTGTTATAAATACAGCAAACTGGACTTGTTGAAACCTATTTTTAGTTGCTCAGTCTGCTCCAGTTGCTTTGTTGTTGGTGGAAGCTGTTGTTGTTGGTACGCATTTTAAGGTCAAACCAAACATCCTTTGTGTACTCTTGTAATGTGCATGAGGAGGCACATGTGCACAAGGACCATGGAGGTTGGACAAAGGCCTCTCTTATATCAGAGTTGTACTTCTACATGTTTTGTTATGTGTGTATATGTTCCACCTTTTATTTATCGTACATGTATAAAAAGGATAACATGAGCAAGGATTCAAACTTACAATTTGTCTTATGATGGATTGACTTTGCCAAAAGAAATGTTTGAATTTTTCACATCTTCAACTATTGCTTTGCTAGTGTTATGTGATAGTGCATAGCTTAGCATGGTCTTGGGAGAGGCCTATATTTAGAATAAGTCCACCTTTGTTCTCATGTCTAGTAACAATTCATTGTAATTACAATTAAGAGAAACAACAATCAACAACAACTATAATTACTCATATTATTTTTTGTAGTAAACGGAGAAGGCCTCCTCCACAACTTTCAGCTGAACAAATGGAAGCTCGTGCATTACTGCAGAAGGAGTGGACACATTACAAACGAGAAGAATACATGGCAGATGTCGCTCAGATTGACAGGATCATGGCAGCACAGCAGCGGGCTTTGGACAATCTGTATGAAGAGTCAGAGGAGTTGTACAATGAAGCTATTATGGTAAGTAAAAAATTCCAGATCTTTATGAATTTTTGGCCATGCGGTGACGGCTGGCTTAGCACCGCCCTATCTATACTCCTGGGTGTTGTAAAAGGATATCAAAGCCTCTACCTCGAGCCCTCAAGAATTACACCACCTCTAAAACAGTGCACTCACCATTCAGCCAGCATGGCATTTGAAAGCCATATATCTCTTGTGCACAATTTTATTCAGCCAGCGTGGCATTTGAAAACATCTCTTGTGCATGAGCAGGCCCATGTCCGAAGTGGACGTAAAAAGTCTGGCTACAATAATTAAAGATATCTATTTAAGATGTATTTAATACATAATTATTTATGGTACAATACTGTAACAAATAAGACAAATGCATGGCAATGGGGTAGCTGACTGCTCAGTAACTCAACATTCAAGGAAAACATTGTGAGGAAACTCATATGATAGAAGAATAAAAAGAAAGTCTGAAGCATGTTTGTCCACTATTCCATACTGGACCCGCATAGTGGATCATGGTCCGGAACCTCCTAGTGATTTAGGTGACTCCTAGTGAGGCCTGCAGTGGAACGTTATAGGGTGATATATTAATTGGTCAATCTACTGTATTTATACTCCGTCCACTATGTTATTTTTGGGATTTTTCACACGCCTATCAAGTTCCGTTTTTCTTGACAGTCAAGTGTACTCAAACCAATGTAGTTTATTGTCGAGGGTGAAGAAATAGTGACATTCCCTGAGTCATACCACAGACTATTATAAGCTATCACACGTAAAATAAATTGAAAATAATAGTTTTGAAATAAAAGTATATTTAGAAGAAAAAATATTAGGTAGGTACTTATTTGCAAATAAAACAACTAAAGTATGTGTTATAGTTATTTATTATTCTGAACAGTTAAGAACAGGCTTATTTGTTTCAATGCCGCTGCTGCCGTATACTTCGATGCTTATTTTCAACACAGTTGGACCACTAATAGACTACTTTAGAGATACCGCAACATGCTCACGCATTTGCACCAGTGGGAATAAGGGGGCCGCAATTTTGATTTTCTCTTTCAAAGTATTCATGAAGTCTTAACCACGAATTCCCTGGTCTGTCCTTTCAGCACCTTTCCTTTTGGCATTTTGTAAATGTACTTTTAAGGAGAACAATTCTACTTTAGAAGCACAAATACAACAATACATATAGGAAATGTGAAAAAAAACACCCAGCGAACAGAAATGCAGTGCTACGTGTTACCGCCAGTAATAGCACGGGCGTATCGTTGCAGACAAACAAAACCAACATGGCGGCGACGCCCAGTGTGACCGTTTTAAAAAATGGTGATCTAGTAAAACTACAAGGTGCCAGTACTAAATAATACCAAAACACATGCTGAATTATACTAAAAATATACTAAAATAAAAATAAAAAGTAGAAGAGGAAAAATTGAATTAAAACACTTATTATCAGTTACTTTTTTTAATTTTACCAATTACACACCTTCATTATACAGACATATTAAAATAATAATAAATATTTACAATAAGTTTTATTACAAATAGTCAGTATTCGACGGATTATTTTTTACCATATGTCAAATGAGACACAACCTACACTCCCTTCACTTAGACCTTGCTTAACATGCAACAGGCACGCAATATGTTTAGCTAGAAACCTGTTTCTGTATTTAGTTTTTATATGATTAACTTTTGAAAAAATTCTTTCGCATTCAGCGTTTGAAATGGGTATGCACATTAGACATTTTACAAAATTAGTCAAATTTTTGTACTTAGGAACATTTTTACTGTTAACAATACAACTTAATTTGCTCCAAAACTGTTCAACATTTACAGCACTAGCACTACTACTAGAACCACACATCAGGTTTTGTACCTCTGAATCATACTTAATTTGACGATATTCCTCGTCAATTAATTGTCTTACTGTATCATTTGTAGTAATGTTCGGAAACCTGTTCATAACGCTGATAAGAGATGTAAAATTTTCATAAGCCGCTACTTGTGGGTCTATGAAACGTAACTCGGAAAATATTTTTTCATTAATGGGAAATCGACATTTAAGTTGAGTACATAACTCCATCAAAAAGCTTTGACACCTTTTTAAAAAGTCTCTAATTACGATACTACTGTTACTTGGTTGATTTCTTAACAGCGCTATTTCATTAGATACTTTTATACCTAAGTATATCTCATGTAATTCTACAAAATTTATATTACTATTAGGATCTATGTCCTCAATAGCAGTGGCACGAATGTAGCTGCTTTTCATGTAGCAACTTAATATTGTTTTAAACATGTCAGTCAAATCCCGATAAAAAGTATGAACAACACATGCATTACCTTGAAAAATTATGTTAAACTTGTTGACTATATGCAAAATATAATCTAAAAACAAAAAGTAGAGCTTTATTTGTTTATTTTCGAAACTTTCATGTAAAAAAATCGCCGAATGGCTAGGGTTATGTTCTACGAGATGTTCTTGCTGAAAATACAGCTGAAGTGCATTCCACTGTTCTACTATGCGATTTACATAGCCGTGTAGGGAGAGCCAACGTATGTCGTAGTGACGTAAAATATTGTGATGCTCTGATTCTACAAAGGTCTGAAATTCTGCAAATTCTCTTTTGTGTTTGCTACTATGGCCAAAATAATTATAGACTTCTTTCACAATTTGATCCAATGCTTTAGGCAACTTTTTACAGGCATAACTTACAGCTAATGCTGATGAATGACTTAATCTTTGCAACCACACTATTATTTCTGCCAAACATTACATTTGTTGTATCAGCTGCAAATCCTAAAATATTTTCAATGTTTAAATTTAATTCTCGCAAACTTTTACACAGTGAGTTAAAAATATTTTCAGCAGTTTCACTTGATAGATTCACAGAACATAAAAATTTGGTTTTTACTGTATTATCCTGAACGCTATAAAACTTTATTGCAATGGCAAGTAATTTTTCTGTTGTAATGTCTGTGCTTTCATCTATAATTAATGAAAAAGTAGCAGCATTACCTGATAAACTTGACGTATTTTTTATATCGGTTAATAACTGCTTTTCAAATGATGGCGCCATTACGTCGTAAACTAACTGAGCAGATTTAGTGCGTTTGCAGGAAAAACCCTTTGCAATTTCCGAATCATAAAACATTTTGCTGAATAAATCGCTGAGATGATCCATGGCCCGAAATGGTATGTTATGTTCTGCCAACGCTGCACAAAATATAAGCTCTGCTTTTCTTACTTCTTCAGATATGGGTCCTTTCCTTTGAAATAATTTATCGATCTGAAAATAAACAGTATTTGATTAATTTTCCTATCGTAAAAAATAAGTAAAATAACTACCTATTTCTTATCTTGGGAAACTAGTGTCTCATTCAGTTGAAAATTAATATTCTTGATAAAAATATTACATATGTTTGAACCCTGCAAAACTATCTTTCCATCCCACAGAACCAGTTCGGCATGTATGTATACCTACACTTTCATTTATGAAAATTTCAAAATTCAGCTTTCTGAAATCGCTTGAGAATCGATTATACATGTGTGTACAACTGTACATGTATACTGGCCAAGATCCATCGGACATCCTGTACAAGTAGGACAATTAATTTATGTGCCAAAAAAAAATAAGGCACAATAATCTTATAAATATGTTAAGGGGGGAAATGGGTCGGAGATACAAAAAAACAAGCATATTTTTGTGATTTTTTTTTTTCACAGTTCCTTATTTATTAGAATTTTTTTAATTTGTCACATTATTAAGCATCATTCGAAGAATGTTCTGTTAAATTTTCATAAAAAAATATCCAAAAATAAGCCCGTGGTAGTGGTGAGGAACGAGTCACTTTTAAAAAAAGTTTCCATGCGGTAGGCAGGATAACTTTTGATTGCTTCATCTGAAATCAAAAACCCAAAAAGATTTCGTTAGTACATAAGTTTATCTTGGATTTGAACGAAGGAATTAATAAAATATTCATTTTTGAATTTTTGGTGAAGGTGGAATCACAAAACTCTGATTTTTGCCCAAAATTGCTCCCTTTATTCAATTAAAAAATAAGTTGTAATTGAACAAACAAAAAATCCTTCGTTCAGATCCGAGTATTTAGTATGTAAAAGAAGTGTGCAGAGTTTAGGCGAAATCGGTCGAAGGGTTTTCGAGAAATCTTGCCTACCGACTAAAAAAAAAAGTTCTGAGAAAAACGCGATTGAAGTTTGATACATGAAAAAATCAAGATATTTTTTTTTTTTCAAACTTACATCGAATCGTCGATTCCAGCTCCATAAAGCAACTCGCCTGCAGCTTCTGCATGATCCAAAGCATCCTTTTGCTCCATCCTACGACGAATTCTCTCCTCTCGAGTAGCAGCCTGGGTTTTGCGATTTGCTTTTGATATGCGGCTCTCGTCTTCCCTCCGTGCATATTCATGGGCTATTTGACCAGCCAAAATCCCTTCGTTGAAAATGCCAGCAGCAACATTTGCTGCTATTTCCACTACTTTAGCACTAGCATGAAGGGTTTTTGGCGCTATTTTCCAAACAAGCTGATTATAACTTTCGTTATTGTTTTGCGTAAATCCGCCAACACAACGCTCCAAAAGAACATCGTTACTCAAATCTTCGTACACAGGCCTCATGGCTTCCAAAACGTCGGCTGGCAGTGGATTGTAAGCATGCTGGAAAGATTCAAGTTCGTCAGTGGCCGCAGCTCGTTGCCAAGCACACCATGAGTTTTTACCACTTGTGCACTTTTCATGTTGAGGATTATTGTCCGAGGAGCTGTAATGCAGAAAAGTGGCCCAAATTGCGTCTCTCATTTTTTCTGCGGATTCTGAATTTCTCCTAATGGCTAGTCCGTAATAAACGGTCAATTTGTCAATAAGTTTTGCCGTTAGCCGACCTTTACCGGAAAGTAATTTTTTTTTTATTGTTTTGCCTTTGATCTTCTTGTCTTCAACAGTATTTTTTACCAATCCACGCAACCGTGTCCCCATTCTTTTTTGGACGTGACCGACGCACTCCTTTTTATTTATTTGATAATCTTGGCCATATGGTTGCGCCTCAATAACTTTTTTATAAACTTTAGCGTCACCGTCTCCGATATAATTATTATATTTCACCCCATATTTATCATGCGAGCGTTCGAACAACTTGAGTATTGCTTGCACTTCCATATTGCCAGATGGACCTTCGTGATTCGCGTTGCATTTATTACTCTCAACATGTTCGTTATACCACTCTTCAAATTCTGCTGTGTTACTTTTTTTTTCCAGAACTCGCATTGATTGCAGTAAGAACTTTTGCAAAAAACGTCCAAGAATTTGCCAGAGTAGTATCCTATGACAGAAGTTACGCCGAACAAGGAAGTGAATCCACGTTTTTTCCACGTACCGTCACCTGAGACAGTCAAATCTGATGAATCAATACCCGTTTCAGTAAACCTTTCATTTTTTTCGGCGTTGACAGCAAAAGAAAAAAGTTTATCTGTAACCGTACGCACACATTCAAGAATTTTGTTGATGTAACAATCGTAGACTGATTGGTTCAGGAAACTGCACGATAAGTCCATTAGACCACAAAATTTATTGCACCCTGCGAGACCTAGGCCTAACAAACGCATTACAAAAATAAATCGTCGATTTATTTCATACGATTGTCCTATTTTCTTGCCTGAGACAATGTACGTTGGATTACACTTTTTACAGCTCACTTTAATTGTAAAACCAAGTCCTTGTTTTTGGCATGTTGTAAAATTCACTTTACCATTACAAATCTTTTTATCAATGATTTTAGAACACGTCACCAAATTAGAAATCGCAGTAAACACGATCATGAAGTCTATTATTTTATACTGAACAGCACTCTGTGGTACCTTGATTTCCTCATCAATTTTCAGTTTTTTTGCTGACGAGCTGGCGAAAGACTTTCCCACATTTTCGGCTCGGTTCGGGTTAAAATTCTGTTTTCTTTTTTTTGGTCTATCACTCCGAATACCTTTTGTCTGGTAAACTTATCTGGTAATAAAATAAACTTATCGCGTAAATACTATATGTCCGTACAGCAAGACGAACGATGCCAAACTAATTGAAAAAAGCAGCCGCTACAAACCAATTGCCGCGCTAAAGGTCACGGGAGACTCGTGACGGTCAAGGGAGACCGAGCGCCCGGAGACTCATTTGCCTATAACTCGAAAAGTTTTGCTCCTAATGACTTCAAACTTGCTGACAATATTCCTTATGAGTTGTAGTATCAGAAAAAAAAATTAAAAAAAAATCGATTTTCCGACCCATTTCCCCCCTTAATGGGGGCATAGCTTTCTTACCTTGGATTGTCCACTATAATGTATAAGTTTCTGCCGATGTTTTTCAGAATCTGCATGACTTTTAATTGTTGCGATTCTGCTCAAAAATATTGCTCCACAAGTTTTACACAAGGCGTTCTCACTATTTTTATCTTTTGTCAACCATGACGAAAATTCAGGATTTTGTTCCCACTCAGATCTATATTTCTGATCGTATTTGCGCTTCATTATCTTCACTACACGCGCACGATAACACGGAGAGACATAAATAAAGAACAAAAAAATCCGTGGTCCCTTTTATACTTATTGCTAGGAATTATTTTTTAAGTTTCAGTAATTCCCCGCGACGTAGAGCATGTAACGTATATATGTAGCTAAAGCACGATTCGCGGTTTTGTTAGCATTAACCGTTCGAAAGAGACAAAATGATACAGTTGCGGTAAACATCAGACAAAGACAAAATTATGTGAACGAAATACGAACGAATGGAAATTAGTGTTGCCCGCCCAACCCAAAAATATATCAATAATGTGTTTAAAAATGTTGAAAGTTTAAAAATGTACCAAAAAATACCAGAATATGAAAGGATACCAAAAAAAAAACTAAATTAGTTTTGCGGAGCCCAAATTATACCAATTTGGTACTGAATATACTAAAAACGGTCACACTGGCGACGCCTCTTCGCCACAGCCAGTGTTGCTAGAATAAAAAAAAAGTTTTATTACTTGTGATTTTATGGTTTATTTACATATAAAACAATTGATTTATTAAATTGATTTCGTAATAAATACATTTTTGCGACGTATAAATCAATTATTTAAGACAAATCTTTTTAATAAATCGAATCTATAAAAGCGAATGCAAATGCGTATGCATCGGTAATCGGTATGAAGCAATTTGGACATCACTAAACAGATCTGTCATCGAGGAAATAACATAGTGGATGGAGTATAATTGACTGATTTTAGATGTCATGCAATTGAATTAGCAAACGAATCAAAAAAATGTGGTACATAAAGATGCTTTTAACCATTTAAGATCTACATTTTTTTACTTTTTTACTTAATGATTATTATCAAAAAGCCCACATTTGATGTCGACCCCTAAAAATTGATTTAGAAAACTATAATTTACATTGATAATTATTTCTCCTTTTCATTTGCATTCAATCTTCACATAATTGATTCAGCAATATGAAGTGTTTTTTGGGCCCCTCGTCCCCTAAAATCTTTTGCTTCAAAACAACCTATCACCTGTCATAATCCGAGCAGGGAGGAACACGTGTCTATCGACAACGCGCCTTGAATATTAAGTCGGAAAATAAGTGGAGATTAATTGTTCACAGCCTGACTTGCAACTTATCCCATACACCATCAAGGGCCCCGTGGCTACACCGCCTATAAAGGGATACGATTCACCGGACGGAGACTACATCGACATTTCTAAGAAATGGAATAATTAGTACCTTAGAGCCCACCTAGACGATCATCTATATTGTGCAATTTTACAGATTGCCCAGTGTTTTAGATCGTTTAGGGAGGGTATTGAAACTCGTTTGGGTGCAGGGCTCTATTCCATAATATTGTGCAATGTTATTATTGTCCAATTTTATTGTAGGTTTAGGGCCCGCCTTAGTGTTATTTACAGTACTCGGCGATATATACGGCATATCATTAATGCAAATTATATTTATTTACACTTAAGTCCATATTGATGGATTTTGCATAATAGAATACTTTATATTTGCCCGCGGAGGGCATGCAAACTTTATGTATTGATTCATTTACAACGTGCCATATATATCGCCGCATACAGTAGGTACTTAGTTATTTATATTAAAAATTAAATTTTTAATGTGTACTTTTTTTCTTTTATTTCCTTACCCTGGTTTTATTTTATTGGTTTAAAAGGTGGCATTAAAACTGATGGTGAGGCCATTTCAGTACCTGAGAAATTGCCAGATAATTTTTGAAATTCTTACGGGCCTAGCGCAAACTTGAGAAATTTATTTAAAAACACCCATTTAAGAACAGTTCTGTATTGTGTGACATCCAAACAAGACCGTGGATCACATACAAGCTAAACGCCGCTATTTTCCTCGCCACAGTCCGCTTATCTACCCCCCCCCCTGCTGTTTTTCTCCCTTAAGAAACAAGCTAATATCGTCTCTCAAGCCTTAAGGCGGTAGACTGCTAAGGTGTAAGTAGAATCGTGACAACTTTATAGATCATGGTTATGACGTCTCCGTAATCAAGAATGGGATGGAGTAGGGCTTGAGCGAGTCAATCTTGTTCATATGGTAGCATGTTACGGAGTCTTTAACGAACCGATAGTGGCGAATACTTTCTGCTCACTTCACCTATTTGCGGACTATATATTTTAGAGATCGGTCTAGAACTGCCAATCAACATTACCTGCTTTTTGGCAGCATTAGGTAATATATTTTTTTTATAGAAAAAAAGCAGTAGACGAACTTACAGTCCACCTGATGGTAAGTGGATATCCATATACATCCGCGATACATGCCAACATCAGTCCAGAATGACAAACGTTGGCGTACCCCCAGATGCTCTGCCTACCTTTGCAGATTAAGGAATGGATTGGGAGAAAGAGTCGGGAAAATGGGGAGGGATAGGATGGGATGGGAATGGGCTCTGGCATATCTCACTCACTACCAAAACACGTATGTACATTGGGGAAATACGATAAAGTAGGAAATGCAGTACATTTCAAGTTAGTCTTCTGTGAGAGAGGACTAACGTGGCCAGTCGAGTGCGCCCAGCGCTTGTGGGAATGCAGCTTGCACTCTCCCCCTACAAGTGGATAAGACATAATTTTAAGGATGAGTAAATCAATAGGTGAGTATTTTGATAAGTGCAATGTGGTGTAATGTATATGAGAGTCATAAAGTTACTCGTGAGTAAAATAGATTTTCATGCATCATCTATTACAAATTTCACAAAAATACTTCCTGGAAGCATCGTAAGCGGATTTTTCCTCATACTTACGTAGATCGAAGTACTGTATGTTTATACATTATTTTTTAAATAAGAAAGCGGCGGACGAGTATTTAATTCACCTGATGGTAAGTGGATACTGTCGCCTATGGAGATCCGCGTTACATGCCAACATCGGCCCAGAATGACAAACGCTGCCACGCCTCCGGATGTGCTGCGTATCTTTGAGATGCAGAAATTATTTGGAGTAAGGGTTGGAAAAATGGGGAGGGATAGGGTGGGATGGGAATGGGCTCTAGCATATCTCACTTACTACCGAAACACGTACGTACCTACATAGGGGAATAGGATATAATGGGAAATACAGTACGTTTTAAGGTAGTCTTCTGGACGAGTGGGCCCAGCAGCTGTTGGATTGCAGCGTGGTCCCATTCCAAAAAAATAGGTAATTTATAAGTGTTCAGAGAAATATTTTTGTTTAAAACAAGAGGAGGATTTGTAAAAGATGTGATATTAACTTGAAATTGAAGTTCGGTTTCCGAGGAGTTCGTAAATGGTTAAAAAAATATTGTAATTATCTACAAAGTGTAAGGATATACCTTACATAACTCAAATTCAAATAGATTCTGTAATAGGTAATTTAAGCTTTCCACTGCGTGGATCCAAACGGTGAAGACCCAGAAAAATATCGCTGTTGCATACCTATATATGTATAAGAATTGCGCCGAATTGGCTGGAGATAGAAAAGCAAGAGGAGAAGTTTTTCCCCGGCAGTGGAGCATATTATGGGCTATTTTAGATTAATAAACTTTTATTATGTTTTATATTACATGGTGGCGACTACGATTTGTATGTAATGTAAGACAACGTACCACTAGGTAGGTCTTTAGGACTAGTCGTTCGCCGCAAGTGTTGAAAAGCGTCACTAGCTGCAAATTGCAATCTCCGCTGAAACATCAACTTTTTAATAACGAGATAAAGATTAGCAAATAGCTGTTATACCTAATTTTAGCTAAAAAAGATGAAATTACTATTACTTTCTTACCTCCCTGTTAACCATCGTTAAATAAATATTTAAAAAGAATAAAAATGAACGAATGGTTTGAAATCGCGTAAGAGGGTAAATGTATTGTTACGCCCAGCTTCGTAATTGAAAAAACTTATTCAAAATGATGACGAATGCATTTTTCATGCACTTCAAAATTTTATTCAATGTTAAATGACGTAGGGAAATAAAGGGAGCCGCGGGATATGAAAGAAAAGAGAAAAAGAATAAATACTCAGCACAATTGTGATGAGATTTGTGGTCCATTGCTATTTTGTCTCAGTGCTATTTTGTTGCTTTCTGAAATGCTCGAATTCAGGACATCGGTTACCAATATTTTCCTCTGTGCTGGTGTTTACGTCAACAGTGCCTTGTATGCTGGTTGTTCCATATCTTATGTGTTTATTTTGTCGTAGTTGTATTCGGAGAAGTTTTTAATGATTCACTTTTCATCATTTTTATAGTTTAGATGAGGAGCAATATTGGTCAATACAGGAAGGAGTGTTGTGTATTTCCCTTAAATAATTTACCATCTCAGCATTGGTGGCAGACGGGCGGTAAATGGCCCGTCTGCCAACTCTACTACCAAAAAAATACCGCAGAACTGAATTCAACGTGTCAGCGAAAACGACCTAAGATAGACTCTAGACTCTTTATGAAATGCTTCCACAGTAAACGGCTACGACATATACAACAACGTATAGATTTCGATAAGTATATTATTTTCATACATCGAGCACATTTTTTCATTCATACATTTTTTGTGCGTAGATAAGAATCAAACAATAAAATAACGATCGTACAAAAGCGAAAAAGAAACTCATTATTTTAGGTGGCGCTCAGTAAACATTTCAAAACGTATCTCATTTGTATATCATTATTTTAGTGCGAAACGCCTCTATAACTCCTTTGACAATCAAAGCTCAAAATAAACTGGAAATGTTATCGCATTTAACTCGACAAACTTACTTTATATATAAATTCTGAATGAAATAGAAAAATATTTTATCACACCGTTATGAATTATAACGGAATTGTTTGGTTCATAAATTTAAAATGACAAGATGCACAATGCAAAAATATATCTCCTACTAAAACACCATGTTACATACTCATGTTTGGTAGGACTTCGCGCTTACCCAACTAGTTACAACCGCTTGCCATTCTGACTCGTTCCAACTCTTACTTAACATTTTATGAGAAGCGGCCGATAACGTGAAAGCCGGCAATGAATCAATTTCCACACCAAATGTCTAAAATTTGTAGCCTCTTCATGAAGTGTAACTATTTCTAATAGTTTGTCTTGTACAACTAATTGTTTGGCATTACAGTATGAGACTTGGGGTAATGGGGTTATTTCCACTTTAAGAGGGCGCTTTATGAATTTTAGCCACTTGTTGCAGAAATTGATTCTCAGCAGGCCATTACGCTATGTAGCTGCTATTCATGGTATCTACACTTTTCATGAAGTAAATAGTAAATGAAGTAAATAAATTGTAGTAAATAGTTACGACATATGGGTACAGGGTTATAAATAAGAATATATGGTAATAAGAAAATCATGCATCCTTTTAATATTAAATTTCTATCAAATGAAACTAACAACTTTTGTTCTACGACATTTTTCTTAACTTGATTTATTCCCCATCAAAAAAAGTTAGGTTTTAATTTTTTCGTCTGGCTTCTTTTGTATTCTTTGCTTTTTTTGTCTAATACATCGTCCGCTTACAATTCCTGTTTATCAACAGTTGGACAGGTGCTCTATGCTCTATGGTGCTGAATGAAGTTTGTCCTGCAATGTTGTATTGCATTGTGTTCGCATATTGAATAAGTCAATAATGAATAGTGAAGTAGTTTGTATTTGTACGAACTCTCAATTTACCAATAAAATACATCGTCCTCGTATGAAAAATTCCATTGTCGACGAATCAACAGAAGTACCTACCAACCTAACAAGCATACTTGTTCTAGCTATTTATTCTCCAAATATACTTCTACTACCTACTGGTTATTTTATATCTCATAATTTCCAATTAAATTTCAAATAGAACTCGTGAATATCTGTTATAAGTATTCTGGAGCGTTGTAATTTAAACCGCATAACGGTTGCTGGCCCCCATCCGCTATAATTATCGCGCTGGAAAACGGGAAATGATTGCATCGCCATATTTCTTCAAAAGAGCTTCAAATGTCCGCACTCTTTTCACGCTAAAAACTACAACGGCATGAGTTTTGATATCTAAAAATTCAAGCTGTAATTTCTACCTAATGATTTGACAAATAAAGTGTAAATTCGTAGAGTAGAGTTCTAGATTTGTAGCTTACTGGAGTTAGAAACGCGCGAGCAAAAACATTGTGACGATTTTAAAAAGATATGCGCTTCCAGCCCGAGGTGGTCGCTTGAAGTATTCATACTGAAACCCATTGAAGAAGGTCTTGGGTGTAAACGAGGAATGATGCGAAAGTTGGTGGTTTACCGGGTCAAGTGTGTTCTACTGACGGCGAGGACGTTTTTCAGGAAAATGTGTCGTCAGAAATGGATAGTGTGAAACGACTTCCCACTTACGTTGAACTTATAAGTGGATAGAATTGGGCCTCGTCTTTGCAATTGAAGTGACTAAGTATTTGGTGTTTTCTAATGTAGTCTACACACTACACACACAATTTATTTTTAAGTTTCCGTAGCCAACGTGTTATTTTTGCACTTGTTGATATATAATTTGTTCGTGTTAAGTGAATTAAAAAGTAAGTAAAAAGTAAAATTTAAAAAATCACAACTTATCGAGGGTCTTTCCAAATGCAATAAAATATTTTGCAAATTTTTAATTTCGAGTCGCTTTAATATTTCTCTGATTTCTAATGAATATTTCTCTTCAGTCGTTATTAAGGTGTCCAATCCTTTAATTTCTTAAATACTGTTACAAAGAACCAGAAAAAAGGCAGGAAAACATATTTTAATACTTGGAATGGAAATTATAATTGGAATTAAAGCTGGCTACTTTTTTAAAGCTTTAAAGAACTGTCTTCTTATTTTCTGACACACACTGTACTTTGTTGAAAAACTGTTTTCATAGAACGAACAATATTTTTAACAATTTTGTTAAAATAAATAAATAGCTCTTATGTATAACTTATAAAAGTATTCATTCTGAAACTGTCATGAAACCCAGTCACGTGCGCTCCTCTTGGCTGGTTTTGTTTATTTCTAGTTTAAGTAGATACAAAGTTAGGTAATAGTTGGGTTATACATAGTTAGTTAGGCTTTTAAATTAGATTTTAGAATTTTTTAGCGGGCTTCCTCTGTTTTTACTTTACTTACTCAATTTTACCCGAAAAACTGCCATTTCTCTTCTCTCAAAAAACCCGTTATATACACTTTCGAAACTACTATATTATACTTATTTTTTATAGACAGAAGTTGACAAACGAGCACAGTCCACCTGGTGGTAAGTAGATACATTAGGCCAGTACCTATGACAAACTTTGGCACATACCCAAATGCGCTGCCTACCTTTGTTTATATAAGAAGGGATAATAAAAGATTCCTGAAAAAAAAAGTACCTTACACACTATTAAGAAACACAAGAGAATTTTTACCGCGTTTATTGATATCAGCGGGGTCAAGCAGAGTGACGTAGGTACATAGTCTACTAGAAAAGAATT
The DNA here is from genome assembly GCA_943735995.1 of Sesia bembeciformis. Lineage (NCBI taxonomy): Eukaryota > Metazoa > Arthropoda > Insecta > Lepidoptera > Sesiidae > Sesia > Sesia bembeciformis. The sequence continues at coordinate 5,194,275 of OX031042.1, forward strand.
ATATTGTAGTTACACTTTTGCTAGTTTCTTTTAAATATAAAGCATTCGTAAATGTAAAATATAATTTTGTATTCAAATTAGTCAGGAGGTAGATAGAAATACAAATTGTAGGTAGAAATAAGATTCGGAAGTAACGAGCAAATAAATTTTTAATTTTACGTTTGCATTCCCCGTAGAAATGAGAATTTAATTTTCTTCGCTGGCACTGAATTATGACAAAAAGGAAAAGATGATATATTAGTTAAAGCATTACTTAAACATTTTAAAAATAATACTCTGAGTTTTGCACCACATTTAGCATGTTGTTATCAGCTTTTTAAACGGTTTCAATTAGTATCATAGTTGACAGATTGACAATTTGACAATCTGTCTACTGACAAGATTGACAACAATAAAAGACAAATAAAACAAATTTTTAATACCGTGTATTAGTCAGGTACTTGAAGGCAAGTTGATATTGTTGGATATATTATTATTATTTTGCCCATGTCCTAAAGCTCTGTGTATATTTTCCATGAAAGGACAATGGCTGAGTTAATCCTGACGCACACATGTATAATGCTCAGATTATCATAGCGCGTTTAAATGTTGCAATAGGCAAATGTATACGATCGTTAATGAGATTAACACATTAAAATATGATGTACAGTAAGTAGTTTTCGTCTACGGGATTGTTACAATTTACTTTTTTGTCTATAATTTAAGGAAAACATTAATAACAATTTCATCAAAATGTATTCAGCAATTCTTAATTAAATCTGAATACAATAACATAAAATTCGGACTAATATTTTTATTTTTAGATTTAGACGTTAATGCATTTATGAGATAGTAGTGCAATTATTTCATATTTTCAGCGGATAGATAGATAAACTCTTTATTGTATACCAATACATGTTGGAAAAAAGGATTCGACTTTTACAAACAAATTGAAAAAGTTTTGCACGAACGATGGCGCAAACTTTCTACGATAGATATTCGCGAGACGCTAGGAAACATTTTGTTGACGCGGGACCAGTGGAATATAAGATAACCCCACGAGATATACAATTTGATCTATGAAAGATGAGATTCCAGGCGTAGCTTATCCAGCAGCTAATTGCTGGATGACCACTGCACTGGGGTCACGACCCTATAAATTGTTTTAACGATATGCATCTATTAACGATATGCATCTATTAACGATATGCATCTATTAACGATATGCATCTATTAACGATATGCATCTATTAACGATATGCATCTATTAACGATATGCATCTATTAACGATATGCACTGGGGGTTTGCGTGGTGCCGAGGATGACAACTAACACAAACGCGCGCGCGCGATGAAACGAGGTTATAAATATATGCGCATATTCTCCCGGTGACAGCGTCAGTCGTTATTTGTCATGGGATAAAAGGCCGCGTTCCAAAACTTGGCCAAAACCATAAAGCGGCGCGAACACGTAACATTTTTACATAAAGCATAGCATCGTAAAGCATAGATTGCAGCTCTTTTTGTTCTTTTTTTTTGGAACAAGAGCAAAATACATAAACGGTTTACGATGCTGTGTCACGTTCTATATTACAATTTGGACGTTAGTTTACGTCCAACTAGCCAGGTCCGAAAACTTAGTTAAATCCTGGTCTTATAAAAGTTATATATACACTTGGATTAATTTTATGTTTATTTATTTATTGCAATTAATTTAGCGATAGAATTATTTACTACTGTAACTATAAAAGTGTCAATTTTACGTTATAATTGTGTTGAAACTGAGTCGTTATATCGTTAGCTGGGTGTCTAAGACAGAGTTATCTTTCTATTCTTAGTGTTCACCACTCGTATAGCAAGTTGATCAAATTATATCCAAACAACTGACTTATAAAAAAGCAGTGGCTTAACTCGCTGGTTCGATTACTTCAGCTGGTAGCTACCGCACGGGTGAAGGCTATAAAATTAGCTGAACCAAGCACACAAATAATTCAGCCAACGTTTTAATTACGGGGAATGGAAGCGCAAACTTCACAAAACTGCAGCGAATTCATTTGACTCGCTCCGACCTCTGCCATTAGGGGTCTCGATGTGGATAAATAAATCTTTGGAGCTAGTGGATTACGTACATTCCTGTTCAACTGATAAATTACTTTTTTCACAGATTATAAATTGAATCATATTATGTCAGTAAAAACGTCAGTAAAAATTAATCTCTAAAAACACGTGTCAATTTGAAATCGCTGATATTGAATTAATAAATGTGGCGAATATTAGCTCTTATGCAAGAGGTGGTGAGATAAAGCGGCTCATACAGAGTTTTTACTTAAGTACGGATCCCTTCATTACCTATCACTAGCTGGGCAGTGAAGAAAAACATTGTGATGAAATCCACGAGATTTAAAGAGTTTCAATGTCTTAAAGTATGTTTCAATGGGTCCACGTGGTGAACTATGTACGGCCGAAAATCCTGTTCGTAATTACGATTCATTCCACAGCCCGTCCCACATCAGATTCATCCCGTGGAACAAAATACCTACATACTGAAATTTTACAAACAATATTATTAACATATTTTATTATTAAAAAATGGTCAATTAAATGAAAAGAAATGATTTAACATTAGTATCTACCATAGAATTTTAGAAAATTAACAATGTGAAACACAACTAACTAATACAGATCTCCAACAATGTATGATACATACATGATATGTACCAATCAATGTGTATAGTTATGTATCAATGTATGCTAAATAACTTAAATATCGTATAATTTATTATTATTCCAAAAATATTGTTAAACCTTCTCGCCTCTCCCTAGTTAAGCCAAAATAAGGGGAGAGACGGCATACCCCCCGGCGGAAGCTCAGTCGGACGGGGTTCAGGATCCTACGGAGAGAGCGTGAGATGTACCTACATATAATAATAATGTAATATAATATAATATAATATCATATAATATAATATAGTATAGTACAGTATAGTGTAGTATAGAGTAGTATAGTGTAGTATAGTATAGTATAATATATTATAATATAATATAATATAATATAATATAATATAATATAATATAATATAATATAATATAATATAATATAATATAATATAATATAATATAATATAATATAATATAATATAATATAATATAATATAATATAATATAATATAATATAATATAATAATGTAATATAATAATAATAATAATAGATTACGCAGTAGGTATTTAAGTTACGTAATAAATAATGTATGGTTAGGAGATAAATGTATTAGTTAGTAGTTTTAAATTGTTCATTTTATAAAATTCTATGGTACTAATAATAATAATAATTTTCATTTGATTTAATTGTCTATTCTTGAAAATTTAAAATTTATTTTTTATTTCAATAGATTTTCCCATAGGGTGAATCTGACGTGGGACGAGCTGTGGATTTATCCGAAATTTCGAGGGGAATTTTCGGCCATATTTAATTTCCAAATCGATATCGAATATTGTTAGGGGTGACCTATAGGATATATTGCGGTGGGACGTAATAGGCTAATATCGAAATCGGATTGTGATTATATTACTAAATTATTTGATTTTGTGGGATTTATTGTTTACATTTATTTATAGAATACGTTTAATTACATTCAATTTTAATTCAATTGGAACACGACTGGTCTTCAGAAAACCGTAAATCCGATAGGGGTTTTCCTGTACCTAAAGCTTTATCTGACTTAATTAAAATCATTTCTGCTTTGGATTTTTTATAAAGGGTAAAAATAGGGCGCCGAAATTTCTCAATTGATAGCCACGAGAGTTCCATTCTATAAAATATGAAAGGTAGAATATTAGTTGCAATCTCTTATTTTCTGATTTTCATCTTCTTATTGTTCAATGTCTCACATTAAATATATTTTCCTTAATACTTATGCAATAAGTATAAGGCTTGCTTCTCTGGCTGACCGTGAGTATACCTATAGGAGATGGCAGAATATCAGTGCTTTGGATTATCTATAGCGATAGCCGAGCCAGTTCCATTTTGTTGTCGCTGCACTAGGTAAGCAGTCCCTAATCACTTAGGGACACGATATCGAATGAAAAAAAAGTCTGGTAGGGCTGTGTCGGGACACACGGTCGTCGGTTACGTAACGATACTCATAAAAGCATCGTATTCGCAAAGTTAATAGGTCAAACTAAAAGTTCTTAGAACTGGCTACTGTCTACAATACGATAGATAAAAAAAACAAATTCTTATTTTGAAAGTTGAACTCTTTGGTTGTCAAACGCCATTAAGTTTTTAAAGCCGTCATTTGTTTTATATTTCTGGCGGTAATTTGAAAATTAAATGTTTGTGCAAAATTGAATTTAACATGAGAATATTTTCATTCAACAACTTTTTATGACTTTCGTTGGTGTCTAAACCAGAAACAAAACTATGTAAGACTTAAGTTAGCATTCAGTGATGAAGCCCCATCCAGTGCCACTGCTTATAAACGTTCAGTGAATTTAAACGTGGTCATACCCACCTCAGTGACGATGTTAGAGAAGAGAATCACCGTTATAAGTAGGAAAAATCGCAAACATGGTAAGTGTCGTTTATATTTGCTAATCACTAATGATTGATGTCAACTACATCAACCAAGACTGAGTAATTTATCCATTATTTCGATAGAATCTGAAATAATAGATAGTTTGGATACTAGACAAATAATAGCTATTTCACAAGTATAAAAGCAAGAAAAGTTCAATTTTTGTAGGTACATGCATGTACATCTAAGTTTTATTGTAGACTTTAAAATTAATTGTTTGCTTATAATGTTGTTTTTTTATACACTCCCATAACTACCTAACCAAAATCAAATTCCTTTCTAGAAGCTTAGTCAGGGATAAAACAGGATAGAGGAGGGGGCGGCATTGTCAGTTTTGCATGCGGGCGCTGAAGCGGCTAGCGGCGGGCCTGAAGCAATGAAATGTCCTCTTCTATGTACTTCTGAATAGCTAGATACGAGTAGGTGTTCAGATAGTTTTAGTTTTCATCTACAGAATAGTGATTATTGTAGCTTCGGGTATCATATTTTGTCTCACTCTGAAAATGATTTAGGACCCTAATTTTTTATATCGCGTCTTATATCAATATAATGATTTCTTGTCATCATTACACACCATAAACACTTGAAAAATTAATTTGCATTTGAAAAATGAGACCGTCATTTTAAAAAAAATATCTCGAAGTAACGAGTCCGCGCTTCTTTTGTTAGAACTAATGGTGTAAGAAAAAGTGATTATAAAAACATTATACTGCAGATAACGCATTATGCACGAGAGTGTAGACGCTAAAAGGGTGAGCAATTGTCTGTTTTTTCCTTTTTGGGTTCCGTCAATACGGGAACCTTATTAGCGAAGTTTTTTATACATTCGTGCTGGAGCTATAGCACGCTTTATAAAACCTTATTTAGAACTAAGTAGCTCTACCAGTGTAATAGGTTTAAGCATTTAACATTTTAACATGTATGTAGTGGATAGCTTCGACAGTAGGCAACTCAATTGTATCCTATGTTTCAGATTCTTTAAAACGTCATGCTGTTATATTTGTAAATATGTACCTATGTGTGTGTTTTCCTGTCCTTTTGTAATTGTAGTGTAATAATTCTAATTTGAATACCTATCTATCTTTCTCTCTAAGTTTTACATAATATCTCATGTAAATGTCTATATCTGTAATGCTCTAAAAATAAGTCACTTCCCCGAACAAAGCATTTATATAAGGTATTTAAGCATTTTTATTTAAGCATTGCTGGTATCTTTTATACGAGGAAAATTCAAAGAGTACGGAAAGGAATGCTCCAGAGGCTTCTTGGGAAGGTAAAAAGAGTTAACAGAATCTTAATATTTGGAATCGTTAAAATACTCAAATTCGTTGAGTAATATCAGTGGGTTTATCACATTTTATTATAATAATGAACAACTATTGAGGTACATTAATTTCTGAAATACGATTGTCATCGAATTCATTCTACATATGTTGAAATCTACATTGAGAAATAGCGTAGCAAACTCAAAACACATGAATATGAAAATGAATATCAAAAGACATGCTTGATTTAGTTTTAAAAGTAATTGGCTCCTCTGAAAAGTCTAATCATTTTTCGGAGATAAATCGTGTCTTATGTCCGGATTTCAAATTTTTCTGCCAAATTTAATTGAAACCCGTTCAGTAGTTTATTCGTGAAGACGTAACACACAACCAATCGGACAGACGATTACAATTTCAGATTTATAATAACATTAGTGTGAATTATAATTTGATATTGTGGTGTCGGTAGGCTTTACTCCTCTCACGGGTATTGCAATAGACGAGTTAGGGATAACAAAGCCGCTACATCAAGTCCTGAGGAAGTGGTGAAAAAGTGGTGAACTTGCCAACCAGCTTGGCTAACGTGAAGTTTCAAAGCCATATACCACACTTGCACAAGACAATGTACATGAGGAGGCCCTGGACACTGGACACTGTCAAGCATTGGACGAAACAAGGGCTGGTTACGGTTAGCGTGGATGTTGATAGTATACAATATGGACACCTTGCGATTCAATTGGTGTAAAATCCAAAAGGCTACTTTTAAGCGTTTACTTTTGGCGTTTACGTCCCACCAAATAGCTTTCAAAAAATCATCGGTTGACGTAAGTCAATTTATTTCTTGAATTCTTTACAAATCTGTGGTGTATACACTAATATCATTTTGTATTTACTCAGCCTGCTGACGTTAAAGCCATGCTTTATATACAAATTAAACGATTTTCAACAATAAATTATAAAATAAGTAACTATATTTATAAGAAAATCATTAATAACAATTAATGGGGATCGAGTATCGAGTTGTATTATTTGATATAATTTACTTAGTTTATAGATTATTATTTGTGAATTTAAATGATTTCATCTAAATTTAATTATATGAAAGATGAATATAACAAGAATATATTTATTTATTTTATTTCACTTCATTTTACATGAAACAACAGCATAAACACAGTATAAATTGAGGTATATTATACTACACTTTTATTAAAGTACCCGTAAAAATTGATATATATATATATATATATATATAAATAAAAGTTACTATTAAACATATTTTAAACACTATTTGTAAAAACAACATTATATTTTCATGATCGTAAAAGCCATTTAGTTCTACAATCACAAGAAATGTGGCTTTTAAGACTATTTGGCATCTTGTGGCCAAGAAATTTTGTCTGTTACGTCTTAATTTTGCAAGATTACAAAAAAGTGCGCAGTAAAGCTATATTTTGGAAATACCGACATTTTAAATATGCAGATTGATAGAGCGTAAAAAACTGTATAAATAACTAATTTTCGCCAAAATGGCTTTTACGCCAATTGAATCGCAATATATTTGTGTTATATATAAGAAACTAAGAACATAGATGAAGGAATTTGCCAAGATTTAATTTTTATACGGAACCCGTTTTATTGTTTGTCTTGTATTATTCGTTGCTTGTTTCGGATCTTAACAGAAGGAAATTATCCAAGCGTGACTTAGGAGAAAATTCCGCGGTAAAAACTCAGCGGCAATTAGTTTAGCCCACGGATATTCGATGACTGGCATTTCAGTGCGCTTTGTTGAAAAGAAAACATACTCGTATTATACATAGTTGATGCCTATTTATTTGTAGCCTAAAAAGGAGTAACAAATCGATTGTTTCCAATTTGTATTTTCTATACATATAATAAAATCGTAACAAAACAGTGTCTGTAGATCATTATTTTTTTGAAAAAAGATATTACATGTGATACAGAGCCCTAAACAACATTTTTTGGTCTGTCTCTCTGAACGCGCATCATGCAAAAACTACTAGACTTCTTTTAATAAAACTTGGCATAGTTTTAGCTTGTGTGCCGGATTAACATTCAGGGTACTTTTTATCCAAATCCGTTATAGAATTCCAACGGGAATGACTATAAAGTTCCAGCGAACAAGTAGCTGGCACCGTGAGTTCAGAATAAAAACTTATGTTCTAAAACAAAAATTGTCTTCATAAACAAGTTACAGCACCTTCAAAAGGAAGGCCTTTATATATAACGTAGTCGCGCCACACGTCGTCTATAAGTCAATAAATACTTTTTCATAGAAGAGATGGCAGAGGGGTGAGCGGGCTACCTGCTGATCAGTGGTCACCGCCGCCCATTTACACCTGTAACATTAGAGCAGATGTGCTGTCGAACTTCATCTTAACCTTTTTAACGTCCCACTACAGGATACAGACCTCCTTCGTTTTGTTTTGTTCAAGATTTCTTTTGAATTCTGGAAAATGGAATTCTTTAAAAAAATCCTAAATGCAAGTGCTTAAGTTGAAACTCAGTGTACAGGCTGAGGATTTGAACTCACGACCTCAAGGAGAAGAATTGATACCTGCTCAAATTTGCAGAATTCTATTCACAGTTCTCTTGAAAAAATCTCAAATTCTTGAAAAATTCTCAGTTAAGTAGGGAGCAAAATGAACACTTCTTGTCGGCAGTATCTTGAAAACACTTTTTGTCAAGGAAGTGTGGATGAACCGCGATTCGGCAACGAGAATTCGAAGTTAGCATTAAATCCCTTTAAGATCTTTTGTTGGCTTTGCTGTCGGGCAAAAGTACATTGTAAGTAAGTAAGTAAATACACTAAATAATACAGTGAAAGTGACATAAAGTTTTAATAAATAGGTATACAAAAGTTAGACACGTAGGCACGTGCTTACGTGTATATTCAAGTGGGATCCGAAATTATGTAAATATTTTTATGGTATAATTATTTAAATAAGACCAGTCGATCTTCTTCATATTCATATTCCGAAGATGGCCGACATGAGTAAAAAAGAAACAAACATGTAAACACACTTTCAGAGTTCATTAAGTTACATTTTAATCACTCCATGTTATAAATATATGTTACGAAGTTAGGAAATACGAAGATGGCCGACCGGCTTTATTCAATTAGTAGTCCTAAATGCTAACTGGCCTACAATTTTATACTCTTTTTGAAACGCCTTCTTAAAATATACGGTGTCTTGGATGCAATTATGTTATCCTGTCACGCGAGAAGGTAGATACCGAGCGAGCAAGCATGACGGATTGGGTAATAGGTGCCAAGTAGATATTTTAATTAGAACGGGGAACGACACAATTTATGGTCTAGACGCGAACGCCAACGAACATGCATCTGTGATAACATCGAACTAGAAATCTAGAACATTCTGGCGGGAACTCGAGAAGTTCAGTTTTTTTGTTTCTTTACTGTAAAAAATATGTAGTGTTTTGTGGTTTAATAGTGATCGTTTATTAAACATCAAAGTGTTTTTCGTGGGTGGTGTTTGTGATAATCAAATAAAACCGTGGGACTGCGTGTTTAGTGTGCTTCCAAGGAGTCCTCTGTTCTGTTCTCAGTAAAGCTACTATCGACTTACTAAGCGACTTCTGACTTCGACGGGACTGGAATTTGACAGGATTCGTTTTAGACTTTGAAATTGTTTATTACGAAGAAAACTAACAGAACGTGCTAATTGCACCATTGCTATACTTGTAGAAGAAAAAAACCTATAAAGGTAGAATAAATATATATTGCTTACGATTTATAACGTCCCACTGTGGGGCACAGATCTTCCTTAGTGAACCACTAGGAGGTATCCACACATGCTCCAGATTTTTTTAAATTTCGAACATTCAAGATGTTTTCCTTTACTGCCGAGATTCAAGCTATATTCTGTTCAAGTTAAGAAAAGTCACTGTCAGTCATGTGATTTCACTTATTAACCATTTACGAGAGGGAGCGTTCCTCCATTGACCAATTAAAACTGTGTTACGCTACATTTGACGGATGTCATTACTTTTTCTTAATATGAATAGACCATATTGATGATTTTAAGAATCTCAGCGGTACGACAGAAACCCAGCGGTACGATCAACGATTTGAACTCGCGACTTTAAAGTCGATAACAGATACCACTTAGTTATCACCGTTCTAGTATAAGAGAAATAAATATAAAAAGATAATATCGGACTTAATGGCCTCACATTATGATTTGTGTCTCTGGATTTCGTTGATTCAGGGAGATATATGAGAACATACGAAAGAATACATACCAATTAAATTCCAAATATTTTGGTAGCCTTTTAGCCAAACTTTAGCCGACCGGGAATCATTAGTATCATCACACACTAAAAGCAACACTGGTTTCAGTTTGCTCAGAAGTGCCCTGTCCTATAGGGTAACTAATTAATTAATATGTATAGATTAAATTATGGTGAACTTTTTATGATCTAAATTAAATTTTGGACAAATTAAAATATTAAGAAAGATTAGATACTTTTTCAATATTATATTGCTAGCCGGTTTAGCCGTATTTTGTCATTCTCCATTCGTTTCCCATGAGTGACCCTGTACCCAAGACAATTGCTCTCACTACAGAATCTACAGAATCCGGAATTTTTTTATTCCAAATTCGAATAAATCCGGAAACTAAGTACTTATTTCTCACTAAGCGGGAAATGCGGGAATTAGTATCATAAATAACAGGCTGCAGTTTAATTTCACACAAATCTAATAAAATGCATTTCTACCACCTGGGATAGCGTATTAAACTTAGCATTTTAATCTGTGCCATCCAGATGCAAAATAATATGGACATTTTTGTACATAGTGTAGTTCTATGTTCTGAACCAGTGGTAGACACTATTGAACACAAACAAGTGTAGCAAAATGACAAAATAAGATCTATAAGTAAGTAACCAAGAGACGTATGGTGAAGGCCGGCTTTAGAACGTCACCACCGTATCTCTCTCCGTGGATGTCTTGAAAGGCGACTAAGAGATAATGAATCTGCTCCCACCAGCCCCGAGGCACTACAGCATCTTTCTTTTCGGAATAGCTAAATTTATGTAGCTCTAATAGCCTTCCAAGGGTCACCGGACATATATGGTTTAGGACGAGCGCAGAAGGCGCTCAGCCAGGAGAAAGAAGTGTGTGCAGCAACGAGGCTAAGGGCTCCCTCGCCGGTAAACAGGCGGAAGAAACGGAAGCTACAACATCTTTAAGAGCGGACTCACCCATCCTCTTGGTCAGCATGGCGTTTTAGGGGCCTACAATCGTCATGCACAAGACAATGTGCGCATTGTCTTGTCTTGAGAAATGTAGGCATGTAGGAATGTGGAGCCTCGTCATGCGTGAGGAGGCCCATATCCAGCAGAGGATGTTAAAAGGGCTAGTGAAGGTGAAGTGACAAAGAAAGCACAACAGGCGGCCTTAATGCGATTTCTTCCCGGCAACCTTTGAGTGGTAAGGAGAAAATTGATGATATAAACTTTGGATTTATGAAAAGTAGTTGCGATGCGATAAATAAACACGCTTTTAAAACAGTGGTTTAAGAGGTGTTTAACGAATCCGATTTGATATAACTTTTATTAGCCCACACCGTTTTAAAATGCACTAGTCTACTAAGAACCAAATTCGCAGACATAACTGAAAGAATCAGCAAGTTGAAGTAGCAGTTGGCAGTCCATATCTGTTCCAGGACCGTTAACCGTTGGGGTGAACGAGTCCACGTAGATCACGCACAGAGAAACGTAGCGTAGAATGTTTGGACAGTAGCTGATTAAGGAAAAATACGGATAGTTTGTACTCATACAGACCTCTGCGCAGTTATGGATATAATCCAGCAGTGGAGAGACACGGGTTCATGGTATAAATAAACTAGGTCGGAAATGGACGCTCATATACAAACTGGCCATGTTTATGTCTTTTTCTATAGAGCAAATCTAATTTTCGGCTAAATATAGAACACAGTTGGATATTCATTATAGTATCTTCGCGAAGAAAGAAAAGATTAATTCGTTTTTGTGTCAGAGAATCTCTATTATTACCAAATTACTAAACGGAACGCCTTTATAATTAATACCAACAGTTGTGTATGAAGAGACAGTGTATAAAGCTTTTGTTTATAATATAAACTTTTAAGACACCATTATCGAGTCAACAAGTGATCGTATATGTACATCTAAAGGAATTTATCTACCTCTCTTTCAGCTTAGTGGTTTACAGGTAAGTTGGTAATAATGTTGGACATTGGTCGGCGTCACCCTCCCCGGGGTATACGTGACCGGTTTGTTAAACAACCCTTGTACAGGCTCCTGATCAAACCGTCAAGAGTATGAGATATCAAACTGTATACACTGTAATTGGCGCAATATTACTATGTAAGTACATGGAACGAAGAGCTGTGATAGCCTAGCGATATCTATATTCGGCTCACATTCGTGTGATCGTGAGTTAAAATCCTCAGCCCGTATTTTTAAAAATTGTCACTAGCTTGGCGGTGAGAGGAAAACATTGTGAGGAAATCCGCATGCTCCAGAAACAAAAAAAAATCGGAGTACGTGCATCTACCAATCCGCGCACCGGGCCTGCGTGGTGGAATATGGCCCAAACCCCCTAGTGATTTACTAGGGGAGGTCTGTGCCCTGCAGTGGAACATTAAAGTACACTGATACACGTACACGAAACGAAGTGTTTATTAAAAAAAAAGTAAACTTAAATGCCTGATATATTTAATACCTACCATATACCATCAGCCTATATCTCTGACTGTTGAATATAGAACCTTTCCAAAAGAACACGACCTTTTTTTTTTTTTCGGATTGACTAAATTCTTGTGGCCCTAGTGGCCTTTCAAGAGTCACCGGACTTGTTTAGTTTAGGGCGAGCGCAGAAGGCGCTCAGCCAGGAGCAAAAAGTGTGGTTGCAACGAGCCTAAGGGCTCCCCCGCCGGTAAACCGGCGGAAGGAACGGACCTCGGCTTAGGGCGTTGCATTGGGGGGATACCGCGGGGTCGCGAGTCGGCGAGAAGCGCCCAGGCACGTGTCGATACCTAGTGAGTGTTGGCTGAGGGCCGGTGTGTGTTAACGGTGTAACGAGGGGGACGTCCACGTCTCCGCCGGCGGGGACGGTGTCTGTGTGCTGTGTTTGAGTGCAGTGTGAGAACCGCATTGGCAGCGGTGATGGGGTCGTCGGGATCGTCCAGGATGTGCCGCGGGCGCCGATAGCGGGGAGGGGCACTCCTGTCCGGTATGTAGGTGAGGGAGGAGACAATCAGAGGATTGGGATGGTGTTATATAGCGTCATAGTAGCGTCGGGCGGTGTCTTTTATGAATTTGACGATGGAGGGAAGTTCAAAGTCCTTGTGGAGGTCGACGTTACGCAAGCACCATGGTGCAGCCACGCCCTTGCGTACGAATCTGTTTTGGAGAAAAGAACACAACCGTGTGGGGATCTTCTCTTCTAGCTATCACCGGATAGTAGGATTAGTAGGAATGGTCATTCTTCTACGAGTATAAAGAAAAGTCTTTGCTAAGAAAAACTAACAGATGCTGCTGGGAATAGAAGAAAATTCCTTCTTTTATTTGTTTGCAATACTCGGTACAACACTTTTTGGAAACTACAATATATACATAGGTATATCTATATACGTATATTTTGTATTCATTGTATTCGGGCCCCAGACCTCCCCTCGTAATCACGAGAGGGCTTCTGGTGATACATAATTCCATGTGGACCAAGTGCAATGAGTAGATATATCACATGCTGCAGATTTTTTTTCAGGCACTTATGTTGTTTTCCTTCACCGCCGCTCCGAGCCAATGACCATTGAATAATTCGTATTTAAATAGAAATCCAGTGAGTACGGGTCGGGCTTCGAATGCCCGATCTCGCGAATGCAACTCGAGAAAGCATAACTAATATAATTATTTCTGGTAATTCATAAATTGTGAAATTATCATAAATTGTCAGTATAGATCTGAAATACATAAACATATTTCAGATCTACACTGAAGTTAGTGACATAATACGAGTATAAGATATGAAGTACGAAGTTACAGTACGATATAAGTAACTGTGTGATGGGAGGCCAACTTTAACCCGAATAGACCGGTGTTAGCAGCGTATTAGTTGCGGGGCGTTCATCATTGTACGAGATACGCTTCCCGCTTCCCATTTGTACTCTGTATACGTAGTTGACTACAAATATAAAACTGAATTGAGATAATTTATCCGAATAAAGGGATCTTATTGTTGGTTCTAGTTCCCCAAATATTAAGATTTTAGTGAATCTCAAAAGAAAAGTATTTATTTCGGTGTATACATTAAAATTACAGTTAGAGCATGTTTATATTAAAATTAAGTAGAATGATAGAGCAACGATTATTTAAGGTTAGAAAGTCAATAAATACTTATCAACAATAACGTCCATGTCCCTTTGCTCAGGTGACGTCATAATTTTTCTGTATCAACACTGTGTAAAATTGGTATAACTCACTAAAAATTCACTAAAATAAATTAAAACTTTTAACGTAAACGTACTTAACTTTATCCCAGTTAATTTTAAAGCAGTGTACCTATTTCCAATATGATAACTGAATTGTTATTGTTTTTTATAACGTATCTGTGAAAAATTGAGCTGTACAATCGAATGTGAATTGTACAGATATTCATACTTATTTTGTATAACATTGTGTGTCAAACATACTATATATAGAATGACAATGACCGCTGCCCGAATCCGTGTCATCAAACGCCACACAAATCGTGTACAAAGCTCCGGTACTCAGCGTATAATGCATTACATCCAAATTGAAGTCGATACTTATGTAGAGACTAATTGTTTCCGTAAATTATATGCAAATTCGACCGCTCGTACTGGTCATTGTCGTCAGTTATTAGCATACAATTGAATAAGTAACTCTAACTCAGCGCTGTAAACCGCAAAAGCCATAAATTAGAGCGTTTTCGATCTCCCAGTTTTATGACAATTCACCCATTCGTGGTATAGAGGTAGACCACGGATGCACTAACGTTCCTTTTGATAGTACATGGTACTGCCCGCTTAGACTATTCATATCGTCTGATTAATTAACCCTATCATAGGTACGTAAGTTGCCGGTCCACCTGGCTGAAGGGCGTCCCACACTGTGCTTCCAGGTCTGTAGCCTCCTCATCGGTTATCTGTCCTGCGATAAATATGACCTTATTCATAGCCGCCTTAGCCATGCTGGTGCTGATACTACGAGCTATGTCGGTAATTCTAGTTCTTTTGACGAATCTTTTCGTTTCGGTTCTCTTTCCACAAAGAAATTCCGAGCTTAGCTCTTTCTCTCTCCACATATCGCTGAGCGACTGGCGGCTGGATGAGAAGAGCCGAAGATCGTTTGTGGAGGCGCGTCTATAGAGGCCTTGCAGTGGAGAGACATAGGCTGATGGTATGGTATAGCAGGTACGTAACGCTAATGTTTTGTAAGCCATAGTGTTAGTAAAAAAGACTGGTTAGAGTACTTACAGCCATACAGTGATGCAGATTATTTGACGGCGCGGCATTTAAATACATAAAATTACAATGAAATTGCTAGGTACTGTTATATTATAGATAGATTCACTTTATTGTACACCAAAAACATACAGAGTAATACAAAGTACAAGTTATTAGAAGTACCTACAACCGGCGGCCTTATCGCTAAAGCGATTTCTTCCAGGCAATTTTTGGGTGGTGAGGATAAATCAGTAGACGAAATAGAGGTAGATGGTGCAATTAGAAAATAATGTTTGTATATATATATATTTCTAGATACATACATACAGAAATATATACTTAAAGGAATAAACTATTAGTTAACAATCAAATGCAATAGTGATTACTGAGCAATTAGTGGATATTCCCAGTCTATTTATAAGGAAAGTCTATAATTGTATTTACGTTAGATTATCTCGGCTCCAGGACCTCTGGCGGACGTGACGTGAAATTTGATTATTTTCGAATTCCTGGTTTATATTTTTATCCATTCTCTGTTGATGACTCATTGCGGTGTCATCCTTTAAAATTCTTTTACTTTCGTTGTGTTGAATCCTTTAAAAGATATTCAAATCTCAATATTGTTAGCCGGAACAGAAGAACACGTTACACGCTCATTATCAGTCGAGGATTAATTTATTATCATTAACTAGTTTTATAAAAGAGTAACAAAAAGTTAAAAAATCAATTAAAATAGAAAGAAAAATGGGCCGAACCTTATCCGTACATTAACTGCATAACACATAACTACGTATGTGCATAACATAACACGTAGTACATTTCATGACACTCATCAGTGAAGGGGCGGGGCGGGGGGGATAACTTTATTCCTCCGCAGTGTTTCAGTCTTCTGTGAAGGGCGGAGGGATAACTTTATCCCTCCGCAGTGTTTCTGTAATGAGTGAGATATGGCAGAGCCTATTTCTCATTCCTCTTTCTATCACATCTTGTCTTAACTCGTCCTATTCTATCGAATGGAGAGTAAAATGGAATTAAAGAGCCTTATTCCATTATAGACTTCACAACCCATCCCACCTCATCCCGGAATATCTGGACAGGTCATATTTATCGCAGAATCGACAGCCGATGAGTCCTTAAATAGTTCGACTAGATTTTTTTTATTAACTTACAATTACTATTAACCAAGTTTCCAAACCGTTCCATTCCTATACGATGCTATACGAATTGTGCTAAGTACAACTACGAGAATAGAATTTTGTTGGTGATGCGTCACCGAATTTACTAACCTTTTGAAGATCGTTTCCTTTGAAGGAACCCTTGTCAAGGCCCTAAGGGAGCTGAATATGCATTTTATACTGAAGATAACCATATACATACGTGTATTGTTGGGATAGTAGATGTGTTCACAGAATCTTAAAAAGGAAACTGAGAATTAGTTGTCCTTATTCAAATCCTTTCTGTAGCATACTATATACAGGGTGTAGCCGAAGCCTGAAACGGTGGATTCTGAGTTGATTCTGAGTTAATTGAAATGAGTGGTGTTTTGAGGCCATACGTTTTTTTTATTATATATATTTTAATATGAAGGTTATTATGTATGTATATTTATTATAAAATAGCTGTGCCCGTCAATTTTTTTGCACATAATATATAGCCTATGTCCATCTGGAATAATGTACCTTTCAAATGGTGAAAGAATTTTTGAACTCGGATTAGTAGTTTCGAAGATTACCTCCTACATCCAAACTTACAAACTTTACCTCTTTATAATATTAGTATAGATTATTATGTATGTATATTTATGTATTTAAACAAAAACTGTACCCGCGTTCCGTTTTCTGTTTTATCTGGTGGTTGACGTTAGGCATTAAGTCCGCCTTTTGTACATGTCAAATACTTGCGCAACGAAGTTTAAATAAATAAATATATCCGTCATACACAGGACAATGTGAGGACGTTAACAAAATAAAAGAGCTGATTGCGGTTACATCGCATCGATATGAGTACAAACTCGCATCTCGATATCGACAATAGACAACACTTTATGCTGTATGTTTTTGTGAAAAGATAAATCAATAAATCTGCATGGACTATGTAGTTTAACTAATCAACAAACAAAAAACATCAAGGAGCGATTGCGCTTGCCCATGGGCACAATTATACTTGATACTTGAGAGATTATACTTGATCATAATGTTTGAACAAGAAGATAAATAGCGATTACATAGAGCTAGAAATATAAACATTTACTCTGTGCTCTTTTCTCTCATACCGATCGTTCTCATTCTAATCTTTTACCTACAAACTCTTAAACTCATAACCCACTGTCTAATCTCCTTTTTTTCCAAGTTTAGTCATAAATTTGCAAGGTTATCGGGAACGTTTTGGTAATAAAATATCTGTTATATTATGGATGTGTGCTCTAAGTGGACTCCGAGGGTCTGAATAACTTCGGCAAGGGGATTGAATACGTTACAAGAATTTTTAACAGCCAATTCCGTACCGCTACATACCATTGTTTTCATATCTGCGTCTATATAAATACTCACACTGGCGTATTCGGGCATACGGGAGAAAAACAGTAAATATACGTACCTATATAAAAATCAAAGTAATGTATAGATTCTAACCGAATTTTTTCCTAAGCTTGTAATCATGGATTCTCCTCATGATTTATACTTCATTGAAATTAGGTATATAATATTACGCATTGTTTGAAAGAAAGAAAGAAAGAAACTTATTAGAGCCAGGTAAGATTACAAACCATTAATAATAATATATTAAACTATTTAGCCTACTTAACATAAAGGTCCACCTAATAGGCCACAACTCTCAAAAACTCACGGCCACAATTCACAAAAACTCACGGCCACAACTCACGGTCCCAAAAACGAGGCGTTGATTTTCAGTTGTAGCCACTTGCATTGACTCGAAGACTGCCCACGTTATAATAATCATGTAAAATTGTTTGTAAAATTGTCAAATTTTGGGTTTATTATTTAGTAAATTCGCCATAAAGTAGGTACGTACTAAACGATTTTTTCTAAAAAGGCATCATATAATGTTCATGTCAGTGAACTCAAATCGTTAACGGAATCCATGACTACAGGTTTTGACAAAGGTTCGGTTACATTCTGTAAATTAATAATAGAATAAAATTCGGTAATATACTCGTATTCACCATCTTGAGTGGTGCAAGTGCCATTGCGTCTGCGTCATTACAAATATTGACTGACTGACAGTTTGCACTTAGATGAGACGTTATTTGAGATTCTCATTAGGTGAGACTTCGGCCTCCGTTTCATCTCTCCTATAACGTCCGAAATACATCTCAATCAACATACACAACACACAAACTGGATGTATGGCTTCGGCTATAGACTGAACTACATGTAAAAAGGCTATAAATATTCGATAGAAATTGAACGCTATTAACACTAGAAGTGCTCGCGCGGGCTACATGTAAAATTGTTGAACATTTTTTTACTGCGCTGAGCTACAGTGCTCACGCCATTAGCGCATGGAGGATTCCATCGGTGCATCGATGTCTGCACAATTAATCTTCAAAGTACATGGACTACGTATGTAACTCACGCGAGCGCACGAGGGAGTTTTGACAACAAAAAGTATTGATAATGTTTACCTTATTTATTTTACTCCATGTTTTCGATTACCTTTTCCATATATAATAACTTTTTATAACTTTCTCAACATGGCCGCTATAAACGGTCTGGTTATGTAGACCGTAGCACTCGCAAGCAATGTAGCAAGTGCAATAGATGGATTTATCCGGTCCACCAAGCGATGCTAGGCTTCGATTGTGACGATAATATGCTTTCTTGTTAATTATAAATCTTCAAACCTAATGATAATTTGTATAACTTTTAACTTCTGTGTGCCTAAAAATTAAAAGACTGATTTATCTGAAGACATCAAAAATATATCGATTGTTTGTTGAAGTTTCATTTCTGTTTGTAATTATAAAGAAATTTTTCTTTATTTCAGTTTTGTGCAAACATTTAGTTATAAATGACGTTGATATAAATATAATGATATTTGTTATTTCTTTTGTTTGAAATAGATTTGTTTAAAAAAAGCTACATTCTAATGGGCTACAGATGTAACCCGAGCGAGCTAATAACGTGTTAATAATTTGAAATAACGCCGTATTCTGTCTTGTTTCTTCTGCGTAGGGCTTTGCTTCGGATACGATTTTGAAAACCGTTTTTTTTTTTCACCGGAGATTGCAATTATCGGTGAATTACCGGAGATTGTGGTCCTTATATTGGATTATTTTATAGGAAAACTGGCAGCTTGACGGTGAAGCGATAGCACCGGTGAACGGAAAAGACATGGAAACATTCCTACCGCTCGATTATACCGCTTTTTGCGTTCACCGGATAGCACAATGAAGAAAAATAAAGCTACAATGGAAAATAATATGCCCTTTCTCATTAAATGTCTCAGGGAGTTGATGGGATTGTCACGGTACTGCAGCGCCTCAGGCATGTTTTTGGAGGCGCGGGTTGATGGTTTTGAAGGCATCATGCGCGCGCAAGTGTTGTGCCTCCATCCTGAGCGCATCAGCACACCGATGGAGGTCTCCGACATCGGACAGGCTGATCGGCTACCGCTTATTGTTTTATTTTTATTTTAGCCTTGTTTATATATTATTATAACGTACACGTATAGATACTAACAATTGTTCATAAGTCTATTTGTTACTAACAAATATGGACATTGTATGTCCGAAATAAATTAATATTATTAAAAACTTTTTCATATCTTTTGCATAATGAGGGCTCTTATTTTACTCGATTTTATCTTATTAGGTGATTCTAAATAACAACGGGTATTCTCCGGAATCTATATATTTACCGCTTTTTCTCTGGTAATTCCAGAGCCGGTGCAAAGTCCTACTTGTGTTTAAAAGGTGTACATTTAATGGTCCATATTTACAGATGCGCGAAAATACCGGGGAATACACGTGCATATTTAAAAATGTAAATTAGCTCGTTGCTTCTAATCCCGGTATAAATAGAAAAGTCCTTTTAGCGTTTTAAAATTTTGGCAAATGCAAAATTATATAGAGATATAATTATATGGGGTGTAAGAGGCTCACCTACCATCTTTGGAGCCTAAGCCAACCTCACCTGCTCGTGGTGCACCCTGCTATTAACTAACGAGGCAATGGCGTTCCCTTTTTTCGCGGTGGGAGGGTTACTCCGTCGGCAAAGCTACCACCCTTCCGTCGGAGTCCGCCGCCATAATGGTGCCGTATTAACCGCGAGGCCCGCATCGTGTTCCGGCGGTGCGCGGAAGAAGCCGTCCCGAGAGGGGGATTGTTGCGTGTGGAAGGGAGGACCAGCGGTTGCGGGGGATTACAGGCGCATAGGCGTGACGTGGTGGCGCGGGGATCAGGGAGACCCGGTGAAACGGTTGTCCGCTGACCGCCCGCGGGTTGTTGGGGGCCCGGACCCGGGGACCTTACTTTAATCTCCACCCCGGGAGGCTGCCCCGCCGCACGCGAAAAGTCCCTTGGTGTAGCAGTCGTGCCGGAGGAGACCGGAGTGGAACCCGACTGCTGCCCCCAGGGGGGGACCGGGGGCCCTTCCGTACCCCGCGCCAGCAAGTCACACAACCTCTGTGACCTAGTTTTTCTCTGCTCCGTGCTTTGTCCTTTGCTCCACATGCGACCATCTCTCTCTCCGTCCCCCCTTCTTTTCTTTCCCTATTCACACACTACAATGGCCAAGAAAAAGATAAGGAATAACGTTTACTCAGCGGCCCATCCTTCAAGTTCCACATTTCAAGTGGACTTTTGCAACATCAGAGGGATGCATAGTAACATCGACGCCGTCCACCACCACCTTGAGACGGCAAAGCCGGCCTTACTTTTCTTGACGGAGACCGGTGAACGCAAAAAGCATGGAAGCAGTCCTCTCATACTAGCTACGGTTAATTATCGACGCTAGAACTCACACAAATACAAAGTACGCACACAGAACCAAAGTAATACTACACTGAACTGTCATCTGCATAAAAATCAACCTTATATGTAACGATTCGAGGTCGTTACTAGCTTGTACGCTACAATAGTTACGTCCTTTTATTAATAAGTAGCAAACAGCTCTGCCATTGGGCGCCGCGTGCTTGGTGGTGTCATGCAATCATGAACCATGTAAGTGAATGTTACTGATTGTAAAACCAGAATTATTTTTTAAGTAGTACCAGAATTATCACTAAACAGAATTAAATGGATTAAGAAAAGTATATTCATATGTAAGTACTGTCACAGTACTACTGTGTTATTATAACATATATATAAGGGGGTTTATATTCTTTAATATTTCACATAAATATTTATTTATAATAAACTAGCTGTTGCCCGCGGCTTCGTCGGTGGGAAATAATTGTTCATTTCCGTGGCACAGGCTATATTATATGTACACAAATAATTATGGAGACCGGTTGATTAGTTGAGCCGTGAAAGCACAACAAACAAACAAACAAAGTTACTTTCGCGCTTATAATGTTGTTATATATATTTTTAAGTTATATTAAGTTATTATTATTGATAATTGGCAAAGCGCAGGTACTGAATAAAACATAAAAAATGTATATGATATAATAAAAATAAAAAATATCATTTATTTATTTAAAATAATGACATACATAATGCACACAACTTAACAATCATCATCATCATCAGTTGTAAGATGCTGATGAACATAGGCTTCCCTCTTAACAATTATTATGAAAGTATAATTAGTTCGACCACATATGTATAATCACTTGTTATGTATGATGAAATTTTTATGTTCCGCGAAAAATTGCCAGTTTATTTAGCTTTTGGCGAGATAAGTAAAGTGACGAGTCTCTTTTCGTAATGTACTTAGTGCATACGAGTTGTTGTAAACTGTTGTAATGACTCTTTTAATCGGCGGTACATCATGTCTAGTATTAGTTGGATGCTTTTTTAAGGAATCGAATATATCTTTGAAGCTTACGACGTATTGAAAACATTTGTTCGATATTAAAATCTTGCTAGGCATCCAATCACTTTCATGATACTAAAAACAGTATCGGTAAGAGGTCCTCACTCACTGGCCGTCGCGACTAAACTAAAGCCGCGTGCGGAACAGTTTTTAAGCCCCGCCCACCGCGGAACACTTTTCGTTGCGCTATAATCGAGCGGTTGGAATGTTTCCATGTCTTTTCCGTTCACCGACGGAGACACAGATATCCTGCCCGGCCGATACATCGTATCTTCATTACCCCGGCTACAAACTGGAGCACTGTTTTGTGCGACGTGCTGGGGTATGCATGTACGTCCGGGAGGATATTTGTTGCCGCCGCCTCAGCCATTTTGAAGACGGGGACCTGTCGATTCTCTGGGCGCGTATTGACTACGGAGGTTCCACTAAAGTCTACGCTTGCCTCTACAGGTCCCACAGCGGTGATACGGAGACGACTCACTTTTTTGAGCGCCTACAAGAGACGACTGATAGCGTGCTCGAGCAGTTCCCTTGCGCGGAAGTGGTGGTCCTCGGTGATTTTAACGCTCATCACGAAGAGTGGTTGGGATCCCGAACTACCGACCGCGCAGGGAGAGCAGCCTATAACTTTGCCCTGGCTTATGGTTTCTCACAGTTGGTGTCCTCACCCACGAGGATACCCGATATCGAGAGCCATACCCCCTCCTTACTGGACCTCCTGCTGACTACGCGGCCGGACGACTATAATGTTGTTGTTGATGCTCCGTTAGGATCATCCGACCATTGTATCGTTCGAACTGCTGTGCCGGCCAAGCAATCCGTGCCGACCCATTCACAGGGAACGCGCAACGTCTGGCACTACAAGTCTGCAGATTGGGATGGGTTGCGCGAATTCTATGCTTCTTATCCCTGGAGGCAGCTCTGTTTCTCGTTGGGAGATCCGGATACCTGTGCAGACTCCGTTGCCGACGTGGTGTTGCAGGGCATGGAATGTTATATTCCTTGTTCCGTGATACCCGTAGGTGGACGGAGCCAACCTTGGTTTAATCAGTCCTGCAGAGAGGCCCGTCGTAATAAACGGGCTGCATACAGGGCCTGGGCCAAAGCGCAGGTGTCCGAAGATCCGAATACCACCGACTTGAGGAAGAAATTTAACGCTGCCTCGAGGTGCAGTAAGAAGATCATTGTCAGAGCAAAGAATGAGCACATCCGCAGAATTGGGGATCGACTAGTTAGCTGTCCTTCTGGAAGCCGAGTTTTCTGGTCGCTCGCCAAGGCTGCTGAAGGTAACTTCTGTCAGTCGTCACTCCCACCACTGCGAAAACTCGATGGGTCACTGGCCCACGGGGCGAAGGAGAAAGCCGATCTCCTGGGCTATCTTTTTGCCTCGAACTCGACTCTGGACGATAGAGGTGCATCACCACCGTCTATCTCGAGATGCACAAGCTCCATGCCGGAAATCTGTTTCACGCAGCGTGAAGTCCGGCGAGCTCTAGCAACTCTTGATATCCGAAAGTCGAGTGGGCCAGATGGTATTCCTGCAGTGGTGCTCAAATTATGCGCTCCCGAGTTGTCCCCGGTGCTTACGCGACTCTTTAGACTCTCATACTCCACAAAAAACTTCCCGGCAACATGGAAGGTAGCTCATGTTCACCCTTTACCCAAAAAGGGTGACCGCACAGACCCGGCCAACTACAGGCCAATAGCGATCACCTCCCTCCTCTCCAAGGTGATGGAGCGTGTCATAAACACACAGCTCCTTGGGTACCTAGAGGATCACCAACTGATTAGCGACCGTCAATATGGATTTCGCCATAATCGCTCGGCTGGTGATCTTTTAGCGTATTTAACACACCGCTGGGCTCACGCCATTAAGAGTAGAGGCGAGGCTCTGGCTGTAGGCCTAGACATTGCGAAAGCTTTTGACCGGGTATGGCACAAATCTCTGCTTTCCAAGTTACCATCTTTCGGGATACCCGAGGGATTATGCGAATGGGTTGCCAGTTTCCTGACTGGACGGAGCATCAGAGTCGTTATCGATGGTAGCTGCTCCGACACCATGTCTATTAACGCTGGCGTCCCGCAAGGCTCCGTGCTGTCCCCAACTCTGTTCCTTCTGCATATCAACGACCTGTTGCAAATTGGTGACATACGTTGCTATGCAGATGACAGTACTGGTGACGCCTTGTACAGAGGCCGCGCCAACATCCCTCGGGTCGAAGTGGAAGAGAGTCGCGCCAGGCTTGTGTCTGAAATCGAAGACTCTTTAGATCTAGTCTCGATTTGGGGTTCTCTGAACCTAGTGGATTTCAACCCCAGTAAGACGCAAGTCTGTGCATTCACCGCTAAAAAAACCCCCTTTGTCGTAGCACCTCGCTTTCAGAGCATGCCTCTTAAGATCTCGGAGAGTATCGGGATCCTTGGTGTCGACATTTCCAGCAAAGTTGAATTTAGGGGTCATCTGGAAAATAAGGCCAAAATGGCTTCCAAAAAGCTCGGTGTGCTGAACAGAGCGAAGCGGTACTTCACCCCTGGGCATCTCCTTATGCTTTACAAAGCTCAAGTGAGGCCCCATATGGAGTATTGCTCCCATCTCTGGGCCGGCGCACCGAAATACCAACTGGACCCATTTGACTCCATCCAACGACGTGCTGTTCGTATTATCGACGATCCCACTCTCACGGGCGGTTTAGAATCCCTCAGCAGTCGGAGAGACGTTGCGTCTCTCTGTGTGTTCTACCGCCTGTACAATGGGGAATGCTCTGAAGAATTGTTCAATATAATTCCCACCTCGGGTTTCTATAACCGCACCTCCCGTCACAGAAGTGCGGTCCATCCGCATTTCCTCGATACGGAGGTGTCGCGCACTGTTCGGTCCAAAAATTACTTTATACCGCGAACCCGTAGGCTGTGGAACGAACTGCCTCAAGAGGTCTTTCCATTAAGCTACGATATGGGGTTCTTCAAGAGAGCTGTGAATAGGATTTTGCAAGGTCGGCGGCGCGCCCGCATACCCCCTGGTGTTGCAGGTGTCCATGGGCGGCGGTAACACTTACCATCACGTGGGACCGCCTGCTCGTCCGCCCACTAATCTATAAAAAAAAAAAAAAAAAGATAATAAATAATTCATTAAGTAAATAGTGGGCAATACACAAAATATATAAGCTATATAAGCATTCAAAGTGCAATGTACTTTTACATAATTATGGTTACTATAATGCTGGTCACTCACATAATAATGTACGTACAAAGGTCTATATAAATAGGCAACTATTTATTAAATATGTAGGTAAAGATAGATCTTTGAATGTAAAAGAACAGTTTTGAAAACTTGTGGTAAAAGTTTCTATCAGAATAGACAGTACCTAATATACAATAGTTCTAGACGCACTTGATAGCACAAACATTAGTTTGCGCTATCAATTGGTGTGCATATTTTTGTACAAATATCTGTTTTTAGAGATTCACCAAAATCGAGCTGATGTTCCACTTAATTTTGCGATGCATTATTGAAATATGCGTTATTTTGATTATTAGTTAGCTATTTTACAACTATATTTTTGTTGTGCACAAAAAATAAAGAGCTCGACGCTTTCTATGTGTGCGTGAGTGAGATAGGTGCGGTGGTTATGGGGCGTCAGAATTCCTAATTTTTAAAAATAAATTTAATGTTTACGCAGTACTTTCTATATGTCGTTCACGGATTGTTTATACAATATAGACCGTTCAAACGTTGGCGCGCTTTGCTGGCACGCGGGTGTGCTGCGGCCTTGCGGTATCCTTTCTACAGTTCTCTCGAAGAACCTAATACCATGGCTCGATAGTAAAACCTTGAATAGTAATTCATACCTTAAATGATAATACACGGTCCTATAGAATACCGATTTATAACAGGTAGTAGAGCAGGTTTATACGCTTTAATAACCTAAAATATTTTAACTTAATAATGTTAATACTATCCAAGATCTTTGTTGTTAATACAATGTTGATCGTCTTTAGTTCCTAGAAGTTCCATAAGACATATATAGCTCTGTAAACAACAGTTCCAATATACAACCTGAGGTCGAATCAAGTATTGAGATTTCCGCAGAGATTAAGCGACATTAGAATTGCTGATCGATGAGTGAGCATCAATTACCCGCCTCCAGATTAAAGGCTTTATCCAAACTGCCAGATAAAAATCGACAGGCTCCTTTTTAAAAGAGGGAAAATGGTCCGGCTTTAATGTTGATCGCGCGGTATAATTTTAAATGGGGAAAGAGTGAGGAAATCAAACGGTTTCTCTGTTGTTTGCTTATCGATTTTTCCAAATACTTGGGGAAATCTGTTTGCGTAAAACCATTGTAATCGCTGGGATTAACTTCGAGTTTTTAAAGCAACTCATCGGTAAACGAAATTCAAGAGTTTGTGCTTTTATACACGTTTATTTTGGTTGCTTCGTATTCTGTGATCTGATGCTGTACTAGTATTTTATCCACCAATTCGCACTGGCCCGTGTTGTGAATTATGGCTCAAAACAAGAAGAGCTTTGGATTTGAGTCCTGCAGTGGGACGTTATAGGTTACATACATAAACAATAATATATATATCATTGTGTATAAACGTATGTATGCCAATTTGAGTAGTCTAGAAACCTAGTAAAGCTAGATGATCATTTGTGTGACATAAATGGTAATATTATTATATAGTTCGCTCTAATCCAATTTGCAGAAAACAACCCCAAATTAATGAAATATCTCTACATTTGGCTTTAAATATAGAGCAAATTTGCAGTCTCGATGAATCAAATTATGGATATCTATACAATTGTCACGTCACTATTTAATTTATCTGATAGATATCTCAGGCCGCCATGATTTTTTACATATTGAACAAACTGGATTGGAACTGACGATGGGGAATTTTATCATCTCGTATTTGAATGTTACAAATATTATCTAATTGATAGAGCCAATTAATCTCAAATTCAAATGCCAAAATGTTCGATTAAACTGGTTTTATCGTTGTTCACATGTATGTAATTGTGCGTGCATTGAATCGTGAGGGTGGTAAATGACGGCAGAAGTAACAATTTGCTGTATATATCATTAAACAATCTTCTACAATTTGTCAAAAGTGATTACTGAACCATATTACTACATGGCAAATATCCACTTATTTCAATTAAACTGTTTAATTATCTAATATTAATTTGCGTCTAAGTGTACCGGTAGGGTGTGCGTTGAATTGGGAATGTGGTAAGTGGCAGTAACTGGGAAAGCTTGCGTGCGGGGGTGGTGTCGCCTTTAACTGAGAGTCCGTGCGCTATCATGAGATAGAGTTTAGCTTCAGTGCCCCGGCATCCGCCGTAGCTTGTGAATGTGTATTTTGTGTTTCATTTTCGCGTTCGCGTGTGAAATGACATTACGATGTTGAGTGTCGTATTTGAGTTAAAGTGTTTATGGTGAATGTTGAGCTCTAGTGTTTCCGATTCATCCATCAGTCCACCAGCGGTCCCCACTCTAAAATGTGAGTATTTGAATGTTTTATTACACAAATATCAGTCTGGTGGTCTCGTTTTAATTTATGTTATAGAGTTGAGCTAAACTAGCAAGGACGTAGGAATTAACGTCAATTTATATTTTTGCCTATTACGACTACTAAGTATGCATGAAATTAATATTATTTTAATAGTTATTCAAATATTAAAAGTCAAAAAAATTAAATACTTGTATATTTACAATTTGATGTAAAAGCATGGTCATTTTAATTAAAGGAACAATTCACATCGTTATGAGGTACTGCAAATAATCTCGAATAAATTGATAGCCATGGTTACAAAATGTCGTAATTTATTAATTATGCACAATCAGCAACAGGGCAATCACGGATACCTTAATGCTCAAGTAATAAGAGCTAGATTCGAATTGCTTTGAAAACATGGAGACTGTACATGAAAATTTATGTAAAACATTTTAAGGTTTGTTTTTTTAAATATTTCGTAATCATAATATTTTGGATGGATGTTTCATGAAATATAATATTTATAGAGAGTATATTCAACATATCTAGATTCATCTAGATATTCTTACAACATTAGTTATCTAAATTTAAATATTCTTAGATTTTAGATATTGCGTAATTCATTAACTATTATGAATCAATTAATATAGGCAGGCAGTCTAACTTCGGCTAATAGGTATTTAAACTGTATATAGGTAATTAAATTATGAAAGTGTTTATTAATAAATAGATTTGAAGTGAAAAGAGTGTAATATATCAATGAATTATCATGATTACAAATAACTATTGTCTATGGATACAAAACAAAAATAAACATTTTAGATGATGAAAGATTAAAAAAAAGAACTGCAAAAAAGTAATAATAAATAACGCTACACTCAATGGCCGCACTAGGATGCCTTGTGTCGTGGGTACACAAAGGCAAAGACAAAAAGAAAGAAAATATACAGACTGTCCGAAATTTATATGAAGTCTAAAACCATGGATTTTGTTCAGAATTCTAAGATAATTGACATAATATGTGTCGTATTTTTCACAAGAATATCGATATTTGGATTTTGTATTTAGCAAACTTTTATGAAACCAATAAAACCAATATTTTTTTGTCAGTAAAAGATTTGTAAAATTTTTATGTCACGTTTTAAATAAATGTATGGATGTCGTCCTAACCCACCAACAAATATAAAAATAGAGACAGTAAATATTAATTATAATTAACTATTATTGTTATAAGCAATTATAACTGCTAAAGCGACTTTATAAACACTTTTCTTTTCCACAATGTGAAATGTGTTTCTGCTTTTCAAACAAATCTGAAGAAGATTTTAAGAAATAAAATATATTAATAATATAAAAGTGGTTTAAATAATGTTTTTTTCCAAAGGTTTGACATTAACTGCCTTACATTATTCAAATTATCAACGAAATGAAAGCTTTCATCTGATCAAGTGTTTTTCATCTCAAATGTTTCGGAATATGTTGATATTTTTTGGGACAGTTACCCATCGTTTTTTATAGAATTAATATACCTATGAATTTTCATTATACCTACATAATATCAAAACCCATTACAACACATTATCTGCCATTTTCTGAGAAAAGGGACCTTATTGTCGATTCGAATTTCTCAGATATTGAGACAATATCTGAAAAAATAAATAAACAAAAGCTATAACTTATTTTTATTGCTTTATGTCAAACATCATTTGTTAGAACATGTTTCCATTTTCATTTAGAAATTATAAATTAGAAAATCTTAATTAAAATCAATAAGTCCTTCCCGACAATGAGGGCCCTTTGCTCAGATGACGTCGCATTTATTTTCATCAAGGAGTTTACATAACTCCTATTTTACTGCCATTGAGCTATTTATAATAAGAAAACTAAACACTCGTTTGGTTGCGTTATAAATAGCAACCACATATAATAAATCAAACATTTAAAAATTATTTGTGGTTCAAAAGAAAATGTTTCAATGGCTTCTAATTCCCTTCTTCTCTACGATTAAAGATTATTTTGCATGATATATTTATAAGAAGAGCTTAGATCAATAGGTGACATTTTTTCTTCTTCTATTTTTACCAGAAAATGAAAAACTGTCTCTTTCTGTTATAAATAAATGTCACTTTTGATACAAACTCGATCACTCTTTTTGTACATACTTAGACACCTTTTGGTGCAAATAACTTCACATATGTGTATGGGTCATATTGAAGGATTGGAGTACGAATGTAGAAAATAAAAAAGGTTATAAGCAAATTACAAATGTCAAGTTTTGATCCTAACTTTCCCAAATGTCTTTGGTTAATCAGAACATTAAAAATTCTTTGATTTAAAAAAAAAACATTTCTTCTACTTATTTAAAGTCTACGTTAGCATATTATTCTTGACTAATATGCTTAGTACTTAATATTACTAAAATTACAATTACTTTAAATTTCAGTTACTGTAATTTAAACGTTGATTGTGTTTATAGGGTGTAGCTATTGTTCAACTGTAGCCCTTAAGTTCTCATGTAAGTGTCAATGTCTTAATGAGAATAAAGTTTCTTTGAACTTAATTATAAATATGTATACAATAAAACTTAATAAAGCGTTACACATCGAAATGATATCTAGATAGTATATTTTCCCATCCTATATTTCCCATATCTATATTGATTTTACATTCGGTATCCAGACGTTATTTCATCGCGACACAAGTTTTGAAAACTAAAAACTATTACAAACTGAAACTAGACAAAGTACCTACTAGACGCATTGTAAACGGTTTTCGTTTTCCTTATTTTTCAAATAGAAGCGGTGTTTTTTGGAAGATACCATCTATGTGCCCAGACTCCGGATATTTTTGGGTTGGTAAACAACCCTTTGAATTATGTAGGTCTTTGTCCAGAGCAGGTATGGGCAACCTTTGACATGTTGAGGGCCAAACTTTAGCGTGCAAATACGTTCGCGGGCCGCGTTTAAAAGTACTTAGTGCATTTTAAAGTAGTGATAATATTTTTTGCGATAGATATTAGACATGAAATAATACGACAATGTTATTATAGTACAATTTATTAAAATAACAAAATGAAATTTAAAAAAATGGTACATTATAATTAAATCGTTAAATTTGCAATTGTTACAAACTACGAAAGTTAAATACACCGAAATCAATGAGACACTTGAGCTTGAATTTGGGAAACTAATCCATCGATATTTGGATTAATTCCACTGATACAAAGACGTAAAGAATTTTCCAAATTATCGTCAGTCAGTCTTGTACGATGTGTTGATTTATTAACTTTCATCAATGAAAAGAACTGTTCGCATTTATAAGTACTGTCAAACGCACAAATCAATCTTCTTGCGAATTTTCTAAGCTGCGGAAAATTGTCTTTTTCTAGGTATTTTTTGTAGAAATCGCACAACTACGTCTTCAAATTTGGATTTTAGGAGTGAGTTTTCTTGAATCTCGATCAACTCCATTTGTAAGTGTATTGGAGCATTTTGTACATTATATTTTGTAGGAGTACCAATAAACTGAAACAGTCTTCCATGTTTTTGAAGTCGCTAAATCTGTTCGAAAATTGTTCCGACAGTAACTTGAGTTCTTCAGCATATTGAGCATAAGCAATATTTCCATACGCAGAGAGCGTGTTGAAATGGTAACTGTTACCAGACAGCATCTGTGACTCCCACAAGCGTAGTTTGATCTGAAACGCTTTCAAATGGCTGTACAAATCATTTACTAACTGTCCTTGTTTTTGAAGTTTCAAATTTAAATCATTCAAATAGCCTGTAAGATCGACCAGAAATGCTGTCATATATCCATTTTGGGTCACTTAATTCAGATAGTGGTTTATCTTTTATTTTCATAAAGTCTGCTATCTCATTTCTAAGCTCGTAAAACCGTTTCAACATTTTTCTTTTGCTCAGCCATCTGACTTCACAATAATATGTTACGTCGTTATATTCAGCTGATATTTCATCCAAAAACGCCTTGAACTGACGATGGTTAAGCCCTCAGGATCGAATAAAGTTGATGGTTTTTACTACCACATTCATAACATTCTGGAGTCGAATGGACTTAGAACACAAGTTCTGTTGGTGGATAATGCAATGAAGGACTATCAAATCATCTTTTTGCACATTTAATTCTGTTGCTTTTTCATTCAAAATTCCGATGAAACCTTTACGTAAGCCGACCATAGAAGGTGCACCATCAGTGCATACTCCAATTAATTTTGACCATGGCAAGCCAAAAGTTGTGAATACCTTTTGAACTTCCATAAAAATATCCTCTCCTGTAGTGGTTCCTTTTAGCGGCTGTAAAGCAAGCAATTCCTCAGTAACAGTGAACTCCTTATCAACACCTCGAATAAATATAGCCAGTTGAGCTGTGTCAGACAAATCGGTGCTCTCGTCTAATGCTATGGAAAATGATTCAAAACCAGCCATACGGTCAGTCAATGTTGTTTTTATATCATTAGCCATCATTTCTATACGTCGAACAACAGTTCGTCTTGACAAACTAATTTTTTCAAATTCATTTTTCTTTTCAGGACACAAAATACCGCAAACTTCTAACATACACTCCTTGATAAATTCTCCTTCGGCAAATGGTTTTAATGCCTTTGCCAATTTTGAGCTAACTATAAAACTAGCTTTCACAACATTATCAAGTTGTGTTCTTTGTTTATGAAACATTTGTTGCTGTTTTCTGTTGCTGTTTGAACTAAACATTTGTTGAGTAATGCCTCTTTATATTGAATTCTTTCATTACTGAAATGGATTCATTACACAGCAAACAAATAGGCTTACCATTGTGCAAGATAAAAAAGAATTCTTCAGTCCATTTTTCTTGAAACTGGCGACCCTCTGTATCTACTTTTCGTTTCTTTCCACCAGACATCATTTTTGTTTACTTTTCGTTCAATAAACTTAATAACAAACTATAGTTAGTAACCACTCAAGATGCACACAAAGTCACAAAGCAAGTTGACGGCTCGAGCAGTTCGCTAGGATATCGCTTGTCCAAGTTATCACCTCGGTAGCTCAAATAGAACTGAACTAACGTTCGGGCCATCCACCCGCTTATATAGGCAAAATGAAGGAATAATCTGGAATAAACTAGTTTAGAATAATTGAGAAGCAATAAATCTTTTGATGTGTTGCCCGTGAGGCGGCAAACCTCAAAGAATTTGATCGAGCAAGCCGAGTGGCGGCGATTATCAAAGAATGAGGCGGCAAACATCAAAGGATTTGATGTTTGCCGCCTCACTGTCACTCCCGTGAGTATAAGTACCTAATATAATATTTTTATAATTGGGTTTTTTCAAAATGTCTCGCGGGCCGGATCATATCTTACAGCGGGCCGGATCCGGCCCGCGGGCTGGTTGTTGCCCATATATGGTCCAGAGGGTCATTAGTGATTGTGAACGATCTTGATTTGAACAATGGAAAGTGTATTATTCAGTTGTTTTGATACGGACAAAGACTTACGTTTGTGTAAGTGGAGAAAATAAGCTGGTGATCCATCTACACGTAAAAACAAATTATAATACCATATAATGTTTTATTATAATACCATATAATAAAAACGTAAAAACCGTGCCTTACATTAGATATTTTTGAAAAAAAGCTTCAGTTGTACACTATGAATAATACAGAGTTAAAAACATTTTTTTTTGTCAGTCTGTCTGTCTGAACGCTCGACATGCAAAAATCACGGAAATCATCCATTCATCCATTACACAGTTCCCACCGGTATCAAGCTAACGTCTGCGCGCACGAAGTAACGGGCTCTGCTAGTTTTCTTAAAAATATCTTTGAGATTGCCAATCACTAGACAGTAAACAGGTTAAAGGGGATTTTTTGGTGGGAACTCGAGAAGTGAAGTTCATGGATTGTTGTAAAACTTGTGTAAACTTGCGCTTTGTGGTTTAATAGTGATCGTTTATTAAACTTCAAAGTGTTTTTAGTGCGTGGTGTTTGTGATAATCAAATAAAAGCGCGGGACTGCGTTTTTCGTGCGCTTCCAAGGTGTCCTCTTATGTGCTCAGTAAACCCACTATCGCGTTACTGAGCGACACCTAGCTATCCGACGGGACTAGACATTGACGGGATACGTTTCAGACTTTGAAATTGTTTATTACGAAGAAAACTTGATATTGGCAGAATATGTTAATTACACCATTGCCATATATGAAGAAAAAAAAAATAGGTAAAATGGAGTTACGTACAAAGTCCCGTAAAAAATTTTTGACTGAGGGGAGACATCAATTTTCCCATACTTTTCCATGGTACCTTTATTTAAAAGAGGCGAGTCTCGCGGGGCGTCCCTTTACGATCCACTTTGCTCTCCTTTATGCCCGAAACTCGGTCCACGGCTCAAAGTAAACAATGATTTATGAGAGTTTGTGTTAACTCTGGCTATAAATATTTAAACAAAACTTGCACTTTAGTTCCTGCATTTGCAATGCATGGTATCACAACCATTACTTCTTTTATGCACACATCATATACTGCATCATACTGCTAGGCACCGACAGCTCACTGTACAATAAAGTTGTTGTAGCTATTTATATTTAAAACTCAAAGTTCACTTAATAACAATGCCTGTAACATATAATTAGATAGTGGGGTAGCTTGTGAGGTGTTGTTAGTGCAGATAATACGGGTTCCGGGCGCTCTCCAGAATGAGCTCATTTTTCTTTGATAATATCACATATTCACTAAAGACGTTCATTCTTCTATCTAATATGAACATTTTTTGAACTAAGGTTCGCTTCAATACCAACACAATCAATACCACAACATCAGCCTGTGTCTCACTACTGCTGGATATGGGCCTCTCCCAAGGATCATCAGCACAAACGGTCTTCTTCTGTTCTCATCCAAACACTACCAGTCACTTTCTTCAAGTCGTCAGCCCACCTGACCACAAGACGTCCAACGCTACGTTTCCACGCACAGTCAATACTAGGATAATGACCAAACTAGGATTCGAACCCAAAATTCTTCACTCACTAAACATTCCAAGTAGATTATTTGTTCTCATGTACTTGTATGGGCCTATGTCTAACTGCAGGTTACAGGCCTCCTCTAGTAAATCACTTGGGGATTTCAGGCCGCAATCCACCTTGCGGATTGGTGTATCACATAATCCATTTTTTTTTTATTTCTAGAGCATGCGCGTTTGCTCACGATGATTTCTCTCATCGCCGAGCAAGTGACAATTTTCAAAAAATCCGTACTTAATTAGAAACTCGGAGGTACTCGGGCTGAGGATTTTAATTCACGATCACACGAATGCGAGTCGAGTAGGTATGTATATATACCCCTAGGGCCTAGGCTATCACCGCTCCCATGTTCTCGTGTACATTGTGGTTATACAGTGTTAGTTGAAATTAATTAACAACAATATTAGTCAATGATTATACAACGACAATTTCGATTTACCCACATTATGACGAATGCTTTGTTAACTTATGCATGCCGTTTAACGCTATAAGGAAACTTGAAAACTAATAAATGTAGGTAATTGTTGATACTTATCAACATATCGTACTACTGACGTCATCTTATGGCTGTAGGGTATAACAAGATTCGTACTAATAAAGTCAGTCTGTGGTGAAACTCACAACGGTGTTTTATTAGGTTATGGGCCCAGCACGCTTCCACTGCGCTTAAATGGGCGATAAGCGGAATTTATTTAATATTCCATCAGATATATTGGTTATATATCTGATGAATAATTTTCGTAGTCAGGTAAAATATGTTTTGTAATATGAAAACAATGAAAAGATACTGATTTCAATTTATACCCTACTCCTTAATAACATATAATATAATACCATCCAATCTTATTAAGTGGATAGTATTCTCTAACACCGTCAGCCTGTGGCTCTCCACTAATAGATATAGGTCTCTTCCCAAGGACCGCCACCACACACGGTTTCTTCTGCTCATCTCATCCAGCCTCTACCAGCCACTTTCTTCAAGTCCTTAGTCTACTTGGCGGAAGGGTGTCTCACGATAAGTTTCCCGGTATTAGGTATTCTCATTGTTAAATGATATTCTTATAATAATAATGCATTATTATTTTATTATTAATATGTTTCAGGGCATTATACCCGTATTATATCTATCGACAATTCGTCATAACAGTTATAATTTTGGGGTACCATAAGAGAACAAAATTCGTTTATTTGAAAATATGAGAAAATTTGAATCTTTTATGAAATCACGAACTTCCGGAAACTTTTTTAATTTTTACCATGACATGGACAGTCTCTATAATAAGTTTCAAAAGAGGAAGAATATTGTTCAATGTTATTTGATTAACTTAATATTTATTGCTGAAAGGTACCTGTGTTATAATAAATTTCAACCATTAGTTAATAAGTAACCTTTTGCCAGTGGCTCCGCTCGTGATGTTTTGCATACTAAAATCTTCCGAAAGAAATAACCTACACAATAGTGAAAGAGGCATTGAAACCCCTTTAGTGAAACTCGAGTTAGGAGCGAACAGATAGGCTTTGACTTTTATGAATATAAATAGAAATTATTATTGGTATTAATTTCTATACCAATTGGTATTTGCGAGATTACAACAGTAATCCCAGGAATAAATTCTACAGATATACATTCACCTGCACATTCACCCTGTTAACATTGAACTTCTATCATTAAAATGTCTAGCTGTCATTTCTCTAGTCTATTTACTAAGTACAACCTATTCTGTGAAGATGTTTCTATTTAGATCAACGATATAATTAACACGGAATGAGATGATTACATATCACATCCTTACGAATATGAGAGACGTTCTAATATCGTAAGATATTCAATAACTTGTATTTAGGTCATAATAACTCAAGACTGGGGATCACTTAATAACGCACGTGAGTTCATTTAGGAAAATGTAGGCAATCTGATATAAATTATCTTCTACATTATAAAAGGCAACGACTGACTCTCCTTCTGTCTATTATTCGCGTATTGGACCTATTTAATATAGTTAGTAATTAACTCCAATTTTGTTGAGGTTTTCAATATTATTTATTTCTAAATGTGTTTTCCATGTATTCGGCTTTTTCGAGGATCAACAACAGTGACGCCATTGTTTTTTTCGTAGCACGTGAAACTAGTCTTTTTTTCTTTTCGTATATGACAATGGTGAAATTAGCACATTCTGCCAGCGTCACGTTTTCTTCGTAATACACTATTTTAAAGTCTAAAATGTATCCTGTCAATGACCAGTCTCGTACAATAAGTCAGAAGTCGCTCACTAAATTTGTAGTAGGTTTAGTGAGGACAGAAGAGGATTTATTGGAAGCACACGACAAACGTAGCCTTCAAAAACACTTTGAAGTTTAATAATCTATCACTATTATACCACAAAACGCACGTTGAATAAACGTTGCTCATTATATTTATATGTAAAGGAGAGATAAATATAAAATTGAAAGCGGCAAACCAGCGAGAACGTAAATAGGACCATAATTTGATAAATGTATTACTTATTAGCATATTGATCAAGAGCGTGTCGGACAAGCATTAAAATGAGGGTTCTGTAGACGACTTCATAAAATTGATTTTTCATAAATTATTCAAATACTAGTAAATAATTATTCAAATTATTCAAATAATTCAAATCTTATAATTTTTACCGTGGTGATTTAGGCCGGCTTAAGAATAGCACCATCCTCTATCTCTTTCCGTGGTTGTCGAAAAAGGCGACTGAGAGATATACAGGTGAATCAATCGATCTAATTATATAACAATAAAGTTTTTTTTTGTTTCTTCATAATTAAAACATTCATCATAACATCGAAATGAATTGATTAAAATAATAAATCCCTGTGTTGCGCAAAATGGATCTCTTATTTATATAGCTTTTACATTGAGATATAATAATCAAACAAAAAGTAGACTTCATTTCTTGAGTTCCCGTCAAAAAGTCGATTATATAGTTCACTACGTGGAGATGCACTGTAATTAATTGGTGAACAGTGAATATCAAAACTAGGGCTCGGTTTATATATCTACTACAATGAAAATTGCGGACAAGCTTGGGGGTGCGTTGATTAACCGATAGAAAGGAAATTTGACTTATAGTAATTTTGGCCTATATTTTGGTACGAGTGAACAAACGAAATTCGTTCAGTGTAGCCAAAATATACGACGGTTAAAACTTTTCGGAAAGACTCCAATAATTTCAAAGGAAATAAATGATATGTCGCTGGACAGGGCTCATAGAATTCTAGGATTTTTGTTTACGTGGTCAGGAATAAAAATAGGCGAAAATATCTTTCTTAAAGACGCGTTCCTTCATTTTTATTTTCATGTTTCATTTAGGTAAATACGATTTCAAGTTTTTTTACATTATTAACATTATATTTTAAAATACAATGTGTGTGTGTACTGTTCGCAATATATGCGAAGTGTTTGTCCTTCGCAAATGTAATGTTCGGTTTTAAAGTGTAGAAGTTATTGGATAGACAGATGAGCGAACGGATATAACAAAATTATTATTAAGGTACCATAGGTTCTCCGGTACCCTAAATACCAAGTTGTTAAAAAAGCGTCTCGATGATATCATCATTATTTACGATGAGAAGGAATATAAATTGTTTAACACTATGACTAATAAAAAAAGGCAATTTTAATATCTCTCATGCTTATTTTAGCTAAGTATCGATCGTTCTATATTCTTAGTCCGTTAGCCTCCACTATAAGAAATAATTATCAACAGTAGGTTAACATAAAGGGGCTCTTCGAATATTTTAATGTATGTACTTTACGTCACGTTCGTTCCATTACACTTGTATTTTGAAGAAAAGTTATGTATGAACTTCAAAAATAAGGATTTTATATGAATTCTTTATGAGCCGGCAAGTATTATTTTAAAAATTATTTATTTTAGTAAGAAAATTATTTTAAAGACTTATGATTATTAAGTTAGTAATGATCAGGCAAAAAACAACGTAGACTTCGCGGTAGCACAGATTATTATAATCCTGGTAGTATGGCGAATGGTGCATTGTCAATGCATATATGGGCAATGTTTCTCTATAGTGAAGATACGCTTGAGAAGGCATGACCCCTCACTATATAAAATACTGTACTAGTGTGCGTGAGCCATATTTTGCACGTTTGTATAAGCGTACTGTTTTCTTGTGTCTACAGTTTACACCTACAAATTCCGTTCCAAATTCTCCGATCAAAGCGTTTTCGCGCGTCATTGCACACGACTATATTGAATCATGCATACATACCTGTCCTACACAAATACAGATGCAGAGTTACGTTGATTTACACAAATTGTATTACAATTGTGTTGTACTATTAGCAGAGAAGCAGACCGTTTAAAGACTGACTTACGATTAGAATGGTTGTTTTCAATAATTTCAAGCAAATTAAATTTGTATTGAATTGATCTATCTAATTACATGATGAAAATATGAAACTTTCACAATAATTTCTGTTATTTTATTTTTAAGCGTAAATAAATAAATCTAGGTTGCCTTTCAAATTTTGTAAAATTCGCTAAGTATACGCTATATCTTATACTATTCTCTCATAGGAAAGGTGAAGCAGGAGGCAACTGACAAACAATTTGTTTAGAAATGAACCTAAAATAAAACAGAAATAGAAAAACATATAAATGTCAGCTCTGACCATGTGTGGGTCACCACTTTATGCAAAATAGATTTTTGCGATGTTTGTGAATAACGTGTATAGTCTAGTCTACATCAGAAGGTTAATTAGTTAAGAAACAAATGTCCTTTAAATATATTGACCGTATACACAAAATGGCGGCGCTAGTGACGATACTTAGGCTAGTGATACCATTTTTTACCGATAGTATTAAAAAAATGCAACGATTTCAAGCCTAATATATGACTTGATCAAATCACACAAAGTAATCGAATTTTACAGAAAATTCATATACTTTAATCATTTTCTTCAGACTACGTTACAAATATCCGGTATCGGTATTCAGTATCTTGAACTACAACACTATCTTTACAAAACAAAAAATTACACACGACGTAACATGGTAACAGCGCGTCACGTATTGAAAAAATAATAGTTTTCTTAGTTATCAAAGAATATTTAGGGCTCCAAACAATTACGGCTCAAAACAAATTTCGCATGTTTGTATTTTAGAGCGCGTATTAACGATGAAAAATTTTCAAGCAATTTGTACGCCACTTTAAAGTTATCTCAACCAACTATCCGTGAACTGCCAAATCGGTAATCTTTCGACGGCGTAACTATAGTTAAGTGGCAGAGCAAAGTTTCAAATGTCGTTCAAAGGGTGGTGAAGCTGAAATAGGTATGGATGGGAAATCTGACTCGTGGGACTAGAAAAGATCTATAAGGAGACCACAAATGTGGTGGAAGGACGACTTAAGAGGGTGGCGGGCATCAACTGGATGGTATTTGCACAAAATAGGAACGAGTGGAGAAAGTTAGAGAAGGTCGGACTAGGTCGAATAAGGAAAGAAGACTAAAGAAAACTAGACTAAGTTAGGGAAGACTAAACCAGGTAATTGGTCGAAGAAGAGAAAAAGACTACAGAAGAAAAGAGCGGCAGAGAAAAACACTTTGACTAGACTCGTGAATTAGAAAATTAGGATGCCTGTGTAATATTCAACAATTAGTATTAGAGAAGACTCGAGTGGTAGATTGAGACCCAAAACTATTCCTAATTACAGGGCCTGTTTCTGGCAGTTGGACATTTAAAGTCGAGAGAGGTAGGCTGGAGCGTTCTAATTGAGATGTATTGATGGGTGAGCCAATCTCAGCGTACTCCTCGTAAAATAACCAAATCCCCAATGTTCACTTAAGGTTATTCAACGCGGTTCTAATATTATACCTTCAGATATTTGTATTGCCAATTTATTTACAAATATAATGAGAGCTGTTCTAAAACGGAAGTTAGGTTTTGGTCTACGTAAAATTTGACAAATTTACAGTCCACTTTAAAGATCGTATACTACAAACTTTAAACAATATAAAAACTTCATAGTTTGAACTGTATTGGGCTGCTCTGCAGTAGGCTGCAGTTGAAAGACAGTAGTTGGGAGATAGTTCTCAGCTCCTAGTCCGAAAACAATAAACTGCATAACCTGTCAGTAGGTTACGTTGTGTGGAAGACCGATTATTTGCAATTTAACAAATTCCTTTATTTTTTAACAAATATTTACAGACGTTTGAAATATACATTTATGTATAACGACAAATATAAATGTTAGTACGTAACAAATGCTGTTATATAATATCCACAGTTCACATCTAGGTCTAACATTTTAGGTCTAATGAAATATAACTTTTTTCCGAAGACAAAGTTTCCTGAAAGGCTCTTCTTACTAGTTTTATCAGGAATTTATTTAGTGGTGATCAATTATATCAGATCAGATATAATAGCTCTGCTTGCTATGAAAGTGTTTCGGGTCATATTCCGAGTGGTACAAACATTTGAACGCAAATATTTGTCTGGGGGGGGTAGTTTGTTGTATATTTGTCCAGAATCTGGGAAGTTTATGTTCATCTTGCAATGTTGTATGGTATGGATCATTGTGTGTAGCAAATGTGGCGTTATATTTTTACCTACAAAAGCAAACCGCATATAAATGTTTAAATATGAAATGTATTTTTATATCATTCAAAGCGGTATATTTAAAACAGAAGCGTTTTCAATTACAACGGAATTAGGCGGTTTGAGGAAACGTAGCGAGATTTTAATTTCAAAGTATCTTATTGTTCCACGTAGGTTAAACGGACATTTTTAATTGTGTTTATATAATCTTTATTTTGAGCCATCATAACTTTCTTACTTTCATAAGCTACTTCATACATTCTTTACTTTTATTTTTAATAACGTGAATGTGTTATTTCTTATTGGATATTGTTGTTGTTGGATATTGTTGTTGTTGGATATTGTTGTTGTTGTATATTTATACAGTGATATTCAGAGGAACCATTCAATGTGTGTCTGCGTCGTAGAATTACAAACCACATACCATTAATTATTGGGTTTCAATCAAACATCAATAAATACCAGTTCATAAAGTCCTATTGTACGACACAGGCATAAAAATAAATAATAATATTGTTTATTATTATGACAGGCCTTCTTTTCTAGTTACGAAGGGTTTAAAGGGAAAAGGCTACGCCATTACAAATTGGCGAGTCCAGTTTTTTGTGGTTATTTAAGCCCTATAGGTTGTGGTAGCAGCTCTGGCAAACCAGGAGATCGGTACCTGTAACAGCCTTTTTCGCGTCCACTGCTGGACACGAGCCTCCTAATCACACTGTCTTGTGCATGAGAGATATATGGCCGTAAACGCCATTCTGGCCAATTGGGTTGGCGAGTTCACCCTTTTAGAGGTGGTGTAGTTCCTCAGGGTTTGTAGAACGGCTTTGTTATCCCATATTCGCCACGACACAACACCCTCGGGAAAATATGGGGTCGTTCTATTCTAAAGCCTGTCGACAACACACGGCCGATATATATTAAACGACAGCAT
Organism: Sesia bembeciformis; assembly: GCA_943735995.1. Classification (NCBI taxonomy): domain Eukaryota; kingdom Metazoa; phylum Arthropoda; class Insecta; order Lepidoptera; family Sesiidae; genus Sesia; species Sesia bembeciformis. The sequence goes on from OX031042.1 coordinate 5,236,619, forward strand.
ACGGCCATTTATGTATTAAACGGATCTGTTTTCCTTTTTTATTTTACTCCACGTTTCGATTGGGTTACATAAACAATGGTTACAACATGACTGTCAATGATCATGGTCGGCGTATCGTTTGTTTAAACGGGAATATTTTAGAAGTTTTCAGATTTTTCTAATTATGATTTAAGACTAGTACCTACTATGAATACAAACACTACTCATAGTGTCACCTCTCTGCTGCCTCTTTCATAAAGAAGCTTCGAAAAATTCCGCTCAACTTCGGGATTGTAGGTACCGTGCATGCCCTGAATCTTTTCTCATTATTTCCCTCGACGTAATGCGTTTTATGAAGTGCGGCTCAAAGTTGGTTCTAAGCGAAATTTGCTCGGGCGTGCTGAAAGCCTTTTCTGTGTCGAAAATGTTGTGCTCCCTTTAATTATGTTGTTCTTCAATGTTTCACCATTTTTATTTTCGGTAGCCGAAGCATTTTATGGAATTGTTTTAAACGAAAACAATTCCATAAACAGCTAAACAGCCGGGCTTTTGTGTTTTTTTTTAATTGCTAAGTTTAATTTAAGCTGTTTTGTATTGCCTGTGATGACTTTATATGAAAATTATCGCCCTTTATGACTTCACAATTTCCTTTATGATCGCACATTTTCAAGTGTTCTATCGCGATTCTATTAAAAAAACACGTTTTATTATATATCGTCTTATACCTTGCAACTACTTTTATTTCTATTATTTTTCTTCCAATAGATGAAGGTAAGAACATCGAACGTATTAATTGAGTTTCCTCACAATGTTTTCTTTCACCGCTGACCTATATATGTAAATGGTCATTCACCAAATTCGCTATGATGGTGGCTCTATGGAGTTTGTGCCAGTCTGTGGTTACTCTATGGTTGAGGCAATGGAGGTTTGACAGAAGGGCTGTGTAGTCACTCATGTCAGGCAGGTGCAAGTGAATATAAATAAGAATACTTGATCTATAAAGAATTTGAGAATCAATAGCTTTAAATGTTGTTTCTCTTTTCAGGCATGATTCGTACCTTTTAAATTAATATCCAATGTATTGCCACATTGTGTTTAATAAAAACAATCTCTTTTCAGAGCAACGCAATTTAGTATTGATTTCGTGATTCCTACACCTTATCTCTGGTGATTGTTAGAGAACATTATATATATTTAGGACCAAGTTCTATAACACCGCTGTTAATTACAACATACTATACCATTTTTTAAAAGACTGGGCCATTTGTCATACCGAAGGTTTTTCGGGTCTCTTTTCTGGTATCCGTTTATATAAATTGTGTTTGGTATTAAGACAAAACTGCTTTATCTGATAGGATAAACAGAGATTCCTTTTTATTTACGCTATCTGGCAAAGGACTTCGTTAATCTGTTTTCAGGGGGAACGTTATTTGATAAAAGTTTATCGGATATTCTGAAAGTAGTTGGCCAATATGTATCTTCAATATAGTAGACTAAGTTTTACCCGCGGTTTACTTTCAGCTCGATTGTGTCTTGGAAATTGTTAATATTTTTTGACCGATTGATTAGACGATAATACGACTGATAATATAGGTAGACCATTATATTTACCTTGGGCAAACAATCCAGCTAGACAAGTCCAAGTTTATCAAGGAGGTCGAAGACTCATTTAACTTGGCTGGGCAACATTTGAGAAAGTACGTCGGCTATTTTCGTCACCTATACGATAATGTTTGAAGACGAAAGTTTTCAATCAGTGCGTCCTGCCGGTTATGACGTATGGTGCCGAAACGTGGCCTCTAACGGTAGGCCTGATCCATAAGTTCAAGGTCACTCAGCGAGCTATGGAGAGGACTATTCTCGAAGTTTCTTTGCGGAATAAGATCCGAAACGAAGACATTCGCCAAAGAACCAAATTAACCGACATAGCTCGTAGAATCTATGTTGAAGTGGCAATGGGCAGGTCATATTTTCAGCAGGACTGATAACCGATGGGGTAGACGAGTCCTCGAATGGAGGCCCCCTACCGGGAAGCACAGTCTGGGACGCCCTCCGGCCAGGTGGACCGACGATTTAAAGAAGTTCGCCGGTGGTGGTTGGATGATCAATGTGGTGGTGGAGCCGAGGATCAATGTGGTGGCGAACCTTTGGAGAGGCCTATATCCAGTAGTAGAGAGACATAGGCTGATGGTAGGGTATAGACAATACAATAAATACCACACAGCACATAAGGGAAGATAAAGGATAACGAGCCCGCCACCACAAGACCTGAGAAACTACATCACGTCGAGTGGTCTCGCCAACTCGCTTGATCAGCGTCGCGTTTTAAGGGCATACATCCTTCATACACGAGATAATATGTATGCATGAGGAGGCCAATGTCCAGCAATGGACGATAAAAGAGCTGGTTACGGCTACGATAATACAACGGGGAATGCTCTGAAGAATTGTTGAACATAATTCCCACCTCGGGTTTCTACAACCGCACCTCCCGTCACACAAGCGCAGTGCATCCACATTTCCTCGAGATAGAGGTGTCGCGTACTGTTCGGTTCAAAACCCATTTTATATCGCGAACCCGTAGATTGTGGAACTTTCCATTACGCTACGATATGGGGTTCATTAAGAAAGCAGTGAATAGAATTTTGCAAGGTTGGCGGCGTACCCGCATACCCTTGGTGTTGCAGGTGTCCATGGGCGGCGGTAACACTTACCATCACATGGGACTGCTTGCTCGTCCGCCTACTTCCCTATAAAAAATATCCAATACCAACTTAGCCGATTTGATAAATATACCCTATAAGCCTCTTCCTAATAGTTAAAATAGAACCAAAATCGGATGAATAGTTTTCGAGATTATCCTGACTTTAACCAACATATAGAAATATAAAGCAATGTTTTGTAACCGACCATTTGCACGATTACAAACTTTTTTGTGGTCGTGAACGAGTTATAAACATGATTATAAAGTTAATTTTCGTTGCTCTAATTGAATAAATAAGTTTGTTCCACAATGTTCTACTCGTATTTGCGGTTGGCGCTACCGAACAGCCTATTGAATAAGTATCTGCAAAGGAGTTTGTATTTGTGCGAACGTTTGATTGGTCGATACTTTACAAAGACATATACACGAAAGGGTAAACAGGCAGTCAGACAGACAGACGTTACAAATATTTGAAAGATAGTTATTTCATGGTGGCTAATGAGATAAGTTTGGCCGCAAAGGAAGCGCTGAGCGTGTTGATTTGGGATTAGCTTTCTCCTTATTAGTGGGATTAATTAGTTATGTTCTTCCAGAATTGTTGTGACGTCGCAATATTGGTTACAAAACGTAAAAATTTACGAATTATATTTCAAATGCAATAAATATCGCAATCTCAGTGAAATAAAGACATACCTTTTCAGGACAGCAAAAAAAATCTAAAAAGTTGTATAACTTTTTACGAATTTTTATATATAGGTATCATTAAAATAATAAAATCCTAACCACTACTATTTTCATCGTAGTGTTATTTTTATGATTATTAGATTTTTACTCCTTTTTTCCATTTCATAATTTTATCGCCAAATTTGACAAAACTATGGCCGTAAATTCGTTTTCGTCCTTTTGTAAGAGTAAATTTTTTTTGAAGAATTCTGTAAATTAAATATTCTTATAGCACAACATAAGTATAAATCGGGAAAATAAGTAAATATGCCTGCCATTGTACCCTTACACCCCTGTGTAAATATACATATAAATAATATCGTAGAATATAAATATTCTTCGAGTGCAAAGAAGAAAGTGAAGAATAAGTACCTACATATGCAGTTGCGAATCAGAAAGTTCATATCAACCGTCCTGCGTAGTCCAAGGCCAGACTAGTTACTGCTAACGTATCTGTGTAGTATCTTTGTCAGAAAGAGTCATAATGCTATTTGATATGCTACGTATGATGCTGATATACACTATTTACCTATCTACGCTATGGCTTTCAATGATTGTCATCTGACAATTGCTCGCACACATGCAATCGTACAATGCACTACACATTCTAATTTTAGCACATACAATTTATGACGATTATTATCGCCTCTAGAATATTTCTCGGGTTACCGAGTGGTTAATAACTTCGGGCAATGTATATTCGAGTGATTAACAGCGCTTTCGCCTTATTCCAGAGCTCTTACCCGAGAAACTTACACGAATATTTAGTTAAATAAACTGTACCATACCATACCATCAGTCTATGTCTCTCCCCTGCTGGATATAGACCTCTCCCAAGGCTCGTCACCACACAAGATGCTCAGCTCTATTAGTCTTACGTCATTTATTAGTTTTCATTTAGTAGTAACTTTCTCAGTTTGTTTTACTACTCAATTTAGAAGCTTCAGTGATCTGCGTCTAGTGCTGTAAATCAAATTGCAAAATTTTATTTATTAAAGTCCTTGCCACAGCTGTTTATGGCCATCATTATACGGTTTGTAAGTAGGCCGGTGCATGTACTGCACACATTATCAACACAAATATTTCTCTTCTAAGTACGTCTACAGTTAAATGTGCGTTCAATTTTGTATTTTATTAAAATATAACACGGTCACTATTCGTTCATAGAAAGATAATCGGATGCTTTGTCTTATGTCGTCGTGCATAAACCAACAAACTGTTAGAACTAACTGGTTTATATTTAATACATGCATAATAAATATGAATGAGCCTAGTAGTCCTTGCGTTATAAATAATATCTTAGTTTTTAGAAAAGACGTATTAGCTTCTATGTATACGAATTGAATTGATTTCACGGCAGCTTAGAATATTTAAGTGATTCCATACAAAATTTGAAACCCTGTATTTTAACCCCCGGGCTTAATTTTAAAGAACAGTGAAACACGTTTAATTATTTGTAATGTAGATCACCAAATATTTTTTTCCATGCAATCTTCGACACCCTTTAGGGGTTTAATTTCGAGAAATACCTGTTTGGTAAGTCTATTCATTATAAAAGGAAGCTGCTGTCTAAATTTCATGTTTCTTCTAGCTTCAGAATGCGGCTTTGCGTTTTGATGTGGTCAATCACTCAGGACATATTTACTTAGGTATATATATTTATACCATACCATACCTATAAATGTATAGATATACGTAGGTATGTACGTAGGAGAATTATGTAGATAAATATTAAGGTTAGTAATTATGTAGCCTTTCCTTTCAGTTTAAACATTTACGTACTAAATTGTTATATTGCCTGATATTAATTAATTATTAATTTATGGCAACACTATTCAAGCGTCTTTTCAAATAATTATCGTGTAATTGTATTGTTAACTTATACAAATAGGTTTCCTATTTTTTTATAATTGTAAAGTTCTATAAATGTTTAAATTATAAATTAACAATATTTCGATGGATTTTTTTATAGACAAGTGGGCGGGCGAGCATTCGGTCCCACGTGATGGTAAGTGCTACCGCCGCCCATGGACACCTGCAACACCAGGGGGTATGCGGGCGCGCCGCCGACCTTGCAAAATCCTATTCACATGTAAATTTATACGTAAAGCTAAAAGCTTATGTGCAAAATTTATATGTTATATGTAATCTTGTACAATAAATAAATAAATAAAAAGCCAGTAACGGTAAAGGTTCGTCCTAACCACAACGGTGTACTTACGCTATTTTGTTGGGCCGTATGGACCGCAAGATAAGCTTCTTTACAAACGAACACCTTGATGTGATAGGGCTGGAATGTAATGGTTTGGTATACTTTGTATGTGAAGGATTTCTATAAATATATATACATAAATCATATTGATCGTGGAAATTCGAATTGGGTAAGATACAAATCACAAATTTTAAAATTTTTCTATAAACTTAGTAGTTTTACTAGTAACGTTTTGACGTTATGCGTTGACGATATCTGAAACACTAAATAAGTTACACAGGTTTATTCGTACAATAACGCTTTATACTCGTACTTGAAAAGTATTGGTTTCTCCTATAAGCTAATTGACATTTCCATGAGCGTGAACGCGTATGAGAGCCGACCGCATGCTAGTAGCTAGTAGGCCGCTGCGTACAGATGTTTTGTTGTTATTTTTTAAAATTTGAATTTAATTTGCAATCAAGTCGCGATGGGGAGACGAAAAAATGTTAAAATTTATACGTTTATATTGTCACTACGAGTGTTTATGGAACACGAAATCACAGCTATATAAAAATGACATTGCCAGAAATAATGCTTATGAAGAAATCCTTAAAGAAATGGATGACAGTAAATTAACAGTTATGTCCATGATGTACCGGCTCGTACGGTCACATACGAGTATGCGATGCAAGTAACTGACAAATATATCGCCTCTGTATTTTGGCATGCTTTCTAGCCAATATGGTGCCAGTACAGGGCATACTATAATACGTACTAGCAAATGTATAATAAGGTGTATCTAGCATGCTAGTAAAGAACATGCGAATAAGTAGCAAGCAGCATTCTTTTTTACTAGCAAATGTATTCCCGACTTTATGCCTGGTTACACAGTGCGAGCTACTCGCAAGTTAGAAGGATCAGCTATTGTAGTGCAGCTGCTCGCAATCTGTTCGTACTATGTAAACGCATCATGCGAGTTTATTGTGCGAATCGGTCAGTCTCGGAGCTCACATCCGAGTTACTACAACATTTTTTGCTTTTATTCGCCCACTTGCCTCCTCCGCTACATCACACCTATAATATTTTTTTTAAAACGTACCAACCGACACTTCTTTTTCCGGAGATAATAGCTCTGGAACTCATCAGAAAGTATTGCACCGTTTGGTCGAATCACAGTCCGTTGTATTTTACTGTCACATGATTAACAGATTAATCACTTGATCACATCAGCATACAATACCATGGACCTCCACGTAGCAATAGCAATATTAGTTGAACCAAGCTCACAATTCAAGTGGCTGCGTTCTGTCTGCGCAATATCTCGCACTGAGTAGTCGAGGCGAGCCGAGCTACTGACATGCGAACATACAATCCTAGTAGCTGTCTACTGTCTGCATAGTAGCTCGCACTAAACTAATTGCAACGCGGTTTTCAATTTTAATTCGAACGAGATCACGACAAATAAATACGTTTAGCCGATGACGTCCCAAATGAATGCCTATCACGCCTATTCACAAATTCTCAAATCCAATTATCTGTCGTTTGCACTCGTCGAGCTCGAAATAACAGAATTTCTACTGGAAACATTTCGTGCCTGATTATTTTGTTTTCCCCTTTAGGCAGTAAATAAATTTGAAAAAGTTTCACTAAGATTACTGGTGAATATTTTATGTTCAGATTAATTACTTTTTATGGCATTATCTTTTTATGATATTATGACTTTTTATGATATAACATCGAAGAGGCTATGCGCTAAGAAAAAAGGATGATCATTTATGCCGCTAACGTGAAAGTTATGGTACGAAGCCAAGCGGGATGGCGAGTTCACTCTTTTAGAAGTACACCACTTTCTCTGGGCTAGTGGTAGCAACTTTGCTATCCCTTAGTCGTCTTTTACGACATCCACGGAATAGAGTCACGATCAGATAATCACGGGAATAGAGTGATATAAGGATTGTAAACTATACCCATACCAATGTTAAAAATAACAAAAGTGTGTATGTATCCATCCTGATGACACGTTTTTCCCATTAGGGTTACATGTCATTCTATTGATTGATGGATACTCACGCGAAATTATCATGACAGGCATTATACCTATAAGACTAATTTTCCATCAAACTACCCATATCAAATGAAAATGTTGACGTAGCTGGGAGTTTAACCTATTTTGATTGACAGTTCCTGAATTTTCACTCTTACGAATTGATGAAACAGTATGCTGAAGTTTCACTTCAATCATAAGTACCTACTATGAATCTTAATGACAGATTTTATGCTATTTATGGATTTATGTTTCATAAAAGTTTCATTAATTTGCATATTTCGCCCACCATAAGTTAAAGACTAGGTTTCAAAAGCCACTTAAGAAACTTACTTTACAAACCCACAATAAACCCATTTATTTTCAAAACGACTAAACCGATTTGATAAAAAATACGTAGAAATACGTAATAAAACACAAGAAAAAAAAATACAACAGAATCCTTTTGATACATACTTTACACATAATTGAAAACTAACAGAATCGGCCAGGTTGATCCCGAGATTAGCGCAACCAGATCGATTAGCACAAGAGAATGTTGTTCTTCATATGTATCTCACGCCTGGAGTGGACTGCTCGATAAAATAGTAGGACCTATACGAATGATATCGCAGGGAAAATATCTTACAAATACTGAACGGTCTCGTGTTGTTGTTATCGTAGTTAAAGAAAATAATAGGGAAAGGAATGGGACATAGGACTACCGTAACATAAGACGACATAAGACATAAGCTCTCTCACATAAGACTACCGTAAAATGACTACCGTGCTTCTATGTTTTGGTAGCGACTGACGTATAGATAGATAGATAAATAGAATTTTTTATTTACGTATGTCAGAGTGCTTAATTCCCTCTCCTCATTTTCCCAAATCTTTTTCCAAATACATTCCTAAATTTCCAGAGATAAGCAGCGTATCCCGGGGCGTGCCAAAATAGAAGGCGTCCATGGACAACAGTACCAGTGGTGGACTCTTACCACCAGGTGACTGTGTTAACCTGCCACCTTATTTCTATAAAATCAATAATAGAAAAACTTTTTTTTTCTTGACAATGGTCTGTATCTTGTCGCTTTTAGATAAACGTTTCTTAAGGTGTCCAAATGACTAAATGTCCCCAGCGACCAGTCAAGGCCAAAAAGTTTCGACAACCAGTATTAAGAATTCTATTCTGTCTTAATATTCTGTATTAAGAATATTATAATAGTAATTGATATTCATTTAATTTCTGTGTAAGAATCGAATGTTGTCATGATTAGCAATTTTTATATGACATAGAATAGATTCCAACTTAAGGTTTTAGTTGATACATTGTCGTTCGGTTGTTATTGTGCAATATTACGTGTACATGTGCATATTATTAAATGATTTGCATAGCTTTGTCGCAGATTAAATGCAAACACGAATGGTAATATGCCGACTCTGTCGAAAGGACGCAGTAATCTAAGATTAGTTTTATTTTTTTATCGTAGACAGCAGTAACCTTTTTAGTATGTGAATGTGACATAGCCTGACTTATCCAGTTTTTCACTGCAGGCAATGAAAAGATAGTCTGATGAAAGACAGGGCACGGTTACAGTAACTGATATTAATTATTATAAGGCTTTTATTTTAAAAGGCAGCAAAAATAATGAACAACTTAACATAAAAATAAATAATAATTTATATAGTATTTAATAATAAATATTAAATAATAAACAATAATAATAAATAAAAATAAATTAATAAGTGAAAATAGCTAAACGAGTAGCAATCATGATCAACAAAACAACTTATATACTAAATAACTAATGTAAATAATTTTAAATTACTAAGGATGGCATTACCAAGTCAACCAAGTCATTACTTATTTATTCATTGTCACCAGAGATGACCTTAACCTAACCCACCATTACCCCCGTTTAGTACTTTCTGCTGTCCATTTAAATCTATGAACTTCTTGTTATCGCTAAAACATCTGCGACATTACTTCTTTCTTATGTGTAGGAAAATATATTACTCAGTACTCTTATATACGTTTATAATATAACGTTTGAGATTTTCGCATTTTACACGCATATTTATCTATTTAAACGGTTCTTAAAGCGTATTTTTACCTTAATTCAATCTAAAAGATGGATACAAATTGTCCTCGACATGGAATCCTGTGATCAATAAATTTAATAAAATTAAACCTCGCGATTTGTCGTCTGACGCTACTTCAGATATTGTGAGTGTTTTGTGCCGCAACTTTCCGGACTATGGAGACCAAATGCGGGTAGTTGATGAAACTGCTCGCAATTCTCGACGTGGACTACCCGCCTCTTCAGTAAGTTCGTAACCATGGTTGGTGCAACCCAACCGAATCTTCGAGTAAAACAAATAAGGTAAACGTTAAGATACGTTTATAATATCTATATATGTAAGTATTGCTTAAAATATATATTGTTACTCAATTAGTAACACGTGTGAAGATTTGGCAAATATTATTGCACCAATTCCTCACCCTCCACTCGCCAATTACATCTTGTATTTGTTTAGGACACTACCGACATTACGTCGTATTGTGACTTAATATTAGATTATCCAATTTTCTGTACACACGTTATAATTGTCATTACTAAATATTGGGTATATAAACATAACAAAAAAAATGGAATTCATTTTTCTAGATAATGAGAATCTTTAATTATTTATAAATCTTTTCAGTAGAACCCAATGTACTTTTTTATCTACAATACGATAGGACAAACTAAAAGTTCTTAGAACTGCCTACTGTACAATATAATAGAAAAAAAAAAACAAATTCGTATTTTGAAAATGGGACTGCTTGTCAAACGCCATTAAATTTTCAAAGCTCTCATTTTTTTTATATTTCTGGCGGCAATTTGAAAATTATTTGTTTGCGGAATAATAAATTTAACAAGAGTACAGTTTAGTCCAAGGATTTTTTATGACTTTTGTTGCGGTCTAAACCAGAAACAAAGTTATGAAAGACTTAAGTTAGCATTTAGTGATGAAGCCCCATCTTGTGCAAATGGTTATAACTGGTTCAGTGAATTTAAACGTGGTCGTAACCACCTCAGTGACGATGTTAAAGAAGGGCGTCCTGCGACGGCGGTGATGGAGGAAAAGAAAAAAACTGTGCTGCTCATGATTGAAGCAGACAAACGAACGACATATCAGCAGATACGGGCATCATTAGATACTGGTGTGAGTCAAGTTCAAACTATTTTACACGATCACCTACGAGTAAGGAAGCTTTGGGCTAGATGGATTCCTCACAATTTGAGCGAAGCTTAAAAACACTGCCTAATATAATTATAAGTATGGAAATGTAATTAGCATGGGGTACGATCTGACTGACGTGTCTATTCAATGAGGATGAAAGTCCCTGTATAAAGTGAGAATAACAAAGAACTAAGTAAAAATGACCTACAGTAAATAAAATTAAATCTGACACTAAAATACTAATTTCAAAATATTTTATAGGACAAACATTTTCACTTAATGTATAATGCAAATTAAAAATCGATTCTCAAGGTGCCAACGTCATCAGTTTAAGTATTTTAAGACTTTTGTTATTTATCAAACTTTTGTTAAATATATTTCTGAACGCGCATCACGCACATTCAATGAACTTATGTGTCGAGTCAACATTTAGGGCACATTTTATCCAGATCAATTAAAGGGTTCTGGGAATTAAGTAAATCAAACAGCGAACAACTACGCGCACAGAGTCGCGGGCGCTGCTAGCCCCAAAATATGTTTCAAGTAATATAAGGCAGGTAAAAATACCAATAATAAATATCAAACAAAAACTTTCACTTACTTTCCCTTAAACGCGTCAAACTGTTACATATCGTCTCGGGTAGACGGATTGTAACATTGTTTAAAACATGAGATGTGTAACAATGTGAAATACGTAACTAACTTTGTTCATACCATAAAGGTTTTTGTGTTTAATTAGGAAGTACCAATTTCTAAACAAAGGCACAGAAAGGCACAGCTGTCACAGTGCGACACTATGGCACAATTTTGATTGGAAAGTGAGATAGTTGAAAAACATTGTCGGATTCTTGCGGTTAACAAGTTTACTGAAATGTTAGAATAAGTGTTAACTTATATAACACCTATTTTGTGTAACAATGGCAAGTCAATTATGCTGTGGTTCCTGAGGATCAACAGGGTTACTTCCGTCATCCCTTTACTTTCAACCAATCGACCGAAAAAGATAGTTGTGAAGAGTTTTAATATTTCATTATTTTTAATTAGCGACTTTTTATAGAAAATCTGAATGAGTTTTCGTCAAATATCATCAAATTGGATAATAATTGCGATAAGCCCCTCTATTCTTAAGCATCACCCTTGCTGGATAAGTACCTATAGACCTCTTACCATATCATACCTTAGCCTATCCTCTCCACTGCTATTATATAGACCTCTCCCAAGGCTGGCCACCACACCACACACGATCATCGACTCTTCTCATCCAGCTAGCACTGGTGAACTTTTTGAACTCGTCGGTCTACCTGATTGGAGGGCGCCGCAAACTGCGTTTCCCGATACGTGGCTTCCATCGGAGGACTCCCCCAACGGTTATCAGTCCTGCGGCAAATACGACCTGCCCATTGCCACTTTACCGTGTTGATTCTACGATCTAAGTTGTCGACATACTTCTTTAACGAATAGATAGATAAAACTCTTTATTGCACAAAAAACAAAACAAGACCAGTAACAGACATTGTAACAAATGAAAGGCACAAAAGCGGTCTTATCGCTATTAGCGATCTCTGCTAGACAATATCTTTTTGATCACAGATACACAGATGTACACAGATGGTGTACAGTATACATAAATTGCATATAATATGAATACACATATACATACATTCACACTATATATTATACAATATATTATATGTCAGTAGCGAATGAAATATTTCAAAGCTAAATAATCAACTTACTAAAGTCAGTTGACACCTGAAGCTGGATAAAGATTGAACACGTTTTATGTTGAGGGGAAGAGAGTTCTAATACAAACGAACCGCTTGCACAGTGAAATAGTAAGAATATGAAGTAGGACGATGAAAAGGAATACTAAGAACAAGGTTATTAGAAGAACGAAGGTGAAGTGAGTGAGAGCAGAGGAATTGATCGTATCCCGCAAAGAACCTCCGTGCATAGTTTTCTCCATACCTCGCTTTGAAGATAGGGGTTAGTCCCACCGTTGGAGGCCATGTTTTAGCACCGTACGTCGTAACTGGCAGATCTTTTATACTCAGCTCTCGAGCGTCGAGCGCTCAGTGCTCATTTTTGCAACACTAGAATTGCAATAACCTAGGGGTATCTATTCCGACTCTCATACGTGATATCGTGAGTTCAAATCCCCGTACACTCACACTTATGAGTAATTACATATTTTTAAATTATCACTAGCTTGGCGGTGTTCGATGTACAAAAACATCGCGAGGGAAAAGAATAGGTGTAACATATTGTGTATCCACCAATTCGCATCGGCCCCGCGCGGTGGATTATGTTCCTACACCTTCTAGTAATTTACTAGAGATATTTTTATGTCTATCTGTTCACCAACATGGGCTGGGTTATGTATAGACCTAAAAAACTTAATTATAAGGGAGACCTCATGCCTCGTATATGCTTATATATAAAAAATATGCTAAAAGAAAATCCTGATCTCATTTATATATTACAATACAAATGAGAACGTCATAATTTTTTTACGATTACTCCTTACTTTTGTAAACAGTGACTTTATTATGAAACGCCTGTGAAACTGTAATGGAATTGTTTATGAATTTCCTTTCATATTCACTGCGGCGTGAAGAAGAGATCTGTTATGGCTTCGAAATAGGCAATAACTTCCACTGATCAATGAATATCTAAATTCTAATAAATCATCGACAGAGTTCTTGAATTCTAAACAGCATAGGTTCGGTATAAGCATGTAATATCGTATTCATTATTCAAGGAAATATCGCATATCTCGCGCCGTTAGATAGATGGATACAGGGAATACATAAGTGGATAAGAGAGGCTTTAAGTCTGAAGCAAATTAATCGACCGGCCTATCTATGGATATGTTTAAGCAGGGACCGTAGTTTTGTTTGTTTTATTGCGCGTTTCCATTAGCCGATAAACGTTGTCACTGACATACATGGATTTAGATTTTTTGTTAAGCGTAAAAATCAACAAGGCGTGCGAGAGACAAATTAAACCATAAACATGTTAAAATAAGCGACAAAGAATCAACTGTCATATAGTAGATGTTTCCAACTTCTCAGAGACGCCCGGAGTGCCGACAAACGTTTTTTTATAGAAGACATGGCAGACAAGCAGGCGGGCCACGTGATGGCAAGTGGTCGCCGCCTCCCACGGACACCTGCAACCATGGATACCACGGGTCATGCGGGTGCGCTGTCGACCTTACCGAATCCAGTACACAACTCTCTTGAAGAGCCCCCTGTCGTAGCACAGCGGGAAAACCTCAACTGGCATTTCATTCCACATCTTTCGCGTTTGCGGTATAAAGTGCCTGTAGTATTTATGAGTCAGTATAAAAAGTATAAAACCGTTTCAGTATAAATGTGTTATACGTTTGTAAATTTTATTTTTATTTATTTCAGGCAACAAAGGCTCATACAATATATACCTTAACTTAAAAATGTTTTTTTTCTTGTTCTGTCTCCCTTCCCTAATAGCACAGATTAAATTTAAGGCGTCGGAACACTACCCCCTCTAGCCATTTGGATTGATGCGAACATGCGCATACTAAAACATAATAATATATATATACGTGCGCATTTTGTATTGATAAAGCTGTCACAACAAAATGCGTAATACAACACATTTGCATCTCTGGTCCTCATTAAAATGGCTAAGTGAGTCTTAGCAATCTTTTTGAAGCAGTCGCTCAAACGTTCCCTTTTAAATAACTAATGGAATGCTCCTAAAATCCAAGATGGAGGAGGTTGGAACAGCTCCCAGGGGAGGTATTCGCTCATGAAGTAGTGCCCGCTCTAAATTAAGCACTTGTACGTGTTTTGTTACAAGCGTTGCCCGAATTTAAATTGGACTAGTTTTGATTTAGTTATTTATGTGTTAGGCCTTTTTTAAAATTGATATAAGCTATTGGAACAAAAAACTAATCTCTTTCCTTTCAAGTAGTTTACCCTTTAGTTGATTCTTTCTGGTAACACGACACTATGTTTGACGATCAATTAGCCCAGTTAGTAGTGACCCTGTCTGGTGTGCAATAGGGCCCGGGTTCCAATCGGTCGCACAAACATTTGTTTAAAAGACGGATGTCTTTCCGGGTTCGGGTGTTGCATGTGTTGTGCTCGTCTGAATCACAACAAAGTGTGGACTAGTGTGGACTGAATCCTAGTATGGACCATTGAGTGTTGTGTTATTTATTATTATTATTCATTATTATATAATAGGTATTTGTAGATTTCTTCGATATCTCCCTCAAATTGAAAGGAATACTTTAACTAGAAGTACCTTCATTTCGATGGAGACGGAACCTCTCATAAAGCAGCATTAACTACCACACAGAGTATAATAGAAAATCATGTTAAAGCTTTCTTCGTGTAGTTACAACCGCTCAATGTTAAAGGCATAATTTAGTAGATCGTGGCGAGCCTCTGCCCTGGGAGTAATCTGGAGCTGGCCTGGACCCATTTACATTACGTCTCTGTTTATTATGTACGCACTAAACGTGGACGATGCGGACCCATTTGGAGTATTTTAGATGATTTTTTAAAAGTTTAAAAAATAGTTTGTTTAATTTCCAAAAATGTGTAACCAGTAACAGATTAATAATATACCCACATATTTTTTTTGTTTACTTTTAACTTATATTATGTGTAGTCAAACTTTATGCTAATGAGTCAATGACGGTGCCGTCACATCATTGAAATGTTAATTAGATTAAATAGTTCTATATACGTGATTAAATTCAGTATTGTTATGTTTAAGATTAAATTTTCATATTCATATTATTATTCAATTTGTATCCTAAAATACTCCAAATGGGTCCCATTTGGAGTATTTTAGGATACAAATTGAATTGCGATGTATTTTACTCCGCATGATTACATAAAGGATATCTACGTATATTTGTATATTTCAAGGGATTGTATCAAAAATAAGCAAATGATTTTTTAAAAGTTTAAAAAATAGTTTGTTTAATTTCCAAAAATGTGTAACCAGTAACAGATTAATAATATACCCACATATTTTTTTTGTTTACTTTTAACTTATATTATGTGTAGTCAAACTTTATGCTAATGAGTCAATGACGGTGCCGTCACATCATTGAAATGTTAATTAGATTAAATAGTTCTATATACGTGATTAAATTCAGTATTGTTATGTTTAAGATTAAATTTTCATATTAAAAAAAGGGGCGTTCCTCCACTTCATGTGATGGGGAATGACGGTAAATCCGTATTTCCGCGACTACTGCGGCACTTTGCGGTCTCCGAGACACTTTATACCGCGACCCCGAAAGTTGTGGAACGAACAGTCTCTACTGAAGTGTTTCCACTTATGTAGTTACAACATGGGACTCTTCAAGAAGGCTCTGAATGGGCTAATAAGGCTGGCGATCTTGCAGAAGCACGTATCCCCAATGTATCCATGTTCGAAATAAAACACCACCTCTAAAAGAGTGAACTCGTCAACTTGCTTGGTCAGCATGGCGTTTTAAGGCCATACAGTCCTCACGCATAATATTATGTGCATCAGGGGATCCATGCCCACCTGATGAAAGGGCTGGTTATAGATAGGTATTTCTAAAATTGTTATATGAAACATATTTTTTGTCGTTTATAGGCTTTTAAAGAAATGTGATATGAATTTACAACGATACAAAGCAAATGAAAAATATCAAAACTGTTTAATTTTCACCAAACTACCAAAGTATATTAAATACCTGTGTTGGGTTGATTTTGTGTTTTAATACCTCTTCAAAAGTCTGCCATCAAATATTTAGGTAATATGCGTGGAAACATCACAGCAAAGTTCGGTAAACAGGATGGCATGAAATTACTGAAATTAATTTGTAAATTACTCGTTTATTCGGAATTATTATGGCTGGAATGAGTCTTGGAATGAGGAATTTTTAATTTATTCCCTATCGCTGCCTCTGTATTGTTTCTGGAGTGCGCAGTCAAATTGTGAACAAAATTATGTAAATGCTTGGGATAATTTGACATTTGAAATTTTGGAATTAAGTTTACTTACAATTTTGAAGCCTAGTACTCTAATAGTGAATTTGGCTGTCAAACGGCGAACAAAGTATAAGAAGCAGCGGGCATACCGGGTATGTTGTTATAATTAAAAAACATACTTCATTGTAGTGTTACTCGTAGATATTTTTAAAATTTACCTTAGAAACATTTTACCCAAGGACATTGTTTGTTTCTTTTGATGTTGACTATGGATTTAGTAAGGTTTGGTTGGTGGCCTTAAAATCGAGAATATTTCGAAATTGCGAAAAGTGGGCATGCCAGACTACACATAAATGTCCGAATCTAATTTTTTTCGGAGTATATAATTGATTTATTGTCACGCAAAAATAATTTGACAGATTTTAATGAGATTTAAGTAGATATAATTATTGTTACCGTTCTAAATTAACATAGAAAATATTTCATCCAGATCCATTGTAGTCTCAGCGGGAATCAATTTAAATTACACGGGAACAAGTTGCACAGTTTGCTAATGATAAAAAGCTACATATTCGCACTTATATATACTCCATGTATCATAGAAATTTAAATAATAAAAGAATTAGATTTCTATATTATGTATAGGTACGAGGAGAGGTCCAAAAGTTTCCAGCCTGACAAAGAAAAGGAGACTTAAGTTCATGAAACTATTTTTATTTTTCAATAGTCTCTGTCTATTTGAACATACTTTTCGGACTATAATTAGCATTTATTTCTGTCCCAATATAAAAGTAGTCAGATGTTTTGTCTTTAAAATGGGCGAAAACTAAAAAGAGCCACGGTCACTGGAAAGTCCACCTTGAGTTTTGAAGACAAATTGTAATCACCGGGAGCCAAGTCAGGAAGGACTATTCGGTGGTGGCGAACTGCTGTGGCGTGGACGGGTGCATTGTCATGGAGAAGCCGCACACCTTTACCTAGTTTTCCACGATGTTTCTGCTCGATTGCTTCTCGTAATTGCTCGTATAAGTTCAGCATAATAGCTTCCAGTCACCGTAATATTGCGTTCTTTTATGTCTATATCCTTGACAATCCCAGAATATAGAAGCTATAATCTTTTTGGCAGACTGAGTCACCTTTGCTTTTCTAGGCGGTGCTGCACCAGAACGACGCGACTCCATGGAATCCCCTTTGAAAAGGGGATCATAATAAAGAACCATAGTGTCATCCCCAGTAACTCCAAAGAATCGTTTTCGTTTCTCTGAAAGGCCTTCCAAAGTTCCGTAGAGCACGCTACTTGTTCACTTCGCTGCACACTTGAAAGAAGTTTTGGCACCCACCTCGCACTAACTTTATTCATATGAAGATGTTCATGAAGAATCCTAAGGACTGTAGTTTCTCAAAGCCCTGTCCTTGATGCTATTTCTTTCATCTTTAGCCGTCGGTCGCCCATAACTTCATTTCCCACCAATTTGATGTTATTTGGAGTGAGTGCCTCAACCGGTCGACCGGAGCGAGGTTCGTCGTCGATGGACTCTCGTCCTAAACGAAATTGCTTTAGACTAATCTTTGATGGTGGCAAATGATGGAGAAGAATCCCCGTACACATGATCCAACCTTTGTTCGATATCGGTCGGGCTAACACCTTCCTTTGTAAGAAACTTAATTACAGAACGATATCCCAGTTTAAACATTTTGCCACTTGCTGTTTTTCTAAGAGTCGAGGAATCAAAACTAACGAAGGTTGAACTTTAAAAATTATACACAATTAGCAGGAAAAATAACAATTACAATGATGTATAATTTGTTTTTTTAGACATCTAGAAATATGTCAGGCCAGAATTTTTAGACCTCACTGGTAGGTGCGATTAAGTATCTATATTCTATGTATAGATAGATGCGATTAGGTATAATAAAATAGTAAACAAAGCCGTCTAGACATTTAACACTTTTTGGAAAAGTCGTTGCAGTGTAAAGTACGAATGATTCAGAGTCCATAACGGCAATTTTTACTAAAAGCGCGCATCATGCAAAAACTACTAGATAGATTTTAATACAAATTTGCATAGTTGTACCTTTTATTCACATTTTTATCCAGATTAATTACTAAATTCCCATAGGCATAATGCTACGTCTAAGCGCACGAAGTCGAGGGCGCTAAACTAATTTACTAAAGCTAAACTAAGGGCGCAAGTACGGAAGAAAACATCGAAAAAAACGAAATAAACACTAATTTCGAATATTCACTATGTGTTTATTCTGTGTCATTACCATATCTCCGCCGTATTCCGCTCACGCTTGATATCTGCAAATGTTTAGTTCAAGCTTCATAACTTCACGTTTATTCCGAAAAATATCTTGGTTGTTTGAGATAAGGTTTATTTTTGGTTGCTTAATAAAAGTGTGGAAAATACACACCTTTGAACTGGTTGGGATCAAGACAGTAGGTTAATTAACAGTAATGGAATGGTAACGTGCTGAAAGGATTGTTTTTCCTACGCTCGTTAGCGGTTTTCGTGCGATATTTGGTATTTTTTCGACGTGTCGTTTCAGTCATTTTCAGTGTTTGTAATTACTGTATGTTGTATGCGTTTTGTATATTAATACGACATACATTTTCAGTGTAAAGTATCACCACTATGTCGAACATTCTAAGATTTTTTTTATAGCAAGGACAATGCTCAAAAAAAACCCAGGCTTGGCGCAAAGGGAATGTATCTCAATTTTTCAGTAAAAATGTGAAATGAAATGCCACATAGGTGGCATTATCAAAATCGATGGCTAAATGTAAAAAATTGCTATTTGTTTAGTGGTAGGGATTATTTTTAAATAATTTTTTTACTGTGTGATTACGTAAAATCACATGACTTTCCTCGATTATTGGTAGTATTCATAGTACGCATCACTACAGCGCTCCATAAGACGTCTAAGTAAGAGCGAGAGGGAGATATTTATATTATTAGTCACTAGTGTCACTACGGATGGGGCTGCGTGGGCGCAACGGCAACCGGTTCTGAGAGGTTCGGCACGGCACTATACACAACAATGGAAACATCTGCTATCTCCTTCACTCTTCAAGATACTGCGTATTCTCCTTCTGTTTTACACCTGCGCAAGTCAATTAAATGAATGTCAATGTGCGTGCAGTCCCTCGAAAACCTTCGTTGCGATCTGTGCTTTCCTTGTTTAACCGACTTTTAAACGACTTTGTTTTTGACACTTATATTACTGTTAACGATGACGCCTCAAATAAGTTAGTAACGTAAGATATCTGTAAATATAGTTTCTATGCCCTATAATTGTTAGTTAAGAGTTTGTGTATTATGTATTTTGTGTATGAATAAAGGTTACGACAACGAATTAGATTTAACCCCGAAGGACGACGCAAGTTGTGAAACTCAGAATGTAAGCGTCATTGATATTGTTGCTGTCCTTCTCTAATCATAGTCTGTCCTTATCATGTGCCATCTCGCTCCTACCTGTGTATTAAATAAAGATAGCCTGAGGCGCCTCCGAGTCAGTACACGAATCCTCTCATTACCACGGGAGCTAGTTGACCCTGCACTATCATTAGAAAACATTTTATTAGACATAGAAAACCGATAAATGATGATGATTCTGTTTAAATTGTTTTTTAATTACATTATTTTTCGCGGTGCCCATGAAGGTGAAGAGTACTAAAAACTGGTATCCTGTAAGTATGCCAGTTGTAACTATTTTTAGGTACCATAAAGTTACCCCTGCCATAAAATAAATAGCAATTTCTCATATTCAGCCATCATTTTCAATGTAAAGCGTTTCTTTTTGTTATCTAGTATATGCTAGTTGTAAATATTTTAATTAGATTTTGAAATACCTGAATGTTAATCCTGCCACTAAACAAATAGCAATTTTTTACATTTAGCCATCGATTTTGATGATGCCACCTATGTGGCATTTCATTTCACGTGTATATTAAAAAATTGAGATATGTTTCATTTGCGCCAAGCCTGGGTTTTTTTTTCCATACTTCGTGAGCATTCTCCTTTGTGATAGTTACATACCGAAGGTTTTTTTTTATAGGTGTATGACACAGTTTGTACCTACATTGTTCCAGTATCGATTTTTCTTCGTTATTAACAATATTAAATTCAGAACGATTCGAAAAGCACCTCGTCAATATCCAGTCTCGTTGAAGTAAGTTTATTAGTCGCTCATTAAAGTGATAGTGGGTTTACTGAGGACACAAGACCCCTTCCAGCATACGATAAACGCACTCTTGTGCTTTTATTAGATTAAGTATCACATTCTGTTCAGAAACACTTAGAAGTTCAAACTATCACCATTAAATCCCAAAACCCACAGTACACATTTTTTATAATAATCAAATAGAAACTCGACTTCACTTCTCGAGTTTCCGCCAAAAAGTCTATATCGAAGGTTCTGAAGTATCTGGCGTCATCCCCATCTCCACTGAAGGTGAGCACGGTGCAATATCTAAACACAGTAAAAGAAAATTACGTCTATTCCTAAAATTGTTCTTCTTGCTGTGAATATCTTTGTATATCATGTAAGAATTGAACAGAATGACATACCTATAAAAGTGAGGTAGCGTAAATGTTACTACACTCAAGTGAGCGTATGGCCATTCTATTTCTTTATGTCTATGGTGTTAGCAATCAGTATTGAAACTTGAAAGTTTTCTATATAAGCGCTTTATTTACCTGAGAATATTTGCATATATATGAAAGTATTTTATATATCGTGTCACTGAAACAACGCAAAAGATGAAAATAGGTCGTTCAGTATCGAGAGTAGAATCGATTTTACCAATTTTTACAAAAGTTTTTTTATTGCATATAACTTATGCATATACTTTGATTTTTTTAATGAAACAAAAAATATTGCTTCAATCGTCTAAATTTATTTTGTCGCCCTCGAAATAGGCTCCTTTTGACGCAATGCACTTTCGCCAGCGAATAATCCATTCGTCGAAACACTTCTTATAGACACTTTCCGGTATGGCCTTTAACTCTTTTAGCGAATTTTGTTTTAGCGAAAACTAAAGCGAAAAGCGACGTAATACCGTCAACGGACTCAAAATGTCTATAACTACACATAAGTTTTAATTTTCACTCCATGCGTGGATACGGTTCTTTTTTTTTTTTTTTTTTTCGGATTGACTAAATTCTTGTGGCCCTAGTGGCCTTTCAAGAGTCACCGGACTTGTTTAGCGCAGAAGGCGAGCGCAGAAGGCGCTCAGCGAGGAACAAAAAAGTGTGGTTGCAACGAGCCTAAGGGCTCCCCCGCCGGTAAACCGGCGGAAGAAACGGACCTCGGCTTAGGGCGTTGCTAGAACGCTTTGCTATATTTTAAATAAGTTCTATATTTCGGTGACACGTACTTTATTTACCTAAAATTTCCACATTTACTAACATTTCGTTATTTACATGAAAATTTGTGTTATTTACCATATAACAGAAAATCAAATTTTAACTTTGAATTCAGTAACGAATTTAGTAAAGTTTGTTTTTCGCAAAAGTTAAAGTATGGAAAGACATTAATTGATTACCCAATGAAGTGGAGTTTCAATTTATGTGACGCTTTGAACGTAAACATTTACAGTGACTGATGTTCACGTCTCAAGAAAATAAATACAAGAGGAAAAGTTGTACCTAACTGTAATTAGTACCTTGCATTATTTACAGCCACTCTCTCCCAAGCCCCTAAAGCTGCTCTATAAGGAGTTTGAATCTGAAGACGATTGAAGGAGCCTAGTATATTGGTGTATGTGTATTTATAATACACAGAGGCTGAATCAGACGAATTGGTCCTTGAGGAGGGAAAGTACCCTAAAAATTAAACTCACAGGAGACTTTATTTTATTTTTAAAGAAAACAAACTGCTATCGTGGATTGTTAATGATTTAGGGCTGGCAATCGAAGCGACACAAATGCAAATAAAATACTCCGTATTTTTATTGCACCAATCGATCTTGGCAGTGATATGGATCAAAACTCTAATAAAAATTATATTATATATTTAATTAAAACAAGACCATGAAAAGGAACATTATTTTGTCAAAATAGATAAAAATGAATACATAGTTGAAAAACATTTCCCCACAAGAGCCCATTCGTTTCATTCACCTGTATATATATAGTATATGTATCTTACAAGCATATAAAGCATCTCTGTATACTATGTCTACCTATCTCATGTATATTTGATCATTTTGTCACCGCGTTTACTAAAATATTTGTATGTACTATTCTACAAGATTTTCCCGTGTGCTCGCTTCGCTATCCTTCGGAAAATTTGCTTTTGTAGCCTATGTACTTTTCTTGGTGTTCAGGTAGATTCATGCAAAATTTAAGCTCGATTCAGCTGAAATTTTGAGTAAAAGCAAATGAAACAAACAAACAAATAGACAAAATTAATTGTATGTATAATATTAATTTAGAATATGTTCGTACAATAAAGTAAGAATAAATAAATATGAAAATAGGGGGATATATTTATATTAATTATATCGAGAAAAGTCAGAAGAGAATATTTGTCGTACTGTAATGTATCTTATTTATTTTTGTCAGATAAAAACAGCGATAGGTATATAAAATTACTAATCAAAAATGTTCAAATCAGGTACTATTGACTCTTAATATGCTACTAATAAGCTTTAGAATCGAATGGTTTTGGTACTACTATATAAGTTTGTTGGCGACTGCACAAAGTGAATTCTTGTAGTTTTAGGTTTTACTATATATGTGTTTGTTGTGTTCTAGATCTAGAATAGAATTGTGTTTTCAATAACGTGACGTCACTGCGACGTCATCAATAGTATTGAAAACGATTGAGTACCGAACACAATCATAACATGTGTAGACTACAGAATAGATTTGCGTTTTATGAACGGTTATTAAAAAGTCATTCGTTGACTCATATAAATTTGATGACGTTCCCAAGAGCGAACATTACAAAAGGCAAAAATAGTAATAGATTATTTAATTTATATATGTACCTACGTAATTACGACTTTTTCACTACTTAATATTTTCACTATATCAACTTGCAGAAAACTTCACCAGGTTGATGTACCAAAAACTAATAAACAATGAGGTAAAAGACCTTGGGAGTTATACTAATAACATACTGCTGTTTGCTGCCTATGGCACAGTCACGATTGTTTGAAATTAGAGCGCTTCTGCCGACCAATTGCTAAGCAGTTTGGTAGAAAAATATCCGTTAAGTATCTAAAATAAGTGTAAAAAAACGTAGGTATATATTATTTAAGTATATAGTTTTAAATAAGAATACAGGATGTGGGGTGTATTGTATATGAAGATTGAAACCATGATTCATGATACAACGAAAACATTATGTTATTTTTTTGCAAAAGTGGTCATGTTCTCGTGAAAACATCTAAAACATCTAATCTAATACCTGTATATTTCGTGCTTTAAATTACTCGATGTATAGGTACATATAATGTGCTTTAACAAACACCAGAGATAACGTAGGAATCTCAAAATCAAAACCAAATTGTGTTGCTCTGAAAAGAGGTTATTTTTATTAAATCCAATGTGACAATACCTTCGACATCAATTTATAAGGTGTACAAATCTTACCTGAAAAGAGAAACAACATTAAAGCTATTGATTCTCTATTTAATTATTTCTATGAAGTTTATTCCAACATAAATAAACAAATCCCTTTATTGTGTTTTGTCACTAGATTCAATTGTAAACTTCGAATAATATTAGACTCAAAAAGACAAGCCCTTCTGTCAAACGTCCATTGCCCCAACCCCAGAGTCACTACAGACTGGCACAAACTCCATAGAGCCACCACCATAGTGAATTCGGAATGAAGTGCGCGAAGATCTTCCTTTACATACATATAATATACCTGCATTAAATATACATTGTATTTTACTTTTAATAATTTATTTTTCCATTTTTTTTTCAAGGCGAGCTTGTTTTAAGTTGTTTTGTTAAGTGATCTCCTTTTAATCTGGCTTTATTTTATTTTCAGGTAATCATCACTATAATTTCACAGTAATTAATATTTTGAAATTGTTATGAAAATTCCGAAAACAATACATATGTCGTTTGTGAGTTTAATTGTATTCGGCTTTGATTAATCTAAGCGTGACAGTACTTCCGCAGTTTACGATTTTGTGGTTTGTGTACGCTATGACGACGCGACGGCGCGTGACCGATGTCACTTATTAATTAGTTTCATAAATTGTATAATTTAAGACTATAACGCTAAGGATTAAAAATTTGGACTATAACGTTCACAGGCCTTTAATGCTAGAGTCTTTAAAGTTCATTAGCAGTCACTCAGCGCTCGAGCATCGAGTGCTTAACGCTCGTTTTAATAATCATCTATCATCAAGAATGTGTCAAAATCAAATGAAATCATAAAAAGCACAACAAATTATAAGTGTTCGGTAGGCATGTGTTTCGGCAGTGACTGAGATATGCGAGAATCCATTCCCATTGTATTATATTCTATCGCTCCCCATTTCCCCAACCCTTTCTCCACAGCCATTCCTAAATCTCCAAAGGTATATGGCGACGTGTTTACGTTTGTCATTCTGGACTGATGTTGGTATGTATTACGGATGTTCACGAGCGACAGCATCCACTTACCACCACGTCTACACGTGGTGGTAAGTGGATACCTATGTACTCGTTTGCCGCTTTCTATCTATAAAAAAATCTTGAATCACCAAGACGCACGGATTTCTATTAATTTATTTATTTTTTATTTTATTGCACATTGTGGTACAAAAGGCGACCTTAATGCCTTAAGGCATACTCTACCAGCTAACCTTTGGGTTGATCAGAGAGATACAAGGTGCGATGGGAGGTGCGATCGGAAGTAGGTATTATTATAAAAACATAACATAAATTACGACATTAAAAATTCCTTAAATATACCTAATAAATACAGAACGTACATATATGTATAATACCAAATGTACATATATAAAAATATTATAAATAATAAAATACATACACATTCATATACACTAAACGTATGATGACGCAAGGAAATGTGCTGGACCTTCCGCTTACAAGAATTATTGTACTAAAAACCTTTCTAATGTTAATGCGTATCGAGTTCCAGAGTGAGACTGCCTGCGCGGCAAAAGAGTTAGATAGAAAAACAGTATGTTAAGAAGAGACTTGAAGAACAGCATTGGCGGCATTACCTATGAAGAAAACGGCCATGAGTATATCGCGCAGGAAGTGAAATTTACATTTCAAATAATCTGGGTTTAAAAAAGCTTTGATGGTATAGAATCGAAAAAAGGGTGCAGAGCATTCTTAAATCATATGTATTCTCATATCATATCCCTGCGTTTTCTGATAGGAAGTTGAGAACGATAAGAAGAGATATGCTCAAATTTACGTAAACTAAAAATGAACTGAATTCAATTACCTATTGAGCAAACGAATCAATTTGTTAGAAAGGTCTTGATTGATATTGAAACAACAAGCATCTGCTTATTCAATTATGATTTATGGGTAACACAAATGTTTATACAAACAGGGTCTTAGTACAGGTTGGGAGAAAGTTTTTGAAACAGTACAAATTGCTAAGGATGTTATTAACTCTCCTAAATACCTTGGTTGTATGAGGAATGCAGATCAAAGAGCTATTGATGACCGAGCCCAGATCCTTAACCTGGGACGAATACGGTACAAGTACATCGTTGTAAAGAATAAATGAAACAGAATTTAGATTAAGTATCGCTAATGGACGGGAACTGCCGAGTATGATTGATTGGCATTTTATTGGGTTAACTGAAACCCAAAACTTCCTTGACCATTCAGATATGCAGTGTAAGTCATTATTTACCTCATTTACTGCTTTGTTATATCTCAGTCAACCAGGATTGTCCAAGGCAAATGGCAGAGGTCTGTCCATATTATGTTGTAACCCATATCTACCCGACAATTACGTCCTCATTGCGTTGCAGCTTTGGATTCTCAGGCAAAAATAGAGTTTATTTTTGAAATGAAATGATTTTCAAATCAAGATTCAAGATCTTTGCAACGGTCAATATTATAATATAATAATAGTTATGTAAACGGGTTGCTGGGGACTCCTTGCCGCGACCTTTTTATTACCATTTACATTTGGAAAATTATATATCTTTATCATAAGACTTTAGAATATTAAAAACATGACGTCGCATTTCGAGGAAGAGACACATATACACAATCTGTACATGCGACACACACACACCAACATATATTATTATGTATTCATATTGTACCGATTGTTTCCATTACGACCAATAGCAAATTCCATTATTTTTTATTGACAGACCGTCTATATGGTCAATTATTTTTTTAGAATCATAATCATCACTTGTAAAAATTCTTATTTGAATCGCGCTGTCATCTGTACCGACATTTTTCATAATGTTTCTTAAATAAACCATTAATTCCTCATGTAATTTCTTATTCACTCAATCGTTCAATAGGGATTACTCGAGATTTTTGTTTTGTTTTCGAGACGTTGTGTAGCCGATATTTCGGTCCAATCACGTTCAACCACGATAATAAGAAAATTAAATCGTAATTTTAATGTTCGACATAGACACAAAAGTAGTTTCGATAAATGTAGATTGAAATATATTTTACACGACAACATGCTCTTCATTATCTAGTTCTTTTAGTTATAATATCTTAAAATTCGCACACTTACAGATATCTAAAGCTATTCACAAGAAAACGTAAAACAGATAGATTTTTGTCGTCAATTAGGTAAAGGTTTAAAAAGTGTTCGCAATAAGTCTCTCGGTAAAATGAGAGCCAGCTTGAAGTGTTGTTTTATAAAATAATAATTGTGTTTTAAATAGGTATCCACGATGCTTAGAAAAGGTTATTAGAAAAGTGCTATTTAAGATAAAGGAATTTTGTAAAGCAAGAAAATGGAATATATAATAAAAATACATATATATATATAATAAATACATCATAAAAAAATTGAAGTTATATCTGTAGCGTGACTAGTAAAATAATACCTATCTACTCTACGACAATACTAATTTATATTAACAATGGTTATGACCTGAGCCGAATTACCTTCAATATGTGAGACTTGTTTTATTTGTTTGTGAATATGGCACTACTAGTCAGTGTCTGTAAAATGAAGTCTCATTTTAAACACGCTTATTTCTCTCAATTTGCTAAATAAAATATTTCAAACACGGCCGTGATTTTTATGAATTGGAAGCTAAGCGGTTAGTAATTAAAATTTCAAGAGGCGAATGGGTTCGTATTAACTCCATTTTATATTTAAGTATAATTAAATATATTGTCTTTTTAAGTATGTTTTTATTTTACAGAATATTTTATCAAAAATATTTGTGGGAATCGGGCTTCCAATTAGGCGAGAAATTTTTGGAGTGCTACGAAGTTAGACGAACTCTGTTTTTATTGGTGAAGCAATTGCTTTTATTTTTGAAGCGTGAACTTTTCGCTAGTCAACCTTTGAAACCTCTAAAGCCTTTAGTTGGTAGGAATAAGGAAAAATAAATATTAATGATAATTAATTGTTAGTTATGAAAGAAAAATGTTGTTTTTCTCAAGTAGATTGAACATTTGTAAAAAAAAAGGTCTTAAGCAATAAAAGTGCGATTAAAGCCACCTAATGCTAAGCAAAGTGCGGCCAAATATAATTAACATTAAGAAGTATGTTTACTTTCGTATGGTAGGTATATCTGTTTTTTAATTTGATTTTAGGCACCACCAATATTAGGATTCTAGGAACGAGACCTTTAAAAAGGGATTCACATATTTAACGAGTTTTTATCACAGTTTGCCTCAGACAATATAAATACCCCTAAAACTAACAATTAAGCCATACTAACAGTACAGTTAAACATTTTTCAATAGGTACAGAGGCGAACTCGTATTGTGTGTTCGTGTAACGTGCTGTTCGTATTGTCGACGATCCCACTCTCACGGGCGGTTTAGAACCCCTCAGCATTCGGAGAGACGTTGCGTCTCTCTGTGTGTTCTACCGCCTGTACAATGGGGAATGCTCTGAGGAACTGTTTAATATAATTCCCACCTCGGGTTTCTACAACCGCACCTCCCGTCACAGAAGTGCGGTCCATCCGCATTTCCTCGATACGGAGGTGTCGCGCACTGTTCACTCCAAAAATTACTTTATACCGCGAACCCGTAGGCTGTGCAACGAACTGCCTCAAGAGGTCTTTCCATTAAGCTACGATATGGGGTTCTTCAAGAGAGCTGTGAATAGGATTTTGCAAGGTCGGCGGCGCGCCCGCATGCCCCCTGGTGTTGCAGGTGTCCATGGGCGGCGGTAACACTTACCATCACGTGGGACCGCTTGCTCGTCCGCCCTCTAATCTATAAAAAAAAAAAAAACACATTGTATACATTTTAGATTTTCCAAAATCGACATTGAATGATGGCGGTATTTGTAGTATTTCGTCTTAAAATGCTACATGACATAATCGCAATGCTCGTCATGGGCTCGCGAGAACGAGCCAGGTTCTAATAAGGATTGTATCTATAAGGAACTAATAAGGAACTACTAAATTGTATCTATTTTTAATGTATACAAATGACTGGCGAACTCTGTACAATCTTCCCAAAAAAAATGCGCTTTGCGTCTCTGCAAACTCCGTCTGCATCCTGCATCTCTGTAGACTTTCGTATAGCGTTCCCACGGACTACGGTAATGGTAACAAAAGATCACATAAATATTTTAATTTGCTATATTTTAATGCAATATTTTAAATTCACGAGCAATAAATTATGAATGATACTGAAAGCGCTGAAATGGCGTAAGCAATATTCATTCGAGGTGTGAATAAACGGAATAATCGCGTTGGATCGATACAATATTCATGATAATCATATGCATTAAACAGCGATGCAGATGCGATGGTAATTTGTTTGTGTTTCATTTAAGAATACTGCAGCATATTCAACAATATTTTCAATTACGATATTTTGGTGTCATAAAATTAAACGTGGATTAAGATTTTAGTACGATTTCTCAATGACGCGCTACATTGTATGCAGTTTGTCATATTAAAATTAACTATTAACATTTTATTTATTTGATTTTAAACAATTTCACAGCTATTAAGTACATAATTAAAACAGCACCGTTGGTTGGATATAAATAAAGGTAATTCTTAAGTCATTTAAGAAATAATCTATACGTATAATAAAATCGTCACAGAGCCGTGTCTGTACATACGTGAAATATTTCATAAAAAAAAGTGATTGTCGTGTAAAGTACCTACTCGTATAAGTGATACAGGGCCGAAAACAACCGATTTTGGAATTTTTATCTGTCTGCTGTCTGTCCGTCAGTCTGTCTATTTGAACGCACATCGTGCAAAAACCGCTATACGGACTTTAGTGAAACCTAGCGTAGTTACAACTTATATGCTGGGTTAACATTAGGGTAGTTTTTATCATGTTAAATTATGAAGTTCCTACGGGAATCACAAGTTCACGCAAACGAAGCCCCTGGCACCGCAAGTATACCAATAAACCATTGTAGTATTTTTTAGTAGTACACTTTTTCTCAGCCTTTTTAACCTCCCCTAGAAAATCAATAGGCGGTTTCTGGCTACAATCCACCACGCGGACCCGCTGCGGATCGATGGATACACATGCTTCAGTTTTTTTTTATTCTGGAACATTCGAATACAAAACATATTTGGATCGGGGAGTGTGTATTTCACTGTATGCAATATTACATGGGCATCTACCAGTCAGGAGGATAGTATCGGGCGCTGGGTGCCGCACAACCTCGCCGTGGCTCAAATACAAGTTCATACCGAATGGTGCCATGGTGCCGGGGTCGTCTCGGCGCATTTATGACACTATCACAGGTGACGAATCTTAGATCTACCAGTATGATTTAGAAACTAAGCATCAATATACCTACCAAAGTAAAAAGAGCAAGAACCGCTGGAAAAAAATAATCGCTTTCAATGGCTATCTGATATCTGTATCTTTACGAAACCAAAGCGCCATTAACGCAGAATGGTACGTAGCTACACGTGCTGGCCAAACGTTTTTACTGCAGTGAATAAAAACCGTCCAAACATAGGTCTTCGCGTACTGCTGCTGTACGACGATAATGCGCCCGTTTACTCAGCGCTTAACTTTTTGGCCAGTACCTACCCCGATTAAAGTTTTAGGCCATCTTACTGATAATTCCGACTTGGCACCTTGTGACATTTTTATTTCCAAAAATTAAAAATCCAACTAAAAGAGAAGCTGTTTTTGTCGCCGGATGAAACGTTGGCTACTTTCGAAGAGGCTGTGAAAGAGTGGAGGAGGAAGAGTGGAAAAAATGATTTCAAAATTAGTTCAGACGCATGAAACTCTGTTTAAATGCAAATGGACTCTCCATTGAAAAAATGTAATAAAAAAATTGAACCCCGTAGAACATTTTGTTTCATTTTCGCAAAAAATTCTGAGTTCTCCATTTACAGTGTATAGAATAAATACAAACACGTAGTTAGTACAATATACCTAGTTCATGATATGACTCATTATTATCACAACAGCGATATGTTGTTTTGCATCTAGTTATGTGCGGCTACAGCAGAGGATTTAATAAAAAATCAATTTTTGATTTTATTTATTAAACTAAGATTACAATTTATAATATTACTAACTAAAATGCTACTCTAAAAATATACGTCTTGACCGATGCTAGGTCTAAAACGAAGTATCTCTACATTTGATAATACAAACTAAAATACTAATCTAAACTACCCGTCTTGACCGATGCTAGGTCTAAGACAAAGTGTCTACATTATAAAATACTACAAACTAAAATACTAACTAACTAATCTAAAAATACACGTCTTGACCGATGCTAGGTCTAAGACGAAGTGCCTTGAAATCCGAGCCATTCGGAGCTGCTGGCGGGAATTACGTCATTGCAAACAGTGCCGTCATTGTTCGATTATTGAGAGCGCTGTTTATCCATAAATCTTTATAAGTTTATATAAACAAATAAAGCATGTCGCGCGGTGTCAAGTGTCGTTCACAGTGCCGTTATTGTTCTGAGGGCGATTACATAACAATCTGCACTGAGCTATACGAGTGTTGTCAACAATATTGTACTCGAATATGTCCATGTAACATCAGTTTGACCGTGAATCGCGTGACACACGTGTTCACAAAACCTCCTCCGAGTGAAAACACAGAGGAACACTGAGTTGATAAATGCAGCTCCTCCATACAAGCGATGTTACAAAATAACACAGTGTCGTTGTTGGAAAATGTCCGAAATATACTTTGGGTGTATGCCAATTTTGTTTTGTACCGTATTTATAGTGCATGGAGTTATTTATATAATTTGCATTACAACTCATAATACGTAGCAGACTACTGATTGTTTCTGTTTTGGTTCATTCATTTCGATGTCTAATCGAAAACAATGCAGACGTTTTATTCTCATATTTTAATACAGTTTTGTCTTCATAATAATTTAATCAATCCCATCGTTGCATATGTTAATTATGTTCCCACAAACATAATTGAATTAACACTAAATGCTAAAAGATCCTAGCTTCACCGAAAAATGGTTTGGCTAAGAAGCTTTGAAAAATGGTAATATGTAAACTGTTAATGTTATGTTTAGTTAATATCAACATTGTTTTTGCCTGTTCCTACCACATCCCCATAACAAACGGTAAATGTCTTCTTAGCTTCCCATAAGTCTTCCCAACTAGAAGATTACGATCTTTCTTATCAAATAGATAAAGAACGGTGGGTATAACTGTCCTGTCAGACACTGTTGACGTGTTGAGATATATTTATAACAAACTAGCAAAACCCGGCCGACGTTGTCCTGCCTGTGTATATTTATTTACCTCTGTATATAAAATCACAAATTATTCTGTTTTGCCGTCGATATGATTTATACGATCGGTTGATGGGTATAGAAGTTGATGTGCTGCAGCGTCATCTAGTGGCGAATTACAACAAAGTCGATAGAAACTAAACAAAGGAAAATATTCTCCAAATCGTGGACTAACCACGATATAAACTGGTTTTCTATTCGTATCTTTTACTTGTTTTACTTGTCGTATGCTTTTTCTCTCTTTAAATTTCTTTTTCAATTGTTTTTCAAGTTAACATTTTTCAGTTTTTAAATTTGTACAGAAAATGGCGAAATCTACTTTTCCGGCTAGCGGCTAGGTTTTTTTTTATAGATTTTCGACGCGTTATTAATATATTTATTAACATTTGGTTAGGTTTTAATTAATTCATATCTTACGTTCTCGTATATCGGTTTAAATCTTTGGGTTTTGTTTTTTTTACTATAATTGAGTACACAAATATCTCTAGAATTAATTTCAAACATAGCGGTACTACTACCAGAAACTGGAACGTCATAATTGCACTCGAAACTTGGCGTGGGTACCATTTATATAATCATTTTAATTTATGTTTACCACAATATTACCAGTACCTACTTTTCTTTCTAGAAAGACATGTGAATATATTAATTATTGCACAAAGTGAGAAAAGGCGGACTTAATGCTTTGAAGGTTCCTTCCTGTCAACCTTTAG
Source organism: Sesia bembeciformis (assembly GCA_943735995.1). Classification (NCBI taxonomy): domain Eukaryota; kingdom Metazoa; phylum Arthropoda; class Insecta; order Lepidoptera; family Sesiidae; genus Sesia; species Sesia bembeciformis. The sequence goes on from OX031042.1 coordinate 5,270,025, forward strand.
GCTATGCAGAGATGGCGCGGTAGTTGCAATAATAGTTGAGATTAATTAAATACTATAATAAAACTAAGCATATACGGTACATGCATACATACATAGATATATTATGAAGTGGATATTTATCTAAAGTATAGATATATTTCTAGAAACAGAAAACGTAATTTAGCGTTAAAGATAAACGTCGTTCGGAATACTCTGTATTCGAAAATTAAAAGAATTAGCAGAATTTCTCATTTATTTCATTTCTTTATTGTGTCTCGTTACAACCCAATACTTTAATTAAATATATAAACAGTTTTTAAAAGCATGTTTTCAATTACTCTGTATTCACTCTCTTAAACTAAGTTCTTCACAAAACGTTCTTCTCACAAACATTGATACTCTCCTTGATATACTCCCTTCATACGTGCAACTTCTAAAGTAGTTGGTAGTTAACTTAAAAAACGAATAAAATAAAGAATTTTCATTCACTTATTCATTAATTCTTGCGTAAAAACCATTTACAAATTTGTATTTACAGCGGAACGTTAGGTAACTAGTAGTACAAGTATTTTAAGAGCTAGCTAGGTTGGTACAAAAAAGTATGAAAGTCGCTAGAAAAGGCCAGATGAAAAGAGCACAAGGTGACCGTGTGCGTTGCGGTCCTTGGGAGGTACCTATATCCATTAGTGGAGAGACAGGCTGATTGTATATTATGATATGTATTTATGGAGATGTATGCCCTTAAAACGCTACGCTGGCCAAACATGTTATGGAGTCCATTCTTTTAGTTATAAAAGTAGTATGAAAATTTATTTAAGAAACTTTTTTGCACCTCTTTTGTCGTTTGTTATAGTTTATAGTTATATATATTTTTAAAGCATTAAATACTATTTAGTAGTTTCAAAATTATACTTTTATTTTGCAGCTACTTTTAAAACACCTTTTGTATATTTTAACTTATTTAATCTTGTATTATATTGTTTTCTGTGTACAATAAAATAAATAAATATAAGGGCACTTAAGATTTATTGCGTGGCTGTTATTGGGACGGAACATTTGGGACATTACCAAATCCGATCACGCGCCTCAATAATCTAGATCGGCTCTTTGATTCCTATAATAATTCGCCAATTCGCCTACGAATTTTGCCAAAATGTGCTGTTATTTATTTAGTAGTCTGGGATTTTTAGCAAAAAAATAAACAATACATACTTATGTAAATGTATGTATATTATACATACTAAATACATACTTTGACGCATTTGAAGATAAGATTATAATCCTGCATACCGTTTATATTTAATAGATCTTTAATAACAACGTGTGTTGGCATGACAAAGTGACGTAACATAAGTAAATAATGAATGAATGAATGAAATTTTGAATGAATGAGATACTCGTATTATTAACCTTAATAACTCTTTGTGGAATTTTTTATGAACTAGGTCAAGGGGGAGGTTAGTTATTAAATCATCGATATGTCATTAGCTGACACAGCATTCTGTTCGTAACATAAATAGCAATCATATGTAAGGCTGCTCTTACACTAAAAAGGATAATAATATGCATGCTTCAGTGAAATATTGTGCATAGTAGATAGCTAAATATTTATTTCGTGATAAAACTCTTTATTTTATTATACACAATAAGACAAAATTTACATTAGACCATTAATTATTTAAACCCATACACAATGGCACGTATATAAGATCCCTTCCCATTTCCTCAACCCTTTCTCCGAATGCACTCTTTCATCAACAAAGGTAGGCAGCGCATCCGGGGGCGTGTCAAAGTTTGTCATTTTGGACTAATGTTGGCATGTAACGCGGATGTCTATGGGCCACAGTATCCACTTACCACCAGGTGGATTGTATGCTTGTCTGCCGCCTACTTACTAAATAAAATCATAATTGTTCGTAAGTGTCGAATTGTCAGTGTTCATGCTTTTCCTTTATAATCGGTACACCAAAGTCTACCAAAATACTTGCTAATAAATAGCGTAACATTTTATTTTCGCCTTATTCTTTGTAGAAATAATGTTATGTTTGTAGAATAGTCTCATGTTGTTAAAACAGCAGAGAAACGAGCTCCGCTGCCGCCAACCGCAAATCAATGCGTACGATAACAGAGGCAGAAATGACGCCACATGTTACGTTCTCTAATGTGCAGGGGGCCTTACATCGCTTCGCTAACGTGTCATTGTTCCAATTCCGATGAGAGTAATTTTTAATAGTATGCAGATTTTGGCGGTACGCAAAATTCGTCCGTTAAACGAATCCGCTCTGTCTGTGCCTATGCAAATGCTGACTACGCAGAATAAATGCAGCTTCCATTGTTTTTTTTTTGTTTATACTGTTTATTGGCCAGGGAAGGCCGTAAACGTGAGCGAGCGTTTGTATTTTTTAATGTTTCACGTGTGTGTTTTGAAATACTCTGTGAGAAGCCTCTGCCCGTGGATATTCTTACGTGTTTTTAGATAGGTATGATGCTATTGCTTTAGCAATGTGACCCAACTTGAATACAGTAATTAGATAATTAAAAAATAATGACGACTGATTTACCCAATTGGTGGTGTTCCTTCCTGCGAACGTGTCTGCCTGCTGTACAAGCGATCGATCTATTCATTTGTTTAAAGACAAGTGTTTGTTTAATTTTGGGACTTCTGGGTGGTTTGTGTTCGTATTTGTGAGTATCACTGGAACCACGACACAGGGAATCAATCGATTGTGGCGTTATTTATTTAATAATTTTGATTTGGCAGCTTTATTAAATTGCTTCTTAGACATTCTAGACAGCAGGAACAAATCGCGCCGCGGTCTATCGATTTATAAAATTGTATCAATGACCCCAAACTATTAGTGTATTACTTGTACATTGTATTTCTCTATATATCTTTGGTGTACAATAAAGTATATCTATCTGTCTATTTAAATTGTATTTAACATTTCTATTCATTGTTATAATAAAATAAAAATAGAACACATGCTTGTTCTATTGGCCGTGTGGTGCAGGCCGGCTGTACAATGGTACAACCCCATCACTTCCCGCAGGTGTCGGCGATAACAAAGCCGTTACCGAGGAATTTCATCACCTGGACTGGTCAAGTCAACCCGCGTGGGCAGCCTGAAGTGCAGCAGTGGATGTTAAAAGAGCTCCGTTATATTTTTGTTCTATAGCGTTACTTGGCGGCTATAGTCACATATCTAGCTGTTTATTAAATAATTTAAGTACAATTAAAAACAAATACAAATAGCGCAGCGAATCAGCCAGTAAACGCACGCGCCTGTACCAGTAGCAAAATGTCCTTGCTGAAAACGGTCGATTAAAAACAAATAGATTCAAGCGAAAAATTTTCGAGACTGCGTCAACGAAAGGGGTGTCACACGAGCGGGTCAAATTTAATTTGTCCCTCATTTCCTCCCAGCACATGTTGACTCGTGTGAATTACCATCATGTAAATTTTGAGGGACAGAAATTGTTAGTCCTATTTCTGTGCGGCGATATTATTCCGTGTGACGTGTTTAGACGTCACTTACTGTTAACTTGTTGTACAATTGTATTTTGTACTCGTAAATGTTATCGTGTAATTGTGTATGTCCTAGAATCAACGTTCGAAAAGTTAGTTTCTGTTTGTTTACGTATGTCTTCGTCAAGCACCGTCTGTTGTATTTGACTTACAAGATTAGAGGTTGTTTTCATTACCCTCAATCTGAAGTTTTGGGGATAAAGCGACGTAAGACTCAGTCGACATTGAGGATATATGGGCGAATCCATATTTCATAGGGGGCAGCCGATAAGAACAATTTTATAAAAAGCGTTTTGACAACATGTGATTTTTAAAAGTTAGCCTCCAAACTATGCAAAGACAACCATAATTAAAATATTTCCTATTTATGAAGTTATGTATACCTAACGTGACCATTTATTTTTTCCCTCAGAGCGGGACGCCTATAAATTTATTATTGTTTTAAAAATAAAACACATGTTTATGTTTTATTTAATAATAAAAATAGTAACTAATCTTGCGTAGTAAGGTGGGCTGGCTGGTTTTCAATATTTTTCGGATTGAAATTTAAAATTGGCGAAAGGCAGAGGAACACAAGCATTTGGAGACGTATTAAATATCTCTAAATCTAAGCGAGCGATGGAAAGATAGCTCGGAGTCTCTTTGCTGGACAAAGTTTAAACACATTAAATATGATTCTTTGACATTTTTTTATTGATACTGACAATTATAATTTGACAATTGGCGTGGCTTAATATTTCTTTTAAATATAAATAAAACTCCGTTTAAATTGTAGTTTATTGTAAATTTATTGTAGTTTATTGTAGTTTTTGCACGCTGTTTCACAGTAGCAACGACTGTTTGTACTGTTTTGTACCTGTTTTGTACTCACATTTTCGCAAATTATTAATCATTACTATTCGCAAATTAGCTTTAAAATATCAGGTTAAGTTTTTAAATGTGCATGGAACTGTTGGCAGGACTTGTTGATGTTACCCTTGGTTATCAAAATGGATTTAATACTGCGACTCCTGTTTTTTCACTTTACGTAATAAAATGTTACCACAAATTTTATCAATGCAAATTAAATAATTTTTTTTTCCAACGGCCTAAATAAACGTTTTTAATTAGTAGACTCGTTTTCACAATTACTGCTGAAGTGAAAAGCTTTTTTATCTCTTTCAGTGCCTTTGCCACAAATAATGAAATTAATTAATAAAATAAAAAAGGAAACTAAACGTTTGAAGCGCAATTAAATTATTAATATCTAGGTAATAGTTTAAGCGTTAAAAAAATGGGAAAAGAAAATAATGGCACGCGCCCATATTGAAAAAAAAATTGAGGAGTTTTAATTTTACGAGCGCAATCCAACAATGTGTCATTTACCTACATAAATATATCGGCTTTGAATTTTTGATCATATTTTCTTAAACTTAACCATAAAACCCCTTGTTTCTATGATCTGATAATTAAATACAAAATTTCCCTTCCAGCTATTTTCAAATACTTAATTAATGAATTAAATTAGTATCTATGCATATTAGCCCGCTTTGTCTCATCAGAACAGAGACTATAATCATGAGTATCGGACTCAAACTAAAACTTACATTTCTAATAATCGGGGACAATGGATCGTATGACATTGAAAATAGAGTAGGTACATCTGCGTTGATGAATTGATATATGAAACTATTTATTACACTTATTACATTTACAAATTACACTTGTAATTACAGTAAACACAATTAGCAGCACAATTATAATTTTGACAACGTTAAACAAATTAATAGTTGGACCTCTGACCTTCAAACTTGGTGTAAACCTATATCGTGAGGGGTCAGCGTCCTCCACAGATTACGTTATACAATTGACTCCATTATTTTTCTTTTGCCTGTGTGAAGTATACATCATTCCTGCATTTCTGTGATATGATAGTGCTATATTGTATGATAGTCATTTAAGCTAAGGTCGATAAGAGGAGATGTGTTCAAATTTACGTAAACCAGAAATAAAACTTACGCAGTTATTAAGAAGACTATCAAATTTGTTCATTAGATAGTTTTCGTTAATATCGGAGTACCAAACATCAGTCGCATGGTGTAGGCAAGCTTATCTCTACCCGTGTGTGTCATAAAAGGCGACTAAGGGATAACAAAGCCTCTACCATAAGTGCTGAGAAACTACACCACCTCTGAAAAAATGTACTCGCCAACCCATTTAATCAGCATGGCGTTTTATGTACAAGACGAATGTTCACGAGGAGACCCATTCCCAGCAGTGAACGAAAAAAAAGGCCGGTTCCAGTTACGGTATAAAGGTATGCAATTACATTGTCACATTAAATGGTCTCCATAATTGCAGGATGACTTACAACGTTAAACGCGTAAAATTATATGTTTTTGTTTACCCTTTAACTTCTACTCAATGTTATGGCACGGGTTATATCAGTCGTGGTCACGTGGTCGACTCGTGTTAGACTCGTGTATTACGCTGACGTGATGGAAAATAAATAATACGAGGGTCTGAACTAGCAACGCGATTGTGATCTGCATCAAATACGAAAACCGTATTTTATATATACCACAACAACTGTTTTGTAAACGATGCGTAGCTTAGTGCGTTGTTCTTCCAAAAAAATAAATCTTTCGTAAAATTCGTGCGTAAGACATCGACATCGACGACGTGTTGTGTTCTAACACCTACGACTTGTTACTGTGTAAAAATGAATATTTATAATTTAGTTATTAGGTATTATTAAATCTAAACTTAAACCATAGAGTTAAATACTACGAGGAATACTGAGTTCCACGAGCGCAAACGGGAACTCTTTTCCTCTCAACATTAACTTTAGCTACCCCATGAGGGTTAGCTAGGTCTTTTAATAAATTCATTTGCTAGGTTTAATTGGACTAATCTTGAAGGTGAACGAAAGTAATTTCGGAAGAAACAACAATTTACAACTCCAGTCGTTCGCGTCGCTAGTGTAGCTGGCTGCCAATTTTAAGTCGGAGCTGCACGTAATTGCTCGTAGAATATTATTATGATAGGTACCTAATTGCTCTTACTCTAATTATCTATAGTCTTATGTCAGGACAAATTTACATAGATGAATAACAACCTGTTATTCGTATTGTTATCTATAGAATACAGAATAAATAAAATGAAACAACCAACATTGAAAAATAATAAATTCTTTAATAACACTCCTGTTTTACTGACATTTAGAAGTTAACCTTTGGATAATTTTCCGTGAACAAGAAAGAAAACAGAACGCGTTTAAGTAATTTTGTTATTGGTTTTCCTTTGAAAACAAAAGAAGTTAATTGGAAAACATTTTCAGGATAGATTTAATCATTGAGGGGAAGTCTGGAAGTAGTCTCAGAGATCGAATTAGTAGCTTTAAAACTTTAGTTAGTTCGGTTCAAAAGTTTTGAATTATTTTGACATCTTAGTACTTGAAAATAAAAGTGTCGGGAAGAAAATTACGTCTGGGACTAGTGTTGGACATCAAATTAGTAGAGTTTTAAACTTCAATAAGTTCAGTTCAAACAAGTTGATTTTTTTTGACGTTACTGCAGGTCAATTACAGCTTTCAGTTGCTGCTCCAAAGGAAAATTTAGTTAATGCTTGCATTACTTCATATGACGTTTGGATACATTTTGATCACACTTAAAAAGTTTCTTGAAGAAATTACACAGATGCAATTTACTACAAAGCCATAACTACACCAAGTTGTCAGTGTACTGCGTTAAATGTACCTATTTGATATTCTAATTAAAAGTAATTAGAGCATTAATTGGGCAACATTAACTTGCAGTATTTTAAACATACAGCGAGTGTAAAAGCGATAATTCTAAAACCATTTACAATTATTACTTATTACCGCTGTCCCCACTCATGTCAGTGGTGACAACGCTAATTATTTTGTCTGAAAAACCCGTTGTCCTCATCAGTGGGGATGGTCAGTGGAGACAACGGTACAAACCTCTTAAGAGGTTCTTAGAATCTAGACTATGTTTATATAGTATTTATTGCATCGGTCAACAAAAACTTTTTTTATAAATAGCAACGATGCAATTAGCACATTCTGACACTGTCAAGTTTTGTTCGCAATGAACAATTTTAAAGTCTATAACGTATTTTGTCAATATCCAGTCCCGTCCAAATCGAAGTTGTAAGTCAGGAGTCGCTCAGTATAGTGATAGTAAAGTTTACTTTGAACAGAAGAGGACTTCTTGGAAGCACACGAAAAACCCAGCCATATGCTTTTATTTGAGTATCACAAACATTATTCTCAAAAAACCTTTGAAGTTTAATAAACTATCGCTATTAAATCACAAAATGCACAATACACAATTTTTATAGTAGTCAAAAAAAACTCAACATCACTTCTCGAGTTTCTGCTAAAAAGTCCAAGCGAAAACTTTAATTGATCTGTAATTCAGTGTAGTTTGATAAATTATATACTGCTGCGCGTACAAAATTTATCGAGTTGCAAGATCTCGTGACAAATGTAAAAGAACTTTCTGGAAATTTTTTTCACGCCTTGCGAAAGATTTACACACAGGACACCGGAGTATTTTCTTCGACAGGCAACTCTACCGAAAACATCGTTAGACAACACTAAGAGCAATAAAACTGAAATATGGAGGCGGAAAAACAATTTATTTAACAACTTCCTTCTTTTTTTAATTTCCGTAATGTTCGTTATTTGCCAGAATGTTGAACAACATATTGTAATACTTACGAAGTAATAATACGAATTGTTTCGTCATCATAACTTATAAAGATGAATAAGTTGAATAAATACGAAAATTCTTATTACTTAACTTCATGAATTAACATATTTTTATGAAAATATGTTCATAAAAATGTAAGACTGGCAATTCTAGTGTCGACCATTATCACGCACAGGGCATCAGCCTAGCAATCCAGGGAGGCAGTGCCGCCAGTATGCTGGGTACCTTGTCACAGGAACCTGTAAAACACCGTGCATGATGTACAATAAATAAATAATACTTAAGTTTATTGTAAATTCTAAGTTTATTAAGCGTTTTGGTGATAAATGTTTGGAAAATTTTATTTTCCGATAATATAATTTTTACCCTTAAAATCTATTAAGAAAAATGTAATTAATGAAAATAAATAAAATTAAAATTACTAAAAACAATTTGGTTATATGTACTGTACTTATTAAATGCTTTGTGTACGTAAAAGAACTTAAAATCATTAGATTTCCAATACTTCTTTCATCGCGTACATATATATTTATTATAATTTAATTATACCAGTATCACGAATGTTTGCCAACTTTATTAATGTAAATCTAGCTCAAAGCGTTCCTTAATGCCTAATGGGTGTATATTTATACACAGGAAGAAATCCAGAGCGGTCATTGGCTTCTTCGTGTAATAGAAATAGTCCCCACTACACCTGTTAAATTGGCTTAGGTCGTAAGTCGATCAGAGAGAAGTGACTTTACTACGTCTTGTAGAAGTAGAATTGCTTACGAGAAGCTTTATATGCTCTGGGAGTGGTAGTGCAATCGCGAGTGCGTCTTCAATCTTTGGCACCTAAAGAAAGAAACAACGTAAAGAAGATAGATATAATACTATATTATCCATCAAGAGATACAGATGAGAAACACAAAAATAGAAGTACAATTCTTTACGTTATCGCTAAAGCGATTTCTTCCAGGCAATCTTTGGCTGGTAAAGAGAAGTCTATAAACAGAAGAGGTGCAATAAAGGTATAATGTCTCTATATGTATAAATACATACATCCATACGTACGTACATATATGCGTGTACGTATACATATGCAAAATAGAAAATATAAAGGAAAGAACTGTTAATCTGCGAGACGAGTGTTCTTTCACAAGTCTTTTAGCATTTAACGTAATAGTGTTCAACATAAGATAAAATGCTTTTTAAAACGAGTAAAACTTCAAAGTCACACAATTTTTTTACGCGATGTTCATTCTGACACGTAAGTTAATACTATGTCTTCTAATCAGTCGTACGTGGTGAACTAAGTTGCGAAATGCTTCGTGATTACAAGGTTGATTTAGTAGGTATACGTATTTATAGACTTGGCTTTTAATTTTAAATAACTTCTTGTAACGGCCAGTATGTGAATGTGGGTACTTTACTTTGGCTAGGTTTTCCACATAGTTGTCTGAGTATTTATTATGCAGTGCTATTTTCAGGTCTTTATTAAATTTTCCTTTAATTTTCGAGTGGTGCAAACGCCCCGAGCGGCTTGAGGTTGCGGAAATTACATTTAGGATATTTCAACTCATAATTGTGGAGTAAGGTTACGTTAGATGAGGTTTATGTGGCTAATTAAATACGGAAATTGAACCGTTGTAGATGATTTGTGTTTGTACGAGAAGAACGGAAGATCGTGGTTGAGATGGGTCTAAGGAGAGGTAATCTTAAGATAAAAAATACTGTCTTAAGTCTTCGGACACATGGGGTCACCTGGTCGCCTACGAATTTTTAGGTGATTTTTAGGTAAGAAAACATGAGTACTGATTTAATGTGGAATGTAACAGTCACTAAATATGCGGTAATTTACTTGAACGAAAGAGATGCGTCTCAGGGTCGTTACAAATAAAATTCTCCGGTTTCTGCTGTGAGCAACTCTTAATGCTTTACAAAGCTCAGGTGAGGCCCTATTCCATATAGGCCCAGAGATGTGAGCAATACTCCAGTATTGCTCACATCTCTGGGCCGGCGCACCGAAATACCAATTGGACCCATTTGACTTCATCCAAAGACGTGCTGTTCGTATTGTCGACGATCCCACTCTCACGGGCGGTTTAGAACCCCTCAGCATTTGGAGAGACGTTGCGTCTCTCTGTGTGTTCTACCGCCTGTACAATGGGGAATGCTCTGAAGAATTGTTTTATATAATTCCCACCTCGAATTTCTACAACCGCACCTGCCATCACATAAGTGCGGTCCATCCGCATTTCCTCGATAGGGCGGAGTCGCGTACTGTTTGTCCAAAAAATATTTTATATCGCGAACCCGTAGGCTGTGGAACGAACTGTCTGAGGTCTTCCCATTAAGCTACGACATAGGATTCTTCAAGAAAGCTGTGAATAGGATTTTGCAAGGTCGGCGGCGCACCCGCATACCCTCTGGTGTTGCAGGTGTCCATGGGCGGCGGTAACACTTACAATCACGTGGGACCGCTTGCTCGTCCGCCCTCTTGTCTATAAAAAAACTAATTTAAATACTTATTTAAATTAGTTTTAAATACTATACCAATTACTTAATTGGTAATAGTAGCTCAATTCTATCCATTGTTGGGTATATATGTCATATCGTTTCTGCCGTAATCCTGGTAAGTGCAAGCGTAACGTTATTTTTATGTTGTTGTGTATCTGAGAGGCGTCGCATCTTTTCTGCCATACCCTTGGTTCTGTCACAAATTAGAATAAATAAATACTACGTTCTGCGCTGTTCGCATCCCATTGATCTTGCTTTCTAATTTTAAAATGCTATCCGCCTTTATTTCTATCACTAAATTAAGTCACTGTTCTAGCTTTCTAGATACTGTTTCTTTAGTGTTATCAAAAAAAGATCGTATTATCGGCGTCATGATAATACATATTACTTCATATTAACTGAAAACCTTTCTAACGAGCATGAAAAATTAATTCATTTTTTAAGTTAAGCCCGCAACGCTTGAAACTTTGTCCATGAATCATAGTCTACAGCGAAAAATCTAAAAAAAACTGATAAACTGCACTGTTGAATGTGGTAGTGGAATGATTTTATATGTTAAATTACTATACAGTTAGTTTAATAAAAATACCAACGTGACATGTTATTTTCATTATTTATTTTCCATTTCAGAGGTTAACTTCACTTGCAGCTTAAAATTTACGGAAACATCTTGTGCTTCTTTACTCACTTCTTGTTATATCATCCAAACAACTACTTGAAATGCGGTCCTTTGTGCGATTGTCTCAACATGACGAGGTTCTCGAGATTAAATTCTTTGTGAGCTCGCACGATTTGTTCCAAATAACTTTGAGAACAAGGGGTAGAAGGCGTACTGCCTAAACGTATTCATCGTGTATTCTACCAAAGTACACTATAATGCAATCCATTGTATTCGTAATCTCTGCAAGTTACCGGCCGATAATACCATAACGTCCAAATCGTACACGGAAACAATCATATTACGATCTCTTTTCCTTGATTGTCTGAGAAAAACTATGAAAGGACGAAACGCGTAAAGACGCCATCGGAAGCCAAAAAATACGGTGAGGTGTCTGGATACAATTGACGGTAGGACGGACAAAGACATTCGTTAAGACAGCGATAATAAGAGGGTTCGCCTTAATCATAAAATCCTTTTCGTCGTTTGCCGTCTTTAGCTTGCTTATGTCGGTAGACGGACTAAATAGTTTTGATACTTCTTATAATTCATAATTTTTCATAATTCATAATGCTAAAATATGGTAATAACAAGTTGGAAACAAATTAATAGAAGTAATGTAATAAAAAATAAATATAACATGCATATGTGCACGAATTTAACATAATATGAAAATTTGCATAATTACATAGGTAATTAATATAAGAGTCAGTACCGAATCATAATTAAAAATGTCAAAAGGCCAAGCAATGAAATTATTAGAAATATCAATTCAAAAACGCAGCGTGCTCTCGTTTGCGGTCTTTGGTCCGTACATATCACTGATATTGCGTGCTATCTGTATTGCGTTGCTGCCACGACGGAACTCACATTAAAAAATAACGCAAATTTTTAACTTTTCCATGGTCGCAAACACAACGATATCTAAGCAAAAAGTAGTGTGACTAATTTTGACAAAGTATGTCATAGCTTTAAATTGAAATTAATTTAAATTCGGAATTCCAAGCCAAACGCAAGATAACTATGTACTCGTAAGTTCAAAGTGAACTTTATGTTTCTATGAACAAACGGCAATTTTATACACACATAACAGTTATTTTTAAACTTTCTCATTCTTGGAGGTCTCCAGCACTAGTCCGTTAAAATTTCCAGTGTTTCTTGAATAGTATTGTGATGCTTTTGTAAACATGTTATTATATTTTTTAACAAACAATGCGATTTCAATTATGGTAGTGTATTACCAACTTTTAAATACTGGCTTTTATGATTCATACGACTTAACACCACAAATAGCACGTATACATTTTATTGGATATTATTATTAGACCACATCTAAGAACTGAAGTTACATAACCATGGTATGCAGTAAACGCTGTTTGCTGTGTCTGTTCTAGGCAGTCTATTCAAGATATATACAAATCTATTTAGTTTTCTACCTTGGCCACATGCGCTTTCTAATTACAATTATTATCTAGAATAAACCACGGATTGTTGCTTGTTTTTTTTACTTTAACCGACAAATAATTACATTTGAGTTTTCGGTGAATGTTATACTAACTTTCATTTTTATTATTGGAAAACATAGATTATAAAATAGCAAGAGAATGAAATTTTTCAAACACTATATTTTTTTATTAATACATTTCAGAAAATAACAGATTGCTTACACGTGACCGATTTTTTTCTATATTAGTAGAACAATAATCTCTTTTGTAGATCGAATAGTATGATGTGTCATATTTTTTTAACTGGGATACTAAGTGACCGCGCTGTTTCATAGTTTGTTAGACCTAGTTTTTTATGGTCGATGTAGCTTCTTTACAATGTCATCTATAGCACTATCCTGTATTGTAGGTTATATCAAGTTATATCAATGGTCTTGTTATATTGTTGTTATATCAAGAAATTCATTAAATATTTTATTAATTTTTAGTATACTAATGTTTAGATCTCCAGCTATTATATTTTGTTTCTTTCTTTTTAGTGATAATTTTCGTCGTATTAATTGTATTTTATCAAACAACATGAGATATAAGATTTCTATATCTTTCACACGAGATATGAGATTTCTATATTTTTAAATAAAATAATGTGGATTCTTCCGCCGATCGTCAAGTATATTCTTTCAATGTATATTCTTTTTACTTTATCTACAGAGGATCTGATATTTTTATTTCACAAACACAAGGAACACAATTTTTAGAAAAATGATATTAAAAACAGCTTCTAAAGTGTGACACTATTTAATTAATTCCTTCGTTATTTTTCACTATAATTTTGCGATTACCAGTAATATTTCATTTGTCATATTATTTGTTTCTTGATTTCATAGATATCGAGATATTATTATGCGATATGATACTCTGTAAGGGCACAACGACCTCATATAATTCAGTTATATATCGCCAAAAAGTAATACAAATTAATTAAGTTAAAATATTAGAGTAAATGTCAGTAATATATGTCAAGGCAAGAATAGATTCAATTATAACTGTCAAGATGGTCAAATAATTGATTCGTATTAAATATATAGAAGGAATTAAAGAAATGAAGCATTGAAAACGATAAAAGAAAAAAATCCCAGTAGATATGGCAATAAAAAATCCCATAAAATATAATAAATATGTTTGTATTATTACGTATATAAATCTAACAACAACATGTATATCGTAATCATTGTACCAATGTCAAACTGTGGACCATAAATTATATTACACTCCTTATCAACTATGCTATTTGTCATGCGTCATACGTGGGTGCTGAAACGACCATAATCGTGTCTACTATATAATACAATGTTAAATGCAATCTATATACTTACGTATGGCTCTATATGCGTATTCTGCGTATCGCCACAGATTAGGTAAATACATAGTTACTGCGTATTATGTACCAGCGTGGTGAAATACTGTTTCCTCCCACGAGTGTATATGGAAGCTGGAGGTTTGGTTAAGTAATCATGACGTTATCTTTGTAGTTTTTTTAATGTGTCGTTATCTGAGAAAAATACCTTACTGTCGGTTTCATATATTGACTATATATGTAGAATATATTTTTTTATTATCGGACCATACCATCAGCTTACGTGTCTCCACTATACGCTTCTCACAAAGGTCGCCATTACATACGATTTTCGGTTCTTTTCATCCAATCACCATCGTCGAATTTCTTCAAGTCTTCGGTCCACCTGGGCGGAGGGTGTTCCACAGTCCGCTTTCCGGTACATGGCCTCCATTTGAGGACTCGTCTACCCTCACCAGTTAGTTATCAGTCCTGCAGTAGATATGAGCTGGACAATATGACTTGAAGAAGTTCGCCGGTATATTGGTGGCGAGCTTTGAGAGAGACCTATATCCAACAGTGCATGTGCTGATGGTATGGTATGGTAGTCCTTTAAACAGGATACAGATACATTACGAAAACATTGGGCATCGGCTAATCCGGAAACACCCGAACGCGTTATCCACGTCTATGAATTACCGTACGTCTAATTGCATACTTTATTACGAGATACTTTATTGCATACTTTATTTATTGCATTGACATGGATGACGCTTTCGGGTGTTTTCGGATTAGCCGATGGCCAATGTTTTCTTAATGTTACTGTACATAAGTGCGGGGGGTATATGTTACCGTACATGAAAATGTTGAGCAATTTCGCGTTTGATTAATTTGCAAGAACAGACAGTTATAAAATTAAATATTTAAATTGACAAGTTTGCGAACGAATATCGTCCTATAATATCGTTTAGTAATATTGAATTAAAACTCTACTTTGAAGTTATAAACATTATCATTGGTCGACTGTACATATTGGAAATTATTATGAATGGAATGTTTAAATAGAATTTAGTATATAAGTATATAATGTGATATATGTTCTAATACCACATTATCAAATGCATGCAATGTTCTAGCAGGCAGGAATTTTCTTCTTTTCTGATATCACAAGCTATTTCTTTTTTTTTGTTCTACGTAGCACAAATGCTGGTACTGTATAATTTCGGTGCTCTTAACTCACTTCGGGGACGAGCTGTCCGTATTGTAAAGTGATCATGCTTCTATATAGAGCTTAAAACCTCTTACAATTCCATAGAGATGTAGCCTTCCTAAGAGTGTTCTCATGCGTCATAGCACAAGGTGTTAAAAGGTTTCTTTAGAGTATGTATATTAAAGTAAACTGCGTCCGCAGTTTAAACCCACATGAATGTTAAAATGTTTTACTGAAGAAATATTTTATTGAAGTAAAAACTAGTTTAAGGGTTAATCTAGGTCCCTCATATTAAAATTCGTGCATAACATGAATCGTGAATAACAGACAATCGTATAATATACATATAATAGCATTACAAGAAAATAGAAATACCTTATGTGTTGCCTTAGTAACGGGCAATATCTCTATCAAATGATGGGTAATAAGGGCAAAAATCAAATGGTTTTTAATTACATAAACGTGTTACCAACTGGACGTGGTGTTTTGAATTCAAATATAATCAATGTAATCTATACTAGGGAAAACTAGTTTTCATGGAATGAATCAGTTAAAACTGTTTTTAACCGAGGTTAATGTTCATTTGGGTTGGAGTTTGTTAATTCCGTCATAAATAAGCTCAATAAATACTACCTACATTGTACAAATATAGTATTTATGGCAGTATAAAAGTTATGGGCTAAAGCCGAATTAACAGAAACAATTCGGTTTAATTAGGTTAGAAGGCTCCGCTGCACTTTGCGATTGCCTCAGACATCGTGGTTATTTTTTTTAAACAATGCGAAAATCCTTTCTACCCAGAAACAATTCAAGCGAAGTCACCGTTTGACCGATATTGCACATCTTGATGTGCTGTGGCATCGGCACTGATTTTAATTAGTTTTGTCTGGTTCATTCCGTCAGAACTAATTTTAACTAACATTCAAATATGTTTGCCAGTAAATTCTAGTTTTTATCATGAAAAACTAGTTGTAGCTTAAGCTATCGGTCAAAACTAAGTTTTACTAGGAAAAACAGTATTTTACTGAAAACGGGTATTAACTGTAATATATACATATGTTTAAATTTTTTGTGTGGCTGTTTGATTTTAATAACATTTGGCATAGTTATAGCGTCGTTATGGCATAGCTTACGTGCCGGGTTAATGTATAGGGTACTGTTTATCCAGTTTAGTTACAAAGTTCCCAAGGGAATTAAGTTAACCACACATACTCTAAAGTTAACGTGCACGAAGTCGCGGTTATTGTTTGTGTATTAATAAGTATATCATATCTAACTTTTTATCTAATATATACTAACTTTTTTAAAGAAAGAGTGTGACAGACGAGTAGACAGTCCACCTGGTAAGTGATAATCAGGTGGTAAGCGCTTATGGAGAGAATGACAAACTTTTAGAGTTTTAAGATTTGATTTGGAGGAAGTGTTGGAACCTATTTGCAGGTAGGTATTTTTTATAATATAGAAATTAATACGAACGTTAAGTATCAAAATTATGCGAGCGCAGTATGGAATCTAATTGCGGTGGAGCAAAATGAAGGTGGCTGAAGTATACCTACGTTTGTATTGTCGCGACTTAAAATAATTCCTGCGGCTGCTTAGCGTCAGCTGTTAATGAATAAATGAAATTATTCGACTTACCAAGCCCAAAGTTGTTGATATAAGTCAAATTAATCTTTGCTAGGATTTAAATAAAGTACGAATGGTCAAACTATCGTAGATTTTCAATGCGACGTCTGCAATTAATAAATTTACTTTTTTACATGACAAAAAATAAAATATAATATAATACTATAGATAAAATATACTATAGTATAATATAGTACTATAGTACTATACTGTAATACTATAGATAGATAGCTTATAGATAAAAATATAATACTAGTTCCAAATATAGGTACATTTACTGCTGTTGATTTGTCCAAAAGAAAACTTTTGATTTGTTTCTATCTGCGCCTCATTTCACAATTCGTCCCACAACAGTTTGGTCGCATGGGAGGAAATACGGATACTCAAAATAAATATTATTTTTAGTTCATTAAATCGTCTCGTTTCTTTTTTCTAAGTTATTTTGGTACAGTCGAGAAAAAAACAATTAAATAACTTTTTAAAAAAATCATTTAAATATAAGGTAATTATTAATTTAAGGACTCGTTTTATGAAATTTAATAATCACAACAATCATTGTAAGCAGATAGGTACATCTTTTTTCTTCGGCCATTAGTACTCATAGTTACAAGTTTGGAACATAATTCCTTTTTAGTAAGTATAAGTTTTAAGTTAAATAAATACTTTTTTTTTAAAGTCTAATAGTAAGCTGCAAGCACTACGATACTTTTTTGTATCTTAAAACTACAAAATTGTCGAAATATCAAACTTAATAATAAAAAAAAACTAGTCAGAATACAGTTTTAAAAAAAATCATAATAAAGTTCGATTAAAAAGATATACATACTCGTGTTTGATGAATATACGCACAAAAACATTTTGTAAATTTCAATCTTAAAAAATAAATTTTAAATTATATTATATCTATCAGTTATCTAACTAAGCTTATCTACCACATGGATGATATACAGTGTGTCCTCGCAAACCTTATTTAAATGAATACGGAGGATACTAATCTAAAAAAAATGATGAAAATAGACATCGTAGTTTTCTGGGTTCTTTTTTGTAATTTTCTAATTCATCTAGGATACTTTACTTTTCTTGACTTTTCCTTACTCGACTTGATAAAACTTTTCTTAACATTACATGAATAGTGTAGAGCACCAGATAGAGATGATGTTATTATTTTAGAATTTTTTTTTATTATTTAGTCGAAATTGAATTGTTTGGATTTTGTTTCAATTCAAATCCTACTAAAACTAAAATTCTTTATATGTTAAACTAGCAGGATTGTCACAATATGATTTTCGCCTTATAATTTATTAACTGTTTAGTTAGTGTGGGTAGATGGAGGATAAAACACGGCAGATGGATAACGCCACACGAATGCCACACGTAGGTGCTCAGAACCAAAACGTCAGTTGGGTGGTCAGATAATTAGGCGAACAATCTGAACGTGAACGGAGTCCGTTATACTGTTTACTTCCTATGCCTTCTTCTGTTCGCTTCTGTTTACAGTTCACACGAAGTTCGTAAAGAAAACTTATGATAAGCTATTTTATTTAGAAAACACTTTTAATGCATCGAGTTCTACTTGAGCATTTGCGAATATTTCGTTACACCACATACTAAAAACTACTGGTTTCGTTTTGACTGTAATTAATTTATTCGTCTTGATTTTTTCTTAATCTAAGTAAATGTTATAAAATCATAATTAATAAAAAATTAATATTTGGTGCCTGTAGTAGATTGTTAAGAAAATAACATTACAATAAGTTACATTTAATTATGTTTGATATACCTAGTAACCTAAACTTAGAAGATTTTTAAGAATATCCTTTTTCACTTGACTGTACTTTCCATTCATTTTGCTTTTGGGACGATTTAAGGAACAAAAATAATATTTATTTAAAATGTCTATATTTCGTTCCATTGGGACGAATTGTTGAAAAAGCTTTATCTGAATCCGTATTTGTAAAATAATTCATTCCTTTAAAGAGGGTTAGGATTGTTAAAATAAAATCGTGCTGCAAGACTGTAAGAAAAGTCACCACAGCATAATTTCCGAAAAGTAAATTTCGTAGTATATTTTATTTTCGTTTTACAACTAAAATCAATATACCGGTAAAATTAATTGACTTCTATATCAAGCCGAAGGGCACATACTTCATGAAAGTAAACATTAACTAATCATGAAACTAATTGAAACTAAACATGCAATTCAAAGTTAAATGTCGAAATATGTATCGATATAATAAAAAAAATATATGAATATCATTATTTTATGATTGTTAGACTTGGTGATGGCGCTGTTGATAATTTAATATTTATTTCAGTTATTCGAAAATAGGCTAGTTTGTTGATTATGATTTGATGCTTGTTTAGAACTTTGTTGCTAATAAATACAAACCATTATTATTTAAAGTAATACTTAAGTATATTTCATTATTAACGTCAATAGTACTCGTATATTAACATTTCTTAAACAGTAAATAGTCTTTGTTTAAATAAATTCATATTATTCCTTTTTTGAAACATTACTGAATCATGCATCAGTATGTCAGTTCTTTCCATTACTTTGATGCGCCTAGGGTAACGTGACGTTTGAAAAACTACATACATAACATTTTAAAGATTGTAATACTCGGAAGCTTCGTACATTTCCCAGATATATCTGAGTAAAATGTAAAACATTTTCGGTAGGCCGAAGACAAATCCGGGGTACATTTGCGAAAAGTTTAGCGACGCAATGAATGCAAATTCCGCGAAGGGGGAGGATGTAGGTTTCAGAAATGAGTCGGTATCACAGTATATGTAAGAAACGGTAACGAAACTTGGTCCTGTTCTCGGAATTCACCACGTCTTGGCCGGGAGACACATTGACTGTCTCATTTTTTTTAAGAGGTAGCAGACGGGCGAGCTGCCCACGAGATGGTAAATAGTCACCGCCGCTAATAGATACCTACAACACCAGGGATATTGGATTTTTATAAAGATTTAACAGTACCAATCCCACTTTTTGCCAAATTTCATTTCAATTGGTTAATAAATACACTCTCTAGTTTATCCACCGTGATCTCTGTAATAAGTGGTTCACTTAACAATCGTGAAACTGTTAGTGTTAAACGCTTCATGCGAATGCTTGGTTGGCCAATGCTTTACTAGATTTCATACTGTCCAGCGTTATTCAGTATCGCGCGAAAGGGTTGGTGGGAGTTGGAACGCGGGGAGCTATAGGCGCGTCTTCAGGGATTTTAATTAATGCGAGATTTTCTTTTAATGCAACATGCTCCGAGCTCGCTTGTTAAGCAAGTCAAATGGCTGAGGCTCTAGCCGCATTCACTTCGTCAAACAACGTCTGTTTTAATTCCGCGAATTAATTCTTTGCTGTCGAAACTTTGGATAACATTTTGATCTTACTTGCAAACTTGATATCATAAATTCATTTTATTATTTAAGTATGTATTAAGTTTATTCAAAAGTTCGTTTTTAAGTTTGTGTCTTCAATCAGTGCGTCCTACAGTTACGACGTATGGTGTCAAAACGTTGCCTCTGACGGTAGGCTGGATCCACGAGTTCCATAGTCGCTTAACGGGCTATGTAGAGAGCTATGCTCGGAGTTTCTTTGCGGGATAAAATTTAAACGACGAGATTCGGAAAAAACTAAAGTCACTAAAATGTCGTTATGTATTGTATCGTGACCTAGTCAGTTCGTAGTAGACATAGTTCCTAGAATCAACATATTAAAGTGGCAATGAATAGGTGATATCTGCTGCAAGACCGGTAACCGATGAGGTAGACAAGTCCTCGAATGGAGGCCACGTAGCGGGAAGTGCAGTGTGGGACGCCCTCTGACCAGGTATCCACCTGAAGAACTTGGAGAAGCTCGTCGGTGGTGACTGAATGAGAAGAGCCGAAGATCGTGTGTGATGGCGGACTTTGGGAGAGGGTTGTTAGCAGCAGTGAAGAGTCCAAGGTTAATGGTATGGAATAGCAAAGAAATAATGATTTATTGTCTTTATTACCGAGGTAATAAACAGCTCGCCCTGTTTTAACTTGTAGAGGTAAACTGAGTCATTCAGTTTGTTATCAATGGACTAATACATCTAAGTACTAACGTCTGTAAATATATCTAAAAGTATACACTACTGTTTATCATTGTTGTGTTGTAATCGTGCCGACCTTTAAATGTCAACATTTGTTAGAAATGAATAGCCGGCTTAATTTTACACACACATTTTCAGAGGAGCGTGTTCTCGGCCTTGCATTAGAACCCATCTCCCAAATGTCGCACCATCATTAATCAGCCATACGCTAGGAATTAAAGAGCTCGCTTTATGATTTCTCATAACTATAATGGATTTGATGGTTTACGTTGGTGTTAGCGAAAAACGTCTTTATTATTATTCGACATTGTGCATACTTTATGAAACATACAAGACGTGTTCAACATGGCCAGACTTCTGTAATGGTTTGGAAGTCTTGTGTTTTTGTTATAAATTTTTATATCCAATTGTTTCAAAGTATAAAAAAAAAAATTTACATAGTGATTGCTATAATATTGTTTTACAGAATAGGTAAACCAAATAGTAATGCAACGGCAAGATTTATTGATTTACGCTTTTTGCATTAAGAAATACAAAAGCTAACTTAATACTCTAAACGTTTTCCTACCATTCAAATCGTAACTAAACCGGAGAATATATGCGGGTGTATCTTAAAATAGTTATAAATAAAATATGAATGATATAATAAATAGATTGACAACGTGCACTTGGCATAAACTAAATGTAATATATAATACAATAATAAATATCAAATAAACACGGATGTAGCAATTCAACATTTTAAAATCTACGTTGTCATAAAAATATTCCTACCCATAGCGGTCTTTGTAATTCATTAAAACTGACAGCTTGTGGTCGAAAGTGTTACATTGCATTCAATTTTGTACAACCACCCGACTGGTCAATGTACTCGATTGAAGTAATAATAAATTCTACTTTTTTTATTTTATTATATATGGAACACAAGCAGTCATAATATTATAAAATGAACATAGTGCAAGGAACACACTCAGAAACTATGCAATACAAAGAGATGATAAGAATCGTTGCTTCAATTAATGTTGTACAACATATTTATATTTGTCTAAAGTTAAATTAAATAAGTCTAATTCATTATATTTAGAATTATAGGATTCACAACTTATTGGCAGTATTCAACAGTCCAGTCCTCCTGTTCGACCTGGTGCGCATAACCACTTACCCTTTTCTTCTGTTGTTTCTCACCTCGACAGGGCCCTGTATCTTCTTAAATTACACTACACTTATCACGATTAGTTTTCTTTGTTATCGAGATCGCTAACTAGCGCGGTGTTAACTCCTCGAGTTTCAAATCTGTAGTGTGTTACGAGAGAGGGGGTGACTAGTGACTGCCCATGCACAACAAAGTCGTAGTCGATCGATTTACCCTCAGGTACATCACTAATAATGAGCGTTTGCACTAACATAAGCCCCCCCAAAAAGGGGTTTACCCCTTTTTTAAAAAACAGACGAGTTGCTGAAAACTTCCTCTTATTAGCAACTGCTATAAGACTAAGATGAACTAGTATCTCAGTGCATTACAATTAATATTACTTATTTTTTAACCTAAGAACATTAACCTAAATTAACCTAAGAATAACAAATTAAGTTGTAAGCTAATCACTATTACATGGCAAAGGGCATAGTTTAGATATAGACCTGGTAAGGTGCCCTTTAGCCGTCCTAACTTCCACTACCCGAACAACTGAGTCCGTCCCAGGAAAAATCCGGGTGACGCGTCCCAAGCACCATTGTAGTGGAGGCAAATTATCCTCTTTGAGGAGTACTAAATCCCCTATCTTTATATTGTAACTGGTAGAGTGCCATTTCAGTCGTCGTCGTTGCAAGGTGTGGAGATATTCACTCATCCATCGCTTCCAAACGCTGTTTACAATCGACTGTGTCAAATGCCAGCGAGACAGTAGCGTCATACGCTCAGTAGGTGGTACATCTGGCACCGATACAAGAGGCACGCCAATTATGAAGTGGCCTGGAGTCAGCACAGTAAGATCATTAGGATCGCTAGACAGAGGGCACAGAGGACGCGAATTCAAGACTGCCTCTACCTGAGCAAAAACTGTTGTTAACTCTTCAAATGTTAAGTTACGATCACCTACAACACGTTTCAAATGAGCTTTGCTAGATTTGACTGCTGCCTCTGCGAGTCAATTGAAATGAGGACTAAGAGGTGGAGAAAATCGCCACTGAATAAAGTGCTCAGAATAATAAACATTTAAGGAAGAATCCTTAATTATATCCCTTCTAAATTGATTTAATAGTCTGCAAGCCCCTTTAAAATTTGAACCACAGTCAGACCAGATTTCCCTCGGTAACCCTCTTCGAGAAGTGAATATTTTTAGGGTCGCTAAGAATGCTTCTGTAGTTAAGTAACTAACCACTTCCAAGTGCACCGCTTTTGTTGTAAAGCACACGAAAACACACAGGTATGACTTATTTATTTTAGCATTGCGTAGTTTAGTAGTTTTAATATTAAATGGACCCGCAAAATCAACGGCCACCGAGACGAACGGACGATGATATTTAGTGACGCGGCTGGCAGGTAAGTCTCCCATTAATGTCTGTGGAGGTTGACATTTCAAACGGAAACAACGCACGCACTTAAACACTCGACTCTTAATAACACGTCTGGCCGACAAGATCCAGAATTGTTCTCTGAGGAGAGACATCAACGCATTAGGTCCTGCATGTAAATATTTTATGTGGTAGTAATCCACAATCATATTTGTAAACTGATGGTACTGTGGTAATACCAACGGATGTTTTGTCGAATAAGACAAAGATGAGTTGACGAATCTACCTCCTACTACGAGAGAGGGGGTGACTAGTGACTGCCCATGCACAACAAAGTCGTAGTCGATCGATTTACCCTCAGGTACATCACTAATAATGAGCGTTTGCACTAACACGACCGACCTTTATGTACCTATACATTCTTATACATAATACATTCATCATATTTATGCAATGCAATTCAACCAGCCCTTTCAGTATCCACTGCTGGACATGGACCTTCTCATGCATATTGACTCGTGCATGAGAGATGTAAGGCCTGGAAATGCTACGCTGGTTAAGCAGGTTGGCGAGTCCACTCTTTTAGACTTGTGGTATCGGCTTTGTTACCCCTTAGTCGCCTTTTATAACACCAACGAGAAGAGTTGGGTGGTGGTATTCTATAGCCGCCCGACACCACCCATGAACACACACCGGCCTTCAGCCAACACTTTTATCAGGTATCGGCACGTGCCTGGGCGGCTCTCACTCACTCGCGATTCAGCGATACCCTCCCAAAGCAACGCCCTAAGCCCAGGTCCGTTCCTTCCTCCGGTCTACCGGCGGGGAAGCCCTTAGACTCGTTGCTGCACACACTTTTTGTTCCTGGCTGAGCGCCTTCTGCGTTCGCCCTAAACTATACATGTCTGGTGACTCTTAAAAGGCCATTAGGGCCACAAGAATTTAGCCATTCCGAAAAAAAACACGTTATTTATGCTGCATATCTCTGTAGCAACTTTTAAATTGTGATGTTGTTATCAAAAATACTATATTTGATGCTCAAAAACTCCATTCAAACTTTAAATTAACATACTGCTGACTACGATAACGTCGTGTTTGGATATACTTTTATCATTGTTTTTACCCGTACAGTTAGTTAGCTACGAGTCTCACAATACTCGTTAAATTATGCCGAGGTCTTACCGTGGAAAGAGAATGCTTCAGTAATTAAAATACTTGGAGGCGTAGGAGCCTAAAAGAATGCCGACCGAAATGAGGGCACGTAACTTAATAATATGAGCGAACATATAGTATAGTTATATAATATATGTAAAGTCAACAAAATCATTCCATTCTAGCCCTTATAACAAAATTGTAAAGGTCCAAAAGCGTGATAACAGCTTTAAATTATAAAATTATTTTCTCTTTTACCATATAGACTCGATAAATTAGTTTTAGTTACGAACCCAGATTTCCGAAGAAGCAGAAAGATTTTCGTAGAAGCCTTTTTATTATTTTACCGATGTATTATTTATTCAGTAAAGGTAACTGTGAACTGTGACATATGTATTTATTTGGAACGCGTTGTAACATCGGTATACGAAACTGGTGAACTAAAAGAATTTTTGACAAAATCGTAGGGTAACAGTGTCACGGTGACAGAAATAAATGTGGTTACTAATTTAAAATATTTGGTAAACATTTTTTTTTATAAAAAACTAGCGACGCGCCCTCGCTTCGCTTCGGTTTATAAGTTATTTTTTTTTAATATTTTTTTTTGCAAAATTTCAAAATAAAATATAGCCTATATTAGACACAGATAATGTAGCTTCCTATTTGTGAAAGAATTTTTGAAATCGGTTCAGTAGTTTCAGAGATTACCCCCAACATACAAACACAATTTTACCTCTTTATTATATTACTATAGTATAGATGACGGCAGATACAGTCCACCCGATGGCAAGTGGATACTGTCGTCCATAGACATCCGCGATACTTGCCAACATCAGTCCAGACTAGCATACGTTGACACGCCCCCGGATGCGCTGCCTACCATTGCAGATTAAGAAATGGACTGGGGGAAAGGGTTTGAAAAATGGGAGGGATAGGATAGGATGGGGATGGGCTCTGGCATATCTCAGTCACTACCATTTACGTGTAATGACTGTTAGCAAGTAGCTTTAATTAGCTTTATCGTTTTATCAAGAAACAAGTGACTGGCTATGGCTTCACTCTCACTCTGTTTGACCCTCAGACGCACTTTAATAAAAATGAATATCAAATATTTTAGCTACACAAGTAAAAACCCCTTCGTAACAAAGCCGTGTATGAATATGAAATATTTTTTAAAAAAATCATTGCGGGGTCTACGAAATAGAGACCAAAATATTTTTTTTTGGAATTATTGTCTGTCTGTCCGTCTGCCTCTCTGTCTGTCTGTCTGTTTTTGGGCATCACGCAAAACCTACTGGACAGATTTTAATGAAACTTTTAAGATGTTAATATGTGTTAGGTGTCCTGAAGATAATATTTAACATTCTACGTTAATTGAAGATTTTAATTTTAATGACACAGTTGACGGGTTATCATTTGGGATACTTTTTATCCAGATCTATTGTAACATTCCCGCGGTAATCATCATCAAGTCTGCTTATGTAATCTCAAACATTACATAAAACCCCACTGCATGGATTTCTATGAAATATGGTTTTTGTCCTGAACCACATTATAAGTTCCCGCCGGTATTATTGTAACCATACATACTCGAAAATCCACGCGAACGAAACTGTGGAAAATATACAAGTATACAAGTATACGAATATATAGTTAGGAAGTGGAAAATTAAAGTAGAAGGTGGTTACCGTCAGTTTCCAATTTGCAACCATTACTTTCAATTTCCGCTGCGAGACCCTCGAGGTTTGAATCCGCACTTGCACTAACGAGTGCTGCATTTCATTTCAATTCTTTGTACCGTCGCGTTTAAAAATTTAGTACACTTTCCAATTGCAATATCAAGTTAATTCTTGACGCTAAATATTTCAGTTTCGCTTTAATATTTATTCTATTTTATACTTTTATAGAACGAGTGCGGCACTCGAGCATACAGGCCATTTAGTAGTAATTGGATAGTCACCCATGGACATCCGACATACATGCCAACATCAGTCCAGAATGACAAACGTTGCTACGCCCTCGGATGCGCTGTCTACCTTTGGAGATTTCGAATTGAACTTGGAGAAAGGGTTAATAAAATGTGGAAGTATAGGATAGGATGGGAAGGGGCTCTGGCTATTTCACTCACTACATAAATTGGGAAATGCAGTTAAATTTTATAGTAGTCTTTTACTTTTTAAATAATCAAATACCGTTTAAAGTAAATTGATTTTATAGTTTTATAAGGGCGAGACACTTAATTTTGACTTAGTTTCATATTTATTGTCTCATAGCGTCTAGTATTATTATGTTATTCGCTGTTACTGACTTTATCAATTTAATGATTAGATTTACTGAGTTTTGTCACCACTAACGTATAAAGTAAATTGTGCGTTGATGCTTTTGTGGCTAAGGGGCAAGTTCGGCAACTTTGACCAATTTGAATACGGATTTCAGTTTTGTGAAAGTTATAATAAGTGGCGGACCCTTGGTGATATGGCAGTGTAAACTAAGTTTCTATTTAATTTATAAATATTGATGTGAATTTTCCTTATGCTTTTTATATTGACTGACAAAGACCGGTGAAACTACCTTTCCTGCTACTTGGTCCCCTTCCATAGACTATACTTACGCCCTAACCTTTTTTATATAGAAAAAGGCGGCAGACGAGCTTACAGTCCATCTGATGGTAATTGGATACTGTCGTCCATAGACATCCGCGATACATGTCAACATCAAACCAGAATGACAAACGTTGGTACGCCCCCGATACGCTGCCTACGTTTGTAGATTAAGAAACAGATTGGGAGAAAGGGTTGGGAAAATGGGGATGGATAGGATAGGATGGGATGGGAATGGACTCTGGCATATCTCACTCATTACCGAAATCGGTACGTACATTAGGGAAATACGATGAAGTAGGAAATGCAGTACATTTCAAGGTAGCCTTGAAGGTAAGAGGTAAGAGATCCTTCTCCTACAGAAGACTACCTTGAAATGTACTTAAATGTAACGTGGCTAGTCGAGTGCGCTCAGCGGCTGTGGGAATACAGCGTGCACTCTCCTCCTACAAAGTACATATCCTCTGTATATACATATACTCGTAATAAAATCGTAACGAAGCCGTGTCTGTAGATGAAATATTTTTTCAAAAAAAAAATATTATTTTAAATTACGAATGATTTAGAGCTCAAACCAACGATACTCGTAATTGAAATTTTTCTCTGTCTGTTTGTTTGTCTGAACCCGCATCACCTAAAAACCACTTGACGGATTTTAATGAAACTTGATATAGATATAACTCATGTGGCGGGTTAACATTTGAGTACTTTTTATACTGATCCACTGCAAAGTTCCCATGACAACCAATAAAGTTCACGGTGACGAAGTCGCGAGCACCAACTAGTCTATATAGTGACTGACTTTATATCTATACATAAAAAGAGAATTGTCCCGACTGACTGACCCAGTAGGTCTGAGCTGAGCCGAGCCGAATCTGTTGAAGCTGGAAACATAAAATTTAAACCATAGCTTTCTTTTATGACGTAGAGACTAACTATTAAGAAGGGATTTCTGGAAATTCAACCCCTGAAGTAAGACACCCCTGAAATGACGCGAAGCTTTAAGTTTTTTGTCGAAGTGATGGTTTAAAGTTTACACGCCGTTTTACTAAGTTGTTAATAGGACCATCAAATATGGAAAAAAATATTTGATGGTCCTATTAAATAATTAAAATGTTTTACCGTGTTTCAGAATTTGGTCCAGAGGCTAAAATACAAGGTTCTTTTTATGGAATCACAATTGCTAACCTCCACAAGAGAAGACGTGGGCAAAAGCGAGTATTATATATATATAATACATATATATATATATTTATATATTATATATATTATATTATATTTTATATAGATATATATATATCCTAATAAATGAATTGTGAGAGGCCTACATCAGGCTGGTTCGCGGACATAATAACTAATTCTTTAATATCGTGATTTGGAGAGAAGCTTTATACGCAAAGTTAATCTTGTTTTTTTTAATATTTAACGCTCTTGTTTGCAGTAAAATTTAAACGTCGCCCAGAGATTCATACATTACAAATTTTGTGGTCAAATAGCAGTTTTAAGCATTTAATAACACTTCAACTTTATAGCTGCCAGACATTTGATTAACTTCTTATTTTTATGTAGCAGTTTAATATTCATATCTAATCACGTGCCGTTTTATATGTCTTGCACTCAATTTTAATATAAACTCAATTTTATAATATTTAAGCATTCTCCTTTACCCGCCGTTAGTTTTCTTATTTACTTTGAGAAGTAAACGGAAACTTAAGCAGATCGTCCAATAACCTAAGCAATTTGACATATTCTGGCGAAGGTAATGAGCTAATTGTGTATCAGCCGCTCCTTATTTTTAGTATGGAAAAGTCTACAATTAATAGAAATAGAGAAATTTGTTGTAGTCAGGAAAAATCGACGCCAAGGTTCCTACCTTGGCGTCGATTTTTCCTGACTATCGAGTTTAGTATAACCTAACTGTGCATATTACTATATATGTTGTAGAGTATTTTAGTACAAGTCGAGTTATATCTAACTTTGTCTAGCTTTCCATCACTTTTCCAACAGAAACTCTTCGGAAGTCTTTATAACATTCGAAAACACTCACACGCAATGACTACTACGCCAAGTGAAAAGATACGAGAAACGAAAAGTTTCTCTAACTTTATGCAGATAAATAAATCCCTTTGGTCCACATTCAACCAATATTTTGTAACCAACCAGCTTCGAAAAAGGAATTATTTTGCACTATTTTATAACTACTAAACAATCGTATTTACTCCACTTTTACAACCACCTTTCGCAACCAGCTAAATCTATGTGTAAGATTCAGTAGTACCTTTAAGGAAACAATGTGTTGTTTCCGGACTAAGGGAACGGACTAACGGACTGACTCTAACGGAATTCCTTGTTTGTTAGTTCTTCACATCCCAATATCTCTGGGTTTAATAAATTTGTGTGCCTAAAAATGAAATCCAAACAATGTCACATCCTTCTTTTAAAGATCTCGGAATCTTTTTACAAATTAGTGACGACGTTAAGATAATCGTAAATACATCTTAATTAATTTTATTTAACATGTATTTTACAAAATGATTATGGGGTCCAAAACCGGTAGGTTTGTCTTAAAAAACAAGATTTCACGGTCTACATAAATCTATCTCACTAAGACATGTACAATAAATATCCTACTGACATTATTAATGCCAAAGTTTAGGTGTTTAATAGTTTGGATGTTTGTTACATACTTAATCACCTCAAAACGGCTGAACCGATTTCGTTGAAACTTGACAAATAGGTAGATTGTACTCCGAAATAACACATAGGCTCATGGAGACCACTCGCAAGAAGTCGCGGATAAAAGCTAGTTTCTATACGTACGAGTATAGAGGGATCTTTTTTCGTAGGAGAAAGACATATTTTTTTATATTACAGTTTTGTTCTTTTACTCCTTACTATAAAATTGAGTTATCCTTTGTGAGCTTTGTTCTCAGGTAGTTAAATATTTTCTTAACAGATGAAATAATAAATGTAACTACTATTTATATAACTGTAGTATTTTTATTTCGTATCTACGTATTTTTTCTTCTAAATTTTATTATATTTGTGTAAGAAGTGGAAGTAATTGTTGAAGTAAGTTATGTAAGCAAAGGGACATTATTGTCGATATCAACTTAAATTTTGGTGAAGATTAATTTCTAACTTTAAATAACGTTGTTTCAAAATTCTGTTTAAATAGAAACACGCTGTAATATCTGATTTTTAATATAACATAATATATATATATTTTAAAGATTTTATTAAAGTTTCAATATTTGGGAAACTGGAACCGATAATGAGGTCCCTTTTCTTAGATAATGTCACAAATATTTATTTTAATCGATTAAAAACACGGGACGTTCGACATCGACTTAATTTTTAGACTGATTCTGATAAACAAAACGTGGCGCAAGAATAGAGAGAATTTAGAAAACATAAGCTTTATATAGTCAATGTGATCGCAATACACGAACTTGATACTTTATATTTTCTATTCTAATGCTAATATGAAAATGAAACACACATCAATTCAGAAATTAGATAATTATATCTGGATGCAAATGATTGAACCGTTCCCCGATTTTTAGTTTTATTACTCACATCTGTCTTCTTAGTCAGCAATTTCCCATAAATCAGGTCGTGTTACATTCGGACTTGTCATCTAGAGTTCAAGTATCTTTAATTTTGACTGTATTATGTTGTTCCATAATGTAAAAACAGAATAAAAATATGAAACTAACATGACAGGTCTGTCATGGTTAATTTAAACATTTTAGCGCGTCTTTGGAGTCAGTATTCTGTTTTTTTTTAAATTTGTTTATTTTTCTTTTCTTTTAGTGGTTTCTATAATTCAATTTCTGTTAAATTATTCCATAGTTTACACATTAACGATCAACTATATCAACATTTATTGGGAGAACCGTGTATCTAAGAACCCATACATTTATTACAATACAAAAGAAACAACAAGCATCAAACAAGATGTGTATGATAGGTACACTATAAATTCATTTTGATACTTTTCAATAAATACTGCCATATATAAAATTTCGATTCTACCGTTATATTTCGTTCGTTAGATTCTAGTCTCCGCTTTAGTCTGTTAAACGGCGCAATAGATCAAGATCAGTGAATAAACCAATAATGCTTAGTGACACTCAAAAGCATCCACTCCAGGGATCTACTCAGCGACGCGTGTAACATAGAAGGAAAACCGGGGTGAACTGATATGGGTTGGCTCACATGAAGTGATTCATATCATTCTTGGAAACTGGCTGTATGTTATCTGATAAATCCAGGATAAATTAATATTATATTGTATACTAGCGACCCGCCCCGGATTCGCACGGGTGCAATGTAGATACTAATTTGGTGGAATGCAAAGTAAGTGAATTTATATTCCAAATTCTTTTTACCCGACTGCGGCACGCAAAGGAGGGATATATTTTTTTCACCGTTATTCATTTCTTTATTCCTTTAGAGACCTTAAACAGAGCGGACGATTTTTATAAATGAGGCGTCATTTGATTCGTCTTGATATTGCAAGAGGCATTGGTGTATTTAATTTTTTTTAATTCAGAATTTTAGACATGGGGCGCGAAATTGTTAGTCTTTGAAAAAAAAAAGTCTGAAACCTATTGAAATATATTGGGGTATCAAATTAAAAATCTTGAAAAGGCAATTTCCAAAATATAATACATATTACTAGTACATATTACTAATACATATTTTAATCCAACTCTTCTCGCGAAGTTGATCATAACTTACCTGTGTCAATTTTGTACGTGAATTAATGCAAAGCTATTTGATAAAAACTATTTGCTTCAAATCGAACTGAAAATCATATATAAGATCGTATAGCGAAACTACCGATGAATAGGTACTAATAAATTCGTCATATAGAAAATCATCAGACTAAGCTCGAAGCGTCCCGACGTAGATTATCCGACGTATCAAGGTGTACAAATTTAAGCAATAGTTAAGGAATAATAAAGTCGTTTTAGATTTGCATCCGAAATTGAAGACCCTTTAAACCACTTCTCGATGTTCTCGGTTCAGTTTAATCACAGTAAGACAAAGGTCCAAAGCAAGTCTGGTCATTTATAACCAAAGAAATTCATTTGACGTAGCGTCTCGATTTTAAGGCGCATTGTGATCTCGTAGAGTATAGGGATTGTCTACGTTGATATTTGCAGTAAAGTCGAAATTAGGGGTCACCGAAGAACAAGGCCAAATCTGGTGTCCAAAGGGATTGATGTACTGAATAAAGTGAAACGGTTCATCGTTCCGGAACTTCGTCTTATGCTCTACAACTAAACTTTAAACACAGGTGAGCTTTAATTACAAGGACTACAAAATGAATTCCATATTTATTTATTTATTTCCAATTTTGGAAATACGGTATTACATCTCGCCCCTCATCATTCGAGGGACATGGGTAGCGCGTTGAGAGGCTGAACTACCCAGCAAACTTAAAGAAATTTGGCAATGGTGGCTGGATGAAAAGAGTACATGGTCCTGTGTGGCGATAAGCATTGGGCGAGGCATATATCCAGCAGAGAAAAGACAGGCTGATAGAGTGCTAGTTATGATAGAGTTATAATAGGAGTGCCATTACAACCTACTCATAAATGTCAGAGGTAGCGGTAGCGGCCCATTTCAAATGCAGAAACTCATATCTAAGTAATTGTCTGCTAGGCTTAATTTAATGTTTTTTAACATGTATTTAATATCATGTCTAATTGTCGAATAGTCGTCAGGGGTAAAATGTAAATGCAAGCGCTAACTAGAGACTAAAAAACGCCATCTATTTATGCATTACACACCGTTTCCTCTAGACTCTGTGTAACAGACTATCATTAGTCTCAACTTAAATAGAATTCCTGTACAAATTCCTACAAGGCCTGTACTCAATTAACTAAGGGACTTTCAACTCTAGTGACGTTAGAAATATACTATTTTAACAAGTAGCTACGCCTAGTTTTCGTAGGCGTTAGGCACAACAAATGAAACTACTTTTCCGCGCCGCAGGATTCAAATTAACGGAAAACAAATTAATGTGATATATTGTTTATTTGAGTCAGAACGTAATTATATTGTGATTAAAATATGTCTGCCATTTCAGAAATGTTTCGTTGGTTCATTTGCGATGTAATTTGCCTAAATGAAATTTGTATGGGTAAGTAAATTACCGTAAACAATAATACATTTAACTGTTACATTATACCGTAAACAATAGTGGTATTTACTATACTTGACTCACATTCGTGTGATTGTGAATTCAAATCCTCGGCCCGTACCACCGAATTTATACTTAAGTAAGGTTTTTAAAAATAAAGCACTAGTTCTGCGTTGAGGGAAAATATCGCGAGAAAACCCGCATGCTAACGAAATTTAGTTAGTTGGCGACTCGCTTCTCAATCGAAGACGCGTAAATTGTTTGTACGCCGTGTTTGAGTACCCTTGGCGCATTTTGTATGAAATAAGAAGTTACCGTCAGCCATCCGTCAACTTACCGTTTAATGTGAATTTGGGCAACAAGTGTAATAAAAGCAACAGACCTTAATCTCTGTTCAAGTTGAGAAATAAGGGATGCCATCACTATCACGTGACTTAACCTATTGACCAACTTTAAGAGAGGCAGCGTTCGTTGATTGATTAATTAACGCTGTGTTATGCTACATTTGACGAATGACGTCACTTTTTTATTAATATGAATAGAGTGCAGATAAAAAATAAGTAAAAACAGAGACATGTTAAATTAATTGTTAACGTTTTAAATTTTGTTAAAAAGAAAGGGAATACGAGGGATACGAGAATACGATTAAAAATAAAGGGAATAGAATAAGGGAGCACACAATGTTAGAATACGAATGAAATCTCTACAAATCCGTTAACCGCAAAAAATGCGGATTAATTCTTTTGCATACCTCGTAAATGTCGAAACAAACATTGCGGCAACCATTTCACTCTTTCTAGCGAATTATAACTTTTTTCGCCCAATGACGGCGGATTCCCGCTCCATATGCAAAGCCAAATTGGTTTTTCCTCTTTGACTTTTTACCTCTACGCGTGTTTGCTTGATTTTTTTATGTAGCGATAAATTGGCAGGGCAGTGCTTAAAAATTGTTTCAGCCTGACATCCTATTTATCTGTCACTCTCGGCATATTTGTGTTGCGAGGAAAGACCACGAAAGTCGTTTGAATCGTTCTTTATGCTGGTTTAAAAAAATATAAATTTAGGCAACTCATCTCGTGCTTGTTGACGGATAGTCCAGAACACTACTTCGAAATGTACTGCTTTTCCCACTTTATCCTATTCCTCAATGTACGTACGTGTTTCGGTAGTGAGTGAGGTATGCCAGAACCCATTCCCACCCCATCCTATCC
This sequence comes from Sesia bembeciformis, assembly GCA_943735995.1. Lineage (NCBI taxonomy): Eukaryota > Metazoa > Arthropoda > Insecta > Lepidoptera > Sesiidae > Sesia > Sesia bembeciformis. The sequence continues at coordinate 5,304,738 of OX031042.1, forward strand.
CATCTCTCCCATTTTCCTAACCCTGTCTCCAAATCCATTCTTACATGTCCAAATGTAGGCAGCGCATGAATGGGTGTGTTAACGTTTGTCAGTCTGGACTGAAGTTGGCATGTACAGATACATTACGAAAACATTGGCCATCGGCCAATCCGTAAACGCCCGAACGTGTCATCCACGTCTATGCAACAAAGTATCTCGTAATAAAGTATGCAATTAGAGGAATTATAATTCATAGACGCGTTCGGGTATTTACGGATTAGCCGATGACCAATGTTTTCGTAATGTATGTATTGCGCGGATGCCCATGGACGACAGTTCCACTTAGCACCAGGTGGAATGGATGCTCTTCTGCCGCCTACTTTAACATATTTAACATGGTTCTTTATTATGTGGTTTATTTTTTAAAAACTCCTTCAGTGTTGAGTTTACTGTCACGATGACGGTTTGATTTCAGCAAAAAATCTCATTTATTTAAGTCGAGATTCGTAGTTTGTGAGAAGCAAAGTAGATTGTGTTGACTATTTTAAACGATCCACTACTTCATGGTTTCAACATTGACTGTATTGTTGTTAGTTTTTGGCTCAAACAATATTTTTGTTCATTAATTTATATTTGACTAGCCAATTGGCCCAATAGGCCACCAAAAGAAAAGAGAACAACACTAGACTCTATTAGTAATAATACTTAAACTATAATCTATGTATATGTATGTATTGCTATTTCTCTTACGGGCCATAACTCAGCATGTGCTACAGCAATTTGCAGTATATTTTATCAAGCAGTTTATGAGTTATATCATATGTAGCTAGTTCATTCCTAGAAACGTGACCAGAGAAATCGTATTCGCCGTTTCTCTTTCGTACAGTTTCATTTTGGGCAGGCCAATGGCAGCAATGTATGTAGTAATTCTAGAGATCGACCTCCATCAAATAGATTAGAATTCCTTGCTCGACTTGCTTGCATCGCCTTTATGTCTGAACTAGGTTTCGTGAAGGACGAATGAAGCCTTTTTATTTGAGGAATGTGTTAAGGGAAAACTTAAGGTTGTAAGTAAAAGACAGTAATTGTATAAAATATATTTGAAATTGTAATCCCAAGTCAATCCGAAAACATTTAAGTTTCCAGTATCGAGGATGGAAAATCGATTACCTGTTGGAAACAATTTAACATGTTTTTAAAGTTCCGCTTTAAAAATTAAATTCTTTTGTAAATTTTCGTACAAAATTATTCGTTTTAAAAAAATAGTAACAATGTAAAATAAAAAGGTATGCCTTAGTTTATTTCATTGCATTCCAATGAACATGCTGAAAGGTCGCAATAGCCAATCCTTGCAGTCTCTGGCACAAAGACCACGACAAGTATTGCAATTAGTATTTTTCTAATCTACATGAGGTTCTTAAAGAAATTGGATAAAAACATTTTAAAAATGATTATGTGTGTGATTTACGTCGAATAGATATAAAATTTCCAGTGTTTTCATGAATATGATTTTTAATTAAAAAAAAAATATTATGTAAAAACTTTCGTGAAAGTAATTCTGTATCGTACAAAATAAAGTGTAAAAAACAATGATAATAAATGAAATTCAAATTTATTTTTAATAAAAAGATAACAATCTTAAAAAACTTTTAAGTTAAACGGTTTTATATTTTATGTGCACTGAAAACTACGTGTAGCCCTTTCATTTGATACCCATATTGAGGGGGTTAAGGAAAAATATGTAATCCGCCATTTTGTATCGGCGGCCATCTTAGATTTATAATGTTATTGATTTTATTATATTGTATTGTCTTCTAAATTAAATGTGTGTACCAAATTTCAGATCAATCTGACAACGGGAAGGTGCTTAAATTTCAATTTCTAATTTTGACCCAAATAAATAAACAAATAAATTCCGTACGGGTCGAGCTAAATAAAACCGTTTAATAAAACAATTCAACTGAGCAATATTATTTATAGTCATAATTTTATTTTAAGTTTATTTTATAATACGCGTATGTATTGCCTATTTTTTGCCTGATATTATTTATAGTGAAGAATAAATAGTATGTCAAATAGATGTCAAATCGCGTCAATTCAACCAGTTAGTTAGCAACCCTTGGAACTTGGTTTTAAACATACATAACGGAACGAAACTGATTTGTAAACGTTACTTAAATATTCAGTTTAATCCGGCTGGGGATCTCATTATCGGTGTCTTTAGTGTGCCATTCCACAAGGCGGCACGTCTCACGTGTGATTAGGCTTAAACATCGAAAAGCAATAAAATAACTTCCATCTTTGTATCTGATAGCATCTTTGTACAGAAATTGTCTACACTGTTTTGCTTCGAATCAGAAGAATGTTTATCGGTTTTGCTTTCAGCGTTTGCTATTGTTCTAAGTAGAAAGTCGATAGTATTATGCACTGCATTCGATGTTTTCTGATACGTCGCAGTAGATCCTTTTCATAAATATTTATTTATTTATTTTGAATCACAAAGCGATCAACATATCAAAAAAAAAAAATTTTTTACATAACAAATTACCTATTATATTTTAATATTTATAAGTTAGTTTTAAGTTATTTTACAAATAAGTTTACATTAGTTTTAGATTTAAGTATTTTATTTTCTTTGTATCATTTGTAAAGAATGTCAAGCCTATCAATAAATAATACTTTAAAAAATATTGTGTGTACAGAAGTGTTAAATCTAATTGTCATTTCAATAATGTGGCGACAGTATGATTGACTTTTTAGCAATAAATTTCCCTTCAGCCAACACTTTCATTAGGTATCGGCACGTGCCTGGGCGCTTCTACCCGACTCGCGATTCCGTGGTACCCTCCTAAAGCAACGCCCTAAGCCGAGGTCCTTTCCTTCCGCCGCTCTACCGGCAGGGGAGCCCTTAGGCTTGTTGCTGCACACACTTTTTGCTCCTGGCTGAGCGCCTTCTGCGCTGGCCCGTAACTAAATATGTCCGGTGACTATTAAAAGACCATTAGGGCCACAAGAATTTAGCCATACCGAAAAAAAAGCAATAAATTTAATTGTAATATTGAAGTTCATAATTATGGTGTTCTTGCAGCTGTATAAATAATATAATATGCTTTATATTTTTTAAATGTCCATAACCGCAACCAGCCCTTTTACCGTCCAGTGCTGGACACGGGTTACCTCCAGCACATTGTCGTGTTCGTGATGGATGTATGGCGTTCAATCACCACCCTGGCCAAGCGGGTTAGTTCCTCAGGGCTTGTGGTGGCCGCTTTGTTATCCCTTAGTCGCCTTTTACGACACACGCGGAAACAGATGGTGATGGTATTCTAAAGCCTATATCTACGTGGTGATTGAGTGAGTGGTTTATGTGAAAAAAATGTTGAATTTTAAAAAGTTGTAAAACAAAATTTGTTAGTTTTCACGCAATAATTCATTTTTAAGAGAATGCATGTATTTCTTATTTAACCCTGTATAGCTTGAGAAGTTAACAAGGACGCTAAAATTCTTACCCAAACCATATATTGATCTATAGGTAAATAAGTAAATAAGTAGGTAAATAAGTGAAGAGAATATATTGATCTTTCACTTCTCCTAGTAAATCACTGGGGGATTTCGAGCCGTAATTCGCCACGCGGGCCCAGTGCGGATTGATGGACCATATACACCAGAGCGCGCGGGTTTCCTCACGATGTTTCCCTCACCGCCCGTCCGAGTTAATGACAGTTTATAAAAATCTGTACTTAAGTAGCAACTCACGAGCCGAGGATTTGAACTTACGATCACACGAATGTGAGTCGAGTATAGATACGCCTAGGCCAGGGGTCGGCAACCTTTTGAGTCGGAAGAGCCAAAAATTACAATTTACAAAATTTCAGTTTTTAAAGAGCCACAAAAAAATTTCTTGCCAACAATAAATAGTACTTGCATAAATAAAGTTTTTTGATAAAAAAAACTAATCTATTTATTCATAAGAAAAATATCTATTTATTCATATATAACTAGTGTTTTTTCACAACTAATTAGATAATATAATATATATATGGTATTATTAGATAATTACTTATTATTTAAGTATAATAAAAAATTAAAACAGTTAAACATTTACTTACAACACTAACTTGTACTTCAATAACAAACAATTGAGCAAACAAATTCAATGGGAGCGATGGCTTTGCATAGTTATTCAAGTAAAGACTAAAGAGCCGCAGCTTCACATCCAAAGAGCGGCATGTGGCTCGCGAGCCGCAGGTTGCCGACCCCTGGCCTAGGCTATCAGCGCTCTTATATTTCATTATACAATACTAATTCTGGACCTGGCAATAGTAAACTAGTCGTGAATACGATTACATATGTCCACGGTCCAATGATATTTTAACATCTTCGTTCTCAAATGTGAACATGAAACATTAAGTCCATGCTTCAAGTGAAGTCTCAAGAAATGTATCCACTCAACTATGCGCTCCTCTTGAGAATAACCTCTGAGCTGCATCTGCATGTGGCAGGGCAGTGATTTAGTGCTTATTATCTTCACTTATTTACCTACTGCTTTGCGCAAACTAGAACTATTTGCACTAGTTCTCTAGAACTATTTCAACATAGAAATTACTGTAGTCATTCGGAATTTGCTAAAATAACTGAAATGAATTTGTAATGAAATTGCTCAGCTATATCAGAATGGAGTTTCACTTTAGTTACAATTTTATATGCAAATAAAACTTTAAAGTTCAAACTACTATTGCATTATATAATATAGTATAACCAATAATTGACACCTACGTATTGCAGATGTATGAAATAACGCTGGTTTGATAATAAACCGTCGATGGTCATAAAATCTTATTTTATGTTGTAAACGCATAAAATTAGAGAGTATACTGTACGTTTCGGCACGAGTTACGGGTTAGTTACGAGTAGAAATGAAAGGTATACAAAAGCCTTTAATTTATGCGTTTAGACCCGATTTACAATACAAAATGTGTACAAAATGCGAAAGTCTAAAAATATAATTTTATTGAATCAGGTATGGTATAACAATGATTTCTCTGACAAAATAGTCGATCTTTCACTATTAAAACATGTGAATGTAAATGCTCGTTCCTTGCTTAACAAAGGCTTTGCGAGTTGCAATTACCTTTGTTACTTCCTCTCCTTTTGTTTATGGATGGAATGGTCTAACCACAATACGTTATAAGCCTGTTTCATTTTGGTTATAAAAGATCACGAGTTTTTGGAAATCTTGCGATAAAAATCGATAAGTAGGTACACATAATTTTAGGATAATTACAAGTTGATGAAACAGACAATAAAAAACAGTCAACATATTCCATCCTATTCTATTTCCCAATGTTGTTCGTACGTGTTTCGGTAGTGAATGAGATATGCCAGAGATTATTTCTATACCTGATACCACCCCATCCTATCCTATCCCCTTCTGTACCACCAAATGAAGAGCATTTCATAATAAATTCACTTCTCCAAGTCCATTCCTAAAACTCTAAAGTCAAGCAGCACATCCGGGGTAGGCCTACGTTTGCCATTTTGGACTGATGTTGGCATGTATCGCGGATGTCCATTAGCGTGGTTATTCTCTTACCACACAGTAGAGTGTATGCTTCTCTGTAACCTTCTTTATAAGAGGAAAAATTAATGTTTTACAATTTGTTACAGATTAAATGATTTTCTTTAATAAGAAAACTAACCCATCAAACTATACGAATAACCTTTGACCTTCAATTGTTCTTTTAATATTATTGGCCACGAGTGACGAAGACGCATCACCTTTTGTGAATCATATTTGATCTGACTGCCCGAATGACTGATGAATATACAGAAAATGTTACAAAAATGTTATATGGGTGTATGTATTGTTTTTAAGTTATTTGAGTTATTAGGTATCCGATTCATTTCAGTGAAATGTTTTTATTACAAAATATTTTAATAGTGGTTGTGTAGAATAGTATAAAATTAGTTTGAACTAGTTGTTTTTAATTGAAAAAGCGTGAGTCAGTTGCAACTAAAAGTGAATAGTGGAACGTGAAAAATCCCTGTGCCTTTTTAATGAAATCTGACTGCCTACTTGGTTGACTGCATGTTATTAAACGTTAGGTATTGAATTTAACTTAACCCAGTTAGTTTATTAATGATGGTAGCGTTTATAGTGTTTATACCGTCCGGCGATATAACGGCACAACCAAATTGAGAATACTGCATTGAAAGCGACTGACGAGGTCTCACGTAGATGTGAATTATGAAGAAGGCTTGTATAAAAATGAATATAGCTGATGTCTTTTTCTCATCTTTGACGTACCTTATATCGCCGGATACAGAATATACCTAGATTAAAAAGCGATTCGTGGGATACAGATTTTTCAATCTTAGTAAGCTCGGTGGCAAAAAAAAAACATTGCTAAGGAACTCTTGTAGAAATCTTTAAAATAAGAATTCGAAGGAAACCTGTATTTTACTTTTAATTTATTTTTAGATTAGTATTCATGCAGATAACAAAAGAATTTAACATAATAGAAGAATTTAACGTGAGATATATATACCTACATATAATAAAGCTGTAGAACCAGCATGTCTGTACATTGAATATATTTACCAAAAACTGACTGGGGGCGAGGAAGGAAGAGTATCAGAATACAAAAAGACGATTTTGTCTGCCTGTTTGTCTGTTCGAACACGCTAATCTCCAAAACTACTGAACGGATTTTCGTGCGGTTTACACAGGTTAAATAGCTTAGCTTGGCACTTCGAATAGATTTTGTTTCAATGAAATCGGCTGACGGGAAGAAAAGATATCCCAATTTAGATATTAAAAACTAAAATTCCAACGCGTACGGAGTCGCGGGCACAGCTAGTATAGAATAAAACTAAACCATAATTGTTTTCACGTGGTTTTCACTGAGCCGTATTTTTGCCCTAATTGAACTAATGATGTGGTTACAAATATTAAAAAAAAATGAAATGATATTAGTATAAAACATAAAAGTGAATACTTTATCTTTAATGTTCTTAAAAAGTTTCTTTTATATAATTAGTTATCATTAAAAAGTAAGGTTCTATGTAATTATTTATAATTCTTCCACAGTGCACAAAATAGAAATTGAAATTTAAAGGACATTAGGGAGAAAAGTATGGATGTCCTTGCAATCCACCAACAAACTTAGTGACAAATAAGAATAGAAAAGCGGTTTCCGGTGATATATGGTGGTTCGCCCACGATTTGACACTGACTGCCTTAACATTAAAAGATCACTTGCGGTCACTTTTACCAAGAAATAGTGGTAGAAAGACAATAGAATAACTTCTAATTTGGCATTTGATGACCGTGACCACGGCTGGTGTAACCCGTGCCGAAACGTCGAGTAGAACTAAAAGGTAAACAAAAAACTTTAATTTTACGCGTTCAGACCCGATTTACAATATAAATAGTGTACAAAATGCGAAAGTTTAAAAAGTTGTATCGTCAACAGCGTGGCGATAGCCGATATGATAGCAAGTGATAGATTAGGTACGTGCTGTATTGTATGGCATCGCACACGACATTATCGAAAAGCTATAAAAATGCTATAAAAATGAAACACAGCTCATTTTATTGTTAACTGTTTGACAGGAGGACGCCAATTTATATATATATGAGGATGAGAAAAATGAAACAGTATCATAAATTTCGGGAATTAATATTGCAGTATGAAAACCAATCGACTTTAATTTTAATGAAACTCTTATTTAGTGTGAACATATTTTTATAAAAAGACGTATTCTAGACGACATTCGTAATGGAGATTTCGCTACTTTCCGTAAGTACGTTTTAGAGAAAATGTTTAGACTAAGAATGATGCGTCCTTTTGGCCGGTATATTCAAAAGACCACATGAAAGCTTTTAACATAAGCTTCGATTATTATCAGGGCAACAAGGCCCCAAAGTAACCGAGAAAATGAAATATCTGCTTTACAAGTACATCGAAAATCTATACATATAAATTTCGTTTTTTGTACATATGTCTGTTGATTATAAAATTCGCAAAACTTCTGCTCATTCATTTTTTTACAGTCAGTTACTGTAGGTTATAATCAATAATTGACATACATAATAATTGTATTGGCGGCCAGGTTTCATACAAAAGCGTTCATCATTATTTCTAGAGCTTTATATATATTAGCGTTTAACTTCCTGGTGATTTAAACTATTTTCTTGCAGTGGGACGTTATAGGCTGATACAGAAAAATCTACGAGACGTGAGCTTCGCGTTTGCGTGAGTGCACACGGATAGTGTAGAGGGCGACCCATTTCGACAATCGGATACAATTCGGCATTCACTCACACAGATGCAAAGCTCATGTCTCCTTGATTTCACTGTATCGATATTGGCGTTGAATTTTTTTTAGGATATTTTAAGTTGGAACTACCGAACCGATTTGGCTCATCTTCGATGTTAACTGAGACATAGACTCAATCTATTTTTTTCCCAAATTCATTAATATCAGTTCGAAATTGATTGGTTTTTGGATCCTTCCAAAATTCATAAGTCATGATCTCCGTTATGGATAGATTTCTTTAACATCTCCATTAAAGATGGCACTTGGGTCATATAGTGAATTCTGAGCAATTGGATGTTAGAAGCAGTGCCGGATATTTTAGGGGGACTATAGCACCGGGCCCTGCTTCCCGCAAGCCGCCAACCCGACCATTAAATTTTTTTTATATCTAATATTTTTAAAAATGCTCGCCTTAAGGAGGGCCTTTGCTCTCGAAAAGCCCTGGGCCCCCAATAACAATCCGACACTGGTTAGTAGCTTATATTGATAATTAATCGACACATTCAATGAACCAAATTCTTCAGTCAACAAATGAATAAATAACATAAATTTAATTCTCAGCGATTCCAAATCCGTATTGCGTATAAATGCGTGCGCAATTTGTGCAAAAGAATAATTCGTGCATTTTACAACAGATCCGCTCGGATTACGGCAAGATACCATTATTTACTGTGCAACCGTGCGGGGGTAGGACTTTGAGGTGATAATTCTTGAGCAACAATGAAAGTAAAATCTATGTAAGTATTTATCTTACAGATAAAATTGAAATAAATTTATAGTAAGAAGTTTAGGTTTATATCAGTACCACTTATATCAGTGGAAGTAAAACATTTAGATAAACACACTTGTGTCCACTCCAATGTCCAATCTAACACATCTCCAATGTGTAGTACACACACACTATATGCAAGTTATGTGCGGCTACAGCAGAGGATTTAATAAAAAATCAATTTTTGATTTTATTTATTAAACTAAGATTACAATTTATAATATTACTAACTAAAATGCTATTCTAAAAGTATACGTCTTGACCGATGCTAGGTCTAAAACGAAGTGTCTCTACATTTGAGAATACAAACTAAACTACTAATCTAAACTACCCGTCTTGACCGATGCTAGGTCTAAGACAAAGTGTCTACATTATAAAATACTACAAACTAAAATACTAACTAACTAATCTAAAAATACACGTCTTGACCGATGCTAGGTCTAAGACGAAGTGCCTTGAAATCCGAGCCATTCGGAGCTGCTGGCGGGAATTACGTCATTGCAAACAGTGCCGTCATTGTTCGATTATTGAGAGCGCTGTTTATCCATAAATCTTTGTAAGTTTATATAAACAAATAAAGCATGTAGCACGGTGTCAAGTGTCGTTCACAGGGCTGTTATTGTTCTGAGGGCGATTACATAACACCTCCCCCCGAAGATCAGCGGCTATTGAAGACCTTTGTCGAGAAAGATGCTGAGGGTTGATTCTCGTCAGGCTGGAATTTAGGCGTAGGTTTCTTCAAGATTTTGTTCCTCTTCTTTCCAATCTTTCAGATGGTTCAGATCGTTCAGACGAGTACACATTCACTGAGTATGGTCACGTACAATAGGATCGTGGTATGATAAGTATGTGTAGTTTGTACTAGTCTCAAGTTCGATCGGCGACTGTATTGTAATTCTTGTATTGGTTGTATGCAAGTGGTCCAGATTGACGGAATTGAGTTTCCATGGTGGATGGGATGATTTGGCAACGACTTCTTCCAAAGCTGGCTTCTCGAGTGTAACGTAGGATGGCTTGTAGATTCCGCTCCTCTGTTGCGTAACGATGAATTGCTGGATACAATCTTGGGATGACTGGGTCCGGAAGCTATGTGTTTCTTCGCAGAGGTATCCTTTGCTGTTCTTCGGACATTCTGCCTCTATGAACTTGAAATCTTTCCCGTGAATAGCAAGGAAGGGAAAGGGTGGTATAAGGATTTCGTGGTTTCTATTTGATGTTATGTTATGTATTTATAAATATCATATATTTTAGAGACAACCACGGGGACTCTGTATACTATGACCATTACATTATTAACGTAGTATGATCCTTAATTATATCATAGTACTCCCTAAGATTAATAATACCTTATCCATACCGTAAGAACTTGATAGTGTGGTAACATGACTAAAATTATGATCAAATTAATATGTGTGCATAAAAAAATAATTGATAATTTAAAAATTAAAATTATATTTGATAGTCTTATAATTAAGTTTTATATATTATTCTCTGCATTTTTATTGTTATTAAAATAAAACCATTAATATAACGTTGAACATATTTATAATTAATTATCTGTTAATAAAAAAAAACGTAAACGGTCAATAAATAGCGTCAGAAGATGACTAAAGCTGATATATCGCTATTATAAAGAAGCAAAGGTGTTTATTTTACAGGTCAGGTTTGATCTTTGTTACAAAAAAAATATTGATTTCAGGAGTGCCAATTAGTAGTTATTATAAAAGTAATTTTCTAATGTTCTTACATTATTGTTACATTATCTCGTTTCACGAATATTTTTTTTTGTTCACTTCATTATTACAAGTTTTTATTACCATAAAATTTTATTGTTAGTAAGTTTGTGATTTTGAGACTGATTTGTTTAATAAAGAAATGAGTATTCTGATTTAATTATGGAAGTTTGTTATTGTTCCGGATATCCTACTATCTGTGATGAATTTCCTCAACATAAAATTTTAGATTTTTAGCGATTAATCATTCATCGATCATTTACAAACCTGTTTTCATTGAATATTTCCCTAGCATTCTAAAGATTTAATATAAGTTCAAGTCAAAATTATTACTTATACCAATTTTAATTCTAAATAAATTTTATTTTTCCCTAAACTTGTCTAGCCTACTAGAACGCTTAGTCAGCTATCTATCTAAACTACTGTGCCTAGATCTCCTTGGGTGGAGAATTTTGGCGATTAAATCTACACGGCACTAAATAAGAAATTAACACGAAAATTGTCACTAAAATAAAAAAAAATTGACAAAAAATGAGATAAGGGATATATGATAATTTCTTAGGACTAGGACATGGGAATACACTTGAAAGATTCAAGCTACTCACAGTTTCGTCGTTGAATTGAGTTCTGGATTCCTCCTCTGCGCAGCACGCCGTAGATTCTTTATAGCAACAAGATTCGATGTTAGAAACTTTTAGCTATCCTACCGACTGCGCCAGTTATGTGCGGCTACAGCAGAGGATTTAATAAAAAATCAATTTTTGATTTTATTTATTAAACTAAGATTACAATTTATAATATTACTAACTAAAATGCTATTCTAAAAGTATACGTCTTGACCGATGCTAGGTCTAAAACGAAGTGTCTCTACATTTGAGAATACAAACTAAACTACTAATCTAAACTACCCGTCTTGACCGATGCTAGGTCTAAGACAAAGTGTCTACATTATAAAATACTACAAACTAAAATACTAACTAACTAATCTAAAAATACACGTCTTGACCGATGCTAGGTCTAAGACGAAGTGCCTTGAAATCCGAGCCATTCGGAGCTGCTGGCGGGAATTACGTCATTGCAAACAGTGCCGTCATTGTTCGATTATTGAGAGCGCTGTTTATCCATAAATCTTTGTAAGTTTATATAAACAAATAAAGCATGTAGCACGGTGTCAAGTGTCGTTCACAGGGCTGTTATTGTTCTGAGGGCGATTACATAACATGCAAATCACTTAAAGCTAAGAAATACACAAACAACATTGTCCTGGAAAATAAACGACACTACCAACTTCAACGAAAGTGTTACAAATTGATTACTATGATTATAATTAGATCTACAGATTAAAGTTAAAAATAATTTATTTGTTTAAATCTGTATGTTCGAAGCGAAACATCTACATTCATGTAAGAGCTCTTGGATAAAGAATTATAATTGTCTTTAGATCCTGCGCAGACATAATTTAATAACTGCATAACAACCTAAGTTGGTTCTTTAGTTTGGGATAATAAAACCATTTTATTATTAGATGTAGATATATTATTATAACACATCAAAACTGTTAGTTAGACCACTCAGACTCAGATATAGAATTTAGACCACTCCCAGGGTGACTACCCCGGTTTATATTTATGAATTTATCTAGCGGAAAATATCGTGTGGCAGCGTTGTCGAACGCTGCTTTCCGTTAGGTAAATTATTTTACTCGTTTGATCTAAGGTTGTCCAATCTTCTCATTCAGCTACTACCATATATAAAGGTATAAAAACATATAAAATTATAAATAAAACTAGCCGAATAGTTATTTACGATTATCGTTGTCTCGAAATCAGGTATCATCGTATGGCCGTCAACTTTAGCATGCCGGTGTCCTTATGTAGAGCACTTACCGTTAAGACGTACTACAAACAAAAAAGAAAAAACATACAGTTAAAATATTACATAGATTAAATAGTCTACACATATTCTATTCTTTTCTGATATGGCAATAGCGCTATTAACACATTGTGCCGGTATCGAGTTTCTTCATATTAACAATTCTATTTTCAAAACACATCACATCAATGTCGAGTCTCGTCGAAATAAGAGAAGTGAGAAAAGTCGAGAAGAGTTAAACCTTGGAAGCATACGAACGCAGTCCCACGTTTTTATTTGATTATCACAAACAGCTATATACATACATATATTATAATAAAATTGTAACAGGCCGATGTCTGTACATTATAGATATTGAAAAAAAATTAATATGGGGGGGGGGGGTCTTTATTGGAGCAACAGAAGCCAAAACAACAGTTTTTAGAAATTTTGTCTGTCTGTCTGTCTGTATATTTGTACACGCATCACGCAAAAACTACTGCATGGAATTGATATGCATATGCATATGCATTTTCACCGATGTATTGCTAGAGGTCTATCTTAAAATATAGGCTCCATTTTACCGCAGGAAAATATCTTATTCCGATTGTTTTAAATTTAATAAACCGAAGCGAAATGAGGGCGGGTCGCTAGTTAGGCAATAAAATGATGCACTTGAAGTTAAATAAACCATAAATAACTCAATTTGCATAATAAATAATCAAACAAATTCGATCTCACTTCTTGAGATTCCGCCAAAAAATAATAAACAATATATAGAAATACTGGTACATTTTTAACAAAAGAGTATTAGAATAGTGTACGAGTAACCTCACGATACCGCCTTGCCGCGTTAGCTTTGAACCTTTATTTGCATTGCGAGCCTTTGACGCAGTTAACTTTTGTGTTCTATTCTAGCAGAATGCCGGCAGTTGAAAAAAAGATCACCTGCTAGGAAGCCAGTTGCTTTTAGTCCATGGTAAATTTAAATTCATAGAGTTCGTAAACAAGCCCCGTAGGCGACCGGAGACTAAAGTCCATAATGGCGAATTGAAACCAATAGTGGAAGCGGTTTCATCTCAAACCACATATGAGTTGCAACCTACGGTGTAAGTGACGAATCGATATGGATTCATTTGCGTCAAATCAGGAAAGTGAAGAAGCTCGGAAAGTGGGTACCGTATGAGTTTAATGAATGTCAGCTGCAAACATTCGACGCTTGCCTTACTTTACTGAACCGGCACAAAAATGGAGAAATTCTGAGTCGTATTGTCACTTGTGATGAGATGCGGCTACGATAATCGTAAACGTTCATCACAATGATTGAACTCAGGAGACATAGCCAAATAATGTCCCAAATGTACTCGCTAGACCTCGTCACCATTGATTTCCATATTTTTCGGAATTCGGATAATTTTTTACAGGGAAAAAAATCAACTCCGGTGAGGCAGTGAAAAACGCCTTTAGAGAAAATTCATCGATTCTCGTCCCTAGGAGTTCTATAGCCGAGGCACCAATCAACTTTCATTACACTGGTAAAAGTGTCTTGATAATAATGGACAATACTTCGATTAATTCAATATGTAATTTTTATACAAAAAAAAACACCAATTTCATCGGTATGGACCCAATAATACGTAGAAACTTATTACGGCGATAGAATTAGAATGTTAATGAATGCATTCATGGTAACAGAGCCGGGAACACTGCGTAACTTAATTCACCTTCATTGTATAAAAAAAGGCATTCACCAAATTTTATGAAACCCCATAAACCTATAAACCTAAACGAAACAAATATGTTTGTTTGGTAATACTAATAACTTATAACGGACAATGGTGACATAGTCAGTATAGCGCCGTCAATGGAGAGATTACCAATTAAGCGTGAAATATTATTTGGTACCCATTGAGCGTCGCCGAGTGATCATTCATTAACTGCGCGCATCGATTTCACACGCCTCGTAGCATCAGCAGAAAAATCCTTAATAGATATAGAGGGCCGGCATTGAGAATTAAACCGGATGAAAAACTCATCAGAAAAAGCATTTGCCTATAGATAGATAGATAACAAACAAACTTGTAGCATATGAATTGCACAAAAGGCGCTACCATCGCTATTAGCAATCTCAGCCAGACAATCTTTGAGTAGAGAGCAATTAAAAATTTTGATCAGTTATGGTGTAAAGTATACGTAAATTTCATTTATAATATATAGAATTTTGAATAAAGCATTGCGGTCTTTAGGTTGGTAAGGAATTCAAACTCGATAGTACTTACTATCGTAATACTCTCTACTCGTAATTAGTAAGACGAACTCTAGAATGTGCAAGTATTATTTGAAACCCTTATTATAATGTTTCAATTGATTCATTGGAAGCCCTACAGCGCACACTAGTTAAAACATTTAAGATATAAAGCCATGCGTACCAATAGTATTATATATTCTATGAATGACTTATACATAGTCGTCAAAGCCGTCGCACTGTTAAAGATCAAATGTTTCTGCACAAACTCCTTAACAACAGGATCCATCCCAATATTTGCTACTTTGCTACAATTATACTGTTTGTGCCCAAATAAAATTAACATGATGAATGTACAGAATGAATGATTACAAAGCTATGAGTGTTTAGGAAGTTGACTTCTGAAGCTGGATAAAGATTGGGCACGTTTTATGTAGACGGGGAAGAGAGTTCCACAAACGAAGCGCTTGCGCATTAAAAGAGTAAGAATATGAAGTAGAAAGGTATACCTATTTTACGATACTGATTTTTCATCCTATATACTCGTACTTCCACCAATATTCTATCACGTAATAACCCAATACCAAACTACTTTATTACAAGTAGTCTTGTATTGTACTGTACGTCGGTGGGATAATTGGATATTCTTTCTAAGACACATTGTTTCAAAGCTGTCATTGGCAACAACTACATTGTTATTCTTTTAAAGACCAGCTCGGCCTGTTTTTTTTCTTAGTGAGACGAATATTATACTTATAGAAGACTGCCGCAAAAATGTAGTATGTGGAAAATGTACATTTTGAGACATATGCCATTTTTGTGTGTTGTGTTAAAAATATAAAAACTAAGAGTCCTTTCTTCTTCATATTCTAACGGTACACAGGCTGCGACAATATGAAAATGTATCAGTGAGCGGATCTTAATTGAACTTTATCCAGGCGGCGCGCTATCGCCCACACGCCAGCGTTGCCAGGATGCCTCGGCTTACATCACTAATGCCCTTCATTAGGCCCCGGATTAATTGCCACGTATTAACAAGTGGGGAACCTCGATATTAAGAACTTTACGTTGCTCATTTTCCTTAAAATGTACATTGGCCACATTAAAAATTTTAGGAACATTAAAAATATTAATGTTAGGAAAATTGTGAAGTTACATTCTTTTAAATCTTGCTTGATTAGAATGACTAACGATGAGAGGCAAGGTAGGTTGATGACGTTAAGGGAATTGTGGAAGTGACATGATTAACACACCGCAAGAGAGCACATATTCAATAGTGGGGGGGTAGAGACAAGCTGTCGATGATGATTTTTTAGTGTACACTATTGACCACATCTCAATGAATTGTATGGGCTAAAGCCCTTAAATAAATGAATTTATTATTATTATTATGAAAAGGCTCGTGGAAGTTAAGCGGTGGCCTCACACATCATAAATAAAATAAACGCGATTTATATGTACAACCGATATTCATATTATAATATTCCCAGGAATATTTAAATTTGACCGACCGATTGGCGCAGTTGGTAGTGAGTGACTCTGCTTGTTGTGAAAAAAGTCCCGGGTTCAATTTCCGGTCGGACACTCATTTGTTTAAAAAAAAGACAATTGTATGTTCGAGTTTTGGTTTGTGTTTGTCTTAGTATGTGTCTTAGTCTGGACCCACGACACAGGGAATCCTAGTGTGGGCCATTGAGTGTGGCATTATTTAAATTTAAAAAATATATATCTAACACTAACTATTACTAGTAATAATGGAATAATGGAATATATATGACAGACTATATATATAAGGCCCCACAAAAATAGTGTAAAATATTTTATATGTCAATCAGTCTAGTACACTAGTACATTATGTCAATATATGTCACTAGATATATTACATCTAACTAAAAACGAACATGACTCACTACACATACGACTTCATTGTGTCGGTCGGTTATAGGATAGCACCATCCCATCTCTTTCCGCGGGTATCGTAAAAGGCGATTAAGGGATAACAAGCACTGAGGAACTACACCACCTCTAAAAGAGTGGACTCTCCAACCCGCTTGACCAGCGTGGCGTTTTAAGACCCTCATACAGAAGACAATGTGTACGTCCAGCATTGGACGACAAGAGAAAATCAGACATAGTTTAGATCTATACGTATTACTATAATCATATATATATATATATATACAATTTTTGAACACAAATGTATACAGATGATTTGAACGAGAGGTGAAGGATATGAAAAGTATACATACCTACCTATATAGTAAATTCTTACTTAGTGACTCAATAGAACAATAAGCTAATGAAGATAGTCAGTACAAAGAAATATGGGATATAACGTAAGTTATATCCCATTTTGACCGTGATACTGTTAAAGATCACTGGCGTAAGATTTTCCCATTAAACTCTAGAAATCAATCTAGAACTGCCGACCATCTAAATCCACCATACATTTACGGGAACGACTTAAAGGCTCTAAGAGGTGAATGGAAACGAGGTTCCTTTTGTAAATAATGAACTATAAGTTTCTGACAAGCAAAACTAGCTCTTTCGATAAATTGAAACGGTGATGGGGAAGCAGCTCCATGACCTGATTCCCGTATGTCCAATGTCATAGATATGAGCCAAACAATTTTATCGTACAACTTTTTACGACTAGTTAATGTGGAACGCTATAATTCGGCCGGAGAGTTTTACGGTCGCCAGCTACACCCTGGATAACACTCACAGATTTGGCAGATTTCGTGACATATAACATATAAATAGAGTTATTGGGGTACAGTATCGGCCGCACAATATCAAATAATAAATTGACACTCAAGGATTTTGTGGAGTATAGTAGACGCGTTCGGAGAACACTTGTACATTCGAAATAAAAAAAAGTTTGAAATTGAAGAAATATAACTACAGAATCATTTTTTGAAACTTCTATTAATGCCAATTAGGAGTTCTGCGGAGTTAAGAAGCAAGAAGTTTGGTCAAAGACAATGCTCGGTAGTTTTTTTTTTTCGAAATGGCTAATTCTTGTAGCCCTAATGTATGGTTAGGGCGAATGCAGAAGCCAGTAGAAAAAAGTGTGTGCAGCAACGAGCCGAAGTGCTCCCTCGCCGGTAGACCGGCGGAAGGAACGGACCTCGGCTTAGGGCGTTGCTTTGGGAGAGTACCGCGGGATCGCGAGTCGGTGAAAAGCGGTCCGGTAGAGTGTTATTATAGCTTAAATAAACAATAATTCACATGTATTAAATTTGGTTATCGTTTGAGCAGCGCTTTTTTTAACTTTGTCAAGCTTGAGACTCTTCACATTATATCGTTAAAACATATATTAAAAGTTATTCCTCAAATATATCAAAGATCTCGAAAGGAATAAAGGAAATTGCTTTGCCCTTTATGTAGTCTGTGCTTCAACTTTCGGTAACGTTACGTTAGGCGAAAGGGTCTTTCTTATCGTACTACAAACATTGATCAAGCGTTACACGAAAGAAGTAAAATATCCTTTATGGAACCATTCAACCGCTCGTTCTAATGTTTCTTGAATTATTTGTTAAAGGTTCTAAAGTTAAATTTCTCAATTAAAGTTCTAAATTTTTAAAGGTTTTAAAGTTTCAGTTAGTTTGATGCTTGTGCAATTGAATGAACATTGGATATGTTTACACCTGTTCATGCCAATTATTTCTTGGAGGACTAATGTGGTACAGAGGCATTTATATAATATGATGGATTCAGTTTAATAGTTCCTTAGTAGTAGTACCTGGTTCTCCTGTCAGTCAAGACATGTTTTTCAAAATGTTAACAATTTTCCTGTGCGATATCGCTAAGTCAAAATCCAAAAACACTTTTTGCCTATACAGTGTTTCTATCGATTGCAAATGTTACTTCCTTGTTCGCGTCTACCGTTTTTTCTGTATGAAGATTTTATTTCGAAACACGACCGCTATACTCCGTCCACTATGTTAATTTCTATTTGACGTTTGCACGCATACCAAGTTCCGTATTTCTTGACAGTCAAGTGCAACAATGTCAATTTCCCGAACAATGTTATACATTATTGTTGAGGGCGAAGAAATAGTAACGTTCTCTGAGCCATACCACAGACTAAGTTATCACATGTAAAATGAATCGAAAATATTAGTTTTGAAATAAAAGAATACATATTTAGAAGAAAAATTATATTAGGTACGTACTTATTTGCAAATAAAACAGCCAAAGTAACCTTATTATTCGCCATAACTAGTGTTGCTAAAATTAAAAAATGTGTTTTATTACGATTTTATTACTTATGATTTTATTGTTTACATATAATACAATCGATTTATTAAATTTATTTCATATTAAATACATTTTAGCGATTAATAAACCAATTATTTAAGACAAATATTTTTAATAAATCGAATCTATAAAAGCGAAAGCAAATTGTACTAGAATTGTATCGATTATCGAATCGATAATCGGTATGAAGCAATTCGGACAACACTAAACCGATCTGTCGTCGAGAAAATATCATAGTGGCCGGAGAACAGAGATGCAACTCTTTATCTAATCTAAAAAAAATACTTGGCGCAAACGCTATAATAACGTTTGCACGTGAAAAAACTTACACTAGGGCCTTTGATATGGTTGATTGAGAGAAATAATATCTCTCACTCCATAAACAATCAACAACCCGTAAAATACCACGCCCACAACATTCTTGCACACCTATAAAACTGCTAAGCTAGTTGACCGCGCGACAGGCATTATGCCCTTAATCGCTCGTATACGCCGCAGGAACACCCTAAACCGTTGCGAATACCCAACACTAAGTGTTATTCAGTTATTTACGAGTGCCCGCCCTCCCCATTAGTGCGGTCTCGTTAGTGCCACCGCGGCACTTGGTAAACAAAATCAGGGGATTATTAAAGAAGGCACCGTTGGATCTGTACCTGTCCTGAGTTATATTGGTCGTTAGAACCGTTGTAGACTTCGTGTTTTACTAATAGTGAGGGTTGCGAGTTTTTTTAGTGTCGTTGAATCTATTGAACATTACTTATTACTGTTTCAAGGTTTTTGAGGTAAACGTTTGAGGTAACGCACCCTATATGGCTGCGTGGTGTAAGCCGGCTTTAGAATATCACCACTATCTCTGTAAACTCTGAAGCTTGGCCAGCGTGGCCTATTAAGACCCTCATTCATAAGACAATGTGCTTGTCCAGCATTGGACGACAATGGTACTGGTCAGGGTTGGGATAGTTAGAATTCTACAAACAATTACTATTTTGTGGTATTAATCTGCTTCTAGATTATCCGTCCGAGTTAAGACTAAACATACGGATTTCATTATAGAGATATCAATATTTCTTTTACAGCCTAATAAAATGATAACAGGAATAAAAATTTCGTGCAAAATAGCCATTTAGGAGGCGGATATCGAGCGGATACCCGTTCCGCCGGGACACATCTGCATAACAACTGTTTATTTACGCGTACGATCCATTTAATGTGAAAAATAACCGACACCCGGCCTTATCGGAATATCAATCACTTTTTGTTCAGTGAGTTATATTTTGTGATAGAATCGCATTATAAATAGGCATCAGATTGGCACATAAGATAGGCAACGCGAACAGCATCATGTCATTTACGCAACATGTTACTGTGCGCAAGTCACTCTAATCTAGCTCTTATTACTAGTTGCGTAAATGACACTTGGTAATGACACACTAGTTTGGTCGTATATACTCGCCCTTGGGAAAACAGCAATCGGATCTGAATTTGTGTGTGTAATTTCTGAATTTATACGTATATACGTATAATCCCTTGCAATTGCGTATACAAGTTTCATGTGCTCAGATCTTACGAGTATCTCGTACATCAATAATTCATTGGTCTATTTCGGTAGGCTTTAGCTGATATTTTGTAATAAAATAAATTTAAAAGGTTGAAAAACATAAAAAGTTAGTTAATATGAAGTGAAAGCGTTTAAATAAAACATGTCACCTGTAATTATGGAGACCACGATACTGTGACAAAGTAATTGCATAATTTACAAAATCAATAATAACTGGTATTTGATTATTTAAGAAAGTAACGACATTTTATTCTTTTGGTGGAATTTAGGTCGGCGGCGCGCCCGCATACCCCCTCCCCTGGTGTTGCAGGTGTCCATGGGCGGCGGTAACATAAATAAATACAGTCTATAAAAAAATATATATTATTACGAATTTATTCACTATCTATAATGTAGACGACATGAATATTGGAGCTGTAAGATGTATTTCTTGATGATGCATTTCTTGTTGTAATTAGTCAATAGATATTGATTGTTTTCATAAAGTTTTTAAAACTCTAATCAAATTTTAAAATGTACATGCTGATAATTTAAAGATTTAAAATTCCAACATAATTATATTCCTGCAAAAAAATATTGATTCTGATTCTGACAATGTTAAAAACCAAATAGATACCGGTTAAAATAACGTCAGTTAATAAATAAACCTAATTTAATTACATGAAATAATAAAACTGTGTTTGTATTGTCTTTATTGTATACAAAACATGGTAAACCAAAAGACTGTGATCCTATCTATGATCACAGACTATGATCCTTTTGTGAGACATTAAATATTTTTTTCCATAATTGGATTAACCGTGACCAAGACGAATCCTTTGTGTCATTTGTCTAAATCCATTCCTTACTTTTTCAGATTTCTTGTATTTCATATGTTTAACTCGGATGAAAGAAGAAGCGGAATCGGGGCGTATCGTAATACAATTAATTACATTTCAATACACAATTACTCACTGATAAAGGATACTTTGGTGGGTAATGTCTATATGTCTGTCTGTTTCTTCAAAGAAAAACAATTTGAATCAAGTTTTTTTTATAGAAAGAATGCGACAGACGAGCATACAGTCCACTTGGTGGTAAGTGGATACTGTCGCTCATGGACATCCGCGATACATAGCAACATCAGTCCAGATGGCAAACATTGACACTACCCCGGATTCTTGCAATTATAGTGTAATGGAAATGTAATGGATTTTGTAACATAAAGGTTAGTTGAACATAAATATCCTATTTTGTATGAAATTTTTGGCAACTAAACAGATGGCCTTTTTTCTTGCACGGCCGTCTTCTAACGAAGGTTCACAATCATTATTGCTATTTGTGGTTTAGGAACTAAATACCGACTTTCGTATAATGTCGAATATTTTATAAATTGCAGTACGGAACAGCGACTGAGTGCTCATGCCATACCACTAACTAAGTAGGTAAGGCGTAATTTTTTAGCCGGGATGTTCTTCGCCTCCTGCTGGGAGGAATCTTACTTTGTCTAACAAGTTGGAGGAGCTCATATTTGTTGTTTCTCATTAGTGACCGAAGTAGTGGATCTAAACGGTCTTCAAGATTTCTACACCTCTGCCTATTTTCTGCAACACCATCGTATTACGTATGCACCGACATAGATGATATGGCCCATTGCTGATAATTGTAGATCCCTAGACTCCATAAGTTGCAGGGTAAATCCCAGAGAATTGTAATGTCCTGTTGATCTATGATATCTTCCAGCAGATTATGAAGACCCAACAACTTATCCATAAACGTATGGGGTTAACCAGAGTTATTTAAAACATTGGTAATGGAGAATGTGCTTTAATTCACGTTAAAATATACGAGTCCTTTGACAATATTGCCAATTTTCCAAAGTTTGTTTCCAATTACTCCGATTGAACCTAAATAAACCTCAATTATTTGAGGTCCATTGTTTGTGTCTTTGTCGTGTACATCTAATCTGATCTATATTTGGCAGGGATGCCAAATATAGATCAGATTAGAACTACAGTGCAAAGATAAAAGTTTATCAGGTTCTTATTTTATGAATAAAACAACGAATAAATACACAGAAACAAACCTGCGAATAATTCCACAATATTTGCTTATATTGTAGTGGAAAATTAGCAATAAGTTGTTCTAGAGTAGATTATACTCAAACTTCTGCTATCGGCGATCTACATCAAAAAAATTAGACGGCAAACAATCGAAAAATCGGGAAAAAAGACAACTTTTACTATAGGGCATTTATTGCACATACGAGCTATACGGATGGATGGTCCATGGTAAAAAATCGCATGTCGGGTGAATTAATAAAAAAAATAGGTTTTGGTGTGAAAAGGTAATTATTGGTAGGTAAATTTTCAGTGGTGTTCGCGGTGCTGTGTTGGACTGAGATGGAATGAATTTATTTTTCCATGGGAATGTATTGTAGGTAAAGTAAAACTATTTCCAGTAAAAGCTCTAGCGATCGACCGGACGATTACGATCGATCTTTTGAGCACACCTGTTCTAGAGCATCTGTCTCTCTCGACAGAGCAAGGAAAATCTTCATAATTCTAGAAATTAAATAAAAATATATATATATATATTCGACGAACAGACGGTGGCTGACTAGCGGGTAGTCCATCTAATGCCAAGTGGATATTGTCGGCCATGGACATCTGCGAACGAAAGTGTGCTCGTCGGCTTTTGAAGATTTAGAAGTAAGAAGAGAAGATTTTAATAATAAAATTGAACACTTAACATAGTGGCTACAAAATTAATGTTCTTTTGTTAAATATATTGTCTAAAGTTACTTTATCTTTTAAAACCTTGGGCATAATTATTAATTAGAGACGGTAAAAGGCTTTCGTAAAGACTTTTTAATGAATTTTGATTTTATTTAATGTTTTGCTTCAAAGATTTTTGATAGGTCATAGATTCACAGATTTATCATAATATATTACATAATGATTAGATTAATGGCCACCTTGGCTTACTTTATTACAGCACCATCTTACCTCTTCCCGTGGGTCTCGTAAAAGGCTAGTAAGGGATAAGAAAGTCGCTACCATAAGCCCAAATTATATCATATATAGTCGAGTCGAGACCAAATTATAGTCGAGAAATTATATCACCTCTAAAAGAGTGGACTCGTCAACCCGCTTGGCCAGCGTGGCTTTTTAAGGCCTTACATGCCCGGTGGACGAGGAGGCCAATGTCAGGCAATGGACGATGAAATGGCTGATTAAGAGATTACAAATTTCATTACGATGACTGACGCGAGCGATTTAGTATACCTACTAACATTTACAATACAATATACTTCTATACTATACAATATAAGTACTTCTTCATATCCTTTCAATCTTCGGATTATCTTCTCCTTAAAATTCCTGGCCATTCTTCTACTTTCTATTAACTTACTGTTAAAACGGGTCGCTTATGTGTTGCATTACCTTTAATTATAAAGCGCGCTCAATCTCTGGCTAGTTTTTAAAGACTCGTGAAAGAACACTACCTCGCAGATTAACAGTTCTCTTACGCCCAAATTCTTTTCCTTTATCTTTCTGTATGTATATGTATTAATGCATGTATATATTAATGCCTGTAGGTATCTATATATTTCTGTATATATGTATCTATGAATGTATGTATATACAGACATTATTTCCTTATTGCACCATCTACCTCTATTTCGTTTACTGACTTCTCCTCACCACCCAAAGGCTGCTTGGAAGATATCGCTTTAGCGATAAGGTCGCCCGTTACTTAGTATTACTCTGTATGTTGTTGGTGTACAATAAAGTGTATCTATCTATCATCTACCTTCTATTATTTCTATTAGTTTTTTTTGTACCATAACATATTCATTTTATATTAACCAAGATTCTCGTGATCTTCAGACTCATTCGCGTTCTGTAACCGATACATTACGAAATGTATTTTGTGCACTTCATTACTGCAAACGATCGAGTAAAACCAAACGAGCTTTTTACGTGCCTGTAGAATGCTGGCGGGTAGTTTATACAATTGGTTATACGTACATTTTTAAATATTCACATACATTTTTACTTAGTAATTATAGAGGACTGAATGTTATGAATATTGTCGTATGTAATATATGTCAGTCTTCAAAGCCGACGCACTGTTATAGGTCAACTATTTCTGCACAACCTTCTTATCAACAGGGTTGACTCACCCTATTTGCACTGTATTCAGCGCTGAATACTGTATTCAGTATTCAGCGCTGAGTGCACGCTGCAAGTGCACGCTGAGGGGGGAGAGTGCACGCTGCAATCCAACAGCCGCTGGGCGCGCTCGACTGGCCACGTTACCCCTTTCTCACAGAAGACTACCTTGAAATGTACTGCATTTCCCACTTTATCGTATTACTTTTTCGTACTTTATCTTTATCGTATTAATACGATCGTATTTATCGTATTTTACGTACGTGTTTCGGTAGTGAGTGAGATGTGCCAGAGCCCATTCCCATCCCATCCTATCCCTCCCCATTTTTTCAACCCTTTCTCCAAATCCATTCATATATCTC
Source organism: Sesia bembeciformis (assembly GCA_943735995.1). NCBI lineage: Eukaryota > Metazoa > Arthropoda > Insecta > Lepidoptera > Sesiidae > Sesia > Sesia bembeciformis. The sequence continues at coordinate 5,329,977 of OX031042.1, forward strand.
CCAAAGGTATCCAAAGGTAGTCCAAATCCGGGGGTGTGCCAACATTTGTCATTTTGGACTAATGTTGGCATGTATCCCGGATGTCTATGGGCGACAGTATCCACTTACCATCAGGTGGACTGTGTGCTCGTCTGCCGCCTTCGTACATAAAAAAAAAAGTATTTCTTACTAAGGCTTTAAAATAATTCTTAATAATAATTCATTTATCTCAGACCATAGTATGAGCCATACTAATAGTTGGTAGAAACTTAAAATCAATGTTAGTAAAATATAACAATCAAAGTAATTCAGTAAAATAATCCCTTTAAATAAATACATAAATAAGTACATACTTTAAATAAGTACATAAATATACTTAATTATACTTAATTATAAATTATTAATTAAACTGACAGTCCTATTTATTTGTTTATTTTTTTTATATATAGTAGGTAGTGGGCGGACGAGCAAGCGGTCCCACGTGATGGTATGTGTTACCGCCGCCCATGGACACCTGCAACACCAGGGGGTATGCAGGCGCGCCGCCGACCTTGCAAAGTCCTATTCACAGCTCTCTTGAAGAACCCCATATCGTAGCTTAATGGAAAGACCTCTTGAGGCAGTTCGTTACGCCTACGGGTTCGCGGTATAAAGTAAAGATAAGTGTTTCTGGATAGGACAGTCAAATTTACCACTTATTGTTCTCGGGATACTGTTGAATTGAACTCTTTATAATGTAACATCATGATTATTTTTATTACACATTCGTTTGAATCACAGTCTATCCAGGAATCTCAAATGAGGCCTCCTTAAATATTTTGTAAAATCCATACAATTTTGCAGCCTACTTGCGCCTTCCTCGTATATTCGGGGTAACGATGAAAAATATCTGTAGGACGCAGATGCGCCCCGGGGAATGGGATTGGCCCAAACGTGGATTACTCGTCATGCCTGAGAGCTTCTTCGGTAAATAATATTGAAATGTATTGGTAAATAAAAAGGAACGCTGGTATCTAATAGATAAATAAATGTTACCTTTGAAAATGTGATTCAGATTTATCAATGTTGGAAATTATTTATTACTCTTTACCGCTATCCTTTTTAAGGTATCCGTACCTGAAAGTTCTCCCGTTGTTCTGCTCGTTGTTTTCTATTGTTTATCTTTCTGTTGATTGTTTAACTTAACAATTTATCTTTAGTTTTGTTGATTTAGCGAGCGGCTGTGATTATACGATCACGTTACAGGCAGATCTAAAAATTATTATCCCGGGAAGGAAGCTTTACCATAGCAACAAAAGAGAGAAAGAGAGAGATACATAGATCTCTGGCCAGAGCTAACAACTTAGTCTTAGTTGTTTATTGATATTATGGTAAAAACAATAGCATTGCACCTTCTGTGCTATCTCTGTACAGTCCAATCGATGCCATCGAATAAATAGTTTTTGGATTTGCTGCATAGGCAAAGTCTTGGATTTGGGACTATTTGTGATGGCTTGTCGCTTACACTAAAATCGTTTTCGAACATTGTTATCGTAAGTGATCCACTTCTCATCGCGTGTTACTAATCTCTTCAGAAATGGATCTATTTCATTTCGTTTTAACAACATCTCACATATAGAAATTCTATTCACTAAGTTTCTGTCATTTTGATCATGCGACATCCAAAGATCTATTTTTTTACACAATTCAGTTTATGCAGGTGATCCAAACTGTTAAGTGGTGAATGCTCAATTAATGACAATACTCTTCATTAATTTAATAACTGCTTATGTGTCGATCTGCTTCAAATTTTACTTTAATAGGATGACCACAGCGAGAAACATCATTGACATCAAAATTACCAGACCTGAATCGACTGAACCGTTTATTTGCAGTAGTTTACTTTTCGAATTTCGAAACACCACAAATTTCTTTTCGAGCACTAGAAACATTTATATGCTTGTCGAAAAAAAAAAAAGAGAACTTTTAATTTCAATTTGCCGCCATTACAAGAAAGTCAGCTGTCAAACGGTATATCGCGTTCCCGTCAGTGGTCAGTGTTGCCAGAAATATAGCACGCTAAATTCATACGTTCAAAAAGGCCGCGAACTTTTCCGACTACCTATTATATTCGAATGTAGTGTAACAACTAATGATACATTACCAGTCGCTCGATGTTTCTGTCATTAGAGTATAAGTACGTATTATTCCATAACGAACAAGCTCTCATTAGTTATATTTTCTCCATTATCATTTGGCTAGTGGCAAAAATATACATTCTTAATATTCTTTAGCCATCTGGAACAGGGAAATTTAAAACAATAGGCGATAGAAAAGCTTGGGACGACACGATGTACCAACACGATTTGCGTATGTAGAATATTTTATTAATTTCTTATAATTTGAGTATATCGGAACTGAATCCTTACTGCTGTATTATCATAATTTGAGTTATTGAAATTTTTTTATTTTATGAAAATTTTTTTTGCTATTTTTTTATAGTTATTTTCTAAAACAAAACAAATAAAAATACACATATAAAAATAAAACAAGTAACTCACACATATGAGCAGAATTCAATCCACCTCATGAAATTGAATAGTTCTTCTAAATCGGATCTGAACAGGCAAAGTTAGGGGCAATAGCCAGTTCTCAAAAACCTCTATCAAGTTTAAAATAAACAAGGAAAGAAAACAGCATTAACATTAATAATTAACGCAATGCTTTCACTTTTCATTAAAAATCAGCGGACGTAAACAAGATGTTGTGGGCTCCTTCATTATTTTCCATAATCCCTGTAATTAAGTAACTTGACCTCGGGAAGGAAAATGGTATTTGACATGCTGGAGATTTTCGCACTTTAAATGTCAATATGGAAATAGCCTAATTATAGACAAAAATTATCAATAATGTAGCGGCAAACGTAAAATGAGGACGAAAATGGTATGACCGTGTCATTAAAAGAGTTTCATTAAATTTTATTTATATAATTTCCTTTTTTAAAGTTTATTTATGCTATCATAAGTAATCTATTCAAATAAAATCGTAATAATACATACAATAAAACGAAGCCGAGCCTCTACATAACATATTTTTTCAAAAAGTCGTTTCAGTGTAAATTACAAATTATACCGAACCCAAAACTAAAATTGTTAAAAAATTTATCCGTCTGCTTGAACACGTATCACGCAAAAAGCACTGCACGGATTTGGACGAAAATTGGCAGCTTATAGGTATACCGGGTTAATATTTAGTGTACTTTTTAATCTAAATCCATTATAGAATTCTCACGGGAATCATAACCAAGCCCGCATGTAAGTGCAATATCAGACCTCACATAAAACAATTCCAAGTTGAGCATGTTATATGGTTGCGCATAAACAAATCACAAAATCACTTACCGTTATGCCTCCGTAGTCCACCACCTTGATAGGGGCCCTGTATCTTCTAAAATTACACTCATCACGATTATTAGTTTTCTTGGTTATCGAGATAGCTAGCTAGCGCAGTGTTAATTACTCGACTTTCAAACATGTAGTGTGTTACGAGACAGGGGGTGACTAGTAACTGACATGCACAACAAAATCGTAGTCGATCGATTTACCCTCAGGTACATCCCTAGCTATGAGCGTTTGCACTAACATTATACACAATTGGCCCTCGTGGCAAGGTACCTGCTGGCCAAATTACCTTGCTGGATGGTCAGGTTGATGCGTTGTGCGAGCTAGACCTAGAATCGCCAGTGCTGTCGACCAGGTACTTTAAGAAGTCTTTAAATATTAAATGCACACTACAAAGTGCAAATACAAAAGCTTCTTTAAAAAAAGTTACGGCAATGAGTCCACAACAATAGTTCAAATAGATCATTTCATATTTACGTTCTGAGACTCTGTTCAAAATTCTACATTTGAAACATTTGAACTTTTAATTGTCGTTGGTTAATGGAAACTGCCATTGAAACATACTGCCGGCAAAATCCAATCGATAGTATGGTCAACAAAGCTACCATACATCATGACTTTGTGTTCTGCGTTTGTGAGACGAAACACAAACGTTTAGTCTACTAGCTAGAGCATTCTTAATGTTCATAAAATAACTAGTACCTGAGTTTTATAATGAGTTATATATATTTTTGGCTATTACTTGTTAAAACAGTATCTAAGTCTAGAACAGTTAAGTAAACAGACTAAAATCCGAACCGTTAAACACATGAGCATTTGTTATACAAAATAAACATTGTACTACAAAATTTAGATACGAAATATTATTACGCAAAGAACAAATTAACTAAGCAAACGGCTTGTCTACTACCAAATGATACAACACAGTATGCGAATGAATCAGTAACGGATCACACGCACACCAACTTGAATGAATCTGTGTATGAGTGCTGATTATAGCGCTCTTACAGATTATTATTAAGCCTTATGTATCTGTTACTCGTTTCTTCATTGTAACGTAACCGTAATCAGCCCTTATAACTTCCACTGCTTGACGTGGGGTTTCTCGTGTACATTGTCTTGTGCATGTAGGATATATGGCCTTAAAATACTGTAGAATTGATCAGTGTGGATTGAATTATTAAACTATATGACCTTTTGAATTAGTCTGCCTGTGGGGCTAGTACGCACTTAACCACTATAGTGGAAACGTCACTACTGCGATTTCTTAAAAAAATAATTCATCAGTTTTTTTCTAAAGAGACATAGTGACATCCACTATTAGACGATAGGATCGGACGTACCCACAGAATTATAATGCTAAATCTAAATGGACTATTCTTCTCCATTTTGTCGTATTAGATTAGGTATAATCCAAGAGTATGTAGAACTAAACGGACTTTTTCCATCCATTTGGTCCTACTTGGCAAACTTATATTAATTCGTACTTCTGTTTAACCAAAAATTGACTAGCAAGGAATGCCACTAGGCATTAAGTCCGTCTTTTGTACAACATTTTTTAACAAATAATCCTGCTTTCTTAGTATACGAGTACTGTGTTAATAAGTAGTAAACAAGAAAACTCGCAGCAGCAGCGACTTGTAAGAAACTCGCAGCTGATCCTTTGTCTTAAAGTTCACAGTAAACAGAAAGCGGTCAGCAACTGTTCAAGCATAGTTCCGCAGATGTCCACTAACTTTGTTTTTATCTACTGAAGAAATTATGGACTTGCTTTTCTCGCTGAATTTAAGCGAGTTTAAAATCTAGTAAGAAAATACATTCTATCTTTGTAAGCGTTTGGTAGAGATTCATTTAATCTTAATGTTACAGGATGGTATTAGCAGTCTTCTAGGGATAACATTTATAATACAGGATAATAGAAAAACTTTGAACTTGTTACTGGAAAATTGATAGTCCGAACAATCCATTCTCCTTATAAACTTTGTTTGGGAACCAGAAAAAACAGCCCCAATTTTTTGTATATTCAGTACCTAATTATGCTTACAATATTACTTGATTATACTCGGGATTTCCAGCTCCATTTTCTATAAAACATTAATTTAGATTTTGTATTAAGACAGACTTTTGGTGTGACTTTTTCACAGATAGTCTTATAAAGTTTTCATTGACGAATTGACCATACCTTAAGGCGGCGCAGCGAGCTCAATATCAAATCCGAAGGAAAGTCCTTTAGACCCCAAGAAAGTTCAGGGGCCACGTTCTTTTAGACAGTAATTCTAATTACGATCACTTGGCTAAAGCTGTATTAAGTAAATAAATAAATAATACACCGTTGAAATAGATAATATTAGTAAATAACTATGTAATTAAAAATTCATATTTAGTATGCATACATACATACCATCAGGTAACATACATATATCTCGGAGTTTCTTTGCTGGACAAAATCGGTAACACGCAGATTTGTCGAAGAACTAAGGTTGCCGACATAGTTCAAAGGATCAGCAAGCTGAAGTGCAACATATGTCGGGCCACATATGTCGCAGGACCGATAACCAATATGGGGGATAGACGAGTCCTCGAATGGAGACCACGTACCGGGAAACGTAGCGTGGGACGCCCTCCGGCCACGTGGACTGACCACTTGATATTTAGTATACATATGTATACAAAATATAAATATACTAAAAATGTGTATTATTAAGGAATTATTATTAACGAAAAATATATATTTCTAATCTTCATGGTTTTCACGATTTCTTCATAGCTATAAGGATGGTCACCAACATGAAAGAGCATCATAATTTTGTTCGAAGTGATTTCGTCACGCGTTTAAACAATATCCACTGGCTTCGGTATTCAAGTGTATTCTCCATAAGCAACCGCACAAAGTAATTTTTGTCCATAAACACGTCGGTCCACCATATTTCCTTTTTATGAAGACGTAAAGTATCCCCTACCCGGGGTTTTACCTCAGTATAGGGACGCTTGAAAAATGTGCCCTGTACTTTATCACACGAAGTAATTTAGAATCACCGAAGCGAATTTATACGGGCTTCTGTTATTGAATAGGTATTTCAAAAACAATTCAGAATTTCCGACATGTCCCTTTCGTGGTATACGTTTTTCTATTCTAAGAATATAATTATTATACTTGTATTTGTATAATCATATGTATATATATATATATATATATATATATATATATATTTATATAAACAAATATTTTTATTTCGGTACATTCCTACTGTTTTATTGGAACGTTGTAGATCGAATACAATTTTGTTTATTTTCACAGGTTCTTGTATTTTCTTTATAAAAACAGATTTTTCATAAAAAAATATATTTGAATTGAACCAAATTTGACACGAGGAACAAATAATATATTCGGATTTGCCTCTCCGAAGCTAATGCTATTTGATGTGCCATTCCATTTTGTGCTATCCTCGATCCCTCTTCCTTATCCCATATTTTATTTGTCATACGTATAACGATGATTTTAATGTAATATTAGTATTGATAATTTTATAACTAGACCATTCTTATCGTATCTGATTTTTCTGTCGTATCCCATATTTTGTCAGTCACCTGTAGTAGTATTGTTAGAAACACGTAGATTATGCAGAGTACTAGGTTTTTAATTTATACAACCTGTACACAATAGGTTTTTAATTTACTTTAATGAGATATGTACCACACTTACCATCATGTGAACCACCTTCCCATCTCTCATATATCATAATGGTGGAAAAAGAGCTCTTAACTTTAGAGTGATAAATAGTTTGTTCTTTCAACCTATATCAAATGAAAAAAGAGCATGTGTACATTTCATTTTACACCCTGTTAACCACTTGACAGACGGTACAATTAACATTTCCTTGGGTATCTCTCGGAACATTTTGTTAAGAAGCGACGAAAGCACTCTAAAGTGCTAAAGTTTACGATAATTTTGTTAACGCACTGTGATACTTTTTATTACCAAAACGTATTGTGTTTGATTATCAAGTGTAACTACAATACTTCATAAATCACAACGCCTTTCGTTCTGTAATAGTAGCGAATCACGATACACGCATTGTGGTGTTAACACGTGTACACGGGTCGAATATTGAATGTTTTTCATTTTGAACCAGAAACTTGATTGTAATCGACATCGCCCAATGCTGACTGGACAGTGTCAAAATTGCTCCAATAAAAACGGGCAAAGCCCAGATATTATGAATCTACGGAATTTTCCTAGTAGCAATATGTAATGCCAACATTACCCAGACAGTGCTGACTCTATTTCCACCCCAAGTAATATTTGCCTTTTATATATATCTACAACATAAAACTCATCTCTTTAACTAACATTAGTTAAATTTCAAACTTTCAGGAATTTGTAAATTATCAGTTTTAAAGTAAAAGGTTAGGCGGAACTTAATCTATACCTATTTATAAGTACCTGATTTATTATTAGTTCCCTCCTTGACCTCGAATTGAAAAATCACATTTGTATTAGAAAATCGATTCACAAGGTATAGAATTCCAATGTGCAGAGAATGGAAAGTGAATCATTTAGCCAATTTTCTGGCGAGTTATACGAAGCGGACCGAAACGAATGTATAGACTAAAATTCCATTTAGGGGATTTTCACGGACCACTAGCGTCGAAAACCGAGAACCGTTCTACAACTAAAGAAATCAAGTCGCTCAAGCGTAATATTGCAGTGTTAGAAACAGTGTAGAATCTTTGAATAAACGCTAAAATTCCACCACACGCACACAGACGCGCTGGCGTAGTGTTGTGCTTATTTTACATACCTATTTAACGAAAAATTAGACACACTATAGCTTGAACCTAATAAATAAAACAAATTATTTTCGTCGTACTTCTTGTAAATTTCTCACCGAGAACATTAAAACCGAAGTATATATTGAGCGACAATAACAGTAAATATGCAGTTTCAATATAAACAAAAAGCAAAGATATGGAAACAACAAACACAACAGCATTCACATACAACATAATTCTTCAAAGTAATTAAACGACATAGACTTTAGAATAGTAAAGATGTTACGTCCCCGTTCGATGAAGTGATGTACTGATGTAGTTTCAGTGATAAAGTGATTGTGTTCTTCATCGCGTGTACTGACAATCTTCAGTATTCGTTGTTCACTGACAGTCCATCCATAGTATTTATATTAAACCCATGGTTATCAGATAATTTTGTAAATTTTAGTAGATCCCTAATTTTGTTTGTTGACAATTCAAACAAGGACTTACTGAATAAATTAATAGATTAATAGATGTAATTTATCATTACGTGTGCAGCATAACCTACGTATTGTTGGGCACAAACTAGCATTAAACTAACAGACAAAGAAACCTCACTCAAAAGTAGGGATCTTGTAGTTTGCTACGAACTGTAATTCAACACTGTCTGTATTACAATATTCTCGTTTATGTATTATACAGAATATTTTGAGAATAATAATAAGTTTCTTGTTTCTTGTCTGTCTTGTGACGTAATATAACACTTCTTAAGCTGTTATTACTGTTTCGTATTTTGTTCTATACGGAGCTTTTACAAAAAGCTTGCATTCATTGGATTGGATTCAACGAACTTTCTATAATGACTAATATTACTTCTTCTTTCTGTTTATAAACAAACATAAAGAACAAAGAGGTATAATCTTTATAAAGATACGTCTGTTGCCAGGACACGCGGGAACTCAGAAAATGTTCTACTGGTTCCTATTTTTATTACATTTTTTCAAAGTACCTACCCCTCACTTACATTTATAGAAAGTTTCATGATCTGAACCAATGTTGAAAAGATTATTTTCCACTCTCCATCAGGTACCTTTTTTAAAGCTTCTACGAAAGTAGCCAGCGCTTCTTACGGCGACGAAAACTGCTTTACTTTTAGTTAGGATTTAATTTTGGGAAAATAAAAGAGATCACAGGGTGCCTAACCGAGAATATAAGGAGAATGGCCTAAAACTTTAACCGGGTTGCTGTCCAAAAAGTCCCTCGTTATAAGCGCTGAGTTAGCGGGCGCTTGTCGTAATCTAGCAGCAGTTCACAGAGACCTGTGTTTGGACGGTTATTACTGACTGCAATAAAAACGTTTGGCAAGCACGTGGCTACGTACCATTCTGCGTTAATGCTGTTTTGGTTTCGTAAAGGTACACATATCAGGTAACCAGTGAAAGTGAAAAAACTTAAGATTAAAATATTTCCATCGCTTCTTGCTCTTTTCACTTTGGCGTTGACTCACTTTGAAACAGCCAAACAGTAGATTAACGCTTAATTTCTGGATCATACTGGTAGACCCAAGATTCGTCACCTGTGACAATGTCGCAAACGAGCTGAGACGAGCCTCCTTCAAATTTTGATATCATATCACGGCACTATTCGACACGAACCTGTGTTTGAGTCTCGGTGATGGTGTACGGCACCCAGCGTAGACTCATCCTCATGACTCGTAAATGTCCATGTAATATTTCATACACACTTCCCGATTCAATCTGCAATCCCTCTTGAATCTCCCCGTATGTAATTCGTTTGTTGTTTAAATTTTTCACTGCCACCTCCGTAACAGCCTCGGTTTTCTACCGTAACAGCCATTAAAGAGCGACCGCTTCTTTCTTCGTCAGCCAAACATAGTCGACCATGCTTAAATTCATTGTACCAACGATACACATTTGCCTTAGACGAACACTTTGTCTACAAACACCATTTGAAGTCTATTAAAATAATCTTCAGGTTTTCAAGAACATGTGAAATCATACAATATCATAGCGCGGAAAGATTCCCGTCGAATATCCATTACACAGACCTTATAGAAACTCCAAATAATATTGTGATTTAATAATAATAATATTGCTCGGCCACTAAAACTGATCTAGCTTCGAAAATATGTCGAATTGGCCTCTAAAATTTTGAACACATATTCTTAGATAGTTTTGGAATAGATTTAAGACAAAAACGAAAAATCGATTTTTTGAAGCCTGTAAAGCAGACTACTGCCTTAAGCCACCCCTAAAAGGATATCCGTTAATTTACGAATAACCGATATATTACAAAATACAAAATAACTTTTATGCTCCTGCTAACATTACAATCATCCGATACTGGTAGCCAATATTTTAATGCATCAGAAATTTGCAAATATAGTAAGAATCGTTAGTGGGGATATTTTCTTAACAAAATATTTTATTTAAATATGGTTCATTTTTAATTTCCGAATGCATTGTTACTTATTAGTTTTTTGAAAATGTTACTAATAATGCCTTTTCTTCTTAAGAGTAATAAGAGTAAAGGTGTAATATATACTGTAATGTCAGTTACTGACCAATAAGAAGGCAATAAAACTTCCCGAAAATATAACAAATTAGCCTTTGATCACGATCGCCTTCGTCGGTTCGGGTGATTATTAAAGTAAATGGAGTTTCCTTTCTGAATAAACCTTGCAATCCACGCGGTTTCGCGAACTTGTGCCTAATTGAGTTTATCTTTGGGGTCTGAGCTTTCGTATCAACAATATTCTAAAAATAAACACCTAAATTTGTGAATATTACCAGCGTAAGATTCAATAGTTCGTTAGAATCAGAGGGAGGGGGAGAGTGCACTCTGCAATCCAACAGCCACTGGGCGCGCTCGACTGGCCACGTTACCCCTCTCTCACAGAAGACTACCTTGAAATGTACTACATTTCCCACTTTATCGTATTTCCCCAATGTACGTACGTGTTTCGGTAGTGAGTGAGATGTGCCAGAACCCATTCCCATACCATCCTATCCCTCCTCATTTTCCCAACCCTTTCTCCAAATCCATTCCTATATCTCCAAAGGTAGGCAGCGCTTCCGGGGGCGGGCCAATGTTTGTCATTTTGGACTAATGTTTGCCCAATACTATCCGTCCCATCCTATCCTACTCCTTCCCATTTTCCCAACCTTTCCTCCAAATCCTTAACGCCATCCATTCCAAATCCATTCCTATATCTCCAAATGTAGGCAGTGCATTCGGGGCCGTGCCAACGTTTGTCATTTTGAACTGAAATTGTCATGTATCGCGGATGTCTATGGGCGACAGTATCCACTTACCATCAGGTGGACTGTATGCTCGTCTGCCGCCTTCGTTCATAAAAAAAAAATCAATTTTCCCGGTCGGCCATTAATCGCACCCTTATTAAATAGAATAAGGTGTAGCATTAACGATATCCTGAGCGTTGTAGCGGACAAATACTATTGTCCAATAATCAGACTCTGGGTGAAGCTGTTGATCAGCTGGGTGTCCTCTCGCCTGCGTACGCGCCTGATGAATGATTTGTGTCTTATCATTAGTTTGTAAGTTACATCTACTAACACTTAGTTCATAAGATAAGTTTGCTAACACAACGGATGGATTTTGTTAATCTGAACGACTGATTTTTTATTTTTTTATTTTCGAAGGCGGCACACGAGCATACAGTCCACCTGATGGTAAGTGGATACTGTCGCCTATAGGCATCGGCGATACATGCCAACATTAGTCCAAAATGACAAACCTTGGCACGCCCCTTTGGAGATATAGGAAAGGATTTGGAGAAAGAGTTGGAAAAATGGGGAGGGATAGGATGGGAATGGGCTCTGGCACATCTCACTTACTACCGAAATACGTACGTACATTAGGGAAATAAGATAAAAGTGGGAAATGCAGTACATTTCAAGGTAGTCTTCTGTGACAGAGGTGTACCGTGGCCAGTCGAGCGCACCCAGCGGCTGTAGGATTGTAGCGTGCACTCTGCCCCTCACAAATATGAATTATTTGACAGAAATACTATCCCTAGCATATCTTTCCAAACTAACCGAGCTTTCAGTCAGCTATGTCTCTTTCTGTACGGAAACGTCATAAGACGAACTCAAAGTCAAATAAAAGTTTAGTATAGTTCTTTCATGTCACGAAGCCGGGTTATGCTTAGTAGTGGTTGTGCTCGTACATAAATTAAATTGTTTTATTGTACGCCACGGCAGCGTTGGAAACCCAACTGAGCGTTCTCAAGTTTTACGCACACTAAAATAATATACATGTATGAGCACAACCACTACTAAGCGTAGCCCGGCTACGTGAAATGAAAGAACTATACTAAAATTCCTTTTAAACATTTGTAGTCCTCTGTGGTGGTGTAATCAATTGAGTTACGGTAAGCGTTGTAAGCTTATATCGGTACTTTGTTCATCTCTATATACGTCTGTACATGAAATAATTTTTGAAAGAGGTAATTTTAATGTAAAGCACCATTGAATGATACAGAAACCAAAATAACAAATTTTGTCTGTGTGTCTTTCTGTCTGAACAGGCATCACGCAAAAACCACTGGACGGATTTTGATAAAACTTGGCATAGTTATTACTTGTATGCGGGGTCAACATTTAAGGTACTTTTCATATCATTATAGAGTTCCCACGGGAATCGAGCTAACCAAACGTACTCTATCGTCTGCGCGCACGAAGTCGGAGGCAATGCCAGTTCACAATAAAACCGATTTTCGTCATTTTTCTTTTGTTTAGGACATCTTGTTCGCTCGGTATAGCCTCGCTCGTTGTTCTTATTGGACTGCACACTTTATATCTCCGTTCGTATTTCCTCCGCTGATTAATTAAGAGGTATGTTTTTGCGTATAGAAGGGAAGTGCTAGGCGTTTGATTAATTTCTTTTATGGTGAAGGCGTTGGGATCACGTCAACAAAGCCTTCGCACTGATTGTTGTGGTTTCATTAAGAAACCGGTCTCAGTCTCATGGTGATTGGCGTCCTGTTTGTTGATGACGTTGACCCTTCAGAAAGATGTGGATACGTATATACGTTTTTTGAAGTAAAAGTTTTGTTTTGATTTAAACCTATGCTTTATCGATTTTCTAATTACATATTGATCGACAATGAATCTGCCATATGATTATTTTCGTGTGAAGCGCTCACCACCAAATGCATTAATTATAAGAAATGATTTACATATTTCAGAAATCGAAATTCCATACACAACAATTTTGAAAACAATGTCGAAAGAAACAACAATTAAATTTAAACTGAAACTAAAATTAAAGTTATAATCAAAATTAACATTAAAATCAAAGTCAAATATTGAAATTTAATATTTTTCGTGAACAAGTATTATCTACGACTTACCTACGACTATGACTGGCTCTGGTCCAGTGATTCTGGATGGGAAAGTTAACTCTGGACGCAATTGCTTCCACAAAGAAATGTTATATTGAATCCGGCGATCCATAATCGATAACGATAACGAACCATAACGAGAGAAAAATGCTTCAATGGTGTTTTTGTTAGTCAAATTTCAAATAATATTTATACAGATCCATTCGTCTTTCCTTGTGGATAATTGAATGACGTAGAAGAACTGTGAACGTGAGCGCACGCATACGGCTTTCTTGTGATCTTGCTTTTATATGTAAATGATCTGAATTCAGTTGTACATTTCTTGGTTTGCTGCCTCATTGGTTTGGATATGAATAAATATGTTATACGAATCCACAATGTTTAAGTTTTTATTTGTTATTTGAGAAAAGACGCCGTATAATGGAGTATTTGTACTCTTTTGGTACCGCGAAATTGCTGAGAGGACGGAAGTGACTGCATGAGAAAAGCAGAATAGAGCGAAGCGCTATCTCGCTGACTTTAAAACGCAGTACTATCACTTTTACCATTAATAAGTTGTATAAAATCGTTCGATATTACAGGACATCACATTAAGAATTTTTGTAATTAAAAAAGAGAAGGGAAGAAATAAAGAAAAAGAAGATATTTCTTGTCCAAATTATAATTTAGTCACTGCGCACAGGCAGGTGTATAATGTCTCGACTACTGATTCCAGCAGTACTTGTATCTTAGACAAATCTGTATGGTTTATTAGATACAATTATGTTAGCTTTATACTTATTCTTTGTAAATTGAGTAATAAAAAAAATAATTAAATGAGCGGCGAAAAATACGAATTTGCCACCAAACAATTGTAAGCTGTGCTGTTTTCATACCGATAGTTATTATAAACTATGTACTCTTCCATAAAATATGTGTAACTACATCGCAGACAAATCGACAATAGGTTTTGTGATGTGTTTATATACAAGTATAAAACGCCAAATATTAATATAGCAAATAAAAAAATATAGGTGCGTTAGGTTTAGGTTGTCTGGTTACATACAGTACAGAAATTCTTAACAATGTAAAATTATTTACATATTTCAGTGATTCAAAAATATTTTGTTTTGTGGATCGCGATTTGTTGTCCATTTAGTATTTTTTGCTGCCCGTTTAAATACAAGCAATTAAAAAAATCAAATTATAAGAAGTGAGAGCCAGGCTGATGATATGCTATCCATCTAGTTTTGGCTGAAACATGTTACCATTTACCAATCCGCAAAGTGTGTTTTTAAATACGTCGGCGTCCTGCAACCGAGCAAACATAAGACAAACAATAAAAGGGCCAAAGGTCATCGCTTGATTGGATATAGAAAAAAGGTTTTATGAAAAGTAAAAGGAACGTTTTGAATGTAAAGTAATTATACCTACATTTTGAAACAAACTTAAATAGAATATTCTTATTTCGGTGTAAACAAGTTTATTTCTCAAAGAACATTAAACAGTTCACTTAAAGAGAAAACTTATGATTAACTTAAGTTTAAACTACTCCTATATACAAAACAAAGACTCTACTCCACTTTGTATAATTGCACTTATTTAGAAATGAGTAGGATGACATTACATATTTTAATTAACTAAAAGCAAATATTGCGGTCTATAACAAAGGAATGTAATAGAGCCAAAGGCAATATTGAAACTCTCAGCAAATGAAACGCCTTAAAACTTCGACGCATCATAAGACGAAATTATTGGCGGACTTACGATAAATGGACCTCATAAAGCGATATTCCCTGAACCAATACCACTCCCTGTATTTACAAACCAAGTGATGTTGGATGGTAGCCAGAGACCAATGCCAGCCACTAAGTGCACCGTTACCAATACTACCACGCTGCTTATTAAAGTAAGTAATCGGTAAACGTCCCTGATTTTCGTAAAATTTGATCTTGGTATTCCGAGAAAACGTTACCAAAAGAAATATCAATGCATGTAAGTTTTTTTTAAATGGCCATAAAAAGGAGTCATAAGGATATGTTATGTGAAGATGTACAAATATATGTGCTGCTTTTTAATGAAATAATTCCTCTCGGTTATTCTAAGGTTGACAGGAAGATATTCCTTCCAGGAATAAATCCGTAAACAACAACAATTATTGAGACGGAAGGTGTATTCAACTGTTATCCATAATTCGGGCAATTTTCCAATAAAAAAACAATTTTTGAAATACGGTACAGCATGTCCACATACAAGTCAGAGGTACCACCAATATTAAATTGATATTACGCAGGAATTTGATTGTTTAAAACCGTATTGTATTTTTTTTATATAGCATATATTGTGTCCACTGCTGGGCAAAGGCCTTTCTCATTCTCTTCCAAGCCTTTTCAGTCTGCACTGATCTACCAATCTTCACCTTCAGCCATCATTCACAGATAGCATACGGGTCGTCTCGCCACCTACGCCTATCTAGATTTTCCTATAATAATACAGTAGGTATAAAAATTACAAAGTACAACAAAAATTTGAATTTAAAATACTTTAAATTTATAGGTTTAGTACTCGTAGCTTGTGGTTTAATAAGCATACCTTACCGCATAACTCCTGGTGTTGCAGGTGTCCACGGGTGGCGGTAACACTTACCACTCGTGACCTATAAAATTATCGTGACCTATATTCGTGGCGGACAAGCGAGTGGGACCACTCGCTTGTCCGCCTACTAACCTATAAAAAAGAAGCAGAAATTGGACACCATTTAACCACTGCTTAACCTATGCTAACGTATAACGTAAGCTTTATGTTGTTAGTTACTCTTAATGTTTTCCAGTCAGTATACCGTCAATACTGTTTATCTAATTTTAATTTATTTATTGGTTTATTGGTATATAGTTTGTATTTTTTTTATATAGAAAGAAGCCAGCAGACGAGCATACAGTCCACCTGATGGTAAGTGGATACTGTCGCCTATAGACATCCGCGAAACATGCTAAACATCAGTACAGAATAACAAACGTTGGCACGCCCCCGGATGCGCTGTCTACCTTTGCAGATTAAGGAATGGATTGGGAAAATGCACAGGGATAGGATGGGATGAGAGTGGGCTATGGCATATCTCACTCACTACACGTACGTACATTGGGGAAATACGATAAGGTAGGAAATGCAGTACATTTCAAGTTTGTCTTCTGTGAGAGAGGGGTAACGTGGCCAGTCGAGTGAGCTCAGCGGTTGTGGGAATGCAGCATACACTCTCTCCCTACAATTTATTACTATAAATGAATATGTATTATTACACATCTGTTTCTAGTAATTATAATATGTGCACCATTTACCTATTGGATCTTAAGTTCCCGTCCAAAGGTTGCCTGGAATAACTATTTTTTGTATACATTTGTATCTATTTAACCTTTTGTGTCACATTCATGTATACTTAAGTGGGCAATAAAATGTGCTTACTTAACATATAGCTGTGAATAATGTTTTATAGTTATTTCAAATCTAATTTCCACTTCTGAAAAACAACTTCACCTGTTTCAATTTCGTAGTTTATTGTGAATTTTCAAAAAGAATCCTAAGCCATACTTTATGTGACATCGAAAAGCATAATCTATGTATTTTACGAGTATTGGAGTACGTCCAGCGTCTGATATCGGCTGCCAAGCGTGAACGTCTTTCATAAAACTGTCCGTAGAACAAAAACTGTCAACTACGTCCAAAGATTATGAGGGCGCGCCCCGCTATAAAGCTAGCATTCTTGTAAGGATATGTTTATTTTTTCAAATCTAAGACATGTCCTGTGAATTTTTTGAAAGCTGGTACGGTGGGCGCAGGAAAATGTTTCGCGTTCGATTCGTTTGAAATAACACAGTGATAAAGATCCATATACAGGGATTTTTTCGAGACTGGTCAGTATGGACAAATCTGAAATTATTAGAAATAAAGAAATTTGGTATTAGGAACCATAGCGTCGATTTTAGAGTTGTAAAAAACTGCATTCAAAGATTCTTAAAAAAACTCATATACAATCGGAAATCGTACCCGTTTATTTTCCTTGAAGTAATTGTGTTAGTTAATAGTGTAGGTTGTAAGGAATAAATATTCCTAAGGAACCTTGCATCTAGGATAAACAAAAACAATGCATTTCAAATAATGTATGAATTTAGGTATAAACAATGTATAAAAAAGGGCAAGTAACAACAAAATTGCAATTCCGCCTGCTAAATCGGGGAGTATTCCATTTTTAAAACTTTAAATAAACTGTCAAGTTAAATTTGCAAGCGAAATTCGCCTTTATGTTCTAGAATTATGCCGCCTTTATTCGCCTTTATGCCTTTATGTTCTTTCAAATTGAAGTTCAACTTTGAAGTGCTCAAAAGTATTGTTGGCAACTGTACTTTTTAAATGTTTAAAAATGGACTCGTTTTCTTTTAATTTTTTTCTAGAAGGTCATTTGCCAAAACATCAAGTTTATAAGTACCTGTATACATAAGGACGATGTGTGCTGACATGTGTACTAGAATAATCTGTTTTACAGCGGTTTGCTCCTTCCCTTAGATCTATTCTTAGTACTACTTGAGTACTTAGTACTAATTAACATCTTAATGTATTCTTATTTCAGTTCCCGGGATGTAGTTCAGAGCAGAATGTACTCTAGTGAAAAACCCTTTCAAAATCTAATGACTTCTATCTAATGACTTTTAGGTATGTATTAATGACTAGGTAATTACACAATAAAATTAGAAAGAATTGCTTGTCAAATACGGTGCCATTGATTCATTACTCTCTCCGAGATAAGAAATATTTAATGTTGATACTTTAATGATCACTTTAAAACAGGAAATTTGATTGCATTATCTTAAAAATGAGGTGTTAGAAGCAAGTATCTATATAAACAAAATTGTGAAACAACGAAATTTCAAGTTATAAAATCTTATCCATAGTTAATAACTTAAATCCAAGAGTAAGATTCCTTTGTTCAGAAAACTTCACATATGTTGTCTTCTCGAATAGAATATTTTCCCATTTACGATCTACGTTAAAAAAATATTTAAACAATGCCAAAGCCACTCAATCTTCTATACACTAAGCAAATAAAAGAACATAATGAATAATCGGTCCTCCATTCAGTTTTACGAGTTGTTGCTTTGCTGTGGCCGCGACGTAACAACCAAAAGCTTTCAATTTTATTCGCTCGCCGGACGCAAAATAAAAAATCGCCTTTAAGCGGTGCCTTTTCAGGGGCGGATTAAAAACGTTATTATGTACATAAACTTTGACGATGGATGGCGCATTCATTTTATAGCAGCAACACCCGCGACTTTGTGCGAGTAGACTTTAGAGTATATTTAATAATAATAATAATCTTTATAAAAACATATATAATAAACAAGATAAAAATAGACATTAATGCACCTAAAATTGTTATTTAGCTATATTTTTTACGAATACCAATGTTTAAAAATTTTGTCAGTCAAGTCGCTATTTGGTTAGCTTGATTACCGTGGGAACTGTGTAATTGAGCTGGATAAAAAGTACCCTAAATCTTGACAAAGAACAAGTTATAACTATGCCAAGTTTCATTAAAATCCGTCCAGTGGTTTTAGCGTGATGCGCGTTCAGACAGACAAACAGACGGATAGACAGACAAAAAATACCAAAAAATTTTGTTTAGGATTTAAAATTTTGTTTTTCACTCATCTCATACTTTTTTACACGGCAACGACTTGTTTCAAAGGGTATAGTAACAGATACGGCTTTTTTACAATTTAATATAGCAATTTAATGTACACACCTATTACGGTTTTGGACGGTAAATTAATATGTTCAGGAATTTAGGGATATCGGTATTTTTCCAATAACCGTAGTAATTCAAAAATGCTTTTACCCTTTCATCGTTTTTTCAGCCTTGACTTTAGGCTTTTAATTAGTGGTTTATAAAACTTAAACATTAATAAAGAAATTAGAATGAAAACTCCCATTTACCATGAAAGGAAGCAATACATGCAGTACGTTTAACATGTTTCGCTAGGCTTCTTAACATGCATCATAATATAAAGTAAAAACAGAATGGAACTTAAAAATATTTATTAGAATATATAAACAAAGATAAAGAAATTAACCTCTAACTTTTGCCGTTACTTAACCGTTACTTTTGTATGAATCGGTTGTATACATTCGGTTGCAATTATAACAACAATCAATTGTCTATGAAATGAAGTTAATATTAATTAATTTTCTTCTTCTTGGAATGGTTTCCATAATTAATTAATCAAAGACATCATTTTATGTGGGTTCCCATTCTCAATCCCACTCTCATTGCTCCTTTTCAAGCTACTCTTTTTCCAGTAGTCAAATAATATTCTGAGCTTGCTGCACGCTTCTTAGCGACCTCAGACTTCCTAGGATCTTCAATTGTCGAGATCCCACTCCTACGCACTGCCGTAGTACGTGGTATTGTGTTTATTCAGCCTCCATGCATTTCTGGATGGACAACTAGATAGTTGGTCACATATACTGGTCACAGATGTGACACCTGAAATATAATGACGATTGTTTAATGGAAATTATTATGGTAAGATATTACTGGTTACTGGTATTGTCCTAACTTATTCTTGAGTTTAGTATGGTTTCCTGTGTATGAAATACGCAGAGTCGTGTATGAAAATCTTTTATCAATATTTTAATGAACTAGTTTGTTTGACAATTAGCTTGTTGATTCCTGTTATACACTGTAAAGAAAGTAACGACGATGTAAACGGGACACGTGTTCCATAATATGTATATCCATAATATGTATGAGTCTTATTTTGTATGTTTCAAAAAAGTTTCTCTACTGTCAAATGTATATGTATTGTGCAGGCACGCTTCACATTCGTATGTCTAAAAGCTAAAAGCATGCCTCCTTGACTGAACCATGTAATTTGGTTAAGTATATGTAGTGTTTCACTTGCTAGAGTATGTTAACAGAATTTTAAATCTTGCATACGAGTTTCAAGACGCTGAATTTCAATTATTTTATGTCTATGTATTTGTATACCTATATGTATAATATAACAAGTGAATATATGGGTGTAGGCTACCTCATTATGTTTGTCATTATTGTTTTTAAGCATGTGTTTTAAGTATGTGTATATTTTGTTTCTTGTCTACGCAATAAAGAGTATTATTATTATTTTTTTTCTAGATTTTAGATACATTTTTATCATACCATAAAGACAGACAATGTTAAAAATACAGCAAGGTAATATATAGATACATTAAACCTTGAGAAAATTAAAAAAAAAAAAAGAACAATACTACACCGGTTAGATCGATATTAGAACAAATTTGGAAACTAATATTAATGAATAGAAAAAAGTATTATGATTTTGGAAATCTATGCATTTTTTTTAATTATCAACCTATCTACAATATAGTCTAACGTATCAACTATCCTAGGGCAAAAACTGTGTGTTTATATGAGACGAGAGGAGGACAAAGGATTCCGGCGTAACGAAGACTAATGAAGAGGCTGATGTCGACAAAAAAGCGGCTGCCAGACTCGCTATTGTACGTTTAGAGCCTACTTTATAAGCTAAATAATGGGATAACATCAGTAAGTGTCAGAAAGGAATTAAAAGTATTTCTTTTTTTAATGTTGAAGAAATCTAACATAGCAATTGTGTATCTACGACTATGAGCATAGTGTGTAAAATAATATGTCTCTAATATCTGTTGAGTATCTGTGTTCCTTAGAGGCTTCTTCCAAGGTTTGCCACCACACACGACTTTTTTAGTGTATTGGGGCGTTTTCGTCGGTATCACTGACCGATTAATTTGGAAGTTATAGGTTATATGGATGATATAAGTGGTATCACTATGACACATGTACTGTACGTGTACTATCTCAGTTTTTCTATTGCATGTCCCAGACTTATCGCATTATTTAAATACAACATTTGAATGTTCCGTATTAAATCGTCTTTCGATAAATACTGCTTTTTACGTCTCCCTGGTAATTTTTTATTAATCTCAATAATAATTATTTACGAGGTCAATATTTACGAGGGCATTTAATAATCGTAATAAAGTAAAAAGAGTTTGATTGTGCTAAAGGGAAACAAAATGCATCAATTTACCATTACCGAACGACCAACTAGATAGTTGTGTCGTGAGGGAGAATTTTGCGGAAGGAACTAAGTAATTGTGCAGACCAGTTGATCGATGGATAATAAGTGTGATATATCATACATATATAAAAACATTCAAATTTATAGACTTGCAGTGAATTTTTAATAGTAGTCCGTCTGATTTTCCTATAGGGAAAAGGTGCTACAAATGGCCGATCTTGACTGTTAAAAAAATGCAAATTCACGTCTTCATTGAAAATAATGAGGTTTTCAGTGTTCAGCGCCGTTGACGAAATTTGTCGCGCAGTGGAAAGCCTTCTGTCCTTTGCCGGTTATTAATGGCAGTAGCTTCCTGAATCGCTCCGGATAATAAGAGTACCTACAGTTTAAAAGACTCTTTTTGAGAATTGAGACAAGAAATGTTTAAGTTCGAAGCGCCTAAAATATCATCTTAAATTCAAGGTGTTGCTATAGTTTTGTCAAAATGAGTTACTTTCTGACATCAATAAAATTAAATGTTTTTTTCCGTTGCGTATGACACTAACAGTACAGTATATAATCTTGTATGGATAGATGGCGTTTACATTGATTTGTTCGCATATGGACAAATTCACAAAAAGACAAGATTCTCTAAAAGACGGATTCTCATAACGACAGATTCTCAAGAGGACAGCGAAATATACATAATAGTATCAAATATGGTACCTACTCAAAATTTCATATTTACTTAATTTTCTTCCCAGAGACTTATTACGAGATTGTTATTATACTAGTTATTTAATTTAATTAAAAGAAATAATTTATATACATAGATACATTTCTAACAGAATTATATATAAATATATTCGCTAATTTTAAAGAGTTTTAATGTAACAAAGTACAAATTCGTACGGCCATATTTTGTGTTATATTTTTTTATTTACACGTACGTTTTGTTTTTGAAATACAAATTGCGAATAAGCGAAACATGAGCTCATCAAAAATTAATCTCATCTCATTTGTGGAAATACGACACAAAGTCAACTTAGTTAATTAAATGAATTAATTACGTCAAAAGTTAAAAAGAAGCTTAAATAGGCGTGTAAGTTCCGTTTACAATACGAGTGAGTATATCCACGTAAATATGAATATACAAAATTAAAATAAAATGAATTTCCTTTCTTTGTGTGTACGAGTACCTACATCAATTATTTTTAGCCAAGTGGGTGTAAACAAATTTATTTTTGGCCGCTGTATCTTCAATTAGCAATGTAAATAAAATGAATAGCTTCAAATAAATACTATTGAAATGAATTAATATATAATAGTATATGTACTTATGTGGGTTTATTTAACACGTTGACTGCCACGGCAATTTTCAGAAATCTGGCCAAATTAATTAATTTTTATAATTCTATTTTTTGTTCGTTTTTTAATAAATTTTCTGTTCATGCAAGCCAGCATTGATTTTTTGTTCTTTTCCCAGAAGCCATCTATCGATATTACCACTGATATATTCCGAGTTTAATCGTAGCTGCACAAAAATGGCAAGTAAACAAGGACGAGATATCTCGTAGTCGGCAGTCAACGTGTTAATTATTTTTCTACTTGTATGGTAATGGGGAAAATGGAGAAAGTCAAGTAAAAGCATACGACTGCATTTTTCGTGTGCTTCCAAGGAGTCCATCTCTGTCCTCAGTAAATCTACTACCTTCATTTTACTGACTGCGATGTGACTGGACATGGATAAAATGTATTTTAAATCGTTTTGACTTTAATTCCGAAGAAAACTTGATACTGGCAGAATGCGCTAATTGCACTATTGTCATCTATATCTATACTAATGTAATATATAGGTAAAATTGTGTTTGTAGGTATGTTGGGAAAATGTGGGGTTGGGGATTTCGAAAATTCTTTCACAAATAGGAAGCTACATTATCCGTGTCTAATATAGGCTATATCTTATTTTGAAATTTTCACAAAAAAAATTGAAAATAAAAAAAAAACTTATAAAAGGCAGCGAAGCGAGGGCGAGTCGCTAGTATATGATAAAAAAGTGATACTTTTTCCTATGGCTAGTAAAGTAAATTAAAATTCGAAAAGATTGATTTGCCATAACACGATTTACAAATACAATGGTTTATAATAAAGGTACGAGTTCAAGTTAATCGAAAAACGATGTACAAATCGTTAAGACACCAGTAATATTTTTTCTGGCAAATATTACTGGTAAATTATATATACAATAAACAAATCTATACAATAAATAGATACAATAAACAATAAACAAATTATATGTACATCATACAACTGGTAAATTATATAATATATACACCAGTAAATTATATATACAATAAACGCTAGATATAAAATGTACCTATAAATCTCAAGGCATATATAATTTTCTGTACCCTCAAAGCGACGGAGTATACGACGTAATTACCACATATGTTTACATAATGTCCAAATCCCACATCCGCGGATCCCAAGGGGAGTTCCATTGTGGACCCCAGTTTTAGACTCCGATCCCGCATTTTACGACTATTCCCAACTTCTCTATAATTACGCACCGGAAATTTAACAAAGGCCTGACCACTCCAAAGGCCTAAATTTTATTAATACAAACCCCTAAATTAAAGGCCTCACAAATTCGGCTCACAGAAGCGGACAATGGTAAGATAACAAAACGGATTGTCAGTTTTGATTTACTTATAAAAGTCCTTTGCGAGGTGATTGTGAATTGCGATGAGCGAATAATAACACGATTTTGCTTGGAGATCGTGCTATTTGTGTCGTTTAATTTCTATTTTCTATACTAACTTGCTTCTTGTCAATGGAATGTGTATTATGCGTTTATTTTATGTGTTTGTGTTTATGTATATTAGTTAACATACTGACATTATTTGTTACGGGTAAATTACACTTTGTTTTCGTTGTATATTTATTTATATAAGTAGGCATAACTATATTGTTTTATTGTAATAACTTTACTATGCTCATTCATACATTTCTATTTAACCAAAAGTTGCCAATCACTACTAATGAATGATATTTGTGGACAATAAAGCTTAAATTAATAAAATAAATAAATAAAATAATCTGACATATCCAGAATGTCATATTTCATGATCACATTATTCTTTCTGCTTCTTCTTGGATGATTCAAATTAGCTTTATTAAGAATCCAAAAAGGTATTTTACTGTAAAATTTGTTAAAACATCCGTCGTTTTCGATATGGGACAGCCACATTTCAGTTAAATATAGTTGAACACCATTCAGCACAAATAACTTAAACCAAGTAAATTGAACAACAAACGAGGCCAAATTACTCTCTGTAAACGTAATCCAGCCAAATTAACACTTAAATTATTAATGCTTAACCCTTAACTTGATTAACCTTTGATGTGACTCATACTGTTTGTCTAGAATACGACTCCTTTAATTCTGTGCCAGTAAATTTCCTTCACGAAGGAACTAAATTATTTCTTGTCAGAATTTATCATCGAAAAGTTACTTTCAACTTCTTTGCGGGTTTAATGAAAGGAATTCCGTAAGAGAGAAAAAATTAAGAGTTTTGTTTTAATTATTATGGAAATGAAGTCGTTTTATTGTTATGGGGTGTTGTTTGATAAGTCAAAGAGTTACTAGTTTTAGAAGTTTCTAGTTCCAAAGTTACTGTTTTATATCTTACACTGTTATATTGTAAGCAACAAGGTAATGTATACCCATCGGTACCTTAATGCGCTTGCAATTAGAACTAGAATCAAACTGTTTTGGGTACATTAGCGTGTTGCTGACTGGAACAGTTGGCCAATAGACGACATTCATAGATATGGTCCCAAGAACTAATTGTTAAGCCACTATCCTTCATTTTTATTTTTTCCGTGTCATGTTTGATCCGTACTACTGTGATTTGATATCATTGAATTATATATTATGATGTCGATGATAAGAATAAAGGTTTTACATTTTTTCTTAATAAAAAAAGGTGGCAGACGAGCATACAGTGCACCTGATGGTAAGTGGATAAGTACCGTCGTCCATAGACATTCGCGATACATGCCAACATCAGTCCAGAATGGCAAACGTTGGCACGCCCCTGGATTAAGCAGATTACCTTTGCAGATTAAGGAATGGATTGGAAAAATCACGAGGAATAGGATGGGATGGGAATGGTCTCTGGCATATCTCACTCACAACACGTACGTACATTAGGGATATACGATAAAGTAGGAAATGCAATACATTTCAAGGTAGTCTTCTGTGAGAGAGGGGTAACGTGGCCAGTCGAGTGCGTCCAGCGGCTGTGGGAACGCAGCATGCACTCTCGCCCTACCGAAAATATTGTGACTATATGACATAAAAAATATTCCATACCATACCAGCATTCTGTCTGCTTACTGCTACACTAGTGGCACTACCTACCTACACTAGTGGCAAACTTCCTTAAGCCGTCCGCGTCCGCTGCACCTGCTGAGGGCGTTCCACACTGCGTTTCTCGGTACGTTCTTCTCCATTCAAACTTTACAATGTAAAATGCAAGTCCATAAAAAAAAAAAAATAACCGCTAAGTAGGTACTTTTCGTAAAACAAAAACGTACAATCCTGTACCAACTTCTGGTTTTAAATTATTATGTTTCGCTTTACAATTTTGTGTATTATTAATAACATTAAGTTTTGCGTAAACAGCTTCTAAAAGGTTAAATTTTGTTTACAAATAATCTTAATTGCTATTCCCACAATCAGATTGGTTGCTTCATGTGAAATCAAACGATCCTTTTTTATGCTACCGGGACTATTTATTACGATCCTTCGCAAGGATGCTCGACCCAAATCGATCGCTAATGGAAATTATTCAAATAAGACGGGGCGGGGCTCTTGTATTAGGAAGGACTGCCCTAAATATAGACAAATTGGTTGCGGTGGACACAGGACAAGGATGTCCGCACACAGGACTACGGTTCAGATTGTATTACCATAAGCGGCAGCGATTTTCCCCGTGACATTGTTGATAATGTTGATAATCAGCTTATTTCTTTCTGTTCCTCTACTGAATGCATGCCTGTGTCATTATGTAGGGGTTTTGGATGATAATTGAACATGCTAATCAACCGATGTACTTAGATCGGAAATTATTATTAAGTATGTTGGCTACCCTGTTACGGGTTTGATCAGTATAAAGATTTATAATATTAATTAGTATTTAAGTATTATCTGTTATAGTTATTTCTATCATTAAAATAAAACAGTATAATGCTAACAGCAATGGTTTAATTAATAAACTGGTGTATAGTATTCTTAATATCTTTAAGATATTAATAAGTGCTGAAGTTTGTTTGTAGGCATAACGTACACGTCTAATTTGATCTTCCCTGACGCTCATATTTGTATAGGTACATTTTTTTTCCTCGAGTCTGCCTGTTTCTGTTACCATTTTCCCGTCCCTTAGTAGAAATATAATTTCAATCGTGATTACACTGTATATAGAAACAAAGTTCTCTTAAGTGTATCATTGAAACATTTTTATTTTTCTAGCATACAAATAGGATTTTACAAGGTCGGCGGCGTACCTGCTTACCTCCTGGTGTCCATGGGCGGCAGTAATCTCTTACCATCACGTGGCACAGCTTCCTCGTCCTTATAAAAAAGTATGCAATACAAAATACAAAACTTTCTACTAAACGTTCGGAAATAAGCTTATTCAATAATAGGTATTACTGAATTATTTAATTTGTGATTTCATGCATTTCAAGGCCCACAGTACGTACCTATTGAAATATTTTTTTCTCAATAAATAAAACTCGCTAATTCTTGACACTGTAAGCGCAGTCGAATTGCTCTTAAACACCTTCAAAGAGTTTTCCGCTTTACGTTGCAACAAGGAACATTTCCTTCGCGACACTTAGCTGGACTTAGAATGCACTTACCGGGCAGTTAAGATATAACCAAGAATTTATTTCTCATTACAATATGGAACTTTTTCATGTACAGTATGCAGCTTTAAATGTTCTACACGTCATTATCTGAGCAGAAGGACCTAATTGTCGCCATGAACTTGTTGACTTTGATTCAGCTTTTCTATTAAAAAAATTCGTTTTTTCATAGAAATATGCTTAACATGTTAAAACATAACATACTTCATCGAAGGTATTCGAACATTTTGACAATTAGAATTTTATACTCCTAAACAAGGAATGGATGTTTTTTTTGTAAAACATTAACGAAGGTTTTTGAGCTTTGCTCCCCGGTTTTCTTTTTCCCTGCACCTTTCCTGAAAGAACACTACCTCGCAGATTAAGAGTTCTCTTAGGCCCAAATTCTTGTCCTTTATTTTTTCATTACCTTTTTTAGTTTTTTAGTTTTGGGCATGTAGATATATATGTATGTTTCTCTATGTATGTATCTATGAACGTTTACACAGACATTATTTCTTTTTTGCACGACCCACCTCTATTTCGTCTACTGACTTCTCCTTACAACCCAAAGGTTGCCTGGAAGAAATCGTTTTAGCGACAAGGCCGCCGGTTGTACTTCAAATTACTTATACTTTGAATTTCTCTGTATGTTTTTGGTGTACAATAAAGTGTATCTATCTATATATGTCCAGAATGAATATCTGCAACATCTTATGCAGTAGATTGCTTGAAATACTAAGCATACTATTTGATTAACTTACTTACCTACCACATATTAACTTATTAAACATGTTACAATACAAATATATTAATAGAAGCATCAGATTTTTATGATTAGTTATATATTTTTCGAAACATTTCACTAACATCTGGAAATAATCTGGAATCTGGGAAACCAGAACCGACGACAAGATCCATTTTTTTTAGATAATGTCACATAGTTAATAAATATACAATATGTAAAAATATACTTTTGTCTTCACGAGAGGATGAGGGATTCCTCGTGTCGTTATCCTCCCCATTCCTAACAATTATTTTTTAAACCACTCCTAAATTTTCAATGGTGCCTAGGCGACGCAACCAAGGGCATGCCAAAGTTTGTCATTCTTGACTGATGGTAGTATTAATCACATATGCCCATAGGCGAGAGATTCTACAAAGAAAAGTATTTTGAGAAAGACTACAGCCGCCTTACCAAAGTCCTTACACATTAATCCCCTGTTTTTGTTGTGGAGGTGACGATTAATTGAGGCATTTGTACTAATTCGTTGCCCTAATTTAGGTGTCTTGTTTAAGATTCTGATTGAGCCAATAGATAACATATTAATAAACTTGACAAAACATCAGATCGAGCATTTTGTATATGCAATATTTTTTTGTATTTATTTCGAATGCAATCATCACGAACGCACAATCTGCACCTCGACAAATATTTAAATATCGTAATCATCATTTCTCGTGTGGTGTCGACTGCCTTTAGAGTAGCACTTATCTCCTCACTTTCCATGGGTGTTGTAAAAGGCAACGAAGGGAATCCCAGAGGAACTACATCACCTCTAAAAACTCGCCAACTTGCTGGGCCAGCGTGCTGGATGTAGTCCTCTTCCAAATGTCTCAAGCATATTACAGCAGTTGAAGTGGCAATGTTCACGACATGTTGCTAACCGTAGCCTTGATAACTGTTAGTCACATAAGGTTCTGATGTGAAGATCAAGCACAGGTCAAAGGAGAATTTTTCGATCTCCGGCAAAGTGGTTAGGAAGCTCAGATTTTAAAAATATACCTTAGACCGATGTGCGGATATTTGGAAGAGGCATATTTAGATATACCATACCATCAGTCTGATCTCCACTGCTTGATATATCTCTCCCAAGGATCATCACCACACACGGCTTTCTTTTTAGGTCTTGAGTCCATCTCATCGGGGGTGTCCCTCAAACTATTTTTCAACTTTTGTAACTTGAATTCACCGTCTCCATTCAAGGATCCGTTTACCCCATCGGTTATTGCTCTTGTGTCAGGTATGAGTATGGCTTGTCCACTGTTACTGCAGCTTGCTGATTCCTTGAGCTATGTTCGCAA
This sequence comes from Sesia bembeciformis, assembly GCA_943735995.1. Taxonomy (NCBI): domain Eukaryota; kingdom Metazoa; phylum Arthropoda; class Insecta; order Lepidoptera; family Sesiidae; genus Sesia; species Sesia bembeciformis. The sequence goes on from OX031042.1 coordinate 5,359,544, forward strand.
CGTTAGTTCTTCGTCGAATTTTTTCGTTATGGATATTGTTCACCAAATAGACTCCGGATATAGATCTTTCCATCGCTCGCTGAACGACTTTAAACGTAATGCGTTTAATATACATAAAGGTGGATATTAAATTATATAAACAATTATATTCCTTACAAATATCCTGTCGTTATAAAACTGGTAGACAAGGAGTAGTAGCTCAAGACCTAGCCCGAATAAAGAACTTCAAAGTTCACCTATTTTAGGCACTAATAATTTTCTTAGCAAACACTGCCAAAAACGATTGATATTCTAATTAACGTGATTAATAATGAAAGTTCCCGGCAATAAATCAATTTAGAGCATACAGCTCTACAGGCAAGTTTTGGATTTTAATTAGGCAACCTTTTGTATTGAAACTCAAAACTTAGTTGGTGTCCTGTTGACTTGTCACACGAATTTTAAGCGAAAGTAAATCACGAAGTGAAAGGGTTTAAAGTTTTATTTTATTTTAATGATGTCTCTAATTTATACTTATTTTGTGTTTAATTATTAACTTTTAGTTTAGTGAGTTCAATTAGTTTAGATTAATTATAAATTTTCAAAATTATTCAATAACTACTTGTGTTTCTCGAGATTTTGAATACTATAACCCTAAATATAGTGAAATGGACTTATGTAATTTATTCTTTAGGCAAATATAAAAATATGTTGTACAAAATTAATTGAAGCAGCGGTTCTCAACATCTCTTTGTATTGCATATAATTTTTGAGTGTGTTTCTGATTAATAATTTGTGAACACTATTTTGTCCTTGCGCTATGTTTGTATTATAATGTCATACTATGTAATTTACTGTGAATGCTTGAGTTCCATATATAATAAATATATTTGATATATTTGATATGGGGAGAGTGCACGCTGCAATCCAACAGCCGCTGGGCGCGCTCGACTGGCCACGTTACCCCTCTCTCACAGAAGACTACCTTGAAATGTACTGCATTTCCCACTTTATCGTATTTACCCAATGTACGTACATGTTTCGGTAGTGAGTGAGATGTGCCAGAGCCCATTCCCATCCCATCCTATCCCTGCCCATTTTCCCAACCCTTTCTCCAAATCCATTCCTATATCTCCAAAGGTAGGCAGCGCATCCGGGGGCGTGCCAACATTTATCATTTTGGACTAATGTTGGCATGTATCGCGGATGTCTATGGGCGACAGTATCCACTTACCATCAGGTGGACTGTATGCTCGTCTGCCGCCTACGTACATAAAAAAAATAAAATAAAAAAAATATATCTTTAGTTGCATGTATGCTCCTCGTGGAACTTAAATAATGAAACTTATATGAGGGTATGGTCTAGAATATATTTATAACCTAGGTTATTGTGACACGCGAAATATTATTTTACGACCTTTTAAAATTATAATGGATTTTTACTTCCACGATGATATGAATATGTATGCTTTTGCATAAGGAGTTATATTTTAGGCTGGGTTCTTAAAGAGCTTTCTTATTTATGCACTTTTCCTACCTTTGAGTGAATACAGAGACACACACAAAGTCGAACACATCACCCAGACCGGAAATAAACATTTGCCTCTAAACAAATGAATGTCCGACGGGACTCGAACCCGTGACCTTTAACATAGCACACATAGTCACTACCAATTGCGCTAATCGGTTGTTTAATAACTTTTTTATTATTATTTCATTATTCCAATTATTTTCTCTATTTGATCGAATAAGCTGTAAAACATAAATTTCATGTACAACCAACTACTGTATTACCGCTTGAAACGCACGTTGATACAGATGATACAAATATGATACCCATCATAAGACCACGCAGAAAAAAATAACTGTAACAATATTCATAAGTTCAGAGGGGTGATAGCCTAGCGCTATCTATACTCTACTAACATCTTGATTGTAAATTCTAATCCTTGAGCAGTACCACTGAGTTTATACTTATGTACCTATAGATTTAAAAAAAATGTCGGCGGAGAGGGAAAACATCATTAGGAAACCCCCACGCTCGAGAAATAAAAAAAAAAATTGAGGTATGTGTAATTGTGTATCCTCCAATCCCCACGTGGATTATTGCCCGAAAACCCCCCGTGATTTACTGGGGAGGTCTGTGCCCTACAATGAGACGTTATAGGGTGATATCATTTCCTATGTTCATATCAGAATTCGTCTCACTCATTAGCAAACTGTTAACTAAAGTAAAGGCGTTTAGGTATTAAAAGTTAGCTTTTGGATCCTTTCCAAGAGCCGTGACCTTATCTGAGATCAGGATGTGAGGCGGGTATTTGGCAAACGTTTGGCAAACTCTAGACAATTCAGGCTTAAATTGTGTAATCGAGTGTAGAGATCCGACGTCGAATGTATTTATTTGGTTGTTTAATTATATTTGTTGCTGGAAACATATAGGTTTTGTTGTAGTGTTACAACAGGAAGTAATAGTTAATAATAAATCTGTAAAATTGTTAATAATAAAAAAAGAAAAAACAAATAGTTATGTATGTTTCTGTTTGGACATGCTATCTGCTTTATGACACCGGCCTTTTTAAAAGGCCCTTTTATGCAGTTTCCGGCCATAATCTATCACATAGGTTCATTACATAAGGAGGACGTTACATTTTTGCACGAACTATGAGAGCCTTGGAGTATCTATTCTCAACTCACGTTTTTAAGTTCAAATTCCGACCCGCACCACTGAATTTCCATTTAAGTACGGATTCTTCCATTATCCCTTGTTTGACGATGAATTAAAACTTCGTAAGGAAATCTGAAGATTAATAGAAATCTTGAACATGTGTATTCATCAATCTGTAATGGGCCTACTTGGTGTATCTGGGGGTTCGAAACCCACTCATGATTAATAGGAGAAACCTGCGCCCTGCAGTGGGTTGTTGTAGGGCGATGTCGACTCAGTTAAGTACTTAGGAAATTATTTCATTCGACTTCAATTCGCCGCACAATAATAATTGATTTTTGTCACAGATATAGAAGAATAAATAGATAACGCAAGTTAAGTGCCCGAGACTGGTGCTGAGCTCTTACTTTTCGCCTCCTACCGCTACTTCTCTAGCAAGTCGTTACAAAATACAAAATTCCTAATTGCGTAATAATCAATTGTAAAAATTCGTTAAAAGTGGTGAATCGGGTCGAGGAAGTTCGTTTCATTGTTGAGTGGTCTGCCATCACTAAAATGTATTTGTGTCGTTAACGGGTTTGGTTTCCATACAATTTCACGAACTTGCGTTTTGTATCCTCTATGAAGGTACAATATATGGTTTTTATCATCGTTTCAAATTTCAACGTTCGTCTCATTTTCCTCCTTGTATCGTCCGATTAAAGGTCTCGTCTCATTTACGGGTCCAGTGGGCTTGTTTGAATTAGAATGTTATCTGTAAAGATTAGTCGGACCCGCATCTCCGGATCAGGAGGACAATTGCGGGATTATACCTTCGCGGACTTGTCGTGTCGTCTATGACCCGGCAACGACGGTGAAAACTGACAAAACTAGTTATGTTGAGGTCCGAGTGAATTAGTAGTTGGTTAGATAATTGGCGAAATCATTATAGGCGATGTTATCACAACAATCGACTGGACTGGTAGCTCACCAGCTGGTGAGCTACTAGTATAGTCGGCAATCGTTTGAGACAACAGCAGTAACTAAGCTGTGCTAAATTTTATGCGAGAATGTCTAATGTATGTAATATGTGTTATTACTTATTAGTGACATTGTCAATAAATGCTTTAAGGAAACGTTTAGCTGTTGGAATAAAGAATTCAAATTAAATGGGCTAAAAACCTAACGATGACCAAGTTTCTGAAATATTACAGCACAATGGAGAACTTGGCCATCGAAACAGTGCTATAGTTAATAGTGAGACTTTTGCCTCGCTTCGTCCAACTAACATTTTGAATAGTAATAAATAGCCCGAAGCGACCAGCGCGCAGACCTAATTAAAGAATTCTGAATAAACGAACTTCTTCCAAGTTATTTGCTTTTGAGTGGGCCGGTTTAAATACAGTTCTCGGCGGACTCGAAGTTCTACTTCCGAGGGGAAGGGATTAATTTGGAGTTTCTAATTTATTAGAAAACTAATGATATCTATTTGAAACTTGAAGTTGAACGAACTTCTTTAGCGATGTTCAAGTTCGGGTTATGATGAAACGAAAAATAATTTTATTTAACTCTATACGCCTATAAATATGAAATAAAATGTGCATTTGGTGAAGAGCTATGTATACATTAAATGTTTAATGTATTTAATATACACAAGTCCTTTTAGCGCATGACAAGTTTATATAATCCTGAGTTACACAACTGAAGACCTAACTAAGTAGGCTAATGAAAATAAGTAGGCTAATATCGGGGACTAATTTCAAATAAAACAAAGTAAGAATTTTTTTATCTCACAATAGACGATTTACTGTAATCTACAATAGACGAATACACATATGTAAAGAAAGCAAACTGAAACTTAAAAAAAAAATATCTACATTTTTAAATATAAAATGTACATCGTCAACATTTTCTTCACAACTCTCCTGAAGTGTTCAGGCGCTGAGATACGCTGTCCACTTCAGTATCATTTTAAGATGTTTAACACTTGAATTTTTCTGTTTAAATTTTCTTTTTATAATATCACTTTCAAAAATGCTGCTTGCATTGAGACGAAGTGTATGCAAGGTGCTTAACTTTAATGAATTAATTTTTGCTTGAACATTTAATTTTGCACACTAACTTTGGCTCTTCTCATCCAACCACCGCCGACGAATTTCGTCGTCGGTCCATCTGGCCGGAGGGCGTCCCACACTGTGCTTCCTGGTACGTGGCCTCTATTTGAGGACTCGTCTACCCCAAGTGGTGGCGAGCCAAGAGAGAGACCTATTTCCAGCAGTGGAGAGACATAGGCCTATGGTATGGTTTAATTTTGCACAATTTCTATTACCTACGCATTGACCTAGTTAAAGCGGAACGTACATTTTTTACATTAACAATAATTTAAAGCGAGTAGGAAAATAAACAAGCTCGACGCACCGAGAAAGATTTGCCATAAATACTTTTTATTATAACCCATTATCAGCATCATCTATCAAGTGTACGACATTCCAAATCATACAAATTCAGTCAATTAAAAACACCCCTAAATTTATATTTTATCTCACATTTGCAACTCTCTATTTATCTTCATCAACTGCTTTTAAATCAACTGATCCTTAATCCCGGAAACTCCAATACAAATATTTAATAGCTCGCACCGCTGTATCACCGCTGTTACTTCAAACAAAAGTTGTAACGTTGACACTGTTCACGGGAACACGAAATTAATCATCGCCAACGAGCCTTCCTCCTCTTCTAATAATAATTTATCATCCTTTAAACAAACAGTCGGTATATTATCAAAGTATAAGTGAATATAACGACTCGAATTTTGCAGTTTCTAGAAGCGTCCGGAACATTCCGGAACGATTTAAATTTATAACGAGCTCCCGTTTCGATTCCTAATTGGCCTTTGGTATTCCAACAATTAATAGAATAGATTATAAGTTAATCTTAACTCTGTTATCTATTTCAATAAAAGCGAGAATAGTCACAAGATATTAGATGCTATTTTAAACGGTATATTGAGTAATCAAATTATGATCAACAAAACAAACTATTTCTGAATAACTAAAATAAATAATTTCAAATTATTCAGGATGTCAACACAAAGCCGACGGAATCACGATTCGCAGGACTCCTATTTCACGAGTGAATCTAAATTGAATCCATTTTTAAATTTGCCGCCCTCGATGTGCTGCTGTACGATGTAGATGTACATTTAAACATTTCCTTTTTAAACATTGCAAGTTTGTTAATGTTTTCAACAAGGCAAAATTATCCTAGGAACAACAAAATATAGACACTCATTGGCAAAAATTAGGCCCGGTCACATATCTCAGATAAGTTCAACCATTAATTATGAACTACCCAAAGTCAATAATGTACCAAAGTCAATACAATATGGTACCCGATTTGGTCAATTAACTGCCTGTCAACCTGCAGGAAAAATAACTACAAAGCCAAGGTATTAAATAAAGTAACATCATATCTAGGGAACTGATACGATAGCACGGGTGAACCCTGGAGGTTTATGTAGTATCTGCATAGATAAAAGAATTATAGTCAAACGTGTGGATGAGTTCTAAAAAAAAGAATGATAATTAGAATGTTTGTAAATAATGTGAATATCTGAGTATTAATATAATTGAAGATATTTAATAAATAATGAATTAGGAATTTACATTTTAGTGATGCCGTATAGAGTTCCTAAAAAAAGAGGTGTAGATGTTACTGATTGTAATGGGAAAAACTCTGATTCATTTAATTGAACAAGAGCTATATCCAAGTTATTTGAATTTTGGAAAGAGTTTAAAACCCTTAAAATGAATAGACGACCTTGGCACAATTTGGCAAAAGAGCCCAATTGCGCGTGTAACCGCGGACAGCATAATTACGACAAAGTGGTGGTGTCAGTTCTTTATTTAACGTCTCTGATTTATGGAGCTACGAAGATGATGAAACTTGTTCGCAACACGAGATCGTTCAGGAACGCAATTATTCAAGTCCAGATTGCTGCAAAATTGCTTTAGGCTGTGTGAAATTTTCTATGCTATCTGCCAGTTTCAGGTTGACTGGTGACTGATTCGCTTAAACGACACACAGTTCCCAGCGGAACTTTTCGCAATTTGCTTTTTCTTTTTTTTGGTAAATCGGACAATTTGTAAACGTGGAGGCATTTGATAATTTCCTTTGATAATTAACGCTGGATGATGACAATAGTTAACTTAAGTTTTACAAAGTTTGCAAATATTTTTTAAAGTCAAGTTTAGAAAGATTTAAATAACTTTTGTCGTTTATAAAAATATAAAGACATTTAATATAATTTAACACTTATATAACTGATATAACTGATGCAAAATGAGTGAAAAATATGTAATTATATGATTATAATTATATATTATTATATCTAGAAGCTTCGAGCTAACTCTGCTATGCTATATTCAACATTTTTTTTTTTAAATTACCTAATTTAAGTACTTAAATATTGATTCTATTTTTTTTTTTTCTAACAAATTATTTAGTAGGAATAGAGATAAGTTGGGAAGCGTTGAAAAGATTGTGAGGCGGGGCTAGAAGAAAGAACGGAAAGTACTCGTAAACGAATCACAATGACTCTTGATAATGGGCGGAAGATGCGCAATTCTTACGCTGGTCTTCTGTAAGAGTGTTTTTCTTACGCTATTACCATAATCAGCCCTTTCTCGTCCGCTACTGGACACGAGCCTCACATTGTCTTATGCATGAGGGATTTATGGCTTTTAAATGCCATGCTGGCCAAGCGGGTTGGCGAGTCCATTCTTATAGAGGTGATGTAGTTCCTCGGGGCTTGTGGTAGCCCTTATTTATCCCTTTGTCGTGTTGTACGACACCCACGAGAAGAGATGAGCTGGTACTATGGTAAAGCCGACCAACATCACACAGCCGGTTTACCCTGTTACGTAGGCCAAATTTATAAGTTGTGCGACAACAGCTACCACCAAAGAATATTTCCACGTTACTCCTTTAATATAAATAGAAATACAAAACTTCTTTATTCACTAAAACATACCACAAAGTTTCTGTAGGACCTCGCACTAGGATACCTGTATCGCGGGCATCCAAGTTAGGAATGTCCTGAGTGGAGTTACAGTTGAAGACCTAGCGTTATTTGTTAATTAAATATTTTTTATTAATACATTTTGAGACAAAAAGAAGAAAAAATAGAAGCCTTGAAAATTAACTGATATATGAGAAATTAATAATAATGCTACATTTACCCGTAAATACAAATACAAGCGATTCATATTTTGCACCTTCATGTGATTAACACTGAGTGGTCAAAATACATTTTGTGTAATTCCACGTGAAAAGCCATCGATTGACAGAATAATAGATGGCGGTTCAGATTTTTCTAATCACAGTGCTTAGCCACTTGACTATATACTCGCATATAGGTGAGGGAAAAGGATGTAAAACGATGAATAAAGACCGACCTTATTTTTGGTTTAAGTGCTATAAGACGTTTCTTCTCGATAATATACGTCAACATTAAATAATGTAATACTTGTCTAGAAAAGAACTTGGACGCACGATAAAACACGTTTTCTTTTCAAAAGAAGCAAAAACAATGACAAAGGAATGCGCTCTCGCGCCTCCCGCCCCCCGCTAGTGGTCAGACCATTCAGCAATTTTTGCTTTAAATTGTGAAATTCCGGGCAATTTTTTTCACTCCTCTCAACTGATTTATGTAGCTGCGGCCTCGAGGTATTCGAGAATTGCTCTCTTGTACAGTTGGGAGTTGAATACAGAGATATTTTTGCGCAATGCCACGAACAGTTACAATATTTAATCGTTGAGCCACTGTCCTATATTCTTAACTAGTTGACCCGACAAACGTTGTCCTGTCCAAATTTCAATAATACAATAATATCAATAAGTTCATACAAAAATCCCATAGAAAAACGCACTTTTAGTCTTTTCCGAATTCTCTAATTTTCCGGGCAACTTTTCCAATTTTTCTTTCCTTAAAAACCTTATTCGGACTATTACAAACATTTTTTTAAAAAAATAGACAAATCGGTCTAGCCGTTCTCATGTGATGCGCTTACCAACGAACACAATTTAATTTTTATTTACATATATAGATTTGGCAGCATTAAATAAACATACGGCCTTAAAACGCCACGCTGGCCAAACCGGTTGGCGAGTCCACTCTTTCAGAGGTGGTGTACTTCATCAGCATTTGTAGTAGCGGCTTTGTTATCCCTTAGTCGCCTCCTACGACACGTGCGGGAAAAGCCCATCCCATGGTGCTATTCTGTAGTAGGGCGACACCACACGGCACAATAGATATTTTTTAAGGCCGAATTTCGCTTATGCTCACGGCAATGTACATGAGGAGACCCAGCTCCTGCAGTGGATACTTAAAGGGCATTGCGAATAAACATCGACAAAATAATATACAATTCAATGACATCACGTGACAGGTTACAGGCATACGTATCAAACACTATAGTCTTAAGAATAGTGGCTCAACAATTATTTCTTGCAACCTTACTATGCTATCCTTCTATGTCTATCCTTCGCTGCTCAACCAGAAATTCCCTGGAATGTGCTTCAAATTGAGTACAAAACAAAAACACTATAATAATGTTTCGAGATCACTATTTACACTATTATTCACACATTTTCACTACGTATATATTTAAACGGGTCTCAACGGGTATGTTTACCTTATTTATTTTACTCAACGTTTCGGTTGGGTTGCATTAACCATGGTCACCAGCTCGTGACCATGGTTGGTGCAACCCAACCTCATCTCTGACTGACTCACCTTGTGACCATGGTTGGTGTAATCCAACCTCGGCTCTTTTTTTTTTAAATTGTCGACTTCGAGGCCATGCTAACGTTTATCATTCTGGACTGATGTTGGCATATATTGCGGATATATTATATGGACTACAGTATCCACTTACCACCAGGTGGACTGTACGTTCTGCTCGTCTGGCGCTTTCTTACTATAATAATATGGCCACAACCATATTTACATTAGAAGGGAGTTACTGTTGACGACGAAAAGGCTAGGGTACTTAGGCAAACATGTATATAGTTTCGCAAATAGTTGTTAAGTTTTTATGTATATAATATGGAAATAATGGAGTAATCCCTAGTATGTCCCTACATAAATCGTTGGTGCATAGTATAGGTATCGTTGGTGCATAGTGTAATTGAGGACATACTAGGATCTTATCAATGTAAATACGTGTTAGCGATAAGGAAAATAAATGATTCCCCGCGGGTAGCGGGAGGGGTACATAAATGGACAAGTGGAGGGGAGGCCCGACGTTGACCGGCGGTGGAGGAATCCCGCAACTAGCCGCAAGTTGGAGAACCCAATACGCGAATAATAGGCGGACCATTTCCGGTCAAAATCACTTCCGCAGCGGCATCCACTCCGACAAGAACAAGAACAAAGAAGAAAAACAAGTACCTCTGCGCTACCCCGGCTCTATTGAAGAACAAGCCTTGTTGTTTTAATCAAGACACGGAAACACCTATTATACAGTCCACACCCCCCGGCGATCCAGTTGGTGCGGAGTACAGACACTAGCATTCATTCTACTGCGTGTTAGTGCATACGTATCCCGCACATCTATGGTCCTTCGAGCAGCCGGATATTGAATCAAGCAAGTCGTGTTTGAAGACCTCGTGGAATAAGAAGAACGGCGTACGGCGTTATTTATAAAGAAATAGCGGGAAGAGACGATACGGTCGCGTCGTAGGATTATTAAGAATCCCCGTACGATCTACGGCTCTACGGAGAGCGGCACGACGCATCGTACTCGTCCGTACTAGGGCCAATCTTTCAGTTTCACGTCCTGATTTCACGTCTTGGTTTCCTAATCCTGGTTTCTAATCTTGGTTTCCAATCTTGATTTCCGATCTTGATTTCCAAAGACGTTCAAAGACTTGATTGTTTAGTTACGTTGTTCTCACGACGTACCTATTACAATGCCAACAACAACAAGGTCACAGAGCCGAACGGGGTCGCAGAGCGGAGCACAGACCGCTACGGAGTCAACGTCTGCCACTACAGAGTCTACGGTCACAGCAACCACGAGCACGGGCACGACAGCTACAGGAACCACGGCCACCAGCACCGAGGCCACTACGAAGACGACTTCTACGCGTAGAGAAGAATCGATACGTGGAGACGAGGAAGGCAAAGCGCACGTCGATGATAATGGGACGGCGGACGTCACAATCGTTCCACGGGCCGCAAGCATCGCGGCAAGGTCGCACCGATCTACTGCGTCCGCGAAGAAGAAGGAGCGTCTACAAATAGAACGAACCCTGCTACAGCTGCGCCTGACTGCTAAGGAGCAAGAGATAAGGCTCGCGGAGCTGGGATCAAGCTCTGAAGAAGAAGAAGACGACAAACGAAAAGAAGAATCGTTCCGGTTGGAAAAATGGTTAAATCGGAACGAGGTCCCCCCCCCCCCATACCCCCGCAGGGGGCGGGGCCAAAGTCTCGCGAGATCTCGCCGGAAAGGAAGGAAGGACGAGGACGGGGAGCTTATACCTCCAACAATGGGGAGGATAGGCACCGAGAACGAAGCACGTCTCGGCCCGCGCGCCCTACTGCAGACATCGTGGAGCAAATGGCTACCGCGATCTCCAAGGCAGTGAAGATTTCGGCGAGGGAGACACCGCGTTATACTATGGAGCTGCCGACGTTCGATGGACAAGGCAGCGCATGGCTGGGGTTAAAGGGTGCCTACGAAGACTCGAAGCACACCTTCACGAAGAGCGACAACCTGGCACGGCTAAGAAAGAGCCTGAAGGGTGTCGCTATAGAGGCGGTGGCAAGTTTGTTTACCGCCCACCGAGAGCCGGACGACATAATGGAAGCTCTCGCAAGGAGATTCGGGAGGCCGGACGCACTCGTCGCATGCGAAACAGAAAAACTGAAGTGCCTGCGCAAGCTAAACGACGAGCCCCGCGACCTCTGCGTGTTCGCCAGTAAGGTGGCCAACGCTGTGGCTACCATACAAGCAATGAAAAGGGACAACTACCTGTATAGCCCCGAGCTAGTACGGGCTATAATGGAGAAGTTCACTCCCATACTGAAGAGCAAGTGGTACGACTTTGCAAGTATCTGGGAGCACGAAGTACCCACGCTGAGCCTGCTGTCAACGTTCCTCAACATAGAGGCCGACAAATGCAGTGCCTACGCACCGCCAGAAGTCACCGTTCCCATCATTGAACCTGCGAGTGTGAGAGAGAGGGCGACAAAGAAAAGGACGGAACGAACATACAGCGCCATTAACGACGGAAAAAGAAAACTTTGCCCGCTGTGTAAAGAAGATCATTACCTGCCTTCGTGCAAACGGTTTGCCGAGAGCGATCTCGACGCCCGATGGGAGGTAACGAAGAGGAACCGCATCTGCTTCCGCTGCCTGTGTAGTGACCATCACCGGGGCAGTTGCCGAGCTAAGCCATGCGGACACAACGGGTGTGGGATGTCACATCATCGGCTGCTACATCGTACACGTCAAACTTTGCCGCCAACAGTGAAGACAGAAGAGCCCAAAGAAGAAATCGTCACGTCAACAACAGAGCTGACCAACAAGGCCACCGCCGCGAACTCATCACCGCGTCGACGTCGAGCCTACCTGAACATTGCGCCAGTAGTGCTTGCCGGACCACACGCGAAGATACACACCTACGCGCTGTTCGACGAAGGCAGCACCGTCACCATCATAGAAGAGGCTACAATCAACTCGCTCGGCATCGACGGGCCGGTTGACACAATGTGGATTCAAGGCATCAACGGTGGCGAAATGAAGCATGAAAAGAGCCGCACTGTTGACGTACAGATACAAGGGCTACACTCGGACGGCGTGCACAAATTAAAGGGCGCACGCACCATCGAGCGTCTCAACTTCACATCGCAGACCATCGGGGAAACGGACCTGGAAGACTGCACACACCTGGACGACATCAGGGACGAGCTCACCTACAAGGATGTCTGTCCGAAGATTCTCATCGGGCAGGACAACTGGGAGCTGATCGTCTCACGCCAGGTCCGAGCGGGACGAAGAAACAAGCCGGTAGCGTCACTCACGCTACTAGGTTGGGTGCTACATGGATGTCGCACTTCAGTGTGCGAACCAGTCGCCTTCTGCGGCCACATCAGCCAGAAGTGCGACGAAATGGAGAAGTTAATGAAGAACTTCTTCAAGTTGGAGTCACTGGGCATCGAACCGAGGACAACCAAGAATGACCCGGAGCAGCGCGCCATCGACCTACTGGATAAGCACAGTCGACGGCTACCTGACGGGCGGTTCGAGACCGGACTCCTGTGGAAAGAAGATGACAAGAAGATCCCTAACAATTACGGGGACGCTCTCAAACGGCTGCACAATTTGGAGAAGAGACTCGACCGCGACCCGGCGCTCAAGGAAAAGTACAAGGAGCGTATCGCTAACTTGTTAACGTCGGGATACGCCGAGCCTGCGACTACAGCGCCACCTGCAAATAAAACGTGGTACTTGCCACATTTCGCCGTCATCAACCCGGCGAAAGAGAAGATCCGAGTCGTCCACGACGCCGCTGCGAGATCCTTCGGACGCAGCCTCAACGACATGCTGCTATCGGGTCCTGACTTGCTGCAATCACTGCCCGGAGTCGTCATGAGATTCCGCCAACATCCCATCGCCGTGTCAGCGGACATCAAGGAGATGTTCATGCAAATAAAGGTTCGACCGGAAGATCGAGACGCACTACGCTTCCTATGGAGGGACGACGAGCGAGGCAATACGTTACCACAAGAGTACAAGATGACGTCGGTTATATTCGGAGCGACGTCATCGCCGTGCACCGCGTTGTATATTAAAGATCGCAACGCCGCCGAGTTCGCACACGAAGACGAACGCGCCGTCCGAGAGATACAAATGAACCACTATATGGACGACTTCATAACCAGCTTCACAAACGAGAAGGAAGCTGCGAGAGTCGTAAAGTCGGTCGACGAGATACACCGTCGAGCCGGCTTTCAATTGCGCGGATGGGTGTCCAACAAAAAGTACGTTGTGAAACAATTTACAACGGATCCCGGAGCCACGACAGTCGACATCGGCGGAAGCGAGACAGAGAAAACACTCGGCCTGCTGTGGGAGACAAAGGAAGACTGCATCGGCTTCCGCGTAAATACTACAAGGACACCATCTGACGTCATAGAAGGCAGACGCCCACCCACCAAGAGGGAAGCACTCAGCGTAATTATGTCGCTGTTCGACCCGCTCGGACTCGTGTCGCCGATAACCACTCCGGCGAAACGACTCATGCAAGATACCTGGAGGTATGGAACGAGCTGGGACGAACCGCTTCCGGAAGAGCTGCAACCAAAGTGGAACGCGTGGATGGAAACGCTGCGCGCTCTAGAGGAGCTTCGCATTCCCCGCTGCTACGACATGGAACCGGCCTCGAGAAGGGAGCTACACACGTTTGTGGACGCAAGCGAAGAAGCCTACGCCGCCGCCGTGTACTGGAGATTAGAACGAGCAGACGGCAGCGTGAAGATCGCACTGGCCGCTGCAAAAAGCCGCGTCACACCGCTCAAGCCCGTCTCAATCCCGCGGCTTGAGCTCCAGGCGGCAGTACTCGGCGCGCGACTGGCCAAGAACGTCGCAAAGGAGCACGACTTTGAGGCAACAAGACGGGTCTACTGGTGCGATTCACGCACCGCACTCGCGTGGATCAGAGCCGAACCACGGGCGTTCAAAACGTTCGTCGCACATCGTATCGCAGAAATAGAAGATACTACAAGGAAAAAGGAATGGAGATGGCTACCGTCGCAACTCAACGTAGCCGATGACGCGACACGTGCAACGCCCGCGGACTTCAATAGAGACCACCGATGGTTCATCGGCCCGCCCTTCTTACTATCGCCCGAGGAGCAATGGCCAGTCGAAGCAAGCACAATAGCCGAACGCACCGGGGAAGAAAAAGAGAAATGCTGCGCAATTACGAACACGACAAAGGGGCATGCACACTTGCCCGATATCACGCGCTTTTCAAAGTGGGAGCGCCTGATCCGGGCCACCGCACGCGCTCTACAATTCATCGACTTGTGCCGCAAAAGGAGGCACATAGTAGCAGCTGCGCGTCGCAAAAGGACCATTGCCAACCCGACGTCGGACCCGGCATGGTCAGGAACAAGGAAAGGCGACGCTAAGACTGCACAAAAGATAGCACCAGCGCGCGGCAAGTGCAAGTTCGTACAGATGGAAGCGCACTATCTCATACGAGCGGAGCATCAATGGATGAAGGCAGCACAAGAGGACAGCTACGCATGCGAACGTAAGCGCATCGAGCGTAGCGCCACACCGGCGGGAGACGACAAACTCGCCGCACTAAGTGTGATTGTGGGAACCGACGGACTGCTACGACAAAAGGGAAGAATCGCTGCCGCAGGAGAGATTAGCGAGGAAACGACGAATCCGGCTGTGTTGGATGGTTCACACAGCTATACGAGATTGTACATAGACCATGTACATAGGAAAATGCACCACGGAGGCGTCGAGCTAATCGTCAACGAACTGCGACAGCGACTGTGCATAGGAAAGATTCGCCCTACAGTAAGGGGCGTCATAAAGGCATGCATGACATGTAGACTAAGGAAGGCGAAACCGACGAGTCCAGCCACCGGCGATCTACCGCACGCGCGCGTAGCACATCACGCGCGCACGTTCACCTTCACCGGGCTCGACTACTTCGGTCCCATCGAAGTAACCGTGGGCCGACATCGAGAGAAGAGATATGTCGCCTTATTTACATGTATGACCACGAGGGCTGTACACTTGGAAGTGGCAGCATCACTCAGCGCAGATTCCGCCATCTCTGCGCTACGACGATTCATGGGGCGACGCGGCTGCCCAACGGAGTTATGGTGTGACAACGCCACTAACTTTAAAGCCGCGGAAAAACAACTCACCGAGGCCGCACTAGCCGCGGTGCAAGAGGAAGCAACTGCGAAACACATCACGTGGCGTCACGTTCCCCCTTCCGCCCCCTTCATGGCCGGGGCCTGGGAACGCATGGTGCGCACGGTCAAAGAAGCCCTACGAGCGACGCTACGCGAGAAGTACCCGAGCGACGAGACACTCCACACATTACTCATCGAGGCGGAGAACACCGTCAACTCCCGCCCACTCACACACGTGGCGGTAACACCGGAGGAGCCGGAGGCGCTCACACCGAATCATCTGCTGCTGGGGCCTAACTCACATGTCCCAGCACCGGGCGCCTTCACTGCAGACGACGTGAATGCGCGCAAACACTGGCGGCGCGCCCAGCGGCTAGCCGATAACTTCTGGCGCCGCTGGCTCCGAGAATATCTCCCCCTGCTACAGTACCGGCGGGAGCCCCGCACAGTCGGCGAGGCACCACGCGTCGGAGACTTGGTCGTCATATGCGACCCGAACCTACCGAGGAACACGTGGCCCAGAGGAAGAGTCATCGCTACGTACCCCGGGCAAGACGGCGAGGTTCGCATCATCGACGTCCAGACGAGCAACGGCCACATCCTGCGGCGACCGACCAAGAAAATCGTCGTTCTACCAATTAGATCGCGAGACGGCGACGGCGGGAGATATGTTGACGACGAAAAGGCTAGGGTACTTAGGCAAACATGTATATAGTTTCGCAAATAGTTGTTAAGTTTTTATGTATATAATATGGAAATAATGGAGTAATCCCTAGTATGTCCCTACATAAATCGTTGGTGCATAGTATAGGTATCGTTGGTGCATAGTGTAATTGAGGACATACTAGGATCTTATCAATGTAAATACGTGTTAGCGATAAGGAAAATAAATGATTCCCCGCGGGTAGCGGGAGGGGTACATAAATGGACAAGTGGAGGGGAGGCCCGACGTTGACCGGCGGTGGAGGAATCCCGCAACTAGCCGCAAGTTGGAGAACCCAATACGCGAATAATAGGCGGACCATTTCCGGTCAAAATCACTTCCGCAGCGGCATCCACTCCGACAAGAACAAGAACAAAGAAGAAAAACAAGTACCTCTGCGCTACCCCGGCTCTATTGAAGAACAAGCCTTGTTGTTTTAATCAAGACACGGAAACACCTATTATACAGTCCACACCCCCCGGCGATCCAGTTGGTGCGGAGTACAGACACTAGCATTCATTCTACTGCGTGTTAGTGCATACGTATCCCGCACAGTTACATATCAAACAAATAAATTATTTCAAAATTGTGTACTTGCTTGTTATGAATTTAATTAACAGGTTATAAAAACAAAGGGCCCAACGAAAAAACAATGTAACAAAGCAGGTCCCTTTTCTATAAATAAAACATTTAGATGCAAGCCAATCGACAGGCGAGACACAAAATTAATTCCAACAGTAATTTGAAACTGAGTTTCGGAATACGAGTTTTCCCGCCGAAAATCCTTGTGACCCATTTTTGGGATTTCTTCAAAGTCGGAAACACACTTTAATGTCCACCTAATTTATTTTCCTTTTCCTATGGTCCTATAAACATTTATTGAAGAAGTCCTAGAAAAAGGTACGATAAAAATAATTTGATAATATTCTTAGGTTATTTGAAAGATTCTTCTAATCCAATTCGGTAGGTTGACTGTTTTTGTAGGTAGTATTTTTAGGTAATTGTTTTAAGATACTAGAAATGAATGAAGGGCTTAGAAGTTACTAGGAAAGAAAAGATCCGCAAAATATAACAATGACGTCATTATTTTGTTATTGTCGTTATTTATTATACGACTGACAGACATAGCAATAGCAGCCGATGACGTCCCTGACTCGCAGTAATCAGATCAGATCCATATCTTTTGATTTTCGCGTTTATACATACATATATTTATATGGGTCTTAACGCGAATGGCTACTGATAGCTCGTGACCATGGTTGGTATAACCCTAACAAAACGGCGAGTAAAATAAAGAAAGTTTTTTTTTTATGTACGAAGGCGGCAGACGAGCATACAGTCCACCCGATGGTAAGTGGACACTGTCGCCCATAGACATCCGCGATACATGCCAACATCAGTCCAAAATGACAAATGTTCGCGGTTATGACCAGTTTAATAGATAAATAAGCTCACGTCTTCCTAATTTTCTAATGACTTTGGAAAATTATTTTAATATTATGTTAGTTTATTGTATACTTGTAGATAGTCGAATGAGTCACAAAATGCATCAGGGTAATTGTTGAGAACTAACTATACATAAATCCCTGACTTGAGTTACTTCAAATAGCTTATGACGACGAGAATTTTAATTGTTTTTTGGGACAAATTTATTAATCTGTGTGTTCTATCGCCTGTACAATGGGGAATGCTCTGAAGAATTGTTCAATATAATTCCCACCTCGGGTTTCTATAACCGCACCTCCCGTCACAGAAGTGCGGTCCATCCGCATTTCCTCGATACGGAGGTGTCGCGCACTGTTCGCTCCAAAAATTACTTTATACCGCGAACCCGTAGGCTGTGGAACGAACTACCTCAAGAGGTCTTTCCATTAAGCTACGATATGGGGTTCTTCAAGAGAGCTGTGAATAGGATTTTGCAAGGTCGGCGGCGCGCCCGCATACCCCCTGGTGTTGCAGGTGTCCATGGGCGGCGGTAACACTTACCATCACGTGGGACCGCTTGCTCGTCCGCCCGTATATTATTCGTCGTATATAAAAAAAAAAAAAAAAAATTAACCGTATATTATTTTCTGAAATATACAGAAAAACATACGGCATGGAAATTATACAATAAAATTAATTAATAATTTGCATAGCATATATAAATAGCGTAGCAGATTATATGACAAGTATGAATCTAAAAAAGGTGAGAAATAACCATAATAATTTATTAAAATTCAAACAGCAATCATGTTTTTATTTCCCGTCTTCTGAATGAATCGAGTAGCTATTGTCGTCAACACATTAAATCCATTCTATTCTAGTCTTTCTAACAGCTATAAGCTACAGCTTCTAACAGCTGTCTTCTATAAGCGTATACAGGGACTAAACATTTTAAGCTAAGTGATAACCGCTCGATACTTGACTTTGATCCCACTTTTCATTGACTAACATTACCATACATGGTATATGAATGTTCTGGAAATTGAGATAGGCAATTCTTTAAAGTGATGTATGTATAAATCGCTCACTTTTGCTTATTCATAGATTCAGTAAAATAAATATTCAAATTTTTATGTGTTAAAAATAAAATCTGTAGTTGGCAGTGGCGTACGTAACTAAATTAATTACACGTGATATTGATCAGAGAAGGTTAAAGGAATTAAGTTTTCTGATTGTTACTATTTCATGAAATAGTTCTCATTACCAGTTTCACAACTTACGTTGTTATTATTTTAAACAAAATACAAAATATCTTTAGAAGGGACAAACATTGTTGAAAGATATTAATGTATACTTATTTTATTTATTTATTTAAAAAAACTTTATTGTATTATACATTATTGTACAAAAGGCGAGCTTAATGCCTTAAGGCATTCTGTAGCAGCTAACCTGTGGGTTGATCAGAGAGATCTATCTGATCTACTGGGAGGTGCGATGAGTGGTATAAATATATAACTTAAACGATAAACATAATATATAATTTACCTATAAATGAATATACATGATGAATAGATACAATATCATAATAACGACACCACACGGCACATACATACACATACACACACATACATACATACACATACATACATATACACAGATATCATATCATATTATAGACTGTATGTAGCCGCTTTGTTATCGCTTAGTCACTTTATACGACGCCCATGTTAAAAGATGCTATTCTACAATAAATAGTTCTATTACAAAATGTAAATTAATTTCGACTTGAAATAAAGAACGGAAAATTGGAGATTAATATGAATAACTATAATCGCATTAAAGTCTCGTAAGTTCACAAAGCATGGTCATTAATTACTCCCTGTAGGAACTCAAACATAAAGTCAATTTATTTGAAGCGGCATCTGGGTCGCAACTTCTTAAGAACGAGTTTGTTTCAAAGGCGAAATACCAATGAATTTAATTGCTTCTTTTGCATACAATGGACTTAAAAAGATAAATTACAGGAGTGAAGTTAATGGCAATTTTCTCTTTTGTTGCAGGTAAGTGTTTTTACAAAGAAAATTCATCGAGTGATTAAGAAGTACTGTAAGCCGCAGAAGACTGTCATCGAGAGTAACTTGATCTTCCGTTCTTGAAGTCTGATGATCAAATTACAGCAACAATATTAATGACTGATCGATTTCTGATTGCGTAAGTACATAAATGTGGGTTTGAGGATGAGCAGTGTGAAGATAGCATGAAAGTGACTGACCGGAGAGTTGACGAATACGTGGTCGGTCCCACCGGTCGTTGGGAAATGAGCGAAGGAGTCGATTGAATGAACGGTGAGTGTGCATTTAATGTTCTCTTGCGTTCCGGATGTCGTGGAGAAAAGATGTTGTTAAGACGTAATAAGGTGAAAAGTAAGGTTTTAAGTAAGTAAGTAAGTAAGGTTAAGAAGAGATGAAAATAAAGTAATAAGGTGTTGAAGATTCCAGTTTCATTTGGCTCAATCCCCACATAAATTTAACAACGCTGTGTGTGTGGTGTCGGCCGGCTCTAGAAAACCAGCACCTCATCTGTTCCCGTGGATGTCGTGTCGTGGCCACTAAGGGATAACTAAGCGGCTACCACAAGCCTTGAGTGAACTAAAAGAGTGAACTCGCCAACCCTCTGCTTCTGACAATGTCATGAGGAGGCCCGTGTCTATGTCGTATATGTGTTTATAAATAATAATAATAATGTCCAGCAGTGGATACTGAAAGGGCTGATTGCATTGCATGAATGTAACCAGAAGGGGCCAGAAAATTAAGGAACGAGAAATAATAATAATTTGTACAAATAAAATACGAAAAAAAATTAATCAATAGTTAATTTGGTCATATTATGCATCTTGTTCGATTAACCATGATAGGAAACATCTGTAGAAGCATTAGACCTGGAAGATGCAAGTGTAATGGGTTTTTTATTCTTTTTACCACCAGGTGGAATATCTGCTTGTCTGCCACATTCGAAATTTTAAGTTAAAAAAGCTTATCCGAAAACAATATGTCCATACCGATCGTTTGTTCAGTTAATATCCCATATTTTCTGAGAGCGGTGATAGCTCAGGAAATATTTATTCTCAACTCTCATTCGTGAGGTCGTGAGTTCAAATCCACGGACCATAGCACAGAGTTTCAACTTGGATATTCTAAAATTATGATCTACTCGGTGAAGAAATACGTCGCGAGGAAACCTGTTTGTTCCAGAATTTAGAAAAAATTCGGAGTTTGAGTATCGACCAATCTGCACTGGGCCCAAAACACCCTAGAATTTTATTAGGACCTTTCCTATGCCTTGCAGTGAGGAATTAAACAAGGCTGACAATATTTGTTTACTTAAAAATTTTCAATTTAGATTCTGTTCGAAATTCGAAGTGAAATATATTAAATCGGTTTTGCGAATAAAACAAGTCATTAAAACTTAATAATAATAGATTGATGAAACGGTCGGGCTACTCATTAATACTTAACACGTAACACGTGGCAGTGCACACGGTAATTGCTGACCACAGAGTTTCCATTAGTCTTATTAGCGTCCATTAGCGGTGAACGGTATTGAGTCCTCTTGTGGATTCTGAAGCCGATGGAAAGGCTCTTGAAAAGGCATTAACTTCAAATGGCCTTTAAAGTATAAGCCATTTTAATGGTGTTCGGTCTTCATCACTTCGCTCTAATGTTGAGGAAAATGAATAAGAAAATATTAAAAAGATAAAAGAAAACCATGAAAATTATTTAAGAAAGAAAATGTTGTATTGATCACAACATAACAGACAAATTTAAAGACCTATTAAGTTGCATTTATATGCTTTTTAGTTATGTATTTATCTGCTAAATGGGTCTTAACGCATAAGTATACCTTTTTGATTTTTCTCGACCTTTCGGTTTATTCCGGTCTGTCCCCTAATTATAGAATTGGGACAGAACACCAGCCGTGGTCACGAGGGACTGTCAGCTCGTGTCAATAAATTAAAAAAACTATGTTTATACGCATTAAGATCCGTTTAATAAATAAATAAATATGTGTGTAAATTATGGTTTTTAAAGTAAATAATATGTCATTATAAGTAATCATAGCGTTAGGTACTTAATTAACTTAACTTAAGTTTGATTTTGAAGTTCATCCCAAAAAATCTTTCGCTAATTTCTGTGGTAGAACTGTTTATTAATAGATGTTTTCGCTTACAAGTCAGAAATGGTTAAATAATTAGTTAGAACATCAAAGACAATTAAATTGCTTCATTTATAGTATAAATTGCCTCAATTTATAATACTGGTTTGAATCGATCAATTAAATATTAATTGTGTTATTAAACGTGTACTACCATACGTTTTATTAGTACGAGAATTAATTTTGTATTGAAATTGAAGTTTGGATCGGAAAGGGCATTGTCACGGTTTCCTTTATTACATTTAGTAGGTAATTGTAAACTAGCTTCCATATTAATATTCGTAATAGGCTTTATCTATGTAACTGTACCTTTGATTTTAAAAAGCCAGGCTTAATAAAATATCAATTCAAATTTAGCCCTGTGCCCTATATTATTCTCAAGATAATAACCATATGAAATCAACAGTTTCAAACTGTATCATTGAGAACGAATAAGCATAATACTGGTCAATCAAGCGTTTACATAAGTACCTACAAACAATCGTGCAGCTCAAGTTCCACTTATTCAACTGGCAGCTATACTGTCATAGGACAATGAAAACAATTATCATACCTCAGTGCATTACAACAATACCTTTTTAGGGTAATCATACGAGCACAATCACTACTAACGATAAGCGTAACCCACCTTTATGATTACCTTCACCGACTCGTGACCCCCGCTGTCCTCCCAAACAACACCTTATACCGAGGAACCTAATCCTAAATTTGAAGGAACAGAAGCCCGGTGGAAGCGCCGGCCGGTTTAGCGACCGCTAAGTTAGCGCTAAAGTTCTTTGCATCGCACACTTTTTTACCTGGTTGGACGCTTTCTGCACTCGGCCTAAACTAAACATGTCCGGTGATTCTTGAAAGGCCACTAGGGCCACAAGAATTTAGCCATTCCGAAGAAAACACTGTATGATAATTATATTGATTGAATATTAATAATACACTACGTATAGTAGGTAAAATTTAATTGTATTTCCTACATTACTGTGTTGCAGACTGTACAGGTATTGATGATGAAAATTAGAGACATATAAAGGGTTACTCTTATTTATATAATTCCAGTTACAAATAAAGAGCAACGGGGAGTTAAGGAAGGTAGCAATTCCGTGCACCCGCGACTCAGTCACGGAAAATGTGCAACTTTGTTCCATGTCATTCGTATGCGGACTGGCGGGTTTGCTCGTTCCAACGGTTTATTGTTTCGCTTACAATCATCATTTATATTCCGTTTCTCGCAATATTTTTAATTTATGCAAGACAAATGCGGACTTGATTCGACGAACCTTTTGACAAGCTACGAGTATTTTAAAGAAATATAGCAGTTCAGTGAACGAAGATTGTTGCTTACAAGTTAACATTTGCATTGAGAAAATTATGCTGAGTTAAAACAAAATAAAAAAGCGTTGCAGTTGAGTTTTAGTTTGAAATTTTTAAACTTTAATATCGTATTAATCACAAGCGATTTATATTCTTTGATACATAAATAAATCAAATATTGCACTGAAATAATTGTGTTTAAAAACGTTTTAATTGAGCATCATACAAGAATTAATTCTGTTATCCAATATATGCAATAGATGACGACATCAGTTCAGAATGACAAACGTTGTCTCGCCCCAGGATGTGCTGCTTATTTTTATAGATTTATGAACGGATTTGGAGATAGGTAAAATTTAGGGATAGGATATATAGGATGAGAATGGATTCTGGTATATCTCACTCACCGAAACATGTATGTACATTAGAGGAATAAGATTAACTGGGAAATGCAGTACATGTTTGTGTAGTCTTCTGTGAGAGAGGGTAACTTGGCAGGTCGAGGATTGCAGCGTGCACTCTCCTTCTACCAAAATACTATTTTACAGTTCTATTCGACGATATCTCACCATTTGGAAGCTTAAAAACAGTTTGTTTTAACTAATATAGATAAGAAAGATAGATAACTACTCAACATATGTTACTCGTACAAACAGAATTTAAGTAAGTATCACGAATAATAGGTACAAAAGACAACCTTATCGCCAAAGCGATTTCTTCCAGCGACCTTTTTAACTAAACTAAAACGATACTTTCCAGTTTCATTTTTCTTTATTACTGAAAACATTCATTCGTAAATTGGCTGCAGTTAATGCTTTAAGTGATTTAAATCACGTCTCGACGCATTCGCTTTGCCACCGTAATCACTGGATGACTTCGCTCAGTTGTGCTACGACTCAAAGGGTGTACCTACTTTTCTCTCGACTATGACGTCACGGTCTATTTTTTTCTGTTAAACTCTTTGCCTTTGTCTCTGAGCTACGTCTTAGCTTTGAAATGGTAATACAGAAGCTTAACCGCACAGCCAGGACTTGCCTGCGATGCTCTGTGCTCTAATTTGTTTATTTCCTTTTCCGTTATTAGGAACTTTTCTCTTAATTTTCTTCCGTTGCCAAGAATTTATTTTCTTATATTTTTATTATATAATCTTGTAATAGGTTTCACTGCTCCTGAAATTCATATGCGTTATGGGATTCGACACTAGACAACAAAAAAAAAAAAAAAAAAAAAGTCTAACTCCCTTTATCTGAATATTTTTTCATGATATTTTAGCTTTACAGAATTTTGTATTTTAAATTATTCAACTATATAATAGTCAAGTACACAATTGTAACAACTGCAAAGTAAATCTCCCAGCGGATGTGTTTTTTGTCTGCTTGTATAATACCTTTTCCATTAAGTATTTTCCTCGATGGACACATTATTTAAAAACACATTCGCATTATTTTACCCTTTTTTAGTCAGTAATTATATGATTTATTCCAGTCACGTGCCTTTTGCTTTAGGAGTACGTAAATATTCAAATGGACCTATTATATTGTTGGTTTTAAAATTGCTGTAAATTGGTATCATACGAAAAATGGAAGCATTAGGACATCATGATACCTAACTGTGAAGAAAGCTGTGAATAGGATTTTGCAAGGTCGGCGGCGCACCCGCATACCCCCTGGTGTTGCAGGTGTCAACGGGCGGCGGTAACACTTACCATCACGTGGGACCGCTTGCTCGTCCGCCTACTTCAATATAAAAAAAATAAAAACTACAATAATGACCCCAATAATTACCAGGTAATTATTGGGGTCATTATTGTAGTTTTTTTTTCACCAGTGTTACCGGGGGTATATATATTAAAATTTCAAAAAAACGTTGCACCACATTTTTATTTTATTTTTTTATGTACAAAGGCGTCAGACGAGCCTACAGTCCACCTGATGGTAAATGGATACTGTCGCCCATAGACATCCGCGATACATGCCAACAGTAGTCTAAAATGATAAACGTTGGTACGCCCCCAGATGCGCTGCCTACCTTTGGAGATATAGGAATGGATTTGGAGAAAGGCTTGGGAACATGGGAAGGGATAGAATGGGAATGGGGTTTGGTGCAAACCACTCACTACCGAAACACGTACATACGTACATTAGGGAAATAAGATAAATTCAAGGTAGTCTTCTGTGACACAGAAGACGTTTTTATTTATTTTCAAAGGATAGTAAACATATCAATGTTAACTTATCGTTTACGAATACAACGGTATTCGTGAAATTAGTGTATTAAAAATGCTGAAACACGGTTGCTTCGAAGGCCTGTGTTTATCATGCGATCTTATCACGTTCTCATGAACCGCAATGTCCTACTATACAATTGTTTTCCGATTCCACGGGCGAGCACCCTCACAATTGCAATATTATTGCCACATCGACACTCCGATAACACACCACTGTGAATGTGTTCGTTACACTGCCGGTCAATGTGTTAATGGGATGTGTGCTATCTTGTCGCTGGGAGGAAATACGATTGTATAATAATCGATTCATTCACGGTTACTTTTTTGCGCCCGGAAAGGTTTTTTTTTCTTTTTATATATGGCAATGGTGCAGTTAGCACATTCTGCCAGTGTCAAATTTTTCTTCACTATAAATAATTTCAAAGTGTAAAACGCATCATGTCCAGTCCTCGGGAGTCGCTAATTAAAATGACAGTAGGTTTACTGAGGACAGAAGAGGCCTGACTCCTTGGAAGCACACGAAAAACGCAGTACTATGCTTTTATTTTATTATCACTAACATTACGCACATAAAACACTTTGAAGTTCAATAAACTGTCACTATTAAACCACAAAACGAACTATACAATTTTTTTATAATAATGAAACAAAAACTTAGCTTCACTCCTCTAGTTCCCGCCGGAAAGTCCAGTAAAATGGGTTGTTATGATTGACTTCATATTTGTTGCTCTAACTGAAACTAAATTGGTTAACCAAGCGTTCACACGATTAAAAACTGTTTCGCATTCGTAAACGAGTTATTTAGTTATTCCAGTATTGGTTGTTCAATTATGAATAAGTGTCCGCTTACCTTTGTCTGTCTTCAATAAGTCCGACAATATATATGTAAAAATATGTCGACAATATATATGGTCAACCTCAACGAGACACTATTTTGCTTTTGTTTTTTTTTATAGATCGAACGTGGCAAACGAGCATACAGTCCACCTTGTGGTAACTGGTTACTGTCGCCCATAGACATCCGGGATACATGCTAACATTAGTCCAAAATGACAAACATTGGCACGCCCTCGGATGCGCTGCCTACCTTTGTTGATGAAAGAATGGATTTGGAGAAAGGGTTGCGGACGCGGGAAGGGATAGGATGGCAATGGGCTCTGGCATATCTCATTGACTACCGAAACACGTACATACATTGGGGAATATGATAAAGTGGGAAATGCGGTACATTTCAAGGTAGTATTCTGTGAGAGAGGGGTAACGAGGCCCGTCGAGTGCGCCCAGCGGCTGTTGGATTGCAGCGTGCACTCTCCTCCTCCAATTTGGTAATCACCTTGTTTAGGTACAATAGCTAAAATTTACTTACAGCACACAGATTAACTCTTATACATACGCTGAATTTTTGTTTACCTCCCAAACAATTGACCTATAATCTTTTATTGTGTTATTTTGTTTTCAGGGAGTCTACTCTGATTTTGGGCTTCCGAACTTTCGGGCCCGTCCGAAGTTCGAACGAACGGAGTGCTGTAACCTACTCTGAATTTCCTTCGTTCGGAGCTCTATATATAGGGGATCAGATTATTTAAATACCTAGATATTGTTATAGTGAAATGTGATATTTGATCCCCAAATATATGTTGTTAAAATATATATTTCGGTCGTGATCTCGTGCGATCGAAGTAGTTTCAAACGTCAAATGAACTTCAGTCGGACCGATATATCGTATTGAACGTTGTCGTGGTAGGAATCTACCGAAATATCGGCCGTAACTTCATTTTTCATGTTTTCGGAGTAGACCACCCGGTCTCCCTCGGGCAATAATCACCCGATGAGTTTAATCTAATATTTCCAATTAAACAATTAACAACTAACTTCAGAGCGTAAATCTAGTTCAGTTCTTATCTAACCTGCGGATGATTATGTAAACTAAACTAAGTGGTTACTCTACTAATTACAAAAGACCCAGTTTACAGTTGTCGGGCTAAACTTAGGTGCGCTCCACTCTTCTTCGTAGTGTGCCTCGGGCCGACTCGTTCCAAGTCAAACACAGTTTGTTTCTCGAGAACTGTTGTTTTAAACAAATTTTAAGACGCATGACGTAATTACTCGTAGGTGGAGTTTCGAGACAATGAGACATATTCTAAAACACCTTTGTGGTATAGCTAGATGATCGAGAGATATTCCTGCCAATCTATATTATCGCGATGGTTTATTCCACTATTATTTTAACAAAGTTTTACGTTTATCACCTACAGACCTTTTATATGGGAATAGACTAGATGACATATCATACGTTCTTATCAAAGAAACCTCACTGGCAACTACTTTTGTATGAAGCAGATGAGGAGGGGCTCATTAAAAGTCAAATTTGAAACTTAAGTACTACGGAATAAGAATGTTCCATTTTCAAAACACATATGAATTAAAGATTTCATTACTACTGCTATTTCATTGCTAGTGAACATAGAACACTATTACGCTGTAACGTGCCTGCCCTTACAGTGCTTGTATAACATATCTAGTATGTATTCTCAAATCAATGCCTACAGATGACGTACACATATAAATAATAAACAATTTTGGAATAATAAATTTATTTTTGTAATAAATTATTAAAAGCACACAATTTGATGTTTTTTTTAAATTATGTTTTTTGAATATCAAATAAAACTTAACAATAAACTTAATACAATAACTAAAAAATGGACTTTAATTTAAATTGCATTAAATAATCATAAAAGCGTAATTGTTCTATAAAATGACCGATCGTCAGTTGAACGATCCAATACATGTGAGAGTCTCCTATAGACAGTCAAGCTCTTTGTACTGTATTGTGATATTCTTTTCAAAAATATTACCAAGATAAACTTCACGAAGAGTCCCGTTTCAGAAAACTGAGTTATGAATCGAGCCGTTAATTTCCCCATCAAAATAGCCGCGCTACCTCCGCGGCGGGCGAACAAAGAACTTTCAAAGAGTTGCTCACAATAGCAAATGGAACAATCCCATTTAAGTGCAGTGGAGAATGCAGACACGCTAATGAAGCAAACATTTAAACAGACTATATCGTTGTGGATAAATATACAATTAATCTTCGAATAACTGGACGTTTATATATAAGACTAGCGAACCGCCCTCGCTTCGCTTCGGTTTATAAGTTTTTTTTTTATTTATAAGTTTATAAATTTCAAAATAAAATATAGCCTATATTAGACACGGATAATGTAGCTTCCAATTTGTGAAAGATTTTTTGAAATCGTTTCAGTAGTTCCAGAAATTACCTCCAACATACAAACACACAATTTTACCTCTTTATTATATTATAGTATAGATGAAATGTCCTGAGAAATGACTGAATAACTGACTGACTGAAATCGTTGAAACATGAAATTTGGACAGTAGCTTCCTTCAATGACATAAAGATTTACTACGAAAGAATTCCTCGAAATTCAACTTTTAAAAGGGGTGAAAGGGGTGATGGTCTCGTTAACTTGAAATTTGGTATAAATATTCTACAATGCGAATAATTAAACACATGTTTTATCGTTTTCAAAATTGTGCCAAGTCGCTACCAACTGCGCCAGTTAGTCGTTCAGAAACTTGTGGTATGAAACTAGTTTCTAAATTTCAGCTTCAAGTCAAATCAAATAATTTATTTAGCAAGAACATAGATAGTATAATATGTGCGTTACATTGTAGATGATTCCTATTACGTCCTGTCTCAACAGAAGTGCAAAGAATACCTACTTTACATCGTAATACTAAAGCATTCAATTAATATTCAAAATAATAAGTTACAAAAAATACTGATTGTCAAAAAATATGATTATTAATTAATTGTTATTCATTTAAAAATCCGTTCATTTAAAAATACCATTTCTCAATCAGAAATTCGAAAACCTTTTTCTTAAATATACGTTTGAACCTCGCGGATATAATATTAAAAAAATAGGTACCTACCCCCTAAGCAATCACTGTCCCCTTATTACTTTCAAATTTATATTAAACAAATTTCTAAGAAATGTGGTTATTACAGAGATCGTGATCACCTACTTTCGTAAAATTTGTAGGCGTCCAAATAAAAAAGGTCCAGATATCGGGTATCGGAGTTTTGGCCAGATTTGGAAATTAGAATAGATCTCTGATGACATTACGTAAGGAACACGATAGGGATTATTCAGAGAAATTAAATCCAAAAGGTCAAAGTCGAGAAAGGACATTTTGAGAAAATTAAACATTAAAGCTTGATAGCAAAAAAAAGTTACAATCGGCATTTTTTACAAAGAAAACGGTAGACGCGCACATAGTCCACCGTGTGGCAGATAGACACTGTCGTCCATCGATATCCACAATATATGCCAACATTCGTCCAGAATGACAAAATGCATTTGTAGAACGGTTTGGGGAAATGGCGAGAGGCAGTATAAGATTGGATCGGAATGGGTTCTGGTAATATCTGGGTAGAATAACAACTTTTAATTTTTTTTTTCTAAAACCTAAGAAGTATACTCTTATGTTTAACGCTAGCCATCGGCGTTTTTTAATTAGTTGGAACGAATTAATTAGGACAGCTCGATGAGGGGTTTTATCACGTCTTGTTTGAATCAATGGCGGTTCTTTGAAATTGTGGGTTTATTAACGCCCGAGGCGACAAGTGAGAAATTGTTCCAAGAAATATCTTCAATGGAAGTCTCTAAAATTAATATTTCTATCATTTTTTGATAAAGGTACCAAAGGTTGGTAGTAGATAGCCGCTGATGCCTGAGGCTAATAATTGCGATACGTTACGAATGACACAGGCGGCGAATGACTAACAAGTTTTTTTATAGAATAGATGTCCCTTGCGCCGCCCGGCCACATGATTGTAAGTGGTCATTGCCGCCCATGAACACCTACAACACCAGGGATGATGCGGGTGCGCTGTCGACCGTGCAGAATCCTTTTCACAGCTCTCTCGAAGTATTAAAGGATGGAAAAACGATTGATCGTAGCGTAATGGAAAAACCTCAGCTACCAGTTCATTCCACAACTTTCGAGTTCGCGGTATAAATTGTCTTTTTGACCGCACTGTACAGACTGTACGCAGCGACTCTATGTCAAGGAAGTGAAGATAAACCGCACGACGATGTTCAAATGGTGGCGCTGCCAGAATAAACTTATTCTGGCAATGCCACCAAAACACCCCTATAACTTTTAAAAGGCGAACAGACTATTTCTGTTTGTTTTTGTGTCGAATTTCGACTAATTATCTACTTGCTTGTCTTACTTTTACCTGTCTAGGTGTGCAATAAAGAGTTTATCTATATAAAATAATTAGCAATTTTATTGACAAGGCTTTTTCCTTACGACTGTATGCGAAATACTCAGTATGCAACTCACTTATTATATTTAAAATGCTTTATCAAATATTACATTTTTAATATAAAAGGATTTGCTTAGTACCTACTTTTGTGTCTCACAGATATCAAAACTTTAATAAAATAAAATTGCCAACAACTCTTTTGCCCACAGAACACACTTGGCTCAAATGCAATTTGCACAACAAGGAAATGAAAAATGAAATGAAATAAAGAATAGAATGAGATAGAAAATGCTTTATGACGTCATTTTCGCTGTAACATGAGACGGAATGTTGATACCAGCGTGGTTTTCTATTAGCATGGCAACTTGAAATGTTACAGTTCAATTAATTTTATCCCAGATAACTAACTCTTTTACATCTTGGATACGTTAACAATTTCTTTTCGCTGAGAAAAAAAACATTGTATTTGTCTTTATGCATTGTGTCAAAATTATGTAGTGACTCAAATTAATATATATACTCAGTTTATACTCAAATTAAACAAATTCGTCATAGGCTTAATTAGTACCTTAAGACACACTCCACTAGCCAACCTTTGGTTTGATTAGAGAGATTCAATTAGGAGGTGCGAGAAAGACTCGAATGAGATGGTAGAATATACGATATCAAAACAAAATATACTGTATTGTAGTATATTATTATCTGTTACTTATTACACTACCTGGTATTAACTCAGTGACAACTCCCGTGCTCAAGGTTGTCAGGAATAAATTGATATATAGCAATAAGACCGCGTGGTTGTATTCTCTTCTTCAAACATTGTTCCTTAACTTTGTCATAATTTAATTTATTAACAAATGGTTCACAGCTTATAAGTCGAGATATGTAGGAGTATAAATATTTACTAACAAGGCAATTATGAACAAAGATGATCAGCAAGTGGGTGACACTGAATGTTTTTAGAATCTCAGATATAAGGATGGCAGTTGTTTTATTGCTTCTATTCTCTTATTTAAGCATTGAAGTATTGTCCGCGACATTCGATACCCTTTTTCATGCGCTGAAACCATTGTGGGAAGCGAAGCATTCAGCCCACCCTTCTTTAGGCACCTCTTCATCAGCCGTTTGAAAGGCCTTTACTACCTCTTCTGCATTTATAAAACGTATTCCTCTGAGTTTATCTTTAATTTTAGGGAGTAAATAAAAATCACAGGGCGCAAGGTCGGGTCTGCATGGCGGATGACCCATCAACTCTACATTTACAGTACCTACTAAAAATTGCTTCATCTGGCGGAGTGAGCTGGGGCATTGTCGTGATGGAGGATCATTCTACTTCGTGGGCGTCGTTCTTTAATTTTTTCTAAAACTGAAGGCAAGCAGCTTTTCGCATACCAGTTCGCAGTTACTGTTCTTTTATTTTCTAAAGAAATAGTAGCAAAGGAAAAATCTTTGAACGAAAATGTTCTGTTGTTACATTCATTTTTCCGCAAACATTTTTAAATTGCCCCCAGAAATAAAAAACAAATGACAACTTTGAAAATTTAATGGCGTTTGACAAGTAATTCCAAATCCATTTCCAAAATCGAATTTGTTTTTTTTTTGTATCATATTGTACCTACAGTAGCCAGCTCTAAGAACTTTTAGTTTACGCTATTGTATATGTATGTAGTGCTAGGTAGGTATATTTAAACGGAGAATCCAAATATATAAACCAAAAATATGAGCGGATGTTACGTGTTATTTGCGAGCGCAGAGCGTGGGAGCGGTGTATGTAATGTAGCATTTATATAATAAAGTTTTATCTATATATTCTAAATCGAGACAAATATTGTTCGAAATGAACATTAATATTTACCAATTAATGGAAATAGGAATAAAGTATACAAGCCTTCATCCTTTTGTTCCTTAAAAATAAACGGATATAAGTTCTATCTAAGACACTCTTGTGCTGTCAAAGGACAAAGTGTAGACGGGAGTCTGCTAAGAATGGCCAAGATCGCTCACTTAATGGAGCCGCTTGTTCTAAGGGAACTTTCAGACTAAGTTCATGCTCCGTCTTTTGGAGACAATTCCTGAGTCTGTGATTGATATTTATTGAATCGTTTATTGAATGGATTAGATCAATTAACCATAATAATTACAAACTTTTGGAATATAAATATAACTTAATTATTGAGATTACTTTTCGCTTACCGACATTTAGTGCTAACTCAAACTAACCAGTAAACGATTGTACTTACAAAACAATTTGTGTTTGTTTTGCTTCTTAATATATAATTACTTTATATTTTTTCCAATACTTAATTAAAAAGAAAGAATCCTTCTTCATTGTTAAGAAGATAATAAATTGATTATATGGGACGTAACAAGCAGGTAAATGTACAGAAGATAAGTTTTGTAAATAGATAATTGTACAGTCTTCGAGTATAATGTGTTGTGGATATTCATTATGATGTGATAAATAACCTTTTAATGAAGTTGATGTATTTACGCTTTGCGCGAAAATCCATAAGTACGGACGATATGTATATTAAATTGATTTGTTTAGATATTCCTATTGTGACTATAAATTTTGGGCGACTTAAATTCATCATCGTAGTGCGATAGTACCTTAACATTAAGTATTAAGAGACAGGTCTGCGGATAAAATTACACTGAAGTGGGTTTCCGGACGAAATGCCTATTCTACGCCAAGTGGCGTGGAAGGATGGATACCTATCACCTTTGAAGTTTAAGTCTTGAAGACGATCAAAGACAAGGTGAAACCTGTTCGGTCTTAGTATTTTTAATATTAAGTCTTGATATAAGGATAAGGGATATTGTAAAAAAATAGATGGGTGGACACATTTCCATAGACAACAGAAATTTATTTATAGTAGCTACTACAAGATGTCTCTCTATACTACCAGATATCTTTGTACATAAGGAAGACGGCAGGCGAACATACTGTACACTTGGTGGTGAGTGAATTACAGACAACCGAGATATATGCCAACATCAGTCCAGACTGACAAACTTAGGCATGCCCGCGGATTGCATTGATTTGGAGGAAGTGTTAGAAAAATTTTAAGAGCAAGGTTAGGATGAAACTTTCATACTCTTATTAAGCCACTTTCTTCATACTTTTATTAAAAATTTTAATACGCATATTTAGCTTGTAAATCAAGTGATATATCGCATTTATCTACTAAACGGGTCTTAACGCGTAATTTTTACCGTTTTTTATTTCACTCATATTTTCTCCTTTCATGAGTTAATAATTTTCTACAATTCAGAATTTCATATTATTTACTTAATAAACTGAATGTGGTTCAATTTGTTTAAAAAACCCCTTTCTGCATTTTGTGATGCACGTGTTTTTACGTATTTCAACAATGTTTTAGATTCAAATTTCAGAATGTTCGGGGATATAATTAAAATGAGTTTTCGTTGTTTTCGTTCAAGGACGGGGATCATCGACACGTGCCGGAAAACATACGTAATGTTTCTCGCAACCTTTTTTATATTGTATTTATACATATTTTGATTTTCTATAATATAATACTAGTAAACGCACACGGTTTCGCCTGCGTTAGAGTAAGTTTAGCGTTGGGAACATAGGATCTGAATAGGGTAGTGTATGCTATCTGAATAGCACAGAATATTGGAGGAAAGTTCAGAGAACCAATCTGCTATCATTAAAATCGGTTCTGTTGTTTTTGAGATAATTTCCATAAAAAAATTAACGTTTCTTGAATTTGTTCTGTATTTTAAGTACGTCAGTTAAACGTCAATTTATTATTGCTTAGTAAGAAGGGCTAGAAATAAATAGTCTTGGGTTAGCTGATGTGTTTTCGTTGCGCAGTACTTTTTATCAATTTGATACTACTCTTAATTAATAACCCATATAAACATTACAATAATTTTATCAAATATCGTTATGATTTAATGAAAGCGGTACAATTTTGAATTTTGTTAATATTTTAAACTAAAATATTTTCACAGAAACTTTTGTATCGGCGTAATGTACGTAATATCTAATTATTTCATTTACACGAGTAAACAAGCAAACAAAACTCGCGAGATCCAATGAAATTCCACACTTTTTACGTTTTCAATACTTATCGGTAACAACGTTTACAAACGTAAACGTGCGAAGCATTACTTATCGAAAAATACAGAAAAAACCCGGCATTTCTTCCTAATGTATCTTTTATGTACACTTGTTCGACAGTGTTAGCGGGCATGTGGAAGCGTTTGCTTTTATTCTTAGGATAAACGAATCAGAACCCCCTTTAGTGAAGTAAGGGATTTGTCGCAAGTGCTATAGGCGGTTGTAAGGACATGACATACCGGTGTGTAGTGCGGTGAACACAAATGTTGTTGATAATCTTTAGAGGTCCTTTGACCTTTGTATCAGCACCAACTGTTTTGAATGTTACCGCAAGCAGCTTAAGTATATATATATACACGTTATCCTGAATACATCACAAGAGGCTGCGAAAGAGTTTTTTTTCAATTTAATTGCTGAAAGCTATTTCTTCAAAAATAATTTTTCTCGTACAATTAAAAACAAACATATTTTTAAATTAACAGAAAATTAATAGATTGCGAAAATTGGCTTCACCCATTTATCCTGTACACAACATAAGAGGTGGTGTTCACTGCCTTGGCAACGTCCATTCTCGATGGTTGCCGCGGCGCAGTTATTCCTTACTATCAAGGTTTTTAATTACACTACCTACACTAAGAAAGTTATGCATAATATAATCAGAATAATTATAATATATATATATCGTCCCCTGCTGGACATGGGCTTCTTCATGTGTATTGTCTTGTGTTTGAGGCATGCGTGGCTTTAAAACGCCACATTGCTGCGCTGGCCAAGCTGGTTGGCGTGTCCATTCTTTTCGAGGTGGTTTCTCAGGGCTTGTGGTAGCGGCATTGTTATCCTTTAGTCACCTTTCACAACGGAATCCAACACGGGAAGTGGTTATATGTGTATTGTAACATAAACATTAACATTATTAAATCACACATTCGTATTCTGGCTTGAAACATTTTCTTACATTCAGTAATTAGTCTACCCATCCTAGTATCAAACAAGATTATCTAGTTCTGTTCTTCGTGCCACCCATAGTCACAGTTTTATATAAGTAGGATATGTAATAAGTATTCGTAGTCGGTATTACTGTGGAATATTTACTAATTATCGTTTAAGTTATTACATATTTAAACTTTTCATCGCACCTCCAAGCGTACCTCCCTGTTTAATCTGAAAGTTTGCCTGATAGACAATGCCTCCAGGCATTAAGCTCGCCTTTTGTACGATTAAGTGCAATAAAAGTTTTTAAATAAATACAACAAAACAAATAGTCCTTGTATTCGCTCCTATTCCGCCATTTATTAATTTCTACGATTACACTTCCGTATAAAGAGGAGCTATTTCACACGTCAGTCATTAAGAACACAGTCATAAACTTTAGGACCTTGAATAAGTTCTCGCTGTTTTTTTTACAAAATAAAAGCTTTATTTAAAATATAAGGAACAAAAACATTTCACTCAAAGTATTATTGTCATCACTAGCCCATCACTAGAGACCACTTTCTCCCATCTTTCTGGCAGTATATGAATTCCGCGTCGGAAAAACGATATGTCTTTTGAGGCTATCCAAGAATCGATCCATTCTTTAGTATCTTCGTAAGAATGGAAGCGTTGCTCAGCCAGGCCATGTGCCATCGAACGGAATAAGTGAAAATCGGAAGGGGCTATGTCAGGTGAATACGGCGGGTGGGGTAGGTGGGGTTGAAGCGTTTCCAGGTAGGTTTTCACTGGTTTTGCAACATGAGGCCGAGCGTTGTCATGTAACAAAATCACTTTGTCGTGTCTCTGCTCGTATAGCGGCCGTTTTTCTTTTAGGGCTCGACTCAAACGCATCAATTGAAGTCGATAGCGATCTCCCGTGATAGTCTCATTCGATTTGAGCAGCTCATAATAAATTACACCCTGCTGATCCCACCAAATGCAGAGAAGAAGCTTTGAACCATGGATATTTGGTTTTGCGGACGATGTTGATGCATGGCCGGGCTTACCCCACGATTTTCTACGCTTTGGATTATCGTAGTGTATCCACTTTTCATCGCCAATCACGATACGGTGCAAAAAACCTTTCCTTTTCTGCCGTTGAAGCAGTAGTTCACACGTGAGAAAACACCGTTCGACGTCTCTCGGCTTCAATTCATACGGCACCCAATGTCCTTGCTTCTGGATCATTCTTAACACTTTTAAACGTTTTGAAACTGTTGACTCATCTACTTGTAATGTTTTTCCAAGTTCTGTTAGCGTCTGACATCGGTCTTGATCAAGTAATTCCTCCAATTCTTTGACTTCAAATTTTTTCGGTGCGCCAGGACGTTCTTTATCCTCAAGTTCAAAATCATTATTTTTGAAGCGTCGAAACCAGTCTCTGCATGTCGTATCCGACAGAGCATTGTCACCGTAAGTCTCAACAAGAATTCTGTGTGCTTCAGCTGCAGATTTCTTTTGAATAAAATATGCAATAAAATTCCCCGCAAATACACTTTATTTGGCACAAAAGTAGACATTTTCAGAACCAATAAAAATTACTTTGTTTACACTAAAGTGAACTACCATACACTGAAATATAAGGTTAGATACAGTACTTCCTTGCAGGTGCGTTACCACTCGAAATTCCATGCCCGGAGTACTGCTACTGCCATCTTTGAAGAAACAGCGAGAACTTATTCAAGGTCCTAAATTCTATAGTCAGTTCAACAGTAAATGCTGCATAGTTCCTATATCAACCATCTTTATAAGCTAGTTTTTCAAACAGTAAAACTACTGCTCATCAATCTTCTTATCTGTTTGTCACAGAAGGTCAAGGGTATAAGGACAACGAGATGTCTTTCTGGTACATTTACAATCTTCACTTCGGCTAAAATCATTTGAATCTTTTCCTTTCGTGAAAAACGATCTGCACACTTAACCTTCGAGGGTTTTTCAATATCTTTAGGTATTTTTACTTCAGTCGATGGACTTTCGTTTTACTGTGATAGGTATTAATATTGGACTTAACAAATGAATAAAGAGTGTATGTATGTGTTTGATCGTCTTTTCTGAGAGACACGCACATTTGTGGAGGAGCCCTAGGAAAAAAAGTTATCTTGGAACCGAACAAAACTACACCGATTAAGATTTTTCTAAAAATTTGCGCTCTGATCGGGTAAATTATTGGAAACACCAAAAATCAAAATTTAATAAAAAAATGTTTTTATTATTTTTTAATATATGAATTGATAGATAAAACTCTTTTGAGCTCCGTTTGATTTTCCTATTTACGTTGACTTACAAAACTCATTAGGTATATCTGTACATATAAAAAGAAATATCTTGACGGACTGACTAGTGACTATGCCGAAACCGCTTGTCATGGAACTATATGAAATTTGGAAATTAGCTTCCTTTTATGACGTATAGACTTACTAAGAAGGAATTTCTGTACCTCAACCTCTAAAGAAGTGAAACGGGATATTCTATTCGGAAGAAGATATAGGTATTAGAAGTGGTCACTGACCACCGAATCGGTAATAGTGTTTTGGAAATTAGTGTGTTCCTAGTGTTTGTCACCTTCGGAATTCCCTAAACACGCAGATTAAAAAGATTAAAAGATTTAAAAAGACGAAAATGGAAATTTGGTAGTAATTTTTATTTATTATATTCAAATCAAATCAAATAAATTTATTTGCATAAATGTGGGTGAGAAGATTTTACAAATGTGATTTGTGCCAACACATTTGCTATTTCTGGCGTGCAAAATATTTGGAAACAAAAATACAATAATAATTAGAACAGCACAGTAAAAATATATATAAACAGCAATAGTAATTAGAAATATCAAAATAATGTCATGGGTAATTAGAATGTCAAATTAATAATTACTATAGAAAGTCATTTAGGTTAAGTCAAAGGGTTTCAAATTTTTGATATAAAATAGATGACAGACGACCGGGCGGGCCATAGGATGGTAAGTGGTGACCGCCGCCCATGGTATTGTAAGTTATGTAACTTATAACATAAGAATATTTTCAATGAGATAATAGATTACCAATAATAATTAACACATTATATAGTATTAATACTGTCTGTATACTAATTTGATACACACACAGCGACGCTTTAAATTATATACTTTTGCTTTAATTATTTTGCCACAACACTAAATAATCTTTAAAAGAATTTATATAGGTATTAGTGTTTACTTGATCCTGTTTGAAAATCGTACTTCTTATTTTTCTGAGATTTTTGAAAGTTCGACGTCATAGTCATGTCGTCGCCCGGAGATTTACGATGTTAATCCGTAGTCAGGATAACCATCTTTCAAACCCGGCCAATCCGGGACAAACCCTAAGGGGTGGCGGCCCCATGTGTAAGTAGGACGGCGCTGTATACAAATCGTTTACAGGTCATACATTCATAATACGAGATAGCAACTCCTGGCTAAGCGCCTTCTGCGCTCGCCCAAAACCATGTCCGGTGACTCTTGAAAGGCCGCTAGGGCCACAAGAATTTGGCCATTCGGAAAAAAAGAGATTGCACAGTAACTCATGGCACAGACATTAAGAATGAATGTTCGTAATATACCACGACAGAATTTGATAAAATTCGATTTGATAAATTCGTTAAATTCGAAATAAACTATTTTCATAGCAGTGAAATTCGCAATCATTAGTTGAGCAGTTTCGAATGTATTGCGCACGTACAGCCTGATGCATTTCGACGATTTTGTATAATTCTATTTATTTTTGTAGTGATATATTTTCTTAAGAACTCCGCTACCAAATGCCTTTACGCCATTTAGCCAAGAAAGTATACATGTTGAAAGTTGAAGAGTTTTATGTCTTTTTCCTTTCACACTCGCTATCCAACCTTTTTGTCATCTTCAAAACTGCTTTCAAGCCTTCCTCAAAGCAGGTTTTAATAAAATTGTCCACATCTTATATGAATTTAGAAGCAAAATAAAATAACAATGCGGAGTGCGGGTAAAAGTAGAAGTGAGACCACACAACAACGTGACAAATTAAAGGCATTAGAACGTAGCGGCTAAATTGCTTTATGTGTCCTGCTGAAGAAAATAAATATAAAGGGAAAAGATGGGAGAAAATAAAATAAACGACAAAGCAAAATATCGTAGAAACGTGATACAAACACCAACGCTTAACGTGTCACACGAACTTCTAACAGGCGCGACAATTTTATTGATAATACGTCATAAATATTTGTATTGGTTACCTGGTCTTGTCTGTCTTGCCTTGTATTGTTATCGTGGTCACTTACTGTAATTTGGCAATTTACAAAGAGTCGACACTAGAAAGTTAGCGTTTTTTTAATCTAGAAACTCTAGAAACGCTAATTGTACCATGAGGTACAATTAGCGTCTAGCCTATTATACTGTACCGTCAAATGACTAATATGGTTTATACGAATAGCATTCATTCTTAACTCGTACGAGATGTGTATACATTCATAAATGACGACAACCCAGCTTCTGTATGTATAATAATATTCAGTGATCTGTAATGTGTAACTTCAAAGCGGACTCCAACCAATAAAAAAATTGCGTCGAGTTATATTTGGAGACGATGCAAATACCCTTAATAGGTATTTTTTTGTCATAAACAGGGATTAAATAGGCATGTGGGTGTGATGAAGAATTTCCTATAAATTTCAAACTACGTCTTACGTTTTCTTCCTTACTTTTAAGGTTAAAGGGGCGTAGTTTTGAATATAATAAACCTGTTGATAGTTAAATCATCAATATCAAGTCCTTTAATAGAGATCACGTAGGAAAAGCGCAGTGTGCGACGCCCTCTTGTCAGGACTGACTATTATTACTCTATGACATTGTAAAAAGTTTTCCGATGGTTGCTGTGGATGAGAAAAGCATGTGTGGCAACGATCTTTGAAAGTATCTAAACACCTTTTTTCTAAAACGTACCGCAAATGGCTACCTACATGTACCTTTAACGCGTTCTAGAAATCACGATCTACTTAGTGTACCTTTGGCCAATAATAGATATCGGCAAAATTCCTACTTTTTGCGTGCATGTGGGGGTTATACTAGAATTAGTCTATAGATTCTGATCCTGTTTGTAATAGTGTGGTTACATTTAAAAGAAAATATAGTGATCCACCGTTATACGATTTCCATATTTTTGTAATAATTGACATTTCTTATTACATTTGTTATACTGACATATGAAAACTTGTAATTCCCTCAGTGTTCATGTTAATTGAATAAAATTGTAGCTAGCCGTAAGTTTTCCTACGAGAATAAAAATAAAAAATGAAATAAAAATAGCGGAACCTCCCTTCGGACTGGTGCTGCCGTAGGTTTTTTATTTGTTATTCTTTATTATTAATCTTTATCTTTATTATTCAGCGGTGAAGGAAAACTTGCACGCCCCAAAGTCTTGAAATTGAGCATCGAAATTCATAATTAGCATATATTCTCCGCTTAAGGAATTTTGTCCCCAAAACATAACATGAACCTCGAGTTTACAGAGAAACTTCATAATCTTCTTCTTCTTCTTTTGCGAGCTCGTTTCTACAATTAGTCGTATGAAACGACCACTTTGTGAG
The DNA here is from genome assembly GCA_943735995.1 of Sesia bembeciformis. Classification (NCBI taxonomy): domain Eukaryota; kingdom Metazoa; phylum Arthropoda; class Insecta; order Lepidoptera; family Sesiidae; genus Sesia; species Sesia bembeciformis. The sequence goes on from OX031042.1 coordinate 5,400,935, forward strand.
GAAGCTCTTCCTCGGGCATGAACTCTGCTCGAGCACCCTAGCTCGTTCCAGAAGTCGTGTATTCATCTGGGATTGTTGTATACTTTCAATAATGTCCCCAGATTTCAAAGGTATTTTGCTCGTACTGAAACACTTGTGTACTGAAAGAGTACATGGGATGACGTTTCCACGGCTTCCATGCATCCTCTGCATAGTGGGTTGTCTGTAACACCAAAAATGAAAATATAGTTATTTAATGGACCCTGTTAAGTTTCCTATTGTTACACGAAGGTTACCTCTGCTTAGTTGGAGAAAGTTTCTTATTCGAAGACTTTATAATATTTTAATACATTGCTGTATATTTAGTACATGTAAGAGAGAGTACGCAGATGCGCACTCGTACCAGGGTGTCCGTATACAGCTATTGTCACAATGTGAATGGAGCTTTAGTTTGCTGCGAAGAACAAAGAGTTATAAAATATTTTCACGATCCAAACCAAAGTGATTCATTTCTTATTCATTGTTTGTTCCGGGTTTATGGGTTCCCATTTGTCGAGTACTATAACAAGCTACTCTCCTGATACTGTTTTTGTAACGAAACACAGAATATTAAATAGCACTGCCATATGTTCGTCGGATAACAAAAGCATTGACTCTCTCCAATCAACCGAATGACTTATCAAAGAAAGTTTCTTAATTGGAGTAGATGGCAGTGGCGGGTTTACGTACCAGAAGTGGCTTAACTTTGCTTTCGTTATTTGCGGTATACATTAAGAAGTTAGCTATACGAACGGTCGATTCATTGATTCATATCGGCCTATAACATCTCACCGTGGGTCAGAGACCTCCCCTTGTAATCTCAAAGGGATTTCGGGTCATAATTCACTATGCGGGCCCAGTGTGAATAAATGAACGTTGTACATGCTCTAGATCAGGGGTGGCCAACTTGTTTAGAACAGTGTTCTAGTTAAAAGAAATCTGACGTCTTGCGATCGACTTAATTGTGCTTTAGTGAGACAAATAAAACAATAATTACATAGCTTTTTATGAATATCAATAATATGTTAGCACAATTAATATCAATACATAACAGACAAATAATGAGAAGTTTCATTTCTTCGATAATGTCAACCTTAACGGAATTTTTTGATAGGTACCGGCCAAAAATTTTAATTACGTTTTGCGATCGACCGGTCTTTCTTTGGCGATCGACCGGTCGATCGCGATAGACTTGTTGGCCACCCCTGCTCTAGATTATCTATACGAATCTGTTGTTGTCTTATAACATTTCAAAGATTTGTTATCGTGGTTGAACGTAATAATTGTTATGTTATTTTCAAACTCGCGTGTGTATGATGATGTTGTTAGTATAGTGTGCAAGGAACTTGATCAACAAAAACAGGTTCAGTGTGGGGCGGGGGGGGGGGGTGGATCAAAAACGAACACGATAGAGGACAGACAGATTTGTCTGTCAATAGCAACATTTTCAACCGCCTCCGCAGCCTCGCTGCGACCACGGTTCATGTAACTGGACCGAAATATCGGCTATAATAATTATTTATTTGGGATTAATAAAACTATCGTACTTTACTTTTTGTATATCGTAAATCATACACACATCTTTTGTTCTGAAAACGATCGTTGTAATGGACGGGTTATTATAATACATCGATCAATATTTGAGTCTGGATTCTAGTTTGTTCCTACATAACAAGCTGCTCAAATATGCCAATGGTAGTTACAACATTCGGTACGCGTGGAAACAAACAATTTATGAAAATTAGAACACTAAACATATTCCCTTTGATCTAACACAAAATAATGTCTAGTCCAATAAGTCTTTGCATTACATATTATTATATAAGAAAATCCCATATAATATCAAGTAATCCCCCACGGAGCCTTATTATTACGTCTTTTTGTGTAACGCAAGATGAGACAGTCCTTTGTCACATAACAAGTTTTAGTTCTTTTGTCTGTGTTATGCAAATGGGGTACGCGGTGCGGACTAAAAATGTGAATGTAGATTTTTGTATTATGTATAAAAATCGAGTTTTATGATACTTCACGCGACTTCATAGTCATAATACTTATGTGTCATTCCCGGGAATTTTGCCGAGAAAATATCATAATATAAATTCCCGGTAATTTTCCCAGTGGGAGAATTAACTGAAAAATAAGTTTATTCTGTAACTCTGGAATATCTCTGGAATCATTTTCTTTGTTAATTTTGTGTAACAAATTAATTATTAGATATTAATAAACAAGAGACGGTTGTACTTTTAGTGTGTGCTAAAAAGAATTAAAATTGCTAAAAGAACGCTATAGACCGTTTTACAACAATGATTATAGAATAAGTTAAAATTTAAATTCCTTGCTCTCGTAAAATTGGAAATTTATGGTAATACTTTATTATTATTTCTTTCCCATATTTTCGGTTTCTTTCCATTTAGGTCATTACCACACTCGATACTTTTAGCATAGGCGATCGGCGATTTTGCGACTGCATTATGTAGCATCGAGTTATAGACTCATATTCATGGTACCATGATTTCGGAGAATATGTTTATTTTTTTATTTTATTTATTTAAGGGGACACCCAGTGGTTAATTACACTAATTAATGCTTACATAGTATTGTATCATATAAAAAAGTAACCTTATGTATAACACCTATTTAAGGCAGCCACAACATATCAGGTAACCAAAAAAGTTGGTGCGGTTTTTCTTATACAGATTCCCATGGATATTTGTTTAAATATTTATTGATAGCACTTGTTTATATACTGTCATTTACTTTTGTATGAATTCCTCTTTCATTTGATGCATACATTTTCGACAATTGTTTAATTCCTTTTGTGAAATAATTTAAAATGGCCACGAACTTTATGTTAATTCGAAATTGTTTACTCTATGAGTACAAACTTGGCACCAAAGCGGCCGAGGCGGCGTGAAAAATATGTACCGCATTCGGAGATGACACTGTAAGTGATCGGACAGCACAGAAGTGGTTTAAGAAATTTTCCTCGGGAGATTTCAATTTGATCGATGAAGCACGCTCTGGAAGACCGACGATCATTAACAACGACGGTCCTAAAGAAGTTGTGGAGGCAAATTCCAGTACAACGTGCTTAGAGCTTGCAGAAAGGTTCAATGTGAGTGATGAAACCATTCGGTTGCACTTTCACCAGCTAGGGAAGAAGTGAAAGTTAAGCAAATGGGTGCCACATGAATTGTCAGATGATAACAAATTAAGCCATATTACCATTTGTTCGGCAAACTTCTCACGCTATCAAAATGAATCTTTTCTTGATCGGTTGTTAACTTGCGATGAAAAATGGATACTGTACTCCAATTCTAAGCGATCTTATCATTGGTTGTCACCAACTGATCCAATCCCATACACTCCAAAGAATTCCTTGCACCCAAAAAAGATTTTATTGTGTTTGGTGGACAGCAGCCGGAATTGTCCATTATGAGTTCTTTGAAACGGGCCAAACCACCACTGCTGTAGTCTATTGTAATCAGCTTCAGCGAGTACAAGCAGCACTCATCCAGAAACAGCCTTCAGTGTATTACAGATTTTTAATAATTTTTTATATTAAACCGCACGAACTTTTTTGGTTACCTGATACATCTATATACATATAATAAAATTGTAACAGGCCGATGTCTGTACATTACAGATATTGAAAAAAAACTAATATGGGGGGGGGGGGGTCTTTATTAGAGCAACAGAACAGAAGCCAAAACAACAGTTTTTAGAAATTTTGTCTATCTGTCTGTCTATATGTTTATACACGCATCACGCAAAAACTACTGCATGGAATTGAATGCAGTATATGCATTTTCACCGATGTATTGCTAGAGGTCTAACTTAAAATATAGGCTCCATTTTACCGCAGGAAAATATCTTATTCCGATTGTTTTAAATTCAATAAACCGAAGCGAAGTGAGGGCGGGTCCCTAGTAATAAATAATAATACAATATAAAGACTGCTCAAGCGAAGATCGAATAAACCTGTTCGCCGGAATTTATATATTATTCGGATTCTATAGATTCAATAGAACATATTTGAAATGTGAATATAGGTATCTAATGCCAATATGACGCTTTCTCGAATCACACAATAGTTAGTCGGAAAAATTCGCAGCCTTTGTGACTTTAGCGTGCTATAATTTTGACAACACTGTTTGACAGCTGACTTTGAATCACCTGCATAAACAGAATTTTGTAAAAAAAGCTACATGTTTGGGTGCCGCAAGATTTAAATGACAGAAACTTGCTGTATAGAATTTCCATATGCGAGATATTGCTAAAACGAAATGAAATCGATCCATTTCTGAAGAGATTGGGTAACAGGCGATAAGAAGTGGATCACTTACGATAACAATTAATCTAATGCTAAACGATTTATCTGATGTCTACTGTGAACAATTAGTAAAATTAAAACAAGCACTTGAAGAAAAACGCCCTGAATTAATGAATAGAAAAGGTGTAGTTTTCCACCACGACAATGCTCGACCGCATACACCTTTGATGCCTAAACAAAACTTGATGGACCTTGGCTGGGAAGTTTTAATGCATTCCGCTCTTTACAAAATTCTCTAAATGGAGTAAAATTACATTCAAAAGAAGTTTGTATAACCCATTTAAATCAGTTTTTCGCACAGAAATCACAAAATTTTTATAACTATGGGATAATGGCTCTGCCAGAAAAATAGGGAAAGACAGTCGAATTAAATGGACAATATTGCGTTCAGTCAAAAAAGTCTTTATTATTTTCACTATAAAAAATTCGCAAACTTATCCGACTACGTATCTAATATATAATTATTTTTGTTTATTTTTTCCTGTTCAGTTTCATTACCATTCACCAATTACGTCTTTCGTTAAACATATTCTGGACTACATTACCATGATCATTCCGATTGAATTCAATCATTTCTAACGAACCGTAATACAGTTCACATTTTCCTGGAAATATATGTTGATACTTAGACGTGAATACTGGCATGTTTAAATAAGAAAAATCACCAAGTGACTCAAATACATTTATAAATAAAAAACGTTTTATTTATCATTGCACGTTGCGCGGTGTGTTATTAACACCTTTATAAAGAGTTACCTTTATTAACACAATATTTTTTTCATATAGAACTGATGGCAGACGAGCGGGCGGGCTACTTGATGATAAGTGGTCACCGGCGCCCATAGACGCCTGCAACACCACAAGGCATGGGAGTGCGCTGCCGACCTTGCAGAATTCTGTTCACAGCTCTCTTGAAGAGCTACATATCTGAGCATAACGGGAAAACCTCAGCTGGCAGTTCTGTCGCCATAAGGAAAAAGGGCACAACTAGTAGAAAACACATTTCAAGGAATCAATTTTATCGATTTTTTAACGTTTTATAATTACAAACCAATATTAACTAAGATATATCAAATTTAATTAACTGTTTTTTTGTGTAATTTACAGTAAATAAAGAATTTATTCATTTGAAACGCCACGCGGGCCAAGCGGATTGGCTGGTTCATGGTAGCCCTTTTATTATATTCGTACCTACCTTAGTCGCCTTTTAAAATATCCACGGGAAAATATGAGTGATGCCATCCGACACTATACGGCTGACATCACCTTAATAACGTTTAATACAAAAGGTAATGAATAATAAACACATAGTTATAGTTTATAGTTTTCTTCATTCGGAAGTGAAATAGCGTACGAAGCTCGGCTCAAAGATGGATGGACGAAGTTTCGAAATTAGCTCTTCCTGATGCTAGCTAGCGGCGAAGTTCGAGGGAAGTTTTGTTTCATTTTGTCTATGGTCATTGCTATTAGTTCGCAAATAATTCTTCTTACGAGTACACTGTGTTATTTTTTAGGTAATTCTGAGTTGTTTATATACACGGCAGTTAGTGTTAAATACATTCAAATTAATGCCTGCCAGTGAACCATAGATAACAATATTATAGAGGATATGTTCGTACCTTACTGGAAACCTGAAGCCATTGATTTCATTCGCGATTCTGAGTTCATTGACATGAAAATTTCACTGCCACGAGTCTTTTTTTATTTATTTTTATTTTTGCACAAAAAGAAATATACAAAAAAATCATAACATTAGAACATAGTGGCTGGATAATAAAAGCCGAAAATCGTATGCAAACCTTATAGTAGCCTATATCCAGGTTACATCAATTAAATCAGACATTAGCAGAATCTATGATTTCAAGTTTCGGCACATAAATCTATAGTCACTATGTGATTGTCGGAAAATGTTTGGACACAACCTGTATGTTTTGACATATTTATGACAAAATAAGTTCCTTGTTGGAAGGAATTGTAAAAATAAAGAAATTTACAGATAAATTACGACTCTAGACTCTAGATAAATTACGACCACATCAGGACCCTCTTTAACGACACAACACGACTATTTGTCTCCACATTGGATTTGGTTCGCTAAACGGTGACAGATCGCTATTGTTCGGATACATTGCGGTCCCTGAATGTCGTGTCGACAAACCACCCGATGGAGATAAAGCGATAAACTTTGTCACTCGTCTAATAGTTCCCAAGCTTAACTATGTTTTAAAATAATTTATTTTGTCGATTACGTAATCAATGTCTGGTTCCATATAAGCAGCGGCGGGGCGAGACCTAAATTTGATGTGGGCGAAATTAAAAAAAATACTGTATTTCTTATTTTCACATATTATAATCAGGAACACACAAAAAATGTTTTTAAAAGTGCAAGTTGTGCTTTTTGCTTATATATTTTTAATATTCTTTGCGAGCTTGAAAACCTCGTACACAGCGGGAAGTACCAGGGCTGGCCCACAGGGTTAGCCGATTGTCACATTTATCACGAATCAAAACTGCATGAACTTTCAAGGCGCGAGGCCCCTCGGGCCGCGAGGCCGTAGGCGGTGGCCCACGTCGCCCACGCCTTGCGCCGCTTCTGCATATAAGTGCTTACAAACATTGAGTTATGTATGCGTACATACATATATGCATACTTACCCCACAGCCCATTCCCATCCCCAATTTCCCAACCCTTTCTTCACATTCATTTTTGACTCGTCTAAGGCAGGCAGCGCATCCGGGACCGTGCCAACGTTTGTCATTTTGGACTGACGTTGACATGTATCGGGGATGTTAATGGGTGACAGTACACATTTACCACTGGACGGACTGTACAACATCAAGGGATACAAATGGTCTTCATTGGGTACTCAAGTTCATTGGTACTATATTGAATATTGAGTTTTATACACATAAGTAAAACTTCAAAGAATACAAATGGGTTCTCGTATTTTCATCTACGAATTGTATTCGTAGTGGTAGTATTTTGTAGTAGTAGTATTTAGTCATATGTATAGCAAAAATGAGCGCTGAGCCCTCGAACGTTCGAGCGCTAAGTCGACCTATAATGACCTAAGACCTATAACCTTAACCGTTTTAGACTCGAGCTTTTAATTTTAGCAATAAGGTCATCAAACGTTAAAAACTTGAACTATAATTCTTATGTGCGTTTGAAGCTCGAGTCTTGCAGATTCTTTAGCGCTGATTGAGCGCTCAGCAATGATATTTACAATACTATTTTCGTATTTCTGTCTTTTCTGACATCCCTTCCAATTATTTATTTTTCCATTCTTTCAGTAAAACTTACAGCTAAACAAGGAATATAAGCTAAAAACCAGCCTTATAATAAAAACTATTTCAGTTCTCATAGATAATATAATAAGAGCATTCAGTCAGTCGGAAAGGTATAACTTCCTGACTACGAGTTTATATGCTTGTATTTCTACTTATGTACATGTAAACACAGTAGGCAGAAAAATCACGTAAAATACAAACTATGTAGGTTATAATCACTGTACTAAATTATTTTAATCCTAATCACTAATTATGAATGAAATAAATAGTAATTACACACGTGCGCGCGCGCACATCATACTTTTATAGACTTATTATTATAATTTCATTATTGTACACAACTATTTGTTTATGATTACCTTTGCTATTTACTTAATTTTATATCTTTTTAAAAAAAATAAAGGCATTAACCGACTCTCGAACTCAGATTCTACCTAGCTTGATAGTCAGAATTACAATTACCATTCCACTAAGAAACTAAATCTATTCATTTAATTAAATGTTCATGCTTACTTATGATGTGACAACAAAGACTTTTTAATTTAGTTTTTAATTTTTATTCAGTTGACACCTTACAAGATTGCTAATCCAAGAAAATATATTTAGATTAATTATGTTTAGTAAAATTCGTGATGATGACGTTTATTTAATCTTTAAACATTTTGCTATTAAATCTTTACCAATGCATGTAACCATTGTGGATTAGTCCGTAATAAAATGGAAATAAAAAGAACAGACGTTCATATGGAAGACCATGTGGCTGGAGATCTACGAAGACCTTCAGCCAAAGTAATAAAATATTTCTTATTACAATCCAGCGAATGACTTCTTTGAAATTCGGCATGAAGTCATTCCTCACGTCAACTAATTTAAAATATATAAAACGTTCTAGCGAAAATAAAAATTATTTTAGGGAATAAGTTATATCAGCGCTGCTACGTGTGTTGTAGTATTTGCTGAGTTGCGGTCTTAGTTGTGAAAAACAAGCTATTGTAACAATTGGTAGAATCGATTCTAATTATCGTATAACAACTTATTATCGTACTAAGCAGTATAATTCTAATATCATATCATGCTCTGATGTTATTAACCTGTATTGTTTTTGTAAGCCTCTACGAAGGAAAACTGCCTGAACCGTACCACAGCGCCCTGTTTGATATGATACAGGACTCTGAACATGGAACCGGTCCATTCGAGAACTTTGTCCCATTCCCTCTTCATACAACAAACCCTTTCTGTAAAAAGACTACAAACAGAGATAACAAACTGTGTTCATTATAATACAATGCATGCATACCATTACGCTATCTTGTATAGGAGGTGATTGATGTGGCCCACTCACCAATTGTTCGCGTAAGACCGGTTTATAAACGGGGCTGTTTCGGCCTGATTTATACGAGGCTTTGTTCGGCTTTCGAAGCTTGTTATCAACACTATACATTATTGTGTTAAAAACACGCAGCGACAATGATATTTAAGAGGGAGTGTTCATGCTGCAATCCTACAGCCGCAGGGCGCACTCGCTACCCCTGTTTCACAGAAGTTTTTTTTTTAATGTACTACATTTTTCACTTTATCCTATTACCCAATGTATGTGTATGTTTTGATAGTGAGTGAGATATGCCAGAACCCATTCCCATTCTATCCTATTCTACCCCTCTTAATTTCCCCATCCCTTTTTCCAAATCTAGTCCTACATCCCCAAAGGTATTCAGCGCATCCGGGGGCGAACCAACGTGTGTCATTTTTAACTGATCATGTTCCACGGATGTCCATGAGCGATAGTATCTATTTACCACCAAGTGGACTGTATGTTCGACTGCCACTTTCTTCCTATAAAAAAAATGTATTCGCTGTTGTGTGCCTGGTAAGGATAGCTACAATAAAACAGTACGACGAGAGCGGTGGCTCTTTGCTTAGCCATTTAAACAGTCATCCTACTGAGGCTCACACTCGGGACTAAGTTTCTCAATGATTTCTGATCGCGAAGAAGGGCGATACTGTATCTCTTAACTGACTGGGTGCGTCCGAAAATTGTAATAAAATGTTCCGACGCGTTTTGGGAATTAAAGTTGCCACAGTTTGTGTTCTTTGAATCCCGTCGTTTCCCAGTTGTTGACGTCTATCACATATGATCGTGGGCGACGGTATCTTTACCCCTTGGCAGACTGTGTGCTCCTCAGCTTTCTGTAAAACAAATGTTTTAATGTAACAAATATTTTTATATGGTGAGGTGGTTCAGTTCCTTAGGGCTTGTGGTAGCGACTTTGTTATCTCTTAGTCGCCTTTTATGACACCCATAGGAAGAAATGAGTTGTTGTCATTCTAAAGCCAGCCGACACTACACGGGCAAAACGTCAAAAATTGGGCTGAGAATGGAGACTAGTCCGAAAAGCACTAAGCGGAAAATTGCAATCACGTACATATCGTATGAGCAGTGAAGGTGCATATGACCGTTCACTGCGGTCACGTATCGTACCGTGGGCGATACGTGCCGTTCGTACCGAGTGTATATTCCCACTACACATAAATGTTAAGTATCTGTTTATTTTTCTTTGTATTTTAGGGTTCTGGATAAAAAATAGAGAAAACTAAACTATGCGAAATCACCGCACGCAAGGATATGTTTAGTTTTTGCAACTTACGAGCGCGCGTCAACGTTGTTTGCGTACAAACATCATACATACGTCATACATACTTCATAGACGGGATAGACCGGGATAGATCATACATACATCATACATATTTCATAGACGGGATAGACGGGATAGACGCGATAGATCATACAAACATCATACATACATCATACATAAATCATACAAACATCATACATACACCATAGATACACCATAGACGGGGATAGACCGGGATAGACAGAGATAGACTGGGTTAGACCGGGATAGACGGGATAGAGGGGATGGACGGGATAGACGGGATATATCATCAAACATACATCATACATACATCATACATAAATCATACATAAATCATACATACATACATCATACAAACATCATACAAACATCATACAAATATAATACAAACATCACACAAACATCGTACAAATTTCATACAAACACCATACATACATCATACAAATATCATACAAACATCGTACAAATTTCATACAAACATCATACATACATCATATAAACGTCATTCAAACATCATACAAACAAATATCATACAAACATCATACAAACATATATACATCATACAAACATCATACAAACATACATAAATCATACATACTTCATACATACAACATACAAATATCATACAAACATCATACAAACATCACACAAACATAAATAAATCATACATACTTCATACATACAACATACAAATATCATACAATCATCACACAAACATCATACAAACATCATACATCATACAAACATCATACATATATCATACAAACATTACACATATATCACACAAACATCATACATACATCACACAAACATCATACAAACGTCATACAAACATGATATCATCATACATCATCATCATCATACATCATCTAGTTATATCATACATCATACAAACATCACACAAACATCATTACAAATATTACAAATACACAAACATACAAATAACTTTTATATGATACAAATACAAATATTACGAAAAATAACTCGTATAGTATTTAATGGTATATTCTGAAGGTATCTTTTGCGTGATCGGACACTCAACACTACAAGCCAACACTAGACATGCGCTCGACAACTATAATTATTATATTAAGCTATAGGTATACTTATGTTTATATTAAATTGATACATGTATAAGTAAACTTAATCAAAATCTAAAGGCACGAGGGACGACATTCGTTTAGATTGCAGCGTAACATACTGAATGCGATACAGATCGCTGGTTTGTAAAGGTGTTTTTTTTAGAGGTATAGAACTTTGAAATGGAAAATTGACATGAAATTGACTTTATTCAAAAGATAATCTTTTGGCATTATAATTTAAATATGATTTCTGGCATATGACCGCCACGGCTGGCTCGGACGTAATCCAATCTGGAGGTCCAATTTTCAATAACTTTTTCCAACGTTTGTGGCCGTATATCGGCAATAACGCGGCAAATGTCGTCCTCCAAGTAGTCGATCGTTTCGGACTTATCGGCGTAGACTAGCGACTTCACATATCCCCACAGAAAATAGTCTAGCGGCGTTAAATCGCACGATCTTGGAGGCCAATTCACGGGTCCGGAAAGTGAAATTATGCGGTTACCAAACGTTTCCTTCAGTAAATCAATTGTGGCACGAGCTGTGTGACATGTTGCGCCGTCTTGTTGAAACCACAGCTCCTGCACATCATGGTTGTTCAATTGAGGAACGAAAAAGTCAGTAATCATGGCTCTATAGCGGTCACCATTAACTCTAACGTTCTGGCCAGCATCGTTTTTAAAGAAGTACGGACCAATGATTCCACCAGCCCATAAAGCACACCAAACAGTCAGTTTTTCTGGATGTAACGGTGTCTCAACATACACTTGAGGATTATCTTCACTCCAAATACGGCAGTTTTGTTTATTGACGTAGCCATTCAACCAAAAGTGAGCTTCATCGCTAAACAAAATTCTCTTATGAAAATCGGGATCAACGGCAATCTTGTTTTGGGCCCATTCACCGAATCTACGCCTTGCTAGGTGATCGCGTGGCTTCAATTCTTGCACGAGTTGGATTTTGTAAGCACGCAAACCAAGATCTTTCCGCAAAATCTTCCATAAAGTGGATGGACACATATCCTATTCCTGTGCACGATGGCGGATAGACTGATTCCGGTCTTCCTCTACGCTACGCTCTACAGCAGCAATGGCTTCTTCTGTACGCACTGTACGACGTCTCTGTAGATGCGTATTATCATTTAGAGTAAACATGGTGTGAAAACGGTCCATAGTTAGTCGAATTAATTGCTCTGATGGACGATTATGTTGACCGTAAAATGGACGTAGTGCGCGATACGTATTTCGAACAGAACCATTATTTTCAAAATAAATTTGCACAATTTGGAAGCGTTGTTCAGGCGTCAGTCTATTCATGTTGAAATGCCAAACCAAACTAAATACAAATCACGTGACAGCTGACAAAATAGCCGCCAGTTAAAACAGTGTTGCCAACTTAAAGTTCTATACCTCTAAAAAAAACACCCTAGTTCATTTTCGCATGATTACGGGCCTCGTGTTTTAGATTCAATATTAGGAGATTAGGTAAAGTATGTAAATGGTACATCAACTCACTAAAACCCTCAAATTGGGCTTCACGCACACAAACAAACCGCCGCCCACTCAGCATTTCCCTCGATACAGAAATGATATTTGTATTCACAGAGGAAGTGGTTCATGTACTGCATGTACGGTCGACAAAGAAACTGGTTTACTACCCCAAGGTTGATAGTCCGTTGCACGTCATCGAACGATAAGGGCTATTTTCACTTGCAAGAACATTGTGACATTTACTACAGCTGTCTTTATAATTTATTGTAATGACGTCAATCGTGCGCTTTGTTGTATGCTTTGTTGCGTCTTCTTAGTTTGAATTGTTGGAACTGATATTATGCCTTGTCTACTAGGCCCTTGTCCAGCAGTGGACTTTAAAAGGGGCTGGTTACGATTACGGTACTGTATGTGGATAAATAAATAAATAAAAAATATGAGACCCTGAAAATTTTCGTTGTCACTAAGTCACACACCTCGCAATGTTTACTAATATTAAAAACTGTTCCGCTACTGCTTGTCACGCACATGTGAAAGGGTCCCGTGTGTATCAACACAAGTTATGAGTTGTTTCACGCCTACCCTCATGTAGCTCCAATCGTTGACATAATTCGGCATGTTGGAAACTTTGACGCCATCGCACCCTGAATAAATTATGCCAGATGTATGTACTTTCCTAGTAATGTTTAATGGATAAGTTTGTAGGTTTATTTTTTTGGTCTGCTATATTTTAAAATCGCCGGACGCATTTCAGATGATTGAGTGGAAAGGTATCCATAGAAAGTCGTGACATTGATCCCCAGTCTATACTATTCTTGACTTAAGTATGGATTTCAACGTAAGGTAGACGAAAAACCAAAATAAACCTGTTATATGTAATATCTACTAATCCGCCCTGGACCCACTTGGTCGATTATGACCCGAAGTTCAACCATGATTGCAAGGGGATGCCATGTGTGCTCCTCATGTGCCCTGTAATGGGTTTTTAATAGTTGATATCGATCTACCGACCTTGTTACATTTTACATTCCCATAGAAGATGAACATAGTAAAAATGTAAGAGCATTATACAATTTAATTTAAATGTAAGAGCATTATAAGAGCTTTAAGAGCATTTAATAATTTATTATACACACATAACATGAAATAAATAAAAAAGAAGAAAAGAAAAGATGTACAAAAGGCAAGCTTACACCTACTCAGGAGATTTCTTCCAACAGATCTGGGGAAGTGACATATAGGTATAGGTCAAGACCGAATGGCAGACGTAGTGCGTACGAATTGTTTTTTTAATTTTTTATAGAATAGATGGCAGACGAGCGGACGGGCCAGATGATGGTAAGTGGTCACCGCTGCCAATGGACACCTTCAACACCAGGGGCCTTGCGGGTGCGCTGTTGCCCTCGCAGCATCCTATTCACAGCTTGTATCATAGTACAATAATACTAACAAAATACATAAATATATATTATGTATTTATTTAGGTATAATACATATAATAAATATTATACATATTATAATATATATATTTAATACATATTATATTATATACAATACGGACTATTTAAGAAGACTATTTGACTAATAAGACTATCTTTATTTTAGAAATAGTGAGAGAAAGACTATCTCGTATCTTATGAGGGAGAGAATTTCATAAGCGTACGGCTTCAACCGAAAATGAATCCCCACAGCTACAAGAATTGTGAGAAGGGACCTTTAACAGGAAGAAGGTTTTGGTTCTAAGGAGTCTAGTTCATGGAAAAATAAACGAGAAGCGGTCACGCAAATAACGAGGAGAAGAAGAATTGTTAGAAGTATTATAGAGGAGCAAAAGAATGTGACAATCTTACAGTGTCACGCTCGCTTCATTACGAATCGAGAATTATTATCTCAATGAGGATAGAGTTAAACAACTAGCAGGATAGATAGACTACAATAACAGCTTCAAAATACGTCTATCTCGAAAGATAAACGTATTTATCACTTAGACTTATAGTTCTAAGTGATAAATTTTCATTGAGCTATTTTTTTATAATTAAACGAATGATTATCAGTATATTAACGTACAACTGGGTGTAAATTTATACACGAGAGGCACTAAATATGATATAACAATTATTCTTCTAAAACAGGTTATGTCTGTAATATCTTTATGTCTATAAATTGCGCAAACAACCAGCAAAATTTATAAACACCGACCTTAGGCAAACTTGCAGAAGGACAAAAAAGCGGCACATGCGGCTATAAACAGTGACACATGACCAGCTTAGTTCAGCAAAATGCACCTACGATGCAACCAATTCACCAAAATACGGACAATAAGCCAAATGGAACGTTCTGTCACTGTACATAGAAAAAGCAGAAACAAACCTCTGGCTACGAGTTCTTTAATCATTTGTGCAATAGTCGCTGATAAAATTTGTTCAAATTATTATCCAATTAATGAATGATACAGTGAAATCAACGAGATATGAGCTTTGCGTTTGTTTGAGTGCACACCGGTAGTGTACAGTGCGAACCATTTAGACAATCGGATTGTACAATTCGGCACCTACTCACACAGATGCAAAGTTCATGCCTCGTTGATTTCACTGTACATATCTAATTATTTGTAACAATTTTTTCTTTAGACCTGTCGATTTCGAAGAACCCTCGATTGAAATCTATGAAACATACTTATTTGAGAATCCAATTCCAAACGCATGAATTTTCAAAACTCACTTTCTTGGCTTTGCAGTCAAGTGATTGACTTTACAAACTCCAATCACTGGGTTCCACGTGTATATGCCAACTTAAAACCAATATACAACAAAAATAAACCATATTAAATAAATAAAAATTGTAGCTAACCCGTTTCCATTTCTTATGCGATAGAATCCTAAGATCTTTTGGTTTCTTTTGTTTACTGTGGTTCTGGTGTGCAAGTTAGAGAATGCCGTAATATCTAGTTGCACAACTTTAGCAACAGATCATTGTGAAACAAGGAAGTTGCCAACGCTCTATATCATTTGTGTAATTTACTCCGACTTAATATTGTTTATTGTATATTATATTAACATTAATATTAACTGCAATTCGATGTGAGCTGGAGATGGTTATATTATGTTGCATTGTTAATTGGAAGTTTCGGGTTTATTTAACTTACAGTAATTTCACGCCAGCCTCATTGTCAGGATAATTATCTACTCTCGAACCGTAATGAAACCCGGCGATATTGCGGGCTACGTGTATGACGCGATTTTACGTAGCACAGACACCGAGCCCACACACGCTAACCCGTATCAAATGCATTTATGTAAAGATAACCTACTGCTACATTTTATTTGTTTCTATGACTCTAAGGTCCAGGCTTAATAATATAAGAATTATTTAATAATATAAGAATAACATAGACGAACTGAAAGGCATATTTCTTAATAGATAAAAATAAAAATTGAAATACAATAGATTGGGCCCATGGAAACAATGCTTTGTTTACTGAAACATTTTTTTAATTGCCTACAGTCCTTACAAAAAGTATCGTTGCAAAAAAATCATCGAATCGAAACGTAACTGCATTATATATCGTACTCCAATGAACAACTAAAATTCTGAATGTAAACTTATTGTTATATCAAAATAGTTACGAAGGGCTATCAACAAATAAATTGCCTTCATAAAATATTGCTCAATACGCTCTAATATTAGGTTAATTTGAGCGCGGCAGGCAAGTCACGGCTTCGCAATACGACACATCTGTCGACGGCAGACACTTATTTAATCTTCCAGTGATTTATGGAATAATTATTCAGAATTATGTTACTACCCTTGTACCTTAAAGTGACATTAATAAGGACGCAAATTGAATAACAGATTTGGTTTTTAATACGTTATTTAAGGATGTCCATAATAACATTTGACTTTAAAAATAAGTGTATATGCAACCCATGTAATTGCAGCGCATCCGGTGGCGTGTCAATGTTTGTCATTCTGGACTGATGTTGGCATATATCGCGGATGTCTATGGATGACAGTATCCACTTACAGTATGCTCGACTGCCGCCCTTTTCTATAACAAAAATATCGTAAGTAATAGTGAACCTTGGAAGAGATCTACATATTTCAGGAAATGGAGAGACGTAAAGTGATACAGTGCTCGCAACGAGACATTAGCTTTACATCTATGTGAGTGTGAGCCGAATTGTCCAATCCGATTGTTAAAATGGTTTGCACTGTACACTATCGGTGTGCATTCACGCAAACGCAAAGATCATGTCTGATTGCGTGGGCTATGGTATGTTATTTATTCTCATTATTCCTGTCCTATATAGTAGCTCTATATATACTTGGAAAAATATAATATATATAATATAATAATAATATATAGTATATAATAATATATAGTAACTATATAGGAGGAAATAGAATACACTTCGACGAATTTTCATACTCAAATATGTTCAAAAGCAATACACATTGTTACTTAGAAAGTCATAATATTGGATATTCTGTAAACTTAAAGTACGGTACATTCTGCATTTTCGTTCATTATTCTACATTCTTCATTCTCAAATCGAATCAAGTAGATGAAAAATAAACATAGTTATTTTAAAGAATTTTAAGGTAGAAGATATATTGCCAAATAGCGTCCTAGGGGACGGTTCGTTGCAGACTAAATGACGAAATGTGTTTGGTTTTTAAAATAGAGAGAATTTCAGTTCTCGCAGAAATCTGTTTCGCATCGAGCACGTAATATAATTCTAGATTTCATTTTCTTCATAGTTTGAGACTAGATTTTTACCTACAAGCACTATTACACATTACATAAATTCCAGAATGGTTCATAACTCAAAAACAAACTATTAATCGGTGCAGAAAATATTTTTTTCTTTACTAGTTTATACTCGTAAATATTATACTAAAAGGGTCTAAAATGTATATTTCATTTTATTCGACGAATTATTTATTGATTTTATTTCATTCCAGAAATGAAGTTTCAAGATAAAATAATATTTTATGTGGCATTCCACGCTCATGTACGTTTCATCGTGAAGAAATCTGAAGCATATTATACATCCATCAATCAGCACTGGGCCTGCGTGGTAGATTATGTCCCGGTACCCCCTCATCATTGCTAGGGAAAGCCTGTATCTTGCATTAAGCTGTTATAGGTGACGTAGAAAATGTCAAAATGTTAAATAACAGAAGATTTGCCTTCTGGATATGTTCTCTCAAAACAAAAGGATATGTGCTCCTTATTTGCTGTTTGAATTTTGAATATTCGCCGTTATGAATTCGTTATGAGCCGTTAATCAGAGTTCATTATGAATTCTATTGAGGTTTTCTTACAAGACGGTGTGACGTGCAGTAATACTGCCTAATGTTTGCTCCTCTGCTCCGGTTACTCGTATCTTTATAGCGTCCCTGATTACGCTCTAGCTCCGACAATTTGATTAGCCCAGCGCTAACGTGTGTGCTACACTGGCACACCGTTCAGCGACCGTAAATTGAATAAGAGTGCGTGCATAAAAAATCCAGGTCTCCTACTTTTAGGTAGTTCCATTCTAAACGCTTCCGTTCTCAATGAACATAAAATTAAAACAAGATTGTCCACCGTCGCTGTTTACCACGGTTACTCTACTATTTTGACCACATAGCCACACGGAAACAGGATTGCCAGCAGTGGAGAGATGGTGATTAATGTACATTGTCAAATTACTCGGATACATTTTGTACGATTTAATTTTAGCTAATGTGATAAAACTAATTACACATTTACCGTACACTGTAGTACTAATATTAGTTCGGGGAAAAAGTTTCTTCGTATTTTATATACAAATTCAAGACATTTTTTTAAAGTTTAATTACATTTAATTATAATATACATGTGCCGTTTTGTTCTATAACTTGTTGCCATCTTGTAGGTAGTGACATGATCCCGTTGCTGTAGAAATTTTGGGATTTTTGGTCAGAAAATTGCGACAAATAGTTTTGACAGTCCTCTCTTGATGTTAACCTTACACTACCTAAAGAATTCTGAAGAGACCGAAACAAGTGGAAATCTGAGGGCGCAGGGTCAGGGCTATATGGTGGGTGCATCAACACTTCCCAACCAAGCTCTCTCAATTTTTGCTGAGTGGCCAAAGATGTGTGTGGTCTGGCGTTATCGTGATGAAAGACTACACTCTTTCTGTTTATCAATTCCGGGCGTTTTTTCTCAATTTCTTGCTTTAGTCTCATCAGCTGTTGGCAGTAGAGATCCGAATCGATGGTTTTGCGCGGCGGTAAAAGCTCATAATGATCGATGCTCTTCCAATCCCATTATACACACAACATCACCTTATTGCGCGTTAATTCGGGTTTCGCTACAGTCTGTAGAGCTTGGCCGCACTTAGACCATGATCTTTTCTGCACGTTCTTGTCGTAAGTGATCCACTTTTCATCACTCATCTTCTCATCTTTTCAAAAATGGTTCGGTTTCATTGCGTTTTAATAGAGAATCGCAAACGAGTACACGGTTTATTAGGTTTCTTTCAGTGAGCTCGTGTGGTACCCAAATATCGAGCTTTTTTGTGAATCCAGACTTTTTCATATGAGTCAAAACTGTTTTGTGGTCAATGTCCCGTTCATCAGCATTGTCGTAACTACTTATATGCCGATTTTGCCGCACTTTTCACAAATGTCATCAACTTTATCGGTAACAGGGCGACAGGAGCGAACTGCATCTTTAACATTAAGCGTTTTAAGCGTTTTCAGTCAGGAGATTTCCTGACTGAAAACGCTTAAACCAACTTTGAACTACTCTTACTACTAATTTTTTTCGCGGTTTGTGTTGCATTTTTCCTTTTTTTGTAATAAAACTTTAAAATGTATTGAATTTCTTCGTTAGATTCACTCATTTTCTTGGACAGAAAAACAATTGAAAAATGGCGGGATACAGTTTTTTATTTTTTTATTTCGTTTTTTAAAATGTTACCTTTTTAATGGTATCATAACCAGCCAGGTACAAACAGTTCAATCAAAGATATTGGATCACAACTTCATACATACAAAATACGAAAAGATTTTCTCCCCGACCTATTATTAATGTAAATTTAGAGGGGAGGGTGCACGCTTCAATCCAACAGCCGCTGGGCGCACTTGACTGGCCTCGTTACCCATATCTCACAAAGACAGCCTTGAAATTTTACCATTTAATCCTATTCCCCATTGTACGTGTTTCGGTGTAGTAAGTGAGATATGCCAGAGCCAATTCCCATGCCATATTATCCTATCACTTCCCATTTTCCCAACCCTATATTTTCATAGGTAGGCAAAAGCAACCGGGGGTGTGCCACTGTTTGTCATCGTGATCTGAAGTCGACATGCACCGTGGATGTCCATGGACCACAGTATTTACTTACCATCATGTGGATTGTATGCTCGTCTGCTGCCTTTTTTCTATAAAAATAATAATAATAAAGAATGGTGAATTATTAAAAAGATAAATATATAAACTCTTTATTGTAGACCAATACATGTTGCAAAAAGACAATTCAAGTAGCACAATTGAATTAAAAAGCTATATTACATAAGTTTAAAAAAGCTATTGGACTTGTCCTTTTTTATCGACTTGGACTTGTTCGATAAATAACAATTTCTAATTATAGGGTGTGTGGTTTATCCTCACATACCTACATTTATGGTTTTTATATACTTATATTATTTAGATATTATGTATATAAATTATAATTATGCAAGTGAGTTTGAAAAAATATGTGCATATTACATTATAATATTTAAATCAAGAAGACAAATACTTATATATAGATATATATAAAGTATAGAGATATACAATATATATTTACCAAATGCACTGTTTATGATATGCACTGTTTGAAATAAAAGTTCATCAATAGTTATAACCGTGTGTCTCTGGTGCGAATACATTTTATAGCTTCTCCAGAAAGCTCCGTGAATAATTAAAGTAGCCATTTTGATTACGAAACCGGACGCCTATTTCAGTCGTCATCTTCTAATTATTTTTTTATAAATTTTAGGCGAAAACGTATAAAATTTTATAAATGAATTTCATTTAATATCAAAGCAATTGGCTTTTAAAGTATACTTTTTAAGAATTCTTACTTCAATTCACTTTTATTTTATCTTTCTTTTCTAAAAGGAAAATCATATTCATTTGTGTTATGTATTTTTTTTTTTAAAAGAGGGCAATCGAGCAGGCAGTCCGCCTGATGGTAAGTGGATACTGTTGCCAATGGACATCCGCAATAGATGTCAACATCAATCTATTGTGGAAAGACAACGCTGGCACGTCCCAGAGATTTAGGAATGAATTTAGCGAAAGGGTTGGGAGATTGGGGAGAGATAGAATGGGAAGAATGGGAAGAGATGGGTACAGGCTCTGATATATCCTTCTCATAATCGAAACGCATTTGAGGGAATAGGATAATCGGAAATGCGTTACATTTTATGGTAGTCCTCTGTAAAAGGGGGATAACGTGGGGGTAGAGTGCGCCAGCGGCTGTGGGATTACAGCGTGCACCCTCCCCTTCAAAATTCTAAATTATAAAGTAAATATAAATAAAAATCTCATACTAAAGTCAAAGTCAAAGTTCAGTTAAAGTGTGTGTTCGATTACATACTATATTTTATGCACAAAGAGAAATGCCGATCCGCCATTTTATTCCAATTGAAACGCATATTTTGCCGGCAAACAGAGTGCCAGTTTCGTATGAATTTCGGTTGCCATTCAATATTTAATGTTTCGACACTGCAGGATCCTCCTGATGCTCCCGGTGCGCTCCCGATTTGTGGGGGCTATAAAGTAAATTTTCACAAACATAGTATGTATGAATATTGAACATATTGAATGAAATTAAACTTAACCTGTCATATGACGTTTATCAGATAATATGTGTGGTTTATATGTAAGGTTTATATGTGTATCAATATAACAGATGTGGCCGCGTAGCGTCGACTGGCATTAATACAGTGAAATCAATCGATAGTGTACAATGCGAAACATTTCGATTGTTCGAAACAATCGGATTTTACAATTCGGCACCCACTCAACAGATGAAAAGCTCATGTCTCGTTGATTTCACTGTACCACCCCATCTCTTACCGTGGGTGGGATTCGTAAGAGTCGACTAAGGGATAACAAAGCGGCTACCACAATCCCTGAGGAACTACACCACCTCTAAAAGAGTGGATAGCTTAGCTACCGTTGCGTTTTAAGGCCATACATCCCTAATGCACAGGACAATGTGCTAGAGGAGGGCTGTGGCCAGTAGTACATGATAAAAGGGTTGGCTGCGGTTGCTATCACATGAAATTTTTGAGGACTTTTGACGGGAAGTCGAGAAGTGAAGTTGAGATTTTGTTTGATTTATTATAAAAATTATGCATTTCTGCGTTTTGTGGTTTTTTGTGCGTAATGTTTGTGATAATCAAATAAAAGCATAGGACTGCGTTTTTCGTATGCATTTAGACTTTTGAAATGGTTAATTAAGAAGAAAAATGGACACTGGCAGAATGAGCTAATTACACCATTTCCATATATGAAAAAAAAATAGTTTTGTTAAAATGCGTAGAACCCTAGTCGTAAATAAATTAAAACGCAATAAATTAAATGTTAATAATTAGAATTACTTATTGCATTACATCTTAGATAGGTCATTTAATTTGATTTCATTTTAATATAACACTAATGTCTCAAATTGTGTTCTCTCGTTAGGTACAAGCTTTCCAAAAATGTCAAGTGACAGCTTAAGTTAGTTTACAGTTCGTAACTCTACAAAGTAGGTACTATCTTTATTGTTGCGGATTGCGTTAACAATGATAAAACCACTTGCATTGCAGTCCTTAAATCAAAGAAGGGAGTATGCACATGTATAATTAAATGACATCGACCGAAATATGAACGCGAGGCACGAACTACGTTTCTATTTTTATATATTTGACAGATATTTGATATTTCTTTGTCGCTACGTGTCGTGTTCCCGTTCGTATTCGGGGTTTAATTTAAAGAAAAGGGAGCGAAATATGCGGAAAATCACCTAGCTCTATGTTAGTGTTTGACATTTTCCCGTCTCTAAAAACTGTTTAACTAATAAGATACCATTACATATTTTATCAGCCTATGTTTCTCCACTGTTGGATATTGACCTCTACCAAGATTCGTCACCACATACGATCTTAGGTTCTTCTTATCCAACCACCACCACTGGTGAACTTCGTCAAATCATCGGTCCACCTAGCCGAAAGGCGTTCCTCTACATTGTGCTTCCCGGTACATGACCTCCACTCGACGACTCATCTAACCAGTGCATGCATTCGTGCATTTCGTATAATCACATAAGCCGATTTTTTGACGGGAACCCGAAAAGTAAAGTTGAGTTTTAGTTTGATTTTTGTAAAAATTGTGTATTGTGGGATTTGTGGTTTAATAGTGATAGTTTATTAAATTTCAAAGTGCCTAGTGTTGGTGCATAATGTTTGTGATAATAAAATAAAAGCGTGAGACTGCATTTTTCGTGTTCTTCCAAGGACTCTGTCCTCAGACTTACTGAACCTTACTGAATAAACCTTACTTATCACTTACTGAGCCTACTTCGACGGGACTGGACATTGACGTAATAAAACAATTCTGCTTCATTATTTGCTGTGTGTCGGCCAATGGCTATGCCAGTATCCAAATAAATTATTTACGAAACAAATAAGCAGCGTACCATTAAATTAAGTAATACTTATCCATGCTAACCTATGCTTGCATGGCAAAAGTCGCAGGCGATCGCTAGTACTTTTAATGTTCCTTATATTTTCCACTTGATTAAAATATATTTTATATATGTGGGAAACGGAATGTAAGGAGTAAGGAGTGTTACAGAACGACATAGCACATACAAAAGTAAAAAAGAAAGTACCTAATTAACAAGAGGAGTACCATGTTTTGACAAAAATATTAAAAAGATTATCGGCGATTATAATCGGCCCGCTTTCGCTAAATTAGTACTACCCGGGGGTTACGTGCATGGCGCTGAAAGGTAACTTCTACGAACGCGAGCAACGGTTAAGGACAACGTGCATCCTCAAAAGACTGCAAATCTTTTATTATAGCTATGGTTTATTTTATTTATTCAAGCTTCACTAGACACTTGTACTGGTAGTCCCTAATTATTTTAAATCAGTTTTAATAATTATTTATTTTATTAATATGTATATAAACTTTAATCTGCAAAGAAACGTACAATTGGCTTACTTAATGCCTAATGGATTTAAATTAGTTTCATTCGAAGTCGGAATATCTTTTATTATGTTACATGTCTGTATGCAATTATCGTCTTTATGAGATTCAGCGTTAAATAATGGTAATAACATGAGTAGGTACATTATACCTCTTATATGTATCACATTTCCTGTAATAGCTATTTAGTGGGTAATTGGCCATTATGATGTCCTGAGAGCGTCATACAAAATATATTATTCTCGAGATTATGTTATTTCTTACAGTAATTAAACATTTATTTAACGTTACGAGCATATTATTATACTGCCAGGGTAGTGTGTCAATATTTTAAGATTCTAGAGTTTAGTGCGATTAAATTGTATACAAATGATGTTTTGGTATATAGTACATAAGATGTCACATTAGATTTTTATAACGATCAATATAAAAAATATAAAAGAAATATAAAAATAATAAAAAAATGATCTGTTACAGTAACCTAAAGCTTAAGTACATACATACATACGTCGGGAAACCTAAGAAGGTTTTCATGTTAAATATCAAGGCCCCTAAAAAACAGAAAAAACGATACGTAATTATTACTTAGGAATATTATTAAACTGCGCTGAAGAACCAAAGTTGCCAGCATAGCTCAAATAATTACCAACTTGTTAGGTAGGCCATATCTTTCGTAGGACCTGTAATTGAATTCTTGAATGGAAACCGTGTAGCGGGAAACGTAGCGTACCAAGAATGGGGACCTCCCTCCAGCCAGATGTACTGATGACTTAAGAAAGTTTTTGGTAGTAGGTAACTGTATGAGAAGAACAGAAGATCGTATATATTAACGGGCTTCAGAAAATCGGGAGAAAACTATATTCAGTATCTGTTGTATCATATCGTAGCTGTTGAGATTCAACATTTTAATATTTATGTTATGTTATGTTTTTAACACTTACCATCACGTGGGACCGCTTGCTTGTCCGCCCACTAGTCTATGAAAAAAAAAATGTTATAAAATTATTAACCTAAAATTATAGCGATCTTCGTAAATCCTTAAAACTGACAGCTTTTGATCAAAATATCACGTTTCACTCCATTTTACACCTTCCATCCATCGCGTCGTAACAATGCCGTGTCTATACATTTATTTTACAATAATTATGGAAAGGACGAATGATATAGAACGCGAAATCCTTTCTGTGTTTCTGTTTCCCTGTTGGTCTGAATGCACATCACGCCAAAACTAATCGACAGGTTTCAATGAAACTTCGCATAGTTATTAGCTCCTGTCATCAAGACCGTGTGTATAATATTGGAACCCACATAAAAACCACTGGATGATTTTTTACCAAAATTTACAATGATAAAACCCAATATAAGGGATACTTTTTTATCCGGAACCGTTGTAAGTTTCCGCGTGCATCAAGAACACGTGCTTTAAAGACCACGCGAATGAAGTCACGGACACTGCTAATTTACAATAATGATAAATACTAACAACAGTACACTGCTCCCATTCAATAGCTATTAAAATAACAATTTAAAAAAAAAAGTTTAAAATAACAATTTTAAAAATATATAGTTCATAATAACAATTTAAAAAAAATGTATAGTTTAAAATAACTATTTAAAATGTGTTGCTGCTGCGACGTACACCAAACTAATGTTTTGTGGGTGACGATATATTTCAGTGAGGCGTGGGTACGTGCTTCTAATGCTACGAGTATTCTCATTCTCCGAAATTCACCGACGCCATTCACTACAGAGCTTTCAGCCAAGTTTGCGCGAATGAATCTTATTTGTCATATAAGATGTTAGGAAATGAAATTGCTTCACACGTATAAAGCTAGCTGACGTCGAGGATATCGACGTCAATTCTTCGCAATCACATAATATGATATTATGATATGCATATGATACACTGAGATAAATACAAGCCAGTAAGTATTATTAAATACAATAATACTTTAATAATAATAATGTTAACTATACTTAATATTAGTATAGTGAAGGGAAATTCACTGGCTTGCATTTATCTCAATGAATCACCATCTACCTGAATATCTCCTTTAGTTTGTGCCATCCTCCTCGATCCTGCGCTTTTTTAAATTATATCCATATTTTGAAATATAATGACATTTTACAATTATCATATTACAATTGTTTTTTTTCATAAATGACACTCAAGTATTTCATTATCACAATAAACACGTGTGTACTTTTAGTTACGCATTATAAAGAATTTGTTAAAAACATCAATTGACTACAAATTTAATAATTGATTTAAATAATTACGACCTTGTAAATAATTTAAATATATTATTTATCCTGACCAGGTTCTGAGAGTTGTAACATAGCTTTATCTTTTTACAGATCTAATGGAGACCTTTTTTGGTTACAAATAAAGTTTCAAGTTATATAGAAGAGCTAAATTTGTTAAAAACTGTTTTAGATTTTGGACTAAATATTTATCTATAATATAGCTATAACCTATAATAATTTATTTTCACACTGCCCTGTTTTCTTAAATAATTGAGCACCTGTTTTTACATCAAAAAAATGCTTATGAAATGGTTAAATACTTGGACGATGTACCTACCAACTGATGTACCGTACTTAGAACAAATAAAAATATGTATTCTATTCTAAATATTCTTAAACCGTAAACCGTAAATTATTCATATCCTCTATCTTTTCCCTCCGATAGGCAATTTTTAACAAGTTCGTTTATTGAGTATCTCCATTACTAAACTCTTTGTAAATGTAATCACGTAACGGTGCGGGGACCACGAGAGCTTCTACGGGCCTTACCAAATATTCGGTAAGCCACTGGTACGAGTACCTAACAGATTACAAACCCCTTCTAAGAGCCTGAGTGCGGTTCTCTGTACCTTAAGGTTTACATCACCCCAAAACGTAAATTATTCGCCATATTTGTTATCCGTTGTGGGTAGATCAAGATGATTGCCTGCAGGTAAATAATACCTGTGAAAGCAACAGCCATATACCCATTTACAGACCTCTCTAAGCTGAAATACACCGTAAACTAACAATATAATCCACAGATGGTTAGAAATACCAGGAAATTGTATTGCACCTTATTATATTGTCTCATATAGAGATGTTCCGAATATTCGTATTCATATTTGTTTTGGCGAATACTCGGCAACTTTCAAGTATTCTTAATCGTACTCGTATTCACCATTTTCTAAACGAACACTAATTGAATAGTAAAAACCTAACGAAGGTAAAAGTAGAAGAAGTTTTATACATATAAAACATAATTTAAATATTAAGAAAATAATTTAAATATTAAGAAAATAATTTAAATATTAAGAAAATAATTTAAATATTAAGAAAATAATTTAAATATTAAGAAAATAATTTAAATATTAAGAAAATAATTTAAATATTAAGATACCATTCGTATTCGCGAATAGTTGTTGTTGTCGTTGCTTTTTATTGTACTTATATTGAATTATTACAATATGACATTAATTACAATTTTACCGTAAGTACAAAGGCGGAATTATTGCTACAAGGAATCTTTTCCAGTCAATCTTAAAATAACCTTAGATATGTTATAACAGAAACAGGCTCCAACAAATTATTATGGTATTCGCGAATAAAGCAGTTTTGTTATTCGAAACATGTCTAGCTTCGACCCCGTTTAACTTTCATTGATATTGTACTTTCAATGTATGTATGTTATTTCTAAGGAATGTTCAACAATTTAATTCGTCTATTCAAGCTAAATGTTGTAACGTTATCTAAGTAGAAAAGACCTCATTGTTGGTTCTAATTGTCCAGATATTGAGACTAGTAGAATCTTAATAAAATAACACATTTTTTTTATTATCTTATTATCAGATGTTATAACTTGTTTATGTTAAAACAAAATCTTGTAACAGCGAATAAAGTTAAAAAATCTTAACCAAAGTCAGTAAGTTCATACCGACAATAGAGTCCCTTCGTTCAGATGACGTCAAATTTATTTCCTATTCTTCCTTCATACCCTTGATAGTGATTTTAGTGCTCAAGATATTTGTTATCTAAACTCAAGATATTTAGTTACCTGGAGAAGCCCGCCCTGAACATAAAACTGACCTAACGTGATCTTCATTGACCGCACGTCACAATATGTTTGGATTTATGCGATTATGGAATTAAGAATAGAGACAGCCTTGTGGGAAGGTTGAGGCGATTTGTTGCTTTTTTTTTGTTGTTATTTTGGTAGATGTTCATAAACGCAGAGATACTTTTGGATCAAGAGTCTAGGATCACTCAGATACGTAAAATTGTGTGTCCAACAACCGGCCCATATGGCTAGTTTACAACAACCATGGAATCTGACCATGAGAAATGATGACAATCTGAACCATGAATCTGAATCTGAAAATCTGACAACCATGGAATTGAAAGAAAGTAAAATAAAACATGGAAAAGGTTAATTATTTAATTTCGACACTAGCGACCCGCCCTCGCTTCGCTTCGGTTTATAAGTTTTTTTTTTCAAAATTTCAAAATATATTATTATATATTAAGTTAGACCTCTGGCAATACATCGGTGAAAACTGCATTCAATTCCATGCAGTAGTTTTTGCGGGATGCGTGTACAAACATACAGACAAACAGACAGACAAAAATTCTAAAAACTGTTGTTTTGGCTTCTGTTGCTCTAATAAAGACCCCCCCCCCTCCCATATTAGTTTTTTTTCAATATCTATAATGTACAGACATCGGCCTGTTACAATTTTATTATATGTATATATAGATTTTATTGTATAAGAGTCATCACTCATCAGTAACTCTGCTATAATATAATCGTGAGAAAATACGTGTATCCGAGAATGAAAACAAAATTCATGCGCACATTACACATATCGTTGCCCAGGGGTTACTGTGGCTATAGCTATGTGGAGAAATAAACTGGTATCCGTACCGGGCCCGCGTGATGGACTATGATCAGAAACATACTAGCAATTTATGAGAAGAGTCCAATGACTTGCAGTGGGATGTTAAAAAGGCTGAATACTTGTATACCAACTAAAGAAGGAAATAGCACGAATAATCAGTAAACATCACCAAATTCAAAAGATTTTTTTTAAAATAAAACTTGTTTTGACATGCCGACATCCCAAAAATAAACGTCAATTTTCGAGAAAAGGTTAGACCTACGTTTTCATTCATTTTAGAAGCCCGTTACAGCCATTCAACGTACGAGACGGTTGAATGGCGTAGCCAATTTCATTCAGTCGGGACATATAGGATTGAGTAGTCTATTCAGCACTAATACCCTATATACTACTACTGCCGGTCACGAAGAATTGCAACACCAGAACTGGAAGTCGAGCGCCAGCCTTAAGTATATGAATTTATATTTATAATTATTTTTATATTCATCCACGATACATGACAACATCAGTACAGAAGGCCAAGGGATGCGTTCTCTACCTTTGGAGATTTGGGAATGGATTTCTGAAAATGGCGAATAGGAAGTATAACGGGTCAAGGAATTTTATTTATCCCATTACACCTTTTGGGGTAGGATGAAGAGTCAAGAGAATAATGAAATAAGAAGTTTATTTTATTCCAAGATCGCTTCAAGTAACAATTTATTTTTAAAATTATATGGCGTGTAATCGTACCTTACATAATTATATTTGATTGATTGAATTATTTATTTAACAACTAAACATTAAATTAATAAAGTAATTTTTGTACAGTGTGTGTGTGCAGTAAAGTATAAATAAATATTATGTAAAAAATGTAATTACCGGACACAAAGTCTAAAAAAAATAAACATAAAATCGGTCTACAACTATTGTGCAAACAAGAAAACAGGTCCATTGCTGCAGTAAATTTTGAACCTGAGACTAATATAATGCATACTGCAAGCCATTTAGTAAAGTTTTAGCAATTTTAAAATAGTATACTGCGAAACTTCCGCCAAAGTACCACTGTATTTATTGACTTGTCCGTGAATGTGTTTGTTTTGCCTGTGTCCTTTTTGCTTATTGGAACTTTATGTACATATTTTAATATAAGTAATCCTGAATAATGTAATGTAATTGAATCGCATATCTTTCATTGAATGAGTCTTTGAAAAATAAGTACCCACGTACGTAAAAGATTTTGTAAAACAAGTTTTCGATAATCGACTCCACTGAATAGAATGTTAAAATTATATATATATATATATAACTGAGATTATATATATTGCAAATATTTATTGTATATATGTATATTTTGTCAAAATTATATAGGTATAGCTATTAAAATAACAATTTAAAAAAAGATTAAAATAACAATTAAAAAAATATATAGTTTAAAATAGAAATTTTAACAATGTATACTTTAAAATAACTATGTAAAATGTGTTGCTGCTGCGACGTACACCAAACGAATGTTTTGTGGGTGATATTATTTAAGGACTCTTTACCATATTTTGAAAGAAAAAGAAAATTGCATTTAAACTAACAGGACAAGAACTCGTAGCATGATTTCTTATTCTGCCTTTCCGTAAATTCTTCACCCTTTTTTATTATATTCTGTTAAATTTCTACATCTTTCTTTCCCAGTTGTACTTTATTTTTCGGCATTGTTGTATTGGATGCGAAGGACGCCGTGGGCTCGCCGCTTAGATTCCCCGTAATGTTATGTAAGCCTTAAAAGCATTATCTTTACTTCTTCCGTACATCGAGCGCCAACGCCTTACGCTCACTCTATATACCCTCGTCATCCTTGAGATTCAATCCTTTTAATTTCGTGAAAATCAAATAGGACTCATGGCCACAAGCCCACACATAACCGAGCAATTGAGCCTAGTTGTAAAAATAAATTCGATTTCGGTTCTACTTGGCCTAGCCAGATCTACAAAATATATTACAATAAGTCTGTACAGTTCCTTGGGGACCGCAGATGTTTTACTGGAAAAACTGATATAACTACTTTATCGCTCGGGAATTACGCGTAAGTGTTGATAGGATTTACTTGATTTATAGAAACGTTTGTTTGTAACACAATGTTTACTTAAGCAGATTATGTTGATGTAAATTATCTGATTAGTTAATTTTAATTGTGGAATGAAATACTGTAACTATAGCTTGTCATCAGGTACCTGACTGTTTCAATTGTCATAGTAGAGAGATTGACAATCACACATACTATAGTCGGAATTTTAATTCGATTCCAGATTTGACAATTTCAGTGTTGCAACGTTATGACAAGTACTAAATAGTAACGTTGCGAAATTATTCGATACGGAAATGGAATATTTCCGGATCGATTCTTCTCGTTTATAATTTTATTCTCGTAAACTAAGTATATCAGGAAATTAAATATTTGTGAACGGATAATTTAGTTATGACGATTAATTTTATTACGGATCTGAGAGTTTTCTTTAATAATTGTGTGTGAAATAAATAAATAAATGTGATCATGAAGGAACATGAGAAATAAAACAAATAGATGTATTATAGTAATATTTTATTTTATAAATCGTCGCCGTCATCGCTATCGCTATCGCTGTCACTTTCTGTAACATTTATTATAAATGTGTCTGTGATATTGTCAATTAACATATCTAGCCTACTCATTTTTTCCTCTTCTTTGACAACATGGGATACGCATTTAGACCATTCGGTGGCCGTAATTTTTTGAATGCCTTTCTCAAATAAATTTCTCACGTCTGTCAATTTGAAGGTTTTATTATTTTGAGCTACATGCCCCTTTACCTGAGCCCATATCAATTCGATAGGGTTCAGCTCGCAATGGTAAGGGGGCAGTCTTAAAACCGTGATCCCATGTTGTGCTGCCATTTCGTCTACAGCGTACTTATTAAAAGACTCGTTATGTGGAATCAGATCTAAAAGCGTAGCTTTAACCATATCTGGTTCGTAATGAATATTTTTATTTAAAAGCCAGTCTTGAATGGCAGCTTTTTTCCAGCTCATTTTTGGTGCCGTTTCCAATTTTCGGGAGTGGTAAGGTGCATTATCCATCACCACAATTGAGTTTGGTCTTAATTTTGGTAAGACTCCTGCGAACCACTCCTCAAAACAAACTGCATTCATCTCATCATGGTAAACTTCACAATTTTTCTTTGCTTCAAAAATCATGAGCCCCTCTTCCAGGAAGCCTTCTTCACTACCTATATGGCTAATTATGAGACGTTTGCCTTTTCCAGATGGGTTTTTTAATCCAGTGGTCAGTCCCTCCAAAAACGCTTGCCGAGATGATGTGACTTGCTTGTCCACCCAAGTTTTTTTTACAGTATGACCTTAAATCACATATAGTACATGAACATTCAATATTACTATTAAATTTAATGTAAATGTATATTAATTCAAAATGTTAGCCTTACCTGCGTTAACCCAAGTTTCATCTTGATAATATATATGTCTCCCTTCTCGTCGAAACTGACATATAGATCGCAAGTAACGCTGGCGCCATGTTATTATATCATTTCGATCAATAAGTGTGCTCTTGCGTGACCGTGCAACAAATTTAAAATTAAGATGCTTCAAAAATTTTCTGAGGGTGTCTTTGGAAACCTTGGGCATTTCTGGATCATCGTTCATCACTTGTAAAATCTGAAATAGTAAATTTTATAATAGTTTGGAATCATTACTTATATATAAAAGATGTAGGTATAAAATAATACTGTCTGACTGATTGACTAACCTTTGCAATGGTTGGAGGTTCATTTCGGTAAAAGAACTGATGAACTATTCGTCGTATTGCGGAGAATGTAAATTCATCAATTTTATCTTTGAAACTTCGCTTTGGTCCAGTTTTTTTAGGGGGAGTTGGCGGCGCACCTTTATTTACTTCCTTCAAAACGTTACAAACAGAGCGTGAGGTTATTCCCAATATGTGAGCAACTTTGTTCATACATTCATTTTCTTCCACAACTTCAAAGGCCTCCAATTGCGCAGAAGTTTCATTTTTCACGTACTTATATGCGTTGCGGATCATTACTTTTTCAGTAACAGTGAAAGCTTTTCGTGGACGTTTTTTTCTTGGAGACAAGAAAACATCCACGTCTTTTTGTGATGTACTTGGCGGAGGATCCATTTTGATGGAAAACCAAAACAAATAGATTCACTCAAAGTTCACAAAAAACTATAAACGTAACAACAAACACAACGTAACAAAACTTTAACAAAAACCCAACAAAATAACAAAATATCGATTCGCAATGAAACGAGATATTCGTGCAGTCAGACTAGGAGAATGAAGCCGAATGACAAGATAAACAAAATGGCGATAGCTGCACGAGCGCGCACGGGTTGCCAATACAGAAAACTATCTAGGCTCTTTTATTATAAGTTTTGTTTTTAATATAAAAAAAAACAAAAATATTAACTTTTTATAAAATAAAGCAGCGGTTACTAATTAATAAATAATTGTTATGAATAATTATGTATTTATTTAAATAAAAATCAATAATTTAGTCTTTAATTGGCACACCAATATTTTATGATTACATAAACATAAATCGCGATTGTTTATCGATTTTTGTGTTCATCACTACACTTATTATATGTGGTATCATTATTTTACAAAATGACAGTAGATAGCTAATGTCAAATGTGGAATCGAATTATAATTCCGACTGTAGTATGAAAGTTGAAACAATCACAGAACAACAAGCCAAATAAAACAAGTTTTTAATTTTATGGCGGGATCTCGCGATGTGAAGGTCGAGTGACCCCACCAGGTGGGCTGTGTGCTTGTCTGCCTCCTTTGTATAAAATAAAATAAAAATAAAGATTACTATATAAATTGTTTATTGATGGTTTATTGATTAGAGATAGTTTATTATACTTCAAAGTTGTGATAATCAAATAAAAATATAAGATTTTGTTCGATAATTTTGTAGTTTTCCCTTGTCCCGTCCCTATAAAAAATACTCTATACTGCGATGTCAGTTGTTATCGACCTTACATATTTATTTAATGATTTCATACTTTCTTTTAGTCGAAACCCGCGACGAAGGCAATTTTAAACAAAGTATTTCATGAGGATTTTAAATTAATAAGAAAAGTATTCTTACATAATACTTTCCTAAAGATTTTCAACCTTTATTACCAATTAGTGGTACCAGGTCCAATAGGCCTGCCACGCACAATGCCAAAGTTCGGTGGAAAGTTAGTGAATTTTTTACGGCAGTGAACGTGTTAAATTTATTTACACATAAGGCAAGATTCTTTTACGTTGATACTCATTTACGAATTTCGTGTTATTTAAACATTACGAACCGATTATCGCTCGGGTTGATTCACGACTAATGAATCGGTTTGTAATGTATTTTGATGCGAGATTCGCTAGTCGTGGGCTATTTTTTATTGATTGAACCAATTATCTTCTAAACAAAAAAATAATAATTTATGAGACTATAAATAACGCTTTTGGGGCTTCTTTATTTCGTAAGAATTGGATAAGTAAGTAGAAGTTATTAATTGTTTTCTTAAAAAGCAAACTTTATCCTGCCTTTCTGTAAAGTTTATTATTTGCCTTTACTTTCCACTGACGGAATAATTATTCTCGTTTCTTCCCAAATTAATTTCATATTCCACTGATTTGTATAATTAAACCTAGCTTCAACAGGCTCAGTTAAACCTCAGCCGCTAGATGGCACTATTTTTCTATCCTCCTTAGAAATGAGTTACAAGTGCATTTAGATGTCATTTGAAAAAATGCAAAAAATTGTTAAAATTATCATTAATTTTATCAAACATCAAGTTAGAAGTTCATGTTTAGAAACATGGGAGATTTGGATAAAACGAAAAGAATAAAAGTTATTTATTGTCTTTGTTTATTTTTAAATTTCTGTGTATAAGGTTACCTATGATATAAAATAACGAAAATGACATAAAATAACGAATTTTCGGGAACAGTGATTTAATGATGTCGAAGTAAGCATGGTAGATCATGGTAGACGGACAAATTTTGACGATCGTCTTTTGTCTATAGCGATCGCAGTCCCTTTACTCAGATATGTACACATACATAATACATAATGGAAGGGGTGGTATTGTGGCCCCCCAGTTTGTTTTTCCTTCATAAAATCAAATTTTCTCACCGAAATATTTTCAGCTATTGTTTATTGTGAAGGTAAACTATTAAGTTTTCGAAAGTAAAAAGTTGAAACAAAAAAACACGCATTAACAATAACTAAAAAATGTATTTCTAAAAATTGACAATTTTTATTATTTTAAAACTATGGGGGTAAAGTGGCCCCCGTCTAAAATCAAATGAAAACAATATTTTTCAGTAAGGAACAAATAGATATTAAAATTAAAACAAATATTAAATTATACAAATATTCAAATTAATTGCAAAAATCACAAACATATACATCTTTTTCACAAGATGTGCACTCCTGGTGCGCCCACGATTGACATAGCAAGCACTGTATCCATATTTCACCACGATGGTCCATAGAATAGAGTTCATGGCAGAACATGCACGTCGTATCTTCATTAGCCTGATCTTCACCATGAGGTAGGATGTCGGAAACATCTGAGGTTGAGCTCTGAGGCTCAGAGTCGTCAGATGTGTTCGAGTCAGAAGTCGTCGCAGAATCGCAGCGTCTCTTTGATCCCCGGCTAGCTCCTCTGTGTCCTCCGCGACTATCGCCAGATCCACGACCACGACCGTGACCACCAACGCGGCCTCGATCAATCCTACCACGACTAGGTCCAGCTATCGGCGCTGCTGATTGAGGTTTATTCACCGAAGCCTCCAAATTTGACTTGTACGGAGATCCAGTAATGAGAGTTGCTGCTGATGCCTTGCGTCCCCTGTTCGACTTCTTTTTTTTAGGTTGTGGAATGGGTATAATTCTATCAGGTAAAATAAGAGGACTGCCGGTAGGTTGCTGTGAGGGCGGTACTACTGCAGAGGTGTTGGCTGTAGTTGGCTGATCAGGAACATCTGGATCCGGGATGGGTTCTACATCAACGCTCCTGGGTGCAGATTCAGACGCTTCGTGCTCTGCTGCAATGAAATCATCATCG
Source organism: Sesia bembeciformis (assembly GCA_943735995.1). Lineage (NCBI taxonomy): Eukaryota > Metazoa > Arthropoda > Insecta > Lepidoptera > Sesiidae > Sesia > Sesia bembeciformis. The sequence goes on from OX031042.1 coordinate 5,437,038, forward strand.
TTGAAAACATTCCTGTCAAACGGGTAAATACCCGAAATTCTGAAGCCGTTGACAGCGATACTAGCAGTTTGACATTGTAGATATGCCTTGCCAAATAGTTCGGCTATGTCGTAAGTACCCACGGGACGATGCGAGTGGAGCAACCATTGCCTTATGTTTTCACTGTAGTAGTTCTTCAGAGGTCCCATGAAGCTCCTATCTAAAGGCTGCATCTTATGGGTTGTATGTGGCGGCAAGGATATGATTACCACGTTGTTTTCTCTTGCCATATTAATGACGTTTAGGTTTCGCGTGTGACTGTAGTGCCCATCGAATACAAGCAGTACTGGTGATTCTTGAGTTGGTTTTGTTTTATCTATAAAATGTTGAAACCACTCGGTGAAAAGCTCTGTTTGTATCCATCCCGACGGGTGGCACCTTCCGAGTGCACCAGGTGGTGCCCCACGCATTAGCGTTTCTGACATATTTTTGCGGGGAAATATCATCATCGGCGGAATGAATATGCCACTGGCCGACATCGCACATATTATGGTGATCAAAGCACCTCGTTCAGCTGAAGTAATTGCAGACACTTGACGCTTTCCTTTCAAAGAGATAATACGCGGAATTTTGCTTTGAACGATGCTAAGTCCAGTCTCGTCAACGTTGAAGATACGATCTGGAGGAAATTTATTTTTCTTGAATTCTTCTTCAAGGATATCGAAAAATACCTGGACATCTGCTCTATTGAATCCTTTAGCACGAGCTTGTGAGGTTCCTGTAGGCTTACGAAGGCTCAAAACATCCTTGTGGCGATTAAAAAAATGATCAAACCATGCACGTCCAGCTTCTTGATTGGTGAATGGGTGTGGTATATTGTTCAGCGTTGCCAGTTGATAGGCCATTCGTTTCACGTCTCGAGATGTAAACCCATAAAACTTACTCTCCATCAAAATTAGATACTTTACCAACTCTTTCTCTAGTTCTGGTGGTAAGGTTGGTTTTCTCCCAGCACGTTTTACTACTACCTCTTCAACTGAACAGCTATCTTTTACGAACCTCCTCAGTGTAGTTCTTGGAACTCGGAACTCCTTTACTGCTCTTTTGTAGCCCATCCTTTTTTCTCGTACTGCCCTCACTGCATTGATCATGTCTTCCTCGTTCCATGATTTGAGTTTCTTTTTGGGTAGTGGAGTTCTTGGCATGCCTTTAACAAAAAATAAATAATTGTAATTCAACTGGATATGATGGCAACGTGGCCCCCGGGGGCCAGATTATACTCATTCTTAGGGGGCCTATTTGTCAACAAGCTATGTATTCAAAATATTGGCACTAAAATTAGAAATACGGTGATTTGTACAAACTTACTCGCAAATACCGATATCTTGTTTCGTTGACAGCAAATATACAGTCGGCGCAGCCTTCAAATGTTTTTAATTCCGGCAATATGATTTTTTTTTTAAAGGACCGTTAAACTTTGGTTCCTCCGTCAATGACATAACGGCTCGTACTTTAGCGTCATCTGTACGCGAACCGCTATAACTTTACTTCATTTCAATACGCCGCATAGGTGAACATAATTATAGTAAGGATTCAACGATGGCGTTGTGAGAAGTACAAAAATGTATAGGGGGCCAAATTGTCACCAGGGTGCCACAATACCACCTCTTCCTCTATATATTCAAACATGTTTTAATTCTCGGGGCTTTTATTTATTGTTCTGTGATTCATCTAATAATTAACACTATAACATGGACAACAACAATGTTTCAACAATGGATAACAGCCTTAATGCCACAGTTTTACATTAATTACAAGAGAAAGCTTATACTTCAGATAGGCCATTCTGTAAGTCCTTCAGGTACAAAATGTAATCAAAGAACAGCCACACAAGTCCAAATACAGAGTACCTTAAAGAAGTGGTAATAAGTGCTAGTATTGAATGGTTTCAATTCGCACGGTGTACTGTGTAATAATAGCACTTCGCCATCAGCTCTAATCAGCGGTCAATGCGGGTCGGTCATTCACTGGACGTTTCGAGATTCTAAATTGTTCTATGTAGAAAAGTTGTCAGAATGTACAGGTAGTTTTATAAAAGTTTAGAACTCGTATAATTATAAGCAAAATAACTTATCTTTTGTTGAAACACTTTGGCTTTGAAACTTTTGGCTTCACTCACCCTCGGGTAATTGGCGCCTAATACGTATGTGTTCGGAGATTGTTTACAATCTGTTAAATAAATAAAAGTACTAGTTGCTGTTACATACCAGTTTTACCTGAGATCGTTAACTTTTGACGCCTGTTGTTACACAGGCAACGCTTCCCAATTCCGACCTCCTGCCTTAATCCGACCACACTGACTTTTTTAGCTGATATCTATTTGTAGATATTTAGTGGTGTGTGGTGTCGGCCGGCTATAGAATAGCACCATTCCTTTCCCGCGGGTGTCGTAAAAGGCAACTAAGGGATAACTAAGCGGCTACCACAAGCCCTGAGGAACTACACCACTTCTAAGAGAGTTGACACGCCAACCCGGTTCATCCCTCATGCACAATACAATGTGCACCATACACATACACCATACATAACATAACATACACCGAACCAATACAAATTTCAACTGCCAAACTGCCAGTTTGTCGGCAACAAACACTCTATAGGTTCGCAAAGCTTTACAACTTTTTTTAGCACGTACGTTAAATACCGAAACCTTTTGACGTTTGTTATAGAAGTATAAAAAATATCGCCTTGTAATAGCTCGGCTATCTAATTCCTATCTCCATCCTTAATCCGACCACTGAGTTTTTTGACGAATATCTATTTCAATTGACGCTTCTTCAAGTTGGAAGATGTTGTAACATCTTAATTTATTTATATGTAAATGTCGCATTTTGAAGCTATATACAAATACTTTCAATTAAAAAGGTGCGTATATATATTTTTTTATCTATTTCAGCAATTTATAACATATATAAATAATGTAATAAACTTAATTACTCATTAAACTTAACTCATTCCATACTATGTTATAATATCTATGACTAATATATATTGTGCGTTGATTACTGGAAGTCTCCTCACTAGTATATTTGATTGGGCTGGTTGCAGTTGCAATATAGTTGCAAGTTTTGTAGGGTTTTGTAGGGAGAGCGCTCGCTGCATTCCCACAGCCACTAGGAGGACTCGACTGGCCACATTACCCCTCTCTCACAGAAGACTACCTAGAAACGTACTGCATTTTCTACTTTATCGTATTTCCCCAATGTACGTACGTGTTTCGGTAGTGAGTGAGATATATCGGAGCCCATTCCCATCCCATTTTATTCCTCTCCATTTTCCCAACCCTTTTTCCCAATCGCGGATGTCTATGGACGACAGTATCCACTTACCATCGGGTGGACTGTAAGTTCGTCTGCCGCCTTTTTCTATATAAAAAAATATCTATTTCATTTTAGTGTAAACGGGGTAGTGTTCAGATTCGGACGCTTTAGGGAAGAGAAACCGACCAAGAACAAAACCCCTATTTGTAATTAAGTTTATTATATTATTTAAATATGTTATAAATTGCTGAAATAGATAAAAAAAATTATACGCACTTTTTTTAAATGAAAGATTTTGCATATAGCTTCAAAATGCGACATTTACATATAAACAAATTAAGATGTTACAACATCTTCCAATTTGAAGAAGCGTCAATTGAAATAGATATTCGTCAAAAAACTCAGTGGTCGGATTAAGGATGGAGATCGGAATTAGATAGCCGAGATAACAAGGCGATATTTTTTATACTTCTATAACAAACGTCAAAAGGTTTCGGTATTTAACGTACGTGCTAAAAAAAAGTTGTAAAGCTTTGCGTACCTATAGAGTTTTTAGAAGCTAACCTCAAGTTAACCTGTAGGACCAGAGAAGCCGCAGAACGTTCCAATTGTGGAGAGGCATACCTACCTACGTCCAGCAAAAAGTGTAGGAGGGGGAGAGTGCACGCTGCAATCCAACAGCCGCTGGGCGCGCTCGACTGGCCACGTTACCCCTCTCTCACAGAAGACTACCTTGAAATGTACCGCATTTCCCACTTTATCGTATTTCCCCAATGTACGTACGTGTTTCGGTAGTGAGTGAGATGTGCCAGAGCCCATTCCCATCCCATCCTATTCCTGCCCATTTTCACAACCCTTTCTCCAAATCCATTCCTATATTTCCAAAGGTAGGCAGCGCATCCGGGGGCGTGCCAACATTTGTCATTTTGGACTAATGTTGGCATTTATCGCGGATGTCTATGGACGACAGTATCCACTTACCATCAGGTGGACTGTATGCTCGTCTGCCGCCTTAGTACATAAAAAAAAAAAAAATATGTCGAGAAGTAGTTTGTGGACTTTATGAAATCTGACATATAAATGACATTATGTTGTAATTAATAGTTAATAATTATGTCAAATTGAATTTCAATTCCTTAAGAATACAACCTGAGGGCTCGTTCAAGTATTACGTAAGCACCAAAGGGGCCTGGGGGGGTCTTTGCTTTGCTTATTTTTAATGACATGGGGGACGGGGGGGTCTGAATGACGAAAATGTCATCATTATTTATTTATTTACTTTCGTAATTTTTTTGCAAAATTTAGTAGATTCTGATTAAATAAATAACAATAAAGAAACTAGGACAGATTTTGTAAAAATTATATCAATGCTTACGTAAGCATGGGGGGGGGGGTAAGATCTTTGCTTACTTTCGCTGACGGGGGAAAGCTGAAGCTGACGGCGCTGAAGGACGCCACCACATACGGTTTTCCGCTCTTCTCATTCAGCCACTACCGGCGACTTTCTTCTGGTTATCAATCCACCTCGCCGGAGGGCGTTCTACGCTATGTTTCCCGGTACATGGTCTCCATTCGATTATTCGTCTCCCCCACCGGTTATCGGTCCTGCGACATAAATGGCCCGCCCACTGCCACTTCAGCTTGCTAATCCTTTGAACAATATCGGCAACCATAGTTCTTCGTCGAATCTCCCCGTTACGGATATGTATATTTCTTCAAAATCTCCCTAAATAATATCGATTTTCAAACGTATCTTCATACAATAAACTTTCCGGAATGAACACAAAACAGTAAATACGACCAAAATAACCGTAGTTATTACTCTGCCCGGGGAATGGTTAATCGCCTCCATTTTGCCGGGTCTCGACTTTCTTGAATGTAATCGTATGCTTGTTAATTTAACGGTAAATCTTCGTAGCATTAAGTCAATACTTGACTTGTACTTGACATGTTCGTCCTTGCAAGAAATACTCTTGACTGAATAAAATCTACCGAGTGCGTGTCGCTTACACATTAAATTAGAAGATATTTAATATTAGAAGAATTTTGTGTTATTAATGATTTTTTTTAGTAGATTTTGATCGAATGGTATGTAATTAATGTTTATGCAAAGTACGTTTTTCTTGGATTACTTCAATTTATGAATATCATTAAAGGCAGTATTTTTTTATTATATAACGTCACAAATTTTTAAATAAATAGTTTAGAAATCCCAGCACTGGGCGTTCTGTTGGTAACGACTTCTGTGTTTTTAGAAGACTTATCTAATTCTTTATCCATCACTTTACCCATTCCCATCGCATACTATTCTATCCTTCCCTATTTTCCCAACTTTTCTCCAAATCCAAAGTGTCGAAAGGCAGCGCATCAGGGCGCGTGCCGAACGGTTGTCATTCTGAACTGGTGTTGGTAACATGTATCGCAGATCCACATACCACCAGGTTTAGGGTTGCCAAACGTCTGACTTTAGCCTAACATGTCAGGCCTTCTAGCTGCTTGCCCGGTCAAAATTTCGGGGGTTCGGCCCGTCCGCCTTTGTACGGCTTTTTGACGAGCCAAAATATAAATTATTATATATAATATGTTTTCCTAATACATATTTAATTACGAGTATATAAGTCTTTACTTATACTCGTAATTAAATATGTATTTGACTGACTGATCAGTCTTTGACCGATGAACTTTTAAGGGACGAAAATTCGACCTAGCTAGTTCCCACTGTTAGGAAAATTCGGCTTTCTGCAGAAAAAGTATAGACAGATATTAAATGAAAAAAAAAATTATTTCCGTGTCCGGTATTTTTTTCAATGTCCGGCAAAGTCCGCCCTAATGCCCGGCAAAGTCCGCCATCATGTCCGGCAAAGTTTGCCATCATGTCCGGCCTTGGAACCCAAATGTCCTGCGTTTTTAATGACGATGTCCGCCCTTGCGAATAAATCATCTAGCAACCCTACACTAGGTGGACTGTTCGCTAATCTGCCGACTTCTTTCTATAAAAAATATGTATTGAAAATACTCGTTCTTACGTAAACAATATATAAAAAAAATCAAACTATTTACAGAATTTTTTGTGACAAATATGAAACATGTGATATGAAGATGTAATCGCGGGCCTATGAAAGATGAATGGATGGACAGACACGACTAACTTTTCAGGCTTCTTTACTTTTACCGAACCCTTAACAAATAAGTAGGTACATATATTTTTTCACCTACTTGCTTATACATTCACGTATTCTTATCTCCACAAATCGCATTAAAATTGAAAGTGGTTTCAAATAAGTTCCGCCTCCAGCACTTTGAAAATCTTCCGTCCATAATAGGATTCTTGCGGGACGTCGATGCATCCAGGTGGATATTTTAACCCTCGCACAAAGGATAGCTTTGTGAACGAGTTAAATCAAGCAGACGAGTACGGCCAACCTGCGTGGGGGTGGGTGGGTTTTATTGAACCCCGATAGTTTTACAAATTCGCATCCGAAAAACAGACTAGGTTAAGATTTTGGAGACCATTTTAAAATATTCCGCGCGATTTTGTGGGGCAAAGAAAAAATGGACGGGAATTTAATCTGGGATTTTCAAAATTATTTCATGTCAGTTCAGTCATTAATTGTCATGGATAGAAATAATACAGTGAAAGAGAATTGGTTTTGAAATCTGTTCGCATAGTGTACGATTTATTTATTACTGATGTACTTACTTTTACTTAATGGTCCATGATGATAATCCGATAGTATCCCACTAGAAGCACTATTACACCCACCACTGCGAAAACTCGATGGGTCACTGGCCCACGAGGCGAAGGAGAAAGCCGATCTCCTGGGCTATCTTTTTGCCTCGAACTCGACTCTGGACGATAGAGGTGCATCACCACCGTCTATCTCGAGATGCACAAGCTCCATGCCGGAAATCTGTTTCACGCAGCGTGAAGTCCGGCGAGCTCTAGCAACTCTTGATATCCGAAAGTCGAGTGGGCCAGATGGTATTCCTGCAGTGGTGGTCAAATTATGCGCTCCCGAGTTGTCCCCGGTGCTTACGCGACTCTTTAGACTCTCATACACCACAAAAAACTTCCCGGCAGCATGGAAGGTAGCTCATGTTCACCCTTTACCTAAAAAGGGTGACCGCACAGACCCTCCCTCCGGGCACAAAAAAGGCCAATAGCGATCACCTCCCTCCTCTCCAAGGTGATGGAGCGTGTCATAAACACACAGCTCCTTGGGTACCTAGAGGATCACCAACTGATTAGCGACCGTCAATATGGATTTCGCCATAATCGCTCGGCTGGTGATCTTTTAGCGTATTTAACACACCGCTGGGCTCACGCCATTGAGAGTAGAGGCGAGGCTCTGGCTGTAGGCCTAGACATTGCGAAAGCTTTTGACCGGGTATGGCACAAATCTCTGCTTTCCAAGTTACCATCTTTCGGGATACCCGAGGGATTATGCGAATGGGTTGCCAGTTTCCTGACTGGACGGAGCATCAGAGTCGTTATCGATGGTAGCTGCTCCGACACCATGTCTATTAACGCTGGCGTCCCGCAAGGCTTCGTGCTATCCCCAACTCTGTTCCTTCTGCATATCAACGACCTGTTGCAAATTGGTGACATACGTTGCTATGCAGATGACAGTACTGGTGACGCCTTGTACAGGGGCCGCGCCAACATCCCTCGGGTCGAAGTGGAAGAGAGTCGCGCCAGGCTTGTGTCTGAAATCGAAGACTCTTTAGATCTAGTCTCGATTTGGGGTTCTCTGAACCTAGTGGATTTCAACCCCAGTAAGACGCAAGTCTGTGCATTCACCGCTAAAAAAGCCCCCTTTGTCGTAGCACCTCGCTTTCAGTGCATACCTCTTAAGATCTCGGAGAGTATCGGGATCCTTGGTGTCGACATCTCCAGCAAAGTCGAATTTAGGGGTCATCTGGAAAATAAGGCCAAAATGGCCTCCAAAAAGCTCGGTGTGCTGAACAGAGCGAAGCGGTACTTCACCTCCGGGCAACTCCTAATGCTTTACAAAGCTCAAGTGAGGCCCCATGTGGAGTATTGCTCTCATCTCTGGGCCGGTGCACCGAAATACCAACTGGACCCATTTGACTCCATCCAACGACGTGCTGTTCGTATTGTCGACGATCCCACTCTCACGGGCGGTTTAGAACCCCTCAGCATTCGGATAGACGTTGCGTCTCTCTGCGTGTTCTACCGCCTGTACAATGGGGAATGCTCTGAAAAATTGTTCAATATAATTCCCACCTCGGGATTCTACAACCGCACCTCCCGTCACAGAAGTGCGGTCCATTCGCATTTCCTCGATACGGAGGTGTCGCGCACTGTTCGCTCCAAAAATTATTTTATACCGCGAACCCGTAGGCTGTGGAACGAACTGCCTCAAGAGGTCTTTCCATTAAGCTACGATATGGGGTTCTTCAAGAGAGCTGTGAATAGGATTTTGCAAGGTCGGCGACGCACCCGCATACCCCCTGGTGTTGCAGGTGTCCATGGGCGGCGGTAACAATTACCATCACGTGAGACCGCCTGCTCGTCCGCCCACTAGTATATATATAAAAAAAAAAAAAATATATTCTTGAAAGACTGATTGTTGTGTTTGATTAATTTAAAATAATATTTCGTTCCGGTTTCCTGAACATTAGTACATCAACATGAAGCTACAAACACTTTATATTCAAGCTGCCTTCGTAAACACCTTCCTATGACAATTTTATGATTCTAAAAATGTAATTACTCAACAAACCCACAGTCAAGAGTTTAAACTTCTAAATCTTTCTGAAATACAACAAATGATGTATGTTAGTTCTAACGTAACTCCAATTCCTAAGATATTTTTCTAAAATCAAAAATTAGCTGTGATCCCTAGTTTAATCTCTGTCCGGCACGCACTAGGAATATTTTAGAAAAAAAAAACTACAATCAAAGCCCTGACCACTGATTCCATGTAACAAGACTTCAAACAAACTTTCATTACATATATGTAGACTACATTAAAATTGTTACGCTATATCTAGCACCTTGCTAACGTGAAACGCAAAAACGACTATTTGCGGCGGTGTTGCTGAATTTTGTACTTGCACTGGGACGGCGGGGAACTTCGGTAACTATAACGATGCAGTCCGAATGGCTTTCATTAAAACTGTATGGTATGACACCAACATGTTATGTAATATTCTTTTTGTCTTCACTGTAGGGACCACAATTAAAATTAATTAAAGTTGTAAATCAGTGAGTGAAAATTTGATCCCATAGTTGTCGTCCATAGAGGCGTACAGTGTTTGGAGAAGAATGGATCACTCAAGTCCCAAGGGTTGCTGTAGACAGCAATGTGAACAACGGTAAATTGTATTTACGCTAGAACATGTGGGGAAGTCAAGGGGAAATGAAACAACATGTAGGTTGTAAAGGAGAATACCGACAGATTAGTCAGATTTTAAAACTATTCAATATTTGAATACTATTGACATTATTCAAGAAAATTTATTCAAGACATTATTCATTATTCAACCCCTTGTATCCAATTGAGAAGTAATTGAGCAACAGAAAATATCTATACTAATATTATAAATGCGAAAAAGTAACTCTGTCTGTTACCTTTTCACGACTAAACCACTGAATCGATTTTGATGATATTTGGTACGGAGATAGAGAATTTATGTTATATTAAATAATCTGATCTTCATCTTTCAGTCTTCATCTTCAAACAGTCTTCACCAAATTCTCTAAAATCGAAATTAAAATTATGTTCGTAATAAAACATCAATTTTATTGTTGCTCCCACGAGAATTGGCCGCCATTCTCGTGTTCCATTTAGGTATTGCCAATATTACTGAGATAATCGTAATTTACACTGGGAGGAGCAATTATCGGAGAATTGATGGATATTTTTACGAGAATGTCAACAGAAGAATAGATTATTTGTTTGTTTAGTGCGGAATCTAATATCCTTGAAGAACACAAAGGCGATCTCGGTATGTATACATTTGCTTCTTTATAAAGAACATCAGTTACTCAACAAAGACGTTAGGTATGTAATTCGCAACAAAATCATACATAGATATATGTGTTTACATACAAATGAGGAATGGATGAATGAACCATTCATTTATTAGCGTAATAACATCTTCACTACATAGAAATGAGTATGGATATAATAAGCAGATGCTATTATGCCAAACGACATATCCTGCAACAAAAGATACAGCACTATTTTTCAGTTGCGAAGACATCAATGAACTCAATTGATGCCTCATTGATGCCTATCAATGAGCTCACTCGATTGCAATCTAAAATACAAGTGATACAGAGCTCAAAACAACACTTTTTAGAATTATTGTTTGTCTGTCTGTCAGTCTGAACGAAAAACCACTAAACGGATTTTAATGGAACTTGATATAGATATATATAACTTATGCACCGGCTTAACATGTAAAGTACCTTTTTATTGAGATCAATTATAGAATTCCCACGGGAATCAAGCTAATGAAACATGCTCTAACATCTACGCGCATTAAGTCGTGGGCACTGTTTGTTAAGTATACCTATTAAACTATATTGAGAAGTCGAAAGATTCACTAATGCATTTTTTTTAAAGTGAAGTACTGAGGACGAGCAAGCCGTCCCACGTGATGGTAAGTGTTACCGCCGCCCATGGACACCTGCACCACCAAAGGGGGGTTATGCGGGTGCGCCGCGGACCTTGCAAAATCCTATTCACAGCTTTCTTGAAGGACCAAATATCGTAGCTTAATGGAAAGACCTCTTGAGGCAGTTCCTTCTGTGGGTTCGCGGTATAAAATAATTTTTTGACCGAACAGTACGCGTCACCTCCGTATCGAGGAAATGCGGATGGACCGCACTTCTGTGACGGGAGGTGCGGTTGTAGAAACCCGAGGCGATATTTATGTTGCACAATTTCAGAGCATTCCCTATATAATACTCTTAATATAATTGCCACATCAAATACGAACTAGCATCAAAGGAGTTATAATTAGATATGTACTTCCTATAATTGAAAAGCATTCGTTTATGGCTCTACTAATAAAATTTAAGCCTGATGTTTCAAAACAACATATCCCGGGCCATTAGAGACTATCATTATCATAATTAGCGGCAGACGCCATAAACTCGCAGTCGTTTAAGCAATCTGTTTCTCTGCAATGTTTCACCTCGATCCTGCCGCTACCGCAGCAAAGTTCGTTACCTAATCCTCATATGATTCATAGCACACGTAGGCAACAGTAGAATATCTGGTGGCAATTTCAAAAATTGAGTCATAGATTTAGGTAATAGCCGGCGCCGATAGTGGATGAGATATAATAGTGCTGCCGTGTGTCCCGTTTTTGTCGGGACGTCCCGATATTACGGGACCTAATGCCCGTTCCTCGTTTGCGAAGCGGGACGCCAATGATCCCGACTTTCAAGACATAAAATCTAACTTAAAATGCGCAAGCTCTATATAAAATGTAAAGACGTGTGAGAGAACGACAAACGAAGAACGAAGAACTCATTCTTCGTTCATTCCATTAAATTCATTAAGTTTATTTAATTAATCAGTTAACAAGTTGCCACGTGGCTGTTTATCTGTCAGCAATTTTACTGCGCGTAATTAACTTTTATGTTGATATTTTGTTGAGTACAGAGCCAGACTTTGTGGTCGTGTGGGACGACTCTTCCCGTGTGGGTGTCGAATAAGGCGACTAAAGCCGCTACCACAAGCCCCGAGGAACTTTAAAAGAATGGACTCGCCAACCCAGTTGGCGAGCATGGCGTTTTATGGCCTTCTTCTTCGTGCACAACACAATGTGTGAGTGTTGTGAATAGGATTCTGTAATGACAACAGCGCACGCGCATCCCTCCTGGTGGTCGTACACAATTCGGGAGTGATATATTTGAAAATAAACTACTGCTTGTTCTATGTTCTGCGTCCGTTGAATCTCGTGTGAGTCGAGTAGGGGGACCGATGAAAAGAGCTTTGAAAGCGAGCCAGCGAGCCAGCGAGCTCTCCTGATTGCCATGTTTACAGGATAATTGACGGAGCGAGGCTCTGTTTGTTACCTATTAAGCTACGAAGTTGAAACTAGGTGATTAAGCACCTGTTATAATGACACCTCGACCTTCCTTCATGCCACAGATTTATAAATGTTAATAAGTTTAAAAAATCAACTGGCATTACCCTTGACTTTCTATTGTTCTCTTTTGTACTAATTGTCCACGGATGGGCAAACCGCGCGTGAGTCAAACTAAAAAATAATAAATGTTAAATAAAGTAAATAATAGTTAATAATTAGTACAAGTTCAAGAAATGGCCCAACAACAATGGGCGCCATAAAATGCCGTTAAACACGCTGAAATGTTCTTCAAAGAGATAAATTTAGGCTGGACGAGGAAAAATATGTCTTACAGCAACTACCGCAACTGACTGAAGTATTTACGAGCCACTTTGGTACAAAAAGCCTCCTGTATCTGTAGAATAAATTAAGCAGATGATAAAATCTGCAGAGCCTGCAATGTGAAGGAAGAGTTCATGATGCATCTTCTTTGCAAATGGAACGGTCTGATGAGATGCAGATTGAGTCTTTTAAGTAACCGCACACCGAAGACTACGGGCTTCTACGAGTGCCGGAAATCCTGAAGTACATGGATATCATCATATTTGGATATATCCAAGTTTAATTACCATTAATATATTTAAATAATATAATATTGATAATATAATCTAGATATAATTTGTATAATTATGACGTACTGATGAAGTAATTTGAAAATTCGGTTTCAAGTGAGAGAAATATTAAGTAAAGGCTTATTGAGACATGGGCACAAAGGATACACACATAATATGTGCAAAGGATACATAAAAGTATAATAAAAGATATGCAAAAGAATTCTAAACATATAGGTTTTAACCGAACCTTTTCCAAAGCCTAAAGCAATGTATTTCTTTCACGGTATTGAATTCATTGATTGAAATACTTTTTGCAAAAACTCATTTGGTTAAGTTTTTACTAAATCATACAATATGCTAAATACAAAGCCCAAAAAAAAACCCATTATTTTTGACGTTAATACGAGGGGGCCAGTAGACCTGCTAAAATTGTACAATAATGTCATTGCACAATACTACCTACTGAATCACGTCTTGCATTCAAACGAGTTTCAATCGATCAAACTAAATTCACTAAACGATCAAAAACAATACGCGATTCGTAATATTGCTTAATATATGGTCTAGGAGGCTTCTTATATAACATTTAACTCAGAATCATGAACGAAGTCTATGGTTTCTGGCTTCGGGAAAGATTCAGTAACACTACAAATATCCATAAGCAGTCAATAGCAATCTTTGATACAAAATACGAATATACTTCCTCGTTATTTGATTGATAGAATGACGGCAAGAGTTACTGAGTTAGTTCCATTTTTAGAAAGCTCTGTGTTATTCCTGCACGATTTTCACTACCCCGTCACGACTAATTTTTGCACAAAGCTTAAGTATTTCTCATCAAATTCTTGCTGCAAGTCTTGTCTCTGACTGTTATATTATAATGTCGTTTATATTTCTTGTCAATAATAAGAATATATAATTTAAATACGCCCCCGCCCCCGCTCCCGCCCCGCCCCTGCAAGCAAATAACTTGTTTTATTGCTGTCGTCGACAATTCCTTCCCGTCATAAAGTTGAGGCGAAATAGTATCGCTGAAACTTCAGGAATTATGAGAAATATTTTTCATTTGTCATTTTTATTAACTTTTATATACCTACTCGTTTTTCTTTTGCAACAAAGCAACAAGACATTGGAATTTCTATCCATAACATCAGCCTACGTCTCTTCACTTCTGGAATGTCTTCTTCACGTCTCTAATCACTAGCTCTGCGGTGAAGGAATTCGAACTGGGCCCGCTTGGTGGATTATGGCCCGACGCTTGTGCCATGCAACACGATCCACGCGTTATACGCAAAGGTTATTTTTTGTTTTTTTTTGATTGAAGTGATCTTTCACATTCGATTATTTATTTACATAGTTCTTGTGTGATGACTCATCCCAATGGTCGTAAGGTGGATGCGCTGGACATCCGACAAGAAGCCGGACAGTGTTACTATAAAATAACTGACCAAAACACAACGCCTTATACTGTGTCAACACTGTGGTCCTTACACGTTCACCATTAAACGAACTCAAACATCACTCCTAGACGTTGTGAAAAATGTAGTGTTGTTGTAAAAGAAACTCGTTTGCATTTCCAGCTACTCCCAAATAAAAATAAACGATATGTGACGTCTAACTCCTGGAGGCATGACGCAGACTTAAAGTGGTACACCTTACTCGCTCTTCAGCGTATCTTGACGTTTATATATTCACCCCTTAACGATGAAGTTGTAGATTATGCCTCATATTCACTAGATGTGGCTAAATATCCTATCAATTTATAAGAATTAGTTGTATTTTTTTTACTAGTCTTTAGAGCCAGCAGAAGCGAAATAGAGAGAGGCTTATGGTATCTATTTGGTAATGAATAAAGCTACATCTATATATTAAGAACTGCAACTCTATAAATGTATCAGAAGCCAATTTTTGACGTCAAGTTATGCAAAGTGTATTGTTCTAATAACAATACAGTACAAAGCAATGTTCAACATAGTTTTCAGCCAATCAGCACGCTTGTATTCTCGGCCATTCCGATTCGTTAGACGCTTCTTAAAGCGTTATAAATAAATGCGTCTTTTTTGGAGTAATGTTTTATCTGTCTATCCATTATTGATTAAGGGGGCGCAATGAAGAGGAACTTCATTGCACACCATGAAGGGACAAATTAAGTATATATTTTATAATATTTGTATTCGATTAGCTCTAATTAATCCATGAAAATCGCTTCTTAGTGAGACACTTTTAATTTTTTTCTTAAAATCTCATAATTCAAAAAGACACTTTATACCGTGTAACCTGAAAGTTGTGCAATCAATTGCCAGCCAAGGTTTTGCCATTACGCTAAGATATGGGGCTCTTCAAAGAGCTGGGAACAGGATTCTGCAAAGTCGGCGCGCACTCGCAGGCCTCCTGGTGTTTCTATGATCTACAGTGACTCTTTCAGAGGTGGTGTAATTCCTCGGGGCTTGTGGTAGCTGCTTTGTTATCCCTTAATCCTTTTACGACGGTCACGGGAAGAGAATGATGCTATTTACGCTTTTAAAATATGTACCTAGAATTTTATATATGTATTCAAGGTTGTCATTTTATATTAATATGGGTCTCGTACCTGACGCATATTAATAATAATAATAATAAATATTGCAGTAAGTATAGTCGGCTCTTCTAGTAAGTGTATAAATGTAACTCCACGTCGCAGTGCTCATGTTTATTTACGCCAACATCCGCGACACATGTGAGAAGATGAGATGTTACAAACTCACAAACAGTTCTCCCACTGATAAGCGGAACACAAAATAAACTTTCAACATTAACGTTTTTTCTCTTTAAAATATTCGGTTTTTAAAAGGAATATTAGAATTAATTTATATTCAAAATTGGAATTCATTATTGTCTTAACCCAGTGTGGAATCGTGTAGTTTTATGTGAATAAGGTTGTATGTCAATAATTTGACAATCCTTTGTCTTGGCACACAAAATGATGATACACGCTCAATGTATCTTCGGCTGTATGGGATAGGATAGGTAATTGTAATATTTACAACCTCTATAAACAGCATATAACACACAGGATATAACAAATACTTATTTATGACTTCTATAAACAGTATCAATCAATAAATAATAGAATATTTAGTAAATAAGAAAATATCTTTGTTAATATTCTTTCTCATGAATCCACGTAGGTGTTAGTTCATAATTAGGCCGCAGGCTAGCAGTAATTATTGTAGATTTTCTTTTGTGTTTTTATAGAGAATTTGGTTTCCATGTTGTTCTGTTTGTTTATAAATACCATGGCAACAACCACTATAAGAGTTAGTGCATCCGCGATTACATGAATGTTCATAGAAATTCATAGAAATATATGTACATACAGTCCGTTCCAAACCAATTTCCGAAAACAAAACCAAATCAATGAAATATCTCAAAAGGTTGACTGGCAGAGAATGCCACTAGGCATTAAGTCCGCCGTTTGTGCAATGTTTGTTTATGCACTAAAATTTAAATAAATCAATCAAATAATAATGAATATCTAAACAATTATCACCTCAGTACGAGTATTTAGTTTAAGGCCGAGTCAGTTACCTCAGGCGCCGCCATGTTTATTTACATTTTGGACAATTGGATTGGAATCGACTATAGGTACTTCTGCCAATAGTAAGAATCTGTGTTTGAATTATACATTCATCATCGAGTCTAAAGTCTGTCAATGAGGAAAAAAATCTTCATCGAATGTCATTACTATACATAGGATTACATGCACTATCAAAGTGCCAAAATATGCATGAAAATATTCACGAAAAGACGTCTAAATATGCACTATCAGAAAAGAAACAACATGGTGTGAGATATTTTTTTTATTACACAAAATAAAAGCTGGACATAAATTTACACAATCAATTATAGTGTTTGTGCTGTCACTACAATACACTTCTTTAAATTATCAATTTCAAACTTGTGACGTTTGTTAGTTAGAATTAATTCGTAGGCCGAACCACCGCTCCACGTCGACTGACGTAACGATAAAGTTTTAAATTTGGTGCCATATCCGCAGAAATAAAGTGAGGCAAGCTTTGACCTGTGGCATTAATGTACGCATTTATTTGTTTAATTACTTCAAGGCCCGGAATGGCGTCTAACTGATATGATAGCTTATCGGAAAATAAGTTTTTATGACGATAAATTATAGAAATATGCAGTTTGCATATGCAAATGCATATACTCCTATGTCTAATCATTACATATTAATGAAGCACTCCTATAGCTATAATATTAAAAGAAGTATTCCTATATTTATTTATTTTTTACATGAACACTCAAATCGTCAAAGCTACTAAACTAACTTCGAAGGCATTTTTGGAATTCACTGAACCACTATTAAGTACTTGTAAGACAGAAGCACAGACAAATAAAATAACAAAATTCGATCCACAGAAGTTATAGAATAAATGATACAAGTATTTCCTCATTATACTTCTTCATGCGATGTCAATTATCACAAATAAACTGCTTGCTAAAACTACAAGGTCAAACTGAGGTCAATAAGGAATCCCTACAAGTCTACAAGTTTCATTATCCCTCAAAAATATTTAATTCACAAATGTTCCGTTACTAAAAGAAAAGTCGCCACTGAAATCCCAGGAGACAAATCACTCTGACGCAGAAGTTTTGGAACGGAACTGATTCTTAAGTCCTTCTATCCACTTTTTGATGATGATGAAATATTTGACTGACAAGGGCGTTCTGGTAACCTTCAGACGGAAACGACATAAGTGTGACTTGCAATTTCCGTTCAACGAGAATCATAATAAATCAACTCCTACGTTTGGGTCGATCTGCTGATAGGGATTTCTGGTTACTAAAATAGTATATGAAAGTGCGCTAAGTACCTACTCTGGCTCAACAGAAAGTAAGTAACACAATAAATTTTTTATTTATATAGCAAAGTAAAACCAATTAGAGTGGTGATAAATTACGAACCCTTTATGATTCCGGAAAAGTATTTCGCAAATAGTTTGTTTTTTTTCATAGAAAGTAAATGGCTGACATAAGACGAAACAAGAGTCGCCTAATAATAAAGTAGGAGACATTATCAAGCGCGGACGGGCCTTGCGATATATGCAAACTTATGTCAAAGTTGAATAACATTTGTAAATATTCACTATTAGTACATTATTATCACATTGGTTAAGAATCGGGATTTAGGAAAAATGTTTGGGAAGAATGTGATTGATCGAATGGGAAAGCATTATGCAAAATATGTTAGTGTGTGACGTTTCACTTCACGTTTTCATATTATTATTGATTCCGAAGTCCGACTTAACATGTCTGCTTTATAGGGAAGTTTATTTCTACATATTGTTTTTATAATATCTACATCAGCAGAAAACTGCGGTTAGGAATACATATCTGAATTAAAAAAATTGATAAGATGAAGTTCTTTGAATTCCATTTAGTATCTTAAGGTAGGCGAGCGTGGCAAAGTTTGTCATTCTGGACTGATGTTGGCATGTATTGCGGATGTTTATGGACGACAGTATCCATTTACCATCGAGGGGACTGTATGCTCGTCTGGCGCCTTTCCTCCATAAAAAAATTGTAAATTTCCTTAATTTCTATCTTTCTTTTTATCAACGTATATTATTATAATCTAATGTGTAATTAAATGATAATCAATAAAAGTATTTTTAATCTTGTGATCATCACTCACATGATATCACACTTTTCTTATCCACCGTTTACAGATATAATTACAGATCTCGTAATAAAGTATTCAATTAGATGTACGGTAATTCATAGACTTAGATGACGCGTTCGGTTGTTTCCGGATTACCCATAATGCCTTTGTCTGCAGCGTGGATTGAGTGTGTCATTTTTAGATATGTAATATAAAATCAACAGGTGTTCACTCTTCCACAAAAATGAGAAATATACTTTGCAAGGAGGCTTGGTGAGCATTAGGTTTACGATCGCTGAAGGAAATGTATTGAAAATACGTTCAGTATCTCTCCGCCAAATCTGTAAATATTTGAAACAATAATAGGAGAGATATGACGTAGGGTACTTGAAAGGATAAAAGCTGATACGACATTTTCCTTAGAAAACTTGCACCCATATTATAAATCGTAACCTGGAAATCTCCTCGATTCAACCTTATTTCGGTATTTTTAGTAGATAAAAACTTCGGTTCGGTTTGTTTATTGAGTAGAGATGAGGATTGTTTAAGGGACCCACTGTTCAATTCAAAGTACCTCGACAGCTCGGCACGAACCGGTGCTAATTGAATTTGAAAGAAAACTAAAATTTTGTAACGTTAATTTTAATTTTCATCGAACATTATTCTGATAGTTCAATTCCTTCAGGTCTACAGGCGAGCACGAACAACCGCTATAATCTATATGTTACAGTTAAAACCAGTTTCCAGAAAAATCAAAAATCACGTTTTTCATAGTAAAAACTAGTTTCGATCGAACGCCTTCGTTACAACCAGTTTAAAAACTAGTGTTGACTGAACGCCTTTTTATAACCAGTTATAACCAGTTTTTCCCTAGTAAAAACTAGTTTTGACCGTACGCCTTCGTTACAACCAGTTTAAAAACTAGTGTTGACTGACCGCCTTCGTTACCACTAGTTTTTCCTAGTAAAAACTAGAATTTACTAACAAACAAATTTGAATGTTAGTTAAAATAAAACTGTAGTGAATTTAAGTTAAAAGATAATACTAAATTAATAGTTGCATTTCCATCTCTATCACATCTTTAGATGCAAGAATTATATTTACTTTATTAATTTATGAGTTTTAACATACATCTACTAAAGTATTTTTTTAACCGACAGGTCTGTCTAAAAAGATATTAAAACGAAAGTTACTATTGGACGGTACGCGTCTCGATACGTCCATTATGGTGTACAGCACGCGTATTTTGCGCGCGCTCGGAGTCAACACTAAAGTTTATACTAAGATGTGAAATTTCCTAAAAAAACCTTTCTTATATATTGTATTTTAATACTGTATAGGCGATAATACGAAATTTCGAAACTTCGTCACTCGTAACTTTTTCGATTGTATGTAAAAAATTAATGATATGAAAAAAGAAATCACCACTCAGGCAAATAAAAAGTCGTAACTCAGGAGAGTTTAGAACGTTTAGTTTAGAAATACTGTTTTCTTTAGAATAGTTTGAAGATTATTCAGTTAAAATTTCAAAAGGATATAGGTATAATTGCCCGAGATACAGCGAGTTGAACGTGACAAAGTAATAAATTTTTAGTTTTCGTATTTTTCACTTCAACGCCATTTTGTTCAATAATCCCCCATTTTTTACTAGCAAAATAACTACAGATTTGTATTGAGCGATCTCAAAAACATAAGAAAAATATGAAACTAAAAATTAGAACGACGTGGTCACATTTTGCTAATAAATAACAAATATACGAAACAAATATCTAAGCGACTTTTTGGAGGGTTTCTTTTTATAGGAGAGGCGGCAGACTAGCTTACAGCTTTGGAGGGTTCCCGATCATCTACTAATCTAGGTCTCTAGGTACGACAATATTGAGTTTCAGGTCAAATACTACTTTCAATATATAAAATTCTTCAATTATTCTCGACTTGGGAAATTTTCCTTAATAATTTCGTATTACATGCTCTTATACTCCCTCGGGAACACTAAGAATATCATTTTTGCGTTTTCTTGATCTAATTTTAAGTGTTCTTATTGAATTTACAACCTAAAAGATTTCGAGGCTACGATTTTGACTATAAGTGTTACGATTCGGTACTCAAGCACATTAGTAAAAATATGAATAAGCCCAGTAAATCCTTCACTCTCAAAACGACTTTTTGACGAAAAAGTTAGTCGCTACTTTAATATTGCCCTTTAGTTTTCAAAGTAGGGCTATGTGGCTATAACAGAATTTAAATTTCTATGTCAATTTGTATTCTTCTTTAGCTGCGTGTCACAGCTAAGGTGAATTTTGAAACCTTGATTTTCAATTCTTCACGCGCACAACAACTTAGCATTGATTTTTCTTATATAATATATATCCATGTGACTCGTAAATCTATATATATAAAAATCTCGTGTCACGGTGTTTGTGGTCGCACTCCTCCAAAACGGCTCGACCGATTTTTATGAAATTTTTTATTTATCTTTGGTAGGTATGAGAATAGGTCGTAAAGTATATTTCATACCGCTAGGTGATTAGGGTGTCCCTATCCAGAACATTTTTATTCACTAGAAATAATTTATAGGGCAGAACAATGTTTGCCGGGTAAGCTAGTAATTTTATATAACGAACCTTTAAATGTTTCTAAACAACAATGGCATTACATTAGTAAATACACCGTTAAATTATATTTATCGGAAAAGATATATTCATCATAATATGCGAGTCAATAATATAGCTTTCCCTCTAATAGGTATACATAATACGTTCCTGAATGACAAATGTTTTCATCAAATGTAGGCTGACCGAAATAATGTTAGGGACATCAAATAAATGACTTCATTTTGTCCAGCAAATTCGAGGAACACGTTTCAATAACATTGGAAATAAATAAATGGCTGATATTATCCTTGTTCACATTGTCCGTCATTAAATAAGTGCCTAAACATTTTCTCAAATAACATAGTCTAAAGTCGTATAAAGAAAATATGGCAAGTAATCAAAATTGTTAGGCTCGTTATTGATATAAATGCTGAAAGTGTATGGTGAGATGTTAATTACAGATACATTACGAAAACATTGGCCATCGGCTAAATAGACTTGAATTCTGTATAATCGGAGTAGTTTAACTAAATTAATGAAAGTCCTAATATAAGATAACATTTTTCTTATTCAACTTTGTAGACTAAAAAAAAAATTTATGCTCAACAAAAATACTCGAATTACCTTTAAATTAATTATTTAAATTAATTATTTAAAATAATTAATTAAATTAATTATTTAAATTAATTTAAATAATTAATTTTAAAGATACAGATTTTTCTAAAATAATTCTTCAATAAATAATTAATTTAATTAATTATTTAAAATAATTATTTAAAAAATTATTTAAACAAATTATTTAAATTAATTATTTAAAATAATTATTTAAATTAATTATTTAAAATAATTATTTAAATTAATTATTTAAATTAATTTAAATAATTAATTTTAAAGATACAGATTTTTCTTTTTATATAAACCCCAATAATTTAATGTCCAGATTCTAGTAGATTCTAGATTCTAGTAATCACAATAAGCTCCATACACACCTCTATAATACAAATACTCTCTCTGCGATTTCTACTGGCTGTTCAACGCGAAACGTTCCGAGTAGTTGATCAATCTGATGACGACTTTAAGTTTTTATTATCGCACTTCCTTGACAGAGATCTACTGCATAGTGTGCGCTGTGGGTTTATACCGCGAACCCGATAATTGTGGAACGAAAACGAACTGCCCATTGAAGTTTTTCCACTTTACTATGACACTATACTATCGACCCACTACGTATTAATACTGAAACAATACAATAAAAATGATTAGTGCTCTTGAGTTTTGAAAATAGCGACAAATAAAACTAAGCTCACTTCAAATACAGCTTAACAAAAATTCTAACTGAAAGTTGGAACACTAAAAAGCCCTCTAACAAAATTCTCGTTTCACAATACCCTTTGTATAAAATTGTAAAAGAGAGTTACTGAACGCTTAAAACTTTTGTATTATAGTACAATCGCGTACAAAATACTAATCTTTATGTAATACTTTTATACTTTGTTGCAGGCTCACCATGCAGCGACTTCTCAGCGTGACACTCATCACCACGATTGCGGCAGATCAGATCTACCCCCAGGAAGACAGGGAGCACCAGGGACCTCAGCCTTGTGGAGGCCGTTTAAAAGGTCCAGTTGGAATCATCCAGACCCCAAACTTCCCCAATCCCTTCCCCGTTCCGATAAAATGCAAATGGATTATCGAGCATGACATAGTGAACGGGACAATATCGATATATTTTACGCAGCAGTACACCACTAGTGGGCTGTCGTTTACGGAATACATGTATTACGACGAGTCGTATAAGCTGGGCGAGAGACGGGCGTTGACCGTCACTGAGGAGAACATTACCAGGATCAAATGGCTTCAGGTAAGCACTTTATTGTATCATTACCATAACGAACGTTGAACAGCTTTTCTCTGGGGACAGAATTTTAAATCCCCTTTATCTACTTTCTTGTACAGTAATTCAGTAAGGATTTCTAATTTAAACGTTAGGAAAATATCCTTTAATTAATACTGGTATTCTTGGCACATTCTTGTCGTTCCGAAAGTAATAATTCCAATCTTTTGCACTGATGCCTATATGCAAGTTTGAATTGGTATTCTTCTTCTTGTGGTGCCTCTCCAACTAGTGGAGGTTGGATAGCAGCTCCGAATACTTTGCCGTGTCTCTCGCGAGGCGGAACAGTTCGGCTCCACTCGCGATGCTAGTCCACTCCCATAAGTTACACAGCCATGACTTGATATACAGGAGGTTTAATTTTTTCATAAAATGTGCCTGAAGTGAAGTATAGATGTGATCTATACGTCTGTGGAATGTATTTCTTAACGATAGAAAAATGTTTTCATCTTCTTAACGACATAATAATATGGTGACGAAACATAAATTTAAAACTTTTTTATATGCAATGCGTCTATTACAATTTACCGTGAATTCCTCATGAAATATACGAGTAAGTATTATTTATTAAGAACGTGTTTTATGTTTTCAATAACATGAATGAACGGTATTTTTTTCTAAATGTTTAGTTTTAATAGTGAGATAAGGCAATGTGTTGTTTTATTCGAAAAAAATAAAATTTTTATAATGGAAGTAATACACTTCTTTTAACATGTTTTAATTAAAAATATAGTTAAGTTGTTACATCCCAAGGTGTAAATATATAAATTTTCTCAACAATCTATCAGCTGAATCAATCAATGAATCAATGTTTTATAATTTAAACTATAATTTAAACACTTCCCTAATTACAACTCATTTTTGATGTAAGTACCTACTGTATTTTTGAAGCACTGACCTGTCAAAGCTGTGGGAGTAGTGTGCTTCGGAATTCAGAAGTACACGCCCCGCTTCAATGTTCCAAAAAATGTTGTTTCATAACTGAAATTCTTGAAGAAAGAATAGAAAGAAAATGAAATTTATTCCAATGTCCACTAGGAAAACAATCTTAGAAATTCATGTCTGAAGGAAAAGGTGTGTGAGACAAATAACCATACATCTTTATTATGACGGGAAAAAATGAGGGTATTCCGAGGGTTAAACGACTTCACTGTAGAGAAGAGGTTAATAATGTACCACATTACGGTAATTTTTCAACATAACGAGTTTGTCGGCGACTGTACTGAGCCTGCAATGAGAAAATATGTTGTTGTGACTTTTCGTGTGGTGAAAATACGAAACTGGGAACATGTGGGAACGTAGGTTTTAAGTTTTCTTTCTTTTGTACCTTTGCCTTTGCACTTCTGGTTATATGAGGTATGTGTAAATGTAATAAACCAAAGGTGTTTTAACATTGCAATTGTTGAGTTAATAGGAATATGAATGCACTTGTTGCTAGTTCATGTCTACCTGTTGCGTCTCCCTTCCCTTTTACTACGAGTTTTTGCACTATTGTTTATTATGCTGGTACTAGGATTTGTTTTAAACCTACTTTAGTTTTTTTTATAGAAGAGGCGGCAGACGAGCAGGCGGTCTCCATAATGGTAAGTGGTCACCGCCGCCCATAGATGCATGCAACACCACGGAGCATGAGGTGTGCCGCCGAACTTGCAGAATCCAATTCTTAAAATAAATAAAATATTCGTATAAATAAGAAATTTAATGGTACGGTCGGCATTAGGGCAACCTTGTACCTATAACAGTAATGACTAGAATGCTTGTTGATTTAGCTAGATAAGCTATGTTAGGTATTTCATGTTAGGTATATTGTTGATTGTTACTAATCCCGGCTCATATGCATATTATTATGTGTGATTTAATGTGTGAGTTCAAGTTGTAGCGTATGCTTCCAGTTAACCTAAGAAAAACATTGCTAAGGAAAGCCCATGCGTCATTGTAATTGTCATTTATCCTGCTAATTAGTGTATATTTTTTTGAGTTCGACCCTCGTTAATTTTGATTCCTCACTCTTAGAACAACGGAAATCCGCAAAAAAATTAAAATGTTTAGTTTAAAATGTTAAAATTAAAATTTAAAATGTTAAAACTAGAATAGCGTACCGTCTGTAAGTTCCTTACAAACGAAGGTGTTAGGCGGAGCGATATCAAAACAAAGGTTGGATAATGTAATATGTACGGGGATTCTTCTCCATCATTTTCGTTGAGGATCAGAGTCCATCGACTCCGAACCTCACTTTGGTAGACACGTTGAGACGCTCACTCCAAACAACATTAAATTAGTGAAAGAAGAAGTTCTGAGTGAAAGAAGACTAAAGACGAAAGAAATAGCAGCAAGGACAGGGCTTTCAAAAACTACAGTCCTTACGATTCGCCATGAACATCTACATATGAATAAAGTTAGTGCGAGGTGGGTACCAAAACTTCTTTCAAGTGTGCAGCGAAGTGAACGAGTAGTGTGCACTAAGGAACTTTTGGAGACCTTTCACAGAATCGGAATCGATTCTTTGAAGTCAATTGTACTGGGGATGGAACTATGGTTCTTTACTATGATCCTTTTTCCATAAGGGAGTCGATAGAATGACGTCGTTCTGGTGAAGCATCGCCTATAAAGGCAAAGGTGACTCACTGCACCAAAAAAGAAATTATGGCTTTAATGTTCTGGGATTGTCAAGGAATATTGCTTAAAGACATGACTACTGTAACTGGAAGCTATTATGCTAATCTTTTAGAGCAATTACGAGAAGCAATCAAGCAGAAACGTCGTAGAAAACTGAGCAAATGTGTACGGCTTCTCCATGACAATGCACCCGTCCACGCCGCCGCATTTGCGAAGGCTGCTGTTTCAGTGTGGCTTCACGGAAATTCGCCACCCACCCTATAGTCCAGACTTGGCTCCCAGTGATGACTATTTGTTCTCAAAATTCAAAGCGGATTTAGAAGATTTTCCATTGATGACGAAGTGACCGCTGCGGTTTTCGCCTATTTTGAAGACAAAACATATAATTATTTTTATACTGGGTAAGAAATGCTAATTAAACGATCCGAAAAGTGTGTACAAATAGACGGAGACTATTAAAAAATAAAAATAGTTTTATGAACCTCTTCTTCGTGTCCTTTTTCTTTGTCAGTCTGGAAACTTTTGGACCTCCCCTCGTAGTATTTGCTATAGATATAGTATTCGAGGCAGCGAGTCAGTAGTACAGAGTTCCACAAATGGAGGTACTTAGGGAATCGCCACTTACGCTTCAACAACAAATGGTAGTAGCTGAAATGGAAAACCTAGGCTTTTCTGGTCATGTACTCTACGAGGATAGTGCCAAAGACGCATTTTCACATTCCACGCCATTTTCAGTATTTACAACAACAAACCAAATAGCACTAGAGGAACAGAAAATTCCTTCAGTTGAAAGGAGATAACAATTCACACCACTTTTCACACCAATAACAATTGTACAGCTATTGTCATTATAGCAACATCTAACACCACATCAAATATAATTGAGAACATCATAGGATAAACATTCGTAGACTCTGATGACGATGATTCCGTGTCAGACCCAAATTACCTTCCTTCAGATAACGAAAATCAGCCATCACCAATGTCATCATCCTCTTCTATTCAAACCCATCCACGAATCAGCATGAACTACCTACAACAGTCTTTTATAATAGAAGCGCTATCATCAGTCGACAGTAATATTAGCACTTTAATGAAAAATTTAAATATGTTAGGACATACAATAAAAAATCGAACATAATACCGTTTAATAAAGAAGTTTTTTTATTACCTATCTATCGTAGATGTACCCTGTCTAAAGTAATAAAATTATTGAAGATTTTTATTTATTATAAATATAATTTCATTGCCGCCCTTTCTCTTTAAAAAAGTAATAATAATAACGTATGATGGCCTTAAAATTTTGTGATTAAAAGTTTGAGTATAAAACGGTTGAGATTAAAGTTGTCAGGGTTTATTGGCGCAGATTTAGCGTTCGAGCGTTCAGCCCTCACTTTTACAACAATATAACGCTATTTGCGCAAGAAAAACTAATACAGGAGTAATTGAAAAATATCCCACAAAATACTCTCCCCATAGAGGCCCCTCCTCTATGGGGAGAGTGTCCTCCTCCTCTTTCCGATTAAAGGAAATGTCCCAGGAAGTGAGGTCACTGCTCCTGTACAATTAGAAGTAAATATTATTAGAGCGAAATGCTTGTTCGCAGACCGGTTACCGTAAAAGTTGATTGTTATCGTTACAATAACGTTAAATAACATTCACTTTATTTCACATAAATTTAATTAAGAATTAAAATGTGAATGTCTATTGTGTGGATGATTGTACCTTGAGTTATTTGAGAGATTACAAAAAAGAAGTTAACATAGACATTTTGCTAAAGATGGCTATTAAATTATTAGCTTGGATTCCAGACATTTGAATTCATGTAATTCGTTGGATTGTACAAATTCATGTAATTCGATTTCAAAATTATTTAACAATATTATTTGATATTAATTAATATAACATACAATATTATTTTTGGAGAAAATGCACAAATAACAAAATAAGTCTTTCTTGTGCCAATTGAGAAAAATATTTCTTAAATTGAACACCGCAATAAGCCATCATTGCCAGGGTGGGTCTTTATTAGTCTACCTAAAGGCGATTTAGAAGGTGGTACACGATCATCTTTAACTTTAACTAAATCATTAACTTTAATTGAATATTGAACATAAGTCCACTTGTAACGATGTTGGAAAGTCGTTAAGTACTCATATTTCCAACATTCCCAAAAACTCTATAACCTACATACTGTCAAATAATCATCGGAATTTTGAAAAAAAATGCCCGCGTAAAAATATAGCTGTTATGTTGGCACTATTGTAGCTAATTTTCATGTAAAGTTTTGGCACGATCTGTCAAATAGTTATTTAAAAATTGTCATATTTTCTAGACACCTCTAGTGTACTTTGCGAACTTGACCATGGATAAAAATATCGAACAAAAATTTTTTCTCAAATTTTGTGTTGCCAACAATATTTCTTGTGCGGAATCATTGAAAGAAAATGTTAGAGAAGGTCTACGGTGAGTTGACTTTATCAAAAACAAGAGCATATGAGTGGTACAAAGCATTCAAAGAAGGCCAAGAAGTGGTTGAAGACTTGCCTAGTTCTAGTCGACCTTCAACGTCTTCGAAAAAAAAAAATATCAAAAAAAAACGTGTGCGGTCATGGGACCCCCCCGTCAGGAACGAAGATCCTCACGCATTTTTTTAAACTCCGAATATAATTCGAAATAAAATCTGTATAGTTCTGAGAAAGAACTAGCGATCGGCCCGCTACCGAAATTTACCGAATACCGACGAACTGACACGATCGTGAGAATCGCGACCATACCGTGTCCGAGCGAGAGAAATGCGTATGGAGGGGGTAAAAATCTTACGTGACGTTACATTTTCTCTCGAATTACACCTACCGCAAGACGCGTTAAAGAACTTCGTTCTAACAAGGTGAAAAACATGGCGATGGTAAATCGTCGCGCTAGCTTAAGAGAGATAGCTCAGGAAGTTGACAAGTGTTACGACTCCATTCGCACCATTCTGGTTGATGTTTTAAGTATGAAACGCGTCGCGGTACGGCTTATTCCGAATTGAATTGAATTTTCTTCAAAAATATACCTGCCAACAAGTTGCTAACAGACATGCTTGAACGAGCCAATGCAGTTCCCACATTCATGAAACGCATAATAACGGGTGACGAAACGTGGGTTTATGAGTTTGCCATGAAAACCAGCCAATGACCTTGGATGAATGGCCATGAATGGCGCTTGGATAGCGAACCGAAACCGAAAAAAACACGCCAAAGCCATTAAAAAATCAGTCATGTTGACTGTTTCCTTTGATTATCATGGTATGAAAGCTGTTACCCTGGCGGATGGTAAGTTACCCTTAAATTGATTTGAAAATTGTAGCGCTTGTATAACACATTTGATTCAACAACGAACACGATTATTAACTAGTGATTTTACATTAGTTATCCAATAGTTACATCTAATTACGTTTAAGTAAGTATCTAATTAAGTAAAGGAACTCCACATAATGTTCTTTCATGTGTTTGATTTACAATTAACAAAGCCAAATGAGATTTGCCTGACAGCACAATAGGATGTTTAGTGTTATGTGGTATAGGTGAATTTTTTCAAACTACCACCAACTCTTAATAAATTAATTTTATCAATAAAAGGATGCAAAAAATATGATGTACCCTTTATGTTAAGGTTATGTATGACCACATAATATAGAATCTCTTCAGAAAAATTACAATTTTGGGAGATTGTTTAATTTAATAACTTTAACTAACATGTAATTAAATTTAATGTAATTGTAATTTAACATGTAACTAAAATGTTTAAATTGACAACAATTTAATGTATGTTTCAGTTCACTGGTTGCTAAGTTAGTTGGAAAATCAATGATGCCATTATCTTGTAATGAATTTCGAATGTTTCGTTAACATTTTGCAATAAATCTTAGACAATATGAAAGTACTCGATTAGTTGCCTTAAATTAGAAAATTGTGGTAAAACAAATTCTTTGGCTACATCATGACACGCGAAGTTATGTACCAGTAGTTTCGTTTCAGAGAGCAGTCTCTGGTACGCTATCTTTATTAAATTTTGAATCATGCCAAATCAAAATTTTAGGTCTATTCCACCATAGTTCCTGCTGAGGCAACACAGCGTAGGAGATATTCCTCGGAAAGCACAGTCGGCTGGATTATCTTTAGAATCAACATGATGCCACTGTCCAGCATGTGTGAGATTTAGAACCTCTGTCACCCTATTACCCACAAATGTTCTCCACGAATTTGGATGTTTTTGAAGCCAAGCAAGAACTATCATAGAATTTGTCCAAGCGTATATATGATAATAATTTGGCACATATAAACACATTTTAACCCTGTAAACTAACATAGCTGTAAGTACAGCACTGCATAACTCGAGTCTAGCAAGTGATATTTGTCTAACTGGTGCTACTTTAGTTTTTGCCAACACCATCTTCACGGTGACATTAAAACCTTTATCTACTTATTTAACATACACTATACCTGCATAAGCTACAGTTGAGGCGCCGCTAAACCAATGAATCTCAATGTGTTGATTGGTTTGTGAAGTTTCAATCCAAGTTGAAAAAATAATAACTGGCATTAAATTCATGTGTTCAGCATATTGTAACCATTAAATTTTATGATTATTGGGTAAAGCATCATCCCAATCTAATCCAGAAGCCACAATTTTGCAATAATACTTTAGCTACTACTACCATCCGAGATAACCAGCCACATTGCTGGTTACCTCGGATCATAACTTTTTGCTATATCAGATAAAATATTGTTTCGATTTTTTTTTTTTATGTACGAAGGGGGCAGACGAGCATACAGTCCGCCTGATGGTAAGTGGATACTGTCGCCCATAGACATCCGTGATACATGCCAACATTAGTCCAAAATGAGAAACGTTGGCATGCCCCCGGATGTGCTGCCTACCTTTGGAGATATAGGAATGGATTTGGAGAAAGGGTTGAGAAAATGGGGAGGGATAGGATGGGATTGGAATGGGCTCTGGCACATCTCACTCACTACCGAAACACGTACGTACATTGGGGAAATACGATAAAATGGGAAATACAGTACATTTCAAGGTAGTCTTCTGTGAAAGAGGGGTAACGTGGCCAGTCGAGCGCGCCCAGCGGCTGTTGGATTGCAGCGTGCACTCTCCCCCTCAAAAAATGCTGTAAAAGAAATTTCTGAAAACTTTATTTTTAATTGAAAGCAATCATCATTCGGATTCCATAGCTAAAAGCATAATTATGACTTAAAGCCGTAAGAGATTTATTCAAATCAATGGTTTTAACTTGTATTTTATGTATTTCAACGACAAAGAATAATGTTTCATTACTCGTTTTTAATTTTTTTTAAAAAGGAGCTGTTATAAACGAAATATTATACAAATAAAGTTAAATTTTAGGACTTTATTAAGGTTTCTCTTTTATTTTTTTTGCGTCACTGAAATTGGCGTTATTGCGAACCTTTTTTATTTTCTAAACGAATATAATTTTAAATGTTAAGGTCCGTATAATTAATTAGACGAAAACATTTTTTGACTCGTTTATCTTTGACCTTAAAATTCATGTTCTAATTTAAATTAAATATATACCTTTGACATTAAAAAAAATAACATCAGTTTAGAAATGTTATACTGGTGTCGATTTTTGTATAGATACATTACGATAACTTTGGCCATCGACTAATCCGGAAACACCCGAACCCGTCATCCACGTCCATGAATTACCATACTTCTAATTGCATACTATATTTCGAGTTAAATGCAAAACTATATGAACATGTCACGAGTCAATGCAAAGAAATAGCAGCGAGTCAGCTACTATTTTCCCTTGAAAAACTAATGACATTATATCTTTAGTAAACAAGTCACTATATTGCTACATAATCGTATTACATTTTTCTTACTTAGGTTTTATTTATTTATTTATGTATATTTGAACACTAGATAATTAATTATAATACGTATCTATATGGTGTAATATATGTAGATATAACTTTAAGATGATTTTATTAACCTTATTCACATGTTGGCATGTATCGCGGATGTCTATGGGCGACAGTATCTACTTACCATCGGGTGGACTGTATGTTCGATGCCGCCTTCGTCAATAAAAGAAAATCATATTATATTTTAAACAAATCAACACATATATCACAGCACATATATAGGTCATCGGTCAAACTTACAGATCATTTAGGAGATTTTAGTTGACCCTCCGGTGGTATGTATTCAATATCTTCCATGTCATAATCAGAATAATAGTAGTCTTCATCGTCACTTTCAGAATCATCAGAACTCTCAGAAGTATTAATTATTGTCCTATCCATAAAATCATCCATGGCATGTTCATATTTTCTATATTCATCTTCACATTTGATCACAAACTTTTTTCCATTCATCTGGACCGATCATATCAATCTTTTCCAATTTTTTTTTACTATGGTCATATAATAACATCTCTTTGATCAGGCGCGGATACAGGGGGGGGGGGGGGGCAATGGGTGCAATTGCCCCCCCCTGACAAGCACTTTATTTTGACCAAATCCAAAATTTTGAAAGCGTCATAAGGACATCACTACCTGTTTACAAGAATCGTTATTAACTCATTACTATCTAAGTAGATTACATCGGTTAATCAAGTGTGTTTAACTCGAAATTACTGATAAAAATAACATCGCTCCAGGCCTCTCGCCAACAAACGAATGATGGAACGAATTTAAGACGCATGGTCCATGTATTATGTTTTCCATACCTATGGGTTGAGTAGACTACGCCACGAGTAGTACTCAGTAGTAGTCGGCCCGGCCGGCGGGGATGTGGGGAGCGCACTCTCCACTCCCCCCTGCTTCACTGGTAACAACTTTATGCAACACACAATTCATGGTATCAGTATTGTGTCTGAGTGATGTATTATCTCTAACGCAGTCTCTGAGTAAATTACTACAGAAGACGGCGCTCGATCTCAATGGCAGTGCTATGCAAGTAAATAACACAATTTCTATTCTTGCCAGTCGTCGGGAAAACATGGACGCTAGTTTTAACAACGTCTGGCAGCGTGCAGAAAATCTAGCCAATCAATTGGGTGTCGAGCTGAATATTCCTCGGATCTCTCGCCATGGTGGATGCCAAATTTATCGTGCCAACTATCAAATTAATTCAGCCGAGGAATACTACAGAGTATCAATCTATGCACCCTTACTAGACTTTGTTCTCACAGATCTGCGAGAAAGGTTCTCAGCTGAAACTTTGGACGTCTTTCAGCTATCAGTTTTCATTCCAGAAAATATTGTTAAAAAATCTCCTGGTGAAAATGACAAAAGTATAAATTCCCTCCTCCACCGCTTCGGATTGCTTCTTGACGTCGATAAGGGCGCTGCTTCTCTTCTGCTAAAAGATGAATTGTTGCTGTGGCGAGAGAAATGGATTCAAGAAAAGGAACGGCAAAAAGAGCTTCCCATAACTGCTCTGGATATATTGGCTAGGTGCGATAAGGATGCATTTCCTATAATACATGAATTTGTACTAGTCCTTGCAACGCTTCCAGTGACAAATGCATCTGCTGAGAGGTCATTCTCGTCCTTGCGGCGCCTTAAAACATATTTAAGAGCAACCATGACTGAAAACCGCCTCCTCGGTCTTGCCCTTATGCACATCCATAGGCATATTCCTATTGACATTGAGAAAGTGATTACAAGATTTGCAAAAACCGGCCGTAGGAAGAGATTGGAGATTATTATTTAAGAACCATATTATGTACCTACTTACTTCAAATTAAATTGTTTTTTTCTTTCTCTATATCTATGTGTTTTTATTTCATTTTTTTAAGACAGGCAAACAGAGCATTATTCAAATGCAAGTATTACATGATACATTTTAAAATTTTACATTTTTTTTTCTTTAAAACGAATTTTCTGGAAGATAGATAAAATCACACAAAAATTGCCCCCCCCTAAACGAAATCCTGTATCCGCGCCTGTCTTTGATCTACATAACCCATAAGCTGCGACCATATGTTTTCAGTCGGATTGAATTCCGGATAATATGGCGGTAATATCAATGCAGTGTGTCCATATTCAGCTAAAATTTTGTCCATAGAATATTCCACAAGCCTTTCCTTATGACGAAGAATAACTTTGTGGCTTTGTCCAAGTTAATGTGTTAATGTCATTGTCCAATGACATTAACATTGTCCATGTGTTAATGACATCCAACGTTAATGTCATGTTTTACCAACCAGTTTATCATATCTTGTTTCAATGTATTTGAATTCGTAGGTTTTTCCACATATTTATTATGATATGCATACCGCATTTATAGGTAAATTAGGAATCAATTGATTACGTAGCCATTTTTCATAATTGTCGCTGTTCATCTCATTATGAGTCTCCTGTTGTATCCGTAGATTTACACATTAATAAAGCTCCGAGTATAAATTAATTTTTACTGCTTGCGTGTACTATAATAAGACGTTGTCTTGTAGAAACGGCTTGTTTTGTACCTTGTCTTGTAGAATCAGTCCAAATTTTACCTATGACAATTTTTATTACATTTATGACATTTAAGTTTCATTTATATATACAATTTTTATTAGGGTCCCTAATAAAAGTATTATATATTATCCCTATTACATAGCGATATACAATTTTTCTGCCTCAGATGAAATCTTTTAATCAAATCTAAGAATTTTATCTTTTACAATCTTACATCATCCTTTTCCATCAAAGTTTCTGGCCCAACATATTTCTAAATGTATAAAAAACAAATTATACGTCAATTATACGTCTTGCTAATTCATGTATAATTTTTAGAGTTCAACCGTCATTAGTATTGCTCTCATCTCTGGGCCGGCTCACCGAAATACCAACTGGACCCATTTGACTCCATCCAACGACGTGCTGTTCGTATTGTCGACGATCCCACTCTCACGGGCGGTTTAGAATCCCTCAGCATTCGGAGAGACGTTGCGTCTCTCTGTGTGTTCTACCGCTTTTACAATGGGGAATGCTCTGAAGAACTGTTTAATATAATTCCCACCTCGGGTTTCTACAACCGCACCTCCCGTCACAGAAGTGCGGTCCATCTGCATTTCCTCGATACGGGGGTGTCGCACACTGTTCGCTCCAAAAATTATTTTATACCGCGAACCCGTAGGCTGTGGAACGAATTGCCTCGAGAGGTCTTCCCATTAAGCTACGATATGGGGTTCTTCAAGAGAGCTGTGAATAGGATTTTGCAAGGTCGGCGGCGCGCCCGCATACCCCCTGGTGTTGTAGGTGTCCATGGGCGGCGGTAACACTTACCATCACGTGGGACCGCTTGCTCGTCCGCCCACTAGTCTATATAAAAAAAAATAGTTTTGATTCCTCGACTCTTAGAACAACAGGAAGTCTCAAAATCTTTAAAATGTTTATTAAACTGGTTAGCCCGACCGATATCAAACAAAGGTTGAATAATGTGTACGGGAATTCTTCTCCATCATTTACGACCGTCAAAAATTGGTGTAAGCAATTTCGTTTAGGACGATGAAGAAGAACCTCGCACCGGTCGACCCGTTGAGGCATTCACTCCGAACAACATCTAATTAGTGGAAGAAGAAGTTCTGAGCGACCGACGACTAAATACGAAAGAAATAGCAGCAAGGACTGGGCTTTTAAAAACTACAGCCCTTTAGATTCTTCATGAAAATCTTCATATGAATAAAGTTAGTGTGAGGTGGGTGCCCAAACATCTTTAAAGTGTGCAACGAAGTGAACGAGTAGCGTGCTCTAAGGAATTTTTCGAGCCCTTTCAGAGAAACAGAAACAATTCTTTGGAGAGAATTGTTACTGGGGATGAAACTATGCTTCTTTACTATGATCCTCTTTCCAAAAGGGAGTCGATGGAATAGCGTCGTGGAAAACTATCAAATGTGTGCGGCTTCTCCATGCCAATGCACGGGTCCACGTCGCCGCAGTTGAGAAAGCTGCTGTTTCAAAGTGTACCCACTTCACCCTGACTTGGCTCCCAGTGATTACTATTTGTTTTCAAAACTCAAGGCGGACTTAAGGGCTAGAAGATTGTCCAGTGACCGCTGCGGTTTTCACCTATTTTGAAGACAAAACTTCTGACTATTTTTATACTGTTATAGAAATGCTAATTAAACGATCCGAAAAGTATGTTCAAATAGACGGACTTTATTGAAATATAAAAATTGTTTCATGAACTTGAGTATCCTTTTTCTTTGTCAGGCCGGAATCTTTTGGACCTTTCTATAGTAAAATCGCAACAAAGCTTTCTCTGTACATGAAACATTTTTTGAAAAAGTGATTGAAATATAAAGTACAATAATGAAACTTTGCGTTGTGTCGGGTTAACGTTTAGGATAGATTCTTAATAAAAAAAAAATCTTAATAAATCAATTATCGTTAATAGATTCAGCGTAGCGGGCACAAGCTAGTATTATATTATTATTTATTCTTCTACTCTAGAGGCGTAAGCAACAATTTCCAAATTACGCCTATGATAGTTTTACTGTTTATAAATAGCTATCTTGTATCGTGGGTACTGTTACTCAAGTTTTTCGTATCACAAACATATTCCCCTAGCGATAAATAGCCCAAGTTTGCTGCAGAACTTGTTACTGTACATTGAATAAATTTCGCATTTATTCGACTCGCGTCCTCTCTTCAAACACTTTCTAGGGTTTGGCCAGTATAAAATTAAAGGATGGGCTATATTCATTCGCTATCGTTATCAACTTGTCAGCGACTAATGGCGCGACGTTGTATCTACCTCTTGACAAACAAACAATTCATTACAAACTATCTTTCTTTACAAATTATCTTTTAAGTCTGTTAAGAAACAAATATTACACCTCGAGTTCGGGTAACCAAGTATACCCAACCCAAAACACCAATCAATCTTCAAGTTCTCAAAATTTGTGGACAGACTGCAAGTTGCATTTAAATATCTCTATGTCTCTATCTCGCTTAATATGAACTAAATCGATTTAGTAGTTTCAAAATTACGACAATACAAACATTTCAAAAAGTCTAAAAATATAACTTAACGATAACTATAACTTTTGTCTAAAGAGTCTAAACTCTTTTATTCTGAAACGTACGGAAAATTGAGAAATCTCCCTTCCGACGACGGTGCCTGCCGCCGGGTTTTTTTAAAAACCTCTAACTTAACTTAACCTTGCACCTAACAAAACTACTAAAGAGAGCGCCACGAGCTGGTCAAGAATTTCGGTAATTGACGTAAAATCAGCCGAGGCTGGACGGAAAGAGATTCGTATGAAATAGTCGATCACCGACCACTTTACTAGATTAATATTATTAAACCTTAAAATTCTTACTGCTCGTGGCAAGCGCATCACCCGGATAAAAAAAATGATAAAAAGTTTACTCATATACATAGATTTCTTTTACTACTTATTTTTCTAGTATCTTTCTCAACTTCCAAAAATTGCCTATCTATTTATTCTCTTTCACATTACTCGAAGTTTAACAATGAACGTTACAATAAAACTTGCCCAATACTAATTCATTAACTTCTCCCTTTGTAAATACAGTCTAAATTTAACGGGCCTTAAAAGTTATTGTACACAACTTTAATAATTTAGTGAAAGGACTCTCTGAATGAATACATTTCGCCACCTAGAATAAACATTTGTTTGTTGTTTCAGTGAATTATGTCACGTTTATAACAGTATTGTCTATTTAATAATTTCTATAAAATATTAAAATCTGGTTTTGTATCGTCTATATATCGTATTTAATTACTGTCAACTTCCGAAGCTGGTTACTGTCGACATTTATCAGTAAAAATAACAATGGCCAATTCCGCTGATTCACTATATAGCTATACAATGAAATGCAATGAACATTAATGAACTGCTTTTCAACATAATACTTAAAAATGTAATCTTGCTCACATGATATCTGTGCACGCATCCATTATGTGTGTTTGCCCTTTAATAATATCACGTTTGTGTGTCATCTTTTTTGTATTGGTCTTTAACTGGTGTACATTTTTTTTTTTTTATAGACTAGTGGGCGGACAAGCAGGCGGTCCCACATGATGGTAAGTGTTACCGCCGCCCATGGACACCTGCAACACCATTAACAAGCTTTTTATTATCAACCAAAAAGTGATGGTGAATGTCAACAGATATCTATGTATTCCACTGGTGAAATTATATTATTTTATGCAGATTTCGATAATATATCGGTGACACTTACCCATGACATTTTGATGGATGATGAAAAATTTATCAATTTGGGTCGACCAGGGAACGATGCGCTTCACATGCCCGCCTGCCAGTTGAACTGGCAGTTGAATGGTATTTAATTAATATGTGCCACTATATTAATTAATATGTTGCCACTATATGTTGTAATAGTTCTACTTAAACTTACCTATCATTTCACCTACCATACCATCTGCATAACTCAAAGGTTGACTGGGAGATAATGCTTCTAAGCATTAAGTTAGCCTTTAGTCACTTTGTGGAATAAATAATATAGTGTTGTAATAGAGCCCAAGTTTGATTACACCGTTACAGTAGGTCTAGAGTTTTAAAGTTTGTGACGTCATTTTGAGTGGTTTCAATCCAAGATGATTGCTTTTAAAAATAAAAATTGATATTGTGAGTCTATTATTGAAGTAACGATATAAACAATTCACACAAATAAGAGTATTATTCTTTAGATTCCTGCTAATGAGACAAAGACATTTCAACTTTGCTAGCTTGAGGAAGCCATTGGAGCCATAATACCGATGTTTTGTGATTCCGACCTAATGCTACTAAATGATCTTAGAAGATAGTAAAGATGGTAAATGGATACTGTCGTCTATATGGTAGACATCGGCGATACATGCCAACATCAGTCCAGAAAGACAAACGTTGGCACGCTCCCGGATGCGCTGCCTACCTTTGCAGATAAAGAATGGATTGGGAGAAAGGTTTGGGAAAATGAGGAGGGATAGGATGGGATGGGAATAGGCTCTGGAATCTATCACTCACTACCGAAACACGTTGGTATATTAAGGAAATACGATAAAGTAGAAAATGCAGTACATTTCAAGGTGTGAGAGTGAGTTCTGTGAGAGAGGCGTAACGTGGCCACTCTAGTGCGCCCAGCAGCTGTGGGAATGCACTCGCCCCCTACACAGATGATGTTCCCCTGAGATGATGCTGAATACGATATAGCAATCGTACCACTTGAACGTATTGTGGTCACAAAAGATTGTAGATGCTGAGTAGGATATGGTGACTGGGTTGTTGCCACAAGATGCCAATCATGAAGGTAATATTTCAAGTGACGATGACAGCAGTGACGACAAACATTGATACCTCAAATTGTCAATCTTTGTCGATGAAACATGTGTATATATAATTATTATTATGAGTGGTCAAGCAATTATGAATAAACTAGTGTCAATGCAACGTTTGTGTTTTAATAAAGTTCGCCCTCAACATGGCGCAGTCGATAGGGATCACATTGCAGTGTACGTCGGCTTCTCGATGTATGTCGATCTATGATCCTTTGGCAGAAGCCTTTGGCCTTTATACCTAATGACTTTGACAACAGTCCATAGATGAGAACATT
The DNA here is from genome assembly GCA_943735995.1 of Sesia bembeciformis. Taxonomy (NCBI): domain Eukaryota; kingdom Metazoa; phylum Arthropoda; class Insecta; order Lepidoptera; family Sesiidae; genus Sesia; species Sesia bembeciformis. Next base: position 5,476,369 of record OX031042.1, read on the forward strand.
GTTTCGGACCCAAACAAGAATTCCTCTCGTAAGTAGTAAATACAAGATCCTAAGTATACAAGCTCGAAACAAATAACTGTATCCTCTATAAATACAAATATTTACTCGGGAATCGAAGTATTAACCCTTCCCTTGTAAACTGCCAAATGGGTCATGTATCTAATTTCAATTTATTTGTCTTAACACCCAAGTGGCACAAACGCTTTATAAAGAACGAAGTATAAACATCTTTTAGCTCCTAGTTCTAATATAGAATTATATCGGGGTTTGCAATGTCCAAAATTTGCACAATGACATCTAATATAAAGCTTTATAAAGCTTAAACCTGTGTAAAACTCATTTGTAATATTTTAAACAGCTACCAGTTTCACAAAGAGAGTTTCACAATTCTTTTCCAGTTTATGAGTGCACAAATACTCTCTTATATAGCTTCTAATACAGCTTTTGACATCGCTTCATACTTTATGTTCTATTAGACGATTAATTTACGACATAAGCACAATGCTGACATAATGCTCCAAGCTGTAAACGTTCGTTTTTAAGGGTATAACCTGTTTAATGGTGCAATATAATAAAATTAGCTAGTTGTTTTGAAACCATTATGTTTTTTCTTCACTAAGTAGAGTCCTCTACACTTAGATATGAGTAAATTACCCATTAATTAACACTTACATATAAACTTTGTTCAATCACAGCAACGAGATTACGTATCTTTTTTCTTACTTATGTATCTAGCTAGCTACATTATAATATTATTTTTAACTCTAACGAACAAACGATATTAATTCACACCTACGAGATTTAGTGAGTTCAAAACAATTCAGCACAGAAACTCTTCAGTATAGTTTTTTTTATTTTTGTCAGAATATTTGATATCTTCTTCCTTCTCATTTTCTGTATTCTGTTCACTGACACGTAGAATCGTTTCTTCGTTCTCTTTTTGGTTTCCACCTTCTTCTTGTTGATGAAAAAAAAACGGCCACAAAGTGTTGTGGTATCTCTAAAACGACCATTTTGCATAATTTTGGATCAATGAACCATGTGATATTTTTCAGTGTATTACCGCACTGGGACTGATCCCTAAACGCTGCATAATAGGAGATTTTTCATGATTTATACATGAATTACGCTTATACGCTTGTAGCATTACAAGACACTTCTGTTACGCTCTTATACAGCTTAAACCTATTTAAAGTAACTTAGACAGCAATTAACCTTATTTAGGCAGTATTAAACATTTTTTTTAACCTTTGTCAAACTAATAGCATTAGAAAGCATCTTTTCAACGCATGCCGCTATTTAACATATAAATAATAAGAGAAAGTCTAGTAATTTGGACCAATCTTTTTCGAAGGCGTTTTAAATATAGATTTTTTAGATTTTTACAAATGTCTATTGTAGGAAATCAAACAACAATTATTAGGCTTTGCATTTATTAAGTATTTATCAACATAATTATTATAGATATCTCAATAATCAACAAAATGTGAGATCCGAGCTTTGTTCCAATTTAGCCAACTGGTTCTGTTATTTGGACCACGGGGTTGCTAAATTGGACCTCAATAGGCTCTGAGGTAAAACAAATACGTCATACGTGGATACATCATAAAAACAAATCTAATAAAATATAACCTATAAATGCTGGCAATAATTTCGCGTATGTTGATTGTAGATAAATTACGCTTCTAAACTATAAATTAACAAACACTGTATGCTTACCTTTAACTTAACTACACTCTTAGCACGGATCGATGGAATTTACATTAAAAATAACAAAAATAGATTTTTCAAAACAAAACACAGACGTTCAATGTCACAACGAAAACAATATGGCCGATATGCAATGAAGTTAGATGCATATCGCTTGGTGTTGCCAATATTGAAATTGAAACAATACTTTTTGAGATATGAGGGTGGTCCAATGTAATTGCCGGTCCAATATACCATACTTTCCCCTACATTTGGACAATATCTATAGTATTTATTGTAGTATATTTTTATTGAGTTCATTTATGACGGAATTAACAAACTCCAAGCCAGATGAACATCGACCTCGGTCAAAAATAGTTGTATATACCTCAAAGTATATAAAAAGTGTGCATGTTTGCAGTATTTTCTGTTTTATATGTGCCGAATGATTGGTCTCAAAATGAGCGGGTATACACCTACTTTATTAACATTCGTGAAAAAAATCTTCAATGGCTCTGAGGTAAATGTAATTTCGGTATCTCCGTTCATCATTCCCAAAGGCAAAGCGATATGAAAATTTGACACGTAGGTACTCGTATTACCGTATATTTAAGGGCCGAGTGTACCCAAACGGCCCGACACTCGGCAGCCGTGACGGTACCCTCGTCATGCGAAGCCACACACCAACTGACGGTTATTTATGTCCGTATAATATACACGGACACCTGGCTAACAATTCTAGGATAAGCGTAATAGAAATATTATAACAGTCCTTATTTGTTTCTTTGTTTTTATACATGGCCATGGGGTGTCGGCCGGAGTTAGCATCCACATTGATGTCGTAAAAGGCGAGAGATATCAAAGCCTCTACCACAAGACCTGAGGAACTACGCCACCTCTAAGTGGACTCGCCAATCCGCTTGCCCAGCGTGCCGTTTCAAGGCCATACATCCATTATGCACAAGACAATGTGCATGAGGATGGCCATGTTCAACGATGGACCCTAAAAGGACTTGTTACGGTATTCTCTACGTTTTAATTTTTAGACTTCCGCCTTTTGTACACATTTTATATTCTAAATCAGGTCTGAACGCGAATAATAAACACGTGAATAATAATGTATAATAACAGTTAAGTCGTGACCACGGCTTGTGTAACCCGTGCCGAAACGTCGAGTAGAAATAAAAGGTAATCAAACACCTTTATTATACGCATTCACACCCGATTTAGAATACATAATATCTACATTTTAATTCTAAACCTGATCGTTCTTTGATACGTTGTAACTCTGAAGCAAATCAACAATTTGCTACGAAATTCTGCATATGAATACGTGTTGATTCAAGTCAATGCGAGAAAAGTCGCAGACTATAGCTTGTAAGAATATAAAAATCTGTCGTCTTCTGATGTTCAGGTTTATTTCAGGTTCTGGTCTAACTTTGTTGCGGTTATAATAATCGTCCATGCGACTTTATACTTAGGTTAAATAGTCGAATTAACTTAGGGCAATTTTTTGTTCTTGTAAAAAAATCATTTTTTTTTTTAAAATATCACAAATTATAATTTTTTTTTCAATAGCAGAATACGTATTTTTTTACAGCAATGAACTCGGAAATATGTCTAATCCATGGTCTCGAAACCGTTCTGACGCATCCTATATATTCGTATATTAATAAATAAATAAAAACATATAATTATTTATATCAGCAATCAAGACGAGAGGGTGCTAAAGAATTCAAATACCGACCGCCTACCGCCAATCGTGATCATAAATACATTCTTTGGAGCCTTCTGAGAATTGGATTATTCAATATTCAAAGCTACCCTTGCCGTAAAATCCAGTAAGCTTCACTATAATAATACCGTTAAAACTTAGGAATCTACTAAAGCCTTTAGCTTCCATTACCACTAAAAGCCGTAAAATTAAGCCTTCATTTAAACTTGTATAAACCAAGTTTAATTGAAGAAAGGTCGACTTATTTTAAGTTTTGATTAAAGTTATAATTATGCGTTATTTGATTTTTCAACTACCTAAATTTGACTAAAACGGTTGCACTAAATAAGTCAATAACGGGGTTTACATCAACCGCAGCGGGTTTTGTGGACAATGTTGCCTTATCAGTTCTATTTAAATAAATTAAATACTCCTAAAAAGGCAAAGGGGACGCAGTCCACCAAAAAGATTATGGCTTCGATATTCTGGGATTGTCAAGGAATATTGCTTATAAACATGAAAGAACGCAATACTACGAAGCTATTATGGTAACCTTATAGAGCAATTACGAGAAGCAATCGAGTAGAAACGAAGTTGCGAAAGCTGCTGTTTAAAAATGTGGCTTCACGGAAATTCGCCACCCACCCTATAGTCCTATAGTCCTTGGCTTTCAGTGATTACTATTTGTTCTCAAATTCAAGGCGGACTTAGAAGATTTTCCACTGATGATGGAGTGACCACTGCGGTTTTCGCTCATTTTGAACACAAAACTTCTGACTATTTTTATACTGAGATAGAAATGCTAATTAAACAATCCGAAAAGTGTGTTCAAATAGACGCAGACTATATTGAAAAATAAAAATAGTTTCATAAAATTGAGTGTCCTTTTTCTTTGTCGGGCCGGCAATTTTTGGACCTCCCCTCAAACGTATTCTTACTCTTCCTGCTCTTTATATTAATGGGACTTGTATTTTTGTGAAACTAAATTTTAATACGTATAATTCTTGAAAATAAGTATTCCAGAATGAATAACTAGTCATTAAAGTAAAAGTATATTTGTGACAGCAACTAAATTATACAATAAATTATTCAAAAATGTATCATAAAAATCAGTATAAAGTGGATTTCATTTATTTTCAACTGGATCTCAATAACTTGACTAAATATTGTGTTAAAAATAAACTACAGTTCAGTCTACACATTACATTTACAAAGAATCGAAACATTACTTCATCTTCAATCTTCTTATACAATACACAATTAGCATCTGTTTCAATTATTGAAGATCTAGGCATCATTTTCGATTCTTCACTCCATGTTGAGTCTCATATCTCAAATATCATCAAAAAGCATTACAAGTTTATTATTCGTTCCAGCAAAGAAGTATTGAGTATGCTGTTGCGGTTTGGAATCCTATTTTCAAAAAATATATTAAACAATTAGCATCTGTCCAGAAGAAATTTATGGGCAAATTCCATTTCAAGTGTTACCATTCCAGTCTGCCATACTTATACATAGATAGTAAATATGTATAAATTACTCTTGAATCTAGAGTCTATTATCTTGAGTATATGACTTTGCACACTATTTGTCATAACAAATTATATTGTTTTCATCTATGTAATGATCTGCGATACCACGTCCCGCGCTTGCCGCTGTGCGAGGTGCGCTCACGTCTATTGCTTGATCCAGAACCTGCCCGTACCAATGCCGTGCGCTCTGCATACCAGAATTTGTTAACCATTTCCATTTCATCCCATGTTACGTCATTCTAGGTATCTCATCTCACCTCATCTCATCCTATCCCTTCCACTTCTATTTAATCGCCTATTTCTCATCCTTCCCAAATCTTTATTAAATTCTTATATCTAAAACTTCAAAGTTAGGCAAAATGATCATAAAGAAACGAATTCAAACATATCTAATGTTTTGACACGAAAAATCTTTCTTTTTCTCTCATAAATTGTTACCGGTTTTAATATTATTTGTTCAACACACACGGCGGCATGGAACAATTTTTCTTCGTCCCATATTGACAAAGGAAAACAAATAAATGTGACCGACACAGATTGGCATTCTGATGTAGCGTATTTCAGGAGATTACTCCATTTTGTCAAACTCAAATCGTTGCAGACAAGCTTCCATAGAGCCTTAAAATAAAATAAAACTTTTTAGCTAAAAGTTTTTAACCTATCTGCGCGGACGGTCGAACTTTAGGGCAGGCACGCATTGCAATTGTTTGAAATTGTTACGTGGGAGTTTGAATCTATCAACAGTCTTTGTGTAAAAATCTACCAAGTATAATTATAACTTTATTCTAGTTTAATTCTATCATCGTATGCGCTGTAGAATAGCATCACTCAATCTACTTCCGTGGGTGTTGTAAAAGGCGACCAAGGAATATCAAAGCCGCTGCTATCTCAAGCGCTGAAGAACTACACAACCTTTAAAAGACTCGCCAACCCGCTTGGCCAGCGCGGCATTGCATTTTAAGGCCATAAATCCCCAATGCACGAGACAATGTGCATGAGGAGATCCATGTTCAGCAACGGATGCTTAATGGGCTAGCAGTTAAATCATAGACATATTATTTTACTAGGTAAAATCAATGAGATAAATAGTAAGGCTATGTCTACTTATATGAGATGCTTACGTTTATACGTAATACATTTATACTAATATTAAGTTAGAGTATATTAATAACAACAAGACCTTACTGCCTTTTTTTATGTACTTACTGCCTTTAAGGCTGCAGACGAGCATACAGTCCACCTGATGGTAAGTGGATACTGTCACCCATTAATATCCGAGATACATGCCAACATTAGTCCAAAATGACAAACGTTGGCATGCTGCCTACCTTTGGAGATATAGGAATGGATTTTGAGAAAGGGTTGGGAAAATGGGGAGGGATAGGATGGGAATGGGCTCTGGCACATCTCACTCACTACCGAAACACGTACGTACATTAAGGTCATAAGACAAAGTGGGAAATGAAATACATTTCAAGGTAGTCTTCTGTGAGAGGGGGGTAACGTGGCCAGTCGAGCGCGCCCAGCGGCTGTTGGATTGCAGCGTGCACTCTCCCCCTCAACAGTCGCTTAGCGACCACTATTCACTCATTGTTTAATACTGTATACCATTGTTTACCTACTATTGTATATACATCAGTGCATATTTAATGCACATGCAATACTCCTGCACGAATTCTATTTCGATACACAGTTCGTTATTCCAGTAGACACGCCTCCGTCCATACACATTCCATTCACACGCATTTAATAACTTCACTTCAGCCAATACAGTAGTATAAGGACTTGAAACTACAGTAGTATAAGGACTTGAAACGCTGCGTTAGCCATTGCGTGTTCTCGAGTCCACTTTTTATGAGGCTATTTGAATTCGACGGCTCATGGTAACCGGTGGTGAGAGGAACCGGTCTACTACTGCTACCTCGTGAGCTTAGAGGGGAGGTCAGGAGGGTGCGAGAGTTCGCACACCACTGGCACGGTAGAAGATACCTACGAAAGTAATTGAGTTGCTCGGCACCAGAGGGACGTAAAGGGACGTTCCATGTCCCAGAAAGGAGAGAGTAGCTATGGGACACGAACATAGATGATAATTTGTAGCGAGACAGATCAGATACACACCGGAAAGAGCCTACGTAGTACGGCGCGTACCTTTCGCGATTAGGTCCGTATAACCGTAAGATTGGTAGGATCATGAATGAGGAGGGATCGGCTCGTGGTAGCTGCCTTAGTTTGCTAAGGAATCAGGTTAGCTGCATTTAGGTACAGTACTGTATTGAGATTTAATTCCTTGCTATAGTATCATACAAAACCCGTAATTTATTCATATAGGGAGAACTGGCCTCAGCTGCTTTCAAAACAATGGACATCCTGAAACTTACGTTTATTTCCGTGAATACATTTGAAATAGTGCATCGTCTATCAACCAGGGGTCGGTCCCCGACCATTCCTCACATGCGAACACCATTTGTATCCATTTCCGCCTCCATCGGTGTAAATCGGCCATTCTTATTCTATACGAGACCTTTCCTGTTATATTGGCATTTGTATGTACCTCTTGCGTATGGAGTCAGTTGCGTTGCTTCGTGTTCATATCGTCGAGCATTATTTATCGTTATTTGTAATAAATGGCTATTGTTTGCGCTAATAAAATAGGTTCAGTTATGCTGTCATTCCACACAACATTATATTATATAGCATAGAAAAACCGATCAGTTTCCCAAATTTGAACCCTCCTGTTCCACTACACTACCAAGCCGGACTACCAGTAGTGTGGTGGGGAATTTCTTTTCCCTTCTGCACCACTGACCAGTGTAATACTTTAGTAGGAAACTGTGCCCTTGGTAGTGTCACGTCGCATGGAATGAAGAATCACATCACTTTCAAATTTTCTCATGAAACTACTGGTCAGTAGTGTAGAAGGGTAAAGAAATTCCCCACAACACTAGCGGTCGTGCAGTTTGGTAGCGTTGTGAGTCAAGAGGGAATTTGAAAGCATGGATTCTGAGTTGATTGACACAAAAGTCACGTCTTTTATGTTTATATTTTTTTTGAATAATTTCTTACAATATGTACTCGTATTATAATCACCGATAATCGTTATTGAGTGGTATTCACAAGATGGATATCGACGTACAGACACACCAAAGAGGAGATGGCGGGACCACCTATTATAGATGCATGCAGTCTGGCATAAAAGAGGGCAAGTCTTTGCCCAACATTGGGCCACAACTTCAGGATATATAAAAAATATTATATAAGTGAAACTTTTATTTAATATAATACAGATACAATATTAAAGAGTTACATTTACACATTACATTTTTAATCCTGTATGGAAAACATATTTCATCAAAATTCGACCCTATTTTCGATTTTTAAGAGAAAACCACACTTTCTATATAACTTGTATATTTTAAACAAGACCGGGCCCGTTGTTTAAAAACGAATTTAATACAACATGGTACCACGCCCAAAAAGGTTGTGAACAAATTAACCCACTCCGACACCATAACTCACAGAGGCGCTAATTGGAAATGAGAAAATATCGTGTGTGTGAGTGAAAAATGATAAACCTCGACATGTGTGAAGGCCCTTGGTGAAGGATCGCGAGGCATGAGGTAGCACCAAATGTAGAAAAGTACTTATTCTAATATACTTTTTAATGTTTATTCACATACACCAATACCTTTTCAAATCATTGAGCTAAAATACTCGACTAATCCTTTGTAAGAAGTTGGAAAGTTGACCACTATTCAACTATCATGCACGTACAACATATTATAATTAGACTCCAACGTGCGTGGCCTAGAGTGCTACTATAATATATCTAAAGTCTGATTTTTTATTCGAGTCCAGGATATGACATGTAGAATAAAGTGTCATCTCCGTGCAAATTTAACTCTGTTTGACAGTTCTACATGTCATATCCCTGACTCGACTAAAAAATCAGACTTTAGTATGTATTCTCAAATCGATGACATCCAAATTTGAAAGCCTATAACTTCATTTTAAAAGATAATATAAGAAAATATCACGCGTTTTTTCTTGTAATTGTTTAAACCTTTTTTACGTAAGAAATAAAAAGGTGAACTTCTAAATTAAAGCCTCCGTCCACTAGGATCCATTTTTTCCAATGACCTTCATTTGTCCTCTTTTGTATCAGTAACAAACAGGGTTTCCTCTCGACGTTCGGCTCCGCCGCCCAGCTAGTGATTTTTTTTCAATATCCGTACTTAAGTTGAAATTTAGGGCTACGTACCCCGTAAATACGTGGCCGTGGATTTTAACTCACGATCTCACGAATGAAACTCGAGAATGAGACCCCTAGGCTTAGTTTAGCCTATTTATGTATCAGCGCTTAGCTTAAGGGATAATATAATCTCTAAGTATTTACTAATTGAAAGGACTATTGTGACAATTTGTTTCATCATATTTACAAACTTCCTTTTACATGAATAAAAAAATAAATAACAGTAGGACTTGGTATGTACTAAACGAATAGAAATCTATGTAAGAACGAGTAGAATCACATAATGTTTTTGAATTGAAATATATATTACCTTGTTTAAGTGTAGACCCACACATTTTTAGAATTGCCTGTACTTATAAACTTGACTAGACGGTAACTGACAAAACAAGAATTTGACTAAATGATAACTTGAATAAATAGTAATTTAACTTTAAAGTAAAGAACTTTTTACTGCGCGATAGTTGCTCATTTGCGATTGTTAATTGCGTAATATTTCTCTCAACTTTCTGCTCGGAATAAAAAAGGTTTTGGAGGCCCAGCCCGAAGTTGATGGTCCGTAGCGGCCCCTACGATTTGTTAGACAAGTAACTAAATATCTTGTGGCAGCAGGCGACTGCGCCCTATATACCCTCGTTTTACTGGATTACTTACCTAATTTATCACAAGTTTTTTTCTGGATCCATCGGATTAAAAAAAAACCTTTTGAATGTGACCCCAGCTTTGAATATTATATTCATATTTCAATACATTTCTGTAAGACTACAGCGATTACACAGACATAAAGTCGCTTATCAGAGATCAATGATCTGCTAAGCCTTCTTAATAATACCTATCTACGGTTTTAATACATAACTAGTCAATAAATTCCAAAACGAAAATTTTAGAGTATTTTTGAAGTGGATATCAAAAATACGCAAAAATGCGCTAAATTGGAAGGAGATTTCGCTTCGTTTAGGAAACAAACTGTTTTGATAAATGTTGTAAAGCTTCTTGTGTAAAAGCTAGTTTAATTTTCAACTGAACTAGTGGGAAAAATCCTACTAGTTCAGTCAACTGACCTAGTAGGAATAAACGTTCATAAGTCCTACTCAACGTCTAATCATCCTAATCATTTATGTCTACCTATACATATAGCTATATAGACGTTGAATTTATTTTTTGTGTGACTTCTCGTAAAGTATACGCTGTCGTAATTTTGAAAGTAACGAATCAAATGTGGTTCACCTACGACCATGACTGCGATATAGCTTCCACAAATTTAAAAATTCGTTACTTGCATTTTTCAAATGGATTAAAACCATCTGAACCTGAAAATCTAAAAGAAAAATACTTAGTTGAACAGATGGAGAACATCGATTTTACGTTTTACAATTTAGCAATTCAGAGAAAATAACGGTACACGAAAACCTCGAAAACCAATGTAGTGATCTCGTTCAAATAAATAAGACTTGGCAGCGAACAAAAGTGTCCGGGCGCGTCTCGCTTAACTGTTGCCAACAGACAACAAGCAACAAATTTAAATCGCTAAATCGCTGAAAGAAAATAAAATACGATATCCTTATATTAAATCACCTACATCTACTCTTTTGGGGTGAAAAATATGAATAAGTATACCGTGACAACACAGGACTACTACTTAGAGTGCAGCGGCGGAGGTGAGGACCTACACTACCTCTAAAAGACTGGACTCGTCAACCCACTTGGTCAGCGTGCCGTTTTAAGGGCGTGTATATACCTCGTGCACGAGACAATCTACATGAAGAGAGTCATGCCAGCAGTGGGCGATAAAAAGGGCTAGTGACAGTATTCTACTATAGACTTAACAAAACACTAGACTAACCCTCAGCTGTTAAATTGCAATATGCATTGTTATCATTTGATTTATTCTATGTCTCCCCATGACAATGTTTTGACATTCAAATTACGGACGAAATTTACTATGTGTTTCGCAGTCTTACCGAGCTCCAGTGTCAATACTTCATGTAACAATTAAGTGTCTAACTCTGCAGGCTTGCACAGCTAGTTTGAGAATAACGGACACGCAGAAAGATCTTTGTGATTGACTGTTGTACTTATGTTATTAGTTATTCGCAATTATCGAAATTAGATAAATAGATAGATGAAACTCTTTATTGCACACCAAGACAAAACAATACAATATGCATGAAAAGGCAATCTTATCTCTTTCCAGACCTCTCCGGATCTTAAAAGCTTTTAGGTAGAGAGGAAATAGAATTTTTCGATTATATATAATTACATAATACACAATTTAATAGAAGCAGAATCAATAGAGTAAGAGGAAAAATATAATAGTAATCAGTAAATCATTCTGTAAATAAATATATATATTAAGGAGGTAACTAGAACAAAATAACAATATAATTAGGTGAGCTGTTTTCGGGCAATGAACTCGAATATTGATGTTAACATGGACATGCCACCGCGATTTAGAGTTTTGATATTTTTTTAGGCGATGTTTATCTATGTTATGGATGTCAAATATTTTGTGGCGCACGTTTTAGACAGTTTTCCAGTTATACTTTATTTAGACTAACAGATGGTTAACTTTTACCAATTCTTAAGAACCTCTCAAGTTCCGGAGATATATAATGTCCTTCCGCGAGTGCTTCCGGTTGTACCCCAACCTTTGATTTCTGCAATCCTACCTCCAGTCATGTAGGTGCTTGCATGTCAAGGAGATGACAACGAACTCATAGATTGTGTAGAATATTGTAATAGGATTGACAGCGCATTTATATCCCCCATGACATTGTAGATGTCCATGGACCTCGGTAGCCACTTATCATTATTTGGACGGCATGTCCTTCTACCTACCCGCTTTATTACTAAAAACAAAGCTTCCGTCAAACTGATGTTGTCAAGTTGATATTAAGACTGATGTTATAATGACGTAACAATTGAGTAACATCCTAAATTTTTGGACATAAAAGCAGACCTTTGTGCAACCTATTTCCTTCACGGCCGATTTAGTTTACTTTAAACATCCAATTAATTGGATAGTCAGTGTGGTACAGGATAGGATTGAACTCATGGATGTACGTTGCGACTATCACCGAGATAGAATTTTTCACATGAAAACTGGAAAAAACTTTAACTGTTAGAAAATCAAGTTACATGATGACATCTAAGAAACATTATGACACCATTACATTCCAAGCTAGAGACCCACACCGTCTCACTTTCTGAAAGATGGATTTAGATAAAGCTACGCAGCATCATCCATCACGCGAACTTTTCCGGCGTTTTTCTTGTAAAATATTATTTGAAAAGTATTCTCCTTTGGCATTTCACACTTTTGTTGTGAAGCAAGAACTACACATGTGTGTTATTCAACAAACGTTCAACGAGTTCAGTTCTTTGCTTTCATTAATGATTAGCGACTAGAACACGCCTGGTGGAATGCAAAGGTTTCTCCGTTAACAAAACCTAAAAACAACGAACGCGTAAATAAAACGAAATACACACATAAAATTTACAATGAAGCACATTCATTGCATTAGAAATAATTATTCACTAATTATACAACAGTTAGTATATTAGAAATAAGTGTATTCCTACATAACACATTAGTCAGTATTTGCTTGTTAATCACGAATATCATGATTTTTTTTCAAATTAAACCATATTTAAAATCGAAGGAAATATAAATTAGAAATTTTAATATCAACATTTATGATCTAAATGCCCTCGCAGTTAACTTTAAAACACGAGGAACGGTGTCATTTTTATCTGCAATTTTTACTAGAGTATGAACCTTCTGTAGCTACAGCAGAATTCTGTAACAAAACTCCTTTTGTAAAGTCGCTGATCAGTAGATTCAGAGATTATTATACTAGTCATAAGGTTTCCAAAATAATAAGACTGTATACCATGTTTATGCAAAGAAAAAGAAATAAATGTGCAGGAAAGATACTAAATGAGCAGCAAATGGGTGGTGGCAAAGTTAAAGGTGGATTAGATTTTAGGCTCTCTGGTGACAAGAAATAGGAATCGACTTGGCGATGGCGTTCATAGTAATCTAAAATTATTTACCTCATTCAAAAGTGGATTGTTTTAAGGATTCGTAATTTAGTCATTCGTGTTTGCAACTAGTCATGTCATTATGCAAATAAATAATTGTATTAGGAATTATAAACTATTGTGTTCTAAATATTATTAGTTGTTCCAATTCAACTAAAAATACATATATTCAATAATCACCTTGTCACTAATATTTTTTCCAGCCCCAAGTTAAATCCTTATAGGTTATTAGGTTAAAGGAACGCAAAATAGAAAATATGGGGTAACGGTTAGTTATCATGTGATATTATAAGAGTATCACAAGCACGCCACTATAATGGCCTTGGGAGAAGCCTATAAAAGTGACTCCTGCAGAGATACATGTAAATAATGTATCTCTGCTTTATGTAAATCTACAGCTTTATCTGAAGTATGAATTTAATTTAGTTTCTAACGACAGTGGTATAGCCAGTTACAGATTTCGCGTGCGTGTGTCCTGTAAGCTCTGCAAGTTATACAGACTCGGGAAGGGGAACATGCTATTAAAATAAACCTAACTCGAGCCCTTTTTATCCGACTGCGGCACGCAAGGAGGGATATCTTTGTTTACTCCTTTTTATTGAAATACTACTCCAGTTGCAGTTCTGTTTGGAAATTTTCAAACTATAAGAAAATAAGTTGTTCAATACAAAAAGCCTGTATCCAAAAACTATGCAAGTTTTTAAATTGCTTTCCATAAAAAAATAACCTAACTTCCATAAGGACGTAGTACCGACTAAAGCGTTGTTAACAAAATTCATAAATTCGTTTTCCAGTCATATCCACACCGAGGTCGGCGAGGAAAATGCGCAAATCGCCTATTACCTCCCTCCTAAAGAAATGGACTCCCAAAAAAGGTTTTTCTGAACGTAAAAACAGCTCACTCGAGAATCGTCCTTTATCTCAAAAGAGCTCTGTTAGAGTTAAAACTCTTTATGGAGTGGTGACACTGACAGCGAGACTGATTATTCCATATTCTGTTACCATGTCATAGCGTCAGCTTGTGTTTGACCACTGCTGGACACAGATACAAAGGACATAGAGAGAGGTAAAGGCCCAAGGCCCGCCACTACACGATATTTTGCTCTTGCCATCCAGCTCTTCAAGTCATGGAACCGATTTATAAAATTGAAATCACCAAAGGTTCGTATCGATGATTTTAATAAATGTTATGTGCGGAACTATAAATATTATAGATAGATCAAACTCTTTATTGTATAATTGTTACATTTGTGGCAATTTAAGGAATAGTGTTATGAGAAAAGAATACAACCAGGCTTTTCTTCTCCAGACAACATTAAAAAAGAGTTGTGACTCTCGTACTAGATACATACTCGTGATAAGTAACGGAATTGTGAATATATATTTCAATAATGAACATCACATATAGTAAATTATATAACTACATACACATACATATATTTTTTTTTTATTATTAACAATTTTACAAAGATTAAGTATATAGCTAACATAATTGTATCTAATAAACCATACAGATTTGTCTAAGATACAAGTACTGCTGGAATCAGTAGTCGAGACATTAAAAACCTACCTGTGAGCAGTGAACAAATTATAATTTGGACAAGAAATATGTTCTTAATTTATATTTTAAATTATTTTCGCTGATAACTTTTTAAATTTAGGATCTAATTCATTTATTAACCTGGGAACAGAGTAAGCGCTGGTCCGCTGACCGTATATATTGTTCGCGGCGTTGGTTACCAAATGCTTATGTGTTATACTACGAGTAACTGTAGGATGTGATATTAACGTTTGAATTTCGGTATTGAAATATTGTTCTTTTAATATATTATATGTGCTTTTAATATGAACGGGTAAAATAAATACATACATAAACGTATACGAATGTAATAGATATTGGTACACAATAATATAAGTAATAATATAGTAATGACGTCAGAGAAGTTTAAGTAAGTGCTGACTGTTTGTGATTTTTTTATGAACCTCAACATAATATATCATACAGAGAAAACGGGAACAGTTTAAGATACTTCAGGAAATCTAAAGTAGCAATCCAGGCTTCCCATCTCGCTTACGATTTCTTTTCATTCACTCAGTCCTTATTGAACCGCCAACACCTAGAATGAACAATTTTTCTATCTAATGCCATCGTTAATCTCTAACACTGACACCATTCCTTGTACTATGACCCTTTCAGCGTGCAACGTAGATTGTTGCTATTGCTGTCAAGGGACACCATATTCGAGAATGCGTGTCATTGTTGCACGAACGTGAGCTTCAATAGCTTGAAACTTTGGAGAAATGTCGTTTTTATGATCCATTATGTCCAGTCAATATGTCCATTAGATATCGCTATATCGTCCAATATTGCTTTGAAGAAAATAAATGATATTTGTGTAGCTTCGTATTTCGTAATAACTTGACTTTTGGTGTCCAGAAGCGATTAAAATTAATTGGTACCGTTAATTCGCCATTTCTTGTCGTTGCATTATTATTATCAAGGAATCTGCGATTACATAATATTGCATTTTCCCACATAGAAGAATCACCGTATAAATAAAAATAAACAGAGAGCAATCTCTTTACAAGTGTCCAAAAAGCGCTCCACGCACACAGGCTCGTTACGTACGCCGCACTGTGCGTTATAAATATGTTAATTGCATCTCATTATAAAACGAGAAATCACTGAACAATCGTAGCCGCTATAAATCGTGTCACTTTGCCAACGGAGATTTAACACATTTTTTTTTGCGTTCCACGCATACGGCGTCTTTTTCAAATAGACTTTAGTTCTAGAGTCTACCTAGTTCTCTAACCTAGTTCTCTAGCTAACTAGAGTCTAGTTGTTTAACAAAATCGTTCCGAACTCAATACGGCTATGCATTCCGTTCGATAAAATGTAGAAATGCTGCGATTTTACTAAAAACATTTTTTCTTCAAGTATATGTGTTTTACATAATAATATTGTTATTTAATATTGAAGTGGAGTATAATAAATTTATGTGTGATTATATTTACACAATAACAGTCTATTTCAAAAATATTTTCTTTTCATAAATGCTGTAAGTATCTATGCGTGAAACGTAAAAAAATCACGTGTGAAATCTGAATTGGTAAAGTGAAACCATTATAATAAAATATAATATTATGCTACAATTGTTCGGCTCGACCGTAATTGAAATGAAAATAATGAGAACACACTTACTGTTTAATTTTACCTACACTGCTTCTACATTTCATATCAAGAGCAACCGACTCCGTAGAGCATGGCATGTGTCACCATCCAATCACTAACCTCATTAACCTCTTGTTTAAAATGAAAATTAACAGCTCATCCAATTAAGTAAAGACTATCAATTAACAAACTTTAAAAAGTTCTTGTATCTCGAGACCATACATTTATTAAATTGCCAAAAAAGTTTGCAAATTTCTTTTTCGTTCAAGTAATTGCTTTCAAGTTCATGTGTGACAAAGCAATTACGTATTCATGTTAATTATTTCGTCATATTTTTCAGAAACATCAAGTAACAACTGAAGTCAAATTACTTATTTTTCCTTCTACATTATAGTAAAATGGGAGAACATATGGCACTATGCTCAATAGTTGATATGAAGTAAGCTGGTACCCTCGTCAAATGGACATCTGCCATCCAAATCTCATTGACAAACGAGGGGATTACATACTATAATTGAACCTCTGTCGTTGTGTAATGATTTATGAAGGATCTTAATAACAATTTGCCTAAATATATTCCGTTCGTGGACAAAGAAAGTGTGCTTACCTAATGAACGATGGTATTCAGGAGGCATCTATTGTTATGAAGGGTCTCAGTTCTTATAATAGTTGACACGCTTGAACCGTTATATAACCCGTTTATTTGGCGGGTCCAAAAGAATTGGCGCTCACATAAAATATCTTGCATACCTTTTATTATTGTTAGACTAACTAAAACAAGATCAATGTTTAAGCAGACTATATCTTTGAATAAGTATATTTTAGTATAGATCTCAGGTTTAGACTTGGTCAATCACTAATATCTTTTCCCGTAATACCTTTTAAAACGTACCGGGGAAACGTTTAAACGCCAGGTGGACTGACGACTTAAAAAAGATCGCCTGTAGTGGCTTGATAAGAAGAACCGAAGATCAGTGTAAAGGCACAGTCTGATGGTGTGGTATTGTACCATTCAAAACTTGTCAAAACTTGTCAAAACTTGTCAAAACTTGTCAAAACTTGTCAAAACTTGTCAAAACTTGTCAAAACTTGTCAAAACTTGTCAAAACTTGTCTGACTAATCTAATAGCTACATTTTGTAATCATTAATTTAATGTGAGTAGCATTTAGGTTAGATATAATACGAGCACGTATAATTATATCTTATAATTATTTATATACTAGCCGTTGCCCGCGACTTCGTTCGCGTGGTCTTCAAGTACTAATTCAGAAACCTTCGCGGGCGCGCAAGTTTCATCGAAATCGGACGAACGGTTTAGGAGCACATTGAAGACAAACAAACAGACAAACATCAATTTTTATATATTAGAAGATATTATAGTAGACCCCCCGTAATCCGACAACCGTACTGAAATGTATAAATACATTTAAATATATAATTGAGTGATTTAACGTAATAACTTTAGCAAAAAAATTAAATCTACGATCACTAAGCCGTATTATCTTTCGTCATAAAGAATTGAATTCACGTCTTTTGTCGAGAGAAGTCATCTCTGTAGACAATTTTGCGTTTGCGTTTTAATGAAACAAACTTATAAGTGTAACTACACTGGGAGCGATTAGTCATTAGTTACTCCTGTAAAGTTGGATATGAGTCGTTCAGAAACTTCCATTCATACGAGTAGACCACTACTCGAACATCATATATATGCATATGATGATAGGTAGCGTTATACACAGCCAGAACCATAGATATGATGTGCGAGTATGTAACGAACTTAAACTTGAGCCTAAGTTCTCTTAACTTTACAATTCAGAAGATTAGGAAAGTTGGTCTAGCGGTTTGAAAGCCACTTAAAACTGACACAAACTTGGTATGATTTATAAAAGTCACTTTTCGAAAAGGCAGCCAATGTTTAATTCAGTATTGCATTTCTCAAGGCACCTACGTACTCCCGGCGAAAGCAATGTTATTTCTAAAGCGAGGCGAAGTATTAACCAGATGGGAGTTTATTGGATTTTAATATTCCGAACAAATCCTTCGAGAAAACATTGTCGCGGTTCGAATAATTGTTGAAGTGCACTAGTATAATATTGAAACGTACTTTTTGTTTTTACTAAATCCTATATCCATAGCAGATTCGCTTACCGACTCGCCTTCGCTCACCCGAGACGCTCGTTTCATATAACTTACACATTAATAACAGATAGTTACACAATAACAGTTATATAATAACAGGCATTCTAAGTCTCTTTTTATTTCTACTAAATCCTATTTCCATTGCACATGAAGCGAGGCGTCTCGGGCGAGCAAAGGCGGACACGCGAGAGAGTTAGAATGCCCAATACTAAGTGCAGATACAGAAATACTGCATATAGATATTACTTTATCAAAACAACACAATAATAATGCGTAATTTAATTGAAACTTGTATGTGAAGAAAAGTTGTTTACGTATATATGATTAAAATTAAATAAACAGAGTGAGAAGTTAACTTCTCACTCTTTTTCTAAGCCTTTTTTCTAAGCGATGCCTTTTTCTAACAACCCATTATAACGAAATTAAATGTATCAAAATGCAATCTGTACACGTTGGCTACACAGACGGATTGTTAATGAACAACAACCCGAAACAGCCTCCGTTAGAATGTATGAATGTATAAAAACTTTGCTATTGGTCATGTGTACTGACACGCAGTCGGCATAGTTTCAGTACCGTCACTTTATCGAACAGTGACGGTATGTCTTTACTATTCCAAAGTCTATGTTTGCACAGATTGCAATTTCGCTTAACATCTCTGACCGTTTATTATCTCTATGAATAAAAACGCCAAGTATATGCCTACTCGTATTTTCATAGTTTAATGTTGTGGATCGAACGCAATGCTTTGAAATTGATTTCCAAATTTGTTTACCACTTGCAATACAAACAAAATAGGCCGTCCGATTTAATTAATTTGTCAAAAAATAAACAGAGGTTAGTTTGTTAATCGGTTAACCCTCGACAAATGTTTATTTTTAATTCAATATGATTAATTTATTATAGATAGTTACAAACGTATAACTATATTTCTAGTATTTTAAACGCACACAGTAGACACACATTATTGTGAATAAACATAAAATATTATAAATCAAGTATAAAGTCACGTGAGTTCTACAACCCATTAACAGACTCATGCGAAGTATCATCTTCAGTCGGCCCATTCACCTGCTAATAAGAGAGCCACCACATCCAAACCAACCTAAGTCAAAGCTTGGCCGTAAAGCACTGTCCAAAGACTAATTTCTAATGTGAACTCTATAAAGACACACGGAACACAGTGAACTACATGGGAGTTACACTGTACATCCAAACGCTATTGACATTCCTGAAAATGGATAACAATACATCTGTCCTTGTGAAGGTGGTTCCTATGAAGTATCCTGGTTGAAAACATACTTACATGTTATGGAAAACATAAGTGGATCTTAGTCTCCGACATCAAGAGGCACCATCTTTTTCGGCTCTGCGCAGCTTCGTACCGGGAGATTAAATAGTCCAATTGACCTTCCGCAGGTCCCTCTCCTCTTCGTCTCTCCAGCAGTACTTAGAGCAATAGATGTTGGAAAATTATATTGAATAGAGACGATATTTGTTGGCTTCAAAGACGGATTTGGGGAGCAGTTCGGGTGTAGATGTGGTTCACATCCGGGTGCCGATAGTATATAACTACGTTAGTGCCCAGGATCTAAGAAGACGGATGCCTGCATCTGACCGTCGAAGAGCTCTAGCGCGCGTTCCATTCTCACAGCTCCGCGAACGTGGAGCTGTGCTGAATGGAACGCGTGGAGTTCAGTGGAGCATCCTGAGCGAGCCGCTGCACTCAAATCAGCAATATCTTTCCTCCGGGACCTACTACAGACGTGGATTCGACTCTTCGAACCACTTCGACGCATCCGTAGATACATCCGTATATGTAGTAGATCGATAAATAATACCAATCTAATGAAGACTGTTTCGTGCGCATGTTGGTGGGGCTTAACGTCAAGCGTTATTAATTACATTATCGCCAGAGCCACGGGACCCACGGGCGAGTGCGGACGTGCGCTGTTATTATGCATGCGTTGCCAAGCTAGAGATACTAAAACATCCATATTTTTATACAACGTCGACGGGCAACTGTGCGACGATCAAAAATATTGAGAAAATAATGGAAAGTTTGAGAAAAGCGTTATACTTTCGAAATTAGATAGATGTCGGAGAATATAATATACGCATCTCCATTTTTTGGACGCCATAAAATGATTAAAATCGATCTGAATTAGGGGGCTATGCAGAAATAAGAAGTTAATGACTGCGACTGACTGTCAAACTCTTCAACAGAAATATAATACTAGATGGAGATACTACTAGATGGAAGTACTAGATGTTTTAAGGAAATCCGTGGTTCATGCATAAGAAAATATGCATGAGGAAGGCCCATGTCCAGTGGTGGACTAAAAAGAAGAGTTTTGTTACGGTTAGGGTAGTAAATGGAAGCAAATAAATATCGCTTATCTCTTTCCCAGATGTTGCATTATTAAATAAAAAGGTTCTGAAAACTCGCTGTCATTGTTCCTCAACTGAATTAATCTGAAGTCTAACCGACAAAATCAATTATTAAACAATTTATATTCACAAAGGAAAATTTGTATTTAGTTCAGAGATGTTTTTACAATTAGCCCTTACCTAAAATTTGAGAATGTATCAGAATAACTATCAGAAGGGACACAGATGTTTCAATAATTACACCAATTCAGTACACGCCGCTAATATCTCAAATTACAAAAGTTGTTTAAAATGTCCCCTCGTCCCGAACTAACTTTTCTAAAGTTGTAGTTTAGGAGCCTGTAATGAAGGTCCGAATGTGTAACCCAATGACTTTTGCGAACTACACTTGAATGGGTTTCGGACACCAAGTTGAATTCAAACTCGTGATGTGTTTACAACCGCTACCCAGATGTAATCTCTTATTTTAGATTACATCTATGTAGTTTTGTAGGTATTTTTTTGTCTTTTACGGCTGATACATCAATAAAATAATAAATTAAATAATAAAAAGACAAAATTGATTATTTGCCTAGAGATCGCCTTAGCGATACGGTCGCCTATTGTACTCGTATTCGGTCATTTAAAGATATGTGCACGGGTAATAACTATTTGTATACAATAAAGAGTATTTATTATTATTATTATTATTAGAAATTTTGATGAAATCCCCCTGCGACGGTTCAAAATCTCCAACTACCTCTGAAAAGGTTAAAATACAGAACATAATCCAGAATTGTTAATAATCTGCATTAATTTAATACAACCTGCCATCGTCATCATGCCTAATGAAAATTTATCGAATGTAAAAGAGACAAGATGCTTGATTATTCGTTAGGCGCGTTCGTAGTAACAAATGGGTACACAAACATACATACACATATTTTCTTACATACACATACACATAGACATACCCCATATGCATATAACATCTGCGTTCCGTCGTGGGTAAAAAATATTGCCACACTCAATGGGCTCATTAATAAATAAGTCTAACAAAATATATAATCAGTGCCACACACACTGGTCCAACCAAATGTTAACCAAATGTTTATCAGACCGGGAATCAAGTCGATACGTTTTGCACAGCAGGCTGGAGGTACTGTCGACGCAACTAATTGTTATCGAACGTTATTTTATTTAATTATTTTTTATTTGATTTGTCATAATTCTACCTTTAAATTCGAAAATTAAAATTATTTTTAATTATACTCCCTGAAAATCGTATAGCGACAAATGTATAAATGTACTAAAGTAGTAAAATAAAAATGTATTATAAAAAATAATCTGAAATTCTAAATCAATGTAACCAGACTCATAACTCAAAGTAAGTAATATTTACTGAAATAAAACACAAATGTAAAGAAATACTTCAACGTCAAAATAAAATATAGTTGTCCCGAGGGTTCCATTACTCAATTGAAGGCTTGTCACTGGCGACTGACAAACAAGTACAAACAAATTGATATTGATATAAAATAAAAAATATGTAGCGGGTCTTTCAAATGGGACCCTCGATATTTATTAGCCTATTGCGACCATCTTTAAAGAGATACATGACAGTAATGTTTATTGAGCTTCACCATTTAATCGGGGAAAATTACACGATTCACCAAACGAGTGGAAATCATTAAACTTTACTACCAAAATAACTGTTCAGTTCGTGAAACGTTCCGTGCGTTACATGGAATTTATGGTAAAAATAATTAGCCCGTTCAGTTCTTAATTCGACGTCTAATCAATTAATTCGAAGATACCGGGTCAGTTGCCGATCGAACGTCAACAAAACGCAAGGTCTATCGAAAACATTGTTGCTGTTCTGGACAGTATGCGTGAGAATCCGTAACGGTCAATTTATCGTCGTGCGCAAGAACTTGGTATTTCTGCGACTTCAACTTGACGAATTTAATGCATAGGGATTTGAGGCTTCATCCGTATAAAATTCAATTGACTCAAGATCTGAAACCGAATGACCATAGACAGTGCCGTACATTCGCTGACCAGGCTTTGGAGCAATTGGAAGTGGATCCCACTTTTGGCGGAAAAATAATCTTCTTCAGCGATGAAGCCCCTTTTTTGATGAATGGCTTCGTTAACGAGCAAAATTGTACCATTTGGAGCGATGAGAATCCACAGGAAACTCAAGAGCGTCAAATGCATCCCGAAAAAGAGACTTTTTGGTATGGATTTTGGTCCGGAGGTACCATCGGCCCTTACTTCTTCCAAAATGAGCAAGGCGCTGCACTAATTGTCAACGGCGACAGGTATCGGGTGATGATAACCGATTATTTATGGCTCCGGTTAGATGATATGGTCATTAGCCGTATGTGGTTTCAACAAGACTGCGCCATATGCCACACAGTAGATTCAAAATTGGACATTCTGCAGAAGTTTGCAGGCTCCATTATCTCGCGAGGCAGCGACATTAACTGGCCACCGACGTGTGATCTAACGCCCTTAGACTTCTTCTTGTGTGGGTACGTTAAATCCCAGGTGTATGCAAATTAACCGCAAACAATTTATGCCTTACAGGCCAACATCATCCGCGACATTAATGAAATCTAACAAAAACAATTGTAATTTTATTATTATCTGCGTTAAAGCTACTTAGAACTAGAGTAATAAACATAAGTAATAAAGAGTAGAGTAATAACATCATATCAAGAGTAATAAAGTCACTGTTGACCAGTGTAATAAATGATAATAATAAGAGTAATAATGTAATAAATGTACTCATGGGAGAATAACATGCATCAGTAAAATTAAAATTAAATAAATTATCTATATCATTAAAATTTACATTTAGGACCACATGCCCCACTCCCGTGCCTGGTGGGTTAAATGTAAAAAGTATTGTATATGTTTTAATATCCAACGATATATTTCACACGGCATATGTTAACTTTAGCCTAGAGCTGAAATTCAGTGAAAGAAACATATTTATTGACGCCATTCCAAATACCCTTGTCACCCGCATCCCTAACGCTAAGCAGTTGACAAATGTGCCGCGAGGGACCGATAACTAATACTATGTTGTCACAATGTCAACTTTGCAAACACACAAATAAAAACAGTGTTATTGTAAACAAGGCCAAATTCTAGTTATTGAAAAAGTTTCGAGAAAATGTGACGTTTTTATCGGTATAGAGTCAATAAAATATTAAATGCTCACTTAAAATTACGTTGTTTCAAGTAACTGTAACCTGTCCATTTATCGCCCACTGTTTAACACGGGCCTCCTCATACTCATTGTCTAGAGCGATATATGGCCTTAAAACACTTATGCCCAAGGACCACCACCACATAATCTTCCGTACTTGTCATCCAGTCACAACTGGCGACAAAATGATATATCAATAAGTAATATATTCGTATTATATCACTGCTAGATATAGGCAGGCCTCTTCTGTTTCCCTCCACAGAACACGTCTCCAAGCCAACCTCGTCTATTGTTTTGTGTTCGGAGGATATCGTCTATTGATCTGTCCATTATTAGTGTGCTCTGAGGTCCCTCTCCATTACTGTAATCGAACACCTGCAATCTTCCCTCCTGATCACGTGTCCTGTCCATCTGCATTTTGGTCCCGTGACATTTGCCTAAATAGGTATGTAAAGCCCATTGTGCGACTTTTTGTATAGAATTCCGTGTGAGGAGTGAGCAGCACACATCGGTTAAAAACTTTTTCAGATTTTACTAATCATAATTACTGTCGTAATTTATTTATTTATTTTTTATTACACACAGTGACTAAAGTCAACCTTTGAGCTATGCATCGATCGCGCGATACCCGCAATAACAACTACAGTAAAAGTATAGTGAATAGTGGACGTATTTATTAATAAAAGATCATAAGATAAATAAACATATACATTATACATACATACATGCTGTACCTATAATCATGTATATTATAGTTATGTAGGTATACACCACTACAATATTCGTTTAACAATACTCTTTGGGTAAATGTTCTTAAAACTTTCTTTTTCTTAAAACTTGCACACTAATACTAATACTGGTTTCTAATTTATTCTTACTGTTAGCTTCAGTCAGGTCTATGATCGATCTATTGTTCTTTTCCTTTGTAACATTGTTTCGTTGTACATTTGTGCCATCTTATCTGTTTGTAACTGCGAAGTTTATCTCCCAAAACTTCAATAATATACCTTATCTATCTACATCGATCGATATCCAATTTTAACATTTGATTGAAGACGGCGAAAAGTAATTTCAAAGAAATGTTTTAGCGCTACGCTACGTTTTAGACCTAAATTGAAAATAGAAATTTTAAATATTTGCAATAAATAATTGGAATCGATATAACACATTAGAGCCTTTATCACCACCTTCTGATAAGGCATCACAAAGATTTTGTTACACCTGATACTTTATCTCCTGTTAAAGTAACTGTTAACAATCTGACAGATAAATTATCTGCGAATTATCTGTCAATTAAATCTTCTGATTCAAGGTGGTGAAAAAGGCCAGAAAATCTAATTCTTTAAAGATAACCTTCGGCTATTATATCAAATCATTTAAATTATTCTTTAAAAAAATGCACACATTATGGTATAAAAGGCAAACTTAATGCCTTAAGGGATTCTCTACCAGCCAACCTTTGGGTTGATCGTTGATATACATTGGGAGGTGCGATGAGAGGTATAAATATAGTATAACTTAACGAAAAACAGGACAAATAATTTACCTACTACATGAATACATACAATATGCTTATACATTTAAATTGGATTTGGATTTATTTGAAATGTACATATATATACATTTCATACATACATATATACGAGATCATGCTCATATTGGTTAATATATCAATCGGCGGTTATTGGCTATTGGCTATTTGGCTTAATTTAAACACCACTTTTGGTCGATGTTACATTATACACTATATACATATCTTTTGTGCAGAGCATTCTTCTTTGTCTGTTGTGAATTCTGTTCTCGCTTCTATGTGATTCATCGTTAGGCTTATGATGGGTACCACCTATTGTCTAATTTAAAAAATATCCCATATTTTAATATAATAATATAGGCAGTTTCAGGTATAATATAGGTAAATAGGTAGGATAGTATAGGTGGGCCTAAGGCCAGTTTGCTTCATTTAGTATGTTTATGTCTAATCTATACGAGTTCCAGAACATTGAAAAATAGAAGTATGTGAATTCACGAATCACGACAAGAGGAGGCCTGTGTCCTGCAGTGGGTCGTAGATTGATAACGAGGATGATGACAAACTGTTTGTCACCTAGTGGAAACGCACGTTACACCGATCAAACTTAATGATTTATGGTAACTTCAAATAAGCCCACAGAGATGATAAATCGACATTAGTTATCAAGCTTGCCCGTCGGCTTGACTACAGATGGTACATTCGTGAAATATGATGTCTTGAAGACTCCATGGGAGGCACTAATAAAGATTCCCTTATAATTGTAAAACTATTTCTTCTATACATATAATATATATTAAAATCGTAACACTACGTAAAAACTATGAATGATCCATGGAATTTTTGTTTATCCGTCTATAAAAATAATTTTATAACATTCTCTTAAAGTATCAATAATCGATCGATAAGTACGTGTTTCGATAGTGAGTGAGATATGCCAGAGCCTATTTCTATGCCATATCCTATCCCTCCCCATTTTCCCAATCCTTCCTTGAAATCCATTCCTATCGCATCCGCGGCCGTGCCAACGTTTGTCATTCTCGACTGATGTTGGCATGTATCGCCTATGTCCATGGACGACAGTATCCACATACCATCAGGAGGACGATAAACGGTCCTCTGACACGCTGTATATAATCCTGCATGAGAATACGTTTGTATATTTGACATATTACATATGTATTCTCAAATCGATGACTTACTAGAAAGTTTTTAATATACAGATTCTAATTAAAATTCCTTCAATTTTATCAATCAAATTTCGAGGTAACAAAATAAAAAACAATACTCATCACAAAGGGAGCGTTCGCTCTCGCCGCACGTTTTCACGTAAAACAATTTCAGTTAAAATAACGGAAGACACGGCCGTGAAAGGATATAATCCAGTGGGGATGTGAACAATAAATTTTATATGAGGTAATTCGCAGCAGGTACCGGGGCCATATTTAATAAAGATTACTTGATACGGGGCGCTAAGGTTTGTCCAGGGCTTATCTCTGGGTCAGCAACTTACACGCCCCGTTGTTGTTAAAAGTTGACTTAGGTAATCGCTTTTCCAAATATGCATTTATTAAAAAAAATCAATTATTTTTGGAAGTTTCTAATTAACTATTCTATCTAAAAAACATACGAGTAGATCTCCCCATTAACCAGGAAGGGGAATGTCCTGCATTGGGTGTGGGACCGTCTGGGACGTTGTGAGCTAACACTACCGTAAGCAGCCGTTTGATTGTCCATTGTTGGACATGGGCCTCCTCATATACATTGTATCGTGTATGAGAGATGTATGGCCTTAAAACGCCACGCTGGCCAAACGGGGTGGCGAGACCACTTTTTCTTTCTGTCTTCCATATACACTATTTTATTATATATTAATATAATAAACTTACCATCAGCCTTTGTCTCTCCACTACTGGATATAGGCCTCTCCCAAAACTGTCTTCAATTCATCAGTTAATTTCTGACGCAATAAAGAGTTAGCAGAAACGTACGAATTGATATTTCGTTATTCTTAAACCAAACAGTGTGTATGAATAGCGTTAACTGATACACTGCTGTTTGCAATCCTTCTGGGAGCTGAACAAGATGCTTAATGGGATTTCTATTAGAAGATCACCTCCCTCGTCCCCAGGCCCATCTAGGAATTGAATCTGAAACGTATGTGCGTGATTGCATGCGATCTCCATGCATTCGTGATACACGAATGCAATTGTATATTGCTTTGTTTTCCTAAATCTTGTTACTGAATATAGACGTATATTTCCAATTGTAGCTATTATAAAGTACAGGAAATACATATATGTTTAATCATGACATTTAATTTAGCGTATTTTTTATATATACTATATTTTAAGTTGGACCTCTAGCAATACATCGGTGAAAACTGCATTCAATTCCATGCAGTAGTTTTTGCTTGATGCGTGTACAAACATACAGACAGACAGACAGACAAAATTTCTAAAAGCTATTTTTTTGGTTTCTATTGCTCTAATAAAGACCCCCATATTAGTTTTTTTTTTTCAATATCTATAATGTACAGACATCGGCATGTTACAATTTTATTATATGTATAGATGTATAGATTCGAAATAATAAAGCATCAAACGTCACAAAATTTACTGTAAGATATGAATCAATTTTTCATTCCGTTAAAGTGAAAAGCCACAAGCCCCGGTAAATCTTAAATAACATTTCATCATTTCTATTTCTGTTGAGTCAGACATTTATCAAAAGACAAAAGCGTTTCCCTATACGGCATAAATTATTATGACACAAGGTAATCCGTTGTTGGTGGGCTAAATTTAATATTGTGCGGATTGTGCCGTATGACGGGAGGATAGGCGGCAGGGTAAGGCATTTTACACATGACGTCGCGGTAACATCAGCAGCGACACTGGCACCGTTGCGGCGCGCTTCTATCGAAGTCTTTTATAGTTGCATATGTAAGTACAAATTGGAAACTACGGCGTCGGTCGTCGCGAACGCAGCGTAGGTGCAGCGGTAACGACACTCTCGCGACATGATGTGTAATTACATATTATTGTGCAACTATAAAAGACTTCTATAGAAGCGCGCCGCTACGGTGGCGATAACGCTACCGCCGCGACGTCGTGTGTAAATGCCCTAACGTGGCAAAATCTCTGTGCGCGGCGTTCGCGTCGCGTGACGCTGACTGACGTTTTTATAGCTCCAATTCAATTGTCAGAAATGCGTGACGAACGCTTGACGGGGCGTTGCCAGAACAATGAAGTGATGTCGGTGTTGAATTTTACAATTGAATACAGCGAGGATCGTGTTTTGAGCCTTTGTGTTTAAGAGATTGACCATTGAATTTGCATTTACGCCTGAAAATACATGAATGTTGAACATGACATTGATGTCGAGATTCACAGTAATACTGAGAAATTATTAATGTGGCCATTGAGTTATATCCAGGGATGCATACATCCTGTAATCATGTTCGGTTAGTCTACAAAAATGTACCAAAAGGAATTGGAAAATATGTAACTCATCTAATTTCATGCTTCCTTTATTCTTGCGATACAGATATTTTCATCAAAAATCAAGATGGTTTATTCTACAACAGAAATTACTGACTAAAGAAAAGTAAAGTTATTATTTACCGTGACTTTAGAACTTTTACTGACTTGTATTAGTCCAGATTGGGTCAAGAATAACTTGATTGTTTTTTGAAGAAATTAAAAACGTTTAATTTAAGTTGTAAAAAACTAGGGGTCTAGTAGAGATATAATACGCTTTAAGGAAGCGGGGACGGTATTATTGAATTAAATTAAATATTATTTATTTCATTTATTCACATTTGTTCACAAAATTAAAAACTTAAAACTTAAACAGCTATGTTAATACTGTATAACTAAATTATATTTTCCTTTTTTAAGTAACTATCCCACTACTTACAGGACTGTTAATATATATAAAATTAAAAATATTCACAGCACAATCTACACAAAACCTTTGTGATAAGTAGCTTGACTTATCTACATAGAGCAGCCTTCATTTGTTAAAGTAAATAAAGTTGTTAAAGTTGTTACATTAGAGTGTAGAGCAAAATATTTCTAAATAGCCACTCGGAATAATTTTGTAATCAGAATAAAATGGCGTATTTCGTATCTCATGGAGCATTTTAGTAAAAGTGTCGACGAGTTGGGTTATAAAATTTTACGCTAGCGAAAATTGTCCAGTCTGGTTTCTAGCGTTCACGGTTTAACGGGACGATTGAATAAAATGCCTTCGGATTTATATCCCAAGTGTACACATACCAAAATAGTTAAGTTTGCAGACAACTCCGATCTCCTTAGAAAATAAGGTACAATTGCATTTAGATTAATTTTCATTAATTTAATATCCTTATATCATTTCATTATTTTGGACAAAACGCAAGGAATAAACATTGTTTATTGTCTTTGTATATTTTTAACTGCAAGAATTATAATAATACACACACACGTATAATATTGTATACTACTATGTTTGCTTAAACAATAATGTTTATGCAAACATATATCTAGTTATTAAGTTATTATTATTATTAGTTATTATTATTATACTTTAATATGTTTAAATGTTCAAAACAATAGAATTGTGTAGACCGTTGAATCTGGGTCTACAAGGCAAACCAACCGGTTTTTTGGGCCCAATTTCCATTTGATAAAATGAGTTTTCTATGTATAAATGTATCTATGTTGTTCTATCTTTCTATGTATATATGTTGTTTCTATGTATGTTCTAAAATAAATAAAAAAAAATGCCGAATATAATATTCCTTGTGCTTTGGTTAAAAATGTTAATAGTACATTTTCTTCTTAGAAGAGCAGAACTGGCCTTGCTCACCACTTAAGACAACACATGCACACAGAAAAATACGATGGTAACTGATTCATTGAATGTTTAACAATATTTTACTGACAACTCTCATAGCTTTCATAGTTGAGCGTCTAGTCTGTAAACAAAGTCTATTGCATGTAAACTTATCTACTTTGCCGTGTATACCACTGCAGTGTCACGTTAAAGGAGCCTTATAACTTCACCCCAATAGGAGAAAGGTCGATTTTCACGTCCAATATTGGAGGTTCCAGCAATTTATTATATTGAAACGGCTGATGACAATGCCTTGAAAGTTCCGTGTTATCGTCTTTTAAAGTAAGGACTTTTCCCTTTTAGACATACTTCAACCAGCTATGTAGATGGAGATTTCTATTCTTATGGCGGATAAGGCCGCAAACTTTTTTCCCATTTTGAATTGAAATTAATTTTAATTGCATATTAGGGATGCGTAATCCGATACGATACTTTCTAGTATCGATACAACTAACATCGTACGATGCGTCGATATTTTGGATCGATACAGACATACTGTTGTCGGATCGAATGGATCGCGTTTTTATTTTCGTAATTTTTTTTGGACGGGACATACCTCAACTGACATTAGAAATAGATTCGATTCAGACTGTTTGTCAAGACTATTTAAATTTAAAAGAGCCTATTTTGTAGTGTTTTTCTTTATTGATTTATGTACCAAAAGGCTAGTTATCAAATCTAAACATTGTTATACATTTTATATTTTACTTTATCTAAATAATAAATAAACTTGTTGTTGCATGAATTAAAAAGTATTTGATTCTATATATGACATGCGACACTTAGAGGATTGGATCGCATCTATTCAATTTAGTGATAGTATCGTATCACATAGATACGATCTGGATGGATCCAAGATATCGATACAAACAAAAATAGCATGCGTCCCTATTGCATAAATAATAATTGAATAACAATGAAATAATTGTTAACTTCGACGTGGACTATTTTTGGTGGGAACTCGAGAAGCGAAGTTGAGTTTTTCTTTGAAAATTGTAAAAATTGTGTATTAGGTATTCTGTGGCTTAGTAGTTATTAAATTTTAAAGTGTATTTCGTGTGCGGTGTTTGTGATAATCAAATAAAAGCGTGCGACTGCGTTTTTCATGTTTTGCTTTTTTTTATAGAAAAATGGCGGCAGACGAGCATACAGTCCACCTGACGGTAAGTGGATACTGTCGTCAATAGACATCCGCGATACATGCCAACATCAGTCCAGAATGACAAACATTGGCACACCCCCGGATGCGCTGCCTACCTTTGCAGATTAAGGAATGGATTGGGAAAATGGGGAGGGAGAGGATGGGATGGGAATATGACCTCTGGCATATCTCACCCACTACTGAAACACGTACATATATTGGGGAAATACGATAAAGTAGGAAATGCAGTACATTTAAAGGTATTCTTCTGTGAGAGAGGGGTAACGTGGCTAGTCGAGTGCGCCCGGCGGCTGTGGGAATGCAGCATGCACTCTCCTCCTGCCAAGTAGGGCTGTGTCCTCTTCCAAGGAGTCCCCTTTTGTCCTCAGTGAACTTACTATCGCTTCACTGAGCGACTCCTGACTTGCTCCGACGGGGCTGGACATTGACAGGATACATTTTAGACTTTGGGATTGTTTTTTACGAAGATAACTTTACACTTTCAGAATGTGCTAATTGCACCATTGCCATATATGAAGAAAAAACCTTCGACGCCACAATATGGACCATCCCTTTATAAGTAATAGAAACAATTTTCAGACTAGATAAAATAGAATGTATTACTTCGACTACATTGACTTTTGTAGAAGAACACAATGGTAAATAAATTTAAAAATAATTCATCTGAATATTAAGCTCGGCTTCTAAGTCGTAACTATGTTACGACGTTACATACGGCGTCGCCCAACCGGC
The DNA here is from genome assembly GCA_943735995.1 of Sesia bembeciformis. Classification (NCBI taxonomy): domain Eukaryota; kingdom Metazoa; phylum Arthropoda; class Insecta; order Lepidoptera; family Sesiidae; genus Sesia; species Sesia bembeciformis. The sequence continues at coordinate 5,508,799 of OX031042.1, forward strand.
TCCGACATGTGACTACTTACATTCCTATTATCTCGGGCCATATTAGGCCACGAAATTTAATTGAAAAAGGGTAAAGACGTGTATCCCGCAAGAAATAGCACAGAAGCACCCTCTGTTTCACTTATGTCTGTCACAACAAACCACAGACGCGAGCGGAATCTGCAATGAAGATTCCCTTTTTAATTTTTGTTACTTACCGTACCATCACCATCTGTCTCTATACTGTGTTGGATATGCGACCAAGGCCTACGATAATACACTATAGTCTACTCTTCACAGCCAGACCTACCAATGACTTCGACCAATAAGTCAAACCAGAGGACATTCTACACTATGTTTTCCAGTACTTTATCTCCATTCTAAAATTCTTATACCTGATCCACTATCAGTCCCGCGACAAATATAACCTGCCCACTGCCGCTTTATGGGAATATATAGTTTTTAAATTCTCATTTTTCACATTATATACTTATTAAGTATAAAGTTTAATTTATAATTTCAAAGTAAATATAATAGAAGAAAACGCGACAAGTTTATCTATCGATTGTACTTATTGTATCAGCCTATAACGTCCCACTGCAAGGCACAGGCCTCACTGGAGGCTTTCCACCAATCCGCACTGGGCCCGCGTGGTTGATTACGGCACGAAAGCCCCCCGTGATTTATCTATCGGTTATCAAGACGTAAACAAGATATAGCAAGAGACAGCAAAAATATTTACAAAAATACAGTGAACGACACAGACACACGACACAGAAGAATTAGTCGACAGGACAAGGAAATAGAAAAACAATAACAAATTTTCAAAAAGAATTCTGCGTTTCGCAGCGCCGCAATGAAAGGGATATCGATTATTTACTGGAATCATAAAACGTTTCACCAAGAACGAATTTTGTTCTATTCTATTTTGAATCTGTACATTGTCTTGTAGAAACCAATTGGAGCTAATACTAATACTCACGTTTACTTACACAGGCGTTCATTTAATTAGTCTCCTACGTCAAATATTGTTGTCTGTCTGTGTTTATCGCTTGCACCACAACATTAAAACCCAGTGACGACGGTCACGCCGACCCCTGTCAATGCCACGCCAGACCAGAAAAATGTTATCCGACAACTACGAGAAATCATCTCTCAGAAAAACATTGCCATTAATAAAACTTGTATCCAACTTCTTTCTAGACTTAAAAGGTTTATTTGACTGTAAATCTAAAATCGAATAATGAAAATCTTAGCGCTCTTTTGACAGAGAGTGTAGATTATTATGTTCTTGCAAAAATAGAACTGTTTTTTTACTTTAGTTACCGTCAACGTCACCAGCGCTTATATCGTCTACTACTGGACACCTGGACACGGGTCTCCTAATGCATATTGTCTTGTGTCTGAAGGATATATGGTCCTCACCTCATAAACTACTGTATGGATTTTCATCCGTGAAATCCATCATATAGGTGCATTTAGAGGTGTTAAAAATCTTTTACAGCTGCTTATTCCACGCGAGCGAAGCCGTGGGTAGAAGCGAAGTATTATACATAATAGTCTACGGGAAGTGATTACATGTCAAGTGAAGTGGGGTGGAAAGGGAAAGGGAAGGGAGTTGGGCCACTGTTAACTTAAATTTATGTAAAGTTTCATTGTGATCTATATTACCTTTACTGACTGAGTAAAGAACAAACAAACTTCTGCTTTTATAATATTACACACCCTCTCATACAGAGAGAGAGAGAGATTGAGAGAGAAAGAGTGATGCCAATGTCACCGACACTATACGGCCATGTTTTATGTTAGTAACCCTCGAATTATTAAGAACTAGATTATCGTGTACTAGAGACTGTATCAGATGTGAAATCATGTTAAATATGTATTTTCAGCCAATTTGTTATACCCGCATGTCATACGTGAGGTACGTATGACATGCGCTTACAAGAAACAATAGAAATATGGTGAATAAGATTCTACAAGATCGGCAGCGCACCCGCGTCCTCATGGTGTTACAGGTATCAGTGGGTGGCAATGACCACGTATCATCTCGTGGACCACCCGCTTGCTTGCCACCTCTTCTATAATAAAAGAGAAATATTACCAGAAAAATTCTAGGAAAGTTAAAAAGAAAACTCTACGGTGTTTGTTATTTTTAATATTTATCTAAAATTTAATTCCGATGAGAATTGTATTACATTGCATTTTATAACTACAATACGGCGTCATATGCTCAGTTACACGATGCATGTCGCACAAATAAATTATGAATAGGTATTTATACGAGTCGAGGCGATTACACTCCATTCATATTAAGAAGAATGTGACGTCATTCGTTCAATGTAATTGCCCGTCCAACATAGCGTTAATTGTTCAACCAAGGAACGCTCCCTCTCGTAATTGATCAATACATGAAATCATTTGACGGATAGTGATGACAGCACATTGTTTCTTAACTGAATAGACTATATAATCTATGGGTACCTAAAGAAAACTAATTTATTAATTAACTGACAAAATCCAGTGGATAATATACTTAAAACCACAATTTTAAAATGGAGTTTCATAAGTCTATACAATTATGAAAATTTTATTAAATTTTAGCTCTTAGCTCGTATAATGTACGTAAAATAATCAGCGCCCGTAATGCCGTGTCTGTAATATTTTGTAACATCTGCCCCAACCACGGTTTGCATATTTTTTAATATAAAGACCTCTGCATCAACATCAATGTTTAGTACAATGAAAAATTTCGTCTATGTGATTCGTCAACGTTTTATATGTTTTAAGATCTTTTTTTGTACTATTGTATTTTGTAAGCTTGACTCGAGGAGTTTTGCGTTTGAATAAAACGTATACATGTTAATATACATAAATGTAATTTTGATAATAAAAATAGACTTATTAAAATTATCGATAATGCAATTTTAAAAGAGCAAGCCAATTTGTAATTTTAACTCGATCTGATTGTGCTTAAATATAACCAAATTCTGGTCGCTCGATGCAAGAATTTTGTATAGGATTTCTCTCAGTGTCCCTTTGTGTAGTTTGATTATCAGGAACCCCAGTAAACCGATGTATTAGCTTGAATATTCTTTCACAATATTAATACATTATTTGCAATAAATATTATAGAAATATTGTTTTAATAATAGACTATGTTATAAGTATGATACAACATTAGTTTTTACAAAAGGTTTTTTATTGCAATCTGCCAAATACGAGTATTTTGTTAGATGCATTTTTTAGTCCTACGTCAATAATAATTTAAACTGTGCTTATTTTCAATATTCATTTTCATGCATTTTATGAGAAACTCAATTCAAAGAAGAGCATTTTAACAAAAAAAATATTAATTGGTTTACAGAAACTCAAATTGAGGAAAGCACCCACTCGATTTATTCCCGAATTGTTCAAGCATCAATGATCTCTCTCTGCGTCATCGATAACCAAAAAATATTAATATTTTCGACGCTTTATATTTTTCGAGGTGTTGTAGGTACTTATATTTTCTACTAAAAATTACGTGTAATTTCTTGCCGGATTCGCCTAAAAATGAGGTATAAAGAACGTGTCAGTAAGAGCTGGTATTTAACGCTGCGAAATATAATAAAATATCGTAGTCCCCGGTAGTTTCCATTTATTATATAGAACGGTGACATCGTAGAACTGTTCCCTTTTTGTCCCAACCGTTATAAGATAGAACTAATTAATTATATTTGTCCCACTAGTTCCATAGAACTAAGAATATTTTTGCTTAACTATCTTAGGTAAAATTAATTATGTACCTCTTAGGTACATAGTGGCATTGAAATATATATCATTAGGACACTGTAATTGAAGACAGTAATTGTATTATCAAACTCATAATTCCTCCTTTGGATCTAAAAGGTTGCATATACAACAATTTTAAGAACAACTAAGACAAAAAGTCTCAACAGTTCTATCGCGCAGTTCTATAGAACTAGTCGAACAATTCATTTATTCTATCATGTAACAATTGGGTCAAAAATACCTTAACGTTTTATGACTTCACAGTACTAATAGAACAAATGAGACCACTCAACTCGTGACCACGGCTGGTGTAACCCGCGCCGAAACGTCGAGTAGGAATAAAAAGTAAACAAATACCTTTATTATACGCGTTCAGACCCGATTTAGAATATAAAATGTGTACAAAACGCTAAAGTCTAAAAACTTATAGAACAAACGAGAACCTCCCGTAGTCTCTGACCAATTCAGTACAATGGAGGATAGTATTTTACTTGCCCATTGTGACCGAACTTACCCGCGGTATTGTTCTGACCCACTTAATTTTGTACGTATAAGATACAGATGGGTAACATTGTTCGCGAAATCCTATGGGTATTTCCTTTTTTAGCCTCAAGAGAAAGGTGACGTCATGTGATATGGGCTTTCAGCCAGTGCGCGTTGTAAAGTAGGTACCCGTCGACCGATATAGCCTTACAACTATCATAATTTATCATCCGGTAAATAACACGTGTTTAATTATTTTCATTTCATGATATTTTACACCAAGTTTCAAATATTTTTACAATACAAATGTTGTTTTCCATACACACTTTGACACCTCGTTTCATCCCTTTGGGGGTTGAATTTAGAGAATTTTCTTCTTGTTGTCTCTACGTTATAAAGGGAAGCCACTGTCCAAATTTCATGTATTTAACTTGAGCGGTTACGGCTCGGTGTTGATGAATCACTCACAATCAGTCAGTTAGTCAGTCAAGACATTTCGCTTTATATCTAGGTATATATAAAGAAGGTACTATGAATATAACAAATAAATTGTAATTAAACGACTGTGATTCGGCTTTCTTAGAATATGATTATGAAAAGCTATCATTCATATTTCAAGCGCTCACAAAAACATCTCAATATTTCTCTTAAAATAAATCATTGTCTCCTTTTAAAAAAAGGAAACATTTCCAAGACTTTATCGAAAATTACTTACGAGTAACTTTTTGCCTGTTTAAAAACCCTTTGTATATTTATCATCGTTTTGTTACTAAACAAATAGGCAATCGCGCAACTTTCGAGTTTGTTCACATTCTGTAATGTAAGGGCGTTATTTATATAAGGGCGGCTGGGTTCGAATACCCACAAACACAACTAATAACCTCAATTGAAACTTTTCTTGTTTTGTGGAGTTTTCACCAGAACAGAAGTTGTGCCGCCCTCGCCAACGACCAAGTATAATACTAACTAATAATATAAGTTAGTATACATATAGTAGTAACATGGCCACTTTGCGGTTAACTGTTACTTCCTAATTCGTTGTCGGTATCGGATTTGTAGGGTACGTATATAAAATAATTATTATTTAAATAAATAAATATTGGTACCTGAATATGGGTTATAAACCAAAAACCTAAATTCCAAGGGAAAGTTCCATATAAGAATATAAAAGAATTTCATAGTACCCGCATTAAAACTCTCCCATGCGCTTACTTACGCTAACGTACGACTTTGTGAAGTCTGCGGTAACTCAAAACAAGTAGTCAAAGAATGCGCAGGTGTGTGCTGTTGGAGTTACCTCGTTAGGGTTATCCTTTTATTATAGTAGGTAAACTAGAACACGCAAGGTTTCCAAGAAAAATTAGAATTGGTTGCAGCTTTTCATTCTTTAAATAAAAATTTAAATGATGTTAGACAGGAAATAATAATTAATCAAATTATTATTAGTGATGATACATCTTCATGGAAAAAAAAATAATTTTGTAAATTTTGTAGACCTTGTCATTTCTAGTCCCCCAAGTATCGAAAACCTTAGCGAAATCCTTAAAAATCATACTTTTATTGATTTATCCTAAATATGTTTAAGTAGAGCTGATTTAACGGTTAATCGCTCGAGCGCCCCGCTCTAGAACTACACCAACTGAGTGCATTCGTCAACTCGCTTGCCCAGCGCGCCGTTTTGTGTCCATGTTTCTCTTTTTAAATTACATTTCCGTAATTATATATAATATATATTTCCATTGATATTAAAAAAAACAACAAATAGTGCAAGATTTAAACAAGTTTTCAGATTATAATTAGATATAAGACCACTTAATATTGTATGCCTACCCGGCAAGTTATAATGGCCAATTTATAAGCTTTGTTAAACATCTTTTTATTTTCCTATAACTCAGCAATAAATTGATTTTGAATTTGTAATTATTTTTAGTTTTATTAAGTTATTTTTATAGATATATATCATATCGTCATAAGCTGATTTTATTGTATTAGATTCAAATGTAAAACTCAAAATCAATTTTGACTTTGAGGAGAGAAAAAACTTAAACGATGTTTAGTAAATATAGTAAATATTTTACTCAAATACACAAATGGTATTAGTTTAATTCGAATACATGGGATACGCTATTTACAGTATAAGAATAATTAATGCAGCTTTTACCCACAGTTTAGTTCGAATATAGAGTTTTAATAATTTATTTTAATAATTTATAGCATGTTCCTATATATTATTAATCTTTTAATTAATGAAACATTCATACCCATATTAATTGTTTATGAATTGTTCTGGAAGTATAAATTATAGAAACAATGTGCCCAGTATTAAGCCATAAAAACGAGAATGAATAGAAAAAATCTCAATCTCTTCGAAATTTTACACATTTTACACAATTTATCCTTTCCGTATTTTCTGTGCCAATGAATTAAATCATGATATATTCATTCTCTTCCCGTAAGCGGCATAAAACGCAAATAAGTTGTAACAATACCGCTACCGCAAGCCCTTGAGAACTACACCACCTGTAAGAAAGTTGACTCGTCTACCCACTTGGCCAGCGCGAGCGTGGCGTTTAAGGGCATACGTCCCTCGTGTTTAGCGAAAGACGAAAAAAGGGCTGATTACGGAGTTTACGATATACACATTCATATTATTATTAATTACAGGAGTTAATATTTGCACCATTCTGTATTACATCAAAAATATATCAGTTTACATAGACCCATAGTCAGAAATAACTAATTATTCGAAGGTACATAGAACATGTGTCATAGAACATAAGAAAACTCGTTATTTAGAAATAAAATAGGACTCAAAGTACTTGCGTAAGCAAGTACTATAAATATATAAAGCAATATAAATCTATATAAATAAAAATTAAATACTGTTCGTTGGTAAGCCCATCACTTGAGAACGGCTGGACAGAATTGGCTATTTTAAAAAAAAAAATATTCGTCATAGTCCGAATAACGTTTTTAAGGAAAGAAAAATTGGAAAAGTTGCCCGGAAAATTGGAAAATTCGGGAAAAACTGAAAATAATTTTTTATATGGGATTTTTGTATAAACTTATTGAAATTATTGTATTATTGAAATTTGGACAGGACAACGTCTGTCGGGTCAGCTAGTTAGAAACACAGACTTCTTGCTTTGATCAATAAGGACATCTTAACTTTTATCATAAAACTGCCCTTCAAAATAACATATTATCACGAACGGCCGCGGTGGTCGGAATTTATGTCACGTTTTACTAAGGACACGAGCCTAGTCAAGGCAAAAAGACTGCCGAGAAATATGCTCCCAGAATAATTATTTCTGTATTAGAAAAGTTTCCTTATTACTACTAGCCAGGACATTCTAGACAAAATATTTGGAAAAAGACACACCAACAATGGTAATCGTTTGTTAGGCGATAGACACACCAAATATAAAGTCATTAGTTAGCGCGGCGAGTGTTGACGTGAAAACAGTACTCATACGGGCACGTATGAGTACTCTATGGCTCGTATTTCTCTCGTATGGAATATTTAAAAATTACTAACTAACTATTAAAACCACTAATCTTGCTCAAACTCTCCTTCCAATTATCGGTTCTGCCGGCGTATGCTTTCTAGATGCCATTGAAGAACTTCTGAATACACTTGAACGTCTCCAAAGCTTAAGTATTCACTTTATTTTTAGTTTACGCAATTTTGACCATATTTCTGAGTTCAGGAAGAAGCTTCAGTGGTTACCTATTCGTTTTCGCCGTAATTGTCACATTCTTACACTCCTCTATAATGTTGTCATCAAACCTTCTTCTCCTACCTATTTGCGTGACCGTTTCTTGTATATTTTTACAAAATCTAGACTGCTTATAACCCAAATCTCACAGCTGTAGCGATTTATTTTCGGTACGTACGTACGCTTATGGAATGCTCTCCTTCATAGGATACGAAATAGTCCTTTTATTACTATTTTTAAAAATCGATTAACTCAGCACTATTTGTCAATTTCCTATAAAGTCCGTATTGTATGTAATATTTATTAAATATATATGTTATAATATGTATGTATTTTATATGTATAGTATTTATCATTTAGGTGTATATGTTTATATGTATTGTGTATGTATAATATAATATATAAATACATATTTATGTATTTTGTTAATATTATAGTACTATTAAATTATTATACAAATTTTCGGTACGCACCTCGCCTGCCTTTCTGTCTTGACCTGTATTTCACTTCCCCAGGTCTGCTGGAAGAAATCTCTGCAGGAGATAAGCTTGCCTTTTGTACACCTTTTCTTTTTCATCCTTTTTATTTGTTTCATGTTGTGTGTACAATAAATTTTTAAATAAATAAAAATGATTCTGTGTGAGTACGATTTTCACTGACGTTGCAGCCGTGAGCGTGTAATTATTTTCCAGTGTATACTCATACTATGCGTGTGTTATTCGTATCGCCACACTATCCATACCATATTTACGATACACGGCTTACTCTAATAATTAATATGTCAGAATAAGGTTATTATTAATAGGGAAACTGATTATTTTAGATAATTACATAATTAATTCATCAAATTATAAAATGGATTCTACAAAGAATTATAAAATAAGAAAATCACATATATCTGTTGTTTCTATATAAATGTTTTTTAAATGACTATATAAGTAGTTTTTCTATTACAAATTAACGGTCTTTCGAGATTCAAGCAATTATATTCATTGTGAATTCCTATTTAGCGGAGCCATATTGCGATATTTAGTCATTTACTGCTTCATAGTCCTCTCTGATCATAAAATGATAGAGAAGCATATTCTGTATTCGAACTATCGCAGCAATAAATGTTTACAGACCATGTAATGTTCCTACCGCTGTAAACATTTGATTCAGTTCCTGTGAGCGCCAATATTTTTCTAAAGGCTCGTATCACGACTCATTGAATATACAATCTATTCGCATATATTATGAATCCAAAATTATTATGAAATACATGAAATTCAAAATGACATGTGATATGTTTGTGTATGATATGTTAATATGATATGTACGACGGTAGTCCACACTGTGCTCGTCGTCTCGCGCACGACTCACGAGATGCATACTTTCAATTAATCCTTGTGATCATTTAATAAAATAGTATGGAAGATAATGGAAGTTATTTATCTCACCTTCTGAAGCTACTCTTACACCACAATACACCTTAAATTATAACCTCCAGAAGAACATAAACAGACTGTGGTTTGGAGAGAATTGTGTACGTTAACTGTGGGCTCATGTGGCTCAGCTGTGTTATTTCCTCCAAGTCGGCAATAGCGAGTGAAAAAAACTAGAAGCATAGTAAATTTAAGAGGGTGGAAATTTAAGGTCAAATCTACTGCTCTGCGGATATGAGGAAACAGTAACCGTCATTCGTTCCGAATATACATCCAAGAATAAGGAAGAGAGTAGTTATTTATATATTTATTTATGCAACGGATCTTAGCACTTTACCAGAGCCCATTTTCATTTCATCTTATCCTGTCCCTCTCCATTTTCTCAACCCTTTCTCCAAATACATTCTTAAGTCTCCAAAGGTAGTGTGCTGACTACTTTTGGAGATTTAGGAGCCTACCTTTGGAGGTTTAGTTTGGCACGGGTGCGCACATTTGAAGGCGTATCGACGTTTGTCATTTTGTATTGATGTTAGCATATATTTCAGATATCCTTGGGCGACAGTATCCACATGCACCAGGTGAACTGCATGCTCATCCACCGGCTTCTGTCTATAAAAAAAAACTTTTTATTTTACTTGACGTTTCGGCTGGGTTATAAATACAAGCCGTGTTCACGAGCTGACTGAAGAGGCTGGTAGTCCACGTCGTGAGTTGCATACAGTTTTTTCAACTACCCGCCTTTAGTCTGCATTTAAAAAGTTGCGACACACAACTGTGGCCTGGATTATGAATTATGGCCTGAAACCCTCTCGTATTTGTTAGGTGAGACCTGTTCTGTACTGGTGAGACCTGGTGAGAATGCAGGCTGATATCAATATCAAAATTAGTTTTATAAAATAAATGTTTATAGGAATTTCGGTAATGCACATTTTATTCTCCTGTCTTTCAATTCCTTAAAATTAAGATTGATTTAATTAATTTAACAGTTTGAAACACACCATTTCCAACAGATATGGTTTAGATGATGAAAGAAGAAGTTAAACTAGAAGAAATAAAACATTAATAATGAAGGTAATAAATAAAAGAAATAAAAAAACCTTCAATTCTGTCAATTTGTAGCCCCAAGTCTGTAAATATATTTTTCCTTATCGCAGGGGTGAGTAAGAAAAACAGAATGGCACATCAAATACTGTGTAAATCGAATAAAAAATTTATAGCAAATTAAGAAACCGTGAGGACGCGTTTACTGTTTCTCCTTTTATTTATTTTCCATTATTTTTATTGTCTGACATTCATTCAGTGGACAGCGACGATCGTCCTTCGGCAGTAAACTCGGTTTATATCGCAACCGTGACGAAAATAAACATACAAACTTGTTATGTTGTGTGAGAAACTATGGCTTACGAGTGTGCTCATAAACGAAGAAGGGGACAGAATTGAAAAAAGTATTGCTGAAACTACTGTTTGCGATTGTAAAATTCTGGTTACCTACAATCCATTACGCTGTTACATACCATTAGACTCGTCCACAACAGTTTTGTAGTAATACAAAAATCATAAAGTAAATACACATACACATTAGTAAAGTAATAAATGTATGGAAATGGTGATAACCTAGAGTTATCTACTCTCGATTCTCACTTGCGAGGTCCCGACTTCAAACCCTGGCACGTACCGTTTCTATGTAAGTACGGATTTATAAGGTATCACTAACTTGAAGGTGAAGGTAAACATCGTAAGGAAATGCTCGCGAACTACAAAATTTAAAAAGAATCTGGAGCATGCGCATCCAACAATCCGTACTGATTGAATTGAATTCATTATTGACGCATAATGAAAAAATCTATACAACTGTACAATACTATAGGTTTAGAAATGAATTCCAAACCAGAAATTTATATTTATAATTAGTTTTATTTGCGAATGGGCAGTGCCTGCACAAACCTTTTAGATTTACGGACACAAAGTAGACAACATAAATGGGTCTTTGGGATATTTAAATAAATGAAAAAAAAAACTAAATGGGAAAAGCTTCAGCTGGCAGTTCGTCCCACAACTTTTGTATTTGCGGCATAATATGTCTTCAAGTAACCTCAGTATGCACTCAGTAACCCTTATCGAGGATGTGAGGATTAACTCGATGAGTACTGCTTTATTAATATGAGTACAGAGGATATTAAGTAAAAATATGTATGGAGAATGTAACAAAACTCTTTTTTTTGTAAACCGATTCGATTGACTCACAATTATGAACGGAGTCAATGGTGTCAAGCTTCGAGAATTGACTGTTTACAAGAGTATACTTTATGTTATATAAAAATACATAATTATATATAAAGAAATTCTATTTCAGTTTCCCTACACCGATATGTGTTAAGGACTCAAATATATAATGCAGCCGTCGTCATAGTGTCACTGTGTAAGTTATGACGTCGTAAATTTGTCGCTTGTCAGCGTTCTGCGAGCGTACCGTGGGAGTACATAAGCCGTCCTCACTGTCCTTGGTCAGGTTATTATTGTATTAGGTACTGGGATATGAAAGAAGTGAAGGTGAGGATTTACCCTAAACTATGATGACAAGTTTTCGATTTTACACAATAATAAACAAAATTATTAATAAGTAGACATATTCTTTCGCAACTTTCTTTCTGTAAAATAATTATAAAATAAGTAATAATGTTATAAAATAAGTAGAAATATCAAGTAAATAATTAATAACTAAATGGCAGCTGAAAATTAATCACACTTACTTCATCCCCAGTATTTTTTTTTTTTTTTTTATATTTATAGTGAAGCAAGCGGACAAGCAAGCGGTCCCACGTGATGGTAAGTGTTTTTTTTATAGAGAAAAAGGCGACAGACGAGCATAGAGCCCACCTGATGGTAAGTGGATACTGTCGTCCATAGACATCTGCAATACATGCCAGCATCAGTCCAGAATGACAAACGTTGGCGCGCCCCCGGATGCGCTGCCTACCTTTGCAGATTAAGGAATGTATTGGGAAAATTAGGAGTGATAGGATGGGATGGGAATGGACTCTGGCATATCTCACTCACTACCGAAACACTTACTTATCATTGAGGAAATACGATAAAGTAGCAAATGCAGTCCATTTCAAGGTAGTCTTCTGTGAGAGAGGAGTAACGTGGCCAGTCGAATGCGCCCAGCGGCTGTGGGAATGCAGCATGCACTCCATACTCGCAGCCCATGGACACCTGCAACACCAGGGGGTATGCGGGTGCGCCGCCTATCTTGCAAAATCCTATTCACAACTTTCTTGAAGAACCCCATAGTAGCTTAATGGAAAGACTTCTTGAGGCAGTTCATTCCACAGCCTACGGGTTCGCGGTATAAAATCATTTTTGGACCGAACAGTACGCGACCCCTCCGTATTGAGGAAATGAGGATGGACCGCACTTCTGTGATGGGAGGTGCGGTTGTAGAAGCCCGAGGTGGGAATTATATTGAACAGTTCTTCAGAGCATTCCCCATTGTTCTTTAATTTTCAATAAGTCAATAAATATTAAATATAAAGACAATGCTCAGATAACGTCACATATATTGTCGTACAAAAAACTTTCACATACCCAATATTACACAACATACCCATTTACACACGAGAGGCAATAACATTTCATATCTCCATACAGTTGGAATGCGCACAGAAGTGAGGCCGAGTGACTTGTAAGGAATTAGATCGGCGCTTCGTCTGATTGCAACGCGGAACATGCGTCTCGCATGCTTCCTGTCATTGAGCTGGAGATATGCCAACTGTATTCATCAAATTACTGTATACAACGTGTGAGATGAATATTGCTAGAAATTTTAGAAATGCTTATTGTAAAGACTAGCTGTCGAAAGCATAAAACCGAGAGGAGTGAACAAATTACACCAATATGTACTGTGTCCGCGTGGTGGATTGTGATCTGTAATCAGCTTGTGAAGCAAAGGGAGGCCTGTGCCCTGCAATGCGACGTTGTGGACTGATATTGAACTCAAATTGCGATAAATATTGATATTTAGATATAGAAATCCTTTACAATAATATATTTTACGTTAAAGTATTCAATTACTTGGGATCAATACTATCCTCGTCACTACATAGTGAGATTTAACAGATAATTTCTATAGTTATACATATTATTATACCAAATTTAGTAACGATTTGTTGATTTGTTGCAGAGTTATTAACGGGTAACAAACAAACAAGCATTAGCATTCTTAGTATTAGTATAATAAAAATTGTTATTATAATAGTATTATAAAAACTGAAGAATGTATAACAAGGCACTGTCAACAACACGTCAATTTACCCCAACCCAAAAAACTGTACCCGGTGTAACCCTACCCATCTAACCCTATTAGTCGTTGTGGTGTTCATTGACCCCACATGATTTTACCATGCTAATGTACCATTAAAATTAAATGATGACGATTAAATTATTACATTAAATTATGACAATTGATGATTAAATGATGTTAATATCAAACCTAAAATTATATTCCCGTATTTGAGGGAAATAGCAACACACAAAATGAAAATATATTGCAAAAATCGATCAATCCTTTATTTCAAATCCAGACAGTATTTTAAACTTCCAAAGGAATCTAACTTTAAAAGACTCCCATAATGTACACGCATAAATATATAGCAATAAATAGAACGGTACGGCCGGAAACTTTCCACATGAAGTAAATTGAGAATGAACCGCTGAACAATATGTTGTATTTTAAGAGACCACAATGCAGGCGGCGGTGATTATCGGAAACGAGGGTTGGTCTAGCCTCTTCACACATGTGTGGATGGCGGGACATTGTACACGGTCGAACTGATGGACAATTAAACAACGAAACGCCTTGTATAGTGAATTTTAATTTTAATATTTTTGATTGGCTGAATCGCACGGCTGTTGATAAATATCGCAAATCCCAAAGGAAATCGATAAGACTTTGCAAGTTAGAAGTTGTATTTAAAATCACAAGTTAATTAATAGATTAATTAATAATCTTAAGAGTTTCAGAAATGTAACAAAGTATAATTAAGGCTCCCGCACATTACAGCGGCGTCGCGTCGCAACGCTTCGCACTGCAAAACTGCGACAACGCACATTACAGACACGTCGGGCCTTAGGTCAACACAATAATTTAAGTCAGTTAGCTGTTGATATTCAATCTTTCATGTCGTCGCACAGCGGATAACTCTCGAATTACTTCCCTTAACTGCGCCCGTTCATGGAGGCGGGCCGCGTCGCAGTGCTTAACATCGACCCATAAATACGGCTGGCAAACAATCCGCCTGTGCGCTGCGGCGCGATGCGGCCTGCCTCTAGTGTACGATGGTTTATACAAAATGTATAAAAATGATTCAGGAGGATTTTTGTAATGATTTTGCAAGGCGCAATATGCGCGAGCTTTTAGAGAGCGCAATGCGCTTGTCTAAGGAAGCTAGGTACGCGTTTCGTAGCGGTCGTAGCAAATTGTAGCTCTATGCGTAGTTTCGAAGCGGTCGTAGCAAACCGTAGCTCTATGCGTAGTTTCGTAGCGGTCGTAGCAAGCCGTAGCTCTATGCGTAGTTCCGTAGCGGTCGTAACAAGCCGCAGCTCTATGCGTAGTTTCGTAGCAGTTGTAGCAACTATTCATATATACCTATTTGCATGTCGTGATGTATTAGTTATTAGACTATTTTTAGCTAATCTCTATTAATACTTTTCCGTCGCCTTGAAGCCACCGTGGCACCAGTGAAAAGTTAAACAAAAGAGAACAATAAAAGGTCAATTGCATGAATACGAGTAGTTAAGAAAAAAGAGATGTCATCCGTTCAATGTAATATAACACAGCCTTAATTGGTTAATCTCCCGCTTCCACGCTCCCTCTTGTAATTGGTCAATAGCTGAAATCACGTGACAGATAGTGATGACATCGCGTTTTTATTGACTTGAACAGTATATATATTTGTTCGCGACGACCGGCTCATAATCTGTACATAGCTTATAAGTATATAATGTATAACTATAGGTTAAGTACAAATACACATAGTTGATTCAAAACAGTAGGTTAAGGTAGGATACGTTTTGTTAAAATAGTTCGTTTCATAAAGACAGTTATGTCACTCATTGTAAAGGGATGTTGGAGTTGAACAATAGACGAGAAAGCGTGTAAAAAACCAACGGTTTACGCAACCCTGCTATAAACATTTAACAGACAAGGGACAAGAAGGCGCGTTCCGACCTAACGGTTTATACACCTTCACTATTGACACTAAAAACAAAGGAAGAGAAATCGCTTCCCAGACGAACGGCTTGCACATGCGGACCGTAACGAACACGTGGCCAAAACATCGTAACAATAGAAACGCCCAACTCCAGCATCCCTCATTGTATCAATATAAATAAGGGCGAATCCCAGCCCACTACAGTCAACTTGTAGTCACCACACTAGACGCATGTCTAACAAACAGTTAAGTCTGTACTAGATATAAATCTCAAGAATAGCTCATCGCGTTTTCCTTCTTCACAATCCCAGCAACAACACAGTGCGGGTAATATAAGCCCGCACATTCTGGTCCTTCGAACGCCGAATCATTGAAGAAAGAAAAACGTGAATCGTCGAGGAAAAGTAAACAGAAAAATAACAAGATGCCAGTAACAAGATCGCAAAGCGGAAATTCGTATCTACAGAACTTTCACGAATCGGACGACGGTACAAGTTCCTCGGCGACAGAAACCTCAACGGGGACGACAGCAACAGAAACCGCCGTTACCGGCTCTCCAGAGACTGCGATATCCGCTAAAATGACAGCAACAGAAACCACCGTTACCGGCTCTTCAGGTATTGCGATATCCGCTACAACAACGGACAAACAGAAAAGGACGGGGGTTGATATACAGCAAATTTCCACGACACCCCCACCTCTCAGCGTTGAAACTAGAAAATCATCGAAAAACAGTAAGAAATCGAAGTCTCAGCGCGCGCTCCGTTTAGCCAAAGCCAAAACAGACTTACTACGACTTCAAGTTGAACTCGCTACAGCCCAAGTCGCCGAAATAGAAGCAGAAAGTTCAGACAGCGAACAAGACGACGACACAGTAATTACCGACATAGAAGCACAGACAAGAGTCGACACCTGGCTACATACTACGCGCAAGTTAGCCGTATCGAGGGAACCGCATCAACAGTACAGTACAGAAGAGGTCGGCGCTACAGTACAGAACAATCAAGCCCCGACTCACATAGCTCAAGATGCCGTTCACCTCGCGTTACCTCCACCTCTCGTGCCTACCTCCGCCCCCACAGAACAGACACCCGACGTAAGGAACCAGGGCGCGAACTACACAGCGATAGCCACTCACCGAACAGGCGTAACGACTACGCAACCGGCGGGAGCCACGGTCAACACGACACACCAGCAGAACCACATAGATCTAACAGAACTCGCTAGTGCGATCACAATGGCCGCTAGAACAGGACAACAGACTTCTCCACGCCACCACACAGAGCTACCCCCGTACAATGGGTCGCATCAAGAGTGGTTATTATTCAAGGCAGCCTACGACGAGTCGTCGGACTCCTTTACAGATACAGAAAACATCGCACGACTTCGCAAAGGCCTCCGCGGTCGAGCCAGAGAAGCGGTAGAGAGCCTACTTATTTACAATGCGAAGCCGCGCGACATCATAAAAACACTGGAGTCACGTTTCGGCCGCCCAGACTCTATAGCATTGGCCGAACTGGAGCGTCTGAGGGCACTCCCCCGCCCTTCAGACGCCCCAAAAGGAGTATGTATCTTCGCTACCCGAGTATCCAATATCGTATCGACCCTACGGGCGCTACAGAAAACATACTATTTGTATAATCCAGAAGTAACGAAAGCAACAATAGAAAAGCTCACGCCCGCTATGAAGTATCGCTGGTTCGATTACGCGATCGAACAACCGAAAGAAGAGCCCGATTTGCCAAAGCTCGCGCGATTCCTTGAGCGTGAAGCAGAAAGGTGTAGCCCATACGCTCAACCCGAGTCGGTCCCTACACAACCAGACTCGTACAATAACACACATAAAAGAGCGCACAGGACATTCACGACGACAGAACAGTATAAGAAAACGACCACATGTCCTGTCTGTAAACAAAGAGGGCACCCAACAATAGACTGTAAAATATTCCAACAAGCCGACGTAAATGCAAGATGGGATTTAGCAAAAAATCTACGCCTTTGTTTCCGATGTCTCAAATACAGAACTTCAACACCGGCGGGAGCCCCACGGACGAGGGCCTTCGCTGAAGGAAGGAGATATAGTACTAATAGCAGACAATACGATGCCTCGCAACACATGGCCGCGAGGAATAGTCACAGACACCTATCCGGGAGCCGATGGAGTAGTTCGCACAGCTGACGTAAGAACGAAAGGAGGAACATTACGTCGACCGACAAAGAAGCTCGTTATCCTACCAACAGACCCGGTCGCGCGCCAGCAACCCAAATAGTTCGCGACGACCGGCTCATAATCTGTACATAGCTTATAAGTATATAATGTATAACTATAGGTTAAGTACAAATACACATAGTTGATTCAAAACAGTAGGTTAAGGTAGGATACGTTTTGTTAAAATAGTTCGTTTCATAAAGACAGTTATGTCACTCATTGTAAAGGGATGTTGGAGTTGAACAATAGACGAGAAAGCGTGTAAAAAACCAACGGTTTACGCAACCCTGCTATAAACATTTAACAGACAAGGGACAAGAAGGCGCGTTCCGACCTAACGGTTTATACACCTTCACTATTGACACTAAAAACAAAGGAAGAGAAATCGCTTCCCAGACGAACGGCTTGCACATGCGGACCGTAACGAACACGTGGCCAAAACATCGTAACAATAGAAACGCCCAACTCCAGCATCCCTCATTGTATCAATATAAATAAGGGCGAATCCCAGCCCACTACAGTCAACTTGTAGTCACCACACTAGACGCATGTCTAACAAATAGTTAAGTCTGTACTAGATATAAATCTCAAGAATAGCTCATCGCGTTTTCCTTCTTCACAATCCCAGCAACAACAGTGCGGGTAATATAAGCCCGCACAATATTATTATATAGTATTAGTATTGTGTCCAGCGATATCAGTGCTATGAATTTTTATCACATTCGCATTTTCCACATAATATATTTGTGCGGGATACGTATGCACTAACACGCAGTAGAATGCTAGTGTCTGTACTCCGCACCAACTGGATCGCCGGGGGGTGTGGACTGTATAATAGGTTTTTCCGTGTCTTGAATAAAACAACAAGGCTTGTTCTTCAATAGAGCCGGGGTAGCGCAGAGGTACTTGTTCTTCTTCTTTTTCTTGTTGTTCTCGGAGTGGATGCCGCTGCGGAAGTGAAGTTGACCGGAAATGGTCCGCCTTTTATTCTATTTATTGGGTTCCTCAACCTCTGGCTAGTTGCGGGATTCACCCACCACCGGTCAACGACGGGCCTCCCCTCCACTTGTCCATGCATGTACCCCTCCCGCTACCCGCGGGGAATCATTTATTTTCCTTATCGCTAACACGTATTTACATTTTTGATAAGATCCTAGTATGTCCTCAATTACACTAATGACCAACGATTCACGCCGAGACATACTAGGGATCACTCCATTATTTCCATATTATATACATAAAAACTTAACAACTATTTGCGAAACTATATACATGTTTGCCTAAGTACCCTAGCCTTTTCGTCGTCAACAATATTTATCTATGAAACTGATCTTAAACGGGTATGTTTTACCCTTTTTATTTTATTTTATTTTTTGTCTATCACTGGCCATAATGTTAGTTTAGTGTTTCAAGCTTATTAACCTCCAGTTTATAATCGTGTTCTAACGGTAATAAAAAATTTCACGCATTTAATTTCATATCGTCTTTCCGCTGTGTTGCCTACATTTTCTATCTATATTTATATATATTTGGTATATTTGCTTTTATCTATATTTGCATAAAAAGATGATATCGCCGAAGAAACTTTTGAAATGAAAATTTAGAAAGAGCTTTCATAATGTCAATGAAAATACTGTTTGATAGCCTGATCTGCGAAAGAATTGGACATAAAGCCGGTGCGGTAAGACAATTATTATTTTATTCTACAATCAGGGAACTTTTTAAAAAATCCAATACCAGTAAATATCTCGAGTAAATATAAATGACGTTAAAAATATTTGTGGTGGTCTATGGCTTTCCTTGTCATTCATACATGATTGTAATGATACTAAACTGTTAGTGCGACGTCATTAATAAGTCCCTTTCTAATTAGTTAGGCTGTAAGCTTCACAAGCTCTAAGTTCTATAAAATCAATCATTATTCAAGATATGTTTAATTATAGTTTAATGGATTGATTTCTAGTTTATTTAATTATGTAATTTTTATCTTGTCAAATATCCTATTGTGCGACATCAACCATCTTCGCTAATCATAAATCATGCTAGCAGTAAAATTATACGTATAATTATCGTAATGCTCAATAACGAAGTATTATTTTGTATATTAAGTATTTTTTTACGATATTGAGTAGTTTTTTCGTTCATTATACGATTTTTTTTATAGAAAAAAGGCGGCAGACGAGCATACAGTCCACTTGATTGTAAGTGTATACTGTCGTCCATACTCCCGCGATACATGCCAACATATTGGCATGTATCGAATGACAAATGTTGGCACGGCCCCGGATGCGCTGCCTACCTTTGCAGATAAAGAATGGATTGGGAGAAAGGGATGGGAAAATGGGAAGGGATAGGATCGGATGGGAATGGGCTCTGGCATATCTCACTCACTACCGAAACACGTACATACATTGTGGAAATACGATAAAGTAGGAAATGCAGTACATTTTAAAGTAGTCTTCTGTGAGTCGATATTGAACGTAACATATATCGTACACATTCTGTATTGTGGTCGATTTACTCATTGAACTTTGAACAATCTCCAACATAAACTTCAGAATATCGCCCCTCTGGGCCTCATCAGTTTGCCTGGTAATGTTGTATTGCCCTTGTTTAATATCAACACTGTGGCCACGCATTAAATACTAATGGACTGCGAGGATTTATGGCATTAAAGATTATTGAGTTCATTAGGACAGTAAGTGCAATTAGGATGGCCGAGGATCATTTAAAAGCAGTATAATCTAGTTGTTAATAGTATATAGGATGTTGTTATTTATAATTAGCAATAAAGGCTACCATTTCGTTACTCATTAGAGGACTAAACTGACACGTCAGATAAGATTATTTTTGCTTTAACACTACATGATAAGAAAGCTGAAGTCATGTTTGACATTTGTGACTTTGTTTGTCAAACCCGTACTTTGGACCGTATCTTTACAAATTATTAGTTGACAGATTATTCGAACCTCTACAAGGAAAGACTTAGTCTTTATGGCGACTATTGAATGAGCTTCGGCGATCAAAAGGTTAAATTAGTACAAAACTGTATTTATTAATTAAGGTATATATATTATATACATATAGATAGATATAATAGATATTACATATACAGTCGCTTGCTAGTGTTAAAAAAATTAGTCAAAGCGCATTTTCTATTTTTAATGTAATTATTTTTACACCACTTTCTCTTTCTACATGTTCACTTCATGTCCTATGTATATGCGCAAATAAACAATAATTATTATTATTATTTTGTATTATCATATAGGAATAATACATACAGGTATATGTAAAGTATATATTATACTTTACGTTTCATTATTATAAGTACAATTGTTTTATTAGTCATTTCACTGCCTATTGATTGCCTAACAGAGATCGCTTTTGTATTGCCCTATTGCTTCTGTATATTATGTTATGTTAAATGAATGGAAATAATTAGAAAAAAAAAGTACACTAAAAAGAACTTTATTGATCTTCAAATAAATACAATTATTTAATTGTCTCTTAGTATTAATGATGTAAATTTATAAACATTTTATTCGAATTAATTCGAGATTTTCCCAGTTCACTATTGACCGCTGACCAACTTAGTTGCCCACCAACGATAAAGTAGAGCGAAACTCGAAAACGTCAGTGCAAACACAGTAATTTAATTCACACAAGTATCAAATGCTAGTTCTAACCGCATCGAATTAGTCCACCGCCATTTATATTGCCAAAGTTTGTTGCACAATTTCCTTACAAACATTGTGCCGGCCTTCACTATTTTTCCTGCAAGTAGGTAACCATTTTTAATTACTTATATTTTTAAGTATTTTATCCTCTGAATTTTGTCCTTTAATAAATTAATTTCCCTTATGTGCCATGTGGTGGCGGCAGACTATAAAATAACACCACCACATTTCTTCCCGTGTATGTCGTAAAAGACGATTAAGGGAACGCAAAGCGGCTACCACAAGTCCTGAGAATTTACACCATCTCTAAGTCGCATCGCCAACCTGCTTGGCCAGCGTGGCGTTTTTACGGCCTTACTTCCCTCATACACGAGACAATTTGCATGAGGAGACCCATGTCCAGCAGTTGATGCTGAAAGGGCCGGTTGCATCGCATTGCCCAATCACTACTAAGTGTTACCGTATCACACCTGTTCAAATCAATATCCATAATCTTTATTACACGACATGTCATTCAAACATTATTATTATTATTATTCATTTTATTTTACGTACAGATTGCAATTTACATCTGAACTAAATTTCCGTTAAATATAAAAAATAAAAAGGAATATAAGGATTTTCGTACATTTCTAGAATGATTTCTAGTATATTTTATATATTTTTTGACTATAAATATGAATGCTGAAAAGATATAAGCTTCACTATTATTATAAGCGTATATGACGTATATATGAAATGTTAAGTCAGACCGAGGACGGGTATCACGATACGTTTGTATCTGATTTCATATCTGATAACCCTTCTTAATATACGAAGTAGATACAATAATGTATAGATTTAGATTATTTCCAAACCACAACTAACGAGTTAACGACATAGCTCGTAGAATCAACAAGCTAAAGTGGCAATGGGCCGGTTATATTCATATTTACCGATGGAGAAGACAAGTCCTCCAGTAAAGACCACGTACCGAGGAGCGCAGTGTGGCACGCCTTCCCGCCATGTGAACCGACGACTTGAAGAAGTTCGCCGGTGGTGCTTGGATAAGAAGAGCCGAAGATCGCATGTGGTGGCGAGCCTTGAGAGACCCTATCTAGTGCAGAGACATAGGCCGATGATATGGTATCGCTAGCCAGAACATTACAATATCTCATATTAATAATAATAAATACTCTTTATTGCTTACAACCGGTTATTATATGTGCACACACTCAGAAATCTAAAGGCACAGAAATTGCACTAAAATAACAATCGAAAACATTAGTTCTTACTCTTCTGTCTTACGTACTGTCTTTGCAACAAAAAGAGACGCCTATAGTATTGTCGATGTCGAAAAAGTATAGATTGTAATGGGTTTCTTTGTGTGCAAACGACTTTTTTTAGAGGTGCAACCGTGTCCTTAAAAAATACAAATACAAATAAGTACATTCGTGTCGAATGGTGTTTTACTCAAAATTCAACTGCTTCAAGATTCGGGTAACTTGACCACTATCACGCGACCACAGTTCGTGTAACTGGACCGAAATATCGGCTGTAATAAATAAATAATAAATCGTGAGTAACCCGTTTACATAACAATTAAAAGAAATAATTCTAGTTTATTCTGCACTTTAATCATAGTCATTTATACAAAAGATATGCAGTAATAAGAAATAGGATCTTATAATAATATTATTATAGTTTTATTACTAAATATAGGCCGCCATTTACAAATACCCCGTTTATGTCCATTTCGACTAGATTTTCCACATTTCACTACATTTGATGTCTAATATTCATTGGCATAATTATAATTGGTGCCGAATAGATGCAGTCGAGATGTAATAACACTGTCAAAACGTTAAATAAAATAAAAGCCTGAAAATAAAATGGACATTATCGGTATACTTTTTCACATCCTTATCATAACAAATAATATTTGGTAAAAATAAGAAAACTAATTTTAAAAGGTAATACAAACATGGGTTTACAAAATTTTAACGATAATTTCAATCTTTAGATTATCCTATTACATAGTATGAAATAAAAAATCAAGAACTCACCGATGGAAAGTCAACATTTATTCAGGATTTGTTCTCGCGCTTGTCTGTTCAGACTATTGAAAATAAATCTGCCATTTATTCGCCTCTCGTCCCTCACTGAGTTTCAAAGGGAGGCTTTATTATGTAATTGTGTATTTATAATCAAATTTTAAGACAAACAAACTTGATTGTATAACCAACTTAATTGTATAAAGGATAATAGTATAAAAGTTTAAACATCCCGTACGTTGTGTTCGCCTTAAATACACCTTTTCTATTGACTATTAGGTAATGAAAATTATCAAAGCTGATTTAGTAATCAGTTCCCATGTTCAATGTATTTTTTATTGTTAAATGTTTATATAGATACATATCATAATCGTAGATACATTTTTGAAGTCTTTACAATTTTAAAGTATTTGTTATTTTGTGGTTAAAAAATGTTTGTATACATATTTAATGGATCGTATATGTCGTACAGACAGAGATCTCGTGGATGTTCCGACATATTAAAAATATGACATATCCATCGATGAATTGAAAATAAACAAGGAAAGTTAATTATTTAAAGAACAAAAAACCCGCCTGCGTCCAACTCCTATATGAACACTTATATTGAAAGGAACTAAAGTTAATGAAACAAGTAAGTTTGCATATTTAACGCATGCACTAACTGGTTTGTTTTTTTTATTTTATAAATTACTCTACTATTTTGACAATTCAGTATCAGACTCACAGCAATAGGGACTAGATTTATTTGTTTTGTAATCTGGTCCCAATTGCTTTGAATCTGATACTATTATAGTATTTATATATCTATTCGAAATCTCCTTTTCAAGATTTTTTATTTGATATCCCACTCGATGAGTTTCATAAACTTTTCATAGTTTTTGAAGCAAACAATCGACAATTTTGAATTTACAATAAAACGAATACACCACTAGTACTCATGACATCAAGACGAATCTTGTTCATTAAAATCGGTCACTCCGTTTAAATTCTGCGAGAGAATATAGAAATGGACATACATACATACGTAACTGTGAAAAATATATCTCTCCTCGCGTTCCGCAGTCTGGTAAAAAAATCATAGCTGCATGCCTTCGTCCAATGCTTTCATACTTTGAACATATAACATGCAGTGTTCCCGATAATCTTCACAAGTTGTTGAAAACAGGAAGAGGCCAAAAGGACGACGACCCTTGGGCTGCTCTGGCCAAAGAAACATTCCGATTAACAAAGTTCTCCACGACGCCACGCCATAGACCGTAACACGTGGAAGACGATTGTTGACGAGATTCGTCCTCAGTGACGTAATCCTCATGGCTGTGGGACCGACTGTAGAGAAGAAGGATTGAATTGTATATACTATTTGTAGACTATGTACCTTTGAATACTGCAAACAATTATTTTAAGATTTTTTAATTTAATTCTAGCATTTCTGTCGCATCTATGTAACATAAGGCCTAGCATTAATTTATTTAAACTACAAGTAGAAGTGCTTTATTCAGATATCTTGTTGCGATGGCTTTGGGAATAGCTAATAAGTTGCAAGTGAGATGAATATTTACCCTTCTGTTTCATTTCCTGTCCCATTCTCGCACGTGCATGCTCCGCTTCTGTTTCATTTCTTGTCCCATTCTCGCACGTGCATGCTCCGTGTTAATCCGACCGTACCTGGGATCACTTTGCATAATACTATGTTGATAATTCAACATGAGAATATTCTAAAGCCCCAGTATCAACATAGGTTGATACTGGATGTATGAAATTGACATAATAATTTCGTGGAAATTAATGTAATTATAAATTTGAATTTATCATTGGAACTGAAAATGTGATTTTAAAATGAAAATTCATAGTTACTAGAATGAGTTTGTAAAGCGGACGCCGGCCCTACAATAAAATTGTACAATAATGTAATGACATTATTGTTGATCGCACAATATTATTAATTCGCACCTTGCACCCAAATGAGTTTCAATACGGTGCGGTGTATTGATTAAAACATTGTACAATTCGTAAAATCGCACAATATACGAGTATACTAAATGTAATTACTTTATACCGCGAACCCGTAGGCTGTGGAACGAACTGCCTCAAGAGGTCTTTCCATTAAGCTACGATATTGGGTTCTTCAAGAGAGCTGTGAATAGGATTTTACAAGATCGGCGGCGCGCTGGTGTTTCAGGTGTCCATGGGCGGCGGTAACACTTACCATCACGTGGGACCGCTTGCTCGTTCGCCCACTAGTACCTATATAAAATAAAATATCAAATGTAACAACATCTTTGTTTTATTATCGTTTTTCTATCGACCCGCCATGAATTGACAGTGTTGCGTTGGATATTATACTCGTATAATATCAACTTTATTTACCGCAGATTAATAAAGGTTTCTGATTATGTCTAAGTAAACATTTTTTCTTTATTTTTTCAGGTAAATAACAAAGGATGTTGTTGTCCTTCTGTTACATCCAGAGGTAAATCAATTTATTTTTACAACACTTCATCATTCCCCTATATTCTCATAGGTATATTTTACAATTAGTTTGGACACTTTTGGTGTCTACACCAATTATGGAAAATCCGAACAATTCTGGTGGTGCATCTACTACAAGAAATACAATAAGACACAACGATGAAAGAATGATAAATTTTATGGAATGAGGAATATCCATCATCGCATTTCACTGCCTATTCCCCACTCTTTCCAATCCCTTTTCCATTTGGAATTTCTTTTCCGTTCCTTTTTCCATTTCTATTCCATTGGAAACAACGTTTCCCTTTCAAAACGCATTGATAAAGAGCGTATTCCCACTCATAATCTCCATATGTAGACGACCAATACAAACCAATACAAGTTGCTGAATAAGTTATCATTAACGAAACTTATTGGTTTCGTTAATTACTATTGTTACTTATTGTTACTTACTATTGTAACGAGTCTGTACATAAACCAGAACATGGTCTGGTAGTAAACCCTGTGGCATCGACGTAAAATTACGCTTGTACATTCGTTATACGCCGCCGCGCCGCCTTCTAAACAATGTGAAGAAGAGGCTTGGAATTCCGTACCTTATAATGAAAAACAGAGAAATGAGATTACTCATATGGTTTCCGTATATATACGAGTATTTAGAACATACGACAAGGAAAAAATAATATTTTCATGAAAATTTGCGAGCATTATAATAAAATATAATGTACGTTTAAATCATTTCAATTTCGCTCGACAACAATATTTCAAACTAAGAGGCGACGGAGAAAATTGCAGTCAAGTCACAATCGAGTAAAGGAGAAATAAATAAAGCTTTGCCGCTGTGTGCGAAGGTATGGACTTCTGAAGGATCAGAACTCCATATCTGGAATGTAACATATTATTTTCTTAGCTCTTGTTCTTTTTAATAATTATAAAATGATATTAACATAAATCATGTTATAATCATCTATCGGCCTGTGTTTTTCCACTGTTAAATATGACACTTATATCTGATTTAAGAAACATTTATCTCTCGTAAGGATTATATTCACTTACATGGGAAAAGATAGTGTTATATAATATACTTTTGGGCCTAAGTAATGTACAGGTAGCTAGCTACCTGACAATAAATAATCGGAAGGTAAGAAACAAACATAATGTATCACAATAAACAACACGATCGATATACACAGAATGGTAACAACTGGAAGTGACTGTCTATCGTGCTACTGTAACAGAGAGAAGTCTTCTGATATGTGGTTTCTTAATGATATTTTAAAAGCACTCAAAGATTTAGTTTTTTGACGTTTGTAGGAAGTTTATTATAGAACTGTGCTTCTTCATACATTAAAATATTCCTGCCGTAGTTGGTTTGAAATGATTCTAAATGTATATTATCAGCATTTCTTAACTGCATACGTTTTTGTATTTGTGCCTTTTTAGTGAGTGAGATCTTTGCTTAGTATTTTGCGGATTAAAATACAGGTGTTATATTTATAGATTTACCTGACATTCATTAATTTTGTCTCTTGGTATACTTTTCTAGTAGGTGTTAGAAAGTTAGGAATGATACTTTGATTATTTTATTTGTTGCTATGTGTATGATATCCAGATTAGTTTTAGAAGCGGTATCACATACTCCGATTAAATATTCAACGTGTGGTTTAAACAAGTTTTAGATAGTATTGCATACTTGTCGCTTAAGGCAGCGGACAATGCCACTGAAAACTCCCGTGAGGGACGATATTTTTGATAGTAATTTTTCAAGGTGTTGTTTCCATATTAGTTGATTATCTAAAATAAAGCCAAGATATCTTGCTGAATTTGCTTTATGTATTACTTCTCCATTTATAGATAGCGGGTCATGATTTTGATTTTTTTTATTTTAAGCTGCAAAAATTATTTAATTAGTTTTTGTTGTATTAATTGTTAGAAGATTTAATTGCATTGAAACTATAGATGCAGTAAATTTAGATCATTTTGAGCTGTTTCTATAATAGAATTTATTGATTGGCCATAATAAAAGAGAATGGTGTCTTCCGCGTATAAAGTTATATCTCCTCTTAAGATCTATTTCATATATGTTATTTATATAGATCAAAAAAGGAGCGGCCCTAAAATTGATCCCTGTGGTACGCCACAGTTGATCAATCTTGGGTCAGTCCGATTTTAACAATCAGAAATCGATGTGTAAAGTAAAATTTAAAAGTTTCGTTGTTAGTTCCGGTGATCGTTATATGATTTAGCTTGCTTAGTATCAGTTGGTGACTAATTGTATAAAAGGCTTTTTAGATCAATAAAATACTCAAGAGCTTTTTGTTTTTTATCTATGATCGTTTTTATTTTTGTTATTAGATCTATAGTGGCCGAAAAAGTATTTGATTTTGGCATAAAACCATATTGTTTTTCATAAAGAAAACCTACTGAAGTAAGATAGTCACTAAGGCGTGTGTAAAGTATCTTTTTGTAGATCTTTGAGAATACTGGTTAGACTGACATAGGGCGGTAGTTCGAAGGATCAGCTTCGTTTTCAGATTTGTAGATGGGGTTGACTTTAGCAACTTTATGTAGGAGCATCAGGAAAAGTTCCTTCCTGAAGACACTTGTTGATGCATCTTGTAAGGCCCTCAACTTAGGTTTTTAACACATTTTAATGATTTGGTACTAATGTATACTATATGTACTCGTGCTTGCATCAAGATTGTTAATTATTCTAGTAACCTAAACGACAATAGCTGGTGTAGAATTTGATAATTTAGTGGTATTGTTAGATACTATGTTTTTTGTAAATATATAGATTAGATTACTATGAAATTTTTGAGGTCTTTGGTTTGCTAAAATCGAGCCATTAGGCGAAAATAACTTATTGAAGTACTCACAGATTTGCTCTTCATCTGTAATGATGTAGTTTTAAGTTAGCAATTTAGCAGATGCACAGATTTCTTTAACTTTATTATCAGAAAGGTTTTTGATAAGATTCCACTTTTTCTAAGGCTTCCCTTTACAATCCTTAAAAGACTTGTTGTAATATTGCTTTTTTGTAGTCTACATAATTTGTACCTTATTTCTTTTAAAAGGAACTCTTTTTTAAGGTTTCTTTCGTTTGAACTCTTTTTAAATCTCTACCAGAGAAAGTTCCTCCTATTGATAGCTTTTATGATTTCTTTATTTATCGGATCATTCTTTGATGAATTTAACATTTAATATTCCTTACTTCTTTCAATACAAGACAACAGAAATCTCTCGAATTTATCATACTTATCGGCAGTGTTGTTATGTTTATTTAGTCTCTTTCACAGTTTTATATAGTGTTGAATAAAATATTGCTTCATATTGGGCTAAGGTCAAGGGCTAAGAGTTAAGGTCTTGCTTGATAAATTAGGCTGGGATCCGCTTATACTACTTCTAGTCGGAAAGTGTAGTAAACTCATATTGATCTGTGGTCGAGTGCAAATACTTTTGTCTAGACACGTAGAACGAAAAGGAAAATAACAGCCCGTCTCTTTTACTCTAGGGGTGAAGGCCAAGGGGTGATGTTGCGCGGGAGCATAAGGTTCTCAGATGCATATTTAACGCAAAGTTTAAATTTGATTAACAGTGTAACAGTGAATTTAATTTTAATAAACGACACGTCTGTGCTGCAGCACACGCTGCGACCGACTCCCATCTTACCCATCTATAACATCGACCTGTGTTTTTCCACTTTTGAATGTGTACCTATAACTTCGTGTGAATGTGTAAAATGGTACCATTAACTTCAAATTTCCAGCTTGTGGCTATTTTTAATATAAGCCCCGGTTGGTAGTTACTTCTCGTTCACCATAAATATTCGCTACACATTTCTTGGCATCAAAGGTCGCAATAAATCTCAAAACCGAACTTAGCGTTACCTAACATATTTTAGTATGTATTTACGTAAAAAGGTAACCATAGTTTTATCGACTCGTTAATAATTGTCTCATTGTCTTCGTCCGATCCAGAAACACGGGATAGGATTGTTAATTTAAGTTAATATAGTAATGCCTTTTTTGTGTTTTACTAACTTAGATACAATACACCAATTACTATGGACGACATATCTGACAATAAATGAATAATTTGTATCTGTGATGTGTCAGTGTCAAAAAGTATGACAAAATATTGCTTATTTACAATAATTTTCAATATTTACTTATTATATAAGATAAGACCAAATAAGATAAGACTCTAAACCAAATAAGACTTAGAAAATAAAAATATGTACGGAAAAAATCAACAACTTTAAAAATATATATTCCAGAGCAATAATGAAATTTTTCGACCGTGACGGGTGTTTATCATAATCCTACTGCCAGGTTTCCACCGGTACCACAACCACAGAAGCCACAGGTGTAATCAGTGAAAGAGGTGACATAAACATTTTCACCACCCTTACGTAGTTCTGAAATTTTCACAACCAAATTTATTGACTTTCGACATTAACTTCGAAGTGAGTTCTGCCCGAAAATGTTCGGCAATTGGCATACGGGAGCTTTGCTATGCTTTTTGGACTGCTCCACACGATCCGGGTGATTTCAGAAACTCTTGAAGGTTTTATTAATTCATACAAATTTTACTTGTTTTTTTTTTACTGAAGGCATAATATGTTAACACACTGTGATGCGTTTAGATATATTTCTCTATATTAATATAATAGAGAGATAAAATTGTGTTGGGGGTAATCTCTGGAACTACTGAACCGATTTCAAAAATTCTTTCACAAATAGGAAGCTACATTATCCGTGTCTAATATAGGCTATATTTGATTTTGAAATTTTGAAAAAAGAATAAAAAAACTTATAAACCGAAACGAAGCGAGGGCGGGTCGCTAGTTGAAAATAAGTATGAATTTGTTTAGCTAGAAATATCTTAGTATTCGTTTATTGTATAGTATTCATAATAGTACCTATTCGTTTCATTATATGTTATTCATTTTATGTTTCATTATATGTTATTCATTTTATGTTTCATTATATGTTATTCATTTTATGTTTCATTATATGTTATTCATTTTATGTTTCATTATATGTTTCGACACGATTGTCGGACACATAGGGGATGACATCTCGCCATCGCGTCAAGACCAGTGCAGTGAATACCATAGAACCATTAGTAGCCTAAGAGGTCTTCGTATTCACTGCATACGCAAACATGCGCAGCCACTTGCAATTTCTTTATCCGTACGCCATCTGGATCTGGATATAGTCTATCTACTTCAATCTACTCGTATATAATATATATCTGCGGATCCACTAGCCAAACATTGTCACCGACATAATCCGTTTTAATTTTGTTTCTAGTTACGACCAGACTCGCCGACGAACGCATCATCTATTTCTGGATCTAGTCTATTTTACGATGAGTTTCCACTGTCGGACACTGTCCGTTTTGATTCTATTTACATTTACGACTGGTTTAATGACGCTAAGTCCAGGTCTGTGTATAGTCTGGACGTTACGTCGGTAAACAGAATCATACATGAAAATGGAATCGATAAACATAACCGACCCCAATGTCTACCCGATACGTGAAACCGAACGTACTTCATGTATAAACGTACGAACGTGTTCCTTGTATTTTCTTTTCTTTCTGTAACTACAGTATTTTTTTTTCGTAAATCCTAAACAAACACGAAGAATGATGATATGTTTGTTTCCTATAGTAGATCAAACATGAGGTCGCGTGTAGTTCTCCCTTTAGAACGATTGTGTTGTTTTAATGAGATAAATGAATGTTACTAGATATAAAGACGACATGCATTACACAAAATTACACCTGAGTCACATAGAAGTATTACGCGATCAGGGACAAGTGAGTCTTCCCAAATATTATTTTATTTTTTTGACATTTTGGTACCAATATGTTACATCACACTCTGAAATTGGCAAGAGCAAACGCGTCATTTAGTATTAATTTTTTTTAATTTTAATATGCTCCCAATTGTGCAAAATATCTGCGAATCCCTTAATATTTGTCCCAAAAAATATCCGTCAATTTCTGAGACGAAGAAAATTCGCCGATCCTCTTAATTAATCGGTCAATTAGGTCTGAAAATTAACTTGATTTGAAGTTACAATGGATTAAAAGTTTCAACCCGTTTCAAGTTCCTATCAATTTAGAAAATAAAGTTTTAGAAATTGTCAAAGGATTTTATTTGACGTTGAAAAGACGAGGAGATATATAATAATGTACAATACGATTCTCATCTAACTACATATTATATAGCCTTAGAACTTCAATATTCTCTTTTATATTAGTGGCCATATTGGGCCATGCCGCTCTTAACTACTAAACATTTTAACATTTAGCTAGGTAATAACTGTTGCTTTATCTGAGTAAACTATTCACATCCAACAGCGAAGAGCTTGATACCGAAATAATCCAATACATACATAAAAGTATACTCCGAACTAAAGACGTGGCAAATATGTAGATGGAAAAAATATTGAAATAATTGATTAATTTTTTTATTTATTTATTTATATCGACCAACTCAGGATCATAACATTTTTTTATCATATTTTATTGTTAGTAAGACTTAATTTAAAAATTTCTTAGCCTATAGTTAGTAGCACACAGAATATAAACAAAATATAAATTAAAATTACACAAATTTATTTGTCAGCACATGTACCATACAACAACGGTTCATGTACTGACAGTCGAACTTGTTCGAAAACATTTCCAGGATACCGTTGGCGCTGGCCCGGACCCTGCGCATTAGGGATGCACACCGTTTGCGCATGGTCGCGTAAAAACAATCTATCCGCGCCCCGGCGAACATCCCCGACGCGCTACAGAATCGGGGCAAGCCCATCAGCATCCTGAATGCGTTATTGTATTGCACGCGCAGGGCGCCATACTGTCTTTGAGTATAATTAACCCACAGGCTGCTCGTGTAGAAAGATGTACAAAAAGCTCTAAACAGAGTGATCTTGCCTTCGGTGGAGCAACGAGCAAACCTGCAAGCTATCATGTTGGCTCTCACAGACAACGCCCTGCGCTCCCTTTCAATGTCTGCATCGTCTCCCAGGTCAGAGGTTACCACATGTCCGAGATACTTAAACTGTTCTACTCTCTTTAGTGGGGTTCCCTTCAGTTTAATAGGTGGAACATCATGTGGATCTTTGTTTCTCGCCCGAAAGACCATACATTCACTTTTGTTTTCGTTATATTTTAATCCATGTCTGGCAGCATATGTTTCACAGATGCCTAACAATTTACTAAGGCCACAGACAGAGGCACTCAGCAGCACCATGTCGTCCGCGTAGCTAATATTGTTCACACACACATTGTCAATATGGCAGCCGACACGAGTACTGCTGAGCTCCTCTATAAGTGCGTTTACGTACAAGTTGAAGAGCTTACGTGAGGTCAACCCCCCCCCTGTCTCACCCCACACTCCAACCCGTACGGCTCAGAAAACGCACTCGCCCATTTCACGACATTGACCTGGCTCCCATACCAGTATTTAAAAATATTATTCAATTCTGTTGGCCACTTGATACTTTCCAGTTTCTGCCACAAGATGTCATAGCAAACCAGGTCAAATGCCTTCGATAAATCAAAGAAATAAGCATAAATAGGTGTTTTTCGGTCAGTATAGTACCTGACAGCCCGCTTTAAACAGAAGATGGCAGTTTCTGTAGAGAGTCCCGGTCTAAAACCGAACTGGTTATCATGTAATTTCAGATATTTGTCCAGTTGTGAATTAAGCAGACTGTCAAACACTTTGGCAACAATTGTTGCCAGCGAGATTGGTCTATAGTTACTTTTATCACATACATCACCGGTTTTATTTTTCACAATTGGCACCACCACAGTTTTCGTCATTTCGGTAGGCAAGTACGAATGCCCTATACACAAAGCGTAGAACATGGCTAACGCTCTTGGTAGGTGAGGGCCAGCATGTCGAAGGTGTTCGACGCTGAGACCGTCGTGGCCAGGAGACTTACCTCCTGACATGGAGCTTATAGCCTTTTTAACATCTTTAGCTGTAAATCTAGTAGACAGCTCCTGACCCCACGACCCAGCATCACACACTGACTGGGATGGCCCCAATGGTGATTTTACAGCAAATTGATCCTTAAACAGATCTGCTATACGCTTAGGATCACCGATACCCTCTACGCTCACGGGGAGACCCGGTTTACTGCTTAACTTATTTGTGGACTTCCAAAAGTTACGAAAATCATGTTTCGAGTGGTGCGACGCGATAATGTCCATTTTCAACTGATCTTCATGGTTCTGACACCATTTTAAACGAGACTTGAAAATTCTCCGGGATTCATTCATCTCGTCATATATACTACCCGATTTTGGTTTTCCATACCATACCCATAGCTGGAATCTATACCTGGCCTCCCTGTGAGCTTCACTCACATGCCTGTTCCATCCGACTACAGGTTTTTTCTTTTTATATTGCTTTACAGCATGACTAATAGTGGCCGCCTGGCTTAAGGCGAATACGATATCATTGTACATCTTATCAATAATAATTCTGTGATGTAAATTATTACACATATAATCGCAACATTCACATAACTCATTAGGAAAATTTATTTGTCGTAGTCTTTCATGACACTCCTTATAATATAAATCGATTTGTTCGGGTTTCCTCTCACCCCACACAACCTTGTTTCCTAGTAAATTATGATCATTTAACATTTTAGGTTTAATTACATCTATATTAATTTCTATAATTAAAGGATAATGATCAGACCACATAACATCATACTGTACATAAATATTTACAATATATTTATGTACAGTATGACACAACCACGTTTCTTGTAACGCAATTATATCTGATGACAGACATAATTGCCTAATATTTTCAACTGAGCGTTTTACATTTTTACAGTTAAAACTGACTAATTTAATAAGGAGACCATCCATATTTATGTTTATTTAGGACCGCCTACCGTACAGTATCACCACCATTCGCATGGTTATGCTTATGCTTGAAGTGCACAAAGCGTCGAAAAATAATGCCCTCCGGCCATAGTTTGTCACTTAAGAACATTGATAATTTCTGTTCCGATACGAAAAACTTGTATGCATTGTAATTCTTGTCTATCTTAAAAGTATTTTTTTCTAGTTGAACATTTTCCTGTGTCTTTTTTTGAATGTAATCTGTTATATCGTGCTCCATCGTATCTTTATGCACTTTAGTGATGAATATAGGCACTTTCGTTTCAGCGGCTTTAAAGTTACCTTCACCCTCGCTGCAAATACCTATTTGACCGAGATAACGGTATTTTTTCTTAGGTTTTCGTTGCTTGACTACCTTCCAATCACCCTCATTTTTCAATGTTTCTGCAAAGGATCGCCTTATATGATTGGTTTTATTATTGTTTGTCGCGCCATTTGTAGCTTGTATATTGATCAGCTGATGCTTGGCGGACTCACTTTGCAAACCAGTTTCTTGGGCGGCCAGCTTTGGCTTCACTCCCCCATCGCCGCCTCCGCCGACGGCGCACAGCGTGTGCGCGGCGCTCCGCTCACTGCCTCCACGTCGTTTTCAGTCAAGGAATTCTCAGAGTACCTGCAGCTCGGACGGCGGGGGGTAGTTTGCTGGTCAATTAGCAATGATCGACCGCTGATTTCTTTAGGAGAAGATGTATTCAATGCACTACTGGTTCTGTCAGCTATCGTCAGATTAAAGTTCGATAGTCCCATGGGGCCACTATCCAAATATGCACCACGTTTTGTATTTATATTTATATCACGATATCGATTTGGAGTCGTCTGATCTGATGTAGAAATCTTTCTCATCTCCATTTTAATTTCTTCCAATTGGTCCAACGTTACAAATCTTGTTTTGATGTCATTTAATTCCGTTTGAACAATCAGCAAGTCTTTTAGAAGCTTTGTCACGTCCAAATGATCAAAGGTAACTGGAGGTAGTTTTTCCAGATCACGGGCTATGAACACTGGTATCACTTCTGGATCAGTTCCCTTGAAAAGAGATATAATATCTTGTAGGTCACGGTTCTCTTTTCCTTGCTTTATACGTGAAATTTTGCGCTTACCCGTGGGTAACGATTCAAAAAGTAACGTTTTAGATCGTTTGATTTCATCACTTTTGAAAGATGATACACATATTCTAACCAAACTGTCTTCATCAATAATTGAAATTTTATTCTGTATGTATGCTAACAGTTCGTCTATCACTATATTGCACATATTACATTTCACCGTCAAAGCCATTGTAAAACGGCATCTGCGATCGACAACACACACACACACACACACACACGTCAACGATCGTTGCGCGCGCGCGACTGAGTTTTCTTTAGTTTAAATTTAAATTAGAATTAAATTAGAAATTTAAATTTAAATTAGACTGAGTTTAAATTAAGAATTAATGAGTTGTTCTTAATTTAAATATGTAAACGTCACTTGTTTACGTCCCATTCTAAATAAACTATCTTCGTGGCACAGAAAACTTGCCCTCATTGTTTTATGTAAAAGAAACAACGAGCTTTTGGGGGTCAACCATTTTTTTATCAAATTGTCCAACTGGGAATATCCTGTATATTTTTCGAAACAAAAATGAAAAAAGAGGTTATGTGGCCCATGGGGGGATCGAACCCGCGACCTTCGCGTTATTAGCACGACGCTCTAACCAACTGAGCTAATGGGCCGGGCTTAATTTTATTCAAAAAGTGATAACATTTCTTTATGCATTTATATAAAACTTTATTATTGAAATAAGAATACGATTATTTTTAAATAATACATCAGGATTGTAATGTCGCTTTGATTCTTATAATTCTTCGATACGAAACTACATATTAATCTAATTTGTATTGTGTGTAATTTACCTGTCTACTCTCACTTCTTTCTGCCGACGACGCCATATTTATTTCAACATACTATCTAAAAAAAATATACGTACACACAAATAAAGTTGTTTTTTTCCTCTTTATTTTATTTGGGGACTTTTACACTATTGTGTATGTCAGCCCCATCGTACCCTAAAAGTTATAATTTCACTATCTATCTGTCTTACTTATCTACATCTATCTATACTATAATTACGTCTATCTGTCTATCTTAATTATCTATCTTAATTTATCTATGACTCTGATAGCGACTCGATGCAAAGATGCAAACACTTTAATTAACTTTAAAGCGCCATTCGCGAACAATATTATCTGAACTAAGTTGCAGGGAATGTGTTAACGGGGGCAACACACACTCCTTGTTTTAGCGAGCCACACGAGCATAACAAATATGACCACGTGTATGTGAAAATTCACAACAAACATAATTATGTCTATGGAAATTTCCACCAACTTTAAACAAGATACAAGTACATTGCTCACATAAATTGACAGACTTGCTCAGCGTGGTTAGTTATCTATCTGGCCACATTAGAAGACATTTCTGATATATTTACTTATTTATTTACTACACAGTGACAAAAGGAGGACTTAATGCTTTGAAGCATTATCTCCCAGTCAACCTTTGGCCATGCAGAGATGATCCTGTTATTGCTAACAGTAAAAAATAAATAAAATACTTAAATAACGCGACCATAATATTTAATTAATTCTATAGTACATATAAACAAATAAATGCCTACTTTAATCAACTTATTCCAAACCGATATTTTCCATTTCAAGTAAATTTTCTTTAAGCCTTTTCTTAAAACTAGCACGTAATCCCCATTACGTGCTAGTTTTAATATTAACCGGCTGAGCGTTCCATAGTCGGGCAGTCTGTGCGACGAAGGAGTCAAAGAAAAAACCAGTACGGTGGGTGCAGTACCCTAGTAGCAGTGGCAGATTATCGCTAGAACGGAGATTTCTTTGATGTTTGTCACCAAGAAAGCTGAAAACACTCTTTAAATATCCAGGATTGAGAATAGAAAATTAACCAATTGGAAGTGTCCATGACCACGAATAGAGAGCCATTTAAACTTAGAACGATAATGAAAAACGTGGTCGTATTTTGGTAGACCGAAAACATCTAATACATTTATTTAAAAGACACTCAAGCGCATATACTTATAATGCAGTTTTTAATTTGTCATCCTTTTTAGGAGATACTTAACTGAAGATCGTATGATGACGACTATCCTTCTTCATTACCTGAAAGAGAAAAAGGAGAAATCGTATTATGTAACTACGGCGACGTAGCGGGAAGCAGTGCGTGTACGCCCTCCGGCCAGGTGGACTGACGACTTAAAGAAAGTCGCCGGTAGTGACTGGATGGTAACAACGGTAGACGGTGTGTGGTGGCGCTCCTTGGGAGCGGTGAGTATCCGGCAGTAATGGGTAATACGAGACAGAGGTAATAGGCTCTAATTTATCTCATTTCAATCAACGGTCGACTGACAGAGAATACCTTAAGGTATTAAGTCCGCCTAGGTACATAAAGGTGTTACTTTGCGAAAGTCATGCAGTAAAGAAAATTACGTTACCTAGCCAAAGAGAGTAACGCATTTTTCGTTATTGTATTGAAGCTGTGTTATATAGATTTCTGTAATACGAACGAACTGTTCAGAGTATGATATCGCCTATAAATTGGAACATACGCACGGACCATTGATTCGAGAATACATACTAGATATCACTCTAGGACGGGCACGTTACAGTCTAATAGTGTTTGTTCTATGTCGAGTATCTCTTGAAATCTTTAATTCATGTGTTTTGAAAATGGAACATTCTTATTACGTAGTACTTAAGTTTCAAATTTGACTTTTTAATGACCCCCCCCCCCCCTCATCTGCCTCACCCCCTAGAAGTTCCCAACCAGGTTTCTTTGATAAAAACGTATGATGTCTCATCTATTCGCCCATATCGATGGCACGGACAAATATCGACCTCATACAATTCATACCCGATACCTTTTACTGTTCTGAGTTACTGAATATGAAATGTACTCACTCTCTTGGTTGCGCAAAATTGAAATAAAATATTTTTCACGGCAAGTCGGATAATAAGCACTCCAGTCACGATCGCGGAAGGGTGTGTTTTGAAACTCGTTATAATTGCACGTCGCATGATGGCGTTAGCATCGCCCATAAATTGCTTGATGAAGAGCTGTGGAAAATTGAGATAAAATAATGCTGCAATGCATTCATTACATTTTGAGTCTGAGTAGAGTGAAATTTACATTTAAATGGTAATTTGTTGTATCATGAGAAAATTTAATGTATATAATGACTTACCTCCTAATAATAACATTACCTTATACGTTTAAGTTCTTGTTAAAAAATAAGATTAATAATATATGTTTTGTATGTACCTGTAAAAGAGTTGTTTTTTCATAGAAAAAGGCGGCAAACAAGCATACAATATACCTGATGGTACCACTTACCCATAGACCATAGACCGGATACATGCCAATATCAGTCCAGAATGACAAATGTTGGCATGCCCCAGGATGCGCTGCCTACCTGTGCAAATTAAGTAATGAAATAGGAGAACTGGTTGGGAAAATGGGGAGGGTTAGTATGGGGTGGGAATTGGCTGTGACATATCTCACGCACTACCGAAACACATAAAAATACGAATGGACATATGGACATTGGGGAAATACGATAAAGTAGGAAATGCAGTACATTTCAAGGTAGTCTTCTGTGAGAGAGGGGTAACGTGGCCAGTCAAGTGCGTCCAGCGGCTGTGGGAATGTAGCATGCACTCTCTCCCGACCAGTGGAGTCGGCAACGTACTTTGCCAGCATGGCGTTTCGAGACCATACATTCCTCAATCACAATTCCATGTGCGTGAGGAAGCCGATGTCCAAAAAGGTCTGATTATGATTATTTATATGTTATGAAGTTGGAAAGGGCCGGTGCAAAGTAATACCTGACACTTACAGAAGTTACAAAATAGATACAAAGTTTTCCTATAACACCTTTTATCGTATTCTTTTATCTTACAAATAAATTCTTATAGAGTGATAATAGACTAATTTACGACACGTCTATATAAAAAGAGTGGAAACGGAAAACCATATATTTTTAATATTATTTGGCCTTTGATGATAACGGTCAATTCGGTAGCCTTTTTACAGCCTTTATACAACGATAAACAAATTAATGATAGCACAGAGAAATCACTTTTTAAACACTCGATAAAGAAAATCAATACAGGATGGCCCAACCTCCCCACAATTTAGGGGAAAAAATTGTCTCTACAAAATTCCGCTTTCAACAACGTGCCGGTAACGTTTTGTATTGAAAATCGTCATTTTTTTCGGCAAAACAAGAAATGTTTAGAATAAAAATTGATCTTTTGCAGTAAGTACAATCTTCTCTTAAAATATCAGAAGAATTGAAACGTTTCCCGAACCATAAATCCCAGAATTATATTTCAACCTGTAGATTCGATTCCGCTCTTGCACTCGATTTACCTTCCAAGTACCAAAAAGTTGCATTCTCTAACCGTTGCTATTCATAAATTCCTATCATTATCGAAGTTTAACGCATCACCGACTTTTCGAGTTCCTCATATTCAGTTTACCAGTTTTGCGATCGCATTTTTCAATACCAAACAAACAGCGTTCTTCCTAACGACTCGATAGCGAAGTTTTCAATAGCGACGTTTGATATGTATTGGCTTTAATCACTTGGTGTCTGGGCATGATTGGGTTCGAATGAAAAATTGGATCAATATCAACACTCAGTTTGGGGTTGATAGCATGATCTTATAACGAAGCATGCTCTAACGCGCATATTCAACGTGTCACTGAATTAACGCAAATGCTGCAAATAGGTTGTACGGTATGAGAGTGGAATCGATTGTACCAGTTGTTACAATAGATATTTTTATAACTTAGATAGATACACTTTATTGTACACCAAAAACATATAGAGAAATACAAAGTACAAGTAATTAGAAGTACAACTAGCGGCCTTATCGCTAAAGCAATTTCTTCCAGGCAACCTTTGGGTGGTAAGGATAAGTCAGTAGACGAAATAGAAGTAGATGATGCAATAAGGAAATAATGTTTGTATAAATTCATAGATACATATATACACACAGAAATATATACATACCTACAGGGCTATATACATGTATTCATACATATACATACAGAAAGATCTAGGAACTAAAAATATGAAGAAAAAATAAAGCAACAGAATTTGGTTGTAATGTTCATTCATGAGTCTTTTAAAACTAGCCAGAGATTGAGATACTGTCTAAGAGGCTATTTTAGTGTTCAGTGTTCGATTAGTGCTTAAAAGCAGGATTAAAAGTGCCATCTTGTTTATTACTTACTCATTGTCCACATACTCACGCTCATTATCGTGAATAAGTCTGGTGAAGGTGTTCCCCTAGCCTTTATATAAAAATGTAGCCAGAATTTTAAAGAATATTATTGGAAAAAAAAATCTTAAAATTCAATGTCAAGTAACTCAATTCGTAAACGAATCCACGAACTCGTTCACGCAATTAATTTCATGAATGAAATCCATGGTTTCAGGATTCAGGAATTAATCGGTTCCACCTGTAGATCATTAATATATTTATGTTTGATATTTTTTTATGGTGAAAGTTGCAGACGGTCATGCGACCCACATGATGGTGAGTGGCTACCGCCGCTTAAAGACGCCTCCGTCACCAGGTATTAAAACCGGCCTTTGTAAAATCGTATTTACAGCTTTCTTGAAGAACCCCATGTAAAAACTAATACAACTAAGCAAATTCACTATCATTAGGTATTATATAATTATATTAGATTGTCTGGGGTCTTACCGCTATTAGCGATAAAACGGCCTTTTGTGCATTTCATATGTTA
This sequence comes from Sesia bembeciformis, assembly GCA_943735995.1. Lineage (NCBI taxonomy): Eukaryota > Metazoa > Arthropoda > Insecta > Lepidoptera > Sesiidae > Sesia > Sesia bembeciformis. The sequence goes on from OX031042.1 coordinate 5,550,561, forward strand.
CAATGTCTGTTACTGTCTTGTATCGTTTTGGTGTGTAATAAAGACTTTTATCTATCTATCTATTAGGTCAGTTTGAAACAAATCACTCATTAAAATACAGAGCTATTTCACCCCGAACGGTTTGTTGTTCCGCATAATGACAACCCACAAACCTACACAAACGCACGTAAACATTTCAAGGGGTTTAGTGAATTATGTTGCCTGGCTATCAATGTTAGTATAGCCTCTAAAATAGTGTTTTCAATGCTGACGTTAGAGTTTCAACCGAATTCATTCATTAGTTCATTTCACCAGTGAAATGAACTAATGAATGAATATATATTTTAATCTAGCACTACCCGCGACTTCGTCCGCATGAACGTAAGATTACTTTACAGTCATTCCCACGGAAACTTATAACGATTTGGGACCCAGGACATATATATTATCATGGTACTTAATTTCATAAAAAATCATCCAGTGTCAGTGACTTACTTATGGCCTTGAAATGACTCCCTTGTAAAAACTCATGGATCTAAATAAGAAGTACCCTAGATGTTAACCCAGCACATAATATATAACTATGCCAAGTTACGTGATACGCGTTCAGGCAGACAGACAAACACATTAAAATTCCAAAAAATGTTGTTTTTTCACATTGTATCATAGTGTACACAGCAATTATTTTTATCAAACGATATTTTAATATACAGACTGTTTTGTTACGATTTTATTATATGTATAGATAGATGTTTGTAATTAATCTAGGTATTAGTAGGTATTTACTGTAATCATTACCTATATAGTTTCATATGTGTATACCTTTCTATATTTTCTAATTTCTTTCCTGTCTTTTATATTTGTTCACATCTTCCACTTCATTCTTGCAATTTGTTAGCTCACTCGTTATCTTTTATTTGTTTATTTACTCTTTTAAGGGAATTGTGACCTAAAGTCACAATCTGACGTTAGAGTTTGAAGCAAATTTCGCTGTGAAATGAACAAATTCCTGGATACTTAAAGACAACATACTTAAAAAGGTTACACCTTTCAAGCAAGAAAAGGCTAAGCAAACACCTTGTCTATTTATTTCTGAAGTCAAGTCCGCAACATAATAAAACTGCTTACTTCATTAAAAACAAACGACGACTTTACAGTCTGCCGCCTTGTACCAACAACCCGGATAACTGGCAGACCGGTGCCAAGTAATGTCCTACAGCCGGCGAGACGCCAATTTTTTATCCGACATGAATTATTGCCAGTGCCAGTGAGGTCACACTTATGTCTAACGTCCATCGATTTGAGAATACATACCATATATGTTATACAAGCACTCCAGGGCGGGCACGTTACATTCTCATAATGTTCTTTGATGAGTAGCTTTCGAATTCTTTAATTTATATATATTTTAAAAAAGGGAACATTCCTATTACGTAGTACTTAAGTTTCAAATTTGACTATATAATGAATCCATTCTCATCTGCTTCACCCCCCCCCCCCATATCGATGCTAACGTGTAACTCGAAATGAGCGTTAATTAACGCGACAACAAGCGCGCGTTAGTTATCGCGTTTTAATACTAACTTACGTCCCTACAACATCTTTAGGACTTTAGTCTTATACTCTTAATCATGTTTTGTATGAATATACAACGCTGTCGTGACTAAATGAATAAACTAATAGAGACTTAGTAGTACGGGCCGGGGTTAAAAATTTACGAACCACATTCGAACTCTATCCTAGAGATACCTACTGATAGTCTAGATATCTATAATTGGCTACCTACAGACATCCTAAGCAATCGCCATTCTTCTAGTTAAGAATGTCAATAATTTCAAGAAAACGTCTAATAAACATCCAACTAAAATCAAGCGATAATCGCGCCTAAAATTCTCTGCTAAATTTATCATTATCCATTCTCCTCGCTGGACGGTTAATTCAATAAAGCGCCTACTTTGTTCCCAAATTAAATCAGTTATGTTATTAAATGGATCCGTTTGTATCTAGAGCATTGTATTATTGAATTATATTCTGTATTGCGGTACAATCTAGGCGATTACTTATTCATCCGTCAATAAAATTATATCTTGTAAGGGTAGGCACTCAATGATATTAGTTTATGTTAATTTTAGGATTTGTTCTGAAGGCACTGACTTATAAGGTTAGTTCAGACAGTCGGCTCATTAAGTTTTTGTTCATTATATACCGTAACCAGCCCTTTTAAAGTCCACCGCTGGACGTGGACGTCCTCGTGCACATTGTCTCGTGCATGAGGGATGTATGGCCTTGAAACACCACGCTGGTCAAGCGGGTTGGCGAGTCCTTTAAACGTGGTGTATTACCTCCGGGCTCGTGGTAATCCCTTAGTCGCCTTTTACGGTACCCGCGGGAAGAGATGGGATGTTTCTAAATCCAGCCGACACTACACCATTTGTTACATAAAAAGTCCTAAATACAATATAGATAAATAATAATATGGTCCTCAGAAGGCAACTCAAATTATAAATTGCCTAAAATAAAATTTTGTCTAAAATAAATTTCATACTTAAAAATAAAAACTGTATCAATTTATTGATATCAGTGTATGCAGATGCACTCCAATGCAGAGCACAAGCTTCCCTACTACCTACAACATGGAACATTCCGGAAGATGGTGATAATTCTTAAAAATCCACACTTAAGTAGAAACGCAATGGTACGGACCGATGAACTTACCACCTGACGAATGAGAGTCCAGAATAGATATCCCTAGGCTATCATAGTTCTAACAATTTATAAAGTTAAATTATTAAAAGCGCAAATCTAAACTCGTACCGGATTGCGTTAATTTCGAAGGGTTTTGAGTAAATACAAGTAACAAGAGTGAAACTGTGTGTGCCCACGTGCAGGTACATGATTCAGTTTGCTCTGAGGTCGCAGTAGACAATTCTAGGGCGACAGCAAACATTCCCTCGGTTTACCGACATTCATCTATTGTCTAAGCGAACGTACTATATCTGAACCTATCTAAAATTTCATAATTCCAAGTGAGCGCTCGCCTTAATCGAATTGTTAGCGGGGATAGATTCTGAGACATGTGTAATTAAGTGAATTTCGCATCTATATTAAGCTGTCAAAACACGTGTATCTTACATGAATAATGAAGAATTCAGCGCATTTTCTACTACAATTTCTAAATAAGCTTGGAATTAATTATAACAAATATTTATTATAACTATCCAACTGAGACGAATTCAGCGTAGTCTGTATAAATAAAAATTAAATGCTTTTCGTTGGTAAGAGCATCACTTGAGAACGGCTTTACCGACTTGACTATTTTTTTTTTAAATGTTCGTTTTAGTCCAAATAAGGTTTTAGGGAAAGAAAAATTGGAAAAGTTACCCGGTAAATTGGAAACATCGGGTAAAACTGAAAATGCTTTTTTCTATGAGATTTTTGTATGAACTTATTGAAATTATGGTATTATTGAAATTTGGACAGGACAACGTCTGTCGGGTCAGCTAGTTTCTAATAAAATTATCAAAATGAGCTCGTAATTAATTATATCAAATATTTATTTTAATTATCCAGCTATGGAGAATTCAGGATATTCTACTACAATTACTGAAAATAATTAGTAATTAATTATAACAAATATTTATTCTGATTGTCCAATTAAGGTGGGTAGAACGGTGTAAAATCGAACCGTAAAACCGTAAACAAAGCTCAAGACAGATTGTCATCATGTGTCATTTAATTATTGATCTCCACACACACATACAAACTTAGTTACTTTCCTCTCAAATTTTGCGCAAATTAGCCTCCGGCATGTGTCGCCTGTACCCGGACACGTACTTAACTCAATGCGCCGGCGCGGTCGCGGGGGACCAAACTTTAATTGGTGCATACCGTATAACTACCTTATGACTTTATGCAACAATATCTACTCATATTATTTTTGATATGAAACTATGAATACTTCTGTAATGCTAAGTATTCATATTTACAACAATACTACTTCTAGGTAAAGTATATTGTATGTACATATTTGGATGTAAGTACAAAATATATGTTAAATATTTTTACCCCTTGTATAATACGAGGGGAGGTCCAATACTTTCCGGCCTTACAAGGAAAAAGGACGCTCAAGTTCATTAAACTATTTTTATTTTTCAATATAGTTTCCGCCTTATTGAACACACTTTTCGGATTGTTTAATAAGCATTTTTATCCCAGTATAAAAAAATCAGTTTTGTCTGCAAAATGGGCGAAAATCGCAGCAAGTTTTGAGTTCGCAGTTTGAAAATCGCAGCAAAACCTTAAGTTATGAGAACAAACAGTATTTACTGGGAGCCAAGTCAGGAATATAGGGTAGGTGGCGAATTTCCGTGAAGCCACACTTTGTAACAGCAGCATTCGCAATTGCGGCGGCATTGTTATGGCAGAGCCGCACACCTTTGCTTAGTTTTCCACGACGTTTCTGCTTGATTGCTTCTCTTAATTGCCCTATAAGGTTAGCATAATAGCTTCCAGTCGCCGTAGTATTACATCCTTTTATGTCTATAAGTAATATTCCTTAATAATCTCAGAATATCGAAGCCATAATATTTTTGGTGGAGTGAGTCACCTTTACCTTTCTAGGTGGTGCTGCATCAGAACAACGCCACTGCGTCGACTCCTTTTGAAAATCGTAACAATTGACTCCAAAAAATCGTTTCCGTTACTCTGAAAGGCCTTCAAAAATTCTTTAGACCACGGTACTCGTTCACTACGCTGCACACTTGAAGGGAGTTTTGGTACCCACATCGCACTAACTTTATTCCTATGTCGATGTTCATGAAGAATCCTAAAGACTGTAGGTTTTGAAAGCCCAGTCCCTGCTGCTATTTCATTCGTCTTTAGCCGTCGGTCGCTCAGAACTTCTTCTTCCACTAATTTGATGTTGTTTGTAGTGAGTGCTCCACGGGTTGACCGGAGCGAGGTTCCTTGTCGATGGACGCTCGACAAAGAATAATGAAATTGCTTACATCAATCATTGACGATGGAAAATGATAGAGAAGAATCCCCGTACACATGATCCAACCTTTGTTTGATATCAGTCGGGCTAACACGTTCCTTTGTAAGGAATTTAATCACGGAACGATATTCCAGTTTAAAACCAGTTTAAAAAAAGACTTCTTGTTGTTCTAAGAGTCTAGGAATGTCTAGGAAGTCGAATCTAACTAACGAGTGTTGAACTTATCAAAATTCATTTGTTTCAATTCATAGCAGACAATTATTTTAACTTGTATAAACAAAAAAAAGCAAATAAAGACAATAATTCGTAATACAATAGAAAGCCTACATACATTATTTTGATGAAAAGAAATATTGATGGGTTCTAGTTCACAATACGCTTGGTATACACTTCGGTGACTTTTTCAATCTCCAAAGTGCTCGGAGCCAAAATTTGTGAAACAATGACGGGTTCGTTTAGTTACAGGCACTAGGCCCCAGCCTCTAACTTTAATACTGTAGTTTAGCTAGTTTTTTTTTCATAATTTGAAGCACTATTGGGAACAAAAGTGAATTTATTCAGTTCTCTCTCATTGGAACAGGTAATCACATCCGAAACATATTGTTTACCAGTATTCCAGTATGTTATCGCCAGTAAATAAGAGCGGGTAGATTAGGTACGCTCGGAGCCTGTTTGCTGGATAGAATCCATAATGTCTTCATTACGGAATTCGACGAAGAACTGAAGTTGCCTGACATAACTCAAAGAATCATCAAGTAGAAGTGACAGTGGATAGGCCATATATGTAAGGCGGGACAACCTCAGGCCACGTGGACTGACGACTTGAAGTATGTCGCCGGTAATGGCTGGATGATAAGAGCAGTGGCCGTCTTTGAGAGAAGCCTATATCCGCCAGTGGAGAGTCACAGGCTGATGGTGTGACACGTTATCGCAAAACTTTAACGCACATATGGATGGACCTCCGTCATTACATCACAATAGCTTTGCAATGTTAACGTACTTAAAAACAATTATATTCTAGCTTTTAGTACTATATTTCATTAAGGTGCTCAATGTTGACTTACTTCGCTTATTATTGTCATATTATTCCTTTCTTAGACGATTGATTTCATGTACATTTATGTGATAGTGTTGATTTCAAAACGTGAAATTGAAAACTAATGAACGCACCTTTGTTCGCTTGTACAATACTTTATTCAACCTAAGTCTGTCCACTGGATATAGACCTTTAGCGAGATTTGGGCGTGCTCAAGTCTTGCTAAAGGCTAAGTTCTTCAAGTTAAGTAAAAAGGGTCTATTCATATCAGTGTCAGTTACGAAATGACGTAATTCATATATCACGTTATACCACTGAATCAGTGATATAACTCCTGGTGTAATTACGAGAAGAGGCACCTTAATTGGCCAATTAACGCTATTATTATGTACTAGCTTTTGCCTGCATCTTCGCTCGCGTGCACTAAGCAGTTGTAAAATATTTTTAACATCTGTAAAAACACCGACATGTGGATTTCACGGCTGAAAATCTATCCAGTAATTTTTGAGTAATTCTTTTAAAAACATGTTCATCTATAACTCAGCTTCCTTGTGTCATATGAAGATGGCACATATACCAGTTTTACTTCTGGATACTTAGCTATACATTACTGAAAACCAGGTCAAAATCCGTTTAGCAGCTTTTACGTGATGCTCAAACAAACTGACATACAGAAACATACAGCCAAAAAATTTTAAAACTACTGTTTTGGGTTCTGTAAAGAGACAAAATTAACTTAATGTACCGATTCAACCCTTTTACTGTTTTATCATATGTATAGATTATTAGGCAGATGGGGTCATTATTTTCTTAACTAAAGCAGAGTACGGTGCACATTAAGCGCTATAAAGCCTTTGTTTAGTCTCAAACAAGCTATAAGTGAAAATCGGCTAAGTTTGTGTCGATTGTGTGCGAGATTCATGAGGACTGGTTATAACTCTTGGGCACACGTTATTGAAGTTGAACAGAGTTGTGTCGATGCTATATTGCTAAACTACTAACGAGTCTGAGCAATTTGTATTATCTCTCTCTCTCTCTTTCTCTGGCATTATGGCGCTCTTACAGTACAGTTTGGCAAAATAATTGACGCTCTCATACACCACTACTTAACAGCTCCTTTATCATTAGAAGGAACCAATTTGTGCGATGAGCCCGAACGTTTTACATTAAATTATTTACATTAATCATTAAAATGTTTTCTTTTACGATTACATCCTATCCCTCCCCATTGTCCCATCCATTTCTCCAAATCCATTCCTACATCTCCAAAGGTAGGCAGCGCATCCGCGGACGTGCCAACGTGTCATTCGTGACTGATATTGGCATGTATCGCGGATGCCTATGGACGACAGTACCCACTTACCATCCTGTGGACTATATGCTAGCCTGCCGCCTTTTTGCTATAAAAAATGATTCTTTGAAGCGATGATCGCTATTTGATTACGCGAAGAAAATTTTGTTTGTCATCTGGTTGAGCTGATACTAGCTAGACATTAGAGGACATTATATAGACATATATATATATTAGGACATTATATACATAAATGAAATAGACAAGATTATAAAGTAATAAAGTGAGCTGTCAAAAATCTAACATTTTCACAATAAAATAGGAACAATCAATCGTTTACGATCGTAGAAGATCATCGCTCAAGAAGTAAAATTGGAAATCGTGAAACAGGACTTTTCCATCCTAAGAAGACAGTTATAGATCTGTACCTGTCAGTATAAAATGGTTAGTGCTTGTAGGATTGCACTCGGTGCGGTGCCAACTCCGTCCCTGAATGTAATAAATAAGGAGATTTAACATTTATGTAGATGCTCTGTGCGATAAGGATGCTATTCTAGAAAAATCCACATCCATCTATCTACAAAGCGCGTCAATCTTTTACAGTCGTTTGTACTGCTTTGCTTTTCTCTGTACCTTTTCTTTAGAAAAGGAGCTAAATCCGTCTAGCGTACACGAACATTTCGACCTTATTCGGACATTCCGTGAAAATACGTATTATAGCCGTCTCATTCCGGGAAAACCTGACCGGTTTTTTCAAGATATTGAAGAGAGTTTTCTAGAATCAAATTGTATTGTAAATAAAATTCTCGCAATTCAATGTTTACTAGCGAACAATATCGGAATTGAACAAATATGATGTTTTTTATATAGTAAAGTTCAAGGATACTTGTAAGGTAAAAATAGTAACTAAGTATAAATAAGTGCGAAAACTTATATAGAACGGACTAGACTGTTTTTTTGTATTTATTTATTGACTATTACATTTTACAGTTTATTTAACTATGTATTTATAAAACTTAGTTATAAGACTGCTTTTTATTTTTAATTAATTTATTCAAATCATAAATTACTTTTTGACACAGTCACGGTCATTTTTCATCTAAAAATTAAAAAGTAGTGCGTAAAAATGCCTTGTGTGTAATATACATAACACATTGAAACGAATTATGAATATGTAAGTATTATACTTTTTTTTTTCCTTTTTATATACCTGTGGCAATGGTACAATTAGCACATTCTGCTTAAAAGTCTAAAACGTATCCTGTCGATGTCCAGTCCCGCCGAAGTAAGTCGGGAGTCGCTCAGTAAAGCGATAGTAGGTTTAAGAACACAGAACAGAAAGTTTGAGGACAGAAGAGGACTCCTTGGAAGCGCGCGAAAAACGCGGTTCTATGCTTTTATTTGATTGTCACAAACATTACTAATGAAAAAATCTTTGAAGTTTAACTATCACTATTTAACCACAAAACAATTACAATTAGTCAAACAAAAACTCAACTTCACTTCTCGAGTTCCTGTCAAAAAGTCCATATCTATATAGGTGTAGTGATTTTACTTCACAACATCAACTACATTCGCTCACCGCTACTATTACATCAGGCTGCATGTATGTAAAGTCAAGTGCGACCGACCCTGCATAACCCTTCGCTTTATTTATCAGCCCCGTCAGCCTTTCATCACCGATCGTTACGTATGTCGATACGTGCCAACCCATTTCTTTTCCGACAAACCTATGCTAGTATAAATATCGAATTTGTATTCGGTCAGTAGCGGATAAAAATAACCCAAGATTCTTTTGACTCGTACGAATTACATTCGTAAAGATTAAAAATCGAATACTCTTGGAAACGACGTTAGCGTATCTTTGATTTTTTATGGAGTATGTTATATATAGTAAGGCCGGTTGCCCACTCAATGGTAAGTAAATGGTTTACTGTTTGCTTGTGGTGCCACACGTGGCCCTCTGAGATACTTACTTAGGCAACTACATAACACTGCAAATACTCTGTCAATCTTTATTTAATAGAAGCGCTGTATCTTATCTATAATTATAAAAATCGTTCGTTAACGAGATGCAGAAACTATTGTTAACTGATTAATCATTTGTGTAATAAATTCATTTGATAGGTGTAGTTCCTCGAGGCTTGTGTGATCCCTTAGTCGCCTTTTACGACACACGGGGAGAGATGGGAATCACCCCATCCCAACCTATATCCCATCCCATCCCTCTTTACCGGCTATAGTATCCAATATAGCCGGTCGACACCACACGTCCACGAAACTAAGAAACTATTACTATTCAAAGAAAGCTTATAAATTTTGTACATGGAACAGCGAACGGATGGACCGGCGCAATAAGTGACTATTGCTATCCATAGACATTTGCTGCACAAAGAGTAATGCCAACCTTGCAATCTTGAAAATACTCAGAATAAAATAATGACAAATACATTCCATCCACATTTCAATATCACGCTCCTTTTGACATTATGGACACAAAACATTCCGCTAGATTTCCGGGCCTAGTTTGGAGTGCGGAAATTACCATAAAGTATCCATAACGTCCGGGATAAAACCCCGTGTATTCACTATCCCAGGAACAAAAGATCCCGTTCCGTTTTACATCTTTATTGTTAGTTAGGGGGACACAATTGAAGGGACCGAAAAGAATGTAAAACAATTGAATTACAGAGTTGTATTTATTTGCATTTCGTTGCGCCCATAAACATATAAAAGACGTAACGTAGGATGCTCAATTGAAACCCGTACTTGCCATGGCAACGTTTATTCCAGACTACTATATACATACACATCGTCATAAATCAATGCATAATAAACTTTCACATATACTATGCGGGCCTACCCTTGAATCTCGAAACGATTTCGGGTCTACCTCAATGGGTCTAATGCAAGTTGGTAAATTAATTACAACCATACCATACCTGACGGTATGGTATGGCCTATGATGGCTTTTTGCTATTGGATATCCTCTCTCAAATTTTCTCTTAATACTCGTACACAGTTTTCGATTCATCTCATCCAGCTACTACCGGCCAGCTTCTTCAAGTCATTGATCCACCTGGCCGGGAGTGTGGGAACACTGGATTACCATATTGGTAATTTGTTTTAAATACTTATTCACTAAGCCGATCACGCATACTTATTCACGCCATAGACCTTCGTCACTCTCCAATCATTCATATTCTATATATAACCATTCTCTACATACGAGCTTCAAAGTTCGAAGCATTCTATATAACTTTCATAACTAAGATTTGAATACTTAGAAACCGCTGAACTAGAGCCAACTATTCGATAAAACGGGTTTATTCAATGTATTCGAGTCGCGCAGACTTAACGTTCGTTTAGTATGAGCTCCTATATCGACAGCTCACTGCCAACGACTATGTAAGACGTCCAACTTTAAGAGACATAATTTATCGCCAAGTTCTTCGATTGGTAAAATTCAGTTCGATTGCATCGTTTAAATTTATGTTACGCTAAGTATTATGCTCTAAATTTTATTGTGAAAGTTGCAGAAAGTTGTAAAATTAAGAAACTAACTCCAAATATTCATCTAAAAAAGGAATTATTCATATCGTCAGTAATATAACACCGTTATTGCGTGAATTATTTTATTGACTTAATAAAAGAGCTGCATTTTAATTATAACTTTATCTTGTTTTCATTTCTAGCTTCTTCATTCAATCTAATAACAGAGATAGCTGTCTCTCCTATATAACTTCATAAAGATTTCTTTACTTTTCCTTTCAATTTAAACGAAACAGTTTCCTCGCGAAAACACTAATAGAAACTTTTCCAAAACTTAAGTTAGAATATACCAAATATAGATAAACAAAACATTTTATTGCATACCGAAACAAAATAAAGCAGTAACAGACATCGGACACACATGAAAAAAACACATCTTAACACATGTTAAAAGCACAAAAGGCAGTCTTATTGCTAAAAGCGATATCTGTCAGACAACATTTGGATAGGGACGAAATAAATATTTTAATCACAAGTAGATGGTGTACAGTATCACATAATATAATAAACACCTACATATATCCATATTATACATTACTATACATTCATACTATAGGTAAATATAAACGTCTTTTGTTCCTACAGTTTCATAAATACATCGTTTATTTTCCGTTTAAAAATGGTCCCATTGCTATCAAAAATAACCTCTGAAGCTTCTTTACTTTCCGCGATGACAATCAATGTATCCTAACTCTAACATTATTGATTGCATAATTTTGGAGTAAGACGGAATAGAGTTTATGGAAGACCGGTCAATAGAACAGATGATTTTGTCAATTTCCCTCCATAACTTGATTGATCGATCACTTGTGGACAATATCCGCAAACATTTATCCCTAACAACTTGCTGAAGTGATTCTATTCAGCGTAAATAAAACAGAAAGAAAGAAAATCTACGCCCTATAAATTACGCTAGTGATCACACGCGATATTGCGCCAGATTCGGAATGTAAAAATGTATAAATTATATAGAAAAAATCAATGTAAACAGTACAGAGGATGATCGCATTAAAAGTGATCTAGGCCAAAAGTATCTTAACTAACTGGACGCTTTCCACTGGCCTAGTTACCCAACTCTCTTTACCTTTATTTCTTACCCAACTCTGACGAAGACTACCTATTGGAATAGCCTTATGGAATTCTTTATGAAACTCACTCCCCTACACAATGCGAGTTCTTCAATCTCAGGGAACACTACTTCTCTATTCCGTAATTGTTAAAAATAACTATTGTACATAACACATTGTATGTATTTGTTTATGTAAATCTATGCACGTATAACATGTATTATTTTATTTTTATATGTTATCTATGCATTTTATTTTTGTAGATGTATATTACTACATGCATGATTATTATTTACGCACACCAAAGTTTATATTTCACGGGTCTGCTGGAAGAGATCTCCACAGAAGATAAGCTTGCCTTTTATACATATTCTCTTATTTATTCTTGTATAAATATGGATACATTGTTTTGTGCGTATAAGAAAATATAAAGCAAACTACCGTTTGTCACTGTAAAAAAATATCCAGAAAAGCGATGTAGCAAAGAAAAGTTAAAACACTTATATATTAAAACTTGATTCTCGACGAAATTTTTGTCTCGCATATGAAATACCAATACTTTCAAAGCGACCATCTGATGGGAACCTAACCGATTTAACTGCACATAAATCCCACCGGTTTACTACTGATTTAGCGAACTGCTCCTCGTAAAACCTCCCTTAGTGCTGTAAAACTACATTGAAGATCAAATTTTCAAGTGATTTTTAGAATTACAGCGAAAATCTCCTTTTAAGACGAGACAAATCAAAACGTTAACTGCTTATTCTTTTAAGAACGTCTGCGAGGGATTTAATAAAATTTTCATACACAGAAGACAATTTGAAATTCATGTGCCGAAATCTTCGTCGTCATAATGATATTACAAAGGCATACGGCATTCATGCCTCTGCAGTGTTTTTATAACGCATAAAAAAGTTAAAAACGCTTATAAACGGAAGATATAACAATACAGAGGCAATATTTTTAAGCAGAAATATTACCACTAATGAGCCCACTCTTATCCAATTCTGTCCTATCCCTCCCCATTTTCCCAACCCTTCATATAAATCCATTCCTACATCTTCAAAGGTAAGCAGCGCATTGGGAGGCGTGCCAACGTGTGACATTCTGGACTGAAATTGGCATGTATCGCAGATGTCAATGGGAGACAGCATCCACTTACCACCAGGTGGACTTGTATGCTCGTTTACCGCCTTTAACCTATTAAAAAAAAACGTTATAAAACTGCAGCCATGCTAACTTTATTACTGCCGACCTTGGCTAACCTTGACAGTCCATTTTAACTTGTGAGAATCGAAGATACGACAACGACTATAAAAAGAATCGAATTCGAATCGAATCTGTTCTCAGAGCTTACAATTTACGTCGCGACAGTAAAGACTTTATTGCTTTCAGAAATAACTGAGTTATAGGAAATATTCTGCGAGGCTGTTTTTATTCGTTTACAACTTTCAGGCAAATTGTCGAACCTACACAACAGTTCAATTTCAAGAAATGCACGCGATAATTTGTCCTACAGTTTCTGCGTGTGACTATTCAAAGATTACATAAAGATAATAAACGTTTAGCTACGCAGAACGCAGGTTGGGCGTGGCATGAGTCAATGTGGTGGCCGAATCGCCGCTTTTTAAACTACCGCGGTTACAATAATCGTATGACGACTTTCATATACGTAGTACATGCATTTTAAGTCCATGTCATGCCGTATTATTATTTTCACTATAAAAAGGCCACGATCTTATCCAACTACCTAATATAATACAATATTATTAGAAGGAATTTTAGGAATTCAAATTTGCGTTTGTCAAATTGGTTAAGGGGGATTTATAGATAAAATTTGTCAAGTTCAGTTTCCTCCCTAAAGGGCTCGAGGCTTCTTTAGGATATTTGTGAATTAAACCATTTTAAGCCTTGTATTGCAATAGTTTACTTTTGCCTATTAACACTAACATAAATAATATTCACACTGATAAGTAAAGACAAAATGATCAAAAGAAATTTTTAAAAACCTAAAAAAGATTTAATTTTGGAAGCATGTTTTGAAAGATTAGGTTATTAATAACAAGATTAAACTAACCTCCCTGATTTTCCTAAATCAATGCAATGTGGTTTCTTCTATAAGTACCTATTAAAGATAGAAATGAGGTTGTTAGTAATCCAGAGAAGTAGCGGCACTTCAAAATATTCTTGTCAAAGGCGTGTGCGCTAAAAGGTATCCTCATTTACATAAGTATGGGACGAACGCGAACATCTCACGGTCGATCACATATCTTTCTCTTTTTTTGCCCTTATTCGTAAGTAAGAAAGGGATGGGATAACTTAGAATTAGGTCAACATGTGTATCTGGCGATTGCATATCGGACCAAAATGAAAATTAAGGCAATTGACTTAAATCTTGTCGGTCTTTCTCTCCAAAGATACAGCTCTCCAGCCCATTCCGAGCCATGCCAACGTTGGCATGTTGGCATGGCTACAGTATCTACTTACCATCAGGTGGACTGTATGCTCGTTTGCCGCCTTCGTTCATAAAAAAAGTCTGCCGCGTTTTTTCGCATTTCATTTTAATACTTTAATAGAACTAGATTATCATAAAACACGATTTAAACATATTCTGTGGGTACAATTTTAATTCGTATATCCCAAGACAATGTCCAGTTAATTGTCTTCGCCTTTCGTAGGCCTACTGTATGAGCATCATTCCGTAGCATAGCTGTAGCAGCGTTTCGCAGATACGTAGCGAATATGCTACGACGTATTTACGTAGCAGGTTGTTTCGTAGTAATTTCGTAGAATTCCTACTAGTTGTGCCATCTTTAATATTTTTGTAAATTGTCCCTGCACACAACATTTATATAGATAACATCATTATATATTGTTATAATACAACTTAGATGGGTATGTAAATCGTCACTTATTCATGATAATCTTTGCGTTTTAATTTCAAAGCTCCTGGATCGATTTTAATAAACAATACCGTTTATCCTCAAAATATAACGAGGCAGCATAGCAGTGAAACTTCGAACAATATCGGCCCAGTAGGTGCCTCGATAATGTGAACGAAGAAACGTAAAATATAAGTAGGAGAACGAAAATTCGACTGCTATTTACATTTTTATACATATCTAAGTAGAAGCCGTTTATTTATGAATAAACTATATAACTGGCCTATTAAAATACAATCAGTCAGAGCTACCTAATCCAATCTACTATGTTCAAATATGTATAGAACCGAAATACAATGTATAATACTTAGTGAAAATATGAGATGCTGTGAATATTAAAATTCAATAGAAGTAATCCGTAACATTGTCTCCGCGCCATTGCAACAGCGTCTCGCCAGAGAAAATATAAAAATTTTCAACTTTATACACCTATCCACTCAATTTACACACAATGTGTTACAAAACAGCTCCAAGCAAACGTTGTAAACCTTATACTTTTACCTAACGTACCGTGAACGCTCAAATCGTATTTACCGTAACTCTCGAAAGATAATGACAGTTTAAAGAAGCGTATACTCTTCATGTACCCTTCATGTACGTTTCCTTTGAGAAGATGATATGCGTTATACACTGTACAATCAATTGCCGACTATTTTTAAACTTTCCAGAACATATTCACATCACACACATCGTCACATCCACGGCAAACTTACGAAACTGCAAAGGCACATTTTACAAGGGAGCATGACCAAATTAAAAATTATTTTTTTTGTAATAAGGAAGGGAAGGGATATTGTAGTGCATTTGACTTTCAAAATGGCAAAAGACTTTTTAAGATACAATAAACATATATTCAATATGTTACAAGGATCGTAAATAAATGCACATTCGTAACTTACTTCTAAAATAACTAAAATTGCAGATTCGTAAGTTTGCCGTGGATGTGACGATATGACATATTGTAAACGGAAATATTTAAACATATATTTTACATTTGACGACGAAGAATTAAACTTGGCAGTGGACACGTAATGTTGATAGGGAAGAAGAGTTCTCGAATGGAGACCACCGTAGCGGGACACCCTCGGATTGTCGGGACACGGCCAGGTGGACTGGCGACATTAAAGAAAGAAAGTAGTGGCTGGATGAGAAGAGCAGAAGACCGTGTGTAATTGTCGTACTTGGTTGAGGCCTATATCAGCGTTTCAAGGCCTTTAAATCCCCTCGTGACTACAAATGAAAGTTCATGCCCAGCAGTGAAACCTCATAGTCTAACATATTTAGCTCTTAGCCACCTCAAAAATTCATGACCTAATTAATCATGACGAGCACTTTACAGCATTTTTTTAGGCCAGGTTTAAACTTATCTATTGTATTCTTTGTAATTTACACAACCGACTTCGCTTATCACTTCGCAATAAAGATTAAATGCAACCTGTAATAGCCAATCTCAACTCTATTTGGACATTGGACACAATGAATAACTATCGCCAAGAGTTCTGTGGCAGATCCATGGGTCAAGGAAATAAGGAAATGAGAACAACGAGATTTTTGAAAAGGCATCTAATGTCGCGGTTGTGTACGTGCGCGTCTAGTGGCAAGTAGCAGTCGACAGGTGGCGCGCGGCCGATTGCCCGTTAATATTGGATACGTCTTTATTAGTATGTCGTACACGCGTACGTATGCATATGTGTGTGCGTGCAGCCCTGTGAGCAGCTGTCTTTATGTAAATTAAATACTAAATATTTAGGTGTGGCGCTAGCTAGGTTAAGTTTTATGTTTTTAATTTATTTAAGTTATTATTTATTTAAGTTTTATGTTTTTACGTGCATTATTTATGTTAAATGCATTAAATGTTCGACTGACAGAGTTAACTTACATTATTAATATTATTATTATGTTAAAAATGTTAAAATATTATTAATTAAAAATACTTAGATATTTGTATTCGTACAATATTTTGATCCAATAACAACGTCGTTTTTATACAAATATTCCCATGAATGTCAGTAAGATGCCGCCTGCATTGTTTAGATATTTTATTTCACTTGGTAAACCCATTCGTTGCTTCCGAGCAGTAATTATCAACGCTATGCCCTACGCTTGTTTCTTCATTCCTTCCACTCCAATTCGCGTCGTGTGTATGCCAAATGTTTCAAGTTTACTATACATTTCAGCAAGTTCACGAGGCCAGCGATGGCACTCGTGCCTTTATCTCGCGCGGATTGTGTGCGAAAACTTGTCGGATACCACGTTTTACTGGCTTCGTACCGTTAATATTGTAGATCGGTGCTTACTTAGATAAATACAAATACATTCATATTACACTTATAATGTGTACATTGCCCTGAACTTTGTGTTATATCATAGTTATATCAGACTAACGGTGGCCGCGCCCTTCTGCTCGTAGACGTTACAGTATGTGTTGTTGGCTTCTTGATTCCCATGGTAACTTAAAATTGATCTGGATATAAAATACTCTTAAGGTTTATCCGGCACATAAGCTATACCAAGTTTCATTAAAATTCGTCATGTGTTTTGTGTGTGGTGCGCGTTCAGACAGGCAGATTGACAAAAATAAAAAAACGATGTTTTAGGCTCTATATCATTCGTATTTTACACTGCTTACACTAAAATGTTGTACAGATACGGGTTTGTTACTATTTTAGCCAGCCTAGTCATGAGTAGCTATGTAATGTACAAAAAGATTGTATTATATCCCGTGGCACATCGTAATAAAAACTATAGCTAAATTGTCCCCGTAGTGAACATTCTAAATTTACTCAGGAGTATCAGAGGATGAAGAACCCCGAACAAAATGTTCTTATAATTTAAAATACTACCTAAAATATTGACGGCTTGAATGATGTTGTCATGTATCGCGGATGAATCGCGGGCAGCGCGCACGCAAGCCCCCTATTGTTGGAGGTGCCCATAGGCGACGGTGACCACTTACCATCATGTGGCTCGCCCGCTCGTCTGTCATCTATTCTATAAAAAAAAAAATCCGTGGACGAACAGTATCTACTTACCACTAGGCGGGCGGACTATCTTGTACATCTCCCGCCTTCTGTCTGTAAAAAAAGTTACTTTCTCCGTAAACGCAAGATTTTTAAATAAATATGTTAAATTTATTAACATCATCCAAGAATATTTGTTCTAGCAACCGAGAAACTGCTCTTGTGTAATGATTTATTTTCCATATTGTGAGAAATAATTTACCAGCAATTTGTTAGCAGCTATTCAAGCTAATAAATACACAAGTATTATAGTTTCTCAAAATGTTATTATTTGCCTCAGTCAGATAATTGAGTTTACATTTGTGAGTTTGCAATTTGTTGTTTAAGGGAAAATTAATATAATCACCTGTTAAGCCCCATTTATTTGAGGCTTCGCGGAAATGAAAACAATTTCAAATGAAGCGGCTCTAATATCTTTATTATATGATACCTCCCGCCTCTCTGCGTTATTGTTCAATTCTTCATTTCCATTTCCTATTTGAAGAGAACAACCTTTTGTAAATAAAATTTTGAAAGCTGTCAACTTTTTGAATCCCGAGTCGAATCAGTGACTATATTGTTTTGCGCAAATAAAATGAAATTAATAATTTCAGAGAAAATCCCCACACACAGAAGAGAGATTGAATTGTTTTCTTGTGGAAATGTTAATTTGACATTCGTAGTAGGAATTTTGACAAATCTAAGGCTTCCAATTTTTAGACAGTGTTGCTGATGGCATTATTTGGAATACCTAATTAATTTTAAGCTCATACAATTAATTTTAGACGTGTAATATCCAATTCAGAGAACAATTAATAAGACTACACAATTAGATCAAAATAGGTCTTGGTCTAGAATCTCTGTTCATCAAGTAATTTAGTATTAAATCAATTTTATATCACAAAGTCCAATCCATTGTCTCCAATCCAATTTGATTTGATCCGATTTGATCCGATCGATGTCTCCGTTGTCTTTAACATACATTATAAATATTTTTGTTATATTTTTAACAATAGAATCTGTCTGGAGCAAATGGAATATACGTTGATCTGCTGTTACATATAAAAACCGTCTCAAAGGATAAGGAATGAAGCTCTGTGTCAAAAGCGAGCTGCCGTGCCACACGCACAAAGAGCATTATTTTATTTGAATCCCTAGCGTGACTAGAATGCCATTACAAAAAAGTACCTGAACGTTGAAGCACGGTTTATACAAAACATACAGAGGAGCAAATTGCGCTTGCGCCAGAATCCTTGTGGCTCACTTCGTGATAATTATTTCTGACCACTGCCCAACTATACTTAAATAAACTTTATGTTAAGCAATATTCTCTGGCTTATGATAAGCCAGACTGCTTCCAAGAACTCCAGTATAACTTACTCCGTCTCCCCTTGATACAAATTGATGAGCGAGGAACTTGCAAAGTTTAAAACGATAAGTATTGTTTCGCAGTTTCATATTACGCTTGGGAATTTTCCAATAAACAGATACAATGTAATAAACCCTTGTATAAACAGTTACTTTAGTACTCGTGTATGCCATAAATTATTTCCATTTTAAGTTTTGTGAACTCGAAATTACATTATTGTGTCATTGTGTGTTGGGTCGCGATCCAGTCTATGTATTGCCATCTTATTCAAGAATAATTTATCATTCGATGGTGTATGTTGCCTGGCGCTTCAATAACTTTGCATCACATTTGTATTTTAATATAGAAATATATAACATCAAAAATATAGAAATAAAGAATTAAACAATCGTCACTGATTTACATCAACACGACGACATTATGTGGAAGACACCGAAAATACATAACCTATAACTTGTACCGAATACATAATCTATATCTACACATATAATAAAATTGTAACAGGCCGATGTCTGTACATTATAGATATTGAAAAAAAAACAATATGGGGGGGGGGGGTGTCTTTATTAGAGCAACAGAAGCCAAAACAAGTTTTTAGAAATTTTGTCTGTCTGTCTGTATGTTTGTACACGCATCACGCAAAAACTACTGCATGGAATTGAATGCAGTTTTCACCGATGTATTGCTAGAGGTCTAACTTAAAATATAGGCTCCATTTTACCGCAGGAAAATATCTTATCCCGATTGTTTTAAATTTAATAAACCGAAGCGAAGTGAGGGCGGGTCGCTAGTCTATAATAATTCTGTGTAAGTATAATTGTAAAATAAAGATTAGAAAAAATATAATATCCATTTTTGCCGAGTTCAAGACATTGAAATTGAAGCTAAATAATTCTGCATTCAATTTCTGCATCTTATGCTCATGCAACTTATTTGCGTAAAACCACTGTCTTTCATTCATTTTCTTTCATATTAATTTTATATTTTGACTTCCACTTAATTTTTTTCTTAATACGGCTCCGGTATTCAGTGGCGGACGCGAAAGTCCAAAATCCCGGCTTACCGAACAAGTATCACACGAATAGTATTGTTTTTCTTTTAAATTATAGTATTGATTGGGTTTATACCGATCCTAATTTTGTTTATATCAATATTGTTTGAGATTTCTTACGTAAACCGAGCTTAACGGGTTTATATGGTAGCGTCACCGTTGTTTGTATTATGTATTTTAGTCAAAAACATCTAACATAAACAATGAAATACACTATTACTTTGGTAACTTGCTTTGGAACTAGCAAACAAGCAGTTAATTTTGACAAATATTTACGGTTAACGAAGAAACAACAAAAACCATGAAAGTCGGTTTTTGCCGGATTGTTGGCATCGCGATAAATCATAGTTTTTGTCCCTCACCCAACCCATTTCGAGGGGCGAAAGTTGCACTTAATTTTGTTAAAACCTCGTTACCTAGTGTTTAGACTGCTGATTCATATTATCTTTACTTAGCCAAGACCCTGTTGCTTATTAAATTTAAGCCCATACTCGGACGCTAAAACCACTTTAGACTGGAACGGAGATTGTTTAAACATGGCTTACCGTTGTAGAAATAAATAAGGTTGATCCTTGCAGCCGGTAACTCCCATAAAAGAACTACGCCAGAAGAATAGGGCTTAACTAAATGATTGTACACTTTAGTTGAGGGGAGAGTGCACGCTAAGGGGGAGAGTGCACTCTGCAATCCAACAGCCGCTGGGCGCACTCGACTGGCCACGTTACCCCTCTCTCACAGAAGACTACCTTGAAATGTACTGCATTTCCCACTTTATCTTATTTCCCTAATGTACGTACGTGTTTCGGTAGTGAGTGAGATGTGCCAGAGCCCATTCCCATCCTATCCCTCCCCATTTTCCCAACCCTTTCTCCAAATTCATTCCTACATCTCCAAAGGTAGGCAATGCATCCGGGGGCGTGCCAACATTTGTCATTTTGGACTAATGTTGGCATGTATCACGTATGTCTATGGGTTACAGTATCCACTTACCATCAGGTAGACTGTATGCTCGTCTGCCGCCGTCGACCATAAAAAAAAATCAATAAAAGCGATTGAAAGAGAACTTTCTCTGACTTAGTGTACTAGTAATTATGTATTTGTTGTAGGGGCCGTCCAAATATTACGTAAGCACCAAAGGGGGTGGGGGGTCTTTGCTTTGCTTATTTTTGATGACATGGGGGACGGGGGGGGTCTGAATGGCAAGCAACATTTATTTATTTACTTTCGTATTTTTTTTGACAAAATTTAGTAGATTCTGATTAAATAAGAAACTTGAACAGATTTTGTAAAAATTATACCAATGCTTACGTAGGCAAGGGGGTGGGGGGGGGTAAGAGCTTTGCTTACTTACGCTGACAACGGGGAGGGGGGGGGGGGGTTTAAAAATGACTAAAATTCTGCTTACGTAATACTTGAAGTATGTATGTAATGAGTATGTATATATAATATTTATGTATGTTATATGATATGTTTGTGTTTACGCAGTTTTTCATTTTCGTTTCTTACTGTAATTACAGTAATAATTAATAATAATCATAATAACATTTCCAACATTTCTGTACATTATGTTTACCAATTTCAACATCTGATCACTGTCGAAGGGTTTACAGGAAGAAATCTCCTAAGGACATAAACTCGTCTGTTGGGCGCATCATTTTAGTAACCCCTTTCTACGTATTATATGTGTAAATATAATAAAGCATAAATAAATAAAAAAGAAATCCTGATTCGAATTACAAATCTCTAAATTCAAAACCTACTTACTTCAGAAAAAATGTAGGCCATTGTAACACTGTTTCTCTATCACAAAGGGTACCTAAAACAAACATTTGCAAATGGAACACGAATATTAAAGATAACCAAGATTATAGATTACTCACAAAACTACTATTTGCATATAAATTGATATCTGTTATACGTTTTATTAAAATCTGGAGAATTGAGGTCTCGCGTTAACCTGTCTGAACATGTCGCATTTTTCACATAGCCTTTCATCTACCCCTGATAGAAGATAAGCAATCAATCAGCTCGTGAATTCCCTCATACATACAAATCACGAACGTTAAGGGAAAATACACATTCGTCACAAAAATCAAGTCGAATTGCCTCTATCACGAACGATTTCTCTTTGAGATATTACGTGGAGGTATTACTTGTGTTTTCGCTGTCGCTATCGCCGTAGTTTTGTGTTGAACGAGTGATATTTAATGGAGATGGGGAGAATTTCGCGGTTCTATCAAGATTTTATTTACATGGTGTTACTTTTAGAGATCTCTTAGTAGTGATGTTAAGTTTTCCATACCCAGGCACTTTGTGTCTTTCAAGTTTCAGCTCAATACTTAGGTAAAACGCATACTAATTTTAAACGTTAAAATATAAACAACTACAAAGTTGAATTACAAAATGAATGTTAAAAAAAATACTTTCATTTTTTTAAATTATTCCCACATAAATTATCGGCATACAATACGATAGAAATATTCATATGAATATTCTGCCCCCTACACCGCCCCCCCTTAGTTTGTACTTAATTACTTAAGTATTAAGTTGCAGAATCCCATTCACAGCTCATGTCGTAATTAAGTTGAAATCCCTTACTACATACTAATTACTACTAACTCGTCGTTGAAGGACTTCGTGAGGAAACCAGTGTGACTTAAATTTAGAGCATGTGTTAATTCCACCAATCAGCAAGGGACTAAGGGCCTATGCCATGCCGTGGCACAGGTCTGAAACATAAAAGGGTGATATGCAAATAAATGCAACGTGGCCATTGTCCGGCTTCAGTGATAGTTTAGTGGGGGTGTTAGCTATCAAGGAGTGACTGAACCATATTTTTGTGAAAAAGGTATATATATTTTAGATATTTCTGTAAATAGAAAATAGACGGTATATCTATTAATAAAAAAATTATTTAAAAAATAGAATCTATTTACAATAATAATAAGCCCATGTTACGATGTTTAACCCAACATGCCTGTGGCCTGTGACATGTCAGTGGCGGCTAAATCTCTAACTAGAATCTTTAATTCCTCGAGAGTTGTAATTTTAGGTGAGCGTTATTTAATACTTTCAACTTCTGGGATTTTGACTGTAATTGTAATCTTGTTCAAGAATTTGACACTTTGTTTAAGTGGATTTCATTCAGCCTTTATTAATTTTGACCTATTATGTCGTGAGGTAAATTAAATTAAGCTAAACTTTCCTTAAATTAAAATTTGAAAATTATTTAAATGTTTTTGATTTGTTTACATGTTCGATGCAATTATTGAAGACATTTCTATGTGGTTATTTAAGATAGTTATAACTTTTTCTATTTTTAAACCACAAATACGAATACATTTTCACAGTTTATCCAAAGTCCTTTAAACGATTGTTGATTTGACTTGAAACTGAGAATCCTCGATCTTTCAAAACTAATATAGGTATTCGTACATTTTTTTTATAGAAAAGGAGGCACACGAACATACAGTCCACCTGGTAGTAAATGGATACTGTCGACCATAGACATCCGCGATAAATGCCAACATCAGTCCCGAATGACAAACATTGGCACGCCCTCGGATGCGCTGCCTACCTTTGCAGATTAAGGAATGGATTGGGAAAATGGCGAGGGATAGGATAGGATGGGAATGGACTTTGGCATATCTCACTCACTACCCAAACACGTACGTACATTGGGGAAATACGATAAAGTAGGAAATGCAGTACATTTCAAGGAAGTCTTCAGTGAGAGATTGGTAACGTGGCCAGTCAACTGCGCCCAATGGCTGTGGGAATGCAGCATGCACTCTCCCCCTCCAAACATTTGTTCATACACGTAATAATACGTCTACAATATTTTGTTAAACATATTTATCTACTTCACATTGTTGCACTAATAGACATTGATAAATATAGGTACTAGGTATATTGTTATAACAATACCAATACAAATACAATAGTACAATACAAATCATATTGTAACCGGATGCTTCTAACATGCAACGTAGTACATAAAGCAATCTGCTCCGGTTTTATAAAGTTTGAAACTCGATTTTCTTGCAAATGATCACAGATTTCCACCTGCGTCTCCTGCTTTTAAAAGATTACTTGAATTGCGAAAAACTGTCGTACTTTTTCGCAATTCAAGTAATCTTTTAAACTACACATATTTATGTACGTAGTTTCTACACCCACGTGTATTGTAGTTACATAAATATATTGTTTATGCACCAAATTACACTAATAAATAGTTTAATTTGGTGCATAAACGTGCATACGTTTATTCATCAAAAGATATGATTTTTCTTGGTAATATGATCAAAAGAAATTGGAATGAAATAGAAAAATATACGCAACTCTGCGCTGAAAGTGGAAACATTAGCAAGAAGAGTCTGTATCAATAAGAGTTATGGAAACAAAACTCTGATGGTACAAAAATGGTACAAGAATGGAAATTATTGTACCATTGAAGTCTGCAAGTGAAAATATCTTATCATACACACTATCTGCTTTAATTGCGAATTAATTTCAAATACTCGTATATACCACGGATCTCTTTCTTACTCGAATGCTAACAACTTTTATTTTAAGATTTTTTTTTTACACAAACCACTCACACAATCGGTCCGCGTAGATACACTCGCACCGATTCATATAAGTACCAGTATCTTTAAATTTTTAAGGAAAACAGTCGTAGAAAAATAGTTGTTACTCTTAATAGTTTTTGTAAGGGGAGAGTGCATGCTGCATTCCCACAGCCGCTGGACGCCCTCGACTGGCCACGTTACCCCTCTCTCACAGAAGACTACCTTGAAATGTACTGCATTTCCTACTTTATCTTATTTCCCCAATGTACGTACGTGTTTCGGTAGTGCGTGAGATATGCCACAGCCAATTCCCACCCCATCCTAACCCTCCCCATTTTCCCAATCCATTTCTTAATCTACAAAGGTAGGCAGTGCATCCGGGCATGCCAACGTTTGTCATTCTGGACTGATGTATCTCGGGTGTCTATGGACGACAGTATCCACTTACCTTCTTGGACTGTATGCTCGTGTGCCTCCTTTTTCTATAAAAAAAATGATTAATTTGGAACAGGTACAAAAACTATTAAGGTTTTATTGAAAACAATAAGAAATCATTACTATGCGCAATAACAATAATTGTTGAAGCTAAAAATGGTTGATAAGACCTTGAAGCAGATAACAAAGAAACAAATACTCGGACAATGCTTAATTGTTATTTAGAAAGGGTTAAGAATGAATGAATCGTAGGTACTCCGAAGTTACTTCACACCTTTTGATGCCCAGCTCGTAACATGATAACTTCGGCCGCTTCATGGTCTACAAATTGTTTTTTTAGGAAACCATAAATTACTCGGCTAAAAGTTTGGGTCTCTTACATTTGAAATTCACTTCCCGGCGAAGTAAATTTCTTTGGGAGTTTATTTATTTTCGTGGTAACATTTCAGAGACAATTTCCTGGAAGAATGCCTTTGAAAATGGAGGTGCGATGTGTTTTTATACAATGCTGAACAAGTGCTGGTGACCTTTTTTTTTAAAGTTAAATGTACTCGTAATTCTAGGGTACTGTAGATGTTTTTCGTGCATCTCCTTAATTTTCAGATTTATTATTCTAAGTACTGATAAAAGCAATTTTGTAATTAATTTCATATTGAAAACTATTATATTATAGTTAATAAAGTAGGACAAATATAACTAATTAATATTATAAAATATATGAAAGCTGATTTATTTGTTTGTTACTTATTAGCTCTGCAATAAATCAAGCAATCACTGCCTTATTTAGTATACGTGTATTTCGTTAAAATGATTGACCAGGGTACTTTTTAGTTCTAATTCCAAACAGATGAAACAGCAAACAACAGCTAATTTTAGAATACATTAAGAATAATCTTTTCTCCAACTCTACTTGTCTTCTAGTCCTATACAAATAAGAATTACCTATTCGTTATCTAGTCAGTCAGACAGTCTAAGCTGAACGCGTCACAACACTTAGTTGTGTCAACTGACACAAAATAGATATTTACGTATGTAGATAAGAAATACATTGTTAAAATGACCTCTACGAAAACAGCCGCTCGTTCTGTTTAAATGAATTTTAATGAAGTCGAAATTAAGTAATAGAAAAACGATAATCTCAACGTAATCAAAGTCCTCTACCTACCTCCTCTTCACAGTTCGTCTTATAAGAGGGTTTTATTTATTTATTGATACACAAACATCTGAAATAACTTGACAATGTTAATCTATCGTTTAAACAAATGCAAAGTTTTTTACAGCTCATTATCAACATATTTAATATACATTTAACTAGCGCCAACGATAAATACAATGTAACATTTGGGCGTTTTCCACACATATTTATCTATTTAAATTTGGTCTCCATAGACCAGAAGGTAGTTTATAAAACTGCTCGCAGTTCTCGACGTAGACTACCTGCCTCTTCAGTCAGGTCGTGACCATGGTTGGTGCATCCCAACCGAAACGTCGAGTTAAATAAAACATACACGCTTTATTTTACATACGCGTCGAGGTAAACATAGAGCGTTGAGACTGGTTTAAACATATAAATACAATGTTGTAGAACAAACCTATTATTTCAGTTAGATCTAAGCTTTTGTAAATTTTGTAATCTTGCGAACTCTCGGATGATATCAACTATACGATTAACTATTTTAGAAATATGATTTACGTGTGTATTTGTATTATCTTTAAAATTTAAACGTATCGTGGGACACACTCCGACCAGTTGAAAAGACGATCTAAAGTCGGATGATGTTTGGATGAAAACAACCGCCAGATCGTTTCATCCAGCAATGGAAACGGGAAATAATTAACCAGGCAGCAAAAAATACTGAATGAGCAGCAAATTTAAATTGGGTTGGGTTCTCTGGTTATTTGGGTTATTTACACCATTTATTCCAAGATAGTTTGTTTTGCTGATCATAATTTGCCGTCCATTTAGTCCTTTTTGCCGCTCATTTAAATATAAGTCAATGGAAACACACGCTTATAATACTGTTGGAGTTGATATAATGTAGCTTATACATATTTGTGTTCTTAAAGGAAATAAATTAAATGTACAAAAAGTTCTAACTAAACACAAAATTGTGCCGGTGGCCGCGACTTCGCGCGCGTAAACGTAACTCTATAATGGTTCTGTTAGAAAAGTACCCTAAATGTTTACCCAACTTATAAGCTACAACTATGCCTAATTTCAATAAAATTCGTCCAATTGTTATTGTGTGATGCGCGTTCTGACAGCCAAACAAAAATTCTAAAAAAAAATGTTTTTGTTATGCGTACTTCATATTGCAATCACTTTTTTCAAAAAATATTTCGTGTGCAGATTCGACTGTATTGCGATTTTATTATGTGTATAGATTAGCGCAATTACAAATAATCAATCCATATGATTTGATTCTGGATATTCCTATAACACACATTCAGTCAACGGTATCACAAGTCATATATTTAAATGTTTACACACAGTTATTTAATGTGTGTGGTTTAATATGTCTTCGTAATTAAATGTAAATTTTCGTAGTCGAATTTGAAGTTAAATTAAACTTTTGACATTTATTTGATGGAAAAACTTATAAAGAAAAAGCGATCATATCGCGTGATGATGCAAGTTTAAAAGTACTAAAAGTGAATTTCATATTATCTGAAAACAAAAAAGAATTCTCACGCGTTCACAAGAAAGCTTAAAGTTTCTTTACAGCAATTTAGTGAACAATTTTTTGATAAAATTATTATACCAAAACAAAGGTAAAGTTTAAAGAAAATTGTAGCCTTTTCCCAGGGGCTCCCCTCAAAGCCTAACTTACAAATTAGTTTGAAACTCTGAAGGAACTCCCGGTTTTAAAAGATATATCAGGTACAAGTCAAGCAATGAATAAGACATCGTTTGTTAATAAAACACATAAACCATTAATAATACAAGGGGGAGAGTGCACGCTGCAATCCAACAGCCGCTGGGCGCGCTCGACTGGCCACGTTACCCCTCTCTCACAGAAGACTACCTTGAAATGTACTGCATTTCCCACTTTATCGTATTTCCCCAATGTACGTACGTGTTTCGGTAGTGAGTGAGATGTGCCAGAGCCCATTCCCATCCCATCCTATCCCTGCCCATTTTCCCAACCCTTTCTCCAGACTCTATCTATATTAATGGGTCGTCCGGAAGGTCGCTCCAAATGCCGTCGCGAACGCTTCACTTTCGGTGCGCTCCGTAGTGAAAAAATCCTAACAAGTGTCAAACCAGTGAAAGTGCCCAGTGCAATATATCATAAGAACCGCCTTGACGAGACGATTACAGTGATATAAGTGAATAAACTATAGGACTCCAACTTGGACCAGAGGAGTCAAAAAACCGCTGGACATACTACTTTTTTGAAGACGCCGCGCGAACAAGATCGGCGACCCCCCCATTTTTTAGGGTCAAACTGTGGGGCTTGGCGGCCTCATACCCCGCCCCGAAGCTCGGATTTTTAACGCCAATTTTGAGTGAGATACGGGGGAAAAACCCGTCTCCTGTCTCCTGTGAGTGAGATACGTACCTGTCTCCGTATCTCCTCAGCGGCTGTGCATTTGCAGCTTCTGGGACCATCACTAGCAAGACCTCGCCGAAAGAAGAAGATTGAAGTAGGCTGAGGAAGAATCGGACCAGTGGCTGCAAAGTTACAGCTGAATTCCGGGCACACGGGCGATCCTAATACATCGACGCGGGTCTGGAAATCGACTTTTCCTACAAAAGCATTTCGCCAGAACCGTGTCGCCTAGGAGGAAGAGGGGGCCTCAAAACCATATGCTGCGGTGTCAAAATCTCAAAAAAGTGAGTAAAGCACTCAAAAAATTAAAAATCTAACTTTCACTACAAAAATATTCGATTATTAGACAGGTGGCGCCATCTGTTGATGAGTGGAGTCATACCGATTTTCAACATTCTAGAACAATTTGTTTGTTTTATATATCGTTTCGACCCGGTGGCTCCATCTCTCGACGAGTGGAAGAAAACTTTAAAAAATCTAAAAATAATTGTAGTAAATAATAAACGCCGAAATCCACTATGTCATAAAAAAAGCAGACGGCGACAACCAGTAGGACCACAGCGAACCCAAAAGCAAAAATAACCAAGAAAAAATCAAAGAGTCCACAACCTACAAACAGTCCACCTAGGGACCTCCCTCCGCCGACCGATATCAACCCCCCTATCGCCTTAGACGACGATGAGGACCAATGTACAGTTTTAACTAACGCAGCGGCAGGACATTATAAAAAACTGATGCATTTTCTAGATATGGCCAATGACCTTGAGCCAAAGTTTTTAGACACTATCAGGGAATGGGTGCGCAATATACATGAAACACTGATAACCGTCCAAAAGTCGCGTCAGGAGTTGAGGTGGGAAATGAAGAAATGGAAGCAACAGGAACTGCAGAACCCCCAAAAAAGAGAAAACGGAACACATCGGGGTACTCAAACGACCCAAATCGATGAGGAGGGCCTGGGCTCGGAGTCCACCGTGTGGGAGGTCCTAAAAGAGGTTAGAGAGATTCATCAGATGTTGGGTGAAATGAGGGAAACAGTGAAAAACCAAAATGATACCATGGTGAAGACTACATATGCGGGAATAGTGGACCTTTACATTTACGGACCTTTACATCCGGTTGGACCCGGACTGCACTCCATTGTAGTAACATCGAAAAACGAGAATGACACGGGAGAGGAGGTGTTGGATCAGGTCAGGAAGGTAGTGGACGCGAAGGAGGGATGGGTTCATGTTGAGAGGGTAAGGAAGGCCAAGGATAGGAAGGTGATTATGGGGTGCAGCACGAGAGAGGATAGAAGAAAGATAAAGGACAGAATAGAAAAAACGAAATGCAACCTCGTTGTCGAGGAAGTAGAAAACAGGGACCCGCTTCTGGTCCTTAAGGATGTACTTAAAATAAATAGTGACGAAGACATCCTAAAGGCGATGAGGAACCAGAATAGGGGCGTATTCGACAGCCTCGGCGACGGGGTGGATAGAATACAAATAAAATATAAAAAAACTGACGAGAAATCCCCACACAAACCACATAGTTGTAAGCACATCCCCGGCCATCTGGAAACGGGCAACGGAGGCGGGAACACTACACATCGACCTACAACGCGTAAGGGTCGAGGATCAATCCCCCTTGGTGCAGTGTTCCCGCTGCCTTGGATACGGCCACAGCAAGCGCTTCTGCGTAGAAACGGTAGACCTGTGCAGCCACTGCGGAGGCCCGCACTTGAAATTTCAATGCGCGGAATGGTACACGGCAGAGAAACCTTCGTACCGGAACTGTGTGAAGGCAAAAATGGACCGCAAGGACCATAATGCCTTCAGCACCGAATGTCCGGTACGGAAAAGGTGGGACACACTGGCTAGATCAGCCGTGGCCTATAACTAGTGCGCAGTGCGAGGGCCTCACAAGCTTGGACCGCCGCGGCACAGTTCTTGTAAAACAAAGGAAGGAATTAAATCGCGTTCGGCTTCATTGGAAAACGAAACGAATTAATGTAGAAATCGGCAATCACCAGGAAGGCAAATTGGGTCCAGTTTCATAAGAAACTGGACCAATTACAGCTGAAAAGGAACATTACAAACAGATAACATCACTGACGATTTCAAAGTGCCGCAGCGGCCCTAAAACCAGCAGATAAGGGAAGAGACCAAAACCAGGAGTCGCAATTGCTGTAGTGCCACACGGATCAAAAAGTTTTTGGGGGTGGCTGGGGATGACTTACATTGGAAGGATCCAAACAGAAAGCAAGAAAAGATTGAATGGACGGGGAGTAGATAGAAATAGAAA
The DNA here is from genome assembly GCA_943735995.1 of Sesia bembeciformis. Taxonomy (NCBI): domain Eukaryota; kingdom Metazoa; phylum Arthropoda; class Insecta; order Lepidoptera; family Sesiidae; genus Sesia; species Sesia bembeciformis. The sequence goes on from OX031042.1 coordinate 5,581,689, forward strand.
GGAACGAAATGAAAGACGAGCGACACAAAGTAAAAAACAATATGACGCATATTTCTAAAGTAATAAGAAATAAGAAACAAGAAATAGATATAATTTTGACAATATATGTAAGATAAATATATATATAATAGAAACAAGATATAGATATAAACTGTGATAGTATATGTAAATATACAGAAATATAACGAATAAATAAAATAAGGAACAAGAAATAGATATAATTTTAACAGTATATATAAGTATACAGAAACATATAAATGGGGCGATAACGACGCATATCAGAATAATATGTGGAAACATTTTAATATGTAATATATTATATAATAGTGCAATATACAATATAGAAAAATGTACAATAAGTTTTAGAATAGATGTAATGTATAAGAATAAAGCTCACTATCAGTATTATAACTGATTAAATGCTAGAAATTAATGCACGGAAATGAAGACAGAATGTATATAAATAAACACAAAATTTGCAGAAAATTTAGAAGTCTGAACACAAACGGAAAAGAAGAAACAGATTCTGATTTATGTCAGAGGTTACTGGAAAGGGCAAATAAAAAAAAAAAAAAAAAAAACCTTTCCAAATCCATTCCTATATCTCCCAAAGGTAGGCAGCGCATCCGGGGGCATGCCAACATTTGTCATTTTGGACCAATGTTGGCATGTATCGCGGATGTCTATGGGCGACAGTAGCCACTTACCATCAGGTGGACTGTATGCTCGTCTGCCGCCTACGTACATAAATATATATATATATATATATAGGTAAGCAAAATCCCTGGTACAAGTGTACCAAAAGTCTATTTATTATCTTGTATGGTGGCGAGCCTTGGCATAATCTTTTGGAAGAGATCCACTAGTGGAGAGAAACAAGTGGAGAGAAATTAAAACCACCTGAAAATATAATATGGTAGATTTATAATCAATACTGGACACTACGATTATTATATTTTTTAAATATAAAATATAGTTTAAATGTCAATAAATAAAGAACTTTTTACTTCATAAAGATTTTACTAAAATATGGTCAGAAGTTTTAACATACTTGTACTTTTTGTATCAGCCTATAACTCCCCACTGCATGGTACATAACATAAATTAACAGTTTTAATATAAATAAGTGTAATCCAAAAAATATATATTTTGGCTTACAGAAGCCCAGATCCACAGTTTTTTTAAAGGTTTGTATATAAACGAACAGTAACAAATATTGAATGAGCAGCCAGTAATGATCAGCAAAACAAACTATTTTTTGTACAACTAAAGTAAATAATTTCAAATTACTAAGAATGTCATTACCAAGTCGACATAATCAATTTCTTTGCCAGAGAACATTTAAATTTGCAACAATCGATTTGCTGCTATCTATTTGGTACAATCGATTTGCTACCATCGATTTTCAACCATCGACTTGTTGCCATGGATTTGCTGTCATCGATATGCTACCATCGATTGGCTACCATTAATTTGCTAGCATCGATTTGCTGTCCGTTTGGTATTTTCTGCTGCTTGTAGTTTGTAGTCTTTCTTGTAGTCAATTCTCTTTATTAAAAATTCCACACGATGTTCTCGCTCCATGCCAGCTAGTGACAATTTTTCAAAATCCCTACTTAAGCAGAAACGCAATGATAAGGCCCCAAAATTTGAACTCACGATCACACTTGTAGATGTGATCGTTGTATTCTTTAAGGTATCCACACTTGTATCCTTTAAGGATGATTCACGTTACAACGTGCTGGGGCCGGGCCGTGTCACGGACAGGGCATGGTCAAAGATCTATAGTATACTTTTGTATGAACCATGCCATGCTAAACCGGGCCGGGGCACGGCGTCAAAATGTCGGTGGGTATTATTTTCTCTGTCCCGCCCCGGCCCGGCCACGTCACGTCGTAACATGAATGTGTTCGCTGGGCGCCCGGAGGGCAATCGATGACGGACTAGAGACGAGTAAGCTTTTTCAGAATATCAAATCGAAATTATATATCTATATTTGATATCGGATTTCGAAACCAAATATTTTCTGAAACTATAGGTATATTGATAGATACGCATAATAACTTTACGATATTTGTTGATGTTTCGATGATGTTATAGTTTTTTTTATATATATAGTGTCACTATAGCCGCACAAAAAATGTGACTAATATGGCATATCATACCATCGGTAAGTAAAATTTCACAGAATTTTCACGCACGGTGGTAACGTCACGGCACGGGCACGGCCCTACCCCGGCACGGTGTAACGTGAATTACCCTTGAATGACTGGCCCGGCTGGCGCACAGTGGAAACGTCACAGCACGGGCACGGCCCGGCCCCGGCACGGTGTAACGTGAATCATCCTTTAAGACTATCACTGCTCTAGGCTGTGGGACCGTTATAAACTGATATCTAATTGCAACAGCACTGCATAAAATAAACGTACATAATTATATTTAAGCGTCATCAAATATGACTGCGGTAAATCAAGCGTAAATATTTGCACTCGACGTTCACAACAACTATTGAGTTCATATGCAGTAATTTTGAATTGCAATGAAATTGCAACATTGCAACTCATATACGAGTAATATTTTATTTACATTTTTCTAAAGATAGCCAAAAAAAGCAAGCTATGGCACTTTCTATATTGTGCTGTGCTGGCTTATTTAAAGTAACTACTATTAAAATGACTGACTTATTAAAGTGACTCATTTAAAGTAGCAGTTCGCGACAATATAAATAAAAAAGTAGTCAAAAGTAAATTTACAGTTACTTCGATAATCAGTATGTAACTAATAATAAAATTAATCTTTGGTCATCCCTATAAACTCCCGCCCTGATTTACCCCAACTTATCCTCCTAACTTTGTTTATGAAAGCCAGCCCAAGCAAACATAAAATATGTATGTATAATCCGGGTTTCCCTAAAACATCTTGATATTTCCTAAATTGTAATTATTGTATTTGTTCAAACTTAAAATGGTTATATTAGGGACCAGTCAAACGAGGTTTTAGTCCAATACAGTCACTAATGCAAATGAGAACAATCGAAGGTCAAAAACAAGTGTAACAGGTCCAATTTAACATGTATAACGGTATGTAGACAGGTAGATATAGTTTGATTGGTAACGACCCACTGCAAGACACAGGCCCACAGAAGCATGTCATATGAGTTTACTCATAGTAATCATAGTATGACTAATGATCAGTAATATTTTGATTAGGTAACTAATTAATAAGTAGATGTTTGCATTTCTATCAATGTATGTTGGATCGGATACACTACCCTATTGTCCATGTAGCTACACTTATCTCCCATGAGAGCTACCGATTAGTTTTTAACATTACTTATAAGAAAAATATCTAAAAAAAATTCAAGCCTTATGTTCATACACAATATTTTGACTTTATAGAATATTTCGCCATATTAATTAAGAGCTACGCAAGCGAGGCCGGAGCGGTTTGTAGTTCGTGAATTAAACACAACATGTCATGACCTACTTGTTCGCTCCAGAACACCCCGTAGTGGGGTCCGAAATAGGGTTAGCTTAACGTGTTGGAAACCCATTTTGGAATCATTGGTCAACCACAATTCCCAAATGGATTTCTCTTAACCAACACATTTTACACTTCAACATGTGGACTTCAACAACATACTTAAACATCATCGTCTTACACGTGACAATTGGCTCAAAAGAACTTGAATCTGACACCGTGAAAAAATTTTTAAAAAAGTACGTGACATTACTTGAGAAAAGACTGTTAAACCTCAATTAATGCCGTGTGGAAAATAATCCGTCGCGTACAATAGGCTCGCCTATCACTAGACTATCACCGCTCTAAATAAACCTACCTTATTTAGCTTCCAATTCGGGACTTTAGTGAAATCTTAAAAGAAAACATTATTTTTTAATATTTTATCTTATATATGTTAGAGTATACGGGCAGAGGATTTGAACTTACGACTTCACGAGTGAGAGTCGAGAATGAATACCGCTACGGCGAGATGGTTGAATTTTTTCAAAACTTTATTTTATGTGACCATAAGTGCCAAAAAAACGAATAAAATAATCAACGCAAATTATTTGCGAATTCTTTATTAAGATTAATAAAGAAAATTTACATATTATACATTACAGAACACATTACAGTCTAAAAAATATAATTATAAAAAGATAAATAAAATAATGCACGGCGATGCATGGATGGACGGTAGCGTCGGTCGTAACCGCGAATAAAACGTAAGATAAACGTAGGTGACAAGAATTATATCCGTAATAGTTGGTCAACATTTTTTAGACAAACATAAAACCTAATTGTTTTTATTTAGAACCTCAATCAATGCCGTGTTCGAGAATAATCCGTCGCGTGCCATAGGCTCGCCAACCCTGCTAGGCTGTCACCGCTCTAAATAAAGGTAGGTACCTACTTAATTTCTTCTATTATGTATTCGAAACCGCCTTTAACACTTGTTTCTTATGGTACTAGCAAGATTTAGACGTTATATAAATGATCCATCTAATGTTTCAAAACTTATTTAACCAACCGACAAATGTGTAAATGAAGACATTTATCAACCCGACCACGATTGGGTGGTTTCAATGGGGACGCGTCGAACTGATTCCTATAATTCCAACAATTCCACTAGTGTTGTTACCACTTCATGTGAGTACCTCAATTTAATGAGCAATACTTTCACTTTCACATCTCAACACAACGTAAAACACACAGCTAACGAACGAAGGCCAACCTGAGGCGTTTGGGCTTCTGTAGTGGCTGACTCTCAGCGAAAATGCAGAAGGCGGTGCTGCTCGATACCGTGCGTATCTTCCGCCGGTTTCTCTCCCTGAGGTCCTGAACCCTGGCCGACTGTGCTTCCGCCGGGGGTTATACCGTATCTCTCTTCTTTTGGCTTACCCACGGAGAGACGAGGCGGTTTAGAAACATGTATTAAAATAAAATAGGTAATAATAATTAGAGATTACTTGTACCAAGTTGGATTACAGGTTATGGACTGGCTAGAGCGCAGTCCAGAGTAGAAGCGATGTGTTTGACAGCGGAAACTAACTGCAGAAAATATGCCACAATTAAAGAAGGCTCTCATAGAGGAGTGGGTCAGTATTTCACAATCAATAATTATTAGGCTGTTACATTCCGGAGGATCGATTGAATGCCGTCGTTTGTCGAAAACCATTGATTGTCGCTTCATTAATTTGTTAGCAACCTCACGAAGTGATTCCGAGCCGCACTGATGTCTCTGTGATCGGTGAGACAATAGTTAAAAAAATTCAGTGCCTTATCGCAATATATACGCTACAAAACTTCTACGGCTCAGTTTACAATAAATCACTGCTCCCGCAATTTAATATTCCCCTGATTTTTTTCGCTCAATTACTTTCGTTGCGTGTGGTGTTGTGTATGTCCCATCGTAAGAAAGACAAGAGCCGGCATCGGCAGAAGGCCACGAAGTACCAGAAGATAACTTTCAGATCAGTGAAGCTTCATTATTTTTGGACTACAGATAATCGATAATTTTCAAGTATTATACTATACCGCCCCCTATATGTCTCCTAAATTTCCGCCCCATTTTTGTCATTGTAATAAAAACCCGCCAGCGTTAAATTTGAATTTAGCTTGGACTGGAACTTATTGAATTAGTGATTGGACGCTAATTTAGGAGTGGTCTGTATTGATACAGTCCACTCCTAATCGACCCATCACAATCGATAAACAAAAGGATGGTGTATATTATTAAAGTCAGGGGAGGCATTATTAAGTACAGTGGAAATTTGTGAAAAAAAAATTAATAACCAATGTTCGTATTCACAATTTTTGATTTTTTCTTGTTATTGTTTGCATGTTAAGCTTCAAATATCGATTTATTAAACAATAAATTTATTGATTTTTACTAAAAAACAGATTACAAAATGAAAAATGCCGTTTGGAAACTTTTTCACTGCACACGAAAGAAAAAAGGACATATTTATGAGGTGGCCTAATCTTATTGTTCGCCAGTTTAGTCAACTAAATACCACTACATTTTACCTTTTAAAAACCAATGCACTCCACTGTATACACACTCAACTTAACAGGTCAAACTGAGGCCGTCCATTTCACAATTCCTTGCGAAGAATTTCGTACCATGAGCATGAAACATGTCCCTCGTGCTTTTTTTAAACGAGTATCATCCCAACACTATTTCCATCTGCCCGCGATATTAATTGAGTCCCTTAGATTCCCGGATCATTCCGGCTTACGTATCTGCCTGATGAACTTATTGGAAACTGAAATCAAGTGAAATCATTACGACACATAATAACGATGCTTTATTTTCACAATTAATAAATAATTGCTACTTCATTGACTCGCGTAATTTCATAAATGATTCACTTATAGTTATAGTTTGCGATTATGAATGAATAAATTATGTTATATTGTACCAATCCCAGAAGCTTTCCTGCCATACGTAGATAGACAGCAGAAGTTCATGGAATTGTATGGAAACCAAACGATGAGATACTTCCATACAATTACTTTAGTGAGTAAATTTTATTGATGGCAAACCACTCACCGGTACTCCAGGACTTGGTTCACCAATTTTCGTGAATTTTACAATTGATTGTAGCTCAGTTAGGTATTTTAGTGTTTTGTAACAACGCTAGCGGCACGGGTGAGAACAGACTGAACGAGTAGCGCGAGAAGTAGGAGCTTAACGTCAACTTCGGCGCGCAGATACGGACATCTATGAGTAATCTATCCCCGTATATATGTGTTTCATGCTATATGAATAGCCGATCATACTTAACCGATCATATTTATATCCGATAGTGTCACAGGCCGTCACTGCGTCAGTGTTGACAATAATAGATTAATATTTTTTTCAAAAAAAACCCTATCCTACGTAGTAAAATAGTATGTGTATTCTACTCGTATAACTAAGCCTGATGTTCATTTGAAAATTAGGTAGGTAGGTAAAATTAGATACTCAGTCAGTCAGTCTTTCAGTCAGTCAGTCAGTCAGTCAGTCAGTCAAGACATTTCTTTTTATATGTATAGATTGATGACGACAAAAACTCAAGCACTCAATTTAACCTTATACAAGTTTATTTTCAAATATACAAACAGACAAAAAAACCTATTTTTAAGTCAATCTGACTCAGCAGTTCGTCAGTGACTCCATCACATTTCCGAACATGCATAATGCAGGGCCATTACATAGACCTGGCTAGCTTCTAACTTGAACATGCCACGCTGAATACCAAGTGACTTGCCACATGACTTGCATTGCTTACTTCAGTTATTTTCCCGGTTGCCAGACTTCGGAAAAATATTGAGAAACTGCTACCAAGCTCTCTTACGTTTTGAGAGCTACATTTAAAATATTATAAAAAATCTGTAAAAAGTTTATAAAAAGTACTAATCGACTTTTTTATAATAATTATGTACTAAACTGTTATAACATTTATATACTATATATATTATACTATTTGTCCGACCGACTGATTAACGCAGTTGGACCCTGTTTGCTATGCAAAATTTCCCGGGTTCGATTCCCGGTCGGACATACATTTGTTTAAAAAAAAGATTAATGTATTTTCGGGCCTGGGTGTGTTTGTCTTTGTATATGTCTCTGGACCCAAGACACATTTCATATTTATTTACACGCTCTCATCGGGTGGAATGTAGCGAAAAATATTTTTTTGTATGATCTTAATTAATTGTATTCATATTCTTCAAAATAAATACCTATATTTGGTTTCATAATTTTCATCATCCATTCATTAGTCTGTGCTTCACCAATGTTTGATAAAAGCCCAAATGCCTGCCCAAAGTCTGCTAAAACTTGTAAATATACGAGTAAATATTGAATTAATATGCCCTCATAAATATGTCAACAACCATTAAGTCTAGAGCTAACATACACAACAGTGTAAAAGCCATTAAATTAAATAAAGAGAAAAAACGTCTGAGTCCTTACATACTATATATATAATATGCATTAAAGTCATTATTATTTGCACAAGTATTCATAAACCTCAATGACACCTAATCGTATACCTAATTTGCAAAATCTGCAAAAGTAATTATTATGTATCACCGATACTGCTATAATTATTTGAGAGCACACTAATTATTTCAGCCTCAGAGGACCCCAGTTATTGTCGTTAAAAGTTTAATTATAAATACATCTCTGTGTACAAACTATCTTATAAGATAGACTGGGTTTGTATCAACTAGTGTAACTGATTCTTATCGTAACTGGCCGTATTGTTGTTTGCAAAGACTCCACAATTATTAATAATTTGTATTGTAGTAATTTGGTAATTCTGTTACGGTTTTAATGACTATACAGAATGATTCTTCAAAATGATCCATAAATTGACTTTTGATTAATACAGGTTCGGTAAAGTATATATTCAATTGTTATGAGTTAAAAATAAATTGGTTTTGTATATATTTGTCTGTATTTATAGTCTATAGCTTCTGTTCACCGGATTTGTACACCTATTTATATTTTAGACGTTAGCTTTTTACAATAGTTTTCATATAAGCAACAATGTGTTAATGAGAATAAAGTTTGTTTGAACTTAAATATAAACCACGTACTTAGTTCAGTTACATAGGTATGTAACTGAACTAAGTACGTGAAGCTCCGTTGATGTACTGACATGATACTGACGAAAGAAAGTTAGGGTAATGAAGATTTTTGATTCTAATCCATAAAACAGTTATATCATTGCCAGCTTCAAGACTTCTGTTACTATCTTAATAACTTCATAAAAAAAATTTTTTTTTTATATATATACTAGTGGGCGGACGAGCAAGCGGTCCCACGTGATGGCAAGTGTTACCGCCGCCCATGGACACCTGCAACACCAAGGGGTATGCGGGCGCGCCGCCGACCTTACGAAATCCTATTCACAGCTCTCTTGAAGAATAAATTAGTAAATTTGTCTAATAATTTAATTAACGACTTTCTTGAAAGCTATTTTCGATTCAGTTAAGTCAAAGAGTTATATAGTGGTTTGAAGAATTTAACAATGTTAACTTGTTTAAATGTTTGATATTGGCGGCGGCTGTTGGATCGCCAAGAAATGTAAAATTAAATTATTGTAATATTTCACTGACGCGATTAATGCAACATTAATAAACTTATGATGAAAATGAATAAACTAAACTTATTAATTAACTTTTTAAATAATAAATAAATTAAATAAATAATAATAATAATAAATAATAATAAATAAATAATAATAAATAATAATAAATTATTAACTTAATAAATTAATAAACTTATTAATAACTATTAATAGATGAAATCGGACGCTACCGACCAGTTAAACAAACCCAAGTATTGTAACGTTTTTATCAATTGCACTTTTGCATGTAAAATTCGAATTAATACAAAATTATGTCAATACAATAATACAACCAAAATTGGAATTCGAATTCGAATTAATACAAAATCTCAATACATGTAAAAAATACAAAAACTAATTGTAACAAACTAAATATACAAATACGTCGGACAGAGCTGTGAAAACACGCTAACTTAATAATCCTCGCCTGTTTTAACAGCCCACACTGACACACTGCCTTCAAAGTTGCTACACTGTTTGATGAGCTCATATTAAACGTAAGTAACTAAATAAGTACACTTTATTGCACACCAAGGAATACATTGAATGTGATAGAAAAGTTTAAATAACTGGGTATTCAAAAGGTGGGCCTTATCGCTAAAGCGATGTCTTCCAGCCAATCATTGAGCGAGGGAGATGTATACGAATCACCTAAGTATAACTAAGTATATATGGTGCACATGTTACAATTACTAGAAACAATTATATAATAAATATAATTATAATATATACATAGGTCCTACATAATCAGTCCGTAAAATCGTATTGGTACATAATACGTACTACGTACATAATTACCAATAACTCGGACTAACGGCCTTCTAAGGCTCATGCCTTAAAGTTACTTTTGATTACTCTAAGTCTTCTGTATCATTAAAAAAATCTAGTATGTTTTTACCCGATACCAATGTTGCATAACTCGTGTTTCACTAGCTTTCCATCCATTCCTGCCCTATGTCTCCATCTCCCGTGCTCGCTTGCTTATTCCGCGCGAGCACTGGCCGTTTTGAAATCCGGATGAAACGTAAAGTCTCCCGGGACATGCATTATACAACAAGCAGTCCATCTGGTTTTACAAAGCAACTTTGCATTCCTTTTAATGCCTCCGCTGTTTTCGGAACGATAAATTCGTTGATACTGAAGTTTGCTCTTGTTTAATATAAAATACTTGTATTTCATAGAAATCATCAGCAATTCACGCAGTAAGATATCAGCATTCACGCAGCAGCATTAAGATCAAGTTCCGCCTATAATACGGGGCATATCTCGCGCGCATTAATTTTTTACACGAAGTTCCTCGTAAAAAAATACAAGCATTGTGAGCCGTGATGCTTGCTTTGTGCGTATATTTTGTACATGGGCATAGGAATAATAAGAGAATTTACTGAGGAGACTTTTAATAACAATGTTCTATTTTAAAACTTTTTTTTTGGAAACTAATCTCCGTATAAGGCCTATGCCCCTTGCAACTCATGATATAACATGCCCTAGTGTGACGTCACAATTGCGCAGCACTGCTACAATCCTGAAACTCGGAAACCACGTAGCTAAACTGTTTACTGTAGCTGAGACAGGTATACCCAGCCAATTTTCGACTGACCGACGTATACAGTGGCGTTTGCTAAACTCAGGTACACATTTGGTGCACATACCGTAAAATCGCTATACAAATACAAATAAATACTGAAGCTCAATGTATAACGTTGACAGCATTGTTACTGTAAAAATGCTGTGAAGTAGTTTGAAGTACATTCTTGCTTTTACTATTGTAAATCAATGTATAATATATCCACTAAAAATTCATACTCAAAGGGACAACCCAATACCTGTTCTCTCCAACATGTATAACTTGACACATGATTTTGATCCTTCGGCTTATGGCGCACATGTTATGCTTTGATTATTGGCTCGAATACTTTGTCGCCCTTGCTATTAGCGAAATCACACCAAACCACAGCATGTGTATTTCCATTGCTGCACTACTGGAATATAGGCCTCTCCCAAGGACTGCCACCACACTAGGGCTTCTGCTCTTCTCATCCAGACACTACCAGTGACTTTTTTTTAAGTCGTCCACTTGACCAGAGAACGTCTCACGCTCCGTATCCCGAATTAGCGCAAGCTGAACTGGCAGTGGAAAAGCCATATATGCAAGCCATATATAAAGCCATATATATATGGAAAAGCCATATAGCCATATAGCCAGGGCCGCTAATATATAGAGAAGAGTTCTCGAATGAAGTACCGCGAAAAAATACAACACACAATATTAATTTAAACGCCCGGCGCATAAATCACTTGGGTAGTATTTTAAAACGCGATCACCGATCATATTTCATTGTATTTGCGACCACCTGTCATTGTCACATATCGATTTATTTCTATTTGCAACTCGCTGCGCCGCAATAGCGGTAGTTTATTATTCATTACTTTTTTGAAAAATACGGTTGTTATAAATATGTACAGGGGAATGCAATGCTGTGTTACACAACCGACTAGCGACTGAGTAAATCGAACTCGAGTTACCCAACACATTCAACACTTCCGTTACACATACCTGGTATATCTCCACCCAAAGAGCTCAGAAGATTGTATTCTGTAGTTGAACTGAACCAATCGTGCACCAAAAATATCCTTTGATCATAGTCTTCGAGTCAAGTTGTTTACATACAACATTGAAAGCCAAATTTTATAGAAGACCAAATTAAACGCTTTCCGAAGCAAACTTTAGTAAATGCTTTCTAGCGTTCGCTACAATCTATTAAACGGATTAAGACCAGACTTTAAGACTCCAATTCGGTATAGGAAAAAGTAGTTCCTTTTCACTACAATATTCAAGCTAACTTTACTTATTTGTCAAAACTTTAATTAAATTCAAATTACATCAAGTAAACTAAAGTAGATATTGATCGCAGTCCGTAGCGTAATGCTTGCTGCACGGAAGTCCATTGTTATCTTTTTCCGAAGTACAAGTTCTTTACTCTTAGTAACTATCACATGATGGTACATTGCATCATGTTTTTATAAATTGTAGTTGACTGTGCTCAAAATGGCAGTTTTACGGCTTATTCAAAAACTGAAGACGAAAAACTAACACTAATGAAAAAGAACGTGGCGGAGAGCTATATTTGCCACGTATCATAATGTACTATATTTATTACTAATATAGTCGGTATATATTGAACTTGCACTACCTATATCACTTTAATTTTTATCTATCCCAAGGTTGCCATTCATTTTTCTTTGTTCAACGAGCATTTAAATAGAACAAAGAAAATTTCTTTTTTTGTAACTGTACCTGTAGCTTTCAATGTTTTTCCTTCTTTTTTCTTTCTTTCATGATTCCACGAAACTAGACTAAACAAAAATGACGCCGCATCTTCCTACAGGAAAAGGGACCGTTATCAAAACAAGCAGTTATACGAGCCATTACTGAGGAGAGTCGCTTTGATCACACTCTCGCCTGAAGCGAAACGACTGTCGACGATAAATCCCGGCAAAAACCCGTCCTACATCACTGCACAAACTTGTGTGTGCAAAAGAACGATTAAAGAAAATTTTGAAGTGTAATTGTTTCGATTAAAAATCTAGATAGGTTACTGAAAATATATTCGAAATCTTTACATTGAAAAAAATTCTAATGAACTATTTCATACCATTCCATGCGTAGCATAGAATTGATGCTAATTGTTTGGCCTCAATGAAGAGGCCAATGGCCAAATGGGAGATGGAGAAATATCGTAGCTGGCCACCCCATACACGGTAACTTTTCCACCTTTCTTCAGTCACCTTCTTTCACACCTTCACCTTCACCGTCACCTTCACCTTCTTTCTTGTCTAAAGATTGTGATTGTTATTAAATTTAGTAATTAAAAAATAGATGAATTATCTCCATTTCCGATTCGGTGATTTTCGGTTGCAATCCTTATGGCGGTGTTAAACTTGAATGATGACATCTCTATCAGTTTGTCTGATCATCTAGTTGGCGATCATCCTTAACAGTAATTACAATTATTCCTCGAGATTATCTGACCGTCCGATTATGTGGCCAAAATAGTTCCAAAATGTGTTAGTAGGCCATTGTCTTCGCTATTTACTACTTAAAAATAAAAAAAATATTAAAGACAATATAAATAACCTACAACATAATTGCGAACGTGCAATATTAAAATCCTTCACTGCTAGTTTCACGCGCCATACTGCAGCCTTAAAAGATTGTAGCCTAGGACATTATTTTTATTTTACTAATTATCATTGCTGTTTTTTCTAATAATTATTGTTTTTTTGTTTCTAAATATTTTGCACGCCGGAAATAGCAAATGTGTTGGCAGAAACCACTTTTGTAAAATCTTCTCATCCACGTGTATGTAAATAAATTGATTTGATTTGATTTGAAAGGAAAATTTCGCTATTTAGGCTATTTTGAAAAAAAAAAATATTTAGGCAAAAGGAGCAGAGCTTCATGAGAACTATCCAAACACATATCGCTTAAATATTTAAATTATTGTCTTTGAATTTTTAGTATTTATAAAAGTTCACAGTGCTTAATTTTGACAGTACTAAACCGATTTGGCTCCGAAATTTGAAAGCCGTAATCTCCGCAATATATATATTCAATATCTAGTAAATCCTAATAAATCTTCGAGATCTCTCTTAAGTGAGCGATAGTCGTATCAGTTAGCAGAAAGCAATCGACCCAACTCGATTGCATCGAAGTGCACTCAATAGTGACTCGATATCGACACGAATGCCGTGCCATCCATAATGGCGTCCGGAGTTCCGCTTCTTAAAACTGTCTTTACAGTTGAACTCGTTAAAATATTTTCCTGTTGATCAACGAATACATAATATTTTTATACTCGTGAAAAGAGATCTCTTTTCACGAGTCTATAAAAATATTATGTATTCGTTTGCCTAAAATATATTATGTATTAATATTATTATTTAGACTTCATTTCAAGGTTTATTGATATTTAGTATATGACTAGCGACCCGCCCTCACTTCGCTTCGGTTTATTAAATTTAAAACAATCGGAATAAGATATTTTCCTGCGGTAAAATGTAGCCTATATTTTAAGTTAGACCTCTAGCAATACATCGGTGAAATTTGCATTCAATTCCATGCAGTAGTTTTTGCGTGAAGCGTGTACAAATATACACAGACAGACAAAATTTCTAAAAACTGTTGTTTTGGCTTCTGTTGCTCTAATAAAGACCCCCTATATTGGTTTTTTTTCAATATCTATAATATAATGTACAGACATCGGCCTGTTACAATCTTATTATATGTATATATATATATATATATATATATATATATATATATATATATATATATATATTATATATATATATAATGTTGATTGTTTTCACACTTTAAGGATTGTCAAATGAAACTAACTATATTGTGTTGCTTCGGTATACAAAGAAACGACATATAATGTTTATTCTTCAATCCTTTTTACAATCTATTATTTACAATAGTCTTACTGATCTTGACCTACAATTTGACAGATCGCACGATTGTCTTCACCTCACGCCATCCCATATCCTGCCCTCTTTTACCGACACTATAATAGTTCTACCGACAGCGCGGAGCGCGGCAAAACTCAAATGAAAGACATATATTTTCTTTAAATATATATATATATATATATATATATATATATATATATATATATATATATAGATGTATATATTTATATTTATGTATATATATATAGATATATAGATTATATTTATTATATATTTGTATCTAGATGGTGTCTAGATGTGCACTATCTATCTATTATACTTGTGTTGGCCACACATCTACTCCAGCCCAAGGGTCACCAGCAAGAGATCGCTTTAACGATAATCCCTACCTTTTACATATATACCAAATTATTTAAATTTTTGTATCACTTTAACTGTATTATTTGGTGTGCAATAAAGTTTAATTACATATTATACTTATTTATTTTTCCGAGGGTGCACGCTGCAAACCCCCAGCTGTGGGACGCGCCTGTCCGAGTTACCCCTCTCTCACAGAAGAATGCCGTGAAATATATATTTCGGAAATGAGTGAGTTATGCCAAATCCCATGGGATAATTAACAATTATACAATTTAAAAAATATCGTTTCAGTTCAGTTTCAGTCTTTTATTTATGACCAAGCAATCTAGCCAAGCGAGCTCTCCTCGGCCTTCATTAAATTGCTTCTATAATTGCCACTATTGTGGTTCAACATCAAGTTAGTTCTTACTAAACTCACCAATAACTTACTAAACTCACCAATAACTTACTAAACTCACCAATAACTTACTAAAATTACAATAACCTCTTCATTTACAGTTAATCTTCATATAATCCCGTAATAAGTGGGAATTTCGTATCAGAAATGTATACTTGCAAATTTTTCTAAGATCAAACGGGATCGTTGGCGCATGTAAAATGTTTTCGGTACATGTAAAAAACAGTCATGTCCTTATAAGTGATTACATGATTTACCAGCAAAACATGTAATCAACTGTCGTGTGTCCTCAAATGTACAATGCAGTTTATCACATGTCCGAACTCAGGTCGGATGAAGATGCAGCATGCATTATTCACCGGCTATCGCTTCCCCAACTGTATTTAAGCTAGTTCACAAAGTAGGTATTGTACAATATCATTTCCTATTCAATCCTCTATGCTTCTTAAAACTCCAGTGTTCTTCTCAAAATTCCTGCTTATAGGACAATGGAGAGGTTCCCAGGGTTTAGAATTGGTAGACTTATCATATTTAATCACAAATATCCGCTAAAATATTAAGTATATGGTGAAAAAAGAATTGAAATCCGTTGGTAAATATCCGAGATGTAGCTATTCATAGTGTTCTACTCGCAATAATGACATCTTAAATATATAATATAATCCTTAAAAGGCTTTACTTCAAAATCTTTAAAAGGGAGATCAGAGAAAATTAGGATTTAGAAAAAAAAATAGGCAAAATTGTAGTTTCATGTAGTTGTAGTTTCAGTGGTTTTACCGTTATATCGTTTGTATGCATATGTGACTAGGTAAATTGTGATTTACAAAAAAATATTTGTACCGCCAATATTTGTATTTATAATATTTGAAAATGTACAGCTCAAATGTGTTGTGTTCTCTTTCTGAAATTTGAGTATCTCAAAATTTACCAAATCACCCTATGTATCACGCCGTCACGCGGTGCTCGGTCAGCGTCCAACTTTGAATGGTTATAACTTCATAATTTTTGGAGATATTGTAAAAATTCAAAAGATTCTATGTAATTTTTTAAACATTCTTTAAGTAATAAATACAAAAATAGGGAACATGAACACGATGAACTCCATTGACATTTCTCTCTGGTTTAATTTAATTTCTGATACAGTCATTACTAGCTACAATAAAACCTCTGAAAGAGAGGAAGGGCGCATGGTGCAACCCCACAGACGCTGGGAGCGCCCAACTTTCCGAATTACCTGACCTCATAGAAAATTGCCTCGCAGAAGACTACATGCGTATTTCGAAACTGAATGAGATATACCAACGCCCATTTTTCATCCTGTCCCATTGTATCCCGTAGAAAGTATAATGAAATAAGAGAAACTCCTTATCCCATTAAACCCTTTGCTTTAGATTTTAACTTTATCTGAGAAAAACCTTGACATTATAACTGTAGTACTTAGGACTCTGCGTATGTAGACCTAATTACAATACGTGACTTTTCCTTATTTATCGAAAATATCAAATGGTTGTTCAGTCTTTGTAAACCTTGAACGTAATTTCATGTTACGTGATATCGATCACGCGTAACAAGTAAATATGTCGTAAAAGTAAAGTAAACTCGTCGACTGAAATACATAATAAATTCATTAAAATATACGTAGTATAAAATATAAATTAGAGACATAGGCTGATGGTATGGTATCCCATCAGCCTATGTCTCTCCCCTGTTGGATACAGAGAGAGGGGAGATCCTTGGGAGAGAGCGAGAACTGCTATCACACACGATCTTCTGCTCTTCTCCTATAAATAAAATATATAATAAGTGCTATATTCTCAATATTTATGTGTGTATCATACATAACCGTGCGTTTAAATAAGTCACATGTGCCAATTGATAGAAATATTAACATGTTCAATAAAGGCTCGCGCACATTACAGTCGTGTGTTGCCGCTGCGCGTCACACTACAAAACTGCAACAATGCATATTACAGGCGCAGCGGGCCGCAGCTCAACGCAATAACTTCAGTGAGTTAGCTGTTGACATTCAATTCTTCACGTTGTCGCACAGCGAATAAGTCTCGAACATTATACGCACATACATTGAGAAGGGCCGCGTCGCAACGCATAACATCGGTGCATAAATACGACTAGCGAGCGATCCGCTAGTGAGCTGCGCAGCGGCGCGATGTGACCCGCCTCAAGTGTGCGATGGTTTATACAAAATATATGAAAATGGTTCAGGAGGATTTTTGCAATGTTATGCGCTGCGGTTGGGCCCGCCATAATTTGAGCAAGCCTTAAAGGTCCCTGGATTATTGGTTGCATGGGCTCAGTAGATAGCGATATGTTTCTCAGTACATTTCTGCCCTCCTAAGAAGAAAAGTCATTAGTAACATTACTAACGAAAACATAAGTAACATTGAATTTGGAAATTAAAAATAAACAATGGTTATTATTTTTGTTTTATTCAAAATACCAAGTTTCTAGCTTGATTTTAAATTAAGAAGAATTGTACCAAAATTTTTTGCATTTTTCTCTCTAATTGGGGACAGAATTCTCTCATTGATATTATAAATGCGAAAATTTTAATGTTTGTTACTCAATAACGTCATAACGGCTGAACCAATCCTTTAAAATTGGCAATAAGTTAGACTGTAACCCGGAATAACACATTGCTTACTATTCATGTAGACCACACGAACGAAGTCGTGGGCGATAGCTAGTATTAAAACACCATAAAATTACACCTGGAATGGCAATCGTGGATTGGGCGGAGAAGTGTAGGCAGGCCACCAGGCCGTTGGTGCGACGATATAGTCAGAGCCGTGGGATCGAAGTGGTTACATGGTGCAACCAAAAGAGAGAGATGGTAAACACATGAAGAGGCCCTAGTTCAGCAGTGATCTGCAGCGGATTGACTATGATGTTGATGACATGGTAACTTAAATAGTGGATAATAAGTAAAATAGTGATCAAATCAATTTCACCAAAAACTAGAAACTACACAAAATATTGTATTTGTATTAGAGTAGACGATATTATTAGAGTCTAGAGAGAGCATAAACGGTTATTATTTATGTTAGTGCAAAGAGTGCACCGACGGTGTTTGTATGCAAGTTTAATGCATGTATCCAGTTGGCGGCTTTCCAAATTTGGGACATGCAAACATATATTTAAGATCAAAAGAAAAGCTTACCCAGTTTTGTAGGATTTTTAGAATATAGACTGGAGAATTCTTTTGTAAGATGACTAAAGAGCGGATAGTGCGCCTGATGGTAGCGGATACTGTCTCTCATAGACATCTGCAATATATGCCAATATCAGTCAAAAATGACGATCGATAGCACGTCCACGATGAGTCCACAAATGATGGCCACTTTTGAGGTTTTAGGGTTCAGGTAAATTGAAAAAACGAATGAGAAGAATATTAAATGGGAAAACATTGTGAAAGATAAAAATGTACCTAAATCATTGGCTAACCTAGCGTTCGAATAATTACAAACCCCTTTTTTGCATTCCTGGACGAGTTATTATAATGATTTTAATGACGAGAAGTAAAGCTGAATTTTTGTTTGATTATTGTAATAATTAATAACTGTGTATTGTGGGATTTGTGGTTTAATAATGATAGTTTATGAAACTTCAAGATAATTAAATGAAAGCGTGAGATTACATTTTTTTTCTTCTTCAATGGAGTCCAACTCTGTCCTCAGTAAACCTACTTAACTGAGCGATTCCTACTTCGATGGGTCTGGACAATGACGTGACAAAAATCTGTTTTATTATTTTATTAAAATTATATAAGCGTTTTATTATTAAAATAAATATAAAATAATAATGATTTTAACTTTCATAATCGTTGCTTTAACTGAACGCATAGGTTTGATCTACAACGTTGTATTTACGGTTGGCGAAACATAGCGGCCTATTGAATTAATTATTGATAAGCTACAATTATTTAAAATATTGTAGACTTTATCTGAAACAATTAACATCTTATAACATAAATTACGGTATGAGGGAGATTAAGCGTCTGTGCTGGTTAATTCGTTGCTGAGATGACTTAGGCAAAGTTCAGGTCGTTGAACTAGCAAAGTAAAGCGGCTCAGAAGATAACTCGCATCACTATAGAAAACAAAGCCGCTCATCGGCGTTCAGTCGATGTCGTTGTTTTCAGCTCTCACAGACGTTAACCAGCTCACTGTATGACAGCTCTATAGACGATAGTGACAATGGAAACTTGGCTTACTTGTTGAGATACGAAAATTGCTTGGCAGTATCGATACATACTTTTGTTATAGGATTAAAAATAAAAGAAGGACTATTACTATTAAAATATTATTATTATTTTAATAACTGTCCTTCTTTAACATTCTGTCTGATTTTGTAGAATTTAAAC
This sequence comes from Sesia bembeciformis, assembly GCA_943735995.1. NCBI lineage: Eukaryota > Metazoa > Arthropoda > Insecta > Lepidoptera > Sesiidae > Sesia > Sesia bembeciformis. The sequence continues at coordinate 5,601,427 of OX031042.1, forward strand.
ATTTATTATTAATAATAATAAATAATTATCATTTAAATCGTAATTTTGGATCAATAGGGTTTTTCTTTTCTCATAAAAATACCTTTTACTTTTTTTTCTAAATGGTTTATCGTATCGTTCTTTATACGACGCTATACATGCCTCATGCACATGACATCCACTGGTATGCATCCACTGGGATCAAGGCTTAGCCCAACAGGACCAAAAATACAAAAGAGGATAATTGAAAATCGAAGTCAATATATGTAGAATGATTGATCAATATTTATTATGAATAAATATTTTAACAACCAACAGAGTAATAAACCCATTTTGTAACATTAAGCTTTCAATTTTCTTCACAACTCGACCGGCTCAAAGATGGAGTGATAGGATTACTAGATAACTGAGTAAAAGTAACGAGACTCGTGTAAAACCATTACCGAGCGCTCGTGTAAAATGAGGCTGTTGATTGAGTGAATTATTCGATGAATAAAAACAGGAGGAGATTCAATGTATTTTACTTTTTGTATTCATGTCTATTTCTTTTAATTAATGTATTAAGCCTCTAACATCCCACTACAGGACACAGACCTATCCTTCTAAATTACTAGGAGGTTTCGGGCCATAATCTACCACACAGTCCCGATGCGTATTGATGGATACCAAGATTACCCCAGATTTCTTTCCGTTTTTTTTTTAAATTCTAGAGCATATTGGATTCCTCACTTTTTTTTTTACGGCCCAGTTAATGATAATTTTAAAATTAATTAATATATTAAGGGAACTAATTAAAACACCAGCAGCAATACAGTAAGTGGCAGCAAATTTAATGGTGGGTTAGATGTGGGTTATCTGGTAACATTAAAGATGTAGGAATCCCGCGACTTTTTATTGACATCCTTAATAATAAAAAATTGTTTATTTCAATAATCCAGAAATAGTTTGTTTTATTGATCATGATTTGCTGCCGATTTAAATACAAACCATTTAATTGAATGATAATAAACATAATAATAGTCAATATTAGTCAATAATAAACCGCATGGATTTCATCGTGCTCTTAATTTTTTTAAATCCGTTCTCAAAAATAAACTCAAGTACTTTATGGTAATACGGGCTCAAGTACGAGCAACTTCACGTGAAAGCCAAGGATAGATTCACCCATTAATATTATAGATCTATCATCTTATTAGGTTCCTATTAAGTGCTGGTATTGATCTCAAGAGACAAGATACCGTACGGGCTATTGCCGGTCTATGGACACTTGATAGTAACTTATGTTGTCATCATCGATTATCTTTATGTTATACAAACACTGTAGGGCAGGCACGTTACAGTCTAATAGTGTTCTATGTTCAGTAGCTCTAGAATTCTTCAGTTCACTTTTTTTAAAATGGAACATTCTTTTAAATTATTACCTGATCACTATGCATCTATGCGAGATCACAATTCATTATTATCCATGCTAGCTGCATAGTTAGCAATAAAAGTGCTGTTAATTGTATTTATACCATTAAAAATAATATGTTTATCTTTGTTGTTAGTTTCTTTGTTGCACATAATATAAATAAACATATAAAATAAAAATATACAGACTAATACCATTATGTATTAAAGGTTTTAGCGTAATTTTATCGTAAATTCATTACCTAAAGGTTCAATTATTGAAGATGGGCCATTTCAATGGACCCTTCTCATTATATTCACGCTCTCACGTAGTATCAATTAGAATTGAAAGGTTTCCTCAAATTCAAAGATTGCGATCTTTTAATACCTACTTTAAATCGAATTCGCTCTTGCCTAGCATTATACGTTCATGATCAGTGAAAGCAATTCCTTTGGGTATTTTAACATTAAGGTAATTGCAATGTGTATAAGACCGCAACAACATATATAAGAGATGGCGAGAGCGGGTAATATTTAAGTCTGTTTATCTGTCTGTTGGTTAAAACTTCTGTTTTTTTTGTTTTTTTTTTTCATCATTACATATTCAAATTTAGTGCGGTTAAGTGAGATCACTCAAATTTATTCCAGTTAAATTCATTGCGGTATAAAACATCTCTTATTTAAAACATAAGAATACTTCATAAATATGCCAAGGAACACTCAAATCTTAGAGTACAACACACATAATTCTTGCAACACATGAACACACATCAACCTTACTTGTGGATGGGAAAAAAAAAGGAACATGTATAAATAGGAATGTGGAGAATAAATGAATTTGGAAAATTACGAATTTGGAACCTACCTTCGACTTCAAATGTACGTGTACGATAAGTAACTTTCGCGTCAATGTAATTAAAGGTATATAGTGGCGGATATAAGGTCTCTTTTTAATCGTACCGACACTCACCACTACAAACAAGCAGACAGGCGCTCATGAATTGTAAGAACTATACTGTCATTAAATTTTAGAGCGCCATATTAGCGCTGTTGTTTATAAAGGTCCATTGGTTGTCCCTTCCATTAAGACCATAACCTTAAGTCCAAATTCACAGGTTATGTACCTATGTACCAAGATAATTACGAATTTACACGTGGTAATGTCCATGTCCCTAATGTCCATGGTACATGTCCCTGTAATCTTCGTGTAACAGCCCATCGCAGGTCGTTAAGACCTCGAGACAGTCTAACGCTCGTCTATTATGCAATAGCCCTGTCTCTACTCAGGTCGCCCGTGAATTTAACGTATTTAACATCGGTGATTTCTTAATTGTTAAAAACATATTAGAATAGTTTGTGATAAACCATTAACTTTTTTCAACTCTTTTTTGTTTTTGTTCCTTTTTATTATCGTTCTTTTATAGAACCAAAGTTACAGACGAGCAGACAGTCCATCTGATGGTAAGTGGATACTGTCGCCCATGGACATCCGCGATACATGCCGATATCAATCCCAGATGACAAACGTCGGCACGCCTCTAGATGCGCTCCATACCTTTAGGAATGGATATGAAGAAAAGGTTAAAAAAATTGAGCTAGGATAAGATCGGATGGGATAAGAATGGGCTCTGGCATATCTCACCCACTACTGAAACACGAACGAACATTAAGGGAATAGGATAAAGTGGGAAATTCAGTACATTTTACGGTAGTCTTATATATCTGTATATATTTCAACTACTGATTATATATTTCATTGCTCGTATAACTGTGATGCAGTTTTTATTCCCACTTTTCCAGTCTTTATAGGATAAACAACAATATACAAATATATCTAATAAAAATTACTAGGAATTCGCTTAATTATGCCTGCGATACAAACAGACTGTCTTGTCCGTAACGAGTTAAACTTTTAATCAAGATTTCATCAATCCAATGCAGATATTTAAAATTAAATGCCAAAACAATACAGTAATGAGAGTTCAAGTAATTTAAGTTGTCCAATTGCCTTAAGATCCCGAAAGGCCCGAGTTTACCTGTGAATGAAATCGAGTTGCCTTCCATTTAGTTAGGAATAGCCATTTATTCGGCGAAGCCGAATTACTTACATCAGCCATGAGACGTCTACAACTATTTATTTGAATTATGTATCCCCGTTGTGACCACAGTTTAGCGGCATGTGGTGAACATCGGTACTAATACAAAACGTACCTCTATTTTTACCCACAATAATAATATGTTCACTGTTTCTTCCTGATACTCACATTGTCTTCCACTTACTTAAACTTACGTAATACAAAATGTACCTCTATTTTTGTCCACAATAATAATTGTTCACTGTCTCTTCCTGATTACTCACATTGTCATCCATTTAAAACTATATAGCAGTGCCTGCAACTTCGTTTAGACTTTAGATTTAATGTGATTAGTTCATTCCATCATTAACATTATCGACGAACAGGAGTGAGTTATTCGTATTTAATTACAATATTTTTCTGCCATCTCTACCTAATTTCCAGTGAGTATAGTTGACATTGCTAATTTTTCATAGACGATGTTGATAAAAATTGTACGTTCTTCATCAAAGTGTTTCTCCTAAAAATTGTATTCTTTTAAATTTAGTAAATGAGGTACAGCGAGGTAATTTCAATAAGACTTTGAACTGTTGGTTTACTGTTGTGCAGTAGGAATAATAATAATAATAATAATTGCTTAAGTTAGTAAGAGTGCCCCATTGTTCATTACCGGTGGTCAAACTTGTGTGGTACATCTGAGTTTATTGACGTAATGAATATTAATTCGAGTTCGGCCCGCACCGGGCGGCTATTGCTGAGATATCGAATTGCCGGGTAATAAAAGAAAGATATTGCGTAATATTTAGCTGTGTTTACTCCAGTAGTAGTGGTTATCCGACGTAAGCAATGAATTCTACGTATTCTACTAGACAAGCAATGCAATACTACTACAAAATTTTTCATTATCTCACGGTCAATTGCCACAGCTTCTTCATTCGATTTCCATTTTCATTTCCACAGCAAGCAAGACAAGAAGTGCTTTGTTTTGTGATACATCAAATTGACATCAAACGCTGCAGTCGACAAAATATTGCATATTTAGTGTAATGCGGGAGATATACGTTGTTATTATTTACATGTGCACTGTACTGTATTTAAGTGTTTTCAAGTTCATTTTAAATAATTAAGTCATTTATTTTATGTTTTCCTACAAAACTAAAATATAGTAAATTGTCGTAAATTAAAGTTATTCGTCGGCCAACTTAGTATGTCTTTCTCGCTTACTTTAATCATGAAGAGCGAGTAGCGAGAGTGACCACGATCAATCACATTGACATAGAATGACACTTATTCAGATGAGACAATTTCCTAACACTGGAAGTATTTTTTGTTTAGATACCGGTGAAAATGCTGAACTGCATACTTCGATATTGCAAGACTTATTCTCTAAGGACAAAGAAATCTTCCGAAGGCATAGCATTTCATAAGTAGGTACATATATAATTTACTTACTCTTAACTATCATCTCTTATACATGTATATATATATATATATAAGAGGATGTTGGTATATCTGATGTTAATAGACTTCGATACCGTTTGACCGATCACCATGAAAGTTGGCCCCTATATATATCTTTTCATGGAGAAGGTTTTTATGCTATCGACTTTGTTGTAACTCACCACTAGATGGCGCTGCAGTACAACAACTTTTATGGCAGGACAACGTTTGCCGGGTTTTGCTAGTATAATATAAAATTAAAAGTGATATGTATTTAAATATGTATGTGCGTATTGTATATGTATTGTAATAGCTGAAATTATATTACATTAGTATTTTACTTGATGCCACTCTATTAGTATGTAGGTATAGGTTATATTCACATTGCAGTACATACATATAACATTTCACTATAATTGTGCAATCTTCTGAGATCAAAAAAAAAAATTAATAGTTTACTCTCAGCGATAAACTGGAAATAGGCAAAGATTGTTTCGTGTCTCATCCGCGTGAGCGGTCTGTTAATCACTGCATTAAATTTTCCCCTCCCGCTCTCCGCACCTCTGCCGGTACAACTCGCGCTGTGACAAAGTTTTTTTCATTAGAACTGCTTGTCTAGTAATACATAGAAGTATTTGGATATAAGTTATTTTTTGTGACTCATTCAATCATGTCGTTATTTTAGAAACAAGTATTTTTATTTTATAAAAAAGGAATGACGTAAGAATTCGAAAACTAAGAATCCATCGATTCAAATTTAATTTGTTAGCTTTAGTTAATGTATTCTACAACCAAAGACATTAGAATGAAAAAATGAATATGAAAAAAAGGAGGAAATTATAAAAGAATGAGTAGGATATAGGAATGAAAGGACATCCTTTTGAGGGGGAAAGTGCACGCTGCAATCCAACAGCCGCTGGGCGCGCTCGACCGGCCACGTTACCCCTCTCTCCTTGAAAGGGGAAAGGAAGGAGGTACTCTCCTTGACTACCTTGAAATGTACTGCATTTCCCATTTTATCGTATTTCCCTTATGTACGTACGTGTTTCGATAGTAAGTGAGATGTGCCAGAGCCCATTCCCATCCCATCCTATCCCTCCCCATTTTCTCAACCCTTTCTCCAAATCCATTCCTATATCTCCAAAGGTAGGCAGCGCATCCGGGGGCATGCCAACGTTTCTCATTTTGGACTAATGTTGGCATGTATCGCGGATGTCTATGGGCGACAGTATCCACTTACCATCAGGTGGACTGTATGCTCGTCTGCCGCCTTCGTACATAAATAATAAAAAAAAATTCTTTCGCTCTATATTGACCTTTCATTGGAATGATTTACCATGAAAGGGTGGCTTTTCATTCCTTCGTCCTTTACATTGTGATGAAATTATGAAAGGATGAAAACACGAAAGAATGAGAAAATGAATATCATCCGCCCCTCGATACAAATCGAAGTAATAAGGGACCTGACCTATCTAGACAATTTACTAGTAAAAACTATAACTAGTAACCAAAACGGGCCATGTTTTCTTGACTCTCTCACCACTTTTGCAATTATTTTCTTTAGTCAAATCGAAAAACCAAGCCTATTGTTCTTTTTAAATCAAATTCAACCCGTACCTACTCATTACAATGATTACTCGTAATCATTGTCGTACTCTAAATTCTATTTTATTTAGTTCTAAGATAATTGCAAATAAATAGCTACTTCGTTAGTAGTTAGAATTGAATTTGTCATTGGCGCGAATAAAATAAATGCAGACTTTGTTAAAATTACTAACAAATAATATGATTTGCAAAAGTAAGATAAAATCTGCTGTAACAGTATTTGAAACTTGCCCAAGCTAATATAGATTCAGAACCAATATTGGCTGAAACTAATTTATATTTCATCAAAGGAATTGAACCTTTTGCCGACTCATTTATTCTTTACTTTTCTTTTCTTAAAATTAATGTGTATTTTCATTTCGAAAGAACCTTTATCGCAAATAAACGGTTTCATCGATAGATTATTATTTGTTTACTTGGCAATAAAAGGGGGAAATGATAGTGCATTCACGGTAAGAATGCAATATCACTATATCACTATATCACTAGTAAAGTCATGTTCACGTCAGTGACCAATATTATTGGTCAATAAATTATAAATTCGCTGCAACAGTTATGGAATGTATGAGTAGGGCTGGTTCAATTGAATGAACTATTATCTGTAGGACCTTAATATATTGAATCCTTTCCTTCGATGGGATAGGAAAAAAGCCTCCACTGTCCTTGTGATCAACAAAGGTCAGATGAAAGCCTGCTCGAGCGGGTACAAACGGCACACAAGCCAAAAATCAAAATTGTTCAATCATGTACACTAGTGTGTCATATGCATTTATAAAATTCTCAAAAGTTATGTGTTTAATTATCACGTATTACATATTATACAATCCACAGACGGTTTGTTATCTATTTAATATGTAACGACGAGGGAAACTTGTATCGATAATGTCGCAGTATGTGCAACCGTTAAGTAGGAGACTCTCGACTGGCCGCGGCGCCGCGGCGCATGCGCAGAACTCCTGCGCACCGGGACGGCCGGCGCACGCGCAGCGGTTTAACCATGATCTCCGAGCAATTCTACCTTGCAAGGTAAGTATTTTATATATGCCTAAAACACACCACAACAGCATTTTGACATTTTGACTACAGCTCATTGTGCATAACACTTACCACTTACTTTGAATTTTTATACTTATACTACTTACTTACTTCGAAACAAACCTAAGAATTTCAGGAAATACTATTGCTCGAAAAAGGTCTTTTAACAATGATTAGAAATTTTACAGAAATTTCTGGAAAACTACGAGCAATAACATATAAAACAATAACAATATATAACAATATCCGCAAACGTTTAAAGCAGCAGTATACGAGTACAAAAACTCATATAAATTAAAATATGTGGTGGTTCCAAGACTTCCAAGTAGTCGTTATTACCCGTGTGTCACATCATTAATGCTGGAAATATCATTAGGCTAATAAGGCCATGTAATGTAGGGTATCGAAATTAGGTAAGAACCCTAATCAATGTTATTGCAAGGTTATTAACTAAATCATGGAGTTTATGAATGTTAGCAGACAGAAAATGGGTTAATGTCGTTTTGGTTGCACATCGTTCGACTGTGTTCTGTTATTTTGTAAACAGAACATAAAATTTTTAGGCTATTTTAGTATTATGTTTAAAATTCATTTTTTTTAAGAATCAAAAGCGGTATATGAATCTCTAGAGAGTTCTTATTTTTCTATACGGCAATAGCCATTAGGACACTTGACATTGGCACATTGCGCAATAACGCATCGTAAGGTTTCTTCATGATAACGCAAGTGAAGTTTTCTTCATAATTAACAACTCGTCAATGTCCAGTTCCGTTGAAGCAAGTTAGGAGTCGTTCAGTCAAGTGACAGTAGGTTTACTGAGGACATAAAAGTTGGATTCTTTGGAAGCACAAGAAAAACGCAGTCTTTCGTGAGTGCCCCGACATGTTCTCCGTTCGAAATTGCACTGAAATGTCGTATGCGCCCGCGGTCTATCTACAATTTATCCAGAGATGAACTGTAGGTAATTGTAATTGTATAATAGATGGACCCTGCACATTCCCCTTATAAGGGTACAATTAGAAGAGATATATTTTCGTCAAAAAATAATAAGTTCAAGAGGAATCGTAAATTCTCCGAAATACGAGGAAAATTATTATAAGAATGTTTTCATTAATTATTTGCCCTAGGCCACACCAAGATTATTCTTTTTTTATGACAATGGAAAAAACAAAAAAATACTTTTATACCTTTTATTTCAATAACGCTAGAATGAGGAAAATTTTTTATCTTCCATCGTGGTTGACAACGCAGTCTTCAATTTAGAAAATATTTTTATCTCATTGATTGACTCCCACAAATTATGGCTCCAAATCACAAATCAGTATTTCGTGTTGAATACGAACTCTAAAAATACAATCATTAATACATTAAATGCCTATAAATATTTATTTATTTTATTTTACTCGTTCATTGTGTTTCTATTTTAGTATACTTTACTTGGAGTTGGTCATGTGGTGACGGCCGGTTTTAGATTATCACCACCCTATATCTTCCCGTAGCGTGGGTGTCATAAAATGCTACTAAGGGATAACAAATCCGCTACCACAAGCCTCGAGGAACTACTTCACGTCTAAAAGAATGGACTCGCCAACCCGCTAGGCCAGTGTGGCTTTTTGCGGCCTGCACAAGACAATGTGAATGAGGATGCCCAAGTCTAACGTTTACTGAAAGTCAGCTCGACTATTGTTGGTGTAACCCAGCCAAAACGTAGAGTATATATGTGTGAATTTTTAAAAGTTACATTTTATTATATTAATACTGCAATATAATGTTCAAAATAAAATATCACTTGTGGTCATCTGCTATCAAGCCTAAACGTTTCATATTAACATGAGAGCGCTTCTATACATTCAACCAGAAAAGACGGTAAAGTCCCAGCACTCGCGTTAATGGCTTTTACCCGCGAATGTAGAAATTGTTGGAGCAACTGTAACGAGCTCGGTTATAAAATAAAACTGTTTCCAGTTGCCAATAGAAACGCCGCTCGGAGCATCTTTAATTGTGAAAACGATGCACTATTATTGCTTGTTATTCGCTTGTTCTGGTCCTTTGTTTAAATAGCACTGCCCTAAAGAAAATTAGCTCCAGTATTTTAGGATTATAGCTATTCACGAAGCCTTGTGTGATATTTAATTAATCGTAATATTCGTTTTTAAACATACCAACACTTTTGTTAACTAAACATTAACATTATTATGTGCACGAATCGTTTGAATTATTTACTCATTTGTATATAGAACAAATATGGCACGGTAAGACAGACGTCGTATATTAGTTCCGACGCATAATTTTATCGAATTTTCAGTTTTAAAAATATCAATATCGATTTATAAGGCATTTATAATATAAGGCGATTTATATATTATAAATTTTGACATTGGCATTGATGTTTTTGAATTTATTGATTAATTTTTGGCATTGATATTGATTTTCGGCGTACCCCTAAAATATGTAAAGTAACATACCTGTACAGGTAAATATATGTACGTACATATAGCAACCATCTTGCCTATAATTATATTTTCTCTTTAAATTGAAATCATTCCCACTTGCTGTCGAGACTATCACATTGTACTAAATTTAAAACCATTGCACATCTTAAATTTTGTCACCAACATTGGATCTAAATACCCCTTATACACTTATGTAAATGTGAGACCGTTTAAATTTGCATGGGAATTACTTCATTATATCTTAATTACAACTGAAAAGCTTCTTTTATACATATTCCAGCGTCCTTTGGCTTTCGTTACAGAAAACATTTGTTTATGCATGAAATTGGAAAACTAAATGCAATATAACAGATTTTAGCACCTGTTACATACTTCGATCACAAGAAATCTTAGTCTAAACATAAACGCGATCGAGCAAAATATCGAGTTTCGGATTGCCAAAGGTTCTACCTAAAAATAATATAGCTGTACGTATCGCAACAAAATTGAATTACAAATAACCGTTAAAATATCAGTTGAAAAACGAAACGGAATAAATCCAAACAGTTTTACATCAAAAGCATCGACTTATTGAGTAGTTCGACTTCTTTGAGGGACATTTCTCGGGACAATTGTGTTCCTTACCGTCTCGTCCCCGTGTCGCCGGTGAATTGTTAACATTTCTCAAATGTTTCCGCGAATCCCGCGATTTCCCACGTGGCCTCTTGTAATTGTGTCTTGACGAAATTCTATCCTATTCTTTTTTATGGCACAATGTAATTTTTCAAAGTGACACACGATATTTCCTTTCTTCACTTGGGTGATCAGACGTTTAATAATCATATCTAGGTCAGGTTGTTACAACATTCAAATACTCGTTAGTAACGGACGATACATTTTTAAATAAGGTGTGTTGTCCATTGAGGCGTCTTGTCATATGTAACTCTTGATGTATGTTCGTTCATTATTCTATTTAACTTTGTATTCTTACTTATGTGTACTGCAACGAAAAATGCAAACCACATCAAACACGACAGCAGCCTACATTAATAAGATAATCAAACATCAACAGATCTTGTAGCCGAAGTTCTGTTGGAATATATCTTCTACACTACCTTTATCCATATATTCGGGATACTATGGCACTTATTTTATGGCACTTAAGGCCTCTCGACTGAAGTTGGACTTATCTAACTGGATTGACTGTCCAAGACAGATATATTCATTTACAACTTATCTACGTATAATCTGAAATACATTATTATTATTATTTAAAATTATACGCTTTGTAAGCGGGTTGGCGAGTTCACTCTATTAGACGTTCGTCAGAACTTGTGGTAGCCGCTTTATTATCTCTTAGTCGCCTTTTACGACATCCACAGGAAGAGATTGAGTGGCACTATTCTAAAGTTGGCCACCACACGACAAATGCCCTTAAAAGCTCTCAAAACTGGTACAATATCATATCAATAACGAATTTCTTATTGACTCCGACTAGATCAAAACAATTGCTGACCTGCTTACTGTCGCTTTACAGAGGCAATATGGAACCACCCACTTATTTATCTATCTCGCTTTTTATTTTCCATTACAATATAAAACTGAAAAGAAAGGCGAGGACTTCGAACAATACGTAAGCTGCAAAGCCAGTGGTCGACGTCGAATATCTACTTGTTGCGAAGCAGCCGGAGGCGACGCAATTTAGCCCCGCACTAATACCGGACTCTCACACTGTTCCAATTTATTTTTAAATCCACTTTCAACCAATAAATTGACATCCAATACGTTCACAATACCGGGGCTTTGTTCAGACGACAACACGACAAAATTTTGACAAACTATTTTTAAGCTGAATCTGTACGAAAACAGAACTGATAACGAGTCTTCACTCAATTCAATATGAATTACATCTAAGACGCTCTTTTTTATAGAAAAATGGTGGCAGACTAGGAGACAGTCCACCTTGTAGTAAGTGGATACTGGTACCCTGCGATAACTGCAATACATGGCAACAACAGTCGCGAATGACAAACATTGTCACGCTCCAGGATGCGCTGTCTACTTTTGAAAGAATAGATTTGGAGAAAGGTTTAGGAAACCAAGCATATCTCACTCACTACCGAAACACGTACGTACATTATGGGAATAGGATAAAGTGGGGATATTTTACGGCAGTCTTCTGTGAAAGATGGGTAACGTAGTCACCCCCTCCAAAAAGTGTAATATGCTTCGACGAAAAATTGGTTTATTCGGTACTCGACAGATTTTCGTTTGGCCAGATTCTGGATTGGACTATTATAAAAAATAAACTAGATTTTATTTTTGTTTATTTTTTAATTTATCTATATATTATTTAGTTATATTTAAAATTATACAAACAAAAGAAAAATGTGTATGTATAAGTTAAAAAGAAAAACTATTTGCATAATTAAACTGAGCAAATAGCATCAAATGTCAAAGTTTATGCCGTATCATCAATATGTGGCTCTTAAATACTGAAATACAAAATACACCGAAAAATGGTTAACATTACCACTGTACATATATTTGTATTAGCAGATCCCGGTAAAAACGGATATTTTTACTACGATTGCACCAATACATCTGTTGTCCACCTACTAAGTTTACGGTTTGTGTACTTATAAACTGTCCCTTTCGGCCGCATAAAACTGTGCCCTACTGAATATTGAACGTCCGCAGTGCCTGAAATTGCCCTCGAATTGCGCCCCTCGGGGTCAATGTGTATAAACAGGAACACTTTGTTAAGAGATAATTTCTCACAAGGTAAAACAGTGGAGTGGCGCGGTGAGTCCACCTCAAATATTTACCGTGCAAAGGGGCACACCGCACGGTCCGGCGCTTTGTGTGCTTGAATTTTTAATAAAGGAACTTCATTAAAATTATAGGGATGGTTTACGAATGCGGAATTTTTCGGTCCATTAATTGCGGAGATCGATTTGAGTGTTAATATTACTAATAAGACATCATCGGTAGGGAAACAAGTGAAAATCAGTCACGACCAGAATAAGCCCTTGTCTATCAAGACACAGGATATTATTTAAAAGAAAAACGAATGGAAACGATTGGACCACGTGTAAAATTAAAGAGCATGTCCGAACCATTTGTCATTGGTTCGTTGTCATTTGTTCTGACACCTACTTATACCACAATGCTCTCGTCTCGTTTAAGATTTACTTGTGATTTACATGTGGCCATGTGGTGTGGGCCCGCTTTAGAATAGTATCACGCCACCTCTTCCCGTCAGTGTCGTAAAAGGCGACTAATGAATAACGAAGCGGCGACCACAAAATGTGAAGAAGCCTCGCCTCTCTAAAAGATCTCTAAATGTAGCCTCGCCAATCCGCTTAGTCAGCGTACCATTTTAAGGCCATACATCCCTCATGCACAAGACAATGTACTTCCGGAAGCCCATATCCAGCAGTGGATACTGAAAGGGTTGATTGCATTGCATTACATTGCAACAACAGATAAGTTACTAAGGTAGGTGAATTTTCAGTTCAAATTTGTTGCCCTAACTGAATAAAAAAATGTACAACGTTGTCTTAGCTTACCATTAATATTGTCCTGTTTTACCCACCACGGAACAGAAATGGTATATGCATTTAGGGTAAAAGAATGTACGTTTGTTTGTGTACCCCTTTGTTAGCTCTTTTCTCTGAAACGACTAAACCTATTTTGAAGCGGTGTTTTGTAAACGATTTTTGTCCAACATTGGACGAAAAAAGGACTGGTAACGGATTGTGAAGCCGTTTAGAAGCCCGCTCAGATTAAACAATGTCATCTACAAGGCCTGTGAAAAAGTCAATAACGATAATTATTTTGATTCACGGTCGTTCGAACACATGAGTCATAAACCACCATGAAATCATTATCCCTGATAAGTGAGGCGTGTGTAATGCTGATGCTTACGCGTATTGTGAACACCAATAAAAATATTACTGAGCTGCTTCCTTAGCATTGGCTTTATTTTTATTTTTTCTATCGATATAAATAGTAATAATATAGCAGGAAAGCAACGCATGTCACATCACAGCCTGTAAATACCGGCGCGCTCTGTGGACATTTTTACTAATTAATATTAATTAAAACGCTAACTCCTTCCCACATCCATGGAGAAAACGAAGTAGAGGCGCAAGACTATTAAATACAGAGATATCGGACTCATTCAAGTCCGATATATCCTAAGAACCCATAGGCATGGGTATTCCTAGTAACTTTAAAGCGTATGGTCTACGACTCATATAGGGCTGGCCATATCCCGCTCAACGCATCAGTATACTGATTCATAGAGCTAATGCCGCCAGCATGTTGGGAACAGTGAAGTCAACGAGACATGAGCTTTGTATCTATGTCAGTGGGTACCGAATTGTCCAATCCGATTGTCGAAATGGTTCCCACTGTAAGCTATCGGTGTGCACTCACACAAACGCAAAGCTTATGTCACGTCGATATTTCGGTACCTTGGTATAGGGAATAAATTTGTATTCAATATTGAACATATTATTCAACATATTCAATATTGAAGATTATGTACTACAAATAGATTTTAAGCCAATTTTACTAGCTTCAAGCATTTTAGTATAAATAGAATTATTTTAATTTTGGGCAATAGATTCTGTAAATAAACGATCGTCCAATAGAAGTTTGTAATGTATGAAGACTAACCGTGAAACTAGTGCCATAAGGACATTATTATTTTATTGAAGTATAACAAAACCGGCTAAAATAACTATTAGCAACTAAAATTAATAGCCTAACAAGTTTACTTTGCATAGCATGTGTAGACGGATAAAACATGTTCGCGCCCCATTAATTTAAGTCTCAAACTATTTCAATTTGTAAGTTTTATAAGCCAAAGTGGTCGCTGAAACTGTTCCATGTATTAAATGCTAGAAGTTGTCCTAAAGGTGCGAACAAATTGGCACGAGTAATATGATATAATCGTATTTTTCGAGCGTTTTTTAAAAAAAATGTATATATTATAAATTCATATACATACCTTTTCCAACATTTGTCATAGTCTATTAATTTACATTTTACGGCTAACTAAACTTATAGCTAACATAAAGAACGCATGTTCCTTGCTTTCAAGTAGATAGCGCCGATTAACGTAAGTGTTTCGACTAAATGAAAGTAGGTAACCGGTGTTCTATATGTTAGTACACTAAGAGTGCTCGAGTTATAATTTTAGCATAACACAATCATGTGTCATAATCAGCATATGTGTTTTTATATTCCACTGCTCTCTTATAATAAGGCGTCCTATCAATATGCATTATTTTATGGGTCTCTTCTAAAATTTATCACCAAAAACGTTTTATTGGCGATGCAAAGTATTAGTAAACCTTTGGACATTAGTAAACTTGGTTATTTTTTTCTCTACTTTGACGAAAACACAGTGGTACAAGACAATATCAAAAAGTATCGTTTAATATTATAAAGGTTTGTCTAGCTAGAAGCTATCCCTGCGAGCCGTGGGATATGGACCGCCTTCAAAAATGGGGAGGTTCCCCATCGCTTCCCAATGACGTACTCTTCCCTGAAGGACTACCTCACCTAAAAGAGGCTGCTGGGCATGCCCATGCCCAGCAGTGAACGATAACAGATGTGGTGTTGGTCACAGATATCGCGTTGACATCTATCGTTATACATTAATTAAAAATTGAGTGTTAAACAAATCGCTAGTAACTATATTACAAAACAAACACTGCCTATCGTAAGAACAGTTCATTACGACGACAATTTGCAATCTTGCTCGAGCAAAACATACCCTGCATTACTTGGCGTCAGTTTGCACTGACCTCATCCCTTCGACAGTCTGCACGAGCCCAGTAACTTCCCGATTTAGTTCCCCGTTTGACTTAGAGATTAATGTCGACTCCGCGATACCAAGTTGCCGCAAAGAAAAATAGTAGCGGGCTTGCTTGGAAAATTGAAACAGGACCTAAATCCGTGAACTTTAGACTTTTATCCCTATCGAGGCACTTTCGTACTTTTAGAAATTTTTCGTAAAACTTGCGAACTAAATAAAAGATATAAAGGAACTTCATTTAAGGCTTAATTATTACTCACTTGAATGTACCATTGAATCCTTTATCATTATTTATTTATTTCATTATTAAACTCAGACAATAAAGCCCATACAAGTATTAATAAAAACTTATAGCTACGTTAGTATGTAGGTACATATATAGTAACAGTAATCGGTTGTTTTTTCATCCACTCATCCATGGGCCTCCTCAAGTAGATTGTCTTATACATGAAGGATGGCATTAAAACGCTACGTTGGCTAAGAGGGTTGGCGGGTCCATTCTTTTAGAGCTAGTGTGATTCCTCGGGGTGTGTGGTAGCCGAATTGTTATCCTTTAGTCGCCATTTACGACACCAACGCGAAGAGATGGGATGGTGCTATTATAAAACCGACACGGCAAGGGTAGGACAATTTTTATACATAGAAAATGCACACATAAAAGTTACCTTACAGGGCAATACTTGCCGTGTACTGTGGTCCAGTATTTCCAGAATTAAGGAGATCTATTTGTCACTGAAAAACTATACAGTCATTAATATTTTTAGCTACTATCTAAAATTAGATCCTTCTCTTCCTCAGTATGTTAATAAAAACAGAACAATCGGAGTAAATATGTTATATTTGTCCCTTATATTCTTGTATTTTAATCAATTTCAAGTGATATTACTTTTAGATCAAAATAAACTTTAAGCGTTTAAAACCGCTCAAAAGTCGGTTGAGTGGTTCTTTTTAATGCTCTCGTACACACAGACAGACCTACCGAGACCTCCTTTTATAGTATGCACCATTCATGAAGAGCACATAAAGAGTTAAAAGGCTTTTTTGACGTACTGGGTGACCTGTACTGCTCCGCTTTACTTCACAGCTTCACTGTTTTTCTGAAAGGTAAATTTTATAAATGCTGGTCTATTTCGTTTTTTAATCATAAAAATACTAGGTCTGCTCATAATTCGTAGAAATAACAGGTAAGTGAGTATTCACTTTATCTGTTAAAGCTCTAACAGTTTAAAATTAATTCCCCGTGTTTATGAACTCTAAAGTCAGTCTAAAGTAGTATCGTTTTTGCCTCTTTTATGACGAGTGTTTATAATTTCGGTTAAGTATCAAGTAGGTCTATTTTTTATGGAATATCTTCCGCTTTTACGAGCCGCAATGACCATTATTTTCCAAGCCATCAATTCCTCATCTATAAATCATGGCATACTGGCTACACTACGTTATCGAGCGCTGAAACGCAAAGGATGTTTTTCTTAAAAAATAAACAGACCGGCCGAGAGCGAACCGAATTATTCCTTCACCGTTTCAATCATTAATGCCGCCTTTTTTCCACGGCTTGTTTACCTTTTTTTTCTTTATATTGTTATTCACCAAGAAACGAAGGAATTGATTACTTAATCCAATTCTTCAGCCGCTTTGACCGACTTCATTATTCCAATTCCATTTACTTGACTACGTAGAAGCTCCCTAACTGGATATTCGCTCCGATTTATTTTTTTCTCTATATCAGTGGAAGTGAAAGGTATTTATCGGGAGAATGTGTGGGACTGAGCGGAAAGAATTAATGAAATGTGCTCGAAAAAACGGAGGAATTTTGTGCCTCTATTATTGTTTGGGCTGAAGATAATGCCTTCGTTGAGCGAATGAAAATACGCGACTGCTCAGCATCAGAATCAGTTTTAATCATAGCGATTTGTTTAAAACTCTGCATTTCGCTGCCGATCCCATCTTATTTTCATTCATTCACTCTCGTTCATTTAAATGATTTCAACTCAATTCATTAAATTCCCTCCGCGAAGTGGAACTGGAAGTAAATAAAAATATCATTTGACACTCAATTTAACTTGATGAAATCTCTGTCCGTTTTGTTTGAGGTTGCCTTTGTCATTTATCATCAATTTTTATTATATTTTCTAAATTGTTTCTATTTCTGGTCGGCTGTTTTGTTTCTCCTTGCCAAATTATATTATTGACACTGGGGAATTTAATAAAATTCAGTTCAAGTAAATTTAATTTAGGTGACTTATGTTTTTCTAATACAATATAATATCTGTACTAAATGTAGCCAAAAACAATATATTATTATTTAAAAAATTAAAACAATATATTATTGTTTGTTTTCGTCCTGAACCCAACCTATAAATCAAATCATTCATTGCGTGACTATAGGTAAAGTAGGTACATGAAGTGATCAGAAAACCAGTACTTCTATAGCCTACCTAATAACAGTAAGTACTAATTTATACTTATAGCTTCATAGCTCATAAGTGCTAACTAATATTTTATTCAAAATCTTTATTAGTAATATACAATTCCACTGTGAACAATAATAATGTAGTATATGTATGTATCCTTTAAAGCGAATTACTTCAACAGTAGTGCTCTTTCAAACAAAATTTACAAATAATTTGGAGAGCTAATCTAGGACTAGTCGCTTTAAATACATATTTTGTAATCTCTCTTAATCAACCTGTGTTGGTATAAATGTTTCTCCAAGAAGAAACGGTTATCATTTTCATAATGAATAATAGCAATGCCACACTCGATGGCTCACAATTTACCCAAACCTAAACAAACATTAGGGCGGGAATTGAACCCGGATACCAGGCTGGTGAATTTATTTATTATTTATTACTAGTGGTGACCGTGACTTCGCTCGCGTTATGTTTAGAGTGCATCTCGTGGGAACTCTTTAATAGATCGGGATATAAAGTAACCCATATGTTAACCCGACACATGACCTATGTTGTGCCATTCTGCCAAGTTTCGTTAAGACTAAAATTCCCATACAGACATACTAAAATTCCATAATGTGTTATTTTGGGCTCTATATCATTCGAACTTTATATTATAGTACAATCGATTTTTTTCAAAATATTTAACAAAAATAATTTTTTGCAACAAAAAAAAAACATTTTGTCTGTCTGTCTGTACGCGCATCACGTAAAATCTGCCAGATGGATTTTAATGAAACTTGGTATAGTTATAGCTTTTGTGTCGGGTTAATATAATTGATATAATGGTTAACACAATTATAGAGTTCCCACGGGAATTACAAATTGACGAGAACGAAGTTGCAGGCACCGCTAGTGTATAGATATAGATATTTTTTGAACATTGTCGTACAAAAGTGTGAAGGTTATTCAGATATAGAGATAGAGATGTTTATATAGAGGGGCGAGAAAGACATTATCGAAGACAGACAGAAGAAAGAGGTAAAAGAAATGAATTACCAACTTAGTCTCACGTCATTTGTTTTTGTCCTGCAAATCCTGCAATCTACCTACACACACTGCGTTTGCAACTGTTGCAAACTTAGAGCCTAATTACTCCAACAGTAGTATACCCAGTAGTTAGAGCGGTATACCCAATCGTTATTTCAGAGAGCAATTACTGCGCACCGCTTCTGTGGTTTTGTGGTTAGAACAATCCGATTCATAAATATACCTCGTGACATTTTGGACGGAACTCGAGAAGTGAAGTTGAGGATTTGTTTGATTGTTGTAAAGATTGTGTATTAGGCGTTCTGTGGTTTAATATTTAGTTATAGTTTATTAAACTACAGAATGGTTTCGTGCTTGGGACTACGTTTTTCGTGAGCTTCCAAAGAGTCCTTTTCTGTTCTCAGTAAACCTACTATCGCTTTACTTTACGACTCCTGACTTGCTTCGACGGGACTGGACATTGACAGGATACGTTTTATATTTTGAAATTGTTTATTACGAAGAAAACTTGACACTGCCAGAATGTGCTAAATGCACCAATGCCATTTCTGAAGAAAGAACATACCATTGCGATCAGAAAATAATCCTACTTAGTTGCAACAAACTTTTTTATAAAAAAAATGCAGCAGACGTACATACAGTCCACCTGATGGTAAGTGGATACTGTCGTCCATACACATCCGCGATACATGCCAACATCAGTCCAGAATGACAAACGCAGATTAAGGATTATCGATTGCTTCGCTGTGACTGACGTGTCGGGTTACAAGGTGCTCCACCGGATTAGAAGGGGGCCGGATTATCGGGGTTCTACGGAAGTCTCTCTATACGACCTCATATTTTAATTTCAGTACCTTTTGAATCAAATAGTCTTTCCAGAGAAAATTTTGTGTCAACTTACCTACAACATTGATATAAGTTATGATCAATTACGCAAGAGAAGTCGATCTAAATACTAGTATAGTATCATATATATTTTCGGAATTGCCTGTTCACGACCTTTAATTAGTTACCCCACTCTATGAGTTTCATAGACTTTTTTTTTTGTGAATAAAACAATATGGTGCCTAAAATAGGCCATTTTAATTTCCTTGAAAACGAATACACAGCATCTCGTTCATTAAAATCTGTCTTAAAAATCTTAAAAAAAGTTATAAAAAAAACGGGCGTACATACATACATAACGGTGAAATCCATTCTCGCATAGTTATCGCAGTCGGATAAAAAAAACTATTGTAAGAACTGATAGAATCGATTCTTTTTTTTTTTTTTATAGACTAGAGGGCGGACGAGCAAGCGGTCCCACGTGATGGTAAGTGTTACCGCCGCCCATGGACACCTGCAACACCAGGGGGCATGCGGGCGCGCCGCTGACCTTGCAAAATTCTATTCACGATACTGCACAACTTGTTTTCAGTTTAGGAATTATTTCAGAGACGCGTTGTATAAATGCTGAATTTCCAACAGTTAAACGGTCTCGCATGCATGAGAGCTACATCAACCATTTCCTTAATTTCAGCGTGGTGCACACTCACTCGGCTTTTTATGGTATAAGTCATATATTAAATAGCTTATGTAATATTGGGGAACACATACTCAACGTTTCCATGTTCTCTGAGATTACGTACGAGTTTGACATGCTCGTACAGGGGAATGAGAATTGTAAAAATCACGTTAAAGTGCAGTAAAAATAACATAATTTTATTTTCAAGCGTACAAAGTATCGAAGGAACTCAAAGCAATGAGAAGACAAACAACAGCATTTCGCTATAACAAAGTGAAGTGTAAGTCCAATTAGTGATTCCCGCCAAGTTCTATACAAATAGGTCGACATAAAGCCTTCAAACGTTCAACCAAAAAACAATCGTTCTTAATACGAGTAAGTCAGTGCGGTTCTAATTTTTCCTCTAATGAATATTAATTGAATTGAGAACTACAACGTTTATTAAACAGTGGTAAGTAAACAAAACAATATTTTAAAATTTGAAGGTAAAATAAAATCAATTTATTTAATTATTTAGATATAAAACACAGTACCTAACTGTTATTTGAACATCGAAAGCTTAAAGCGGAGCACACGTCAATAGACTACATCAGTGCTTTGCAATAGCAGCCTTTATAGACCACGGTTTGTGCATGGGCTTAATTTGAGACAATATTTGAAAAGTCAAAGGAATTTATAGTGGTTAGTTGAAGGTAGTCCCAACAGTCAATTATATGTAACAAGTATCTACAAATGGAATAAAATCGTAAAACAGCCGTGTCTATGAATATTTCATAAAAAAAATCATTGCAGTGTACTCTACGGACGATACAGAGCCCAAAACAACCGTTTTTAGAATTTTTATCTGTCTGAACCCGCCACCACGCAAAAACTACCAGACAGATTTTAATGAAACTTGGCATAGTTTTACCTTGTCCCGGATTAACATTTAGAGTAGGTACTTTTATCCAGATTCTTTATAGAGTTCCAACGAAAATCACTCTAAAGTTCACGCGAACGAGGTTACTGGCACAGCTAGTAATAAATATATATGAATAATAAATAAATGTAATATAAATATGTAGACAATAGGACAACATTTTATTTCCTATAATACAACACACAATAATTTGTAACATCAAAAATAAAGAGAAAACAAGATGGAAATACACACAGAATAAGTGCCCAGTATAGTAGGAAGTATAATCGTGCCGATGTGTATTGCGATGCCGGAAATGTACTCCAACTCAGCATAAGGTGCGGTGAACCACAGCGCTGGTTTTCAATGGAGCTATCACGTCGCCATAGGCGTCGGACAGCAGTAAGAGTAGATGATAAACAAATAAACAAAGGAATGGTCAAACACGCCTCCTTTATGTATATTATTTTGAATATATTTTTATCATTTGTGTGTACAACAAGGTAAATAAATAAATGATTGTTAATAGTTTGGCCACAGCACAAAACAAAAACCGGTCTGCCGCCATAGTGTTTTCCACGCTAGAGGGTAACATCTAGAATGTATAGGGTTTAAAAGATGAATACACACACTACACACGTAATATAAAGGATAGATAAGTAATTATTAAAAATACATATACACATATTAGTGTTTAGTATATAACGTACAATATAACATATGCATTATTACCTATGATCTTTAATTTAATTTATAGTTATTTAGTGCAATAGGTGCAATGTTTCTGAAACGTTCGGTCATACCAACGCCTAACTAAAATCACGTGGAAGTCTCTTTCTTTTTGAAATACGAGACTTCAAATAAGTTCTTGTGTCATCAAAAATCCGTTTATTCTTTTACTTATTTTTATTTACAGTAGACGTTCGTAAACTCGCCAAATAGCAGCTCTCCGTACAAAACTTCCACACAGTAATGTCTTTTTGTCCAGCCCCAATAGTTTGATGCTTGATATTCATAAACTACCAACAACGGACCAACTTGGATCTCGCAACTCGGTATGAAACTCTGCTATATCCATTTTTGTTACCTACGCCATCAGAAACACCTTATTTTTTATTTTATTTATAATCCTAGCTTTGGCAGTATTTATTATTGCTCATTGCAGTAATACACCACATCACCACCATGTTGTACCTACGTGATGCTATTTAGAACCACTTTTTCCTGGCTGCTATGTAAGATAAACGTGATAGCACAAGGTGAAGAGAAAAAGAGTAAAGAAATTGAGCATAATAGGATTTAATCGGTTTTTCCTCTCAATATCTCCGAAACGGTTCATCGTATGAGGAAACTGACTTTACTAGTAAAAAATGTTCAAAAAGCTTAATCTTTTGGTAAAATTAATTAATTTTTGAGACATTTCCGAATTAAAGAATTTCAAATATATACCTACTTACACAATAGGTATAGGATACAAATAAATCAGTTCCATTCCTATACCTTAGTTTAGTTATTTCATCAACGCTCCTAAAGCCAATAATAGTTTATCGGCGTAAAGTCAATTTCTGGACTACTGAACAAAGACCAAAAGTTAATTAATTAAAGAATCCATCTCAGTGGTGAAATAAGATTAAAAGTCTACAAATCAGTATAGTCTCTCGTGTGTTATTATTTATTATCATTATTTATTAGAGAATGAACATTCGAATAGAAATACGGCGCGCATCACAGACAGACAGACTCATACAAGAATTGCGTCTATACTCGTGTTATGCAGTTAAAACTGATTCCCTGCATTCCGTGCATGCATGTCTTTTCATCTATACCATAGCAAAAAATTTAATTGTTACTCCAATTCTACTATGTCGGTGCAATGCAACCGCGCTGGCGGCAAGCCAAGCTTTGGTATTATACAATCAACGTTTCGGCGGACCACTCGAGAGCCCGTGGGTTGTCCCTCACTCGACTACCGTTTTTACTGTCGCTTTGAGCTTGCAGTTTGTTCACTGAAAAATATATTTGAGCTTATAGAAAACCAAAATGCAGTAAATCGTTACCTTTGAATGGTACTTTTTGTGTTTTTTAACAATTTTCGCTTTTTGGGTTCAGATTCCTTATTTTCAATGAGAAAATTTTTGTCACTCACATGAGAACTTACAGCTATAATATATAAAGTTAATAACAGTTCATTAAACAGAGCAACAATTGATACAATTCAAAGTATGTGTTTAAAGTTCTTTTATTTATTTATTTTATTCGTGTCTCTCTGACTGTCTGTATGTTTATTTTCTAATGAAATAATAATAATAATAATAAATAATAAAAAACATAATTTATTAACAATTCAAATATACATTATTGTATTCACCATGAGTGTGGTGATACTTTGACTCTTATTCGTGATGTCGTAAGTTTGAACCCCGGTTAGTACCACTAAACTTCGTCTTAACTACGGATTTTTTGTCATCACGCGTTCGGTGTTGAAAGAGAAAATCATAAGGAAACCCCGCATGGCCGAATAGAAAAAAATACCTGCAGCATTACAATTGTCACCAGCCCTTTTATTGTCCATTGCTGGCCATAGCCCATCTCATGCACTAGGGACGTATGGCCTTAAAACGTCACGCTGGCCAAGGGATTAGCGAATCCACTCTTAGAAGTGGCTCTCGGAAGGTGATTAAGTAGGTGAATCAAAACAGTTAAGGAGTAACTAAGAAGAGTCGGATCCGTACGCGGAACAACATTAAGTGAGTTAAAACACTCCGAGAAGTCTTGATTACCCACCACTAAATAGTACAAATCTCAGAAAAACAAGGAGACATTACTATGGTGGCCGGCAGTAAGCACACAAGTTAAACTATGTTCTCGGAATACCTTATGGAACCAGTTATAAAAAATAAAGTGGAATGATACGTATAGTACGTATAGTAACAGCTTGCGTAGCCGATATTGAATTTTTATTGTGTATAGATAGCTATTTGCATAGCTGACAATGACGTCATTAGTACCGAAAGGAACTCTGTATCATGGTAACGACGATTAATTGCACTATGTAGAAATCAGATGAGGTGATTCACTTCTTGGAGGTTGCAGCAGGTAGGAACCAGCAAACAGTCTTCGTCACGTACACAACACTACACGACGACAGAGCACACGACACACAATAATGGCTACGCAACTAACTACAGTATTGAGAACAGAAACAACATTAACGATTCAAATCCATTGAAATGGCCAATATGAAATTGAATAGGTCGAAAGGTAAATTTGCTTGCTAGGCCCATCGGCAAAACCATCATAACGTGAATTATATTTAGAATCAAATGAACCACTAGGATGATAATGGCCGAAAGCGGTCTACGTCGAAATTGCGGCGCCTCTTTGCATTTATAGTACCGAAAATGAAAGATCGCGAATGAAAAATAGAATGGAAGGTAGGGACGTGGAAACAAAATCTGGAAGTAACTGGAGTTGGCATCATGCATACGAAAAATATGCGAGAACGTAACGTCAACTTGTAATATGCATGCGCTAGATTGCCGAATGAAATAGAAATGTTTGATTAAATGTCCTGGATATATAGGCAGTACCTAAATAGGTATTGAATATATATCCGTGCATAGTGATAGTTGATAATGATAATTCAAAAGCAACTGTTTTGCAAAGACTCAGTTTATAGGTTTAATCAATATTTTATTTTGTTTAGGAAACGGACAGTATTTACAACATAATTTCTATTGGAAAGAACAAAAATATCCTAAACCAGTAAAGTTTCCTCTATTAAACAATTAGTGAAATTAAGTGACATACGTAATATTTCACTTAATTCCATTTAATAGGTATTCCAATCATATGGTTTTATGCTTCTTTATAAAGTTTATTCCGATATCCAAGTGTCTTTTTTATGCTTCTTCTTGGACCCTCCTCCTGATCGGCGTGATAATCATCCTCTAAAAATGCGTGGCCCACTGTGGTGACAAAAAGTAACTATAGTGCTATAATTGTATTATAATCGTGTCTTTGCAACGAATAACAAATTGTTTCAATGGATACTCTAATATAGCCGTATTGTCACTTTATTTGTGATATAAGTATTTTAGATATAAACGTCATTTTGCTAGTTGGCTCGTCACATGTCACATGACCACTGTACCACCCTGGAAAACCATAAAGGATTTAGCTATCCTCTCATATGTCATACTTGAACATTTAAAATATAGCTCCCGTATGTATAAAGATTTAGTTAGACCGATTGCCACTATGGCTGGCTGGCCCAGACTATACACTCGGTCGCGCAACTAGCTCTCAAGACTCGACAGCTAGTTGCATGATTTTAGGCGACATCGTGTGCCCAACGCCTAATTCACATCACAATAATGTAAATTTTACGAGACTGAGACGCACGCATTATAATTAGCAGTCATAGAATAAATTAACATCCGACATAACTTTTACTTATTAGACATTATTCCGAACTCGTCTCGCCCGCCCCGAGTGACACATAAATTTTGCAAATAAAGTACGGAATGTATCTCAAAATTTAACGATGATATTCTTTTAAAATTATTGTTCTTTATGTCTAACAGTTCGCTGGGGAGTCAGCAATTTTCATGGACAATCTTAGTCGTAAAACTCAAATGGCAAGAGAACGATTAAGTTTTATTTTCCAAGATGTTCGCGGTGCACGATTTGAGAATTATGTTTGCTTTGAAAAATTAGAAGTGTTTCATTACATTACCATATAAAAAAGCTGATTTTATAAAAAAGTGCATGTGAAAGTCCTTTTGAATCATTAAAAATATTGAGAATTTTTTTTCTAATCTTAAAATGTTTCATTTCTCATTTATCATCAGTCGTCACTATGAAATAATATCAAATAGGTAATCCAACCAATTGTAATTTATCTAATCACACTCACCCCTGACCAAATCCAAAATGAATGTGCATGTTTGCTGTTTACCTCGTGCTGTCAAAAGATGTTAATCAAATCATTAATAAGTTACAATGCAACATGTTCTCGAAATATTAACGAAGAACAAAGAGGAATAATTAATATAAATGATTTCGCCATCACATAACGCGTATAATTCATCCCGAAACGACTTGGCGGGAAGTTTCGTAATTACACTAACTAGCGACTGCGAGCCCTTCCTTACAATATGTAAAAGCGGTACTCTCACGTGGAATAATATATGGCAGGAAAACGGCCTACGATGTGAAATACCTACTCGCGTTGTAATTTATCCTTACACCTATTATAACATATTACAATTAACAGCTTACCAACATTTTAAATGATATATATAGGAAGGCTTAGGAGTATTTATTCTCAACTCAAATTCGTATAACTTTGAGTTTGAATACCAGCCGATATCACCGAGTTTCTACTGAAGTAAGAGTTTTTAGAGTGAGAGCCACAGCGATTAACCTAATAAGCTATAATATCCATGCATGGCGAGAATAAATTGATAAGCCAAAATCAACTTTTATTGTATTTATATTTTCGCTTTGAATATCGAGATATAACAGTAATGCTGAAATTAATTTCTGTGAAGCTATTCAATATTAAAATATTTGAATGATTGTAAATCCAAAGTGATAGAACTTTTTGTTTAAAATTTTATATATCTCGAGTTCTCAACTTATTCTTGCTGTGAACAGATATCACCTTTGACCCTTGAGTATTCTCTTGTATGTTAGTATTTCGTATCACGATCAAGGAAAACATCTTAGTGAAACACGAAAATAAAATAAAATGGGCTTGTGTTACTTACCCTTATCCGCATGGGCCCGCCGTGGTGCAGTAAGACTCGAAAGCACTTCGTTATAGTCTGATATCGCAATTGTAAATAGAAAACTTCGATAGCTATCATAATAAAATATGACAAATAGAGAAAAGCGGGGAGTGCACTCACCGAGCAACCATTCTCTCGATACAAGGGGGCTCTGTCGTCACAAGATCAGTTCCGTTATCTTCCACATTGGCACTTAGGTTCTTCAATCAAGGAAATATCTTACAACCGAGGTAAAGCGAAACAAATAGTTAAATTATTTTACATTAAGATATATTTATTGTTTGAATAAGAAAAGCTAAAGACAAGCGTAACGGCAGGCTTTGGGAGAGGCCTGATTACGAGTACAGCAGTGAAGGGACACATGGCTACATACACATCCAAAGGCAGGTAACGCATCCGGAGGCGTGCCCACGTTTGTCATTCTGGACTGAAGTTGGCATGTACCGCGGATGTCCATGGGCGACAGTATCCACTTACCACCAGGTGGGACTGTATGCTTGTTTGCCGCCTTTTTCATATAAAGAAATGATTTCAAGGAACAATTGTTATTTATACAAAAGTTTTCGTGACAATATCTAATTCAGACAATAAATATAAAATCTCAAATTACAAGTAATTACAATATTACACTAGATTTATAATACACTAGTTACATCGGTACAGCCACGTAATGAGCAAAGGGTGTGTGCAGTAACGAGCCTATAGGCTCCCCCGCCGATAGACCGGCGGAAGGAACGGACCTCGGCTTAGGGCGTTGCTTTGGGAGGGTATCGCGAGATCGCAAGTCTGTGAGGAGCGCCCAGGCACGTGCCGATACCTGGTAAAAGTGTTCCTGGTCTCCGCCGGCAGTGGATGGGTGTATATTTGTAGTCTGTGAGTGTAGTGTAAGAACCGCATTGGCAGCAGTAATTGGGTCGTCGGAGTTGTCAAGACGTGCCGAGAACGACGACGGCAACGGGGAGGGTCATTGCTATCGGGTAAATAGGAGCAAACAAAAAACCGCCCAACAATGGACAATTCTAATTACTAAAATCCAAACAAACACGATTCATATTGTCGTTTTCAATGATAAAATACATCCTAAAATAAAGTGGAAAGTACACAAATCATTCACGAGTTCATTCCCAAATTATATTCATTCTGTTACAAATGACAATTTTTTTGATCTTCTCTTTGTTAGAGTACGTGCTACAAAAATACACAAAAACTGTGAACGTGCCCGTCGAATCCGATATCCATTTATCAAATTTATTTAGCAGATTAAAAGTTTTTGAAATATTTGTTACGGACGAATATTTCCATCGAAGCGTTCATTGACTATTTGTCCTTTTCATCGGTATATGTATACATTTTATACAAATGTCTATTTTTAACTCTTATTATATTGTTGCTCATAATTCAATTCAATTCAATTCAATTCTGGCGCTCAATCTTTGAGTATAGGAGCTAAATATGTTATAGTTACTCAAAGCGTTCATTGCAAAAGCTTGTCACGTCATCACGTGACATGTTCCATAACGGGCACACTTATTACAGTTTCCTTCACTGTGTGCAAGGAGGAAGCAAAAAAATAATTTCCCGCTTGGAGGAATGCCAAATGCCATTTCCTCAGTCCGTAATTCTTACTTGAGAAGTCTCCCGGAGACAGTTGAGGAATAACTTCATAAATAATTCTAGTCGGCTCGCTTTGAACGACCCAACGCCTCTGTCGACGTATGCTTTGTGCTAATACCCAGTTAAATTAATAGGGAGCAGTCTGTTGTTAGTTATTATCTTTGAACGGTTTTGTATATCAAGGGATTCTTGTTCGATCCACATAAACTAGGCGATATAATAGGATTTAAGTTTATTATATTTTCTTCAGCAACATTTCTATGAACGTCTCCTTTGTTCTTCAGTGTTTATTACTCTGCACCAAATATGGCTTTAGTCTGAGTTGAATTTGTCTGGAGTTAAATTGGAAAATAAGAGAATTATAGTAGGTCCACAAATTTGTATAGGTTAGCTTTCATTACTTAATAAAACTTGTTTTATAAACGACAAACAATGATAAAGAGGTAAATCTACAACAGCACACAAAATAATAAAAAAAAAACTTTCAGGTCCAAAGCCCCGTCCTGGTGGTGGAGCTGACCCTCAACAGACTTGAAGGGACTCAGCTGAGGGCCCTGGGTCTGCTGTCGGTGTTCGGATTCAATGTGACGTACGCCGTGAGAGGCCCCTCAGAAGCCCCTGGACCGACGACGTGTAGCGCCATTGAGTGCCGCTTGCTGGGTCACTGCTATGCAAAACACGACTACAAGTATGTTAATATACCACAGGATTTTAATAAGTAACAATCCCAAAGAAATGTCTAGTCCTAATATTTCATTCAAGAGTAGGTATGTCCTATCATTTGATAAGAAGTTGTAGGTCTGCTGGTAGCCTTTAGTATTTATTTTCTTTTGTAATTATTTTGATCAATTGCGTGTACAAATAAAGTATTTAAAAAAAGGTATTGGACTCTCTGCATTTCAGGGTCTCCATTAGATAGAAGAATTCAAGTTTTATAGTTTATTATTGTTTACCATACCATCAGCCTATCTCCACTCCATTGCCTATATCTCCCACGGCTCACCACTACACACGATCTTCGACTGTACTCTAACAACCACCGGTGAACTTCTTCAAGTCGTCAGTGTACCTGGCCGGAGGGCGTTCCACACTGCCATTATAAAAAATTAAATAATTACAAAAAATATGGGTTTGTTTTTTATTAAAAAAAATTGTTTTCTTTAAAACACGTACGAGTTTGCTCATTAAATTTTTTTATCTCCTAGCAGTCGGGCTGGAGATGATGATGTTAAATATTTTTTTCACTTTAAACATTTTTCTAATTAATATTGTACATTAATAATAATTGTACTTCAATGTCTATAAAACTGATTTAATTTTGTAATTTCCTTGTAAATTATATGAAAAGCTAATTGATAATAATCACCGTAGTGCAAATTCGCTAGAATTTCACTCACTGAAATCTCTATATCTGCTCTGAAAATCAGTAAATAATTTCGCTGGAACAATCTCGAAAATTGTCGCGGAAAACCCATTAACCCAGTCGATAGAGCGGCAAAATTTAGTTCAGTACAAAATGGTGGTGACAGACTCATTGACAAGAGCTGTGAGCCACCGGACGATATATTGTGCTATCATTCACTGTTTACAAATTCGACGATGCAGGCAACAACCTCGACCTATATAGGTAGGTGGCTAGTGTCAGTGCGGCCGTTTCCACGAGGGTATTATACAAAATTGATTGCGTATTTTCCGCTTCACAGGGAGTTTTTCTGTTCCTGTTTCGAGGGCTACTCTGGCGCGGACTGCGGCGAGGGCCCTCTTTGCCCGAGGACATCCAACATGTGCAAAAATGGCGGTACGTGTAGGTAAGAAAATTCATACACTCGCGACACCAGCTTTGAATTATACATTTCCTTTTCCTCTCTGCATTCGTTTAATAGGAGGGCAGACTCCCGTTTCCTTTAATGTTGTGCAATTTCCTCAGAATAACGAATTTCTCGCGGTCGCGGTAGAATTAAGCGCGGTCCTCGATATTTGTTGGGAGAAACTTTAGCTCGTTACAAGTTAAATGCATATAACAATGACACGGTTCCGTCCTATTTACTCGTAACTTATATTTTCTTGGAGGATGCTCGGCGCCTCGCGACAGTGGTGTCGTTCAAAATATACACGCTTGCATTTTCTTTACCAAAACTCCCTTCTCGCATAAATTTTAGTGGTTGTCAACATGAGTTAAGTGTAAGTTGCTCAGCTTGGTAGTAAAACCGGAAAGCTTCTCATAAACTTTAGTCAATTTTGGTCCTTGTGATAATACAATAATGTAGAAGTTGATATCGGGTTAATCATTATTATTATTATTTCTGATGCACTAGCAGCTTTAAGCTGATTGTACATTGTTTCGTTGCACTTTTTTTAATGATTGTCCAAAATAATGGTTTGCATTCTTAATAGTTTGAAATTTAAAATCAAATTTGTTCGCCTATAATATGTTTAATTAAAATACATGTATGTGTCATCACAATATATCGCGAGAAGAATATAATTATCAATTTGTTCAAAACTTTAAGGATCTTTTAACTTAACTTATCTGAAACAATTTCTATCTGTTCTGTTTGTATCTCCGAGTATGTATCTACCTAGAACAGCTGATAACATTTATTGGTGATCTCAAGCCTTTCCCATTTGATAAATAACGATTTGATATTCAATAATTATACTTTGTTAGATTCAATAACGTCATTGTAGTTAGGTATAGGTAGTTTTCCTTATCAACACATTGTTTAAGTTCACAACGCTAATCCTAAAGGCAACTCCCAACATGTCGACTTCGTGAAGTGCTTTATAAGCGATATAACTTTTAGTTCAGTTTACCTAATAACGGCGAATGTTATAGGTTACTTACTACAGCTAAGAATTATAATATGTTATGTTGCACATAGTAAATGAACACTACACTGGTTAAACAGTTTGGTTAATATTTCGAAGAGGACTACTTAACTACACTTTCCATGCAATTTAGTTTAGAATAATAGTCATTCGTGGTCGCATAGAAGCGAATCTTGAGATTACGATAGTGCAGGGCGGGGGGGAGGCAAATTGAGGGAGTTCGACACTGAATGTAATGAGCATCTAGATCATACGGTTAAAAATATGTTATACCTACGCGGTAACTTATTTTAAGAGTGGTAATAGCCTAGGGTTAGCTCTTCTCGATTCACATTCATGAAGTCGTAAATTTGAACCCCGGCTCGTATCACATTATTTGTACTTAAGTACGGATATTTCAATTATAACTACATAGGCGGTAAATTAAAAAAAAATGTATGTGTAATTCGTACAAGGTCCTCGTACTGGATGATCTGAAAGTCCCTTCCTGATTGCAAGGTGAAGATTATGCCCAGCAGTCAGAGGTCATAACTTGATATCGAATGACCCGTTAGCGGTCCATTTGAACCGGACTACGCATAAGCATATTACAAACATAATAGGAGACTCCGCCCCGCCGTGGCTACGCCCATGCTTACTTTCTCCTGCGTCCTGTACTCGTCAGCCAGCGACAATGACCTAGCCTAGCGCCTGGCGCCGGTTGTAGAGCTGCATCGTGTCGGTGAGTATAGCGGGCGACAACGCTCAGTGTACGTACTACTTAGATATAACACGTTTTGTGAACTATTGTTCAATAATAACCTGCTGTTTAAGACTATGTTCAGGTACACCACAGCCACAAAAAATGGGCGGGAGCGAATTTGTATAAAAGTGAATTGGTATTATTCACACGGACTACATTTTGTAGGCCATGATAAAGGCTGTCGCAACGACGCATAACCAATAACGCAACCACAGCTACAGCGTAACTACCATTTTGTGGTTATGCTAATTCACGCGCACCACTACCCAACCACTGCCTTGCGACTGTGGAGCGAATGCGATTCTAAAGTGGTGTGTCTGAATACTCACTAAGCACGATCGCCCGAATCACTTACAACGAATACACCATTTGGCATAATCACGGCGCAGTCGGGTTTTTCCACAATGATACACTACCATTATACTTACATTGCAAAACAACTTATTTACTAATTATAAACATGATTTTATTTCGGTTTGACAGACAGATGGGTCCGGCGGCAGTGAGCTGTATATGCGCACCTGGCTTCACTGGCGACCTTTGCGAATCCGAAATACCTTCGGCAGGTAACATTACGTATTAATCTATTTGTCTGTTTGTATGTATTGTTGTCTGTTAGTTGTCTGTTTGTATGTATCTGTGACCTTTGTAGGCAAATTTATAACCATCCTCTTAAAAACACACATTTGTCATAAATTGGCACCAGACAAAGACAAATTATAATTAATTTCTTGACCAAAAACTAATTTTCTAACAAGTCATTTAATATATATTATAAAAAATGTAGGCTAAAATTCGACTCTTCTAAAATCTAGCAAGTTGAACCTTTGTCACATCTATAAAAAAGTTTCACGAATAACCTCCATGCTTCCGCTGGATATTTCAATACTTTGGACATAGTGCGACTAAACTCGGTTCGCATAAAGAATGCACTAGTCATCGCTAAAGACAGTAGGCATCAGCTTTTTTTGACCAATAGTGAATAGTGAGACCTGAAAATTCTAAAGAATACTATTCATGAAAATACGAGTAGATGACGTCTACTGTCTTAATGAATAACTCATTGCATTCCTAACGCAAAGCGAGTTTAGATACATATTAACTACCTATAAATTTCGAAGAAGTGTGCGCATATATTTCATTGTTATCTTTTACATATATCGTTTAATCAAAATCCGTTCACGAGAACTTAGAATTAATTTCAACGAAAAAGTGTCCATTCCTACAGTACCTAAATTAAATTACCAAGTCCTGATACATCGCCAACAACTTTAATTATAAATCAGCTTGCGTGAAAGCCCAAACTTATAGTCAAACTTGTTCTCCGTAACCCTTAACTTTCAAGAATGTTCGAGAATAGTAGTTCGGGGTTAAACCAACAGGTGTTAATGAATGTAACACTATACTTGTCTCTCTCTCTCACAAGCAGAGAATAAATGGAAAAGTGAGATGCAACTTACGGTATGCTACCGGGAAACTACTAAACCTAGAAAAATATTTCCAAAATTAACAGTTGCATTTTTAACACTGACGCTCTTGTGGCCAGATGCGACCCAATTATAATAAATATTTTATTACTATAAGTTATGGGTGGAACTAAATACCCGGCTTAATAAGCATTACAATATTAAAGATTTATAAACATCAAACAGATTGGAAAATTCTGTCTTAGATCTCCAAAGGTTGCACCAGGAAGTGTGCCAACGTTTGTCAATATTCTTGACTGAATGCATCTCGGGTGTCCAGGGGTGTCGGTATCCACTTACTTCCATGTGAACAGTCTCTCCGTCTGTGCACCACAAAAAAACTTCAAAGAAGGCAAATCATGGTGGAAGGAATACCAGGTAATATCGCTGTCCAGCATCACTGAAAATGATGTAACGGTTATATTTATTTAGATGTTTAGATACCGTCACCGACTATCTACTACCATACCTTCTACGATTAAGGTAATTTTTCAGTCGTTATGTCTTCCCTTCTAACTAAACCAAATAGTGATGAATTTGCAGCTTTTGCCTGTGCAACCTGTTACAGCGAAATCAAAGAGACATGAGCTTTGCGTTTGTGCAACGAGTGCACATCGTTAGTGTACAATGCGAACTATTTCGACAATTCGTCACCCACTCACACAGATCTAAAGCGCATGTCTCGTTAATTTTACTATACGCAGAACCTATACTGTTTGTCTGTCAAACACTTACTTGTATTATAATACATTTATTTTTTTACAGAATGCGGAATAGAAGAATGTTCAGATGGCTGTAAGGAAGGCGCCAGTTGCGACTGTATACCTAAAGAAAATGATTTTGGTAAGAAAACTTCTACTTTCCTTCATTTTTCTTACGTTAGTGAGGTTGTAACTTTTCGTGTGGCTTATTCACTTTTTGTAGAGCTTACGTGTAGACAGAAAATTAATGCATTACCTCAAATTATAGTACAGTATGCTAGTCGAACTATACAAACTTCTTTCTTCGTCTTGCAGTGTTATCTACTAAAGAAGGTTGGCAGACATTTTGATTATTAAAATTTATACTTTAGCTACTGTAGCACAAAATAGTGGCCGAGTGGCCTAGCCGTACACTGGGGTAAGTTCTTTAATTAGGACTTACTTCGACTTCCGTGCCTCCTCCTACCCTGGAACTTGCCTTGTGTAATTTGCTGGAGGAGCTCATGTTTGTTTCTCATTATATGACTCCTATATGACAAACTCCGTTGCGGCTTATTATCAACATATTTAATAGGCGAGGCTACGTGGTACCAACCGCAAATACAGCATTTTGAAACAAATCTCTTCTTTCATTTCATTCAACAAAATGTACATGAATTATATAATTTTATTTATTTAAGTAAAAAGATAATGTACAAAAAATGTAAATTTCATTCGTATTTATGTTAAGAAATCAACTTAATTATATAAAATCAACACAACATTAAGTTATTTTTAAGGTTACTTAGGATGCCCTTACGTGGTTAAAATATATTTTTTAAGAAAAGTTATATTTAATTTTAATATGGGTTATTCAAAAGTTAAAGAGAACTTCATTAAAGAGTTTTAAATAATAATAAAAGGATTGCTATTTTATGATTATGAAGATTTCCTTTATTTCAGCAAACGCCCGTTTCGAAACAAGACTGCAGATAGTGGACCAAGATAATGTAAACATATCCGAAGAAATTTCCAAACAGGTAAACATGGCACTGGCCAAACATATCATTATCGATTATTTAATAAATGTTTAAAATTCTTTATCACTTTATAATACGAGCGGGATACCGCCAAAAAAGTCGCATAGAAACAGCAAAATGTGTCCAAGTCGTTCTAATCTTTAGTTTCATGTTTTTCTTATGTTTTTGAGATCGTTGAAATTGATGTGCACGAGTCTCGATACGCTGTGTAAGTGCTCTGACTCAACGCTAATCTTGAAAATAGCTTATTTCTATTGCATATCAAGATATTTTATTACTATATAGATAATAATTCAAATAATTTCAAATAATAATAACAATAATAATTTCAAACTCGAAACATCATCGCTCAATCTTTGTAATGGTTTGGAAGAACTCATGAATTGGTATGGAATTTTGTATAAATTCGCCGCATTGGTAAAATAGGGTTTCGAAGGTCCAGACAGGTCTTGTATTCTTCAGAATAGTTTGATGATTATCCTGTCAAAATTTCAAAATGAAATATCTATAAGTATAATTAATTGTCAGAGATATAGCGAGTTGAATATGAAAAAGTAATATATTTCTTTCCTTGTATTTTTCACTTAAACGCCACTTTGTTCAATGTTCCTCAATATAATTATTAAAAAATAACTTCAGATTCGTATTCGGCGACGTCGAAAATAGGAAAAACCTGAAAGTAAAGATAATGAGACTAAAATTAAAACGACCGTGGTCACTCACGGGTCATTTTAGGAGGGATTCCCGCTCCTATATTATTATAACCTGGCTGAAGCTCTAATTGTTAGAAAAAATCAGAGATTGTAAACGATTGTTATATTAAATAGCGTTTGTGACGTTGGCAGTAAGTGGCTGGGACAGTGGGACCAACCTTAAAAAAGACAACTTTTTAGGCCAAACAAAGACAACTTTGTACATCTACAGGACAAAGTTTGCCGCTGAGCGCGCTCGGTTGGCCACGTTACCCCTCTCTCGCAGAAGACTACCTTGAAATGTACTGTATTTCCCACTTTATCTTATTTCCCTAATGTACATACGTGTTTCGGTAGTGAGTGAGATATGCCACAGCCAATTCCCACCCCATCCTAACATTTCCAACCCTTTCTCCAAATCCATTTCTATATCTCCAAAGGTAGGCAGCGCATCTGGGGGCGTACCAACGTTTGTCATCAGCATGTATCGCGGATGTCTATGAGCGAGAGTATCCGCTTACAATCAGGTGGACTGTATGCTCATCTGCCGCCTTCGTCCATAATAATAAAAGAAAGTTAATTTCGAAACCGTACACGAACCATGATATAAACCGTTTTTCTATACATTATCTTATTTGTTAAAAAAATCATATATTTTACAAAAAAAATCCTCGTCGCTTTAGCAGTTACAATAGATTATAGGGATTATGTTAGATTATAACAAATACATTGTCACTAATTTTATGTTTGTTGGTAGATTAGGGCGACATCCATACATTTCTTCCCATCGTCCAATGTCAAAATCGTTTTGATCAATACTACTATTATTTATTTACAGATAACGAGTTATTTGAAAGCGTCAAATATTACACTAAATGATGAAATAGAAATTTTAAATATAAGGTAAGTCAATAAATATTATCTACTGTCTATTAATAAATATGAAAAGATATTTAAAAGCAATATATAAAATAGGAGTAGGTACAAAGCATCACACTATTATTATAAATGCGATATTTAACGGGTTACTTTCTAAATTAACCAGTTTAACACATTGGCTACTGCTAATAGTATCTAGTCTATGTGTTATTAAACTATGTTTCCTAAGAAATATGAACAAAGGCTGGTAGGAAATATGTAACGTTCCCTAAACAACCTCATTGTCGATGTTTTAGTATGATTTTTAACTTATAATTTCGTTGCTTCAAGAAACTTCTAACATAGAACTTTAAATAGAAACTTCTAGCATCTTAAGAAAAAGAAAAAAATATATTAAGGTCTCTACCTATATCTGGGAAATTAGAACCGAAAATAAGGTCCCTTTTCTCAGACACAAATACACTACTATATTATTGGTATCTTTAACCAGCCCTTTCATCGACCACTGCTGGGCATAGGCCTTCTCATACACATCTTGTACATGACACATTGGTGAAGTGGGTTGGTGAGTTCACTTATTTAGAGACGTTAGTGGGTTATTTCACTTATTTAGAACATTTAGAGACGGTGCAGTTTCTCAGGGCGTGTGGAAGCGGTTTTGTTATCCCTTAGTCGCCTTTTACGATAACACCCATGGGAGGAAATGGAATAGTTCTATTCTAGACACTACTCGGCCAATATTATTATAGGTACTTACATATTGAGATTTATCTTTAAATAGATAAAAGTTTCATATCGTATATATGTCCTATACGTATCACACAGAACATATACACACGACTTGAAGAAAACAAAAACCTTAGATTAAGCTTTACACATCATAAACACGTACGAACGAATACATCATAAACAAAGAAAACGATTAATTTTAATTAAATCATATTCGCCTCGCGGCGCGGAACTTTGGCGGCAAATTACCTTCCTCGCCTTTGTTACTTTTAATTTGCTAGTGTCTTGAAAAAACTCCCTTTGAGATCCGCTACAGATTTTTTTTTTATTTATTTAAGACATTTTTCTATACGGCAATAGTTTACAAAACATCAAATTTACTATACATAAGGACAACGTATGCTGACATCTGTACTAGAATAATCTGTTTTAAAGCTGTCAGCTGACACATTAAGCATGTTTCAGTTTTAATTGGAAGATTTCTTTTGCAAATAGGTATATTTTCATTAGTTTTCAAATATTTTTCACCACTATTTTACGATAGAACTATTTTAGAAAGACAATAGGTATAGCATTCTTCTAGAATACCGATCGGTACTCTGTATCCATTTTATAACTTACCACACCTTCAGATACTTATCTCTATTATTGATTCGGTGATGAAAGTTCCATGAACTTTCCATGTTATTAGACCAGATACACTCTTATTTCATATAACTACTATGTACTCTCATTACTCACACATATCATGATAGAAGGAAATGAAAAAGATTAAAATGAATATAAATAAGAAAATGGAGTAAAATAAATCAGGGAAGAATAATGTGAATGGAAGCACTGTAACTAAGAACCTAATTGTATAAAAATAAGTTCCTATTTATAATTGCACATGCTGGTACAATAGGTACTGAAGTATTGCAACGTTTAGTATTGCACGTAGAATCCATTTGTCCTTTGTTTTCAATTATCCCTTTTAATAACCAAGAAGGGCAATTGAAAACAAAAAACAAAGGTTGAAACAAGCAAGGGTTTGCCCTTAGGTTGTTGATTAAAAGTAGATTAACGATTTTAAAAATTCATATATTTTTGACCCATTATTGATTATTTATTATTTAAATACAGAGGCATATCTTTTTATTAGCCTCATTTTACAATCCCAGTTCTCCCGAACCAAACGGCGCGCGCGCAGTTTGGCTACGCGTGTGGGGTGCGCGTCGCGAAGCGGGTGCCATGCGCGCTGCGCTCGCGCGCCTCGCTGCTACGCGCACCCGCACAGATCGCCTGCGTTTACTCCCTGCTACGCTACACTTTGATATGCAGCCTGCACTTAGCCTACACGTAAGTTCTAAATTTCAACGTCTAAGTTTACATTTGAGTGTTCCATCGATGATGATTTCAATTACTCTTATTTTGAACCAAAAGATTTTTGACTGTTATCGTCCTGTAACTAGTTTCTGTCTTTGATTTGTCCGATATTTTCATATAATGTATAATGTTCAGTTTATATAATGTGATATATAACATACATATCTTCACATATTCATATAAACCGGTTTATTTAATTTCCGTCAAATTGAATCTTCTTTCACATTTGCATTATTTATAATGTAATAAATTTAATCCCGTTTCTTAGTCCTTTACCTTCTTTAAATTATAAATATTCTCATTTATAGTAGAATCCATTGACTTCTTTTAGTGGAATATTCAGCAACTTCTCTGAATCAAATCAAGTACCTAACTGACTTTGTAGATGTATCATCTTATAGTTGCTTTCCTCTTTTGTCAACGTTGTTTTTGAACTTCTGATTTTTGATAAAGAATATTGTTTATATAATCTTTATGTACATTTTTTATTCTTTTTTTTTAAATACACGCAATGACAGTATGTGTCCCGTGATCTCTTTTCAGTGTTTTCACATATAATTTTAGGTATAAGCAGATGAGCCTCCGTTAAATGTATTACTGGTGTGTTTAATTGTATTACGTAAGACGTAAGATTGTAGTACGTTCGTAAGACAAAATAAATTTGTCTTACGAACATTCGTGGCTTCTGTCAAATCAAAATTACATGGCAATTTATATAATATTATTACTGTTTGATATCTTTTGTTTTTTTTAATACAATATTACGATATGTACTATGTAAAACATATACGTATATTACGTTGGAATTATTCCTACAAATGTATAACATGAGTATTTATGGAATAAAAGGAGTTAAAACGTTATACACTTTACATTTAGCAGTAGAACAATTTATTCTACTGCTAAAATCTGTAAGTCTGTAAACCTATGGCGTAACCTGTTAAAACGATCATGTTCTGGCAAGTAATAATTATTTGAAGCCTTGCAAGTTACTGTTACACGTATACGATTGTTCTGTAATATAGAATGTGATAGATTTCGCAAGTATAACTGCAATATTTTCGTAAATATGCACTATACGTTTATGAAAAAATAAAGGTAATGTAACTCCTATGCATAGAATCAAAATATGCAATAAAATTAAAAGTCATGTTAAGTACTTTACGTTCTCGTACATTCTAGTTTGAAAATAATTCAATAATTTCGAAATCGTGCCAAAATACCCAAAAACTATAAAAACATTTTCAAAAAATTAACAATTTCATTAAATGTATTATATTTTACATATTTATTAGAATGTTAGGTATATAAAAAATTAAAGGGAGAGGGGTGGGGAGAACTCCTTAATAGCTTTTCGAATATTTTTCTTTAATTTCTTAATAGCTTTAGTTTCCATAGAACCATTACTGAGTCCATTTTAGAAAAAAAAATCTTTCCGTTCCTAGAATCGTTAAATAGCAGGTTGACGGTATTGATCAACCATTGATTATGGTTGATCGATGGTTGGAGGCAAAAAATCTTGGGTACATATTTTGTAAACATTTTTTTAAATATACTCCTACATTAAACATTACTAATAGGATGTAATCTAATGTATCGATATTTTTTATGTTCATTTTGACTAAACGTAAATTAAATAAAAATACTGCTTTGTTGGACTTCAAATATTAGCATAATAAAACGAACCTGTATCTGTAATCTTGTCTACAGATAAGTATTTATGTACTTCAAAATCGTGTAACATTATTATTTTTTTTTTTTATATACTAGTGGGCGGACGAGCAAGCGATCCCACGTGATGGTAAGTATTACCGCCGCCCATGGACACCTGCAACACCAGGGGATATGCGGGCGCGCCGCCGACCATGCAAAATCCTATTCACAGCTCTCTTGAAGAACCCTATATCGTAGCTTAATGGAAAGACCTCTTGAGGCAGTTTGTGCTTAAAAATTAACAAACTATTGCTTAAAATTGTTACCTACATAGGTAACTAAATTTAGGTATCTAAATTTTGTTCCACTCGAACGAATCTGGATCAACCGCTAATAAAAACTTATCGTTTACCTATTCAATAATAAAAAATAATAAATGCCCTCCTAATAATCCAAAAGAAAAAATTTCATTACATTTGTACCGTGCATTTCTTCACTCTAGTTGTAAGAGTTGGCCGCACGCCAGTCCGACCCGCTAACTGATATTCCTCGTTAACCTGACGTAGCACCTTCGTTATTACTCTAATAGCAGCGAAGAAGCCGCCGGAATGTTTTAACACTTAGCGTAAACGTAAATTCCTATTACATCCTTCCGGCATCGCTCACTTTAATTCTGAGTTAGGAACTGCTCGCAACACTCGCCGTTTTTAAAATAAGATTTATTTCACAACCTCTCATCGTTGTTAGACATATTGTATCTATCATTCAGCTATTATACGTAAATGACAAAGCCCCAATTGAAAGTTTCTTGTATGAATCATCATGTACATCTACCGGACACCGACAACGACTTGAAGAAGTTTACCAGCAGTGACTGGAGGAGAAAAACGTTGCGTAAGCGTCTTGGGAGAGGCCTATATCCAGCAGTAGAGAGACATAGGCCGATGGCTATGATATGTGCAACATTTGTTAGGTATGTTTTACTTATTTGTGTTTTAGCGGTTAGTTTTACCTTCTCCGCCAAGTTCCTAAACGTGCTAAAATTATAACGATGATATTTAACAGTCTAATTACAATGCATATATTTCTATCTTCATAATGTTTATAATACAGAAAGAGACAGTGTGAGT
The DNA here is from genome assembly GCA_943735995.1 of Sesia bembeciformis. Lineage (NCBI taxonomy): Eukaryota > Metazoa > Arthropoda > Insecta > Lepidoptera > Sesiidae > Sesia > Sesia bembeciformis. Next base: position 5,643,671 of record OX031042.1, read on the forward strand.
TAGATTATCATAAAACGTTTAAAATATATTTTCTTTCCAGCCCTTAGTTGTGAACCAACGTCCAGAAGTATGGGAGGGTTCGGAGTTCATAATGACTTGTATGGCGTACGGGTCCCCGGAAATCCTCTTCACGTGGTACAAGGATGGGATCAAGGTCAACTTCAATGGTACTATAAGGTATCATACAATACATATTATTATGACATAACAACACATACAAAAAATATATCCTAAAAACGCGTGATAGCTATCCAGGTCATTGAAAAAGACTTCAAATACTAAATTTAGTGTCTAAATGGTTTTCGATATCAACCTATGACGTCCTACTGCCGGACACAAGTTTTTCCATACAATCACAAGGGGGTTTTGAGTCATAGTCCACCACGCGGACTCAGCACGGATTGGTGGAAAAAACATTCATGGAGAAATGATTGTTTTAAAAGAAGTCTTTTGCAATTTCATAATTTAGGAAAGTTTTTGGTTTACGATGTAAATGTCTTTTCATTGGAGTATAAGTACCATTTCTTACAGAGACATATGGACCCGAACAGTATCCGAAGATGCCCTAGGCCGTCGCATGTCAGTGCTCGGCATATCAGAATCCAAGAAGTCCGACAGTGGAAGATGGTCGTGTTCAGTGGAAGACGCTGGCAGAAGAAGATGCCGAGCCTTGCGACTGACGGTATTGAGGCCTCCGGATATTCGACTCGTGCCATCCACTTTGACTGTTAGTAAGGTGAGAAGAAGACTTAGAGCAAGAGAATGTACCTTAGTAATAGTACCAGCCAAAGCAAAGTTAATTTTCATCCAGGCATACATGTACTGGTAGTATTTGAGTACGTAAATACGTATCCAAATATTTTTATAGTAAATCTTGTTTAATTAAAAAAACAATTAAAGATAATTGAATATTTTTATTAAATTGAGACAAATAAGAGGTACCATTGTTTACCTTTTATTTCTACTTAACTTTTAAAACTTCAATCAGAAACATATTTTTTATACAATGAAGGCAACAGGCAAGTATATAGTTGACCTGGTAGTAAGTGGATACTGGCACCCATTATTACATCCACGATACATGCCAACATCAGTCCAAAATGACAAACATTGGCAAGCCCCAAAGTGCGCTACCTACCTGTGGAGACTTTGGAATGGGTTTGGAGAAAAGGTTCAGAAAATAGGGAGGGATAGAATAAGATGGGAATGGACCCTGGCATATCTCACTCACTACCGAAACACGCATTTAAACTATATTTATATGCAATAAGATAAAGTGGGAAAGACATTTTACGGTAGTGGACAGTGAGTGCGTGTTAACGTGGCCATTTCAGTGCGGCCGGTGGCTGTGGGATTGCAGCGTGCACCCTCTCCCTTCCTTATAAACTGTCGCCAACATGGAATTCCGTGACAAATTTAAACCTTGTGATTTATTTCCGAATACGTTCTTAAAACTATCGACTGAAAAATGTCAGGAGCAATAACAAAGTTTGCTCACGGTTAGCGTAGATAGTAATCGTTAAATAGTAACTTATAGTTGTCGGCGTGAACTACTGGCCAAAAGCGAATCTGCTGCGTAAGATGTCCCATTAACATAAAACTCCAAATCTGGTGCCGATCGTTAGATCAAAGAATATATATAGTTAATTGTTCAAATGAGACTCCTTATTAACCAGTTAATTAAAGGAAAACAATAACTGCTTAATATGAGATAGATGGTATTGGTATTTCAGGGTGACAACGTAAGCATCACGTGCCTGGCCGGTGCTGGACGCATCCACGGCGTTCTTGGCTTCAGCTGGGCGAGAGAAAGGAACCTGTTACCGCTAGCACCCGGGAAGGAAGTTTGGGAAGACCTGTATCCCGCCGGTAGCGTGCTCAAACTTTATAACGTACAGGTAAGTATCTACAATTTCCTAAATTCCTCATTAAGTAAAAGACTAAAATTCTCCCCCCGCTACGATTCCGAGGCACGCGGCCGACGGCATTACTTTCTATTATTAAATTATATGTGAGCATTTAGGACACATTACTGCATGTGCCGAGCGGCAAGTTGTATTTTGATGTACCGCAGATGGCACAACTGCGCAAAGATCGTATTGCCGTCTGCAGGATTGTACAATCCGTCTGCGAAGTCGGACAACATTGAGGTGTTGACAGACGAAGAAAGCGAAAAATTATTTATGTTAGTGTCTAAACACCCTATATTATGTCATTAGACTTCTTCGGTGAAGTTCATGTACCATTAGAGAAGTATTGGCATCGTTTTTTATATATTAAAGGTAGCAAACAGGTAGACGGCTCACCTGGTGTTAAGTGATTACCGTCGCCATGATAGCTTGCAATATCAGGAGAATTACAGATGCGCTGCCTACCCTGCAAATATCTATTTTCAGCTCTCTTGAATAACCCCATACCGTAGACTGGCGGTGCGGTAATAAAAACCCGAGGTAGGTATTATATTAAACAGTTGCTCAGATAACCACACGTTTTACCTTCGTAATTTTCCATTAATTTCTTTCCAGAAATCAGGCGAATACCGTTGTCAGGTGTCATCGGTGGCGGGCACGAACGCCAAGGGCGTGGTGATGTGGGCGCTGGGCGCTAATGATGAGGCCTGCGAAGCGGACGCGTCTCACGGCCTCCGGTGGCCGCGGACCGCGCCCGGCGCACACGCAGCCGCCGCCTGCCCGCCCGGACACACTGGCGAGACCACTAGGTAATATTAACCTACGCCTACGCCTGGCTACGGTATGACATTTTTGTGTGCGATGACAGCACGAACTCTCGTAAAATTTTCATAATGCAGAAAAATGCATTAAAATACTTGTTAACATGCATTGCCGAATGAGTTGTAGACCATTTTTCATAAAACACAATTTATTGACAGTCCTTTCAATCTATATACTAGAGGTAGGACTGTTCGTAAAAAAATATCCACTTATTTAAATAGGTTAAAGTTATACATAACATTAATATCCGACATAAACATAGACTTGTAGCATTAAAATGTAACAAAAGCCCCTATAACAGATATTTTTTTTAATAAAATTCCAGAGAGCAATGTACCGCTAAGAAAGAATAAACATTTTTAAAGGCAAACTTATTTTTTGTTATGTAGTAAATGCTAATACTCATGGATGAATTTATTAACAGACAAATCAAAACACTTTATTATAATAAAATATAATAATTTCATAATAATTAATTAGAAAACAATTAATAATTAATTTATTAAATGTATCGTATGATTTAATTATGTGATATTATAATTTATTGCAATTTATAATTTAATAAATAATGTATGTATTTAAAAAAAAATTGTATGCCCTTGCAGGGTGTTGTATGTCATTAGATTTGATTAGATGTAAGTTTAATGTTACCTACAACAAGCACTATATAAATAAAATATCTAAATTCTTGTGGTCTTTCAAAATTCACCACAAATGTTTATTTAGGGGAATCACAGACGCACTCGGCCAAGAACTAACTTTAACTAGATACTTTACGTTATATATGTTTAAATTTGACTAGATCGACTGTTTAATTTTTAATTAAGTTCTTCCCCTAATATCACTAATTCGGCGTTGAGGATAAACATAGTGACACTGCATACCCGTGGGTGTCTGAAACCATTTACCATCCAGAGGGTCGTGCATGCGTTTACCATCTCTTCTGTAAAAAAATCGGTATTTACAATGTAATTTTTCTAAACGCTAAGTTTACATACGATCTAATCAGGGTGGGAAATAGAAGATCGTAATCTATTAGGTGGTAAGCACCTAAATGACCGATTTGTCAACTTTTTTTTTGTTATCTACACACTTTCGCCACCTCACGGGCAGTTGACTGATGCCGCTCCTGTAACTGTCTCGTGGATGCTTCAAAGCCCTAACCACAGCTACTTCAGAATCAAATTTTTTACCTTGCACAAAGTTGTCCAAATTTCGAAATAAATGAAAATCTGCCGGGGCAAGGTCCGGTGAGTATGGTGGGTGAGGGAGAGTCTCCAGGTTCAGCTGTTGAAATTTTAAAACTGTCGTATGAGAAGTGTGAGGGCGGGCATTGTCATGAAGGAGATGAGCGATTGACCAAACTTGCTTGCTTTTCCATCATCGTCTACAGCTCCTTACAGAACATCTGTAAGGATTGATGCACATCTGCATCAATCGTTTGACGGGCTCGCAAGAAACTGTGGTGGACAATACCAGCATAGACCATCAGTAGCTTTTTCTCAGTTACCTTGCGTTTTAGACATTGTTGGGCTGCAACTCCTGGATCCAGCCACTGATACGAACGTTTGCGGTTATCGTACAGGATCCATTTCTCGTCACAAGTCACGATGCGATTCAAAATTCCTTCGTTTTTTTGACGCTTCAATAACACAATGCACATTTCGACGTGTTGTTGTCTGTAACGTTCTTTCAGTTCATACGGTACCCACTTTTCGAGCTTCTTTATTTTGCCGATTTGACGCAGATGAACTAATATTGTTTAACATCAAACCCTGCTGGCAACTCAGCTGTACTTTGAGATGGATCTGCTTCCACTATAACCTTTAATTCATCGTTATTAACTTTGGTCGTTGGTCGTCCGTGGCGCTCATCCTTAAGATCAAAAATTCCAGAACGGAAGCGTTCAAACCATCGACGCACGGTGCGATCGTTTATGGTGTTTGACCCATACACACTATTGACATTGTGAGCTGTCGGACTTGACTTGCGTTGGTGCCACGACGAAACTCATATTAAAAAATAACACGAATTCACAATTTATGCATTTTATTTTCAAGACAATCACATGAACAATATTTAGGTACCGAAAAACAAATGAAATACTGATTTTGAAATAAGAATATCGTAGCTAATAAATGCATTTTGTTATATTTTGAAATTCGAATTAGAACAGAAGATGTCGTAACTTAAACTGTCCAGTAATAAAATCGCTCATTCCATAGGTAAGCACCTAATATTAATAAAAAATACCGATTAATGAACCTGATTAATATACCGATTTATATTGAAAATATTTTCAGATTCTGCGGACCAAAGACAAGTCAGCGTGGGGCTAAATGGTTGTTACCTGATTTCTCTGGTTGTATAGCTGAGTCTTTGAAGGATATCTACGAACAGGTAAACAGATTTACCTGCGATATAAATAATTTAATGACTTCAGACTAATTGGTTATTCAATATTCTGTGATTATCTTAAAATTACTATTCTACCTATTATTAAGTGATTAGAAAAAATTGTGTCGAGTGGTGTGGGCCGGCTATAAAATAGCACCACCCGATGTTCTCTCGTGAGTGATGTAAAAAGTGACGTAAAGGGTGACAAAGCCGCTACCGCAACCGCTGAGGAACTTCTAAAAGAGTGGACTCGCCAACCAGTTTGGCCAACGTGCCGTTTTAAGGTCATACATTCCTCATGCATAAGACAATGTACTTTAGGAGGCCCATGTCCACCAGTGGATACTAAATGGGCTGGTTGCATTGCATTGCATTCAGTAATATTCAGCTTCTATAATAAATAATCTATCCCAAACAAAGAATAAAACTCACTGGTAAAACTCCCAGAATTAACGCATATAGGTATTCTGTAGGTATGGGTAGCATGTGGGTAATTGCTCAACTATTTTCTTCGCCCATACCACACTTAAAATCGTATTTGTCCTACCAGTTATGACTATCCTACCTGATTCTTATGTTAAAGTTGCTTTTACTTTGAGAGATAAATTTGAAACAAAGAAATCCGTCAAAGATCGTTAGCTACGGACATAGTTAATAGAATCTGTATGCTGAAATGTCAATTGACGACAACCGATCGAGCTAAAGGGTCATTGAATGGAGACCGCATATCGGGAGACCCGGTATGGACCGACAACTTGAAGAAGTTTGTCAGTAGTGATAAGCCAGAAGGTATGATAAGAGATAGAACTTCGTGTGTGGTCTATTTTATCAATACACGATCTCTAATATCACACCATAGTCATAAGAGTCATAGATGGTTTTCGACTTCAAATGTAGTATATGCGATGAGAATAACTGACCATTTTCTCATAGGCTGCTCAGTCAAGCAGAATGCGTCTGTTAATTTTGTGAGCTATGTCAGTCAAAGATCGTGTGTGATGATGAGCCTTGAGCGAGGCCTCCAGCAGTGGAGAGACATAGGCATGAACACCTATATCCAACAGTGGAGAGACATGATGGTTTGATATGGTAAGGAGGATGGTGAATTCTGCAGTAAGTAATACCAACTGGACCCATTTGACTCCATTCAACGACGTGCTGTTCGTATTGTCGACGATCCCACTCTTACGGGCGGTTTAGAACCCCTCAGCATTCGGAGAGACGTTGCGTCTCTCTGTGTGTTCTACCGCCTGTACAATGGGGAATGCTCTGAGGAACTGTTTAATATAATTCCCACCTCGGGTTTCTACAACCGCACCTCCCGTCACAGAAGTGCGGTCCATCCGCATTTCCTCGATACGGAGGTGTCGCGCACTGTTCGCTCCAAAAATTACTTTATACCGCGAACCCGTAGGCTGTGGAACGAACTGCCTCAAGAGGTCTTTCCATTAAGCTACGATATAGGGTTCTTCAAGAGAGTTGTGAATAGGATTTTGCAAGGTCGGCGGCGCGCCCGCATGCCCCCTGGTGTTGCAGGTGTCCATGGGCGGCGGTAACACTTACCATCACGTGGGACCGCTTGCTCGTCCGCCCTCTAATCTATAAAAAAAAAAAAAAGTAATTTTCAAATCTGCCATGGACCACAACGAATAATATATTATTTTTAATCACCTATAGAGACATTATCATGATGTAGGCACTTGTTTCAGTTCGTCCGAATCTCGTACGGCTATTCCTGGACAAACATTTCTACCATTTCTCATCAGTACGAGAGGGTGCTGCGGTCTTTGCCCGCGCACCCCGGGGAAGGAACCCTACCTCTTAAACACTCTCGAGACATGCTACAATATGTGATCTCCGCAGCTGGAAAGCTGAAAGATAGAGTTGAGAGCGTGGAACATCTTCTGAGGATATATGATACGCTGCTGAAACATCCGGACGCGTTTTTGGATGAAGAGGTTCGTAGGTATTTAAAATATTGTAAACAGCTAATATTAGTTACAATAAAGTCGTTTATTTTTCTAACCATGTATTGTACTTACATCATTAAAATTACAAGCCATATTGAGAAAATAACTGCTTCAAATTTATACTCGTACAAAGCAAACGTTTTGATAAATTAAACTAAATGTTTATCGTTTTAATTTTTAAACCTTTTGGCGATAAAAATCCATTATTACAATATTAAAAAATAATGTTTAAAGAAAATACAACCATCAGGTGATCTTTTAATTTTGTATAAATGTTTTACAAAGAGCCAATAATAGAGGCAGATCTTCGCTCAATTATTATATACCAAAAACTAATGTCAACCGTTGCTTTAACATATTTATACTTTTTTATGACAAAAAAAATGCAAAACATAAGTTGAGAATAACACATTGGCAAGTTGAAATGATACGTTGAATATGCCCCCTACCTTTGGACTTTCCTACGGTGCGGCGAGATCGCCGCGCCTTTGAAAAACTGTATAAGCTTGTTCCACACCACGGTTTTCCGGTGATGGCGGCACGGTTAGCGTATTTTAGGTGCGGGCTTCCTGTGTCATTTTGATTTCATTATATTATATGATTAAGCAACATTATATAATCAGGAATATACAATTGTATATTCCTTTATATAAAAAGACAAAGCCCAGTATGTATCCCAGTTAAAGAGGTGCACAACATGAATAGAAAGTTGTACTCGTATAGGCTAAATTGAGTTATGAAAACAATTTTTTTTTTTATAAATCGAAATTTACAAATGATAACATATGAAAGCTAAAAAGAAAATTATTATTATTATTATTTTTTGAATTAAAATAAAACAAACTCGAATCAGCGCAGATAAACGGTCTCGAAACCTTGAAAACGTCCGGTGTCGATAACAAACTCCCATAGACTCATTCCGCACGATATCTCGCCGTTAGCTTTCACGGTTTTCTGGCGCACCGTGGCATCGCATTGTATCATTCACCCCTGAAACGTGCGTGGATATCTCACTCATTTCGCATATCTGACAGACTCCAGACATGTGCGTGGTACATTTTACAGCAGAGTTCTGTGAGGTCGCGGTAATTCGCCCATTTGAATACAATCCAGCGTCTGTGAGACACTGAATATGGTAAACCACTTGACAAATCAAACAACTTTGTTTCAGAAAGTGTACGAACTACAAAATGCAGTAGTGGACACAGCCGGTATGAAAGAAAATATCGACCAAAAACACCACGAATTTAACGTCATGTCGAAATCTGTTCGCGAGGACAACGCTGCCCACTTCAAACTGCATCCCAACAGTGGGACGGAGGAGTGGTCACTGGCGTCAGTGGGTGTAGAGTTGATGGGAAGAAGTGGGAACGTCACCATTGTATCTGTTCAGTACTACAATTTGTCAGCTAGACTGCCGTCTTTGAGGAGGTCCATTGAGTTAAAGTGAGTTCTTAAAAAAATCTTAATTTGCCAATATAAAAATTATGCAATGAATTATTTACATTACTTCGTAAAACCTTCAAATTAAATTAATTTAATGATTATTTTTATGAATATAAGATGACAGCGACAGTCCATCTGGTGGTAAGTTGCTTCTGTATGACTAAGGAATAAAAATGTAGCTACTACAAGCCTTGAGGAACTACACCTCTCAAAGAGTGGAGTCGTCAACCCGCTTGATCAGCCATACATCCCTCGTGCACGAGAAGGCCCATGTCCAGTAGTGGACAAAGTAATAGGTGGTTATTGTTACGATTACTTCTCATACGATGGGATAAGAAATGGGCTCCGGCATATCTCTCTCACTCCCGAAATACATTGGACATCAGTGTTCTATGAGTATAGATTAATGGCTTATTTATACAAGGAGAGTTTCTCGAACGCGAGTTTCCCCAACATTCGGTCAAAAGCAAGGTCATAAACAACTGTTATTATCATCACTGTTAACCCTGTTATCATCGAGTTTTTATCATCATGTGAACAATTGTAGGTGTTGAAATGAATTGAATGTACGAGACTCGTAAATATTTTCGCCAGAACCATTCGAGAAATTCTCATTGTGTAAATGAGCTTTAACTCGTTCAATCGGGATCAGTCTAGCGGCCGTGAAATTGCTGCATGCACCCTACCTCCCACTTGAAAAAAGGCTTTAGTGTCGAATGGAACCACTGATATCTAAAAATATAAAAATCTTCATAAAAATCTCATTATTTTTTTAACTTTTCGTTTCTGTTCTGACCACCCGAACATCATCAATTTTCAATTTGTTTCTTATGAAAAATATTATTTTACATTTTTCGTTAATTATTTTGTTTGATCACGTTATTATTTTTTCACCGTTCATTCCCCCCCTGTCTACAACACCGTGGTTGTAGCGAGTCGTGTTGCAGGAGCGGCCGCGAGATAGAGTACGTGCTCGCCTCCCGCCAGGTGCAGCTGTCCGGCAGCGGGGCGGTCGACGTCACACAACCACATACCGTCACTCTACTGTTCACGCATGTCAAGAATTATAGTGCCGTTGGTGAGTGAAACAGATTATTGTATTATACCATCCTAGTAGAGAGAATATAAAATAAATAATGACACTCATTACTCCCAAACACATTCTATCTGAAAAGGAAAAATGGGAAGTGTAACAGGATGAGAAAATTCTGCATCTTTCCTCAGCCTTTTTTCACCACTTCCCAATCCTTTTTCCAAACTACTACTAAATCTCCAAAAAATTACCGCACATCCTGCAACGTTAGCTCAGCTGATTGGAGTTCTGCCAGAAAAAATACTAGTCGTTCCTACTGACCTACAGACGATATTCACAAATATAAGTCATGTTTTTAAATTAACATCCTAAACAAAAATTAAATCAACCCTAAGATGGATCAAAAATTTCGTTTAGATGACTTGTTTGCTGAAACGTTCTTCCTTCGGTAGCAAATTATCAAATTTAAAATAAACTACAATGACATAATACTCCCCAACCCAATAGATGTCAAATGTCAAACCATGTAGTATGTATGTATGTATATATTTATGCATATATATAAGTATATTTTATTAATATACACCTTGCATATTTTGTAATAAAACTTCCATTATTCTTTTCATTTCTTTCTGTTGCATGTAGAATGAAGCCCGCCCATTGTACATTGTGCAATAAAATGTTAAATAAATATGTGTTTACTTAGTTTTAATGAAAGTATTCGCATAAATGTAGTCAGCGTCAAAACTGGCGTCCGGTGTGCAGTCGCGGTCGGTGTCGCGCGTGGGCATGTCTAAAGTCTCTTTTAATAACTGCTAAACGTTAATTCGTCTTGATTTGATATATGTTTTATATTTAATTGCAATGGTGCAATTAACACATTCTGCCGGGGTCATGTTTTCTTTGTAATTAACAATTTCCAAGTAAAACGTATCCTGTCAATGTCCCGTCTCGTCGAAGTAGGTCAAGAGTCCTCAGTAAAGTGATAGTAGGTTTACTGAGGACAGAAGAGGACAGACACGCTCACTTGGACGCATACGAAATACGCAGCTTTTATTTGATTACCTCAAATATTACGCACAAAAAACACTTTGAAGTTTAATAAACTAATTAAACCACAAAACCGTACACAATTTTAATGCAACTATTAATGATTGTGGTCAGCGTCAAAACTGGCGTGCGGTGTGCGGTCGCGGTCGGAACCGCGCTCGTGGACGACGAAGGCGTGCGAGGTGCGCGTGCCCGAGCCCACGCACGTGGCGTGCCGCTGTCGCGGGCTCGGCACATACGCACTCTTCACGGTCGCACGCTCTACGCTAGTGAGTACACATCGTACACAACAATACACATAACACACCGTACTGTCACTCCTCGTTGTCTCCTCCACATTGTCTCGTACACGAGAGATGTATAGATCTAAAACGCCAGGCTGACCAAGCTGATTCACAAGTTCACTCTTTTAGAGGTGGTGTAGTTCATGACTTGCGCAAATTAAATTTGAACTCGTTCGATTTGGTTGGTTAATGTTTAACTATAACTGTAACCAGTCCCTTTGTCGTTTACTGCTGGACGTGGGTCTCTTCATGCACATTGTCTCGTGTACGAGGGATGTACGGCCCTGAAACGTCACGCTAACAAAGTCCGGGTTCGCAAGTCCACTCCTCTAGAGTGATGCTCCTCGGGGCTTCTGGTAGCAGCAGTCGCCTTTTACAACACCTACGGGAAGAGATGGGACAGTACTATTTTAAAGACGGCCGATACCACAGGGCCAATCAATACACCACATCGACCTGTATGTATCTTGTGATGTAAGCCTCTTCCAATATCCACGATCTTTCGCTCACCAAAATGAGTTGAAAGAAATGTAAGCCCTTACATATTCGAAATATTTACCGAAATTTATGAAAATCCAGTGAAGTCTCCAATAGGATTCTGAAATATTCATGAAATATTTTTCTAACATCGATTTCATTTAGCGTTTGAATGGAAAACTCTGCCCAGCATTACCTTCTCGGGTGATTCTTGACCTTAATCCTTGAAAATGCTCTGATCCTGACTACGGACCTGTATATCTCCAGTCCCACTATCATAACTAGCCACAAAGATAGAGTAGTCACACATGAACGGTCTAGCACAGACGACAGAGATTATCACCTCTACCAATATCAAAGATAAGTTCCAGGAATGTTTAATTTTCTATTGAAAAACCGAAATATATTTTCAGACAGACACAGAAAAGGATCTTCGCGGTATCGTGAAGATCACAGTTGGTCTGGGAGGAGCGATGTGCTTAGTTGCGGCAGCATTACAACTGCTAGGTTTAGCTGCGGGGAGGAAGGCCAGGCTGCCGGTGCTGCTTAAAGCAACTACCGCGGGAACGCATTCTGCTGCGATGCTGACACTTTTGGAATGCGACACCAGACAGGTATAACATATTATTAATAATACCCTTTTTTAAAGTCTTTCGGGTTGAGATGATAACTCTACTTCGGCTGGAAAGTCTTAAAAGGTATTATACTTAAATGTATTTTCATTCGTTTGAGTATTTTTGAGTGACCTAATATATTTTAACTGACAATACTTTAATATATTTACTCCGACACGTTCAGAACATCAGGGAGTTCTTATTGATCATCAATAAGCATTGCATGACATAATTAGCGCGTGTACTCATTACCTATTGGGGAAGGTTTCAACTCGTACTAATCTGTAACATAATGCGCCAGGTCACGTGCTATACGCTATGTTAATAAAATGTTTGCGAGGCGTAGTAATATGCATGTCTTCTTCTCAAAATAAACATTGGATTTTATAAACTGTAATGTACCTGCTATTATGTTTAAATAGATAATGTACTTGTATTCCGCTTTCATTCCGGCATGTGTACGGACATGTACGAAGTACGAACCGTCAAGTAGTCTCCTAATTGCCCTATTTTTAAATCGCTTGCATTTAAACGGGTCACAAACAATAATAAGTGGTGAGCAGCAAACCACGACCAAGAACCCATTCTTTTTTAATAACTAAAGTACTTAATTAATTTTAAATTATACTAACAACGTCATTACCAAGTCGACAGAGTTATTTTTCTGTTGCTCGTTTAATTATTTCATTTTTTTCTTTCTTTACGTTTACAACAGAAACTTTTTTACTTTTTTCACGTTGTTGAAACAGCTTTTGTACAAAAGCTGTACAAAAGCTGTATTGTAGCGTATTGTACATGTATTGTACATTGTACATTGCAGTGCCGGCTCTAGCTCATGTAGCGCCCGGGTGCAGGGCGCCCTCTAGTAGGCGTTTTGAACTCTTTGGAGGTGTCGCGAGCGGCGCTCGGCGCCCCCTAAGACCCTGCGCCCGTGTGCACCGCACCCCCTGCACCATAGGTAAAGCCGGCACTGAATTCAGCGCTCGACAGGCGCCCGGGGTGCACCGCACCCCTTGCACCCCCTGGTAAAGACGGCCCTGGTACATTGTATAGTATTGTAGCGTTTCTAAAGTCCACCGGTCCGAAAGGCACACGGATACGTTTGTGCTGCCTTCCTAAGAAGAAAAGGGCAGAAAAGAAAGAGAATAATAGACAATGGTTATTCCTTTGTTTTATCCAAAACTGCAAGTTTTTAGTTTGATTTTAACTTAATGAATTTTTTTTGCATTTCTCTCGAATTTCATCAAAATGCACATACGTCTCTTTTGTGCAGGAGGAGGCGTGCCCGGGCGCGTTAGGCTGGGTGTGTGCGGCGTGCTGGTGCGCGGGCTGCGCGGCGCTCTGCGCGCAGCCGCTGCTGCTGCAGGCCGAGCTCGCGGGTCGCGCGCAGCGAGCGCCCTCTGTCGCACTACTTGCAGGTTATTTGCACTATCATCATAGCCTATAACCACAGTGTAAAAATCCATATGGATACTGCAATGCACGAACATACCCTTGTAATTACGACAGGAATTCGAACCTTAATCCACTGCTATTGATGGGTGTACACATGCTCAACATTTTTTAATTCTTTGTCACTAGGATTCTTCGCCAATTTTATCTGTACTGCCGAGCTATTGTAACAATTGTAACAAATGAAACGAGTTATATTTTATTTTATCTACTTTTAAAAATGCCATCCCTGAAGACTATAAAAAGTATATCTTAAAACGCATACAAATTTTAACTTTTAACTATAAAAATTTAACTTCTTTTAAAATAGATCTGAACCGAAACTCTATTTCACTCCCCGCTGACTGCATGCTGACTGCATGCTGACCCGAACAATAAAAACACTCTAAACCTACTTTTAACCTTTCTGTATCAAACCGTAATCAGCCCTTTTAGCATTCACTGTTGGACTGTTGGCCTCCTAATGGACATTGTTTTGTCCGTGAGGGATATATGATATTTAAACAGCATCCTGGCCAAACGGGTTGGAAAGTCCACTCATTTAGAGGTGGTGTAGGGCTTGTGTTCGAGGCTTTTACGACAACCGCGGGAAGAGACCGCGCTATTCTAAAGCTGGCCAACACCACACGACCATTGTATTGTTAAGGACGTAGGGACTACTCTGCCAGCTAATTATATACTAATTGTGCGACCAACGTACAGTTAGTGTTCTATACGTGTACGGGGGACTGCTATATAAACCAACTAAGTGGTACACTTACGTACAATTATACTAAACTAAATATTAAACCGAATTTACAATGTCCTATATTGCAGGTGTATGCACCCTCGCGTGGCTGACGGCGCGGCTATGGGGCGGAGCGCCGCTACAGCTGGGCGCGGCGGCGCAGGCGGTGTGCGCGGCGGGCTGCGCGTTGCTCGCCGCGCTGTGCCTCGCGCTCGCGCTGTGCGCCGCCCTCAGGCTGCGCACCATCACGCACAAGGTGCCAACCGAAAGGAGGAACTACCTTCGGGAGAGGTAAGTAGTAGCGTGTAGTGTTATGAATGTAATTAACAGGCAGTCTACGAGGTTGAGCTCAGAGCTGGTCAGGAAAGTGAGGTGCTTATATCAGCATGATAATCATAAACTAGCCTTAATAACGTAATTAACGCATAATTAAGACTTGCTAAGGCCTTAAAGTTTACTGATCCGAGTTCAAATTAGATTATTATACCTACCTAAATTTAAAATGGGCCGAATTCTAAACGGATTGACTCAAAAATGTGATCAAAAATCTCTAATAAGTTATAGACTTAGACAAATATATAGACAGCAATAACAAAATGTATACCGACGCAGCACCGATCTCATCCAGCTAGTTCCTTAATAGCGAGACCATACATATCTCAAGTCTAAAAAGGATAAATAGACTAAATATTTATTCGGATATTCACGGTTTCAGACGGTTCCGAATCATGTTAATGGAAACCTTGTACAGTTTGCATATAGTCTAATTTCTAACCACTCGGTCTCTTTTTTATATAGAAAGAAGGTGGCAGACGAGCAGACAGACTACTTGATGGTAGGTAACTGGATACTGCCGCCCATGGACATCCGTGATACATGCCAACATCAGTCCACAATGAAAAAAGGTGCCATGTCCCCGGATACGCGCCCACTGGAAATTTAGGAATGGATTTAGAACAGACTTGGGAAATGAGGGATATGAATAGTATAGGAAATGGGCTCTCGCATTTCACTCACTGTAAACTAAGCCGGAACCATCTACGAAACGTCTATCTCGACCTTTATCTATTTATCTAAAGTATCCAATGTTTCGGTAGTGAGTGAGATATACCAGAACCCATTCCCATCCCATTTTCCCAAATCTCCCCCTAAATCCATTCCTTTAAATTTCCAAAGGTAGGCATCGCATTCGGGGGCGTGCCAACGTTTGTCATTCTGGGCTGATGTTGTCATATATCACAGATGTCACGAGGCAGCAGTATTCACTTACCACCAGATGAACTGTCTGCTCGTCTGCCTTCTTTCCATAAAAAAATCCACGCATTACTGTAGAAGAAATTGGAAGGTAACCTATTTTACCCTTCTGCTACTAAGCCTACAGAAAGTTCATGGTGTGTTGCAGAGGTCGCGTGATCCGGCACACGCTGGTGCTGCTGCTGACGACGTCGGCGGCGCAGGCGGCGGGTGTTGCGTACGCGCAGCCCGGCGAGCGACGTATCGCACTCGTCGTAGCGCTCTCCGTTGTCGCCCTAGCCAATGTAATGATAACTTTTCTACTTTTATTTTAATATTAATATTGTCTATTTCAGGGGTGGTCAAACGATCGATCGTGGTAATAATTCTACATTAACTACGATGAAAACTACATTCACTTAAAAATGTATTTTTACCCCCTCCATCTCCATCCAGCACCATACACCATCCGACCATTGCTATAGTCGGATATTTTATTCGAGTCAAGGATATGACATGTAGAACTGTCAAATGGAGTGAAATTTGTACGGAAATGACACTTTATGACCTTCAAAATCTTAAAATCAGACTTTATTTCACACCACCATCTATAATATTTTTTACTATTTCACCGCACATACGATTTTGAACCTACTTTTCGTGTAGTAGTGACAATTCATAGTACCAGGACTATTTGTATAACTCATATGTGTAATAAACGCCCTTTAGTAAAAGTTGTGTTTATTCCTGCCTAGCCTAGTCGATCACTTGTCCTTGACCTTGATTTTTCTAATTAGTTAAAACTAACAAAATTTAGCAATGATTATTGAAAATCTAATGACTGAAACAAAGTAAAACCGCAGTGACAGGCTTCTTGCTGCAAGCACACCTTTGAAATAATTATGATGGTCTAACAGATTCTTGAGCCCATTTCCCATCCCAAGATAGGGAAATAATGAGATAAAATTCATCTGGGTATACTTCTCATCATAGTCAACATCCTATCGAGTAGAAGGCATAGATAAAGGATATCTGTATTTCACAAACCATCACTCTTTTCCCTTCCCTAGGAAAATTGAATATAAGTAAGATTTTTCACCACGTCATACTCCCTATTATCCATCCACGATTCCACGCCTAAATCTTCAAATGCAGTCGACGCATCCGAGACAGCCAACGTTCTATACTGGATGTTGGCATGTTACGCAGATGTCCGAGGAAATATCCAAGACAATATCCACTTACCATCGAATGGATAGTCTGTTCTTTCTATATAACTTGAAGACAAGTTATATATAAAAATATAAAAATGTGACTTTTTATCTTTAATGCAGGGCGTGGCGATGCTCGCGTGCTACGTGATATGCGACGAGGAGTGCGTGCAGTCGGCGCGACGCGCGCTCTCGCTGTCGGCGCACCGAGACTGGCGCGAGTCGCCCGCGGGCGACACCTCGCTCAGCTGTTAGTGTACACAATGAACGCTTTATACAACGGTTCTTATATTACTGTTATTATTTATATTTTAATTTTTTTCGATCACCATACCCATCATACCATCGGCCCCTGCGTTTCTCCACCTGCTCCACTTCCACCTCTCCAAAGACGAAATAAATATACATACATCATACGCTCTTCCGGAGACTTTCTTCAAGTCCTCGGTCCACGTTGCCGGAGGGTATTCCACGCTACGATTCCCGTTATATGACCTCCATTCTAGGACTCTTGTATTCCTTCGGTTATTGGTCCTGTGGCAAATTCCTACCAGTCAACCAGATTACAGACAAACAGTCCGACCCTAGAATCACTAATTGATTTGCCGCTTGATGCCCTGAAACGTCGCGTCGCCTTCTCATCCACGCGAGGAATATATTTACCAGTGGCGTCTATCATATAAGTATATAAGCAGACATATTACTCCCACATGTAACATGCGCTAGTCATGATGCATGTTACATACGCTAGTAAAAAACTTGATAAAAAAGTGACGTCAAAGGTCCAAATTAGCGCAATACGGCGTCAATTAGTCATTCCCTCTTGGCGTGGGATTGCTACTGGATTAAATCTATTTATTTGTATTAAACATACTTATTACAAATTTTTATGAGCCCTGATTCACAAACTAGAATAAAATTGTATCTTGGGAGCCATCTTCCATTGGTTTCTAAATAAGCTTAATTTTCAGGACCACGTCAATCGTCACTATTGATGATGGCAATACCAATACGATAATGTAACGATTGTAACGATAATGCGTTCGACACACGACGAAACGCTGTTTAATTTATGTTAGTTTTTCATAGTAGAGCTTTTTCTGTATAGAGTTTTTGTGCGCCCAGCGTCGAACACTCAGCAACCGCCAGTCGTCTCCTACGCTCCCTAGTAAGCAGTTCAGCGTACAAATTTTATGTATTACATGTTTAACTAATATAATATATTAGAGGATATTTCATCGTTTAATTAAGCAACCACTAAACAATGTTTCAGTGTATATAAAGCAAGGCGGCGAGGTGGAGAGCCGCGGTGGTGTGGGTATGCTTGAGTCATCGCCGTCACCAGTGTCGCCTGTCGCCTCGTACTGGCGCGCGCCGGGACCAGAGAGCCCGGCCAGGCTGCACAGGTAAAATAACAATAGCGAAAGAGCAGACATGAACCTCTCATGGTCGTACCAACCCTCCGATTACACGGACTAAGTCACGGGAGATACGCGTCACGGGAGATACGCTTCATAATGCGCAGACTCTTACCGGCGCGTCGGTATAGAGACACAGTGTACAAAAAACGACACGGTGTTTATAGTATGGCCAGCTGTGTAGGGTGCTCGCTGCAATCCTACAGCCGCTGGGCGCACTCTGCCGTAAAATGTACTGTATTTACCACTTTATCCTATTCCCCCAATTTACGTACGTGTTTCGGTAGTGAGTGAGATATACCAGAGTTCATTCCCATCCCATCCTGTCCCTCTCCATTATCCTAAATCGCCATAATGTCGTGGTGACATTATGGTGTCGTTATGGTGACATTATGATCCCATCCTGGTGTCGTGGTGCAGAATGGTAACGTTACTCATTCAGCACTGAGTTGGCATATATCGCGGATGTCGCAGGGCAAGTATGCACTTGCCACCAGATAGGCTGTCTACATCTACCCCCTTCTTTCTATAAAAAAGAGAAATAGTGTTAACCAAATATTTATTTACATTAAAAATACAGCACTATTTTGTGTTATAAAATCTTGGTTATTATTTATTCCAGGCGACAGTCAATGCCAGACAGTCGAGCGGATATTGTTCGCTGTGTCGAGTACAAGGACTCCATAATGAGTCCACACCGGTACGAGGCGCGTCACGTGACCACCACACACGCCGTCTGCGACCTCATACCGCGAGCGCCGCAACCAGAGTACATGGCCAGAGTGTGCCTAGAATTAGGTGTACTAAACACCCCCCCACCCAGAGACACCCCTCTCCTAACCTGCTCGGTCGACTTCGAACCGTACACAGAAAAACGATTCGACACATCCAAAGACACGTGCACGTTATGCGTCCAATCCAACCCAGACGTCTCCAAAATCGCCTCCCCGCCCATCAAAAGCTGCCTGAAGAAAACAAACAAAGAATTCACCTCCAGCATATCTTTACCGTCCATGGAGGTAATCAAAGACGAACCGAAGTCGAAATCTGACATCGAACAGGTCAACAGAGAATGGAATAAGGCATATGACTCACCAGACACAGATAGAATGCTTAACAAAATATCAAATGACCTGGATTTTCTTCTTAATAGGACTCAGGAAGCGAGTAAAAACGTACTAGATGAAATAGAGGAGGCCCCGACCTAGGCTTCGACGAGAACGTAGTCCTATCAAATTAAGCCGTGTAAAAAAATTAAAACAGGGGTGCAACATGCCATTAGTGAAGATGTAAATATGATATTTTATGGTAAAACAATAAAATTGTATCAAGGAAACTCGCTCTGTGGATAACTTTTATGAAATACCATAGACAATGTATGAGCAAACACATGCAGCTTTTGACAATTCTCACACATTTCGGAGTCAATAAAAAAACAGTGCCATCTAGCGACAAGAGTAGGATTTTTTAAATCTTTCCAATCATTGAAAATTTTAAGAAATATTTTGAAATATACTACACACAATGGAAAAGGACTGTAAAATGTCTTTTTTTTCTTTTGCAAATTTTAAAGACATTTTGAAGTATTATTTTAAAAGTATGATTGTTGATGCACTATTGAAATAATAAATGAAAATATGGGTTTATAATAAAATACACAGAATTTCTTTAAACTCAGTCAATTGTAAATATGCTAATTTTATTTACTGTTTAATTATTATAGTAATTGTAAAGGAGAATGAAACTAATACTAAAATAAATGAAACTAATAAACTAATACTTATAGTAATTATAAAGGGAAGAAACAGGAATATTATTTTTTATGTGAAATTTTCTTTAATTTACAACATCAGCCACACGCGTAGCTAGTGTCACTTATTTATGGTAAATTTTAAGCCAGAGCTGTACGTATTTACTCGTAGAGTACCTACCTATCTATGATATTTCTTTTTATTATTTTCTTTTTCGAAATTCAATTATACCTACATTTATAACTTAATCAAAATATTTAAAGCAATATTACTCCGATTTATAAAATATTTACTATGTAAGACAAGACAATCTAGTCAAAATAAATGTTCTTTTAATATTTATACGTAACAACTGACTAATCATTTACCAATCATTAGTTACATAGTACACCATCACTAATAAAACTTCAAGCGAAAACGTGCAAATATCACTATTTGGTAATCTAAATACGGTGCATTGTTTTCCATCTTCATAATCATCATAGGTAACGCATAAACATAACTATCATAACTTCATAATCATAAACGACGCACCATTTACATTGTCAAAGATTCACACTTTTTGGGAGTCAGCCTTGATGACGTAATAGTAACATATCTGACCACTGAAACGTGACACAAGGAAAATATAAAAAATAATGGGCCTCGTTATATTGAGGACAAAAAACTTGTTTAATTCTATTTTTTAATCCGTATATTAAAACCAATTCAATATTTAATGTGATTCATTACAACAATTTATAACCGTTCAATACAACATTTATTCCATTAATTTACAACCATTTCTATATTTATTGTGATTGTGCATTTATAAATCTACACAATCAGTAGAGGCAGTTACAAAGTGAAGGCGTCAAAATGTTTTATGGCAAGTACTTACCTACCTGCACTACACAAAATCAACTAGGTAATAATTTAAATATGTTGCTACGTAAAAATTACAAATATTTCTGTGTAAAGTCGGATTATTTATTAGACTCGGGGATATGACATGTAGAACTGTCAATAAAATGTCATCTCCGTACAAATTTTACTCTGTTTGATTGTCATGGTCATGATATCAGGATTATTGTTTGATTGACTGTTTCGATTGTCAAATATATATTGTCTATGGATATCATAATATTCTCTCTATAGTATTGTTACCAAAATGTGATAATTTAGTGCGATTTCTATAACGTTCTTTTAATTAAACCTTAATTAATTCTTTTAATTTATTTTATTAATATTGTACTATTAGTTGAATAAAAATTACCATTCCTCAAAATGTACATACTATAAGTAAATATAACGTAATTTGGAACGAATTATATTTTACGTTAAATTGGGTATATTTTTATTTACAATAAATTTTCTACAATTGACGGTGTGATTTATTTTAAATCCATTAATTTTATGCTTTAAAAATTACATCTTACTGCACAAATATATACATAACACAGATTCTTTATGTGCAAGTCAAAGATAGACACCAACATATTGCATACGTATATTGAACTTACAAAATAAGTAACTAGAAAGTAGTCGCAACAAACAGGTGAGCTAAAGTGATTTCTTTTAGGCAACATTGTGCGATATGGAAAAGACGATGAGGTAAAGGAAAACAATGACAAATAGGTGTTGACGTTAGTATTTTTACTTAAAAAAACTATCTATATAAAAGATATATATAAACATAAACTTCACACATAAAATATTTAAAAAGATATCAAACTCAGTGTGCAGAACAAAACATACTAAAAATAAATAGTGGCGTAAAGATTGGGTATATGGGAATTACTCAGCTATAGTCGGAATTTTAATTCGATTCCAGATTTGACAATTTCAGTGTTGCAACGTTATGACAAGTACTAAATAGTAACGTTGCGAAATTATTCGATACGGAAATGGAATATTTCCGGATCGATTCTTCTCGTTTATAATTTTATTCTCGTAAACTAAGTATATCAGGAAATTAAATATTTGTGAACGGATAATTTAGTTATGACGATTAATTTTATTACGGATCTGAGAGTTTTCTTTAATAATTGTGTGTGAAATAAATAAATAAATGTGATCATGAAGGAACATGAGAAATAAAACAAATAGATGTATTATGGTAATATTAAATTAAGATGCTTCAAAATTTTTCTGAGGGTGTCTTTGGAAACCTTGGGCATTTCTGGATCATCGTTCATCACTTGTAAAATCTGAAATAGTAAATTTTATAATAGTTTGGAATCATTACTTATATATAAAAGATGTAGGTATAAAATAATACTGTCTGACTGATTGACTAACCTTTGCAATGGTTGGAGGTTCATTTCGGTAAAAGAACTGATGAACTATTCGTCGTATTGCGGAGAATGTAAATTCATCAATTTTATCTTTGAAACTTCGCTTTGGTCCAGTTTTTTTAGGGGGAGTTGGCGGCGCACCTTTATTTACTTCCTTCAAAACGTTACAAACAGAGCGTGAGGTTATTCCCAATATGTGAGCAACTTTGTTCATACATTCATTTTCTTCCACAACTTCAAAGGCCTCCAATTGCGCAGAAGTTTCATTTTTCACGTACTTATATGCGTTGCGGATCATTACTTTTTCAGTAACAGTGAAAGCTTTTCGTGGACGTTTTTTTCTTGGAGACAAGAAAACATCCACGTCTTTTTGTGATGTACTTGGCGGAGGATCCATTTTGATGGAAAACCAAAACAAATAGATTCACTCAAAGTTCACAAAAAACTATAAACGTAACAACAAACACAACGTAACAAAACTTTAACAAAAACCCAACAAAATAACAAAATATCGATTCGCAATGAAACGAGATATTTTTATTATAAGTTTTGTTTTTAATATAAAAAAAAACAAAAATATTAACTTTTTATAAAATAAAGCAGCGGTTACTAATTAATAAATAATTGTTATGAATAATTATGTATTTATTTAAATAAAAATCAATAATTTAGTCTTTAATTGGCACACCAATATTATGATTACATAAACATAAATCGCGATTGTTTATCGATTTTTGTGTTCATCACTACACTATTATATGTGGTATCATTATTTTACAAAATGACAGTAGCTAATGTCAAATGTGGAATCGAATTATAATTCCGACTATAGATACTGTTCCGAGGGACATTGTCCCTAGGGTCCTCAATGATCATAAGATGCCATTCTATGCTCATAGCTACCAGGCACCGGTCATTTTTAAAATAAAACTCAAATTGAACGTGTGATAAAATATATTTTTATTAAAGCAACTAGCATAAATAAACAGTTTCTGGATAACATTTTACATTGTTACAAAAAAAAGCATGCGGCAAATTATAAATAATAAAATTGTTCGCTATCGGACACCATACCTATCATCTAAAATATTTAACAATACATATTTGTATATACAGCAATTTTTATATTAATTTACATTACATAACAACAAATCAGTTGTAAGTGTGTTTAATGGAACGTCTGATATCACTGCAAAATACAAATAAATCTCAAAGCACAATTTTAATATTTTTTTTAATAAAATGAATTAACTTACGTTAAATTAGGTATGTTTTAATTTGTATGTATAGAATGTGTCTACTCTTACAAATAAACATAGCACCTGATGTTAAAGATATTAAAATGTGCATAATGTTAAGTAAAATATAGTAAGACCTGTTAAGGTCAAAGCTGCAGTGGAGACCATACTTCTCAATACAATACAAAAAATACAGTAAAATGTTTCATTTAAAAACCTTCATAGGTATATTTATCTTATATTTAATACTGCAAACGATTATTGCAATTTACATAAAAACATTCAAAGCCAGATAGCTGGTTGGCTATATAGCATAAAATGTAGATTTTTCTTCAACGTACATTAACACTGTGTAACCCGTTTATTGTACAACTTAGGGTCAAATAAGTTGACGACACATATAGAAAAGTGCAGTACTGGGTAGTATTCTTATTACATGTCTTTTTACGCCGTGAACTGCCTTAATTTACAAAATCTACATTGGATACCAAAACACGTGACTATAAAGCAGACCATAGACA